>CM061191.1:5005000-7505000 GCA_030763345.1 Mythimna separata
CTGTTTCAGAAATGTCAATTTACCGTCAAATTTTGACTCATTAGAACCTTGCATAACAGCATACAACTCAATCCAAGTCATAAACCTCAATTCCAAAGTCCCTGTAACAAAATAAGACTAAATCTTATGAACGAATATTTATACAAGATTGTTAGGTACAAACGAAAAAAAATCTCAAAAAAAAAGGGGGCGGGTACGGGCGGCTGAATTTTTTATAAATCTGTTCTGGGTTGTCTACTCTACAAGAAACAATAGCATTCGTGCTTAAAGAGTGCTAAATAATATAACAAAAAGTCTCTTAAACATAGAAAAGTAAGAATTTTTGCAATAATTTATGACAACTTACTTTTGGACCTATATATTAAAATCGATCGAAACTTTTCTAGAAAAAAAACATTTTCCATATAGTTCCATACCTGGCTGAAAGGAATCCGTCACAAAATCTACCACAAAACGGTTTATTTCTAAAATATTACGTTTTAAAAACAAGTAAAATTTGAGCGCATCGAACAATCACACGATCACTTATGCGAACGGTAACTTCCGACTGAGCTAGCGGCTCGGGATGATAAGCTAGCACGGAGTTCTTTGGCCATTTTGTAGACCAACTACTTAACTTTTGAAGGATCGACAGTATGAAATAGTTTACCAAAAATAAAAAAAGTCATTTTTGGCCAACTTTTAGGGCCCAATACCACATAGTGCGTCGCCACAACGACCGGTCCTATGCCTCTCGCATCCATCCATCGTATTCCGCTACTTACCAGATCATCAGCCCCACCTTGTGGGAGGCCTTCCAACGTTGCGTCTCCAGGCACGTGGTCGCCACTCCAGAACTTTTCGTCTCCATCGCCCATCTGTTCTACCAGCAATGTACCCCGCCCACTGCCACTTAAGTTTGGCGAATCTTCGGGCTAGGTCGTAACCTTGGTTCTATTGCGAATATATTCATTTCTGATATGGTCACGCAAAGAAACTCCGAGCATAGCCCTTTCCATTACCCTTTGGACAATCTCTACGTATTATATTCCCAAAACTTCCTTATCAATTACTCTGTCTATTGGTGAAAACCACAAGAAAATCCGTTCAGTGCTTTTTGAGTGCATGGCGGACAGACAGACAGATGCGGCGAGGTGCTTTGTTTTATTATATTTACTAGAACAAGGATTTGGTTGCGTAAATGAATATTTTTGGACTGAATACGTAACAGTTTGAGAAGCCCTTGCTTAATAATAAGGTTTAGACGAGTTCATTTTAATTTTAAGTAACATTATTATAGGCGAACCGCGTATGTAAATGCCATGCCCACCTAAGCACGGCGTGTCCACACCGGCTCGCCGTCATTGCGGCGGTTAGTCCCCTCTTTAAGGAGTGGTTGGAAAGAGGTCACGGCGTCCTCTCGTTCCGTATGACGCAGGCCCTCAGTCCTCACCTTTTTCGCTTCGCTTTTTTTTTAGGTGGGGAATCATCAAAATGACTTCTCCCGCTCTGGGCGGAGCGGGAGACTGGGCGTGTCAGACTTTTACTGACTAAAACCCACTCCTGTTCCTTCTTTGCCTTAATTCCGGGGCACCGGGGCTCTCTTTAGTCAACCCAGGCCCCAGAAGGCTTCAGCCTTACCGGGCCCCTACTGTTTGCTGACATCTCCTTGAGGCGCGCGTGGAACAATACGCGCCATCGACGACATGGGCTTGGTCCGGATTGTTACCAGACTCCGGACGGCGAGCTACCCATTGCTCGCCGTCCGCAAGCATGCGCCTACGGTGGCTGGAAATCGGGATCAGAATCTCGGCGGCGGGGGCGTGAGGGCCATGCCCTCTCGCGTGCGGCCGCCTCCTTTGGCTGGCATTACTGCTTCGCAGAAGGATGCGACCGCCTGCCACTCCTCCTCGCTCCGGATCATGGCCTGTACCAGGGCCCGGCGCGAGAGGTCATTGCCACCAATCGCCACCTCGAGGACACGGCGATGCTCGGCCCAAGCGGGGCATACCTCTACCGTATGCTCCACCGTGTCCTCCGGGCGGTCATCACAATGGTGACACCCGGGCGATTCTTCAGCACGAATCCGATGCAGGAATCTCCCGAACTTCCCATGACCGGTGAGGACCTGCGTCATGCGGAAGGTGAGAACGCCGTGTTGCCGTTGCAGCCACTCCTCAAAGAGGGGACTTACCGCCGCAATGATGGCGTGCCCAGTCAGTCAAAAGGCTGACTTAAGAACTTTATTATTAACTAGCTGTCCCCTGCGGTTTCACCTGCATTTTTCGTTACTGCTCCGCTCCCGTGGGTTGTAGCGTGATGGTATAATAATATAGCCTATAGCATTCCTCGATAAACGGGCTATCTAACACTGAAAGAATTTTTCAAATCGGATCAGTAGTTCCAGAGATTACCCCCTACATACAAACTTACAAACATACAAACTTACAAATTTTACCTCTTTATAATATTAGTATAGATAGTATAGATATAGATAACACCTTTGTGTTAAGTGAGTTTAAGGTGAATGCGTAGCCCATAAAATACAAAATGTCTTAAGGTTTTTGACAAATCACTGTCAAGTTGCATGTTGATTGAAATATGATTGGTAAATAGAATAGAAATACTTAATTCCAAACTTACTTTATCACCAAATAAATACTTTTTTGTGATTGTACTTAGAGTTGAGATGCCCTTTGCGTTCTAGGGCCACGGTAGTTATTTAGAACATTCCCGCAGCTCTAGCAGGCAGTCCGTTTAGCTAACATCTTTTTAAGGCGCGCGGAGAGTCAAACTCGATATCATCTCGAGCTTGTGGACGGCGATCAATGGGTAGCTCGCCGTCCCGCTGTCTAGCCTCACTAGATAGCGCACGCACCTATGATGGCCGGGAATTGCCCTGAGGCGTCTTCTTTGTCAGCGACTGCGGTGTAAAATGGGCTCAGCCGCAACACGTTTTTTTCGCAAAATGTCCCCTGGTCGTAAAATGTCTCTTTCGCAGAATAGGTATCTCTTTCACAAAATGTCGCGCCAGGGACTTGGGAATAAAATTTCGATTTTCAAAACAAAATATTTTTTTTCAAATATTTGATACTTACCTACCTAGGTACTGATATTGTTTTTATTTGGAATACATGTATACTTTAGAAAAAAAAATTGGCATCACAATATATAGTGTAGCCATTAGTGCTGTGCACTCCCTGAGGTATGTGCGCGGCGAGACGGGGGGGAGAATTGACTGCTGCGCTCTGTCAGTGCGCCGTCAACGCTCGTGGCGGCAGGTAGTGTTATCTGTATCGGACTGTCTATGTCAGACGCACATGGGATAAATATTCAAAGATGGGTCGTGCGTTATCTCGTGATATAAAGACTGCCATTTTTAAGGTGGCTGAATATTTTATGAAAAGAAAAGCAGACAAAGAAAGCTTTGAATTTAAAAAAGATGTGAATATTGCCAAAATCGTTGCGGAGGCTACGGGGTACAGCAAAAGAACCGTGCATAATGTGATTTCTGCGGGTTATTTATCAATTGAAAATTCAAGCCAATTAAAATTTCAATTTCCAAAAAAACCAAAAGTTCTAAAGAAAAAACACGTTGTGGATGATTTTGACCTTGGAGTTATCAGAAGAAAAATTCATCAGTTTTACGAAGTTGACAAAAAAATACCAAGTGTCCGTAAGTTACTATCAAGTTTGAGAAAGGATGGCATATTGACTTGTGGACGGGAATATTTAAGACAGCTTTTACACAAAATGGGCTACCGTTTCAAAAAATGCAAATCAAAGAGACTTCTTCTTATAGAGCAGCCTAATATTACAGTGTGGCGGAAAAAATATCTAACACAAATCAGAAATTACAGAACGCAAAACCGCAACATATATTTTCTTGATGAAACATACATCAACGCCGGTCACCATGCCAGCAAATGTTGGCAATCATCGTCAGAACCCGGAATTCATGCTGATGTTGGGAAAGGACGGCGATTGGTAATTCTTCACGCTGGTTGTCGAAATGGCTTATTGGATGATGCATTGACTATATTCAAATCAGATGCTAGAACCGGTGACTATCATGGAGATATGAGCGGACCTACTTTTTATAAGTGGGTAGATGAAAAGTTAAAAGATAAGTTGCTGCCGAATTCTGTAGTTGTAATGGACAACGCGTCTTACCACAGCGTTCAGGTTGAGAAGAAACCAACTATATCAAGCCTCAAAAGTGAAATGCAGAACTGGTTGCTACGCCATAATGTAGAATTTTCAGGAACCATGACAAAGGCAGGTTCCTGAAAATTCAACACAAAGGCAGGGCAACAAAGGCAGGTCAACTGCTACTTCTTATCAAAAATACACAAAAAGAACCCGTGTATAGAATTGACGAACTCCTGAAAGCCAGTGGACACACTGTTCTGCGTTTACCTCCGTACCATCCGGATTTAAATCCAATTGAGTTGGTCTGGGCTGATATTAAAAACAACATAGCCCAAAACTATATTAATTCTTCTCTAGACGAAAAAATAATCTTATTGGATAAATTGTTTTCGGAATTCACGGCGGAAAAATGGCAGAGATGCGACGATCATGTCCAGAAAAATGAAAACGATTACTGGAGTCGCGATAGTAGGTTCGATAATGTTATCGATTCATTCATAATAAATTTGCAAGACTCTGATTCAAGTTCCAGTGGCGAAGTGGAAGATGAAGATGATGACGAAATCGAAGATGAAGTTGAAACGGAATCTATGTCAGAATAACTTTCTTTAGAATATATAATTGTTTGTTAATATAAAAAAGTCCTGCTTTGAATTATAAGTTTAGTTCTTATTTGTCACCTGCACATTTTTAATAAAATAGGAGTATATTTGGGTTATATTTTAATCAACTAAGTAAGTATAATATATTACAGATAGCCTCCGACCGTCGTCCCGCCCCAAGTCTTGCTTTAGAAATGCACACTGAAATCGTAAGATCTGTCCGACATGTATCGATCTCATGTGAACTCATGCACTTTTTTCTTCGCCTCCCACCTCGCCGCGCATACCTCAGGCAGTGCACAGCACTAATGGCCACACTATAATATAACTTTTATATATAGAAAGAAAGAAACACTCTTTTTCTTTTTTTTTATATGATTTTGTTTTGAAAATCGAAATTTGAAATCCTGTCCTTATATGACGAACACGCGTCTCTGAAGCTAGGCGGCCGTGGACAGTTCGGTTTAAAGATCAAAAAGAAAAGGAAAAATAAAATCGTGTTGCACCGAGCCCTAGGAAGATGTTGATGATGCTGAAAGTCGTTACTGTTAGGACGTCGATTTTTAAGTGTCGCTAAAATCGACTACAGATTGAAGGGAAGGGTTTATCGGGTTGTCGCAGGGTGATTTTCGATTAATGGGTAGGTAGTTCGCTTTCCGATAAGGACTAGGCCCGAGTTGAGAAAGTGCGATCGTGACCATGAACTGCAAAGCGTAACTAGCGGAACACAGGCTGGCTTTAAATAAGTCTGACAGACCCTCTCGCTCCACCAAGGGTTTCCTTTTCAATTTATTTTAATGAAACGTTGCCCCACACTAGGAACACTCCTGTATCGTGGGTGCACTCACACAAGACCCAGACCCGAAACACCAGCTCTCTGTAGGCTATACAGGAAAAGTTTTTAACCACTGCGTAATTTTTTTTGGTGGCTCAGTGTACGAGATTAAGCAACGCTTGCCAAGGTTGGTCTGTGGATGGGTGACCATCTTAACATAACGAGTTTCCTCCGTGCCTCGGAAAGCACGTTAAGCCGTAGGTCCCGGCTGTCATTTATAGATCTTTGGCAGTCGTTACTGATAGTCAGAAGCCAGTAAATCTGACTCCAGTCTTACCATGAAGTACCCTGTTACCCCAGTTATTGGGTTGTGGATGTCTGGTAGGCAGCTTATGCTTTCCGAGGCACGGAGGAAATTCGTTATGTTAAGATGGTCACCCATCCACAGACCAACCTTGGCAAGCGTTGCTTAACCTTGAAGATCGACCTGTGTTCTATTACTTACACTGAGCCACCAAAAAAAAATTACGCAGTGGTTAAAAACTTTTCCTGTATATACAAATTTATGTTTTATGCGGGAATTGAACCCGCGATCCGCAGTATAGCAGCAGCCAATCGCTCAACCACTGCCCCCACCCGACCCAACAGTTAGGTTAAAATTAAATATAAATTGATAGGTCCAAAATAAATAAAACTGCACAAAACATTTTATTCATTATATATTTTTTGTCAGAAGGTAATTAATACAGTGCCAAAACAGTAACAAAACATTAGTACGAAAAAAATCAAGAATGCATCTAGCATTTACTACTCAATACCCAGATATATTAAACAATATCCTATGTCGATAGGAGGACAACATTTAACACTTATATTTTCACAACATTTGAACAAGACAGTTGGCATATTAAACTATTATTTATTTTTTTAATAATATATAAATTGTGAACTAGTTTCATAACACCGATACGCCTAATGGATATTTATTTTTCTCTACATTATTATCAGGAAGGTAGTCATGTGCGTGTTATCACTATTTTTTAAGCGTTTCGCTAGAGTGCTTAAAGGTACTTTTAGCGCTTGATATTTAACAGACCTCGAATATGTTTTTTCTCTGTAACTCAAAGGTTTGCTGGAAGAAAACTCATTGCTAAGTTAAGCTCGCCTTTGTACATGAACAATCTATGTCACCATGTTGTTTGTGTACAATAAAGAATAATGAAAGACAGAACTCTACTCAGTTAGCAATAGGGAATATGCATACATTTTTATTTGCTTTATAAATACACATTCAACTCTAAATCATCATCAACTGCCTAGCCTTTTTCCAACTATATTGGGGTCGGCTTCCAGTCAAGCCGGATTTAGCTGAATACCAGTATTTTACGAGGAGCGGCTGCCTACCAGACCTCCACAACCCATTAACTGGGCTAACACGGTACTTCATGGCAAGACTGGAGTCAGATTTACTGGCTTCTGACTATCCGTAACGACTGCCAAAGATCTACAAATGACAGCCGGGACCAACGGCTTAACGTGCTTTCCGAGGCACGGAGGGAATTCGTTATGTTAAGATGGTCACCCATCCACAGACCAACCTAGGCAAGCGTTGCTTAACCTTGAAGATCGACCTGTGCGGCTGTTATTATCTAGCCACGAGCTCCTCATAAATACACATTCAACTCTAGTGAATAAATATGAAAGAAATTTTAAAATGTCTTTGTCGACAACGAAGTTACAAAGCTTCAAAGCTGCTAAAAAGAAAGAGAAGTCCGAATGTAATGTGACGTCATATTACATTGCGCCTGTTTGTGGCCATAGAAATTGGCGAAAGGGACAGATATATTTGTTTTCATTTCTACTAATTTCGATTTTATTTTCAGTTATTATTATATTTTTGTATTTGATAAAATGGTTAGATAAAAAATATTTTTTCATGCATATTCCCTATGATTTCACCTCTGATAGCAAGGAAACAGACAACACTTTATAGCAACGACAAATAAAGATTACTGAAATACAGAATCTGAGGTAAAATAGCTGTGAACAGGTCTTCAATTTGCTATTTTTTTTTACAATTTCCAGAGAACTGTTTTTTGTTTCAAGCGCGAAAAGATCCTTTGAGCATTTTACATAAGTCATAACATTTTGTGTTAAATTCATTAAATAAAGTTTTATA
This sequence comes from Mythimna separata, assembly GCA_030763345.1. NCBI lineage: Eukaryota > Metazoa > Arthropoda > Insecta > Lepidoptera > Noctuidae > Mythimna > Mythimna separata. The sequence goes on from CM061191.1 coordinate 5,012,688, forward strand.
AATCATGTCATAAGTGAAGTTCATTTTTGTATTTTCAAAATACTGGTTCTATTTATTAAGGCTTTTACAGACAGGCGCGAAGCGACAACTCTTGGTTGGAATTATCCATCGAATATTTAATTTATAGAAGAATTTGTATGGGAAATGATGAGTCCACTGTCACATTGTCTCATCGTACCTGTCTGCTTAAGCTCTTACTGTAGTAACTTATTCAGAAAAGTAAAAGAAGAACAACTTTCTACTTAAACTCTTCAATTCCTTTTAAGGATGTATCAATAACAGATAACATAGTTTAGAATTCTTCTTTTCTGAAAAAGTTACAGTAAAAGAAAATCATTTAGCTATGACCGTTTTACAGGCAGTTCAAGTATTAAACTTTTAAAAGCCTACGTCTGATATATCCGGCAAATACTCTCACGTTTATTCTGCTAGAGTCACACATCCACGACCAAATACTCCCACTTCGTCAGCTCTTTTGTATCCTATGGGAATTAAAGAGCTAAACGAGATAAGAGTGCCCAGTCGCAAAAACACGACCCTGGCGTATAGGACACAAAAACACTCGTCGGAAAAATCCGACGCGGACGATTAGAGCTGTGTGTAAGCAGGCCGTTGCTAAATAATTTCTCTTTTTAGCCATATAAGTCTATATTGCTCTGTCATACTATTGAGAACCATCACAAAATAATTGATCTACGTACATTATAATTGATAATTTTTACATAAATCATAAACATTACAACAGTTTTAACCAATCAAATATCTTTCAAATACATTCAAATCCGCCTTGTAAGATATGCTTTGGTCAATATTACGACGACTTAACACACATTAAGGACATTGTCATAACCACAAAATTTATTTAAAAAAGAAATAAAGGTATAGGCACATAACTACCAACTCTATAATACTGCGCAAGAACAGCTCATGGCAAGTCTGCCGCTGCCCCTAAAATCAGTCTGTCGCTTGATCGTCATGCCGCGTCATTCTAACATTTATTAAATCACAAAATTACTGTATGTATACACGTTCTAACATGAAGAAAGACAGAAGACATCTTCAAAATATTTTATTATTTTAAACCATCTATGTAAAATGCTATAGGTACCGTTAGCAAGTGATGTGAGCTAATCTTATTATATCCTTGGTCCAATGCGAGCATAACTTGGCATCTTAAGTAATACGTTTAGCATCGTTACAAACCATTTTTTTTTTCATTGAAAAATTTGTGTTTTACCCGCTTTTCGATAATGCGCGTCTCAACTACTCTCTAATTTTTATAAGAAGCGGCCGTTTTTATAAAAATAAAATTATATCTAATAATTCGACGTTCCGAGGCAAAGATGTCGATTTTATAAGCAAGTACAAAAATGAGCCAATTATAAAATAGTTTTTTATATTTTTTTTTGAGGACATTTTTTTTATTATAGCTATAAAGGTTGGACATTTAATATACGTATTTAATTACGTGGTAACATGATGTTAAAGTTTACCATAGGAAAGAAATAGTCGCGAGTTACACTCAATACATTTAAAAACATTTCTCCATCGACTTTCCTATGATATTTTTGTTTAATACAAAACTGTGCATTTTCTATAAGACAAAGCTAACATTTGGATAAACATACATTTACTTCTCGTATACTTAAAGCTGTTTGAGTTACATTCAAAATGTGCTTAACCAACATTGCCAGAGGAAACAGTTTTTATAAAATTATTCTTTTTAAAATTGGACTGTATCATATGTATGAAGTTTTTTTTTAAATTTATTTTAGCACTGTTTCCCATGATAACTGTGGTAGGTACAATAAGGTGGTTTAGGAGACGTGCATTATCAAAGTATACAATTTTAGCACACTATACGATTTCCATCAATACCGATACCACGGAGTTAAGTTTTAATAAGCTCATAAAATTCGATATTCACCACAGACAGTAATATTTTGTATCCATTAATATATATTCATTAAGTATCTTAAAAAACACCTATTATTTTTTTTTTCATTTATACGGACAGATCCAAAGTTATACATGAGATAAGGACTAGCGATCATCATTCTATGTTTCTTTTAAATATTATTATAATAGTGTTCGCGCCTACAAAGCTTTGCTAAAAACAACAAAAATATAACAAGAAACTATGATAATAAAAACAGAATGCAGTTAATATGGGCATTTTCAACAGTGGCAGTGTTTGACAAATGCTTAATAAAAAATAGTTGCATTGAATCACATCAAGCGTTCTCTCAAGTTCAGAATGAGAGCGGGTACGTTTAAAAGCACAATGTTTTGGTATTCCTAATACATTCTTATGGCAAAATCATTTGAAAATCGACATTCACTGTAATCGGACTAAATGTAGTGAGATTTCAAACACTGAACAAATAATGACTTAATACAAAATATCCCATTACATTTGTCTTGTTTAACTGAATAAAACACTGTCACTTATAACTTAAATAATAATAAAAATATACTTATTGGTGTCGACAAGTAATGTTTAGCACCACATTACAAACTATACATTACGTATGCCTAACAAATCCGAGTGGCGCTGTCAATTCCTCAGAGAAAAAAACGTATAGAGAAAATAATAAACAATTTTTCCTCCGTGCTCAAAAACCTGCGTTTTAATACTTGTGTACGCACACCAATTACCTAAAATATGTAAAAAATTAATTCACCAACACTTATCAACTAGAAAAATATTTTAGAAATTCTCACTTACATTTAAGAGGAACTGGCAAAATAAATCCTGTATTTTTTCCGTTTTCAATATTTTTTTTTCTTTATTACCATATTTTTTTTTATTCAACTCACAATTGAATACAAAAAAACCAGATTTGGTCCTCAAGTATAAAATTCATGATGCCATTCCTATAAATTGGACAGAACTATTCACTGTATGCGTATTGACGAGTAGCAAAAATATTAGTAGACTATGCACACTAAACAATGGCTCAAAATATCAAATCCTCTAAATACCCAGTAAAAAAAAAACAATCTGCCTACGTGTTACGGCAAAACCTCGTAGAAGCAATGTTAAACTTAAGAATCTAATAGAGTAAGATTAAAAATGGTGGTTGACCGTTCGCGTCGACTGGCGACTCTGGCTCAAACATATCACAATAAACTACCTAATAGGACTAACCACCGTTATTGTCCACACTCATTCAACTATAAAATACTATCATTTGCAACTAATATTAAAAAAAAAATGAAACATCCCATTATAGCTTCACACCCAACGGAACTACGAATCCACAGTATCAAAAAGTGATTAAAACTCCTTTAATAAGAATTGTTTAGATTTATTTAAGAGTATTTTGTGCTTACGGGCGCAATGGCGGTTACAAACTACCCGTCACCTAGGAAAGGACCGACGACACACCGATTATTATGCTAAAATTACATTTTCTTCTAAACGAGGATTCTTTATACGGTAATATTTAAAAACATGTAACTATCAGATTCGTACTATAAGCTTAGGACCGTATCCACCTATATCTATCCTCACCTAAAGGCGAACGCTCACCGACCGATCCCTACACAACTAGCATCATTTAAAATAGATAAAAACCAACTACATTACACAATTTGCAGGAATATCTATCTAAACAGTGACTTTATGTATTTCCTACCGAGTTTTTTTTTCTTGTTCGGTTATTATTATTTTTTTTATAAATATTCATCCGTAAATTATTATCAAATTTGATAAAGCTCTAAGATTGATCCACATTCACATAAAAAAATACTCGGAGGTACCGAGAGACACTGAAGCATTTATGAACGTCAAAGTCTGACCACAACCGAAACAAATTCGAACCCAATAAATATGTATGACGAGCTGTCATTATATATTTTAATAAATGCGACATTATAGCAACACGTCGCTTACTGTGACACGACATTAAAATTCGAGGAACATTATTGTTAAAAACTTAAATATAAAACTCGGGAATTATTTTTAAGGATGTTATTACATCCACGTTATCGTCGATGAGAATCGATCGATCAATGAAACCTTTTGACTTTCTTCATCGATCTTTCGGTTGACTTTTCAACCATCGATCGATCGAACGCGTGGGTGTAACAACGCCCTAAGTAACCGACAGAGTCGAGACCTGACCGCGAAGCTACATAAAGAATTAAATAATAAAGAGAACCGTAATCCAGTCTTGCTAGGTGTGACTACACTTTCCTAAAAAAAAATAAAACATATCTAGCTGAATTCTCTAACGTGATGAGACACACGATTTGTACATACAGGATTTTAGGAGCAAAAACTTTCTTTTGTGAGAGGGAAAATCTTTGAGTACCTTCTTAGAAACACTGGGTAAACTGTTGCCGGGAAGAAGCTTAACAATTTTGGTCATATATTTTTTTGATTATTTTAAGACCAGTTTGCATTCTAAATACTTTAACTCTGTTAATTTTGTGATGAATAGTATTCGGCGCACATAAGCGCGTTAGGAAACTGGAAAGCCGGATCTTGGGATAGCTAATCCGGCTCGAAGGACCGTCGGATAAGCTCAATTTACTGCTTTCATTTTTATAAAGTTTCGATTCAGCTTATTCAAGTCAAACAAATATTTTCTACTATTTTATCATACCGTATGGAAGCACAACCGACAATTACAACGATTTATCTACTTTGAATTTATGCCACATCTATTAAATAAGCATTTGACATGACATGTGTCATAAATCATCATTAAACAAAAACAGAGTATAGTGACAATACATTTCACACACAGAAGTAACAAATTTTTATGTTAAAATTGCAATGATCAACGTAATAAAAAATGTAGAAAGGTCTTAAAATATCAATTTAAACTTATAAGTAAAGGGATCGCAGATATGTTTAGGCCATATAAAAATGCAGAAAATGCTAATTTAATATATGTAATTAAAAAGCGATTTTTCCCTATATTAAGAAGGACTTGAGCAATATTTAAAATGTCGACCTCATGTCAACCCAGGTGTTTCTAAATAAATGTTTATGTTCTTTATGTAGTACATATATTGTATTTTATTTCTTACTTACAAATTGTATACGTTGCTGAAAAGGCGTTAATTTATTTTGGGATCATTTAGTTGCCTTGTTCCCCAAATTCTTTAGATACAAACTATAGAGATTGCCTCGATATTATTATAATTCTGACTTTTTACATTGTCACGATATTTTTCTCATAACATAACACACCTTTAGAATCTAAGAGACCTACGGCGACGAAAGAATCACTTAAAACGAACATGCATATAGACTTTTAACAAAACAACGAGACCGAAATATACGCGTAGCTTTTCCTATGTTTTAGAAGTTCATATATCGATCTATGACTTTAAGCCAAAATTTAAAAAAAAGTAATAAATAATTATTCTATCAGTGACAATTCATTTTTGCGGTCTATTATTGCACTATTTTAAGGCAGTATCTTCAATTACATCCAAAATTGGGATTCAAGCCAAACTCTTGCAACATTAATATTGAGTTCATCATCATCTGCCTAGCCTTTTCCCAACTATATTGGGGTCGGCTTCCAGTCAAGCCGGATTAAGCTGAATACCAGTATTTTACTAGGAGCGGCTGCCTACCAGACCTCCACAACCCATTAACTAGGGTAACACGGTACTTCAAGGCATTAACATTGAATTTGAGACTAAAAACGTTTAGTACTACATTTTCTCGAATCGATAGTTTTCTCAAAGTTTCTGGGCCCAGTACTACATAAAGAACATATACACAAGGCTGTCGATATTTGTAACATCGATATTATACGAAAATATCTGTGAACATGTCTACACCGACTAAATCTCAAATTGATCTAAACATTGACTAATTTATGAACGAAACAAAAAATAATAATTAACAACGCTATTATGATAATTCATGCATTTTTTACTACCTACACATTCTAGCGTTTGTAAGGTATCTTAGGTTTAATGCGTATGGGCCGGCCTGGGATTTGAGGTCTCGTTTTTGGAGATAATTTACCTTTAAGGCTGATATATCAAGCTGTCTTAAAAAAGAAATAGTCAATCTTATATCTGAATATGTTTTCTCTTTATAACTCAACGGTTTGCTGAGTTAAGCTCTCTTTGTACATCTTTAACACGTTTTGTGGACAATAAATTATTATTTAAAAGAAAAACCAGTTAACATTATTTTTAAGCAACTTTGAACTTAACTCCATGTAGGTAATTAAGATTAAAAATAGAGGCCAGTCGTAATATGGGTCTGCCAAAGCAGCAAGATTTTTTTTTAAAGTTACCCTCGCAAAGAGTAATATGGGTCTGCGAGGGTTACAAGATGTTTTTGGAAAAATTTTCCGCAAGTGCCATCTGAAAGAACACGAGTGGGGTTTGGTCAATAAGTCTGTAACTCCCTTCGATCCAGCCAGAGCGGGAGAAGCCATTTCCCATGTAAATAAAAGACATAATCACACAACCAGGATATAGTATCCTGGTTGTGTGTAAAGGTCATAAAGGTCAAATATCTCTAAAAACGAGCCTCAATCGAAGCCTAATAGTAAAATACTCAAACTTTACGTATAGTTAAGATTATTTGAAGCTATCATTGAGTATGTTACTATATAGAGCAACCCGCTACATATATTCAGTCAGTCATTTTTCATCGAGCGTTCTAGCACCGTTTTGTATACTCTTTGGCTAGGGAGATTATCTGAGCGGAAAAACGCAAGCGTAATTCCGCAAGTTGATGTTTTTAAAGTGCAATTTCTGGGCAAAAAACAATACGTCTATCAAGTCAATTATTTTTTCGTAATTTTCCCTTTCCTGGAGAGGAGGTCTGAGTCCAAACAGTGGGAACTTTACAATGCCAATAATGCTAATGCCAAATTTTCCCAGAATGCGTCTGAAGCGTTATTATCTAAGGAATTCCGCATGCGGAATTACGTTGCGTTTTTCCGCTTAAGCGCGTCCTAAGCCTTTGAGAGAATATAAATAGCGGATGGCATAAGAAGGAGCTGTAGGACGAATTACTGATAAAATTTAGGATTTTTCTTCTCTTTAGAATCATTCTTCTTACTTATCATAAGCATTCATTACTGGCTTTAAATTAAGTACTGAATAGTTTTGGTATAATTTTTTTTTTTCAATTTTTTTCTCGATTAAGGACTAAGGACATTATTTTTTAAATATAATTAGGTTATATCACACAATATTCTTAAAGATATGCTGTTATAAGCGTTGGTCATTGAAATTCTGAAATAATATATTTTATATGTAATAATATATATTTTTTTAAATAAAAAATTAGCGTACAACATTTACCCTTTAGGAAGGATTTTGAAAGGAAGAGAAGTATATTTGTGAAAGTAATTGAAAAAGCTGTTTTGGAAAATGGAGATTGTTTTTTGCAAAATGCAGATTAAGGGAAGCTTATGCTATGAAAAATTCCAATATTATATGGACGGAAGGAAACGTTTGAGCTAAAATAAATTGGGCTTTGATGGAGAGCCTGTCGTTGGGGCGTTGTTTGTCACAGCCATTGAAGACTAAAAGTTTCTTACTATGCATAGGCTCGTGTTTGACCACTATCTCACCTGATGGTAAGGGATGATTTGGCCGACGATGGAGCACACTTGCCTAGATGTAACCTTTTCACTCTTGACTTAAAGATAGAACTACATTAGGCCCACGTGGGCCACATACGCCGATCTGGGCGCCATCGTCGGTCTCCATACATTTTATATGGCAACTAGACTTGTAGAGCTACATTAGATCCACGCCACGTGACATCGTTCTACGTACAAATCAGGCGTGGCCCTAGCGTCTGCGGAGTTTCATAGAAGCGTATTCTTCATTATATGCTTAGTGTACGCCAGCGTGAAGTTTGCATATAGACGTGTCTGTGAACGAATACGCGTCCGTGGACAACGGACTTTACGTCAGCTAATATCGTGTTACTATTTTGGTGTAACCTCTCAATCATAAACAGTAAAATGACTTTGACAAACAAATCGGTCAAGCCTTTTTTTAAGGGGTCAATCGCTCGTTCAGAAGACTCTTTACGTATATACTTCTTCTGTACGCAAAATGAAAATATATTTTTCATTGAAAACTTATTTTGCATTTTTCAATTATTTACAATCCATATGCGGAGTTCAAGACACCGGTAGGGTAATGCTAGAAACAGACACAAAACTGGTAGTGGCCTTTATCTTCATTTTAACCAGTTACGGTTTATGACTGATCCCGCAATACAATTTATACTCTTTAGTTCAAAATTACGTATACAAATCAATATTTGGTTTTATTTCAATTGTATCGAAACAACGCCCCAAAATACGACATATTATTATTTTAAAAGAAGCTAGATGTGGCACTTTAAAGGTTTCCCATTCTTAACAGTCTAGAAGGTAAGCAACTCATAGCCTTTCTGTCTATATTAAAGAGCACGAAAAACGGAGTCGGCAGTCACTTGAAATTATATAAATCATTGCTATACAAGGCACCAGATATACCTTGGAATAAAGTTCATTGACCTATTCCTAATATCTCTGCAAAGTTACCAGAAAAACAAACAATTAACAGTTTTTCATTACTAGAAACAGTAAAGGATCGTAATAGATATCGATTCGAGACAGTTTTATGACTATATTTCCGTTTTTTGAAAAATAATAAAATTAAATATGATCGTTATTCCATGTTTATTTGGCGCCTACATTTGCCATGATCACCAGTCATTTGTCATAATATTATAGCGTCATTTCGGTTTTTATAAACAATTTTAACAATGGAGAAATTTCTGTTTGTTTTCTTTTTTTATTTATTAATTATGATTAAGAAATATAGATGGATAGATGTCACCAAATGAATAAGTTATGGAACTTCAATATTGCACTTGCAAGAATAATATTATTTCAAGAATTTATTGGTGATGATATATAGGTCTTTTAATTCCATTTAAAAATAACAACAAATATGACATTAACGTCATAAAACTTCTCCATTCCATTTCAAACAGTAACCGCCAACGCGTTTTAGAGCTCTCTAATCTACATAAGTAAATGTTCTAGGTAAATAAATTAATTTATATGTCCAATGGAAAATCAAATAAAATAAAGTGTCGGCTACACTGAATATACGAAGACAAAGCGATACAATACTACATTGTTTTCGTAAGGCGATATTGCACTAATGTAAATAAATTTTATATTTTTCGCACAAACGAAAGACTCAGTCTAAATCTTTAGCAGCGCAGTTTTAGGTAATAAAGCTGCCTAAAATCTAATAAATAATTCGTTAAATATCGAAGTTCATTTCATTTAGTTTTTAATATATTATATAATTTTCTAGCGCCGCATATTATAGCATCGCATTTCAGTGTAGCCAAGACCTAAAGAATTCATTTAACAAATAATAAACTTTTTTTTAAACAGCAATGGCAATTCAGTACCTTCACTATGCGCACGAAAAAAAAAGAAAATATATAGAAAAATTTTTCTACATTGCAAGACAGTGATTTGAGGTAAATAGTTACTATATGGCAACATCGGAAAACAGTGAAGTAAAAAATCTTTCTCAGTATTAAATATAGTCAGCTTTCGATAGGACGTTGAAATAATTAATTATCTACTAATTCGCTAAAAAACTAAACTTTTTTTTTATAATATTGTGCTAAATATTTTTTTCTTTAAGAAGAATATCTTTGACTACATGCTATAAACGCTAAGTGCGAATTGATTGTACTAATATCCGTTAAATATATCAATTATTGGAAGCATCAACGGTTGGGGTCGGTTTGTGTCTTCCTAAACTCACCTTGTTTGGTTTAAGATTAAACTTTGAGAGAAAACAACGGTCAAAACTGACTTAAATTTTTTATCTAACAATAACACTGAGATTTTCAAATCTAAAATTTCATTTCATATTTCTAAACCAACCCCACTCGACAATCAGCACTACAAGTGCATTTAAAAAAATAAATAAAGCTTATTGCACACCGAAATGCATCACGAGTAAGGTATAACTAAAAAAAAAACTATGAAAAAAATTAACGGTTTTTTTTCAAACAACTTATTGAATGCTTGTACAACACTGCATAGGGCTTAAAATGCATGCACATTTATATAGAAAGGCACTACAATCAACGAATAGTAATAAAAAATCTATAGCCTTTTAATTGATTAAATAACTCTTTTTAAAGTAACTACCGGTTCCTGTCAACTTGATATAAGCGAAGATATATTTTGGTGGATAACAAACCTAACTGATTTCATCATCTCATTTAAATGAGTATATATTTTTTTCTAAGCATTCCACGCAGAAACCGGCATTACTATAGGTTTAAACAATTAATAATGTGAAAAATAATAATATTTAAATAACTAATTATATTTGTTCTTACGTACTAACAAACTTAAGATGGAAGATATCATGTTACCCTATCATTTTGGTTACGTCCTGCCGAAGCAGTTTGTGCACTGTAATGTAAAATTATTGTTTTCATTCGAAATACGTTATGAAAACCGGATTTACACGAAAACCGTTTCGAGAACAGACTCTTTATCTAACCGTCGAATCCGTTTTGAAAACCGGATATTTACGAAATCCGTTTTGAAAACCGGATATTTACGAAATCCGTTTTTGAGAACCGGGTTTATGCGTTAAACTTTTAATGATTCGGAGCGTCCACGCAAAAAAAATGACTACAGAAAAATATTTAACCTAATATTACTTTGAACTGACAATTCAGCTAGTCAATTCATTTTGGCCGTACATTAATTTAACTATAAGAACACAGGTGCATATATTTTACTAATAATAACATTTCTTGCACCGCAGCAGTGAGTTAAGGGTTAAAATGCTACGGTACAAATTAAAATTTATAAAGAATTGACGAAAACTAGCCAATCCGTCTTATGAAGCATTCCAACCTTATTCAAATCGAGTAGCTATCAATAATCGACTTTATAAAAAATAAAATATATACCCATTACATTGTTAAGCAATTATTTAAATACCAAGCTGTAATGGGCATAAATTTTACTTCTATTTTTCAAATCGATATCGAATCGCCACCCCAAAAATCGATTCAGTACGTCCCGTCATCCAAATAAGCACTAACTATCAACTATACAAATTCATTCGAATTTAAATTCATTGTTTTTTATTTTTCTTTTTCTCAATTAAATAAATAAAAAGTGGTACACTTATACGCTAGTAGTTCATAACTTCATTTCATATACTTTCTGTTATTCGCACGAACGTGATATATTAAAATAGTGTCAACTAGGTAATAACGTAGAAACATCACATTTTCAAAGGGTTTTTTTTTTATTCTGAAGTCGGTGTGAGCGAACAACTACGTACATTTCTAACGATTCATTCATAAAAATACTTTGTTTAATGTGTGACTAGAAACTGCTTTAAGTGTTTGTAGAAATTGGAAATGTAACGAAAACCTTCACGGAGAATTGTTATTTTTTTTTTCAAAGATTTCCAATAAATAAACTATTCGATCCGTCGACTTTGCTCACACCCGAGCTAAACGCACAACTATTCTAATGCATCTAAACATTTAATTCAAAAAGCGTCCTACAATTCCCTAACCTCAAATTCACGTTTCAGGGTTGCCACCCTTCGCTCACACCGATATTTTGGCAAGTATCACCACATACCACCCCTTCATAATACTTTAAACATTAATCCAGCTAAGCACGATGAATAAATAACGCAATTCTGATACTGGCAATTATTTAACCTACACAGAGTAATAATTATGTAGTTTACTCATTATTATATACTCATATAATAATCGTGGTCTCTAATATACCTGTTTTAGTCTTTGTTTGGCTACACTTTTTATTTCGTACGCCTTGCTCACATGAGCGGTATACTTTTGAGCATTTCCCGATATTCTTGTTTTGTGGACTTTACTTTGAGTGCGAATTTTTTGCAGAGGGAGTGTAAAAAATCAATTAAAAAGTTCATTTCTAGATAGAAATTTTCGAAATCTATGAAAGTACAAAAAGCTTGTTTAGAGAGAAATATTTTGCCAATTTTTTTTAGTTTATTTAGGTTGTTATTCAAAAATATACCGCGCTCATGTACTAGGCGCACATAAATGCATAGCGAATTCAATAATAAAAAGTGTAACTCTAATCCCTACAATATTTGTATGTTGATATGATATCATTATGATTGCAACGATCCCTTGCAAAATTCACCAAAGTTCTGGTAACAAAAGTATGAATTATAGTTCGCTTTTAAAACTGTGTATATGGCATAAGACAAAATTGGTCTAAAGGTACAAGTAGGGTACATTTACATATAAGCTCATTATTCGATACTGCTGATCCAAAAACTACGCGGAAAGGTACCAAGCACACTGATATTATTTATTATTATTAAAATCTAAACACCAATATATTTTAAAAACTTCATCTATTACTCAACATTCAATATTAATATAGCTGAATTATTTTAAGTTTAAATATATTTTTTGAACTATTTTTCATACTTTTATTACTCTAGGCGTTTTAAAATTCATTTTGTTCTGAATATCAATCATGATAAAATGCTTTTGCGTTGCTATTATGCTACGGAGCAATGCGTTAAAATGGTGATTTAAACCTTATTACAAACGACATAGAAAACATTTTCGCTTATTGTTCTTGTCTGTACGATGGTTGAGTCTAACATGGTTGAGTCAATTATATGAAGAAAACTGAGCATAACTTTGTGAAGATATTTGAGCGTAAGTGTTTTTTCTTTAGTAGAAAATATTAAAAAAGTGTTAAAATAGACTCTTTCTCTTAGTCAAACTTTTGACGTAACAATATTTTTTATGAATAAAAATTGAGCGAAGCATGGGTTTCGAAGTTAAATTGCTCAACTGACCATGTTTTGTTCAACCATCGCTTTTACGCTCTAAAAGCGACTATAGATGTATTTTATACCATCGCAACACGCACCATTTTCCTTTAAATAATTTAAGCGTAATTTTCTATCATGGCAATACAAACCTTTTAGTTCACTGGCAATTCCGGTATTTCAATACATCTACAGTTGTCACGATTTTAGGTCGTAAACAGACTAGCTTACATTATAAAGGTCTTTTTCACATAAATACGTCGCGCAATATTGAACCTTATTTGTGTCTTAGCCAATACACGCCAAGAAAAAGTTGTAAAGCAAGTCAATATGAAGATATTTTAACCTTTTAATATCTACTTAGACTGGAAAAATACTTAACTCTTAAGACTAGGCTGGTTCAAAGGCAGTTTATCAATTCATTTCGTGCCCATACTACAGCCAAACTCAACACTCATAGCAATCACACATTTTATTCTAACATATAGGTGTTCTCCAATTCCTATACAAATCTATCATAAGAAGTTGCGTCCTTACGGACATAATTATCATACTTTTAACATCAAGCAATCACTTTCAATCAATCAATTACGTTTTTAATTTCATTTCAATTCCTTTTTCAATAGATATTTAACGTATTTTAAGACAAGTTATTTAAAAAAGGAGGTATTCCTTTTCGATGCCACAAATACTGGCAGTCAAACAACTTATAGTATTGAAAAAAAAAATAGTCAATAAAATATGTTTTCCATTTTTAATCCACCAAAATCGGCTGTCAGTTTTTTTTTCATAAATAAATAATGTCTCAAAAAGAGTCGAATTCCATTTTCAAACAACAAATGACAGCTGTCAAACTTTTTCTTCCGAACAAATAAGGTTCAATATGTCACAAAGAGGTTCTTAGTTGATAGGTCCGGTAGCCAGATAGTGGTAAGGGTGTCGGTTATGCATGAACCTAGTGTCGTACCTCTGGTTCTTCTGGTAGAAGTCGCTGCGTTGGTTCACCTTCCTATAGTGTTGTGGACGCCTCGATGGGTTCTTTTCGTTTTTCTCAGTCTGTTTTTGAGGTTTCGCTGCCTCGTTTTTGGTTTCAGGTTTTGAGGGCTGCGCTTGTTCGGCGGGTGGTTTTTCCTGTGAATTAGATATTGGTTGGGTATTATTTTTTTGATTACCAACGGTGGTGGGAATGTATAGATGACTAAACAAAATGTGTCTACTACGCCACAGTCACGATTATATGACTGACCTCCAGAGCTGCAGGATTGTTGAAAGAGTTTTCTCTCTTTAGCCTACAGTTCACAGATGCATATTCATCATTAAGCGCTTGATGTACGCCTGCGTGAAGCTCAAAGCACCAAGAGTATAATGACGAATACGCGGTCTATGAAGTTACGTGTCTATGGAAAGTAAGTCTAAGTTACCACGGCTTTGGAACGCAAAGTGTTGGACGTAATAAAGCGTAGATGGTTTCTATGCCATCTTGCGGAAGCGATGTGCGTCTACGATGAAGCGCTTGCGGGCCAGCTCGAACAGCCTTCTGAGCGTGTTCGCGGGCCGCTGGGACTCGCCGATGTGGCGGCACTGGATGCGACTACACACTGAGGGTGGTCGCGTCCAGGGTTTGGCATAAATTGGCGCTACTGTGCGGTGCCGCCTTGTGATTGTCTCTGTATTTACTAACAATAGTTTTATAAGGTTCTTTGTGTTACTAACAATTATGGACTGTTGTCTGAATTAAAATCTTATTATTATTAAAAATTTACAGAAGTAGTCAATGTGAGCACTTGTACTGTGAGGTCGCATGGCTAGATAGATGCTAGTGCTTACCTCCGTGGCTTCAGCCGCAGGAGTGGCGGGCGGCGCGGCGCTGGGCGCGGCGGCCTGCGCGTCGGGAGACTTGGGCGCCGGCGTCGCGGGCGACACTGGGGACGCCGTGTCCACCTGCAATTGGCGTTGAATAACATTATAAACTGTAGCTCGTCATCCGATAAAGACCGTAAAGCTACCGGGACCCTCTAGGGTCTGAAGTCACGAGAGCTCCTAAAAAATGATATTTTCTTCCAACTATGCTTTAATTTCATCACAATCACACTAAAAACTCAGTACAAAAGCGAGTCTTTATTGCTCTAGAGCAATAAAAATGTATGAAATTTCATTATTGCAGTTCTTTTTTTATCGCACGAAAAGGTGCCAATCTCAATGGATTAGCTCTATTCAGCCAGCCGATATCAACACTTTTTAAATAGCGCCCGACTCATACACTCTACTTTTCATCACCCTCTGTGAGGAAATTAAAGGCACCTCATCATTTATCATTAGTCATTGGTCGTTGGTCGTGGGTCGTTGGTTGTTGGTCATTGGTCGTTGGTTGTTGGTCATTGGTCGTAGGTCGTTGGTCGTTGGTCGTTGATCGTTGGTCGTGGGTCGTTGGTCGATCGTCCTTGGTCTAGGTAATAGTTCAAAGAAAAGCAGATTATGCACCTCGCCTTAAGTAATTTATTTTGCCCTCGTGCCTGTTAGATTAGAGCAGCATCAAAATCAGGCACTCTGTGCAATAATAAAATACTTTGTGCTCGATGCAATAATCTACTATTTTGATCATTCGACGTTGATGACCCACGCAAAGCGACTGCATTGTTCTCGAATGGCCTTGAAATAACTACTTTTTAAATTTTCTTGACTCAACGAATAAAAGCGATCTCCCTGACTAGAACTGAGTAGGTATTGTTTCAGCAGCGATGAAAGTATAAACTGACAATCCATAGCTCGTTGGTTCAAATCCGGCTCGAAGGAACATGAATAAAACCAAAATTCGGTTGAGACCCTAAGCTATGGAGCCTCGCCCACGGCGCCAAACGTAACACAGTCGCAATACAGTCGCTAGCGGCTTACCCCCGCCAACGCCACGATTCTCAGTCGTGATGCAAACGCGCCTCAGCCGCGTTACTGCATCACGACCGCATCGCGGCTAACGCGCGACCATGTACCGTTTGTATGTAGACTACTTTTGTTTTTCATTCTCGTGCCACTCTCCCGTCGTCCTCTTCCCGCTGTAGTCTGACACGGTCCCGCGGCAACCGCGCTACAGTCTCGATGCAATAGCGCGTTAGTAGCGCAGTTGACAGGCGTTTCAAATGCGACTGTAGCGCGGCTGACGCGCTGTAAAAAGTCGCCGGGGGCGAGAGCCCTATGAATGCTCGATAATATTACTATAGTGAAATTCAGGAAACGCCATGTAGTAACCAAATTGAGTACTATTTTCTGAGGCTTCTTAATTATATTATACAGGGTGATTGGAAGATCGATGCAAAGCTTTAAAGCGAAGATAGTACAGACCATTTAGAACCATTTAAGACATGATTATGTTCGGCGAAGTTTTATAATTTTTTTTAAACCTACTTTTAAGATTTTTTTCAAAAATTCCCAAAATTTTATGTAAACTGCATATTTTTAGCCAAATTAAATGATAAATGAATTAACTTTTATTTTATTTTATTAAAATAATGTGTAAGCAACCCGAAAAAACATGTTTTAGGCTTTTCTGTCATAAGATTTTTTTTTTACGGACATTTAAAGTTCAGCAGAAACTTAGAAAAAATGAACAGTACGTTTTTTAAACCTTATTAAAAAAATAACGAAGGGTGCTTTTTTTGTTCAAACCTTTTTGAATACATGTTAGATTTGCGTTCTTTCTTTTGAGGGATCATTTACGCGGATATCTTACAAATTATTGAAGTTAGGACCTAGAAACCGATGGGAGGGAGATTTTTTTAAATTTCGGCCGACTACTTAAAACAACGTTTTAAGTAGTCGGCGAATTAAAATTATTTATTTTTCATACATAAAGATTTAAGGCGAAGATAGTACAGACAATTTAGAACCATGTAAGACATGATTGCCTAAGACGAAATCTCACCAATTTTTTTTTAACCTACTTTTGTATTATTTTTCAAATATTCCCAAAATTTTAAGTAAACTGCTTATTTATGGCCAAATTAAATGATAAATGAGTTCATTTTTATTTTATTTATTACGGTAATGTGTAAGCAACCCAGCAAAGTATGTCTTAGGTTAGGTTAGGTTAGAATTAACATTGGAATTTTTTTTACATACTTTTAAAGTTCAGAAGAAATGTAATTTTTTTATCAATATGACAGAAAAACCTAAGACCTACTTTGCTAGGTTGCTCACATATTACTGTAATAAATTAAATAAAAATGAACTCATTTATTATTTAATTTGGCCATAAATAAGCAGTTTACTTAAAATTTTGGGAATATTTGAAAAATAATACAAAAGTAGGTTAAAAAAAAATTGGTGAGACTTCGTCTGAGGCAATCATGTCTTACATGGTTCTAAATTGTCTGTACTATCTTCGCCTTACAGCTTTATGTATGAAAAATAAATAATTTTAATTTAAATGTTGTTTTAAGTAGTCTGCCGAAATTTAAGAAATCTCCCTCCAATTGGTTTCTAGGTCCTAACTTCAATAATTTGTAAGACATCCGCGTAAATGATACCTCAAAAGAAAGAACGCAAATCTAACATGTATTCAAAAAGGTTTGAACAAAAAAAGCACCCTTCGTTATTTTTTTAATAAGGTTTAAAAAACGTACTGTTCATTTTTCTAAGTTTCTGCTGAACTTTAAATGTCCATAAAAAAAATTCTTATGACAGAAAAGCCTAAAACATGTTTTTTCGGGTTGCTTAGACATTATTTTAATAAAATAAAATAAAAGTTAATTCATTTATCATTTAATTTGGCTAAAAATATGCAGTTTATATAAAATTTTGGGAATTTTTGAAAAAAACTTAAAAGTAGGTTTAAAAAAAAATTATAAAACTTCGCCGAACATAATCATGTCTTAAATGGTTCTAAATGGTTTGTACTATCTTCGCTTTAAAGCTTTGCATCGATCTTCCAATCACCCTGTATAAGAAGCGATTCTTGGTGTCCGTGATGTGGGGGAAAAACTGCCGCGAGTGTCGTCTGCGATGGTATGGCCACACCATGCGCCGCCCTAGGGAGTACGTTGGTCGGAGATGTATGGATATGGCTGTCCTAGGGGGCTAGGTCCCGTGGTCGCCCTCGCAAGCGCTGGCTGGACGTCATCAAGTCCGACATGAGATCCAATGGCAGCATTACTGGGAAGGATGTTAAAGATCGAGCAAAGTGCAGAAAAACCTGGCAATAGCCGGGATTAACACCAGGCAGAAGAAGATATAATAAGCGATAAGTTGGCTCACGGAGGCATACCGGTAATTTGTTTTCTTGGGATAATGTTCGACTGTCACTGGTACTGCCTCTATGAAACAAACGTGTGCATACCCTGAGTGCGTCCTGGCTGGCGAGCGCCTGCGGCGGCGCGCTGTGGTGCGGCGCCAGCGCCACGGTGAGCGTGAGGTCGCACCACATGGCACAACGCGCGCGACGCGCCGATATACTTAGCTGCTTCACTGCCTCTGCTAGTTGCAGGATAGCTGTAGGAGAAGGTATTACTATTGTAAAAATTGGATCTCAAAACAAAACCAAATGCTTAACTTTATAGAAAACCTAGTTCTAGCTGATGATAAATAGGGTACACCTAAGTTTAACCACCAGTGTGTGGCTGCACCTAGTTGTAGCCGCTATGATAAAGGCTAAACTTACTGTTTACCGAAGATACAACTAAATTTAACCGCACGTGGCCAGCTAGTAGTAGTAGTTGGTAGTTCTATGCGGTTAAAACTAGGTGTAGTCGCACTTCAGCTGTTAGCCCTAACACACATATTGGTACCAAATTCCAGCTTTCTAATGCTCACGGTCGCTGAGATTATCCGCGGACCGACAGATAAACAGTCATGGCGAAACTATAGGGCACATGTTGTTACTCACGGTCGGGGCGCGGCGGGCGGTGCGCCTGGTGCGGCGCGAGCTCGCGGCGGCGCGCGGCCTGCACGGCGCCCACTGCGCTACGCCATTGTAGCATTGCGCTTTCCACTTCGCTGTGCGGCGCGCTACGGACAAACACAAACATATTTATTTCAAACTGTATAATTATGTTACCTTGAGAGCAGTAGTGACGACCCAGACTTACGAGTTATTTAGTCATTTATTTCGTCACCACTACTCTCAAAATGATGAAGGAAAACATCGTGAAGAAACCAGCATGTCCTAGAACCAACAATTCGAAGACATGTGACATCCACCAATTCGCATTGGGCTCGCATGGTGGATTACGGCACATTCCCTGTTCTCGAAAGGAGGCCTATATCCCAGCAGTGGGAACATTACAAGGCCGATAATGGTAATAAAAAGTTACTTACATCTCAGACAAGTTGTTAACGTCGTCCCGCCACGAGGAAGGCTCGAAGGTAGCCGGGTCCACTCCGCTTTCCTTGTCGCACACATCTTGACCGCGCTTCAGTACTGTGATCTTCGTGTCTTCCGGTTTGTTCGGCTTCTTGTTTTGTGCTACGCAGACGCTGGCGCGTAATGTCTCCATTTTGCCCATTAGTGTTAGTACCTGTTAATGAAAATTATGTTTTTAGTTTTAGACTGAAGTTTATTAAATCCACGAAATGAAACTCTGTCGACGAAGCGACAACGTCGTACCGTCGTGGTGTGGCCGCTTCATTGACAGTTTCATAGTTTTGTATGTAAGCTTCAAGCAGGCGTATACCAAGCGTGAAGAATTCGCGTCTATGTAACTACGCGTCCATAGACAGTAGGCCTTAAGTGTTTGGTTGAAAACTTTTAACTGTAGCTTTGTGTGGCAAAAATAAATTTTATTCATCCATATGTGATAGTAAATTAATCTGTATTTCGGTTTCTTTTTCACCTTTTCACGTATTATTATTTGACCACATTGGAATTTAATTTCACACATAAGTAGTCCTAAGTATATTTAGAGATATAGACAGACTATTTTTCTTTTATGAGGAGCGTTTTCCCTGACATTCACGGGAATGCAGCCGCTGGCAGAACATTATCTGCCTAGCCTTTTCCCAACTATATTGGAGTCGGCTTCCAGTCAAGCCAGATTTAGCTGAGTACCAGTATTTTACGAGGAACGGCTGCCTACCAGACCTCCACAACCGATTAACTGGGGTAACACGGTACTTGATGGCAAGACTGGAGTCAGATTGCAGAAGCCGCTGGCAGAACCTAGTTCAATAATACAAACATACAGAGTGTAAGAAGCAACAACGTAAAATCAGGTACCAGAATTTGATTACCAAGTCCCAAATAAGCGATTCACCCGATTGTAAATTACTATAGCACGTGATCATTAAAATTCTTAACACAGGAATATATTTCCTCCTCCCTACGTCATATTCTTCAATGCTGAGGGTCGTGACCTCCTAGCTTCCTTTGTCAGCTCACATTATTGTATAGAGTAAAGGCGCTCCCTCACCGGGAACATTCGCGTGCAATGTAACATATAGATTCGATTTTGAGCAATACAATTTACTTCCAAATTACAATACTTCCAAATTACAATACTACTTCCCAGACCGACGAACATTCGCGTATAATGCAACATAGATTTGCGAGCACATTGATAAGCGCATTGATGTTACAAGTTGTATCAAAATCGGTTCTCCTCCTTCAGTGATGTAAACTCGTTTTGTATTTACAGATTGCGCACTGTAATGCTCGGTTATCCTCCCTCACCGATGTAATACTCGACTCTGTAAGATTATATTACACGCGAATGCTCGAGGTGAGGGAGCGCCTTAATACAGATACGATAACTGCGTCTCGGCATATTTACGTAACGTTACGTTCGACAATATTCTGTTTTTTTTATCTCTGATACTAAAATGACATTACGTGGGTTGTGATACTTCAGAACACAAAAGATCAGGCATCATTATTATTGTAAGTTTGACTTTTGTTTGTGTCCACACGTAGGTGGTACACGACGGCAGGTAGGTTAGACGACGACACCGCGCCTCCGTGCGTTTACGTTACGTTCTGACTACAGACACCGCACAAACTACTTAAAGAACTCATCCCCGTACCTTGGTGTGCTCCCTGAGCATGTCCACAGTGAGGCGGTCCACGCGCGTGGGACAGGGCGGCAGGCGCGGCACCGGGATGGAGTTAGACGACGACACCGCGCGCCCGGGGTACGCTAACGCTAACCGCGCCTCCGTGCGTTTACGTTACGTTCTGACTACAGACACCGCACAAACTACTTAAAGAACTCATCCCCGTACCTTGGTGTGCTCCCTGAGCATGTCCACAGTGAGGCGGTCCACGCGCGTGGGACAGGGCGGCAGGCGCGGCACCGGGATGGAGTTAGACGACGACACCGCGCGCCCGGGGTACGCTAACGCTAACCGCGCCTCCGTGCGTTTACGTTACGTTCTGACTACAGACACCGCACAAACTACTTAAAGAACTCATCCCCGTACCTTGGTGTGCTCCCTGAGCATGTCCACAGTGAGGCGGTCCACGCGCGTGGGACAGGGCGGCAGGCGCGGCACCGGGATGGAGTTAGACGACGACACCGCGCGCCCGGGGTACGCTAACGCTAACCGCGCCTCCGTGCGTTTACGTTACGTTCTGACTACAGACACCGCACAAACTACTTAAAGAACTCATCCCCGTACCTTGGTGTGCTCCCTGAGCATGTCCACAGTGAGGCGGTCCACGCGCGTGGGACAGGGCGGCAGGCGCGGCACCGGGATGGAGTTAGACGACGACACCGCGCGCCCGGGGTACGCTAACGCTAACCGCGCCTCCGTGCGTTTACGTTACGTTCTGACTACAGACACCGCACAAACTACTTAAAGAACTCATCCCCGTACCTTGGTGTGCTCCCTGAGCATGTCCACAGTGAGGCGGTCCACGCGCGTGGGACAGGGCGGCAGGCGCGGCACCGGGATGGAGTTAGACGACGACACCGCGCGCCCGGGGTACGCTAACGCTAACCGCGCCTCCGTGCGTTTACGTTCGCGTTCCAGTTGACGCCACTGTTCGTAGCACGCGTCGAGGCGGGCGTGCAGGATTCCGGAGGAGGTTGCTGCGCTTCTGTTGACAATGTTTTTGGATGGATTAGATTATATTTTTGTTTATCTTAGTCATTACTTCAGGAGAAAGTAGTCCACAGCTTGACATGGCCTACTCAACTGCGGCCACACCCGCATCTTTTCCTGGTATTAAGCAAGTCTTAATCATGGCAGTAAGTCCCCTCTTTGGGGAGTAGCTGGAGAGACGTCCTGATCTTAGGCTTAACGCAAATCCTTACCAAAAACAATAAGTTCAGGAGCTCATTTAGGGAACACAAAAACGCGGTACCACTACTAACTGTGTAGACCATCCCGAGAACACGATAGAGTATACCGTGGAAGTGTGACCCACACAGTTAGGAGCGATGCCCTATTATGAATACAGTTTCATATATGATGGCTTTAGCAGGTAACAAAGGTATGTAAAATAATAACCTATTCGTTTAATTATAAAGATATATTTTTATATGATACCCAACGACATGCACTGACAAACCCTCAGCTTTTATAAAACAACGAAAGTCTGTCAGCCACAGACTTTCTCTCTATAAGAGGACATCTACTCTAAGAATACAGCACAAAATGTTCTTACCTCATATTCCTCATAGCGTAAAAGGGCGCCAAAAGAGGTAGATCTAGCATTGGTGATGGCAACACAGGCGGTGGGACTGGTGGACTTGGGCCTAATAGCGCGCCCAGACCTGGAAATATAGGAAAACATGTTTTAATAGTGGCAAAACTTTAAAGGGGTATGGATTGGTTGCGATTACATTTGTTAAAGGATATTCTAGGCCATAACAGTTTTCTACAGAAAAAGGTTAGAGTAACTGGCCATCTCAATTTTGGTATCCTCGCTTGAAACAGTAGTCATGTGCAAGCTTAAAATTAAATACACATATATATGTTGGCAAGCCTTCCGAAATTGTCTGTGGACGATATTGACCCGCAAATTGCAGAAAAACAATCAGAATAATTTGTTTTTTGCGGATAACCATTTAACATTCACCTTATGGCGTTGGTCTTCTTGGCTAGTCGTGATTTGGGATCTTTGATAGTCGTTAAGATTAGTCAGATGGCAGAAAATCTGGCATCAGTCTTGGATAGCACTTCAAATTGAAAAAAAAAACCCCATAATAACTTTGTTTCCTTAAAATATTATTTAATCATATTACATCAGTCCTGTTTCCGTGCAAAGCAGAAACTACATTAGACCGAAGCACACGCGGGCAACACCTGAGTTGTACGTAGAGCCGCGTCGTATAGCGTAGTTCTAATGTAGCTCTACAAGTCTAGTTGCCACGCGCCTAAATCGGCGTACGTAGTCCACGTGGACCCAATGTAGTTCCACATTCTACCTTTAGTTTTATTAGCAATTGTAATTATTTCACTTATTATTCATTGCTCATCCATTCATCATAAAAAATACCGTCTATTCAATTGTAAAAAAAACCCATATTTTTCACCTTGAACTGCTTAAAGAACTTGCGCACCTAGGTTCATTAGGTGTCGCTGCCGATTCATTGAATAACAAAAGTGTAACCAAGGCTATATATATTGAATAAGCAATGATTTTCAGCAAATGTTCAATGTAACTTATTTTATGTATTATTGAATAGGTAGCAGGAGTTACGAGGTTAGTGTTTATGTGTACCCTGTGTATTTTATAACGCTACCAACTTTTGTACTCTCATGCGTTTTACAATGGTAATTTAATGAATCGCCTGCTTGTCTTTTTCTTAATTATGTTTTTTTAGGTGGTTAACTATCGATTTCCTTACCGCTCTGAGTGGAGCGAGAGGTAGTGTCTACTGACCCATCTGTGTCTGATTAAATAGAGCGACTGTCTATCTGACCTCCACAAATACCATTCTGCAAGATTGGTTGCCAGGTTTTTGAGTTTCTTATTATGTATAAGGACTTTCAAAGATCTATGAATGACAGTCGAAATAAACAGATAGATGTGCTTTCTATCGCACGGGAATTTTACGACAGTTTACCACAAGTGATCTATAATATGTATGTGAAGCTCTTAGCCCTCCCAGCCCTTAACTGATAAAGCGAATAAAATAAAGTATTGGGAATGATTTTGAAAAGAAATGAAGTAAGTGGCAGTAAGTGGATAATAACACTAGATTTTAATGGATGGTCAATTACAAATAACTTTTATAAATGCGGATAGAATACCATACTACCGTTGACTTGATGGGAAAGAGACACGAGAGTGAATATCAGCAGAGTAAATAGTAAATATGACTAAACTTACCGAGGTTAAAAGGGTTATTCTCGTGCAGAAACGACACATCAACATTCAACTGGCTAGGCGGAGGTCTATTCCGCATCAACAAACTCATCTGCCGCGCCAACTCCTGATTCTGTCTCATCATAGCTGCCTGCTGCATATTCTCCCGACCGAGATTCTCAAAGTTACCCCTCTCATTCATATTACCATTCCCTTGGAAGTTCTCACGAGGCATCATAGGATTCATATCACGACGCTGCATCATATCGTTCTGGTTATACCCATTCGATCGATTGTAATTCATCGAATTAGCACCCGAAACAGGCGTCGATTGATTCGAGAAATCGAAATTCTGACCCATTGGACTCCTATCGTTCATTTGGGCCATCATATTGTCGTAGAAATTATTCTCCCCATAGTTTCTGTTAGGCGGCATCTGTTGGAAGTTCCTGTTAACGAACATTTTGTTCCTTTCCTCTTGTCGAAAGTCCTCGTTCGGAAAATGGCCATTTAAATCCATTGGCATCCTCAAATCTACGTTATTCATTCCGTTTTCTTCACGAGGCCTATCAGAAGACATGTTCAATTGATTCAAATATGTCAATATTTCTGTCTCCTGATTCTGATCTTTTAGAAAATTGTCGTATTTGTTAGGAAACCTCTGTGTATTATTGAAAGGGGTCTCAAAGTTCGCGTTGTAATTCATATCAAGGTTTAAGCTGTTTGGTCTGCTAAAGTTGTTTACTGAGAACATGTTGGCTTCAGGCAACGAATTTCTTTGGTTAGGTTCGAAGAAATTGTAATTGTTGAATTTTTCGTCGTATTTGTTTGTAGGGGGTGTCGTGAACTGCGCGCCACCGATTTCTTGAGCAGCAAGCCTTAGGAGGTTTAGCTGTTCTTGCGTTACGTTTTCAGTTGACGCGTCGGGTAAAGTATCGATACCGAGTAACGCGTTCACGTCGTTCTCGTAATTAACAAAACCGTTAGTGTTAGCGTAACCGTTTTGTAAGTTGTAATTGAAGCCGTTTTGGTCCGATGGGTTGAAGTTAAACAGTTGGTTGTTCTGATACGAGTTGAAAGTCGGTGGTAAGAAGGTGCTTCCTTCGTTTTTAGGATACTGGCTGTTCGCCTGTATGCTGTTTAGAGGCTTTTCCGGTGGTTGTACAGAGCTGGAAAAGAAAAACACAAAGAATTAGTTTTATTCAGGAGTGCCTTACTGTAGATAAATTTTTTAAAAAGTTTGTATCATCGCTTAGAGAGAAATGCGGGACAAATCTAAACCACAATTAATTTTTTATCAGACTTTATTGTGTCCTGCTAGGAAAAAAGTAGAAGGTCCCTAAAAACCTCTCTCTGTCTAAACATTTTTGAAGTTTACACCGCCAAGACAGTCAGATCGTCACATCAATCAATCGTCAATGTGTTCCCAAAACGCTTTGTACGAATGGTTGGGATAACGGGAATAGCTTGAGTGCCGAAATCTTTGCTGCCGAAAATCTAGATACCAAAACAGGAATACGTGTTTATGCGGCGAAAATGTACGGTTAATTCGCCGTATGTAGGCACGGTTATATCAGTGTTGATGTCCACTATGAACCGATGGTGCAACGCCGTACTTCACATCAGAAATTACTATCTAACAAAGCCACGACATTTATTCATACAAGGAACAAGCAACAAGTCAATATATCATGTCGTGCTTGTAACACTACTAATCTAATCGATCAATCTGCTTTATAAATACCAATACTTACAATAGTTTTACTATATAAAACTTAATGTAAAGACTGTCTTTACAATGATACTTTGCTATTGTCTTTTATTGTATTAATAAAAGTATTTTTTATACAATGGATGCACTTTCACATACAGAGTACGATCGGCAACTTCCATCTTTATTTTTATTTTAATGGTATAATTAGAGCTTGACTGCGATTGCCTCTGATGGTAAGCAGTGATGCAATTGTTGATGGTGAAACGCACTAATTTATCTGCTGGGGCCATGGGGATTTTTTGCGAAGAAAGCATTCACTTGACATCCAGAAATGTATTATTATTGATTGTATTGTATTTATGCAATAAAGATTTGACTTTGACTTTGAAAAAAGCCTGTGGTCCTAGAACGCATAGAGCAACTGAAAGACGCAGGTGTAGATTTAGTTAGTAAAATTCTGACACCGTTTCCCGCTATACCCTAAAGCGGGAGAAGTCATCAGATGATTTCCAACTAATTAATCAATCTTACGGTACGCGTACACCGAATCCGTCATCGGCCGAAGTATGCTCGGACGTCATCGGCCGAAATCGGCCGATCAAATCAAACGTAAGTAAATGGAAGAGAGCGCATACACTGCTACTACCGACGTCGTCCGATGACGCCCGAAAACGGACGATCATCTGACGAATCCGAACGTGTTTGGATTTTTTGTCAGTTTTACCGACTTCTTTCTGCGATCGAGTCGTTATTTGCACAGTTTAGACTTCATAAGTTCCACCGACAACGGCCGTTATCGTCTGCAGTGTGTTCAGTTGAACGTCCGAGTCAGTCGTCCGAGTAGTTCTGTCCGCCGTCGGCCGACAAAATCGGTTTTAGTGTACGCGTACCGTTACAACCAACCGTACCTTTTCACCAGTATCCATATGTCTGTATATTCTATCAAAGGAGAAACTGACTGACTATAAGGCTTAGGAACGATAAATTTTGCAAAAGGTTTTCTTTTGTAACGTTAGGAAATTGAATTAGGAAATTATCACTTATTGCTCACGTGAGCAATAAGCGCCAATTTCCTAAAATTCCCCCTCAAAAGGGGTCTTCCATTTTCTCGCAATATTTTACTATCTTACGGAATTTGCAATTTTCCGGTGACATATCCACATGTTTGTGAGGTGTTAATATCGCAATCACAAACCGCTATTCTGCCACATAAATGACCAAAGTTATATAAAATTTTATAAGTACCTTGGAATATTATCAATGTATTGTAAAACGTTACCCTAAACTAGAAATTACTCCTGCTTCGTGGGGGCGTTCAAAAACCTTTAAACTCAAATACACAAGCTACCCAGACCCGGAACAAATAAGCTGTAGGCCATACAAATATGTTCCGTGTATACGTTTCGAGAGGAAACTTTTTGGTCATGGACTTTTAACCAAAGATAGTGGACGACGGACGTAAACAAACCGAGGGGGTCAGGTCACTAGGCCAAATAAAATATTATAATTTTGTACTTAAAAACTACATTAATATGACACACATATTCAAGAGTTGGTCGGTGTTAATATTTTGACATATAGTCGGACTAATTTTATATAGAAGAAAGTTAGTTGTATATGTGCGTATGTGTGTATGTTTGTTAGTCTTTCACGCTCAAACGGCTGAACAGATTTTGGATTTGGATGAAACTTGGTACACGCGTATACCATGTCCTGGAATAGGCTTTTTAATTATGGAAGTATGTTCCATTGGGATAATTTTCTACTTTCAAACGGACGAAGCCACTGAAAGAAGCTAATAGTAAAATTAAAATTGTATTTTTGTTACACTTATTTATTACTTCGTAATCACTCAACCGATTTTGATTCAGTATTACATTATCGTTTTGGGAAGGACGATTGATTTATTATTTATTTAAAAAGACCACAGGCCAATTACATTAGTTAGACATGTTTTTGACATAAAATAAAAAGAAAATAAAAATAGAATAACTACACGGCAGTCTTACACTCATCTCACAATACCAGACAGACGCGATGTTCTTCCATTTATCCACGAAGATATCACAAACAGCATCCAAGAGAACGTTAAGCGAAGAGATTGCGCGAGGGAAAGGACATTATAGACACGACAACTTGCACTAAACAATAGGTATACTTTTTAAGATGTTGTATTCTCTGAAAGTCGCGAGAAGTAGATCTAATTACCAGTAATTTTTACTAATAGAAATCTTAAATCTGTATCGTTAAGTGTCATAAACTTTTTGTCTCAATAAAATGTGCGGGAACAATGACGAAGAGAAAGACAGTTTCCTTATTTTTAAGATGGGTTTCATCAAATGACTTCTGCTCTTAGGCGGAGCAAGAAGGTGTGTTATATATACTTCTACTGACTAAAATCCACTCTTCTTTGTTTTTGTTCCAGGGCCTCGGGCTTTTAATTTCCACATAACCCTTGGGCCCAGTAGAATTCGACCCTGCAGGCTCCCTCCCTACCATTTGCTGATGTCTCCTCTAGGCGCGCGTGGAACGCTACGCGCCATCGAAGAGAAACCTTCTTATATAAATATCTCTTCACATGTATTTTTATGCCCAATTTGATATTTGATAAAGAAAGATAACTAGAGGTCACGGCGCCCTTAGAGTGTCGTTCTTAAAAAAGAGTATTACGTCAATATTTTGGCATTGTCTTAAGCGATTGTCGAGTATTCTTTACAGATTTAAACATGTAATTATTAGCTGTTGGAAGTTTTCTCTTGTTGGCTGACTCGGCAGATATTGTGCCTTTGTACTTTTGTGTTGCATGAAGATTAAAAAAAGAAATAAGTAGGTATTAAAGGCGCATGGGCGGTTTCGTATTGGGTTCCGTTTTCCTTTATTCATCATCTGCCTAGCCTTTTCCCAACTATATTGGGGTCGGCTACCAGTCAAGCCGGATTTAGCTGAATACCAGTATTTTACTAGGAGCGGCTGCCTACCAGACCTCCACAACCCATTAAATGGGGTAACACGGTACTTCATGGCAAGACTGGAGTCAGATTTACTGGCTTCTGACTGTCTGTAACGACTGCCAAAGATCTACAAATGACAACCGGGACCAACGGCTTAACGTGCTTTCCGAGGCACGGAGGAAACTCGTTATGTTAAGATGGTCACCCATCCACAGACCAACCTTGGCAAGCATTGCTTAACCTTGAAGATCGACCCGTGCGGCTGTTATGATTTAGCCACGAGCTCCTCTCCGTCTTCCTTTATTGTTTCCTTCTTATTCTATTGCCTGAGTACCGCTGGCATAGCCCTAGTCACGAAATTGTACACAAGTACATACATTATTACAAATATTATAAACGCGAAAGTTTATAAGTATAAACAAAGAAAGAAAGAAAAATGTTTATTTGGCACACCATGATGGAGTATGTATGTTTGTTAATCTTTCGCACAAAAGGTACGGAATGCATTTCGATGAAAGTTGTTACACGGATAGACCATATCCTAAGTTTACTCATACAGCACTGCACTTTTGAGAATTGAATGAGTGACATCGATGCTACAGTTAACGTAGTCACCTACTGGGCCCATACTATTTAACGACTTTACCCTCGATTCGAAAAGAAGCAGACCGTGTCCTGGAAGAATAACACATAGGATACTTTTTTTATCATTGATAGGCTCGCGCTTGACCACATCTCACCTGGTGGTAAGCGATGATGTGGTCGACGATGGAGCACGCTTGCCTAGAAGCAACCTATTCACTCTTGACTTAAAGACCCCTAGGTTGTAGCTATCAGGAAACAACAACACCAATACTTTTTAACCCGGGAGTATATTTTACTTTTAATTTTTTCCCTTGGGATAATTTCCTACTAACACGAAGGCGAAGCCGCTGGCAGCAGCTAGTAGAAAATACAGCAACATTACTACTCAAGGCATAGCGTAGACGCGCAACAAACAGTTGAAAATGCATTTGCAAACGCAAGATCAATTTCTTTATATAACTCAATAATAGATCGCATCCTGTGCGACACAGATTCGCTTGCATTGACGTCGACTGAGTTCTAGATCCTTACAATCAATGGCCTATATTCAGTACTAGTAGGACTACCTAATCTTAACTAGATAAGTAATTCTAAACAAGAAGAAATGGAGTTGAGAGATGTGAAATTAGGTTGTATTAAAACTGGTGATGGATTAGGTCTAGTGTTGATCTCCTGATCTACTGCGGAATTGTTTTTGATTAAATACTTAATTTATTTTCAAGTAAATGATAAACTCGTATGACATGCAATTTTTATAGTGTCTCGTATCTTGGTAACTTCCAAAATAAACAATAATTAACTAACCATTTTCAGCTTGGGAAGAATAATCGTGATCGTGAATTGACACCACGAAGACTAGTTTATATTCTTCGTGGTGTCAATTTGCAGCTAAAGGCAAGGCAAAAGGCCCAGGAAAATTGGGACGAACTTGACTATTTTCTTAATCACCTTATAATGTTTGGCTGTAGACAGCAATAGATAGGGATCAATAAGTAAGGAAGCATTTGCCTTGCAGTGGGACACAAAACGCTGAAGTAAAATTTACAAATATACTCATTTTATAACATTTTAGACAAGAAAATTTGGGCACTCCAATAAATGAGCCATTCATGGCTAAGGAGCAAATCACTCGCACTCGTGGAGTGCCCAAATCCTTCAAAGTGCAAATTACTTTGGAGGACCTAAACAACAACCTACTGGGCCCAATACTATTAAAAAAAGGGAGAAGAACATTTTAGACAAGTTAATGTAAATCAAACTTACCTGCACCCATCTGAAGGTCCGGTCTCATCGAGAATTTTTGTGATGAGATCACGGACGATCGTATTTTCTTCCATAATGCGTTCCGACTGCAAAGAAAAACAACATACGTTAATATCATCCTTATCATCTGCATAGCCTTTCCCCAACAATATCATTGGAGTCAAGACTAACCGGGTACTGTTGAATACCAGTATTCTACACGAGACGACTGTCTATCTGCCCCCATACTTCACTAAAGTACAGGACATCACGATACTCCTTGATAAAAAAAGATAATAACTTTTTTTTACCTATAAAATTGATAGTGTTTTAAATCTGTCGTGTATTTTTTCCTCAAAAATTATGAAACTGCTTACGATCAGGTTGGATCGCAGTAAAGCACAGGTTCATAACATTAAAAAAGCTGGTAAGTACCTAGCTCTTGCGATCCAGGTAATTGATTGCTCAAATTCGCTTTTAGGCCTTTTTTTGTGTTGGTAAATAATCAAAAAACTTCTCCAGAGCTTGGTGGAGCGAGGCTTTTACTGACTAAAACCAATCCATGTTCGACTTAAGAGAGAGTTAAGTTGCTCTTCGAGAAGACCACTGTAGCTCTTTTGAACAATAAGTAGAACCCACTTTCATTATGTAGGTAGATGATAATAAAAACAATTTGAACTTGTAAAAATTTAAACCCTCTATCATTTTAACATTCGTCCATCAGCTCAATCGACAATCCCAGGTCAGGGACTCTCGTCGTGCATACGTCAGAGTATGCTCCACAACTTTGAGCCCGTACGTCCCTGAGCGCTCCCGACCCGATTCGAGCTTTAGCAATGAACTTTACAGGTCTACGTTCAAGGTGTCTATAAAGCTAACAAAGTTATTTTAGAGGTCTTTTAGTTTCCGCTTACATTTCAACGTTATAAATGTACTATCGTCTGTTTTTTTAAACCCGGAGACTAAAATGACATTTCAACACAAAAGAACTGGCGTCATTCCTATAGTAAATTTGACATTACTTGTGTCAATTTAGTCTTAGGGGATAAAAAACAGACGATAAACGTAGACATTTAGGTTTGTTATTTTTCTTCTTCCTGCTGCTGTCCCATAACACTTAGGGTCAGCGAAACATAATTTTTTCTTCCATTTTGTCCTGTCACGCAACATACTATCACTAACTCCCTTTTCTTTCATATCACTTCTTACACAATCCATCCATCTTTTCTTTGGCCTCCCTCTTCCCTCTACATGTATATTCAGAACTCTTTTAATAACATGTGCTTCATCCTTTCTCTTCACATGACTATACCAAGACAAACATTTCCTTTCAACTTTTCAGTCACTGGTACCACATATTTAGTTATGTCCTGATTTTGTAAATACCTGGTTTCTATTTTATAAAAAGAACGATTCTATATACCAATGGAAACAAAAGTTAAACGATGCGACGATATGATGAGCACTAGCTCTCCAAGAATCAAGATGTGGAGAGTCGACTCTCCTAAATTTTAAAAAGCTCAAAACTTTGTGACTAATAAAATACATACAAGTAATAAGTATCAAATTGAGCAACCCAAAGACATTTTACATTCTGGGCATGCAAGCTCGAAGGAACCTTAATAATAGCATCAGGATCTAAATTTTTCACGTTGACCTACTTATGACAAACTCCGACGGTCTGGTTCACGTTTGAACGTAAGTACTTGGGAAATATGGCCAATATCTACCTAAGTATTGGCTGAACTTATTTCCGTTATAAGCCTGTGCTTGAAAAAAGGCGTTTCGAATTCAATTCACGTTCGATTTGAATCAAGGAACTGTACTTCAAGGATGCATTCTTTTCGAGGCTTCTTTATGAGAAGCTACTAAGTTTCTTTTTAAGTGGGAAGTCATCTAATAACTGCTTCTACTTTGGATGGAGGGAAAGAAGAGAGTCAGAATTTTACTGATTAAAACCCTCCTTCTTCCGTCCTTTAAATTTAGGAGCACAGTAACATCGTCTACCTAGCCTTTTCCCAACTATATTGGGGCCGGCTTCCAGTCAAGCCGGATTTAGCTGAATACCAGTATTTTACAAGGAGCGGTTGCCTACCAGAACTCCACAATCCATTAACTGGGGTAACACGGTATTTCATGGCAATATTGGAGTCCGATTTACTGATAAGGAGCACGGTAACACTTTCCAAAATTCGTTCTACCTATCCTTACTGCCACGTCTAAACAAGCACATAGACCTATAAATATACATTGTAACAGTGGACAAATTAATTTAAGTGTGCCCATAAACTTTCAGAATAACCTCTAGTTGTCTTTTATACCCCTTGTAAAGTTAGTTAGCAAGTGGCTTTGTTACAAGATCAATCCATTAGTTCAACTACCGACCTATACGTATAGTCAATTGTAGATTAGGTTTGGAAGTTAGACGGTTTATGAAATTCTATAAGGGAGTTGATGACTTGGGTAATTTGCCCATTCCTCACTTCTGCCTACACCTATTTCGAGATAAATGGATTTATATCTCTATAGATTTAAGGAAAAACTGATTAACTGACATAATATCTACGAACAGCCGAAACTATTGACGGACAAGGAGCGTAAAGTTTTGCACAAGGTTCTCTGTTATGACGTAGGCCAGCACTAAGGATTTTTCAAAACTCACGGTATTAAACGGGGGTTCGGACGGTACCGCTGGCAAAAGCTGACTAACTGACTTATCCAACGCCCAGCTAAAACTAATGGAACTAAGAGCGTGCAATATTGCAAAAGGCTTCCTTTAATGACGTAAACAAGGACCAAAATAAAATTTCAAAAAGAAGCCCGTAAAGGGTTAAACAGGGGTAAAGTTTGTACGAGGAAACCTTTTACACCAGCTGCGGCGCCCCTTTCAGAAGCTAGTTATTAATAGCAGTTTTACAAAGTGAATGTTTTACAATGAAAGCCGCTACGTAGGTCCTTACGTGATGAGGTACCAGGGCACGTGATGCAGGATGGAAGGTGGGACATGGTCTGCGGAAAGATGCCGCACAAACATTGAAGATCAGAACCCCCATCTGTGGAGAGAGTTTGCTGCGCCCAACCTGAGAGCGGAGTCTGTTTAGGGAATCCTGTTCCCTGTTCACGTAAGGACCTAATGACAGCATCAGTGGAGGCTATAAGGCAGTGAGGAATACTGGGCCAGGCAAGATATTTAATTAGTTTAGCTATCGACGCGCTAAGGGCCTATTTCACCACCTATGATCAAGTTTCGAGCATCTTACTTGACAGATAATTTCATAAAAATTCTGTCAAATTTTTGAATTTATTCAGTGAGTAGTGCCTACTCGGACATTGTGAAACAGGCCCTAAGAAGAAGAAGCTTTACGTAATTATAAAACTAAATCCGCCATCGCGTCTGTTAGTTCGCGATAAACTCAATTACTACTAAAGGAATTTTCATGCGGTTTTAACCAGATTGATTCATAAGGAAGGTTTAGGTTGATAAAACAAGCATATTTAGAGTTTCAAAGATTTGTAACACCTATGCGAAGCTAGGGCAGGTCGCCAGTTTAGTAAAAGAATATTTTGCACCATAATCAAAGACCGAAGCCATAATGAAAAATGAGTCATATTGGAGGAAGTTTGAAAGTGGCACCGTTGCCTGAAAAGTTGAAAGGAAACCATTGTTGTGATAGCGAGACACGTGACAGGACAGAATTAGAGAAAAAAAACGTGTTGCGCCGACCCCAAGTAATATGGGACAAAAGCAGGAAAAAGAAGTCAAAAGCCATATTATGATTACTTTGTCCTCAAAGTAATTTCTGACATTCGCGTGAGTGTAGCCACTGGAAAAAAGCTAGTTCGGTTTATTTACAAGCATGAGCTTGCCAGA
The DNA here is from genome assembly GCA_030763345.1 of Mythimna separata. NCBI lineage: Eukaryota > Metazoa > Arthropoda > Insecta > Lepidoptera > Noctuidae > Mythimna > Mythimna separata. Next base: position 5,047,133 of record CM061191.1, read on the forward strand.
TGCAACAAAGTAAACATTTTATTGGTACAATCAAGGTCTACTAACACTCTAAATTGCCTGTTAAATGCAACGGAGGCAATCAAAACTGTACCCATATAAACTGTGTTTTGTAGTTTAAAAGGAACAATTTAATTGTTTTGTAAATAGGTTTTGATTAGTCGCCTCGACGGTTTTCAATTCATCCGGAGCGAGGAGGAATGGTAGGCGTTCGCCTTCATCTGTGAAGCAGTTATGCTAGCGAAGGAGATAGCACAAGCACGAGGGAATGGCCCTCACGCCCCAAACGCTCGGATCTCGACCCCGATTTCCAGCCACCGTAGGCGCAGGCGAGTAATGGGTAGCTCGCCGTCCGGCCGTCTAGTACCACAAGCTCTTAACCTATCACATATGTACCCGCAAAACGAGACAATTGTAAAACAATAACAGCGCGGTCTCATAGGACCGGTCGGGGATTCATGAACTAACGCGATTCGTTAGGTCAAATATTCTAACTAATATCATAGATGTGAAAGTGTGGATGTTTGTTACTTAATCACGCAAAAACGGCTGAACGGATTTGGATGAAATTTGGCATGCATATGGCCTTTGACATGGAAAAGAATCCCGCTACCTTTTATCCCGATTCTTGAACACGCGGACGAAGTCGCGGACGGAAGCTAGTTGTTTTTGATGACCTTAACTAAATTTTTAAAGAGATGGAGCCATATAGGGTGTAAAGAAAAGGATGAAAGTGAAGAGAGAAGGGTGTAAAACTCGATCCCTCTTTCTCGCTCGCACGGTGACAATGTTGACATATTAGTACGTCATTGTAAGGCGAAGGCCTCTGCATTTGTCTGGTTGAGGACAATACATTTATGTCTCGCGTGGGAACAACAACACCTTAAAAATGTCGTCCTAAACATCAGGAAATAATCACATAATGTAATGTGGGTGGCCTATGACTGGTAATACAAACTGAATGTGGTGTTCACTAGAATCAATACTCAAATATGGTATAGCCAAGGTAAAAGCGAGGTTCCTCTGGGGAACATGGGAAATCCGAAAGGTGTCCACCGTGTCCCCCAGATCGAAGGCAACGAAGGAATGGGGTAGGGGTTTAGTCAGTAAGAGTCTGACACACCCTCCCGCTCCAACCAAGAGTGGGAGAATTCATTCTGATGATTCCCCTACCATAAAAAAAAGGTAAAAGCAGGGTGTAAGTTAAGGTATAGCCTCCTAAGGGCTCAGGTCTCCTCTTTAGGAGAGTGAATGGGCCATAATCCACCACGCGAACGCAGTGCGTATTGGTGGATGTCACGTCATGTCTTCGAATTTTTGGTTCTACGACATGCCGGTTTCCTCGCGACGTTTTCCTTCACCGTTTTGTGAGCTGTGGTGATGAAATAAATTACACTAAGTAATACGACCTATCGTTGTGGCGACGCTTGGAGAGGCCTATGTCCAGTAGTGGACGTCTTTCGGCTGAGATGATGTTGATACGCCTGGCTGGGTTTGAAACCGCGACTCGTAAGTCGGTGCCGTTACCACTGGGTCACCACTGCTCTTAATTATAAACACGAATGATTAATTAGTGATTCTAGTGAACACCAGAATACATAAACATGACTTTTAAAAACGAATAAGTTTTTGTTTTTTTACACATCATACAGTTTTGTTTGTTTTATGAATGAGTAAGAAACGTAATTTCCAAAGAGCTATTTAAAAAAAAAAAAATGTAGCTATTTTCCTGTTATCAGAACTGGTTACAAAGTAAATAAACAAATATTTCAAGATAGCAATATTACGTTCAGTGAATGAATTAGTTTATCAGATTGATAAGAATTCTTTAATATAAGATTAAATATAAAAGTAGGTATATAACATTCCACAGATTGCATTGGAGGTTCAAAAATACCTACCAGGTGCACAAAAATATTGATATGATCAATATTGATACACCTGTATTTGGGCTTCTGGAAAATGATATTATTATGTCTTTTGTAGGTTGCCTTGCTGCACTAATCTCATTCTCATAATAAAACTGAAGAGATTTTTGGTTCAATATGTTAATTTCAAGAACTTATAGATTGTTTTTTTTTAGCCCCATATTTTTTTTAAGTATTGGATATTCATCGAGGAAGGCATGCTATGACCAATAGGAGCAGTTACCAAAGATACGGTAGAGACAGCTAGTATTATAAATATGGTCAGTATTTGTCTGGTTATAATGAATATTTGAATGAGTTTAAAACATGGAACATAAGTTGACCATGGCCTTAATTGAGACAAAGGGTATTTTGCTTCTATGGCTACCGCGTTTAGGCACGCCATTTACTGTTTTTCGCACTAGTGCGGAAAAGTATGCCAGCTGGAGTCTGTTTCCTAAGGGCTAGCTGTCAGTGATAAGTCCGACATTGTACCCATAGATTTACGTTTCTACATTTATTGTACTTTTTTGGTGTATAATAAAGTTTATTCTATTCTATTTTAGGGGTCTTTAAGTCAACGAGTGAACAGAATACTTCTAGACAAGAGTGCTCCATCATTAACTATATCATTGCTTACATTCAAGTAAGATAGTACTCAAATGCCAGCCTATCAATAATAAAATAAATCTATTTTCAACATTTAGTTACTATAAAATCATTTTAAAATATTATAGTACAATGTGAATGTGAATGCTAATCCCACAACTTTAATTAACTAGGCACTGAAATACTGAATTAAAGTAGTAGAAGCAACTGAAGGAACATAGGGTATAAGTCAGTAAGGAATTGTTTGTACAAAATATTTGTATTTTAACAAATAAATACATTTAACTTTGACTTGTCTTTCGACTTTTATGGTAACCCACCTCAATAGTAAACAGACCCTATTAATTTAGTTTACACTACGTCAGAATCATTAAAAGTTTAACTTTTTTGTCATAGTTTGAACTATTCTAACTATATAATTATGCTAGCAGCCATCACATCATTTATTGCATCAGTAAAAACAACATAAATAAACATTAAGCAACTTTATGCTTAAAGTTTTTATGAGTATAATTATTGACATCACTGATATATTGTGAGAGGTAGAGGTGGGAGTGTGGGTCAGACCTTAACTAAAATGCACCTGTCTTCCTTTACTTGCTCATTTGCATTCTAGCGCCACAGTAACACTTTCAAACCATCCAACAGCCCATTGTGAGAAAATATGGACTTATTATTTAACCTTTCAGATACCCGCAAAACGAGATACAATAGTAAGACAATAACAGTGCGGTCACCAGTTACCGCTCGGGGATTCATGAATTTAAATCCTCTCACACTCACTCATTCACCTAGCATAACACTCAAAGAGAGGAATAGAGCAGTGTCCGAGTACAATATATTTTAGGGTATTGTTTAATGCAAGCATTTAAGACATATTATGAAATATAATGTGAGGAGGTTGGTGCTGTAAACCAAAATACAGGTTCCTCCTATTTCAGCTCCAGCTGCAAAAATTTTTGTGTACATGTTTTAATGTTCAGACCATTTATTTGTTAAAATACAATAAGTAATTTTTTTTGTGAAATATTTGATTTCTAGATAGTGAATAACGGTTGCACCTTTTTTGTATGCAAAAAGAATTTTCTATCACTCTGGCCTGTCACACTATCACCTACTCCATTTTCATTCATAGTGATATGACACCTCACACAATCTATCTCTTCTTAGGCTTTCCTCTCCCTCTACATTTCTACTATCATCAAGGGGTAAAACTATTTGTTTATAAGTTTTCAAAAGGTAATCTCTGGAAATAACAATTCAACTATAAACAAATCGAGCCATTACCGCCGAGTTAGCATAACCGACAAAAACTAAATTTTACAGGAGAAGGTTTTTTTAAAATATTACTACTAATAATTGCAAAATTAAAGTGAAACTTAACACATAATAATTATCTAAGATTTCATAAATAATTATTATATGTTAAGTTTTAAATTTAGTTTTTGTCGGTTATGCTAAGTCGGCGGTAATGGCTCGAAATCATTCACTGGTATAAAGCTACATTGTTGTATGTGTCACACAAGCTAATATAATATTATGTGCAAAACGGGGACTGCCCCACGCAGACTTTTGTTATTGGTTACATCATTGCTTACCATTAGGTGGGACAGTGGTCAAATGAAAGACTAGCCTAATATATTATTAAACAATGTACTCCAACATGTCTAATTGTCTATCTGTCTGTATGTACAAAATAAACTCAAAAACTACTGATCAAATTTTCATACATTTTCATCAATAAACACAAATAAACAGGGTGATTCATGAGCCAGGTTGAGATGTATGCATATTATAATGGAGAAAACCAGACATTTTCAAAGATTTGTAACATCTGTGCAAGGCCAGGTTAGTAAACAATAAAAAACAAGCCTGAATCTGTTTGGATTCTAATTTGAGCTGCAATTGGAAAATTATAAAAGTTTCTTTTTATTGTTGATAGGCTCGCTTGACCACTATCTTACTTAATGAAGCTATGATGGGGAATATTTTCTCTCCACCACCCTAGGTTGACAGAATGCCTAAAGCATTTAGTCCTCTTTTGTACCTTTACTTTAGCTGCATAAAGATTAAATAAATATTTTAAATATTTACATGATAGTTGACTGCTTAATAAATTCTTCAGATGATGTCAACATGTCACTCAGGTTCCACTATCAAGAACCAAATCAATATGAATAATTCAGTTTATGTAAGTGGGCTGTTTTGAGAATGCCTATCAGCATAACACTTTTAATACAAAGTCCTTGTATTTAGCAACACAAAAGAGTTACATGACAAAATAGGTCATAAGATCTTATAAGTTAAAAACAAATCCAAACATTATGACGACAGATGTTGCTTACATTAATAAATAAGTGTTGTTATTTAGGAATTGTACCATCAAGGACATTCTAATTGTTTTCTTACTAGAATCTGACACTATTACTTGATTTCTATAATTACAGCTGTTACAAGGTCTCAAATTGTACCTTTAGAGAAATTTACTAACTCAGTTCAATGATTCAGCTTTAGACAGGAATTGTAACTGTGTTTGCTTTGAAGCTCATTACTATAGAAAGTGGGTAGGTGTTAGCATATTGTCCATAAAAGCAAAACCTTCTACTGCACATCTTTCATAACATTCAAATGTCGTCATACACATTAAAGTAGTATATTTATAATATGTTACCTTGTTATTTTGTCCTCTAACGTACAAACTACATAATTCTAAAAATATTATGTGCATTCCCCGATGTCATTACCTACACTTCGTCAAAAAAATATCGAAATTCGGCACAAAAATAACACAACAAATGTTCACTAAAACCATATTTCGCACTTTTAATTGTCCACATAGGTAAAATAATGCACTTTGTAACAAATATTTCGTGTAATATCACCCGGATTTCAGGTCAGATTGACAGTCCAAGACATTTACAACACCCATTGAATAATGGCACTACAAAAACACTCACTTACCTGATCTGTTTCATTTTCGACGGTTTTGTACGCATTACCTATGTGACATAAATCACTGAAGGCCATTTAAATTATAAAATTATTTCTTGCCACGATACATATGAGCTTACTTCGGTGCTAAGCCATTTTTTCCATTGACCTACATGTGTATAAAATTATACGTGCTTACTCGCAACGGTGTTGCTGTCACGAAGCGACAATTTAGTTGGAAAATAACGTTTGATTCGCTGAAAACTAAATTTAAAAAGACTTTTGTGTTTAAACTTACATTATTATCGTCAGCTTTCAATGAAAAATATTATTTCTTCCTCGAGTGAATATTTTTATTTTGTATATTTCCCGCCCTTTCAAATAATTTTCAAGACTTTATTTTTTTTAAATACTAACCAGACATCATTTTTGAAGCATAAGAATTCCGTTACAAAAGAACCTTGATTTTCAATGAATTTTTATGTGATTCATAATGTATTTTTATAAAGAAGTTTACTATCAAGATACCAAAACTATGTAAATATTTTGTATTATTTATTGAATGAGTCCCTAGTGTAGCAATTTAAATTTGAGAATGGCAACTCTGTTTGGTTTACAAAACATCGTTTATTATCATTGCTTTTACAAAATCTCCAATAACTTTTGTATTTCATCAGAAAATTTAAATAATATTATGTATAAAGAGTAATAATTGTATATCATTTATATTAATAAATAATTTAGTTGTTTTATATTAGACTGCGCCATCTATACTTGATGAAGCTGAAACATACTGGATGGCGCAAAAGTTAACACAAAAAGTTCATAGATGGCAGGTTCGAACCGACTCATTAATTCTCTCGCCTTCAGATAGATGGAGTTAGAGTTAGAAAAGATAAATTGGTTTTCAAACATAATTATAAAGGTCAGGTAGAATCAAGACACTATGTTTTACACTGCGCATACATTTCAAGATTGCAACAGAATATCTATGCAACATTATTTTTAGTAGGTATATTCGAAACCTGATTAAAGTTTTTTCAGGATCGTTAACTGAATCGATTCTAATAATTTTTACACCATGTTATATTTTTTCCCAAAAATATTTTTGAATATTTACAAGTTGGACACCGAGCGATTTTATATCTACCCACAGCGAACACGTGCCTGACCATTCCTTCTACCCTCAGTCGACAAAATGCTGCCAGACGATTCACACGTGCGTGCGCATGAGTTTCGCGCGACAGAGCGGTCCACCGTGCCATAGGCTTGACGGTGTTAGTGGAGTGTGAGGTGAGTAGTGAGTCATTGGTGTAAGATATTCTTAGGGTGCGTCGCGTTTTCTAATGAAAGCGCGACCTGGATTTAAAAAAAAATTAATTGGCAACATTATTCAGCCGCACAATAATTCACTTAATCATTACTATAGTCCGTCTAATGAAAGCGCGACCTGAGAAAAAGTGGTTATCCAAAAATTTTGTCTGTGGTATTACTAACTAGTAGGAGAATCATGAAGGATACTTCACAATTTTTTTGTTCCCTACAATTGCGGCTGAATAATGTTGCCAATTAAATTTAATTACTCAGATACCCGCAAAACGAGACACAATAGTAAAACAATAACAGCGCGGTCTCATAGGACCGGTTGGGGATTCAAACGTTAAGAAAAAATCAGGTCGTGCTTTCATTAGACGCACTCTAGCAGACTTGAGACCCTGCGAGTGTCATGGCAAGTGGGTGTGGTGGTAAGTGAGTGAGGGTGATAGTGAGTGAGTGTGTGTGATGGTGTGTAGTGACTAGTTAATTAGGTACAGACTACGACGGAGGATTTAGACGTCGAGGCGGCGCGGGCGCACTGCGCGGTGACCATGTATTTCTACGGACAACCAGGTAAGATATTACAGGCTTATTTATAACTTTGTGATTTTTCTTGATACGGTTTTGTATTTTGTAGTTTGATTCTTTACATAAAAATACTGGACACATGTTAGAGGTGTCCAAGAATTGTTTATACTATCTGGATTGATTCCATCAACCTCAAAAACGTATTTTATTTTCGTCTCAACTCGAGATAGCGCGCAATGTACGCCGGCCTCTAAGTCACAGAAATAGTAGCGCGGAAATCTGAAATTCCACTTTATCGAAATTAGTCAAAAAATTAGCCTCAAAATCCTCTGCTTAAAGAATCTTTTACACACACATACACATGAACGATTACTTTAAGATCAAAGCATGTTGCAATTCTGAGCTTCAGCGCTATCAGACCAGATCTTACCTTGTAGAGCTAATATTTTTAACCTATCAATACCCGCGAAACGAGACATAATAGTAAGACAATAACAGCGCGGTCCTATGAGACCGGTCTGGGATTCATGAATTAATTAATATCTTTTCACTGTTCGTAACGAGTGTGTTTAAATTTTAACTGCCTCGTTGGCTTAACTATTTCGACTGCTGAGCAGGGGGTCATGGTATCGATTCCCGGGTCGGGCAAAAAGTGCTATTGGGTTTTCCCATTAGGAATTACTATGTAGGTAGCTGTCCGGAGTTTAGAAGTTGTTGGTGTGATACCCCCGTGCCTCGAAAAGCCATTGGTCCTGCGCCTGATCTCTCTCCGGTCGTGTCGGATTGCCGTCCCATCGGGCTATGAGAGTAAATGAATAGAGAGTGCACTTGTGTTTGCGCACACACTTGTGCACTATAATATCTCCTGCGTACTTGGCTGATCTCTGTTGAGATTGACCACCGTGACTGAAATTAGGTCGGGGGAGTATTATTAACGAGTGTCAATGGGTCCTTTATAAGGTTGTGGAAAAAGGACAGTATTATCATCATCATCATCATCTCAGCCGGCAGACGTACACTGCTGGACATACGCCTTCCCCAACGGTCCTATGCATCTCGCATCCATCGGATTGGCGCGACCTTCGCCAGGTCATCGGTCCACCTTGCCTACCAGGAGAAGCAGAGTAGGATAGTAGGTATTATGTGTTAAATTAAAAACCTTAACTTTCTATAAATAATTTATTAACAATATCCACAACAAATTACAATTTAAAATGTTTTAAAGAACTTTCAAGATACCAAAACTATGTAAATATCTGTATGTATTATATTTTGTTGAATGAGTCCCTAGTGTAGCATTTTAAATTTGAGAATGGCAACTCTGTTTTTCTTTACAGGACATCATTTATCATTGCTTTTTACAAAAACTCTATTAACTGTTGTATTTGATCAGACGATTTAAAAAATATTCTAATTCTTAAAAATATTCAAAATTCTAAATCATACCTAATAGGTCTATATCTTTTCACTTTTCGTAGCGAGCGTCAATGGCGTCTTATATGGTTGAGAAAAAAGGATAGCATTATGCGTAAAATTAAAAACCTCAACTTTCTATAAATAATGTATTAACAATATCTACAACAAACTAGGCACATTACAACACTCATTCTTCCAGCTTCAACACGACCTTTCCCAACTTTCCTTTAGGCACGTTGATAGATTTCAGCGTGTCGGTGATGATTCCCGTCGCGACGGTCACATTGTTCTCTCTCACTGTGAAAGGTTGGCCCACAGTCATCACCATGTCTTCTAGGAGGGTTAGGTAGACCTCTCCGTGGTCACCTGGCATCATCATATGACGTGATGGGTCTGAAAAAAGGAGATTTTTTTTAAAATTGTTGTGGAGGGCTGGTAGGCAACCGCTCCTCGTAAAATACTGGTATTCAGCTAAATCCGGCTTGACTGTAAGCTGACCCCAATATAGTTGCGAAAAGGCTAGGCAGATGATGATGAATTATTATTTTCGTAGTTTTAGAATTCGTAGATTAACTTGCTAGGGCTTTGGAGTCGTTTGAAAGAATCACCGAGGCCATCGAACGCGAAGTGCAACTAATGGAAGATAGTGGTTTTAGTAAGTAAAAATCTAACATTCCCGCTCGTTCCTCTCAGTGCGGGAGGAGTTATGTAATGATTTCCCACATAAAAAAGAAACTAAATACTAGTAATAACTGTGTGTCTGTCTGTGTGAGTTCACAAATATGTAAACTCACTACTTATGACACCCAAATCAGAAACGCCTAAGGCTTTACAAATTAATATTTGTTCCGTGCGGGTACATGAATGTTGCGCACCCTGATATGCCGCTGCAAACACAACTTGGCCAAATGGGGTTTTATAGCCCCGTCGGATATTCAATCTAGGTGCGGTGCTCCTGTTCAAAACAAGGGCCAAACGATGGAGTGCCCCAACAACCCATACATCTGGACTATGGAGGATTTAATGAGTGCTACCGACGCTGCAGTTAACGTAGCCAACAACTGGCCCCTACCTACCTATGCTTACTCGCTGTTAGGTACTGTCCCAAAGACAGGCAAAGGTCTCTCCAAAGTCCTTCCAGACATTCATCTGCTGAACCGTCTCGAACCTGGAGGCGTACTGCGAGGTACGTAGAGCCATTGCGTGGTGGCCAAACCCTGTTTGAGCCTGGCAGTCTTTTAGCCCACGTCGATTACGCCTCAGGGGTCATGGATTGGATTTCGAAAGGAAAGCTCGTGACCACAGAACGAAGGCAACGAACAAATGAGGTGGGATATAGTCAGTAAAAGTCGCCCAGGAGCGGGTGAAGTCATTCTGTTGATTCCCCATTTAAAAAAATAGTCTATTACACCTGTTTTGAAGCACAACCTGCTATGCCGTTTCCATATAGGAACTGAAAATTCAAAATCCTGCACCTAGCTACGCCACTATCCTCAACACTTACCCAAATCAATCCTAACAGCAATATTCCAAGTCCCACTGAACATTTGCTGGGAATACTTAGAGAATATCGGCTTCCGTCTCCCTCCTTCATTCCTCGTCAAGAAGTAGATCTTAGCCTTGTAATGGTTGCTTAGGAAACAGCTCTTTGCGGCGGTGAGCAGCATTCCAGTTTCTACCGACTTCATTTTCATGCCACGCAGTAGGACGCCTACGTTGTCACCGGCTAACGCCTGAAAACAAGGAATGCAACTAATCAATATAAGAGTGAAATTGAATCTCTGTAGCGACATCTATGGCCCCACGTAGGAACTAAACTACGAAATCCTACATCGCGCAGTAAAAATTCTCCGCGCGATTTGAACATATACAATAGCTCGAAATTATCTATCGGACAGTTGCCCAAACCAGACATAATCCGACTAAACGTCGGGCTATCCTCCATTTTTAACGGAGATTCGCGGTAGGTCCTTATAGGTACCGCGCACCTCTAAAACTCCAGCAGCTTTTTCCCAACTAGCTTGGGGTTAGCTTCCAACCTAACGACTGTAAAAAGATCTACGAATCGATCCTTTGGTCTCCATCCGACTACAATGGTCATACCAATTAAATGGTACTATTCATTAATACACGTATCATCAGAGCCTATAACATTATAATCACTTTGTCTATACGTGAAACCCACAGTAGTTTTTAAGTTTATTGCGAACAGACAGACATGATGGGGACTTTGTTTTATATTTTTTTTTTTTGTTGTGGGGATTTTAGTAACACACTGTTGTAAATAAAAATCACATACACAACGAAACAAAACATATTTTTCTTACAACAAATAGAAACCTACCTCAGGCACACTCTTCTTAAATATCTGCACATCAGAAACAGTAGTCTTAATATTATTTCCAAAGCCCAACAGATCAGCTTCATCATTCTTCTTCATTACACCTCTTTTGATGGTTCCAACGACAACTGTTCCCCTCCCCGGAACTGTGAAGGCGTTGTCTATGGGCATTAGGAAGGGGGAGGATAGGTCTCTCACTATGGGGGGCACGTATTCGTCCATTGTTGATAGGAGTTTGCGGATTGAAGGTGCGCCTGGAAAAGTAAAAATAACGTGTTAAAATGTGAAGTGTGCGAGCGAGAAAGAGGGATACAGCTACACAATATAACCCTAAATGAAACTGTTACAGGGTTGGGCTATAAACGGTGTATAGCTAAATCCAACAGTTCAATTTGGGTCGTCAAATGGATTGCGTGGTAGGTTATTACCGCCACCGGTACGTGGGTGGACATCTGACCCATATGCACAAAACGTTTTCGGAACACATTCATTGTGCATAAAGCCTAGTACTGTTGCTTATTCTGCGGTACAGCTAAGGAATGGAATTTCCACAGCCAAAACTACTTAGACTAGGCGCCTAAAATTTTGCACAAGGTTTTTTTATGATGAAGGCGAGCAATAAGAGAGGATTTTCTAAACCTCGCCCCCTAAGGGTCAGCTCATCACACCGTGACACCAAGACGCGACACGACGCGACGCTGCGTGAACATTTTAACGTTTCAATCCCCAACCGGTCCTATGAGACCGCGCTGTTATTGTTTTACTATTGTGTCTCGTTTCGCGGGTATCTGAGTAACTACTAGAGTGACTCAAAATAGAACTTTATTTACTACACGAAAAGATACACATTTCTTTGTGAGAATTATAATACGCTACAGCGCTGCGCCTCGTGATGCCGCACGGACGTTCGAAGTTTGTACGGAGAAACCACCACGCGGACGACGCTGCTGGCTGGCAGCAGCTAGTCAACAATAATAGTTTCTACTGTAGCATAAAACTTACCGAATTCAGATTCATCGCCATTCAGCGCCTTTAGCGCTGATCCACAGATCACGGGTACAGTGTTACCGTCGAATCCGAAGTCCGTCAGCAATTCTCTCATCTCGATTTCTACTAGTTCTAGTAACTGAAACATGATAATTGAAGTTTTGAGTATCTCGGTAGCACAGGTAACAGGATTATTAGAAAGACATCCCGCAGCTCTCGAAAGTAAAGATTTTGACTGACTAAAAACACTGATGGTTGCTAGTCAGTCTAAATCTGACACATGCTGTCTCTCTGCTCAGACTGTAAAGGTAGAATTCGGTTCTTAGCGACCGCAAACGTTTCGTGCGACCCACAGCTTAGTATGGAGGTGATTGGCACCATTCGCGTAACCTGGTTGTGGTCGAGCATCGCGATCACTAACAACGGAATGCTACCTTTTTACTCAAAATTGTATTTCTATGATTTTTTTCGCTTCTGTACTTCTATGTGCATAAAGTGTTTAATAAATAAATAAATATTCCTGTATCAGGATCATGTTTTACAAACATATATGTGTGATGTAAACTCGCATACGCACTCAAAACACCTATCTGTAGGCCATACATACATTTGTTTATGCGCAAATCAAACCTACAACATGCAGCCTATATCTAATCTAATCTAGATTGATTAAGTTTGAATGAATACTTTATAAACTATTAACCTAATAAAAAACCTGTACTCACTTCATTATCAACTAAGTCAGCCTTATTAATGAACACCAAAATATACTGTATTCCGACTTGTTTAGCTAAAAGCAGATGTTCCCTTGTCTGCGGCATCGGTCCATCGTTAGCGGCAACTACAAGAACAGCTGCGTCCATCTGCGAGGCTCCTGATATCATGTTCCTGATAAAGTCTGCGTGTCCGGGGCAGTCCGTGTGTGCGTATGAACGTAGTTTCGTGCTGTAGCCAATGTGCGCTGCGTTTATTGTTATGCCTGCAAATTAAATTTTATCCAAAATTTATTACTAATAGTTACTTGCAAAACCTGATAATTGTTAATACCAACAACCACTATGATTTACAGATTTCTCATATATTGGATTCTTTAGAGATTTCTTTAGTTCATTAATATAAACCTATCACATACCCACAAAACGAGACGCAATAGTAAGACAATAACATTGCAGTTGCATGGGACCGGTCAGGGATTCATGAATTAATATAATTCCAATTTATATTTTTAGTGGTAACAATACATTCATCTGTATGTATATGTACTACTCTGGTCAATGATTACCTTGGCCGATATAATTTGTTAATTAACGTTTGAATCCCCAACCGGTCCTTTGAGACCGCGCTGTTATTGTTTTACTATTGTGTCTCGTTTCGCGGGTATCTGAGTAATTAATGAAAACTGTAATAATATAAAACCTATAAAGTGTATTTGTGGATGAAAAATATTATAATAATTTGAATTAGAGAACATTCCAACATCCCCTGAGTTTGTTTCGGTGTTTCTTCTCAGGGTAGTCAGATAGGAAACACTGGCCTCATCTAGATTAATAATTATGATAAATAAAAAAAAATTGACGTGTAAAAGTGTTTTGTGAAACCTATTTGCAAAAATAAATATCATTTATCATATCATCATTTATCATCATCATTATCATTTCATGCATATTAAGACATGAAGTGGTTTTAATTCTGTCCTTACCTCTTGCCTTTTCTTCCGGTGCTCGGTCAATCTCATCATAAGATACATACTGTGCCAGTCCATCGTTCGCTAATACTTTCGTTATGGCAGCTGTCAGGGTAGTCTTCCCATGGTCCACATGACCAATAGTTCCTACATTACAGTGTTTCTTCTCAACAAATTCAGCCGCAGGTTTCGTACAATAACCATTACATGAAACTTGAAATATTCCGATATATAACCTATTTGTGGGAAGGAAACTATGTTTTAAAGGTGCTTTTGTTGTAAAACTACAATATAAAGACCGCAGTATGAGTCTTCCACTCATTTTTCTGTAAATATTTAGTTTTTCATTGAGGAAAATAAACTTTTTAGGTTATCGTTTGACAAATGACAGGTACTGGGGAAAGTGAAGGTAACTAGTTCGTTCCGAAATTGATCAAACATTAACAATCTTTCGTTTGGAAATTCATTGCTAATTAACACCATTTCCAATAAGCAGATTTAAAAGAATTGGGAATTCGGGGTGTTTTTTTTGGAAAGGGAATCATCCGAATGACTTCTTCCGCTCTTGGGGGTTGACATCTACCTCCTTCCTCCATATAATAAACTTGCCCAAAATAAGTTATATATTATATTAGGCACTGGAATAGATTTTATTAGTAATCAGTGCCTCGAAAAGCACGTAAGCTGATGGTTTCAGCATGTTACAAAGTACTCTATGGCTGATGGTCACTGGTATAATTTATAGAAGCTATAAAATCAATCAATATAGACGATTTTGACTCTGGCAAACTACTTTAATGAGCCTTACACTGTATAGGTAGTTCCACGAGTCCTTGTTTTTTTTGGTAAGAAATCCTTATATAGCTCTTTTGTCCGAGTAGAGCGAGAGAGTGTCAAACTTTTACTGACTTTATACATTTTGGGTTCCAGGGTAGTGGTAACTCCTTGCTCCAGTAACGTTATTCTTAGGGCCTGTTTCACCACCTATAATTAAGTTTCCAATATCTTACCTTGGCAGACAATTTTATAGAAATTCTGTTCCATTTTTGAATTTATTCAGGAAGTAGTGGCTACTCGGGCATTGTGAAACAGGACTGATTATGTAGTAAGAAATAAGTAGACATACAATTTTAAATTAACAACTTTATTTCAAATAGTATAATTACAAGCATGTCACAATTTACAGTAGACATTTCTAGAGCATCTACATTTTATTCTCTTTCGCGTCATCGACTTCAGTTAAGTATAATTGTGACTTAAAACTATTTGACAAGAACATTATTTTAGTTGGTAGAACCCATTTGAACAATAGTCGTGGGTTATTGACTGTTGTAATAGCTGCTAAAAGATTACTAGAACTAAGACAACTGCAGCGCCCCTAGCGGTCGATTGTGGAACTAGCTTTTGGTAGAACATAGTCAAAGTATATTCATCTTCCATTTGCAATGTTTCTCTACGAGAATTCGAGCCCTATTGTGGCGTGTTCAAGCCAGCGCTGAGCGGTTGTTACTGCCAAATAAATGTAGACCTTAAATTCCTTAAAATAAATTGGAAAATCAATAAACTTCCAATAGCTCGAGTGTGTCAAGTCGGACATGATGCACGCATCCATTTACCTATTTTCGACTTCAATTTTAGGCTTGTAAAGTAAATATTTCTTTGGCACTGTCAATCGCATTTAACTGGACTTCGTCGAAAGTGTGTTAGAAAGAAATGAAGCTATACAGAAGTATCGTTATCCCTCTTGCTTCTTCCAAAACCGACCGCTAGTAACATTAGTTATCACTGGCAATTATATTTGCATCAAAATTAAATTAAGATACAAAAGAGCCACTAAAACATTTTAAAATTGGGACAGACATTTTTTTTAAAGTAACAAATAATTATAATAATACATTTTCTAGTCATATAAATGAGTGCTATACATTGTTATATGAAAATTGAACAGGTCAGGGTTTATATTGATTATTGGTATTGTAATAAGTAACTGTAAACACTTAATTCATCATAATCTGAGTTCGGAATAGGAAGCGTATCATCGTCATCAGCATATCAGCCTTTTGATGTTCCCACTGCTGGGACTCAGGCCTCCTCTCTAGTAGAGGGAAAGACTGTAATCTACCAGGCGAAACTTGTCTCATCGTCATCTACCTAGCCATTTCCGAACCATATTGGGGTCGGCTTCCAGTCAAGCCTGATTTAGCTGAATACCAGTATTTTACGAGGAGCGGCTGCCTACCAGACCTCCACAACCCATTAACTGGGGTAACACGGTACTTCATAGCAAGACTGGAGTCAGATTTACTGGCTTCTGACTATCCGTAACGACTGCCAACGATCTACAAATGACAGCCTGGACCTACGGCTTAAAGTGCTTTCCAAGGCACGGAGGAAACCCGGTATGTTAAGATGGTCACCCATCCACAGACCAACCTTGGCAAGAGTTGTTTAACCTTAAGATCGACCCGTGCGGCTGTTATTATCTAGCCACGAGCTCCTCACGCGAAACTTGTCTAAGAACCAAAAATTCGAAGACATGTGACATCCTCCAACCCGCACTGGGCCCATTCCTTCTGCCAGAGAGGAGGTCCGAGTTCCATCAGTGAGAACACTATAAGGCTGATGCTATACTATGCTATATTCCAATCTCTGCTTATAATACATGAAAGAACATTATAATTTCAATACACAAGCTGTTTTAAAACACCTTCTAATTGATACTCCTTTAGACATGGCAGATATTTTGTTAAAAAGTAACATGCATGTTCTTTGTTCACACCGGGATATTGCAAAAACCGTAAGTTTATAAAAAAACGCGTGATATTGTAAACTATTGAACATGGATAGGAGTTATTGTATTCAAAATTTATTTACAATTTATCGAGAGTTTATCTCGCAAGATTTTTTTATAAACTTAAGATCTTTGCAATAATCCTGTGATAATTATTTTATAATCAATTTGATTCCTTAAGCATTTTTATTTTTCTTGTTTATATAGAATCTGATACAACATACGTACATTTATAATTATTAGGGGTCATCATATTATTATTATTATTTGGGATTCCTCATATTCAAAATATTCTTTATTACAATAAATATCGGCTACAAGAAAAATTCTTACCAGAATAATGTTTAAAACAAAAACTAAGTTTTTTTTTACTCTATGGACTTCAACACTGTAACTATTTATAATTTGTGGAAATACCAATGTATGATATTTAGCTACCCTAGTACATATAAGTTTAGTATATTTTATTTCTCATTTTAGGTGTGACACAAGAGTGTGTATTCCTTTCTAAATGGGGTCCGAAAAGTAACTATTTTAATTACTCAGATACCCGCGAAACGAAACACAATAGTAAAACAATAACAGCGCGGTCTCATAGGACCGGTTGGGGATTCAAACGTTAAACCACCTTAATCTTCTTGTGGAGGGATAGAGAGGAAAAGGGAGACCAAAGAAAAGATGGATGGATTGCATGACGAGTGACAGGACAGAATAGAAGAAAAACCATGTTGCGCCGACCCCAAATAATATGGGATAAGGGCAGGAAGAAGAACAAAAATCCATTCTTACGAAAAACGTGAACTGTCGCATTTAAAAAGGGTCGATGTTTTATAACCCAACTGAGTATCAATTATATTCAACTTCGTAAAAGCATAAGGTATATCAATAGATCTTTGGTCGAGTACTTGAATTTTAGACGACTAAAAAATCGAATTGGTTCGGCAGTACCCGATTTAAAAAATATCTGATAATATTGGTAATATTTTAGCATATTTTCCTTTTTATTACATTTGAAACATCTATAAGTATTTACTATTTGCAGAATCAAGTAAATTTCACACACTTTGTTCTCAATTCTTGCGTACAAAAGTATTTGTCAATTTTATAAACTAGCTACTAATTCAAATATGTTCACTTATTGTTGAATTTGGCTTAGAACTATTCTTGTCAACTTGCCACAAAATGATACTTTAAAATGCTTGGAATAATGATGATAACATGTTTTGCAGTAAGTACAATGAATTGTTGAACAAACTGTAACTACACTTAGACCTATTTGAAACGAAATTGAATGAAAAAAAAAACCGATCCTTATTAAATGAATTGTTTTATCAATTAAATTGAATAAATACATGTATCTTTTTTGACAGTATATTGGAAATCTAAAGGACTAATAGGCAGTTACTCTATGTAAAATATTGGTAGTCAAGAGCATTCGGTTAGATTGTTACCCGACCCAATACCGTAGTTAGGGCGGTGGACAGGGCACAGACCCAAGAGGGTGGCAGAAACCACATATAAAAAAGAAACTGACGGACAAACTACTGGGAGTAGAAATGTTAAATTTTGCATAAGGCTTCCTGTACTTGCTTTTGTTACTTCAACTTTTATGGGGGATTTTCGAAGTGCAACTGAAGAAACTCTGTGGGTTTTCGTCAAACGTCTGACATTCACTCTTGTTTCACCCAGATTGGGAGGAGATTGAGAGAGAAGGAATTTATAATTTAAGGTTTTAGTGTCAAAATATCTTGTTTGTTTCTATAAAAGGACCTATCATACTTATTATTTCAATGGACATGCATAAAAAAGTAATGTGAAGACCAACCTTATAAAACTCTTTGGAATGAGTTTTTGTTACACATTGAGTTAGAAAATTCGAATTTTAAATTCCGCGAATACGAAATCCCTCATTGGAAATTATACCTTTTCAAATAGTACATAAAGTCCAATATTGTATACTTATCTTAAAAACTGCCCTAACTGTAAACAAATTTGAAAGTTTTACCATCAAAATAATGTCAAGACTTGGGAAGGTGTATTTAGGTCTAACAATGACCTCACACTCCATATTCGCACTCACTAAAGACTAAAGACGCACTGACTGGTTTTTTATGACGAAAATGCACTGCCAGGTGGTTTGCTTGCTCTTGGAGCCTAAGGCCTACTGATCACGGACACACAGCTTCATAGTATTTGAAATTGTCGAAGAAGTGGCAACGTCATACCATTGTATCGTCATACCAAACCATCTATATTAGGCCTTTTCCTAACTATATTAGGGTCGGCTTCCAGTCAAGCCGGATTTAGCTAAATACCAGTAATTTACGAGGAGCGGCTGCCTACC
The DNA here is from genome assembly GCA_030763345.1 of Mythimna separata. Classification (NCBI taxonomy): domain Eukaryota; kingdom Metazoa; phylum Arthropoda; class Insecta; order Lepidoptera; family Noctuidae; genus Mythimna; species Mythimna separata. Next base: position 5,065,985 of record CM061191.1, read on the forward strand.
AAACCTCCACAACCCATTAACTGGGGTAACACAGTACTTCATGGCAAGACTGGAGTCAGATTTACTGGCTTCTGACTATCCATAACGACTGTCAAAGATCTACAAATGACAGCCGGGACCTACGGCTTAACGTGCTTTCCGAGCCACGGAGGAAACTCGGTATGTTAAGATGGTCACCCATCCACAGACCAATCTTGGCAAGCGTTGTTTAACCTAGAAGATCGACCCGTGCGGCTGTTATTATCTAGCCACGAGCTCCTCATGGTATCAGACATGTCATTTCATAGACTCGTATTCGTCATTACCAGTGATAGGAATAGGTAGTGCCTATTTGCCTAAACTTCGAAGAACAGAGACCAGAAACGGGGACTTCCTTAGGACTACATTTTTTCCGAGACATCTGTCCCGAAATTTCGAGACAACAAATAAATATATTAAAAAAATGTTATTTGGAATAAGTAATACCTATTACGATCAACAAGTCATTTACAAAAAGTTCTCCAAAAAAAAATTCTGAATGTTTTTATTGTAACGACTGTGTATGTTATTTATTATGATAATCGCAAACTTTTGGTAAATATAGACGAATTACTTATTCGAAATAAAAAAATGTTTTAAATGTATTTTTAAGTGTGTTCTCGAAATTTCGGGAGTCTCGGAAAAAAAATAGTTCTAAGGAAGTCCCCGTTTCTTGTCTCTGTTCTTCGAAGTTTAGTCAAATAGGCACTACCTATTCCTATCACTGGTCATTATACACAGATACGCGTCTATGACGCTACGCGACCGTAGACAGTAGGCCTAACCAGTCGCCAGGCGACGAAATATAGAAATGTTAAAAACAAATGTTCGTAACTGGCTGTACTGAGAGACTCACCTGGCAGTGAATTTTCGGCATTAAATGAATGCTTCAGGGTAGCCCAAAAATTATAGTTTTCGTACGTTTTTTTTTGGCAATTTGCAGCTCAGTATCGGAGAGTAAGGTAAAAAGATTTATATTTGCGATAATGTATGTATTTACACGATTATATTCTTTAAAACTATTAGCATAAAAGCTTATTTCAAAGAAGAGTTATAATGTGACATTTTAACTAAAAAAACTTGATGTTTTACCTTGTCTCTAAGTTAGAGAGTTTTAATGAGTATAATTGTGTAAATATGTCACAGTAAAATTGTAAATACAGTTGGATTAAAATCTACCTCGCGAGATTGTAAACTGTCGAAAGATTGTGAACTGTAAAATGCTACTTACAACATTAACGACACATACATGTCGTTGTTGTCGCCAAACTTAAGTGGCAGTGGGCAGGGCACATTGCTCGTAGAACAGATGGTCGATGGGGACGGAAGGTTCTAGAGTGGCGGCCATGTACCGGAAGACGCAGCGTCGGAAGGCCTCCCACAAGGTGGACCGACGACCTGGCGAGGGTCGCGGGAATCCGATGGATGCGAGACGCGCAGGACCGGTCGCTGTGGCGACGCTTGTGGGAGGCCTATGTCCAGCAGTGGACGTCTTTCGGCTGAGATGATGATGATGATGATGATGACATGTCGTTACCGCTCCTAAAATTTTTGCTACCGAACCATACAAATAACCAAAAAAACCTTTCAAAAATTCAAATTTTCCAACTACCCTCAAACATTACACTCGAAGAAACTCAACAAAAAAATCAACTTAGCATTTAATACCAAAACTACCCACATTTTCGATGGCTTAGAGCTAAAACTACCGTCGTCACAGTCTGTACATACAGTGGAAGGTGCAATACTTCCTGAACTGGCTCCCGGAGAAGTAGGGCTCGTCTCATTGTTTCAGCACTCGGTAGGAGACAGTGAACTAGTGACTATAATAGTGTAAATGTTTATGTCACTGTAAAATTGTTAAAACCGTTGGATTATTTAATCTATCTCGCAAGATTGTAAACTTTCGAAAGATTTTGAAAGGTTACAACGCAAATATAATTTTTTGTTACCATACCATACAAATTGCCAAAAATTTAAATTTTCCAACTACCCTCCAACATTACACTTAAAGAAACTCAACAAAAAACTCAACTTAGCATTTAATACCAAAACTACCCACATTTTCGATGAGTTGTCGCTAAAACTACCGTCGTCACAGTCTGTACATACAGTGGAAGGTGCAATACTTCCTGAACTGGCTCCCAGAGAAGTAGGGCTCGTCTCATTGCTTCAACACTCTGTAGTGGAGAGTGAACTCCACGTTGGACTTCCAGATGAAGTGGCGGACCGTTCGGAGGTCCATGTTGGGGTCGAGCACCTGGAATAGGAAATTGTTTTGTAAATATTAACATCGTCATCATCATCATCATCATCTTAGCCGAAAGACGTCCACAGCTGGACATGGGCCTCCTCCAAGCGTCGCCACAACGACCGGTTCTGTGCGTCTTGCATCCATCGTAGATATTATAATGAATAAAAGATCCTAAAGAGACTGTAGCGACATCTATGATGTCACAGAATTCTGCATCGCACAAGTGTTCTCCGCGCGATTGGAATAAATACAACCGTCCGAAATCAACTATCAGGCAGTTGCCCACCACCAGTTATCAACAACACCCGTCCGGTCGTAGGTTCCTCCTTTTTCAACGACAGTAGACTCTCTTTACCGCATACCCCAAAAATGTGAAAAAGTATAGGCTTTCGTTTGAACACTATTTTACCTGAAGCAATGATGTGGTCGACGCGCGACGGTGGAGCACGATTGCCTAAAAGTAATCTATTTACTCCTGACTTAAAGATTGATGGTTGTAACCACGTTGTAACTATCTGGAAACATTGACTCCGGCAAGCAATTCCACTTCTTAGCTGTACGCACAGTGAATGTGTTCTTTAACAGAATAGCAGCGCTGCATTATTATTTTATTGTTTTCCATATTGCAGCATAATGTTTTTAATTTAAGTTTTCCATATTTATTTGTTAAAATATGTGAGGTACGAATAAATGTTAATTCTTTCTTTAGGCAAAAATGTGATAGGTTATAGTTTTTCATATCTATTTGTGTGAATATGTGAGGTACGAATAAATGCTTTTTCTTTCCTTCTTTCTTTGGGGAAGTATGACAGGTTATCAGCTCTTACCTGGTCACAGCACAGCAGTTCCACCCGTTCCTCAGGGGCGTCATTGCCACTGTGCCCGCGTTCGCTGCGTTCACATCTCTTATAGATTGACTTCTGTACTTAACTCTCTCTTTTGTGTCTCAGCACCCTTTGGGGAAGTATGACGGGTTATCATCTCTTACCTGGTCACAGCACAGCAGTTCCACCCATTCCTCAGGGGCGTCATTGCCGCTGTTCTCGTCAGCGCTGCCCCGCCCACTGCCCGCGCTCGCTCCGTTCACATCTCATGCAGATTGACTTCTGTACTTAACTGCCGGAAGACGTACCGGAAGACGCAGCGTCGGAAGGCCTCCCACAAGGTGGACCGACGACCTGGCAAGTCGCGGGAATCCGATGGATGCGAGACGCGCAGGACCGGTCGCTGTGGCGACGCTTGGGGGAAGCCTATGTCCAGCAGTGGACGTCTTTCGGCTGAGATGATGATGATGTCCTCTTAGGGAAGTAGCACGAGTTATCAGCTCTTACCTGGTCACAGCACAGCAGTTCCACGCGTTCCTCAGGGGCGTCATTGCCGCTGTTCTCGTCAGCGCTGCCCCGCCCACTGCCCGCGCTCGCCCCGTTCACGTCGCCCCCTCCTACGATCTTCTCGACCACGTGTTCTGCTACTTTACGGCATTGGATGAAGTCGTTGGCTACGAGACGGTCCTGGAATATTATGGGACAATAATTAGTAAAGAATTCACGGATGGTGCAGTGATTGAGCGATTAAATGCTGCGCTGCACGTCGCTGGTTCGATTCTAGCACGTAAAAAAATAATGTATGACTTTAAGATGGTTGTTCTGGGGCTGGGTGTTTTGTGAATGTGACTTTACAGGTTTCTTGAAGTCATTTTATGACTTAAACCTAAAATATGAGAAAAAGTTGGATTGGGCCCCTAAAACAATAATTCTAAAATTGCGATACACCCAGGTTCAAAAGTATCTTATGTGCTATTCCAAGACATGGACTACCCGAATACGAAGTTTCATCAAAATCCATACAACCGTTGGAACGTGAAAAAGTAATAAACATTCACACTCACAAACTATTATACAACTTTATAATATTAGTCTGAGGGCCTGTTTCACAATGTCCGAGTAGGCACTACTCACTGAATAAATTCAAAAATGTGACAGAATTTGTATGAAATTATCTGCCAAGTAAGATACTCGAAACTTAATCATAGGTGGTGAAATAGGCCCTTATTGACAGTAGGCGTTGACAACGACTACATTCGCCTTCATTTTCGTCCACTAAAGACATTGAAAAAGCAGCATTATTTCTCGATTAAATGATAAAAGGAACCTTGCAGTATTAAAACTTTCTGATGGCCATTGATAAGATATCTTGTATTTATGACTTTCTAATTCTTATATTAATTAAGTTTTCTTTATTAGACGTTTAACGGTTTCTGCAATTAGATTGATATACTTCCTACTATAGATTATAAAATGCCTAATGGGCTTTTTTGATTCATCGTCATCATTTCAGCCAATAGACGCCTACTGCTGGACTTAGGCCTCCCCGAAGTGTCGCCAAAACGACTGGTCCTGTTCGTCCCTCACTAAGTCATCGGTCCACATTGCGGGGAGACTTTCCAACGCTGCGTCTTCCGGAACATGGTCACCATTACAGAACCTTTCGTCCCAATCGATCTGCCATCCCATTGCGAGCAATGTGTCCTACTATTACCTCTTAAGTTTGGTAATTCTTCGGGATATGTCGGTAACTTTGGCTGTCTTGATTATAAGTACAATTATTCAATCAATCAATCAATTAATCAATATTGTTACGCCGTGAAACTTGAGTACGCTATATCTTCGACGAAACCAAGAGTAGCATCAAATAATTAAAACGCATTGCTGTGCGAAGCTTCGAGAATAGGAGTACATACTCAGGCCTGGCAAATTCCAGAAAAGTCCGACATACGCTATTATTATTAGATGAAATTCAGTAGGTAGTTATGTGGGCGGATAAGGGAATTTGTACCTTCCGGTATTAGCAATAGAGTCGAAACTCGCATGTAAGGTGGTAGATAAGTACCTACTTACGAGAATAATAATAATGATTTATGGCCTCCCGATCAGACCCTATTGTTCTAGAATGTCCTTGAAACGTCGGTGTCGAGAGGTTTCGTTGGCTTCGCATATAAATACGGGACCCCGGCTAGAAGCGAGTTCAGTTGGATTTCGTCAGCGATACAGAGCGAACTACCTAAGTGTGTGAAGTGATACCTAGCGACCTAAGCGATACTAAACGGAACTCTGAGTGTTTATAGTGATTGGTTATTTGTTGATTGGACTAATTTGTCATTGTTTTGTGGTGAATAAAGTTGTCTGCTAGTAAACCGGCATTTAATTACTCACGTTCGTAACAACTGGTGTCAGAAGTGAGATGCCATTACTACAGAGGGACGACGAACAGGGACCACGAACAAGGAGGCAAGTGGAGATGGATGCTGCACGTCAACGTCTGGAAGCGGAAGATCGGGCTGGTATGGGAGCAACGGCAGCTGCTGAGGCGCCAACAGGGCCATCCTCGGAAATGAACCTCGCCGCAGTGTTGGCCGCCATGCAAGCTAGTATGGAGGCTAACCAGCGTAAGCTCCAGGATCTAATCGCGGCTAACCAGGAAGCTGCCCGCCGCGAACAGGAGGCTAACCAACGTAAGCTACAGGACTTAATCGCGGCTAACCAGGAAGAAGCCCGCCGCGAACAGGAAGCTGCCCGCCGCGAAAAGGAGGAAGCCCGCCGGGATCAAGAGGCTAAGCAGAACCTGATCCTCGAAAAAATCGATCACGGCCTCGTCACGTTGGGCGGGAAAGTGAAAAATCTCACCTTAGAGGTCAAGGAGGTTTCCGCCCGAGCTGATAGCCTCGAAACCAGAATTGTCAAGCTCGAAGCACGCGAACCGTCCGTTGCTGTTAGCGCACCATCGCACACCCATTGTGCATCAGCCGCAAAATTTGATATGCCGCGTTTTGATGGCACGTCGTCCTGGACGGCTTTTAAGTACCAATTCCAAACACTGGTCAAGACGAACCGCTGGGATGATGACCAGTCTTTCGCGGCGTTAACTTTGGCCCTACGAGGGGACGCTCTGCTGGTCCTAGAGAACCTTCCTTCAGACGGCAGGACGTTGGAGCGTCTAATGGAGGGACTAGACACTCGCTATGGTGACAAGCACCTCGAACATGTTTTCCGCGCGCAACTTCGCGAGAGAACGCAGAGGTCGAACGAGAGCCTTCAGCAGTGGGGAGTAGAGGTTGAACGGCTGGTCCGGCGGGCATACATGTCGATGACACCGGAGATGGTGGAAGTAAATCTGGTGCAAGCATTCATCGACGGTCTACGGGATACTGAAGTCAGGGCTACGGTGCGACTCGGACACCACCAAACTCTGAAGAGTGCGATGGCCCACGCTTTGGAAGTGGAAGCCGTACGACAAGACTCACGTACGCACAGAGTTCGGGAAGTGGTGGTCTCACCTTCAGTGCAACCACGTCACCGAGAAGTGGCTTCGCCGGCAAAGTCCCGCTATATTCCGATGTGTTATGGATGTGGAGAAAAAGGGCACATTCGTACCGATTGCCCCAAGAGGAAGAGGGGAAGTGTGGACTCCGGAACCAGGCCTCCGTCACTCCATGTACTTGCGCGCTATAAGTGCCTACCGCCCAGCCGAGCGGTCTCGGTCCGCTTGCGGATCAAATTCAGTGCGGTTTTCGCAAGCGAAGCGCGCGCACGCCGTTCAATTTTAATAGTGCTGTTCATTCGTACGCGTATTACGATGCAGTGTGGTGCCTTATGTGCTGTAGATGGGTGTAAATCAAGCAAAAGAAGGGATAAACACCTAACATTATTCCCTTTACCTGTCAAAGAACGACGAAACTTATAAAAGAAATGTTTTCTAAACGATAGAATTTAAGATTTTAAACTGTAATTAATTATAAATAAATTGTAACTATAAGTCAGAACATTAACAGTTCTGAATAACATAAACACAAAAAGTCATGTTAATTTAATTTTATCGAAGAGGCAGCCCTGCGATTGCTGCGGGTTCGCGCGGTGCGAAGCAATCACAATTGTACGCTTGAGCATTTAGGCACATTTTTGCATGCAATGGTTGCTGACGCGACGCAGTAGGCTAATAAAGCAGTAGGTATTGTAATTTTTCTACTGAGTGAAGTATCTGTTACGTAGTAACTATTTAGTAATCTGTGCCGGAACTCAAGTTAACGAGGAGTCGTTAAACTAAATGTCGCCAGGGCCGCGGGGCGGGTGCTGGCTGGTCAACTGAAGGCCCCAACCATCACTATCAATCAAGTCCACAACGGAAATAGTTTGATCATCGAGGGAACGCTGAATCAACGTGCTTGCAATTTCACCGTTGACACCGGGGCGTCACGGACTATTATAAGACCTGAGTTGCTGAAACGCACCATCTTGTGGCAAACAGAAACCCCAGCCTACCGACTTCAAACAGCCACCGGCCAGCCAGTCTCCGTCCTCGGTGATACAGAAATCGAGTTTAAAATCGGTGATCAAGTGTACACCCATTCAGCGTTAATTGCGAATATTACCGACGATTGCATACTGGGTCTCGACTTCCTGCGGAATTACCGATGTGTTTTAGATATAGATAAAGGAGTATTGAAATTCCCAGACCAAGAAGTCTTCCTGCAAGGAATTAACACATGCAACCTCTATTGCTTAAAGGACACCACATTGGCTCCAAGAACGGAAACCTTAGTCGAAGTTAAATTTCCTAAGAAAATTAGGCAACGCAGATGTGTTATGGTTGAAGACATTGGCCGGCACCCGGAACTTATCACCGCGAGGACATTAGTTATGACGAAAGGAAGATCCAAAGTCAGGATTGTAAATCTTGGGAAAAAGGAGATCCAGTTGAAGAAAAACAGTGTTGTTGGAAAATGTGAAGAAGTGAAGTATCTCCGCCAAATCAATACATCTTCAGTAAAACAAGACGCAATAAAAGGTGAACCTGATCACATCCAGCAACTTCTGGAAAATTCTAAGAGCAATTTATCAGTTTCGGAACTACAGCAAGCCAAGGAATTTCTGCTACGGTTCCGGGATATCTTTGCAACGGGAAAAGATTGCGGAAGAACAGGTCTTGTCAAGCATGAGATAGATACAGGTGATGCTAGACCAATTAAACAGAGACCGCGCCGCATACCCTGGGCTAAAGAAACTGAGGTAGCAGAAATGGTAAAGGATATGGCTGATAGCGGAATAATTGAACCTTCTACGAGCCCATGGTCTTCTCCTGTCGTTCTGGTGAAGAAGAAGGACGGCAGTACCAGATTCTGTGTAGATTACAGAATGCTGAATGATGTAACGAAGAAGGACAGTTATCCCTTGCCTAGGATAGACGACACACTGGATATGCTCAGTGGTATGAAGTGGTTTTCAACCATTGACTTGAAAAGTGGCTACTGGCAAGTGGAAATTAGCGAGAAAGATAAGGAAAAGACAGCGTTCAGTACAGGAATTGGCAACGGCCTGTGGCAATTTAACGTCATGCCTTTTGGGTTGTGCAACGCTCCAGCGACGTTTGAACGCCTCATGGATAGAGTCATGGTGGGCCTTCTTGGTGACGTCTGTCTGGTATATTTGGATGACGTCATTATAATGGGCCGCACTTTTAAGGAACACCTGAGAAATATGGAGAAAGTATTCACCAGGATACGGGGGGCTAACCTAAAACTAAGCCCAAAGAAGTGTGCCCTGTTCAAGAAGGAGGTCAGCTACCTAGGACATGTCATCTGCGCCGATGGAGTGAGAACCGATCCTGAGAAGATAAAGGCTGTCCAACAGTGGCCGGCTCCAAAGAACAAAACAGAAGTACGTGCATTTCTAGGGTTGTGCACATACTACAGACGGTTTGTTATGAGTTTTTCGGACATTGCAAAACCTTTACATCAGCTGACTGAGGATAAACGAGATTTTATCTGGGACAAGAACTGTGAGTCAGCATTCAATGAACTAAAGCAACGGCTATGTGAAGCGCCTATACTGGGGTATCCGAGCAGAGATGGAAGATTTGTCGTCGATACCGACGCCAGCAACACAGGAATTGGTGGAGTGCTGTCGCAGGTGCAAGAAGATAGGCAAGTCGTGATCGCTTACTTCAGTAAGGCACTTTCAAAACCAGAAAGGAACTACTGCGTGACTCGACGAGAACTACTGGCTGTTGTAAAAACTTTGCAACATTTCCACAAGTACCTCATAGGGAGACAGTTTACGTTGAGGACGGACCACGCTGCATTGAAATGGCTTCTACAATTCAAAAACCCTGAGGGTCAAGTTGCAAGATGGCTAGAGCAGCTGCAGGAGTTCAACTTTGTGACGGAACATCGTAGTGGAAAAGGGCATAACAATGCTGACGCCCTGTCGCGACGTCCATGTAATGAGGACTGTAGACATTGCCAGCAAAATGAAGCCCGGGAACACGTGAACTTAATTAGGGCTGAAGGCAACTTTAAGAAATCCCAGGAAGAAGATGACGATATTCGACCTATACTGGACTGGAAGCGTAGTGGAACTAGGCCTCAGTGGAATGAAGTATCGTCACATAGTCCTGTCACAAAGAGCTACTGGGCGCAGTGGGACAGTTTAGTCCTAGAAAATGACGTGCTTTGTAGGAAATGGGAATCGAACGATGGCAAGGAGGTGACCACTCAAGTGATAGTACCACGACGTGAAGTGGTCCCCCTGCTTCAGGAGATACACGATGGCGCTTCTGGTGGACACCTGGGAATTAAGAAAACTCTACTGAAAGTGAGACAGCGGTATTACTGGCTCAATTGTAGAGAAGACATAGAGCAATGGTGTCGGAAATGTACAGCGTGTGCATCCGTGAAAGGACCACAGACTAGGAGCAGGGGCAAGCTTCAGTTGTACAATGTAGGAGCCCCATGGGAACGCATTGCCATCGACGTTGCTGGACCTTTCCCAGTGACAGATGACGGAAACAAATACATAGTGGTGATACAGGACTATTTCACAAAGTGGCCTGAAGTTTTCGCCATACCCAATCAGGAAGCGACGACAGTGGCGAAAAAGGTGGTCGAAGAAGTAGTATGTCGGTATGGCGCACCTTTGGAGATCCATTCCGATCAAGGCCGCAACTTCGAATCTGCGCTGTTCCAGGAAATGTGCACTCTTCTGGGGATTTACAAGACACGCACAACACCTGCGCACCCACAGTCGGACGGAATGGTGGAGAGGTTTAACCAGACCCTGGAGAATCACCTGGCTAAGGTTGTCGATGACCATCAGAAAGATTGGGACCGGTATATTCCACTATTTCTGATGTCTTATCGATCAGCAGTGCATGATAGCACGGGCCATACCCCAGCAAGAGTGAATTTCGGCAGGGAGATGAGACTTCCAGTCGATACCATAACCGGCGTGCCACCTGACAAGACTAAGCCAGTTACGGACTTCGTAAGTGACCTCCAAGATCAATTGGATGAAGTGCATAAACGAGTGCGTGAGAATAGCCTGCACACCAGCGTTAAAATGAAAACTAGATACGACCGCAATGCCAACGCCAAGGGATTTGAGGAAGGTGCACTGGTTTGGCTCCACAACCCACTTCGACGAAAAGGGAAGTCGCCGAAACTTCAAGCTCGATGGGAGGGACCCTACACCGTGATAAAAAGGATCAACGACGTTACCTACCGCATCAAGAAAGGGTTACGAGGGAAACCTAAGGTAGTCCACGTGGATAGATTGGCGCCGTATCACGGATCTAATAATGCTCGGGACGAGCATGACTAAGAGGGGGGCACTGTTACGCCGTGAAACTTGAGTACGCTATATCTTCGACGAAACCAAGAGTAGCATCAAATAATTAAAACGCATTGCTGTGCGAAGCTTCGAGAATAGGAGTACATACTCAGGCCTGGCAAATTCCAGAAAAGTCCGACATACGCTATTATTATTAGATGAAATTCAGTAGGTAGTTATGTGGGCGGATAAGGGAATTTGTACCTTCCGGTATTAGCAATAGAGTCGAAACTCGCATGTAAGGTGGTAGATAAGTACCTACTTACGAGAATAATAATAATGATTTATGGCCTCCCGATCAGACCCTATTGTTCTAGAATGTCCTTGAAACGTCGGTGTCGAGAGGTTTCGTTGGCTTCGCATATAAATACGGGACCCCGGCTAGAAGCGAGTTCAGTTGGATTTCGTCAGCGATACAGAGCGAACTACCTAAGTGTGTGAAGTGATACCTAGCGACCTAAGCGATACTAAACGGAACTCTGAGTGTTTATAGTGATTGGTTATTTGTTGATTGGACTAATTTGTCATTGTTTTGTGGTGAATAAAGTTGTCTGCTAGTAAACCGGCATTTAATTACTCACGTTCGTAACAATTAAATCAGAAACGAGACTGCTGTAACGTAACATGCAATGATGAACTGAATCTATTTGGCGCAGCCGCGAGACATACAGTGTTAGTTTTTTTATTTTAGTTTTAAATGTCCACATGTTGTTTCTGCACTGTGTTTCTATGTGTGTCAATTTTTTTTTTCTCTTTTTCAATGTAACAGAGTTCCCATAGTGTGGTCGCCTTGCGCGCGCGACCCGCACACACTACGCGCGCGAACCGTGCATACTACACGCGCGAACAGAGTATTTCAAATATGTGAGTTAATACGTTTACGGGTCATGCGCGCGTGCGAAAATGTTCCTTTCATGTTACCTTGCATGTTACATTACAGCAGTCTGTACATGGCTTTGTATGCTGAAAAGTTGAGGTACCTTCTTCTGCCGATCCTGTTTACTCTGACAGCTCGAATGAGGCAGCAGATAGAAAGGCAGCTTGTTCAGCTTGGGAGCTGCCATCTCTATCGCGACGTCTACCACCCAGGACGGCACTGTCTCTACAAGGAGGTTGCCTTCCGTTTCACCGCCGGCGTCGCCTACCTGGAAATCGAGGAAAACTATCATGTAGAACAGAAGTTATGGCTAATATGAATAATGTTATAAATAAAGTTAAAAGAATAATTGAATAATTTAAGAGCTCAAACATACGAGCGCACTGTTGCCAACGGTAGCCGTCAACACTGGTCAACGGCAGTTGTCGATGCGTCGGCGGCTGACGCCGATGTATCGACAGCTGACGCCGAAGTGCCGACAGCTGACGCCGACGTGTCGACGGCTGACGCCCCGTGTGGCCTGCTGTAGTTTTTTCTGCCATTGTCAACATGCCACAAGTGTGTATGAGCTCTAAGTGGGAGTTTTTTTTTCATAAACTACAGGTTGCAGGCGTATAAATGACTAGTTATTGCACTGACTATACCCTTGTCTCTAGGACTATTGTACTATAATAATGACCTACATGGATAAGCTTGACAGTCATGCAAGTGGACTGGCCACTGGTTGTCCTGTTTTGTGCGAATCCCCAACCGGTCATATGAGACCGCCCTGTTATTGTTTTACTATTGTGTCTCGTTTTGCGGGTATGTATATATAGATAGGTTGATAAGCTACATCTTCCAGTACTTGCCCTGCCTGGAGAGCAGTCTACTGACAAAATACTAATAAGAAAACTGCTAGAAAGCACTGAAGACTTAATGAAAATACATAAGAAGAAAAAATTTAGTTTCACTAACCTGTAGCCTATAAAGAGTCCGTCCACCAACTTCACTAAAAATAAGAGGAGTATGTTGTGGTACACTAAAGTAATTATTTCCAATCACTCTCTGTCCTGCTTCGTTCACCCTATTCGGATGATTCCAATGGTCCAGCAACGCTTGCAACAGTAACGCACCAAAGTTAACCTTCTGATCATTCTCAGTAGTCAAACCAGCTTCTTTAGCACTAACCCATGCACTCAAACAGTCCGTTTCATCCTGTCCCAAATGTATTGTCAACATCCCAGTCTTCAAATCTACGTTAAACCAATTCGGTACATAAACCATTTTGAATCTTTTCTTCACTTCCTCTTCATAATCTACTTCACCTAAATCTTCTAATTTACAAGCTTTTAACACATCATATAGGGCTACGTTATTAGCAGTATCTTTTGTTACTACATGTCTCTTGTCATTTAATACTGTATAGTGCTTGATTGCGGGACCGCCAGGAATGTGGTGTATAGGTTGTGTTTGGTATACATTACTCGTATTATAGTTATTTTGGTTATACATATCTAAGGAATTTAAAGGAGGCAGTTTCCAGCAACGGACATCAGATTCGGATGTCGACACCCAGACTCCTGCATTATCTGCTGTGAAGCACAGTTTAAGTATAGGGGCAGTTTCTTCACATACTATCATAAAGTTATCTGGATTTCTTAATTCCGTTATGATAACTAATCTATCTCTTCCACCTGAAATGATATGCGTGAATGTTTCGGTTGCCAATAACGCCCATACTGCTTCAGAATGTACTCTTATAGTAGAAACACACCGCTGCTGTGATAGAGACCACAATTTGATTGTGCCATCAGAGCTGCCAGATACACATTGTGTTCCATCTCTGCTTACTACTAAGGCTTTAACATTATCTGCATGACCCTTCAACTTCATGAGTCTTGAACAGTTTCTAGGATCCCAAACCCGGAGCACTTTTTCTGTAGAACCACTTACTAAGATTGTCCCAGGAGGATTCATAGCCAGACTGTATATAGACTCTTTGTTACCAACGAGGCTTGATGTGGTAACAGTATTATTACTGGCAGTCAAAGCTGTCAATGTGTTGACATCCCACAGAAAGATTGCTCGGTCTAAACCCGCGCTAGCCACCTGCTCCTTGTCCTTAGCGTACGCTAAAGTACGTACATAGTCCTTATGAGTTCGTAATGTGGACATACAGAAACCTTTCGGAGCATTCCATACCTTTACGGTCGTGTCAGACGAAGCGCTTATTAAGTTCTTACCACCGCAACATAACACGATATCGTTCACCCAGTCAGTGTGGTGCTCCATACTCTGGATATACCGGTCCTGCACACCAGTTGCAGTACTCCACACACGAATAATTCCATCCCGACCGGCCGAATACAATCGCCCCTGTATTGGATCGAGTTGCAATGAACTAACACCATTTTTATGCCGCCGTTCCTCCTCATCTCTTATCACAAACGACACTTGAGTTTTCTTACGCATCGTGCCCATTTTCCGACATTTTAAAACGGAATTTGACTAATATTTCTTACAATTTTGTTAGAATATTCGCAAAATTCTTAAGATTTGTTTCAGAATTGTTTGACATTTACATTTGACAGGTGCACGAAAATGGCTGGTCGTCTGTGATTGGTTGACATCTACTTACGTAAACATAAGCCAATCAGGTTAGAGATATAAAACTGCGTTCAATAGAATTATTCTTCTTTTATGATATGGGATACGTTCGTATTCAATAAAAAGTAAAAATGATAAAAAAATCACCTTTGTAGTTTACAGTGTCTGCACCTGTGACTTTGGTCTTTTCACGCGTAGGAATTCGAATGAGTAAGGTATTATCTGTCAACGTGGTTATAAATAGTCAATAATCTACAAGCCATAAGAATTGGCACCTCCTCTTCATAGTTTGAGACGGGACTCGTTGCACAACAGAAGAATTTTAATGCGACGAACGCATTAAAATTCCTAAAGACCATAATCGGCACTTAATTAATCATATTCATTGTATTTAATCGACTCGCACAACTGAACGATACTGATTGCAACATTTTGTTTCGATTGCTTAGTCATAATTTTTTGTGATGTTAATGAATAGTGAGTGAAAAAGAATACATTAGGTAACTACAATAATGAATAAACAGAACAATAACAAAAATAAAACAGAAGTCTTTTTGAGAATAGAAATCATGACTTCCCTCGGTTTAGGGAATCGTGTCAGTCTTTTACTGACTAAAACAACACTTATGTTCATTCAGTTGCATCAAGGCCATGAATACGTACTCACGGTCTATATAGCAACCTACCTATTTCTTTTCAGCATTTTAGCTTTAGCTTCTTTTGAGCACCTTAGCCCTAGTGAGCATCGGCCCTGCTGGGCCCTGATGGCCTCCTGTTTTTTTTTTCTTTAGAGCTCGACGCGCCGGTTTGCTGATATTTCTTTAGGGCGCTACGCGCCGACTACTATTCGGTTTCGATCGTTATAGGAAGAGTGGACGGAGAGCTCTCCATTGAGGTATTGACCCATTGATAGAGTGACTCTAGCATCTGTAATCCAAGTTTAATCTCAGCTTGAGTACCAGAAGTCGTTAATCTGCGTTAACCCTAGAGTACTAATCATCGCCTGAGAGGCCGCCCGCGGTCGATTTTTTCTGGTTATTTTGAAATTGCGGGGACGTGTCGCGCCGTGCTTTCGCGCCAACTCAATGTAGCCCACGACGCGGCCGGGGAGAGCTTGCGCGCTCGGCGGGGATACAGCGTTCCCGAGATATTGCCTATGTGATCGCCTGGGAGGCGATCATTAGTATTAAAGGTAGGGTTTTTACTATTAACTTAATTTACATTTTTGAGGTTTTTCTTTGTTTACTCACTATTATAAGATATAAAATACATGTTTTATTAATTCATAGATGGATCTCAACGAGCAGCAGATAGCAAATTGCTTGGAAGATGACACCTCTGATAGTGAGACCGAGGATAATAAATTTAGAAGTCGCGGATTACGATTCTAATGACAGTGTGGTTGATCCCACTTTTGTTCCATACCGACTTGAAAATGAGTTACAAAATATTGTGCTAGATGACCTTGATCCTCAAGACCGAAGCTCCCCAATACCGTCATCATCCGGAAGCACTTTACCAAATCCACAAACACTATTCGTGTGATAAAAAATAGAAGTCTGAGTTCAACTTAGTCTGCAGTAAGCTATGTGATGATTAGACTAGTTTTTTGTTAGGTTTTTCATACTTTATATATTATATTGTAGTTTTTATACCAAAACAGTGGTCCAATGTCACCATTTTTTTTATAAATATAATTTCCCTTAAGGCTGTGTTAGAAAGTTAAGTATTATGTGTAAGGCTGAATTTAAGACAAATAAGAGTTTCTCAGATATATATTTTTTTGCATTTCATAAAGGCAGAGGTATGCCTGTTATTTGTTATAAATTTTGTTACATTTTAATGAAAGTTTAGTACTAAAATTTTGCTTTATTTATAAAGTAGCCTCCCAGGCGATAATTAGTATTAAGCAGTAATAAATTTATATTAGTACTCTAGGGTTAAATTAGAATTTTCCATTGAAACAATGTTTTCTCGTGTATAAATTGTATATTTGGATAATAAAAAATAATATAATAAGATTCAAACTGCCATTGTCAGGTTTGCTAATCAGTCTTGAAACCACCCCGCTACGATCTTTGAAGACAAGATACAAATAAGCCGTTCATAAATACAAGACATAAGTGACAGCTGGGCCCTTCATGATAGCGTGATTATTTTCATTTTCGACGTTTTTAAAAAGTATATATAAAAATAAGAGCATAGTACATTTTTCAAAAATAAAAATGTTTCTATTTCATGAGATGCCAATTAAAAACATCACTACACATGTAGAAGAAGATATCAACAACTCACTGTTTAGTAAAAAAAACAAATATTGTACCTTCACCAAATACATACATATTGATAAGGAATTGCATCACTAGGTCATTTAAGATAAAGTATCAAGAATGATAGTACACACACGCACAACAGTTTGTTTTTAAATAATATAAACTACAGTCTGTTCAATAATTCCGGAGACTAAAATGACATTTCAACTCCAAAGAACTGGCGTCATTCCTACAGAAATTTTGACATTACTTATGTCAATTTAGTCTCCGGGTTTATTGAACAGACCCTAGTGTTTGACTGCGATCCCACCTGATGGTAAGCAGTGATGCAATCGTTGATGGTGAGGCGCACTAGATTATTAGGAGCCTTGAATACACCCAAATTATAAACAGACGGGAAGACCGCAGCAGGCAAATTTTTCCAGTCCTTCGATGTATATGGTATAAACGACGAGGCGAAACGCTTAGTCCGGACCACGGAACAGATGAAAGAGGAGTCTAGACCGTTGAAGTTTCAACAATCTAGGTAAGGGTTGATTTAGTAGATATTCTATCATCAATCAGTTCAGCACCAAATCTATGAGGTCGGCTTTTCAGTCTAGGCCATATCGTTGCCCTCAGCATGTTATTGAAAATCTATTGATATATTTCAACAGTATATCTAAGACCAGCACTTCTTTCACTTTCCAATATGATATACACATAGTTATAATTCAATCCACCAGCAAGAATAGTCACCGTTCCTCGTTTCTCAGGATCAAGATCTATTATAGCAATCCCTTTTATTCTAGTTCCTTTAGGATATTCAAGATCCACAACTGCAGTTCGTTTGAAGAAGAGCAAGCCTTGCTTTTTGACTTGTCTGTAAGTCATGCGCGCACCGAACTGTTGTCCTTCGATGAAATCGTAACACGAAATCACTAAGAACACGGAGATAAGAACTGCACAGAAGCAAAAGAATCTCATGATTCTGACGTGAACGCGTTTAATTGTGTCAATGTCGTTGATAAAACTGTTTACTGAGTTTTAAAAGTGTGCGCAATATTCATCGCGGTTTAATTAGTCATTGTTTAAGGGGAAGTTTGACTTTTAGATTTGATCACATTCAGTCAATATAAAGCTGCCCGTCACCATTTCAGCCGAAAGACGTCCTCTGCTGGACATAAGCATCCAAGCAAGTGTCACCATAAGGTTCGGTCCTGTGCGTCTAGCATCCATCGGATTCCCGCAACCCTCACAAGGTCATCGGTCCATCTAGTGGGAGGCCTTCCAACGCTGCGTCTTCCAGTAGGTGGTCGACACTCCAGAACCTTTCTTCCCCATCGACCATCTTTTCTACGAGCATTGTGCCTTGCCCATTGCCACTTCAGTTTGACGGTTATTCGGGCTATGTCGGTAACTAGTGTATTCGATAGCCAAATTGCAATTTTAAAATTTGTATCTGTCTATCTGTCGGTTTATTCCAGCTAATTTCCAAAACGGTTAGACGGTTTTTCACGGGACTTTAAGTAGTAGATAGCTGATGATATAAAGACTTTTTATTAAAGAAACAGACCGAAAAACCAACATAAAATTGTAACCAAATAGCATCACACTGATTTACGAGTCTGACAAAGTGGCTAGTGTAGACCCTGTACCTACTATAAAAGCTGCTATATTTTAAGCCGAACTAATGCGATTACCGTGCGCTTGTGTTAGTATGTGCTAGATAATGCAAGCAGTATTTAAGGAGGAAATCTGTGCTGTTAGCTTTAAGGATAGGTGCTAATTAGGTAGTTAGTTAGCGTGTAATTTATATATATTATATACTTTATTTATATATATTTAATAAAAAAATGAAAACGATACGTTCGTTGTAAACGTTTTGTAGGTTTGTCTCTAAAGGAGTGGAATTCTGTGCTGTAGTCGTGTGTTTCCTGATACTTAATAATATAATTACAACCTAGAGCTCTTTAAGTCAACAATCAGTGAAAAGGTAAGTTTTAGGCAAACGTGCTTCATCGCCGACTATACCACCGCTTAGCATTAGTAGTACCTATTGCAACAGCCATTGGATGACTTGCGAAGAGAAACTTGTGGAACGCCAGGCAAAGAAGAAACGTAGGACGGGATTTAGTGAGTAAAAATCTGACACGCCCTCCCACTCCACCCTAAAGTGGGAGAAATCACCCGCCTTAATAATACAAGATTTAAATAATAATATTCTTCTTCGAAGTGTTGTTTTAAAATTAATATTCATCAGCCCCTTAAACAATAGATAAATCAAATAAATCATAATAATGTGCTGTTTTGATCAAAACAATACGAACTAGGTACCTATTAGTTACTACTTATCTATTTTTATCTACAGTACACACAACAGTAGAAGATCATGCTCAAAATTAGACAAATATTTTACTAGAAGTTAATGTTATGTGTCCTATAAAAAATAACACTTATGAAAAGGCCACCTATCGAAAAAAAAAACCACAAAGTTCACCTTGAACCCAAGGTGGCCCATTCATAACTGTCCCAACTGAGAAGTTATATGTCATGAGTTCAAACCCAGCCAGGCACATTATTTTGTATACTAAATTTATTTCATCACCACTGGTTTCAAAAAAGGGAAAACATCGTGAGGAACACCGTACCTTTTTGAACCCAGTTTTTGACTAATTTTATCTTTATTGTGGTTTTGGGTGCAATATTGACTGGTATACACTGTCCTCGCATATGTGTCTGTGTTGTAATATGAAAATGTTGTAAACCCAATAGTTTTTTGAAAAGAGTAACCATGGAGTTTCTTGCCGGTTCTTCTCCATAGGAAACGACCAATTTGGAACCGTGCACTAGTTTTCGACGTTTTATAAGTGCCCATGTAGGCCTATGTGAAATAAAAATATTTGACTTTGACTTTGACTTTGAGGAAACGGCATGGCTTAGAACCAAAAATTCGAAGACATTTGACATCCACCAATCCGCATTGGGCCCGCGTTGCTCTTTTCCTCTCCTAGAGAGGAGGCCTGAGTCCGTACCGTTTTTTTCTAGTTGGGAAATTATCAAATAACTTCTCCCGCTCTGAGTGGAGCTAGAGGGAATATCAGACTTTCATCAACACCCGCGTTCCTTTAGTTGTCTTTTGCGTTCTACGCCTGAGGTTACTCTTTCGAACAATCGTGCAGATTTTTGTAACACCTACGTTTTATCTGTGGCACAAATAAAGTCATTGATACGTCAAATTTAAAATAAGAACATCTCATCATCTGCCTAGCCTTTTCCCGACTATATAGGGGTCGGCTTCCAGTCAAGCCGGATTTAGCTGAATACCAGTATTTTGCGAGGAGCGGCTGCCTACCAGACCTCCACAACCCATTAACTGGGGTAACACGGTACTCCATGGCAAGATTGGAGTCAGATTTACTGGCTTCTGACTATCCGTAACGACTGCCAAAGATCTCCAAATGACAGCCGGGACCAACGGCTTAACGTGCTTTCCGAGGCACGGAGAAAACTCGTTATGTTAAGATGGTCACCCATCCACAAACCAACCTAGGCAAGCGTTGCTTAACCTTGAAGATCGACCTGTGCGGCTGTTATTATCTAGCCACGAGCTCCTCGCAAAATAAGAACATCTATCTTTTAAAAATACCGCAACAGAACTGCAATGCAAAAACAATAATCGCCTGAACAAATAATCGAATAAAATCCAGCGCCAACTCGGAAATAATTGCTCAATCGATTAAAACTCGACTGCCGACTTTAATCGAGAAAGGATTGGTAACAAATCATGAAGATAAACAGTCAACGTAGTCGAAACGGCTTTATAAATTGTATCGAACTTTTGTATTGATGAGAATGAAGTTAAAAGTGAAATGTTGGGTTAAGCGAGAGGATTTTGTTAGTCTTTTGTGTTTAATAGAGTTTGTACAGTGCCTAACTGTGAAGAGGACCAGTGGTTCCGCTACGTAAACAACTGAAGGAACACAGGACGGTGGGTATTAGTCAGTGGATGTTTGACATTCTATGGCGTTCCACCCAGAGCGGGATGAAGATTGATGATTTCCCATCTCAAAACAATATTTTTTTATACTATGACTAGCGAGCCGTCCCGGCTGCGTATTGCCAAACTGTATGCTGACCCAGACACCCATAGTCTGTACTGAACTACGTCGTGCTCATTGAAATCACAAACAAATTGGAGCAAAGTACATACGATCTCAGAGCATTCTGAGATTGTATGCACTTTGCTCGCTTGTATGTAAAGCAAACTGTGACATGCGACCATCTGTAACTGACTGACATGTTTCATGACAATGTGTTTCATAATTTCCCGTAATTTATTGTTATACTGTTGCGGTTGTTATAACTATCCGTGAAACTGAACAACTTTCCATAAAAAACATACCATTTGTGAATTAATTTAAGTTTTATTTAAAAAATATCCCTTTGTTAGTATGACTAAAAATAATTTGAACTGTACAGGTTTGTCTATACAGGTTGTTAAAAAAACTGTAAGTGTTTCCAATTACAGTATTTATTAATTTTTCATTAGAAGTCATGCCAAATCTAAGTTTGCGACCTCGAAAGTAGGCGGGGGTTTATTTTTTAGGGCTATGTAAAAAAACCCAATTACGTGGTAGTTTTTGCCCTAAAAAAATCCCCTGCCTACTGTCGAGGTCGCAAACTTAGATTTGGCATGTCCACACGATACCGAACGATCCTAGAAAAAAAACATATTTTGGAAGGGATTATTGTAAGCTGAAATGCGCTATCAAGTGGTTTACTACATCGGTGTAATCATTAATCAACTACCACATTATCTTCCAATCCTATCTTTGTTTTTTATACTATGACTAGCGAGCCGTCCCGGCTGCGTCTTTACTACACCAAACGCTGGACGTCTGGACTGGTATATATTTTGCTCTAGTATTTTAAAGCAAAATGTATTTTGATTCAGACACTCTCTGAATGGGTATACAGTTCGCTCTCCAACTACAAAGGCAAACTGCAATCGAACTCAGAGCAACCCCAGTCTGGGTCAGCATACAGTTTGGCAATACGCGTCCCGGCTTCGCGCGGGTGCAAAATTATCAGTGTTTTTCCACTGTATTATGCATGTTTTATACATATAAACCTTCCTCTTTAACCACTCTATCTATTAAAAAAACGCATCAAAATCCTGTGCGTAGTTTAAAAGATCTAAATACATAGGGACAGACAGACAGCGGGAAACGACGATATAGTGATGAAGCTGAAGAGTTTGTTTACTTGAATGCGCTTATTTTAGGAACTACTGTTGAATTGAAGTAGTATAGTTTGTCATTATACTCTATAGGAGTTTATTTTAGGTGGAGAATCATCAGAACGACTTCTCTCGCTCTTAGACTGAGCGGGAGGCCGTTTCAGACTTTTACTGACTAAACCCCAACCCGTTACTTCTATGCCTTTGTTCTAGGGTCCCTGGTTTTCCTTTTAGAAACCAACCATTGGCCCGAGAGGCTTCGACCCTGCTAGGCCCCTATAGTTTGCTGACATCTCTTTGAGGTGCGCGTGAAATACTCAGGGTAGGGTAGGTACTCTTTCTAGCATTCTTGCAGCCCACAAATGTTACCTTATATCTGTGTGTATAGAAATTTCAAATTTATGATCGTATTTTTTTATCACACAAGCTTCTTACGGTTGCGAATATTGCGATATATTTATCCTACAAAAATCGTTCAATGAGTGGAAAAATAGCTTAATGTCACAACACATTGTGGCGGCTTTCAACAGCCACATTGCAAATTTAGCGTCGCTCGTGGCAATTTTAAGGAGGTTTCAGGGGGGAGAGGAAGGGGCATGTAGGTACACAGTGTACACACATGCAAAATTGTTTTGAGACATAGTACCTTAAAAAATCCGAGCTATATAAATGTAATGTACCTATGTGTAATTGTATGGATTAAATAACGCGAAGTATTTTTTGTGAAATTATCCAATGGTTCACCTGCTTTAGGCAGGAGTGGGAAAAGTCTAATGCACCAACTTTTACTTGTTAAAACTACACCTAAGTTCCTTCAGTTGGCCTTTGCGTACTAGGAATAAGAGTTTCCTTTTCAGAAAATCAGAAGCTAGTAATAAATTCAAAAGCAATAAACGTATATTATCGCTGACGATATTTTCCCTAAAAAGGCTTGAATCTTTAGTAACTAAAGATTAAGTAAACCATACAAAACCTAGCCCATTGTACCCACTAACACAACACCCAAAAACTGTTTAAATCTTCTGTAGGCACACAAAAATCCAATCACACAGATACATTAAACATTCCCCAGACAGACATGGATTCACGATTCAAATCCTTACACAGGAAAAAGTAAGTAAAACGAGGTAAAACTGTCTTTTTTTCCGCCTGAACAAATCTTAAGGGTGTATTGAATTTTTGGGGAATTCTCATTCTAACTGCTGTTACACAGGTCTTTTCCTTATATCAGCCGTTATCTTGCTCGATACGGGTGATTTTGCTGCAGAAATGAACTAGGGAGCTAGGCTGTGCGAAGATGTGTAGTGATGCTGTATAAATGTGTGATGGTTGTCAGCAAAGCTGTGCAAAGAGCTTGCGGTTTGTGAATATGTGTAGAGGTTCAGTAAAAATGTGTTATTGTTTTCATCAAAGTTGTGCGAAGATGTGTAGTGGCACTGCAGACTGTTATGTGACTGTTTAAAAGGATTTGTACTTGCGAGCAGTTTACGTGGTGCGAAGATGTGTAATGACACTGAAAAGATGTGTGATGGTGTCGATCAGAGCTGTGCTAGGAGTTGTGCTATGTGAAGATGTGTAGCCGCTTTTGTCCATCAAAGTTATGCGAGGATCTATAGTGGCATTGCAAAAATATGTGACTGTTTTGCAATTTTTGAACTAGAGTTTGCTCGGTGTGAAGATAGCAGTTTGGTAAACATGTGTGATTTTGCAGCAAATGTACTAGGGAGCTAGGCTGTGCGAAGATGTGTAATGATGCTGTAAAGATGTGTAATGGTTTCTACTAAAGCTGTGCTAGGAGCTTGTGCTGTGTGAATACGTGTAGAGGTTCTGTAAAAATGTGTGATTTTGTACTTTAAAGTTGCGTGAGGATCTGTAGAGGCCTTAGAGCAATGCTCTAAGGTAGAGACACTGCAAAAATATGGGATTGTTTTGCAGCTTTTGAACCAGAGCTAGTACGGTGTGAAGATAATTGTAGTAGCTTGGTAAAAATGTGCGATGGTTTCCATCTATGCTTTGCGAGGAACTTATGCTGTGTGAAGATGTGTAGTAGCTCTGTAAAAAATGAGTGGTTTTGTCTATCAAAGTTGTGCGAGTTTGTAGCGGAATTGCAAAAATATATGATTGTTTGTAATTTTTGAACCAAACCGTACGGAGAAATTGTACGGCGTGAGGATGGGTAGCAGCTCTGTGAAAATGTATGATGGTTTCCACTAATGCTGTGCTAAGAGTTTGCGCTGTGTGAGGATATGTAATGGTTCTGTAAAAATGTGCAATTGTTTGAACTAGAATTACCTTCCTAGTTCAAACAATTGCACATTAACAAGGCGTTATAGGAAACGAATTCAGTACCGAAGTTTTTAAATTTGGTTTATCGGAATCGAAGGCGGAAGCGACAAATTAATCGTTGTAAAAGTAATCAAAAACTTGTATAAGTATAAATGAGGAGCGAATTCACAACAATTACGAAACAAAACAACAAGTAAAAGCACGAGAGTAATCGACAGAAGATAAGAGAGAGGGAGGTTACTCGCGTGACAAGTATAAACTTGGTTGTATAAGTTCCGATTGAAAGTCGGAACCAGAATCTTCGTTCTGAATTTTCGGAATTGGAACTGAACTTCCGTATCATCTTTGGTTTGATTCAAAGCTGTGCGTGGTGCTTGCGTAGTGCGACGATGTGTAACGAAGCTTTAGAAATTTGTGATTGTTTCCAATAAAGCTGTGCGAGGAGTTTGCATAGTGGGAAGATGTATAGTGGCTCTGTATCAGTATGTGATTGCTTCCTCAAAGCCAATGCGAAGCAATTGCTAGGACTGCGAGAGTTTTGTTAAGATTTTACCGTGGCTCTAAAACGCAAACATTATCTGATGGACACAGGTGGGTTTTATTCAGTAAAAGTCTGACAAACTCTCTCATTTTACTTCGAGGTGTGTGAAGTCATGTGATGTTTACCGACCTCAAAAAAAATACATATCTATCAATAAAAAATAAAAACAACTTAACTTGCTAGCATCCATCGCACAAAAGAGATATTTCTACATTTCCCTAGCAACGAAAATGGAGTGATCTTATTAGATAATTTGCCTCGCTCAGCACCTGGCTACCGCGCACGTGGAATAGCACCCTAAAAGTAATACAAACTGTGTAAGGCTATCCCTGAAGCCTTGTTGGCTCACGTGAAATTTATTCCTTCTTTTTCTGCGAAGTTATCTGCTGGACAGGTTGAATGTTTATATTGTATAGTTGATTGTGTTTTTGTTTTATTTATTGAAACTTTATGCACAATTTAAAACATTGTACAAATTAATGCGGATTTAATGCTTAATTCATGAATCCCCGACCGGTTCTATGAGACCGCGCTGTTATTGTTTTACTATTGTGTCTCGTTTTGCGGGTATGTGATAGGTTAAGGTATCTTACGGTAGAAAGTCAAATAAAAAAGAATTAGGTACAATAATAAATTAGACTTGGTAATATCTGTATTAAATAATTGGTGATTATTAGGATTTGTTTATTATTAATTTATTTAATAATTAATTTACACACAGATTATAATAAACGAAGAAAACAGAAAATTAAAGCTGTCAAAAAATTTAATGTGTCATTTTTGTACGGTACTCGCAAAAAAAAACTCACAATATGTTCCACTATATTATTTAACGCGCCATAAAAGTATGTATTTTTTTTTAAACAGATTATGTAATTCATTATTATTTTGTTGTTTTTTTCAGTTCGTTCCAAGTTACATTTTAGGGTCTTTTATTTTTTAACAACTTTAGAAAGTTGATACTTACTTCTACAAAAATCTCATAACGATTAATCGACTTACTGACAATAAGTCACTCAATTGACATTGCGATCATTCTTCCCCAACCGAAACATCCCATCTTCCACTATCATCACGGAAACTATTCACACATCAGTGCACTAATTGAATTAAGCTTTCCATGAAGGTTTATGTTGTGTAATAATTTACGGCATACCACGATCAACAGTTTCACAATATAATTACTGTTAAAGCGAGCCATTCGCGAATAGTGATGGGGAATCGACTAATGCGAGTTAATCGACTAAATTGAATTACCGATTAATCGGTTGCGTTGATAGTTTGAGTGTGGCAAACTGTCGTCACGTCTGTGTTGTTGAGTGATAATCTGGCGCATTTAGTAATTTTCAAGCAACTGTACCATTCCAGACACCATTACTACGTGTTAGATATAACTGTCTGTCTGTGAGGTAGTTAGAAAAAGGTATTATTACTAGGCGACTAAAGAGACTCGGTTAGGTACGCTATAATTATGGCAGTAGCAGAGGCCTCTTTGAGGAGAGGTTGAAAAGACGTCACGGCGTCCTCGCCTTCCATATGACGCAGGTCCTCACCGAACATGCTTAAATCCCGGAGGTTCAAAACAATACATTTTTTAAATAAAAGAGTACCTAATCAAGGAGCTTCTTAACGGTTTTAACCATAGGAAACGATTAATTGAAACCGTGCACCGTTCTTCTAATGTGTGCATGGCTCATGTAAGTCTATGTGAAATAAATTAAGAGTTTGGAGGCCTATGTTCAGAAGTAAACATCTTTCAGTTCAAGTGATGATGATAATGAAAAAAAAAAACCGGGCAAGTGCGAGTCGGACTCGCGCACTGAGGGTTCCGTAGTAACTTACCTATAAAAACAGTTCAATCGAACAATTCGAGAGTCTCGAAATGTACGTTTTTTGCAGTATAAACGGAAGAAACTTTTTTTCCCGTCACTTTACCAATTGAATTGAAAATTGATTTTTGCACAGCTTCAAGGGACCACGGACCCAATTATATGGTGTTAATTTCAACTCAATACCTCTAACTTACCTATGAATAAAGTTCAATTCTCGAATCGAGCGTTGAAGATTTTTCAAAAAAATAATTCTTGTGACGTAACAACAAATTTTCAGTTTTCAGACTTTTCCCTATATGAGTGCTATAAAACGTTGCTTCATGCCAAATTTCAAGATTCTAGGTCGACTGGAAGTACCCTTTAGGTTTTGATTCCCTTGCGAGTACTTGCGAGTTTCAAAATATGCAGCTTAAATTGCTGTTTCTTTTGATTGCGTTGACATAGAAGTTTGATTTTGTTACAGCTTAAAGGTATTATAGACTTGAGTATTTGGTATGAATTTCAATTTAATACCTCTACGCGTTTATGAGGAAATGGGTAGTAAGTTTAAAATTATTAAAAAAAATTATATTATGTGATGTAACTAAAAATTTATGGTTTTCGTAATTTTTCCTTTATCTATGCTATAAGACGTTGCTTCGTACCAAATTTCAAGATTCTGAGTTCACGGGAAGCACCCTGTAGGTTTTGATTCCCTTGCAAGTGTCGAAAATTTGCGGCATAAACGGCTGTATCTTTTGATTGCGTTGGCTTACAAGTTTGATTTTTTCACAGCTTCAAGGGACAGTAGACCTGAGTAATTGATATAAATTTCAGCTTCATACCTCCACGCGTTCCTGAGAAAAAGGGTCTTGACAGACGGACGGACAGACGGACAACAAAGTGATCCTATAAGGGTTCCGTTTTTTTCCTTTTGAGGTACGGAACCCTAAAAAAGCAATAACATTGTTATAATACAGTACCAAAAGAGCTAATTTACCTACAGCCTTACAATATTGTACAGAACATCTATTAAATCGAAGCTAAACTCGACTAAATCGCTTACCCAAGTTAGTCGAGTAGTTAACCAAACAAATAATCGAATTGTCAATCGTTATTATAGTTACTAGCAGCTCGCAATAGGGAATTAGTGTAGACCGAAGTCATTTGACCGCATTATTCGGTATTACCTGAACGACAGGATCGAATTGTTTAGTTACGATTATTGTGTACTGATCGCCTGCCTAAGGGATTTCTCGGGTATCGATAGATTATTGTCATTCGGGGTGTTTGTAATGGTAGCCAGATCTAACAATATATCTTCAGAAACTATAGTTCATATTTATTTATTTAATTTGTGTAAACACATAATTCTATACAGAAGAAGATACATTATTAAAATTTAAAAAAATCATGGTTAGGTACTGCTTATTTAAAAAAAAAATCTTCCAGCAGACCTATTAAAGGTGACGATAAGATTATAGTGTGTACTCGTATAAATAATGAAAAATACAACACTTATGACCACTAGGAGCTACTTGATATAATAATAATTGTAATAACGTTATTTTCCTCACAACAGTAAAATCTAATATTCTTTTACTATCGAAAGAATGACTTGTAATTAAATCAAAATTATTCGCGCAAGTGCTCGACTGCTCGTATAATTTCGGTCGTAAACGGACTTTCGTTCCTTCTTTCCCGATAACGAAGATCTCTATAAAAACCGCCAAGTTATGTTCCTTACTTACATCAAAAACCTAATCAAGCCTAATTTGTACGCACAAAGCTTCGGCAAATCGGGAGAAAATGCTGTAATCCATCAATAATCTGAGTAGTTTGGAACGTTACACGTAAAGTATGGACTGAGCGTTCTTTTTCCTTCACCGAGTGTGAGTAGTTTGAAACCTTAGATAAATCGGTATAGATTGACCATCCTCTGTCTTAATTAATGGCTTTAAATCTCATGCCTATTAATCAACATAGACTTTGCCATGGAATGTTGCTCCTTAAGGTCGATTTACATCAAACGAACTTAGAGCTAGAGCTAGAACAAGAGCATTCTTTCGTAATCTTTTAGTGTAAACGAAAGCTCGTTTTCAGCGTTTACACCAAGAGATCAACGAGCAAGAACTAGAACAGAGCAAGAACACAAGAACGCTTTGAAGAGACCGCTCCGGGGAGCGAGCACGTCCGAACACGGAAGAACGCTAACAAGCAAGTGTTCACACGTTCTAGTGCCGTTTACATCAAGCGAGCGAGCATTCTTAGAATATTCTATAGAATCTTTGCGAACGCACTAAGAACAACGAAAGAATGCTCTACGCCTGTTTACACTAGATGAATTTGATGTAGTGGGGATAGAATGAGCATTCGCTCGTTTGATGTAAATCGACCTTTAGCTGTAGGCACATTCATTATGATTAAAATTCGGACTGTTTCACGATGCTGGCGCGCGGCGTAGAGTGGTACTTTCGCTTTTGTGACCTACAGGATAGAAAAGAGATAAATTATTGTTGACAGTTAGTCGTTTAGTTTCTTTTAAATTAGCACTTTGTTGAGAACCCCTTCTGTAACAATCGAAGGGAGGCTGGTATCCCAACGCAGAGAACATTAAGAACATTAATATACTTATACTATTAAAGATTCTAAAAGCATGCATTAATGTACTTATTACTATTATGACACATTTAATAAATTTGTAATTTTCACAAGGCACTTTTACAGAATCTTTAAAGGTGTCAATTATTAAGCCACTCTTTAGAAAAGGTGATAAGTGTGACGTTTTTATGCAAATAAATATTATTATTTTCTATTAATAACTCCGTCCATACTTCTTAGTCTATATTTGGTATAACATTACTGCTGATCAACGGTGCTTGCCTAAACTGGGGTGTTTGGATCGAGTCGATTAGAATTCCAATCTGTATATAGACTGAAGATTTTGAGCTGAAGTTTAATATGACGGAGATTCTTGAGACCTTGTTCCGTTGTCTTAGTTTAGGAGATTTGATCGTGTTTGATATGTGAAGAGTGAGATGGCCTTCGTCTCTTCTGATTAATAGTGTGTTCAAGGCTGCAGGGTGGTTTGAAAGAGTTACCGTGGAACACAAAGGGTTACTGAAAACATACAGACTCATCATCTGCCTAGCCTTTTCCCAACTGTATTGGGGTCGGCTTCCAGTCAAGCCGGATTTAGCTGAATACTAGTATTTTACGAGAAGCGGCTGCCTACCAGACCTCCATAACCCATTAACTGGGGTAACACGGTACTTCATGGCAACACTGGATTCAGATTTACTGGCTTCTGACTACCCGTAACGACTGCCAAAGATCAACAAATAACAGCCGGGACCCACGGCTTAGCGTAAAACATACAGACTATTTATAAAAGGACCCAAATATCTAAAAACAGTCTTCTTCGATCTAGTTTACTTGTCTTACCAAGCATACGCACGTACTGACTGTGCAACCTTTTTGTAAAAGTTTACCATCTTTTAAAAAGTAAACTAGTGCTTGACTACGATCTCACCTGATGGTAAGCTTTTTCTTTTTTTTCCTGTAGGGTAATCATCAGAATGACTTCTCCCACTCTTGGGCGGAGCGGGAGGACGTGTCAGTCTCTTACTGACTAAACCCCTACCCCGTTCCTTCCTTGCCTTCGATCTGGGGGACACGGTGACAACCTTTCGGATTCCGTGTTCCCCAGAGGCTTCGGCCCTACCGGGCCCCTACACCTGATGGTAAGCTGTGATGCAATCGTTAATGATGAGCCGCACTAGTTAACCAATGCAGGCAAATTGTTTCAATCCTTCGATTTAAGACCGGGGTAACAATGTAACGATGGACACTCGCCGTACGTCGGTACATACGAGTATATCCGAATGGTTGAAAGGTGATGGCGGAATTATGTCATGTAATTCCTGCACGCTCTCTCCAAAATGTAGAATACCGTAGAGCTAGCTATAGTGCTTGAGTATAGCAGGGCGCTATAGTTGCATCACAGCTGAAAGGTTGTATTATTATTAGAATAATAGGGTCCCTTATTATTTCAATAATTTGTGGATTATTTCTCTCGTACATAAACGTAATACTAAACGAAATGGGAGTCGGCTTGTTTTTGAAGTCAATTGTGTATTCAATTTTTTTTTTTAAACAAACAAATATTTTTATACAAAAAGCTTTAATTCTTGTTTTTATATTTCGACATACTTTATGAAAATAGCCTGTAGGCGGGTTGGCAATTTCAGACTGACTGTTGAGTGATTTAATCAGGTGAATCTTGATCGTTCATTAATCACGAGAGGAAACCCCTTTCCAGTAGCGAGACGAGATGGCGAGAGGTTTTATTCGATTGTCTCGATTGTTCTAACATGTCGATGGTTCTCGATTGTTTCTACTTTGACTCGATTCGGACTCGGTCTGTTATTGCGACTGGCGTAATGTACGTTCATTTGCGAGTTGTTCCTCGATGGTTTAGAGCAATAGCGTCCGCACGCGGCCAGCGGCCACAGGTTCGCGCGCTCTATAGCGATTTCATACTAATGTATAACCGGCGGCACATAACTTGGCAATGCGCAGAAATCGTTTTTTAGATCTATTTGGTGGTCAAGCGGGACGCGGGGTATGAGGTAGCGCCGATCCGGCGCGCGATTGGTGCAGTATTATAATAGTAGTTTATGATTGGTGCGTTAGACGACTTTTGCTTCCGCACTGCGTTACGTCCCGTTCGCGCATTCGCTGTTTTGTGCACCATGCGCGAAACTTGCCAACTTATTTGCCGGGTATTATATGTATCTCGATGGCCGCTGCGACCTGGCCGCCTGCGGCCTGGCCGCTAGTACGCTATTGCTCTCAGAGATTCCATCCGCAGTGACTGATTCTTACAATAAAAAATAGCGGTCGATTCTGTTGACTCATAACAATCGAAAAACATCTCGATATTTTTTAGAACGGCGAGTCAATGGCTGACTCGATGGTTTATTTTAACGCCTCCGATTTTGTCGATTGTTAAAACAACTCGGATTCCCCATCGCTACTTTCGAGGCTCGACGAGAGGGAGGTGAGGCGAAAATCACGAAATATCACAAAAGGGAGGGAGCGTATATCAAGGGAAGTTATTTATTCGTTGTGCGAACGTTTTTAAACTGGAAATTGGTATGTGAGACTTCCTATTGCCAGGCCATGATATCCCCACTGGCGCGACAACGACCCGGTTTGGTTTGCCCGTCACCTAGTAATTCTGTGATTTTGGAGTTCAATACAAGCGTACATTGTTACTATGTTTTGCCTTAAGAGGCCTGCGTACACCGCGCGCTATCTCGAGTTGAGACGAAATAAAATAACGTTAATAAAATACGTTTTAGAGGTTGATGGAATCAATCCAGATAGTATAAACAATTCTTGGACACACTGACTGGAGTTAAGTAATCATCCACACACTGACAGTTGCTTGCTGTGATAGCAATACAAACTATTAGAAATTTGGGAGATGTTCCGTAATACCAAAAATGATGAATGAAAAATTAATGTATTTCCAATATTGTTTCGAGTATTTATAACTTGATAATAATGTCTATGTTCCTACGGAGAGATGTTTTGGAATATAGCTGTTAGTTAGTTAGAAAAAACCAAATAAAAACATGACATTTTCGCTGTGAAAATGTGCAAATTTAAATTCGCTTAAATTTCGTTTGGGGTAAGTTATTCAAGAAAAAGACGACGTAGGAACCTAGATAAATATGGTCTGAATCCGAAT
The DNA here is from genome assembly GCA_030763345.1 of Mythimna separata. Lineage (NCBI taxonomy): Eukaryota > Metazoa > Arthropoda > Insecta > Lepidoptera > Noctuidae > Mythimna > Mythimna separata. Next base: position 5,098,273 of record CM061191.1, read on the forward strand.
AACATCATATTATGGTGTAAATATGCTTAAACTGCAAATGATTTTGGTATTACGTTTGTATGGATAATTCTAACGTCGCGCCCACCTTAAAACAATGGAACTCTACACGCTGTCGACGACTCGGGCTCGGTCCATACGATTGCCGGACGGCCGGACAGCAAGCTAACCATTGCTCGTCGTCCCTTTTGAGACCTAATATCCAGGGGCGTAGCTACCGCCGTATCTGCCGTATCAATTATACGGGGCCCCCGGGCCACGGGGGCCCCCAGAGTGTGTAAGGAAAAAAAATATCTTTCTAATTTATTTTATTTTACAAATGACAAAATTCTATAGAACAATTACTTTTTTTCCCGCCTTAAGCGTGCGTTCAAAAGTTGGCAACACTACATCGTTATGGCGGGCTGCGGGACTACTTACTTACTTACGAACTTAAGGTGAATGCTTCAGGTAGCACTTAGTTGCAGGAACGTTTTTGACCTTGAAAAAATCGTTCCTACACTTAGGTGAGCTTGGAGGCTTGTATTGATGATTTTTATGGTTATAATTATGTAACTAGTTACGTTTTACAGTTGCTTAAGTATTTTTAGCTTCATACAACCTACTACTGGCTTTCAAATTGCAAAAAACGTAAGTAAATTTGAATTTTGCGGGCTAACCTGAAGCATCCCCCTTAAGAACTTCGATGGGACAAGAACGGCTGTCAGATCTCTCACTATTGTCCATAGAGGCAGAAACTTTTGAAAAACTTAAATCATCATCAGCCATAAATGATTTAATAAATCAGTATGCCGAAAAAAAGGCAAGGAGAGTGAATATGGTGTAAAATGGTTAAATTGTGTTATGATAAATAAATATTTCTTTTTACAATATTTTTTTTCTTTTGTGAAAAATCTTTACCCCCATATAAGGGCCTCCAAACAAATTTTTTATACGGGGCCCCGACAAGGCACGCTACGCCACTGCTAATATCTGTTTAATAGCCTCATCTGCGCCCAGTTTGCTGGGCGTAATACATATTTTTTAGTAATGTTGTTCTAACAAGAAAACCTCCTACTGGAGCAACGATTATAGCAGTCGTCTATCTCCAATTAACATACACGAGTAGTTTTTCGTTTACCCGTGGCCCATTTTACTTCTGCTATTTTAGGACATGGTTACCCCTATGCTAAATTTCATACATATCCGTTCAGACGTGTGAGCGTGGGGTTTTAACAAACATACAAACTTTTGCTGTTATAATATTCCTCCTCCTTGCTCTCTTTACCCATTGAAAGTCGTGAAGTTCTCGTTAGATCAACCTTTTATTGATGGTGTCGCCATCTGTGTTGGTTTTTGGCGTCATATACGTAGTGCGAAATGCAATTGGGTGTCCAGTGTGGATCGGACCTATCCTGCCCATCTTTTTGGGCTCGGATAATATATTATTTTTAAATTAATAATATTTCACAACTATCACACAACGCCATCTACTAGATGGCGATGTGTGAAAGATGAACTATGAAGAGCTTGTGCTATTAGTACTATACTCCGTTTGTTTAGGTAGTTAACTAAAGGTAAACAGTCTTGGTATGTCTTTTTATATTAAAGAGGTCGTATATAATATACACAAAGATTATTTAAATTTAGTTTATTAGCTAACATCGATTTAGGTAAATGCCTATTTGCAAAGATTTTTACATACAATTTATAGACAACTTTTAGATAAAAAGACATGCCAAGATTGTTTACCTTTAGTTAACTACCTAAACCGACGGAGTATAGACATCTGATAAACATACTTATAAATTCCTAAATACATACATATTATTTAGGTATAAATAAACATTCAGATACAGAACAAATGATCGTGCTCATCAATGCACAAAGCTAAAGCCAAAAGCAAAGGTTGACTGGTTGAGAATGCCTTGTTGCATTAAGTCCGCCTATATACCACTACTGTAGGTACATAAAGTTTAAATAAAATCACAAAAATTTGTCATCGAACCTCATAGCATAGCAGTCAGGGCCACTTACCACTAGACCAACAGGCCGGTCAAAATATTAGTGTGATACCTACAGTTGGTTCTACATATGTGATCCTCTTGCAATCCTAAAGCGATGAACCACAAAAGTCTATAGATCATTACATTACGTAAAACATTACTGTATCCAACTTCTAACTCCTGGGATGTTATAGGGCTCCATAGCCGTAACCGAATCTATTGGATATCCGAAAAATGGATAACCGAAACCGGTTTAAAAGTTTCGAATAGTTTCGTATAAAACTGCAGCCTAGACAGGCTACAGGTTTTTGTTGTTATTAGTACGGCTAAAGAAATGATATTCAAGACTAGAAATAAATGTGAGTTATTAACTATTTGTATTTTGTATGTATAATTTAAAATTCAAATATCTGAAACGAGCGCATAATCCGAAATAATTTCTTATTTGCATCCATATCCGAAACTAAGCACGTTAAGCCGTAGGTCCCGGCTGTCATTTGTAGATCTTTGGCAGTCCTTACGGATATTTAGAAGCCAGTAAATCTGACTCCAGTCTTGCCATGAAGTACCGTGTTACCCCAGTTAATGGGTTGTGGAGGTCTGGTAGGCAGCCGCTCCTCGTAAAATACTGGTATTCAGCTAAATCCGGCTTGACTGGAAGCCGACCTCAATGTAGTTGGGAAAAGGCTAGGTAGATGATGATCCGCATCTGTATCCAGATCCGAATTTTCATATTCATAACATCCCTGCTATGTATGAAATCGTTTTAATAAACTGTTTCACGAATCACGTCATACTCAAAGGTGTTCCTTCCATATTGGTGAACATCTCAACATAGAGCGCTACATCGCTTTTTCAATTTAGACGATTGCTGCTGCGTCATCGCTGCATGATTATCGTTGAGCTTTCTCGACGTTAGGCTTTCTGCAGATGGAGCGACTTTTATTTACAAGTTGCGGCAATTGGCAACTCGTAGTGAACAGTTTATAATAATTGTTGAAAGCGGAATATATATTTGCAATTCTTAATTTTAGGCAAAAAAATTAATACAGTAATTGGACAACACATACGAGCTTAATTAGAATGTTTCTCCCAGCAAACCTTTGAGTAGCAGAAGGAGATCACATTCCAGGGTATGATCCAGTGTACAAAAAATAAACCTACATAATACCTATATAAAATTATGTTAAATACTAAGGGACTTAAATTAACTAAGGGCCTGCTGCACGGCACATATACACAGGCACGGCACATATACACAGGCCTACATATAGTTGTTCCGGGTCTGTTTGCAAATACACACTCACGATACAGGAGTAATTTCTGTGGCTGTATTAAAAAAAAACAGTACTAATTAAAAACAATCAACGATTATTCTATTTAAAGAAATTGCACTAGAAGTAATTTAAATTGCAAGTTTTGGTAATATACAACAGTTTTCTTTCGCTACACTCTGTGTGATATTTAATTCTATTTTGGTACCGTTTGTGTCAGAGTGGAAAAATGGAAGAGAGGCCTTAGCCCGGCAGTGGGACACAACGGGCTTATAATGATAATTGTGTTATGATGCTGATTTTCACAACAGTGATTGCTACACTTTACTATTGTCCAGTTCTCTGCAGCATCTGTGTGCCAGTCTTGTTTAACGTCAATCGTAGGAAACTAATAGCGGTTGTTTTTGCTGCCGCAGCTGACAACCGTTACCTATAAGTTTGTTGTTGCGTCAACTAAAGTTGCTCGGTCTACGGAGTGCCTAAAATAGAGAATCGTTTACTTCGAGAGAAACCCTCAAGAGAGGTTGTTCCAAATCTTTTGTGTAGCGATATCTGTATCGGCTTCGAGTTTTTCAATTGTCTTGTTTTTATGCAACGACCCATTGGTTGTAGTGAAATGTTTGTTGAGAAAAAAATATGCCTATATTTGTACTATCTAAGGAAATATTTTATTTCCATCTTTCACAGTTCAAAACCAAAGCCTTTTTTTTTAAATAAAATTGAGAATGAGCTGTTTTGGACACTTTTGATGCCAAAAGCATACGGTATGAATATGTTCCTGTACGACTTATTCGTCTCTTCTGATCTCCTAAGTAATTTTTACTTAAAATTAATTTTAATTTAATATTTATTTAAAATAGGATCCATATTATGTTAGTAGCGTACTTAAAACGGTGTTAGTAACAAATTTTGTTGATTGATTTATTGTGACGACTGCCCGAAACGTGGTCGCTTACACTACAAGTCAACTAAGCCGATGTTCTGAAAAGGTACTCGTGATCCTGGAAAGCAAAAGGCAACTTAAGGAAAATGGTGTGGCTTTAGTCAGTAAAATAACACCTAATGTAATAATTCTTAGAATGGGAGAGTCATTAGATGATTTTCCACCTTGTACGGCGACGACGCGATGGTGCACACTGCGCGGTAGCGCATCCGTAATCGTCCGCGCGTCGACGCGCGAATCAAAAGTTGCAAAACAAGTACCAACTAGAGATGACATATGTCACAAGCGACAACACATGACACGTCACCGTCGCAACGTTTCATGGTTTCAACTCTGCGCTAATATAAGTTGACCCTTATCGTTTAAGTGTAGTAGTGTGAAAGATTGCCAACAAACTTCTCTTCTTACATTTGTTGCGAGTAGTTTGTCCCGTTTATTATTTGATAAGGAAACGAAATGTGCAACGGCTTCCAGACATTTTGGCTGAGCAATGGTGTTTTAAACAGTTTGCCAATTTGTCATTTTGTTTAAAGATTTGTAAAAATAATAAGATCTTGTCGACTTAGGAGTTTGGATATATCGGTCCCATTCAGGAAGATGTCTAACAGTGGTCGTCTTCCGGCTGAAATGATGATGATGAATGGAAGTATCTCCATGAGCGCCCTAGCCTTTTCCTTATTAGCTTGGGACCTAAACCACCTATGGTCTATCGGTTTAGGTAGTTATCTAAAGGTAAACAATCTTGGTATGCTGCTTGGTATGCTAACATCGATTTAGGTAAATACCTAGTCGCAAAGATTTTTATATACAATTTATAGACCACTTTTAGATAAAAAGACATGCCAAGATTGTTTACATTTAGTTAACTACCTAAACCGACGGAGTATAGTTACTGTGTCTCGGATAGACTGATAGTCTGAATTTTTGGCGCAAATTCATAGAAGAATAAATTATAAATTCCCGTATCGTTAATTAACTTTAAACATCAATTTAAAATGAGCTAATTTTCTATTTAAATTGTAAATGAATGTAAATATTGGAGCAGCTGTTTATGCGCATAAATGAAGCTTTGATGTTCAATATTATTTTAATAGGTAATTCAGGAAAATTTTAGCAACTTGTTAATATACGTGAATTAAATCAGGATCTATAAATGTAAAAAGGTGTGCGGTTGGGATTTGTGGCTACAGATTCTCGCTCCGTTGTAAAATACTTTTTTTTTTTACTCCTGGAGCCAATTTTGACGCTCTAAGGTTCACTGATTAGTATTGGCCTGAGAAATAAAATGCACTAAATGTTTATTCTGGGCAGCACTTGGTCAAACTTCATCACAAAGATTTTTAACTTAGGTTAGGTTAGGTTCTTCTTACTTCTTGACTCCAGGAATCGATTTTGAAGCGATTCGGTTTAATGATTAGTAATGGCCTGAGGAACAAAATGCACTAGGTCTTCATTCTGGGCAGCATTTGGTCCAACTTCCATACAAGGATTGGCAATGTCCTTTAGCTACTTGTTAATATAGGTGAATGAAATTCAGGGTCTATAAACGTTAAAAGGTGTAAGGTCAGGGTTTGTGGCTACAGATTCCCGCTCCATATAAAATACTTTTTACCTAGCCTTTTTCCAACTTTATTGGGGTCTGCTTCTAGTCAAGCCGGGTTTAGCTGAATACCAGTATTTTATGAGGAGCGGCTGCCTACCAGACCTCCAATCCATTAACTGGGGTAACTCGGTACTTCATGGCAAGACTGGAGTCATATTTACTGGGTTCTGACTATCCGTAACGACTGCCAAAGATCTCCAAATGACAGCCGAGACCAACAGCTTAACGTGCTTTCCGAGGCACGGACGTAAAAACAACCATATTTTTAAAAAGCGTAGGTACCTATGGAGCTTTTTGCCTGTTATTTTCAAGTCATCATCATCTACCTAGCCTTTTCCCAACTATATTGGGGTCGGCTTCCAGTCAAGTCGGATTTAACTGAATACCAGTATTTTACGAGGAGCGGCTGCCTACCCTACCAACGCATTATTATTTTTTTATTATACTAAGTATAATCGCTCGCGTTTGACCACTATCTCACCTGATGGTAAGCGATTAACTGGGGTAACACGGTACTTCATAGCAAGACTGGAGTCAGATTTGCTGGCTTCTGACTATCCGTAACGACTGCCAAAGATCTACAAATGGCAGCCGGGACCTACGGCTTAAAGTGCTTTCCGAGGCGCGGAGGAAACTCGGTATGTGAAGATGGTCACCCATCCACAGACCAACCTTGGCAAGCGTTGCTTAACCTTGAAGATCGACCCGTGCGGCTGTTATTATCTAGCCACGAGCTCCATTTATTTTTTTGTATGCCTATGTAAAATAGAAACATTTTGGTTTGAAACGAATAGCGTAGTTCTAGCAATAGGGTCCCATTTTCACCCTTAAAACGGTACAACAGTGAAAAATGTACCCCATAACGCGAATAAGAATGAATGAGACACTTCGGCATATTCTGCCGTGATATTTGTATGCGCGCCGATATAGTAGCTATTTGACCACCACGACATTTCTCATAGTTATGGCGCACATTCATCTTCTATTGTTAGGGAATATCATCTTGTGGTAGGGAAAACTTGTTAGGGGTAGTTTTATTTTGAATAAGTTATAGTTGGTTAGATGTGGCTCAAAGGTTATATTTGTATAACACAATGTTTTTTCCATTAATGTTTAATATTGCACCTACCACAATTTGTCTCTGTATCACCCAAAGGTTGACTGGTAGAGAATACCTCAAGGCATTAAGTCCGCCTCTGTATCTTGAGTGCATAAAAGATAATAAAGGCGGGAACGATGGGAGGAATGGAAGGAGGCCTTTGCCCAGTAGTGAGACAGGCTAATAAAATGAGGTATTTTTTTTTATAGGAATTCAACGAGATGACTTCTCTTGCTCAAGGGCAGAGACCGAGAGAGCGTTTCAGACTTTTACTGACTAAAACCCACTCCTACGATTCTTCTTTGGCTTGCATTCCAGGCTTCGGGGTTTTTCTTTCAAAAGCGAACCTATGGCCACAGTAAGTTTCGCTTGCTGGACCCCTACGGTTTTGCTGACAGATTCTTGAGCCGCGCGTGAACTGCGTGCCGTTGACGATTCGGGCTCCATCCGTATTTACCGTTACCGGACGATCGGACGGTGAGTTAGAATAGGGTTTATGTATGCAATTTTTTTATTTGCTAAATTGGGTAAGAGGGTAAAGAAGGGACTTACCGTCAGAATAATGGCGTGTCTGCCCCGAAACTGGGTTGCGACAGTCGCTGTCACCATTCCATTTATCCCTGGGGTATGTTCTCAGTGACATATTCTATCAACTGTCCATATCTTTTGACTGTCCATATCAGTTGAAGTTATTTTCTCAAAAGATCTGACTTACTGACGCACTGAGTCATCAACGTGCTTGGACTAACCTAAACCCTCGGATCATTATTTAAAAAAAAAGCAGTAAATTCTCTCGTTCTGAATGGAGCGAGTGTAACTTTTTCTAGCTATTACCCACCTGGATTCCTTTAGTTGCTATTTAAAGAAGGAATGTAGGTGTGCTTTGAATCAGTAAAATTTTGACAAAGCGGGAAAGTCATTAGATGATTTCACACCTTTAAAAAAACACTCTGGAACACAATGTAACAGCCACGTAATTTGGCAATCACATGCGCGAATGAAGCCACAAGAAAAAGCGAGATACACAAGACTATTCGATTATGTCGTATCGAGAAAGGAATCGATTAAAATCTAATCGAATCGATGCAGTGTTGTTTACTCGGAATAAGGTGTGAAAGTAGGTTAGCGCGCCTTATCGATTCGTTTAATGGAACAAGTTGAGATCGGGGAAGTACTAAGTTGGATTCCCAGGATGTGTTAGGCGAAGAAATGTGCATGTATGGGGAATTTGAAATTGTTTGATACCATCTAATGCTAGCGGCTTTACCCGAGTTATAGTAAAAAATTGTCCCAAGGGGTATTTACCTCCGGGAAAAAGTATCTTACGAGGAGCTCGTGGCTAGATAATAACTGCCGCACGGGTCGATATTCAAGGTTAAGCAACGCTTGCCAAGGTTGGTCTGTGGATGGGTGACCATCATAACATAACGAGTTTCATCCGTGCCTCGGAAATCGATGTCCCGACTGTCATTTGATTGTTCATAGATCTTTGGCAGTCGTTACGGATAGTCAGAAGCTAGTAAATCTGACTCCAGTCTTGCCATGAAGTACCGTGTTACCCCAGTTATTGGGTTGTGGAGGTCTGGTAGGCAGCCACTCCTCGAAAAATACTAGTATTCAGCTAAATCCAGTTTGACTGAAAGCCAATCCCGATATAGTTGGGAAAAAGGTTAGGTAGATGTTGATGATGATGAAAAAGTATCTTATGTGCTATTCCAGAACATCTTCTATCTGTACGCCTTTTCATCGAAATCTGCTCAGCTTTAAATAAGCGAGCGGAACAGACATCCTCACGTCCCATGCGACCGTTGAAAAAGACGTTCCAAGTGTTGGGAGTCACACGACCATTTTTAACCGCTAAAGGCGGGGGTTTGCGGACGACGAGCAATGGGTAGATCACCGTTCGGCAGTCCGGTAATAGCAACGACGATATAACCACTTGACTGCGCATACAGTGCCCCGACGCTCGAAAACTATTAGCGATTTTTCGCCTATGTATAGGCTACGATAGGTGTAACCATTTTACTTGTAACCAAGTATTAGACCCGTGTGCACGCTAAATAAATACAAATTTTAAAACCTTTTAATCCAATTATAACGCATCAAAATGCCTTCATGCGCGGTGAAGTGGTGTGGGAAACATTCCAAGACATCTAGTTACAAAAAGGATGGCATAACTTTTCATCGGTAAGTATACAAAACGAAAATTAATTTTGATTTATTCAGATCATGAGTCACCGCAGAGGTCTAGCTAAAATGGTTTCTGGGTGAAAGAGTCCAAATTTGTTTTCCGCGTTGATGTCTTTTGGAAAAGTCCCTTTCTTTCATTAGACAATTCTAATGCTTTTATCCCTTTCTTTTCCTTTGTATTTTTATCGTGACAATTAGTGGTGTCCACTTTAATATCAGTAATAGCTGAAATTTGATATCGACAGTAATAAAATTAAAATTAATATTTTTTTTTATTAAATTCACATACTCTTTATGTAAGTTCCGGATTTTTTTTGTTTCTCTCTGGCGCCGACCGATCAGTCTAGGATTTACACCAATTTATTATGAAGCCATAAATAACAAAAAAATTGTACAATTTTCACTTGGATTTACAACAATTTGGCGGTGGTCTTTGATGTAAAAAAGATTTGTCCCTCTTTGTGTTTGAGATACATGTTTTCATTTTAGATTTCCGAAGATTCCGGAACTAAAAGAAAAGTGGATAAATAAAGTTAATAGGGAAAATTGGTTTCCAACAAAATATAGCGCTGTTTGTTCAAGGCACTTCACCCCCGATTGTTTTGAATATTTAAAACAACGCCGCCGTCTATTTAGTTCAGCGATACCAACGATGTTTTTGCCTATTTTGGTAAGTTTTGTTTTTATTGATATAATGTTGGGAAACGTGAAATCGTAAATATGCGTAACATTCATTCTTTACAGGCTTCAACAAATAGTATGACTGACTCTAATACTAATGTACCTGGGCCTTCGCATCACAATGTCGCCCTCGTAAGTTAATTTGTTTCGATGAAGGACCAGGGTTTAATTTTATGTAACTGCGTTTATTGATATCCGACATGCATAATTACAGAGTTCATTATCAAATAAACAAGTGCATGCTGAGGCTAATACATCAACTGCGGACCAGGCTCCTTTGCAGAGTTTTCCTTGTGATGATAATAAAATTTTAAAGCCTTCCAATGATTATGAGATTCCCGTAAGTATATTTATTACCTCTTTCTTTTCTAATTTATTTTTTTCTTATGCTATATTATTCTTTTTCAGAGTTCAACATTAGGTAACAATAAAATAGAAGACCCTGTAATAGACCTGACTCCACGTAAACGCAAAATGAAACGACACATAGACCATCTTAAATATTCCCTTAATAAAAAAAAGAAAGACGTGAAGAGGCTTCAAGATAAAAATAGATCATTGGTAAAAAAAAATGCGAATCTAAAAGAAATTTTGAATACTTTGACAAATAAATCTTATATTACTCAGGAAAATGAAGACATTTTAAGTCGCATAGGTGTACAAAACCAAGAAATTGTTAAACGTCAAATATTGAAATCAAAAAAAGGACATATACCTAAAATAAAATACTCACCGGAGTTACGAGCATTCTCCTTAACGTTGCATTTTTATTCCCCGAAAGCGTATAATTTCGTTAGAAAAACTTTCAGCACATGCTTACCTGCTACAAGTACTCTAAGAAGTTGGTATCAATCCATTGACGGTAAACCAGGATTTACAAAGGAGGCAATAGATACCATCAAAATGAAAGCTAGAGAATCGAAGAACAAAATTTACGCCACTATTATATTCGACGAAATGGCAATCAGAAGCGGTGTTGAATATCATCCCCAAGGCAGAAGGTACTATGGCCACGTGAGTTTTGGTGCCAGTTTACAAACAGATTGTCAAGACGAAGCTAAAGAAGCCCTTGTTTTCATGCTGGTGCCAATAAATGCATCTTGGAAAATTCCAATAGGATATTTTTTAATAAATGGCATCAATGCAGATCAAAAAGCCGCTCTTCTAACGGAGGCAATCCATTTGGTAGAAGAGGCTGGTGTAAACGTCAAAGCTATTACATTTGACGGCTGCCCAGCAAATATTACAATGGCTAAGAAATTAGGCTGTTCATTTGAAGTTGATCAAATCAACTCTACCTTTAAAAATCCCTGCAATACTTCAAGAATAGCAGTCTTTTTAGATCCGGCACACATGATCAAGTTAGTGCGAAATGCATTTGAGTTTTATAGGAATTTGAAGGACGAACGGGGCAATATTATATCGTGGGAACATCTTGTAAACTTACATAATTTACAAACAGCGGAAAATTTTCATCTAGCTAATCGACTAAGGGCTTCTCATATATTTTTTAAAACTAAAATTATGAAAGTCAGCTTAGCAACCCAAATTTTCAGTAAGAGTGTATCAGATGCACTCACATTTTGCAAAAAAAACCTTAATTTACGTAAGTTTCAAGATGTTACACCCACAATACAGTTTCTGGAAATGATAAATGATCTTTTTGATATTCTGGACTCGCACACTCATGGATATGATTTGAAACGAGCAGTCAATGCAGAAAATGCTGCGAATGTTATATCTAAATTAAAGATGGCAAGAGATGCTCTACTAAATATGTCCGCAGACATAATTGTAAGACAAGTAAAACAAGAAGTTCTACTTGTTAAATCACCACGATATACCGGATTCATGGGATTTTGTGTGTGTATCGAAAGCGCCATTGCTCTCATACATGACTTGGTCCTGAACTCAGAGTGTGCCATAAAATATCTTCCTCTTCATAAAATAAGCCAGGACCACTTGGAACATCTGTTTGGAAGTATAAGATGCCACGGTGGATCAAACAACAATCCTAGTGCTAGGGTTTTTGAAAGCATCTACAAGAAGCTTCTGACCTATGTGCAAATTAAAAATAGTGGTAGCGGCAATTGCAGTGCTCTTGGACAAATTTCAATTTTGCAATGCACTTCTGCAGTTAACCGTATCAATATTACAACAAGATACAAAGACCAAAACATAGATCTTGAGACTGAGAGCTTGGATTTTTCAGGCCTTGAAAGCCTGTCACCCTGTTCTGAATTCGGTGAAAAAGTAGTAGAATATATGGCCGGCTACATTGTCCATGCTCTGATAAAACAAATAAAATGCCAAACTTGCATTGGGGCGCTTATTGGTTTACCTAATCGAAACACCTTACAATTTCAAAAGGACACTAAAAACAAGTTATTGTACGGATCTACCACAGTAATAGAAATTTGTCGTCGTTGTGAAATGTATATTAAGAGGGCGATCAATGAGAGTGGTTCGAAAGTGCTGTCTTCGAAATATAATACGGATTATTTTATTAGATCCGTTTTAAAATCCCTGATTGGGTATAATTTATTCCCGGATATTAATTTTCATCAATTTGAAATAGAGTCCACAAATCATTTAATTGAATTAACAAGATGCATAATTCAGAAATATGTGGACGCTCGTTTATCTTTTTTTACAAAGAACAACCAGGACCCTAAAAGTTTAATTCGAAAAACATATACCAAATTAATTCATTTTAAAAATCAATAATAACATGATAAGTGCATATGTTTTTGTGTAATTTATTGATTTTGATTAAATATTATTTCTTTCATTTTAATTGTGTATTTTTTATAACGTTAAAATCCATTTTATCGATATCGACTATTTTCCCGTACTGACGTAGTGCACCCCTAACGATAGCCTTACCTACGCATCTTGACCTTGAACTGACCAATTGCAGCCGCGCATTCTTCCTCGTCCCCCGGCCCGCAGTAGTGAGTCGTGTACTTAGAAGAAATCGGCCTATACGCTCTCTAGTGGTTATATTCTCTTTGGGTAATAGTAAGGACCATGCCCGGTGACAGCGTGTAGTGTTCCATTCGAGTTTCAAAGAGATATTTCATCATCATCATCATCTCAACCGAAAGACGTCCATTGCTGGACATAGGCCTCCCCCATGCGTCGCCACAGCGACCGGTCCTGTGCGTCTCGCATCCATAGGATTCCCGCGACCCTCGCCAGGTTGTCGGTCCATCTTGTGGGAGGCCTTCCGACGCTGCGTCTTCCGGTAAGAGATATTTCACATTTATAATATTTGTACTATTATAAAAAAATGGATAGCAAGAAACGTAAACATAACAAAAGTTTTCATCACATGATACGGAGAATCCTCGTGTGATTTCCAGGAAATCAACCCATACAAATGTGCTTCTTGGATAATAAATTATTCGCTTATTCTTAGCTTTGTGTCTTGACATTCAAGTTTCATGACTCTTGAGAACTGTTATGAGTATGTATAGCTGGGTACTCACTTAGCAGTGTAGCACGTAACGTATCAGATACGATATCAACCTGCAAGTGGGTACGGCTCGTCCACGGTTCTCCGCGTATCTATCTACGAGCTGCCGGATCCGCAGTGCTCGCAACGACGTTACGTCGACATGTCTCAAATGGTGGCTAGTGCTGCGTTCATATTCATGTATAATATTTTAAATAATAATTATAAAAGCCCCTGTCGATTTTGGTAAAGTGAAATTTTCAAAGATAGAAATCGTTCTAACAATTTAGTAATGTATATGAAGTCTCAAGAGATTAGTGGTGGTATGTCGTACAGATTTTGAGTATCTAATTAATTTAATTGGACCTCAAATTCGCACTAGAGACACAAGGTTTAGAAAAGCGATACCCATTCAAGACAAATTGGCTTTTACATTGAGATTTTTAGCAAGTGTGATTCATTTACTAGTTTGCAATATACCTTCAGAATGCTCGCGCGTACGTACTCACTACACAAACAGTCGTGACGCCGTCCACGAGCACACTGCGAGCCGCCTTTGTGTTCGCAGTGAAACCGCCACTCGGCGGGTCACTGCGAGCTTACAGCGCTCCAAGCGCGAGCGGCTCGCAGCGGGCTCGTGCCTACGTACTCACTTGATACCGTATCTGATACGTTACGTGCTACACTGCTAAGTGAGTACCCAGCTTAAGATGCCATATTTGACGTGAACTTGAACCCATTGGCCAGTGGCGTAGCTAGTTAGCCAACGGCCTTGGGGTAAAAAAAACTGGGGCCCTTTTTACTCAATCTCGATCGAAATAATAAATTTAATCATTAAATACTGCTCTGGTGTGCAGCGGGAAGGAATGTCAGACTTTTACTGACTGATTCAAGTTTCTATGATTTAAGTTGTATTGTATTTTATTTAGATTTCGAAAATGGGAGAATATGTCGGTAGTTCAATAAGAGGTTTTTGGGGCCTCCCAAGCTTGAGGGCCCCGGGGCACTTCGGTAGCTACGTCAGAGCCATTGACCTAATTGTTTAATTCTAATCCCTCCTATTGTCTGATATATTATATCGGAGGAGACAGAGCATAGCCTAATGCTTTGATTTTGAAGATTATGGTTTGCAATACTTTAAATGTGTTTGATTTTGATAGATAAAAGAAAGGGTTGGACTTTTAAGTCAGATGAGTTAGAACTTAAAATTATAGCTTTAAAAAGTTAGGACGGCTATAAAGACACCGCTGCACCGTGGAGGTGTTTTGAAAATTTTATAATATAATTTTATAAGAGGATAAAGTATGCTTTTTCTAATTATAAATGACCGTGTCCCGGAAGACGCAACGTTGGAAGGCCTCCCACAAGGTGGACCGATGACTTACTGACTGGTCGTGGGATTCCAATCGATGCGAGACTCATAGGACCATTCGAATCGTCACAGACTTTTACTGACTAAAACCACACCTGTGACCTTATTTAACCTTTACCTTCCAGAGCCGCTCTTTAGTAACTTTCCAAACGTTCCCACAGCCTAAAGGAAACTATTTTTAACCACTATGATTGAATGTTACTTAGTTACTTACAAGTTATTACTGTAACCAACGTACCGTAAGTAATTCCTTCGGAACCTTTTCTGTTCTTTGGAGTGTAAGTTGGGCACAAACGTTGGGACCAAAGGACCAATACTTACTTACCTACTTATGATGGTTTTCGTAAGCTTGAATTTTAGGGATACGAGTTTTTTTAGGTACTTGTTTGGAACTCAATATCTGGGTTAAATGTTGTGGCTAATATAGTTTGTGCTAGACTTTATTCAGACTGAAGTTTTGTAGAAAAATCTTGTGAAAATAATCAACAACTATTATTTGTAATAATAAATATTATTTGTATGGGGCCATGGATTATGTGAAAATGAACCCCGGGTCTTAGAACGAAGGCAAAGAAGGAAAAAAACCCACTGTTTTAGTTAGTAAACATCTGAAACGCTCTCCCGCTCCGCACAAGAGAAGAAGTCATTGGATGATTTCACACCTAAAAAAAAATATTATTAGTCATTTTTAAATAGGTAATGGTACACTGAATCCTACCCTCTTTTGTGATCTTTCTATCACTCAATGGTTTGTTTGAAGAAAACTCAACTTCAAGTTAAGCTCGCCTGTATACATGAACTCTGTTATCCACTTGTATATTTTAAGTGAAAATGGTCATATGGTGGGCTATCTAGGAGGAGCTCGTGGCTAGATAATAACAGCCGTACAGTTCGATCTTCAAGGTAAAGCAACGCTTGCCAAGGTTGGTCTGTAAATGGGTGACCATCTTAACATACCGAGTTTCCTCCGTGCCTGGAAAGTACGTTAAGTAAGCCGTAGGTCCAGGTTGTCATTTGTTGATCTTTGGCAGTCGTTACGGATAGTCAGAAGCCAGTAAATTTGACTCTAGTCTTGCCATGAAGTACCGTGTTACCCGAGTTAATGGGTTGTGGAGGTCTGGTAGGCAGCCGCTCCTCGTAAAATACTGGTATTCAGCTAAATCTGGCTTGACTGGAAGACGACCCCAATATAGTTGGGAAAAAGCTAGGCAGATGATGATGATATTGTTAAAGAGTGTATGCCTAATGGGTTATTTTTTGATTTTCCATAAATAAGACCTACCGTAGTTTTTATACCCTGAAACTAAAATGACATTACAACACAAAAGAACTTGCATCATTCCTATAGTAAGTTTGACATTACCTTTGTCAATTTAGTCTCAGGTTATAAAAAACAGACGATACGGTATCACCAAAACTAATAAATCCTTTGACTACATTGACTTTGACTTTCAAAATAGTTCAAAATTTTTCGCCTGAACCACACAAATGAAGATTGAGACGTATTGTTTTGTTACTTATTACTCAAGATAACTTTGAAATTCAAAAAGTTCTACAGGTAAAACACAGTTACTATTCGAAGGCAAATCTTTAGTTCACAGGACTAAGGTTGGAACAGCGTTAATAAATAATTCAACGCGGTATGTACAAGTCTAGCCTGAGTTGTTTACCCGTGATAGCGGTATTTGTATTCAGTATCGATGTACTAAGGTTTCTCGGAACTTCGTGAGAAGATGCGCTGAAAGGAGATGATTTTTAAACGTCTGGTTTAGGTTGAGATGTAAATGTACTCGTATAGATAGATGTATTTAGCGTGAATGGTGCGAGTTTGTTTTACTTTTAGACAATTTAAATTATATTTTGTTTAGACACATATTTTGACACTTGCATCAGCAAATAACGTCTCCCGCTTTGCGTGGAACAGGGGGGATTTATTTATAGTACAAAACTACCACAGTTAGGTCTTAGGTTGACTGGCAGAGTTTGCCTTGTTATCCGTCTATACATATATCACTACTGAACTTGAAGATTAAATAATAATAATTATTATTATACCACTATATTGTCCCACTACTGGGCAAAGGCCTCCCTCCATTTTTTCCATCGTTCGCGGCTTTGAGCCACTTCTTGCCAATTCTTAAGGAAGATATCCAAGTCGTCAATTTTAAATAAACATAAATAAAATCATTATAATGATTATCTTTATAAAACGCCCTTCTATGTATCAGTTAACCTATCACATACCCACAAAACGAGACACAATAGTAAAACAATAACACAGCGGTCTCATAGGACCGGTCGGGGATTCATGAATTAAGTAACGACACTAGTAGCAGCAACAACTACATTGCACACAATGCACATTGGGACCATCGATTACGCTCAGCGCCGCGACTCTACAGCATTATGCTGAGACCCTTTTAGCACTATTACGAAGTACTGTCTTTCAGACTGGCTATTATACGAAATGATTTAAGTTTTAAACTCATTGTGAATTAATTTAGGGAGTGAAAGTACTCATAACGCAATTGATAAGAAAACATTTTATTAAAAGTTCAATTGTAAAAAACAATTAACTACCTATATATGTATAGGTTTATTGTAGTTTCTTTTTGACTTACATTACAATATGAGATAAGGGCAGGAAGAAGAAGAAGAAAGTGCGTACACAAACATGTAAACTCACATACACAAGACGCACATGCGGTATTCAAATCCGCGACACGCAACACAGCGGTGAATCACTTGATAGCCCACCATCATCATCATCATCATCTGCCTAGCCTTTTCCCAACTATATTGGGGTCGGCTTCCAGTCAAGCCGGATTTAGCTGAATACCAGTATTTTACGAGGAGCGGCTGCCTACCAGACCTCCATAACCAATTAACTGGGGTAACACGGTACTTCATGGCAAGACTGGAGTCAGATTTACTGGCTTCTGACTATCTGTAGTAACTACCAACTTAACGTGCTTTCCGAAGCACGAAGGAAACTCGGTATACAGAGATGGTCACCCATCCACAGAACAACCTTGGCAAGCGTTGCTTAACGTTGAAGATCGGCCCGTGCGGCTGTTATTATCTAGCCACGATATAAGAATATAAAATTGATTTAACATACAAGACAAAAATTTTAAAATATGAGATTGTAAACCGAATTAAAAACAAAAAAAAATAGAATATTTTTTTGCAAGTTTATAACATTCTGCCAAGAATGGTATTCAGCTCAATCCAGCTTGACTGGAAGCCGACCCTTAGTTAGGAAAGGGCTAGCTAGGTAGATGATGATGATAACATTCTGCCAAGAAAGAAATCGTCAGTGGCATTTTTCAATTCAAAAACCATTAAATTTCCTTTTAAATTGTGTGAAATTCAAATCTTTGATATACATAATTTGGTACTTTGTTAAATTATTTTGGAGCCATGCAGCGAATGCTTTTGTGCATTAGCGCTGTCTTTGAGACATAATTCGTGTCGATATTCTGATCTTGTCAATCTATAGCTTTCCTTTGAAGCTTTTTCGGCAAGTTCTGTGGGTTTCTTTTATTTTTCAAGTCGGAAATCATCAGAATGACTTCTTACTGACTAAACCCCACCCCGTTCCTTCGTTGCCTTCGGTTTGGGGACACGGGCTCACCTTTCGGAATTTCCGTGTTCCCCAGAAGTGCTGAGGGTGTGGATTTGATCAGTACTAGGTAAATATAGGCCAGATCAGGGGCGTAGCTAGTCCCTATGGGGCCCCGTATAATAAAAAAAATTGTGGCCCCCCTTTTATTTGATTGGGTTTATGTATTTCGCAATAAACACAAACTCAAATATCATATCACTTGAGATTCTTTTATTAGTAACAATTTGAGTTTTTGAACAGTAATTTTATGCTACCAACCGGGGCCCCAGAAGCCTGGGGGCCCCGTATAATTGATACGGCATATACGGCGGCAGCTACGCCCCTGGGCCAGAAAGCCTCGTTATTAAAGGAAGGTATGCACAATACCTGGTTAGTCTTTAGCATAGCTCAGCACACACAATACAATTAATACAATTTTCGGAGTACAAACACTTAACGAACGATTCTCGAATTTGGTTGAGCGGCAACGAAAACTAGCCTGATTCACATGAAATCAAATATCGTTGAAGTTCTATAGTCGTTCCATCGAAGTCCTACTTAAAATCACGTGTATTACTATACTAGCTGTCCCCTGCGGTTTCACCCGCATTTTTCATTACTGCTCCACTCCCGTGGCTCGTAGCGTGATGGTATATAGGCTATAGCATTCCTCGATAAATGGGCTATCTAACACTGAAAGAATTTTTCAAATCGGACCAGTAGTTCCAGAGATTACCCCCTACATACAAACTTACAAACATACAAACTTACAAATTTTACCTCTTTATAATATTAGTATAGATGTTGTCAGTATTCACGTGTTCCTTGAACGGGATTCGATAGAACGATAATTCAATTGGCTTGAAACTAAACAATCTATCAAAAGCTTATTGCCATTACTATGTATTCTACCAGGATGATTAGCATTAGCATTATTGGCCTTGTAATGTTCCCACAGTTGAGACAGGTCAGGATAATGATTGAAATGGAAATACGAGTCTACAACGCTTCGTCCGAACGATTTTAAAATAGACGTTTTTCAAGCTCGATTAATGGATCTTCTTCTGCCTGGCGTTAATCCCGGCCATTGCCAGGGTCCGCCTTCCGACTAAGTTTTCTCCACTTTGCCCGATCTTTAACATCTCGATATCTCGATATCAAGCTCGATTAATGGATGTGAATACGATAATGGTCTAAACTACTAAGAGCCATGTGCACCGACATAAGTTTAAACATTGATTTTACAATCGACCCATTATAATTTAATCAATGTTTAAACAAGGAGCGGTTTTTTTGTGTTCACCATCATCTTTCGGCGTTCGGTTTCCTAATCGAAACATTACTGAGCGTTTTTGAACGAATGAGTGAGCAATTGCAATACTACTAAATAAAATGTAAGACTACATCTTGAAATTTCGTTCACGCTTACAACTTTTTAACATGGCCAGATAATAGTTTATGCCATAAAATGTGAAAGTTGCTGTTCATTGTTTCTTAGGCTTTACGGGAAACACATTTTATGTTGGTAGGTTTATCAACGCGCTCTTTCTTATCTGTGGCTGTCATTTTTTAAAATTCTCTGATAAAGTTTCGTGGTATTTTTGTTGTAAGAATCGTATATGAAAAATTAACAATTTAGAGTAAATGTGTGTGTATGTGTAGCGTATGAGGTTTTGAAGTTCTGTGTAAATAATAAGATAGTGTTCGATTGTTTATTTCCACAAGTAAAAGGATGTTGAAAGATACTAGGTCTTCTCGTCATCGTTTCTACTCATTAAAATAATCTAACATACATTATAAAATTAAAAGCCATTATTTCTGAAACATAAATAAGTACTTCGTTTGTAAATCAAACAAAATAACCTACAAAAGTTCTGTCAAATGACAGTAACCGACGTCTAAACAACGTCTTGTAGCTCGATTAAGATAACCATTGATTAACGTCAATAACCGACGATAAGGCGGTGGTGAACAGGAAATATTGCTAAAACAGCCGTTTTAATATTAAAACAGTCGATTTGGTGTCGGTGAACATCGCCCTAAGTCTGTACGATTTCGATATGGTTTTGATTACGTAACTCGGGCTACAGGTTAGTCTTACTAACATAAACCATTGAATTTGCAGGGTGTCTAATTATAACTTACAAAATATAACCAAATTAATAAATTAATTACAATTAAACAAAGTAAAAATAAAGCTTTTGATACGGAAATAAGTTTTCTTTGCAACCAATATTTTTCAAGTAACATTTGACAGACTTATATTTGACTTAGTGCTTGACTGCAATATCTGAGCCGCGGTGCTATTAGAATATATATGACAGTCCAAATCAACTATGGGGCGTTTGCCTGGACCGGACAATAATACCAGTCTGATCACAATGTGGGTTGGGGGATATCATATCTTTAAATATTTTGATGTAACATACTATGTCCTTCTTATTTGAAACTTAATCGCATTGTACATAGGTATAAAACACTCACAAACTCATAACATTCGCACTTTCTCATTATGATTTTAAACACAGAAGTATTGATTTATTACAAGCAAATTACAAAACGGACACAATCGCCATCACTCAACACTACAGCAGTCAGTGTGGTCACACGTCAGCGGAGGACGACTACTAATTAATGTGAAGGGGCTCTTCTCCACCACTGCACCGCTGAACGATGTGTGTTCAACACTCGATACATACGCACTTATTATATATAACTAGCTGAGTCGGAAAACGTTGTTCTGACTATGTCAATTATCAATATTACTAGTGGTCATAAGTCAGAAGCCAGTAAATCTGACTCCAGTCTTACCATGAAGTACCGTGTTACCCCAGTTATTGGGTTGTGGAGGTCTGGTAGGCAGCTGCTCCTCGTGAAATACTGGTATTCAGCTAAATCCGGCTTGAAGGGAAGCCGACCCCATTATAGTTGGGAAAAGAACATTATTGGTTCGCAACTAAGTTTTCAAGTAACATTGAACAGATCTAGAAGGTTTGTGTTTAATTCACAAGCAAAATATTACACTCAGAAGTATTGATTTATTACAAGCAAATTACAAAACGGACACAATCGCCATCACTCAACACTACAGCAGTCAGTGTGGTCACACGTCAGCGGAGGACGGCTACTAATTAATGTGAAGGGGCTCTTCTCCACCACTGGACCGCTGAACGATGTGTGTTCTACACTCGATACATACGCACTTATTATATACCCTGACTAGCTGAGGCGGCAAAGGCTGTCCTGCCATGTAAATTATCAATTACTAGTGGTCACAATTCAGAAGCCAGTAAATCTGACTCCAGTCTTGCCATGAAGTACCGTGTCACCCCAATTAAATTGGTTGTGGAGGTCTGGTAGGCAGCCGCTCCTCGTAAAATACTGGTATTCAGCTAAATCCGGCTTGAAGGGAAGCCGACCCCATTATAGTTGGGAAAAGAACATTATTGGTTCGCAACTAAGTTTTCAAGTAACATTGAACAGATCTAGAAGGTTTGTGTTTAATTCACAAGCAAAATTAATAGTCTCTCATTACAATATTACACTCAGAAGTATTGATTTATTACAAGCAAATTACAAAACGGACACAATCGCCATCACTCAACACTACAAATGTCAGTGTGGTCACACGTCAGCGGAGGACGGCTACTAATTAATGTGAAGGGGCTCTTCTCCACCACTGGGCCGCTGACCGATGTGTGTTCTACACTCGATACATACCTACTTATTATATAGTATGACTAGCTGAGGCGGCAAAAGTTGTTCTGCTATACAGGTTTATTTGTAAAACACTGACAACCTCTCAAGACTAGTCCTGCAAGGTTGTTAGTGTTTTACAAATAACCCTGTATACCTAGTAAATTATCAAAGACATGTAATATTTTAATACCTTAGGTTACATTATTCCAATTTAGGTAGACATATGTAATTTTGAAATCAGAATATAGCCTTTGTTACTGTGAAGATGTAGCTATCTACTTCATAAAGAGAAAGAATTTTTTAAATGGCTCACGTGGTCGTCGAGTTAAATCGTAACATAAATAAACAATAAAAATGAGTCTACTTAGCTTACATTTGTTTTGAAGTAGGAAATCATTGAATAACTTCTTCCACTCTGGATGGACCGTGTGACAGATTGTTAGTAACTAAAACTACAAATATTTTTTTAATACAGTTGCTCAAAAAGTGGCGTATTGCAGGGACGTTTAGCGTTCGGGAAGTGGGCTATTACACACTCGTGCTTTTTCTTTACCATTCCCGAACTTGTGCTTTTTCTTTCCCAACTGTCAAAATAATGTCTATTAAAAAGAAAAAATCAAGCACGAAGTTTTTACTAAAAAAGTTTTTAGTGCAAATATTTCTAAAAAGAAGCTACTAATTTGTTTCAATATCAGATTTAATGATTTGATTCAATAAGTTAGGCTAGGTTTCATTTCATATCATTAAATTTCATTTCATATCAATAAAAAAATGTACCGAAGACTTGGCTGTATGGGGCATAGTTCCCTTTGTCTACCCAGAATGGGTGAAGAAAACAAAAAAAACTGCTAATATTTTTTTACGGTGGGCGCCATTTTGATTAGTCAGTTGAGTTTATTGTGTTTTTATTATTTTATTAAACTGCTTCATTTTTTCGCAACTGTATTAAAAATAGTCGTTCAGTACACGTGCGGAACCGTCATTGCAAGTTGTTCCGACTGTCAACCCTCACCTTCGGCTGCGCCTCGGCTCGGGTTAACATTTGTCGAAACTCTTTGCAATGACAGGCTTTCCGCACTTGTAATGAAATGTACTATTTATGTTCCTTCTTTGCCTTGCGTTCTAGGACCCCAGATTTCAATCCATGGCCCCTGTAGGCTTCTGCCCTGCTCAAGCCCTACGCTATTGCTGACATCTCTTTGATGCACGCTTATTACTACGCGCTGTCGACGACTCGGGCGGCGCACTTTCCCGTACTAATGCAGAAAACAGTAAATTGCGTGCTTAAAAGAATTGGGATTAATAGTAGGTTTTGGAGCAAACGTACCGAAAATATGTTCAAACTAAAGCGCCTACTGCAAAACAGTTTAGGAAAACATCGCGAGGAGACCTAGTCCTATGTCCTAGAACCAAAATTCGAAGACATGTGAAATCCACCAATTGACAATGGGCTCGCACGGTGGATTATGGCCCATTCCCTTTCCTAGAGAGGAGTCCTCTCTAAGAAGGAGAATGGGCCATAATCATAAGGCTGATGCTATGTTATGCTAAAGCGCCTAGCTGGACTTAAAACTGTTAAGTCGAAGCTTATCAACTGCATATTCAATGAATACAACCCTTTTTCCTTCAGAGTAACAAACAGACACAATTTCTCTTTACATCAATTTGGTCACACTAACGAAGGACGGGTTACGAATTAATTTCAAGGATCTCTGCTCGACTGTTCGACGTCCGACGTTGTGTGTCCAACTGGATACATACATAGCTTTATAATGATACTAGATTCTGCCAGCGGTTTTGTTCGTGTAATTGTCGGCAATTATTCTAAAGAAATATATTTAAAAAAAATAAAGTAGTGGCTATAAGTTCTTTTTTATTTAGTGAAAACACTATAGATTCCGCAGAATCATAGACTCATTCATTCTTAGGTCTGGAGTGAGAGGTCGAATCGGTCGGTCGGTCGGTCGGTTCTTAGGTCGCTGTCTATGGTCAGGTAGTTTACTTTTTATTAGACAGTAGAAGATTGACACACCCTTTCCCTCCGCCCTAGAGCAGGAGAAGTCATTGGATGATTTCTTACCTAAACAAAACACTAATCTATACTAATATTATAAAGAGGTAAAATTTGTAAGTTTGTATGTTTGTAAGTTTGTATGTAGGGGGTAATCTCTGGAACTACTGGTCCGATTTGAAAAATTCTTTCAGTGTTAGATAGCCCATTTATCGAGAAATGCTATAGGCTATACACCATCACAGTAACGAAAAATGCGGGTGAAACCGCAGGGGACAGCTAGTTTATTTTATACTAGCTGTTGCCCGCGACTTCGTCCGCGTTAAGTTCGTAAAACTGCACAAAAGTAATCTAAGTATCTAATCCTATACTTCCGAAAAGATCTGATTAATTAATTTTACATAAAACTGTTTAAGTTAAAACTCCAATTAGTACTTTTTTTAGTTGGGAAATCATCTAATGACTTTGGCTCTTGTGTGAAGCGGAATTGCGTGTCAGATTATTACTGCCTAAGACTCACTTCTATATTCCTTCCTTGCCTTACGTTCCAGGGTCTCCCTTTCAGAAGCGAAACCATAGCCCCAGTAGGTTTCTTGTTTAGGTTTTTTTATTCAGATGGGTAATCATCAGAATGACTTCTCCCGCTCTTAAATGGAGCGGGAGGGCATGTCAGACTTTTACTGACTAAACGCCACCCCCGTTCCTGTGTTGCCTTCAATTTTGGGAAACCGAGCTTATCTTTCGGAATACAGATCCACGTGCTCAGAGGCTTCGGCCCTGCCGCGCTCAAGGAGATGTCAGTTTGCTGACATCTCCTTGAGGCGCTGGATGGCTAGGTGGAAAATCATCAGAATGACTTCTCAGAGGGTGAGTTAGACTTTTACTGAATAAACCTCACCCCGTTCCTTCTTTGCCTTCGTTCCAGGGTCCCGGGTTTTCCTTTCGGAAGCTCACCCATGGCCCCAGAGGCTTCGAACCTGCTGGGCACATACAGTTTGCTGACATCTCTTTGAAGCACGCGTGGAACAATACCCACGGTTGACCGTCTGGATCATTACCGGACAGCCAGATGGTAAACTACCCATTGCTCGCCATTCGCAAGCCACTCCTACGGTGGCTCTAAATCGGGGTCGGAATCCCAGCAACTGGGGCGTGAGGGGACTATTTGCCACTACTCCTCGCTCTGGATCATGGCCTGTACCAGTGCCCAGCGCGAGAGGTTGCTGTCACCGATCGTCCCCACAAGGACACGGTGGTGCTCCGCCTAAGCGTGGCCCACCAGTACTTTATGATCTAACGTGTCCTACGGGCGATCCACCCAATGGTAACACCCGGGTTTTTCTTCCGCACGACGTCAATTGCCTTAAAAACATCAACGAAGCACAGAGCCGCAGAGTTCATGTTCTAAATACGAGTAGTTAATTGCCTACTCTATGGGTAAAGTCGTTAGTTTACTTCATATTGCGATAAAACCAAAATGAAAATGATTTGTTCTTCAAAAAACCAAATTAGGGCCGATAATCGCCTTTAGTATTTGCCTCTTTTTTTGTTGGGTAACCACCAAATACCTTCTCCCACTCTAGGTGGACCGAGAGAGAGTATCAGACTTTTACCAACTAAATTCCACAGTGTTCTTTTAGTTGCAATTTACATTCTAGGGTGACTAATATTGGCACACCATGATTATTACTATTATAAATTCACTCTAAGCGCAAGCGCTTTACGCAGGTCCTAACCGAACATGAGTGTTTCGGGAGGTAGATGTTTTGGATTCGGCGGGAAGACACGGTGGACCTTACGATCGAAGTTACCCCGCTAGGGCGGATTACCGCCGTACTGTTTGCGGGTCAAAATCAGAATCCTCCTACCCTAGTTCAGATCATGGTATGAGCTGGGAGGAGGAATGGAAAGCAGTCACCTCCTAGAGTGAAGCAACGTGGCTGAAACCGTGCGAAACAGGACATCCTTAGACCCCTCCCATCGCCACTTGGACACTTCCCAGGTGTCATATGTATAGGGCGTTTACCGATCACCATCATTTTTTTGTGTTTATATTACCTGTTTATTCAGGCAGGAATTTTCTGGTGCGGTATTTGACTGCCACCCTAATACACCAAATAAATGTTTTTCTTTAGTGAGAATAATAAACGAATTCTTGTGTGCGAGTATTTTCACCTAGTCGACTTCACATGCTGATGATCGAACGCAGTCTGTAAACTCTCGATTTTTACGGGTAGAGCATGCAGAGCAGTAAAAAATACCCACTTTGTTCCTTTACAATACGAACAATTTTCCAGCTATCGAAGCCCGTTAGGGCCGTTCTCTTATGCGTATCTCTTTTAGGTGTGCGTGGCACATAACGCAACGTCAGTCGACTAAGACCAGTCTTTATTCAACAGCGAAATGCCAATAGTGCACCGTCCAAAACTCCGCGCTAACGGTATCATGGAATCGCCCTACGACTCGTAATGCCAAGGGCATCATCTTTGCGCTTTCTGCTACCTTCTTCGCTTCATTTGCGGAAGGAAGTGATGACTGCTTTCCATACCTTCTCTCTCTGTACCAGGACCGGACGTGAGAGGTCGTTACTGCTGATCACCTCCACCCGGAGTCCTGGAATGCAAGGCGAAGAAGGAACATACAAAGGTGTGGGTTTTGGTCAGTGAAAGTCTGACATCCCCTCGTGCTCCTTCCTAGAGTGAAAGAAATCACCTAAAATATAAATCGCCTTTAGTTAATAAAAATTAAATGGATGTTTGTATTTTGAAAGGAAATCGTTTGTCTTAGTATGGTCATGTGAAGAGGAGGGATTAAAAGCACGTTACCAAAAGAGTTCTGAATTTACATGTGGATGAATGGAGAAGGAGAGGAAGGCCAAAGAAAAGATGGATGGATTGTGTAAGGACTGATATGAAAGAAAAGGGCAGATGATAGTGTGACGGACGACAGGACAGAATGGAAGAAGAAAACGTGTTGCGCCGACCCCAAGTAATACGGGATAAGAGCAGGAAGAAGAAGAAGGATGTCATTGTTTGTATTTTGAAAACGGGGTGCAACTCCGCAGTTGTAAAATTTGTCACCATGGTTTTTTTTGGTTAAACAATAATAATAATATTTTTAGGTAATATTTTTGTTAAAAAAATTGTGAGAATGCAAAAATATGTGAAAAAAAAATATACAAAAATTTTAAAAATCTAAAACACCTCCTGGGATTCGAACCACCACCGTGTTACGTCCCAGTCTAGTCATTAATCAATCACGCTGCAGTGTTCGATGAAAACCAAGCAAAATAGACGTTCTCATATAAATGTCATAAATGACTGCCCCGCTCTTCGTCGATGATAGCGTGATGATTTTCATTTCAGTAGATAAATTTGCAGCTAAATGGACTAATGTAACATTGTAGTATGTGAATTTCGTGGACGTTTGGATTTTATAACGTGTTTTGATTAGTTTTTACAAAATATTTGGGAAAAATCAAATAGGAATGTTGATTTTTTTATGAAAAAATGGTAAAAGTATTTTTTTTCCAAAAACAATAAGATAAAACATTGACAGAAATATAAATTGTAGGTGAGATTCGAACTCGGGGCAACTCGTTCAAAACCGACAAAATGCAATATTGCTCACCCCCCATAGCAAATAGCGTGATAAAATATAGCCTAAAGCAAAAAGGGTCCTATAAGGATTATGTATGCAAAATTTGAACAGGATCGGTTCAGTAGTTTTGGCGCCATTTGCGGCAAACGATGCACAATTTTACTGTTTTATTATATGTATAGATATAGATTATTTTTTATTATGATTCACCTTTTTTTTGCTGTGTATATTTGATACTACATAATATTGACTCACCTACACTGTCCTCTCATATATATTGATATTATAAAGTGGAAATATAAACCTCGCGAATGGTGCTGTGCTTTCCAAGAATCGAGCATTGCGTAAACCAGAGAAAAAATACACTTTTGGAGGTATACGGAACAGAGAATAAATTCCCACAAACCTCACTGAAAAGGGAGAATCTTCCGACCAGACGGGTGTTATGTTTGGTGAGCTACTGCCCGACAGATGATTTCGGGTTAAAAGATAAGTTCATATAACATGCTGTATTTTTGTATATATCTCGCCAGGTCATCGGTCGACCTTGTGGGAGGCCTTCCAACGCTGCGTCTTCCGGTACGTGGCCACCATTCCAGAACTTTCCGTCTCCATCGACCATCTGTTCTGCGAGCAATATGTCCGGCCCACTGCCACTTAAGTTTGGCGATTCTTCGGGCTATTTCAGTAACCTTAGTAACCATAACTTTTACTCCCACCAGGTCATCGGACTAAGACGTAATAAAAAATGAATATCCAGTTTATTATGCGAACAATGTCGTTACAAAAAACTAGTTAACATTGAAGAAGATTAATGGACCCAATTAAATAAAAAGACTTAATTTTATTCATAAAAATAAAAAGTTTCTAAGTCTACATTAATTTATTATTCAACAAAGAACTAGGCGACGAAAATAATTAGACTATTGATTAATTTTCTTTATTGTGCCTAAAAAAGAAACAAACAGTACATACACAAAATACTTAGAGACATTAGCCTTGATAATAATAGTCTCTGTATGTCTGTAATGGTTGAGGAGCTTGAGGCTAGATTCGAACAGCCGCACGGGTCGATCTTCAAGGTTAAGCAACGCTTGCCAAAGTTGGTCTGTGGATGGGTGATCATCTTAACATTAGCGAGTTTCTTCCGTGCCTTGGAAAGCACGCTAAGCCGTAGGTCCCGGCTATCATTTGTAGATCTTTGGCAGTCGTTACGGATAGTCAGAAGCCAGTAAATCTGACTCCAGTTTTGCCATGAAGTACCGTGTTACCCCAGTTAATGGGTTGTGGAGGTCTGGTAGGCTGGCGCTACTCGTAAAATACTGGTATTCAGCTAAATCCGGCTTGACTGGAAGCCGACCCCAATATAGTTGTTAAAAGGCTAGGCAGATGATGATGATGATGATGTATGTCTGTAATGGTTGGCGCAGTGGTTAAACGATTAACTGTTGCGCTGCGGGTCGCGGGTTTGATCTCCTCACGGAACAAATATTTGTATGGCCTAAAGATGACTGTTTCGGGTCTGGGTGTCTTATGTATGTGAATTTACATATTTGTGTGCGCACTCACGATACAGGAGTAATTCCTAGTATGGGGCAACGTTTTCAAAAAAAAAAAACACTATTTATGACGTAGAAGTTGGACCAGTGATGTATTATTTTTTTAATGTTTAAAATCAAAATATTCATTTCACATAGGCCCTGTTGGGCACTTGTAAATTCAAATTTAAAATTATTTTATTTTACATAGGCCTACATGGGCACTTATAAAACGTCAAAAACTAGTGCACGGTTCCCAATTGGTCATTTCTTATAGAGAAGAACCGGCAAGAAACTCCGTGGTTACTTTTTTCAAAAAACTATTGGGTTTACAATACTTTGATATTACAACACAGACACATATGCAAGGACAGTGTAGACCAGTCAATATTGAACCCAAAAGCACAATAAAAATAAAATTAGTCATGAAACTACATGGTTACTCTTAAAAAAAGTGGTTGGTTTTACAATATTTCTATAATAACAAACAACAACAATCTGCCTGCTGTGGTTTTTCCATCCGATTATAATTTGGGTGTCTTCAAGGCTAGAGTAATAGGCTCTTAACAAACTAGTGAGCCTCACCATCGACGATTATAATCATTAAAAAAATAAAAATTAGCCCAGCGAGAGAGAAGTTATATTGATAATTTCCCACCTAAAAAAACCTAATGGAAGAATGTCAATGGCTACTTTAGCTAGTCTGAAACCTAGTTAAACACTAATTGGTTTCTATTTCTGGTAACATAATTATGTCTACGAATTTTTAATTCTAGAAAATGTCGGATTCCTCATGAAGTTTTCCTTCACCGTTTTGAGCACAGTGGTGATAAAATAAATTACGTAATGCACATGACTGGGTTTGAACCCACGACCAACCAACTTGTAAGTCGGAGCGACTACCACTGGGCCACCACTGCTCTCCCCTCTGAGTCAGATGTTGTACCCCACAACTGCAGTCTGTCTGTCCATATGAGTTTAAGTATGAACTTGTAAAGAAGTAAATTTAAAGTCAGAGTCAAGGAGGTTCAAAACCTATTCCTTATGCAAAACAACCCGAAACATTTCGTCTTCCATTCTATTTCGTTCGTTCGAAAACCCTCAGAAAATCTTCGTACCAACGGAACATGTCACTCGCTTAACATAAGAAACCCCGCCCCCCTCATTCAATGATCCCCAAACACTATTTGGTTTCCCTCAATTTTCCCGAAGGGTTCATGTATCAATAAAGTAAAAAAAAAACTTTGAAAAAAACTTGTGTGAAATCGGACGAAGATAAGTTCTGCGAATGGCCGCTAGAGGGCGCGTTGGGGTCTACGCACAGTCGTAGATGCGCGCTCGTAGCGGGACCACGTAGCGCTGCTCGTAGCACCCGCGTAGCAACGGTTACGACAGTGTTTCCTCGAAAAGTGACGTGCAAGTGACAGATGTGTTTTTTTTTAAAGTGACGCAAAAGTAGGTGACGGTAATTCCGAGTGAAAAAGTTTTGACAACTTCGAGTTTCGAGTGTTTTGTGAATAAAAAAGTTTGGTTTCGAATTTTTTTTTCGCTGATTATTCAAGGCATCTTCTGTGTTGGATAATGTGTTGAGTGGTAAGTTGGAATCCGTAATTTGTTTTAGACGTTTCTTTTATATTAAATAGTTTGTTGGAGTTTTTATTCCAAGACTTTCTAGAATTGTGAGCAGTTACGAAGATTACGGTAGCTTTTACGTGGAGTGGGAATATTTGAAACCTATTTATAGGAAGTTCTAATTTTGACAATTTGAGAAATGAGACAGTGTTATAATTATAATTTATACTAATTTCAGTTTAAAAGTTACGGTTGTAACTATCTAAATTAAAATCCGGAAAGAATTAGAATATAGTCAAGTGAATTATAACAATTTAACGCTATATTTTAAGGTCAACTTAGTTAAAAGTTTTGGTTTTAAGTGTATATGATTTACAGTTAATTAAGAATTCGGGAGTAAAAATATATATACCAGAAAAATAATTTAAATATCTACATCCATAGATATAAATTAAAGACAATTTTTAAATTTCCTTTTAATGCACAAATACCGACAATTTTTTTTTAACATTCGTGATTACACTATAAAATTATTTATTTATAAAAAATACAGCATGTTATATGAACTTATCTTTTAAATGCATATTGTATCTGTAGCACAATATTGTATACTTGGTATTATTATAGAAACCAAGTATCATTACTTGAATTTAATTTTCAGTTTGATTTAAAAATTATTTACTTTATAAATATATTGATTTGTATATAGATGGGCTTATAAATAAATAAATAACAATTGAATATAATTAAACAATTACGATAAAAATATTTAATTAATAAAAAGCTTCCTTTTTTCACAAAAATCATCATTATTTATTAACAAGAATCTTTAAAAATAGGAATAGGATATGATTATAAAGATTGAACTGCAATAATGTACATTCTTATACAAATCAATTAGCAACTTAAGCTGCAATCATAATTTTACAAATGTACTTAGGTAGGCATACCTTTTAAAAAAAATTGTTTCTTAAATTTTAGGCAAATAATATGGTCACTGACGCACTACATTAGTAGCGTATCGGTATTGGTATATCTTTGCACCTATACTCACGCTAGTGACGCAATGAAGAGATATTAAGAATTTATTAAAATGGGTAATTTTTTAGTAGTTCTTGAACTATTTTAGGAAACAAAATTTGTCTATTTAAAAAATGCTACTTTAATGACGTGCTTTTATTAGGTTACAAGTTTATAGGATAGGTTTACTTATAACAAAATAATGATAGGTTTTTACTAATTTAAAAATCCTAATTGTATTCTTTGCTGATACAATTATAATTATATTTAATGAGATATCATTAATTATTTTTAATAGGTAACGAGAATTTACGAAACTTGATATAATCTAGTCATATCTAATATACATATTATAAACTAGTGCTTGACTGCGATCCCTCCTGATGGTAAGCAGTAATGCAATCGTTAATAGTGATGCGCACTACTTTATACCTAAGGAGCTTTTATGCCTTAAAGCCATCAAAATTACCATGAGACGTTAAGACCGCAGGAGATAAATTCATCTATTAATAGAAATAATTTGCGGATAACCGTGTTCTCATATGGGACTTATTAATAGAAATAATTTGCGGATAACTGTTTTCTTTTGAGGGATTTATTAATAGAAATAATTTGCGGTTCTCCTAAGGGACTTATACGAGCTGTTGGTAAAGAATAATGTATTAATTAGGAACCTAGTGACTGGCCTGTAGAGGTATGATAGGCAGTCGCTCTATATAAAATACTAGCTTTAGCCCGTAGCTTCGCCCGCGTACATAAAATATAGTCTATGTCACTCAGGAATTCAGCAGCTTTCTATTGGTGAAAAATTTTGGCGATTGGACCAGTACTTCCACAGATTACCTCATACAAACAAAAAAACAAACTTTACCTCTTTACTATATTAGTATAGATTGTTATTCAGCTGTATCCACATAGACTGGTAGCTGACTTCAAAATAGTTGGGAAAAGGCTGACAAAACACTTATGAATAACTAGCTTCTGTGGTTTAACTTATGTGAACGCAGAAAATATAATTGTTGCTAGTTTTTTTTTAATGTGGAAATCATCCAATAACTAAATCAACATCCAATAAATAAACGAAAATCTCCCGCTCTGGGGCGGGGCAGGAGAGTGTGACAGACTTTAACTAACTAAATAAACTAAAACCCACTCTTATGTCCCTTGTTTACCTTGCTTTCCTGGACCCTGGGATTTCCTTTTAGAAGAGATGGCTATGGCCTCAGTAGACTTCGGCCCTGCTGGGCACTTACGATTTTGCTGACATATTGCTACAGCTGACTCGACGAACGTAGTTTAGTTTTGTTTCAAATACTGTGACACGAGAATTTTGTATACTAGACAGCCTATGCCACTCAGTAAAATACAAAAATAAAATATAGTATTCAAGACTATAATAATAATTTCAAGACTAGAGTGAATAGGATCTTAATAAACTAGTGCGCCTCAACATCAACAACTGCATCACTGCTTACCATCAGGTGGGATTGCAGTCAAGCACTGGTTTATGAAATATTAAAAGAAAATAGAATAATGTAGGACTTTACTGGTGAATTTTTAAAATTGGTCCAGCATTTTTTGAGTTTACTCATTACAAACAAAAATACAAATAATTCCTCTTTATAATATTAATATATATTAAGTGACCAAAACTCTTGAATTTTGGTCTACTTAGACTTATATTTTATCCTGTTTCAGAATTGATTTGAATTTTGGACTTCGGGTCGTGTCAATCACAACTTTAATGCTTAAATTTCATTTACTGGCTGATTGATTTTTACAAAGTAAAGTTATATTTACGAGTATAACTGCCGGATGGCCGGACGGATGTCGCTCAGTGATAAAGTAGCGTTCTATTGGTGAGAGAATTTTTTAAATCGTTTCTGTAGTTATACGGTCACGGTTACGGTTTCAGTGGTTAGGCGGTGTGTTAGTTATTCATTAAAATTAAAATACAAGTATTTTCCTCTTTAGTATTAGTATAGCAGTGAATACATATAGATTGGCTAACATTTTAGGGCCTGCTTCAGTATTGATCTAGAATTAGGAGTTATGGTCTAGGATAGTCATTATTTAAAGAATTCTGTCACTCAAAAGAAAAGGCTGAAAAATGATTTTTTTAAAGAGATTTCATTTTTAATTAGAGGATTCAGGTCGGCTATCAAACTACTAAGCACTTTGAATATTTTTATAAAAGTCTGATTGCTAAAAATACAGACTTATTTTGTTGTACTCGGTGAATAAATTCATTATTTATTTATTAGTCATAGATGTTAGTATCTTTTATATATGTTAGGATAAGCGCATTAATCCCGTTGAGTTTGAAAAGCCGGTAAAGATAATACTGATAAAGAAGTGCTTCTCGGAATTAACCCAACATTGTATCGAAGAACACTATTTTATTTACTAGTCATTTGACTAGCTTCTTTTAGCTGCTTCACCCACCTGATAGTAGAAAGTTATCCCAAGGGAACTTACTCCTAGAATAAAAAGTATACCAAGTTTCATCGAAATTCATTCAACTCTTTCACGCAAAAAACTATTTGCGTGAAAGAGTTACAGTTACAAACATGCGTACATTACATACGAACATTCACGTTTATAATATTAGTACTAAACATTCTTTGACTCATAAAAAAAATAAAAGATCAATTTTGTCAAGCTCACTCAAATGTCTCATTGATGGTGGCTCGTGTATTAGATCATACGGTTCCCTTCAAAATGGCTTTAATATCTATATTACGAATTTGTCTTTTTTTATATGGATCGCATATAGTAACGACAAGAAACATATTGTAGCTGTTTTTTTATTTTTTTTTAAACTTTATGCACAACTTATCGTACAAAGGCGGACTTAAAGCCAGGCATTTTCTACCAGTCGACCTTAGGGTGGTGCAAAAACAACATGATAGGTGCAACTTTGAGATATACAAGTAAATAGAAAACTGACACACAAATAAATATATAATTATATACATACATACAAATAAACAAAATTAAAACGAGAAACGAATCCAATAACTCAACCCTGTGACGAATCTACTCACTTCTTACGAATGTGTTCACGTGCCATCGTGTGTGTCGTCGTGCTAATCGCATATTATAGTGACGACAAGAAACATATTGTAGCTAAGATATTTGTAATACATAACATTATTGTCATCATCTGCCTAGCCTTTTCCCAACTATATTGGGGTCGGCTTCCAGTCAAGCCGGATTTAGCTGAATACCAGTATTTTACGAGGAGCGGCTGCCTACCAGACCTCCACAACCCATTAACTGGGGTAATATGGTACTTCATGGCAAGACTGGAGTCAGATTTACTGGCTTCTGACTATCCGTAACGACTGCCAAAGATCTACAAATGACAGCCGGGACCAACGGCTTAACGTGCTTTCCGAGGCACGGAGGAAACTCGTTATGTTAAGATGGTCACCCATCCACAGACCAACCTAGGCAAGCGTGGCTTAACCTTGAAGATCGACCTGTGCGGCTGTTATTATATAGCCACAAGCTTCAATACATAACATTATTGTAAATAGTGTTAATGGAGTTTCTTGCGCATTCTTCTCCAAAAAGATCCACGCTTTGGAATGTGCAAATGTGCATCATTTTTCTGATTGACTTCTTGATATTTCAAGAGTGCCTGTTAATGGTTCATTTAATTCATGAATCCCCGATCGGTCTCATAGGACCGCGCTGTTATTGTCTTATTATTGTGTCTCGTTTCGCGGGTATTGATAGGTTAAAGTAATGTTATAAAGTGGAAAGATTTGATTTTTATTTGTTTGTATGTTACGATTTAACTCAAAAACTACTTGACCGAAAAAGCTACACCTTCATTAAATTGGAACAAAGTAACCAAAGGTATCAAAATGTTACATGTCTTTGATACTTTACGTATATGGCAGAACCGTTTGCCGACTCAGCTAGTATATAATAACTACGCAAATGTATCGACTGTTGAACACACATGCTTCAACGGTCCAGTGGTGGAGAAGAGACCCTTTAAATTAATTGGTAACTCGTCCTCCGCTGACGTGTGACAAACTGACATTTGTAGTATTGAATGATGGTGATTGTGTCCTGTTCTTTGTCAACGCGTGGCTTACTACTACTTATGGCTTACTACTACTTACTAAAGTGGAACCGAAAGGGTCCAAAATTTGTATGGAGAAAAATACAATCATTGGATTGGATTTGAAATAAAAAAATTGACAGCACGGTTGGCGCAGTGGTTAAACGATTGGCTGCTGCGCTAAAGGTCGTGGGTTCCGTTCCTGCACGGGACCAATATTTGTATGACCTACAGATAAATGTTCCGTGTCTGGGTGTATGGTGTAGGTATGTGAATTTACATGTTTGTAAACGCACCCATGATACAGGAGTAATTCCTAGTGTAGGGCAATGTCTTTTTTTAAACAAAAAAAAAATGCTTTGAATCTTTGAATCATACTCACATAGTCGCGTCAACGTGAGGGATTGTTCATGAATGATTGAGACGCGCCTGTCGTGTCGTGACGTACGGAGCCGATATTTCATGAAACTATTTCTAAATACGTGTCAAATGTGTATGTATTGTAGGGAGATGATAATGTATACGATTTATTCGTGTATTTTACTCTTTTACGTGAATATAAAGCATGACTTGTGTGATTGTGTCTAGTGACTTGACAACCATCCTAAAATCTTTGATACTATCTATATCTTCTTAATTTTATACTAAAATTAGTGTTTGTCTAATATGTATTTAATGTGGCATTCATTATAAGCACTGTTTTTAGTCTGTAACTTGGTCAGGGTCGCGATGGATGCGAGACGCACGGGTCCGTTCGTTTTTAGCGAATCTTGGTGTAGGCCTATGTCCAGCAATGGGCGTTTTGCGGCTGAAATTATGATGACAATAATGACTCTTTTTGGAGGGTAGATTTATACATAGTTTCTCCCGCTCTGGAAGTGTCAGTCTTTTTAGCATCCCAAAAAAGTAAAACTTCAGCTCCTCGTGGTATTGGTGAGTCCAGATGTGCTGCTCAGTTATGTGCCCTCATGTAACTTGCATATCCAACTTTGGTCGAAAAACTCCGAGCACAGAGCGGACATATTAGAACACCATGAACAATATGGAAACTTACAGCTGTATATGATCTAGCTTCGAGGTCATCATCATCATCTCAGCCGAAAGACGTCCACTGCTGGACATAGGCCTCCCCCAAGTAAAGTAGCTTCGAGGTAGTCATATCGATCTTATCTGTGTTGATGTAACATAATGTAAAATCACAGTATCCTGTATTAGGAAGTCCCAGCAGTAGAAACATTATAAGAATGACTATGCTATGCTAAAGTTACGACATCGATCTTAACAGCGCCGATATAACAGCCATCAGAGTATCCTACATATCATTCGCAGTAATGAAATCCGAAGACCCAAGTTTCGCATCAGAATAGGACACCGTTCTCTGTCTCTGAGAGTGCTTACAAGTTGAGAGCCTCTTGTACCGTGGCTAGGCTTTAGTATACATTAGACTTCACAAGTGGAGCTGTAAGCGTAGCTATTAAATTACGTTAGGTTAGAATGCATCAAGATAGATGTAGGTTAAGCTCCTTAGTTTGTCTTAGTGACAACATAATTGGGTACTTGCCAGTGTTTATATTTGTAAAATATTTTGTGCTGAACAACAAATGATACTAAAAATAAATCTTTCTCTGAAAACGGCATCGAAATTGGTTATAAAATGAAGCAGCAATTAACATTTCAAATACTGATGTGACGCAGAGAGGTGGTGTGGTGGGAACATCTCGCTATCTCTTTGTATGCAAGTAACCTGCTGGCAGTGATTTAAAAAATTCTTTCTACTTGCCATTTGGCATAAAGTTACTTTTTGATAAAAATATTAAAAAAAAATAGGTCAAGTCATCATTTGAAGTTTTTCTTTTTTTGATGTCATGGAAAACTCTATCAGGGTAGAGGTGGAACGAGAGGTAACGTCAAATTTGACAATTGCCATGTACTTTTTTGACGAGTGGAGATATCGTATTTAAAAAAAAAATAATATTGATAGTCTCGCCTGATTGTAAACGATGATGTAGTCGAAGATGGAGCACGCTTGCCTAGAATTAAACTATTCATTCTTGATTTAAAGACACCCCAAAGTTCTACAATTCTGAATGAATTTTCTGACTAGCCAAATCCTTGAAAATTCAAAAGTGCCTGTAAATGGTTTGATTTAAATAAAATTAATGTTTTCAGTTTGAGTTTTACGTTTCTGGGATGCTAAAACAGACTTTTTGATCAAATACAGTTAAGCAAAGTGTATCTAACTGGGTTGGAGTGTTGTAGACAGTAAACTTCGTGGTTTATAATTACCTAATTATGAAATATCTCTTATACCTTTTTAGCCCTTTTTTATTTTGAGTTGGGAAATCATGTAACGGCTCGTCATACGTACATTGGATGTGTAATTCTATTTCTGTGAAAGATTGAGGAGTTCAGTATAGTATATCTGAAAGAAATAATACTTATTTATTTATTTAATGCTTTATGCACATAGAAGTACAAAGGCGGACTTAATGCCTTCTTGTTTAAATTATACAATTCTGTGTTGTTTTACAAAAACTTCTCCTTTACTAAGGTGGGGCGGGAGGACGTGTCAGACTTTTTCTGACTAAAGCCACACCTATATTCAATGGCTATTTGCATTCCAGGACTAGGGATTTTCTTTTCAGAAGTCAATCCATGGCCGTAGTAGGCTTAGGGCGCTTTCAATTTACGCGTTTTTTGGACGGCCTGCAGCGACGCGGTGCCGATACTGCGTGCGCTTGACGACAGGACGGTGCATTTTGTATGAAAAAAAAAAAAAACTACCATCCATACGCAGTACGACTAACGCAACGCTTCGGCACCGCAGCAGACCGTCCAAAAACGCATAAATTGTAACCGCCCTTAGTAACCTTTTAGTTTTTCAACTTATTTTTAATTCAGTACTTAATATACAGTCCGTTCCATATTTTTTCATTTCAGCAGCTCTCATTAAATGTTCTCATATAATGTTTCCATTATAAGTGTATGTGTGATGTTTTGAAAAACCCTTTTGTTGTACGTTTTTACAAATGTGCTGGTTATTTCTTTGTGGGAACGTAGCTGACGGGGTTTTTAAATACTTTTTTTTTGCTTTTTTTCTGGCGTGATATTTGTTTGGGCTAGATTTCGAACGCATCGTTTTTGTTCTGCGGTAAAGTTGGCTGAGTGTTCCAACATTTGCCAAATAAAATCAGAAATGGAGTTCGTAATTTATACCAGCTTTCAGCTAAGAGTGAACAGGATACTTTTAAGCGTTTTTTTTAGGTGGGGAATCATCAAAATGACTTCTCTCGCTCTGAGCTGGGCGTGTCAGACTTTCACTGACTAAAACCCACTCCTGTTCCTTCTCTGCCCTAATTCCGGGGTCCCGGGGATCTCTTTCGTCAACCCTGGCCGGATACTTTTATGCGGTTTATCGTCATTCTGTTAATAATAATTATGCATACTTACATAATTTACCTATGATTATACACAGACATACTCATACGGTTATAATGTTAATACAGCATTACACTGCATTACACTCAATTAAACACATCACATTAGATACTATAATAATCTTGAATTCCGTGAATTGCTACTAAGCTATTGCTAAGGTGGATCAGTGTCCAGATACACTAAATAATGTAATGCAATTAAATTGAATACTAGGGGTTTAGTCAGTAAAAGTCTGACACGCCCTCCCGCTCCGCCCAATGGTGGGAGAAGTTATTCTGATGATTGCCCTAGCGAAAAAAAAACGTTAACGTTTAAAATTCGAGGACATGTGACATCCACCAACCCGCATTGGGCCCGCGTGGTGGATTACGGCCTATTCCCTCTCCTAGAGAGAGGAGGCCTGAGTCCGAGCAGTGGTAACATTATAAGGCCGATAATGAAACATAATTATGTCCGTAAGGATTGAGGAGCCACATCAGATTTTTTAAATCTGATCTCACCATTATTTAGCAGCAGTGTAGATTATTTTGCAGCACGAATTCTAGATTTAGCAGCAAAATATATCACTAGTTATTTTAATGCAAAGGTGGCTCCTCAATCTAAACGTTTGGATTGAGGAGCCACCTGAAAACTCGTTAAGTAATGGATGCACATTTATGAAAATTTTGCAGCATTTAGCAGCTATTTAGCACATAACCGTCTAAAAATTTCGCTTCTGTAGCACTAAAATGAAAGAAAATACAATACTTTTAATATGGCTCCTCAATCCTGACGTTCTAATTATATATGTTTGACTGTAGCCACCTGAAATCTCAAGGTAATCTAAAGCCAGATATACTAACATTTAGCAGAAATTTCTGCTAAATATACCAGTACAATTCAGCAATGTACATGCTTTAGATTCTGAAAAAACCATCATTAACTATTTTCTTGTAAATTCAGTGTGTAGGGTGACCACATTTTGGGGGTACCTACAAATTAATATTTCACTTACGTACGTGCATACACACAATAATATTTATTTAGTAAAGGTTGACAGGATATAATGGAACAATAAAATGCGTTTGTTTCACCGCAGTGCTTGCTCCGTGAATGCGTTTATTCCACCGTACGGTAGAATATACGCACCACATTCCACCAAAAGTGCTAGGCCCAATTCTTTTTCGCAGCCTATGTACTCCTTATAACATATCAGCTGTTTCCATCAACATCAGTCCAGCCGTTTCGGAAATAAGCTGGAACAGGCGGGGACTTTCATATTACAAAGACGCTGCATTTAATTCTTCAGACGTTTTATTTATATGTAGATAAACAAATTTAAAGAAAACCATTAAAATATTAAAATCCTTAAAATATTTAAACCGCTAAGTTAATATTTGCAACTTGAACAAAAAAGAAAGTACTTTCGATAAAAAATAATAATTAAAACTCTGTTCTAAGTTTTATAAATTACATCGTCTATACTCCGTTTGTTTAGGTAGTTAACTAAAGGTAAACAGTCTTGGTATGTCTTTTTATATTAAAGAGGTCGTATATAATATACACAAAGATTATTTAAATTTAGCTTATTGGCTAACATCGATTTAGGTAAATACCTATTTGCAAAGATTTTTACATACAATTTATAGACAACTTTTAGGTAAAAAGACATGCCAAGATTGTTTACCTTTAGTTAACTACCTAAACCGACGGAGTATAGTAAAAAAATATAAACAAACTAACACAAAGTTGGTACCCTGAAACATGAGTGCGACAGAACAGGCTAACAAAAAAAAACACCATTGTTGACATTTTATTTTAAACCTTATTACATACAATTAGATTTAATTTTGGAATAAATAATTTTGAACACATTTAAAAATGAGGTTTGAATTTCGAATGTAATTTTTAAATTGAATGATTCTACTTACTATTTAAATATAGAAGGTCTTAAATACAAATATAACGCAAACGATATTAAAGTTTATAATTGTTCCATAAGATTTATAATTAAGTAACAGAAGTTAATGTTGTTATTTTATAACTTTTTTTTTATATAGGTAAATATGTTTACGTTTAGCATTTTGGTCCATATATGCGACATGGTTTTGTTCTCAATCCTTAATGTACGAAATAAATAATTAACTTGGATTTCTTATATTATAAAGTTAATCATCATATTTCTGTCATCATAATTAAATTGTGGGGATAATAACATCGTGCAGTGACTGATAATTAAGTGCAGTTTGATAGAGTGCGATTAATGAAAGCGCGACCTGGAGTTTTTTTTTTCAATTTAATTGGCAACATTATTCAGCCGCTTTTGGCGGATTGACTTTGGTTTTGTGTCAGATTTGAAATATTATTGTGTGTATGCACGTACGTAAGTGAAATATTAATTTGTAGGTACCCCCAAAATGTGGTCACCCTACACACTGAATTAACAAGAAAATAGTTAGTGATGGTTTTTTCAGAATCTAAAG
The DNA here is from genome assembly GCA_030763345.1 of Mythimna separata. Lineage (NCBI taxonomy): Eukaryota > Metazoa > Arthropoda > Insecta > Lepidoptera > Noctuidae > Mythimna > Mythimna separata. The sequence goes on from CM061191.1 coordinate 5,139,899, forward strand.
CATATACATTGCTGAATTGTACTGGTATATTTAGCAGAAATTTCTGCTAAATGTTAGTATATCTGGCTTTAGATTACCTTGAGATTTCAGGTGGCTACAGTCAAACATATATAATTAGAACGTCAGGATTGAGGAGCCATATTAAAAGTATTGTATTTTCTTTCATTTTAGTGCTACAGAAGCGAAATTTTTAGACGGTTATGTGCTAAATAGCTGCTAAATGCTGCAAAATTTTCATAAATGTGCATCCATTACTTAACGAGTTTTCAGGTGGCTCCTCAATCCAGACGTTTAGATTGAGGAGCCATATTAAAAGTATTGTATTTTCTTTCATTTTAGTGCTACAGAAGCGAAATTTTTAGACGGTTATGTGCTAAATAGCTGCTAAATGCTGCAAAGTTTTCATAAATGTGCATCCATTACTTAACGAGTTTTCAGGTGGCTCCTCAATCCAGACGTTTAGATTGAGGAGCCACCTTTGCATTAAAATAACTAGTGATATATTTTGCTGCTAAATCTAGAATTCGTGCTGCAAAATAATCTACACTGCTGCTAAATAATGGTGAGATCAGATTTAAAAAATCTGATGTGGCTCCTCAATCCTTACGGACATACATAATTTACTATTCTACACAACCAAATTAGGGTACAATAATAATGCAACTCTTGTGCAATTAATCATGTGACAGAAACGATAATATATGAGTTAGCACAAGCACATGTGCTCGAATCAAATCTATAAGCACTCGTATTTATTATACAACGTGTAACTGAAAGGGTATATCCACATCAAAATCTAGGCGTCTTTGAGTGATAACAAACGATATTGCAAGGGTTTCAGATGAAAATAAAATACTCCAAAAATTGATAAAAATTTCCGGTTTCAAATGTTTCTTAAATTCAAATTATAACAAACGTGTCACCGCACTACGCGGGTCAATAACTTTCCATGTTACTAGCATAATATCACGCTAAATCTCTTCCGTAATTCTGCGCGCCTAGTATCCTTAGTAGCCTACTGCCTACCGCACTGGCGGCGTTCATTGTTGTTTTGACAAAGGCGCCGCGCAGGCGCGCGCCGCCGCGCCGCTAAGCGAGTGCACGTGCGCGCCATACATGTACCTACTTACTTTACCGTGAACGTGATGTAAAAATAATAGTATTAAAAATTAATACTTATTGCGTAGGTAATTATTGATTTACATATTTCCAGTTATTATTGATTTAAAATTTCAAGACAGAAATTTCACGTAAAAACTGAGATAGCAAAACTTACGTAAAAAATCAAAACTTAGGGTGGGATAACTAGTTTCATCCCTTATTAATACTTAAACAGTAAAATCTTAAAGCTTTGTTTACTTTAGTAAATTGACTTACATTTTAAAGATGGGGTTCAATGTGGTGACCTTGGTATTGTATGCACAAGGCCGCTCGGTTGTTCAGGGACACCTGGACAAACGAGCGTAGCGTGTCTGGTGTTATTGTCCTGAAAGCGGCATCAAACCGCACTTTTATTTGGTTCACTGTATCACACTACACTGCGTACACTATGTTTTTCATGTACCCCCACAATAAGAGTCCAACGGGGTTAAGTCTGGGGACGAAGACTATTTACCATCCGACTAAAACACGCCAACGAAGGGAACGGGCGACGTTCAGCATCTGGTCTACTTTCGATAAAACGGTGACGGTACAGTCTTCGGGCAGCTCGCAAATTCCCATGTTCTGCTCCGACACACAATATCATCTCGTAATATTCGCTGTTACTTAACGACATTTTGCAAGCAACAAAAAAAGTCAAATCGCGTATCACACGGATAGTTCAAACGATTCTGCAGTCTGCACTAGACGCTGCACGCGGAACAGTTGACGACTGACTGAGGAGCAATAACAATAATATCAATAATGCAAAATAAAATTATTCCGTACTATCCTGGTAATAGGGTGGCCGTGCCAATTTGTGTCCACTAACATTAAAAAATATTGTTCAATATTATTTTACATCTTAATAATATTATTCAACTAAACTCCGATGATCTTTGTAAATCACACACCAGAGTATAAAACAAGAGTTAATTACGTACTTAATTCAAAAATCATTAAAGATCATTTATGTGGTACATTTGATCATATTATTATGTTGTACGTTTATTAATACGTTAGAATCGGAACCCGAGAGCTTTTATTTTAAAATAACATAAATTAATCTTTAATCAAAAGACATTGTTATATTGAAATCTAGGATTTGAAGTTGTATTTACTAGGAGTAATCTAAGCTACAGGACAACAACTGGTACGCGCGCCCTAAACCTACATCACAGTTATAACACACTATGACGAAATTATAATGTGTGTGTAATCGGGGTTCTGTGATCAAATGATTTTCAACTCGGCAATATTAATTCCTGTTACTCATGCGGTCCTAGTACTTTTATTTAATTTCTTTAACAGTTCGATACATTTTTACGACATTATTTTGCAACTCTTTGAAAAGAGACTGAATAAACGTGCTCAAAGGCTTCAAACCAATTAAATAACCACCACCGCCAGAACGACCAAAGCGTAAACTTCCGGTAATTCTTTCGGGTAGTCCTACAGACAGATAGTAATTATGTGTGCGTGTATTATTTTTTAATTAAAAAAGTAAACTTTTTTCCATCATTACGAATAAGAAAATAATATTACGACCTTATTTTAAAAATTATGAACGGAACCCATTGTGATTTTATTTATACTAGGAGATGCATAAGTTGCCTAAAGATGTTAATTTGGGTTCAATTGGAGATAAATTATGTTTCTAAATCCTTTTTCTATTCTTAGTCTAATGGAAAATAATAATGTTTATTTAAGCAATTCCTGGTAGAATGCACGTAACGATTTCATTTTATTATCAATTCAATAGTACTCGAGCTGGCGATTTTTCGAATGAGTTAATTCGTTTTAATGTCATCGTTATTTTAACCGACTAAATCTGTAGGTACCATTTGAATGAAAATCATTGAATAACGCCGGAAAGGATAATCATTTTTTTTAAGTTTAAACCTACCCGACAATTGAAAATATCACAAAATGAGGGTTTGTTATGAGTCGTTTAATTTTTTTTATTAAGATTTTTTTATCAATTTTGAGAAGATCGATTCAAGAGTATAATTCCATGCTGCACGGGATAAAAAATCGATGTAAAACAAAACATCGTTTATCGTTATGACCACCAAAAAACCGGGCAAGTGCGAGTCGGACTCGCGCACTGAGGGTTTCGTACCAACCTACCTATAAAAACAGTTTAATTCTCGAATCGAGTCTTGAAGACTTTTCAATTTTTTTTTCTTGTGACGTAACTAAAAATTTTCAGTTTTCAGACTTTTCCCGATATTAGTGCTATAATACCTTGCTTCGTGCCAAATTTCAAGATTCTAGGTCAACGGGAAGCACCCTATGAGTTTTGATTCCTTTGACAGTGTCGAAATGTACGTTTTTTGCAACATAAACGGGCGTATCTTTTTTTCCCGTCAACTTACAAGTTTGATTTTTGCACAACTTCAAGGGACCGCGGATTTCAATATATGGTTTTAATTTCAACTTGATACCTTCACGCGTTCCTGAGAAAAAGGGTCTTGACAAACGGACGGACAGACGGACAACAAAGTGATCCTATAAGGGTTCCGTTTTTTCCTTTTGAGGTACGGAACCCTAAAAAGGATAACGTTCAGAAATTTACAGGAATACTGTTATTAAATTAGGTAGGTATTTACTGTGTAGTTGGTACGATGGTAAGGTGGAATATTAATTACTATGTAGATAGGTAATATCCATAATATTATCTACAAAGTAATCTTTTACAATGGAAAAAGTGTAATTCAAGCAGGTACCTAAATATTATTTCGTAAAATTTTGATACCTAGACAAGGTAGGTAATTGTACGTAAGTATTGTGATTTGTTTACAAACATAATCTTAGTTTAGGAAAAGTCAGTATTATTTTGTAAACAAAAAATAAACATACGGAACCCTTTATTCAGAAATACCAGGAGTAAGAGGTTTATGTTTACTCGCAAATAGTTCGTTGACACCGATCAGCTGACTTATTGCTAGTGATGTATTTATTTCAATTTTAAAAATTCGGTTTCTGGTATCTATTTGTTAAAAATTCTCATAATTTATGAACATGTAGAGATAGGATTAAAAAACCCTTGCAATATCGTTTGTTATCACTCAAAGACGGCTTGGACTTCGTTTGTATACACCCTTTTCGTTACAGATTGTATAAGTAGGATATAATATGTGTCTATTTGAAAGCACTGCCGTGCCGTCCGTACATGTCCATATTGTATCTATGTATGTGTGTCTCTTGTCGCCCGTTTTATGAAGCTAGTTTTATCTGTGCTATCTATTTTGTGCTGATAAGGTGGCATTTACTCGCCTGGGCAACGTTCGGGACGCTGCGCGATATTTTCTCGTCCTATATTTCATAGTACCGCGTACATCGAGGGACTGAAATAATTTGCCTGCTGCGGTTTTCCCGTCCGATTATAATTCAAGTGTCTTTAAGGCTAGAGTGAATAGGCTCTTAATAAGCTAGTGCACCTCACCATCAACAACTGCATCACTGCTTACCATCAGGTGCGATCGCAGTCAAGCACTAGTTTATAACAATTTAAAAACAAGTGTTTCAATACAAAAATCCGGTCCCGTTGCCAGTGACTTAGTCGCTCACAATGGGCCCCATCAGAAGGCTTAAAGTCACCAAAACAGTAATAGGAGTGAGAGGAGAGGGCTAATTATGTTCGGAGTTTCCTTGTGTGATCGAATGAGGAATTCGTGGGAGATGATGACCAGTTTACCGACTTAGTTCAAAGAATCGGCAAACTTAATTGGCAGTGAGCAGGGTACATTGTTCGCAGAACTGATGGTCTATTGATTGGACTGAAAGATTGTGATGGCGTACTTAAAGACGCAAGGTTGGAAGAGGTGAACCGATGACTTGGTTAGCATCGCAAGGGACTGATGGATGCGAGATGCTCAGGACCGGTAGCTGTGGCAACACTTGGAGGAGGCCTCTGTCCAGGAGAGGACGTCTTTAGGCTAAAATGATGATAGTGAAGGTAGTGAGGCTGTAGTCTCGTCACTTTATCAGTTGTTCAGCCGTTATGCACGGATGTGACGCATATTTTCCTATGTTTGAATCCCCGACCGGTCCTATGAGACCGCGCTGTTATCGTTTTACTATTGTGTCTCGTTTCGCGGGTATGTGATAGATTAAGATTATGATTCTTAGGTAGAATTAAGATTGCGTTATTTTCGCGTAATTGTTTTTCTTTCTCTCTTCTTTCTATTTAGTCTGATACAAGTTTGTGGTTACTATCTGCACCTACAACGTGTAACGTTAAATGCGCAAAACCTGAAATTAGTTTGTTCAGAATAACGAGCAGAAGCAATAAAACCACTTTTTAATATAGGTCACATTTTTCAAAAAAAAAATATTAAAAATTTTGCTTTGTCTATTTATTAACAAATCAAGCCATCACGTGCATAAACCTGCGTAAATAGGTAAACAAACACAAACGGTTGTCGTCTAATTTAGATTTTCTCATAAACGGGATAATAATCATACTCATTTCGATGTAAATACTAATCTTAAACAAACTAAAACAGCACATAAAACCTTCAATTTTTGTTTTAATTTTTTTTTCTCTCAGAATTAGGTCAATTGGATTAAAAATCGTTTGGGGTGTCTGAGGTTTTGCGCATTTAAAGTTACACGTTGTATAAGTTTAATTATTACACATGCGACCGAACCTCACTTTATACTCACTAACAAGTTTCCAATAAGTGACCTTAATACCGAAACGTGTAATTATACGCCTATTACCGATTATTTATTGATATTCAACGGTAAACGGTATCGGTTTTTAACGCTAATTTACGATAGTTCATGAAAAATGCTTTTTGATATTCAGGCAGAGATTTAAGAGAGGAGGGATTTTAAATATTTTGTGGTAGACAAAACTGTTAATTTTAAAATAACAGTTAATAATAATAAAGTGAACATTTTCAGATGCATCAGAATTTAAAAAATATATTTTTAATCTCGCGGTTAACCACTATCTCACCTGATGGTAAGCGATGATATATTCGACGACGATCGACGTTTTCCTAGAAGTAACTTATTCACTCTTGACTTAACGAGGTTGTGGCTATTAGGCAGATGACGCCAAATTAGTATATTTTAATTTAAAACTAGAGTACCTGTGACTGGGTACTCTATATCGTTTTCACCTGGCCAATAGGACGCGAAAACTTGTCTTGAGTTAGAAGTTTAATTCTTTTATTACTTCAAAGGATAGTGGACCTGAGCTCTTGTTATTATTTTCAGGTTGTTTTCTTCACGCGGTCTTGATAAAAAAGGTCTTGGCAGACAAACAGCGGAGTGGTGTCTGTAAGGGTTCTGTATATGGCTTTAGTCGCCAACGCAAAACTCAAAAAATATATTATGCAATCGGTGGAGTTATCGCATTTCACAATTAATTCAAGGCAACCTGGTATATTATTTATTTTATTATTGGTTTGTTGAAACTTAAAACGAAGCGCAACGGTTTGGACCCATTACTTATAAGCGAATTAATCAGTTTACCAATTTAATAATATCCGCAGAGTATTCTTTAGTTTTATTTATTTGGGACCAAAATCAGTTACACATTACAGAATCAGTAAATATTAGTATTAACATAATGGTAAAAAAGGTATAACCATTGTCCAAGAAATTACACATGAGTGAGTTGAAAGACATAAAACCGTTAAGCAAAACCGATGCCTGCTTGTGCTACGGGGATTTTCTAGAAAAAGGAAATCCGGTGCCTCAGCACGGAAAGGGCAACTGAAGGATACAGGTGTGGTTAATGTCAGTAAAAGTCTGTCACCTTCCCGTTCAACCCAGAGCAGGAGAAGCACAGAAATCTGAACAATAAGATTTCTGTGAGGAAAACTCATTGGACCATTTCCCACCTTAAAAAGAAGGTCGTCACCGGACATGGTAACTTGGGGAGGTCCCTGCACCAGAGTCATACAGAAGAAACATTATCCTCCACCATAACTCAAATACTAAAACACTTCGTTAAACAGACACAAACTACCCGCATATTGCAAAACAACGTAGTGCTACCTCCGGCTATTATCTACTATAATAATAATTTGCCACGATAACATTAGGTGCAAAGTTATGGAAAGCATAATAACGTTTATAGCGTGCATAATATTGCAATGACGGTAATGCGGTGACCATCAAGGAAATTATGTTATTATGACCAGAATGGCCGTATTTGGGTTAATCTAGTCAGCAATTCACCTTTCATTTTCATTGTGGGTAATGGATAATTTGACACCGCTGTTTGGGCGATTGGTTAAGAGGTCAAGCTTTATTTGTTTAGGTTTTTAAAGTTTATGTACAGTAGTGGTATATCGTGTCATATTTTTGGAATAGCTGGCTTATGTATAGCAGCTTTGCCTGCGTGGAAATAGGTTTCTCCATACAAACTTTGGACCCCTGTTTCATCACCTTATGGAGATGAATTTTAGATAATCTTTCAGCGTTCTAGGTCCGGTAGAGGTTTGAGCTGGGCTTTGATGAGTCAGTGAGTAATTGTTTATTTTTTTGGAAGTTTCTTCTCGCAGGTCAACCTCTGAGGTTGTTTAGGACTAGCCTGTGGGTCTGTGGGGTAGCCTGTGGGTGTATCTAGCCTTGCCTTACTTAGTAAATCAAAGCCCAGGGCTTATTCAAGTAATTTAAACTAAGCGAATACACGCTAAGGGCACTCCGTGTGGGGTAAGAAGCTCGGCTTAGTGCGTCGCTGGGGGAGTGAGTAAGTCAGGACTTTACCTTTTATATAATTATACAGTTTATTTGTATACTTAAAAATTATTAATTGCAGCTAAATCCGGCTTGACTGGAAGCCGACCCCAATATAGTTGTAAAAAGGCTAGATAGATAATGATGATGATGATTTGTATACTTAAAAATTACAATATACTTACTTACATTTGCTATTAAACATAGAAACCAATAAATAAAATAAATAATTGTGTGATGAAACAAACTAAATAATTATAGTTTGAACAAACGCGCATAAGAAATCAGTGGGCATAAAAAATTGGTCCTCCCTAGTACCAATGGGAATAGTATCCAAAACACTGTCAGCAATGCTTCGTTGAATATTGTAATGCTGATCGTTGACCAAAGAAAAGCTCAGCACTCTGAATGAGTCGAGTCAACTAGCAGTTTACATTCTTCTCAAACAAATCGATTGTACATAGGCGGACTTAATGCAACACTCAACCAAGATTACACTGTGGTAGATGCGCTCAATAAATAAATACTACTGGATAATGTAAGTTAATAAGATTAGGTACTTAAAATACTAATAATATCTGTACTTAGAATTTATTATTTTTAGCACAAAAATAATAAATTCTTTGAATAATTATCAAAACAATCATCATCATCATCTGCCTAGCCTTTTCCCAACTATATTGGGGTCGGCTTCCAGTCAAGCCGGATTTAGCTGGATACCAGTATTTTACGAAGAGCGGCTGCCTACCAGACCTCCACAACCCATTAACTGGGGTAACACGGAACTTCATGGCAAGACTGGAGTCAGATTTACTGGCTTCTGACTATCCGTAACGACTGCCAAAGATCTATAAAGGACAGCCGGGACCTACGGCTTAACGTGCTATTTCCTTATTAACCATCCTAGAAAAAATCATATCCAGCGCTTTTGTGGTGACCACTATTGACTCGGCTGTCAGAAATTAAAAAAAAGCTGTCGGAAGTAATGCCGATCAATTTGACAGTTCTTTTATCACTGATAATGTTATTATGTTTCAAATCTATTGTTATTACTTCAAAATAACATCACTGAAAACAGTTGACAATCCGACAATTGTATTGCGATCTCACAATTTGTAACAAAAAGTATTTTTAACATTGACAGTGTAAATAAAATGTCTGAAATTCTTCGAAACATAAAACTGTAAACTGCTTACTACCTGTATAAAAATGTAACGAAGAATTCGCAACATTCCTGTGCAGTTTATTTTTAATTTCCCATAGGGATGTTTCACTTTTTTCTTTGGAATATAAATAGCTGGCTGGAAGGTGATTCCCGTAGGTAAATTACCTATAAAATGCAGTGCTTCGAATCTAGATTTTATCTTTTTTTCTTGGTCTTCTTTTTAGTGACTCATTGTTCCTTTTGAAAATAGAATGAGTTATGATGAAACATGATGTCAAGCACTAATATTATAAAACCAAAAGTTTGTGTGTATGTACATATATTTTTTAGGAAAATATTATTTTTAATTCTTTATTGGCTCACATTTATAGGCACCACTATTTCACTTGATGGAAAGAGATGTTGTGGTCGACGACGAAGCGCATTTGCCTAGAAGAAATCTATTCGCTCTTGATTTAAACACCCCTAGGTTGGTGCTATCAGGAAATACAAACTCCGGTATAATTACACTTTTTTGCTGAACGTATTTTTGAAAAGTCACCTCCTATTAGGGTTAAATTGTCGATGAAAGTTTATGTAGAACTTTGTAATTTTTGCCGTTGGGAAATCCGATTAGGTACAAAAGACTTTAACTTAAATGTACCCCTGTGGTTTGGAGTGTCATACCCACTCAAGCGTCTTGCTGGGAATGAGCTGGATCTTTATCTGTCCTCAAAATGATTAGGCTGAATGTGTTAGCGTGTGAGTCATTTTCGTGAACAGGCATCATCAGTTGGGACTGGTGATCTTTCATGGCTTGTTGTTGTTTCTTGAATTACTTTTTTACACTTTTAGAATCTCTAAAACTTACTTTTATCGATTCAAAACCGGACTGCAATCATTCGGTTTGCTTGCCAAATTATTCTACAAGCAACGTTTTATCGTTATAGTGCCTTAATTGCGTAATGAAATCTGTGGTTTTTAGTTTGATTAAATCACTAAAATTCATATATTACAAGCTTCGTGATGTTGCGCATATCTTTCTTTTGTATGCAGTCAGTGTGACCGCGCTTTAGCTTCTAAGTCCTCCTAAAGGCGGTAGTTTCAGAGCCACGACCTCTAAATTGCCAGACAGACGCCTCAGTACTTTCGATGTCACTTTTTATAGTGTGTGCCCATTGCCTTATGGCGTGGATAGAAAATATAGCTGACTTACGTACTATTATGACCTTTTTGGAGCTTAATGTTCGAACATTTTCTTATATTATGTGCAAAGTTTAACACAACACTGAAACAGCTACTTAATACGGCCCATTGGGTTTTGGAAATAAATTCTTAGGTGCTGTGATCGGGAAACGTTTAGTATTTTTATAATACATAGTTTGAAATATGTACTAATGGCAAACCTGGGGTGTTACCATGACGGCGAGTAGGTAGTGGGTCGTTCGCCGTTCAGTGTCCAGTAATCAACCAAGCCGAATCCAAGTTGACGACAGTGCGTTGTGTTCCACGCCCTCCTCAAGGAGATATTAGTATACCATATGGGCCCAGCAGGGCCGATGCCCGCTAGGCCTACGGAGAACTGAAATAACTGAAGGACACAGGCGTGGTTTTATTCAGCAAAAGTCTTCCTTATATCCTGCGGAGAATCTACTTCGTCTTCTTGATTCGATGGTAAACTTATATGATGTTATACTTTTTGGGCTCCGGAGAATGATTTATCACCTTAAAAAATCTATACAGTAGAAAAAAAACTATAAAATAAAAATACAAGTAAAAAAAATTTTCTTCGCCGTAAAATAAAAGAGGTTTTCGTACATTATAATTACCAAAAAAATAAACAAAAACAAGTCTAGAACCATGTTCAAAACTCAGAACTCAGCACAAACAAAAGTATAATCCGTCTTTTTTTTTGTAGGCAAAAGTAACATGATTTATCAGCGTGTTCCCTGAGGGATGCCTGTAATTTCACGAGTATTAAAAGGCATGGGTCTCGAGCGGAAAAATGTAATGACCCGAACTGTCCCGCACCGCACCGCGACCACGATTGTACAGTTGAGAGCATTCGCTTCTTTTCAATGAATTTCGCATTGTCACTGTACTTTTATGAGTGATGTAGTTTTGATTGTGGAGATATTGAGGAGCTCGTGGCTAGACAATAAAAGCTGCACGGATCGATCTTCAAGGTTTAGCAACGCTTGCCAAGGTTGGTCTATGGATGGGTGACCATCTTAACATAACGAGTTTCTTCCGTGCCTCGAAAAGCACGTTAAGCCGTAGGTCCCGGCTGTCATTTGTAGATTTTTGGCAGTCGTTACGGATAGTGAGAAGCCAATATTTACTGGCTTCTGACTCCAGTCTTGTCATGAAGTACCGTGTTACCCCAGTTAATGGGTTGTGGAGGTGTGGTAGGCAGCCGCTCCTCGTAAAATACTGGTATTCAGCTAAATCCGGCTTGACTGGAAGCCGACCCCAATATAGTTGGGAAAAGGCTAGGTAGATGATGATGACTGTATTTTTATGAGCGCTGTAAGTTTTGATTGTATGGTACGATTTTGATGAAATAGGGAATATGCATCCAATGGATGTGAGGTGCACAGGACTGGTCGTTGTGGCGACGCTTGGAGGAGGTTTATTTCCAGCAGTGAACATCTTTCAGCTGAGATAATGATGATGGTGATGGGTGGGATCCGAACTTGATACCTTCACGCGTTCGCGAGATAAAGGGTCTAGACAGACAGACAACAAAGTGATCCTATAAGGGTTCCGTATTTTCCTTTTGAGGTACGGAACCCTAAAGATTGAAAAATTTTCAAGACTCGATTCGAGAATCGAACTGTTTTTATATAGGTAGTTGGTACGGAATCCTTAGTGCGCGAGTACGACTCGCACTTGCCCGGTATTTTTTAAGTTGAGATGGCATAAATATGACTTCTCCCCATTATGTTGTATAAAACACGGTATAAAATATGTGTGCAGAAATCTAAACTGCAATTGTGTGTTGCAGGTTCGATATCTGCACACCAAAGCAGCTGCCAATCACTTAACAACTTTGTCAACCATACCTTTAAAAATATTTCTAAATACCAGAAAAAATATTTCTAAATCCGAAAAATACAAGGTGGCAGTGTAAAAAGTAATTTCTTTTGTATCTAACGAAAAAAATAAAAATAAAATGAAAGCGAGCCTTTTCCACGGCGACGAAAGTCCTATTTTAAAAGGTAAATAAAAGGAGCATAGACTATGAAATTCAGATGGCTCACTCGACGTGATTGCTTTTAAGCTAAATGAGAAATCGTAAAACTTTGTATTAGGTTCTTCTCTAGATGAAGAAAGTGGAAAATATTCGACACTACTCAGTTTTGATGGACAGGTAAGTTTTAGTTATTCATGAAGCTCTACTAGTACACGGTGGACATTTCATCCGTACGCACAAAACCAACCTATTTACAGTACGGCCGTTATAAGTTGGCGAGTGTGAAGTTAGGCTCTGCGAACTTTGGCGCTTGAAATATCGTACAAAAATAAAGGTTTTAAAAAAATAAATGCAATTTGCAGTTGTTATTGCTGTTAAAAACTGTAATTGGTATTTATTTTTTTAACCAAGAGTACACTCTTGATTTAAAGATCCCCAGGTTGTAGCTATCAGGGTTTTATTTGAAAATCCGCTCAGCCCCACTCCGTTCCACTTTTTTTTTTAAATGGTATAAACTAGTGCTTGACTGCAATCCCACCTGAAGGTAAGCAGTAATGCAATCTTTGATGTCACGCACACCGGTACATGGTGCACATCCCACCCATACGTACAAAGCGTACGCGTTTGGTAACACATTCATTGTGCGAACAGCTAAAGGACGGAAATTTTTGCTGGAGTCTGTGTTTCTTGATAGGTACAACCTAGGGCTCTTTAATTCGTGAATCTCCGACCGGTCGCATGTGACCGCGCTGTTATTGTTTTACTATTGTGTCTCGTTTCGCAGGTATGTGATAGGCTAAGTCAAAAGTGAATAGGTAACTTTTAGGCAAGCGTGCTCCCTTCTAATAATAACCTAAAGTTTGATGACATTTTGCGCATGAAGAACTAATAAATATATTTTAGGGCACCCGGACACAGGTAAGGTTAGAAGGTTAAGGCGAGAGCTGCGTTCCGCTTCGCTCTCGCTTTAGTCTCCGTGGTTATTGTTTTCATAACCAACCAAAAGTAGGACCTCTCTCACTGACTTCCGCTCACCATCTTCCGTGATTTACCTAACGATGTAGCATTCGTTAATATAAAAAATAAATAAATCTGACTCCAGTCTTGCTATGAAGTACCGTGTTACCCCAGATAATGGGTTGTGGAGGTCTCCTCGTAAAATACTGGTATTCGCTAAATCCGGCTTGACTGGAAGCCGACCCCAATATAGTTGGGAAAAAGGCTAGGCAGATGATTTGTTAATATGCAGATTAACCAGATGATCTGCACTCTAACTGATTTACGCACTTTAGGAGTAACACATATATTAAGAAAACCAAACCCTCACTATACAATTCAACCTTCCTCTTACCCCAATGAGGCACTAAAAACATGGTTGAACAACGAATAAAAATTGCCATTTGTCAAACAAGCAAGTGCGGTTCAATAGTTCAAAAAAATCAAACAAAACTCTATGGGAACATGTATCGGTCGTGGGGCAAATTGACACCGTGTCTCACTTTACCCCGTTCAATGGTCGTCAGTGACGTTTCAAATTGTTTGTGTGACCGAGCCCGGTTTTGAAAGGACGTTTATTTTTGAAAAGTGATTGTTCCGGTGCAAAGGTGAAACGGTTTACATGTTTTATTGTAGTTCTGACTGATGTTGTGTTTGTGGGGTTGAATGGTTTTTGTAAAGTATGGTCGAGGTTTCGGACTGTGTGAAAATGTCGTATTACTAAGATATTAAGTTATAATAATAAACAATAATACAGGATGACTTTGAATAAATGCGACAAAATGAAATAGGAGCTTCAGTTACAGCAATATAATAATTTGAAACTGTTTATTTTAAAATCTAAATCATTAAAAAAAATTACGTAATTATCGTTTTAAAATGGTCCATTGACGTTGTTATCTTCATTTAAGTACGAATTATCGGCATTCCAGAAAAATAATTAATATGCAAAATAAATAAGGAACATTAAAATATCAAAAAATCTCATCCGACTCATCGCAGTGTTCAATGACCGTCGAGGAGTACTCATGTTATTAAACGTTGCCGTTCATAGCGGTCATTTACCCAATTTTGCCTAGTTTCTAGTGCAATATCGCGCGACGTTGCCAAACCTCGCTAGGCGCCAGCGCTGACATCCCTTTCCCGCGACCGCCCCGCCGCCTGCTCACCCTTAGTCTCCCCAAAACGTATGTAGGTCACGGACGTGCGTCGCGCGCGCATTCCGCAAATCCTACTTTACGTATCGCGAATAATTTGTATTGTTGTCTTGTGTTTGTGTCATAATCATAACAATGGCTAGGACGAGACGAAATAGTCGTGAACCGTTTACCAACGTACAGTGTGTCGATATTATTGTGTGGTACAATACCGTAAGAAATCTACGTGAAACGCAGTGAAGATTTCGTGTAAAATGTCCCAATGTCACTTCACCTTCATTTCATTTTAAGAATTACTCAGAATATGCTGGATTTCGCTAGTGTAGTACATGTGCCGGCACACGCCAGGGGTGGTGGAAGACGTGCCCGAGTCTTATCTTGCAGGTATGTACTTCCAACAGGACGGAGCTCCGGCTCATTATTTCAGTGAAGTGCGGGCTTATTTACAAAGTGAATACGGTGATAGGTGGATAGGTCGCGGCGGACCCGTACCATGGCCGGCCCGTTCCCCGGACTCCACACCTTCACACTTTTATTTGTGGGGAGAAATAAAAAGACGCGTTTACGAACGCGAGTCCGAAACTTTAGACGAACTAAAAAACAAAATCGTGAGTGCATTCGAAACTGTGAAATCACAAACTTTAGTGCAAATTAAACTTAAGGACAATTTGCGGCGCCGTGCTCAATTATGTTTACAAAACGGAGGTGGACATTTTGAACAATTATTAAAATACACGTAAGTGTACCGTGTAAGATTTGATTTATTGTAAATACTTAATAATAATTATTGTAAATACTGTGATTCCAACTTTTTAAATACGCCAAAACAACAACATCTATTCAATTTCACCCTGTATAATTTACAGCATTTCTAAGCATGCCTTGGGCATCAAGTTCGCCTCTGTACTTTTAGGTATGTGCATAAAGTATCAAATAAATAAATGTAACGTTAACTTCACATTCTACAGTTACAATAACAAAATTCATAAAAAAAGAACACTATCAAAGTGCATTTCAGTAAAATTCACTTGCTTGAATTATAATTTTAACTCAATTTTCAGCCAAGGTTAGACTAGTAGAGAATACCTAAAGCATTAAGTCCACCTTTATACTTTTTTGTTCCATTAAGTATAAATAAATAAATAACAATAATAATTTTCTAATTGGGGCATGTAAGTGCATTAATCCAGTTACATTTTATATATCGCATGCTTAATCATAAAGAGAACCTAACTGAAAAAGAATCCTCTGGTATTTGAACCTGAAATAGTCATCATCATCATCTGCCTAGCCTCTTTCCCAACTATATTGCGGTCGGCTTCTAGTCCAGCCGGATTTAGCTGAGTACCAGTATTTTACGAGGAGCGGCTACCTACCAGACCTCCACAACTACAAAAATATTTTAAATTTCAAATACCCTCTTTTTTGAGTTACGTCTCTATTTGATTAAGCCTGCAATCTGTCTTACGTTCACTTAATATAATTTCCGACCCTTAGAAACTGCAGAAGCCAGTCTATTATTATTCTTAAATGAGCCATAAACGCAAGTCACTCCTGACACAAATAAAGTGACCTCTGCTCTAATTACAGAAAGTGCAGTGCGCTCATTCCGAAGCTGTCGACTTATACTTAGGGTATGTTTCTACTGAAGCGTAGCTGGGGCAGAGTGGAGCGGAGCGGAGTTTGAATTGACCAATAACTCTATAGGCTCTTAATAAGCTAGTGCGCCTCACCAGCAACGATTGCATCACTGCTTACCATCAGGTGGCATCGCATTCAAGCACTAGTTTATAAGAATTAAAAAAAAATCACATTGTATAAAATGACCAATAAAAAGTAGTGTAGTGGCGCAAAAAGGTGTGGATTTCAAATAAACAATCTCATAGCTGGGGATCTTTATATTAAGAGTAAATAGGTTACTTAAAGGCGCATTCCATCATCGTTGGTTTCCATCTAGGGATATAGAGGTCATTCGTAAATCTACAAATAATAATAAAAAACTCGAGTAAAACGGACGGGAGATCAGTGGAGGGTTGCTCAACTCCGCTCCATTCCGCTCTGCTTCGATGGAATAACTTCCCATTTTTCATTGCTCTTCTCCGTCTAGCTCTACTTTACTTACTTACATTCAGAAGAAGGGCCTGAAGTATTGTCCGACCGTGTTTTGTTCCAATGGTTCCTTGTTTAAATTACTTGTCGGAGCGGACCAGGACTTGACCAATCACAGTGTTCGAAATGCCCACTGAGTGGAACGAGAAGAGCTAAGCGTACATGCGAATAAATCAAGCGGCCCCGAGTCAGATAAAACGGAGTCGAGCAGAGCATTCAATGGAAACACTTTCCATTTTTCACTCCTCTTCTCCGCTCCGCTTCAGTAGAAACGCGCCCTTACTGACTGTATGCTTACATTCAGACGAGAGCGCCCGAAGTATTGTCAGAGCGTGTTTTGTTTCAATGGTTCCTTGTTCGAGTTAGATGAGCGTACCAGAAATTAACCAATCACAGTGTTTGAAATCTCCAATCAGAAACATTGTAAGGGCAGCTCTTTTAAATAAAATAAATGAACACACGGCCCTGAGCTGGATAGAACGGAGTCAAGCGGAAGGCACGAAGCGAAGTATAGCTTAACTCCGCTCCGCTTCTATGAAAACACTCAACCACCACTTTTTACTGCTCTTGTCCACTCTGTTACGTCCAGGTCCGTTTCAATTGAAACACTTCCCATTTTTCATTGCTTTTTAGTGGACGGCATTATCATGGCCGAATACTAGCCAGACAAGATATTCAATTAGTTTTACCGTCGACACACTATGAAGAAGATTGCTGTTTTCCGCTCCGCTTTAGTAGAAACGCGCCCTTACTGTATGCTTACATTCAGACGAGAGCGCCCGAAGTATTGTCAGAGCGTGTTTTGTTTCAATGGTTCCTTGTTCGAGTTACTTGCTTGATTACCTCGTTGGTCTAATGGTCTGCTGAACAGGTCTTGGGGAAAATGTTTTGGGTTTTTTTTTTTCGTTAGGATCTTCTTAGTGCGGATTTGGGTTCCGATTTCATGACAATAGGCTCATTTTTTATTATATGTGGCTTTTTTTTTCAAATATCTAATCTCGTTTAGTGTGGTATGAAAGGTTGTATCATATTTTTTCGAACTAAGACCCATTTGTGTTCATCAGCATAGGTTAACTGCCTTTGCGTTTTAGGGCCACATTATTTCGTTAGGTTTAGCAGAATATATGTTGGAAATTCAGAAAATGAATTAAAATCAAATACATATAGTGGAATAGTTTATTTGTCTTGATGTTTAGTCGCATAAGATTGAGATATTTGTACAGAAAGTAGTAGAGGGTATTTGAAGCGTTTTCCTCAAACACCACATCTCGAAGGCATTTCCACGGTCATGGTTCATTCTTTCAAAGTTTTAGTCTCAACTCTGTAGCTAAATATGGAGAAGACGAGACATTTAACCAATTTAGTTTTGGTTTTGCGTGAGATCTTCTAACATGCTTGATTAATACATGCTTAAACATAAATCTCTCGCATCGTACCGTTAAAACGATTATAGCATGCGGTCCCTATGGTAAGCGTGAACAGAAGTTTCCCACACCCTGACTGCGAGCTCTAATGACCAATGAAAATGAGCCTTAAACACCAATTACAAGTGGCGTAGTTAGCTGACCAACGGCCCTGGGGTAAGAAAAAAGTGGGGCCCATTTAATTCGTGGGAAATCATCAAACAACTACTCTGTCTTTGGATGGAGCGTGAAGGACTGCTAGACTTTTACTCTATTGAAACCTATTTTATTTAGGTACATTTCCGAGGTGGGGGAACTTCTCAGTAGTTCAAATAAGTGAATAAAATGTTTTTTTTTATTAGTACTTGACCGCGATCCCATCTGATGGTAAGCAGTGACGCAATCGTTGATGGCGAGGCGCACTAGTTTCTTAAGGGCCTATTCACTGTAGCATTGAAGACAATTATGTGGTTGCAAATTAAGTGCTGGTTTTTTAATGAGGTTTTAGGGCCCCCTGAGCTTGGGGGCCCTGAGGCACTTCCCTCCTAGCCCTTCCGTAGCTACGCCAGTTACACTGTAATACGACACGAGCCTAGTTTTATTTATAGTAATGGCTCTAAACGCCTTCTTTCTAATTGACTAACTTCTTGGCATTTCATTAGTGCTTCGTTTCATTGTTGTAAATACTGTGAGTTTTACTTTTACTACTATTACAACTATTAGTTGGCAAAAACGGAACCCTTACAGGATAAATTTAAGTTTTGTTGTTACTTATCATCTGTACCCTTTTTTGACCAAAAAGGGTACAGATGATAATAAACAATAATTATTCATTTGTGATCCGTCTATGAGGTTTTCCGGCTGACGCGTGGAAATATTGCTCAAATTTATATCAAATACTCAAGTCTAAATAAATTCAGTCTAAAAATAATACCCTTTACGCGGTTTATTTAAGCACTTACAATTAAAGAAATCCTATACTTCCCATTGACCTAGAATTCTGAAAGGCAAGAATCAAGGTTTAATAAATGTACAGATGGTCGATGAGGCTAAAAGTTGTACGCAGGATTACACTGGCTTATAGCAGACGCAGCGTTGTGAATATCACAAAAGCAGCTCTTGGTTCCTACACCATCCCCAAACCGATCTTGGCATGTGTTGCTTAACCTTGAAGATTATCCCGTCCGGCTGTTTGTTACTAGTTTTAGTTACAAGCTCCTCAGTCATTCCATCACTATATCATATGCTAAAAATGACTCAAAGAAAGTTCTCAGTAAAAGTAGGACATACTAATCAACGAAACCAATTATTCGTCTCCAAGGTAACCATAAACATATCTTCACCTGGTGTAACATATACATTACACCTCTGTTCCTCTGTTTATACAGGATCGTGGGAAAACATAGCGTGTATCAGCTACTTAAGGGCCTGTAAGTTGTGGCAGTCGATTGGGGAAAATGGCCAAGTTAAGACTCTCATGCTTGAGTGCCTTTCAACGTATATTGGCCGGTATTTTACCGAATTTTTGGGGTACAAAATTAATGAGGGGTTCTTTCTGGAAAGGATTTTTTTCTATTTGGTTTGGGCAATGCAATAATCTGTGTGAAGGACGATACGAAACCAAGTCGATTGAAATCAATTTTGGTAGTCCGAAAGTGATTTTTGTTTTGGTGGGAAATCATCCAATGGCTTGAATTGGATAGATATATGAAACCTTGATGTGGAGAAAATTACTTGTTTTTCATGGAGTCGCAGTTAATTGACCGAATAGGTTTGTCTGAGATTGGGAGGAAACATATCCACGTCTGCCATAGATTGGGTTATACAAAAAACAAAGGTCGGCCTGTCTCCAATCCGCTTTAGGGTGGAGCAGGAAAGCGTGTTAGACTTTAACTGAGAAAAACCCCTGTCTTTCAGTTGCCCTGTGCATTCTAAGACAATGGCATCTCTTTTAAAAATTCCCGTGGCAGTAAAAGTAAAGACTAAAGTTTTAATAGTATCTCCTTGATGTGGGCATGGAACACTATCCGCCGTGGATTACTTTGGCTCAGTCCTTACTGGTCCAAAGCTGACTGGCAAATATCGATGTCAGCGATAACACCCGCCATTGCGTAGAATTAATTTTGTATATTAGTTTTGTTACTATTTTGGTGTACAATAAAGTTATTTCTATTCTATAGAATACTTTTTATCTCGGAAGTATGTTCCCCTTAGTTAATATTTTACTTTCACACGGGCAAAACCGCTGTCAAAAGCTAGTATATCCATAAGGCAACGATAATGACCTCCTCTATATGTTAGTCATGTAACATTATTCGTCACATAAAGTAGGCAGTCCCCGCTATACATACAAAAACTACCAACTTTAATTGCTTTCTCAGATATATTGTAGGGGCGAGCAAATTGATCTACATTATAAAAAGTTTGCGGTCCTCCTTGCACGTTCGGTCGGTCGTTTTAAGGCCTTGCTATGTTAAGAGCGGGAGCGAACTTAAAATATATATTTAGTAGTAGCTACTGTCAGCGGCTACATACCCGCGTGATAGCAAAAAATTATCCCATAGGAACATAATGTAGGAACTCTCAGGATGAAAACGTAAGCAATTTCAGGACATGGTCTATCATCGAAATCGAATGCGTAGTTTTTGCTTGAAAGCGTAACAAACTTAATCTATACCTACATTAAGTAGGATGTGGGATGTTAGATAAAATCCAGTTCTGCATATCTGATGCCCAATAAATGCAGTCTAGCTCACCACTATTGAGCTTTGTAAGGAAAGTTCGGCCTGTAACCTACGTGAAACATTTTGATGTCTTATCATAGTTTATTCCTTTAGAAACCCAAAAAATATCATAATTTTATCAAAGAACTCTGGAGATTTTAGTTATAGAGTTTCAAATTTTCATATAAAAATGAGTTTATATTTCATTTTGATTTACATCACTCGACTAGTGGGACTAAAAGAACAGCCGGTAACAGAGGAATCCAATAAGCAATTTGTATAAATGCGGTGTACTCGTATCATTCTGTATCCACTTTTCTTCCCTTTTATTTTGAGTCTGTTACGGTTGTTCTGTCTGTATCGAATACATATTTTTTATTCTATAAAATAGAAGCTGTAATAGTTAATCTTTTTTAAATATGGTGTTCGAAAGGGTATAGATAGTCTGCGTCTGCCTAGCCTTTTCCCAACTATATTGGGGTCGACTTCCAGTCAAGCCGGATTTAGCCGAATACCAGTATTTTACGAGGAGCGGCTGCCTACCCAACCTCCACAACCTATTAACTGGGGTAACACGGTACTTCATGGCAAGACTGGAGTCAGATTTACTGGCTTCTGACTATCCGTAACGACTGCCAAAGATCTACAAATGACAACCGGGACCTACTGCTTAACGTGCTATCCAAGTCACGAAGGAAACTCGTTATGTTAAGATGGTCACCCATCCACAGACTAACCTTGGCAAGCGTTGCTTAACCTTGAAGATCGACCTGTGCGGCTGTTATTATCTAGCCACGAGCTCCTCAGATAGATAGTCTATCTGTGTAAAATAGTGGTTTAAACTCCAATGAAGTAAATTTTACAAGATGCTATTGCATCTGGTTGGACAAAAAAAAAAAAAAAATTAACCGTGTCAGATAGTTCGCTTAGTTTGTTCATTTTTATACAAAACTGATTTATATCCGTTCACTTGAAAATCAACGTCAGGCAACTGCTACGTACTTGTTTTGCAATCCCACGCCTACGATGGCTGGAAATTTAGGTTAGGATGGTGGCTGAGGCATGAGGAAGTTAGTTCCCTCATGCTTACGGCCGCCTCCTTCGCTTGCTTGCGGATTCCTTACAGCGTTGCGTCGCCATATTAATTCGCTACCCGCTTCCGCTCACTCCATAGTACAGACCATAATATACGGCCTATTGGAGAGCGGCCAAGTTTTGGCTTGTCATATATCACCACGCTATTGTTGGGCTGTGGGCACGAACAGAGCCGTACAGTCGTGTGTATGAAAAGGTGTTGATAAAGTTAGTACACGCTTGTTTAATTAGAAGGTGGGGTTTATTATGTATACCTAGTTGGTTTATGAAATCTGTGCCTTAAATTTAAAACATAGTTGTCTTAATTTTTTTTTTGTTGTTGATGGGTTCGCGCTTAACCACTATCTCTCCTGATGGAAAGTGACCATGTGGTCGATGATGGAACGCGCTTACCTAGAAGTAACCTATTCTACTCTTGACTTAAAGATTGCCAGGTTGTAGTTATCAGAAAACGCAGACTTCGGCAGGATTTTACTGGTTTGCTGTACGAATAATGAATGCGTTCAAAAAACAGTTTCAACATGTGTATATGAGATAAAATTGATGAATTACTGTTTTAAAAAAGCTACATAAATATCATCATCTCAGCCGAAAGACGTCCACAGCGACCGGTCCTGTGCGTCTCCCATCCATCGGAATCCCGCGACCCTCGCCAGGTCGTCGGTCCACCTTGTAGGAGGCCTTCCAACGCTGCGTATTCCGGTATGTGGCCGCCATTCTAGAACCTTCCGTCCCCATCGACCATCTGTTCTACGAGCAATGTGCACTGCCACTTTAGTTTGGCGATTCTTCGGGCTATGTCGGTAACCTTGGTTTTCTTGCGGATATCTTCATTTCTGATATGATCGCGCAAGTAAACTCTGAGCATAGCCCTTTCCATTGCTCTTTGGGTGACTTTAAGCCTTCTGATGAGGCCCATTGTGAGCGACCACGTTTCCTAGCCTTATGTTATCACTGGCAACACACACTGGTCATAGACTTTTGTCTTGAGACACTGCGGTAAGTTGGACGAGAAGAAACCGTGCAGGTTCCTGAACGCTGCTCAGCCGAGTCGAATTCGACGAAAAAATAAATACACTCGACTATAAAAATAGAGCAAAAGACTAGACGAAGAACTTATTAACTTCACAAAGTCCATATCAGTACGAAAATCTTTCGTTTACTGATACACTACAACTAACTAATCTTGTAAGTCAGCAAGAGATTTGACAACGCAATAAATCGAGGGTCAAATAATTCTTGGACAACATTGACTTAGATATAGTACAAGGAAAATATCGAGAGAAAACTACAGCCCGAAATGGCTAACATATAGTAAGCTGTGTTTGTTTATTTTATGTCTGAATGGAGGCATTTTGTTCTATGGGTTTATATTATTAAGGGGGATGTACAAATTCAAGTCGTGAAAAACATACAAATCTGCGTCCGTTTGTTTTTCCGTAGTATGCAGGCCAGCTATACTATTTTCTAAAATCATCTCATTTTCATGGCTGTAGGCTGCGACGAGCGCAACTTCGAGACAGCTTTCAAACAGTGATCGCTCATGTATGAAGGTCTGTTATTGTCAACTCATAGTTGTCATAACCATGAGCGTTGCGCAATTAACAAAGACAGTTCTTCATACATTTGCGTTAGTACATAATATCAGGGTGTATGTTAGTTGAGATAAGCGACTACTAAACGTATTTCATTTACATATACATTTTATTTGCTGAGAGGCATATGCGCTGATAACATAAAGAAGAAAACCAACCTTGAACTCCACAACAAATTAAAATAAAACTAACAAACAAAATGTTTTTTATATAATTTCAAGTACTTTCGAGCTCGTGGCTAGATAATAACAGCCGCACAGATCGATCTTCAAGGTTAAGCAACGCTTACCTAGGTTGGTCTGTGGATGGGTGACCATCTTAACATAACGAGTTTCCTCCGTGCCTCGGAAAGCACGTTAAGCCGTTGGTCCCGGCTGTCATTTGGAGATCTTTGGCAGTCGTTACGGATAGTCAGAAGCCAGTAAATCTGATTCCAGTCTTGCCATGAAGTACCGTGTTACCCCAGTTAATGGGTTGTGGAGGTCAGGTAGGCAGCCGCTCCTCGTAAAATACTGGTATTCAGCTAAATCCGGCTTGACTGGAAGCAGACCCCAATATAGTTGGGAAAAGGCCAGGCAGATGGATGAAGTACTTTAACTTCGATTGACCTCTCAAAAATGCACACGTCACACTATCACTTTGTTCCATATCGAGAATAGAAAGAATAGAATAGAAAGATTTTATTTCGATACAGACACAGCACAACGATTACAAACACAAAGTAAACAAGAAGAAAATAATAATAATAAAAAGTAGAAAAATTACATAATGCGCCGATATCACTCCTCTGCTCTCCTCACACAATCACCTCACTTTTTCTTCATCCTCCCTCTCCCTCTCCATTCATTTATATTAGACACAGAACTTTTTATTAACATGCATTAGTAGGAGTAGTTAGCGGACTAAGCGTTTTGCTTCGTCGTTTATACCGCGTACATCGAGGGACTGGAACAATTTGCCTGCTGCAGTTTTCCCGTTCGATTATAATTTAGGTGTCTTCAAGGCTAGAGTGAATAGGCTCTTAATAAGCTATTGCGCCTCACCATCTACGATTGCATCACTGCCTACCACCAGGTGGGATCGCAGTCAAGCATTAGTTTACAACAATTTAAAAAAAAAGTATACTTGCTTTTTAAGCTGGACTTTCTACATCCTTTCCAGTACTAAACTAAGCCGGAAATCTTCCATTGAAAACGAAATATCCTCCAGTCATTATCCTTCTACCAATAACGTTAGTGACTATAAAGCCTTTAGATATTCATCGAATAAATTCCGAAGTAATGTAAAGAATATATCCTTATTCTTTGACTACAAAGAATCGTCCATCCCTAACCGTAGGGTACTGTTAGGCCTCTTGCAGGGTAAGCAAGGTGGATGGGGCGGTAGCGAGCGCGGTTTACGTGAATTTATTGCAACTCGGCTTATTCTTACGTGAATGCGAATTGACGTAATTTATTTACAAGAAGAAAATATCAAACGCGTAAGACGCGTCCGCTTGGCTTCGCTCGTTGCCACATCGCACCCACGTATTGATCACGTGGCCCCGCAATAGAATATATTTTTGGTTCTAATTGCGCTGCTTCGCTTCGTGTGCGCGTTGATTTGCTTACGTAGAATATCGCGTTAGAAGTTCTAGAGAAATTAATATGCCATCAGCGACGACAATTGTCAATCATTTTAAAATGATGACTTCACATGCTCTACTAAAATGTCACATAGACCACTCCAAATATCATCATTATAATCTGAAACACGTCCAACGTTGGACATAGGGCAACCCAAGTGTCATCACAACCATCGGTCCTGTGGGTCTCGCATCCATTGGATTCCCGCAACCAATACATCGGTATACCTCGTCGGAGACTTCCGACGAGCAATGGGTAGCTTGTCGTCCAGACCAAGCTCGAGTCGTCGTCGCCGCGTAGTATTCCACTCGCGTCTCAAAGAGACTTCAGCAAACCGTACAACGGTTTCTGACGTACGAGTATGATATTTCACACACCACAACAACTTTACGCGGGTGCCAAACTACCCATGTTTGGCATCCGTGCAAGCTTATCACCCTGCTCAAACCCAAAAGGATAGGGATTTACTGATGTATGGGTAGCATCTACCCACGCACTAGCGGTGTTGTATTGTAATGTGGGATTAGGACTTATAGAAGATCGATCATGCTTGGGTGTTAGCAGTATTATTACATTTAGATATTACTAAGCTTTATTTTTATCAGTAGGTATTTTAAACTGATCACTAGGTGGGTAGCAGTCCCAACTCACGAGTATAAGCCATACTTTTGCAACCATAGGTGCATTACCTACTTTGTGCAATTTATTTTATCACCACTGCTCTAGAACTCTATTTCTAGCTCTAAAACAGTGAAGGAAAACATCGTGAGGAAACTGGTATGTCCTAGAATATTTTAGTTTTAGGACATTCGAAGACATGTGACATCAACCAAACTGTACTGGACTCGTGTGGTGGAGGATCATAGCCCATTCCTTCTCTTAGAGAGGAGGCTTGAATTCCAGCCATGGGAATATTATAATTATTATTTTTTTCATAGATTGAGATTTGGAAGGAGAAAGGGGAGGCCTTTGCCCAGCAGTGGGACACAAACCAGGCTAAATTTTTTTTTTTTTCATATACCAATTTCGTTCAGCATCTAAGGCTGATTATGCTAACTAAATATTTTAGGATTAATAATTCACGATTAGTTAAATAAAATATTAAGTGGGCGTTCATGAATGTTTCCCTCTTACACAAAAAAAAAAATGGTGGATAAAAAAAAGAGTTTTCATTTACTAGATTGTTATTTGTTTAGGAACAGTACTCCAATACTTTATAGCCAAATCAAAAAGTCAACAACACAGCTTTGAACTTCAACTATCGGTACAAAAAAAATAACCTACACTAATAAAACTGTCACCAGAGACCAGGGGCGTCGTAAACTTACGTTATAGACGAGCTAGAGACTTGCGACTTCTTTAACGCATTGTACGTTTATGCGATTAGTCGCAAAGCCATGGGTTTACTTCTGAAAGGAAAACCCGGGGAACGAAAGGTAAAGACGGAACATAGAAGTAGGTTTTAGTCAGCAAAAGTCTGAAAAGCCCTCCCGCTCAGCCCAAGAGTGGGAGATGTCATTGGAAAAAAGCATTTAGTCGCAAAAACCTATCCTCTCCTAGTTTTAGAGCGCAGTATACGTTTCATGTGAGGTTAAAGTCATTAAAAACCTGTTATACGATTATTTGGCTAACCAATACGTTTGTGAAACTGCGGTTCTGTACAATAAATTGATTTTATTTCAACGATTTAAACGTACAAGAAACAGTATTTTTAAAGGTATGCGAGTGTAAAGTCTCACAAACCTACGTTGAAAGGGAAAGAACCCTTCAACCAGACGGGTGTTATGTCTGATTCAGGCAACTACCCAATAGATAATTTCGGGCTGTTGTTGCACCTGATGGCAAGTATAATGACAATGTGGTCGACGTTGGAGCAACCAATGTCAATTTGTTTATTTTTAATTTCGCCTATTCCCTGTCAGTGTGCCGCTCCTCGTAAAATACTGGTATTCAGCTAAATCCGGCTTGACTGGAAGCCGACCCCAATATAGTTGGGAAAAGGCTAGGCAGATGGTGATGATGATTCTCTGCCAGTGTACTCGTATTTGCACGTGTGAGAGTAGAAAATATATAGAATATCACTAAGTGTTTAAGTAGCATTCTACTGGTGGCAGAATTTTAGTAATCGGTCCAGTATTTTTAAGTTAACCTATCACATACCCACAAAACGAGACACAATAGTAAAACAATAACACCGCGGTCTCATAGGACCGGTCGGGGATTTATGAATTAATTCATTCCAAATAAAAATCTTATTTTACTCTTTATAACATTTTTTTTAAAATCAATAATAGTGCTTGACTGCAATCCCAACTGATGGTAAGCAGTGACGCAATCATTGATAGTTAGACGCACTAGTTTATTAAGAATCCATTCACTCTAGCCTTGAAGACACCTAAATTATAATCGGACGGGAAAACCGCATATATTACACCTTCTAAACGTTTCGTGAGTTCCAGGAATTCAAAACTAGCGAATACAATTTCCAACGACCGACCGTTCCACTGATCACTAATACTAAGAAGCATGTCTGCCGCGTCTTTACCGGTCGTAAAATTCACTGGCTACGAATCACGGCTATAAAACATCTGTGATCAACCCTGGTTCACGGAGGGTTTACCCAACTGTCCCGGAAGGAGAAGTAATGTTTTTATTGAATTCATATAGAAATATAAAATTTGTTGTTATGGCTCAGTTTTACGAGAGTTTCGGTGTAAAAAGAGAAGTGTCGTTACGTGATTTTAGTGCTGTCAATATTTAGAAGTGTAGGAAGTTTGTTCGTTTGGTGCAGTTTTACGGTACGTTTGAGCGGTTGGCTGTTTTCTGCTGTACCGCGTGAGTTTCATTCTCATATGGAACGAATATTCGTATGATCGTTATTGTTTTGGGTGCACTAGCGTTTGACGTTTTATAAGCGCCCATGTAGGCCTATGTAAAATAAAAACTATTTTTTTTTGTGTCCTTTTATCGATTCCTAAACGTATCCACGATATAGATTTTTAAATGGGGATACGTTCTTTTTTGTCACAGTCAGTTTCAATGTGGAAGAGAAGATTAGAAACAGTGTGCAAACCTCCGCTGAAAAGGGAGGATCCTCCGACACGTTTTGTCTGATCTGGGTAACTCCCCGAGAGATAATTTTGTGCTGTTCTATTTATTCAAATCACGCCGAGAACTTTATTTTCGCGATGCAGGATTTAGTTTAGTTCATTGTGACGCCATAGATGAATCAACGAATGCGAGACGCTCAAGACCAGTCGTTAAGATAATATTTGGGGGAAGTCTATATCCAATAGTTGACCTCTTTCAGCTGAAATGGTGATGATGATGAGATATTAGTACACGAACATCACAAACATTCACATCACAGTAAGCGACTCAAACTGCGCTGAAAAAGACCATATCAGCAATATGCCAGCCAGTCAAGTAAAATAAAAGCTAAAATGAATGCACTCTAGCTCTATTCACAAGCTAACTTAGGCATAACTAGTTCCCATGAATTTATTAACTTGAAGTTAAGAGACAGCGAAGAAGGAAGCGCTGTCAATTTACAGTTTCAGTTTGACAGCGCTACAGCGATTTAGCGCGAAAGCGCTCAAGCTGCTGGAAGGCAAGTTTCAAGTACTTTTGCAAGCCGCAAACCTCTACGCTAGTTCTGAAGATCGAAATAGTATGATAATGACGTTGCTGAGCAGGTTTGCTTTGTGGTCCTTTCCTATATAAAATGGTGCTGTGGAAGGAAATTTTGAAGAGTTTCATGATTACTTTTTTGTCGTAGAATTTTAAGAAAGAACTAGACCTTTTTAGGGTTCCGTAGCCAAATAGCAAAAACGGAACCCTTATAGTTTCGCCATGTCTGTCCGTCCGTCCGTCCTCGCTTAATCTCTGTAACCGTTAGCACTCGAAATCTGAAAGGAGACAATTTTTTTTAGGCCCACTGTTAAACGGTAATGTTTATTAATGATATTGCACATGAAAAAAGTGATCATCTTGTTATAATTAACTGACCAAAAATTATATCGATACGTAACCGGAATAATGAAATAATAGTAAAATAGTATTACGGCAAAAAATGCTTGTTAGGAGCGTTTTTAGGTTTATTTTCAAAATCACCGTGGAACAAAACGTAATTAATAGCCCGTTGCAGATACTCTGTCTTCCAGTTTCCACACCCAGCAGCAACCTTTAACCTTCCAGAGCTGGATGATTTTCCTCAATTGTCATTCCAGGATCTAATTCTATTTTCTCTAGGAATTTATCAAATCAAACAATCTCGTTCATACTATGGAGAGCATGTCAGGGCCTCCAGACAATTCAAAATCGAGGTATCTGTCCATGATTATGGTCCAAATAATTATCTCCTACAAGGTAGGATACAATCAAGGCACACAAGTAAGAAAACTCATTATATTTATATATTAGTTGACACCACTCCATCAATTACTAACAATAGAGCTGCTCTTGCTGGATACTGTTGTAATTTTTAAGTGGGCAGGTCTGTCAAGACCCTTTACTTTATCTCGAGAACGCGTGAAGGTATCAAGTTGAAATTAAAACTATATACTCAAGTCCGTGGTCCCTTGAAGCTGTGAAAATATCAAACTTGTAAGTTCACGGGAAAAGATTTTTTTTTTTGAAAAACCTTCAAGACTCGAATCGAGAATTGAATTGTTTTCATAGGTAAGTTGGTACGGAACCCTCAGTGCGCGAGTCCGACTCGCACTTGCCCGGTTTTTTAGATGAAATACTGCTTTTAAGAGATAAACAGTAATAATATTTCTTGTGATGTACCTATAATGTGTTTTTTTTCCCAACCAGCTTATAACACATCACCTTATTATTTTAGATTTACAGTATTGGCCGGCAAAAACCGTGCTATTTCGAAATGAATCCTCCAAACCTACCTCTAATCCATTTTCATGAATAAGTCTATCAAATCGTGTAAATCACATCAAAATCTGTCACGTAGCACAGACGTGACTTTGTTTTATACTATATATTATTGAAAAGTGCACTATTTTGACTTAAAATACCAAGGAGACTTATCCACTAATAAGATAATAGCTCTTGTGAGATTTTAAGTTGTTATGAGAGTCATGTTTTGACTGTTGTATTTCACAGTATTCCGGTTTCATAAAGTTTTGCTAATATTACCACTGTAATCTATAGATTATAAGCAATAAACTAACGTGCATTTCATTGCTATACGCCACAATTTGTAGAGGGCCTATTCCCCAAACAAAAGAAATTGTCTCCTTTCGTACTAATATGTATGTCAATCACGCCGCCAAATTTGTAAAATTAAAATTGGGAATAAATGTTTTATTAGTAAAATGGTTTACTCATATAATTTTTTGATAATATCAATAATTTCGGAAGTAATCGCTCCAAAAGTAAAAAACAATGTGTCCCTCCCCCTCTAACTTTTGAACTATAAGCTTAGAAAATGTGAAAATTCGAGAAAGTAGAGCTTTATAAAGACTTTCTAGGAAAATTATTTTGAACTTGATGATACGAAGAGTATTTGAAAAGTTGGGGACACTTATTGTGACGGACGGGAATCTACGGAACACTATACTGAGCGTGGCCCGACAAGCTCTTGGCTGGTTTTTTTTTTAGGTGGGATATCATCAAAATTACTGTTCCTGCTCTAGGCGGAACGGGAGGTCGTGCCTGACTTTTACTGCACTTGCCCACACTAAACATAATTATCCTTCATCTGGTCGGAGGATCCTCCTTTTTCAACGGAGGCATGTGGGATATTTTACTCTCTGTTCCAAATATCTCTAAATATCATGTAACTATTCGGAAACTCCAAACAATTCCATCCAAAACTACCGACCACTAATCCGGATCGCTCAATTACGATGTAATGAATGCTATCCCAAATAACTATCGGCTCACGAGCTTATCAATCAATGTGTATCGAATATTTGTTCCGTTTCGGTTTGGTTTACTAAAACTTGCTTACTATGGTTCAGTACTTGTTTTTTTTCTATATGGAAGTACCTATATATTGTCTTTTTAGGGTTCTGTACCTCAATGGGAAAAAATCTGAACCCTTATAGAATGACTTTGTTGTCTGTCTGTCAAGACCCTGAAACGCGTGGAGGTATCGAGTTAAAATTAAAATCATTTACTCATGTTTGCGGTCCCTCTTGGAAATTCCTGCAGCCCTAGAAGGCATCGACCTACTGGGCCCTGTCCATTTGTTGTCATCTCTTTGAGGCATCAATTACAACCCTATAATACAAACAGACAGTAGACAGGTATCGCAGGCGTTATCTTCCGTGGTTTCTGAAATAAAAACCACACAAAGTTAGTGAAAGTCTGACACACCCTCCCGTTCCACCCAAGAGTGGGAGAAGACATTCTGATGATTTTCGTGACCTTCAAAACCTAAAAAACCAACTGAAATTAAAACCTCCAAACAACACCACACCTGAAACCTATCTGAAACCAAAAATACACCACAAAGGTAAATACGATACGAAAGTTTTTGTTAAATCGCTTTCGCCCAATACCGGTATCAACTGGATATTGCCGGCCGGCGGCGGTTTGAGCCGGTTTTAGCCGGTTATAACCGACATCGTTTGGGCTACCAAACATTTTGGTATTGCATGAAATACAGTGTAAACGTTATTCCGGTCCCTTTATTGGAAAATGAGACCTTATTAGGGAGCCTTTTGGATTGTTATCTGATACTTGTTTTTGTGGTGCTTTTGCTTTTTTATTAGCATTATTGACCTTGTAATGTTCTCACTACTGGGACTCAGGCCTCTTTTCTAGAAGGAGGACTACGCGGGCTCCTGTGCGGATTAGTGGATGTTACATGTCTTCGAATTTTTCTAGGACATGCCAGTTTCCTCACGAGGTTTTCCTTCACCGTTTTGAGAGCAGCGGTGATGAAATTAATTATACAAAGTAATGCGCATGTCTGGGTTTGAACCCGCGATCTAGAACTTGCAAGTCGGGGCAGTTACCAATGGACCACCACCGCTCAAACTCACACTTATTACCCAATTATTTTGGTGGTATACAAGTATACAAATACTTGATGCAGTTGTTCAAAAAATTTACCAATTTAGTTGGTATAAAATGAACAATATCCCGATAACACTGCGAATATTTGGTATTATTTGCTTTGTTAGGTTTCGACTGAATTGCCAGTATCTAAGTGGGTGTTGATTTGGTCTTTAGGTTATATCGATATGATTTCTTTTGTAGTTTCTTTTGAACAACAATTATAATATTAAAGGTTACTTTTTGTGGCTTCAGGCAATTGGTTAGGTGTGTTGGCGGTGGATAAAATTTCTGTCCATACGACTTTTTTTAAGGTAAAATCATAGAATGACTTTTCTTGCTCAAGGATAGCGTGGGAGGGCGTGTCAGATTTTTATTGATTTAAATCCACTCCTATGTTATTTCTTTGCCTTGCGTTCCAGGAACCCGGGGTTTGGACTACCCATGGATCTATTTATCCTCTTGGGGTCGGTTTCTAGTCTTACTGGATGCGGTGACAATTCAGGCTAGACCGCTGATGAGTAAATAATATAATTATTACATCGTCATCATAATCTGCCTAGCCTTTTCCCAACTATATTGGGGTCGGCTTCCAGTCAAACCAGATTTAGCTGAATACCGAAATTTTACGAGGAGCGGCTGCCTACCAGACCTTCATAACCCATTAACTGGGGTAACACGGTACTTCATGGCAAGATTGGAGTCAGATTTACTGGCTTCTGACTATCCGTAACGACCGTAATGTAATAATTATTACATATACAGAGCAAAATATAACCCAAATTACTGCGTAAGCTGATTTTCAATCCGTGTCATATTATATCGCTTATGAGAACAAACAAAATAATACATAATTGTATCAGAGCCGACTCAACCTACTATAATTTCATTAAAATATAATTATTATGAGCACATTCAAAGCTCATCATACCATCCGAACCAGAGATTGTCAAGTAGCTTATTCATGCATATTGTGGTCAGAATTTAATTGATTATGTACCGAACACAATAGCTTTATTATGTTCAGTATATAATCAGTTAAATTGAATATGAAATCTTTTATTCGGGGCAGAAACAGCACGATTAAAAACTGTAGGCTTGCGGACGGCGAGCAATGGGTAGCTCGCCGTCCTGACGTCCAGTAACAGCCCGAACCAAGCCCAAGTCGTCGACGGCGCGTATACGTATATTTTCAGTTGACATCACGCGGTGAGTCACGGACGAGGGAAAACAAGATATAAAATTAAATCAAATATTGCTAATAATTTGTGTACAATTGGTTTGGGTGTAATAGCCATTTAAATCATATGTATTTTTTTTTAATAATGTAATGTAGTGCTTGATTGCGATCCCACCTGATGGTAAGCAGAGATGCAATCGTTGATGGTAAGGCTCACTAGTTTATTAATAGCCTTTATATATAATATATTATAATATAATATATTATAATATAATATATTATAATATAATATATTATAATAATATATTATAAGCCTCTCAAAAGGCCAACCCTACGTCCGAGTATAACATCTCTGCTCACGTGAGAGGCGGACACCTGCAATGAAGTTTCAACACAGGTGACCAACGGGGCTATGGCAAACCCCAAACAATATGGAGAATATTAATAATAGTATACGTTTAATGCCGCTGTCCGGGGGTGATCGCCGGGGCACGTCTGGAGCTGACGCTGGACGTGGCAGCATGCGGACCGTCAGTGGCTCTTCGCTGAACAGGCGGGCGAGAGTCGGGGAAACCGAAGATGTCACAGCCGAAATTATCAGGGGTGCCGATGATACTTTGCAAGACGTGGACAGACATGGTCCTACGAGTCCTGCCGGTGCATCGGATTCGACCACGACAAGTTCACAAAATGGAGATGCAAGAAGAAAGTGGTCACAGGAAGAGTTACACGAACTAATGTTTTGTTATTATAGAGCTAAAGTTGAAGGTCCAGGTTACATAAAAAGGTTTGAAAGATTATTTAAAGATAGAAACCAACACAACCCTAAAGTAAATAGATTCACCGGAAACACCCTTTCAAACCAAGCCCGTAGTATAATAACCCGCAAATACATATCTACACAACTGTTAGATGAAATCAAATTAAAAGCCGAACAATCCTTACTACAGACAGATTCTAGTATAAACGTGAATACCAGCGAACCTATAGAAATTGACTCCGATCAAACACTAACCCAAACTATTACAGCTACCACAGAATTAGGCCTTGACAGTACTAATACACAAATATCACATGACATGCACATATTACCAGAATCACTTACTGATTCTGAACTACTATCACAATATGTAGAGGTAGATGATAGCCTAGATCCTGTCATCCTTCAGTTCCTACAAACCCTAGCAGAAACCAAAGAAATCTCAATTACAAATAGAAAATTATTGCCGAAACCAAAATTTAACAAACAATTTATACATAATTTTAGATTAATTAATAATTATATAAAAACGCTACTAGTAACTAATAATACTCTCCGCGAAATTAATGACATAATATATGCCGCTGCCAAGACCCTGATAACAACTAATGGGCAAAAACCATATACTCCGCCGTCCATACTCAAACCTAGAAAGGATCCGCCTTGGAAGTTAAGAATAAAAAACAAAATTGAAGGCATTAGGAAAGAGCTGGGTAGACTAATAGAAATAAAAAGAGGAGTTAGCACTAGAAGAATGATACATATTAGGGACAATCTATACCATAAATATAATATTTTTACTGAGCAAGATCACGATAATACGGTAGAAATATTAAACCAGAAAATAAAAGCATTAGCAGGTAGGATAAAAAGATACGACGACATGAACAATAGAAAATTTCAAAATCAAAGATTTATCGAAAATCAGCACTCATTTTACAGATCTCTTAATGGCTATCAACAGCTAGCCCCGACAGAAATCCCAAACAAGGATACAATCCAAGATTTCTGGTCGTCGATACTGTCGCAGCCTGTCTCGTACAATAAAGATGCGACATGGATCTCAGAGATTCAAAATGAGGCTGAACATATACAAGAGCATAGATTTGAAGAAATAGACATAGATATGGTTAGGGAAGCTTTAAGGAAAACACATAATTGGAAAACGCCTGGAATCGATAAGATACAAAACTACTATTTAAAATATCTCACAAGTACACACGAACCTATTGCAAAATTATTTAATAGAATTCTAAATAAAACAGACGTAGTAGAAAACTGGTTTACAACAGGACAAGTAATTCTGATACCCAAAAATGAAAACACTAAAGAACCACAAAACTGGCGCCCAATAGCATGCTTACCGACCATGTATAAACTTTTAACTTCCGTGTTGTCAAACGAACTCTACAAACATTGTGAAAA
Source organism: Mythimna separata (assembly GCA_030763345.1). Lineage (NCBI taxonomy): Eukaryota > Metazoa > Arthropoda > Insecta > Lepidoptera > Noctuidae > Mythimna > Mythimna separata. The sequence goes on from CM061191.1 coordinate 5,175,172, forward strand.
GAACGACATTATCGCTCCAGAACAGAGAGGGTGCAGGCGACGCGCCAGGGGCTGCAAAGACCACCTCATGATCAACAAAGCCATACTAGAGGACGCACACCAGTCCCAGAAAAACTTGAGTATGGGATGGGTAGACTATCGGAAGGCCTTTGATAGCATCTCACACGAATGGCTTCTTCAGGTGTTGAGGTTGTACAAGTGCTCGAGCGCTATCATAGGCTTTCTTGAGATGGTCATGCCTACATGGAATGTTATCATGACGGCCCGTGGCGCGAACGCTTCCGTAACCACTGATCCCATAGTTATCCGCCGCGGAATATTCCAAGGAGATTCTTTATCACCGTTACTTTTTTGTTTGGGTATTAACCCAATTTCAACTTTGCTTAACAAATACATATTGAAAGGTTACAAATTAAAGAGCAATTTTTCTATCAATCACTTAATATATATGGACGATCTAAAAGTTTATGCAAATAATAAAAATAGTTTAAAAATTTTGTTAGATAGTACCGAAATATTTACACGAGACATAGGGATGCAGTTTGGCTTGGATAAATGTAACGTTTTACACATAACTGCCGGTAGAGTTAGTGAACAACATGGAGAAGGGCACACGTTACTAAGCGGGCTGAAATTCGAACACCTGAAAAAAGACGAGGCGTATAAATATTTAGGTATTAATGAGGCTGGCAAAATAGACCATAACAAAATAAGGGAACAGCTAAAAAAGGAATATTTCAAACGGATAAAATCAATAGTAACTACTCAATTAAATGCTAGGAATCAAATAAAAGCGATTAATACATATGCAGTGCCGGTTCTACTCTACTCATTTGGTGTAATTAACTACAAAAATAGCGATTTAAAGAACATAGACGTTAAAACTAGGAAACTTTTAGCAATTAACAAAGCACAGAAACAAAAAGCAGATATAATTAGATTGTATCTACCGATAGAAGAGGGCGGGAGAGGCCTAACAAGCATAGAAACACTACATAAAACACAAATAATTAAATACAAGCAATACTTAGATAATGAGCAGGATGATATTATTAAAATTATAGTTAGACATGATAGGGATAAAGATAAATACTCAGTATACAAAGAATCTAGAACAAACGCAATAGAAATAGGATTAACGCAAAACAATAAATACACAGATAAAGAAATAAAAACGGCAACTACACGAAAAGCAATAGAGAAATGGAGGGCCAAACCACTACATGGGCAGTTTTGTAAAGCAATATTAGAAAAGGAAAACATAGATAGGAAATCCTCTTTCAACTGGCTAAAAAAACAACCAATCTCATCAGCATTAGAGTCATCCATTTTTGCGATACAGGATCAAGCTATTATGACTAAACAGTTCGAAAGAGATATTTTGAAGAGGCCTATCGATGGCAAGTGTCGGCTATGTTTGACGAAAGATGAGACCACCCAACATATCATCTCTGGGTGTGAGAAACTGGCTGGCACATACTATACCAAACGCCACAATAACATAGTACAGTATATTTTCTGGGTATTGGCTAAAAAACACAAATTCCAAGTAGCTAGTCTCTGGTGGCAGGAAGGCCTAACACAGCCCCAGATTAAAGAAAACGAATCAGCTAAATTAATGTGGGAAATTCCAATTCAGACAGATGTAACAGTTACACACAATAGACCGGATATAATATATATAAATAAAATAGAAAATAAAACATATTTAATAGACATTACAGTACCATCAGACTACAACATAGGGCCTAAGGAGATAGAAAAACTAAGCAAATACCACCTACTAAAAACAGAGATAACACGATTATGGAACACACACACAGAAGTCATACCGATAGTAATAGGAGCGACAGGAGTAGTAGCTAAAAGCATTCATCGATATTGTGATAAACTAGATTCAGGTATAAACGTTAATATAATCCAGAAACAAGCAGCCATTCACACAGTAAATATTCTGAGCAAAGTACTGGGGGACACAGTCTTTGTGACAAATTAACAGGGGATCCGAACCTCCTTTTCCCTGAGGGTCTCAGGGCGGGAGCTAGGAAAAACCACCGGGGGAAAACCCGAGTAGAAAACTCCTTTTTCAAAAACATATATATATTATAATAGGACAAGAAGATCGCACCTGGCAAATTGTTCCAGCTTTCGATGTACGAGTAAGTACGCGGTATAAACGACGAGGCGAAACGCTTTGTCCGGACCGTAGAGGTGTTAAAAGTGGAAGGGTCGTAAATTAGTATTCATTTAAATCAAAAATTCGTACAGGAAAGGACAGAACTCTGTAACAAATTTTTCTTTTTATTTGGGTTCCGTACCTCAGTTGGCTAATACGGAACTCTTAGACCTATTGTCCACGGACACATAATATAGTTTCATAGATGCACGTATGTCATTATACGTTCGGTGTATGTCTGCAGCGCTTGGGCGGACCACCGTCGTGTCCTCATGAAGGCGATCGGCAGTAGCGATCTCTACTATGTTAGTTGGGAAATGGCGGCCACTTTTCCTATGTCAAAATTGTCTACCACCATGCTGCCATATTATTCATTTATTTTTAAGAAACAAAGAAAACCCGATACATCCAAAACTTTGTTTTATACGTAAACAAACAAATGAAAACTGCCTAATACCTATTAGAAAAGGTAAAGAAACCGTTGGTAACTGAAAAAAGAACGAACCGTTCTCTAATATTGGAACTCGTTACAGAATTTCTCTTTCATTATTATCTTATTGTCTTTTATAGTTATTGAATTTGGATCCTGAAAGTCCGACATAAAACTCAACAGTGTAAAAACACATTGAATTGAAAATCAAATCCTTATTTTATAGTTATTACCTATAATTTGGTACGGATCCCTAAAAATACGATTATGGACTTTTGTCGGCGGATTTCGAACAACAAATAAGCTTAGGTACCTAATTATATTACATTTTATATTACGAATAAGGTAGGGGAGGGGGGGTAGGTTTTGTAGGGTTTAAGATTTGAGAGATAGGTAAGTAATCAAGTGCGCGTTGGTTGTCAAGGTTACGGGCAGTATACCTCCTCGAAATCGATCTAGTTTTTTATTCAATTTTCAACCAGACGCGAAAGGTGAGCAATGGGTAGCTCGCCGGCCGGACGGTCGTCGACGTAGTGTTGCACGCGCGCCTCAAAGAGTTGTCCGCACAACCGTAGGGTCGAGGTCTACTGGGGTTATGGATTGACTTCTGAATGGGAAACCCGACGTCCTAGAATAGAAGGCGAAAAGGTAAGCTTACATAGGTGTTTTTTTTTATGGTAGGCAATCATCAGAATGACTTCCCCCGCTCTTAGGCGGAGCGGGAGGGCGTGTCAGACTTTTACTGACTAAACCCCTACCCCGTTCCTTCGTTGCCTTCGTTCTGGGGGGGACTCGGTGTCAACCTTTAGGAATACCACGTGACCCAGAGGCTTCGGCCCTGCCAGGCCCCTACAGTTTGCTGACATCTCCTTGAGGCGCGTGTGGAACAGAACGCGCTGTTGACGACTGGGCTCGGTCCAGATTATTTCCAGACTGCCGAAGCTTACATAGGTGTGGTTTTGTCATTAAAAGTCTGACAAGGCCTCCCGGGAAAACGAAGAACGGGAGAAGTCATTGGATGATTTCTCACTTTAAAAAAAACGCTAGTTGGCAAAAAAATATGCAGAACATCATAGCATAATCAGCCTTATAATATTCCCACTGCTGGGACTCAGGCCTCCTCTCTAAGACAGGGAATGGGCTATTATCTACCACGCGGATTCGTGTCTTTGAATTTTTGGTTCCAGGCCATGCCGGTTTCCTCACGATGTTTTCCTTCACCGCTTTTAAAGCAGCAATCGAAATTATTTAATGATGTGAACATATAGCAAGAAACTAAAAATAGCGAACAATTTCTCTCAGCCTTAGTAACCAAAACAATCTTTATTGTAGGACAGTAAAGTAATAAATTACAAAACCTTGACGATGTGATAGATGAGGAGGATCTTACATACAAGGATGGATCTCGTAAACAACGTCGTCAATTAATATTGTCTGTAAGGCTTAAAAGCCTGTAAAATATGAATGTGAGGTATGTTTATAGGAATAAGTTACATTACATGTGTTAAGTACCTACGTTATAAAGTACAGAAGAATGTCCTGCTGTCATGTAAAAGCACGCTTCGCTCGCTGATCTTGCTCGTTTTCGTTTTGGATTGGCTTTACTCCCCTGTCTTTTGGAAAAGGTGTTTCCTTCAGCTGTTGCTTAAGTAATTTCACTATGCTTTTTTGTGCCATTCATTATCTCGCTTTGCATCTGTTAAGCTTCCAAGCATAAAAGCATAAAAGTTACATTACATCTGTCTAGTACAAAAAGGGTTCTGAAAAAGGCTCGGTAAACTTGCTTTCTTTGCTAAGCTCGTTTCGCTCCTTCTTATCATGTAAAAGCACGCTTCGTTTGCTCGGAGCGTAAGTGAGCTCGCTTAGCTTGCTCGTTTTTGTTGTTGGTTGGCTGTATTCGCTTGTGTTTCGGGATAAGGCTTGGTTTCCAGGAAAGCGATGGCCCAGGGGCCATTGTTTGAGTAATTTCACTTGTTTTTCTGGTGCCATTTATCGTCTCGCTTCTCTTGTTACGAAAATGAGCTCGTTACACTCGGTTTTCTTTTTGCTTCGACTGTTCTTGTCATCGTGTCATGTGTACGCTCGTTCAGCATAATTCTTTTTTATAGTTTTGGTTATAACAGCTTGTAGTTCTTTCAACTTTTCTGTCGAATATTTTATAATTTTCATCATGGCACTATTGCTTGTGTCTACCGGATAAATTTTGATTTGATGCTAATTCGAATCATATTTGATTCGATTCCGAGCCTTAAAATACCTGAGTAAGCCGGTTGCTTTGTATTTTGTTGTCTCCATTAAAGGCTTGTCAATTTGATCCTCCATAATTCCTTTAATGAATGTGTTTAATCCACTGCCTCTTTGATTGGCAAATTCTGTTATATAAAGTGGTAGTTCTATTTTAAGGTATAACAGGAATTTAGTGGTTTTTTAAATGAGATTAATTAGCGACCATTTGTAAGTTGATGGGTTTGTAAGACCACGTTAATATTATGAAGGCGAACGTTTGTATATATTTGTTTATATTTTTAAGGTGAGATATCATCCAATTCGACTTCTCTCGTTCTAGGCTGCAACGTAATCATACTTTTACTGACTAAAACCAACTCTTTTGTTTCTTCTTTATCTGGCGTTCCATTCTAGGACTCCGGTTTTTCCTTTCGGAAACCAATGACCCCAGACGACTTTGTCCCTGCTAGGTCCTTATGGTTTGCTGACGTCTCTTTAAGGTGCGCGTAGAATACTTCTGGCAGTTGACGATTTTAGCTCAGTTCTGACGATTACCAGACGACCGGACGGCGAGCAACCTATTACTCCCCATCATAGTGCGCCTCACCATCAACGATTGCATCACTGCTTACCATCAGGTGGGATTGCAATCCAGAACTAGCTTATGTTATATTAAAAAAAAATCATAAAAATGTCGATCGCGTTAACATAAAACAAACTCGCACTAAGCACACTGATCCGCATCAACCTCTTTTATTCAGTTAATATAGGACGCTCAACGCCCAAAACAGTGTTCAGTCGAAATGAAGCTAATATACGTTCCATTGATCAATGAATTTGTAACACACCAGTCTAATTGCCATCCAATTTCGTTGCGTGAACTCTGAAGAGCATGTGTCAATATCATTTAACCTATTATGCGTTAAATATCAATTGATGGTGTATTATTTATGTATTAGGTAGGTGCCTACGGCTACGTCCTTATTTTTCTATCATAAGCTAACAAAATTGATGATTATTGGGTTGATGAAATAATAATTAAAAATGCAGGTGAAAATCGGATAATGTAAGCAAAGTCCGAATTGATGAAATGGTTTTTTTTATGAATCATAATTAATTTTATTAAAAAATTAAATGCATGAATTTTATAGTTATCTCATGAAACGTATTTTTTTTAATCATTTTCTATGGAAATAAAGAGGTTTCTTTTTATTGTTGATAGGTATTAAAACAATAAAATTAAGAAAAAGAGGGGGAAAATAATCGACGCCCCTCTAAGAATTTTGTACTAATTTGAGTACAGCCTGTCATAGTCAGTCTTTACTTATTGAATACAAGAAACTTGTAGCTGAATTACATAATTAATTAAACGCAATTTGAGTACAGCAACCTGTTACAGTAGTCGGAATTTAGTTTGTAAATATTCAAATAGATGTAAAACTTTTTTAACAATCCTACGATAAATATATTTCGGAATTTAAAATAATTATTAAAAGGAAATATTGATAGAAAGGTATATTTTTTGTGTTGTATGGAGCGGAAACTTTAAAAAAGTCGTACTACGCTCAATTGTTTCGCCGTGCCCAATTGAGTACGGCGGCCCTAAATGGGTTAAACATAGTACACCCTTGGGATAATATTAAACTATTGATGTTTGTTAAATAGGACGACATGAGCTGGTAGCAAGCTTATAAATACACTACAGCCGTGTTTCCGCTATGTCGTACCGATTAGTTTATCGTCGTACGATTATCGTCTCTAGCTGGTCCGGTTATAATAACTCTTTGTCGTAGCCACGATAAATAGTCGCAACAACGACACATGATTTTACCGTTACGGTTTAGATGTGACAATTTTTTTCCTGTTACGACTGTCGTACTACAGTTCAGTTCCCACTATTATGGCAATATGTTGTCATCGTAAAAAATATCGACACACGGTATATTGGATTGATATTGGAAATTTTTGGATTGACCTGGAATTGTAAGTTTAAATTAACTTTACATTAAAAGTACGTTACATATTCTATTTTTGGTAATAATTTATTAATTTGTTTCTTTGGGTTTCATATTATCGATGTATTTATAATCACAAAATCAACGTTTTTAACAAAAGAGAAATTTACGTCACCCGGAAATAGTAGATTTTCCCATTATAGATCCCAAACGCACTATAAATCCCACTTCACCGTTGCTACAAAGCGAACTATCCTCAAGACCTTGGTATCGATGACGAAGCAACATGCCCAAAAGCCTTGTAGCTAACAAATCGTATTTCCCCCTATGGTTCAACCCATAGAGTTACTGAGGCATCTTAGTGGCCGCTGCGGCTAGAGAAGGCATTTTTCTTTGTTTTAAAGGTTTTGTATCTGGTTTGGCAAAAATTGGACCACTTTGTTGTGCCTGTTTGTCCATCTGTCTATCTGTCCATCTGTCAAGAACATGTGAAAGGATTTTGCAGAAATAAATATCAAATACTCAAGTCCACTACTTCCTAAGGCAGTAAAAAAATAAAATTCTTCTTAGGAAATTTATTTTTCTTTTTTTTATTTGGATTGACTTCTAAAGATTAGGCCATTTATGCTTCGTATAAATGCAAATTTGGCATTCAAGTTAGGAAACAAAAACTTATACAGTACTTCTCGTTGACCTGAATCCTTAAAATTAGCTTAAAATAAGGTCTCATAGCACAAGTACCTAGGTATAGGTAAAAGTCTGAAAACTGTAGTAGTTACATCATACAATAATTTGTCATTTTTATGATTCGAAAAAATAAATAAAAATAGTCTTATTATTTATTTATTTACTAAGCATGGGCTTGCGTTTGACCACTACCTCACCTGATGGTAAGCGATAATGTGGTCGACGATGGAGCATGTTTGCCTGAAAGTAACTTGTCTTGGTATTGAACCTTTTTATAAATACGTCATACTTTAGGCAGGTATTCAGTAGCGTTTACGTGGTAAGGAAAAGACAAAGATTTTTTCTGCCTCTAATTGCTGACAGCGCGATCCTTCCATACTCTATAATTCTATCAAAAGATTTAGTACAACATAAATCGAGTCGTAAAATGACAAATGCTACCTGGAGTGTGATTCCAATGGTAGCAATACCACAAATAAGCGGTGGGCTTGGATCCGTACCAAAACGTTTCGACTTAATGGTCACATAAAGAGAATTACTTTATTTGAGAATTTGTGTTCATTGCGAAGATATTGAAAGTTGTTAATCATGGTGTTTTTCGTAATGTGACAATTTATATGATTTCATGTTCTGATTCTGGAAATATAATAATAAGGTCGTTGACATGTGAGATGTGGATTCGGCGATCATTGTACCGATAGTCGTATCAGGCAATGGCTTAATAGCAAGACCCTAGACCAACATCTTAGAAGACTGACTTTAGGTGGCTCAGTCCGACCGGCCGCAAGCCTACGGTGTCGAGGAATCGGGGTCGCGAACTCAACGTTTGGGGCGAGGGCCGTTCCCTCAGGTTAAGGATAACACTTGCGTCCTCGTCCAGTTCTTCTAAATATGGTGATTAGTTCCGTCCGCTGCGGTTTTAGGGAGACTGTAGGAGTGTTAGCGCTGCGTCACACCCGCCCCATCTGGGATGCGACAAGCTTTCGTAAGATAGAGTATTAGGGAAGGTTTATATCTAACGGAACATGCGTCGCGTAAAATCGGTCGCGTAACGCTAGACAAATGTATAGAAAAACACTTGATCGTTCACATTCAACCGATGATACGTTAGTGCGTCGAGCATCCAGCGTCTATTCCGTTTCCGTCAACGCATTGTCGGTCGACGTAAGAGCTAGTGAGAACTTAGGTAGACTTTTTTGCTAGATCTTGGCTTAAATTATCTGCCTAGCGAAAAAAAAAAATACACAGACAAAGCGATTAGACGCTTAATGTGAAAGGTCTAATTTGACGCTGTGGACGCGACCGATGATACGCTCGACGCATTTTCCGTCAGATGTAAACCGTCCCTTAGAGTCAACCGACAGATCTATGAATAGAGCGTCTTTTCATTGTTGATATATAACTCTGGCGAGGGTCGCGGGAATCCGATGGATGCTAGACGCATAGGACCGGTCGTTGTGGCGACGCTTACGGGGGGCCTATGTCCTGCAGCGGACGTCTTTTGGCTGAGATGATGATGATGACGATGTAACTCTGAGGTGTAGTGGCTAGCAATGAGCGTTATTATTATTAAAGAGGGCTATACTCAAAGTTTTCTAGCTTGATCTAATTTGAAATGAAGATATGTGCGTATTGAAAGAAATAGAGTTGGAAGGCCTTCGTCAAGGTGGACCAATAACTTAATGGGATTCGCAGGAGTTCAAGACGCACAGGCATGATGGACGATAATGGCGACGCTTCAGAGAGGCCTATGTCCAGTAGTCGACGTTTTTCAGCGGAAGTTTTATTTATTTAAAATCACCAACTTTATAGGCATTGAGAGTTCACAAGTACAATTAAAAACACTATTTAAGTGGTGCAACACTTAGCTTCATTTTCATTAAATGATAGAAAATACACCAAACAAGCCGCCTTTGAATTGAAACTGCCTTTGAAAATTTCTCTCTTCAGTAAAAATTACGAACATTCCAACAAACTTTCATCCGTTATTAAACCTCTTCAAGAGATGAATAATTTTAAAACTTCTCTATAGTTTTGAGTATGTTTTTTAGGTGCAAATTAAACAGAGTTCTGTTTTTATAGCATTATTTGCGTTTTCAAATCTACATTGCTTTCTAAATTATTAGTTAGTTAGTTAGCTTATTATGTCCCAATGCAAGACGAAGGCCTCCCTCTTCGTTTTCTACACACATCTGTCCTCAGCTGCTATTAAGGGCCAGTCCATCCAGTACTTGTATAGTTCATTTTCCACATACGCCTTGGTCTGGCAAGATGTCGCCTTGCGTTTAATGGGACCCAAAAAGTTAGTTTTTTAGCCCACAACTCATTTGACATGCGGCAGACATGTCTGGCCCAGACCCACTTTAGAGTAGCAGCTTTCTGGGTAACATCTTTTATCCTAATTTTGGTGCAAAGTATGGTGTTCCTTACGCAGAAGATTGTAACAATAAAAAATGTCAATTTGTATAGGTACAACCTCACTTACACCTATTGACCACTTCTATTTTTAACCCCACTTTTCCTACTACCAAAAATAATGATGTCCCTTAAAAAAGTAACACCCGGAAGAAACTACATACTTATACCCCATTGTTGTTGAAAATTTGCGGCCCTAAGCTCGTTATGTGGACCCTATTAGAAGATATTGTTAGAGATTTCTAAGCCAAAGGGACAATTTCAGATTGAAGTAAGGAGGTGAAAATGATTGTGTTATTTTGTCCTTAAGGGTTACCGTCCACCGACGCGTAGCTTTATAGATGCGATATAGAGACCATGACATGAACATGCAATTCATAGTAAAAAAAAAATTAATTTGTTAGAATTTACTTTGATAAACATTTTTTTAATTATGGAAACAAAGCTGTGGAACCAATGGTAGCCAGGCTCGAAATATTTGATTTCATGTTACTGATAATTTTCACAAGATGGTTTTTTAAAGGGCAATGACCCTACAGTTTTGGCGCGATAATAAAAAATGCTTAAGGGGTTGTCCCCTTAAAAAATATGGTAGTCTGTTAGAACTTGAGTTCTAACAGACTACAATATATAATAATATATTTCTTCTTGGCTTTTGGACTTTGGAACCAAAATGGATGATCTCCTTTTGGCCGATCAATTTCATACACCTGTGTGTAAAAAACTTTGTAAGTACAGAGAAATGTATAATCGGCACGCGAGGGTGTATACGCTTATATTAGGCTAAGTTCACATGGCCGCGCGCTACCGCCGGAAATACGTATACTTATATATAAAACTCTGGGGCCATGGGTTCGCATCTCGCAGCAAAATCTGGTGTCCTGAAACGAAGGCAAAGAATGAACAAAGGAGTGAGTTTTAGCCAGTATAAATCTGACACGTCTTCCCGCCCCGCCCAAGAGCGGGAAAAGTCCTTCTGATGATTTCCCACCTAAAAAAAAAAAAAAACTATACGTTGTGCCGTCCTGTCATTACCGCTTCGTCGACACAGTTTTACAAATATACAGGGTGTATAAAGACCGATCACATAGTCGATAACTACACATTCTGTAGATGTAATTAAGTAACTTAGACCAAGAAATATTGCTGGAAAAAACTTTTTTTTTTCCATCTTTAAAATTTTTTATTTTTTTTTGAATACTATAAATTATATTTACATAATAAATGACTAATAACTATAACAATAATATATAATAATAATAACTAACTATGACTAATAACTAATAAATGACTTAATAGATATATACAAACTAAAGATACAAACCTATATATATACAAAATTGAATCAGCATTGCCATCCAACGTGGCAATGCTGCCAGCGTTCTGGGCACTATTCCTATTGACATCAACGTGGATTAGTTTTTTGATGCCTAGTAAATCCCTTTTTATTTTTGTATAATAATTAATTAATAATAACTCCAATCAGCTGAGCGTTCGGCACTTCGGCCGCTCGGGATTAGTCGTTGAACCAACCGCACGCTAGTGTGTTTGAGGCGCTCGTTGTGTTTAGTTTTCATTGCATTTTTGTAACTTCAAATGCGTAATAATGTTTGTTCAGAAGAAAGTTTACTAATGATACTTGGAATACGATTTTGAAAAAAAAAAACGAAAAAAAAATTGACTTTGACCTTCAATATCTCCAGAACCAGTGAATTCCCAGGTATGGTCTAGAAGAAAAAAACTATTCCAGTGATGAGTTTTATGGAGGGGTCTTTTTATAGGCGATATAATGACGAATACGCGTCTATGAAGCTAACAATTCGTGGACAGTAGCCCTAAGTGAGCGAGTCTTTTAAGGCGAAGGCTATACTGGCCGGAGTATGGCCATTGTCTGGCTAGATTGCGATCAAGTACTGCACTTTACTTAAGGGTAAATGCTCCAAGAGTTTCTGTATTTGTAGTTCAGTATCAGATAGTATGGTGAGAAAAAATATTTTTGCAGTGAAACCGTCTGGTCGGAGCGGAGCATCCTCTCTTTTCAGCGGAGGTTTGTAGGACTTGTCCTTCTTATCTCTAAATACTAAGGTATAAAACATGAAGATAAAAGGGTACCTACAAAAGTAAATGTTGGATTCCACTATGTATTTGGCAATTCTATATTGACGAAATCGTGTAATAAAATTTAGGTATTTTCTGTGGAAATATGGATAGAGCGAAATGTATAAAATCACATAGAAACCTAAATTCATAATCCTACAACGCGGTATAAGAGTTTTCCGCGATATTAAATAAAACATAAACAGAACTGTTGCCCGAAATCAACTATCGGGCAGTTTCCCAGACCATACAAAACACCTATCTGGTCGAAGCATCGTCCCTTTTCAACGAAGGTGTGTGGTTCTTTACTCCCTGTTCCACCTATCTCTAAATGCAACGTAATTCAACTAAGGTCTAATATTAGAGTCAAAATGAAAAGATGTCTTAGTCTGCAATTTCAAAGCTTTTCAGAATTACGAACGCACGTACTTCCTTAGAGACCTTTTTCAATAAACTAATTAAATCAGACATAGTCGTATTTCACTATTACTATTTATCGCTGTACTAGTTTCTGTCAGTGGCTTCGACCACTTAAAAGCTGAAAATTGACCCCAGGGAACATAATCCCAGATCCCATGTAAAATTCAAGTCAAAAAGATTTGCCGAATCACATTTTTATTTGTCACGACGACAAAAAAAATATGATTAGACGATTACTACAGTTTTATACTTACTTATACTTGTGCTATAATACCGTGCTTCTTGCCAAATTCAGGATTCTCGTACCCTATAAACTTTGTTTTTGTAGTGAGTGTTCGACATTATCTATAGATTGCGTTGATTTAGAAGTTAAATTTATCATTTCTGCTTGAGTAGCAGACCTCCAAACGTTCCTGAGACGTTTACAAACTGACAGACTAACAGAGAGACAGCAAAATGATCCTATAAGGGTACTACTTTTTCCGACTTAGCTACAGAACCCTAAAAAAGACATGACGATGATGATGTCTTGCGAGGTCCAAACCCGTTTTAACGTACATCTCAAAAAAGAAATCCTATTACCTCCAAGCCATTACAACTTATCATTCGTTATTTACGACATGTTTTTAAAAAGAAATACGTTTTCGTATTTCGATCATGAAGTTCAAATATCAGAAGCGGGGAAGACACTTTTTTTTTCTAATATATCTCCTCCTTGGAGTGAACAAATATTTTCTTAGTGAAATAATATTATATGAGTTTGAATAATATGAAGCCGTGCTTCTTCGGAAAACGAACTACGATGTAATATGATGGAGTTCTTATAAGATGGCAGGTAGGGTTACTATGAATTTTTCGTTTGGAGGACTTTCCTGGAAAAATGCTTTGCTACTCTGTTCGTTGAACGATCCTGAAAGTTTATCTTGTATTCTATTTAAGCCACAGTAAGATACTGTTGTTTACACTAGAGTATGGGTAGCAGCATTCTCTGAATATTGAATCTATCACATTGCGATCGGCAATCCGCTTGACTAGGGTGGTGATTATGGCATACCGCGTAGAACAGATGGTCGATGGGGCCGAAAGCTTCTGGTGTGGCGACCGTGCACCGAAAAACGCAGCGTTGAAGGGCCGATGGCCCCTTACCCCTATAAGGTAGGCCGATGAACTGGTAAGGGTCGCGGGGATCCGATGGATGCGAGACACACAGGACCGGTCGTTGTGACGACATTTTGGAGAGGGTCTATGTTCAACAGTGTATGTCTTTCGGCTGAAATGATGAAGATACTATTAAACAAAAACGGTCTTTTGATTTATGGATGCTGTAAGTATTGCAAGCCAGAAAGGACGGAAGGCCCAGAGTTGGGGGATTCTTCGAAAGAATTATCACAGTTCTGAAGCAAAAAGGCTAAAATCCTGACAGTTTGTCTCTACTCAGAGTGGGAGGAAGTTTTTTTTTATGTTTTCACATCTAAATAAAAGGCCGATAAAGCTAAAGTATTGCAAGTCGTATAATAGTGGTATTGAAGATCGGGCAAAGTGGAGTAAGCTTAGCAGGAAGGTGGACCCTGGCAATGGCCAGGACTAACGCCAGGCAGAAGAACTAGAAGATTGCAAGTCGTATAACCTTACCTGGCATTTTAGTTTGGTGATTATTCGTGGTATGTCGGTAAGCTTGGATTTCCTGCGAATCTTCAAACTACTCGTACAAACTAATTAAGTATCTTATCTGTAACTATTTGATAATTCAGTTAGTTTGTAATCCAAACTAGGCCAAACTAGAAAAGTTAATTAAAATACGTGAAATTAGTAACAGTTCTAATTAGTTTCTCAAAAATTCTTCTTAGTTTATACTTATCTATATCTGTGTTATCTATGACAAATTAGGTTACTGATGAAATAGAGTTATACTAATATAATATTTTTTATAATAATAATTTTTATTCCTCTTCCACAAATAACAATAACAGTAGAAAAATACAACTTCTAACATTGAGGTGATATAATAATGTTAATTTGTGGGAGTAAAGTAAGCCGTGGCTTGTATTTTAATGCAACTTGATTTTTTTTATCTGTTAATGTACTAAAAATATGATAAGGTTTTTGCTAACCATTGGATTATTTATTTATATAATTTATTGTACACCTCATAACAGAATGGACAAGATAAATATTTTCAAAACTAAGTGTACAATAGGCGGTCTTATCACACGGGATTTATGATTTCTGAGTCGATAAACTTCGTTTTCTAATGAGACTTTTTAAGGGTGTGCATTATTCCAGTTAAGTACATGTAGTATAAACTACATAATCTAACCACTAAAAAGGCTATACTAACCGAAACAAGCATTAAGCAACCTTCCAAAGTTTTTCAACACCCTATCCCACAATAATCCAGGACTTGTCCCATAAAACGATCACGTATGGCGACCCCAGCTTACCGTAAGCTCCTTACATTTCTCGGGATCAGAATCCGCAGGTAAATAGATTTTACAGATGGTTTCCTAGCGCAGGGCTTAAGATTTGTAGTTCATAATTTTGCTCGTGAAATAATAAATATATATTGGCCCTATAGGAAGTGATTATATTGATGGAAAAGTAATAGAAAAGTTTTCTAGAGACGTGTTGCGTCAGCCTTAGATAAATTAGGATATTTTTTTGATTTGTGTCATCATATCATCTAATGGCTTCTCCCGCTCTATTTCGGAGCGGGAGCACTGTCAGACTTATGTTGACTAAAACCACACCTGTGTTCCTTTTTGCTTTGCGTTCCAGGATCCCTGACTACTTACAAAACTGAAATAGATTTCAGAAGTCAATCCAAAGAACAAAACTGGGGCCATCTCAGTAGGTTTCGGCCCTACTGGGCCCCTTACGGTTTTACTGACATTTCCATTTATATTACTTGAGGAATATTTTTTTGAGTTTAATAGACTTTCTAGGAAACTTGATATCGACTTGTACTTCACCAGTGTGGCGACCTTGCGATGGCAAATAACAGAATTTATTCTTCTATGTATTTAACTTCCCTCGAAACAAATTATTATTTGTATTAGTTCTTTTTATCGATATTTTATTTTTATCTATGTGGGCAGGTTATATTACACTATTTATATATTCTTTTAATAGTCTTCAAGCACTTTATAAAATACAAGAAAGAAATAATGATGAATATGAAAACAAAAGAAAAAAAAACAAACAAAATCAAACATAATTTAAAAAACCGGCCAAGAGCGTGTCGGGCCACACTGTTCATCCCATCAAGTTCAAAATAATGTTCCTAGAAAGTCTTTATAAAGCTCTACTTTCCAGATTTTTTTCATATTTTCTAAACTTATGGTTCAAAAGTTAGAGGGGGGAGACACATGTTTTTTACTCTTGGAGCGATTATTTCTGAAATTATTCATCATCTGCCTGGCCTTTTCCCAACTATATTGGGGTCGGCTTCCAGTCAAGCCGGATTTAGCTGAATACCAGTATTTTACGAGGAGCGGCTGCCTACCAGACTTCCACAACCCGTTAAATGGGGTAGCACGGTACTTCATGACAAGACTGGAGTCAGATTTACTGGCTTCTGACTATCCGTAACGACTGCCAAAGATCTCCAAATGACAGCCGAGACCAACGGCTTAACGTGCTTTCCGAGGCACGGAGGAAACTCGTTACGTTAAGATGGTCACCCATCCACAGATCAACCTAGTCAAGCGTTGCTTAACCTTGAAGATCGACCTGTGCGGCTGTTATTATCTAGCCACGAGCTCCTCTATTATCTCCTTTATTTCTGAAATTATTGATATAATCAAAAATTATTTTAGTAAACCCCTATTCATTTTTGAATACCTATCCAACAATATATCACACGTTACGGTTGAAATAATAATAAAAAACACTTTCCACTTTACATGTAGGGGGACACCCCAATAAAACATTTTTTTCCAATTTTTATTTTACTACTTTGTCGGCGTGATTGCTATACATATTTGTACCAAATTTCAGCTTTCTAGTGCTAACGGTCACAGAGATTAAGCGAGGACGGACGGACGGACAGACATGGCGAAACTATAAGGGTTCAGTTTTTGCCATTTGGCTACGAAACCCTAAAAATATGAAAATTTAACTTAATTTCAGTCTAATCGAGTTCCCTCGTCATATATTGGTATTAGCCAATCTGATTACCCTATATATCTACGAGGAACAAGGGCTTAACATGCCTTCATGGGCACGATAACGGTTTTCCTCGAAAAGGTATCCATTGTAACTTAATTATACACGAGAATTCGAGCAGTTAGCCGTAACCGAAACTTGTAACAGACAGAGTTCTGAACTTGTACATGTGTGATTACGGCCCAGTGTCCCAGTGTCCCAGATATACTGAGTTCTGTTCCCAGTGTGGACTTATATGGGCTGTCGAAGTTTGGGCTGAATACTGTTATATGTAGGCTATGTTTTCTAGTTGGTCACGTGTCGCTCAATAGGTATGGAATTGATCCTGTGCATTGTTACGACGAATTCGCCTGCTGCGGTCTTCCCGTCCTATTATAATTTAGGAGTCTTCAAGGCTAGAGTGAATAGGCTTTTGATAAACTAGTGCGCCTCACCATCAACGACTGCATCACTGCTTATCATCAGGTGGGATCGCGGTCAAGCACTGGTTTATACCAATAAAAAAAAATCTGAAAGAAACCTACAGTCCTTATGAGACTGTTCTATTAAGACCCTAGGCCAATAAAATTTTCGTTTTTCCTGATTATTCTACATGAAGGTGTGAAGGTCAGTTTCCTCCTAAGGGGAAAAGGTCTGGCTCCGCCTCCGCCGGACCCTGTGGTTCTCGTCCAGAAACTTGTAACAGACGAAGTTCTGAACTTGTAGATACATGTGTGATTACGGCCCAGTATCCCAGATATATTCAGTTCTCTTCCTAGTGTGGACTTATGTGGGCCGTTGGAAGTTTGGGCCGAGTACTATTAAAAATAGGTAGAGCTAGTATTAATGTTCAATGTTTTTTGAAATTAATCTTTTCTGCTTTTCCCGTTTCTGCTCATGGCAATCAGCATAACCTTCATCTAGGAAGGCAAAGCTAAATATTAAAAAAAAATTGCGCAAAGTTCTCAGTAACTGACCAAAGGTAGTATGTGCGGTCCCTTTTTTTAGAATTGACTTGAGGAAAGGTGTTCATTTTTAATGGGCTGTTTTATGGGCCTTTGAAACATTAGGGGACAAAGTTTCCCCCGACATGATGCACAACGCTCAATGTAAGAGGATGTTGCAATGTTGCCCAGAGTCGCAGAACTTGCCCCCCAATATTTTGTCATTTTGTTGTTGGACAATTGAGGAGCTCGTGGCTAGATAATAACAGCCACACAGGTCGATCTTCAAGGTTAAGCAACGCTTGCCAAGGTTGGCTTGTGAACCCCGTTAAGCCGTAGGTCCCAGCTATCATTTGTAGATTTTTGGCAGTCATAACTATCCAGTTTACGGAATCCTCGATGCGCGAGTCCGACTCGAAGTAGCCCGATTTTTTAATATAATTGATAGAATAAATATATTCAAGATCTTAACAAAACTGATTCTAATTTAACATGAAAACAAACGCAAATGTTAACTGAAGGAATACAGGCAAATTCTTGTCAATAAAATTCTGACATTTCCTCTCGCTCCACTCGAATCGGGAGTACCTACTTATCTAATGATTTCCAAATTCAAGAAAAAGGAAAGGTCACGGATAACTCTAGTCTCTAAACTTATTTATCAAAATGCGGTAAAAATTTATTGACAGGGAAAAGTTCTCAAGAAAAGTATTCGTAATTGACATTGAAATATTGGGTTCATAATTTTACCTAAAGGCGATGGAAAATTTCTATCCACTGCCGTAAGATATCGACTAGATTTTCTTGCCGAAAAACTTTACTTAAGCCAAAAATATAAATGAATATCTTCGTAACTCCATTAAAGTAAAATGAAAGAGAAGTCATGCCTATACTCGTAAAGCCTATTCAATTGTCATCTATATTTACTTTTTTACAGCTTTTTTCCCAACTATATTCGGGTCGACTTCCAGTCAAGCCGGATTTACCTGAATACCAGTATTTTACGAGGAACGGCTGCCTACTACACCTCCACAACCCATTAACTGGGGTAACTCGCTACTTCATGGCAAGACTGGAGTCAGATTTACTAGCTTCTGACTATCCGTAACGACTGCCAAAAATCTAAAAATGACAGCCGGGACCTACGGCTTAACATCCATCTGTGATGTGACCCTGGAAATATTCTAAGTTATTTGGTTTTGAATCCTCAACCCTTTACTGGAGAAAGCCACCTTTCAACCTCGCAAGCCTTTAATCTCTAAGGACTGCCGACATTCAGAAGCGTAGCTACAAGACCAACGGCCCTGGTGCAAACAAAAAACTGGGCCCCTTTTTTGACGTGGAAAATCATCACATAAATTGTCTTGCTCTAGGTGGAGTGGACAATGGTGGCCCAGTGGTAACTGTCCCGACTTGCAAGTTGTAGGTCGCGGGTTCAAACCCGGTCAGGCGCATTACTTTGTGTAATTTATTTTTCTAGACGTTTTCCTTCACCACTCTCAAAACGGTGAAGGAAAACGTCGTGAGGAAACCGGCATGTCCTAGAACCAAAAATTCGAAGACATGTGACATCCACCAAGCCGCAATGGGCCCGCGCGGTGGATTATGGCCCATTCCCTCTCCAAGAGAGGTGGCCTGAGTCCCAGCAGTGGGAACATTATAAGGTCGATAATGCTAATTCTAGGTGGAGTGGGCGAGTGTGTCAGAGTGTTACTGCTTAAAGAGAAGTGCATATACATGATAAGTGTTGGAACCTGTTTTATGTAGATTAGGAAGGTGGAAGATTTTTTCGCTAGTACGATATGAGGTTTGTTAATCAGGTTTCCCTGCCAGAGTATGTGTTTCCTGATAGCTACAACCTGGGAATCTTTAAGTCCAGAGTGAATAGGTTACTTCTAAACAAGCGTGCCATATCGTCGACCATGTTATTGCTTCCCATCAGATGAAATAGTGGTAAAGAGTGAGCCTATCAACAAGAAAAAAAAAGGTTACTGCCCTCCGAGTTTGGGGGCCCTTGGGTCCTGCCACTCCTAGTCCTTCGGTAGTTACGCCGGTACCAACATTCCAGCAAAATAGTTACCAAGTTCTTGTTATAAAGTTGCGAAATCAACGGAGTTTCGGCTTCGCAATCAAGCTTGATTGTTGCGAAAATGTAATATTCTGAATTCAAAGTGTATTTTATCATTTATAATGTTGTCCTCTTGACCGTTGATTGCACTTGTTGATATTTTGATATTCAGTTACTGACGCCTGTTACTGTAGGCGGCTGCAGTGTGAGTTCGTTTGTCGATTCGTTTTTGAGTAATAACGTTTGAATCCCCAAGCGGTCCTATCAGACCGCGCTGTTATTGTTTTAGTATTGTGTCTCGTTTTGCGGGTATCTGAGTAATTAACTTACTGTTTTTTTTTTTAACAAAAGTTGTTCATATATTGTGGTTAATTGAACAATTATTTTTACATCGTGTCTGAATATTTTACAAAAAAAAGTTAATAGTCTAAGTTAAAACAAAATCCAAATATCAAAAAAAATTACCACATAGTGGGACCTGATGATGGAGGGGCTCGTGGCTAAATAATAACAGCCGCACAGGTCGATCTTCAAGGTTAAGCAACGCTTGCCTAGGTTGGTCTGTGGATGGGTGACCATCTTAACATAACGAGTTTCCTCCGTGCCTCGGAAAGCACGTTAAGCCGTTGGTCCCGGCTGTCATT
The DNA here is from genome assembly GCA_030763345.1 of Mythimna separata. Lineage (NCBI taxonomy): Eukaryota > Metazoa > Arthropoda > Insecta > Lepidoptera > Noctuidae > Mythimna > Mythimna separata. The sequence goes on from CM061191.1 coordinate 5,195,377, forward strand.
TGGAGATCTTTGGCAGTCGCTACGGATAGTCAGAAGCCAGTAAATCTGACTCCAGTCTTGCCATGAAGTACCGTGTTACCCCAGTTAATGGGTTGTGGAGGTCTGGTAGGCAGCCGCTCCTCTTAAAATACTGGTATTCAGCTAAATCCGGTTTGACTGGAAGCCGACCCCAATATAGTTGGGAAAAGGCTAGGCAGATGAGATGATGGGACCTGATGATGGACGACACCGCTGAGGTCGACCTGGGAAGAGGTAGCAAGAAGACCTTGACTCCAACAGCAAGGGCTGATTATAGGTGACGTAAAAAAAGAATACCTGGGAGAAGTTACGGTAGGTGTTTGCCCAGAGGGATAGAGTAGGATTAAATACAAAAAACTTTTTTTATTTTGCCTAGGTTCGCGTTTTACCACTGTCTCATCTGATGGTAAGCGGTGATGTGGCCGATGATGGAAACTATTCATTCTTGTTTTATAGACCCCTAAGTTGTAGCTAGTTGTAGATATTTCAGTGTTGTGTTTTTGTCAGTATAGTCGGATTTTAGACTGATAGCTAGCTGGTTCACGTAAAATCATACAAGTCAAATATCATTGAAGTTTTAAGGCTTATCAATTGGCTTGAAACCAAACGCTCTATGAATAGCTTATTTCCAGTTACATTATTATGTATTCTACCAGTATAATAATTTACATAGCTGAATATACGTCAACGAAACTGACACCAGTCAGTTTAAATAAATTCGGGACATAGCAATGCATTTAGCAGCGGGACAGGCTGAATCAAAATCATTTTATATCGCGTATAAATGCGGTCGAAAATATGGTAGAGAATTATTTCATATCAATGGTACCTCGGACTAAGCGTTTCGACTCGTCGTTTATTCCGCGTACATCGAAGGACTGGAACAATTTGTCTGCTGCGGTCTTCCCATCATCGGATGGATCGGATTCTAATCGTAGAAGACACCTAAATGATTTATTTATTTATTAAACACTTTATGCACATAGAAGTACAGAGGCGGACTTAATGCCTTAGACATTTTCTACTATACTCCGTCGGTTTAGGTAGTTAACTAAATGTAAACAATCTTGGCATGTCTTTGTATCAAAAGGTGAGTACAGACTACAACATTTACTTGTAACAGAACAACGAGCCGCTCTATGGTATGTTCTAGTGTATCATCCTTTTACGAATTAAACGTCGAGCACGCTCGCCTCTTTGTTACAAACCAACGAGCATATTGGTGTAACATTTCGTCAAGCGTATTGGTGTAACATTTTGTCGAGCGTATTAGTGTAACATTTCGTCGAAGGAAAGTATGAAAAAAGAATGAACGCAAGGTACAACGAAATGTTGGTAAATGCACACTCGCTGTGAGCATTTACCCATAACATAACGCCGAGCATTCGCACGAACGTTACATTACATGAAAATGCTTTGGAAACTGAACTCTTGCCTGTATTGTACCATTCGTAAGAACGTTGCATTACAGAGAAATGCTCCAAAAAATGTTGTAGTGTATACTCACCTTAAAAGTTGTCTATAAATTGTATGTAAAAATCTTTGCAAATAGGTATTTATCTCAATCGGTGTTAGCTAATAAACTAAATTTAAATAATCTTTGTGTATATTATATACGACCTCTTTAGTATAAAAAGACATACCAAGATTGTTTACCTTTAGTTAACTACCTTTAACCGACGGAGTATAGGCAACCTTTGGGTGATGCAGAGAAAAACAGTGGTAGTAGATTTAGGTGTCTTCAAGGCTAGAGTTATTCACTCTAGCCTTGACTAGCTTTGAAGTTCTTAATAAACTAGTGCGCCTCACCACCAACGACTGTATTACTGCTTACCATCAGATCGGATCGCAGTCAAGCACTGGTTTATACCAATAACAAAAAAAAAACGCTTGCACCAAAGAAAGATACTACCTCAAAAGAGATAGGTGGGTTTAAGTCAGTATATGTGTTGATCTCTCTAACTCTACACAGAGCATATTTGATGATGTCCCATTAAATCAACATATCAATATTTTCAGTCAATTCAAACGAATCGAATTTATTCGACGTCAGCCTCTATGCGTGGGTCTGACATGACAGACTTTTGCTGACGTAAACCACACATATGTCCCTTTTTAAGTTTTAAGACCACGGGTTTTTTCATCCCTTTAGGGAGTGAATTTTAGGGAATCCTTTCTCAGTGTTTGTTTACGTCTAAAGAAAGCATTGTACAAAATTCCACGTTCCTAATCCCAGAAGTTTCAGCTGTAGTTGATATTGTTTCTCCTTTCATATGTAACTCGCTTCTGCCAACAGCTTCGCCCGCGTGAAATAATGTTTCTTCATAAAAACTTTGGAACCCCGTTTGTTACCATTAATTTTGAAAAATCATGTCTTATTGCTCGCTTATGTCAAAGCCTTGTACAAAATACCACGTTCCTAGTCCCAGTACTTACGGCTAGGCGTTGATATGTCAGTCAGGTAGTTTGTCCTTTTATATTGATGATCTACTGGCAATTAAGGTACAGTAAACATAATAATTTTATAAACATAATCGAGCCATCTAAACCTTCAAAACACGTTATAATTATTTAGTAATTACAATGGGCGTGCCCTAATGCCTTCGAACCATTTGGGGATAAAACGTGGCGTGACAGGTCACGTTATAATGTAAGTAAATGTAAACATGTCACTCCGTTCGATCATTCATCAATATTAAAACCAGCGTGTGTGGGACCATTTGTCATTATTACATTACATCACGACTTTCCTTTAGGGGCAGATGGACGTGGTAAACGGCTATGCCGACCCTGAACCTTATAAGATCACTTATTGCTGTCTATCTATCAAGATCCTTTCACTAGAAAATTTCTAGTCTAGAAATCATTAGAAGTATGATTTCTAGACAGCCAATTTCTTCATCTAGGGTAACAGCCAAAGTTACGTTATAAAGTAATAATAACGGTTAAATTCATTTCTTCACAATTTTAACCGTTGGGTTTACTAGTTTGTTAGTTTTGCCCTTAACTTTTGCTGCTTATTGAAAGGCGGTTCAATCCAAAGTCACTGTCATTTTGATGAAATTGTATAGGTTTCACTGCGTTTATCTCTACATTTTATTTTAGTGAACTTTTAATTTAGCTGTCACTTGGATGAAGACATTGACAAGATGACATTTGCTATTGACAACAGTAATGGTCAAGGAAAAGTTAATACTTTAATGATAGTTTTAGCTTTTATGAAAAAACTGGCTGTTAGTCAACATAATCTATTGCTATGTTGCGTTTCGTCGCATATTTTAACACTCAGGAGTACTTTCCGTTGCCCTAGAATCTTGAAATTTGGCATGAAGCGATGTCTCATAGCACAACTATGGTAAAAAGTCAGAAAACTGAAAATATGAATCATCGTCACCAAAAAATCATTTATTACTCGATTCGGGAATCATGCTATTTATATAAATAATTTTTGACTTCTACTTTCATCATGATGGGCCGCAATAGCATGCAATCAAAATAAATCTCTCGATTTTTATCTAATGGTATTATAAAAAGGTATCGCATGACAATTGGTCCTTTAAGGTTTGTGTATATTTTGAATGGGACTTGAATTAGATAGAAAAATAATTTCAGGGTTAAATAGACAAAAGTGGCACCTATTAAGTGACAAAGGTAAAAAAATAGTTTAACTAATTAGAATGACTAGCAGAATCAATTGAACCACTTTTTAATATAGGTCACATTTTTCAAAAAAATCAACAGTAAAAATGTGGCTTTGTCTATTTACTAATAAGTCAAGCAATCACCTACGCAAACCCACCTAAATAGGTATACAAACATAAAATGGTAGTCGTCCCATTTAAAATTTCTTATACGCAGGATAATATAGTTCATATTTCCATGCAGATTTGAGTCTTAAACAAATTAAAACAGCACATAAAACTTTAAAATTACTCTTGAAAACCGGCATGTCCTAAAACCAAATTTCAAAAACATGTGACATCCGCCAATCCGCACTAGCTGGGTCCGCGCGGTGAATTATAGTCCGTTCCCTCTCCTAGAGAGGAGGCCTGAGTCCCAGCAGTGGGAACATTATAAGGCCGATAATGCTAATGCTTAAAATATTCTTGGCTATGCCGTCCCGGTCTACCTAGGCCCTAAGTCAAGAGTCTCCACTCAAGTGTTTATTATTGACGTGTAAAAGAGTTTGAAAAAACCTATTTGCAGAATAAATATCATTTATCATTTATCATTTAAGTTATATTAACACCAGGCCACTACACAATTCGTGTCATCATTCATAATGAGGCCGCCTTAGAAACAGTTCTCCCTAAGTAATGTATGGACTTGTGTAATGTCTGCGAAGATTACTCTTGTTCATTATTCTATTTTATGACACCCTTGAGAGAGCTTGGTGAAGTGCGTCCTTGTGTGTTTCGGTAGGTGCTACAAGGTTTGATAAATTATTTTCACTTAGAATATTTTAGTTTGTTAATAAGTTTGCAGAATCGCTTCTTTGGTGTTACTAAGCCTACCTAGCTTTGAAACTCGGTGTATCTGGTACATTAAAAGGCTTGAAGCCACCTAAAAGGCAATAGAATGGGTAATGCTCGGAGTTTCCTTGCGTGATCACATCAGAAATGAAGATAAGTATCTGCAGAAGAACCAAAGTTACCAACATAGCCCGAAGAATCACCAACATTAAGTGGCTGTGGGCAGGGCACATTGCTCGCAGAACAGATGGTTGATGGGTGACGAAATGTTCTGGAATGGCACCCGCTTACGCGAAGACGCAACGTCGGAAGGTTTCCTACAAGAAGGACCGACGACCTGGTGAGGAACAGTATTGATCATTGTGACGGCGCATGGGGGAGACCTATGTCTAGCAGTAGACATATTTCGGCTGAAATTATGATGATGATGATGTATCTGGGAGAAGGGAGAAGGAGTGTCAAACTTACACTAACTAAAACCAACTCGATTTCTTTTTAGTTAGGTAACCTTTGAGTTCCAGGGCCACGATGACTTAAAAATGCAGCACTTTCTGGGAGTCGTCAATAAATGGTCTCAACAACAGGAAACCACTGACTAACTTTCCACTATGTATTTCTCATTGAACAAAAGTGTGCGATCCCGTAGACTATACTGTCTTTATTTTCATTTTTGAAATTAAGAATGTCCATAAATACGTACAGCGAGTGTCCACCCTTACGTTGTTAACATTTCTACGGTCCAGACAAAGCATTTCGCCACGTCGCGTCGTTTATACCGCGAACGTCGAAGGACTGGACCAATTTGCCTGCTGCGGACTTCCTGTCCGACTATAATTTATGTGTCTTCAAGGCTAATGTGAATAGACTCTTAAGAAACTAGTGCGCCTCACCGTCAATGATTGCATCACTGCTTATTATCAGGTGGAATTGCAGTCAAACACAAGTTTACATGAATTATAAAAATATATTTGGGAAGGTTAATAATACTTTTTACAAATTTATCTGGTACCTACCTTAGTAAAATCACGATTAATTCCCGTAGAAGTTGGTTCACAAGCAAGTAATTCTCGTATTTATTACGTTAAAGCAAAATTTTCGTTCCGACAAAACCAATCAAGCGATGTCTCAAAACAAAGATACATTCCGTCTCTACTGACGAAGCAAGTCAACTGTCCAATGTTCGTAAATCCCGTATTATTGAGCTACAAAGCAGTAGAATGAGCTTGGAATGGTACAGTCAACCGCACGCGGTCGTGATGCTTCGAAAACTCTTAGTAAATATCTGCCCAAGCGTTTTTCCAACTATGTTGACATCGGCTTCCAGTATTTTAAGTTTAGCAGAATATAAGTATATAAGTATCTATACCTACTTAGATATTTTTTTTTGCTGCTAGTAAATAAGTTAATGGCTAAATCTTTTCATTTGACACAGGCCTACATGGACACTCATATAACGTCAGAAGCACGGTTACACATTAAATAGTTCCCGTTCTGACTCGAGACGAAGGGCGCTTGCAATTATGCTTTTTTAGACGGCCTGCTGCAATGCCATTGGATGTTTGAAAGAGGTTGGTTTGCGAGGTTTGGTGTTTGTTTGTTTGTTGTGTCTGATCCTGGAATAAAAGCGAAAAAGGGACATAAGAGTTTCATAGGACTTCTCCCACTTGGGCCTAGAGTGAGAGAAGTCATTGGATGATTTTCCACCTAAAAAAAATACACATATTATAATAATAATAATATAATAATAATATTCCACAACTTTCACACAACATCATCTAGTCCCAAACTAAGCAGAGCTTGTATTATGGGTACTAGACAACTGATAAACATACTTATATACTTCTAAATACATACATATTATAGATAAATTACACCCAGACACAGAACAAATGATCGTGCTCATCACACAAACATTTGTCCTGGGTGGGAATCGAACCCACGTCCTTCGGCATAGCAGTCAGGGTCACTAACCACTAGACCAACAGGCCAGTCACAATATTGTATAAGTACTTGTTAAATGGCTTATCAATTGGCTCTAAAACAAGTTGAACTGGTTGATAGAATGACACGTTTAAAGTTGATTGAAATAGAATATTGTTCTTTTGTATTAGTGGCACATTTTTAATTTTATAACTTAATTTATACAAACCTTATTTTCTATTTAAGTTTATTCTACAAAAATTGCCCTAAAAATGTGAAAAACCCTTTTTACAAGGACATACTTTGAAAATCCAAGTTCAAGGTCAAACGCTCACCATTGACGTGCAGTTGACTGTAGAGTAGAATGTGCCGGTTTGGACGCTTGCCAAATTCTCAAGTTATTGTATGGTGCTGCCGATTTATGACAAAGATATAGGTATTAGATCTGTCTGTGGTTTCTCCGTTCCTAGCTACTCGGTCTCTGGGATTTCTAACATTGTTTAGTGTGAAAAAGGAATGTTTAAAGTTTTTGAAAAGAGTAACCATGGAGTTTCTTGCCGGTTCTTCTCCATAGGAAACGACCAATTTGGAACCGTGCGCTAGTTTTTGACGTTTTATAAGTGCCTATGTAGGCCTATGTGAAATAAAAATATTTTGACTTTTTTTAAAAATCTTTAAATACGAATATTAAGAATCCATTGCAGTCACATAGTATTTTATGGGTTTTGGCTCTATGTCAAGTTTTAATTTTATTTAAAAAAAAATTACTAATTTACTTTTTAGGATTTTTGTTTTTGCCAGACCCTGTTAAAAAGAACACTAAAATATTTTTTAATCTCGTAGATAAGTACGTTTGAAATAAGAAAGGGTTAGATTCATGATTAGGGTTAAATTAATAAGTACCTACCTATATTTTATATTTTGTTTTTTGTTTCAGGTAAGACCTTTTTCTGAGTTTCCACAAAATAGCAGAAAGCATATTCAAGGACATTTATAAAGTTTTTCAACTATTCAAGAAATACAGTAAGTAATTTTAGTTTTTCGACGTCTTTTTTGGTTATTAAGAATACAAAAGCACTACGATACCCAATATGGTAATAATGGTCATTGTTTTGGAAAGGAAAAATAATGCAATATGTAACGAAAACCTTGAATGCCTCCATATATACCGAACATCAGGAAAAAACGGTTAAACATTTCACCCAAAAAAAAAACACAGTTCTGCCAACATTTTACGCTACACGAATCGCGTCAACTCTCTCTCGTTTACGACAAAAGCGCGAGACATGACGTGATTTATTTCGACGCCGTGACGTCATGCTGATTACGTCATTAAGATAAGAAGCGTTAGGGTGCGTGTCCAGTGACGCGGAGCGGGGTGGGGATGACATAAGTGGACTGTGAATTGACCAATTACAGTGCCGAAATCTTCACTCTGCATCAGTGGAAACAGTGTATGTAGAGCGGAGTGAAACTGAGTAGACTTTCAAATAAAATGTATGAATACGCGGCCCCGAGCCGGACAAAACGGAGTCAATTAGTGGAGGGTAGCGCGACGGTACGACGCTGCGGGTAGGGGTTTTTTAGGTGGAAAATCGTCCAATGATTTCTCCTACTCTAGTGCTGAGTGGAAGGGCATGTCAGACTTTTACTGCCTAAAAACCTCTTCTACGTGCCTACTTTGCCTTCATTCCATGACCCTGGGTTTCTCTGTCGTACAACCCATGGCGCCAGTTAGATTTGACCTTGCTGTGCCCCTACAGTTTGTTAAAATCTACTTGAGGCTTACGTGCAATACATTAGGTACACACGGTGACCGGACCGACGACAAGTTACCCATTGCTCGCTGTCCTAGTCCACTAGGAAGACTTATCAAATCGGGACAGAACAATCCGCCACGCTTTAAAGTAAACACACTACACACACACACTACTCTTTCACCGCTCCGGTCCGCTCCGCTCCACTCATTTCCGTTTCAGTGGAAACGCACCCAAAACATCGGACTCCGTTGCGTGAGCGTCATGTTAAGGACGGGACGAAACAAAATTTGATAATTATCGCTTTCTGTTGAGTGACGTCAGATAAGAATGCAATTTGTGTGACCTAGCCTTAATAGGTTTATATGTAATTTAAAACGATTTTTGAGTTTTAATGGAATTGTACAACCACCCGTGAAGGAGAAACTAGTGATTGGTCTTTTAGGAGAATGATAGATGATTTAGAGTTAGATAAAGTTATTTTATCGAGGGCAGAAGATTTAAAATTTGAAGTCAGAATTTTTTTTGAAGTATGACTTTCTTCTTTTTTACAAACTTTTATTTAACTTGCAATGTATATGTGTATGTTAGGTATGAAACTAAATGATTGATGATTAAGACAAAGTTATTCTATCACGGCCAGAAAATTTTAAATTTAAGTGAGACTTTCTTCGTTTTAAAAGCTTTTACAAGTGTTTAATGTTTAATAAGTGTGTAGCTATGTTTGTTCGGATAGAATCTTGTAACTCAATTTTGAAGGTGACATCTTCCACCGATTGAGCTGAAATTTTGTTTACACGTTAATTGTCGATTACAATAGCTGTGTGTTGTCAATCTGAATCTAAAAATAACGAAACGTTATTTTTATTTACGTCATCGACCAGATGTATTTTCCAAACGTCTGAACCTTTTTCTAGATTTCCATAGAAAACAAGGTCGAAGCCAAATCAAGGTCAAACTTAATGTCAGTGAGTTCATAAACATCCGGGCCCACGCCAAACCATAAAAATATTGATACTGCGTTCCGGGCCAACAAAAACGAAAACAGACTTCGCTTCGCAAAATAAAATAGCATTAAGGTTCAGCTCACACCGAGACGCGACGCGACGACACATTTTAATAGAGTGACTCAAAATAGAACTTTATTTACTACACGAAAAGATACATGTTTCATTGTGAGAATTTAGAATACGTTGCTTCATGCAGCGCTGCGTCTCGTGACACCGCGCGGCGTCTCGCTGCGCAGTGAAACGTTTTTACATTCGCAACATCATCGTGTTGCTGACGATTTTACAATGTGCCTTGCGACGCAGCGCGAAATCACTGGCCTTTTCCTGCATTGTCGCGTCGCGTTGCGTCTCGGTGTGAACTGACCCTTAGTAAGCGTATATTCTTCCCTAATGTAATTGTATATCTTAGAAACGTCAGAGCTTTGTATATCTTTTTTCACAAAACAAAAAAGGAAATAAATTACTCGTTAAAATATCACATTGCAGTCCAAAAAATGCGGGCGTCACTTGTTTTGTAAGTCATTCTTCTAAGTGAGAGACAGGAGAAAGACGTAAAACGTTTCTTATGTATTACAATCTCGTGTGACAGTGTTTGTTATGGAAAATCTGGGGTTCTGGTTCTCAAGGCTAGGAAGGAATATAGGAGAGGGTTTTGGTCACTAAAACTCTGACACGCCCTTTCGTTCATCTCTAGAGAGGGAGCAGATATTAAATGTTTTGGTTATGTTGTTAAGTTATTAGGTGATGCCTGTGGCATTAAGTCCGCCTTTGTACGTTAACTTGTGCATGTAGTTTTTAAAATAAAAAAATAAAAATGTTTTCCCACCTAAACAAAATATTTCGGAATATTATCGAAATTCCGGTTTGAACGATTTTTATGAAGTTTTTTGTAAGTAGATATATTTAGTAAGTCTGAGAATAGGTCATAGGCTATTTACCTCAACTCGCTATTTTTATCTTCAGTAAAATTTATATGGCATAACAAGGTTTGCCGATTCAGCTAACTTTAATAACACAAAACTTATATTTTTTCTTTACTAAGTAACTTGAGGCCAAATATGTAAAAAAATAAAAACCAGGCTTAGCTTAGTGTGAAACTGGTACTTGAAATGAAATTTTATAAGACCGTCATGTCATTACAGGTCACCCGGCTGGTAAGTCGCTACGAGGATGACCTACATCTTTTTGCAATTTCTCTATCTATGTATGTATGACGATGCATTCACAAACATGTAAACTCAAATACAAATATTTTTTCCGTGTGAGGAACGAATTTGTGCGTCGATGCCCATATCATTTACAATTAGGATTACTATTTTCTTGAAAAACTCTACTACCTCTTAGGTAGTAGAGTTTTTACTCTACCTAAGAGCTTTTGCGTAAAACAGTACTTAAATTATTATAATTGTAGCTAAACCTTCCAATTAGTGTGTATAAAGGTGTGCATAATTTTAGTTACATTTTACAAGCCCATCTTTTACGAATTTATTCTTTACTTAACAGATACTCGTATATAACATCATGTAAGTAGAATAAATATGATTCGGATATCACCCACATTAATACATTTGAGGGCGCAGTTGAAGAGCTTCTTATACGAAGTGGAAAAGACGAAGTATCACTTCGGTATGTGCATGAAATTAACAGGATACTGCAGTAGCTTTTTTATGTGGGAAGTTATTCAATGACTTCTTCCGCTCTAGGGTGGAGCGGGATGTCAGAATTTTACTGAGCCACTTCAATGTTCCTTCTTTGCCTTGCCTTTCCTTGTAAGGGCCCCCTGTGGGGAGCTCCGTCAACCATATCTAAGCCATCTAAAATTAGCTTTAAAGTTGTTAGATTGGCTTGACGAGTTGAACTCCTACCTAGAGGATTGGCTAGAAGTGTTTAAGAATATAGAAGAGTGGAAGAATGGAAGGGACGTATCCCAGTAGTGGGATAGAACAGGCTCATAATAATATATTTTTATGCCATCATAAAAATAAGAAAATCAGTTCATTTGTGTGTGTGACGGGTGACAGGACAGAATGGAAGAAAAAAACATGTTGCGCCGACCCCAAGTAATATGGGATAAGGGCAGGAAGAAGAAGAAGAAGTTCATTTGTGTGTGTTCATTTCCATTATGAAAGATATTCGAATTTACTTAGTAACTTAGGTCCATTTCTGTAGGTTTTTGAACACAAACCATAGAAATAGATTTATGTATATCAAACGCCAGACAATTTAATAATATAATCACATTAATTTTGTGATAATTTTCGTTACATAAACGTTGGGTTTTATTTCCGAAAATTCACCTTCTAAGGCAGTGGAATTTCTGCACTCCCACTTACATTTTCGCCCAAAAACTCCATATAAATACGGATCCATTCATTTCCGTTTGGCTCTCGTCAAGATGATAACATCTTGATGTCCTTGCCTGAGCACAAAAACGTTTTGCGAGAACAATGGCTCGTTCCAGCCTCTTTGCGAGCAGAATGTGTGAGGCTGTGTAATTGTAGACAATTATGTGCCTTTGTCAGAATGTAATGTTGCTGGATTGGTCATTAAGTTCTGTTGTCAGGTTTTTGAGTGTTTTGGCGTTGGCGAAAATGTGGTTAAGGAAGTGTGTTTCGGGTTGGATTAAGTGTTTTTTGATTGAATTTGTAATGAGACTAGGGGACGAAAGGTTCCATGTAGCGTTAGACCCAGTGCTGGTAAGTTTTCCACAAGGTGGACCGGTGAGGGTCGCGGTAATCCAATGGATGCGAGACGCACAGGTCGTAGTGAAGACGCTTGGGGGAGATACAGCCTCATGTATGTTTTCTATCAGATTTTAACAGAGTACCACCACCCTATGTTTGCAGTGGCTTGTGGCTAGAACTTCTCACTACCTTGGTAAGGTATTGACGTGCATAAACCTCTGTAGCCAGGCCATTTTTATGTAATTTATTTCGTCACCACTGCTCTTAAAACGGTGAAGGAAAACATCGAGATGAAACCTGCATGTCCCAGAACCAAAAATCCGACGACATGTGACATCCAACAACCCGCATTGAGCCCGCTTTGTGGACTATGGCCCATTCTTTCTCCTAGAGAGAAGGCTTAGGTGTCTCAGCAGTGAGAATAATATAAGGTATATAAATAAGGTTCGGTTGAAGATCAGCGTCAGGCAACTGCCATGTAGTTGTCTGGCATTTTTTGCTGAACTGGACCTATTTAGCGCAGCCGCGACACACACTGTGCTAGTTATTCTTCTTTGTTTTATTATTACTTTATTTTTTGATTCTGCATTATGTGTGTCTATCTAGTTATGTCACGCAATTGACAACAGCTTAATTTTTTGTGTGTTGCTCAAACATTATCTGTCTATGAATCAGCTTTTTCCCTGTTTACTTAAGAATTGAGACAGCACAAGTTGCCTTTTGCTTTCTAGGGTCGAGATAAGTCAATCACTAATAGCATGCAGTTGAAATTTTCGCTATGCTATGAGACTGTGTGAACCTCGTCACATTCTGCAGACGCTATAGCCTGCAACCAACTACGCCATACTTCTTCCCTCTCTACTCTCAAGCTTTCAAGGTTTCATTCAGACCCATTGCACCTTTTATTTCACGGCGCTCAGTATCAAAGCTCGCGAGTTTTACCCTTGAACCAGTTACTCCTTTGTTTAGCCGAGTGCTCTACTGTTACTGTTCTCGTCGCTTGCAGACTTTTTGTATAGAAATGATTTTTGTTCTGCAGTGATGGTTGAGTTCTTTTGCCGATTGTTAGTAAAGAAGTGTTCTGTTGAACTGTATGACCTTCAAGTAGGTTCTATTCTACCTTCAGGAAAGTGGTGTAATCGGCTGCCCATTTTATTGCGACAATTGTTTTTTGGCCAAAGGAAGTTGTAGGGACATCTACAACATCTATGTTGCCACCATAAGAACTAAAAAGACACACCCAGACATACCACTTTTAGTATGGGACCAACCCTGAAATCGTGAAAAAAAATTCAGCTGTCCAGTAAATTTTGTCGACTTATGCAAACATAAATGTACAGGACACCTGAATTTTTTTTTGCGATTGCAGGGTTGTTCCCATACTAAAAGTTATTCGTAATGATGAGTATTGTCAGTGTTTTCATTTATGATCGTATTGTCATCCCCACATTGTATAACGCATTTTGGGAACACATTTATTGTGCGTACAGCTAAACAGTGCAATTCCCTGCCGGAGTCTGCCTGTGTTTCCTGATAGCTACAGCTTAGGGGTCTTTAAATCAAGAGTGAATAGGTTACTTCTAGGTAAGTGTGCTTCATCGTCGGCACGTGGCCGATTATGAAGCGCGATTACCATCGGGCGAAATCATAGCTATATAACTAACTAGCAGCCGGTCCCGGCTTCGCACGGGGTAGACAATTATTTATTTTTGGAAATTTGGATATAAAACACTTTTTTTAGTGTTAGTTTTTTACGCCTTCTGTTACATTGTTCAAATTTTACCAAGGATCCCTAATTTTTTCAAAATGAAATGTAGCCTATGTCAAATTGGAAGAACGTAGCATTCTATTGGTGAAAGAATTTTTTAAATCGGCCCAGTACTTTTTGAGCCTATTCATTACAAACGTACAAAAATAGGTACAAATCTTTCCTCTTTATAATATTAGTATAGATAGATTATCAAATAACTTCTTCCGCTCTGGGTGAAGCCAGAAGGTGTATCAGATTTCTACCTAAAACCCACCTGTATTCCTTCAAAAATCTGATACAGCGGTGATAGAAGAGTCATCCTTTACGTTCCAAAGCCATGGTTCCTCTTTCGCACATCCCCGCAACCCAAAGCCAGCAAAATACCGAAATACCTCGGTATGTTGTAAACATCCACTAACTGCCCTTTAACAAACAACTATTTAGTAACCGTCCTTTAATTACTTCCATTTTCATTCCCTTCCTACACTTAGACCGCTCCCCGAGGTACATAACATAGTATTAAATTAATTACTTTCTCATAGTTAGTAGTGTATACAGCAAAAATCTTATTTCCCTTGAGTTCCTGAGGTCTGGCCCGAGCGGTCAGCTTTAAATTTATACTGTAGACACAAGGTTCAGAATGTTGTTGTAAGATATGAATAGGAAGAGCTTAGAAGAGCTTATAAGCTATCTCTTGTAACATTTTTGAGTTCGTACAAGGCGTGTGCTTAACTCTTTACTGCACCGACACATTGTCATATTAGTGTTTCGAAAAATTTATTGATTTTGCTGCAGTCTTCCTTTCTGATTATAATTTGGGTGTCTTCTAGGCTAGAGTGATAGACTAGTAGTAGTAGTGCGCCTCACTATCAACGATTGTATCACTGTTTATTATCAGGTGGGGTCACAGTCAAGCACTATTTATGTAGGTAACATAATAAATCATCATCTCAGCCGAAAGACGTCCACTACTGAACATAGGCCTCCCCCAAGCGTCGCCACAGCGACCGGTCTTGTACGTATATAAAATCATTCTAGTGTTTCGAAAAATTGGAATATCTGTAATGTTTTAAATGATACATAATTATGTCATAACATTTCTCTGTCTCATTATAACTTTCACGCGACATAATGTTCTAATGGCAAAGATGACACACTTTACCCACGCCTAATTTACGATCCATCCCAAGGTTGTCTGGTAGATATCGCGATAAGACCTTCATTTTACCTATGGATGTAAGCTCGTGTTAGTTTTTTGGAATACAATACATTTTATTCTATTCTATGTTTAGAACAGCTATACTTAACCTCCGGCCCATGGACCGCATGTTGCCTGTCAAGTTGTTCCGAATGGTCTCGTAGCCTAGCAAAATAATGGTGGTATAATTTTATTTATTTATTTCAACTTCATGTACAGTCAGATGCAAAATTGCGTAGATATTACAGGAAAAAAATCGTGTGAAGCGAGAAATGACGCAATGAGTATTTTTCGAAGATTTGAACTCAAACGTTCAAGGGATAATGGACCTTAAGGTATCCATGCTATTTTGCATCGTACCTTACATAGGCGGACTTAATACAACAAGGCGTTGCATGGTAGTTTCGTATTTATTCAGTGTTTTGGCAACTACACGATGCTATAGTGAAACTGCTAATATAGTGAAATATCTAGTTTTACTGTACGGAATTTTGTTCATTTCATTAGTTCAGTTCATTAGTTGATGTTGAGTGAATCAATGTTGGTCCCGCTAACAAAACTTTTTTGTTTTGTTAGCGGGACCAACATGTTTGCTTGGCTGTCTGTTTGTTCCGAATAATTTAGAAAACTATATTGAAATGAATTTTAAACGGATTTTCATTGGTAGCTGACGTTACAAGGAGACAACTTTTATTTTAGAACAAGAATTAGGTAAATTTCTGCGCAAAACAGTGGCTCTTAAGTCGTGGACACTAATCATAAAAAAAATCTAGTAACATCCCGCACAGAGTATTGCCTATATGTGTGCCAAATATTTTTTTTTCTTTCCTCCACAGATATCTTTAAATACCGAATATAAAACAGTAAATACTTCAGGGGAAAGGAAATCTCAGAAAAGTCTCCTCAATTTACTTAAACCTCATTTTTGCTGATACACAAAATCTCTGGCGACTTTTTTAATACGACCTCATCTGATACGAGTGTCGTAGATTCATTATTCAAGTATTGAAGACAAAAACATTCGACAGTGACAAATATATTTTTGTCATGAATTATCTATCACACGGTTTTATTCTTGAGATAAAAAAGCCTGTGTTTATTGGAATGTCAAGGCTTGTAGAGCTTAAGGCTTTATTTAGGCATAGGTACACACGCACCACAATTACACTACATCGCAGCGACAGAAAGTGGTTACGTGTGAATAGTGTCGCTGCAGTTTCTTGCAGTGCATCATCATCATTATCGTCTCAGCCGAAAGACGTCCACTGCTAGACATAGGCCTCCCCCAAGTGTCGCCACAACGACCGGTCCTGTGTGTCTCGCATTCATCGGATTCTTTCGGATTTTCGGATTATTTCTTGTATTTGCGTTGTAGTAACTACAAATCACCATCAACACCATCAACGATTGCATCACTGCTTACCATCAGGTAGGATCACAGTCAAGCACTAGTTTATAACAATTAAAAAAAATATTGGATTAAGGTCTCTTTCTCGTAGAGAGGAAACCTGAGTCCCAGCGGCGGGAACGACATTATAAGGCTGATGCTATGATATACTAAAAAGATAGATTTGTGGATCTTTGGTAGTCGTTACGGATAGTCAGAAGCCAGTAAATCTGACATCAGTCTTGCCATGAAGTACCGTATTACCCCAATTAATGGGTTGTGGAGGTCTGGTCGGCAGCCGCTCCTCGTTAAATACTGGTATTCAGCTAAATCCGGCTTGACTGGAAGCCGACCCCAATATAACTATATTGGGGTCGGCTTCCAGTCAAGCTAGGGTAAAGGGTAAAGGCTAGGTAGATGATGATATGATATTCTAAAAATAGTGCCCAACTACGTGTTTTGTTGTGGTGTGATTGTAGTACGTCTGAATAAACCCTTAGTAATGTAACTTCATGTATAAATTACATTTGAGAAAGCACAGAAATGGGCCGAATTTCGTGCGAAAAAGAAGGGTGGATTGGATAAGTAAATAATTTTATTTGCAAGGGCTGGGATTTTTTTATACAAATATCATATTGTAAGGGGCTTATTCTAGTTTTTTGTTATGTTTCACATGTGCTGTATAAAAAGGTTTTTATTCGCGAACAAAAATTTTTCTTATCTCTTTATTAAATAGCTAATGTTGGCACAGAAATATTAGGTCTTCGTAAAGGTCGCAGACGATCTTATTTATAAGCTTTCTCGATCTGAACTTTAAAGAAATTTGTATTAGTGGCTTTACTGCTTAGGGTGGACGTCTTTTTATTTTTGAGGAATCATCAAAACTCAAATAACTTCTATAGTTATGGTTGGAGTGGGAGGGTATGTCCGATTTACTGACTAAAACCCTTTTGTACTGAGCCGGCCGCGCGTCTGAGTGAATGGACTCCACCGGGATCCTAATCCTGATTTCTAGCCATCGTAGGCTTGGGCTTGCGGACGACGAGCAATGCTTAGCTCGCCATCCGGAGGTCTAGTAACCGTCCAAGTTGTCAGAGGCAAAAGGGAAAGATAAATATCTGCAAAACCCAGCCCAGGCCTAGCAGGGCAGAAGCCTATTAAGACTATGGGTTGACTATTGAAAGAGAACTAGTCCTAGACCGCAAAAGGTAACCAAAGGAACATAGCTGTGGTTTTAGCTAGTAAAAGTCTGACACGCCCTCTCGCTCCACACAGAGTGGGAGAAGTCATTTGAAGAATTCCCTTGTAAAAAAAGGGTTGGCTTTAGGTACTCGTATATTTTTAAGTTTTGATACTCATTCAAACTTTAAATTTGCTCTCAACAAAAAATAATGGTTGGTTAGGACAAATCTGGCAAAAATCCCATCTTAAGTTAAACGCTAACTTCTGCCAACAATTTGTGACACCTCGTAAGAGTCGCGTCCAAGTGGGACATGCCCGTGCCTCGTTCACACGCCTTTTATCCAGAGACAAACTTTGGGTTTTATATGCCTGTAACTTCAATAGTGTTGAAACTTTATAAATGGGACACTAGTGAAAGGTCATAGTAGTCATAAGTAGTGTATAATTGGGGGATTTGTTTTAAGTAGATCCAGGTTTCTCTAATTTTAGAATAGAATAGAATAAAAATACTTTTATTTGGAATAGACTCAGCACAACGCAACATAGTTACAAAGACAAAGTATCTTCTTCTTCCTGCCCTTATCCCATATAACTTGGGGTCGGCGCAACACGTTTTCTTCTTCCATTCATTACAAAGACAAAGTATAAGAGAACAAAGTTAGGTACAGAATGCGCCGAGCGTGCCTGAACCTAAAGAGTGACCACACTGACCACCTCAGCTTTTGTTGGGTGTCAGACACCCAGCGCTTTTCAGTTGGCTCCCTCCCCTTTTAATATTAGTATTTATCATCATCTCCCCAGCCTTTTCCCAACTATATTGGGGTCGGCTTCCAGTCAAGTTGGATTTAGCTGAATACCAGTATTAGCATAGAAAAGTATAAATTATAAAAAAATAATAGTGAAAAACATATTCTGTTTTAACACAATTTCCTTACTCCAACTCCATTATTTTAGCCAAAACGTCCCATCAATCTGAACGCTCGAACCCAAATGAAAGATGCAAGTCCAACCACGCAACACGAAGTCCGCAACACGTTATCGTGGCAAAACCCTTTGATGTAACGCTACACGCATGATAACATACACAGAGGGACAAACAGCATGAAAATTCACCACGGTTATCGATAACGGACGGTTAGATTTGTGTGTATGTATCGTGTCAAAATGTGAAGGTTCGTGACGATACTCGTAAATGTGGCTCCAGCATTTAGGAATTGAGAGTTCACTGCAACTAGATTTTCACAGTGAGATAGACTGGCAGTATAAAGAGCTTTATAACTGCTAAATATATTATGTCTTTTACAACTATCAAACCGATTAGAGCAAAAGTTATGGTTTTACCTTCTCACTAAAGCCCGTTTTCAAGCTATCTACCTATCTATAGTTACAGCTACTTAAGATAAACAAATCTATCCTTTTACCCTTACTTGCTTTCCTTTAGCCTACCGACGGATAGCATTTCCTACCAAAGTTGTGGATGTATAGATAGAATGTTACTGTTTATCGGGGATAGCTATCTATCTATAAACTGCGGTAGGTTATTGAAAACGGGCGTAAGTAGTTCTAGTTCTAGATTGCAGAGTAATACTCGAATTACAAGTTTTAGGTCATGAGTTGAAACCCAGCTCACGACCTACAAACTCGCAGCAGCATATCTTCTGTAATTTATTTCATCGCCACTGTTATCAGAACGGTAAAGGAAAACATTGTGAGGAAACCGATATGTCCTAGAAACAAAAATTCGAAAACGTGTTGAACATCTAAGTATTAACTCGCAAGCACTGAGTCCCAGCTATGGGAACATTAAAAATCTGACTATGCTTATGAAGCTCTTTGACAATTCATAAGCACATGCCAATATTTTAATTGAAATCAACGATTGAACTTTATACCCACAAGGCATTATACTAGTTCGAACTCCAACTTGTTAATGATGTACTTTTCAAACTAATAAATATAATATGTGTTAGGTGCGGTACGACACGTTCTATTAAACTTATCTGTAGTGGCTGCGGTGCCACCATTTATGATTCGATTTTTCGAAATATGATTTTGAACATTATATTATTATTGGCAAAGTTAGTGTATTCATATTTACCAACTAAACAACCTAACGTCATATATTATGGTTAGTTAGTTAGCCCATTGTGTCCCAGTGCTAGGCGAAGGCCTCCCTCTCCCTTTTCCACACACGTCTATCCTCAGCCATTACGGGCCAGTCCCTACGGTAATCGTCCAGCTCGTCCCTCCATCTTCGCCTTGGTCTGCCACGATGTCGCCTTACATTCAAGAAGAAAAAAGACGTTACCCAAAAAGCCGCCACTCTGAAGTGGGATTGGGCCGGGCATACATATATTGTGGTGTGCATGAAAAAATCTCGTTAAAAACTCATATTCTATATAATTACTTCTCTCCTAACCCAACCCGAAACAATCGACAAGATAGCTTCCTGTCGAGCACCGGGGGGCCGCCATTATTTATTTTTATTTTTTATTATTTTTAATATTAATAAATTAATATAAATAATTTCAATAATATAAACTGTTATTGCTCTGTTTCTGTTGCTTCTGTAATTATACTACTAGAGTACAATTTTAAATCGGTCGGGGTTTGGTGGCACAATTTTTTTCCAGCGGTTCTCAAAGTTAAAAGATAATGCATTTTTAGTGCATTTTTAGTGGCACGTTTTCGTGCCACCGAGGACCTACAGGTTAAAGAAAGATGGTTAAAAGATCCGGCTCGAAGGACCAATGACCTTTGAGCCGGATCTTTTAGCCATCTTTCTGTCTCCTCTACCAATTCATCGGATGTAATGTAACCCAATAGTTTTCTATCAATTCCCATTAATCTCAACAAAATCGCTGCCAGCAATATTTCACATTCAACTATTATTAAATTCCAGAGCATTTGTGTGGACGAGGAAAAAATGCATTTGTCACAATGCGACTCGATTCAACAGAGCACCCGATATCTTTCATTCGATTCAAGCAGTCCACTATTCACTTGCAATCGATTCCAAAGAATGCTCGGCTCGGCTTTTTACACAGAAAATATTCTATTGACTGGAATCGTGGACTTTTATGTACTTTTGATGGGAGTTTTACTTTTTTAGGTCGACAATGAGGGTAGCGGGATAATTTTCGTTGTGACTTCAGAAGTAATTGATCAAAAGTGTTTCCGAGTTTGGTAATCAGTTTACGAGTTTTTGAGCCGTTTGTGGATTATGTTCGGTGAAGAGTCATTGCTCTTGAAGGGTCTTCAAGTTTGTTTAATTTAGGGAGGTAACCGGGTCTGCGGGATTATTAGAAAACGTTTCTGGGGGACTGGAATACAAGTGTAACTGAAGGATCTCGGATAGATTTTAGACATTGAAAGTCAGACACCTCACTTCACTCAGAGCAGAAGATGTTATTTGATTATGATCTTTGATCATTTTGATAAAAAAAAAATGGCGAGCCCGTGCTATCACAAAATTAATGGGAATGTTTGGAGTAACATGTTTTTAATATGATAAACGAAAGAGTTTGTATGTGTGGATGTTTGTTGCGGTTTCACGCACAAACTACTGAAAGGACTTTGAAACTTAGTATAGTATAGAGGTATAGTCCGGTCAATTTAGACATCCAAGGTTCCAATAATTCGCACTTGGCTGAATATTGGTACGATTGTTCAATACACTATTATAAAGGAAATGTGAAAAGTCTTCATCGATCCGATGCAAAAAAATATACACGCGGTCAAAGGTCACAAAAATGGGTTTTTCGCGATTTTCAGCAAAATGGTAAGATTTTTATCATAAAATTAGCTCAGACAAAAATTGCAGATCAGATAAAATATCTATAAAAAATGTCTAAATACTTTTTTTCCTAAGAGCAACCGTTTTTGAGATATAACGATTCAAAAAATTTAATTTTTGCCGGATCGATGAGGACTTTTCACATTTCCTTTATAATAGTGTTTTGAACAATCTTATCAATATTCAGCCAAGTGCGAATTATTGTAACCTCACCCCAATTAATTAGTCTAATTTGACCGGACTAGTAGACCATATCCTGGATTAGCAAAATAATATAGGATACTTTTCATCCCGAGAGTAAGTTCCCTTGGGATAATTTTCTGCCATCAGAAGCGAATTCATTTTATATCGGCTTGTAAATATATTTTCGTAGTCTATAACAAAACTGTAAAATAAAAATTCATTAAAAGTGACAGATTTCATATAAATGTTTGAAAAGGTACTCAAAATATCATTTTCAACCAATATTCATAAAACGATCCGTGTCCTAATGGCAGAAATAAGCTTTTCAGGATGAAAATGAATACTTTACGAAATGGAGTTGTGGCCGAACTAAATGGCAGTATTGTTATCTTTTCGTAACAGGCATAATAATAAGAGCTAGCAAAGTGGTTAGCATATTAATTTTCAGTATGTTTTGTAGGTATTATTATGACATTCAGTAACAGTTTTCAGTAACTCCCTCGTTGGCCTTGTGGTCGCAAGAGCGACTGCTGAGCAAGAGGTCCTGGGTTCGATTCCCGGGTCGGGCAAAAAGTGCTATTGGGCTTTTCCATTAGGAATTACTCTGTAGCTGCCCGGAGTTTGGAAGTTGGTGGTGTGTGTCTCTCCAGTCGTGTCGGATTGCTGTCCCATTGGGCTATGAGAGTAAAGGAACAGAGAGTGCACCTGTGCTTGCGCACACACTTGTGCACTATAATATCTCCTGCGTACTCGGCTGACCTCTGTTGAGATCGGCCACCGTGATCGAAATTCGGTCGGGAGGAGTATTATTATGACATTCAACTTTATTTTCACTGTCGCCACACATATGTGCTGCAAAATGCCATTTAGCAGTTATGGACTCAGTGAAGAGCCGTGCGAAGAGGCTAATTGGTGATCCAGACTTGTTGAAACCAATTTACAAAGCTGGAGCACAGTATAATCTGCCACCGATTAGGCTGGAAACAACCTAAATATGGATTGATTATATATAAATTTAGCTGTCAAAATAGAGGATTATAGACCCCTCCAATATCCAATGTGAATGCGGTGCTCTTGAGTAGATGATGGCCTACTTACTAGTGACCAAACCGTCCCTACATTGGCACTTTAGTGCACCTTAAAAACGTCACAGATGCTGTTATAAATGTGGCCACCTATTGGGCCCAAATCGTAGTCAGCCTTGTATGTTCTCACTGCTGGGACTCAGGCCTCTCTAGGAGTGGGAATGGACCATAATCTACCATGCAGGTCCCGTGCGTATTGGTAGACGTCGCATGTCTTCGATTTTTTGGTCCTAGGACATGCCGGTTTCCTCACGTTGTTTTCCTTTAGCTTTTTGAGAGCAGCGGCGATGATGATATAAATTACACAGAGAGATGCACGTGACTGGGTTTGAGCTCACGACCTACAACTTCTAAGTCACAATATTTTAAGGGAACAAAAAACCATCGATTCGAAAGAAGAAGAACCTAAATAAACTTGGGATTTTGTAGTCTTACTTCCTGAAAATAATGAAGACCCATGAGTCGTCCTGACCCACTTTTATCAGTACGACAGTTTTACGACTGACAGTTTCTTAATGAGATAGTCCTACGAACCGAATCCGGGCTTTTATTTACATTTAATTGTATTATCATGACTAGCATTTGGTAAATCCAAACGCCCTTGTGTAAATCGAAAACTATTCCATGGGAAACTGTGTTCTTTGTTTTTTTTTATCCAGGTCATAGTCTATTGGTGTAGCAAATCGTTTCAGTCGCTGAAATGCAGTTTATGGACAAATATCCAGTCAAATATCAATACATGATTTTGGCAGCGGTTTCGCCCTCGTGAAATATAAATTTTATCATCATCATTATTTTAGCTACACATAACATAATAACATGGCTCATAACGTAATCCTCCACAAGTGACGCAACAACGAATGGTTCTGTGTGATTTGCATCCATCGGATTCCCGTAACCCTCACCAGGTCGTCGATCTCTCTTGTGGGAGGCCTTCTAAAGTTGTGTTTCCCGGTATGTGGTCGCCCCTTTACAAGATCACTTATATAGTCGTCATAATAACGTGTTTCTCAAAGTAACGCACTCGCTCCTTCCTAGACTTTAAAACCACTTAAGTTGTCAACTGATCCGGAAAGTCTTTGATCTGAAGGATTCCCAAACATTTTGTGCAACGCACCTATCTGTATTGTAAAGGAGGCGAGGGTTGGGCCCCTAATTAGTCAATCTGTTGGGTTTTTATTTTAATCTTTAAACAGTTGAGGTGTTAATAATTTAGGGGTAAATGCTGTTATGATTATTATTTTTTCGCAAAATCGCTTCTTGAGACTGAACAATAAATGATATTTATTTTGCAAATAGGCCCAAAAAAAACTCAAAAAACTCTAAACCTAAATGGAGCTGGTGCTTGTTAGTTGAATACCCGGAGAAGAAACACGGCAACAAACTAAG
Organism: Mythimna separata; assembly: GCA_030763345.1. Lineage (NCBI taxonomy): Eukaryota > Metazoa > Arthropoda > Insecta > Lepidoptera > Noctuidae > Mythimna > Mythimna separata. The sequence continues at coordinate 5,219,208 of CM061191.1, forward strand.
AGGTCTCTTTCGTAGTACATACAGTAAATATTTACCATGCAGATTAATGTCTCAGATGGTCTTTTGAGGAAAAAACCACATAGATTTGAAGGGATTTGTCCATTCAGTGCAAGCATTAGAACTACTAAGGGACTTAACCACTTGACCAACAATGCTGGCAAAGAAAGGACAAATGTATCATATAACAAAAGCATCGGTAGCCAGTTTGCCGGGCAGTTTGGGACATAACATAAATTTTACTCCAGGAATATGTTCCCATAACACAATTTTCGATATTTACACAGGCAAAGTCGCTAACAAAATCTAAATAAAACAAATCCATAATTTATATGTTAATCCAAGACATGGCGTAACCAGGGTAGATACCCGAAACCATGTATCGTGGTTTAGAACCCCGGTTGAGGCTTAAAGTGTCGGATTGGCAAGCAAGGGGGTCGTTTGGACCCCAATCGGTGCGACTGACATGAACCCACTCTTATCTGCCTTTATCAGGAAATGCAATTAGTTTTACGATTAGTTAGTTATATTTTTGTCTCCGGAGATTTTTAGCTAATGACTTGGTGAGGGTCGCGGGGATCCGACGGATGTGAAATGCAAAGGACCGGTCGTTGTGGCGACACTTAGGGTGCCCATATGCCCAACAGTGTACCTACATCTTTCGAATAAAGTGATGATGGTGTCTGCCTAGCCTTTTTCCCAAGGAGCTTCGCCCGCGTGAAATTAGGTTTATCCATACAAACATTTCATCCCCTAAGAGCAATAGCGCACTAGCGGCCAGGTCGCGGCGGCCATCGAGATACATACGTTAGTATGAAATAGCCTTAGAGCACGCGCACCTGTGGCCGCTGGCCGCGTGCATTTCATACTAATGTATGTATCTCGATGGCCGCCGCGACCTGGCCGCTAGTGCAATATTGCTCTTAGGGGCGAATTTCATTTACGTCTTAAAAAGAGAGCTTGTGCAAAATTGGACAATCCTAATCCCAGTAGTTTCAGCTGTACGTTAGATAATATATCAGTCAGTTTTTCCATTTTTTATAAAGAGTAACTATACATAGATAGGAGGAGCTCGTGGCTAGATAATAACAGCCGCACGGGTTAATCTTCAAGGTTAAACAACGCTTACCAAAGTTGGTCTGTTGATGGGTGACCATCTGCACATACCAAGTTTCCTCCGTGCCTCGGAAAGCACGTTAAGCCGTAGGTCCCGGATGTCATTTGTAGATCTTTGGCAGTCGTTACGGATAGTCAGAAGCCAGTAAATCTGACTCCAGTCATGCCATGAAGTACCGTGTTACTCCAGTTAATGGGTTGGGGAGGTCTGGTAGGCAGCCGCCCTTCGTAAAATACTGGTATTCAGCTAAATCCGGCTTAACTGGAAGCCGACCCTAATATAGTTGGAAAAGGCTAAGTAGATGAGTAACTATACATAGATTAACACATCGTGTGTTTGCAGCCAGAATTAAGAACTCTTCAGGCATCGCTCATTTTTGACAAGGCGGCCATCAAATATAATTGATTACCAAGCTTGGTTAGTGCTACAGAGCATGGAAGAACTATAAGCCGGCAATACGTTAGGTATGTTTTTTCATAAACAATGTTTGATTTTTAAAGTAGTTGTTCTATTTTGGTGACGAATGATAATAAGTTACGTTGAGTTAAGTTGTGCACGTAGTATCAGTAAGAACCAAAACCTCCCTAGTTCTATAGTAGAACTGTGAATTAGAATAAGTAAAACAATAATTATCCTAATAATCCCCACGGATTAAGATTTTGTAACACCTGATATCGTAAATCTATTAAGAAAAAATCTTTCTCCTATCACAGAACTGTTTAGTAGAACAAATGGGAACAAACGGCTACCACAGCCACAGAATTGTGCTCAGTACAATAAGAGGTTTCTAAAATGACTTTTACTAGGTCGTGAGGTCCAGAAACCTGTCAAAATGCTTGTGTTAGACAACAACGTCAATGTCAAATGGACGTCAACGTCATGCTCATCATCGTCATCTCAGCCGAAAGACGTCCACTGCTGGACATAGGCCTCCCAAGCGTCGCTACAGCGACCGGTCCTGTGCGTCTCGAATCCATCGGATTCCCGCGACCCTCGCCATGACATCGGTCCACCTTGTGGGAGGCCTTCCAACGCTGCGTCTTCCGGTACGTGGCCGCCACTCTAGAACTGTTCGGCTAAGTGGCGCTAACTGGTGGTGTGAGTTTCCCTGAAAACCCTCATTACGTAGCAACGAATATTTTTTAGTAATAGCGTCTCCAGTTAACGTTCTCTACTCTGTGGTCAATGCGGGCCGTTTGGTTACCACATTTAGGTGTTGTGTGTACATTTCTCGCTTCATTGGCTATGAATGACGGTGTGTAAACCTTCTATGGGCGTCCTAAATTCTATTTATGGGTCGTCAAAAAGTTTTACAGGGTTTTCGGTTGGAAAATGAATAAGGTGTAAAATGTTTTCTTTTTTTTTGGTTCGTAGATTTAAAACATTCAGGTAAATGGTTTTAATTAGGTTCTTTTCTGTGATCAGAAATGATACTGAAATAAATGTTTTTCTGAAAACATCATGAAAATTGATTACCAAATGAAGCAGCAAAAAGCATTTGCATTTCGAGGAAGAAAGGATGGGAAGAATAAATGTGTTTTTTTGTAAACAGCTCGAAATTGCTTATTATATGAAGCAAAAATTTGCATGGAGCACGCTAGTCTAGAAGTAACCTATTCACTCCTGCTTGAAAGACACCTAGGTTCTAGTTATCAGAAAACATAAACTTTAGCAGCCCAAAATGCTTTGAATGTATGGGCCTTCGAGTTTAGTTATTTTAGGATAAAAACATTACCTATTAGCTGAAATTGATTACGTAACTAACTCTGAACATACGAATTTCAGGTTCACCGCACACGTTAATAGAAGCATATTGTTTATAAGTATTATATTATATGTTGTATAGGTTAGTTAATTTAGATTAGATCCACTTGACTGACTTCGCTAGAGTCAAGAGCGCATTTATCTACCTATGTATATATTAACCTATCAATACCCGCGAAACGAGACACAATAGTAAGACAATAACACCGCGGTCCTATGAGACCGGTCGGGGATTCACGGATTAAAGGTGAAACAGACTGACATATGAACGCACAGCCGAAACTATTGGGTCTAAGATTAAGCAATATTGTACAAGGCTTCCTTTTATGATGTAGTTTAGCACTAATGGAGGATTTCCTAAAATTCAGCACTTACGGGGATGAAACAGATATTCGAATTTTGATCTATTATCACGCGGGTGAAACCGCTAGCAGAAGCTAGTTTTTAATTAACCATTTAAGGGTAATTGTCAAGAAGTCATGTATAGTCAGAGTAATGATGCTAACTCTAATTCGTAGATCTCTATGGAAAAGAATATGCAAGATAGAATTTTATCAGGTAGCAGCACCGAGTAGTAAGGTCCTGGCGCCTGTCAAAACGTTGATATTAAATGTGAAACGTTAGAAGTCAACGTCATGTTTACCTTTTAAAAGTAGAAGACCTCTCGGTCAAGTGACTCCAACTGGTGGTGTGAATTTTCATGCAAACCCTCATTTTGTATCTAAGATTTTACAGTTACGCCTTTCTGTAACCTTTTGGAGTACCTATACATAATTATTTTATTTTTTTTTAGGTGGGGAATCATCTAATAACTTCTCTCGCTCTAGCGCAGAGCGTTACAAACGTTTAGAGCGTCAGACGGCGAGGTACTCATTACTCACCGTCCGTAAACCCACGCCTATGATGGCTGTGGTTTTCCTGTTATGCCTTTCTATAACCATTCCGAGTGTGTGTACTAACCCTAACACGTAGTAAATGTACCGCATCTACAAACACTTTCCTCTCCTTAACCTTCGAAGTAGTCACAGTTCCTTGTACAAATTAGTTTGCCAAGCTATTAGAACGCCCTCATAGATCATGTACATGGATCGTTCAACTTCAAATGCAGTTAGTCTCTTTGGAGAAGTTGTGTAGTAGTTACCTAATGGGACGATGTGTCTCTACTGATTAGTAACGGAGAAACGAATATGTTATGTAGTTTGTGTTTAGATGGGGTACGTGGAGCTAGAAATCACTGTGGCGGTGGATACGGTAGAAAAGTACGTATAGTGAGCGTGAGTGCGGAAACCAAAATCTAGAGATAAGACGACAATATAACTGTCATTACTTTTTTTCTTGTGACTTTTATTAAGAATCTTATGACGATAATATTAAGAGCTGTCATTGTTTTTTCTTTTGTATCATGTATAAAGATTCCGAAGTTTAAATATAAAAATGTATCGATCCTCCTAAACCTCAGTACAGTTACATTTTTTCAATATTTCGACGCCCCCCGAGAATAATCCGGTAATCGTAAAAACGTAAATGTTCAGGAAAAATAAAAAACCATTTTTCCTTAATATCTCCATTAAACAGCAAGTATCAGAGACTTTTTATATCGCATATGAAAGCTATTTTTTTCAGCTATCTGGTTATTTCATCAAAATTTAAGTAGTCCCAAGGGCTTCGTTATAATTTAGCTGAATGCATTTTACTATATTAGTGTAGGTCAAGCTCTGATCAGTAATGTCACTTACGATATTTTTCGTGTTTATATTTTCGACGGCAACAGTAAAATCTTGTTGCGATATTATTCGTGTAACATTTATTTTATCGACGGCAACAGTAAAATCTTGTTGCGATATTATTCGTGTAAATTTATATTTTCGACGACAACGGTAAAATCACGTTGCTCTATTATTCGTGTAATTTGTTTTGTATAATGAATATTTGTAAAAAAAACAATTATTAGGTTATTCGATTGTTTAACAGTTTATTATTATGACTATTACTGTTTATTCTGATAGTTTACTTAAGTATTATTTTATTGTCTTCGGAAAACTTACACCTAGGATACAGATAGTTAAATAATATTGACAGAAGGCCAATTACAAGTTTTCTTAGATAGTTTTAGAGTAAAATAAAAGACAGTAGTCAGAATAAAAGAAAGAAGGAAATGAAGACGCTCGGAGCAAGTACACAAAGCAAGGACTATTTCAGTGATTATCGAAAAACTGAGTGCACATAATGTTCTTCAGTTTAGTGACGCTGGTGGAGAACAAATCCAGATCATCATCAACACTTACACACAATGCGTTATATGATCTACTAGTTCTTATTATGTAGGATTTTTTCCTGTTTAAAGAGGGAACATATAGAGGTCTATGATTCCTAAAAGTAAAGGATGGAACTCGCAGCCCAAGCTTACCAATCAGTTCTGAGCAGTTGACTGAACCATTGGCTATGTTAAATAAAAATGCTATGTCAGTAATTTTTCTCTGCTCAGTTAGTGGAAGAATGTGAAACTTCCTGCAACAACTATTATAGTCAGGTAGATAAGTTTTAGATCTATACTGAATGTACCTTAAAAATTTCCTTTGGATACTTTCAATGCGATAGATGTAGCAGTTGTAAATAGGGTTCCATACCGGTGAATAATATTCGAGATGACTACGCCAAAAGCACAATAAAGAATTTTTAATGTTTTAACTTTTTTTTAAATCGGCTGGTATTCTTAAAATGAAACCTAGTGCTTTAGAAGCGTTTTTAATAATATCGTCAATGTGTGTCGTTTTGAAGCCATCTCAACAATATCTGGGTAGTTCTGATTTGCAAACCATGACGTAAAGTCAGTACGTTTTTGAAATATTAAGAAATTCAGACAAATATTCTCGTTTAGACTCTTTTTTTCGTGTAATGCGATTCTACTTTGGCAAATAAATCAATATGATTTCTGATACTGTCTTCAGTATCTAGCTTCATTTGATGTCTATTCTGATAGCGTTTATCGATCAAACTTTCATCTCCTTTCATTTTTTCTAAGGCCGTTTAAATCATTTGCTCAGTAACAGAAAGAGTGTTTTAAAAAAAATACCTTGCATACTTTGATTTCTTCATCTTTGAGGGGAAAATAATATTTTAATGTTTGAAATCAGGTAGTTTTTCTATTTATTGTTAGCCTTTTACATCATTGGATTTAACATGTCTAGTAATGTATTGCCATTGAAATTCTCGATTGGCAAGTTAATAAAAATTAGTATGTAGGGCTAACTTGTCTTCTGTATTGAATTTTAACCCACAACCTTTTTTTACAGGTACAATAACTTAAAATATTCTTTTTCTCATGTGGTTTTTTATTACGAGCAATATATAAATTCCCGGTCGCTGTGGCGACGCTTGGGTAGGCCTATGTCCCGCAGTGGACGTCTTTCAGCTGAGATGATGATGGTGATGAATATATAAAAGGGTTGTGTAAGGAGCCACTCGATAATGAATGTATCTCGAAATCGTTTTCTTAATAAAATCCCGAATAAGCCTGCACTTACTTAAATAAGGTAGAAAACTATTTACCCGAATAATATCGTAATAATGTTTACTGTCAAATCATAATGATATTTTTTCTCGTAAAGATCTAAAACCATATTATTCGTTTAAAATACCTTTTAATTAATGTTCATGGAATATACGCGTAATTTTTCATATCTTCGTAAATAAAGATAGAAAAATTCTGAAAAAAAATTACATGGTGTATTTTAACTTCTAGATGCCGAAAAACGCATAACATGAAAAACCCCGTAATAGGTCATTACCGGATTCTTCGCGGGGGGCGTCGATTTGGTATTGCTTTTTGACTAATATTTTATTTATCAAAATAATTATTATTTTCGCTCCATCCGATATTCGCATTCACGCAAAGTGCACTGAACACAGATTTTAGCGATTACGAGTAGGTATAGATACTATTATGGGCCGTCAGTTTCAACGCGTAATCGGAAACATTCACTGACACGCTTATCTTATCTGGAAAGTCTTGTCAATACCGTCTAAAGCAGCTTCCGACAAGACAACTGAATGATTGAATGAAGTCATTTTCTGACATTTCGTGGCTCATAATCAGATGCGACAGGCCAGCCAGGAAGAGGGAGGCCAAAGAAAAAATGGATGAATAAGTGTGAAGAGTGATATGAACGGAAAGAGAGTTAGTGATAGTGTGACGGGTGACAGGACAGAATGGAAGAAAAAACATTTTACACTGTCCCCAAGTAATAAGGGTCAAGGGCAAACGAAGAAGAAGATTAGAAGCGACTGCCTTTTGCACTCTTGGTCCGCGGTTACTCTTTTAAAAATTCCTTTTAGTGGCTCATTAGGGTCGATACGGTTTTGCTATCGGCAATCTCTTTGAGGCGTGCCTGAAACTATTGCACAGTCTAACTTTATCACACAGTCAAAACTGCCAGCACTAACTAGTTAAACATAAACCTTTATTATCAAACCTCAGATGGTATGTAATAAAATATTGGTAATACTTTTAATCTATAAAAAAATAATCCCTTACAATTCATATTCATTTCATCTCTAACTGGTCTGAATAAAATTTCGAACCCCCACAATCACATTTGATGAAAATATTTTTCAGACGATATTTAATTTAAAAACTGGTCAAGTGTGAGTTGGACTCGCGCATAAAGAGTTCCGTATCGACCACAAAGATTTCCGTAGGAAATAACGGCAAAAAATCACGTCTATTGTATGGGAGAAATGGTTTTAGTTGGTTGTTAAAGTGACAACAGAAATATATAATATTTAGTATTGTTCGTTATAGCCACAACAGAAATAAATCTGTGAAAATTTCAACTGTCTATCACGATTCGATTCATGTGATACAGCCTGGTAACAGACGGACAGATGGACAGCGAATTCTTACTAATAAGGACCACCTCTACCCATTGGGTACACATCATCATTACCATCATTTCAGCTGAAAGACGTCCACATTTGGACATAGGCCTCCACCAAACGTCGCTACAATGACCGATCCTGTACGTCTCGCATCCATCGGATCAATTATCGGATTTGAGTACGGAACCCTAAAAATGGAACCTAGCTTGTTTAATTTTAAATGTACATTTTAATAAAATACCTATATTTATTTCATTTTCATTTGTACGAGTTCCACGAATTGACGTCATTTTAAAATTTATTCGATTACGTCATGAAATTGGTTTGATAAATTATTTATTTGGAATGATATATTTTGATGCAGTTAATGAATCATATTAAAATCTGTAAATTGGACAGTTATGTTGACTTTATTTGTTTACAACTAGCATATATGGCCTAGCTTTGCCCGGGACTGTGATTTTTTTTTTACCATAATTTACTTTTGTGTAACTTTTGTGGGAAATTCGATGGATGCGAGACGCACAGGACCGGTCGTTGTGGCGACGCTTGAGGGAGGCCTATTATCTGACAGTGGACGTCTTTCGGCAGAAATGATGATGATGATAAACTTTTGTGGCCCAGGCACTTTACTTTTGTGTAATTTATCTCAAACGTCGTGAGGAAACCGATAAGTCGGAGAACCAAAAACTCTAAGGCATTCGAAATCAACCAATCCACACTGGGCCCACGTGTTTTTTAGGTAGGGGAACCTGAAGGTGAAGAATGACTTCTCCCACTGTTGGGTGGAGCGGGAGGGGTTGACAGACTTACTAACCCAATCCTTTGTTCTTTCTTTGCCTTCGTTCCAGGGTTCTAGATTTTCCATTCAAAAGCAAACATTTCAAACCTAGAGAGGAGGCCTGAGTCCCAGTAGCGGGAACATTATAAGGCTGATTATTTGCTAGTTTTTCATGTATCTTACTCAACTTCCTCAAAATCTCTCTCTTTTGAAGCAAACTGGATGAACATCTGTTCAGTAATTTACAAGTTTATCATTTTCATATAGACAGACAGACGCAGTGTAGAAACTCGACTTTCCTATTCTTATTTAAATCACATTGTAACTTTCAGTACGTGAGGAGCTCGTGGCTAGATAATAACAACTGCATAGATCGATCTTCAAGGTTAAGCAACGCTTGCCAAGGTTGGTCTGTGGATGGGTGACCATCTTAACATAACGAGTTTCCTCCGTGCCTCGGAAAGCACGTTAAGCCGTAGGTCCCGGCTGGCAGTTGTGGATCTTTGGCAGTCGTTACGGAGAGTCAGAAGCCAGTAAATCTGACTCCAGTCTTGCCATGAAGTGCCGTGTTACCCGAGTTAATGGGTTGTGGAGGTCTGGTAGGCAGCCGCTCCTAGTAAAATACTGGTATTCAGCTAAATCCGCATGACTGGAAGCCGACCCCAATATAGTTGGGAAAAAGGCTAGGTAGAAGATGTAACTTTCAGTACGTTTAACAGAACAGAACATAATTAACCTATCACTATTTCCAATATTGCAAGACTTTCAAAAACAAACAAAGAACGCTAAATAATGACAAAAGCAACAAAAACTTCGATCTTCGTTACCGCCATTCTGCTGGAAGCGGCGCGCGGCGCATACAATCACGGTAGTGCGACCTATATAAGAGAATAGAGTCGTTTCTAGCATACAATTTATGTCTTCAGTTGACCTGAAAAGGGCTATTCAGTGTTGATCATACTATGGATGAGTGTGGCAATTCTTTCATATATTTTTAACTTTTTTATTTTTTACTTTAAGGGTAAAAATGGGACTTTATTGCTATGAATCCACCATCCGTCTGTCTGTTGCTATACTCCGTTTGTGTAGGTAGTTAACTAAAGGTAAACAGTCTTGGTATGTCTTTTTATATTAAAGAGGTCGTATATAATATACACAAAGATTATTTAAATTTAGTTTATTAGCTAACATCGATTTAGGTAAATACCTATTTGCAAAGATTTTTACATACAATTTATAGACAACTTTTAGATAAAAAGACATGCCAAGATTGTTTACCTTTAGGTAACTACCTAAACCGACGGAGTATAGGCTGTTTCTTATGAACTGTGATAGCTAGACACCTTGATGTTTTCATAGATGATGTATTTGTGTTGTTTAAAAAGAGAATATAATCAAGATTATATTCTCTTTATATATAATCAAGTGGTGCTCCTTTATAGCAAACGTGATTTTTTTGTCATTTTTTTTTCCGATTCCAATTCAATTCCGACTTGCACTTGGCCAGCTTTTTTTTACTTAGAGGTGCTCGTGGTGAAATAAAAATAGCTTCTGTCGAACTCCGTGGGATATCATTTGCCGAAGTCGGTTCGAGGATGGTTGGCCCTTCATTAAAAACTGAGTTTCCTTCATGCCCCGGAAAATACGTTCAGCCGTTGGGCGCGGCATATTTTTATGTATGAAACGAAAAATGTTTATTTGTACCTCATACACACTGCTTATTAAAATCAAATAGTAATAATAATTAAAAAATAAAACCGGGCAAGTGCGAGTCGAATTCGCACACGGAGGGCTCCGTTCGACTGACCTTTTGGTCTAGTGGTTAGTGGCCCTCACTGCTACGCTGCGGAGGTCGTGGTTTCAATCCCCATCCAAGACAATTGTTTGTGTGATAAGCAAGATTATTTGGTCTGTGTCTGGATGTAATTTATCTGTATATAATACTAGCTTCCGCCCGCGGCTTTGCCCGCGTAAAAGTAACTTTTTTTACATAAAATATAACCCATAGCACTCAGGAAGAAAGCAGCTTTCTATCAATATATACATTTATGTAAACGAATCAGGATCTTCAGAGATTATCCCATACAAACAAAAAAACAAACTTTACCTCTTTATTATATTAGTATAGATATATATATTTAGAATAATATAAGTAGGTAGGTATGTTTATCAATTGTCTAGTACTCATACTACAAGCTCTGCTTAGTTTGGGACTAGACAGCGGTATGTGAAAATTCTGGAAAATTATTATATTACTGCCTATCTACTGTAGACCCTGTCCCTGTTAGGACCTCCAATAAAACAGGAATGTTCAACATTTTATACAATTCAACCACTTGAAGTGAATATTCATATATTTTTTAAGGTCTTGAATAAAAAACTGGTATATTAAACATTTTTATAGCGACCCTTTCAGCAAGAATTTATTTGCATATGCAAAACGAATGTACTGACAGTTATTTGCGCCTTTTTTTATCTTGAATTATGTATTTGGTAGGTAGTTTGTTAGTGTCAAAAAATTGTAGGTCTAAAGCCTATTCTTATAAAGCAGTGGTTCCCAAGCTTTTTAGGTTTCCGTACCTCAAAAGGAAAAAACGAGACCGTTATAGGGTCACTTTGTTGTCCGTCTGTCTGTTATTACGGGAACGTGTGGAGGTATCGAGTTGAAATTAAAACCATATACTGTAATCCGCGGTCCCTTGCAGCTGTGTAAAAATCAAACGTAAGTTAACGAAAACAAAAGGTATAGCCGTTTATATCGTAAAAAACGTACATTTGTATACTCTCTAAGGAATCAAAATTCATAAGGTACTTCCCGTTGACCTAGAATCTTGGATCTTGTCTTATTACACAAATATAGGAAAAACTCTGAAAACTGAAAATTTGTCTCTAGAAAAAAAAAGAAAAATCTTTAAGACTCGATTCGAAAACTGAACTGTTTTCATAGGTAAGTTGGTACGGATCCCTCAGTGCGCGAGTCCGACTCGCACTTGCCCGGTTTTTTAACTGGGGACCACTTGGAAATGTAAAAGTGCTGATAATTTCGCAAATTTATTCATACATTTATTGTTTTACTAGTAGCTAGCGGCTTCGCCTGACTTTCGCCTTTACAGTATCACTGTATATTATACATGTAAATATAATAAATACTGTGACTGTGTGTAAACAGGACCTGTCACAGACACCTGACATTTATTATTTATCTTTTAACAACTATGTTGTATTGTTATTAATTACTTTAGGTTCTGGTCGTGAGAGAAACAGTGCTTAACCTGTAAAATTTTTGATATAAATATTTAATATTTTACTTAAAAGCAGAATTGCATTTCACTCTCGAATACTTTAAGTTTCTTGCTTGAGTAATAAATTCTGCAAATTATTGAAATACAGCTGTATTAATTCAATTATTCATAAATTTTCTGCAAATGTAATGTATATTAAGATAGTGTCGTGATGCCTATTAGAATCACGCATTCGAAAGCGGTAAAGTACGGATGTGAATTTTTCAATTCATATGTACTTTTCTGAGTTTGTCTACTTTATGCCTCGGAAATTGCATAAAGCCATTGATCCCGGTTGTCATTTGTAGATATTTGACAGTCGTTACAGGTAATCAAAAGACAGTGGAAAGTCTGACCATCAGTCTATCCAAAGAATATTGTACCTATTGTGAAAGTCTGACAGGCAGACGCTCCATGTAAAAGATAGGTATTCAGCCGATTCAGACTGAAAGCACCACGCTTGTTGGAAAAAAGCTAGGGAAACGATAAACCCACAGGGTTTAATAGTCTATAACATAAAATACGAAGCATACATATTTTTGCTTAACATTATACCTAATTTTGTGCTTACGTAATCATTTTTTTACGAAGTTTTTGAAATATGTTTCGAATAAATTCACAATTATTAATATTCAGCATAAGATCTCTTTTCGCAGAATTATTTCATGTGTGTTAATTTAACTTTTTAATTAAATGTTTTTTGAAATGTTTCGAACTTTGCTCCAAAATGGAGTAAGTATTTTTTTGTTTTGTTTTTTGACATGCCTATTTTGATAAACAAGTATTTTTTATTCAATCTTGATTCAATTTTAAAATCATTTGATAATAATTAAACAGCTGTTCTCTAAATTTTGTAAATTCCTATGCGTTCAATAATGTATTTTCCGGTATTAGGTTGCCACTGCAGAACTTTCCGTCCCCATCGACCATCTGTTCCACTAACAATGTGCCTTATTCACTGCCACTTAAGATAGGTGATTTCTTCGGGCTAGGCCTCCCACAAGGTGGACCGATAACCTGGTGAGGGTCTAGGGAATCTGATGGATGCGAGACGCACAGGACCGGTCGTTGTGGCGACGCTTGGGGGAGGCCTAATGTCCAGAAGTGGACGTCTTTCGATTTAGATGGTGATGTTCAATAATTAACCTTAATAGACTAAACATTGCAGAGCTTATATATTTTTTTAGATATAATTTTTTGCATTATAAAACTCGCAATTATTTTCCATTGTTCTATCAAGTAAAGATTTTCTTAACATCAAAAAGTTAATCGCTCACTTAGCAATTGAAACCAAATTACTTTCGTTCAAACGATACTCAGTAATGTAAATAAAAGCCTTACAAAGCGAACTAATTATACAAAACCTGACAGACAAGAAATTTTACGTTCAATCGTATATTACGCACTCATTTAGTAAATTAAAGGTACATTTACAAGAGGAGAATGTCTTGCAGTTTATTTTTCTTTTATGATGTCGCAAAACGCAAAAACATATTTAGTATATTTTTTATTGGTTCGCGTTTGGCTACTATCTCACCTGACGATAGTTGACGATGGAAGCACGCTTATCTAGGAGTAAGTAATCTAATCATTTTTGACTTTCTGACGTCAGAAATATAGGAAGGGGTTCCCTAGTGAACGCTGTTTGCTGATGATATTGTGCTGGTTGCCGAAACTGGAATTTGTAATTGGAATTTGAAAAAAACTAACTAGGTTGCGTTTGACCACTTTTTCACCAGATAGTAAGTGGTGATCTGGCAGACGATGGAGCACTCTAGAAGTAACTTATTCACTCTTGACTTAAAGACTCTTATGTTGTAGCTATCAGGAAACACAGACTACGGCAGAGAATTCCACTCTTAGCTGTATGCACAATAAATGTGATCCTAAATCGCTTTATTCATACAGGTGGGATGTCTACCATGTATCAAACAAACTTGAAACACAGGGACAACTGTCTTACAATTGGCTTATACTTCTAATAATCGCTTGTTGGAAGCAAGAAACTTTCCACGTGTAAACGCTCCATTAAGGGCATATTATTATTATTTGAGACTCCATCTCGAGGATGTACTTAAGTTAATTAAAACTGAGATTTTAATTAAGGCTGTGAGTTGTAAGGGCAATGTTTCGCGTGTGGAACGTTTTATGGTTTTTAGGTAATTATGTGGCGGGGTTAAATGTATTAAATATGATTATAATGGGGTGTAATTTAAGGCTTTTTGAGATCTAAAAAGTTGTTCTAACGAGTCATCTTAGCTTTAGATCACAACGATGACCAAATGGTTGGCTCGCCGTGTAACCGTCTAGTGTCCGTCGTGTCTGTTGATTGACACAGATCTCGGTAAATGCACAGAACTGTTGAAAAAATGCTACACTTTCTTGGAAGAATATAGAAATACAGGCTTAAAAAGCGCCATATTATCCTAACTAACTAAATCCTAACATTCTAAAATCTAGTTATATGCAAATTATGGGTCATATAGCCGTAGTTATTTTCCAAGCTAAAATGTAATATTAGTTGTTGGGGATAATTAAAAAAGTCCATCAAGCCCAGGTTGTGGACGGCGCGTAGTGTTCCACGCGCGCTTTAAAGAGGTGTCAGCAAAACCGTAGGGGTTCTGCAGGCTCAAAGCCTACTGGGACCATAGATTCATCATGTATCGCAAGTAAGAAAGATATGAGTAGGTTATAGTCAGTAAAGGTCTGTCACACCTTTCCACTCCAGGAAGAAGTCATTGGATCATTTCCTACTCAAAAAAGTCTTGAACCGCAATTGTTTACTAAAGGAACACATGTAGGTTTTAGCCAGGAAGCCAGCTACCCCTTTTTACTACTTCCAGGAAACTTATTTGAAAATTTCCTTCCCTAAACAAAGCTTTATGAAGACAGTGTTTCTTAGTCAAACACACTGAAAACTTCCGTGTATACGAGTATATCAAGACAACAAATTAAATTTTAAGTAGGCATGCCTGCGTTTGAGGTTACAAGTTACAATTTACATTCATTTTTAAGTCGACGTAGCTTTGAAAAAGTCGACAGTTTTATTTAGGTCAACGTTCGTAGTGAAAATTTTATTTGTATAATGTGGCCATTAGTGCTGTGCACTTCCTGAGGTATGTGCGCGGCGAGACGGGGGGGGAGAATTGACTGCTGCGCTCTGTCAGTGCGCCGTCAACGCTCGTGGCGGCAGGTAGTGTTATCTGTATCGGACTGTCTATGTCAGACGCACATGGGATAAATATTCAAAGATGGGTCGTGCGTTATCTCGTGATATAAAGACTGCCATTTTTAAGGTGGCTGAATATTTTATGAAAAGAAAAGCAGACAAAGAAAGCTTTGAATTTAAAAATGATGTGAATATTGCCAAAATCGTTGCGGAGGCTACGGGGTACAGCAAAAGAACCGTGCATAATGTGATTTCTGCGGGTTATTTATCAATTGAAAATTCAAGCCAATTAAAATTTCAATCGCCAAAAAAACCAAAAGTTCTAAAGAAAAAACACGTTGTGGTCAAAATCATGACCTTGGAGTTATCAGAAGAAAAATTCATCAGTTTTACGAAGTTGACAAAAAAATACCAAGTGTCCGTAAGTTACTATCAAGTTTGAGAAAGGATGGCATATTGACTTGTGGACGGGAATATTTAAGACAGCGTTTACACAAAATGGGCTACCGTTTCAAAAAATGCAAATCAAAGAGACTTCTTCTTATAGAGCAGCCTAATATTACAGTGTGGCGGAAAAAATATCTAACACAAATCAGAAATTACTGAACGCAAAACCGCAACATATATTTTCTTGATGAAACATACATCAACGCCGGTCACCATGCCAGCAAATGTTGGCAATCATCGTCAGAACCCGGAATTCATGCTGATATTGGGAAAGGACGGCGATTGGTAATTCTTCACGCTGGGTGTCGAAATGGCTTATTGGATGATGCATTGACTATATTCAAATCAGATGCTAGAACCGGTGACTATCATGGAGATATGAGCGGACCTACTTTTTATAAGTGGGTAGATGAAAAGTTAAAAGATAAGTTGCTGCCGAATTCTGTAGTTGTAATGGACAACGCGTCTTACCACAGCGTTCAGGTTGAGAAGAAACCAACTATATCAAGCCTCAAAAGTGAAATGCAGAACTGGTTGCTACGCCATAATGTAGAATTTTCAGGAACCATGACAAAGGCTCAACTGCTACTTCTTATCAAAAATACACAAAAAGAACCCGTGTATAGAATTGACGAACTCCTGAAAGCCAGTGGACACACTGTTCTGCGTTTACCTCCGTACCATCCGGATTTAAATCCAATTGAGTTGGTCTGGGCTGATATTAAAAACAACATAGCCCAAAACTATATTAATTCTTCTCTAGACGAAAAAATAATCATATTGGATAAATTGTTTTCGGAATTCACGGCGGAAAAATGGCAGAGATGCGACGATCATGTCCAGAAAAATGAAAACGATTACTGGAGTCGCGATAGTAGGTTCGATAATGTTATCGATTCATTCATAATAAATTTGCAAGACTCTGATTCAAGTTCCGGTGGCGAAGTGGAAGATGAAGATTATGACGAAATCGAAGATGAAGTTGAAACGGAATCTATGTCAGAATAACTTTCGTTAGAATATATAATTGTTTGTTAATATAAAAAAGTCCTGCTTTGAATTATAAGTTTAGTTCTTATTTGTCACCTGCACATTTTTAATAAAATAGGAGTATATTTGGGTTATATTTTAATCAACTAAGTAAGTATAATATATTACAGATAGCCTCAGACCGTCGTCCCGCCCCAAGTCTTGCTTTAGAAATGCACACTGAAATCGTAAGATCTGTCCGACATGTATCGATCTCATGTGAACTCATGCACTTTTTTCTTCGCCTCCCACCTCGCCGCGCATACCTCAGGGAGTGCACAGCACTAATGGCCACACTATAGTCATTGATATTGTACGTAGTACATTTATCGATGTTTGTTGTTTAGAGTACTCGTATCAGTCAGAATCAGTGAAAGACGTCCGCTGCTGGACATAGGCCTCACCAAGTGGACCCTTAGATTTCCGCGATCCTCACCGGGTCATTTTGGTCCACCTAGTGTGAAGCTTAGAGGGAAGAACGCTGCGTCTTTCGGTAAGCGGTAACCACTCCATAACCTGTCGGTTCCATCGCAACTTAATTTTGGCTATGCTTCAGATTATGTTGGTGACTTTGGTTCTTCTGCGGATGAGTTAGCACGAGCATTATCGGCCTTGAGATGTTCCCCCAGTTGGGACTCAACCTCTTCTCTAGGAGAGGAAGTGGGCAGTAATCCACCTCGCAGGCCCAGTGCGGATTGGTGTCACATGTCTTCGAATTTTTGGTTCTAGGACATGCCGGTTTCCTCACGAGATTTTCCTTCGCCGTTTTGAGAGCAGCGATGATAAAATAAATGTATTACACAAAGTAATGCGCCTGGCAGTGTTTGAACTCGCGACTGCTCTACTGCGGATCAGTAATTGCTTCAATTATGTTATACAGATATTGAAATAAAATAAGTTTCACACATTTATTTATGTGCGTCTCGCATCCATGATGATTTATTTATATATGATTAAGAAGATGTTTTCATTAGGTTTTTTCTTTAGGTGAAACCTTCGGATAAATGTTTTACTTATATTAGTCTCAAAGTACTATAGTAGCCCTAGAAAGCAAATGAAGGAAAATTCCTGTCGCGTACCCTTATATTCTACAGAAGTAATTAGATTATATCCTACGTCAAGAAACAAAATATCCACTTCAAGTCCCTTATCCTCCAGTTAATACTATACCCAACATCTTTATCACTTCGGTCAAAGGACAGTCGTTCAGCACAGGCCCGGAAAATCACGACACTATGGATGAATGAGTTACGTCCCTAGTCCTAACGTTTACGAGTGAGCGCATCACTAGCTCGTTTTAACGACCCTTTAGTAAGCTGATAATTATTGCTAAGAGATTGTGACACTATCTTCTGTGAATTTAATTCTGAATAAATACAAAATACTGGTATAATATGTGGAAAAAGCGTATTTTAGTTTATTTTAGTTCATAAAATAGTGTATTTACATGGTAATGATTTTTTTTTGTAGGTTTAAATCTCTTAATGATTTCTTTTGCTCTTGGGCGGAACGGGAGGGTATGTCAGACCTATATTCCTTTTTTGCTTTGCGTTCCAGGACCCCAGGATTTCCTTTCAGAAGCGCACCCATGGCCCTAGTAGGCGTCGATCTTGCTGCGCCCCTACAGTAGATAAATGTCCCAAGGAAACATACATCCAGGTTAAAAAAATATGTGTCTAGGACTTGGTCTACCCGTGTACCAAGTTTTATATTGGAATCCGTTCAGCTATTCTTGCGTGAAGAAGTACCAAATATACAAACACACAAAATGTCGCGTTTGATAGTATATCCCGCGTCACACACGTTTTTTTTCAGGTATCATCAGAATGACTTCTCCTTCTCTGGGGCGGAGCGTGAGGGCGTATCAGACTTTTACTTACTAAACCCAACCCCGTTCCTTCGATCTGGGAACACCGAACTTACCTTTCGGGATACCTATCCATGTCCTTAGGTCACGACACACTTGGATTTAGTATTGTGAACCTAACTGAACATCAATATAAAAAGAAGATAAACTATTTGCAAAAGTCACATTTATACTAATTGAACGGAAATAAATGGGCATTTCATGTATGAGAGCAAACCTTTACCCTGTTAGTAGGACACACAATGTAACTATTATACCGCCTGAACTGTGTCGCTAATGAAGATTGGTCTTTACTAACTATATGTTATTATTATGGGTTAGTATATTTCACGGAAATAGATAATAAACAGCTGCACGGGTCGATCTTAAAGGTTGCTTACGCTTGCCAAAGTTGGTCTCTGGATGGGTAACCATCTTAACATAACGAGTTTCCTCCCGCTCCGCCCAAGAGTGGGAGAAGTCATTCTGATGATTCCCCTACCATAAAAAAAAAACGCTTGCCAAGGTTGGTCTGTGGATGGGTGACCATCTTAACCGAATTTCCTTTGTGCCTCGGAAAGCACGTTAAGCCGTGGGTCCCGGCTGTCATTTGTAGATCTATGGCAGTCGTTACGGATAGTCAAAAGCCATTAAATCTGTCTCCAGTCTTGCCACGAAGTACCGTTTTACCCCAGTTAATGGGTTGTGGAGGTCTGGTAGGCAGCCGCTCCTCGTAAAATACTGGTATTCAGCTAAATCCGGCTTGACTGGAAGCCGACCCCAATATAGTTGGGAAAAGGCTAGGCAGATGATGAGTATAATTATCTCAGAACTCTAGCGTCAAAGAACCTGATTAACGTAAAATTAAATAAGTCAAATATCGTTGAAGTTCTAGAGTGGTTCGGTCAAAGTCCTACCCAAAAATCATTCAGGGATTCGATGAAACGATAATTCAATTCTCTTCAAACTAAAAAATCTATCAACTTCTTATTGCCAGTTACATTATTATACAATTCTGTGATTCTATCAGAATAATGAATTAATGATTGACATAACTGTGTAAGCGTCAACGATTCTCAGATCGGCTGACTTTAAAATCGGTTTGATGGATGTGAATAGAAAAAACTCATTTAAAGTCAGAAACTAGTGCAAGGTTCCAATTGGTGGTTTCTTATGCAAACCGGACCGAAACCGAACCGGTAAGTAGGTCTTTTAAAAAATGGTTGATTTTATAAAATTTGCATATTTAATAGATAGATGTTATTCTTATTTTATTAATGCAACCACCAACCATTTACTACAATGAACTAACTACAGACAAACGAACCCTTTCAAACACCCCAAGAACTAGAAGTAAAGTAGCTTCTGCTATCACAAAGGAGTACATTTTGGACAAACTTCAACCTTCCAACGATGAACAGTTTATTTCTTAAGAAAATAATAATGTTTTAAGTACCGTCCGTTACAAAGTTAGTAGTAACCGAGGTCCCCTTTGTGTAGTGAGGGTAGACTGACAGACAATAGTCTTTGTACCCTCTCTCAACTCTTTGAAAAACTTGAAGAGGACTGAAGCACCTTTAAGTATTATTTTCAAGGTGTAGTTTGTAAGGAACTATTATTTTGTTAGTGGAAAATTTTGTGGGAAAGGTAGTTTTTAATTCAGATGTTAACACTGTTAAGGTAGGATCTATACTAGGCGTGGGTTTGTGGATGACGACTTATAGGTAACTCGCCGTCCCAACTGAGCTCGAGTCGTTTAGATGCGTGACACGTTCCACGCGCGCTTCAAAGGCAGCAGAAAGATAGGTGTAGGTTTTAGTCAGTAAAAGTTTGATACGCGTTCTATTTTGCCCTCCCGCTCTAGAGCGAAGTCGGTAAGTAGGAGAGAAATCATTGTATGAGTTCCCACCTAAAACCAAAAGGGTAGGTTACTAGCATAGCAAATCAACTTCATAATATTTCCATTGCTGGGACTCAGGGCTTATCTCTGTAAGAGAGAATGTATCTTAATCCCCTGTAGCGACATCTAGATATAGAAATTATAAATTAATCATTTTGCATCGTGAGTTCGAGATCTAATACATCTAGACTCTCTACTCCAGATCAACGAATAATCGACGAACTTAAGAGGCGATGGGTAGGGCACATTACTCTTAGAACAGATGGTTGATGAGCTCAAAAAGTTTGGAGTGGCCACATAGGCCTCTCACAAATTGGACTAACGACCTGGTTAGAGTCGCGGGAATTCAATAATCTGAGACACACATGGGCTAAAATGATGATGATGAGACTCTCCGTCCATGTATAAATTAAACAATTCCATCAACTAGATTAACAAACGACCAAACTAATAAAAAATAATGTTAAAACAGAACATAATTATACATTCCAATTCGAGTAGTTATTCCCGCTTCTAAATTAGCATATCTCTCTATAACACTACAAACTCGAAAAGTACTGTTATTACTACCTACAAAATTATAATTAGATACTGTAAAACTGCTGGACACAACGCAGATGAATTTGAAGAAGGTCAAAACTTTATTGGTACACGACTCTGGGGAATAGTATAATATTTGTCACACAAAATAAAGCTGCTTGGATTTGAAATCTCGACCTACAACTTGTAAGTCGAAGTCGTTACTATTAGGCCGCCACTGCTCTCACTGGGATTGCCATTGCTTTCAAAACGGTAAAGGAACATCAGGAGAATATCATGAAGAAACCGGTGTATCCTTGAACGAATAATTCAAAGACTTGTCACATCCAATAAATTGTACTGGGCCCGCGATGTGGATTACGGTCCATTCTCTCTCCTAGAGTGAAGGCTTGAATTCCAGCATTAGAAACTTGGTTGATTATGCTACGTATGTCATGTGTACATTCGTCGTGTCGAAGCTTCAAAGTCTTGAAAACCGCCGCCGCCGCTGTGTTGTTTGCCTATCGGTTTTCTACTGGTTGCATTTTGGGAAGTGTATATCTTAAGTGCTCTTTCAAGACATGGTCTAACCCGTGTGCCTAATTTCATTAAAATCACGCGCGAAGATATAACTGACGGCCTGTTCGTCAACTCGTACTGTAAAATTCGCGAGTTGACACCTTTCGATTATACCTACTTATTTTGCCGTCAACTTACTCGAACGTGAAAATATGACGTATTTTTGTGCAGTCAGCTATAGAAAATTCTTACGAAATGTACCTATAATGCATATGATCTGCGTATTTATAATATTAGTGAGATTAGGTGTCGCTAATGATAATGACTTGCATAGTTCTTTAGATTGATTGAAATCATACCCATTTTGACATTTGATACCCAACAACGTCTACAACAATCTAGTCAAAGTTTTGTCTCTACTTACTCCTTCTGTGTCCCTATAGTCTGACAGTATAATGACGGCATAATCAAGCAAATATTTTGTGTAGACTACTATAATTTTGCCTTCTGCACGTCACATATCCAGTGACTTTACAGCACCAGCATCCCAGTAAAGTTATAATTAGTCTATTCAAAATTTTAATCATTCCTCGCAATGTAAATTTTACATTTAAACATTCTGTGACAATAAGGTCCTTTGTTGAGTTCAAATGATAATGCGCTGTAAAGAATATAATTTAAATATCTTTTGAATATGTTATCTTCTTCGTTATTTATGTCCTTGTGGTATTATGTGGGTGGATAAATAAAATAGGGATTTGAGCTGATTAACGGGGGTCGCTGATCGTCTTTTGATTTGGAGGTCTACTGGATAAACTGAATAATAAGGGATTGTGAGAGTAAAATGCTTGGCTTACTTAATCAGTGTTAAATATTCCTTCTGTTGTTTTTTTTTTGCGTGGAAAATATTAAAACACTAGACCCAATAGTACTTTTTGTTTATATACCATAAACTAGTGCTGGACTGCAATCCCACCTGATGGTAAGCAGTGATGCAATCGTTGATGGTGAGGCGCACTAGTTTATTAATTCATGAATTCCCGACCGGTCCTATGAGACCGCGCTGTTATTGTTTTACTATTGTGTCTCGTTTTGTGGGTATGTGATAGGTTAAGAGCCTATTCACTCTAGTCTTGAAGATACCTAAACACTTCTTTTGTTCTGGGTGAAGCATGACGCATGCCATACTTTTACTGACTGTATCCCACGTGTGTTACTTCAGTGGGCTTTGCGGTCCAGGGCTAGAGCCAGAGCACTTCCTTCCTTCTTCTCAAACTGGAGTGTGCCAGGGCTGCCTTCAAACGGCTTCGGCCCAATCTAGTGGGCTCCAGACGCCTCCTGCCGCAGGCTCTACTTGTAAATCGTGCGATTCATGGCTCTTAATGGAGCACCGGTGTGAGGAGCAAGCTGAACGCTTCTTCGAGGTCCACGATCTTGCTTGAAGTTCCTTGTCGGTCTGCCAATATGGCATTTGGAGGCAACAGTCTTACTATACATGCACGACTGGCGTTTTAATATGCAACGCGCCGGGCGAAACTCCGTTGGCACGATAAGTCGCGGCATGGCGGAGTTCCGATGATATTTCATAGCGTTATGACTGCAGCGAACAATCGAACAATTGCAATTCGAACAATCCGCAGCACCCTTGGCAGGCTTTGGTACTAACGAGCTTCTTCAAACTTCCTAACAAATCTTTGAGGAGCGCGTGGAACAAAACGCGCTATTGAGAACTAAGTCCAAGGGCTTTATACTTTTCACCTATCTTTTTAAGCCTATAGTGACCAGAAATATTATACCTTCTGCCGGTCTCCTTTCAATGTTTTTTTTTAGGGCATCAAAATAAAATCTCCTGCTCTAGAGGTAGTGTCTGATTTTTCTGACTAAAACTCATTCAAATTTGTGTTCCGTTCAGTTGTTTTTTGCGTTCCATGGCCATAATACGTCTATTAAACATTGGCAATGTCCAGTGTATAAACGATTACGATAATTCATCATCATCTTCCTGCCCTTGTCCCGTTTTATTTGGGGTCAGCGCAACACGTTTTCTTCTTCCATTCTGTTCTGTCACTCGTCATGCTATCACTTACTTCCTTTTCTTCCATATCACTTCTCACACAATTCATCCATCTTTTCTTTGGCCTCCCTCTCCCTGTCCATCCATCCACATTTAAACTCATAACTCTTTTAGTAACATGCGTTTCATCCCTTCTCTTTACATGACCATACCAAGACAAACGATTCCCTTTCAACTTTTCAGTCACTTGCGCCACTTAAACGATTACGATAAATCTTTTACTGAAAATAAAGCAACACTTTCACGAAAAATGCACAATTCCTACGGGTAACTTAAATGAAGTCAGGAGAAAAAAAATTGTGAAATATGGGCTGAATATTTGTACCGAATTTCCGGGTAAAGTAATAGTAAGGAACCTTTCCTATCCCCGGGAGAAAGGCATTTATGAGGATTCTTCTAACAGGGGGTTTTGATTGATGTATTTTTGGCAAACCCTTGACGGGTTAACCCAAAATTCAATTTTATTCTTCGCTGTTATGCAACTATTTATTACAGTCAACATTAGGAAAGAATGGAATAGATTTGCAAAATGGTGTAAGGGCCGATTCACACTAGAATTAAAAGGATGTATATATTTTTCTTTCATTCTAAAAGTGTTCGCCGTGTCACTGCTGGGTCTGCCATTTCGGTATGAATCGACCCATACGCTGTTTTGTTTTTTGTAGGTGGGTTATTATCCAATGACTTTTCTCACATCAGGATGGAACGAAACGACGGTTACTGTCAAAAACTCACCCGTGTCCTTCAGTTGCTCTGTACATTCTAAAAATTTCGCGAGGTAACTAAGCGCCGTCGAGTCTTACCTAGTCCTTATCGGACGGCGGACAATGAGTACAAAGGAGGCCTTATATTTTTCTGCTAGCAATTGTAACCTGTTTTTCCAGATTCAGCTGAATAAAGTGCCTGCCTGCCTAGCCTTTTCCCAACTATATTGGGGTCGGCTTCGGAGAATGTTGAGATGGATGTGTGGTGTGACGAGAATGGATAAAGTGAGAAATGAGTATATTAGAGGAAGTTTGAAAGTGGCACCAGTGACTGAAAAGCTGAAAGGAAATCGTTTGTCTTGGTATGGTCATGTAAAGTGGAGGGATGAAACACATGTTACGAAAATGGTTATGAATTTACATGTGGACGGATGGAGAGGAAGAGGGAGACCAAAGAAAAGATGGATGGATTGTGTGAGGACTGATATGAAAGAAAAGGGAGTTGATGATAGCATGACGGATGACAGGACAGAATGGAAGAAAAAAACAAGTTGCGCCGACCCCAAATAATGTGGGATAAGGGCAGGAAGAAGAAGATTGGGGTCGGCTTCCAGTCAAGCCGGATTTAGCTGAATTCCAGTATTTTACGAGGAGCGGCTGCCTACCAGACCTCCACAACCCATTAACTGGGGTAATACGGTACTTCATGGCAAGACTGGAGTCAGATTTACTGGCTTCTGAGTATCCGTAACGACTGTCAAAGATCTACAAATGACAGCCGGGACCAACGGCTTAACGTGCTTTCCGAGGCACGGAGGAAACTCGTTATGTTAAGATGGTCACCCATCCACAGACCAACCTAGGCAAGCGTTGCTTAACCTTGGAGATCGACCTGTGCGGCTGTTATTATTTAGCCACGAGCTCATTCAGCTGAATAAAGTATTTTGTAATAAGTCAAGCCGCAACCTATCAGACCTCACAACCCAGTAATTGAGTAACATGATGCTGCTTGGCAAGATAGAGAAATCTCGTTAAGTTAAGATGGTCAGCCATCTACTTCCCAACCTCGGCAAGCGTTATTTAACATTTAAGATTGGCCCGTGAGCTATTTAATTCTTGGCCTTGAGTTTTTCTCCTCCGCCCAAGTCAAAAGGGAATAACGATGTGATGTTGTGTTTATGTTCTAAATCAAACGATATTAGGTATAGATAAAAAATATTCAATTTTCTCAGGACCATAAATCGTTAATTTAATTTCCTGTAACAGGTTTATTTTTGGCGCAAATCGGTAAAGTAAGTAATTATATCTTAATTTATTTCTGTAAACTGATATCGATATGGTTTTCTCATTTATTTTGAACGGTCCTTACTATGAATAGGTTGCAAGAAAATAATATGTTTACATGCAAATATACTGATAAAAAGAGAAAAACAAATTATTTGCAAGACATGACGCAATATTTCGAAAAGCTTATTGCTTACAATAAGGATAACTAATATCTTTAAAAAAAACTTGGGCAAATGCGAGTCGGTCTTTTCCCTATATTGGTTCTATGAAATCTTGGTTTATACCAAATTTCAGTACTAGTAGTTCAGTACTAGTTTACTCTACGAGTTGACGAGTTAAATGGCCATGACAGTCAGACAGACGGACAACAAATATGATCCTATACGGGTTCGGTTTTGTTCCTTTTGTAGTATTACCCTAAAACACTACATAGTGCATTATAGCAAAACTTTAAGTGCTTGAAATATAGTGTAGGTTATGTCGGTTAGATGTGTTGTAGTACTTCCAGATACGTCGTTTACCTGTGAAAATTTCATCACTATAATCATTTCTTTGCCCTTATCCCACGTTTTTCGGGGTCGACGCAATATGCTTTCTGATTAATTCCGCCCTATCAACCGTCAGGCTATAGCTGACTCCATTTTCAGGGTTCCGAAAGCTCGAATGAGATATTGGAAACCTTATAAGGTCACTTTTTTGTCAATAAATTATATTTTTGTCTATGTTTCTATATTTATAATTACGTTATAGCTAACTTACCCCGAATGTATAATACTAGGCCTAATGTTTAGTACGCCTTTTATATGAATTTGAAATATGCGAGGTTAATTTGGATGTGCAGATAGGAAATGATACAAACGAGTATGATAATATAATATAGTATTTGTAATAGTAGCGTGTGATGGGGAACTTCTGAAAAGAAACCGTTATTTCTAGATCGCAAAGGTAAATTAAAGGACACTAAAAAATACTTTGGACATGCCTTGCCGTCCCAAAGCGAGGAAAGTCGTTGGATGATTTCTCACTTCAAAAAATAAACCAAGAGAAGTTATGAAATGATTTCCCACGTCAAAAAAGGACATAATATTGTTTTTTAATGATTTTAAATTAAACATATTACAAGTTATTTATGAAAATTGAGCATTCTTCTCTTTAATATCTGAAAAGATTGCAGGGAAATGACAAAAAAGTGTTTGTTGAAAAAAAAACATCTCCGTTCCCATTGCGTGTGAGTCCGACTCGCACTTGACCGTTTTCTTTCATAACATTCCAAACACAATCCATCCATCGTTTCTTTGGGCCGCTCTTTATATTCATAACTCCACATTTATATTCATTACTCTTTTAGTCACATGCGTTTCATCTCTCCTTTTCACATGTCCGTACCAAACGATTCGTTTACAACTTTTCTGTCACTGACGCCATTTTCAATCTTTAATTGGTCGTTACTACTGTTCTTAGAATATAGTGAAGAAATCAGCAGATTCCAAAACTAATATAGTGCTTTAAAGTACCGTATATCAATGTTGTTGTCTTGGTATGGTTTGAAAGAGATGAAACTCATGTTACTAAAAGATTTTTGAATAAACATGTGTGTGTGTGTGTAGGGGAATGTATGGAGAGAGAGAGGGAGGCCTAAGAAAACATGAAGGGATTGTGTGAGGAGTGATATGAAAAAAAAACTTTCATTATGTCCAGCCAAATTCATAACTTCACGTTTATATACATTAGGTACTTTTTTAGTCACATGCGTTTCATCTCTCCTCTTCACATGTCCACACCAAACCGTTCGTTTACAAATTTTCTACCACTGACGCCATTTTCAAATTAGTTGGTCGTCACTAAATTGTTTTTAAAATATCGTGAGGAAATAGTTAAAGTTCCACATAACTTCGTTGAAAGTAGAAGTCGTTAAGGATGGTCAGAAGCCAGTAAATCTGACTCCAGTCTTGCCATGAAGTACCGTGTTACCCCAGTTAATGGGTTGTGGAGGTCTGGTAGGCAGCCGTTCCTCGTAAAATAAGTACTGGTATTCAGCTAAATCCGGCTTGACTGGAAGCCGACCCCAATTTTCATCGGTAGGTACTGTTCAATTATTATTAAGAAAGAAAGAAAATACTTAGCTACGTTTATTTGTCACACAACCTAAGGCGCACAACAAAACAAACGACAAGAAACAAAGATGTAATAGTAAAAAAACAACAAAATAACTTAATAATAAAAATAATATAAAGTGGAAGGTAGTGTGCCTCCAGGCTGAAGAAATTTTGCTGAAGCTTGGTATGCTTTGTGTATACGGAAACATACAGGAAGGAGGTGATGTTAATATCCTGTTTCACCGTAAAATATTGAGAGGAAATTATGTTTTGATAGACGATGGCACGACTTTTGTATTAACCTATCACATACCCACAAAACGAGACACAATAGTAAAACAATAACAGCGCGGTCTCATAGGACCGGTCGGGGATTCATGAATTAAACTTTGCCATATAATTTTTTTTTGGTGGGAAAGCATCAAAATCAAAATTAAAAAACTTTTTTTATTTTACATAAGCCATAGGCACATAGAAAATGTCAGAAGCTAGTATACGATTCCAATTGGTCGTTTCCTATGGAGAAGAACCGGCAAGAAACTCCATGGTTACTCTTTTAAAATAATGATTGAGTTTACAATATTTTCATTTTACCTACAATATTAACATCCAATGAATTTTCCCGCTCTTGGCGGAGCGGGAATGCGTGTGAAACTTCTACTGTCTTTTTTTTCTGTTGTCCCCACTCCTGTTCCTTATTTGGCTTCGTTCCAGGGCTCCAGCTCACCTTCCCATAACAAGTTACCCAAATCTCTATACTCGTACCAATATGCCCAGGAGTCACCATACGATTTCTGATGCTCAAACCATCTTTGGTGGGAGTCAGGGCGTGAGAATATCCTCACACGGTGGCACAGTGGTGACGTGCTGCCGTGCACAACAAGAAACAGAGGAGACCATTCACAGTCTCCTCAGGGATGTGCTTTAACAGGCGTGTACAGAGGGGGTTCCGGGGTGGTCTTTTAAGAGGACACGGGGACCTCTCCCATGTGCAGATGGTGATCACCGGGGTGGTTTTAGTGAGGTAAGAATCCCACACTCCCTGTTATTTTCTCCAAAAGTTCAGGCGCCTTTTGAAGGTTTCCCACCGAAACCAAAAAAAAATCGGCATGAGAATATCCTCTTCTTACTTACTCCGTTACCTATCTCACAAAATAATACCAAGCCATCACCAGCACCATTGCAAAATTACCAACAACACGATAAACAGTAGGCAGTTGAATATTTTATTCCAACAACATTTAAGGTTATATGTAGTTACATATATATATTTATTTTTACTTTATCTATAACTATTCTGTTTGTATTTATTTTCCTCTTACTGTTACACACTGTTGTCTACATCTCTTTTCTTCCAACTATCCTTTCGCGGTATGCTGGAAGAGATTTCTTTAGAAATAAGCATTACCCTGTACCAATTTTCTATCTCCTCTGTATTATCAATGTCTTATGTGTGTGTACTAAATTGTTAAAAAAAAAAAAAAAAAAAAGGTTCCGAAAGTGACTACAATCTGATTTTATTCCCCAGAAAGGTCATTTCTTCGGCACTGAGAGTTAAAAGTCTAAATTGTTTCATTATACAGGGCTCTAACAAAAAGTAATAAGACTGAGTGACTGTTTTAGCGTATTTTATTTATGTTTTAGACGTGTCAATGGCTTGTTTAGACGGGATTAGTAGAAACAATGATATTGGTGGTTAAATTATATTTATTATTCCATATTCTCAACAGCCGCACAGGTCGATCTTCAAGGTTAAGCAACGCTTGCCTAGGTTGGTCTGTGGATGGGTGACCATCTTAACATAACGAGTTTCCTCCGTGCCTCGGAAAGCACGTTAAGCTGTTGGTCCCGGCTGTCATTTGGAGATCTTTGGCAGTCGTTACGGATAGTCAGAAGCCAGTAAATCTGACTCCAGTCTTGCCATGAAGTACCGTGTTACCCCAGTTAATGGGTTGTGGAGGTCTGGTAGGCAGCCGCTCCTCGTAAAATACTGGTATTCAGCTAAATCCGGTTTGACTGGAAGCAGACCCCAATATAGTTGGGAAAAGGCTAGGCAGATGATGATGATTCTCACTCACTGCACAACGTTACAACACACCCAACCATAATTATACTCTCTAATATTCCCACATTGTATCAACTGTATAAATAGTTTACTACGTAAATATTGAAAGGTATTATGACAGCTGTTTGTTAGAACATTAGGTAAATAAAATAATGTTGACTAAACCTAAGGGTGGAGACCTAGCGTCCTGAAATAAGGGCCTCAATTATTATAATTATTGTTATTGAAATAAGTTTAAAAAAATGATTTTACAGGTAATTTATTTTCGTCAGTTTAAGCTAGATGTAGCTGGTGTTTTCTAGTTGATTACATTGATTAGAAATAACGAAAGAAAATCTGAAGAAGACCTGAAGTAAAGGAATAGTTCATAAAAAATAATGAAAAGTAGTCGTGTTTTGTAACACAGTTTTGTAATAGGTACACATTAATTTCGCCGATGGGGAAACCTCCTAGGGCAATGGGTTGAATTCGGAAAGGGAAACTTAGGATCCTGGAACGCAAGGCAAACAAGGAACAAAGGAGTGGGTTTTAGCCAGTAAAAGTCTCACATGTCTTCTCGCTACGCCGAAGAAGTAATTGGATGGTTTCCTACCTAAAAAAATATCAGTAGTCGTATAGCCCGCCGAACACCCCGCCTTAGTTCAACGACTGGACAAAATCTACCAAAATAAGGTTTAATTTTTTTTTTAGGTAGGTGCTCTTATTTCTTTGATAAATGATAAAAAGGCGATGTTGCAAAATTAATATTGAATCAAATTGGATTGGGCCCATAGGCGTGAAATTGAAGAGGCGTAGAGTTTAAGTTACCTTAATTTGTTATTTATTTATTTCTAACGTATTTCGCTGATCCCAAATAAATTGGGATTCGGCAAGAGGTTAATGATTTATGACTAGTTTTTTTCCAGTAGCTTCTTAGTTTTTGCTATTGATTGGCTCACGTTTGACCATTATGAAAAGATGAACCAGTTGATGGAGAGATTTTTTATTTGTTTGTTTGCGCGTTACGATTTAACTCAAAAACTACTTGCCTGGTTTCAATTATTCTTTCTTCATTTGAAAGCTACCAGTACATCTTCACTGAGTAGCCTTTAATCTATTTATTTTCTACTTTCATGCAGACAAAGCTTCTGGCAGAAGGTATAATTGGTTTTTAATCCCTAAAAGATTTTAGTTAAAGTTGTCAAAAAATAAGAAGCCCGTTTTGACCGATTGTTATCGCGACGAATAAAGAATGATTTAGCGTAAAAAGAATACTTGCAATATATTCCATCATATTAACTAAAGCGCCAAAAAAAGGAATAGTACATTATGATACAAGTATGTAATGTGGGCGATTGCCGTCGCGGTGGTATTAAGACCCGAGCCGTGGTGAGGGTCTTAAGAGAACCAAGAACGGTAATCGCCGATTACTCACGTGAATCATACGACGTTTTTCAACACACTTGTGAAGAAAATAAATGAAAAATCAGCTTTATTTTGTAGGTATATGAAAAGTTTATTTAGAGAAACAGTTCGTAAATGTGCAGTCAGTAGGTAAAGTTATAATTAACTATATTTGACGGTATAGCGATCCCACGATATAGATCTTCAGAAATATGTTATAATGAAAAATAAATGGAATAATAATAATTAATTAATATTTTATTATTTTTTTCCGTTTCGTTCCAAGTTACATTCTAGGGTCTCTCACAAATGTCAAAACAAGTCTTTTATTTTTTGAGAAGTTTACACTCATCCAAATTTGAAATAAAGTTGTCTGTTATAATTATGTATATCACCATCTGCCTAGCTTTTTCCCAACTATATTGGGGTCGGCTTCCAGTCAAGCAGGATTTTGCTGAATTCCAGTATTTTGTTTTATTGTCTGTTATATATTTGTATAATAAACCTCGATATTTACTGACGTTACCGTCCTGGACAAAAAGTATTTTCGGCCGACTTGGCGACTAAGTCAAGTGGACGAAGTTTCCTTAAGAAGGACTTACTAAATAAAGTATTAAAGTAAGTACGGTATTGGATTACACGTGTTTCGGATTCTCGATAATCCAGCTTATGTGAAAAAATCGTGTTGACGTTGATTTTCTATGTAATCTTACGTAGGTATACAGTTTTGTTTGGTACAATCTAGGGCGCTGAATTTTTGCACATATGTAGGAACATTTCACATAACGAGTTTTCTCCGTGCCTCGGAAAGCACGATAAGTCGTAGGTCCCGGCTGTCATTTGTAGATCTTTGGCAGTCGTTACGGATAGTCAGAAGCCAGTAAATCTGACTCCAGTCTTGCCATGAAGTATCGTGTTACCCCAGTTAATGGGTTGTGGAGGTCTGGTAGGCAGCCGCTCCTCGTAAAATACTGGTATTCAGCTAAATCCGGCTTGACTGGAAGCCGACCCCAATATAGTTGGGAAAAGGCTAGGCAGATTATGATGACTATAGGCTATATACCATCACGCTACGACCCACGGGAGCGGAGCAATAACGAAAAATGCGGGTAAAACCGCAGGGGACAGCTAGTGTTTACTAAAAATAAGAAAGGATTTTCCAAAATTTACTCCGTAAGGAATGTAACTGGAGGCTTTGTACGTACATCGAAGGCCTGGAACAATTTGCCTGCGATGTCTTGACTTCTCCTCTGATTATAATTTGGTTGTCTTCAAGGCTAGAGTGAATAGGCTCTCAATACTGTATATTTTTTTCTATTCTGTGCTCTTAACAAATTAGTGTGCCTTAACATCACTGCTTACCAGCACTAGTTTATATTATTATAAAAAGAATCTTACGTACTGTCGTTCGGGCATAGCCGCGGGAAGTTATTTTCTTTTTGTATTTTTATGATTTAAGATTTAAAGCATTTTTATTTCAAATATAGGTACCGTTTATAGGCACTTTTAGAAATGTCAAAAAGTCAGTCAATCAGAAAAGTGATGCTAATTACACAACGTAGATCTCTATGGAGAAGAATGTGATAGAAACTCGATGGACACCCTTTTTAATGGGACAGTACATTTATTAAACATAGATAATTATAACATTAAAAATAAAAACACTTATCTAATTAATCTATCACATACCCGCGAAACGAGACACAATAGTAAAACAATAACAGCGCGGTCTCATAGGACCGGTCGGGGATTCAAACATTAAAACTTCATATATTTTAAAATTTAATTATGTATTACAAATATCTCGGTAACATATTTCTTATCGCCACTATTATGTTAGAACAATTGAAATAATTAACTCACACGAGAAATATAAAATATCTCCAATTTAATTCTTACTTTTATTAAAACCGAATTCTACGTCTTCAAAATATTAATTCAATTTAACACAATAAGATAATACATTTTACACAAACGAAATTAAACATTTAGAGCCCTTAGCCTTTAATAAATCTAAAATAATTACTCCAGACATTTTCAATTTCGTTCTTATTAATACACACTTGTTTACGAAGGGATACGAAGAAAATACATTTTCGAGAAATTGCACGAAGCAGCCAGGTAAATAGCAGCCTCACGGGTCGATCTTTAACGGTAGTTACTCAGATACCCGCGAAACGAGACAATAGTAAAACAATAACAGCGCGGTCTCATAGGACCGGTCGGGGATTCAAACGTTAAGCAAGGCAAACGGAGGTCGGTTTATAGGTTGGTTTTCATTGTAAGACTTTTCTCGCTCTAGGATGGAGTGTCCTCACGCTTTGTCAGACTTTTACTCACGCTATATTCCTTCAGTTGCCCTATGCGTTCTAGTTCTTTCCTTTTCAGTAGTCATCCCATGGGCCTAGGAACCCTGGTCAGTTGAAGTCTGACACACCCTCCCACTTCGCCCAGAGCGGGAGAAGTAATTTTGATGATTTTCCACCTTTAAGTACTTCCCATGGCCCTAGTGGGGATCGACCTATCTACTGCTGGCGCCTACGGTCTTCCTGACACCTCTTTAAGTCCGTGAAACACAACGCGCCGTTGATAACTCCAAATCGCTCTCAGTAATGAGTAGCTCGCCATCCAGCTGTCCTTGGACGGCCATATGGCGATCTAGCCATTGCTCGTCGTCCGCAAACCCGTATATACGGTGGCTGGAAGTCGGGCTTGGTGTTTCGGCGACTGGGGCGTGAAGATGTCCGTTCCTTCACGCGTGCAGCCGTCTCCTTTACTTGTCCACACGTCCTCTCGCTTTACTCTAGAGCAGGAGAAGGCATTGAATGACACCCCAATTCAAAAAAGTGTGGATTCATTTCACGTTTATCAAGTGGCGTCGGTGACTAAATTCTGTTTTCTACCTAATCTCTGAGACTAAAATGACTTAATATGGGTTGTCACACTTGTCACTACACAAAAGAACTGGCATCGTTATTATTGTAAGATTGACATTTGCCTGTGGTAATTTAGTCGCAGGGACAAAAACAGACGAAATACTTTTTCCGTCTGAACCCACGTTAAGAGCTAAAAATAAGGTCCATTTATTTTAAGAAAAACGCGTTGAAGATTTAAAAGGTTCGGATCAGACGTTAACACCGTAATTTTTGGTATTTCACATTTTTATTATTAATGTCAGTAAGATTTTGCGATTTTCTTTCTTTTTTCCTTTTGTTACTTTGGTCGTTATTTTGATTTGTAAATGCCTTTCGCTCTTACCACAATAGGATATCAAGAACATAAGGATTTATGTAGATTTCAGAATTATAATTTTTTGAATGAAGTAAATTAGTTTACTTGAGCTAATTAGGCTTTTTCAATACACTCGAGACTCTTCAGACAGACAATCGTAAGCGATAATTTGCGATTTTATTAGGATTGGGCTTTCTTTATAATACTCGAAAAATATTAATGTAATTGTGCTAATACTTACTGTATTCTATTATAGTTATTTATAGTTCAGTAGTTACATACGAGGAGCTCGTGGCTAAATAATAACATCCGCACAGGTCGATCTTCAAGGTTAAGCAACGCTTGCCTAGGTTGGTCTGTGGATGGGTGACCATCTTAACATAACGAATTTCCTCCGTGCCTCGGAAAGCACGTTAAGCCGTTGGTCCCGGCTGTCATTTGGAGATCTTTGGCAGTCGTTACGGATAGTCAGAAGCCAGTAAATCTGATTCCAGTCTTGCCATGAAGTACCGTGTTACCCCAGTTAATGGGTGGTGGAGGTCTGGTAGGCAGCCGCTCCTCGTAAAATACTGGTATTCAGCTAAATCCGGCTTGACTGGAAGCCGACCCCAATATAGTTGGGAAAAGGCTAGGCAGATGATGATAGTTCAGCAGTTACATGAAATGTGGTGCCAGTGTGAAGCCCCTTCACAGGACATGCGTCAACTTTTTTCCTGCCTTACATGTATCCTGCACCTTTCAAGACTTAGGCGCACGAGTGTGTTTTTTTTTTTAATTATTGATAGGCTTGCGCTTGACCACATTTCAGCTGATGGTAAGCGATCATGTGGTCGACGATGGAGCACGCTTGCCTAGAAGCAGGGGTGATTGGGGTCCGTTTACATCTTAAGGACCCAAGCCAACCTCACCTGCTAGCGGTGCACCCTGCTGTTCAACGGACGAGGCTCTGGCGATCCTGGTTTCCCTCTCGTAGGGTTGTGGGGGTCAGACGGCTGGTCGCCCCACGTAAAACCAACTTCAGTCACATATTCATGGATAAGGCAAAGAATAATGTGGGTACTTGGACTAGGGCGTCGCCGAACAACGACGCGCAGGCACATCGCCTTAAACCTGCGATAAGTGGGCTAGGGCTACCGTGTCAAGTACGGGCACGGCTAAAGAAGTTAGTACCCAAAAAGAAGCTCCGCTTTGCCACCTGGAACATTGGCTCTCTAACTGGACGTTGCAGAGAACTCGCGGACGTACTTGCGAAACGTCGGGTCCAATGCGCCTTCCTTCAGGAGACGCGCTGGAAGGGGAATAAGTCCCGTGACATCGGGCAGGGGTACCGGCTAATGTACACCGGATCACCATCGGGCAGGAACGGAGTAGCCGTAGTACTGTCTAAGGACCTTCAGGATGGACTTCTTGAAGTAGACCGATACAGCGACCGGTTGATGCGAGTTAAGGTGCTGATCGAAGGGTCGGTAACGAACTTAGTCAGCGCCTATGCTCCTCAAACTGGCTGCTGTGAGTCTGAAAAGGAGGCCTTCTGGGATGAGTTCGAGGACGTAATGCGCGCTATTCCGAATTCTGAAGATATTTTGGTTGGGGGGGATCTCAACGGTCACGTAGGTCAGCGTGCTGGAGAGTACGGACGTGTTCACGGTGGTTTTGGCTATGGCCAACTAAATGCAGAGGGAGTCAGCATACTCAGGACCTGCGCTGTGTCGGACCTAGCCATCGCGAATACGTTCTTTCAGAAGAAGCCCCAGCATCTTATTACGTACCGTGGTGGCTCATACTCAACCCAAATTGATTACCTGCTGGTGCGACGGTGCAACATTGGCAAGGTTACCAACTGTAAGGTTATCCCAGGCGAAAGCTTAACGGCTCAACATCGCCTCCTTGTCATGGACCTGGCGATCGTATCAAGGAAAAAAGTGACCCAGAAACGCAATCCCCGCACCAAGTGGTGGTTGCTTAATGGTCCTAAACTGTCGGAATTCACCGCGGAGGTCGAGCACCTCGAGATCAGTTCGCATGAGTCCGCTCAAGAGATATGGAGTAGGATTCATTCAGCAATCACCGCCGCGGGTAAGCGCGTCCTTGGCACTTCTCGTGGTGGTCGCACCATGGACAGGGAGACGTGGTGGTGGGATGACGGGGTGCAGGAGGCGACCCGGAAGAAGAAGGTATTATTTAAGAAGTGGCAGGGGTCCAACTCTCCAGAGGACAGGGAGGCATATGGAGCGGCTAAGCGCGCTTGCAAAAAAGCAGTAGCCAGAGCCCGCAGCAAAAGTTTGGCGCCCTTGTACGACAAGCTGGAAACTGCGGAGGGGCAAAAGCTTATTTTTAAGCTGGCGCGTGCCCGGGAAAAAGCTACACGGGACATTAGTAAATGCCTCTGTGTAAGGGACGCCCAGGGTAAGCTGCTCTATGATGCCCCCTCTGTTAAGGAGAGATGGTGCACATACTTCGAGGAGCTGTCTAACAAACAGCATCCCCATAACCTTCCTCCCGAACCGCCTCCTAACCTTGGTCTTATTTCCCCTATTTCCCCCGACGAAACTCGCATTGCTCTTCGCCACATGAAGAACCGGAAATCGGTCGGGCCTGACAATGTGCCAATCGAAGTGTGGAAGGCCATGGGCTCACATGGTGTGGACCTTCTGACGGATCTTTACAACCGCATCCTGACCACCAAGGAAATGCCGAACCAGTGGCGATCAAGCCTCATTATTCCTATTTATAAAGGCAAAGGTAGCGTACAGGATTGTAGTAACTACCGCGGTATTAAGATCATGTGCCACACCATGAAGCTCTTCGAGCGCATAATTGACACAAGGCTCCGTAGCGAGTGCACTGTCTCTGAGTGTCAATATGGATTTCGGGCGGGCAACAGCACCATGGACGCAGTGTTCGCCTTGCGGACTCTGACTGAGGCTTACAGGGAGAGAAGGAGAGCTCTGCATATGGCCTTTTTAGACCTGCAGAAGGCCTTCGACTGTGTTCCTCGGCAGTCCATCTGGTGGGCACTTCGCTTCAAGGGTGTGCCCGAGGCCTATATTGACATTATCAGAGACATGTATCGCGATTCCGTGTCCTCTGTCCAGACCGCTGTTGGCGAATCCAAAGTCTTTCCAATATCTGTTGGCGTTCACCAAGGATCGGCTCTCAGCCCGTTCTTGTTTAACGTTGTGCTCGATGTAGTTACGGCATGCATCCAAGATCAGCCTCCATGGCTAATGATGTATGCCGATGACATCGCCCTCGTTAGCCAGAACAAAACCCAACTTGAGCGGAGGGTCAACATTTGGAAGGACACGCTGGAAAACGGCGGTCTGAGACTAAATGTGGCGAAGACTGAGTACATGTCCTGCGGCAGCGCGGATTCAAATACCATCCGAATAGGTTCGGACCGGATCAGAAGCTCGGATAAGTTCAGGTACCTTGGATCCGTGCTGCACGAGTCTGGCAACGTGGACGACGATGTCCAAGCACGTATAGGCGCGGCTTGGTCGAAATGGCGAGAGGTAACTGGCGTTGTATGCGACCGCAAAATGCCTCCGAAGCTTAAGGGACAGATATATAAATGCATCATACGTCCTGTCCTCCTGTACGGTGGCGAGTGTTGGCCAGCACTAGGCAGACACACCCAGGAGCTTCGCGTCACGGAGATGAAGATGCTGAGGTGGATGAGCGGCGTAACGCGATCTGATCGCATACGCAACTCATTCATCCGAGGTAGTCTTGGTGTCCGTGACGTGGGGGAAAAACTGCAAGAGTGTCGTCTGCGATGGTATGGCCACATCATGCGCCGCCCTATGGAGTACGTTGGCCGGAGATGCATGAATATGGCTGTCCTTGGCGGTAGGTCGCGTGGTCGCCCTCGCAAGCGCTGGCTGGACGTCGTCAAGTCCGACATGAGAGCCAATGGCCTTACTGCCAAGGATGTAGAAGATCGGGCAAAGTGGAGCAAGCTAAGCCGGAAGGCGGACCCTGGCAAAAGCCGGGACTAACGCCTAGTAGAAGAAGTTACATACGAGGAGCTCGTGGCTAAATAATAACATCCGCACAGGTCGATCTTCAAGGTTAAGCAACGCTTGCCTAGGTTGGTCTGTGGATGGGTGACCATCTTAACATAACGAATTTCCTCCGTGCCTCGGAAAGCACGTTAAGCCGTTGGTCCCGGCTGTCATTTGGAGATCTTTGGCAGTCGTTACGGATAGTCAGAAGCCAGTAAATCTGATTCCAGTCTTGCCATGAAGTACCGTGTTACCCCAGTTAATGGGTGGTGGAGGTCTGGTAGGCAGCCGCTCCTCGTAAAATACTGGTATTCAGCTAAATCCGGCTTGACTGGAAGCCGACCCCAATATAGTTGGGAAAAGGCTAGGCAGATGATGATAGTTCAGCAGTTACATGAAATGTGGTGCCAGTGTGAAGCCCCTTCACAGGACATGCGTCAACTTTTTTCCTGCCTTACATGTATCCTGCACCTTTCAAGACTTAGGCGCACGAGTGTGTTTTTTTTTTTAATTATTGATAGGCTTGCGCTTGACCACATTTCAGCTGATGGTAAGCGATCATGTGGTCGACGATGGAGCACGCTTGCCTAGAAGCAACCTATTCACTCTTGGCTTAAAGACCCCTAGGTTGTAGCTATCAGGAAACACATACCCCGGCAGGGAATTCCACTCTTTTGCTGTGCGCATAATAAATGTACTCCCAAAACGCTTTGTACGTATGGGTGGGATGTTCACCATGTACCGGTGGCGCATTGCCGTACGTCTAGTGGTTCGATGATGAAACGGGCTTGAAGGAATCAAGTTGTGCAGTTCCTGTGCACACTCTCCGAAATGCAACCGATAGAAAACCTAGCTAGATAGAAAGGCTAGCAACTCGTCGTTGAGAGTGTGTCAGAGTTTTATTGACTAAAATTAAAAGCACACCTATGTTCATTCAGTAGCCCTTTCCGTTCTATGACCATGAGTTAATTTGTCAGAAAATCGTCCTGTAGCCCTTGTATCTTATATTGTAGGTATCCGCTATTATATAGAGAACAGAAATTATATTTTGCGGTAGCGACATTTATGTATTTACACAACTATAATCATTAAAAACATTATCATAACTTTTTAACTTAGAAGCAGAATAAAACGTCAAGTTTTTATTAAAATGAGAGTAAAAGAGTTATAATAATTATTTAATGAGTATGGATGTAGTAAGCCCTTCCCACAAACGTTTTTTTTCTACTGAAATGCAAAGTGCAAAGGAAAACATACGAAAATTTCAAACAAGAAATATGTCCCGGGATATGGTGATTTAAAGTATCGCGTTACCGAGATATTTGGAAGCGAAGATATGTGAGAACTTTTGCCTTTAATGATGTGAACTTTGGTTCAAAATATGTCGGCTATGTGGCGTTTTATGACGCCATAGGTTTGCATACTTTTTGTTTGTTTAAGTATCTGTGGTGTCTGTAATGACGGTGTAGCACTGAATAATGGTAACGGAGTTGAAATAAATCTGTGGTGTCAAGGTAAAAGAGGATGAGTTATTGAACGATTAAATAAAACTACACTTGTAACTTACTTTTTTTTTGTATTATGATGTATGTGACTTGCTTCGACTTGTTTTGTTCTTAGACTGGATTAAACTCACTAAGGGCCTATTTCACCACCTCTGATTAAGTTTCGAGTATCTTACTTGGCAGATAATTTCATACAAATTCTGTTCCATTTTTGAATTTATTCAGTGAGTAGTGCCTACTCGGACATTGTGAAACAGGCCCTTAAACTCGATTTTTAAAAATGAAGCAGAAAAACATGTCCAATACCTATTTTTTTATAATGTAAAAAAGGCAAAATCATTTTATCTTTTAAAACTGTTTTACAAATTAAGTTCAACCAATTTAAATACAAATAAAGCCTATAAATCTTACACTTTTTTGTGTAGTTTTGCACTTTTTAGTGTTCTAGAATTTCATCTTAGTATCGTGAAACCATCTTACAAACCCAAAAAAAGAATTTCCTAAATTGTTCCAAGCATTTACGAGTAATTGGGGAACATAGGTACATGGAAAATAAAAAGATTCCAACAAATTCAAAACCTCCCTCCTTTTTGAAGTCGGTTAATACTCGTACCACTGCGAAGTTGTCAATTCCTATTGGGAATAAAAGTAATATCCAAATAGTAATACGACCGGAATGCCCTTGACTTACCTCCCTTGACGCTATTTGAATACTTTTAACGATAGAGGCAAAAAAATATTGAAACATTCTTTCATAGTACGCATGTGTAAGTAAAATAAAAGGGTTGATAAAACCTTAACCTATTTTGGTGTAATTCCTTTGTTTCTTTTCGCGGTTTTTTTTTCAGGAAGATCATCAATATGACTTCTCCCAAGCTCTGGGTGGAGCGAAAGATTCCTGTTCACTTTTTATTATTATAGATAGGCTCGCGTTTGACCACTATCTCACCTGATGGTAAACGATGACGTGGCCGACGATGGAGCATGCCTGCCTAGAAGTAACCTATTCACTCTTGACTTGAAGACTTCTAAGTTGTAGCTATCAGGAAACACAGACTCCGGCAGGGAATTCCACTCCTTAGCTGTACGTACGTATAATAAATGTGTTTCCAAACCGCTTTGTGCGTATGGGTGGAATGTTCACCATTTACCGGTCGCAACGCCGTACGCTTATTGGCCCGATGATGGAAAGGACTTGATGGAATTAATAGTGCAATTGTTCCTTCTTTGTCCTAATTCCAGGGTCCCAGGGTTCTCTTTCGTCAACCCAGGCCCCAGTACGCTTCGACCCTGTCAGACCCCTACGGTTTGCTGACATCTAATTAAGGCGCGCGTGGAACAATATTTCTTTTCGCGGTTGTTGCGAGGTTTCACGTTTCAAAAATAGAACATCTATTTTAACGTTTATTTTTTGCGGGGGCAATTTTAGGTTGGGATCAAACGATGCCTAATTTATCTGTTTGAAAAAACCTTTTTTTGTTAAAATTCATGATGGTATCTGGCTTACTAGTTTAAATAACAATTTTAAGGCGCTGAAGCTTTAGGCAAAAAAGTAATTGAAAATAGGCCTAATTTTGTGTGTTGTCAGAGCCACTGGACTACTTTTATCCTACTTAAAAATGCAAAAGGTTGTATGCGGATATATAGATGTTTTTTGGGTAAGTTGGTACAGAACCCTCAGTGGCCGAGTCAAATTCGCGCTTGTCTGGTTATTTTTAGGTGGGATATCATCCAATGATTTCTCGCTAGAACAAAATGGAATAAAACTTTCGACGGGGCTTTTTAGGTTTCATTTGTGATGGTACGTTGAACAGTCATACCAATTTTCGGCTGGGTACGAATTATTGTTATGTCTAGACTGACCTAAAACTAAATTGGCTAAAATATGGTAGCTCAATGGATATCATATCTATCGTCATCGATGTGGATGAATTTGTTAATGCTTCATGAGTTCTTATTTACTACCCTTTGAGCTATTTTTCTATCCGCTTGTACATAAATAATATTATTTTTAGTTTGGAAATTAATATATACCTAATCGTAAATAACTTAGCTGTAATCTACACTAATATAATAAAGAGATAAAGTTTGTTTTTTTGTTTATATGAGGTGATCAGTGGAAGTACTGGTCCGATTGCTAAAATTTTTTCACCAATAGAAAGCTGCTGTATTCCTGAGTGACATAGGCTATATTTTATGTACGCGGGCGAAACTGCGGGCTAAAGCTAGTATAGAATATCTTTAAAGCTAAGTTGCCGAACTTACAAGCCATCACTTAGTGCAGTCGCTGCACGCTTGACATACCGGGATAAACGTAAACTTGCAAGCTTAGAATACCAGCCCGTAAATTGGTTCGCGAGGACTGACGCTGCGGCTAGACGTTTCCTTTAGCATAATTTTGTTGCTAAGAGAAATTAATTTCTAGGGATTATTTTGTCGGAAACTTATGTTTTGTGAGTGATTATTATTTTTTAAATGATTTTATTAAAGTCAAAGCGCCAGGGTAGGCCTCGAAATAAAAATATTCCTTTCCTTTTTATGTAGTTTTTAGGTCAAAATTTGATTTTCCACCACACACGTTTCTTCTCATTATCAATCTGGCTTCTATACTATTGACTTGGCCGACAAATTTTTTTTTGTTATATTTATTGATTGAGCAAATAAAAAAAATGTATTTTCGCAAATTACCATTTTACAAACAAATAATCCACCCTTGAACCATCCCGTTGCATAAGTGCCCATAACACTCGCATTGCTTCGCTGAATAGCTATGGCCAACTTTTGCATCAAGAACGACGTAGACCGGAGTAATCTTTAATTAGTTACCACAATATTCTTTATCAAAGCTTTTACCTTTTACTCAACAAAATGGTACCTGAAAAACACTGATGTTTGTAGAAAAATGTAAAAGCGTCCTGAATGAATTTAATTTAGGTAACGTACAAGGATGTCCGTAGGAATTTCAGAGTTTACGCCTTAGAAATTACTTTAATAATTACATTCTTCGAATGATTATAAAGAGATTCTTACATTTTTTTCGGAAAAAACTTCTATTACTCGCATTTTTTTTTCCAAAAAAACCTAAGGACTTTGAATTGACACTATGGAATTTTTCTGACAAAACAAGGATGAATCAAAAATTCCAATAAAGCCATATCAAAGAGCAAATTTTGAATGACTTACCTATACGAGTATAATTTTTAGGGTTCCTACCGTAGTCGGCAGAAACGGCCGCGGCATTGCAAGACTCTTTTTCTAAGTTACGCTTGCTGGTTTAGTCATTTATTTACATTAAACTGAAAGAAGTAAATCAAATACTTGAGTCTGTTTCCTCTTAGAGCTGTTAAATAAATATACTTCTACTAGCTGTCCCCTGCGGTTTCACCCGCATTTTTCGTTACTGCTCCGCTCCTGTGGGTCGTAGCGTGATGGTATATAGCCTATAGCATTTCGGGATAATTGGGCTATCTAACACTGAAAGAATTTTTCAAATCGGACTAGTAGTTCCAGAGATTACCCCCTACATACAAACTTACAAACCTACAAACTTACAAATTTTTTCTCTTTATAATATTAGTATAGATGTCAGCGCAATCTAAAGATATGACCTTTATGCTGCGTTTATATGCATATTTTGATAATCACAATGAAATCAAAACCATAACTGTACCGTTGATCGAGCTTCCTGATATTTGCACAAACGTATGGCCACATCTTAGAGCATTTAACCTATGGAGACGGCAAAGCAGGTCTTACCCCTCTGTCAAAGTACATTGGCCATATGGCCATACACGTTATATAAAACTAGTTCAATGCGCGATCGCCGCCATTGTGTATCGCATTGTGTCGCAAAAAAGTTCTCTCCAAAAATGATTAATTGTGCAGTTTCCAGCTGTAAAAAACGATCTGTTACTACAAATCTGCGAAACCATGATGTTTCTTATCGCATATAAGTATGCGTGACGCGCCAATATAGCTTTATTTAAGTACATTGTCGAAATAAACTTTATACCATTACGATAGAAAAATATCGTGGTACGTAGGTAGTTTACACGCAATACAGGGGCATGGAGTTGAGATGTGTGTGGTTTTTTCAATTGTGTGCTTATTATTTATAGTGTGCGTTTATTGCAATAGGAAGCATGCATTTGTGTGTAACTGTCAATTTTCTAAAAACAGTTTTGTAGTTACATCATGAAAAATAACTTTTTTTTCACAATTCAATTCGAAAACGAACATAATGTTTAGACTGTTTGATTACAGAATTATTAATTTTTATTTCTCTTTTTTTGCAGGTAAGTTGGAGGTTCATTTGCAATCCGGAAAGGAAAATTATTTTTGCTGAAACATAAGGACCAAGAGGCAATCGTAGCTCCTTAGCTAGTGGTAGTCAAGTGACACCACATACGAGTACATAGGTAAGTTTATACGGTACCCTCGGTGCGTGAATCCGACTCGTACTTGACTGACTTTAAAAAAATTCGAATATGGA
This sequence comes from Mythimna separata, assembly GCA_030763345.1. Taxonomy (NCBI): domain Eukaryota; kingdom Metazoa; phylum Arthropoda; class Insecta; order Lepidoptera; family Noctuidae; genus Mythimna; species Mythimna separata. The sequence goes on from CM061191.1 coordinate 5,263,299, forward strand.
TTCTTAGCTGCTACTTTTAAAAGTAGGTGCATCGAAAATTGCAATTTGAATTACTTTGAATTGCGATAACAAATAAATGCAACTATTTCAATCCTCCCCAATACGACATTGCTAGTCTCCTTTAAAACACTACCTACAATTCAAAGAGATGTCAGTAAAACGAAAAAAGAAGCGCTTCCTACCCTAATGACCATCCAACAAGACAAAAGGGGTGACTTTCTCCAACATCGGACACAGAAAATATTTCATTTGTATGCAATTTCAAATGTCAGACTTTTTCTTGCGATCCCTCCCCCGATATTGCTGCAAATAAATTGAAATATGTACGTCGTATTTTAAAATCGCATTTTTCTAGACACTGACACATGATAAATGACGTTTCTAAAAATCCAATATGGCCGCTGCCTTGTAAACGGTTCGACTAGAATTTACTGGAGTTATTGAATTTTCTGTTTTCTTTTTGCGTTGTCGAAGAGGTTAAATGTTTTCCGGATGTAGAGTTGGGCATTTAGTCCTGTTACTATGACTTATAATGTTATGAAGATTTCGAGGTAAGGTTAAGAATACCCTATTTACTTTTTATTACATTATAGAAGGCTAAATTTCACGCAAAATACCAGACTTTCAGAAATCTTTACTGAATTAGTTTCAGACAATTTGACAAGATGCAGCCTTCCAAAAGGTTGACCGATAACCTGGTGAGAGTCGCAACAGTGCGACGAACAGGTCCACTCATTGTGGCGACTCTTAGGGATGGCCTATGTCTAATAGTGGACTCCTTCGGCTAAAAAGATGATGATGAATTTTATGGTTTAATTTCAGTAAAAACCCTACATAATGTCAACATGATCTAGATCTAGAGATCTAGAGAAGGATATGTAATAACGTGATAATCATGTAATAGAGTGGTTGTGTGAAAAATAATGAAAATATATCTCGGGTTGGACGCTCTTACTTGAGTCATTTATGTATGAATATTACATGGGAATACATGGGAGTACGCAAAATGAGTGCCTACTTGCTGTTGGTATTTGTGTCTTGATATCTACAATCTAGGGGTCTTTAAGTCAAGACTGAATAGGTTACTTCTTGGCAAGCGTGCTCTATTGTCGCCCATATCACCGTTTTCCATCAGGTGAGATAATGATCAAACGCGAGACTATCTATAAAAAAAAATTGTTATACAGAAATAGTTATAAATGTATTTCGAACTAATTTTAAAAACTTGTCTGGAATTGAAAAGAGTGATATTAAAGTAAACTAACGTCTAAAAATGTCTGAGGTGGGTAATTTTAACAATTTGCGCCGCAAAATTGGAATTTAAAGCCATCAAGCGATAATTTAAGTGAAAAATAAGTTTCGAAATGAAAGAGATTTTATTTATGAAAATTGATAATGGTTGTGTCTTTGGAATCGTGTTTTAAAATTATTTTGTTTGTAGCTTTTATCATTGTAATAAATATTTCAGTCTCCTAAATCTATTACTATATCAAAATCTTGTGTCACAATATTTGCTATCAAAATCGTCTGAAACGGTTTGACTAATTTTTATGATATCTTTTTATGAATATTTGTTATGTGTAAGAATAGGTCATAGGCTACTTTTTACTCTCCTAACTCTCATTACCTACCTAGCCTTTTCCAGACCATATTGGGGTCGACTTCCAGTCAAGCCGGATTTAGCTGAGTACCAGTATTTCACGAGGAGCGGCTGCCTACCAGACCTCCACAACCCATTAACTGGGGTAACACGGTACTTCATGGCAAGACTGGAGGGTGATTTACTGGCTTCTGACTATCCGTAACGACTGCCAAATATCTACAAATGACAGCCTTTTCAGATTTAACCCTCCCACCTCCACCCCCTATTTTTTCTTTGTTAAATTATATGGCAGAACAGCGTTTGCTAAGTTAGATAGCAATATCGATACCTCCTACGTAAAGTCATAAATATTTTCCGCCCGCGGCTTCGTCCGCCTACGTAAAACATAGCCTATGTCGCTCAGGAATAAAGAAGCTTTCTAACGGTAAAAAGATTTAGCCATCGGACAAAATCGGGTAGGGCACATTGCTCGTAGAACGGATGGTCGATGGGGACGGAAGGTTCTAGAGTTGGAAGGCCTCCCATAAGGTGGACCGACGACCTGGCGAGGGCCGCGGGAATCCAATGGATGCGAGACGCACAGGTCCAGTCTTTGTGGCGACGCTTGAGGAGGCCTATGTCCAGCTGTGGACGTCTTTCGGCTGAGATGATGATGATGACATTCAGCGTCTGGTACTGTGATCTTAATTTGATTATTATTTAGATAATACAAAAAAATAGTTTATAAATGTTTACAACTTACTTATATCATTAACAATTACAAAAACAATTCCCATCAAACAAACTTTTTGACTTACGACTTTACACATGGGAGGTATCGATATACAAAAATAACCCAATATTTCCAGAGCATAAAAGCGGCCATTTTATCAGACACCGTTCGTTACATACAACCATGATTGATAACAAGTTAGTTTCAGACATCACGGTCTGAAAGGATTTTTTTTCAGCGTTTTTTTTGTAGCTACATTTTTTTTGGACTTCGAATTAGGTCTCAGCAATATTGTGAGATGAAAAGATCATTTGTATCTGTTAAGTTTAGTGAAATGAAAAATCTGGTCAGTGTGCTGAACTTTTTTTTGGAAAGGGTAATCATCAGAATAACTTCTCCCGCTCAAGGGCGGAGCGGGAGGGCGTGCCAGACTCTTACTGACTAAACCTCATCCCGTTACTTCGTTGCCTTGGATCTGGAGGACACGGTCTTACCTTTCGGAATATCCGTGTTCCCTACCGGGCGCCTACGGTTTGCTGATATCTCCTTGAGTCGCGCGCACTACGGCATGGGTAGTGAAAGGTTCAGTAGCACTCGTTATTCTGCGGGATCATTAGCAAGATTTAGACTTACTGGCCACAGACGCGTAGCTTCATAGACCCGTATTTGTTATTAAACGCCTGGTGTACGCTTGCGTGAAGCTTGCATACAATACTATGAAACTCTGTCGACAAAGCAGCAACGACACGACAGCTCGATGTTGCCGCTTTGTCGACAGAGTTTGTAGAAGTGCATATTTTGATTTTGTTTGTTATTTCTTCCCGCTCAAGCGGAAAAATGGAATTTGGCACATGGATAGATACTTTTTGACACAGTCAGACAGACACAGAAATCGTCCCAAAGATGAAAATATGCTCTTTCTTTTGGACGATTTTTTTCCTTTACGCGGGTAAAGGTGAGGTGTGGTTAAGAGCAATGGTGGCCCAGGGGTAACGGCTGGTGGCTCCGAGCATGGTAGATTTCTGAGCATTCGCCCTCTTAAAGAGGAGGCCTGAGTCCCAGTAGTTGAAACATTATACGGCCGATTATGCTCATGCTTATACCTAAATGAAGTTGCTGGCAACAGCTAAAAAGATATAAAGTATCAAAACTCATAATACTATATACTATTGTTTACTTGTGGAGTATTTATCCTTCACGAGGCCAGTAGAAATAGTTGAATACCGTAAGAGGGCCCATTGTGTCGCATTGTATTGTCTTCCATTCATGCATTCACTGTTCTTCCGACTGAAACGGTTATGTGACAGAAAAACTATGAGCCGTGTGTAAGTTTCCTTATTTATCTGCTAGTAATTGGCCCCGGCTTTACGTGGGTGCAAATGATATACTAGCTGCTTTTTTATTTTAAGGTGGCAGATCTTCAAAATGACTTCTCCCGGTCTGGATGGAGTGGGAGGGTGTTTCAGATTTCTACTCTTTAAAACTCACTCTTGTTGCATCTTTGCCCTAATTCCAGGGTCCCTGGGTTCTCTCTAGTCAACCCAGGCACCAGTAGGCTTCGACTTAGTCGGGCCCCTACGGTTTGCTGATATTGCTGACTATTTGAGACGCGCGTGGAACAATACGCGCCGTCAACGAAATTTTTTTTTTTTTTTTTTTTACGGTAGGGGAATCATCGACATGGGCTTGGTCTGGACTGTTACCAGGTGCCCGGACGGCAAACTACCCGTGTACTAGTTGCTATCAGCCATTTTTCCTGCCTGAAATGGTAAACATGCCTCAGTCATGGTTTCTTTGAAGAAAATTTACAGCAAGAAGTGCTATTTGTGAACAGATATCTCTGTGAACAGTGCTTCCTAGGGACCGAAATATACTACGTACAATGTTTCCTATCAACAAAGTTTTTGGCAAACGTGCTCTCTAGGAATAGAGATGTCTATTAACTTTGCTTTCTACATGTAGTCGTATCGTACACGCGTGTATCTGTCTTAGGTTAATCACTTGTCATTAATGTGACTCCACTTGACAAACCAACAGCCGCACTCAGAGATCTTTAATGATTACTTAAATTGATTCTTAGTATAGATTTAACAAAGATACGCATTTGGTGCTTATTTGAGTTGAACTGGTTAGTTTATAAGTATGAAGGCAATTTAAATTACACAACGCAAGTTTATGAAATTTTAAATGCGTGTCTTAGTTTTACATATACAGGAAAAGTTTTTAACCACTGCGTAATTTTTTTTTGGTGGCTCAGTGTAAGTAATAGAACACAAGTCGACTTCAAGGTTAAGCAAGGCTTGCCAAGGTTGGTCTGTGGATGGGTGACCATCTTAACACAACGAGTTTTCTCCGTGCCTCGGAAAACACGCTAAGCCGTAGGTCCCGGCTGTCATTTACAGTCGTTACGGATAGTCAGAAGTCAGTAAATCTGACTCCAGTCTTGCCATGAAGTACCCTGTTACCCCGGTTATTGAGTTGTGGAGATCTGATAGGCAGCCTATGCTTTCCGAGGCACGGAGGAAACTCGTTATGTTAAGATGGTCACCCATCCACAGACCAACCTTGGCAAGCGTTGCTTAACTTTGAAGATTGATCTGTTTTCCATTACTTACACTGAGCCACCAAAAAAAATTTACGCAGTGGTTAAAAACATTTCCTGTATGTACCTACCGACTGGGTCACGTATCCCTAGTTTAACTAAGCAAATCAGCCTAATTGTAACATACTATTCTATTCTATTCCTATGGAATTCCTAGGAGCTCGTGGCTAGAGAGGAGCTCGTGGCTAGATAATAACAGCCACACAGGTCGATCTTCAAGGTTAAGCAACGCTTGCCTAGGTTGGGCTGTGGATGGGTGGCCATCTTAACATAACGAGTTTCCTCCGTGCCTCGGAAAGCACGTTAAGCCGTTGGTCCTGGCTGTCATTTGGAGATCTTTGGCAGTCGTTACGGATAGTCAGAAGCCAGTAAATCTGACTCCAGTCTTGCCATGAAGTACCGTGTTACCCTTGTTAATGAGTTGTGGAGGTCTGGTAGGCAGCCGCTCCTCGTAAAATACTGGTATTCAGCTGAATCCGGCTTGACTGGAGGCCGACCCCAATATAGTTGGGAAAAGGCTAGGCAGATGATGATTCTTTTCTATTCCTATGGAACTCCAGGACACGGTCTACTAGTGTACCAAGTTTCAACGAAATCCATTTTATAGTTTTTACGTGTAAGAATAACAAACAAACTTTTACGTTTATAATATTAATAGGATTGTCGCTAGCCTGTTTTGAAGGTTCTATTAATAATATAAGACTCTTAAATCTGATGAGATCTTATTATAAAAAAAAAATCTTTAGAAATTTGGAGTATCAGCAAAATGAGGTTTAAGTAAATTAAGGAGGCTTTTCCGTGATTTGTTTTCCTCCTGAAGCATTATCGCTATTTATTCTGTTTTGACGTATATAATAATATATGTATGGGGTGTTACTATTAAAAGACATTGGGCAAGCTTTGAAAATCTCGGTTTTTCTTTAATATAATCAGCAAGTATTAAAAACTTGAACATTGGGTATGGTCTATTGGCGAAAATTGCATGCAAATCTGTTCAGTATTTTTCACTTTTATCGCAAATATACAGACCGATAGACGTAGGAAAAGGCTAAGCAGCAGACGTAGTTGGGGAACTTTGTGTTATATGCAAGAGGGATATGTATAATCCTTCGAATTTCTACCAGTAGCTTCGTCTGCGTGAATATTATTAGATCGTATTAGTAATTTTACGCTCATAGTGTCACTAGGGGCTGTGCAATGATACGTCAGTCATTTAGTTTTCCCTTCTATAAATATAGATCATTTCTGTCTGAAGAACCGCCAGCTGGTTTTAGAAACAGTAGATACCAAAAATATTTTGTATCAACTCAAAAAGATCAACATTTTTGTCCTAAATAAAAGTTATTACAAAAACTACTTCGAGCGAAATCTTTATATGAAAACACGACTACACTCATATTATTTTGTCATATATCTGAGTTTTCTTTTATCTCAAAGCGTCACAAAGCTAGTATTGTTTCTCTATAACTTCTATAAACTTTCAAAGTGTCTGTTGTGTGCCCTTCGTATAGACGTCCGTTACGGTATGGAGTTGAAGGCTGTAACGAGCAGGTCTGAGAATCTAGAACAGAGCTATCAAGAGCTGTTAAAGTGATCCATTTCACGACCTAAACTGGACTGGAGTTGTGTAGGGTGCACATCTATCTTCATTTGTCGCTCGCACGCCTTTAACGTGTCATGGTAAGGCCGCTGATTAAAATATTAGTATTTGTTTTCTACTAAAATAACAATGAGAGCAGTGGTGGCCCAGTGGTACCTACCCCGACTTGCAAGTTACAACTTGCACAAGCGCCCTACAGGACGCGGGTTCAAACCCGGTCAGGCGAATTACTTTGTGTAATTTATTTTATCACCATTGTTCTTAAAACGGTGAAGGAAAACATCGTGAGGAAACCGGCATGTCCTAGAACCAAAAATTTACAATCAACAAACACCAATCCGCAATGGGTCCGCGCGGTGGATTATGGCCCATTCCCTCTCCAAGAGTGGAGGCCTGAGTCCCAGCAGTGGGAACATTATAAGGCCGATAGGGCTAATAAAAAAAATGACACAAGGCCACAAGGAGGACGACCTGCTAAGAGTCGCGGGAATCACACAGGGCCGGTCGTTGTGGCATCACTTGGGGTACGCCTATGTCTAGCAGTGGACGTCTTTCGTTGATTATCATAATAACTAAAATGAAGCGAGATTAAATTATAACAGCCATTTGGGTCGATTTTTACGGTTAAGTAATGCTTATAGAAGTGGATTCGTGGACTGGTGTCCATCCATTAAATACCAATATTCCTCCATACCTCGATAAATACCAAGCAACCATTTGCATGTCATCTGTGTTTACGAATACACAGGATAACGACGTAGGCGATTGAATCTAGTGGAGAAGTTAGTTTGGAGAAGTTGATAATCCGGCTCGAAGGACCATTTTAGATTGAAAAGAAATCTCTTCATGTCTAAAGATACCTTCATACCCAGCCTGGCGCATTACTTTGTGTAATTTATTTCATCACCGCCACTCTCAAAACGGTGAAGGAAAACATCGTGAGGAAACCGGCATGTCCTAAAACCAAAAATTCGAAAACATGTGACAACTACCAATTCGCACTGGGCCCGCGTGGTGGATTATGGCTCATACCCTTTCCTAGAGAGGAGGCCCGAGTCCCAGCAGTGGGAACATTATAAGGCCGTTAGTGCTAATATCCAAAGATGTTGGTTACCGTATACCTAATTAGTGGTTATTCAGTGCTCGATTGTAATTAAACAAAAAATATTGCATATTTCTACACTCCATCTTCATTTAAACTTTAACTATGCTAATTAATCTCCCACTTCTGTATGCGCGCGGTTTTCTGTTCACGTTTTTATTGAATTAGTTTTTTAAAGTGCAAGTTTGAGTATCGTGCTTATACACTATTTATTGTGTAGATTTTTATTTGCAGACCTATTGTTTGTAGAGAAGTACCGTGTTACCCGAGTTAATGGATTGTGGAAGTCTGGTAGGCAGCCGCTCCTCGTAAAATACTTTACTTATACTAATTATAATACTTTACTAATTCAGCTAAATCCGGCTTGACTGGAAGCCGACCCCAATATAGTTAGGAAAAGGCTAGGCAGATGGTGATTGTTTGTAGAGGCTTTAGAGAGTCGAATTATAATGAATGACTGCTGTTGCTGTATGATTTCAGGTTTGGTCCCATGGTAAAAGTTGTTTGTTATCTTGAGTAAGAATCAGTGTTGCAGTATCGGTCACTAATTACGAGTCTTCATTACATGTAACAAACATAATAGGTATATTAATAGACTAAAGAAATACCTAACTTACCTACCTTACCCACTTTAAACTTTTGCCATAGCGAGTTGCCAGTAAGCCTGCCTATACAACGTGTTGATTTGAAAGTTTATGGTATTTCAGGAGGTTGTAAAAAAAGTCGTAAATAATCATATAAAAATACAATACTTGGTGAATAATCAATAATAAATTTTATTTTTTTAATTTTAGTTGGTTTTCAGAATAACTCCATAAACAAACGTGCGGGAAGTGCTAGTGTGCTTTGTATCAATGAAATAGTGTTTGTGTGTGTGAAACTTAGTTATAGAACTGTCTGCGTTTTAATAACGGTAGTTCACACGTACCGATTTCCACAATGAAAAAATAAATAAAAAAATACCTACTCATTGTCTTATTGATTCGGGTCGAGTATCACTAACATAATTACCTCCCGAAATGCCATACACTTTCAAAACAACACTTTGTATAAACAAAAGGCAACAGCAAAATTATACAAAACGCACTCCCAAAGTCAACTAGACCAAACCTGATGGTAAAATGAGATTCTAGATACCCAATTAGGACTGAACGTAGGTGTATTTAATACTTGGCTTCGGTCCAGCCGCTAATTGCGTGGCCTATAACCTGAAACTTATTGTTTTGTTAGGTTATCCGAAGGTCTGTGGGTATAGGGCAGTTAGCAGGGTAGTTTTCGGTTAGTTTATGTTTTCTTTAGTAGAGTTAATTTGTAAATGAGAGGTTTTCTACATGCTTAGTCGATGGTTAAATAAAATTTAGGTCCGGTAGGTCTTTTTTGTTAGGATATTTTGTCCTGCTCTGAGTGAAGCGAGGAGTGTCAGATTTTGTCCTTTGCGAAGGCAACGGCAACTTTTTCAAACAATCTGCAGGCATTGACCTCGTCATGCAGCTGTCCGATAAGGATCTAGTCCAAGTCGTCGATACCACGAGTGTTCCACGCGTGCTTTAAAGGGATATCAGCAAAAGAGTGTAGCCCAGCAGAGCTGATGTCCGCTAAAGTCACGAGAAATTTCTGAAAAGTAAACCTGTGGTCTTGGAACGCAAATGACAACAAAAGGGCATAGATGTGGTTTTAGTCAGTAATAATTTAGTCTTGTCTTGTCTTCAAGACTACAGTGAACAGGTTCTTAATACGTGTAAACTAGCGCGCCTCACCATCAACGATTGCGTTACTACAAGCCATCAGGTGGGATCACAGTTAAGCATTAGCTTAAATGACTAAAAAAGAAGTCTTACATGCCCCACCTTGCGGCTGTCATTTGGAGATCTTTGTCAGTCGTTACGGATAGTCAGAAGCCAGTAAATCTGACTTCAGTCTTGCCATGAAGTACCGTGTTACCCCAGTTAATGGGTTGTGGAGGTCTGGTAGGCAGCCGCTCCTCGTAAAATACTGGTATTCAGCTAAATCCGGCTTGACTGGAAGCCGACCCCAATATAGTTGGGAAAAGGCTAGGCAGATGATGACATGCCCCACCTTAGAGTAGAACAAGTTTGGATTTTTTTCAAATTTGATGTTCCTACTTCAAAAAAAAGTCTACTGAGAGTAAAAATGATTATGTTTGTGTATGAATCAGACGCCTTCAATCCTTCATACAGACACGAGAAGAAGAAAATCACAAGCCCGAATTGACTAAGTAAAATGCCTTGGAAAGCTCCACTTCAATCCCCAGCAACATTTTGAACATGCAATCAATTCCAGCCTACTCCGCACCTTTACGCATATGTACGGAGACTCGCAAATAACTCATTTCAGAGCTCCGTCTATGAATAATATCAAAATCTAGTGTATAAATTAAACCTGTATTTGAGCCCGATAAGAATCTAGTCCGAATCATCGATGCCGCGTAGTGTTGCACGCGTGTTTCAAAGAGGTATCAGCAAAACGGTAGCCCAGCAAAGCACAATGCTTGCTAGGACTACAAGGTATTTCTGAAATGGAAACATGTGCTCCTAGAATGCAAAACATAACAGAAGGATATAGGCTAGAGAGAATAGGCTTTAAATAAACTGGTCCGCTTCGCCATCAACGATTGCATCACTGTCTCTGCCTACCATCAGGAGGGATCGCAGTCAACTGAAACGCCTTTTTACTCCACTTTAGAGCGGGAAAAGTCATTGGATGATTTCCTACTTCAAAAAAAAAGTCTACTGACACTAAAAATTATTATGTTTGTGTATGAACCAGACGCCTTCAATCCTTCATACAGACACGAGAGGAAGAAAATCACAAGCCTGAATTGACTAAGTAAAATGCCTTGGAAAGCTCCACCGAAATCCCCAGCAACAATTTTAAACATGCAATCAATTCCTGCCTACTTCACACCTTCACACATATGTACCGAGACTCGCAAATAACTCATTTCGAAGCGCCGTCTATGAATAATATCAAAATCTAGTGTATAAATTAAACCTGTATTTGAGCCCCTTTTAAATTAAAATACCTTGGTGTGTGTAATCTCCTTGGATTTCTCTCGGGAGATAAGTTTTAATATAAAGTGTGTGTGTGAAGGTTGTGTGTGAAAAGTTTTGTGTGGTTTTAATTGTGAACGTAATTAGTGAGACTGGTTTAGATTAAAATTTTGTTAGTTTAGTCTAGACAGTTAGCGCAGTAGGGCCGATGGTTGCTAGGGCTGAGAGATTGTACGCCGTGGTAGAACGCAAATGTCGGTTTCCTCACGATGTTTTCCTTTACCGTTTTAAGAGCAGTGGTGACGATAAAATACGGGGCAAAGCTCGTGCCTAGTTCTGACGAAAGTTTTGTTAGGAAGAGTTACCGTGGCCTGGAATACTGTAGGTCAGCCGCGCAGCCTCCAAACAACTCCATTCCGGCCGGCTTCACTTTCAAATTATGGCAAATAGTAGTATCTATTATTTTAAATTATCATTCAAATATCATTTAACTGCATAATATTTGCTTGTGAAAATAAAAATCAACAATAAATAAACGCCTACAAGTTTTTTCGGGGCAATATCAACTCACGCAAAACAGGTCGGTATAATAAGCCGATTCGTAATACCGGAATTTCATACATTTTAATTCATAGTTTCTAGCGACATCTAGCGGTGTTACGCAGGCGTCAAGCGAGTATAACACGGCTAAATATTGGTTCAAGACAACCCGCTATTAATCGAGTTACATATCATAAAATGCATCCGCTAGAACGAGATGGAATGATACTGAACTTCTTAATTTATTTAGATATTATTATTTAGTTTGACATTTGACAATAATGACAACAGAGTTGGTTCGCGCTTATTGATGTGTCATATTTCACCTGTTCATTTGCATTTTATTTGATATATTCGTATTATAATTTAGAATCTTATAGTTTTATGGTTGAAATTGATTTATTATTATGTAAACTAGTGAGTTTTGCGTAGTGATAGTGCAGTAAAAACAATGTTTTGTTTCCCATGTTTGTTATTCTCAGATTCTAGTAAGTAGCTTATGGAGCCACACGGGCTTTAGTGATATTAATAATCTTACAAATTCGTCCAAAAAACATGTTCAGACCGAAAAACATATCCGAAGTTGTTTATCTTTGCAAGATTTCGGAAATCGTAGGATAGGAACTTTTTTACTAATACGTATGAAGTTCATAATAGAAAAGTAGATCGGAATAGAAGTTTAATGAAACGGTTCATCGACAGTCATTTTGCTAGGTAAACAAGAGTTAGGTTTTCTCGGACACCACGAAAATTCGGCTACCGATAACCGCGGTAACTACATCGAAACGTTGTTATATTTAAGAAAGTATGATACCGTAATCGATTCGCATTTGGAACAATGTTCCTCAACACAGAATCCCTCATTCTCTGGTCTTTCGAGTGATATACAAAATGATTTGATACAAAGTATCGCATTCGTTTTACGCGACCAAAAAATCCTGTTCCCAAAATTAAGTTACGACAATTAATAAAAACGCCGGTTTGGATTTATTGCATCATTGAGCGAGCGGCATTTGGTGAGTGAACTTTAATAATATAATTTACATACTTATTTTTAAAATTGTGTTTACATAAATATTGGTTGACTGCGTCATCTTTTGAGAAAATTGTGAATTTGTGAAAAAAGTTGGGAATGCGGTCACTAGATGGCGTTGTTAGTTGAGCGACGGTTTCTGAATCTCGCAGTTAAGATTCTCCGTCGCTTAATTAGGTCAGATTTATAATAATTTTTGGTACAAGCAGCGGATTTACTCGCACGCAAGTTAACCCCTCGCCACTGCTGTAGGTTTTAGTCAGTAAAAGTCTCACATGCCCCCTTGTTATACCCGGTGTGGGAAAAATTGTTTAATGATTTCCCACTTAAAAAGAAACATCGACAGTCATCATCATCTACCTAGCCTTTTCCCAACTATGTTGGGGTCGGCTTTCAGTCAAGCCGGATTTAGCTGAATACCAGTATTTTACGAGGAGCAGCTGCCTACCAGACCTCCACAACCCATTAACAGGGGTAATACGGTACTTCTTGGCAAGACTGGAGTTAGATTTACTGGCTTCTGATCCGTAACGACTGTCAAAGATCTACAAATGACAGCCGGGACCTACGGCTTAACGTAACGTCGACAGTAATGATAGTAAAAAGGATTTAGCTTACCTAATAAAATATCCCAAGCGACTATATAACATAAAACTCCCAAGATCTAGTGTCATGGACTACACCAGTGCCAAATTTCATCCAAATTCGTTCTGCCGTGCGGCGAGGTGATACAAACAGACACACATACACGTTTACTAGAAGTGATAAATATTTTATTTAGCACATGCAATAAAGTTAAGGGTACATTACCACTGAATAGCCCAATTATTTGCCCATAAATCGTATTTATAGGGCTGAAAAATATAGATAAAACACGTTTATGTTGTTACAGTTATATTTGTTAAACGCCATGACTGAGATAGACACAGTTTTATGCCTCATAAATTCAAATTTCGCCAACTTGGCCAGTTTTTTAAACCCTGTGTTTTAGTAAGTTAACTCTACATTGACTCAAAAGCCTATGTCAACACGGTCGACGCAGTGGTTAAGCGATTGGCTTCTGCGCTGCGTATCGTAGGCTCGATTCCCGCACGGAGCAAATACATATATTGTGAGTTTACAAGTTTGTGTACGCACCCACGGTACGGGAGTAATTCCAAAAGTGGGGGGGGGGGGTGGTGAAGTTTAACAACAGACGAGTTTTCTTACTTATAACTATGTAATCAAAACTATAAAAAAATCAAGGAAACGATGATAAATGTTTACCATAATAATTTTCATTCTTTTTTTGCCGTTGCTGTTCATAGGAAACAGGAAGTTCATAGGATTGATACCATGCGCTAGCTTTTGATGTAAGCCTATGTATATTTTTTTAGTTTAAGTTAGAAAAGGCAGCTAAAGTTGGATACTCCTTCTCACTTCACTGAAAGAGACAGAGTCTTTAAACCCAAAACGGAAGTTATAACTAACTCAAGCCATCATACTTAGCAGTAGACCAACATTATCGTTTTTCTATAATAGAGTAAATATAGAGAATAGAGAAAACTTCCTAACGCCCAAAATATCCAATATAAAAGGTATTACATCTCAAATATATCAGACAAAGGAAGCGTATGATTTCTGAAGGCAAACAGTTGCTTAGTCCCACGAAAGTACTTAAGAAATACGATATTATAATAATTATATACCTAGAAATAGCTCTCTTTTGAAACCAGCTTCGGTAGAATTCTAAGAATTGTATGAAAGGTATTATGACGTAATCTAAAACTGCGGGATGGGTTGAATGAGTTACTGCGAGTACGAGTACACGCAAAGAAAAGGAGAAGGAATACAGGTATTTTCTCGCTCTGTACCATGGCCTATACTAGGACCGGATGCCCGAGGTCGAGACTGTTGATCGCCTCCACTCAGTGTCCTGGTACTCATAACAAAGAAGGCACATAGGGCTGGGTGTTAGTCAGTAAAAATTTGACATTTCCCCTAAATTTACCCGAACGGAAAAGGTTATTTGATGAATTTACACCCAGTAAAAAGGATGAGAAGCTCGTGGCTAGATAATAAAAGCCGCACAGGTCGATCTTCAAGGTTAAGCAACGCTTGCCTAGGTTGGTGTGTGGATGGGTGACCATCTTAACATAACGAGTTTCCTCCGTGCCTCGGAAAGCACGTTAAGCCGTTGGTCCCGGCTGTCATTTGGAGATCTTTGGCAGTCGTTACGGATAGTCAGAAGCCAATAAATCTGACTCCAGTTTTGCCATGAAGTACCGTGTTACCCCAGTTAATGGGCTGTGGAGGTCTGGTAGGCAGCCGCTCCTCGTAAAATACTGGTATTCAGCTGAATCCGGCTTGACTGGAAGCCGACCCCAATATAGTTGGGAAAAGGCTAGACAGATGATGACACCCAGTAAAAAGGATGTAAGTAGTAAAGTTTAGTGGACTTGGCAGTGCTCAATCGTTGATCCCTGTGGCTGATCACGGAGGTCTCTTAGCTCATAGATGATGACGGGAGAATCTGCGTTTTTAATCTAGTCATTTAAGCAAGCGGTTTTGGTCAATCACTAGTTTATATCAATTAACTGATTTTCTTTAGTCGCAAGTTTATTATTTATTGTCTTTTTTCGCGGGGATCGACGGCCTGGTGAGATTATTCATTGTGGCGACAATTGAGGATGCATATGTACCTACCTACAACAGTAGAAGTTTTTTGAATTGTGAGTTTAGAGGGAGTTTTTTCCGTTGTCATGGCGATTAAGTCGAGTAAAGTGAAAGACATTTTCTTCAATACCACGAAAAATGTAGTTGTAAAAGCCTGCTGTAATATTTAAATTAACATCTTTACCTAGACCATTTTAAAACGGTTCTATTACCAAACATCTCCAGAACTTTCCAACTACCTCAAGATCAAAGGACCAACAATTTACAGAATACTGACCGTCTTTGTTTTCAGGATAAACGGAAAAGCAATATCTTTGAGGTAGGAATCCTTGTGACGCGGGAATATTCGCCTTATATTCTGAAATATCCTTAACATTTTCTTTGAGATTAAAACAATACCGGTGATCCTGAATGCTGGGAAAATTTCTGTTACTTAGCTGTTGTAGGTGTATTGCTTTAGGCCGCTACGACGTCAGGATCTAGTTACTAGGTAACTTTAAGACTGGTAAAATTTTGTATTTATTATTTAAAGAAACCACCAGTTCTTAAGGATGATTTTACAAACAAAACTGAACTGTTAAAGGAATGGAGGTATAAAAGATGTACCTTTTTCACGCTTGCACGACTGACATTTTAACACGTTCTTGGTAGAGGAGCTCGTGGTTAGATAATAACAGCCACACGGGTCGATCTTCAAGGTTAAGCAACGCTTGCCAAGGTTGGTCTGTGGATGGGTGACCATCTTAACATAATGAAAGCACATTAAGCCGTAGGCTGTCATTTGTAGATCTTTGGCAGTCGTTACGGATAGTCAGAAGCCAGTAAATCTGACTCCAGTCTTGCCATGAAGTACCGTGTTACCTGTTTAACGGATTATGGAGGTTTTGTAGGCAGCTGCTCCTCGTAAAATACTGGTATTCAGCTAAATCCAGCTTGACTGGAAACCGACCCCCCAATATAGTTGGGAAAAGGCTAGGAAGATGATGATGGTCCTTGATGAAATGCGTGTCGGTCTATGCGAAAGTTTAGAGTTCTGTAGTGCCTTTACAACATAAAGTGATTACGAAATAAGCTTTATAATATTCCCACAGCTGGGACTCAGATCTCCTCTCCAGGAGAAAGAATTGGCCGTAACCTACCACGCAGGCTCATTGCGGCATGGTGTTATAACATCAGTACTTAGAAGGCCTTAATGAGTTCCAGTTTAAATGGCCAGTAACGTTATAAACGGGCCTACAATAGGCTAAAGTAACTGAAGAAGAAGTTTTGAAATCCAACGAAATATCATCACAGCGACGCAGCGTTGGTAGGCCTCTTCCAAGTGGACCGACGACCTGGCGAGGGTCGCGGGAAGCCGATGGATGCGAGACGCACAGGACCGGTCGCTGTGGCGACGCTTGGGGGAGGTCTATGTCCAGCAGTGGACGTCTTTAGGCTGAGACGATGATGATGATGATGATCATCATAGTTAAACTAAGTTCTTGTAAACATGCACAAGTGGTGCGTAGAGGTTCAACGCCAGGGTGAAACTGCGCTGCCAGAGATGTACGAGTACATTTGTATGTATATCTGTCGCAGGTTTTTCATCAAATTAGGTTTTTGATCAAAAACCTAGGTTTTTGATGAAAAACCGGAAGATGACAAATTTTAAACTCAATTTCATCATAAACCTGTATCAATCTAGATTTTTGATCAAAAACCTGAACTAGTTTGGGTTTATGATCAATCTAATAAACATTTCCGTTGACAGCTCCTTTAACGAACCTGTATTGACAAATGAACTGAGTTTGCGTGAAATTGTTTCAAAGATGTCTTAATTTGGAGGCCAAAGTTTTAAGAAATGCTCGTGCGAAAAATCTCGCTGCAAGACAAATCGATATGCATCTAAAAAAATATGTTTTATGCAACTCTAGATGTCAACAAACTGTCATAATAAATAAAGCATACCTGCAGATTTATAAAAAGCAAGCACGTGCAAGGTCTTACAGTACAAATATAGGGAAATCTCTGAAAACTAAAAAAAAATAGTTACATCGCTAGAAAAAAAGATTGAAAAATCTCCAAGACTCGCTTCGAGAATTCAACTGTTTTTATGTGTAAGTTGGTACGGAACCCACAGTGCGCGAGTCCGACTCGCACTTGCCTCGTTTTTTCATTTTGTTTCAGTTTAGTCGTCTAAAATGGTTACGAAATAGCATTTTTTGGATTTCTCTTTTGGATGCTATAATACTTACGTAAAATTGAAACATTTCATTTTATAATTGGATTGAAGGAAGAGAATATTGATTTAACCTATCAATACCCGCGAAACGAGACACAATAGTAAGACAATAACAGCGCGGCCCAATGAGACCGGTCGGGGATTCATGAATTAATCATGGATATAAAATTTTGATAAATAAATAATTGTTTTCTTAAACACTGTTTTAGGCTATCACGGTTTGTTTCACAATTTAAATTGTCACTTACGGGATATCTTCCGTGATTTTTTCCGGATGACTGACATCCCGCGATCATGGCGCTTGCAACAGCGTCGAAATATCGGGAACTCAAAATAATTAAAAATCACGGAAGATATCCCGTAAGTGACAATTTAAATTGTTTTCTTTCTAGTAAGTTGCAAATGATGATGGATTGTTTTATTTATTTCATTTAAATTGATTTATTTGTCATAAAGCAAAGCTAACCCGTGGTTTTGACAACAACTTTATCATAAACCCAAACTAGTTCAGGTTTTTGATCAAAAATCTAGATTGATACAGGTTTATGATGAAATTGAGTTTAAAATTTGTCATCTTCCGGTTTTTCATCAAAAACCTAGGTTTTTGATCAAAAACCTAATTTGATGAAAAACCTGCGACATATCTACGCATATTTTCAAAGGCACAAGGGCACCTAGACTATGTACCCTTTTAAGATGTTTGGTAGATACCGCTGTAAGTTTGTGTAAAAGTTGTATCATTATTTTGGTGTATAATGAAGTTTATTCTGTCTACAACATTAAAATTAAAAAGTTAAGGAGTTTGATTAACATACCACAGCGTCTGAAGATGAAAGTTTTTTATCAGAGCATGTTTCCAGTGTCTTGCCATGAAGTACCGTGTTACCCCAGTAAATGGGTTGTGGAGGTCTGGTAGGCAGCCGCTCCTCGTAAAATACTGATATTCAGGTAAATCCGGCTTGACTGGAAGCCGACCCCAATATAGTTGGGCTAGGCTAGGCAGATGATGATGTTGCCAGTGCCTAATAACATAGGGCACTGAAACATGATCACTTACGATGGGTTGTAACACCCTCAAGTAATCAGTAAAATTACAAAACAAATAATTTGCATTTAATATCATGTTTCTTGCTATATCAATTTAATTTTATGATGTCATCAATGTTCATAAATAGTCTTTTGTAAAATAATCTTTGAGAGGCGAATTATTAGCCTTTGAAATTGTCTAGTTTTAAGTGTTAATGTATCTTAGGGTAAGTAAGGGTAAGTAAGTAAGGGTAAGGAGCTCGTGGCTAGATAATAACAGCCGCATAGGTCGATCTTCAAGGTTAAGCAACGCTTGCCTAGGTTGGTCTGTGGATGGGTGACCATCTTAACATAACGAGTTTCCTCCGTGCCTCGGAAAGCACGTTAAGTCGTTGGTCCCGGCTGTCATTTGGAGATCTTTGGCAGTCGTTACGGATAGTCAGAAGCCAGTAAATCTGACTTCAGTCTTGCCATGAAGTACCGTGTTACCCCAGTTAATGGGTTGTGGAGGTCTGGTAGGCTTGCCGCTCCTCGTAAAATACTGGTATTCAGCTAAATCCGGCTTGACTGGAAGCCGACCCCAATATAGTTGGGAAAAGGCTAGGCAGATGATGATGATGATGTATCTTAGGGTAAGTACATTTATGTTAGCTTTCATGTTTAATAAAGATACTTGAAAATGAAAATATCTTACGATGGTCCACATCAGATTAGGCTTACCAATGACGCAGTGAGAATCCGGTGCATGCGTAACGCGCAGGACCGTTTGTTGTGGCGACACTTGGGAGAGGTCTATGTCCAACAGTGGACGTTTTTCGGCTAATAGCATCATCAAATGACGCTGTTGAAAGAGTTTGTTTGAACACGTAAATCATAGAAAAATTCTTTTAACATGATGCTACGACCAAAAATAGTGGAACAGTAAATTAAGACAAGGGTAAAACCGCAGAGAAAAGCTAGTTCTATTCTAGTTGCGTTTAAAGACATTGTCCATACCCATGGCATAACGTGCTTTCGGAGGCACGGAGGAAACTCGTTATGTTAAGATGGTCACCCATCCACAGACCAACCTTGGCAAGCGTTGCTTAACCTTGAAGATCGACCCGTGCGGCTGTTATTATCTAGCCACGAGCGCTTTAATATGATGCTATGACCGAAAATAGTGGAGCAGTAAATTAAGACACAAGTAAAGCCGGAAACCACAGCTAGTTCTATTCTATTCTAGTTGCGTTTAAAGACATTGTAAAACAAACACGGTATCACCCTATGCGCAGTTGTCACGCATACCTAGGAGTGATTTCCAAATAACAAATCACTTTAGATGTATGTACCAACGTTTTCATGAATAATTTTGCTATAAACAACTTCGAAATGGCATGGCAGCTGTTTAAGTTTGCGAAGAGAATGCGTAAGTTAGTTTTTTTATTTATTACTAGGTTTTATTGATATGAAATGCTGTATGTGTATTATTTTCAAGGGCTTGGTTCGTATTTTCTAAGGTTAGTTATGGTTTTCGCTGGTGACAGTGGCCTTTATAATTGACAAAGCTTTTCACTGTCTTAGCAATGATGTGGCTCACAATGGAGCACGGTTGCCTAGAAATAACCTTTTCACTATTGACTTATATACCCTTAGTTTATAGCTAGAGTCTGGTAGGGAATTCCACTCCTTAGTTGTACACATAATAAATAACTATGTTCCCAAAACGCGTAGGTACATAGGGGCGAGATTATATACATAGTTCGCATGTGATTTAACCCGGTATTTAGGTTCTGAAGTAGTGACCACGTAGGTACCGAAACATGCAGCATTGGAAGTCCACAAGATTGACCGATGACCTGGGGTTGCCGGACTCCGATGGATGCGAAACGCACATGATCGATCGTTATGGTGACACTTAGGGGAGGCCTATACATGGCATCATTCTCGCATGAAATATCGGATTTCCTTGACCCTCACCAGGTCGTCGGTCCACTTTATGGGAGGCTTTCCAACGCTTCTTCCATTACGTGGCCGCCACTCCAAAACCTTCTGTCCATCCGTTCTACGAGCAATGTACACACGGCGGCGGAGATTGCGTAGCAGGTTATAAATGTGTGCGCCGTGTACCGCGTGAAACACAACAGGTATTATCGTTGTGTGCTACAAAGTAACTCGTCGTTTCTACACTCACACTCTTGCAAAAAGCAATTAGTAGCCGTATACCACTATGAAAGTACCTACAGCAAGAATTGGCTACTGTTGTTATCGGCGCCCTGGCGCAATGCGTATGATACGTGACTGACGAGTAAGAGGTCCCAAGTTCGATTCCAATCGTCTGGTGTAACAGAAAGTTTGCTTGTTTTTATTTTCTATTTGACCTTTTTTTTAATAGTAATGTTATAGTTACTCTCATAATAATTAAAATATTTTGAAAATATTGTGACAAAGAAAACTGCGATAACGATCCAATTATGTTTATTACAACTTATTAATTACATACATTAAACAGAATGGTCACAATTAACGAATCTGTTCATGATTATCCTTAATACAATAAATAAAGTGAAAATATTCTAACGGCCGAACGCATAGTCCAGCTAATGGTTCATTAGCGTCCATTAAAGTTAAGTATTGTCAAACCTTCACTGAAAAACTGTGTAAAACTGTCAATGTGACAATTTCTTAAGTGATGATTAACGTTAATGAATGTCCCTGAGTCGGGCCGTTAGTCAGACAAGGATGGACGTCACTTTTTTTTAAGTTTTTTATTAGTGACATAAATCAACATGTTATCAAGAATGAATTATGATAGATATCGCAACTCTTGATCTCAATAACAATAACATCATGTCACATAATACAACAACAGTATAATTACCTACAGCTTACTTCTTAGTCTTTTTTTTTACTTATCAAAGTTATCAATCAACATGTTTTAAAAAATGAACTATGATAGGTATCGTAACTCTTGATGTCCAAGTAACCTTGACTGGTATTGCGACCCCCTACCTCCACTAACTCACCGGGACCCATCGATGACATCCAGCCCCAATAACTAAGGTGAATGCTTCAGGTCAGCCCGCGAAATTCAAATTTTCTTACGTTTTTTGCATTTTGTAAGCCAGTGATAGGTTGTATGAAGTTAAAAATACTTACGCGACTGTAAAACGTAACTAGTTATATAATTATAACCATAAAAATCGTTAATACAAGCCTCCAAGCTCACTTAGTTGCAGGAACGTTTTTGACCTCGAAAAAATCGTTCCAACACTTAGGTGAGCTTGGAGACTAGTATTGATGATTTTTATGGTTATAATTATATAATTAGTTACGTTTTACAGTCGCGTAAGTATTTTTAACTTCATATAACCTACCACTGGATTGCAAAATGCAAAAAACGTAAGAAAATTTGAATTTCGCGGGCTGACCTGAAGCATCCCCCCTAACGTAATGCGACCACTAGACCTGCATGGGAGAATATTTTTGTGATGGTAACGTTCTCCATTTTTTCTGCATAATATTTTACGCCCATCCTTATCTGACTTAAAACACTTTTCATCACTAAATATAACTATGTTATTGCACCAATCGAAATCTATAAATTTTCTTGCAAACCGCATCCTTTCTTCCTTATGCAACGCCGTCAGTAAAATTTTTTTCGCGGGCTTGCGACATTTAATTTTAAGTAAGTGGCGCCGAACAATTGTCATAGACACGTCGTGCATAATTGCAGTGTTTCTTGTTGTAGCAAAGCCGTCAGCGTTATACGTAGCAACAATATTTGCACCCAAAACTGCACAGTTTTCCGCTGTAAACAATCACAAAATTACGTTAAAACCTTACAAATATCAACAATGTTAAATTATTTTGCATTACCTATTTTAAGTTTGGATTTGTTACTTACCGGTAGCATTAATCTCCTCGAAATTTCACTTATGGATACATTTTGTTTATGTAATACTATTATCTCAGCCCTCAAAAGTGTAGACAAAATAATGAGACATGTTGTTTATTATTTGTAAAAAGTATCACTTTCCACAACGATTAATTATTTTTTGTCTCGGAGTAAGTTGTAGAACACACGATCGTGATAGGCAAAAGCGTTATGCCAGGTTAACTTATTATCCGACTCATTTCTTAGTAAATAACTAATAAAGTGGGTAGATGATAATATTCATACACTTAGTTTTTAATTACTCAGATACCCGCGAAACGAGACACGATAGTATAACAATAACAGCGCGGTCTCATAGGACCGGTTGGGGATTCAAACGCTAAAGCAAATATTCTAAGTTTTAGTTTTATTAAACTTCGTTATCATTATACTACAATAAAGTAGAAAAAAAATGTTTTGTCAATGGCCAGGATCGAACTCGATACTCCTTTAACGGCAAGCAAGCACTTAATAATCAGTGCTAAATTACCATCTAATGAATGAAGCGAATTTGTTTATCTGATTCGTAGCAAACACATATATATGTGTGTGTGTATATCGAGTAGTAAACGAGTTTTATTTTGTTTACGAGTTGAGCTGGCTACATAATATTACTTGAATAGGTGAATTGGTTGGTGGTATGGTTTTACTTTATTTTTGATTTATACCCACAGCTACTTGATTATTGTGAACATTATTACTGATTACCTACCCATATCATAAAAATATACTTTCCAAAGATTAAGTGTAAGTGTTTGATGTTATTTTAACTATAATAATTTCATAAGTGAATGTTTGCGAAAATAAAAAAAAAGTTGACAATGAAAGTATTGTCAACTAACAATAATTATAATAATAACGTATCTATTATTATATTACGTAAATAATATATGTATTATATATATATTATAAAATTATTTATATTACAAGTTATATACAAAAATTTCGTTAGTTAATTTCGTAAATATACATAGTTTATATGTATAAAATTACAAAATTATATTTCGAATATTTTAATTATTACAAGAGAGTAACCATAACATTACTATTAAAAAAAAGCATGAGTAAAACAAAAAGAAAATAACAGATAATTAATTATTATGGGAGTAACTATAACATTACTATTAAAAAACGGGTAAATCAAATAGAAAACAAAAACAAGCAATCTTTCTATTACATCAGACGATAGGAATCGAACTTGGGACCTCTTACTCGTCAGACATGTATCATACGCATTGCGCCACGGCGGAATGACAGTGGCGGCGCGCGCGTAAGAAAACGGAACTAAGCCCCGCACTTCCCCTCTGGGCCGACCAATCGTAGCCGCTCGCTGGGATGACGATGCGCAGACGAGTTAATTTGTAGCACACAACGATAATACCTGTTGTGTTTCACGCGCTTGCGTTTAAACACACACATTTATTACGTTAGTGTGGGGGTGCTACGCGAAATAAGTAACAGAGTGTACCAATGACCACTGCCACTTAAGTTTGGCGATTGATAAATGATATTTATTTTGCAAATAGGTTTTCACAAACACTTTTACACGTCAATTTTTTTTTGGACTTTTTTTATTCTTCGTGCTATGTCGGTAATATTGGTACTCTTACGGATATACGAGTATATTAGACTAATATCTCAAATTAATAAGCCTAAGCCTCGTTGTAATGTAACCATCGTCTTTGAGTAAATTTATCGATTTACGTAGCTATCTCAAATTCCTTCGCTATTTATAGATAGAATTACCTACAAAGGCTCTTCTTAGACATGTAAATTCTATTAAACCTCTCATACGTAATTATATAATCCTACCATTTCTAATGTTTCCAATTGACGTAGGTTTACTCGTATAATATCAGGCGTGTGAGCAGGGACTTAAAAACACCTTCATAAAGGTTACAGAATTATAAGTGTTACATGTTGAATTGGTAATAAAATTAAATGTGTAACACTTATAAATGTGTTTTCAATGTGTTAACCCAAAACACTTATAAAAGTGTTAACATTGTTAATAAGTGTAACAGGCAAACGCAGCGTTGTAAATCATACTTACTTACTGTGCAACTGATTATTTCTGTTACACATATTAACACGTATAAAAGGTTACAGTTTGATTCGGTAACATTATTGTATCTGTTACATTTAAAAGTGTTTTTCTGTTAAAACAACTGGGCTGCCTATTGCTCGTCGTATGCAAGTAGTCTTTGAAATATACCCAACTTGAAATGATTAATTAATAGGGAACCTAGGAAGGTTTTAGGTACTTAAATGTAGTTTTTGTCAGATATACCACTAAAAAGAAGTTGCGTGTTACAGTTAATAAAGTTTTTATTTATTAGATTTGAATGAACTTTCGCACACAAGTAGACTGTTTTTCGGAATAGAACAAAGGATCATTATAATTCCAGAAGTTAAATAAAAATAAGTTGGATAAATAATTATTAAAGCTAGAATTCTCTAGAAACATCTCAAACAAAAAATGAATCATAATTTTATTTGTATACAAATTTTAGAACAAATAATATTCCTGACAAAGACGAAATTGAAGGTTCAACAGATTCTCAAGTAGACAGAAGTGTTATTGAATCTTACCAATTTGGAGATCCTTTGAAAATTCTAAAGGTTCAAATTCGCAATAGACTTATAATCATAATCCTCAATTTTCAATTGTAATCGTCTACAACAAACAAGAGAGGCATCATTTTACAATGGCCGTATTTGTCCCAATTAAAATAATTTTGGTCTTTATTAATTAAATATATCTTCACCATAATAATTGCTCTTAGAATTTAAACAAACGGAGATTGTTGGCCCTGTACTTGTAATTGAATAATGATTTAACTACCTTCTACTAGTGAATTCGCCTGCATTAAGGTAGCATTTCAGTCTTAGCGACCTTGATTGGGTCCGCGACCCACTGCTTAGTATGGATTTGCAATCCAGGCGACCGCGAAAAATTTAAGAAATTGTAGACTACTTTAAGTACTTATCATGACTTTATATGACTGTCTCAAGAACCAACAGGCATTTCAAATTTTTCAGTAGATTTAGTAGTATCGTCTATATTCTGTAGGTCTGACAGGTTCTGGAGCGGCAAAGAACTGCATATTTGGAGACGGAAAAATCAAAAGACTCCTATAAAGTGTAGCATTTACCAGGAGGA
This sequence comes from Mythimna separata, assembly GCA_030763345.1. Classification (NCBI taxonomy): domain Eukaryota; kingdom Metazoa; phylum Arthropoda; class Insecta; order Lepidoptera; family Noctuidae; genus Mythimna; species Mythimna separata. Next base: position 5,288,483 of record CM061191.1, read on the forward strand.
CCCACGGCGATCGATTGAATCGGTTGATATAGCTACGCTTGGAATTATTGGGATATTTTTAGCAGTAAAAGTCTTCAGCTAAAATGGTAAAAATGATGACATATAAAGATCTAAAGGTGACTTTCAAACTAGCTGACATTCTTAACCCATGTTCACACAGAAGTTTCCTGCTCAATGTGTTCCTAGCCATAAAGTTAATTCCCAAATCGTAACGAACAATTATTTAAAGAACAATTAAACTTGTTAAAATGTTACGCAAACTTCCAAATTGGCTCTTGATTTGATGTTAATCTGTTCGAAATTTATATCGATTCGGTCAACTTGAAAGTTAATATAATAGAAAGATGGTAGATAAAGAAAGAGGACTATTATATGGTGGAGAGCTAAAAGAAGTACTATTACACAAATATTAAAAAAGCAAAAGTTTGTAGGCAAAAAGAGTGTCCATGGATTCTTGAACATTCTTCTCCATAGAGATCTGCGCTTTGGGATGTGCAATTAGCATCATTTTTTTCTGACAGACTGACCTCTTGACCTTTCAAAAGTATGTTTATTTGGAATAAATGCTTTTGAGTTTGACCCCTCGTGTAGATTTCTGGTACAGGTTATTTGCCGTAGCGAAGAGGAACCGCAGGCGGACGCCTAGTTCTGCGAAGGATTGATTCTAGTGAAGGAGGCGGCTGCACGCGTGACGTTACAGACTTCCTCACGTCCCAACCGCCATGACCCCTGCAAAACTGTAGGGGCCCATCATGGCTGAAACCTACTGAGGCCATGTGTTTGCTCCTGGAAGGGAACTGCGGGGTCTTGTAACGCAAGGTAAAGAAGGAAAATAGGTTTGGTTTTAGTCAGTCTAACACTCACTCTGGTCTAGAGCAGGAGAAATAATTTGATGATGTTCCAGCTTAAAAAAATATTGCGCGCTCTTCCAAAATCTCGCAGACGACTTAAAGTGCTTTAAGAAGTTCTGCTTTCTTAAAGCACTATAGGTTTGCTAAATACTCATAGATTGTTGCTAAACGATAAGTTATTTTCTACTATGCCCCGTAAACAACGACTATATTATTATGATTGCTTGCAAGTTTAATTACGCAATAAGGCTAAATTACATCAAATTAATTAGTTGATTGCTTTTAATGAGGAAGCTGCTGGCTCCAAAACGGCTTCCCTTGATTAAACTTTGTTGGTTAATAATAATTTGACGGTAATTGGGTAGTTCTAATTTTGTAACTTTGATGGTTTGGAAACCTCTGAAGACACAAATTTTATAGTGACCCAAGAGACAGATGAGTGTACAGTTTTAGGGTGCCCAACCCTTAGCAATACAAGATGGAGCCACTAAAATCTGTAGACGTTCCGTTTCTTTTTTGTAGACCATCGAATAAATTCTCGGAAGGAGCGAGACAGAGTGTTAGAATTGTACTAACTAAAACCTGCTTTCCTTGATTTGTCTCTTACATTTCAGGATCGCGGTAACTCTTTCGAACAATATGTTTCTTCCTTGAAAATATAGTCTCGTATACCTTAATAGGTAGCTTAGTAGTTTAGTAATCAGAAGCCAGTAAATCTGCCATGTCGGCCAGTCTTGCCATGAAATACCGTGTTACCCCAGTTAACGGGTTGTGGAGGTCTGGTAGGCAGCCGCTCTTCGTAAAATACTGGTATTCAGCTAAATCCGGCTTGACTGGAAGCCGACCAGAATATCATTTAGAAATAGGCTAGATAGATGATGATGATACCTACTAATCTGTATAGCGACTGTATGATCAAAATGTTGTCAGAGAGCCTGAGTACCCCTTACGACATGACACTATGAAAATGGTTAAACTAAACAGTCTACGATGCAGCGTTGGAAGACTTCCGCAAGGTGGACCGATGACCTTGTGATTGTTTCGGGAATTCGATAAATGCTAGACGCACAGCACTGATTGTTGTGGCGACGGTGATGACCCTTGGGGGAGGCCTATGTCCAGCAGCATTTCGAGTAGGTATCATCATCATCATCTCAGCCGAAAGATATCCACTGCTGGACATAGGCCTCCCCCAAGCGTCGCCCAGCGACCGGTCCTGTGCGTCTCGCATCCATCGGATTCCTGCGACCCTCGCCAGGTCGTTGGTCCACCTTGTGGGAGGCCTTCGAGTAGGTATGTCTAACAGCATATACTGCAGAGAGAGAATGTAAAAAAACATACATATTATATGTAAAGTACGTCTAGTGACCAAGTTCCAGTAGCGACGTATCTCTTGACCTATTTACTTCATCAGATTATTAGGCGCAATGCCAAGTCTAGTCTCGTAATTTACTTCCACAGAATACCTGTGTGTGTAAATTTGCGTAACTATTTTGGTGTACGATAAAGTTTATTCTATTCTATTCTATCTTTGCGTGGTAATCTTTGTTAGATTCCTGAAATTCTACATTTAGGAGGTAATATATCTAAATCATGAGGAACTCGTGGCTAGATAATAACAGCCGCACGGGTCGATCTTCAAGGTCAAGCAAAGCTTGCCAAGGTTGGTCTGTGGATGGGTAACCATCTTAACATACCGAGTTTCCTCCGTGCCTCGGAAAGCACGTTAAGCCGTAGGTCCCGGCTGTCATTTGTACATCTTTAGCAGTCGTTACGGATAGTTAGAAGCCTGATCCAGTCTTGCCATGAAGTACCGTGTTACCCCAGTTAATGAGTTGTGGAGGTCTGGTAGGCAGCCGCTTCTCGTAAAATACTGGTATTCTGCTAAATCCGGCTTGACTGGAAGCCGACCCCAATATAGTTGGGAAAAACGCTAGGTAGATGAGGGTAATTGAATCATATGCCTAAGGCCTACTGACCACGGACGCATAGCTTCATAGACGCATATTTGTTATTAAACCCTTGGTGTACGTCTGCGTGAAACTTACATACGGCAACAACTTGACGGCACGACGTTGCCACTTCTTCATCAGAGTTTTATAATTGTGTATGCAAGCTTTACGCAGGTGAATAATGGCAATGCGTCTATAAAGCTAATTGTCCCTGGACAAAAACTGACAATTATCCTAAGGGAAATACTACAAGAATAAAAAATATTTTATGTCCTATTTTTACGTGTTTGTTTTCTTTTTTTTTGCGTACCTTCATGTGTCATTATTATTCTTATTTTTTAATTTTTATTTTATTCGTGTTTTTACTTTTTGAAATTTGTTTGTGCTTTGGTGTGTGTTCTGTGTTGTATCAAATAAAAATTTATTCTATTCTATTCTATTCCAGGACATAATCTAACAGTGTGCCACAATTGATTTAAATACGTTCAGGCGTTTAAGAGTTTAGGGGTAATATAAACGCTTGCATATAAACATTCTTATAATATTAGTGTGACCAACTCACACTAGGCCCGCGTGATGGAATACGGATCATTCCCTCTCCTAGAGAGGAGGTCTAAGTCCCAGCTATGATGCGATGTGATTAAGTGTGCTTAGATGAGCACACTTAACATACTTTACAGTCTCGGTATCCGGGAAAAAATTGTGCATTTTTGGTTTAAGAAGTAGCTTACGACATTTAAGGATATTGTAGATATCTGTAAAGGAATGAAGTGTTTTTGTATCACCACCTACTTTTCGAGTAACTCACATAAATAGACTGGTAAAAATAAATCCTGGTTTTTTTATATACACACATCAAAAGTGTCTAGGGATCAAAATATATTTTTGCAATAACTTTTCTCCTGATTGATATTAATTAAAATTTTCTTTAAGGATTCATCAAATAAAGTGTTTTCGTTTGTCACAGTAACGATAAACCAAGTCACCTTTGCATTAATAAAGAAATTTGCCATTTTCCTAATAAAGGGATTTTTGACATTTGAACCACTAACATTAAAGTTCGAAAAAAAGACTGAAATAACAGTTTTCTTTAAAATTTTATTGGGTAACTTAAACAATTAATAATCCGTGTTTCTACCGCGAACACTAACAACACAAGAACATCGGTTTGGCATACTCAAAATGAGTTCATCCAAATCACGCTGTGGAATGGCCGCCCATGTTCGTTGCAACAACAAAAGAAGGTCTTCTTGCGACTGGATACCCTCCATATTCGGCAGAGCTCTTCTCTGTAGCATATCCCATGCATGCTCAATCGGGTTCAAGTCTGGCGACTGAGCAGGCCAGGGCAGGACATTGATGTTAGCTGCGGCGAGAGTCTGTCTTACAACTCTTGCGGTGTGCGGTCGTGCATTATCATGCATTAACTGAAATAAGGGACCGATTTGCACTTGTAGAGGAACGATGACGTCTGATACAATCGTCTCAGCATAAATTTGAGCGTTGAGGTTGCCTCTGATCCAAATCAACTCAGTTCTTCCGCCGATCCAAATACCCGCCCATACCATGATGGTTCCACCACTATAAGGATGGACTTCCTGGCAGGATTTTAATCGCTGTTGGCGTCCAGGGGTTCTCCAGTGTCGTATACGTCTTGTATCCGGTCTCATACCAAAACGAGACTCATCAGAAAAGCACACGAAACGCCATTGTTCTTCTGCCCAATTTCTGTATTCAAGAGCCCATTGATATCGAATCCTACGATTGTGCATTGCTATAGGTGGTACCCGTAGCGGTCTTCGGGAATGAAGGTTCACTTCATGCAAGCGGTTTCTGACTGTTTGGTCGCTAATTAAGTTCCCTGAAGAGTGATGAAGCCTCACGGCTAACATCATGGCGGTTATTGTTGGAGCTCTTCGAGTTAAGATTTGAATGTATCGGTCTTGTCTCCGTGTGGTGCAGCGATACCGTCCTCCATGGCGCTCAGCCACGGTACCAGTGCTTCGGTAACGTGTCCAAAGTCGACTGATAACACTCTGACTTGTATTCAGAGCTAAAGCCACAGTACGTTGCCGGGAACCAGCTTCTATCATTCCCACGGCTCTGAGCATTTCTTCCCTGCTTAAATGACGTCGCCGCTCCATAATAACGTTGGTTTTAATCAGTAGTAGGGAAACAGTAGCACTAATAATGTCTTAAATGCGTTGTATGTTTTTATAGGGAAAATATTGACAGCTGATTTTCATCTTTTACTCGAATTTGATTCACAGTTCCTGATTCAAATTATGAAATGCACCAAAAAGGATCCATATAAATTTATAAAATCATAAATTTATTACAAAGCCACATCTCAATCTCAAGAAATCCGCATAAAAATGCTTGATCCCTAGACACTTTTGATGTGTGTAGCTGAATTGGAAACATACTATTTTTGGACCATCGTTGTACGCAGTATAAATGACGAGGCGAAACGCTAAGTTTGGGCCGTATAGGTGTCAACAACCTATGGATAGACACTCGCCTTATGACGGGTTGTTCGATGTTAGAACGGTGATTGCACAATCAAGTCATGTAATTCCTGCGCACACTCTTCACCAACATGGATCCTATAGCATACTGAAAGGCTGGTTGCCCTAGGCCTGTGCTCCAGGTTTTGTTGATTAGTCTATACTATAGTTCAGGATATGCGTTTATTATGTTACTTAGTGTTTATATACTTTTTAATAAACCCTAAAAATAAAACAGAAAACACTGTCTAAACACCCCAAAACTCGTAACTCCTTTTCCCTTTCGTCATCGTCGAGTAAGAAAACAATGAAACTCAAACAACGGCAGGAAAAGTCGGGTACAAAACAAAGTGATCCCAGTCTGGGATCCAGAACCTAATCCTATTTGTATTCTGGAGACTCTCAGAGATTTTGTGAAGCTAGATTCTGCTTACAAGACGTTCCTTTTAGGCGGAGAAATCGAATATTTCAGCATTTTCGTCTGCTGTTTTTTTTTAACATTTTATCAGTGTTAACATGTAAATTGTTTGAGAATGTTAAGCCTCAAATACACTAGGGGACAAAATGTCTTTCAAAATTACACACAATGCTATCATGTAGTCCAACAATATGTCTTCACCGAGAACTTCGTCCGAATAGAAGCCCTGGGGTTCTGGAATGCAATACAAAGAAAGAACATAGGACTGGGTTTTAATTGGTAAAAGTCTGACATGCCCTCCTGCTCAGCCCTAGAGCAGACGAAGTTAACTAATGATTTCCCACCACAAAAAAAAACGTAATGGTCCAGGACATGGATTTTTGAATCATTTTGTTGCAATGAACAGCTCTGAATAAAACTTGGTGCAAATAAGATTTTTTCTAGGAAATACTTTTCTTTTGTGATAATTTCCGACTTTCAGGCTGGTGAAGCAGCTTGTAGGAGCAACTAGAAGAATATGTTTATGAGTATAAATCTGCCTGAATGAAGAGAAAGGCCAAGAGGGAGGCCAAAAAAAAAATGATGAGGAAGGATTGTATGAGAAGTGATATGAAAAGAGAGTTAATTATGATAGCGTGAAGGCTGCTAGAAAACGTGCACCGCTGACCCCAAGTAATAAGGGCTATTACGCACTGTCGACTAGTCGCCGGCGACTCAGTCCCTCGGCGACCGAAACATGGGAAACTAGGACCGGAGACCGAGCCGAGCGACAGTATTCCAAGTACATTCGTGCAGTGTCAAAACTTATCGTGCGCGGCGTCCGGTCGCTACGACAGTTGCTCGCAGTGTGAACGCTCTCATTTGAAGCCGTACTTCTATTGGTCGCCAGCGACCGCCAGTCGCCTGTGCGTCGCCACAACGCAGCGAGTCGCCGAGTCGCCTGGGCGACTGACGACTAGTGCGCAAGCACCTATTTAAACTATAGTAAGTAACAGTCGCCGGCGACTCAGTCGACGGCGACTGTTACTACTACTAGGCGACTAGTCGACAGTGCGTAATGGCTCTAAGAAACAAAGTGCTGAAAGATGATGATTAGTAGAATTTGTTTCTCTTCAATAACAGATCGAAAATAACAATAACTATTTTAATTTAATAAGTCTTCAAATAATTAAAGACTTTATTCTTTAGTTATTAAAGTCTCTTTTGTTAAAAGTTTTCCAAGATCTTCGAGATGCCCTGTTGTAATACCTCTTTGGTTATTTTAATATTAAAACAGGTAAGTTTATGGTCGGTATAGTTGGTTTTAATTATTATTAAGTATGTACGGACAAGAAAACTTCGAGGGAACTACAGAATTTGTTGTTCTTTGGTAAATTATTTCATGATCTTTTAAGCTTCAAAAGATATTTTAAAGACTAATTATTTATTCATTTATGGTAAAGCTAAAGAAGAATTGGCAAACTTAAGTGGTAGTGGGCAGGTAGGTAGGTCTGGTAGGCAGCCGCTCCTCGTAAAATACTGGTATTCAGCTAAATTCGGCTTGACTGGGAGCCGACCCCAATATAGTTGGGAAAATGCTAGATAGATGATGATGAAGGGATAGTGGGCACGGTACATTGCTTGCAGAATAGATGGTCGATGGAGATGAAAGGTTCTGCTTAATTGGCAATCACGTAACAGAAGACGCAGCGTTGGAAGGCCTCCCACAAGGTAGCCCGATGTCCTAATGAAAGGCGCAGAAATACGATGGATGCGAAACGTACAGAGTCGGTTGTTATAGCAACACTTGGAGGAGGCCTATGTCCTACAGTGAGGAAAAGAAAGCCTCGTGTGCGCAGCTCAATACATTGGTCCGACCAGATCCGCATCTCTCTGGACTCTACGACATACAGTGCCGTTCACACTGCCAGATATCTCTGGATATTACAGATATTTCTCCATCTGTTTCTATCGAAACAGATGGAGAAATATAACAAGTAAAGGTGATAAAATAGGGAGGTCACGACCCTCAGCATTGAGGAATACGAAGCAAGGAGGAGGAGGATGTCCAACAGTGGATGTCTCTCGGCGTAAATGATGAAGCAACACTGGTCTTTTAAAGGGCCGGGCGCCAATGGCGACTTTTTGAAGCAATGCAGTAGCGCGGATGCCGCGCGTTCACATCGATACAGTCGTCATGCGGTCGCTAGCGGCTTGCCTCCACCCACACCACGATTCTCAAACGCGATACAATAGCATAAAAATTAAGATGTTGTATGTAGATTGTTTTTGCTTTTCCTCGCTCCTCTCCGCTTAGCAGCGCTATAGTCGCGATGCAGTAGCACGTTTCATAAGCGACTGTAGCGCGTTAGTCGCGCGTTTACGACTCGCCGTGGGCGAGGGCCCTAAGGATGGAAATAAAGCTCAAAAATATTTAACTCTAAAAAATTTCGCCACGTCGCGTCGCTATCACTGTCATGTCAGTCTAAATCAGTCCTTACATTTAATCCAAGCAAGCGACTTCATTTTGAATAGCTAAGTGTCACATTGACAGTAATTCGATTCCATTCAGACTCCAATTCGCATGACTCAAAGGAATCAGTCTGGGAGCAGTGAGCCGTATATTTTAATTTGTTTCTTATTTACTGACAGTCGTTTCGCTTGTGACATAGATCGTTCTCTTGTATTTTGGTATTTTCTCATTGAAATTTCCTCGAGAGTTCTTTGGGCCAAAAGTGGAATATGTTCGATTTGGCATCGTGGTCCAAGGTGAACTTTGCAGGATGAAGTCACCTTTTTCGCTGTCTAAAAGGACTGGCTCGCTCTAGCAGAAAGATTTTATAAACTTGCTCTCATGCGGGCGAAGCCGATGGCATCCGTTAGTCACAGTTATATTTTAACCTATCACATACCTACTCGCGAAACGAGACACCATATTAAGACAATAACAACACGGTCTTATGGAACCGGTCGAGGATTCATGAAATAATGGCGAAATATTTTACGTATATATGTATAATTATGTTTGTAACTTCTTTACGGTCCAACGGCTGAACGAATTTGGATGAAAGTCATACGAGTAGACCGTGTCCTGAAATAGCACATAGGATACTTTATGTCTTTCTTGAGGATATGGTTTCTTATGATGATTTTGTTCTTTCATGCCAGCGAAGCCGTCAGTAGAAGCCAGATATTATAAATCCTTAAACATTTAGAAGACGGAGTATGAAGTCCAGCAAACCTCTGTTGGAAAGGGAAGTTCCTTCGATTCTTCAGGTGTAGTGTGTGGTAAGGACAACTGCCCCAATGTTTGGTTTATTTTCAAATTGTTATTGTTTTGTTGTTTTTTTTTGTTGTTATTGTGTTTTGAGCTGTTATGTGTTAGTAATCGGACGTAGAACTGTGATTTTAAACTTTAGTTTCTAAATGTCACAGATTTCACTACAAACAATTGTAATAGCAAATTAAATGCCACATTATGCAATGTATCGGTGATGGAATATAGTCGTCACTAAACTCAATATTGTTTAACCATACTCTGTTGAGTAAGTGCAGTACTAAATAAATTCAGCAATAGTATCGGTGTTGATATTTACCTCGCTACCCATCAATGAATATAATTTTAAAAGCGATTGGTTAGTTTGATTATTACAGGCGCCACGTACTCGTAAAGCGTTCAAATGTCAATATTTTAAATGCTGTTTATGATTTGCAAATGAGGAATACAATTATTAAGTGTCTATTTCCAATGAAATGGGAAATTGATATTGATGGTCAATGAAACAGTGTTTCATGATGTAACGGGTCCTTTTGATTAAAAAATAAACTTTGTATTCAATCTTTTTATAGACTTTGAAGAGTTTTTTGCAGCTGCACAGGATTATCTATTTATATTGATTGTTTTACTCATAAAAAGAAGAAAAAAACAAGAAGAAGTATAACTAATACTAAGATTAGATATTTTTTTTATAACACTATGTTGTGTCCCACGGCCCATTGCACTACCGCAATGTGGTGGGTCTACTACTTAATATATTATGCTGTACAATGGACATAGGCATCTGTCTTGTCGTTGGTCCACCTTGTGGGAGGCCTTCCGACGCTGCGTCTTCCGGTACGCCAGTCCAGAACCTTCCGTCCCCATCGACCATCCGTTCTACGAGCAATGTGCCCTGCCCACTGCCACTTAAGTTTGACGATTCTTCGGGCTATGTCGGTAACCTTAGTTCTCTTGCGGATATCTTCTGTCTATGTCCAGCTCTATTTTAAATAGCAGAGGGCGCATCTGTGCGAGCCCGCTCCCACTTCCACCTGACTGTTTTTCCCCGACATCTGCTACTTATGATGTTTTTTGAGGCGGGAAATCAACCAATGATGATTTACTTGTTCCAGAGTCTAGCGACATGCGAGTCAAACTTGTTGCTAAAGCTTGAGTAGTTAACAGAGACACGTAATATCTGATAGATTTACATGAATAATAGAGTCTTAGAGACCAGAAGGGAACTAACTTAAGAAAACGAAACACTAATAACCTAAAAGTTATATTTCTTACAAAATTATCTTTAATCAGACTGTAGTGCATAATTAAATAATAAATACAGCAGAATTATAGAACACGATCCTAATCAATAGAATTTGTGCGTCGCCTTCGGAAGCCAAGCAAAAAAAGGGGCCGTTCAACGTTGACAGCGCGTCATGTCTTCTTTATGCACCGCCACTCGGTGGAGGTCGGTTAAAAAGAGAAACATCTAAGACGGCCGTTCCTGACAGCGTGGCGTCCTCGACCGCAGCATCATTTCCATCATTTACTTCAGATCCATTTTGTTCAACCTGTCCAAGTCCATCATCATTATTTTGATCATCATAATTATCTGAAATCACATAAAAGGACATGAATAATTCATAAAATGACCAGTATGGTTTGAAGCTTATTCAATCTGAAGAAGTCTCAAAAGTTAGAGTTTGCAAAGATCAGTGTTTCCGGTGCAAGCGTGCACTCAAGCACCAGTCACAAAGACCACCAAAAGTGACTTTTAAATTTGAATCAGCTTCAAACCCAAGAGTTTCAATGCATCGCCAATGATAGAATCCGGATTTCCACCACTCGCGATACATTGTTAGCGACAGAGGCCCAAACGTTTGCTTGTCGTTTTCACTAATACATAATAGAGGCCCAAAGGTTATGCTTATTATGCATTTGTGACACATCGCGTCATTGAGACAGAGGCCCAAAAGTTCTGCATGTCTCTACTATGACCGCGAAACAGATCATTGAGACAGAGGCCCAAAAGTTCTGCATGTCTCTACTATGACCGTGGAACAGAGCAGAGGCCCAAACGTTAGCATGCTCACTCACTTTTCACCACTCTCTTCTTTGAGAGCTGAGCACGTATCCCGGCGTCCACTCGCCACGCCATAACATCATATGCTCACGGCGGCTTGAGTCTTTTTGCTATAAGACCCTGCTAGTAACTCTAGCTCATAGCGGTGATGTGGCAACACTAATCCAACATCAGTACGTAAGACAGAAGCACCGCAGCATATCCGTCTTCTCACTCAGCACCGCAGTGCCAGTCACCACACATGGTGGCGAGGCTGAGTAGTCACACCGCTGCGTGCATCGCATCAAACTAGTAACTACTAGTTGGCAAACTTGCCAGCTTCGCATCGCAGCTCCGCTAGGACTGCCGACGAAAAGCAACACATACACGAACCAATCTGTGATCAACAAAAAATTACGCACATTTTAAAAAAGGCTGAACATGTGTCAGGGCACCATTCTCCTTTTCACAGCACCATATATTGTGCCGCAGCTTAGGTTGTTTAGCCTCGAGCACCGGTCAGTAATTTGAGCTCGAATCGGTCACTTGGTAAGATCTTTGTGACCTTGTACGGACCCTTCATCCCGGAGTCCAACTTTCCAGTGCTCTGTGAATACTTGATTACAAACACTAGGTCATTTAATTTAAATCCCTTAGAAGGTCCACGGTGTCAATTAACACGAAAATCTGGTTCGTCTCGATACCTTTTTAGGAGCTTACTCACGCGGTTCCTGAAAATCTCACGCTAAGCCTCGTGGTTTGGGTTAGCGTCCTCCATCGCCAAGTCTCGCACCAAGGATCTGATGACGGGGGTAGTCACGTCTATGCCTACCAGCAGCTGAAGTGGTGAGGTCTGGGTGGAGGCTTGTCTACAGATGTTGAGGATGAGCTGCACCTTCCAAAGCACTAGCGTCTGCGTGAAGCTCCGTAGGCAACTTTGAATCAAATATTGCTAAAACCGGTTCATTCGTTAGGCAATTTATAATATAGTCGCAAGCAGCTTCCTGCTCAGAGCCCCATGAAAAAGGTTCACCCTTCTTCAACAGCCTTGCTATACTGGCTGTTTTAGAGGCATAGCCAGCAATATAGCGGCGAAAATACACTGCCAACCCAAGAAACTGGCGAACCTGTTTCACATTTGTAGGTTTCGGAGAACGTACAAGTGCGTCTACTTTACCTGGGCTCGGCCGTACCTGACCATGTCCAATTAGTCGCCCTAGGTACTCTATTTCTACGTCCAGAAAAGTACACTTTTTTAAATTTATAGAAAATCCGGCGGCTTTAAGTATCTGTAAAACTTCTCTCAACGTCTTAAGACCTTCATCTACCGAATTGGACATAATCAATACGTCATCGATATAGGTTAAAACCCTACCAATGTCAATAAGAGGTTTTAATGTTTTTGATATAATCCTCTGGTAGACAATTGGAGCATTAGCCAGACCACATGGCATTTTTAAATACTCATACTGTCCTTCAGGCTGTTGCTGACAAAGGCTGTTTTACTTATTGAATCGTCATCTTTCATAGGCACTTGATGAAAGCCAGTAGCCATGTCAAGGCTAGAGATTTTGAAGCTACCAAGTTTATCTACGTGGTCATCAATCAACGGCAAGGGAAATCTCTCTTTAACAGTAATGGCATTAAGTGCTCGATAGTCCACGCACATCCTATCACTCCCGTCCTTCTTTTTAACTAGGATGATAGGACTGGCGTAATCTGACTGTGATTCAAGAATTATTTCCTTGCTGAGAAGATGACTAACAGTATTTCGAACCCTGTTTTTTTCATCTATCGAAAGCTTATAAGGACGGTGGGTTATTGGAATGTTAGTCGTTAGTTTGATCTCTATACTACCCGTGTTCACTGTGGAGGTTGCCGTACCAGAAATAAACAAATCAGAGAACTCTTTGATGATTTCCAACAACCGGTCCTTATCGGCACCCACTAATGAAGTCTTGATACACTCCTCCTCTACAGTGTTCACAAGTTGCACGGTGACTGATTGTCCGACCTGGTAAGCCGTTGCTCATTATGGGTACGAGTGTAAATCAACCCTTTTCGATTCAGGACATCAGTTCCAATTAGGATAGGTGCATTTATGCATCCAGCAGGGGCAACAAATAAATCAATTTCCAGTGATACTTCTGGGAACTCTACAACCGTTGTGATGACGGAGGTCGATTCGATAATGTGACTTCCTATCCCGCGCATCAAGCGATAAGCTGACTTACGATTAACATTAAAATGTTTTAGCACCTTTTCCGAAATTAAAGATATATCAGAGCCGCTGTCTATTAAAACATCAACAGGCACCTTCTGTACAACGGCTGAGATTACGTTTTTTTTGTCTGGGGTCGATTCTGAGCAAAAATTTACTTCGTTCTTATCTTATTATTACTCTCAGAGCGCTGTTTTTGGAAACACGAATCAATCGAGTGTCCCTTACGTTTGCAAAAAGTACAGCGTTGGACGGGCTTATCGGTTTTATCGCTTGATGTCGGTAAAGCAGACTTAGATGTAGAGGTACTGGTATCCTGAACCGAATTGGTATTTTTAAATTTTTTTGGACAATACCACTTTTTATGACCCGTTTTGTCGCAATTGTGACAAGCAAGATTGCTATTATCTGACTTGGGTGCCTCACGTTTACGTTGGTTAGACGAGCTATTAGAGGAGGCACGGTCAACAGCAACATTATTGTCGTGTTTGGGTTTTACGTATACTGATGGAAATTCTACCAAATCTTTACATGCGAGCTTAGCATTTTTTGTCGCAGCCTTAACTTGAGGATCGCTGATGCCTCTAACAACAATGGCGGATTTTAACTCGTCGGATAAACCTTGAACTATATTCAGACGCAACAAGGATTTACGCGCGTATTCCGCATAAGTTGGGTATATGTTCGAGTTCGTACACATAACCTCAAATAATATGGACGCACTATCAATGCTACGGGGACAAAGAGATCTAAATTCAACCTTAAAGTTACTCCAGGATCTATCACTTGTCACCCAATCATTTAAACACGATCCTGCCTCACCACGCAAACAAGAACCGATTCGTCCTAGGCATTCGCGATCATCCCAATTATTTATTATTCGCCCACAATCAACCTCAGCGCACCAAACATCAAAATCTTGGACACTTGGATCAAACGGTGATATGTAGTAGTTATGAGACTTTGTTTTTAAAAGCGTGCCGAAGGCTCTCTCTAACAATACTGTTCGCTACTTTATCTTCGTTATGCACATCTGTTGTACGCAAGTTATTCTCTGTGGTAACCTCGTCGGTTATTGTCTCGGTTACGCGTGAACCTGGCTTGCTAGCAGGGATTGGTACGACCAGAAGAGAGGATAATAACCGGTTTTCTCTAGTTGGGTGCAATGGACTATCACTGCTTAATGTTGTTGGCAATACCTATACGCTCATTTTCTTCTAATCTCGTAATAATTCGATCAAGGGCTATATCGCGCGAGTTGTCACGGCAATCATACGAATCTTCACGATATCTACGACCACGAGAGCGACTCTGTGAGCTATGCAAGACACTATGACGCCTAGACGACTTATCTCTACGATCCGTTTGACTGTTTCGACCATCGCGTGCCACAATCGGGGGCGTATTACGATCATCTAAATTATCGCGATTATTTCTGCGAGAACCGCCACTAGATTGTCGCTCACGAGAATGTCTACGTCCTCTAGGTCGCGACGAACGCCCTGACATTTTGTAAGAAACAGAACTTAGGTACTTACGGTTTAGATGTTTTCACACAATCACAATACCTCTATTTAACACTATTAATGAAAAGCACTATATGGCGAACGGCCTTGAACGCGTGGTTATCCCACTTCTGATCTTAGAGACCAGAAGGGAACTAACTTAAGAAAACGAAACACTAATAACCTAAAAGTTATATTTCTAAGGGCCTGTTTCACAATGTCCGAGTAGGCACTACTCACTGAATAAATTCAAAAGTGTGACAGAATTCGTATGAAATTATCTGTCAAGTAAGATACTCGAAACTTAATCATAGGTGGTGAAACAGGCCCTTACAAAATTATCTTTAATCAGACTGTAGTGCATAATTAAATAATAAATACAGCAGAATTATAGAACACGATCCTAATCAATAGAATTTGTGCGTCGCCTTCGGAAGTCAAGCAAAAAAAGGGGCCGTTCAACGTTGACAGCGCGTCATGTCTTCTTTATGCACCGCCACTCGGTGGAGGTCGGTTAAAAAGAGAAACATCTAAGAAGAGATAATACATTTAGTTAATTGACTAATTCAGATTTGCATGTATAATTCGCTTCGACTGTTGTACTAATACAGGGTGTAAAAAGACCGATCACAAAGCCGATAACTACACATTCTGTACATGTAATTAAGTAACTTAGACCAAAAAATATTGCTGGGAAAAAACTTTTTTTTTTCATCATTAAAAATTTTTTAATTAATAATAACTTCGATCAGCTGTGCGTTCGGCCGCTCGCGCTTGGTCGTTGAACTGATCGCTCGCTTGTGTGTGAGGCGCTCGTTGTGTTTAGTTTTCATTGCATTTTTGTGACTTCAAATGCGTAATTTGTCATGAAAAATTGATAATTTTGATAATGTTTGTTCGGCAGAAAGATTACTAATGATACTTGGAATACAATTCTGAACAAAAAACGAAAAAAAATTGTTGACTTTGACCTTCAATATCTCCAGAACTAATGAATTCCCAGGTATGGTCTAGAAGAAAAAAACTATCCCAGTGATGAGGACTATTTGGGGTTTTCGTTTTCGTTAAGGGTCTTTTTACACCCTTTATAATTATATGGTTGGATCATTAACTTTTTTGTTTGAGGTAGGAACTCATCCAATGACTTATTTCGCTCTAGGGTGAAGCGGGATGCTGTTTCAGGGCGCGTTCACACGATACGCGCACGCTCAGCGCACGCCACCCGCGTTCAACTCGCATTGAAATTTGTTAAATAAGAATTTGAATCTTATAATCCATCAATAGATCTCAAATTGCATTTAACGAGGTCTACACGCGCACGCCAAGCGCACGCCCCGCGCACGCCTCGCGCCAGCCCTGCGCTCGCCCTGCCCGCGCTCTGCACCCTCACTTTCACACATTGTGACACCTGGAAGCCACTATGCCTAGTAAACGAAGTAGTCCAGTCACTAGTGGGCGCGAGGCGTGTGCGAGGCGGATGCAGCGCGTGTGTGGGTTTAAGGCGGGCACAATGCGGGCGCGGGTGCTGTGCGTGATCGGCGCGTGTCATCTGAATACGCCCTTAGACTTGAATAAAACTGCATCTATATTGTTCAGTTGCTCTTTGCGTTTTAGGACCACGGATTGCCTTTCAGAAATCCCTAACATAGTGTATTAGGTTTGATATTTATTCTATGAAATTGGACATTCCATTTTATTGACTTACTTTTAAATTAATTCTGACTGATAATCAATCATCAGTCAGAATGGGTTCTCTAAAAATATAAACTAAATAATGTTTAGTTCCTTGTCTCTAAAAAAATAAACTAAAAAAAGTTGAGTTCAACACCATTTAGAAAATATGGGCACGCTCAGGCCTGCTACACTAAATTACACATTAAAAGGTAAGTAAAAATTCTATTCCGTCAACAAAGAAATTATTTTATAGTACCTACCATAAATATAAGGTGCTTTATCATAATAAATCTACAAATAACTAGCTCCAATCTTAGATTTTATCGTAGAGTAATCGTTCAGAAATTTCAATGGCCACATTAAAACCAAGATGGCTGCTACGTAACAATTATTTTTCTATGATTTTCGAACGAAAAATGTTTTCGGCTTGAATTCCTACTGAAGTAGATGGCGTGATAAGCCAGAATTAATGGTTTAGCCAGATTTTTCTGTAGAATTATGAGCCATTTGAATAATTGTGAAAATGTTTAGTTCTTATTTTTATGCGTTTGTTTACTGTAGTGAGTGAATTTCTTGATTTTGATTGCGTTTAAAGTTACTGTTGTGTATAATTATGTTGTTTTTTCTCACTAATTGCCTCAGAGGTCCTTGAACCCCGCAGACCTTTTAAAGTAGTACGAAAATAAAGTTTTCCCAAAACTGATTTGTTATTTATAACATACTTGTAACTCATACATTTCAAGTGCCAGAATAATTAGTTGAATTATTTAGTGACTTCAAGAATGTGTGGTTTCAGCTTATGTGGTTTGGTTTGGAGTAAATTTAGTTTGAAGTATCAGTCCTTGATTTGCTTTGTGAGCAATAAAAAATAATTATTCAAGATTCATAGTTATAACAATCCATCTTCAATCCATACATGATAATGATAAGGGGCAGAGGCCAGAATACATTGCTCCTGGAATTGACGGGGTTGAAAAGTTCACTTGGAATGGCGACCGCCGATGACTTGGTGTGGCGATAAATTTTCTGGATGCAAAAGCACAGAGCCAGTCGATGTAGCAACTGTTGGAGGAGGGAAGGACCTATGATAAACACAAAGTGTTTATTGGGTATTCAACGGAAAGACGTCTAGTGTTGGACATAGGCCTCTTCCAAGTGTCCATCGCTAAAGACCGATCCTGAGAAACTTACTTTTATTGGATACCCGCAAACCTCACCAGATCATCAGTCAACCTTGTGCTTGGCTTTCCAACAACGCGTCTCTTGCACGTGGCCGCCACTTCAAAACCTTATGCCCCAATAGTGACTATCTGTTCTGCGAACGATGTGGCCTTGCGCACTGTTACTGTTTGACAATTCTTTGGGTTATGTGGGTTACCTGTGGGGTTACCTTGATTTTCTTGCGGATATCATTATTAACCATAATTTAAATTAAATACCATTATTTTTTTAATCATTATTTATTATTAACATTCAGTGTTTATAAAGGTTTTGTATTTTTATTAAAAATTTTGTATCTCATGTGATAGCATAATCGAAGTAAGATGCTTTTCAAAATACGTTTAAATTTAAATACAAATCGTATATAAGTATCCTACATAAATGCTCCTTAGTAAGGAGAATATCTCAAAGGAATTAATACTCGTAGCCATATTCATGGAAACCCTTTTAAACACACAGAGCGTTTTCGATCAAGTTTCAAGCTTCTGCCGCTTTAACGTTTGAATCCCCAACCGGTCCTATGAGACCGCGCTGTTATTGTTTTACTATTGTGTCTCGTTTCGCGGGTATCTGAGTAACTACATTCAAAATCTAATGCATATTCTATTCAAAGCTAAACCATCTTGGTTAGCAAGATGAATATCTCCTGAATCGGGGCAAAAACTACAGGCGAACATCTTGCGAACTAATTCTGTAATCAGTGAACAATAGTGGAACAGTAGTTTTGTCTCCAATCTGAGGGTTGGGGTATGAAGAAGAAAAGCTATAGAAAAAAATTATCCTTTCAGTTACGAAGAGCAGGATTGTAAAACTCATACCTTTTGAGCTATAACTTAAATAGATAGATGTGATTTATTTGTTTTTTTTTTATTTTATTTGTGATGTGGTGTGATGTGATTTATAACTTTAGGGAAATCATCATCATCATTATTTCAGAAGAAAAACGTCAGCTATTGGATATAGACCTGCTCAGGTGTTGCCACAATGAACGATCCTGTGCGTCTTAAGTTAAGTTTACCTTGCAAGAGGCCCTCCCACTCAACCATCAATCTGTTCTGCGAGCTATATGTCTATTACTATTTAAGTTTGGCAAGAAAATGTTAGATAGTCAAAACTATTTTTTTCAAAGTACCGTAACTTTAAATGTACTATACAAAAATCTAAATAAAAATACATAAAAAGTCTATTTTAGTATCTTTTTTTTAGTCTATTTTGTGTTTTTTGTTTCTCTATTTTTATAATGTGTTTTTTGCTAATGTGTTGTGTCTGTGGCGAATAAAAGTTTTCTATTCTATTCTATTCTAAAAGCAATTTTCCCCGACATAGTCTTTCTTTACGCCCTGTTATAGCAGAAGGAGTATTTGTCTAAGTTAGCCTATTTAATTATTCAGTCCCACTCCTGGCGAAATACTTCCTCTAATGTGATCAAATATATCTCAAACCACAAAACTTTGACAAATGTCGACAACCAAACATAATCAAATCTATGGACACGTTTCACCACAATATTTGGTACACTGCTCGCAAGCCAATTTCCGCGCTCTATTACTCCATTAATACTCAAAGGAGAAGGTCACATAAATCAGGGTACATTGTTAGGAACAAATATGACTGGCCTCAGTTTACTCCTCAATAACATTTCTGTACATCTTGCAATTTCGTTTGATAAACAGCGCACTCAAGTGGAATACTAATATAGTTCGTTAAGTGTGCTTAGTCGTGATAAATGCGACAAGATGCGACAAATTTGTCGCATGTTTTGATAGCACGGAGTAAGACGGTTATTTTCGAAGACTTAATAGGATTGTCTTGTGTTATTTTTATTCTGTTGACCGTTGTTTGTTTTAGGCTTGCCAAGAGGTCATTAGCAAGGGCGAAACGATTGACCCTGTCGTTTTGCGAAAGAGTTTCGGAATTTATGCTGTTTAACTGACTTGTACTATGGTATGTTTTTTTTGTGTGGGAATCCTAATGGTTTGCCCCTTTCTCTCCGGTTGAGTAAAGAGGGTTGGAGGGTCCTACCGTCTAACTAAATCTATAAGTGGGTTGAATTAAGCTATGCGGCACACCCACACATAAGATTTTGGGAATATACTAAGACTAAGAGCATTGGTGGCCCAGTGGTTATGGCTCTGAATTATGAATTCTATGTGGTGAGTATTATTCTAAACTTCGACAGTTAATTATTTCGACACAGTCCCAATTTCGAAAAACAATATTTTGACTACTCATTATCATTACTACACCTGCTATGCTGTTCATTCTGCACAACCGCCTGTACTTTGCAGGATCTAAACGAGGCCAATGCCAAAGCCATACAGGTTGCCAAATACTGGGCAGAAAAAGTTTAATGAGAGCATCGATACGAAAACAAGAAGAAGAAGACTACTTATTGCTTCGACAGAACATAGACATTCGACTAGAATTAGTCCGACAGAACATACTCCGACAAAACTCACCTTTGAAAAACACTACTTAGACAGGACTCTTCTTTTATACGCCCATCTACTTCGTACTTTGTATTCCAGTAACAGATACGTTTCTTTAGGACACTTTCGGGTGAAACCGCTAACAGAAACCAGTCCAGAATAGACGGTCTATTTTAAGATTAAAAGTTCAAAGACATGTGAGATCCACTGAGGTGATAAATGTACTAAATACGATGCACCGGACCTGCTTGGTCGGTTATTATCCACTCCTTTTCAGAGAAAGCAGCCAGTGTGTCAGCTTTGTTCTAACAGCGGGGAAAATTAAGCTGATTATACTATGTTATCCACCAGCCCGCACTGAAACTGCGTGGTAGATTATAGCACATTTCCTCTCGTAGAGATTAGGCACTCAAGCCTCTGGGAGAGGACCTAGTGGCAACAGCCCCGATTTACGATTTGTAGATCGTGGTTTCAAACTTAGCCAGGTGCTTTTGTAATTTATTCTATCACTACTGCTCTCAAAACAGTGAAGTAAAAGATCAGAAGGAACTTAGTGGTTTATTTTAGAACCAAAACTTCGTAGTGAAAATTTGTGAAAGTCACTCAGGCTCGCGCGGTAGACTACAGCCTGAAGAAGAAGTCCGATTTGATGTTTGAGCTGATTATGATGATTATTTATACACTTTGCCATAAACTTTGCCAAAGATCTACAAAGTAATCTTCTAACTATTCAGATGCAAGTAAATCTGACTCCAGTCATGCCATTAAGTACCGTGTTACCCCAGTTAATAGGTTGTAGAAGTCTGGTAGGCAACTGCTCCTCGTAAAATACTGATATTCAGCTAAAACCGGCTGGATTGGAAGCTGACCCCATTGTAGTTGGGAAAAGGCTAGGTAGATGATAATGCTATTACTTGATTTGAATGGCCTATTGGTCTAGTGGTTAGTGGTCTTGACTGATAGCAGAAAAACAAAGAAAGAGCTCGAGCATAAGCCAGAAGGTCTTTTTTCATTTTTCTGTGTCTGGGTGCAATTATTTAGAATATGAATGTATTTAGAATTAAACAGAGCGTGTTTAAAAATTAACAAAAAGCCGACAAAAAATCTCACCACTGGGTAGTCCAGAATCATGTACTGGATCCATGGTATTCGTTCGTTTGTGCGTTGATTTCTGACTCACAGTGTATGATGACGTCACGATGTGATTACTGCACGAAGGCTGCGCTGACGTGCTTTGTCGAGGGTCACCAATTTAGAGGTCTGTGGAACAGAGAGTGAAGTCCCACAGACCTCCGTTGAAAAGGGCGGATCTTCCAATCACACGAGTGTTAGGTATATCTGGTGGGCAACTGCCCGATAGATGATTTCGGGCTTTTGTATCTATTCAAATCGCGCGGAGAACTTTAATTGCGCGCTGCAGGATTCTGTGACATCATATGTCGCTACAGTATGTTTATTACTGTTGTCAATAGACAACAGTACAGTAGTTACTAATAGCGCGGAGCTCGTGGCTAAATAATAACAGCCGCACGGGTCGATCTTCAAGGTTAAGCAACGCTTGCCTAGGTTGGTCTGTGGATGGGTGACCATCTTGACATAACGAGTTTCCTCCGTGCCTCAGAAAGCACGTTAAGCCGTAGGTCCCGGCTGTCATTTGTAGATCTTTGGCAGTCGTTACGGATAGTCAGAAGCCAGTAAATCTGACTCCAGTCTTGCCATGAAGTACCGTGTTACCCCAGTTAATGGGTTGTGGAGGTCTGGTAGGCAGCCGCTCCTCGTAAAATACTGGTATTCAGCTAAATCCGGCTTGACTGGAAGCCGACCCCAATATAGTTCGGAAAAGGCTAGGCAGATGATGATGACAGTAGTTACTCATAGCACTCATAACTTCAACCCTGCTGGGTCCCTACGTTTTGCTGACATCTCCTATGTGTACGAGTATATGGGGTTGATACTTGATACATAATTCTGTGGTGTGTGACCGCAGTACATAGTTCTGTCGCCGCAAAGCAGGAATTGTGGAACCGCATCTCACATTTAACATTAGATGGGGCGCAAGATGAGGGCTGTAGCAACACAAGACTTGATTTTTAGAATTCCGTTTAGTGGAATGGTAAAAATTTATCCCTTCTTTATTATTATTTCTTTATACTTTATTGTACGTTAAGCCGTATCTCCCGGCTGTCATTTGTAGATCTTTGGCAGTCGTTACGGATAGTCAGAAGCCAGTAAATCTGACTCCAGTCTTGCCATGATGCACCGTGTTACCCCAGTTAATGGGTTGTGGAGGTCTGGTAGACAGCCGCTCCTCGTAAAATACTAGTATTCAGATAAATCCGGCTTGCCTGGAAGCCGATCCCAATATTGTTGGGAAAAGGCTTGGTAGATGATGATGAGTATATTGGTTAAATTATCATTATATCGTTTTATTTACAGGTACAGCTACTAAATAGTAGTTCACTTACAATCTAAAGTTACGCTACGGAAGCAAAGGTTCAAAAAACATCTATATTATAGTCTCATATATTTATCCCAACGAAATAATAAATAACAAAACAATGGCAAAACATTGGGTGAAAATGAAAGAAAACAATAGAATATCGCAATTGTTTATTATACCTCACAAATTGTTACAATCTAATAGAGGGACGTAATTGGACTGTTCATAGAGTTGATTATGCTTTGGCACCAAATAGATTGGCACAGAAGGTTAGCTTTGTGAATAACATGGAAAATTTATTGAGTAATGTGGTGTGTGTGTGTTGTGTGTGTATGTATTTATTATGTGTGTGTGTTGTTGTGTGTGAGTGTGTGTGTGTATAAAGCTTATACTATAAAGCTGAAGACTATAAGTTGTTCGCTTTTTTAAACAAGCTAGTCTCAGGGAATACTAGATCAAATTAAAATATTCTTTAAGTGCTGAGAAAGGGATTAAATGACATCGCTCTAAGACACAGAAGCGAAGAAGTAACCAAAGACATGGGAGAAACTTGACGAGACGAGAGACATAACCTCATAAAATTAAACACCTTGGAATGGGAAAAGGCGAAAACTTGTATGTATGTTTACGACTGAACGGATTTAGATGAAATTTTTCCTTGGTTAGACCATGTACTATCCAGGAATTTCTATTTTTCTTCTGGGCCATATTTTAGCTCTTACGTACCACCAGTGGTTCGCAGACCACACGTTGAGAATCACTGGTTTACATAGATGCGTGCGTACAGCGATCTCAAACATATGACAATCGCAAGTGACTATGTAGGTGAAGCATGTCTATGTGTGCGTGCATTAGCATTAGCGGCCTTATAATGTTCTCAATGTTGGGACTCAGGCCTCCTCTTTAAGAGAGGGGATAGGCCGTAATCGAATCGTGGATTGAGTGGGATTGATGGATGTCACATGTCTTCGAATTTTTGGTTCTATGACATGCCGGTTTCTTCCCGATGTTTTCCTTCACCATTTAGAGAGCAGCGGTGATGAAATAAATTACACAAAGTAATGCGCCTGGCTGGGTTCGAACTCGCGACCTACAACTTGTAAGTCAGGGCAGTTACCACTCGGTCACCAATGCTTTCTGTGTGCGTGCGTTTTCACTTATTGTATGGAGTCAACCTTCTGTTCTCCTCTTTTATTGTCACTATGGGTCTTTTAACAAAATACGCCATTGTATGAGCGTTGGTTTATCTAAGTTTGGGATCTTGGAGGGGAAAAATGGGGATTCAATATTGTGAATGATTGTGACTTCATTGTAATTTTGGTATAGATTTGGTTTAGTGATCTGTTGAAGAGGATATGGAGGTGTGCAGAACAGAATGGAAAGTCCCGCATACCTCCGTTGAAAAGGGAGAATCCTCCAACCAGACGAGTATCATGTCTGTTCGGGGCAATTGCCCGTGAGATGATTTCGGGCTGTTGTATATCTTTAAATCGCGCGAAGAACTCTAATTGCGCGATGCAGTATTTTGTAGTTTAATTCATAATTATGCGACTCGTAATTTCAGTAAAAGAAAAAAAAATACATGTAAAAGGAAGGGTAGGTATTTCCCTTTGCTCTTTAAATAACAAAGCGGGAAAATAAATCCTTTCAACAGTTTTAATTTATTGTTCCGGTCTGTATTCATGTTAAACATGATACAGAAAACTATTTTTTTATGTTTTCGTAATTCTGTATTATTTTGAATAGAATAGAATAGAATAGTTTATTTTCCAATCTTAAAATTACAAAGGGAATTGCCCGTTTTTGGCCATGGACTTGCCCATCTATGTGATAAATACAATAAAATTACTAATTTTGCAACATAAATATTGCGGATATTAATCTGTTATAAAAATCCCGGAAAACAAAAGATGAATTATTCAAATCTCAGTTGTATATCGCAGTGTCTAATATTTCCGCTGTATCGGTCATGTCAATCTTGTTAAAATAGGGCTTGAAACCCTTATTGAAAAAAATCGATTTATTAAAAACCGGTTCCTGATAATCGATTTTTATTTCAATATTTTTTAACAATTAAAAAAGTATTTGTAAAATATCGATGCATTTATCTTTTAATTATGTATCGTAATCAATAAACAACATGTTTGTTATTTTGTGTACTTCTAAATACAATTTTATACGACCTCTTTCAACGATTCCGTATTTTCGGTTTATTACAAACATAGATTGTTCGACAAATAGATCTCACGTCCCATCCCTAATTCTCTTGTTTGTTGACATTTACGTACGTTGGCATTTCACACTTCGGTTTGTGCTGTGCGCTTGCGATTTGTGTTTTTTCTTACTGCGTTTCTGTTTTTTTCGACGACTGCTTACGATTATGGACCCCGTACCCGCTCCCGATAACGACCCTGGCTTTACATTGGATTCAGTACCCGCTTCCCACGACAATACCGGCTTACCCTTGGACACTGTTCCTGTTTCTCATGAAGAACCCGGCACGAACATGGAATCTGATTTACATGAGCTTAGTAGTTTACCACGGAGCCATCTCTGTGTCAACTGTGGAGTAGATACACGAAGACTTCAGAGATTGACTCTAACCGATGTAGGAGTGCGATCTATAATTCAGCAATGGATTGCACCACTGCAAGTAAGTTAATCTATTTCCTTACTATAAAAACATACATTTAGCTTTGAAGGGGTATACTCAACAACTTGTAATCTCAAATCTAGTATGTACATGCTAGCACATTATCCTGTCTGAATTGAATTATTGGTTTGAGTGTTGAAATAGTTGTATTGTCTTGACTCATTGTCACATATGATTGTCTTGCTTCTGTGATACCATTTTAAAAGATCATGCAAATTATTATCACATTACCAAATCTGCACTGGTGTCTTTCAACGGATAGGCTCTTTAAACATAGTAGGTAATCTTTTGGTAGTGAACAATGTAATATTCAATACATTGGTGTATTAAACTACAACTCTTGTGCTATAATCTGGGATATGAAATATATTTATAGTTACTTAGTTTGAATGTTGCAGTTAATATGAATTCAATTATGACCAGTGTGGAAATAGGTTTCAGATAATAGTCTGGTATGCCAGCCTTGCTGGATGTTGGCAAGGGATGCACAACAGCATTCTGGTTCAGAAGACCGTCATATTGGTCATAGACAAGTATGCGTTAACTGTGGCCAATCAGTTTTACGACGGCGCTTCCATCAACTTAATCCGAACAATGCAGGCACAAGAGAAATACAAATAAGAAATATAGTTGCAGAATGGATAATCCCAAGGCAGGTCAGTGACATGGCGTTATTATCTGTGATTTTTGTAATTAATTCATTAATTCAGATATATAAGTAAAGCATAAGACTTCTGTCTTAGAAGTTGGATTCATATTAAGTTTTTAATTTAAATAATCTAGAGCCAAATATAATTGTATGTATAAAATAACAAAATCATAATATTTAGTATGTTTTTCTTACATTTTAGTTGACCTCAACTGATCTGGTATGCCATACTTGTTGGACTCGAGCAAGACGAGCAATACCACAGTTCACACCAGCATCAACTTCATCTCAATCTTCACAAAATGAAGATTTGAGTGTTGAAGCAGCTAGCTCTGAAGAGTTGGATACAAGAGAAAGCAGTTTCATATCCGAACCAAATACTGAAGCAACAATTTACCTTCCAAATTATATTAGGGCTCCGATCAGCCAGCAACGTTGCTTTTATCCAGATTGCAATCAACCAGAGAGGCTTACAGTGCCTACAAGTTTACGGGCAAGATTATTAATTGATTTTAATTATTATGTTTCACCAACAAATAGGATATGTAATTATCATAAATCAAATACTTTTGGTAATCAGCTTATTGCAGTTGAAAATCCAATCCATACATTTTCAGCGGAGCAAATAGAAGAATATACTGATTTAATAAAACAGCCACAATCAGCTCATTTAGATTTTGAAAATATTGAAAATATGGACAGTTCCATAGTTCATTATTGGTTTGGCCTATCATTAGAAAATATTTTAAATATAATCAGAGAAGTGCCACGACTAGGAACAATGCATAGAGGCAAAACTGGTCTTGCCGCTTATTTAATGAAATTGAGAACTGGAGATAGCGATCAAAGAATATCAACTTTATTAAATATACCGAGGAGTACCCTAGAAAGACTTATGGGGAAAGTTAGAGAAATCCTAAATCAAGATTTTGTGCCTCAGCATCTCGGTTTAAATCACATAAGCCGCGAACAAATCTCATCTAGAAATCTAATTATTCCAAATGGGCTTTTTGGAGGTGAAGAAAGTAGGCCTATTGTTATTGTTGATGGAACCTACATTTACATTCAAAAAAGCTCTAATTATACATATCAGAAAAATACATATTCAATGCATAAATATAGGAACCTTGTTAAGCCTTTTTTAATAGTTTGTTGTGATGGATACATTGTAGATGTGTTGGGCCCCTATCCAGCAACTACCTCAGATGCTCAGATAATGATAAATGAATTTTCAGAGGAAAACAGTCCCATGAGGCAATATTTTCAGCCTAATGATGTTTTTATTTTGGATAGGGGTTTTAGAGACTCAGTGTCATTATTAGAAGGAACATGTAATTATTCCGTTCACACGCCTTCATCTCTTCGTGAGGGTGAAACCCAATTATGCACGCTTGAAGCTAACAAAACAAGATGTGTAACAGTGTAACTATAACTAGATGGGTTGTCGAGGTGGTTAATGGCATTTTTAAACACTCTTTTAAATTGTTTAGGCAAGATTTTTTCAACAATGCATCAAAACACATAATGATAGACTTTGCCATTGCCGCTTCACTAATAAACAGTTTCCATCTACGTATAAGAGACAGAGAAGATGCCAATTTAATTCTAGCAAATATTAGAAGATTTTTATATGTTAACAATGATCTTGCTGATTTTGTAGAAGGTAATCATTTAAATCGAAGGCGCACACAATTCGTGAATATAAATGTAAACACAGATAATATAACTGAGTTTCCCCAACTCACTTACAGTGATTTAATATTATTTGCATGTGGGACTTACCAATTAAAACAGGCACGCTCTTACTATGGAGAACATATAAGAGCGCAAGGTTCTTATAGTATTGAAGTATGCCCAGAAACGAATAATAGAATTCTAGATGGATTTCCTTCGGCCAGTAATAGGATTTTGGTTAGAGGACGAATTAAAAACAGACATATCAGTCGAAAAATGTATTTCGTATATGTTATTGTTAATACTAACGAATCTGGTTTAGAGTCCATACGACAATATTGCTGTAATTGCATATCTGGGCGGAGGACGGTAGGGTGTTGTGCCCACGTGATGACAATTGTGTGGTTCTTGGGCTGGGCGAGGTATCAGTCAAATATAAATCCCCCAGCCCAATTCCTAGACGATGTACTAATAACTTTTTTAAATGAAAATGAATAAAAACCTGAAAACTATAATTATGCATATTTTTTTACCATTGATTTCCATTTACAGTTTCTGATGTTCTACTAAGTTCTAGGTAAAAAATAATGGTTGTTTCGTTATCTACGATGTCAACCCTAATGCCTACCATTTGTTTCTATCTTGGGCATTACTTGGCCAAACCTTCTTTACCAAGTGGGCATTTCCCTTTCTCTTAAAGTAAAATACAAAGGCATGGCAAGGAATTATTATCGCTAAGAGATTACGTTGACGACTGTACTAGTATAAACTGTGTCACAGTCGCCAAAAATGGAATGGTTAAAGTTTGCGATCGAATCCTGAACATCATCATCATCACTCAGCCAAAAGACGACCACTGTTTTTTTTTTTTTTTGTATAGGTTCGTGTTTGACTAAGTACTATCTCACCTGATGGCTATGATGTTGGACATTGACCAGGAGGTCTATGTCCAACATTTGGAGGTAATATATGTCGACATTTCGACATTTGGAGGACCAAATGTTTCCAAAATTCACCTCTTTAGTGGGTAAAACAGAAACAGGGGTCCAAAGTTTGTATAGAGAAACCCACTTTCCCGCAAGCGAAGCCGCAGACAGAAGCTAGTATAACATATGAGAGTTATTATAAAAACCTTATCGAACAAGCACAATATCTCAACGAAGAATATGAGAGAAAACAGCTGTTTGCTATCTCACGTAAATGGTCCCAATCAAGAAAGGGAATGAGAAATCGTACTGTTAATTGGAACAATGTTTATTGGTCAGAGAAATCTGCAGGAAATATGGTACAAAGGAAGATGCAGGAAAATATTTCTGGGATATTTCATCATTTAT
The DNA here is from genome assembly GCA_030763345.1 of Mythimna separata. NCBI lineage: Eukaryota > Metazoa > Arthropoda > Insecta > Lepidoptera > Noctuidae > Mythimna > Mythimna separata. The sequence goes on from CM061191.1 coordinate 5,317,311, forward strand.
TAAGTTTTTCCTGCGGTTTTGTCTGCGTGGAAGTAGGAAATTATCTAGGATGCAGCGAGTGTGACTTTTAAGCTCACCTGTGTTTTTTCAGGTGTTCTGAGCATTTCAGGGTACACACACAGTAAGTCTGTAGCAGTATCTATAGCGATTCATAAGAACTACAAAATCCTGCATCGTGCAATGAAAGTTCTCCGCGCGATTTGAACAGATTCGCCAACCCGAATATTGGGCAGTTGACATATCAGCACAACATCCGTCTAGATGTAGTCGGAGGATCGTCCCTTTTCAACGAAAGTTAGTGGGACTTTACACTCTATTCCGCATACATCCAAAAGTCTTTCGAACATCCCTAAAGTCGTAGCACGCTGTTTGAGTCGTGCCGTCGACTTGGTCTTGATCTTTACCGGATAACTAGACGGTGACGGTGACCTACTCATAGCTTGTCGTCTGCAAGTCAGCGCCTATTTACTTATTTAATACTTTATGCACAGAAACGTACAATAGTGGACTTAATGCCTTAGATATTTATACCAGTCAACCAATCCCGGGAACCATGACGACTGCCAATTCCCAGGGCTGCTACAAAAACCCCTACAAAATTCTTTTACGTCATTCTGTCTTCAACTTCAAGTATTACACTTGAAAACGTACAAACCAGTAAAATAGGAAGACTCACAACTGTCGTATTTACAATATAAGTAGAAATGAAATGCTTTTAAGAGAAACATGGCTTAGGTAAACATTTCTTTCATCTAATAAAAGATAAGGTGACACATCCCACTTAACCGTCCTCACTGATGTCGTCTGTTTCAGAGAACTAAGAAAAACTGGTCAAGCGCGTGACGAATCGTTGTGACGGGTTTTGTGGTTCAGATGATATAATTGTTCTCTCTCTTTAGTCTTTGTTTTTCTGACTGCTAAAATATATTATAGTATTTGTTACAGAACTGTGTATCACAAAGCTATTAAATGTGTCTTTTTTTTGGAGTTAGAAAATCTTTTAATGACTTCTCCGGCTCTAGAGCAAAGATCAATCATGGTCCTTCTTTGCCTTTGCTTTCCAGGACCACGGGTTTGAAGAACGGGTTCCAGCGGAAACCCACTGCCTACAGGACCCACGGTCACTGTAGGTTTCAGCCCTGATTGATCCCGACAGTTTTGCTGCCATATCTTTGAAGTGTCGTCGTGGAAAATTACGCGCTGTTGGTAATTCATTTTGTGTCCTCCAGGCGGTCCACACAATGGTAACAACCACGCATTTCTTCCGCACGAATCTGGTACAGGAACCTCCCAAACTTACCATGTAGGACCTTCAACGGTCCTGCATCAAACTGTCATACATAGCCTCGAGCAGAACTGTCACCACGGTTAAATAGCCGTGAAACACACATGATCTATTTAGTTCGCAGTCAAATTCAGACAAAGCTCATTCGATTCAATTTGATCACTAAGTTAGAGAAAAAGTCCTAAAAAAGTCCACCTGCATAAAACTATCACACATAGCCTAGAGCTAAACTGTCAGCAAGGTTTAATAGCCGTGAAACACACATCTATCCACCTATATATTGCTCGAAGTCAAATTCAAAGTCTTAATCCATTTTATCATTTAGTTAGAGAACCCTAAAAAGGTCCACCTTCAAGAGTCCTGCATCAAACTATCACATAGCCTCGAGCAGAACTGTCAGCACGGTTTAATCGGATAAGCCAGACCTGTACACCCTTCCACGCAGATACTTAATCAAAAACAAAAGGGCCGGGACTTAATTGTGCTGAAATTTACGGCATGACTGTACCTCGTGTACCCAGTTGTTGGCTTAGGACAACTTATTAGAACAATTCGGTGACAAATGTTCGTAATTACCTAAAGGGACACCGCTTGTATTGTATTGAGTAGATTCTTAGGGGCCGTGTTGTTTTTAGGGTTCCGTGGATACCGTAAAAGGGAAAACGGAACTGTTGTAGGATCACTTTGTTGACCGTCTGTCTCTCAAGACCCTTTATCTGAAAGAAAAGAAAGAAAGAAAGAAAGAAATAAAATGGTTTATTTGGCCAACAAGCGTACAGACAGTGTAGAAAAAAAAAAAACATGTAGATAACATCTAAGCATAAAACTTAAAAATATAAGTACTTAAAAATAAACATGAGTAAAAGTAACAAATTGGTTGACACTGCATGTCACACGGTTGCGCCAAATAGGTCCAGTTCAGCAATAATGCCAGGCAACTACGTGCGCTACCAGGTATCTCGAGAACATGAAGTTTGAAAACTAAAAATTTGTGGATACATCATCATCTGCCTAGCCTTTTCCCAACTACATTGGGGTCGGCTTCCAGTCAAGCCGGATTTAGCTGAATACCAGTATTTTACAGGCAGCGGCTGCCTACCAGACCTCCAGAACCCATTAATTGGGGTAACACGGTACTTTGAGGCAAGACTAGAGTCAGATTTTACTGGCTTCTGACTATCCGTAACGACTGCCAAAGATCTACAAATGATATGATGGATAATGTCAAGAAAAAAAAAAGTCCGCCTTTGTACTTCTATGTGCATAAAGCATTTAATAAATAAATAAAAAAAATACGGTTCGGAAAAAATTTCAAGACTCGATTCGGGAATTGAACTGTTTTCATAGGTTAGTTGTTACGGAACCCTCAGTGTGCGAGTCCGACTTGTGCCTGCCCGGTTTTTTAGGGACCGTGTTGCTTTTTATTATGGGCGGGCTTAGTGGTCCTCACGAAGATTTTCGGTTGGACCAAAAGGTCGTTTTCTTTTAGGGAAATCTTAATTATGAAGGTTAATTGGGTTTTAAGTAAAAGTAATTATTGAGTGAGTTTCTGAGATGAATTTTGGTAAAAGAGACTTATCAGGAACGTAATTATTTATGTTTAATTAGTTGTGTAGGAGTGAAATAAATAATGAAGAAAAAATTGGTGGGTGTAAGGTTAAAGTTTTTTTTTAAGCGATATAATTGGTATTTGCTAAAATCAGTCATTCAACTTTATTAGTTAGAATAACAATGCCCGCCCACGTCCGATAATCGGTGACTGATTTTTTGTAGGTTTTCTTTGTAAAATGGAACACAATGATAGCAATAGTGCAACGCACACGTCCTACAAAAAGTCGGTCAGAATTTAGTATAGGATTATAATTTATTCCGATTATCGGTCCTACAAAAAGTCTGACGTGGACGGGCAGCGTTAGGTAGATTAAGGGCAATAAAATTTTCTTTCATTCAGTCCATTTGAAGGTTGTCTGTGAGAGATTGCCCTGTGCGATACGACTGCCCATTGTACACTTGTTTTTGCAAAGGTTTATCCTGTTCACATTAGGAAATATACAACAAATAATATAGGTAAATAAATAATATAAAATGACGATTTCTGAATTATGGTAAGCTGTGATACAACCGTTGATGTTAAGGCGCACTAGTTTATTAAGAGCCTATTCACTCTAGCTTTGAAGACACCCAAATTATAATCAGATGGGAAGACTGTAGCAGGCAAATTATTCGAGTGTTTCGATGTACGCGGTATAAACGACGAAGCAAAGCGCTAAGTCCGGACCATAGAGGACCGTAAGTAAGTAAAATTTGAGACAAATTTTACTTACATACAAAGTTGTCAAAAGCTATTTTTAATCCAAGGAAGCTGAATCCCTCATTCATAAACAGCACTTCACAAAATTTGGCTCAAATTTTAGCTATCTCAATTTTATAGTTGAAAAGAGCAACCGTGATTGATAGTCTAAAAATATTCTTTGAAAAGCTCGCTCCATATCACGAGAATCGATTGAGTCGGATTTTTGCCAAAAAAATGTTTATTTTTAATTGTGGCATTTTTTTCCCATATTTTTCGATTCTGAAACATTTCTCCGACGTTTGTTTCACCGTTTAACGGTTCACCGACAGAACGATTCACATTTCATTATTTCACCGATAGAACGTTTCACTGACGAACGATTCGCCGACAGAACGTTTCACTTTTCATTTTTTTACTGATAGAACCTTTTACCGACGAACGATTCGCCGACAAAACTGTTCGTCTGCCTCTGGGGTATAAAACACAGGTATTCGACATGAAGATCGACCAGTGCGACTATTATCTAGTCACGAGCTCCTCAGAAAGTTGTGAGGACGTATTGACATTGAATCAAATACGTATTTGTCACTGTTCTGACTAGTTTTTCATAAGGTGAATATAATTATAACTTTAAGTTTCGTCTATGTATGTCAGTCACTAAGTCTTCACCTTGATTTAGGTGTAAACAATACGGAAACAGATATATGGTCTGTTTTTTAAATCCTGAGACTAAAATGACATTTCAAAACAAAAGAACTGGCGTCATTCCTATAGTAAATTTGACGTTACTTGTGTCAATTTAGTCTCAGGGTATAAAAAACAGACGATACATGTCGAAAACCTGTGTTTTATACCCCAGGGGCAGACGAACTGTTTTGTCGGCGAATCGTTCGTCGGTAAAAGGTTCTATCGGTGAAATAATGAAAAGTGAAACGTTCTGTCGGCGAATCGTTCGTCAGTGAAACGTTCTATCGGTGAAATAATGAAATGTGAATCGTTCTGTCGGTGAACCGTTAAACGGTGAAACAAATGTCGAAGAAACGTTTCAGAATCTATTTTTCGACGCCTAATTACTTCCAATCGTTACGGCGTTTGTTTTATCGTGATAGATCTTTTAGTTTAATGTTTGAATCCCCGACCGGTCCTATGAGACCGCGCTGTTATTGTTTTACTATTGTGTCTCGTTTCGCGGGTATGTGATAGATTAAAAGTAACACTTTGTTTAAAGTTTTTTTTTTTTTAAATCCATAAAAATAATAAATGTTTAGATTGTTTTTAAATATTTTTGCCGTCGATAAAATTAAGCACGGATTCCCCTCATTTCGATATGTGCACATTATAAACACTCACACTGTATATGGAAATTAATTTTTACTTATGTATTTACAATACAAAGTTGACACAAAAAAGCCATTTCTAAACCAAGGAAGCCGAATCCCTCATTCATAAACAGCATACACAAAATTTGGCTCAAATTTTATCTATCTCAATTTTATAGTTGAAAAGAGCAGCCGTGATTGATAGTCTGAAAATATTCCTTGAAAAGCTCGCTCCATATCACGAGGATCGACTGAGCTGCTCGCTCGGTATCACGAGAATCGATTGAGCCGAGCGAGTAAACCTCACTGATGTGGTCACGTCTTTGGGAAGGTGATCGTTATTCACACACCCATTTGGCTAGCTTTTTCCTATCTGTGTCCGGGTTGACTTCCATTTTAACGAGATGCACTTTGATATTGGAACGTTGCTTTTAGTACTGTAATATTTTGTCGTTGTGGTTGGGGAAGGATTACTTAGTGAATATAGCTAGTTTAGTTTAATTTTATTTTTTTAATTTTTACCTCAAACATATTTTTGTTAGTCGCCGAACACCTCAAAATCTTTGTTGTCTCTATTGCAGGTTATTAAAGAGTTGTACACTTTCATACTTAATATTTCTGCAGCCAGTAGTTTATTTATAATAACAATACAATACACAAAGTAAGCCACTTCCACATTCATATGTAACGAAACTACATTACAATTAAACAAAAAACAAATCAATATAATGTATAATAATATATTTTATAATTAATAAATACTGAGACTCTTTTAGTTCTAAAATATTTGGTATACGAGTAATGTGACGTATTTCAGCATATATTCCACCTGTGTGTCAAAGTCCGAATCAGCCGATCGAGCGTGACGGAATACACACACAAAAATACACATATACCAAAAACTACATACGAATATTAGGTATTAGTTTGACAAACTTATTTAGTTTAAGTTTATTTTTAACACTAGCTGCTGCCCGCGACGTCGTCTGCGTGAAGGCAGCATCAAAAATACTTAAGATGTCGCTATAGCATTATAAGTAAACAACTTTTAAAATAGCATTAAAATATATGTTTTTTTTGCAAGCGAAGCAAGTTTAGAGAATTATAGGGGAATCCTGCTGAGTTCAGTCATAAGTTGTGACTGAAGGAAATAGAGAAAATGATGTATGTGTGGTATATCAGTCTTGCCATGAAGTACCGTGTTATCCCAGTTAATGGGTTGTGGAGGTCTGGTAGGCAGCCGCTCCTCGTAAAATACTGGTATTCAGCTAAATCCGGCTTGACTGGAAGCCGACCCCAATATAGTTGGGAAAAGGCTTCCCTATAAATTACGTTGCCAGGTGCCAAAATGTAAAGAGAATCAGGACTGGTGACGCGGGAGCAAGCACCGTTGCCTTTGTGAGAAGCAACTCGTCCTGAGAACTGTACGCGCTTGAACTGGAACGGGAAGTTGTAAGGTAGGGGGGAAATGCGTGGTATAAATGCTGCCTCGCCGATGCCACAACCATAAGAATTTCTGCTTCAATGGTGTGTCTGTGGAGTGAGACGACTTTAAGGCGAATCTCGATACACAGCTCTGGAGGAGATAGGTTCCGAAGAAGCACAATTGGGACACTGACCTTCAGCTGGATGATATGCACTGAAAGTCCACTTGCTGACAGGGTGTTCAGAAATTCCACGGGATAATGTGTAGCGTTATCTTGCTCGACAACAGTGTTTATCGAGGTGTAGATCACATCATTCCCCTCAATTTCCCAGAGAATGCATTCGTTAATTGCTGCAGCCTGATCATTTATGGGCATCTAAATGGCCTACTCACACACCCAAGAATTCTACTGGTGCAGTATACGACTGACATCCCCGTACACACAGCGAATGAGTTCTTCTACGCTGGATACTATTTTTTTGTACCACCCAAAGGTTGACTGGTAGAAAATGCCTAAGGCATTAAGTCCGCTTCTGTACTACCAAGAGAGTGTACCACTCTACCAAGAGACTCTAGCAGCACCACCTGTCTACCTCTCTCTTCTTGTGTGCGTTTGCCATGACTTAGAAGGACATCGTAAAATTCCAGAACACGTGCATTGTCTCCAAGCTGAGCATTAAAAATTAGCATTTCTAATTGAACTTAACTTCAGGTGGAATACGCGAGAGATCAAGTCGTGCCTGTCGTACGAAGCCTATCCTGCAAGGAGTTGAGCTGTTATTTCAGGCTACTTTGGGTTGGTAGTGATGATAGTGAAGAGGTCCGGGCGACCAAACTTTCGCACGTAACAAAAAGCATCTTGCGTCCTCTCGTGCATGTACCACGGACCTTTTGTGAAGGTGGAGGGGAGAATGACCATGAATGAGCATTTGTATCATTTCTGCATAGAGATAGACGTAGTTCTCAGCTTTGAGCTTTCTTTAGTTGGACCTTATAAATACCAAACGCTTAACGCTTAGGGCATGTACGCCAAAATTGAGACACAATTTTGGCGTACATGTCCTAAGAAACTGAGTAAAGAGCGTACGATAATGGCGGAGATAAGAACCATTGTTTACCCTCAGCTGGATCAAGAAGCTGTAGAAATGCATGGTGGATGGTTTTTTTATGATTTGGGGTGCCTGTCTGGGGGTCTACATTATAGTGGGCAAAATGGTAGCCAACCTCTCCGCGACAGAACTGAAATGAGAGGATATTGAAGAGAATCGTACGCACGGTGAGTCTCGCTGATCCTTCGAAGCCGGTCATCATGCGTGCGTAAAACGATGTCTCTTTTATCACACTCCTGATCGACTAACACAACAGCTGCCTCATTCATCGTTGGAGCATTATACCACTCTGGATGGGCTGTGATCGGCCTTCTATCTGCTCTGATGACAAACTTAAAGTGGTTGCGCTCGTTCTCAGGCACCGACGCGAGGGCCCTGCTTTGAAGTTGCTAATTTGCGGATTAACGTTATGCAACATACTTTGCAATCCTTTGAACAGACCAGACCAAATTGAGGATGTGTCTACTTCAACACTTGCTTGTTGTTCACCAAACGAAGTTATCTGGAAGGGGCTGTTATAAGCTCGAATGTATTTCAAAAAATGGCTGGTCTTCGAATGCTCGCCATGTAGTCCACTTTTCCATTTGCGGACTTGGCAGTGGGTACAAACTTTTTTTAAGGCAACCAAATCTCCATGGGCGGCGTAGTTAATCACGATATTGTAGATAAATCCACTTCCTTCTTTATTTAGCCGTTTGCTCTTCGATATCGTAAACCGTGGATCCATCATCAGATGTCGAAAGTTGATTTATGTCACGACACAGGCGATATTATTCTATTTGTGCCGCACGCTGTTCTCTTGGATTCTGTCACGTTCTTGCGATAAATGAGCTTCAATGTCACTTCATCATCAATGAACATCACTTTTTTGTAATACTTAACACCGCATTTTTTTTAAATTTTCTTCCTCAACTCTGCTCAAGATTTTGAGGGTTTTGTTGTCAAACGAACTATACGATACAACTGTTATGAAGAAAATGCACAATGCCATCTATGAATTTTAAGAATAACTACTAACCTCGCCAACATGATCAAATTTAAATTATAAATTTCCAAAAAGTGTTAATATGTAACTGAGCTACGTATGGTATTCCGAAATACCGCTCACCGAAAGGACGGTTTTCCGATAACACTCTACTCCGACGGTTGGTAGTCCGAATGAATCCTTCGCCGATGAACGGTTCACCGAAAACACTCTTCAACGACGATTGGTTAAACGAACGAATCTTTCGCCGATAGCATTCAGTTTACGCTAGCTAGGTATTATATTTTATAATAATGTGCAATGCGGCTAAACAATACTCGAGTCCCATGTTTAATTTTCGTATTAAAGGTAAGTCCCTAAATGTAACAATATAAATTACTGCAAGTTTATTATTATTATTGCAAGTTTATTCAATACTCGTTTAATCTCAGTACCATTATTAATGAGTGCATTATGCGTCATTTAGGGACTTGCCTTTAATACGGAAGCTCCCGGTATTTATTTATTCATCTATGGTGATAAAATTAAACATGGGACTCGAGTATTGTTTAGCCGCATTGCACATTATTATAAAATATAATACCTAGCTAGCGTAAACTGAATGCTATCGGCGAAAGATTCGTTTGTTTAACCAATCGTCGTTGAAGAGTGTTTTCGGTGAACCGTTCATCGGCGAAGGATTCATTCGGACTACCAACCGTCGGAGTAGAGTGTTATCGGAAAACCGTCCTTTCGGTGAGCGGTATTTCGGAATACCATACGTAGCTCCATATTGCGTAAGAAAAATAAAGATTCACAGCTCCTCCCCCGTAGGTGATAGCGTAATAATATGTAGCCTATTTGTTTTCCCGACCTCTCAGTAATATTCATGCAAAATTTGAAGTAAATCCATGCAGTACTTTTTGAGTTTAGCCAGGACATACAGATAAACAGACAAACAGACAAACAGACAAACAGACAAACAGACAAACAGACAAACAGACAAACAGACAAACAGACAAACAGACAAACAGACAAACAGACAAACAGACAAACAGACAAACAGACAAACAGACAAACAGACAAACAGACAAACAGACAAACAGACAAACAGACAAACAGACAAACAGACAAACAGACAAACAGACAAACAGACAAACAGACAAACAGACAAACAGACATGAATTCTAAAAACTATATTTTTGGCTTCGGTATCGATTGTAGATCACGCCCCAAGTATTCTTTTAAAAAAATATTCAATGTACAGTTTTGACTTTCCTACGATTTTATTATATGTATAGATTTAACCTACATAAAATAGCTATTGATTATATAATTTTAGAAATAATTAATGTACTCATTTCATAGAACGGATCGCATATTATGGTTACAAATGCGTTACAAACACGATTTTTTATTCGTACATGAACTTATCACAACCAGATATCTCTTCTTCTTGAACGTGGCAACATTATGTTCCAAATCTCTAAACCCAAGCAATTTTTCACAGACTAACGTCTCCATATCCTATAAAACTCTTCTATCCACTTCAATCGATCAACTGTCCGAGTTTTATCCGCGTTTGCATCCCAGCATCTATTGCATTGGATGACAGATTGGTACCAATTGACGTATGCAGCCTCTTCAATCCATCACTCTAGAAGACTGGTGGAAAATGATTGAGAGGCGTAATAAGAGTCAAATGTACTGCGTTTGCTTTTACTTGAGTGATTGATTCATGGTTTTAGTACTAACGACTGGATTTATAGTAGTTTGTATTCTATGTATAGTAGTAAGTATTACTTTTTAAAGTGTGGCACTTGATTTTGTTAGTGACTTTGATCTGATTTTGCTTTTGAGGAATTTTGGTGGTATCCGGCTCGGAGGACTGAATTTCTTATGTTTGTATCTTTGTCAGGTTCTATTCTGCTAGTGAAGCAATTATATTATATTCAGCTATAAAAATAGTTTGATTAACCTGTTAATAAATAATTAAGTTTGATTTTTTTTTTTAAGAAAAAAACTTTTTATAAAAAAAAAAAATGGAATAGTGATTCGTTAAATTGGAGCACTATCTTAATAATGTAGGGCTCAGAAAATATAAAGGTTCTAAAATTTTCATTTCAATATTCAGTCAAAGGAGAAGCCTTCTTGAGGCAATTTTAAAAGAGTATCTAATGCTTAATGAACCAGATTCTCTTTAATACTAGTTTGTTAGACATTTTTACTTCAAACGTCAGATCAATAAGCCTTATCTTCAGAGTGAACACTCTCACTAATTGCCTTTAAAATTTACGAACAGATTAATCTAGAATGTTCCCTGCTATCTCAATTAACGTACCAACCCTTGCTTCTGACATTCGGCATTAACTTCTAAGTGTTAATCATATTATCATTTGGTTATTAACAATTTCGCTGAACTCAAAAACTCATTTGCATTTTCGGGTTAAAAACGTTTTTGCCACTAAATAAAGCCTCATAATTTTATGAAAATAAACTTATCTTTATAAAATTATGTTAATTTAAAATCCAGTGAATTACCTCGCATAATTTTGGGTAGAATAACTAATTTACCTGCGACACTAGCGCCATTATAAATCAGTGGTGGGTCGTGGTACTACAATAGTTCTTAATAAGAATCAGATGTTGGGTCCATGTGTTAAATATAATAGTATGCGGACCAATAGTGTTTCATGTTCACGAGAGTAAATGGACCGCACCCGGGGGATAGATAACGAATAATATATTTTGGCGGGTTTTCCAAGCAAACGGTGGCTTCGTACGCAATGCGGCATTACGTCGACATCGTGTGAATGTTCCTTTTTGAATTTTAAAAAGCTTATTTACGTAATTTGAGTTATAAAAGCAATTTATATTTTTTTTTGTCTCTTTTTTTGGCAACCGATCGACGGTTGACATGTTTTTTTCAGTGTTTCTTTTTTTAAATGTGTCCTTTTTGGATCGAAGGACCAAATTTAACTTGAATAAGGCAATTGTTTTTCTGATTCTAGACCCAAAACAATAAAAATGAATACCTTTTAAGGACCACTTGGTCTTCATTGGCTTATCGAGGGAAGGTTAAAAAGGTTTTCAGTAGGTAGCTGACTCGTAAAAACTTCTTTTGGATGGCAGTCTCCATAGAATATAGTATTGTTACAGTCAAAGAGAAATTTTGTACCCAAATTCTTCGAATGTTATTTATGCCGAAGCAAGTAAGTTTTTTCTAAGTAGTTACTATTTATTATGTAATTCAAAATGTCCTTTTATATTCCACCTTCATAGATTTTTTACGGATTACCTTTTTTTCCGGAGGACTACGTACCAAATAAGTTTTTTGGTATTCTCAAAGTAAAAGAAGGAATTGCTCAAGTTTTTCGGAGGCAAGGAAGGATATTTAATTTTCTTTTACGCCTTTTTATCACGTATGGTTTGAGACTATATTTCAAATTACCAATGTCGCTTCAATAAAGAGGTTCTTGTAGAAAATCAAATTCAGTAACCAAGCTATATATTAATACTAGCAGCCCGTCCCGGCTTCGCACGGGGTAGACAATTATTTATTTTTGGAATTTTTCCCGTCAAATGACTACCCTACATATCCTACGCTACCCTACCCTACCTTCCCTACACTACCCTACCTACCCTACCTACTCTACAATACCCTACACTACACTACGCTACACTACACTACCCTACACTACCCTACACTACCCTACACTACACCACCCTACACTACTCTACACTACCCTACACTACCCTACACTACTCTACACTACCCTACACTACCCTACACTACACTACACTACCCTACACTACACTACACTACACTACACTACCCTACACTACCCTACACTACCTTACACTACCCTACACTACCCTACACTACCCTGCACTACCCTACACTACCCTACTTTACTCAACTTTTTTTTTTTTTTAGATTTAAACTATCCTATCTCTCAAGTTGGATCGAACTGCACATGGTGTGCGAATTTTATTATAATCGGTTAAGTGGTTTAGGAGTCCATTGAGGACAAACATTAGGACACGAGATTTATATATATTAAGATTATAACTGTAAAAGTAACTTTGTCTGTCTGTTAGTTACGCTTTCACAATTAAACTACAGAAGCGAATTTGATGAAAGGTATGTAGTAATCTAGAAGACCAAAAAAGATCTACTGAGGGACACAGATGGGGGTTTAGTCAGTAAAACTATACTCCACCCTGGGGAGCGAGAAACGCGTCGTTTGTTATTTTCCGCTACTCAAAAAGAAGCGTGACAGACATACCTAAATAATGATTTCATGTAGTAATAGAAAAGCCTTTTTCCATTTACCACACGAGACCGTTTCGGTTCTAAATATCATCAAAGGACCAATAAGCCCGCATTAATAGACTACTGCAATTTATTCTTTTACTTTCGTGGCTCTACCTCGAATTTCAAACTGGCTTGTTTAAAAAAAATCCTCTATTGGTCTTAGATCATACTGCCTCGTCTTCAGTAATAAATGTCTTTTTTGAGTTACATTAATACGGGTGCAACACATTCTTATATTTTTGCAGTATTTGGCAGCAAATGTATCGAGTCAGCTGTCTCTGAAAATTTCACTGAGGTAGTCAACACTACAATACAATTTTCAGCTCCATTTTACCGAGATCACGCCTGTTTCAAGTGAAATAGAAAAGTTTACATCACAATATCCACGATACAATTTCATCATCATCATTATCTCAGCCGAAAGATGTTCACTGATGAACATAGGCCTCCCCCAAGCATCGCCACAACGGCCGGTCCTGTACGTCTCGCATCCATCTTATTCCCGCGACCCTCGCCTCGATACGATTTGCGTATAATTAAATCATCCACTGAAATTCACATGAAGAAATCCCGCCAAAAAACCTCCATAATTTGTAGTAGCTCGGTTAGACATTACATGTCACATTTTTCGTTGACAACTAAATGTCATTTGACATTTCGTTGGCAACGAAATATACAAAAATAAACCTACCTACAAAATACGCGGAGTACGGTTACTAAGCAGTTTTTCTTTTTTTGTGGGTATGTTTATTTTTGGCTCCAGTAAAATGAGATGATGGCAAGAAACCCTATCTTTCCGTTTGAGACAGGAATCTCAATTATTTATTATCAATCAACCTGCTGAACCTTTTTCTTATAGAAAAAAATATGTAAAATGTTTTCAGTCGAATTGATAAAGTTTAGATGTTATTCATTTTGGAACCGTGTAATAATCTGGTATCAAACCTACTTAGATAATATTGTAGGTTGAATTAAGGCTTTAAAAAGAAGGCTGAAAATGTTACTGAATCCCTGAGACGAAACGGACAACCTTTTTTTTATTATTGATTATTATTGCTCACGTTTGACCATTATCTCAGCTGATGGTAAGCGATGATGTGGTCGACGATAGAGCACGCTTGCCTAGAAGTAACCTATTCACTCTTTACTGAAAGACACCTAGATTTTAGGATGTTATCAGAAAAAGACTCTGACAGGGAATTGGAAGAACATAGGGTTTAGTCAATTGAAGGATCCATCCAGTGCGGGAGGAGTTAAGTCAACTGAAAAAAATCTTACGAGTAAATTTTTGGGATTGCTTACTGACCGATATATTCGTACTAATAAGGCCTTAAAATTTTCATAATAATATTCGAAATATTTTCTTTTTTTCGGAAATGGCTTGCAGCCAAACACGTTCTTTAGTAGGGAAACAGAATTTTAACACTACACTATAATATAGAGATCATAAAATTTTATTCTGGACACGTTATTTTTTCTTTGGCAAACATATGTAGGTCGGTGACGATAGATTTTTAATGATCGTCATCTTTTTTAATAGTGCGGATTTTGAGGGTTCATCTTTGCCAAATGTTGGAATAAAATAAACTTGCAGGATTAGTGTGTAGTGGCTTTGCGTAAGTAGAACGCGTGAATGGCGCCTTACTGGATACATTAACGCCCGTTTTCAATAAGCTATCTATCTAAAGTTGCAGCCACTAAAGATAAAAAATCTATCCTTTTTATACTTGCTTTCTTATAACCTACCGACGGTTAGCATTTCCAACCAAAAGTTTTTTTTTAATTGTGGATTGATAGATAGAATCTTACTATTTATCGGGGTTAGCTATCTATCTATGAACTGCTGTAGGTTATTGGAAAATGGGCGTAAGTTAAACAGCCCTTTATCTGTGACTACTATCAAAATTATAAAGCGTATTGTTGTGTATCGTTTAACATACATGGACACCCCAAAACTAATGATATACTCGTGTAAGTAACTAACATATATTATGTATTATGTTGTCCCACGGTAAGCCATAGGTCAATGCCGCAATGTCGTCTGGCGAACCAATTTCGTGGTTCTTCATCAAAAACCGAGTAGACCGGGACGTAACACATCAAATTAACTCAGGATGGATGAAATGTCGAGAAACTCGTGGCTAGATAATAACAGCCGCACGGGTCGATCTTCAAGGTTAAGCAACGCTTGCCAAGGTTGGTCTGTGGATGGGGTCTTTGGCAGTCGTTACGGATAGTCAGAAGCCAGTAAACCTGACTCCAGTCTTGCCATGAAGTACCGCATTACCCCAGTTAATGGGTTGTGGAGGTCTGGCAGGCAGCCGCTTCTCGTAAAATACTGTTATCCAGCTAAATCCAGCTTGACTGGAAGCCGACCCCAATATAGTTGGGAAAAGGGTAGGAAGATGGAAGAAATGTCGACAGGTCACTGGAACAACTTATGACTCACGGATGCCCCTCAACTTGAAGGGTAAAATCTACAAGTCCGTGACAAGGCCTATCACCTGTATGGATCAGAATGTTGGACTGTGAAGAAGACGGATGAAAAAAGATTGCACGTTGCGGAGATGAGAATGTTAAAATGAATGTGTGGTGTAACGAGAATGGATAAAGTAAGAAAATTAGTGTATTAGGGAAAGTTTGAAAATGGCGCCAGTGACTGAGAACTTGGAATCGTTTGTCTTGGTATGGTCATGTGAAGAGAAGAGACGAAACGCATGTTCTAAAAGAGTTATGAGTTTACATGTGGATAGATATAGATAGGAGAGGGAATGGGAGGTCAAAGAAAAGAGGCATGGATTGTGTGAGAAGTGATATGGAATAAAATAAAGTTAACGATAGCGTGACGAGTGACAGGATAGAATGGAAGAAAACAAAACGTGTTGCGCCGTCCTCAAATAAAAAGGGGCAAAGGCAGGAAGATTATGAATCAAAAACAGAGTAAAAAAACAACACAAACATAATGTTTTGAATGACATATTGTTTTGCCAAGTTAGGTACATTCGCATTCAAATAACAATAATTATATGGGAACAAAAGATCTGCGCGTCATATAAATTTAATTCATGAAAATAATGTAATATTCAAATAATTGAATTGTCATATTGTTACAGGAAACTCAATAATACGTAATGTTGCCAGTGTTGAAAGCAATTAGTCATTTTGATTCGCGGTTGAATACAGTAATTTGTAACCAGTAATATTGCCGGTATTTTTGATTATTATTTCATTATTGTGTACTGATAGTAATAGGAGATCTTTTATCTCTTTGTGTATATAGTATATACTATGTTTGTTGAGGCTTTGTGTGTATTTTGGTTTGTTCAATAAGTTGATAATATTATGTTCATATTCATTGTGATTATTTCTGAGGAGATCGTGGTTAGATAATAACAGCCACACAGGTCGATCTTCAAGGTTAAGCAACGCTTGCCAAGGTTGGTCTGTGGATGGATGACCATCTTAACATAACGAGTTTCCCGTTCTCCGTGCCTCGGAAAGCAAGTCATTTGTAGATCTTTGGCAGTCGTTACGGATAGTCAGAAGCCAGTAAATCTGACTCCAGTCTTGCCATGAAGTACCGTGTTACCCCGTTAATGGGTTGTGGAGGTCTGGTAGGCAGACGCTCCTCGTAAAATACTGGTATTCAGCTAAATCCGGCTTGACTGGAAGCCAACCCCAATATAGTTGGGAAAAGGCTAGGCAGATGATGATGATGATTCATTGTGATTATTTCTAGTATTATAGTGACATTTATATACTGTCACAAAAGAACTACTAAATCCTGCATCGCGGAAATAAAGTTCTTCGTACGATTTGAACAGATATGACAGCTCGAAATCATCTATCGGAGAGTTGCCCGCACCGAACATAACACCTGTCTGGTCGGAGGATCCTCCTTTTTCATTGCAGATTTGCTGGTGTTTTTTTTGTGTGTGTGCCTGACATAGTGTCTGACTTATATTCGATCCCATCGGATGGTAAGCAATGATGCAATCGCTTATGGTGAAGAACACTACATAGTTTAGATTTTTATAATATAATTTTTATTGTACAAATTGGTCAAAATTTAACACGTTTATACGTCATGATTTTTTTGTCAATTTAGTCAAAATTACGCCAGGTTTTATTTTGCACTTACTTGGTTCTGTATAAAACTACCGAAACATAATCCAAAGGACCAATAATGACTTTGTACACAAGGACCAAAAAACTTAACAAAGGTGTTTAAAAAGCGTGTTCCGATACAGTGACTCAACAGTACACGTTTATAATTACATTATTTTTTACGTGCCTTCCTTGCGTCTAAACGACTAATGGACCGATTTTTCCAAACGAAGTATTTATCGATTCAGTGTACTGACACGTTCAATGTTCATTATGGAGTAAGGTGCTGGAAATTTAAGCTAATCGGTTATCTTTTTAATACATTCGGTGCCAAGGACTTAGTATATAGGCTGTATTACCGTAGGCGTGGGCTTGCGAACGGCAAGCAATGAGTAGCTCGCCATCCGGCTGTCCGGTACGTCGACGGCGCGTAGTGTCTAGTGTTTCACGCTTGCCTCAGAGAGATTTCAACTATTATACCGCAAGGGTCTCAGCAGGGTTTGAAGCCTACTGGGGCCATGGGTTCACTTCTGAAAAGAAAACTCCGTGTCCTGGAATGTAGGACAAAGTAAGAACATAGACGTGGGTTTTAGTCAGTAAAAGTCTGACACGCCTTCTCGCTCTACTCTAAAGTCATTTTATGATTTCATAACTTCAACAAAAAAACAGTTAGTGACGAAATTGATCATTATAATAAGTTGTAACTTATGAAAAAGGTTATCGTTTATCTTCATAGGGTGTCGGGTAAGTAAAGAGGAGGGATAGAACACATGTCACTAATGAAGTTATAATAAATTAATGTAAATGTGAATAAATGAAGAGGGTAGTCAAGGACAAAATTGATGAATTGTGTAATGGATGAAGAATATCACCCGGAGTGAGATTGGCAGGCGATTGCCTCCTTCTGTGAAGCAATTACTGCTTCGCAGAAGGATTCCGACGTAGGGAACCGCACGCATGAGGGAATGAATGTCTTCACGCCCCAGACGCCGAGATTTGTCGCTGAGCAATAGGTACCTAGCTTGCTGTACAACTGTCCGGTAATCGACCAGATCAAGCCCAAGTCGACAGCAACTCAAAGATGTTAAAGCAAACCGTAGGGGCCCAATAGGGCCGATGCTCGCTAGTTATATAGGATCCTGGGGATTTTCTGAAAAGGAAACCCGTAATTTTAGAACGCAAAGGGCTACTGAAGGTGATGTGATTTTAGTCAGTAATAGTCTGACACGCACTCCTCTTAACAGCGGGAGAATTCTTTGGATGGTTTCCTACCTAAAAAAAAGTAATCTGGACCCAACCCAGATTACTTTGAAGTATGAAGAGAAACTGATGAATATAATAGCGCTGTGTGACTTGCAATAAGTGTTGGAATGTTAAGCCGTGCCTTGTGACTGATGTGTTCTCACTCCTCTTCCATAAACATTGTCTTCTAACATACTAAAGCAAATCTTTCGTTTCCTTCAATTTAATTCATCTCGTACGCGTCATAAGATTGTGTTACACCAAGTTTATTGCTAACGTCAGTCACCTGCTGTAACTTTAATAGAATGTAAGCGTGAGAAAAATGTGCTGCAGAAAGAAGATTGGCGAGCTGGGTATCACATCAAAATCCAAACATACACAAATCTAGTTATATGCAACTTATGGGTCATATATCGTTAGTTATTTTCCAAGCTAAAATACAATATTATCAGTCCGGAGTAATTAAAAAACCATGATTTTAGGGTACAGTCCCGTTACGGAAACAAAACGCAATAATGCAATAGTACCTCGTCCTTTTTGTGAAGTCGGTAAAAACCAAACGCATAAAATAGGTTTATTGCGTCAGCTGTTACTTAGGTATGTCAAATACAAAAAAAAATATAAACTGTCATGATATTTTTGTTTGACCCTGCCTAAACATAATTCGTCGTTCGTGTTATTTTTAATGTTGTCTGCATCTATAAATGAAGTGTGAACTCTTATTTTGTGCCGCCACGTTACTTTAGTACATTACAATTTGCGTTTAGTGTATAAACCTGCGCAGGACTGAAATAGGACTCTTATTTATTCTGTGAATATTTTTCATGCTTTAACAATGTCAGCAGTTGATCTTCGGTGTATAAACTGTTATGTGCGCTTATCACGCCTTCGCCGACGTGTCTTGATTTGACCAGTTTAAAGGAGAAAACCGAAGCCATTATCGGCTACTGTTGTAATTGTAAAGTATGACTCAGAACCGTGGGCTGTTGTTCACATGTCATGAGTGTAGTCTGGTATTTAGCTTACGATCGACACGAAGGAACAATCTCCCTGCGGTATTTCTTGACAATGTATTCATCATCTGCCTAGCCTTTTCCCAACTATATTGGGGTCGGCTTCCAGTCAAGCTGGATTTAGCTGAATACCAGTATTTACGAGAAGCGGCTGCCTACCAGACCTCCACAACCCATTAACTGGGGTAACACGGTACTTCATGGCAAGACTGGAGTCAGATTTACTGGCTTCTGACTATCCGTAACGACTGCCAAAGATCTCCAAATGACAGCTGGGACCAACGGCTTAACGTGCTTTCCGAGGCACGGAGGAAACTCGTTATGTTAAGATGGTCACCCATCCACAGACCAACCTAGGCAAGCGTTGCTTAACCTTGAAGATCGACCTGTGCGGCTGTTATTATTTAGCCACGAGCTCCTCAGATTTCTTGACAATGTATTGTTACAATTATAATAAAAAAATGTTATAAATACTATGGTTTTGTTTTTTACCTGTTACGAGACACCGCGCGGCATCAAGAGGTGTAGCGCTGCATGAAGCAACGTATTCTAAATTCTCACAATGAAATGTGTATCTTTTCGCGTAGTAAATAAAGTTATATTTTGAGTCACTCTATTAAAATGTGCGCGCAGCGTCGCGTCTCGGTGTGAGCTGACCCTAACCATCGTACGATTGAACGATGTGATTAAACACACATTCTTTAGAGTGTCCTAATAGAAGCTTGTAAATCATCGCGCGAGCACAGGGTTTCGTCGATAAAACTAATCTCATCGTGCGACGAAATCACATCGTTTAATCGTATGATAGTTAGCTAAATAGGACGACGCTTAAGGGTCTGCCTTAAAACCTTGTCCAGAAGAAGCGAATTCGTTTAGGAACGTTTCGCGCGAAATCATTTGCGCGCTAGTAATATACTAGTAAGATACTAGCACAAATACGTCGCGTCCACAAGTATCGCGCGCGTAAATCGCGTGCACAACGCCAGACCCTCAACTCGCGCGTATTACACGCGAGTCGAGATACTAGGGACACCTTGTTGCATCCAGTTAAACGCGCGAACTCCAGAGCGAGTGCACATATCCAGGGAAATTGAGCACCTACATATGATACGGAATTGTTGAATGCTCCAGCGTTGATACGCTCTTTCTGGGCGCAACGGTCGCGCGTGATACGCACGAGAGAATCGCGATGAATTCGCCCCTTCTGGTCAAGCTCTAAGTTACATAATTATGTAGGTACCTTGTATTATTTTTGGTGGTCCATTTTGAGGTTATGTCTATAAATCATTTTATATCCCCAACTGTAATGTATGTCTTACCATTACATATTTTGTTATACTCTATTGTAGCATTCTAAACCATATATTCATTCTATTGAACGTTAAGCCTGTATGTGATACTGAAAGTACATGGGGTTTTGCCAATCTTCTTTATGAAGGTATGGTTTTAAAGGAAAAATCTAGAAATGCTAACTATGTAGAAGTTATTGACGTAGTAAATATGAAATACGTAAATGGTTGGAATTTATATTTAGATATCAAGCACGTTGAGACGTAGGTCCCAGCTGTCATTTGTAGATCTTTAGCAGTATTGATGGATAGTCAGAACCCAGTAAATCTGACTCCAGTCTTGCCATGAGGCCATGAAGTACTGTGTTACCCCAGTTAATGGGTTGTGGAGGTCTGGTAGGCAGCCGCTCCTCGGAAAAGTACTGGTATTCAGCTAATTCCGGCTTGACTGGAAGCCGACCCCATTATAGTTCGGAAAAGGCTAGGTGAATGTGGATGATGTAATCTATATACATATAATAAAATCGAAGGAAAGTCAAAACTGTACATTGAATATTTTTTTAAAAGAATTCTTGGGGCGTGATCTACAATCGATACCGAAGCCAAAAATATAGTTTTTAGAATTCATGTCTGTTTGTCTGTTTGTCTGTTTATCTGTATGTCCTGGCTAAACTCAAAAAGTACTGCATGGATTTACTTCAAATTTTGCATGAATATTACTGAGAGGTCGGGAAAACAAATAGGCTACATATTATCACGCTATCACCTACGGGGGAAGAGCTGTGAATCTTTATTTTTCTTACGCAATATGTGGCAGCGTGTAATCTAACGACGCATATATAAATATTGTTTTTGAGTAAGCCATGCTATTATTTAGCTTTACAATATAAAAACTACGCCATTTA
Source organism: Mythimna separata (assembly GCA_030763345.1). Taxonomy (NCBI): domain Eukaryota; kingdom Metazoa; phylum Arthropoda; class Insecta; order Lepidoptera; family Noctuidae; genus Mythimna; species Mythimna separata. Next base: position 5,338,581 of record CM061191.1, read on the forward strand.
AGTAACTTGGGCAGAAAAACATAATTTAATGAATGTTAGTAGTATAAAGGAAATTTTAAAGCAGCGCCATCTATGACATTTCATAAAAATCAAATCAAGTTACATTATAACACTTTTTGGAAATTTATAATTTAAATTTGATCATGTTGGCGAGGTTAGTAGTTAGTTATTCTTAAAATTCATAGATGGCATTGTGCATTTTCTTCATAACAGTTGTATCGTATAGTTCGTTTGACAATTACAAGTTGCAACAAAACCCTCAAAATCTTGAGCAGAGTTGAGGAAGAAAATTAAAAAAAAATGCGGTGTTAAGTATTACAAAAAAGTGATGTTCATTGATAATGAAGTGACATTGAAGCTCATTTATCGCAAGAACGTGACAGAATCCAAGAGAACAGCGTGCGGCACAAATAGAATAAGATCGCCTGTGTCGTGACATAAATCAACTTTCGACATCTGATGATGAATCCACGGTTTACGACATCGAAGAGCCAACGGCTAAATAAAGAAGGAAGTGGATTTATCTACAATATCGTGATTAACTACGCCACCCATGGAGATATGGTTGCCTTAGAAAAAGTTTGTACCCACTGCCAAGTCCGCAAATGGAAAAGGGGACTACATGGCGAGCATTCGAAGACCAGCCATTTTTTGAACTACATTCGAGCTTATAACAGCCCCTTCTAGATGACTTCGTTTGGTGAACAACAAGCAAGTGTTGAAGTAGACACATCCTCAATTTGGTCTGGTCTGTTCAAAGGATTGCAAAGTATGTTGCATAACGTTAATCCGCAAATTAGCAACTTCAAAGCAGGGCCCTCGCGTCGGTGCCTGAGAACGAGCGCAACCACTTTAAGTTCGTCATCAGAGCAGATAGAAGGCCGATCACAGCCCATCCAGGGTGGTATAATGCTCCAACGACGAATGAGGTAGCTGTTGTGTTAGTCGATCAGGAGTGTGATAAAAGAGACATCGTTTTACGCACGCATGATGACCGGCTTCGAAAGATCAGCGAGACTCACCGTGCGTACGATTCTCTTCAATATCCTCTCATTTCAGTTCTGTCGCGGAGAGGTTGGCTACCATTTTGCCCACTATAATGTAGACCCCCAGACAGGCACCCCAAATCATAAAAAAACCATCCACCATGCATTTCTACAGCTTCTTGATCCAGCTGAGGGTAAACAATGGTTCTTATCTCCGCCATTATCGTACGCTCTTTACTCAGTTTCTTAGGACATGTACGCCAAAATTGAGACAGAGCGTTTGGTATTTATAAGGTCCAACTAAAGAAAGCTCAAAGCTGAGAACTACGTCTATCTCTATGCAGAATAATACAAATGCTCATTCATGGTCATTCTCCCCTCCACCTTCACAAAAGGTCCGTGGTACATGGACGAGAGGACCCAAGATGCATTTTATTACGTGCGAAAGTTTGGTCGCCCGGACCTCTTCACTATCATCACTACCAATCCAAAGTAGCCTGAAATAACAGCTCAACTCCTTGCAGGGTAGGCTTCGTACGACAGGCACGACTTGATCTCTCGCGTATTCCACCTGAAGTTAAGTTCAATTAGAAATGCTATTTTTTAATGCTCAGCTTGGAGACAATGCACGTGTTCTGGAATTTTACGATGTCCTTCTAAGTCATGGCCACATGGGGGAATTCTTGGGTGTGTGAGTAGGCCATTCAGATGCCCATAAATGATCAGGCTGCAGCAATTAACGAATGCATTCTCTGGGAAATTGAGGGGAATGATGTGGTCTACACCTCGATAAACACTGTTGTCAAGCAAGATAACGCTACACATTATCCCGTGGAATTTCTGAACACCCTGTCAGCAAGTGGACTTTCAGTGCATATCATCCAGCTGAAGGTCAGTGTCCCAATTGTGCTTCTTTGGAACCTATCTCCTCCAGAGCTGTGTATCGAGATTCGCCTTAAAGTCGTCTCACTCCACAGACACACCATTGAAGCAGAAATTCTTATGGTTGTGGCATCGGCGAGGCAGCATTTATAGTGGTATAGTGGTGCGTGGGCATTTCCCCCCTACCTTACAACTTCCCGTTCCAGTTCAAGCGCGTACAGTTCTCAGGACGAGTTGCTTCTCACAAAGGCAACTGTACGGTGCTTGCTCCCGCGTCACCAGTCCTGATTCTCTTTACATTTTGGCACCTGGCAACGTAATTTATAGGGAAGCCTTTTCCCAACTATATTGGGGTCGGCTTCCAGTCAAACCGGATTTAGCTGAATACCAGTATTTTACGAGGAGCGGCTGCCTACCAGACCTCCAAAACCCATTAACTGGGATAACACGGTACTTCATGGCAAGACTGATATTCCACACATACATCATTTTCTCTATTTCCTTCAGTCACAACTTATGACTGAACTCAGCAGGATTCCCATATAATTCTCTAAACTTGCTTCGCTTGCAAAAAAAACATATATTTTAATGCTATTTTAAAAGTTGTTTACTTACCTATAATGCTAAAGCGACATCTTAAGTATTTTTGGTGGTGCCTTCACGCAGACGACGTCGCGGGCAGCAGCTAGTTAATAATAAAATTTTGCTCAGAGTTAGAATTTTGTTGAATGTAAAGAGTATATTTTAAATTCCTGGTCCGCAGGTTTTCCGTTGCCTTAATTTTCCGCGCTAACGCGAAATACACTTCATTGCGAGCCTGAAAGTAGTAAAGGTTGAAATCGGGTTTTCGAGTATTTAAAAAAATATACCGATAAGAGGCAGAGAATTCTTTTATTTAAAGGCAAAAAAGGGTTTATATTTAAAAAAAAAGTATTCGAAAATCAATATAATGAGAATTCAGATGAAACACTGAAAAGACACGTAGTCAAAGTAAAACTGTGTGTGTTACAGTATGTGTTTTAATTGGTCTCAATGGTGTAAACGCTAATTGGTTTCAAAATGAACTGCACAGAATGGAAATCACGGAAAAGCAAGCACATTTTTCGGAGTTCTACGTAATTTATTATCGAATATTTTATCATACTGAACAGGAGTATATATGAGTCAGGTAGAAAAATGAGGGATCCCGGTAAGGATGTCACCAAATCTCGAACATATTAATGTTTGAATCCCCAACCGGTCCTATGAGACCGCGCTGTTATTGTTTTACTATTGTGTCTCGTTTCGCGGGTATGTGATAGATTAAAATAAATGAGCCCTACGCGGAAATGTAAGGCTTATCCTTATCTAGTGCGAGTCTGACTCACACACGAATGGTTTTAGACTTTTTGTACTATTGTAAAATATAAAGCTTCTTTATTCTCCTTTATTATTTTTTTTAATTTTGTTTTTTTTTAATTTAGGTTATTATATGATTATTTCTTTGTTGAGACATATGAATAAAATTAATTAATTCTAGTACAAAATAAAAAAAAATACTCGAATATGAGTAGTTTTTTTTTTCTTTCGTGGAAGTAAAAATTTCTTTCACGCAAATCACTGGCAGAATCTAGTATAAAATAAAAAGCTTTCAGCGGTTAATTTATTGCTCAGTCAAACTGGACTGCCGCATGCCAATAGAGGAAATCTCGACGGGATCGTTCAAGACCACGAAGGAGATGACGGGACTATTTAGATGTCCTTCCTTAGGAATTGGCAAGGTGTGACCCAGTCGGGAAAACTGGAACAGATGTAGGGCAGCCTTTACATAGCTCCAAGACAGTAGAGGCTACGTTGTAAATCTGATTTAAGCTGACGGATGCGGTCGAAGTCGGGGTTGGTCTTTTGATGTAGCGAGTACGATCTACTACATGTGATGTCACAGAATCTTGCATCGCGCAAGCAAAGTTCTCCGCGCGATTTGAATAGATACAACAGCCTGAAATCATCTAACGGGTAGTAGCCCACCGGACATAACACCCGTCCGGTCGGAGGATCCTCCCTTTTCAACGGAGGTATGTGGGACAGTGGGACTTTACTCTCTGTACCACCTTCTCCAAACGGTTGCGGAGGTGTGGTTTTATGCGGGAGTTCTGTATTCGAAAATACAAATACAGAAGAAAATACAAATACAAATACGGAGTACGGTTACAGCCCTGGACTAGTCACACTCTCACACCGCAATATCGCAAGGATAAAAAATGAAAGCATAAATCGTGTGGAAATATAAAGCACAATGGTCCTTCTGTTTTTTTAGCCTTTGTACAAATTGATGACAATTGGTCTTTTTATTAGAATTGTGTCGTAAAGGAAAATTATTTGATCATTTTTTTAAGTACTCACTTACGATGATTTGCATTCCAGGGCCTCGATTACTGGAATGCAAATCATTGTAAAATTAATGTCGCAAGTTGTTGGTACTCCAACATTTAAATAACAAATATTTTTTTTTATGATAACACTTGACTAATGGTGTCAAACGTCTGTAGACCGTCTAATGAAAGCGTGACCTGAAAAAAGAGGTTAAATCCATAAAAATTGTATGTGGTATTACTAACTTGTAGGAGAATCATGTCTGGACAATTCAATTTTTTTTTAATTTCCTACAATTGCGATTGATGCGAGAAAACAAAACTCCAGGTCGCGCTTTCATTAGACGCACTATACCAATCTTGTAAATGTCAAAATATATAATACAAATGAATATAAATGTGCCTCCATTGTGTTTGCTTCTTCGAAAATATCCTTTTATTTAAACTTCCCTTTCTGCTACGTCGTCAAATATTGTCGACAAATACACACAAATAAAGCTCTAGTAAAATTCTATTACGTTATTTGTTGATTTTTAAGAAAAGTATAGCAGTCGACATGCACTTGACATATATTATTATGTCACAAGTACTTAGGTAATATAAATTTTGGAATCTGTGCCATAATATTTTAGCGAAATTGTCTGTAAGAAACTTGTGAAACTTATTTATTGTTCTTTTGAATAAAATTTGGTATTGATCTAGTTACGAACTGAACTAAGAAACGCAGTTCTCATTTTAGTCTGTTCTTAGTATTGACAATAACTTGAGGTCTTTAAATTTGAAAGTTCAAGTGAAACTGCAAAGGTTATTTTTAGGCAAACAGGCTCTGCATCCAACGCATCATTTTTCATCGAGTTTGTTTGACGTTAACACGATCGACACGTTAGTGACGTTTGACACTCCGATTGGTCCACTCTAAACTTTGCACCAATCAAAGAGCCATGCGCTGTTAACGTCTTGATCGCGTTAACGTAAAAACAATTCGCACTCAGCGCATAAATGAGGAAATGTTCATAATGTGTGTTTTGTATAGTTTTTACGTTAAAAAATTCGATAAAGTTGACCATAATCACGATAATATCAGCTGAAATATTAGACAAGCCGTGCTTCAGATTTGAAAGGCTTAAAACTGGAAATTTTCTAACAATGTTAGACCAAGCTGGCTGTGATCCTACCTCATATTCACCACACGAGCGCTAGGAAAATGAACTGAGGTTATATCAGCCCGGGTTTAAAAGCTTTGCGAACGGTAGAAGAGCGTTGAAAGTCGCGTCAGGCGATGAACTGAAAAGTTTGTCTTTGTGTCTATGGCAAACTGTCATTTGTGTATTTTGTAGTGGAAATATTTGTTCGGAGGAAGTGCTGGTAGCATTTATTTTGTAGCAATATGAAAAATACATTACCTACTGTTCAGTTATAGACCGTTTTTTTTTGGAAGGGGAATCATCAGAATGACTTCTCCTGCTCTTGGGCGGAGCGGGTCTGATACGCCCTGTATCAGACTCTTACTGACTAAACCCCATCCCGTTCCTTTGTTGCCATCGATCTGGGGGAGAGTACATAATTTTGTCAAAAAAAGTCACCGTCATCATTTCAGGTGAAAGACGTTCTGTCACTGCTTTATATAGGCCTTCCTGCAGCATCGCCATAACGAACGATCCTGTGTGTCTCGCATTTATCAGATTCCTGCGGCCCTCACCAGGTCATCGGTTCACCTTGTCTTACAACGCTGCGTGTTACGGTACGTGGTCACCACTCCAGAACCTTTCGGCCCCATTAACTAGTTGTTCTGTGAGCAATACACTCCAGCCAGCTGCCACTTAAGTTTGGCGGTTCTTCAGGCTATGTCAACGACCTTGGTTTTCTTGCGGATATTTTTGTTCCTGATGTGATCACGCTAAGAGACTCACAGAATAAACCTTTCCATTTGCCTCAGTATTACCTATACTGGTGAAAGAATTTTTGATTTTGAGTTTACTAGTTTACAAACCAAAATACAAATCATTTCTTTAAAATAATAAAGATTTAAAACATTCAATAATTTCAAATGCAAACGGAAAATACTTCTGTCAACACAAAATAATCGCAAAAAAACAAAAAAAACGTATCTGACAAAATATTAAACGCGCTTCACGTAGATTGGATGAATTCATTATTTTACAGTCAATTCAAACTCTTACCTTTCAATTTCTTTCAGAACACCCTGTTTACAATTCTTTTTATAAACTTCACAAAGACACACCTTCTTTTCCAAAGTAATTTCAAAAGTACAAAAAAAGAAAAAGAAAAATTCCAAAGCTTACCAACAATTCACCGAATTGCACGAACGGTCGGAATAATATTCAAATTCAAACCTACCCGCCATTTCGTCGAAAAGCGGTGAAAACAAAAGAGGGTGACGTCATAAAAGAAAACAGTAATATTTGTCCCCATCGTCGTAGCGATATAACTGTCCCCCAGTGTCTTGGAAAGTTTCCAAACGAAATATGAGCTAGTTGAGGACAGCAATTTAATGTGGACGCCAATGTCCTCGGAGGATGACAGTCGAGAGGCGATGAGATGGAGCTATTTATTATGTGACATGAAAATACAACGTCATTTTAAAATATATATGATTTATTAAAACTTGTATGTGAAGCCTTCCAATACTGTGTCCTCCGATACGAAAGAAAAAAGGACACTACTATTTATAGTTGTCAAAAAATACAAGGTCCATTTTGACATTTGAGAAAGATCCTAGAATGTAACTTGGAACGAAATTGAAAGACACAATAATAACAATAAATTATATTCATATTAATAACTAGCTGCTGCCCGCGACGTCGTCTGCGTAAAGGCAGCACCAAAAATACTTAAGATGTCGCTATAGCGTTATAAGTAAACAACTTTTAAAATAGCATTAAAATATGTTTTTTTTGCAAGCGAAGCAAGTTTAGAGAATTATATGGGAATCCTGCTGAGTTCAGTCATAAGTTGTGACTGAAGGAAATAGAGAAAATGATGTATGTGTGGAATATCAGTCTTGCCATGAAGTACCGTGTTATCCCAGTTAATGGGTTGTGGAGGTCTGGTAGGCAGCCGCTCCTCGTAAAATACTGGTATTCAGCTAAATCCGGCTTGACTGGAAGCCGACCCCAATATAGTTGAGAAAAGGCTAGGCAGATGATGATGGTGATGGTATGTTTTTTTTTTTTTTTTTCTGGTAGGGGAATCATCAGAATGACTTCCCCCGCTCTTGGGCGGAGCGGGAGGGCGTGTCAGACTCTTACTGACTAAACCCCAACCCCGTTCCTTCGTTGCCTTCGTTCTGGGGGGGACTCGGTATCAACCGTTAGGAATACCACATGTTCCCCCCAGAGGCTTCGGGCCTACCGGGCCCCTACAGTTTGCTGACATCTCCTTGAGGCGCGCGTGGAACAGAACGCGCCGTTGACGACTGGGCTCGGTCCAGATTATTTCCAGACTGCCGGACGGCGAGCTACCCAGTGCTCGCCGTCCGCGAACCCGCGCCTATGGTGGTCGGAAATCGGGATCGGGATCTCGGCGGCGGCGGCGTAAGGACCGTTCCCTCACGCGCTCGCGGTCAGCAGCCTCCTTCACGAGCATCACTGCTTCGCAGAAGGAGGCGACCGCATGCCAACCCTCCTCGCTCCGGACCATGGCCTGAACCAGGGCCCGGCGCGAGAGGTCGCCGCATGGTGATGTATGTGTGGAATGTATTCCATTCCAGGACACAAAAGTGTAAAAATACGTACAAAGATATCGTACCTTACAACACTTCCCTATAAATTACGTTGCCAGGTGCCAAAATGTAAAGAGAATCAGGACTGGTGACGCGGGAGCAAGCACCGTACAGTTGCCTTTGTGAGAAGCAACTCGTCCTGAGAACTGTACGCGCTTGAACTGGAACGGGAAGTTGTAAGGTAGGGGGGAAATGCGTGGTATAAACAGGGCTTGAAATACCGTTACAGCTTTTTGATGGTGATATCGTTATCTAATAAATAACGTTACCATATTTAACGTTATATCAGGCACATTTTATCGTTAAACATACGTAACGTTAAAATCTACGCTATCATTAATTTTATCGTTATGAGTTAGTTTTGTTACCGTCGGTCTTGTCCAATCGCAAAAGAGTGTCAGACAGCAGCTACGCTAAGACTGTGCCGTACGACTATATGCGTGTTTTAATTTACTTTGCTATTCTAAATTGTGCTTTTTCTTGTGAATGTTGCTTTCCACCCGTTACATGCAATCTTAATATTTTTTTTAAAATTTAGTTTATTACTTAACTTTGATTTAGGTAAATACCTAATATTGTAAACAATTTTAAATAAAAATTTTAGCCTTCGCATAAAATAACCAAAATATACCGTTTACTTGTTACCACTATTTTCACAATAACATTAAAAATACCGTTAATTTTTATCGCAATTTTTAACGTTCTTATAATGTTATGCTACTAAGTAACGCTACCAAATCATACCGACATGCAAGTATCTCTATGGAAATACCGTTACTAAACGTTATTTTTAATGTGAATTGGTAACGTTTTCAAGCCCTAGGCAGGCAGGTAGGCAGGTATAAATGCTGCCTCGCCGATGCCACAACCATAAGAATTTCTGCTTCAATGGTGTGTCTGTGGAGTGAGACGACTTTAAGGCGAATCTCGATACACAGCTCTGGAGGAGATAGGTTCCGAAGAAGCACAATTGGGACACTGACCTTCAGCTGGATGATATGCACTGAAAGTCCACTTGCTGACAGGGTGTTCAGAAATTCCACGGGATAATGTGTAGCGTTATCTTGCTCGACAACAGTGTTTATCGAGGTGTAGACCACATCATTGATCATTTATGGGCATCTAAATGGCCTACTCACACACCCAAGAATTCTACTGGTGCAGTATACGACTGACATCCCCGTACACACAGCGAATGAGTTCTTCTACGCTGGATACTATTTTTTTGTATCACCCAAAGGTTGACTGGTAGAAAATGCCTAAGGCATTAAGTCCGCTTCTGTACTACCAAGACAGTGTACCACTCTACCGAGAGACTCTAGCAGCACCACCTGTCTACCTCTCTCTTCTTGAGCGCGTTTGCCATGACTTAGAAGGACATCGTAAAATTCCAGAACACGTGCATTGTCTCCAAGCTGAGCATTAAAAATTAGCATTTCTAATTGAACTTAACTTCAGGTGGAATACGCGAGAGATCAAGTCGTGCCTGTCGTACGAAGCCTACCCTGCAAGGAGTTGAGCTGTTATTTGAGGCTACTTTGGGTTGGTAGTGATGATAGTGAAGAGGTCCGGGTGACCAAACTTTCGCACGTAACAAAATGCATCTTGGGTCCTCTTGTCCATGTACTACGGACCTTTTGTGAAGGTGGAGGGGAGAATGACCATGAATGAGCATTTGTATTATTCTGCATAGAGATAGACGTAGTTCTCAACTTTGAGCTTTCTTTAGTTGGACCTTATAAATACCAAACGCTCTGTCTCAATTTTGGCGTACATGTCCTAAGAAACTGAGTAAAGAGCGTACGATAATGGCGGAGATAAGAACCATTGTTCACCCTCAGCTGGATCAAGAAGCTGTAGAAATGCATGGTGGATGGTTTTTTTTATGATTTGGGGTGCCTGTCTGGGGGTCTACATTATAGTGGGCAAAATGGTAGCCAACCTCTCCGCGACAGAACTGAAATGAGAGGATATTGAAGAGAATCGTACGCACGGTGAGTCTCGCTGATCCTTCGAAGCCGGTCATCATGCGTGCGTAAAACGATGTCTCTTTTATCACACTCCTGATCGACTAACACAACAGCTACCTCATTCGTCGTTGGAGCATTATACCACAATTGAGGATGTGTCTACTTCAACACTTGCTTGTTGTTCACCAAACGAAGACATCTGGAAGAGGCTGTTATAAGCTCGAATGTATTTTAAAAAATGGCTGGTCTTCGAATGCTCGCCATGTAGTCCCCTTTTCCATTTGCGGACTTGGCAGTGGGTACAAACTTTTTCTAAGGCAACCATATCTCCATGGGCGGCGTAGTTAAGGCGGGCGCGACGTTAGAATTATCCATACAAACGTAATACCAAAATCATTTGCAATTTAAGCATATTTACACCATAATATGATGTTATTCGGATTCAGACAATAATTATCTAGGTTCCTACATCGTCTTTTTGTTGAAAAACTTGCCCCAAACGAAATTTAAGCGAATTTAAATTTGCACATTTTCACAGCGAAAATGTCATGTTTTTATTTTGTTTTTTCTATATTATAAACAACAATATTTCAAAATATCTTTTTGTAGGAACACAGATATTATTATCAAGTTATAAATACTCGAAACAATAATGGAAATACATTAATTTTTCATTCATCATTTTTGGTATTACGGAACCTCTCCCAAATTTCCAATAGTTTGTATTGCTATCACAGCAAGCAACTGTCAGTGTGCGGATGATGACTTTACTCCAGTCGGTGTGTCCAAGAATTGTTTAAACTATCTGGATTGCTTCCATCAACCTCAAAAACGTGTTTTATTTCGTCTCAACTCGAGATAGCGCGCGGTCTCCGCAGGCCTCTTAATCACGATATTGTAGATAAATCCACTTCCTTCTTTATTTAGCCGTTTGCTCTTCGATATCGTAAACCGTGGATTCATCATCAGATGTCGAAAGTTGATTTATGTCACGACACAGGCGATCTTATTCTATTTGTGCCACACGCTGTTCTCTTGGATTCTGTCACGTTCTTGCGATAAATGAGCTTCAATATCACTTCATCATCAATGAACATCACTTTTTTGTAATACTTAACACCGGTTTTTTTTTAAATTTTCTTCCTCAACTCTGCTCTAGATTTTGAGGGTTTTTTTGGAACTTGTAATTGTCAAACGAACTATACGATACAACTGTTATGAAGAAAATGCACAATGCCATCTATGAATTTTAAGAATAACTAACTACTAACCTCGCCAACATGATCAAATCTAAATTATAAATTTCCAAAAAGTGTTAATATGTAACTTGATTTGATTTTTATGAAATGTCATAGATGGCGCTGCTTTAAAGTTTCCTTTATACTACTAACATTCATTAAATTATGTTTTTCTGCCCAAGTTACTTAAATGGCGTAGTTTTTATATTGTAAAGCTAAATAATAGCATGGCTTACTCAAAAACAACATTTATATATGCGTCGTTAGATTACACGCTGCCACATATTGCGTAAGAAAAATAAAGATTCACAGCTCCTCCCCCGTAGGTGATAGCGTGATAATATGTAGCCTATTTGTTTTCCCGACCTCTCAGTAATATTCATGCAAAATTTGAAGTAAATCCATGCAGTACTTTTTGAGTTTAGCCAGGACATACAGATAAACAGACAAACAGACAAACAGACATGAATTCTAAAAACTATATTTTTGGCTTCGGTATCGATTGTAGATCACGCCCCAAGTATTCTTTAAAAAAAATATTCAATGTACAGTTATGACTTTCCTACGATTTTATTATATGTATAGATGTTTAAAAAATACATACACTTTTTTGTGCGCGTTAAATAATATGATGGAATATATTGCAAAATATATTCTAGTATTCTATTTATTTACTATACTAAATTTGTTATAGGATGGTTTCGGTGACAGCTGTCAGATTCATACAATGTAGCTATCTATCCTTTTCTCTCATCTTTAAGATGCATATTTCCGTCCTGCTGTCACCCAACCCATGCTATGTAAAAAAGACTGTAGTCATGACAAATGTCAAAACGGACCTTTTATATTTTGACAACTTAAAATATTTCGACGTCATATTTATCGCTGGTAGAACACTTGGTCTGCTAAAGTCATTAATAAAACTTAAGATGTAAGCAAAACATTATTTATTATGTTTCCAGTTAGACATAACAGACAAGCAACTTCTCGTTATATTTGATTAATATTTGTAGTTTAGCTATCAACGTATTGTAGAGTAGGAATTTCCGCCTAGAGGGATTAATTTTGGATTCAGGGGCGATTTTGAGGAATATTCCCGTTTCGGCACCCAAACTTTCGGCAACAAAATTTTCGGCACCAAAGCTATTCCCGATTCGGCACCAATAAGTATTTTGAATTGGGATTTTGTATGGGTTACTACCAAACGTCTTCTTCTTCTTAGCGTGTCGATGGCAAAACCTGTCAGATACTTTGCCTGGCCCAGTACTCGGCCACGGCAATGCCGTCCACTGATGCTGTCATTAGGTCCTCGCGAGAACAAGCAACAGGGCACGTGGTGTGTGTCAACGTCTTAAAGGGAGACCATATTCGAGATGGGCAGACGAAATAAAAAAATAGTGGGGCCCGGCTGGACACAAATATCCCAGGATTGAGACAAATGGAATTCTTTAGAGGAGGCCTTCACCTTCGCCTAAGGAGGGGTTTTTGCACAGGAATATGTTTCAGTTTATTATGCAATAGCATTGTAAACAATAATTATAATTGTACCTTTCTCTTTTTCCTATTTTTTGAACACATTTGTAATGCAAGCCATAAAAGGTTTTTTTATTATATTTTACAACCATTAAAAATACCTATTGGTGCTGAAACGGCAATAGCTTGGATGCCGAAAATTTTGGTGCTGAAAATTTGGGTGCCTAAACGGGAATACTCCGATTTTGATTGTAGTTTCTGTTAGTGATTTCTTGTCTTGACAATAATGTTTGTTAATGTCTAATAGTCTAACAAGAAGTGATGTAGTAACGTACTAATGGTAACGTAACGTAATAACTGGTTTGGTGTTCCATACTTGTCATGTTTGTCTGGGATTATTTTTAGAAGAAAAAGTACAAAGGGAATAGAAAAAATAATGGTACTTGGGTTAAAAATAATGGTCTTTTGACATCTACTTTTAGACGAGACAACAAATAATTTCTTCGGTTTTGGATGGAGCAAGATCCCAGTGTAAGGCTTTTACTGACCAAAACCTATAATTTTTCACCTTCCAAAGAAACAGGTATTTCTTTAGAAGGTGAAAAATCATATATATGACTTCTCCTGGTCCGGATAGAGCGGGAGAACGTGTCAGACTTGTACTGACTAAAACCGACTCCTGTTCCTTTCCCCTCATTACAGTGTCTTGGGTCTCTTTTTCGTTTAACCCTGAGCCCCAGTACGCTTTGACCAATAACTCTTTCGAAAACTTCCGCTTCTCATTATAACTTTGAATATACCATACAAATGCCATGAGAGTCCGAACAACCCCCCGATCAAACGTCGTGAGTAAACATGAATTGGCCCCACGCTTCGAAAGAATTCTGATCACATACCCAAGCAAGCGTTGGACTGGAATCTTCAAGGAAAAATAAAATGCGAAACCTGGCGCCACAACGTGTTGGCAGAAACAGCGAGAAACGAAATGACGTGAAGCGAGGTGAAGCGTGAAACTCAATAATAGCGCATCTTTCGCGATGGAAGTCGCGAATGTTGGCATTGTACAGTGGTTGGCGTTCACAGTGAGGCGTGGCCCATGTTTCGCCTTGACAGCAAAACGTACCGTGTACAAGAGGCCATAGACTGTGATACAACACTGATGAAACACGGCGGCGGTGCCGCGCCGTATCGTAGCGCAGCCTTGTATGTCAACAAGCTCTCTCAGTGATCCATACAATACTGACAACCGTGCCTACACACGGCGAAAGAACATGCCGTGTACAAAACGCCTCATGTGGACACACTCATCACATTGACACTATTAAGAGAAGAGGCTATAGGTACAAATATTTGTTCTATATGGGAATTGGAACTGCGACACACGGAGTAGCAGGCAATCGCTTAAACATTACACCATCAATGCCGTGAAACCTTCTTACTTTTTGTCGCTTAACGTTTCAATGTGGATGGATGGACAGGCAGAGGGAGGCTAAAGAAAAAATAGATGGATTCTGTGAGAATAAGGAAGAAAAGGGAATTTGAGATAGCATGACGAGTGATAAGACAAAATGGAAAAAGCAACGTTTTCCGCCGACCCCAAATAAAACGGGACAGGGGCAGGAAGATGATGATGATGTTTTAATGTTTCTAAGATGTCACACCCTACTTATTTCTACATGCTCATAATCTTAAAGCAAAGAATGAAGAGACATGAAACTCTAACTTTTGCCAACATTTTGACGTCTTGTACACTGTAGAAAGTTTTGTCTAACACAGTACCTCTGCTACAGATCGTAACACATGATGGAAATGTTTTGGCAAATACGTTTTCGCTTATTAAAAAACTAGTGGCTTGTCCTAACTTTGCAAGGGTGCAACAAACCTTTAAAGTTTTGGGCTTTTCCCTACCATAATATCCAAACTTCATGAAAATTCTTTCAGTTGTTTTTGATTTATCTGCTGTGCTGTGCTGCTGCTGAGCTGTGGAGGAGAATGGGGTTTATAGTAAATTCTATAATTAGTTACGGAAAGTTTAGAGGAATTCTATAATATTAGTTGGCAAATAAAATAGTTGAATTTTTGGATTTTGCCATGGTCCTTTATCGACTACTAGCTATCCCCTGCGGTTTCACCCGCATTTTCCGTTACTGCTCCGCTCCCGTGGGTCGTAGCGTGATGGTATATAGCCTATAACATTCCTCAATAAATGGGCTATCTAACACTGAAAGAATTTTTCAAATCAGACCAGTAGTTCCAGAGATTACCCCCTACATACAAACTTACAAACATACAAACTTACAAATTTTACCTCTTTATAATATTAGTATAGATTGTTGTATGTTTTAGTGAACATAGTGAACATCCCACCCATACGTACAAAGCGTTATGGGAGTACATTTATTATGCGTACAGCTAAAGAGTAGAATTCCGGCGAGCCGGGGTTAGTGTTTCCTGATAGCTACAACCTAGGGGTCTTTAAGTCAAGAGTGAATAGGTTTCTTCAAGGCAAGCGTGCTCCATCGTCGACCACATGATCGCTTACCATCAGGTGAGATGTGGTCAAGCGCGAGCCTATCAATAGTAAAAAAAAACGTAATTAGAGGTTATCGATCAAAACATAAAGCCGATTTCAGCAATTAGAACAAAAATCAAGCTACCCCTAAAAGAAAAACAACAATTTTCTTGTTCCAAACAAGCCCAGTAATGTACTAAAATAATGTTTATGTTCATTACACGGTTGTGTCTACAAAGGTTGTAAGTAATTAAGAACTTTTTCGTTAAGTAAGCGCCTTATCGTATTACTGACAAAAGAAAAGTTTTGGGCAAACTCTGTAACTGGCTTATTCTGTGAGGAGCCATTGAATCGAGACTAATTGAGAGCGTGAGATACATATATAAATATACAGTACATGACCTTTTTTAGGGTTCCTGAAGGGTGCTATCCGGGTCACAGGTTCGCTTCTGAAGGGAAAATTAGGAGTCCTGGAACAATATTGCTTGAAAAGGCCGCGAGGCCATAGTGGCACAAGATGGGTTCCTTTGTATGTTTCTTTCTTCTCTTTTTTCCGTTATAAGTGTTATAATAACATGCTGACTCCAGATACACGACTTTCCTTGTCGAATGTAGATGCCGTGTGAATGCCGTGTGTAAGAGAATACTAGGTGGGTGGAGTCTGGAGGACGTGCAAGGCCGATGTGACTTTGTCCTAAGATGACGAGGGAAGCGGAGCGCAGCTCTCATCTTAGCCTTCGTGGTTATGTTTTTTGTAAGCACTCGGAAGGAGGAGCACCGCGGAGCGAGGCTCCGTCAAGCTAAAAGATGACTATTATTGTCCCGGCTCAATATCTCACGCAATTTAACAATATACCTAGCATCCGTTTAAATGCAGATTAACTAGTGAATCTATTAACTTCTGCTTTTCGAGATATAAGTGTAAAACAAATCGTTCTAAATTATCTAAGCATCCAGTAGGCAATTTAGAGCCACTTGCCATACTCATTTTTTTTTTTAATGGGAGATAAGACAGATAGAAACTGTGACAATATAATATAAGTTTCTTATTAATCATGATTGTACGTCCGTACATGTACGTACTACTCGTACTAGCATTATCTACCAAGCGTCCCACTTAATGTAGTTAAAATCACGAAGCATATTTATCAGAAACGGAATTCAATTTCACATTTTTGCGACAGATTCTCTGTAACAAAGCAGAAAATGTATGAAAGACAATTTTTAAATTGTTACCTGCTACCTCTCAGTTTTATTAAATAGGCTCCCGACCTACCAGAATTATTACGTTGTTGTTTACTTTCAATGTGACACATTACATCACTTTTAAAACATATATTACTGGAATAATCTGGGTTGGACTGCGATATTTCGCGAAAGAATTACCGTGGTCCTGGAATGTAAAGGGTGACTGACTGGAACACAGATGGGCTTTAGTCAGTAAATATAGCATTCATAGCAACGAATTCATACTAAGCAGTGGGTCGCGCGACCTACTGCTTAGTGCTTAGTATGAATTTGTATCGAGTACCTACTAAATCAGATGACCATCTTGCGCGACCGATGCCATACAAATCCATAACAAGTGGTGGGTCGCGCGACTCGGTTGCGGTCACACGTCGTGATTACTAAGAACCGAATGCTACCCAAGTCTGATACTTACTCCTGTTCTACTTAAAACTGGAGAAGTAATTTGTTCGTCTCCCACATAAAAATAGAAAGACAAAAATTGACAATTCGTTTAGATTAAAAAAAGAAGAAAAGATCAGTTCAATCTGCTGGCATTCACGAACATGGCTACCACCATTCACCTCCATTTTAAAAGCAAATCAAAGAACAGAACATTATTTCAACCAGTCATCTAACTATATAAAGATTGGAGCATAGTTTCCGCCATTTTCCTCCATCTGACATACGGCTTTCTCCCCAATGTATCCTCTACTATTTGAGAGTGATAAATATTCGCGCTGCTCAGGAACGTTACGGGATTCAAATACGCTACTTACCTCGCTACGGAATGGCTGAAGATATTCGACTATCTGTCTCAGAATCACAAAGGGGTCGTAGGTTTTGTGTGAGTTTTAGGAATCTGTGTGTTTTAAGCAGGTTTAAATTTTGCAAGATGTTTAATGTTTGGTCGATTTTTTTCTCTATCTATTATGATGGTAAACGTTGATGTGGTCAACAATAGATTCCATTCCTATAAGTAATCTATTCAGTTATGATCCAAATTCACAGTCTTAACTTGCCTCCTGACATTTCCTTTTTTTCCCTCATAATGTGCTCATACACAAAAAAATATTGATGTGTGATTATAAAACAACAAAAAAACATTAATGACACAATAACAATAATGGTTTATTTCCAAGTATCAAGACTCATATTGATGCTTGAAATACGAGATCCAAATACGCTACTTACCTGGGTACGGAATGGCTGGAGATATTCGACTATCTGTCTCAGAATTACAAAGGTATCGTACGTTTTGTGTGCGGTTTAGGAATCTGTGTGTTTTAAACAGGTTTAAATTTTGCAAGGTTTTAAATATTTTTTTCTCTATCTCTCATGATGGTAAGTATTGATATTGTCGACGATTGAGCATGTTTGCCTAAAACTAACTGTGATAGTTTTGATCCAAATTTATAGTCAAAACTTACCTCCATTTCTTTTTTTCCATTATTATAATGTGCTCAATCACAAAAAAAATGATGTGTAATATAACAAACAAATATTAATGACAATCATCGCGAAATACTTCAAAATAACAATAATTATAATGGTTTATTTCTAAGTATCAAGACTCATATTGATACTGAAATCATCATCTTCCTAGCCTTTTTCCCACCTATATTGGGGTCGGCTTCCTGTCAAGCCGGGTTTATCTGAATACCAGTATTTTACGAGGAGCGGCTGCCTACCAGACCTCCACTACCCATCAACTTAACATATTGATACTTGAAATACGAGATTCAAAAACGCTACTTACCTTGCTACAGATGGCTGGAGATATTCGACTATCTGTCTCAGAATCACAAAGGGATCGTACGTTTTGTGTGAGTTTTAGGAATCTGTGTGTTTTAAACAGGTTTAAAATTTGCAAGATTTTTATTATTTTTTTGTTTTATCTCTATCTCTCATGATGGTAAGCGTTGATTTGTTTGACGATAGATTACAATACTATAAGTAACCTATTCCGTTTTAATCCAACTTCACAATCAAAACTTGCCTCCTGACATTTTTTTATCTATCATTATAATGTTCTATATTAAATTCACAAAAAAAATTGTGATATACATTTACAACAAAAAATATTGAATAATTCACAACTATACTGATCATCTATACATATAATAAAACAGTAAAATTGTGCATCGTTTGCCGCAAATGGCGCCAAAACTACTGAACCGATCCTGTTCAAATTTTGCATACATAATCCTTATAGGACCCTTTTTGCTTTAGGCTATATTTTATCACGCTATTTGCTATGGGGGGTGAGCAATATTGCATTTTGTCGGTTTTGAACGAGTTGCCCCGAGTTCGAATCCCACCTACAATTTATATTTCTGTCAATGTTTCATCTTATTGTTTTTGGAAAAAAAAAATACTTTTACCATTTTTTCATAAAAAAATCAACATTCCTATTTGATTTTTCCCAAATATTTTGTAAAAACTAATCAAAACACGTTATAAAATCCAAACGTCCACGAAATTCACATACTACAATGTTACATTAGTCGATTTAGCTGCAAATTTTTCTACTGAAATAAAAATCATCACGCTATCATCGACGAAGAGCGGGGCAGTCATTTATGACATTTATATGAGAACGTCTATTTTGCTGGTTTTCCATCGAACACTGCAGCGTGATTGATTAATGACTAGACTGGGACGTAACACGGTGGTGGTTCGAATCCCAGGAGGTGTTTTAGAAAAAGCTTTTTTTTATTTTTGTATATTTTTTTTTTTCACATATTTTTGCATTCTCACAATTTTTTTAACAAAAATATTACCTAAAAATATAATTATTATTGTTTAACCAAAAAAAAACCATGGTGACAAATTTTACAACTGCGGAGTTGCACCCCGTTTTCAAAATACAAACAATGACATCCTTCTTCTTCTTCCTGCTCTTATCCCGTATTACTTGGGGTCGGCGCAACACGTTTTCTTCTTCCATTCTGTCCTGTCGTCCGTCACACTATCATCTGCCCTTTTCTTTCATATCAGTCCTTACTACACAATCCATCCATCTTTTCTTTGGCCTTCCTCTCCTTCTCCATTCATCCACATGTAAATTCAGAACTCTTTTGGTAACGTACTTTTAATCCCTCCTCTTCACATGACCATACTAAGACAAACGATTTCCTTTCAAAATACAAACATCCATTTAATTTTTTTTAACTAAAGGCGATTTATATTTTAGGTGATTTCTTCCACTCTAGGAAGGAGCACGAGGGGATGTCAGACTTTCACTGACCAAAACCCACACCTTTGTATGTTCCTTCTTCGCCTTGCATTCCAGGACTCCGGGTGGAGGTGATCAGCAGTAACGACCTCTCACGTCCGGTCCTGGTACAGAGAGAGAAGGTATGGAAAGCAGTCATCACTTCCTTCCGCAAATGAAGCGAAGAAGGTAGCAGAAAGCGCAAAGATGATGCCCTTGGCATTACGAGTCGCAGGGCGATTCCATGATACCGTTAGCGCGGAGTTTTGGACGGTGCACTATTGGCATTTCGCTGTTGATTAAAGACTGGTCTTAGTCGACTGACGTTGCGTTATGTGCCACGCGCACCTAAAAGAGATTCGCATAAGAGAACGGCCCTAACGGGCTTCGATAGCTGGAAAATTGTTCGTATTCTAAAGGAACAAAGTGGGTATTTTTTACTGCTCTGCATGCTCTACCCGTAAAAATCGAGAGTTTACAGACTGCGTTCGATCATCAGCATGTGAAGTCGACTAGAAACTGAAAATACTCGCACACAAGAATTCGTTTATTATTCTCACTAAAGAAAAACATTTATTTGGTGTATTAGGGTGTCAGTCAAATACCGCACCGGAAAATTCCTGCCTGAATAAACAGGTAATATAATCACAAAAAAATGATGGTGATCGGTAAACGCCCTATACATATGACACCTGGGAAGTGTCCAAGTGGCGATGGGAGGGGTCTAAGGATGTCCTGTTTCGCACGGTTTCAGCCACGTTGCTTCACTCTAGGAGGTGACTGCTTTCCATTCCTCCTCCCAGCTCATACCATGATCTGAACTAGGGTAGGAGGATTCTGATTTTGTCCCGCAAACAGTACGGCGGTAATCCGCCCTAGCGGGGTAACTTCGATCGTAAGGTCCACCGTGTCTTCCCGCCGAATCCAAAACATCTACCTCCCGAAACACTCATGTTTGGTTAGGACCTGCGTAAAGCGCTTGCGCTTAGAGTGAATTTATAATAGTAATAATCATGGTGTGCCAATATTAGTCGCCCTAGAATGTAAATTGCAACTAAAAGAACACTGTGGAATTTAGTTGGTAAAAGTCTGATACTTTCTCTCGGTCCACCTGGAGTGGGAGAAGGTATTTGGTGGTTACCCAACAAAAAAAGAGGCAAATACTAAAGGCGATTATCGGCCCTAATTTGGTTTTTTGAAGAACAAATCATTTTCATTTTGGTTTTATCGCAATATGAAGTAAGCTAACTTTACCCATAGAGTAGGCAATTAACTATTTAGAACGTGAACTCTGCGGCTCTGTGCTTCGTTGATGTTTTTAAGGCAATTGACGTCGTGCGGAAGAAAAACCCGGGTTTACCATTGGGTGGATCGCCTGGAGGACACGTTAGATCATAAAGCACTGGTGGGCCACGCTTAGGCGGAGCACCACCGTGTCCTTGTGGGGACGATCGGTGACAGCAACCTCTCGCGCTGGGCACTGGTACAGGCCATGATCCAGAGCGAGGAGTAGTGGCAAATAGTCCCCTCACGCCCCAGTCGCTGGGATTCCGACCCCGATTTAGAGCCACCGTAGGAGTGGCTTGCGAATGGCGAGCAATGGGTAGTTTACCATCTGGCTGTCCGGTAATGATCCAGACGGTCAACCGTGGGTATTGTTCCACGCGTGCTTCAAAGAGATGTCAGCAAACTGTAGGTGCCCAGCAGGTTCGAAGCCTCTGGGGCCATGGGTGAGCTTCCGAAAGGAAAACCCGGGACCCTGGAACGAAGGCAAAGAAGGAACGGGGTGAGGTTTATTCAGTAAAAGTCTAACTCACCCTCTGAGAAGTCATTCTGATGATTTTCCACCTAAACAAGAAACCTGGGCACGCCGTCATTGCGGCGGTAAGTTCCCTCTTTGAGAAGTAGTTGGAAAGAGGTCCTCACGTTCCGTATGCCGCAGGTCCTCACCAGACACGGTAAGTTCGGGAGGCTCCTGCATCGGATTCAGGGGTAAAGGGCGCCCCAGCCAGACTTGGGCGCACTGTCTGGACCGCCCGGAGGACACGGTGGAGCACACGGTAGAGGTATTGCGGTCGCCTTCTTCTGCGAAGCAGTAATGCTAGCCAAGGAGGCGGCCGGCCGCGAGCGCGAAAGGGAACGACCCTCACGCCCCCGCCGTCAGGATCACGAGAACGATTTCCGACCACCGTAGGCGCAAGCTTGCGGACGGCGAACACTGGGTAGCTTGCCGTCCAGCAGTTCGGTAATAACCCGGACCGAGTCAAGTCGTCAACTGTTCCACGAGCGCCTCAAGGAGATGTCAGCAAACTGTAGGGCGCGGCAGGGCCGAAGCCTCTGAGCACGTGGATCTGTATTCCGAAAGATAAGCTCGGTGTCCCAAAATTGAAGGCAACACAGGAACGGGGGTGGCGTTTAGTCAGTAAAAGTCTGACATGCCCTCCCGCTTCATTTAAGAGCGGGAGAAGTCATTCTGATGATTACCCATCTGAATAAAAAAACCTAAACAAGAAACCTACTGGGGCTATGGTTTCGCTTCTGAAAGGGAGACCCTGGAACGTTAGGCAAGGAAGGAATATAGAAGTGAGTCTTAGGCAGTAATAATCTGACACGCACTTCCGCTTCACACAAGAACAAAAGTCATTAGATGATTTCCCAACTAAAAAAAGTACTAATTGGAGTTTTAACTTAAACAGTTTTATGCAAAATTAATTAATCAGATCTTTTCGGAAGTATAGGATTAGATACTTAGATTACTTTTGTGCAGTTTTACAAACTTAACGCGGACGAAGTCGCAGGCAACAGCTAGTCATAATTAAAATAATGGTTTATTTTCAAGTATCGAGATTCATAATTGATACTTGAAATACGAGATTCAAATACACTTACCTTGCTACGGAATGGCTTAAGATATTCGACCATCTGTCTCAGAATCACAAAGGAATCGTACGATTTGTGTTTCTTTTAGAAATCTGTGGGCTATTTGTTTTAAGCAGGTTCAAAAATGGATGCGAGACTCACAGCACCGGTCATTATAGCGACGCTTATGGGACGCCTATATGTCCAGCTGTGGACGTCTTTCGGCTGAAATAATGAGGATAATTATGAGCTGCAAATCTTGCAAGATTATTAATATTTTTTCACTATTTCTCATTCTGGTGGTGGTTGATGCCAGCACATTTACCTAGAAATAACCTGTTCAGTTTTGATCTAAATTCACAATCAAAACTTCCCTCTTGATATAACTTTTTTAAATTATCGTGTATCTTAATATGCACATTATCACACGACAAAAAATATTGATGATACATTATCATCGTGAAAACACTTAAAACATAATAACATACTTCCAAGTATCAAGACTCATATTATTAGACTTAGTAACAATTTACATACATTCATACAAACAATATTTAAACAACGTAACTCTACTAGCTAGTTAACAACGCAATGTTCTTATTGAAAAACAAAATACAAACTAAGTTAATTAAAATAAATGTAATGTTATGTTTTCACTTAATAATCAGAATTGTTGAAACGTTTTTCTCTCATCTTTTTCTTAAGGAACCTTTCAGTTCAAATACGGCTTAATTTTCTGTTTGCGACATCATCACATACTAACATTTCTATTCTACCCTCCAAACTGCTTATTACGGCAAAAATGTTCGCCATTTTGTGTCTCCCCAATTTGGTACAGTACAGAAGTATAAAATTACCTTACATTTTCCTCAAAATTGGAACTATGCAGAGATGCCGTTGCAATTTAAAAGCAAAAGCTTCCAATTTTGAAAATAAAGGAAAGAAAAAATGGCTGCTTATTTCGAAATTGGAACTACAGGACGGTGTTCGAAATCGTTTGAAAATCTACAGGCGACAACAGGCACCTAGTTACATGTTTTTTTTTATTAGGTGGAAATTGTGTCATAAAAATCGCTATTGAAGTTTTAGATAATTTTATATTTATAATCTGTTGTTTTAGAGCGTAAAACCACTATTAATGACTAACTTTCGGGTCTTCGTTTTCTTTTTATTGTATCGTATGTATAATTGTCGAAATGGCTCGAGGCTTCGTATAGCCTTCAAGGTAGAGCAAACCTTACCGAGGTCAGTTCGCAGATGGACCAGCGTTGCTTACTCACCCAGATTTCTCTGTGCCACTGCGCGTTAAGCGATTGCTCCTGGCTGTCATTTGCAGATGTTCGGTAGTCGTTAAGATCCCTTTTGGCATCCGCCAGAAGCCAGTTTGATACCAATCTAGCTAAGATACTTATAGTGTTACCCAGTTACTGGGTTGTGGAGGAACAGATGGGCTGTTTTTTATATGAAATACTGGTCATTACCACATCATCATCAAAAACGTCCACTATCAGAAGCAGGCCTCCCCCAAACGTTGCCTCAAGACCGGTCCTGTGCGTCTGGTATGACATCAGGTTATAGGTTCACCTTATGGGAGGCGTTCTAACGCTGTGTCTTCCGATAGGTGGACGCCATTCCAGAACCTTTTGTCCCTATCGACCATTTGTTGTCTGAGCAATGTGCTCTGCTCACTGGCACTTAAGTTTGGCGATTCTTCGTGCTATGTCGGTAACCTTGGTTCTTCTGCGGATATTTTTATTTCTGATGTGATCACGCAAGGAAACTCCGAGCAAAGCTCTGTCCATTAGGTCATTGGGTAACTTTAGGCCTTTGAAATACAACGGCATTTGGTTTCACTAAAAACCGATTCCTCCCCCTCGCTTAGTAAATGTAGGCTACGCCCACTGATTGCTTGTTCATATGTCAGAAAACTTTGTCGTTGACTGTCCTCAAAACACATCTCCTTGCCTAAATTACGTTTGTTTTTGGCACAAAATTACGCAATTCGTCATCTCAAGTTTGCTTCAATAAGTCGCTTCGCTTTTGTTTTATAAAAGATAAAACGCCTGAAGATTCTGACTGATTGTACGGATTTTGTTTCATCTGTTCAAAAGCTTGTCAGATGAAATTTTCTTTGTGACTGCCAGTTACAAGCAATGTTTTTATTTTTTGCTTAGAAAATTATTCACAGTTACTTATTTTTGGGTTGGATTTTATTTGTGACAATTATTTGATGTTTTTATTTGCCGTAAGTCCCGGCTGTAGATTTGAGATTTGTAGATCTTTGGCAGTCGTTACGGATAGTCAGAAGCCAGTAAATCTGACTCCAGTTTTGGCATGAAGTACCGTGTTACCCCAGTTGTGGAGGTCTGGTAGGCAGCCGCTCCTCGTAAAATATTGGTATTCAGCTAAATCCGGCTTGACTGGAAGCCGACCCCAATATAGTTGGGAAAAGGCTAGCCTTAGATGCCGTAGATGATGATTTGGTGTGTTGTGAAACATCAAGGGTTTATGATCATGATCACATTATGTCATAAAGATAAAAGTTTGTATGTATGTGTGCGTTTGCTACTCCTTTACACACGCTTAAGCTTACTGTCCACGGACGTGTAGCATGAATGATACGTATTTTGATGAATACGCTTGGTGTATAAAGCTTGCATACAAAACTATTTAAAAAAATTGTGTTGGCAGCGACACTACTCCGGTACGGCACTACGCTATATATTATAGGCGTCTATGAAGCCCCGCGTTCGTAGACAGTAGGCTTTAGCCTTTTAAACAACTGTTTTACGTGTTAGTAAAGTCCTTCTTACTCCACTTAAAGCCAGCGAGAGGCCTCATTTAATGATTTCCCACCTCGTTGACAGCGCAGGATCCAGCAAGACCGATGCTCGCTAGAACCGTTGGGAATTTCTGAAAAGGAAACCCATGGCCCTAGATTTCAAAGAGCAACAGAAAGACTCTGGTATGTTAGTAAACTGTGATGTGCCGTCGCGCTTCACCCTTAAGAAGGAAAAGTAACTTGATGACACTCTGATATGTGATTACCTCAAAAAAAAGAACAACAACATAATTGTTTAGTTTGCAGTCTAAAAAGATGCAACTAAACATCTGTATAACAAGCTTTACACAAAGTTAACAACACTTGTTTCCACCGTAACAAAGCAATTGCACTACTATTGCATTCGGAATACAATTATTTAACGCCATTTATTTCTCTCACTGACTCTAACTACTATTGCAGAAGATAAGTGGCCGGCAATAGTCGCAATGAATGGTTCCTGTCTTCTGAAATGTAATCAGTCTTTGTAAGCATCTTGTTGCATTGAACTGCACAATTTTATGTGAGAATTGTGCAGTTCGATCGGTTCTGGTTCGAGTTTTAACGGGTCTTAATTAGGACAGTAGGACTTTTTTGGATGCCGGAATCGTTAGAAAGAGTTACCGTAACTCTGAAATCAGTACTGGCTATTAGCGTTGGTCTCCTAAAAAAGTAGACTGATGACCTGGTAAGAGTTGCGGGAATCCGATGGATGTGAGACGTACAGGATGATCTAAATGACAGGATGGCTAGATGATCAAAATGGTCTTGGTGCAATATAAACTAGGGTCCCTATTTACGTCGCAAATCATGAAATAACTTCTTGAGGAGCTCGTGGCTAGATAATAACAGCGGCACAGGTCGATTTTCAAGGTTAAGCAACGCTTGCCAAGTTGGTCTGTTGGTTTCCTCCGTGCCTCGGAAAGCACGTTAAGCCGTTTGTCCCGGCTGCCATTTGTAGATCTTTGGCAGTCGTTACGGATAGTCAGAAGCCAGTAAATCTGACTCCACGCTTGCCATTAAGTATCGTGTTACCCCAGTTAATGGGTTGTGGAGGTCAGGTAGGCAGCCGCTTCTTGTAAAATACTGGTAAGTATTCAGCTAAATCCGGGTTGACTGAAAAGCCGACCCCAATATATAGTTGGGAAAAGGCTAGGTAGTTGATGATCATCAAATAACTTCTTCTGCTATGAGAGGAGCGAGAGCAACTGTCAGACTTTTTGCAACCTATTTTATTTAGATTTCAGAGGTGGTAGAATTTTTTGCTAGTTCAATAAGACATTTTTGTTAGTCAGGTTGGCCCCTCCCCTAGCTTTGGACCACGAGACACTGCTCCGCATGGAAAGGGCAACTGACTAATAAGAACATGGGTGAACATCAGTATAAGTCTGACACTCCCGTTCGTTCCATCTAGAAAGGGATATTTTATTTGATTATTTCCCACGCCAACAAATAAAAAAGGGTTTCAACTAACTTGTTTAGCGAAATTCTGTAGACGTGATAATAATATGTTTTTTTTGTAGGTTTTTTCGATGACTTCGTCGCCAAATTTTTAATTAATTTTGGAGAAGAGATAAAGATTCTAAGAGAAAAAAACATTATTTACAAACAGTGTTTTAAAAAGAATATTAATCTAAAGAATATAAATTTTGCTTAACAGAATATTATTCCGAGTGTTCAGCATAAGAGCGTTTCCAGAGATTATAGCATCGTTCATGATGCTTTTAATATGAGCTTACACAGTTCGGCTGTATGCGGTCGCCGAATCCAGTACACCGATAACTTGAAACGAATACGGTTAACGTAAATTTGATGAATCCATTCGGGTAAACCGAATGTGGTCGCCGAATTCGGTATTTTATGATTTTTAGTTTTACAATAAGAAAAGCCGCTTTGCAGTTTTAAAACTGAAATAAAAAGGTGAAGGTGGAGAGATGAGCTTAATAACTACTGTAGGGGCTGGCCTACAACAGCAGACGTGTGTAGAAAAGAGAGTGGGAGGCCTTCGCCTCGTAGTATTAGCATTAGCATTATCGTCCTTGTAATGTTCCCATTGTTGGGAACTCAGGCCTCCTCTCTAGGAGAGGTAGTAGGCCATAATCCACCACGCGGGCCCAGTGCGGATTGGCGGAATCTCACATGTCTTCGAATTTTTGGGTCTAGGACATGTCGATTTCCTCACGATGTTTTCCTTCACCGCTGGGTTTGAACCCGCTACCTACAACTTGCAAATCGGGGCAGTTACTACTAGGACATCACTGCTCCGTATTAGGATATCAAAGTCAAAGTCAATGTCAAAATCTTTTTATTTCACATAAGCCTACATGGGCACTTGGGCACTTATAAAACGTTAGAAGCTAGTTAGTTAGCACGGTTCAAATTGGTCGTTTTCTATGGAGAAGAACCGGCAAGAAACTTCATGGGAACTTTTTTCAAAAATCTAGAGAGAGCTGACGGTGTTTATATAATAGGCTAACTACTGCTATTACTACTTATCTAATAATGTTAACGGCCCATTCCCTGTCACAGAAAGGCAGCCCAAGTCTCAGTGGAAATATTATAAGGTTGATAATTATGTTTTGTTTTGATTGTACCGAAGACTCACACCAGTGAGAACCTTATAAGGCAAAACATTATAATAATTGTTTAAGCATAATAAGATTATGTTTCCGTTAAGGTGACAGCGACATGTGAATTATCCATACAAACGTAATACCAAAATCATTTGCAGTTTAAGCATATTTACACCATAATATGATGTTATTCGGATTCAGACAATATTTATCTAGGCTCCTACGTCGTCTTTTTTTTTATGAAAAACTTAGCCCAAACTTAATTTTGCACATTTTCACAGCGAAAATTTCATGTTTTTATTTTGTTTTTCTATATTATAAACAACAATATTTTAAATTATCTCTCCGTAGGAACACAGATATTATACAATTGCAATTGTCAGTGTGTGGATGATGACTTTATTCCAGTCAGTGTGTCCAAGTATTGTTTATACTCTTTCAACTGTTCTGTGGTTTATACTATCTGGATTGATTCCATCAACCTCAAAAACGTATTTTATTTTCGTCTCAATTCGAGATAGCGCGCGGTGGCCTCTTAAGAAAAAAATCCCCAAAAATATCTCCACCAGTGGCTTTAAAAGCGCCTCATTTTAGCAAACACCACTCCAACATACGTTATTAAATCTCAGAACATAATGCTCCATAGCGCTTCACCACGCGACTTAGAGCTGTAGATCTAGCAACTAATTTAATCTAGCCAAAGTTCAGCTGAATATGTTCCTAAAATCGGAAGTCCTAGCCTGACAATGTTTGTTCTACCATTGTATGACCGAGCAGCTATGTTTTAATGGATTTTATGTTTGTTATATCATGCTCTATCTGATCTATAAATTGAGCTAGAAGTACTAACTTATCGAGTCTCATAAAATATAAGTAGTTACGTTGACATCAGCTGTCAATTTTAAAGATCTCTAACGGCCAAACCGAATAACCAATCTATCTCCAGTTTTGGCATACTGAAGATAGTAAAACAAGTGATACAATACCAAAATTTTAAATTTTTCTATTGTTTCATTTGTTCTTCTTCTTTCTCCGATATGTGATAGATAGGTTATTGGTTTCGGCTGTTAGTCAATAGTAAACAGTCTGTTTACTTCTAAACAAACGTGCTCCATAGACGATCACATCGTCGCTTTCCATTAGTCTATCACATAGTCTATCATCAATCACAATTTTACTGCTATCACATAATAACAACAACAATACTGATACAACAACACACACACACACACACGCACACACACACTGTTATAAAAACAATTAAAGAAATGTATAGACTTAGTTAGGTCCAATATAGAGAGCGGTCTTTAGTAACGGGCACGGTTGTCGCCGTGGTTACAGAATAAGTAATTGCCGTGGTATAGCGAGCATTCATAAATAAAATTATTTTATATAGCTTCTTTTTTATAAAGTGAATGTGAGAACACTATGAGGAGCTCGTGGCTAGATAATAACAGCCAAACGGTTCGATTTCCAAGGTTAAGCAACGCTTGCCAAGGTTGGTCTGTGGATGGGTGACCATCTTAACATAACGAGTTTCCTCCGTGCCTCGGAAAGCACGTTAAGCCGTAGATCCCGGCTGCCATTTGTAGATCTTTGGCAGTCGTTATGGGTAGTCAGAAGACAGTAAATCTGACTCCAGTCTTGCCATGAAGTACCGTGTTACTTCAGTTAATGGGTTGTGGAGGTCTGGTAAGCAGCCGCTCCTCATAAAATACTGGTATTCAGCTAAATCCGGCTTGATTGGATGGTGATAAATGTGAGAACACTATAGACACAGTTGTTTAGATCGCTCCTTCAGTAACCTGTTTTAACCGCTCTTGCTAAAAGAAAAACAGTCTTTTAAAGATGCCTTATTAAATGTATTTTTTTTTCTTTGG
Organism: Mythimna separata; assembly: GCA_030763345.1. Classification (NCBI taxonomy): domain Eukaryota; kingdom Metazoa; phylum Arthropoda; class Insecta; order Lepidoptera; family Noctuidae; genus Mythimna; species Mythimna separata. The sequence goes on from CM061191.1 coordinate 5,368,312, forward strand.
TTGCAGATGCAAAGGCAACTGTCCCGATGAACTCTATGGCTCCCAACTCCAGGGGCTGACAAGATGACGTCGGCTGGTCTTTTCGTCTTCTGCTCCGTGCTCACAAGGACACTATGTGTTATCGCTCCTCAGATACCAGGTGAGTTGGCCTTTTTTATCACTGATTGTCTTCTTTTAGCATCTTTGGTGGCTTTAAAATAGAAAATTGACCCAAGGGAATGGAAGAAGGGACACAAGACACGCATAACAAGCACAGCAAGACATAGTCTACCCCTGAATCAGATTTCGTCCAAACTCATTCAGCCGTTTGAGTGTGAAGGGGTAATACCACCCACAAACTTTCGCCTTTGTAACATTTGTGCGATTAGCCACGTTTCGGAAGGGCGCAGTCTTCATTTGTAGCCTACAGACAATAAAACTTGAATAAAGTTATCTATGGGCCACAGACTCTATTTTTGTATTGAGGTGAAAATCTTCATTGATGTCGTTGACCCAGGGGTGAGTGGAGTGGGGGTCTGAACGACTCTTACTGACTAAAACCACCCCAGTGTTTCTTGGTACACTTGTGTCGATAGCTGCGTGTGCAGTTTGAGCTCCGCTGCCTCGGACTATCGGTGACCCGATCCTAATGGTTCTCATCCCGTATTGGAGAATGACTTAGGCGCGCGAGGAACACTATACGCCACCATTTCGGTTCCAGATTGATAGGCCGACGGTAGTCCCCTAATCCGTTGCCCACGACCTTTTTAGAGCGGTTGGAAGAGGGAGAGCCACATACTGCCTAAAATTCGTCAACACAGTAACATATGCGCACATATGTACGCGCTCAAGACAAATAATAATATACCTACACTACACTATGCCACACCCAAATTTCATCACTAGGGCTAATAAAGTGCTTTTCAAATCTTCGCATTTCGCGAATTCGCACAACTTTCACATTATAATCAGTCGATAGTTTCCAATTATTCCGAATCAATTGCTAGCAGTACTAAAATAATACTCGTTGCGTAATACAAACGAAGTTCCCAGCGAACATTCACGAAATACAACGTTTAGGTTAGAACGTAGTCAGAAAATATTTACTTCTTGTTATCACGATATTTCCGTTCCGATTGGTATTGTAATGGCGATTGCCTGGTTCGTGGTCGTGTCTGACATGTTTTTTGGTCGTTTTAGTGAAAAACTTTCGTGAGAATAACGGAACAACTATAAGTAGATACTTATAGTTGTTCCGTTAGTCGGTAGTCGTTTTGGCATGATGATAGAGGGCTTGGCCTTTTAAAGGCGCATTAGATACGTAATGATTATAGCAGGGTATGAAAACTTTATCAATAAACTACTTGTGTATTGTTTGTCATTAGTTAAAAATCGTAATAAACATCAAACGATATACAGTGCATACTAGTACGGAGGACAGTGTGAATCGGTTCTAAACATCCAAACACCTTGTCCATGTAGTGTGCAGAACAATATTACTATGTAAGTTTGGTCGTTTTGTTAATTTGTTTTGGTTAATAAATGGTTAAATGGTATAAGAAATGTCTAGTTCATTTTTTAACCCCCGACGCAGAAACGACGGGGTGTTATAAGTTTGACGTGTCTGTGTGCGTAAATGTGTATGTGTCTGTCTGTGGCATCGTAGCTCCCAAACGGATGACCCGATTTTAATGAGGTTTTTTTTGTTCGAAAGGTATATCAGTCGAGAGTGTTCTTAGCTATGTTTGGTGGAAATTGATTCAGGTCTTCAAGGTCATCAGGACCTGAGAAGTGGAGAGTAGTCGGGGTTTTTTTTTTAATTTTCAATTTAATTTTTTCAATATCTTCTTCTTCTTCTTGAGTCGATGGTTTCCCTTCCCTCAAAGTTTTTAGACCTAGTAGGTTGTCACGTTTATAGTGGCGTCAGTATATTTGAAGAATAGTTTGCTCGACATTTAATTAGCGCTGCGAATATAGTTCAATTGTCAAGCTTCTAGACATTGTGATTAATTGCGCGATACGCAATTACCCAACACTAAACGGGATGGCGTAGTATATTTATTTCTGTTTCATATAATATGACAATCGATTAGTGAAGCTAGGTCAATGACAAGTATTGTTATGGTAAAATGTAAACGTTTTTCTTAAAAACCGTTACTATAATATTAGGGAAAAAAATATAGACTTTACGGATTTATGATACACTAAAAAGGGACAGCAACCATAATTAAATGATTAATGATATTTATTTTGCAAATAGGTTTTTTCCAAACTCTTTAACACCTCAATTTTTTTTTGGACTTTTTTTTTGTAACTAGATTAGGCCGGAATTAATTTAACATACATAAATCCATACTAAGCACGGTTGCGGTCGCTAAGAACCAAATGCAACTTTTAAAAAGAAAACATTACCACGCTCCCGTTCCACCCACTTGAAAAAAAACAAAAAAAGTACATGCTTTTTTTAGGTAGGAAATCACCAGAATGACTTCTCCCGCTCTTGGGCGGAATGGAAGGCCGTGTCAGACTTTTACTGACCAAACCCCACCCCATCTTTGTACTTGCGTCGTTTTTCCTGCAAATCCGAGATTTGTAAATCAATTAAGGATTTACGTTCTCACTGGCAGAGTTCTTTCATTTGTTTTCAATTAACTTCGCGATAGGCTTCTAGCTAGCTTAACAAAACTTAATTACACTAGGAGTGACTTTCATCTAACTTGTACGAAGTGACGTAGTTAGTTGGTTACTACGCCATTTTCAGTTGAGACTTTGTTTGGTTTTATTTGGTCCAACGGCTGTTATAGGTATTCCTATATCATCATCATCATCTACCTAGCCTACCTCAGTGAAATTTTCCAAGAAAGCTGGCTCAATACATCTGCCAAATCATCATCTGCCTAGCCTTTTTCCCAACTATATTGGGGTCGGCTTCCAGTCAAACCGGATTTAGCTGAATACCAGTATTTTACGAGGAGCGGCTGCCTACCAGACCTCCACAACCCATTGATTGGGGTAACACGATACTTCATGGCAAGACTGGAGTCAGATTTACTGGCTTCTGACTATCCGTAACGACTGCCAAAGATCTACAAATGACAGTGCTTTTCGAGGCACGAAGGAAACTCGGTATGTTAAGATGGTCACCCATTCACAGACCAACCTTGGAAGCATTGCTTATCCTTGAAGATCGACCCTTGCAGCTGTTATTATCTAGTCACGAGCTACTCTAGTTATAGGTATTCCTATATCTTCTTCTTCTTAGTCGTTCACTCTTGACAGAGTGGTCGTGGTCATGTTTAAATATGCTTCTTCATATTCCTTCTCATCGTACTGGCTTTATGTCCAATTCTTTCGTTGTCTCCACCATTAAACTCTGGAATTTGCTTCCCCTTGACATCAAAAAAGCTGAAAGTAAATTTTCCTTCAAGCGCAAAATTCGGAACTTCTACTTGCAGTCCTCTCAACCTTAGTTTGGTCTTCGTCATAATTACATTTAAAGTTCTCTTTATGATTAATATTTATTATAGTATTTATTAGTTTATAATTTTTAGCGTATATATGTATTTTATTATTTTAATCTACTTATTTATTCTAGTTGTTATTTGTTTATTATGCAAACCTACCACATGTTGTTTTTTTTAACCCAAAGGTTGACTGGTAGAGAATGCCTTGTTGCATTAAGTCCGCCTATGTACCACCACTGTACATGAAGCTTAAATAAATAAATAAATAAATAAATAAATGTTTTGGTCGAGTCCTGCGCCACCGCCTCTCTCGCGATACGACGCCATGCAGCTCTGTGTTTGGCGGCTTGGGAGTTGTGATATATGCTGCAGTGGGTAACTGACTTGATGAGGTCAGTCCACCGTGTTGGAGAGCGTCCACGTGATCTTTTGCCCTCAACTTTCCCTTGCACCACCAATCGTTCCATCGAGTCCTCGTTACGGGTGATATGCCCGAAGAACTTGAGGATTCGTATTTGCACAGTCGACGATAATCGCTCTTTGACATTGAGTTCTTTCAGGATCGAAACATTGGTTCGGTGCGCGATTCCTATATTAGCTATTATTAGCTAGCACTAAATATCTATAAGTTTGTTTTTTTTATGCCACAGTTTTCTTTTCAATAATCCTGAAGCTCATGCAAGGGTAGGTTTTAGTTCACATATTTTCATAGTAGTTTTAAACCCAGCCATTTCTCCTCGCTCCGGGCCATGGCCTGTACCAGGGCCTGGCGGGAGAGGTCTTTGCTGCCGATCATCCCCACGAAGACACAGCAGTGATCCGCCCAAGCGGGGCACACTTCTACCGTACGTTCGACCATGTCCTCCGAGCGATCCACACAATGGTGTCACCATCCCGCAGTACGTTTCTTCCATACAAAACTGGTGCAAGAACCTCTCGAAATTCCCATGTCATGTGAGGACCTGCGTCTTTCAGAAGACTTGCTGCCATAATTATGGCATGCCCAGCACTGGATTGCGACAGTCTACAAAACCACACATGGGTGCGGTGCGTCAACGAGTTGGTTAGATATTTTTACGTGAACTTTTGCGGCTCATGTGACTTGTTTTATGTAAATGAACACATTTTCTTTCTTCTTTCTTTCTTTCTTTCTAAACGGCGGTCGAAGCGGCAACTTCACGTACACGTAGACCAATTGTATTCATGTGGTTCTAACCAATCGAAAGATCCGATACGGTAATGGGATCGTTTCAGAATCATATTTGCGTTAAATATTCTACGTGGAGCTTAAGTTACTTCATTTTTCTTCGAACTGTCAAGTTACTGAATATGATATAATTTGCTTCTGCTAGCGGTCTCGTCCGCGTGATAGTAGATTTCTCTGTACAAAACTTTGAACCTGCGTTTCAACCTCGTTTGAGTTCTGGAAAATCCTCTCATACTGCTCGCCAACATTATAAAAGAAAGCCTAGAGTAATTTTTGAGTTAATTCATGAATCCACGACCGGTCTCATAGGACCACGCTGTTATTGTCTTACTATTGTGTCTCGTTTCGCGGGTATTGATAGGTTCAAGTTGAAACATACAAACAAACAAAAATCAAATCTTTCCTTCCATTAGTAGATAGACCACAATCTCAAGCAACGACCTATTTCAAAACCTCAAACACATATTCCTGGTTACCCAGGTAATTATATCCATTTGAATAAATTACCTCTACATCAATGTTCCCTAATTAGTCTTTCTGTTTGTACCTCACTGAAATAATTCTAATCACATAAATTCCATGGTCTTCAGACGGTTCGCTCAGATTTATTACAGGCCTTATTTTATTATTTATTGCTTAGCAACCAACATTTTCTTGGAATTTTCTCTCCGTACTGGCCGAGATTGGTGAAGCCATAGATATTGGAAGAAATAGATATTCTAAAGGGTTCTTGAAAATCTATCGTCTGTTTATTAAACCCTTAGACTAAAATGGCATTACAATACAAAAGAAATGGTAATGGAAAATACATCATTCCTACAGTAAGTTTGACATTAAATGTGTCAATTTAGTCTCAGGGTATAAAAAACGGACGATAACCAACTTTCTTTGTGTCTAGTCTTCTTTTCTTCTTTTTTGTGGGTCTTCTTCAGCCTATCAGAAGTACAGATCGTCACTCCAGCGTTTTTTAGGTCTGTCTCGGTGACGATATCCATCTTGAGGTACACTGTGATAGTCTTTACGTATTTTTCCAAAGGTACACTAGTGGAGAAATACATCACATACACAAAAACGGCCGTTACTCATCATAATGCAACATAACTCGTGTGTGAGACAGAGCGTGAGATAGGTTCAGTTAATATACTTCTCTCTCTTTGTTCTAAACCCAGTAGCATCATTCGCGTAATAGTAGAAAATTATCACAAAGAAGTTACTCTTGGGATAAAAAATGTCCTATTTCCTATTCTAGGATGTGGTCTACCCGTGATCTAATTTTCATACACATACATTAATACAAACTATCGCCCTTATAATAATAGTTTGATAAGATGTATCTAGCAAAGTTTTTATTTTTATTCTTTCCAATATTGCGTGTAATAATATTTCAAAATAAGAATAATTTGTAGGTACAAATAAACGAAAAATTAATCTCATAGCTCCTTCGGTCGATTTCCAGTCTAAACAGGCTCACCGAACTATTAACCTATCTATATTTTTATCCGCTCTATGTGGATGAGGGTGAAGGATTTATACGATGTATATTTATTGTCCGAGAAAATCAACAATATTGGAAGTGATTCTTATGATACTAAATGACTTTGACGTGACCTACAGTTGACCTTGTAGATTGATTAATAACTGCGGGTAGAGAAAGGGGCCTGTAGCCAAATCATAACAGCCACAAGGGTCGATTTACAAGGTTAAGCAAGGCTTACCGTGGTTGGTTCATGGATGAGAGAATATCGTCTATTACATAATGATCTCAGTATGTAATGGATATTCTCTATATATGCTTTTTGACGCATGAAGGGATCTCCCTTCATGCGTCAAAAAACACGTTAATCCATAAACTAAGACCCCTGCTCGCATCAAAAAGCACGTTAGGCCGTTGGTCTTGGCTGTCATTTGTAGATCTATGGCAGTGGTTGCGGATACTCAGAATCCAGTAAGATTAGCTGTTGAAACTCCAAGAACAACTGAATTGCAGTGGTCTTTATGGAAAGCACTAAATCGGTTACCCGCTCAGGTAGACCGCTGCAAACACAACTTCGTGAAATGGGGTTTTATAGACCCATCCATCAGATATTCAATGTGAGTGCGGTGCTCCTGTCAAAAAACATGAGCTACACATTAGGCTAATTCAAGACCCAAATACATGCTTTTTGAACGATTTAATGAGTGTCACCGATGCTGCTGTTAATGTAGCCAGTAGCCACCTACGGGTTCAAACAGTTTAACGAGTTTACCTTGATTCGAAAAGAAGTCTAAGGGCCTATTTCACCACCTATGATTAAGTTTCGAGTATCTTACTTGACAGATAATTTCATACAAATTCTGTCAAATTTTTGAATTTATTCAGTGAGTAGTGCCTACTCGGACATTGTGAAACAGGCCCTAAGAAGTAAGAATAGTCTTGGTGTTTGTTTGTCGTGTTAAACAGTTACTGGGTTGTTATCAGCTCATGCTTAATTCTGATATTCAGCTGTATCCTGCAAAACTGAGAGATAACCTCAGGCATGTGTTAAGTTGTTCTAAATATTTTTAAGAGTGCGCATTTACAAATTTAATTCAAATAAATTACTGAAATAATAGTTGATCTCGCTCTAGGTTGTCAAATTTAGCTGGGACTAGGCAGGACACATTTGCCGCATATTTGACAAACTGAGCCAGTCTGACTGAGCCAGGTGGACCTGTCCAGTCAGTACCTCCAAGGTACTGACTGGACAGGTACACCCAAATCTGTGTGGTTCTTTCTTTAAAAGACCATCTCAGATACTAATCTGCATGGTTCACATTTCATTTTAATGTTTGCTATATGGACTTTTAAAAGAGGCTTTGATCTCTGAGTTTATTTCGGTGTTTGATCTAAGGTAAGTCGGCTAAGAAACACCCCTTATCCATCAGGCCTCATCTAGCTTACTCTGACGAAATTATTGACGTGTAAAAATGTTTTTCGAAACCTATTTGCAAAATAAAATATCATGATGGATTATACTTTTTACCACGGATTGAGACAAAATAGTCTAGTAAATGAAAAAAATATACATAATCTCATATAAGTATCAGACTTGAAAAATTGTTTTTATGATCTTGCAAGAATAACAATTTACTTAGTAAAAAATACCTGGTAGAAACTTCTAAGCGGTTTAAAGGATTTATCCAGAAAAATATTTTTTAAATCTTCTCTAATCCCAGTACTAATACACACGCCTGATTTCATTCTCATAATATTTGCTAAATCGTTTATTATCGATTTGAAAAATGAAATTATTTTCTGAGGTAAAAATACAGTAATGTTTTAAGTATAGATGTGGTAGTTATTGGTAGAGGAAGAACAAAGAAATGGTGAATGGCTTGAGTGAAATGATGATGATGTGGCTAGATTATAACAGACCTAGTTTAGAATAAATCGTCACCCCATCGTAGAATAGATGGATTGGGCCAAAAGATTTTGGAATGGCAACTGTGCACCGGAATACGCAGTGTTAGAAGGCCTCTAATAAGGTAAGTCAAGTGAGAGTCGCAGGAAAGCGATGGATGCAACACGTACAGGACCGTTCGACATTTGGTTAGGCCTGTGGACGAGTGGAGTGGACGTCCTTCTGTAGAGACTTCTGAGATGAAAGTGGATAGAGAGGTATAGAGTAAATCAGGAATATGAAAACTATCTTCTTCTTCTGCCTGGCGTTAGTCCCGGCCGTTGCCAGGGTCCGCCTTCCTGCTAAGCTTACTCCAGGGATATAATATTTAGGAATATGAAAACTAAACCGGCTCCAAATAAAATAGAATTACGGTAGGATTCAAAGTTTATCGTGACAAATGTGGTATGACGATCTGATCATGTTTGCGGGGCAAAGGCTAGAGATCGTCCAAGACAACCTTTAAAACATATTCTTACTTCCAAACTTCATACCGCTAATTTTGAACGCCCCAAACGCTACCCTACAATTTACCTTTTTCGCATAATTTTCTTTGGCATTAAGTACAAGTCTTGGCACCAGCCGTGTTTCTGCTCCACTACCTACAAAACTGTATTATGGTAGCTCCTAATTCTACCCGCAATGTGCCTCAGACTTCCTTCGGAGAAAAAGTCGCCCTAATTAGTAATTAGCCAGATTTCTTTTAAGCTTCTGATGTTTGGCTCCCTTAATTTGTGATTTTTGTAAGAAGAAAAAAATTGTGTTGCTTTTGCGGGTAAATATTGCCCAATTTGGAGGCTTTGTTTAGGCAATTTGGTTTGCTGTAGATAAGAATTACTTGGGATGGTAGTGTTTTTTTTTTGGGGTTTCGGTTTTGGTTGTTGGAAAAAGGATTAAGTTGCTAGTTATTTATTTAGTTTGTATTTAAGTTACTATATTGACTGATTGCAGAAGAAAGTCGTAGGCATACGTAATTGGTTTGAAACAAAGTGGAGGTATGCCTCGCTTGGGCGGATCACCGTCATGTCCTCTTGAAGGTGAACGGTGGCAACGACCTCTTGCGATGGGTCCCAGGAAAGGCCCTGGACAAAGAGCTGTCGGCAACGCGTAGGCGCCCGGCAGAGTCGAATCCTACGGGGGCCATGCGCTATGTGAAAGTGAACCCCGGGACCCTGGAACGAAGCCAATGAAGGCTGTGTTCAAATTAGTAAAAGTCTGAAACACCCTTCCGCTTCGAACAAAAGCGGGAGAAGTCATTGGATTGGACCCAACTAAAAAACTATTTTTCTTTGGTATTGCTTGCCCTTTGGAATGTTATACCTTTCAACTGAGCTATACTATTTAGATTTCTTGGTTATAAATACAGAAATATTACAGCAAACATTCGTACATAACCAATTAATTACAATTTAAAAAACCAGAATAATGTACCTTTGATATAAAGTTTATTTGATCTTATAATTCCAAGTTAATCCAGAGATATCACAGTTCAAGGTAACCTATGAAACCAGTAAACGGCAATTTCATAGGTGAAAACCTATTATAATATGTAGGTATTCTTAATCGTACTATTAGAGCACGCGTGAACCCAATGTGTGACCTCCAAAAGTTTTAATTAAAGCCAAGCAAAATTTCATCAACATATCCTCGCGACCGAATTAGCTAATAAGTACGCAGGAGGTATAATATACACGAGTATAATATAGTGCACAAGTATATGCACAAATATAAGGGCCCTCTCTAATATCTTATCTTATCAATGTCTTAGACCGATGGGTCGGCAATCTGACAAGACCAGAGAAATATCATATATTTCAATATACGAGTGTGTTTCCGCCATCTACTTGCATACTTTAGCTTCAGGGTTAGTAACGTGCATAGCGAAAAGTCTGAAAACTGTAAAATTTGTAGTAACGTGAAAAAATTAAAAATGTTCAAGACTTGATTGGAGATTGAACTGCTTTCAAAACCGTAAGTTGGTACGGAACCCTCAGTGCGCGAGTCCGACTCGCACTTGCCCGGTTTTTTTTTGCTATTTTCATCTATTGTCAGACAATTAAGGCCCATAGATACACAGTATAATTTTGCTAATCGTGTTGGTATATCTCAGGGTCTGGAGGTCCAGGACCCTGAGATACGAAAGCAGACGAGTATAGTCCAACTCATAGAGGCCTCAGATAAGTTTCGTGTAACGTGGTATTAATTGAAGATTATTCCTGTACGAGCTGTTTTATTATTATTTTTATATAAAGGTATCCCACGGCTAGATAAATCTCTCCTCCCATTCCTTTCACTCTCTTTCTCTGAGTCACTTCTTACGATTTCCCAAGGAAGACATCTAAGTCCTTCCGCCAACTCCTTCTTGGTCTGCCGCAACCCCGGTCTAAGATTTTCGAGCGCCAATTTTAAGTTTTACTAGCACATTGCTCGATCAGCATGCGGCAGACATATCCAACAGTCTCACTTAAGGTTTCGAACGCGATCTGATAGTTTAACATACAACAACTTTACTACTCTGTTTATTATTACAAACTATTCCACAAGTAGTGATGGCGTCTTGTTTCGCTGCTGTTGGTATCCTTCCACGAAATCGTAGATACTCTACACTTTGAGGTTTATACTCTCAACCACGGTACCATCACTTGCAAATCCAAGTCCAAGTTGAGATTAATTTGCACATCAACCTTTATACTCGTACTATCAAAAATATTCAAAATTTTCATGTAGATACCAGCCGTTGAGAATAAATACGGAATATCCATAAAACAAAAAATGTATATCTAAGAAAGAAAAGAAAGAAAAAAAGGAAGGGTGTAGAAAAAAAATGTACTTAGAAACTAAAGCTTAATCTTTTATTAAAAAAAAATACAAAAATGGAATACTAATATCAGCGAAAACAATAATATCAAAATGTAATGAATAAAAACCAGATACCTTATAATAATTTTAAACAAAACAATGTACCTATATAATAATATCTCTCTCGCTAAGATGCCATTTTTTTATGGCAGCCGTATGGGCATCATGGACTTTTACGTCAAAGTCTTTCTTATTAGCAGCTTAGAAAATTTATAAGTGTTTGTTGGTGACAGTATTTTTAAATATTCTTCTATAATTAAGCAAAGACATAAATATTTACATAACATTACAAGAGCTAATACAATATTAGTAAATTTTAAAAAATAACAACCTTATTCCATAATGTGAAACAAATATCATTCAGAATTTATTATTATGACATTACTATAATATTTAGACATTATGGTGTCGCGACATTTTTTCTAGATAATGATGTGTCCTACAAAGTGTACTTAGTATATTATTTTGTTCTATCATCAATAGGTCTTGAAGCACACGCGATGTAAGAATTAGAGGCAATTGATTTATACTTTAAGTTACCTTATTGCAATTCTAGTAGGGAATCTTATTGTTTTTAACATCAAAATGTATCGCTTGTGTTACTAAGCGATAAAGTAACATTCTATTAGCAAAGTAAATTTTAATTCGGTTCAGTAGTTTTTGTGTTTATTCATTCCTAGCTTTTGCTAGCTAGTTTTGTTCACACTGTCTGACTACTTACCCTATCCTACCCTATTTTTAATTATTTTTTAAATAAACATAGCAACCTTTTTCATTTTCTTCTTCTTCTTACTGCCTTTATCTCATATTACTTGGGGTCTGCGATACACGTAGTTCCAACACGCAAATACAACAAACCATCTACGAAGCATTAAAAACATTTTACAAAAACATGAATGAAATCAGTAATGCCATTTCTTTAGTCATTACGGATAGTCAGAAGCCAGTAAATCTGACTCCAGTCTTGCCGTACCGTGTTACCCCCGTTAATGGGTTGTGGAGGTCTGGTAGGCAGCCGCTCCTCGTAAAATACTGGTATTCAGCTAAATCCGGCTTGACTGGAAGCCGACCCCAATATAGTTGGGAAAAGGCTAGGTAGAGGATGATAGTTCATTTTAATAAGTAATAAAAATAAAAATTGTTCCCCTTTGTAATATTACATTAGTACCCATTCAGAAGCAGTATAAATGTAATTTTAGCAATCTTATCTCGGTCTCAACAACTTTCTAGTGTCTAGAATTCTATTAATATCTTTTACGTTATAACAGTATTATTTCTAGTGCCTAAGATCTGTACGTGAGAACCTTTCAGTTCAAGGCAGTCTCCTTTCTTTACTTATTATTTCTGGAAATATTTTTATTACACGTACAACTAAAGAATGAAATTTTCTCTCTTTGTATTCTGATAGCTAGTGAGATTTTATTACTTAAGAATGAAGATTACTTCTAGGAAAGCTGTGACGACTAAAAGCGAGTCAACATTGTCTTCCTGCCCGTGTTTCATGTTACTTGGAATTGTTGTAATACGTTTTTTTCTTCCATTCTGTCCTGTCACCCGTCACGCTAACACTAACTACCTTTCCTTTCATCATTGTGTGAGCACAATCCTTCTATTTTTCCTTTGGCTTTTCTATTTCTATTCATTTACATTTATACTCGTAGGTACCATCGGACAAACCGTCATACGGCGAGTATTCATCCTTCATTGTTGAAACCTCTACGGTCCGGACTAATCGTTTCGCTTCGTCGTTTATACCACGTACATCGAGGGACTGGAACAATTTGCTTGCTGCGGTTTTCCCCTCCGATTATAATTTAAGTGTCTTCAAGGCTATAGTGAATAGGCTCTTAATAAGCTAGTGCGCCTCACCATCAACGATTGCATCACTGCTTACCATCAGGTGGGATCGCAGTCGAGCGCTAGTTTATAACCATTAAATAAAAAACTATTTTAGTAACATGCGCATCATTCCTCCTCTTCAAAAGTGAACCCACATATCACACTAATTATTGCAAAAGCGAATCTTTGAGCACAGTACGGTCAAAATACTTTTGACCGCTATGAACTTCGAGCAATTGGCTGCCCAGTAGTTCTTTTTAAGAAAAATGCGTATTGCGTATTTTTTTTTCAATTACGCGCAATGGGTTGGTTAAGTACTAAGTTCAGATTGGCCAATATATTTTGACCATTTTGTATGTGTGTGTGTTGTATATGTGTATGTTGATTAGTCCTTCACGCTCAAACAGACGGGTTTAGATTAAATCTGACACACAAATAGGCCTTGTCCTAGATAAAGACCATATTTTTACAATATTTTTTGTTATTCTTTGCACTCTTAAGACACTGGCTTTCCTTTGAGGAAAACATCGCGTGGAAACCTGGATTTAATGGCCCAACGTAATCGAGCATTGTCATCAATGCTCGTTTCTTTTGTTAAGTAATTACTTTATGCGTGGCAGTTTCCAAATTTATTACTGGCTGGTCTTAATAATTCTTTTTTAGATTTATTTTGTCTTAACGAGACTTTTCTTGAGCTTAGTATACAGGGTCTGAATTATATTGAGTAACAAAATTCCGCAGACGTGATGGTTATTTTATTTAATGATTTTAAGGACTTTAATGTTCATTGTAAAGAGTTCTTATATTTCCCATTTACCACTAAAACCTATTCTGTAGGCAGTCGGCTGGAAAAAGTATATACCTAATGCTAATAAAATTGTACTTAATTGTCATGTGTATATTTCTTTTTATCGTGCTTGTTAGTGATCCTAAGGTGTTTTATAACTTTTTCTTTTTTTACCCGTAAGAACTTGTAATTGGCTGAATGTCTTATTACGATTGTTAGCTATTTGTTATAGCTGTTGGTCCTCCTACGAGTAAATAAATAAATTTCTCTTTTTATCTGAGTTCAAGTATTTTTTTGGGAGTTTACATTTTTGACCTTGTCTATGTAAGCTATTCTATATATTAAGTTATCTTATTAGTCCTTTATGTTCCACTGCTGAGCAATAGCTTCCCCCTCACTTTTCCGTTTCGTAAACAAAGCCTACTACTCAATTTCTGAGTTTCTGGAAGAAAAAATACTAGGTATGCCAACTAAAAATGATTGACTTTTGTGTGTTATTAGTATTGTTTTTTTTTACCAGTTATTATTATTTTTTTGACATAAGAAAAACTCTAACTTTGACATAATACATTTGACTATAATAATTGACTATTGTTTTATATAAATTTGTCATAATTTTAATCCTAACTTTGACATAATATACACACATCAAAAGTGTCTAGGGATCAAGCATTTTTATGCGGATTTCTTGAGATTGAGATGTGGCTTTGTAATAAATTTATGATTTTATAAATTTATATGGATCCTTTTTGGTGCATTTTATAATTTGAATCAGGAACTGTGAATCAAATTCGAGTAAAAGATGAAAATCAGCTGTCAATATTTTCCCTATAAAAACATACAACGCATTGAAGACATTATTAGTGCTACTGTTTCCCTACTACTGATTAAAACCAACGTTATTATGGAGCGGCGACGTCATTTAAGCAGGGAAGAAATGCTCAGAGCCGTGGGAATGATAGAAGCTGGTTCCCGGCAACGTACTGTGGCTTTAGCTCTGAATACAAGTCAGAGTGTTATCAGTCGACTTTGGACACGTTACCGAAGCACTGGTACCGTGGCTGAGCGCCATGGAGGACGGTATCGCTGCACCACACGGAGACAAGACCGATACATTCAAATCTTAACTCGAAGAGCTCCAACGATAACCGCCATGACGTTAGCCGTGAGGCTTCATCACTCTTCAGGGAACTTAATTAGCGACCAAACAGTCAGAAACCGCTTGCATGAAGTGAACCTTCATTCCCGAAGACCGCTACGGGTACCACCTATAGCAATGCACAATCGTAGGATTCGATATCAATGGGCTCTTTAACACAGAAATTCGGCAGAAGAACAATGGCGTTTCGTGTGCTTTTCTGATGAGTCTCGTTTTGGTATGAGACCGGATACAAGACGTATACGACACTGGAGAACCCCTGGACGCCAACAGCGATTAAAATCCTGCCAGGAAGTCCATCCTTATAGTGGTGGAACCATCATGGTATGGGCGGGTATTTGGATCGGCGGAAGAACTGAGTTGATTTGGATCAGAGGCAACCTCAACGCTCAAATTTATGCTGAGACGATTGTATCAGACGTCATCGTTCCTCTACAAGTGCAAATCGGTCCCTTATTTCAGTTAATGCAATTATCATGCATGCACGACCGCACACCGCAAGAGTTGTAAGACAGACTCTCGCCGCAGCTAACATCAATGTCCTGCCCTGGCCTGCTCAGTCGCCAGACTTGAACCCGATTGAGCATGCATGGGATATGCTACAGAGAAGAGCTCTGCCGAATATGGAGGGTATCCAGTCGCAAGAAGACCTTTTTTTGCTGTTGCAACGAACATGGGCGGCCATTCCACAGCGTGATTTGGATGAACTCATTTTGAGTATGCCAAACCGATGTTCTTGTGTTGTTAGTGTTCGCGGTAGAAACACGGATTATTAATTGTTTAAGTTACCCAATAAAATTTTAAAGAAAACTGTTATTTCAGTCTTTTTTTTCGAACTTTAATGTTAGTGGTTCAAATGTCAAAAATCCCTTTATTAGGAAAATGGCAAATTTCTTTATTAATGCAAAGGTGACTTGGTTTATCGTTACTGTGACAAACGAAAACACTTTATTTGATGAATCCTTAAAGAAAATTTTAATTAATATCAATCAGGAGAAAAGTTATTGCAAAAATATATGTTGATCCCTAGACACTTTTGATGTGTGTATTTAATTGTAATTTGCCTATTAATTGACTAATGCTTTATAATTATAAATTTGACATATATAATTAAATTAATAATAATATTTATTGGGTATACATAATTTATTATTTTCTTTTTTATTATACACATAATTATGTCATGACTGAATTAATTGAAGTTGATTTGAAATATTAATTTTAACATACATATACTTTTTTTTTCCTCAAAATTTGCACGCCATTGAATTTGGCAAACATGTCTGGACCGTTATTTTTTGTCATCCTACATGCACGTATTTTTGTATATTCTTGTATGTGTACACATGTTTTTAGCAAATAAATCATTATTATTATTATTTCCATACACGTTTATATTCAATCGTTGCGGAATAGTCTTTTCGGTTAGAATTAACATCATCTCTCCACCTTCGTCTTTGTCTGTAGCTATGTATTCTAACATTTGATGGGATTCAATAGAAGGCTCTTTTAGCCCACAACTCTTCAGTCACGCGACAGACAAGTTCAACCCAATATCATTTGAGAATAGTAGCTATCTGAATAATTCTTCTTTCTTGTGTTTATTTACGTCCGCTGTCCAATTTGTCAACTCTTATCTAGTCATATCATCATCGACAAAATGTATTTAACGTTTCTCTGAACTCCCTCTACCATTATCAGCAATTACTTTATTGCTAAAATCAAGACATCTAACTCTCCTCAAGACACGTTCCTCATCATTGATTCCAATACGAGTATGTACACGTCCAAATTGTTTACGAAATTTTTACGAAATTTTTTCTCCAACAGATTTCAAGACCGGTGACAAGAAAATCATCAACGGTCCCTTCTGGCACGAGGTCTTCACGGAAACTTATGAAGACCACGAAGAGGAGCCTTCTACCACTACTTCTGAGCCTCTACCTTTCTTCGAAGATGATGCTTCTACTAATAATGTGACAGCTCAGCTTGGCAGTCGCGTGCATTTGCACTGTCGAGTGCATGACTTGGGAGAGAAGACGGTAAGTTAATTACTATTTTTTTTTAATTCCCTATATAGCTGGGAAAAGTCCTTTTCTTTTCAAAACAAAGGAAGTTTGTTTGCCACGAACATGATCAGGTCGCCACACCACCATCACCGCTGTTGTCCTCGATGACGTCATCTTCCTTCAGCAGAAGTCAGGGAAAAGTGAAGTAGGCTAGGCTGAAGTGAGAGTGGGCTAGCCATGTTGCAAGAATACACCTGAACAGATGAGCGAGGCTGGTCACTGGTCATATGAGTGGCAAAATAGGTATCGTTTGACACCCGGATGAAATGAAATTCCAGAAACAAACACTACAGAAAATGGGGTTCTAGAGAGGGGATCGCGTACGGGAAAATTGAGTGTTAATCTTTCACCTTGTGATAATGCTCTGGTTGGGGTAATTTGATGGCTTCAATCAGAATGATTCCAAACTAATCAATTAAATAAATACCGGTATAATGCGTTGATGTCCATATTGTTTGCCACTTGAAGTATTTTTTTTAAAACACTACCTAAGTGGATTTAAGCAAAATGTCAGTACTTAGGAACTATAGTTGTAACTTCATTTTCTAATTAGACTGTATATGAGTATGCATTGTTTCAGTTTCATGTTCTATATTATATACTCGTAGAGGGTAATCAACTCGACGTTCTAACAAGAAAACTTTTAGCCACAACACGACTTACTGTCGTATAACTCATACTGACATGAGATCTGCGGAGTATTATAATATTAAATCCATTCATACAAACATTAATACGCAGCAAAGAACCACAGAATCCCATTACGCACTTGGAGACGCAAAGTTAAACATCTGTTCTGTCTCATTTTATGCTGCAAACAACATGAGGACACAGAATAGATAGGAAAACTAGGCACAGAATACAGAAGGTCCATACAGTAAACGCAACCGCATACACACACACACACCTATCCATATTTTTATTAAATTTAATAATTAAAATAAACTTTTTTGGATGGTTAAAAAATAACAACCACAAAGGAGATGGCGAGGTCTGTGTTAGCTCGCTTCACTCGCTTACTAGACCCCGCCATTCCCTTCTAACCTAACTTCATTAAAATTTTGTGTACAATAGTTATTTTTTGTGAAGTGTAATTGACTTTATACCTGTAACAAGACCTGTTCATACATAGTTTCCTACTTGGCAGACAATTTTTAATAGAAATCCTACGTTAATGATATGGTCAAACGTGGATTGACATATCAAACGTAACGTTTAAACAATCTGGCCACGACATACATACATACTTGTAGATATGTATGCATGCATTGTCACTCGTTGTATGCATCTAGCCTTTTGCCCTTTATTTATGCAGTGACAAGAGAATGCTATTTTATTAATGCTTCTTTCTACTTCATGCATTAGAATTATGATATTATGAGCAAAAAGGTAATAAAACTAGTACCCATGTTTCTTCTAGCGTATGTTTTTAAGCTTATATTGTGTGAGCTTGAGAGTGCTTTCTGCTTTAATAATGTACTTTTGCAAAACACTATACTTCCATTTGTCCACATTGTCAAATGCAAACCTTATTCACAGTAACAAGTAACATTTTAAATGTGGTTGTATGTAGTACATTGTATGCTTTTGTTTTTATTATTCTATTGAAAATTTTCTGTATACATTATCTGGAAATGCCTCAAATGCACAAGTTCCTTTATTGTTTTAATTATGAATGGTTTAAACTATGAAATCAAATCAGATTTTGTTTTAATAATAATCTCGTGTTCCGTTCTTACCCGACTACGGCGAAGACAAGAGCAGGGTTTTTATTTTGAAAATTATGAAACAAGAAAATATTCTTTGATACTATATCGAAGCGACTAGCGGATCTAAAAAGGCTACTTTTTAGAATTGTGTTGGGATAATAATACGATTTTTTTTTATGTGGCTTTATAAAACCCCGGAATATGATATTGAGTATCGTCATCATCATCATCATCATCATCTCAGCCGAAAGACGTCCACTGCTGGACATAGGCCTCCCCCAAGCGTCGCCACAGCTACCGGTCTTGTGCGTTTCGCATTGATCGGATTCCTGTGACCCTCACCAGGTTATCGGTCCACCTTGAAAATTGAGTATCATTCAGCTAATTTGTGCAACCATTTTACAAATATTAGAAGACTTCTGATCTGTTAGAAATTCGGGATATGATTTGCTTTCAGATGAATTACTCAATGTGACCTTTTTAGGCCCAGTATTCGTAACAACAATACATGTCATTTTAACAATAGTAAGCGTTCTTTATATAATAGCAAGATGACAACAAATATCTGGTGTTCCATATTTCACTGACAGTGTTGGTGACATAATGGTGACCGAAATATATCCATAATGTGACCGTGAAGTGACCGTGACCATGGCCATATCGTAACGGTGATGTAAACCAGACGATTCATATCTAACTCACTTGTGAAATTGAACTAATACCAAATACTTTCTATAAGTATATACATCTTTATTTATGTCATTCTTAAGTATACGTGTTTGTCCCCTAACTCCTCTTACCCAGCTTTTTTTTTCTGGTAGGAGAATCATCAGAATGACTTTTTCCGCTCTTGGGCGGAGCGGGAGGGCGTGTCAGACTCTTACTGACTAAACCCCTACTCCGTTCCTTCGTTGCCTTCGATCCGGGGGGGACTCGGTGTCAACCGTTAGGAATACCACGTGTTCCCCCCAGAGGCTTCGGCCCTGCCGGGCCCCAACAGTTTGCTGACATCTCCTTGAGATCCGCGCGCGTGGAACAGAACGCGCCGTTGACGACTGGGCTCGGTCCAGATTATTTCCAGACTGCCGGACAGCGAGTTACCCAGTGCTCGCCGTCCGCGAACCCGCGCCTACGGTGGCTCTTACCCAGCTTTGTGTGTACATTGAAGTGAGTCCCTGACTGGTTTGAAAATATAATTGGACCCAGTAGGTGTTGCTGCAATCGGGTTCTTAATTATTATTTTTTTTACCTTTACCCAGCTTTCGGACAAGACAGACGTCTGCGAGGACCGCTAGTATTAAAATATTTCTTTTTTTTCTTTTTTTTTATTTATTTTGGGAAAACAAACAATTACACACAGATTCTTAACTATAAAGCCTTAGTATCTAATGTTAGTAATTTATGTGTAACTCACAACGTTATCCACATGTTACCTATTTAATATTTTTTATAAGAACTAAGTAGACATGCGAGCGAATCAGCATTACCTTCAAATTCATTTACAATACAGTTAATAAATAAGTTTAATTTGTTAATTTTTTGATTACCTTGTTTCGAAATTTGTTAGGTGTTAATGTAAATAGGTCTAAGTCCGAAAAAAATGTATTATAATTATTTGCCATGCGACGTAGAGGTGCGCGAACTCCAGCATTAGTGCGGCAAGATGAAATGGCAAACAGAGGGCGTGCGCGCACCTCACGTCTTACAACAGTTCTAGGTACAATTATTTACCAAATCTGAACAGTCATATCTGCTGCTACATATATCATATAGAAACATCATCTCTAAGAGAAGGCGTCTAGACTTCAAGTCCATCAACTTAAAATCCCTACAGGGGCCATTAGACAAGCTACGGCGGCATCGGTAACGTACAGCTTTGAGAAATTTGCGCTGTACATTCTCCAAGCTTTCTACGTATCTTTTGTATAAAGGACTCCATATAGATACAGCGTATTCAAGTTGTGATCTAATAAGTGACTTATAAAGATGAATATAGGTATCAGGACGCTTAAAGTCTACGGTGGTCCTCATCACAAAACCATACATGCGGTATGAGTTGTTAATAATTTTGTAAATATGCTGATCGAGATGAAGCTTACTATCCAATATTACCCCTAGATCCTTCACCGACGTAACCTCGCTCAGAGGAGTATTACCGATAATATAAGTACGTTTTATAATATTTTTGTTTTTTGTGAACGTGATAGATGCACATTTGGAAGTACTTAATTGAATTTTGTTCTCTATACAGTACGCATAAAATCTATTCAAGTCGTCTTGAAGTAACTGACAGTCGATAGGAGTGCGAATTGCTCTATATATTTTGAGATCGTCCGCGTAGAGTAAGAATTTTGAATGCAAAAAACAATTCCATACGTCATTTACGAAGATAATAAAAAGCAAAGGACCTAAAATTGAGCCCTGGGGTACCCCAGAGGACACGGTGACTGATTTGGATTGATATCCCCTGATTACTACTCGTTGAGTTCTGTTTGTTACGTACGATATAAACCAGCGAAGTAAATCTCCGCGAATCCCGTTATATGCCAGCTTTTCAAGAAGCAACTCATGGTCCACCTTATCAAAAGCTTTCCGGTAGTCAGTGTATACGGCGTCAATTTGTACCTGTTGATCCATATTATTGAAGAGATAATTTGTGAAAGTTAACAAATTTGTAACTGTAGATCTCCTTTGAACAAATCCATGTTGTTGAGGTATTATAATATTGTGTAGTGTTGGGTAAATCGCACCATGTACAAGCCTCTCAAAAATCTTCGATAAGGTAGATAAGATGGAAATTGGTCGATAATTTTCAACATCTTGTTTAGAGCCGGTTTTGTGTACGGGTGTTATGTTAGCCATTTTCCAAACTTCTGGAAATGTTCCCTCAGTAATACAATTGTTATAAATGAAATGTAACGGTGTGGAAATATTCGCAGCTACTTTTTTGAGAAAATAAGCTGGTAACCCATCGGGACCAGGTCCTTTTGTTGTGTCTAGTGAGTTAAGCTCTTTTAATACTTGTTCATGGCTAAATGAAACGCGATCAATAACAACACAATTGTCTGCACAACTATCAGGAGGTATCCATTGACTATCGTTTAATGTTGATGATTCATAGACTGACTGAAAATAATCAGAGAATAAGTCACAAATTATAGTTGGATCAGACGAAAGTTGACTTTTATAGAACACTGAAACGGGTATACCAGTATTTGATTGACGGTTAGAAACATAGCTCCACAAATTCTTAACATTTTTTTTAATGTTATGCTCCACCCTATCCATATATTTACGGTAATCATTGTTACATTCAGATTGAAATCTACGTCTTAAGAAGGAGAATTGTTCGTAGTCTGATAAGTTGTTATACGTCTTCCACTTAATCCACGCTTTATTTTTGATTGAAAAATCCGAATTAGCGACTTAGAAAACCATATTGGGAATTTCGTCGATTTGATACAAGTTTTAGGAGTGTGTTTTTTAATCAAGCCATACAAAATATCATAAAGGGCACTGACACATTCATTTGCAGATAAATTACAAAATCTAGCCATCCAGTCTATTTCAGATAAATCGAGATTTATTTCTTCATAATTTGTTTTATAAAAATTATATTTGTATGTTTTTGCTTGTGTGAGGGCCTTAAATGTGGACTTATATGGAACAGTAGCACAAAAAGGAGGGTGATGACCATCAATTGGCAGTAATGTACAGGATGGGGCGTATATAGTACAATCAATATTGCTGATTAATAAATCTAGAATACGACCATTGTTATTCCTCATATTATTGAATTGAGACGCATTTAGTAAAGAAATAAAGTTGCTCATATGTTCGTTAACTGTTGAGGGGTTGGTGTAGGAGCATTGCAAAGCTGAGACATTACCGTGTTTATTAGGTAACCAGCTAATATCTGGTAAATTATAGTCTCCAAAAAGATAAAATATTTTTGTGTTTAAGTTGCACAGAGTACTTTGTATAATAAGATTAAAGTGGTCACGGTAAATGTCCTCAGAAGATTTAGGGGGAATATACACTGCGCTAATAACGCAGTTTCCATCAGTTTTATTCCCTGGTAATTGTATGAGAATGTGCTCGATATAAGGGCTGACTGGTTGTGCCAGGGATACGAGAGTGGATGCAAAACTTTTAAGTACTGCCACCAAAACCCCTCCGCCCTCCTTTTTGTTAGTGGCTGCGCGGTTACGGTCGCATCGATAGACGTTGTAGCGGTTATCCATAAACTCACCGTCAGAAATATGTGGAGTAAGCCATGTTTCCGTCAGAATTATAATATCATAGCAATTCGACAAAATATTCATATATAATATATTAAGTTTAGTGCGTACACCCCTACAATTCTGATAATATACATTTAAATTATCCACAATTAATGGGTTGAGACTTTAAATAGTTAATATTAATGAGTTTATAAGGCGTCATTATCAACAAAATAGATATATGGATGAAGTCTAGACTATATATAGGGAACAAATATAATATGAAAAGATGTAGACGCAGCTTGGACTGAGTGATATTTTTAACATAATTACATGCAATAGTGCACCAACTAGTAGCAAAACTTTTTGAACAGAATATAATTTCAATTACACAACCTTTATGAACGACCAACATATTAAAAAAATAATCCTTACAATAATATGAAAACAGTACACAAAAACAAATCCCTAAATGGTTACATTTAGTTTTTACTTCCAGCTTTTGTAAGAGGAGTAATAGGTTTAATTTTAGAAATATCCTGAGTAGATCTAATTGCAATAGCAGGCGCCCCATCAAACTCCCGCACGAGAATGGTGGCATGCTTAACCCAGACGAACTTGTACTGGTTTTTATTAGCGGCTTCTTTGCAGGCTCGAAATAACTGTTTGTTTTTTAGCGTGAGATGTTCATTCATATAAATAGATTGTACTGTTCCCGAAATTCCTATCTGGTCAGTTTTTACCCCCTTCGCCAGTCGAAATGCACTGAGGAGATTATCCCGCAATATCCGGGAGCTAAGCTTCACAATAATGTTTTTAGGCTTATTGTTATCTTTTCGTGCATGAGGAACGCGGTGGATAGCAATTATATCTCTTTGATTTAGTGAACAGTTTATTTTAGTACTAATAGTTTCCATGATTGTTATCAAGTTTTCAGATCGCCTTTCCGGGAGATTACATATTTCCACGTTATACTGTCGCGCCTGTTGCTCAAGTGTATCAATTTTCGCTTCCAATCCGAAAACAGTCTCATTCAAAATCTCTGTATTCTTGTTTTGCGTAGATATGCTATTGACCTGTTCCCTTAAGTTGGCTTGTAGGGAGGATGTATGTTCTAACGACAATTGCAAGTCGGTAATTTCCTTGACCAAACTACTGTGCCCGTCATTTACACGTTGTTCGAGTAATAAGTGAGCAGAACGTAGTGAATTAAGTTCATTTTTTATTTCTGTAGTAGCTTCAGACAATGTGCACAATTCAGTTTTTATAGAACTTACATTTTCTGTTAATTTTGACAAGGCACAGTCAAAGTAAGATCTCAGCTCGTTAAATTTCACATTTATATCCTGAGTGAGAGTTTGGATTGCGATCGCCACTTCCGATTCAGGTTGTTTCCTCTTTCTTTGTGTTATATTCTCAGGAGTTTTTACAATGTTTGTTAGATTTGGCGAGGAAGCAGATGTGGTAGGCGAGCGGATCATAATTATACAAAAAACCGCTACCAATAACTCGGAAAAAAAAAAATCAAAACAAACAAATGTGAAGAGCCCCAACAAGACGAAACTGCCGATACTGGTCAAGTATTTCGCGCGGCGCCTTCCACTAATTCTTGGCTCGGCGGTCCCAGGCGGTGCCTCGGTCACGATGCACGACGTGTCTCGGGTTCGATCCCCAGTCTCACAGATGACTTTTTCAAAGTTTATTCTGTGTTCTGTGTTAATTGTGTTTAGTGTCTTGACTCACCGCCAGAGTAGAACGAGATGAAGCTATACAAATTCCAAAATGGCTTCGGCTGCTAATGGGCACCTCCACAAGATAGTAAGAGAGGTACCGAACTTTGTAATGTAGCGAAACAGCAATTAAAATAAATTAGAAAATAAAAATTAGAAGAATTCCGGCAAAGGTTCACTCGCGATGCAGTTCAAACGATGAATGAAAACTTTTCTTAAAAACACAGTTGCCTAAATGAATTAATAGTGACCTACCGCCATCGGAAACAGGGTCAAAGCGGTAGCGGTAGCTCTCTCAGGTCAAGCAAAAGCTATTGAATTGTTCAGAAATGACTTTGTAGCTATCCAGAGTTTGGAAGTTGGTGGTGTGATACTTCCGTGCCTTAGAAAGCACGTTAAGTAAAGACGGTAAAATTATCTACATTACCGTGCCGTTAGTCCTGCGCGTGATCTACCTCCGGTCGTAGCAGATTGTTGTCCCATCGGACTTTGAGAGTAAAAGAACACACTTGCACAGTCACACAGTCCTGTGAACACACAGCGCCTGTCTTTACGAACACACTTGTACACTATGATATCTCCTGCGTCCTTACAAAGTCATCGAACATCAGTCAGAAGGAATATTAATATTTTAATTTGTGATTAAACAATCTCTCCTATTCACAGATATCGTGGGTACGACGTCGTGGAGACGAACTCCACCTCCTTTCCTTCGGCCGCCACACTTACTCCGCAGACTCCCGCTACTCTCTCGCCTTCGAACACCCCAACGACTGGCGGCTCCTCATCCAGTACGTCAGCGAAAGAGACGAGGGCTTCTACGAGTGCCAGATCTCTACCCATCCACCTTTAGTTAGGAGGGTGCATCTTAGTGTTGTTGGTAAGTGTCTTTTTATATCGAACATACATAATACTAGCGACATGTTGAGTTGGACTTCCATTTGGTACAACGTTGAGGTACACATCGTACTATGCTATTTCTTATACATGGTGTGTCAGACGTCGACCCACAAACAAATACCATGTGTTCAATACAATACATTTCCTATTAAGCGATATAACATACATAGCTATTTGGAATAGATTTCAAAGAAAATGATTCCAGTGATGCCATCATCCTATGGTAAATATAGGGGGTGTTAGACGATGACGCACAAACAAATACCATGGATCCAATACAAGATTCTGGACCAGCTTTGATATAGGAATTTTTGAGCTGAATGAAATAAAGATGATGTGTACTGCAGACTACAAAGTTCTCAGAAATATTTAAATTAACATTGTATTTTCCGTAGCTTCAAATTAAACAGTTTTTGCATTTTTAACATTCAGAATTAACTATAAATTCCTGTTTTCTATATTCATATTATCACGTGTATCAAAATAAACGTTACTTCATCAGAAATTAAAGTATATTACAATCATTTTTATATTAATACATTCACTCAATTCTTATGATTAAACAAGGATTAAACAATCAAAATATTTTGCAAATACAATTGCATAGTTACTATTAAGCGATGCATCCGATCGTTTGAATTTTAAATGTTCGAAAAAACGATATTTCCTGGTAGAGCCCTTAGTTTAATTGGCTATTTATGCGAAGCTAAAAGCGCTAACTGACCCGGAAAACCCGGATTTAGTGCCTAATTTAAGCACGGTACATTAACGAATAACCAATACGTACATAATGCCAATTGCGTAGGCAAACAAGTATTAGGTGTTCAATATTTAAAACATGAGAACTAAAGACCGACTCAATAAAAGTCTGACACTCCCTTTCGCTTCGTCCAGAGCAGAAGAAGTTATTAGTTGCATTCCCATCCAAAAAAAAACCTGACAAGTGCCAGTCTGACACGTGTTTCGTATGCAAGTCTTAAACACGTTATTGTAATCATGATAACAAACCACTTTTACTATGGGACCATTCCTGAAATCACGATTTTTACCAGTTAGTAGGCGAATGTAAACGTATTGAACTGCGGATTTTTTTAGTTAAAGTTGTTTGTTATCGTGAGTACAATCATTTGTTTAAGTATCGGTCACTAATTACGAGGCACCATATATACCTACCATTATAAAAAATCACAAAATAACAAACTATAGTCTATCGGTTTAGGTAGTTAACTAAAGGTAAACAATCTTGGTATGTCTTTTCATATTAAAGAGGTCGTATATAATATACACAAAGATTATTTAAATTTAGTTTATTAGCTAACATCGATTGTAAATACCAAGTCGCAAAGATTTTTATATACAATTTATAGACAACTTTTAGATAAAAAGACATACCAAGATTGTTTACATTTAGTTAACTACCTAAACCGACGGAGTATAGTTTGGTTTTTTATTTTTATAACATTTCAAGCCCAAATCGTCAACAACACTCCACACTGTACCTTCAACCTTGGCCAACCTTTCACATAATTTAGGCTAGTAACACACCCCACTACATTAGATCTTGTCTACCCCGCAATAACAATATCGTCAGGCCTGTCTTAGCATTACAAGTTGTGGCCGACATGTATGTTAACTGTGCTCAATTTGCTGCCAAAATAGTTATTGTATTGTGTCTGAGTTGTTAGGTAGGATCTAGGTGATGACAGTGAGGTAAATTGCGTTTGGGAGTGGGTGTTGTGTGTTCCAGGCTTTGACGTGAACACGTAGGGCTGAAAGAGTAGGTGTAATTCTGCTGTCGTAGTTACTCAGATACCCGCGAAACGAGACACAATAGTAAAACAATAACAGCGCGGTCTCATAGGACCGGTTGGGGATTCAAACGTTAATTAGAAAGGCACGAGTAATATTTTTTTCAGAATTGAGTTAAATACATATTTGGAATCAGACAAAAGGCATATCTGCTGAATTTCTAATAAAATAATTGTTCTCCGAAGCAGTGATAACGGCCCCGACTTTTACTTCAATTAAATATTCAATATGTAGTATTTTGTTTAAAGGTATTTAATTTATGGATCTAACGACAATGACAGCGAACGGTATTACCGGTAATAATCCGAACGTAGTCCAGGTTAAAGATTTAATTAAGGCACTCAGAGTAGTCAATGACCTTGAGCAAATGGGTGGAGCAAAAGGCTCTAAAGTAGTGTCACGAGAAGCTATAAATTATGTAAACAAACATCTTTTATTATGTAACCATATTCAATCGACATGAAATATAGACGGGTTACCTATATGAAAGTAACAACCTATTTAATTTAGTCGGATCATATTTTAACGACTCAAAGCGCTATCGTTTTTTGTTTCTTGGTCCGTCGCAGGGATTGTAAACTATCGGGACACCATTTTGAAATAAACGCGTCATTCGAGTTTCGAATGCGTACGGGTTTGTTTCATTCCTTTGCATATATCGCGGATCTGGTTGTTATTGTTATAAATCGATGAGATGATTGATAAAACTGTAGACAGCTTCGTGATACATGTCACTGATTCTGACACAGAAATGGAAACATCTGAATCTAACGAATAATTATTCCTAAATAATATTTATGTTAATTAATATTGTTACTTAATAATTTATTAAATCTTAAACAAATTCATTTTTTTTGTTAGTCCAAATGTTGTGAACTCCTGAACACTTGTTTACAAAATTTATAGCTTCTCATGACGGTTACTTTATACTTGTGAAGCTCACATACAGCACACAGTTTTACGAATAAGGACAAAATACTTGCACTGACTGGCCAGGTACACTCAAATCTGCATGGTTCTTTCTTCAAAATCCATCCATCTCAGACACTAATCTGATTCACATAATTATGATTTGATCCCTGAGTTTGTTTCGGTGTTTCTTCTCAGGGTAGTCAGAAAACACCGGCTTCATCTAGTAAAAAAAAAGCCCAAAAAGAAATTGACTGTGTTTGTGAAAATTTGCAGAATAAATATCATTTATCATTTACAAACAGTTCTTACTTTGGTAATTTTCTGTCAGCGTGGCGTCATTGTGCTAAGCTTTGAAACCAGAATAATATTTTATTTTATTTTGTAAAAAGTTACCATTACCTAACTACAAAATCATAACAACTAAATAATTTTAGTCCAATTAGTAGAATAACAGAAGGGGCAGTTAATTTAATTCTCTACTAAAACTAAGTTATTCGGTATTCGTAGCTTATGGACACTAAAGTTTATCTTCGCGTCTTTATGGCAGTTCTTCTAAGTTAAAGGTAGAATTATGAGGTTTTTGGTCCGGTACTGATTTTGTGGGCGAATGAAAAATATTTACCTGTATCATTTTTTGCATTTTTTGGATTTTTTGGTTTACCTAGTTTTAATATTAATTCTGGAATACCTTATTTGTAATGTTTAACTGTTTTATGTCCCAATATAAAGTAAAACTAAATAAATAAATTTATCATTGGCTGTTAAAATGATATTTTTCCTCCTCATCCTCCTCCTTGCGTCGTATTCCTCAATGCTGAGGGTCGTGACCTCCCTGCTTCATCACCTTAGCCCTTATGATGTTCCTCCATTTGCTTCTATCTTTGGCGTTGTGAAGGGCATCGTACATCGTGGAGTTAAGAGCGGCGCGGATCTGGTCGGACCAACGTATTGGGCTGCGCCCGCGAGGCCTTTTTCCATCTACTTTACCGGTCACAATGAGCCTTTCGAGGTTGTCACCGTCTTTCCTTGCAATGTGACCGAAGTATTGCAGAATCATTCGAAGGCACTCGGACGACAGCCGTGAAGAGATTTGAAGCTCTTGTAAGATGGATACGTTGATATGATATTTTTAGTAAATGCAAAAATCCACAAAACAGATAACTTATTTTGAAAGTTTTTGAGTGTGCGTGTGTTTGCTATTTCTTGACGCTCAAACGGTTTTCGATTAAACTTGGTACAGTACGGCCGTTATAAGTTGGCGAGCCTGAAGTTACGCTCTGCGAATTTTGGCTCTTAAAATCTCGAACAAAAATAAAGGTTTTAAAAAAAATAAAGCAATTTGCAGTTGCTATTGCTGTTAAAAACTGTTATTGCCATTTATTTGATTAAAACCTTTATTTTTGTACTAGTTATCAAACGCTAAAATTCGCAGAGCCTAACTTCAGACTCGGCAACTTATAACGGCCGTACTGTACACGGTTAGTCCAAGTCTTAAAATTATACATATTATGATACTTTTTATCACAGTAATAATAAAAAAATATTCCCTCGAGATAAAGTTTTACGTAGGCGAAGTTTGACTTCAGGTATTACTGTGAAAACGTTTCAAAAAGTTACCACAGCTGTAGAACGAAATGAGCACACGAAGGTACGTAGGTGGGTATTAGTAAGAAAAAGTCTGATACGCCCACTCGTTCTACTCTAGGGTAGAGTGAGTGGGCTGGACAAGTCATGTAATGATTTCAAACTTCAAAAAGAAATACCAATTATAATTCTTGGAAACAGTAAGATCGTCGAGATGTTTACAAAATATCCAAATCGAAAAAAAAATTGGGCGGCTAGATTGTCTTTTGCCAGCGAAGTGAGGAATCAGTTCACTCAAGTTTCCATATTAACTCCTTCGCAATGTTCGGGAGTTAATTATATAAATCCCTCACTGACGTTCGGGATTAAAACTTTGCAACCTTCGTTTCGTTTGGAATTCAACATGCCCTTGCCTTAAAGACACTGCTTTATCCTCTAGTCACATAATCTACTATTAACGATTTCTATACAAAATAACTCACAATAATAATAATCAAAGCTAACCTCAAATATAGATACCAAAGTAAGATCCTAGATAAACTAGGGGATCCGGCCGACTAACTTAATTGAGTATTCATAGCTGGTTCAGGAACTAGGTATAATATTAATTTTATAATAACGTTTTACTTAGCCATGGTTTTTTAGTTATAATCCCAGTATCGCCCTTGACAGGGAAGTCTGGAAGGAAAGAGGGGAGTCCTTTGCCCAGCAG
Source organism: Mythimna separata (assembly GCA_030763345.1). NCBI lineage: Eukaryota > Metazoa > Arthropoda > Insecta > Lepidoptera > Noctuidae > Mythimna > Mythimna separata. The sequence continues at coordinate 5,398,673 of CM061191.1, forward strand.
TGGGACATAAATTAGACTATTAAAAAAAAATATCCCAGTACTAGAAAATCGCGTTTTGGAGTAAGGCGACAAAACTTCTAACTGAAAGTGATCGAGAATTTTATCCCTCGATACTAAAACAGCCAACTATAAATCAAGAGAAAATTGTTGATAGGCACTAAATAATTTTATATCTCGTTTGCTTGAATGTTTTTCTAGGTCACAGGTAAAGAAAGTGGTTTTTGGTGATATATTTTATGTAGTCTTATTTTATGCTTGAGTCTTCACTTAACTTATTTTGGAAGATGATAAGCTAACGTGTCAATGTATTGGAACAAAATATTTATTTTCTTTTACAAGTTACTTCTTATTTCTACTAAGACAGAGAGAAAGAGAGAGGGGGAGAGAGAGAGGGAGACAGGAAGAGAGTTAAGAGTATCATTACAGTTTATGAAAACATAAGTTTGAAGATGGCATAGAGTCCAAATTAAGTAAAACCTAGGTCTGGCAATAATCTTGGATCCGTAATTAAGTATTCATAATGTAAAATTATTGTTAAAACGATTTATTTACACTGCTTAAGTTACAATAGGTTTGACGTATCCTTGTGGATAAAAACCTCACCAAAAAATTGATAAAAAAAGTAAAGCTTTTGCTGTAGATCTTTTCCTTAGCCTCAAAAATTAAAGATGGTTCGCATACAAGAAACATTACTAAAAAAAAATTAGTATGGAATCAACTATAGTATAGAACCAATTATTCTAAAGAACCAATTATAGTGTGAAACCAATTATGATATGGAACCAATTATAATTATATGGAACCCTTCGTGCGCGAGTCCGACTCACCTTTGACCAATTTTTTTTAAGACAAAACTTACTGTTTTCTCCTAATATGCAATCATAAAATGCACAGTAGCACACACTACAGACTTGTGACGTCACACAGTCTTGAACGTACCCTGACCACGTCACACCACCCTTACAATCTCGTTCGGTTCACAGCACACACGGTAAACCATTTTAGATCCGTAATTCTGTTCAAAGGTGACACAGGTATCTTGCGAGAGAACGTCACCTTTTGTCAAAATTCCTTTGTAGTCGGTGATACCTCCGTAGAATAGAGACTACTGCTGGCACCTGTGTTACTTCAGTTATTTTAGTAACTAAAAGAAACTGTGAATAGATAGTGTGAAAAATTACATAGCGAGAAAATAAGTGACCTTTTCGATTCCTTTTCAATTTGTCAACGGATAATTAAAAATACCGTGAGTTTGTAATAAATCACGTAAAATTGTAAAGTATTTATTTTCGATATCAATCGGTTATCTTGTGTTTATTTCATCACCACTGCTTTCAAATCGGTGAAGGAATCCTAAGTAATCATCCGATGATTTTTTTTTAAGTGGGAAATTATCCAATGAATTCTCCCACTCTTGAGTGGAATGGAAGGGAGGAATGGGGTATGTCAGACTTTTACTGACTCAAACCGACTACTGTAGCCCAAGCACGAATATTTGCGAAAAGTTATTCGTATCGAAATCGAGTAACATTTGTATGAGAATTGTACAGCGCCCCTATCGAGTATAAAAGGTACCAAAATATGGCAGCACGAATGATTTTAGCGCGCTCTGTAGGCCAAGCACGAATATCTAACGAATTCGAATCGAAAATGTATCGACGCCTCGATTCAAAAACAGAGTCTGTCGATAGTAGGCAGCACGAAGCACATTCGAAGCATTATCGAACACTCGATTCAAATTTGAAGGTGACGTCATGCTAATGTAAATAGAGACGCGCCATAGTGAGCAAAATGAACGATTGTTGAATGAATCTTTGCATTCGAAAACTAAATCAAGTTGTTAATATTTTTTTCTCCTTTGATTAAACGTTTTATTATTATTAAATTTAAATAAAAACTGAATGATTTATAAAGAAGAGATCCAAAGTTAATTATTAGACATAGTAAAGTAGCATTATCTTCAGCAATATAACATAGTTTCGGAGATTTTATTTAAAAAAAATTACGGGTACCGAACGCACCCACTTGACATTTTTGATTTTGACATCCGACGCGTGAGGGCGCCAAGAAGGCTGTTTGTTTATGTTTTATGACACGTCCACAACAAAAGTATTTCTGTTTTTTTTTTCTATAAATAATTAAGTAGGTACTTATAAGTGAATAATTAATTATGAGAACTATTGAGTGGCATAAACTTTAGTGTGAAGTATTTTAAAGTGCAATGCTATTTCTATTCCAAAAATGGAGATTTGTCTAAACCTTCAGGCGGCCCACGAGGTCGGAATTTTCATACAAATGAAATGGAAGGAAGTAACAAATAAATTCTTCTAATTAACAAATAAAGCTTATATTTTTATATCTATTTTTAAATTTGGTTTCATTTATGTCCAGTGGGTTAATTCTATTCCTAAGTTTTGCTCTGCGCGTAATTTATCTATAATGATAAAAAAAAAATATATAAGCAACTTAAATCTTTTTCAATCACATTAGTTCTATAGGTACGCAAATCGTGATTGATATCCATAATTTTCTAGTAAATTTGCCGCCAAAAAATAATACATGGTACTACGTTCATACAGTGGCGGTCTTTGCATTTTAAATTATGTTGAGGCTATTAATAATTGTTCGAATAACTTAACAATAATTTTAAAACACTTATATTCACAAAACTAACTCTAAACAAAACATAAAGGCGGTTAAAACTTTAGTTTTAAACTTTTCGAAACCTTTCTCACCGACTATTTTCAAGTGAAAAATGTTTCGAGCATACTCGTTAGCCAGCCTTCGAGAGTTTACGTTACCGTACGTCAAAACGATGTTCGTGCTATCAAAAATCTCACAATTGTTTATAAGTTTCGAGTTTCGTTTACCATGCCGTTTCGATTTCGATTACCAGAGCGCGCTAAAATCATTCGTGCTGCCATATTTTGGTTCCTTATACGCCCGATAGGGGTGCTGTACAATTCTCATACAAATGTTACTCGATTTCGATACGAATAACTTTTCGCAAATATTCGTGCTTGGGCTACTGGTAATCGAAATCGAAACGACATGGTAAACGAAACTCGAAACTTATAAACAATTGAGAGATTTTTGATAGCACGAACATCGTTTTGACGTACGGTAACGTAAACTCTCGAAGGCTGGCTAACGAGTATGCTCGAAACATTTTTCACTTGAAAATAGTCGGTGAGAAAGGTTTCGAAAAGTGTAAAAATAAAGTTTTAACCGTGTTTATGTTTTGTTTAGTGTTTAGTTCTGTGAATAAAAGTATTTTAAAATTATTGTTAAGTTATTGGAACAATTATAATAGACCCAAAATAATTTAAAATGCAAAGACCGCCACTGTATGAACGTAGTAGGTACCATATATTATTTTTTGGCGGCAAAACTAGAAAATTATGGATATCAGTCACGATTTGCGTACCTATAGAACTAATGTGTTTGAAAAAAAATTGAGTTGCTTATATGTTTTTTTTTATCATTATAGAGAAATTGCGCGCAGAGCAAAACTTAGGAATAGAATTAACCCACTGGACATAAATGAAACCAAATTTAAAAATAGATATAAAGCTTTATTTGTTAATTAGAAGAATTTATTTGTTACTTCCTTCCATTTCATTTGTATGAAAATTCCGACCTCGTGAGCCGCCTGAAGGTTTAGACAAATCTCCATTTTTGGAATAGAAATAGCATTGCACTTTAAAATACTTCACACTAAAGTTTATGCCACTCAACAGTTCTCATAATTAATTATTCACTTATAAGCACTTAATTTTTTATAGAAAAAAAAACAGGAATACTTTTGTTGTGGACGTGTCACAAAACATAAACAAACTTAGCCTTGGCGCCTTCACGCGTCGGATGTCAAAATCAAAAATGTCAAGTGGGTGCGTTCGGTACCCGTAATTTTTTTTAAATAAAATCTCCGAAACTATGTTATATTGCTGAAGATAATGCTACTTTACTATGTCTAATAATTAACTTTGGATCTCTTCTTTATAAAACATTCAGTTTTTATTTAAATTTAATAATAATAAAACGTTTAATCGACGGAGAAAAAAATATTAACAACTTGATTTAGTTTTCGAACGCAAAGATTCATTCAACAATCGTTCATTTTGCTCACTATGGCGCGTCTCTATTTACATTAGCATGACGTCACCTTCAAATTTGAATCGAGTGTTCGATAATGCTTCGAATGTGCTTCGTGCTGCCTACTATCGACAGACTCTGTTTTTGAATCGAGGCGTCGATACATTGTCGATTCGAATTCGTTAGATATTCGTGCTTGGCCTACTGTTCTGTCTTTGTGTTCGTTTTAGAATCCCAGGGTAATTTTTCATACAACCTATGGCCCCAGTATGTTTCGACCCTGCTGGGACCCTATGGTTTTGCTGACATCTCCTTGAAGCACTCGTTGAACACTATGTGCTATTGACAACTCGGACTCGATCCCGGCAGTTACCAGAGGGCCAGTCTTCGTGCTACCTATGTACCCATGCTCGCTGGTGGTCCGATGATAGAATGAGGTTGGCTGAATTAGAAATTATGTAATTTTGATGCACACTCCCCGAAATGCAACCGGTAGAGTCTATACTCTCATCATCATCATCATCATCTCAGCCGAAAGACGTCCACTGCTGGACATAGGTCTCCCCAAGCGTCGCCATATCGACCGGTACTGTCTACCGAACTCTATCGGAATGTAAATTACACTTATTCTATTCTGTTCAATATGGCCAAAAGATTCTATCCAATACGGTAAAGTAAACCGTCAATCTTCAGCAGATAGAAAATAGAACTGCAGTTTTTATTTTATTCTAACTCCATGTAAACCACTGTGAGTTTTATACGAAATAAACTGGCTATTACATTCTTTTCAAACAACCGCCATCAAAACATTACGAAAACATTTACGTCGATGTAAATAAGAGCCGTAGCAGACGTAATGCGGGCAATAAAATTGGCATACAATTTGTAAAGAAACGTTCCTTTGTAAAAATAATGTTGTATTTTTAAAGCTCAGCAAATTGTTTGGTAAACAGTATCAAACCTTCTTTTATTAAAATGAGCACGGAAGCTGATTGTGGACGAAGGAACTTTATTACTGGGTTTAATGTTGACCTTGCGGCTAAATGATCAAAGTCGCAGAAGTCATTCTTCAAAGTTAGATAGAAGCCTTCAAAGTTTCAAAGGGTTGGTGTATCATCCATTGTGATGGATTTTCCGAGTTTGGGTTGGTGTATCATCCATTATGGTGCATTAGGCGTACAACAATACGTGTGGTCGATGATTAGGGCTTGGTCCGGACTCTTATAGGGCGTCTGGACGGCGAGCTCCCGGTGGCTAGGGCTGTTTCTTTCGCTAGCAGCAAGCTGCGTAGAAGGTGGCGATCGCCAGCCACTCCTCCTCGCAGGCACCGGACCATGGCCTGTACCAGGGCCCGGTGCGAGAGGTCGCTGCCGCTGATCGCCTACACGAGTATACGTCAGTGCTCCGCCCAAGCAGGGTAAACCTCCACCGTATGCTCTATCGTATTCTCCGAGAAAGCTGAAAATATATGTGTGTACATGCTTGTTACTACCTCACGCTCAAATATCAGAATGGATATAGATAGAATTACCTCTGCATCGTGGATGTGTTCATAAACAAGTTATCTCACATTTCCTTCACTCGACTCAATCTCGACATAGCATTCCTATTGGCATCCTTGAGTCGAGCATCTTTTTCGTTCTCATGGCAACGGAGTTGAGCTCCCATTACCATGTTAGTGCATAAGTCTAAGTTACACACAATGTGTGCATGTAATCAATATTCATGTTTTCCCGACCTAGAGAGCTAAATCGCCTTATTCTAGTCACAAGCACGGTTTGTAGCCCGTCTGCTATTACGTCGGATATAAAGTGCAATTGGATTTACAATATGGTGGGATCAGTGCGCTTCGACTCGAGAAAAAAAATATTTTAAACTTCTTTTTACGTTAAAAACAAAAATGTAAGGCACCGTTGATATATTGGTACCTACTTGTAAATCATCATCATCTACCTGGCCATTTCCCAATTATATTGGGGTCGGCTTCCAGTCAAACCGGATTAAGCTGAATACCAGTACTTTACGAGGAGCGGCTGCCTACCTATCTTGTACCTACTTGTAAATGATAAATATTTATTTGTTAATAAAGTTTTTAATCCGTCGGGTTTCCACGACCCTCATCAGGTCATTGGGCCTCCTTGTGGGAGGCCTTCCACCTGAACTAGTGAGGGTTGTGGAAACCTGATGGATGCGAGACTCACAAGACAGGTCTTTTTGGTGACCCTTACAGGGGGGGGGGGTTCAATGTCTAGCAGTCTTTCGGCTGAAATGATAATAATGATGAAGTTTTTAACAAAAGGCACGGTTGAAGCATTGGGTGACTTAACACCTGCTACGCTGCATGTTGCAGTTTCGTACACACAGAACCGTTATTTTTATGGCTTAGTACGCCAGATACTAGTTCCGGGCTGAGGTGTTTTGTATAAGTGACGTACAGCGTTGCGCCACCAGTGTATGGTGGATGTCCCACCCATACATACAAAGCGTTTCGGAACACATTTATTATGCGTACAGTGAAGTAGTGGAATTCCCAGCCGGAGTTTGTATTTCCTGATAGCTATAACCTAGGAGTCTTTATGTCAAGAGTAAATAAGTTACTTCTAGGCAAGCCTGCTTAAATATCGAGCACATCATCGCTTATCATCAGATGAGACAGTGGTCCTGCGTAATTGGCTAATCTCCGTTGAAACTACCCACCGTGACCGAAATTCACTTAGGAGATTATTAGCTCAGAAAGTGATTCCATTTACAGACGGTATATACGAGAATGTATATTAAACATACGTTTCGAATGATAGCATATCATAAGCAGGCTTATAATGTTCCTACTGCCCGTCAGGTATCAGGCCTCCTCCTTAGGAAATGGAATAGGTCGTAATTCAGCACGCAGGTTCTGAGCGGATTGGTGGATAACACTTGTCTTTAAATTTTAGTTTCGAAGACATGCCTCACGCAGTTTTCCGCACCGTTTTGAGAGCAGTGGTAATGAAATAATTGTGGGTTAAGCTCGCCTGTGTACATCAATTGTCCTATTTTATTTTTGTAAATGTTGTGTACAATAAAGAATAAAGAAATAGATTTCAAAACAAGCCCTGAAATGATTCTTACTTATACTAGCTGGAACCTTAAATAAATAATTTGGAAATAGTGCGAACAGGGCACTGATATTGTTAGTAATAGCATCTCACTGCCAGCAAGACGATTCTGTGCTCTATGCATACCACATTTTACACGAAAAATACAACCATTCTTTTTCCAAAAAAAACTCTTTACATTGTTTCAATGTAGCCAACGCTAACACGTTCAGTTAGAACAACTGCATATATTAAATATTCATTGTTTTTCATATTTTCTATGCATGAGAATGTTGCCACGTCTTACAAAACACGTTCCTTCTGAAATATTTACTCTGTGGTGGTTATGCTAGCAAATATCCTGAGATATGAAATATGATCTTTGCGTGAAATGTGTCTGCGTATGTCGAGGGTGTTGTCGTAAAAATAATAGCGATAGCAGTCATCTGTTTTGTTTTCAGAGAGATCATTTTATCGTTGCTACTTTATGAATGTTTGTCTCTATTCAGTCTATAAAAAGATTGTGTTAAATATTTATTTAGTCAGGGTTGTGGGGATATTTAAAGGAGTAAGTGTGGTCTTGGAATGCAAAAAGCATTAAGAAACCAACTTTGAGTGTGTGGGTTATAGTCAGCAATAGTCTTAATGGAGTGAGTGATTTTTCAATCCAATTGGAGCTGGATAAGTTAAGTGTTTTGTCACTCAGTTTTGCCGAGAGAAAACTAATTAGTTAGTGACACTCTCAAATGTGCAAAAATTTGGTCGTTTTGGTACTTAGAATAGCGAATAATATTACCAAAATGATTATTTAAATGTATTATTTTAATTTAATCCTAATGTTGGATTAAATTTAGTGATTTAAGTATTTATTTTGTAACTATGTTGCTGTGCCCTTACATCCATAAATGTCCCTTAGCTTTAAGCCTATTGTGACATCCATTATGGTATGCAAATAAATGAAATGAATTGAAAAAAAGTATTTTGTTGACGAAAAACAAAAATGTTTTTCTTTTACATCGTATTTCTTTTTAATACAAAAAAAACTGGATATCAATACGCAGTGATTTAACAATCCATGTACAAAGGCTTAACTATACAATGAGTATTTTCCGGGAAACTTTTGACTGACAGAGAGAGAGATCACTTTTGAGGGTAGGATCTAGTTTAAACCTAGTCTAGGCTAAAAATACCAACTTATATACGAATATTATGTCAGGAAAATTTCAGAAACAATTTCACAAACTATAAAAAATATTTTTCTTTGAACGTGATTTTACTAAAACATTCAATGCCTATATTTACCTATTTATAAAATATTTATTTATAAAGGATAACGTATCACAGAAATCCTCGTTTTCCTAGAACACAAAAGGTAACTGAACGTACAAAGATTAAGACCACACGTCTTAATCAGTAAAAAATTGACACGTATTTTACACACTATAAAGTATAAGAATACTTTTTATTGGAACTGAAATACGTGTCATGGGACGATTTCTCTCCTTAAAAAAAGTTAGTAAATAATAAAAAAAGTAATACTTCTGACAATCTCTTCATGACTTATAAGCCACCAGAAATACAGATGTAGATTGTCAGAAGCATAACGTCTTCATTGCGTAATCAAATAAGTGTCACAGTACACAAAATACTTATCCACTTCAATAACACAATCATAAGATAAAATGATAAATTAATAAACACCGTCAACATAGAAAACCGGTAGATTCGTGTTCACAAACACATGCGATATTCTGTGGTACCGTTAGCAAATATCCTCGGAGATGAAATATGATCTTTACGTGTAATGTATCTGTAGTGTGTTTAAGGCAACTGTGTTTGGCTAGTCCCTGTTGCGACGTTCTCTGTTCTGCAAGCTGGTTGTAACAGCTTTTACACTAATATCTTTGTTGTACAAATAATTGTACATCTAACTGGAATAATGCGCACACTTAAACCGGATTTACATTACGAAACTAGTGTCATGCATGATAAAACTAGTTTTGTGAAACTAATTTCAGCACATGTGAAACTTCTTTCGTTTAAATTATAATGTCGTGAAATTATCAGTATCGCGGAGATAATGACCCTGTCAAAATCGAAGATGCTGTCGCGACACTAGTTTCGCGCGCGTCGCATTTACATGATGAAATTAGTTGCATGACATTAATTTCACAAAAAATATGCGCATGGCACGAAACTACTCCAGTGTCACGAAAGTAATGCATGCATTGTAAAACTGAACGTTTACACGTGAAATTACTGGTGAAATTAGTGTCATAAAACTAATTTCATGACATTAGTTTCGTAATGTAAATCGGGCTTATTACACAATTCAAACACTGAGTTATGTAGTTACTCAGATACCCGCGAAACGAGACACAATAGTAAAACAATAACAGCGCGGTCTCATAGGACCGGTTGGGGATTCAAACGTTAATTTATCTGTATTTCAAGATTCTGTCATTAAAAGGGGGTTAAAACTGTATATAGGTCACTTTTTTTCGGCCTCATTGCTGGGAGATGTTTAAACAAATCTTGATTTAATTGCATTTTCTAAAATACATCATTATCTTTCTGCCTTTGTCCGTTATTTCTTGAGGTCGATGCAACACGTTTTTTCCTTTTATTCTGTCTTCCGTAACGCATTCACTGACTTTCTTTCCTTTCATAATACGTCTTTTATTTAGCTTTCATGTCTCTTAAATTCAAAACACAAAGTCAATTTTTATTTATTCTACAAAACGGTAGCTAGGCTTAGGAAAGCTAGCGCACGGACAATTAGTCCTTTCTAAAAATGACCGACAAGTAACTACATGGTTACTCTTCTCCCACATTCTATAAGAAATATCATAGCATTTGCATCACTGCTTACCATCAGGTGGGATCGCAGTCAAGCACTATACTCCGTCAGTTTAGGTAGTTAACTAAAGGTAAACAATCTTGGTATGTCTTTTATCTAAAAGTTGTCTATAAATTGTATATAAAAATCTTTGCGACTAGGTATTTACCTAAATCGATGTTAGCTAATAAACTCAATTATTTAATCTTATCTTTGTGTATATTATATACTATATATAAAGAAACATACCAAGATTGCTTATTGCTATATTAAAGATTTATATATATATCTTTAATATAAAGAAACATACCAAGATTGCTTACCTTTAGTTAACTACCTAAACCGACAGAGTATAGTTTATAATTCATTAAAAAAAAACAGATCAAGAGTCTACCAAGTACCTTTCCTTACTAAACATATTAGTACGAGTACATACGAGCCATCAGTCTTTCAAGTACCTAACATTATTAACAATTTAATACCCCAACACCCAAATTCAAAGTCCTTTTACCCCTGAACAAATCCTCACAAGATCAAAACCAATACATTCCATTTTATTCCGATCAGAGTCTTCAAACATGCAAATGCCAACCTGCGTAGCTCGGAGACATTTACAAAAGACAATTTCTCAAAGTAGGTACACTGGAATTGATACGACAGTCTTCAGGAGATAATCCCTTCTTCGCGTTCAATTACACGTTCCGATGTCAACGGAGGGTAGGACAGGGAGTATGGAGGGAATGGAGGTTTAATGTAAGTTGAAGTTTTGGTTTGAAGAGATGATATTGTGGTTGTAATTTGACAAAAGCATCTTATTCTGCCTAGTTGAAGAATCAATGTCTCTTTTTTAAAACATTATGTAGCTTCTCTCAGTCTGAGGGAAGCGATTAAGAGTGTTAGACTTTTACTGACTAAAATCTACCTGTATTTCTTTAGTTACTTTTTGCGTTCCAAAGCCGCTACAATTCTTCGGGACAATCTTGCAGACTAGTTAGTTTAGTCAAACTGCCGGTTTTATCAAAGGGGATCGTGTTTCCTAGCTACTGAATTGTAAAGTTCGGATTGGCAGCCGCTCCATGTTAAAATATTCAGTTGCATCTGGTTAGACTGGAAACTGGCTCCAAAATAGTTTGGGGAAGGCTAGGCAGTCGAATTGAACTTGATTACTGAAACAATGTAAACTCCTAAGTTTGTACACGATTTGATTTAAGCAATTTCTAAACTGTATTATTGTGCCTAAACTTAGAGATTTCTGGCGCCGTGGTATGATTTTTGTAACTTTTGAGTATTTACTTAATTTGGTACAGATAATGTCAAGGTTTTCAGTACTGTGAAAGCGTTTATGAAAGTAATTTTCTATGAAAGAAAATAAAACCCAATCCCAACATAGTTGTAATAGAAATAAATATTTCAATAAGCTTACAAATATCATTGGCATTCCATTTACTACAACTCCCACTAAAAGCAGTTTGTTCAAACGGCTCTTCAGACGAAGATTTTAAGCATTCCTCTTACTTACTTTGTGACCTGAATTTGTCAGGATTTTTACGACATACCACGACGCCTTCCATCCGAAATGGTAGGCAGAGGTTTACCATGGCGCCGCCAAAATGTAATTTTATCAAATTATATTAAAGGAAAAACTGACTGGCTGATATAACAAAGCACAGCCCAAACTACTGGGCTTAGGAGTGTGAAATTTTGCATAAGGTTTCCTTTTATGACATAGGCAAGCATTAACAGAAAATTCTCTAAAATTCCCCCTTGGTCAATCCCGTTTGATTCCAAGGTCAAAAGGTTCAAGAGGTCTAAAGTTTGATGCAATCGTTGATGGTGAAGCACAAATATGCAGATTATTCATGAATCCCCGACCGGTCTCATGCGACCGCGCTGTTATTGTCTTACTATTGTGTCTCGTTTCGCGGGTATTGATAGGTTAGGAGCATATTCACTCTAGATTTCTAGGCACCTAAATGATAAGTAAATGGAAGATAGGAATTTGAACTTATAATAGTTCTAAGAATCTGCAAGTTCCTGCAGAATTTCATAAACGCTGAAGTAAATGCTTTGCCGTTTAAACCTATTCAATTCTATTTACAGTAAGAACTTCGTGGCCTTTTAGTAGTTACTAGAGTAGCTCGAGAAAATTAAATTGAAAAAAATATTTAAACAGCTATTAAAAATATTTTAAAGGAGCAAGTAGTTATAGAGTTTTTAGTTAATTCTTCTTTATACGAGTCTACATTTTGAAATAGGCATATTAGAATCATTGCCTTTTGTTTCAGAATCACTGATTATGTTCTTAGTTAAACAGTTATATTTATAATACTCGTATTATAATAGCATCATGCTCAGTAGACATATTGAAAAGCTGATTTAAAATTTAAATATACCTTCGAAATTTTTGAATAAAAATCCTGCTAATTTGCGTATAACTAACATATTGTTGTTTTTATTTTATTTATGATGAATGAATAGTTGAATACATTCAAAACTATTTAACTGATTTTAAAATTCTTTTGTCAGTAGAACTATAGATGATCATCATCTGCCTAGCCTTTTCCCAACTATATTGGGGTTGGTTTCCAGTCTAAAAAAGTAACTGGGGTAACACGGTACTTTATGGCAAGACTGGAGTCAGATTTACTGGCTTCTGACTCTCCGTAACGACTGCCAAAGATCTACAAGTGACAGCCGGGACCTATGGCTTAACGTGCTTTCCGAGGCACGAGGCACCTATCCACAAACCAACCTTGGCAAGCGTTGCACAGAGCCGCAGAGTTCACGTTCTAAATGGTTAATTGCCTACTCTATGGGTAAAGTCGTTAGTTTACTTCATATTGCGATAAAACCAAAATGAAAATGATTTGTTCTTCAAAAAACCAAATTAGGGCTGATAATCGCCTTTAGTATTTGCCTCTTTTTTTGTTGGGTAACCACCAAATACCTTCTCCCACTCTAGGTGGACCGAGAGAGAGTATCAGACTTTTACCAACTAAATTCCACAGTCTTCTTTTAGTTGCAATTTACATTCTAGGGCGACTAATATTGGCACACCATGATTATTACTATGATAAATTCACTCTAAGCGCAAGCGCTTTACGCAGGTCCTAACCGAACATGAGTGTTTCAGGAGGTAGATGTTTTGGATTCGGCGGGAAGACACGGTGGACCTTACGATCGAAGTTACCCCGCTAGGGCGGATTACCGCCGTACTGTTTGCGGGTCAAAATCAGAATCCTCCTACCCTAGTTCAGATCATGGTATGAGCTGGGAGGAGGAATGGAAAGCAGTCACCTCCTAGAGTGAAGCAACGTGGCTGAAACCGTGCGAAACAGGACATCCTTAGACCCCTCCCATCGCCACTTGGACACTTCCCAGGTGTCATATGTATAGGGCGTTTACCGATCACCATCATTTTTTTGTGTTTATATTACCTGTTTATTCAGGCAGGAATTTTCTGGTGCGGTATTTGACTGACACCCTAATACACCAAATAAATGTTTTTCTTTAGTGAGAATAATAAACGAATTCTTGTGTGCGAGTATTTTCACCTAGTCGACTTCACATGCTGATGATCGAACGCAGTCTGTAAACTCTCGATTTTTACGGGTAGAGCATGCAGAGCAGTAAAAAATACCCACTTTGTTCCTTTAGAATACGAACAATTTTCCAGCTATCGAAGCCCTTTAGGGCCGTTCTCTTATGCGTATCTCTTTTAGGTGCGCGTGGCACATAACGCAACGTCAGTCGACTAAGACCAGTCTTTATTCAACAGCGAAATGCCAATAGTGCACCGTCCAAAACTCCGCGCTAACGGTATCATGGAATCGCCCTGCGACTCGTAATGCCAAGGGCATCATCTTTGCGCTTTCTGCTACCTTCTTCGCTTCATTTGCGGAAGGAAGTGATGACTGCTTTCCATACCTTCTCTCTCTGTACCAGGACTGGACGTGAGAGGTCGTTACTGCTGATCACCTCCACCCGGAGTCCTGAAATGCAAGGCGAAGAAGGAACATACAAAGGTGTGGGTTTTGGTCAGTGAAAGTCTGACATCCCTTCGTGCTCCTTCCTAGAGTGGAAGAAATCACCTAAAATATAAATCGCCTTTAGTTAAAAAAAATTAAATGGATGTTTGTATTTTGAAAGGAAATCGTTTGTCTTAGTATGGTCATGTGAAGAGGAGGGATTAAAAGCACGTTACCAAAAGAGTTCTGAATTTACATGTGGATGAATGGAGAAGGAGAGGAAGGCCAAAGAAAAGATGGATGGATTGTGTAAGGACTGATATGAAAGAAAAGGGCAGATGATAGTGTGACGGACGACAGGACAGAATGGAACAAGAAAACGTGTTGCGCCGACCCCAAGTAATACGGGATAAGAGCAGGAAGAAGAGGAAGGATGTCATTGTTTGTATTTTGAAAACGGGGTGCAACTCCGCAGTTGTAAAATTTGTCACCATGGTTTTTTTTTGGTTAAACAATAATAATAATATTTTTAGGTAATATGTTTGTTAAAAAATTTGTGAGAATGCAAAAATATGTGAAAAAAAATATACAAAAATTAAAAAAATTTAAAACACCTCCTGGGATTCGAACCACCACCGTGTTACGTCCCAGTCTAGTCATTAATCAATCACGCTGCAGTGTTCGATGAAAATTAAGCAAAATAGACGTTCTCATATAAATGTCATAAATGACTGCCCCGCTCTTCGTCGATGATAGCGTGATGATTTTCATTTCAGTAGATAAATTTGCAGCTAAATGGACTAATGTAACATTGTAGTATGTGAATTTCGTGGACGTTTGGATTTTATAACGTGTTTTGATTAGTTTTTACAAAATATTTGGGAAAAATCAAATAGGAATGTTGATTTTCTTATGAAAAAATGGTAAAAGTATTTTTTTTTCCAAAAACAATAAGATAAAACATTGACAGAAATTTAAATTGTAGGTGGGATTCGAACTCGGGGCAACTCGTTCAAAACCGACAAAATGCAATATTGCTCACCCCCCATAGCAAATAGCGTGATAAAATATAGCCTAAAGCAAAAAGGATACATAATTCTTATAGGACATAAGAATTATGTATGCAAAATTTGAACAGGATCGGTTCAGTAGTTTTGGCGCCATTTGCGGCAAACGATGCACAATTTTACTGTTTTATTATATGTATAGATTATATCCTGTCAACCTTTACTAAATAAATATTATTGTGTGTATGCACGTACGTAAGTGAAATATTAATTTGTAGGTACCCCCAAAATGTGGTCACCCTACACACTGAATTTACAAGAAAATAGTTAATGATGGTTTTTTCAGAATCTAAAGCATATACATTGCTGAATTGTACTGGTATATTTAGCAGAAATTACTGCTAAATGTTAGTATATCTGGCTTTAGATTACCTTGAGATTTCAGGTGGCTACAGTCAAACATATATAATTAGAACGTCAGGATTGAGGAGCCATATTAAAAGTATTGTATTTTCTTTCATTTTAGTGCTACAGAAGCGAAATTTTTAGACGGTTATGTGCTAAATAGCTGCTAAATGCTGCTAAATTTTCATAAATGTGCATCCATTACTTAACGAGTTTTCAGGTGGCTCCTCAATCCAGACGTTTAGATTGAGGAGCCATATTAAAAGTATTGTATTTTCTTTCATTTTAGTGCTACAGAAGCGAAATTTTTAGACGGTTATATGCTAAATAGCTGCTAAATGCTGCAAAATTTTCATAAATGTGCATCCATTACTCAACGAGTTTTCAGGTGGCTCCTCAATCCAGACGTTTAGATTGAGGAGCCACCTTTGCATTAAAATAACTAGTGATATATTTTGCTGCTAAATCTAGAATTCGTGCTGCAAAATAATCTACACTGCTGCTAAATAATGGTGAGATCAGATTTAAAAAATCTGATGTGGCTCCTCAATCCTTACGGACATTGATGAAATTAGTTGCATGACATTAGTTTCACAAAAAATATGCCCATAGCACGAAACTACTCCAGTGTCACGAAAGTAATGCATGCATTGTAAAACTGAACGTTTACACGTGAAATTACTGGTGAAATTAGTGTCATAAAACTAATTTCATAACATTTGTTTCGTAATGTAAATTGGGCTTATTACACAATTCAAACACTGAGTTATTTAATTTATCTTTATTTCAGGATTCTGTCATTAAAAGGGGGTTAAAACTATATATAGGTCACTTTTTTTCGGCCTCATTGCTGACAGATGTATAAACAAATCTTAATTTAATTGCATTTTCTAAAATACATCATTATCTTTCTGTTTTTTTTCCGTTATTACTTGAGGTCAATGCAACACGTATTTTCTTTTATTCGGTCCTGTCTTCCGTGGAGCTCGTGGCTAAATAATAACAGCCGCACAGGTCGATCTTCAAGGTTAAGCAACGCTTGCCTAGGTTGGTCTGTGGATGGGTGACCATCTTAACATAACGAGTTTCCTCCGTGCCTCGGAAAGCACGTTAAGCCGTTGGTCCCGGCTGTCATTTGGAGATCTTTGGCAGTCGTTACGGATAGTCAGAAGCCAGTAAATCTGACTCCAGTCTTGCCATGAAGTACCGTGTTACCCCAGTTAATGGGTTGTGGAGGTCTGGTAGGCAGCCGCTCCTCGTAAAATACTGGTATTCAGCTGGATCCGGCTTGACTGGAAGCCGACCCCAATATAGTTGGGAAAAGGCTAAGCAGATGATGGTCCTGTCTTCCGTCACGCAATCACTGACTCTCTTTCTTTTTATAATAGGTGCGTCTTTTCTTTGACTTCCATCTCTCTCAAATTCAAAATACAAACTCGATTTTTATTTATTCTACAAAACGGTAGCTAGGCTTAACCCTAAGCCTATTAGGGAAGCTAGCGCACGGTTCCAATTAGTCGTTTTCTATGAAGAAGGACCGACAAGTAACTCCATGGTTACTCTTCTCCCACTCCATTCACACATTCTCTAACGCCCGTTTTCAATAAGCTATCTATCTACAGTTGCAGCTACTAAAGATAAACAAATCCATCCTTTTGCCCTTACTTGCTTTCCTATAACCTACCGACGGATAGCATTTCCTACCAAAAGTTGTGGATTGATAAATAGAATCTTACTGTTTATCGGGGATAGCTATCTATCTATGAACTGCGATAGGTTATTGAAAACGGGCGTAACAAAAAAAGATCAAGAGTCTACCAAGTACCTTTCCTTACTAAACATATTAGTACGAGTACATACCAGCCATCAGTCTTTCAAGTACCTAACATTATTAACAATTTAATACCCCAACACCCAAATTGAAAGTCCTTTTACCCCTGAACAAATCCTCACAAGATCAAAGCCAATACATTCCATTTTATTCCGATCGGAGTCTTCAAACATGCAAATGCCAACCTGCGTAGCTGGGAGACATTTACAAAAGACAATTTCTCAAAGTAGGTACACTGGAATTGATACGACAGTCTTCAGGAGATAATCCCTTCTTCGCGTTCAATTACACGTTCCGATGTCAACGGAGGGTAGGACAGGGAGTATGGAGGGAATGGAGGTTTAATGTAAGTTGAAATTTTGGTTAGAAGAGATGATATTTTGGTTGTGATTTGACAAAAGCATCATATTCTACCTAGTTGAAGAATCAATGCATTTTTATTAAATGCTGTGAAAAATCATTTAGTAGCCTCTCAGTCTCTTCAGTCTGAGTGAAGCGATTAAGAAGATTTTTATTGCTTAAAATAAACGTGTGTTTTGTCATTGTCAGTCGCTTTTTACAATTTCAAGTTCCTTTGATTGTCCCAAAGAGCTGCGACAGTTCTTTGGGACAATTTTGCAGACTAGTTAGTTTAGTCTAACTGCCGGTTTTATCAAAGGGGATCGTGTTTTCTAGCTACTGAATTGTAAAGTTCGGATTGGCAGCCGCTCCATGTTAAAATATTCAACTGCATCTGGTTAGACTGGAAACTGGCTCCAAAATAGTTTGGGAAAGGCTAGGCAGTTGAATTGAACTTGATTAGTTAAGAAACAATGTAAACTCCTAAGTTTGTTTACGATCTGATTTAAGCAATTTCTAAACTGTATTATTGTGCCTAAACTTAGAGATTTCTGGCGCCGTGGTATGATTTTTGTAACTTTTGAGTATTTACTTAATTTGGTACAGATAATGTCAAGGTTTTCAGCACTGTGAAAGCGTTTATGAAAGTAATTTTCTATGAAAGAAAATAAAACCCAATCCCAGCATAGTTTTAATAGAAATAAATATTTCAATAAGCTTCCAAATATCATTGGCATTCCATTTACTACAACTCACACTAAAAGCAGTTTGTTCAAACGGCTCTTCAGACGAAGATTTTAAGCATTCCTCTTACCTACTTTGTGACCTGAATTTGTCAGGATTTTTACGACATACCACGGCGTCTTCCATTCGAAATGGTAGGCAGAGGTTTACCATGGCGCCTCTAAGGTATAATTTTTAAATCCCCGACGCAAAAACGACGGGGTGTTATAAGTTTGACGTGTCTGTGTGTGTAAATGTATGTCTGTCTTTGGCATCGTAGCTCCCAAATGGATGATCTGATTTTAATGAGGTTTTTTTGTTTGAAAGGTATATCATTCGAGAGTGTTCTTAGCTATGTTTGGTGGAAATCGGTTCAGGTCTTTAAGGTCATCAGGACCTGAGAGGTGGAGATTAGTCGAGGGTTTGTTTTAAATTTTAAATTTATATCAAATTAAATTAAAGGAGAAACTGACTGGCTAATATAACAAAGCACAGCCGACACTACTGGGCCTAGGAGTGTGAATTTTTGCATAAGGTTTCCTTTTATGACATAGGCAAGCATTAACAGAAAATTCTCCAAAATTCCCCCTTGGTCAATCCCGTTTAATTCCAAGGTCAAAAGGTCCAAGAGGTACAAAGCTTGATGCAATTGTTGATGGTGAAGCACAATTATGCAGTTTATCCATGAATCCCCGACCGGTCTCATGCGACCGCGCTGTTATTGCCTTACTATTGTGTCTCGTTTCGCGGGTATTGATAGGTTAAGAGCATATTCACTCTAGATTTCAAGGCACCTAAATGATAACTAAATGGAATATAGGAATTTGAACTTATAATAGTTCTAAGAATCCGCAAGTTCCTGCAGAATTTCATAAACGCTGAAGTAAATGCTTTGCCGTTTAAACCTATTCAATTCTATTTACCGTATAAACTTCTTGGCTTTTAGTAGTTAATAGAGCAGCTCGCGAAAATTAAATTGAAAAAAATGTTTAAACAGCTATTTAACCTTTAAGTACCGACGTGCACTTTTTGTAACGTTAGTACCGACGTGCGGTCTGACAGACCGCGGTAAAAATTCCGTGTTTTTTTTAACAAAAGTGAATATTTGATTAAATTTCTGTGCATTATGGTTAAAAATAAAGGGTTGTAAGAAAAAATAAGTATAGAAAGAAACTCAAATTATTTGTATTTTGTAATATAAGGCGATAACAACATTTGGCCTGAGAAAGGAGGAAAATCCGGCTATTCGATATAAAAAATCAAAACAAAAAGAATACAGCTCACAGAAAAACAAAAATATTTTTTTTTGTATCAAGATTATTATAACTTTTATAAAAAATATATATCAAGTATATAAACCTTCAGAAAAATAAAATGTCCACTGCCCAACTACACTTTAAATTTTTAGCTTAGTCAATTCACACTTGGCTATCGTACTGTAAAAAAAACATGTTTTTTGCGCGGATAACATAGCGTGTTTATTTCCTTTTATTTTTGGGTAGATAAATCAACTTTTTCAGCTTGATTTTTAGGTGTATCTGGCTTATCAGAACCAAATACTCGCCAAAGTCACAATCCCTCGTGAAAAACTTGGATTCGATTTATTTGCATTTCTGGGATTTCTTTGAGTACCATAAATCTGTCCCAGGACTGCCTGAAGCCCCTGACGTGAAATTTAAATATTTTTGTAAAAATAACAATAAACTGTAAGGAAAACAAAACAAAAAAAAACTTACGTAAGTACCGACGTGCGGTCTCAGAGACCGCTTTGGAATTTCAAACAGTAATTACTCACCAAATGCGAATGTGACGATACCACTTTCTGCATCTAAATCATCATGGATACTGTTCTTACAGCTACTTAAAAGCGGCGATTGATATTCCTCAGCCAAAGGCGTAAACTAACAAGTGAAGTACCTGCCGCGGTCTAATAGACCGCACGTCGGTACTTAAAGGTTAAAATATACCTATAGAGTTTTTAGTTCATTCTTCTTTACACGAATCTACATTGTGAAATGGGCAATGGGCTTGGGCATATTAGAATCAATGCCTTTTGTTTTTCGACTCGCGGATTATAATATTTTTAGTTAAACGATTCTAGTTATAAAACTCGTATGTTCATTTAAAATTTTAACAAGCTGATTGTAATTTAAATTCGCCTTCAAAAATTTTAAATAAAAAACCTTCTTTATTAACGAGTAAACGAATCAAATTGCTATTTTTGTTGCATGTAATTATGTTTGCTTTTACATGTAACGAATATAATTATTCAAAAACTATTTAACCGATTTAAAAAAAAAAATTATCTGTAGAATGCTACTATAGATCATAGTCAAAATTGTATCTTTTACTTCATTGCCATAGCCATATTTTTTACTTTCATGCTGGACAATCTGCTGACAGAAGCTTTATAACGAGGCTCAATTTTATTTATTTATTCACATAACAATTTGCATTATGTTTGAATTATTTCGTACATTCATTAATTTATGGCAGCTAAAATAATAAATTGTGAATTCCAAGCAGTAAATTAACACTAAATAAACATTTAGTATACCAAGACACCTTTTTTGGTAAAGATTTCACTTACACGTTACAATATCTTTTGAAATATAAATTCTTAAAGACACACACATAGTGTGAGTGAGTAAATAAACAGTAAAAAATAAATATTAACACCCCACACACAACACATGTCCTTCGTACTCCTTTATTAGTTCTTTATTAAAAAATAATTAAATTTTAACAAAAATGTTGGTATTCAAAAGTACCATTATATTGTATGTTACTTGACTGTCACTTCATCATAAATACACCTCAACTGAAATTAGAAATATACATACTCAAACATACTTAACGCTCCAAATTTTTTTATTGTCCAAACACGTAAACTTATCTTAAAATTGAACTTTTCATCAGCTGTTATGCAACAGCTACTCGTAGCTGAACCACGGTAAGGTACTCCCCTACCTTAGCAGTAAATATGCCAAGATTATTTTAAGTCTGAAAATAAATTGGCTAAATGATAAGCCAAAGGCCGATGTCAACTTAGGGTAATGGAAAAAGATTTTTCTGATATTTTCAGGTGGGTATTATACAGGTAGACTTAAGTTACCTTTTTAGTATCTCCCTAGTCCTTTTTTTATGATTTCGGGTAGGATTTTGGCATAATAGAATCTTTCAAGCGTGTTGGAGAAAAGATAGCATATTTGAGCCTTTGTGGACATCGTTTTGATCGATGGACTCAAGCGTGAATGAAAATGTAGAATTGATGTTATTTTCAAGAATAGTTTAGTGCGTACCTGCTTACGTAGTGTTATGAAAGAAATTTAATAGAACTAGAACTTAATTAACCTATCACATACCCGTGAAACGAGACACAATAGTAAGACAATAACAGCGCGGTCTCATGAGACTGGTCGTGGATTCATGAACTAAATTTAAAATGGTATTACAATAAAAACATGGAAACAGATAAAAAAAAAATATTCTCAATAAGAAATATATAATCCTTACTATCAACGGACGCGTTGCCTTATAGACGCGTATTCATCATTATAAGCTTACATGAAACTTACACATATAGAACTATGAAACTCCATCAACGATGCTGCAACGACACGACGCTACGACGCTTTCGCTTCGTCGATACAGTTCAATCACAAATCTAAGCATTTAAATAAATAAATAAAAAATATATCTTTTTCAAATGAACTATAATTGGCCATGATTTTTCACAAAACTAATAATTTTGGTCGTTTTTACTTCAGGAAATGTGTGCTCCAAAAGGAGGTCAACGGTAGAACTATTGCCGTTGCACTTGAGAGCCTTGAAGTGGGGCGTTTGCGGTCGGTCCCTTTTTTATAACACTTTAACCTTTATTATAGAGCGGTCAACCCGAGATACATTTCCATACAACCGCTCTTATGTGATTATAACGATATTACACATTTCTT
This sequence comes from Mythimna separata, assembly GCA_030763345.1. Classification (NCBI taxonomy): domain Eukaryota; kingdom Metazoa; phylum Arthropoda; class Insecta; order Lepidoptera; family Noctuidae; genus Mythimna; species Mythimna separata. The sequence continues at coordinate 5,420,910 of CM061191.1, forward strand.
CAGATATTTTGGGAATTCAGATATGTTGTGGATATTATATAGGTTTCTATTGGAATCAAAACATAAATTCGTTTCTTCTTCTTCTTAGCGTGTCGATGGCAACACTAGTCAAATACCTTGTATGGGCACTGGACGGAATTGCTGTGGCCGAGTACTGACTCGGACACAGCAATTCTGTCCACTGATGCTGTCATTAAGTCCTCACGGGAATAGGTAACAGGGCGCGTGATGCAGGATGGGAGGTGGGACATGGTCTATGGAGAGACGCCGCACAAACACTGAAGATCAGAGAAGTGTGGGAATCCCCATCTTAAACCCTATAAATTCGTGTAAAACTAATCTAAAAAAGACCTCTGAAAATCTGCTATTTTTCATGGACTTTGATCCGTCCTGATGTATTAATAAAAAAAATATCTCTAAGAACCACATATGTATTTCAATGGAAGTTCAGAGTGATTAAATTATTTACCAAAAACTTTTAAGATTATTAAAAAACACGTTAATACGTGTTGTTGTGTTGTGTCCAGAAATCCTGGATGAAGTTTTGTGAAATATAATCGAGTAAATGAAATACTGTCATTTACTCGAATATATTTCACAAAACTGAAAGAAGATTGGCAAAACCCCATGTACTTTCAGTATCACATACAGGCTTAACATTCAATAGAATGAATATATGGTTTAGAATGCTACAATAGAGTATAACAAAATATGTAATGGTAAGACATACATTAGAGTTGGGGATATAAAATGATTTATAGACATAACCTCAAAATGGACCACCAAAAATAATACAAGGTACCTACCTAATTATGTAACTTAGAGCTTGACCAGAAGGGGCGAATTCATCGCGATTCTCTCGTGCGTATCACGCGCGACCGTTGCGCCCAGAAAGAGCGTATCAACGCTGGAGCATTCAACAATTCCGTATTAAATGTAGGTGCTCAATTTCCCTGGATATGTGCACTCGCTCTGGAGTTCGCGCGTTTAACTGGATGCAACAAGGTGTCCCTAGTATCTCGACTCGCGTGTAATACGCGCGAGTTGAGGGTCTGGCGTTGTGCACGCGATTTAAGCGCGTATTTGGAATTCGCGCGATACTTGTGGACGCGACGTATTTGTGCTAATATCTTACTAGTATATTACTAGCGCGCAAATGATTTCGCGCGAAACGTTTCTAAACGAATTCGCTTCTTCTGGACAAGGTTTTAAGGCAGACCCTTAAGCGTCGTCCTATTTAGCTAACTATCATACGATTGAACGATGTGATTTCGTCGCACGATGAGATTAGTTTTATCGACGAAACCTTGTGCTCGCGCGATGATTTACAAGCTTCTATTAGGACACTCTAAAGAATGTGTGTTTAATCACATCGTTCAACCGTACGATGGTTAGGGTCAGCTCACACCGAGACGCGACGCTGCGCGCACATTTTAATAGAGTGACTCAAAATATAACTTTATTTACTACGCGAAAAGATACACATTTCATTGTGAGAATTTAGAATACGTTGCTTCATGCAGCGCTGCACCTCTTGATGCCGCGCGGCGTCTCGTAACAGGTAAAAAACAAAACCATAGTATTTATAACATTTTTTTATTATAATTGTAACAATACATTGTCAAGAAATCTTAGGAGCTCGTGGCTAAATAATAACAGCCGCACAGGTCGATCTTCAAGGTTAAGCAACGCTTGCCTAGGTTGGTCTGTGGATGGGTGACCATCTTAACATAACGAGTTTCCTCCGTGCCTCGGAAAGCACGTTAAGCCGTTGGTCCCGGCTGTCATTTGGAGATCTTTGGCAGTCGTTACGGATAGTCAGAAGCCAGTAAATCTGACTCCAGTCTTGCCATGAAGTACCGTGTTACCCCAGTTAATGGGTTGTGGAGGTCTGGTAGGCAGCCGCTCCTCGTAAAATACTGGTATTCAGCTAAATCCGGCTTGACTGGAAGCCGACCCCAATATAGTTGGGAAAAGGCTAGGCAGATGATGAATACATTGTCAAGAAATACCGCAGGGAGATTGTTCCTTCGTGTCGATCGTAAGCTAAATACCAGACTACACTCATGACATGTGAACAACAGCCCACGGTTCTGAGTCATACTTTACAATTACAACAGTAGCCGATAATGGCTTTGGTTTTCTCCTTTAATTACTCAGATACCCGCGAAACGAGACACAATAGTAAAACAATAACAGCGCGGTCTCATAGGACCGGTTGGGGACCGGCTACGGAACCCTAAAAAGAAGGATTATGATAAACTTTTTTTTATTAAACTGGTCAAATCAAGACACGTCGGCGAAGGCGTGATAAGCGCACATAACAGTTTATACACCGAAGATCAACTGCTGACATTGTTAAAGCATGAAAAACATTCACAGAATAAATAAGAGTCCTATTTCAGTCCTGCGCAGGTTTATACACTAAACGCAAATTGTAATGTACTAAAGTAACGTGGCGGCACAAAATAAGAGTTCACACTTCATTTATAGATGCAGACAACATTACAAATAACACGAACGACGAATTATGTTTAGGCAGGGTCAAACAAAAATAGCATGACAGTTTAATTTTTTTTTGTATTTGACATACCTAAGTAACAGCTGACGCAATAAGCCTATTTTATGCGTTTTGTTTTTACCGACTTCACAAAAAGGACGAGGTACTATTGCATTATTGCGTTTTGTTTCCGTAACGGGACTGTACCCTAAAATCATGGTTTTTTAATTACTCCGGACGCTAATATTGTATTTTAGCTTGGAAAATAACTAACGATAATATATGACCCATAAGTTGCATATAACTAGATTTGTGTATGTTTGGATTTTGATGTGATACCCAGCTCGCCAATCTTCTTTCAGCAACAATGAAATTCCAGCAATTTTTTCAGGTGTTATCTCACTTTTTTTGCGTTGCCTCTTTATCAAATACTGTGTTGGATGAAACAACAAGCTTTTAAACTATTCTCACTTTAGCATAGACTAATAGAGATGGGCCCTCTACAAGTTATGAAATATATGTGGAAGTGAAGAGCACCGTCATGTTATTTATTTTATTCGTATCCATCGGATTCCTGCGACCCTCGCTTGGTCATCATCAGTATCACCATCCGATAGAGGCGAGATGCCTTGGACCGAAGTTTAGGGGAGGCCTACGTCCAGCAGTGGATGTCTTTCGGCTGAGATGGTGATGATTTATTTTACCAACAACCACCACGCACATTCCAACGCTGCGTCTTCCATGTACTAGAAGACGCAGTATTGGAAGGCTTCCCAAAAGGTGGACTGATGACCTGGTGAGGGTCACGGGAATCCGATGGATGCGAGACACATAGGACCGGTCGTTGTGGTGACGCTTTAAGGAGGCCTATACCCAGCAGTGGACGAGTTTCGGCAAAAATTATGATGAGTACCAATAAAACTGGGTTATAATAGTATCTATCCAATCTTTTTCTTGTGACGACGTAAATTTGAATTAACTCCCAAGTCACAGGCAAAAATGCTGCAATTAACGTAGCTACCTACTGGGCCCAAAGAATTTGACGAGTTTACCTTCGATTCGAAAAGAAGAAGACAGGCAAAAAGTCTTGTTTGGGAGCCAGGGAACCCGTACTGTGTACAATGTACATATGTTATGAATAAAATATATAATTATCTTATGATGTGTTGATATGTATCTAAATAATTTTTTATAGCTTTTTTCCATTAACAAACCATGCGAACGATGGGTTTGCCCTTCTAAACAAACTTTCACCCTATTTAACCTTTACGAGGTCACGCGGCGTCGAATCGACCGCTCTCGACATATTATCGTTTATTTCAAAATTTCTTAATACATTACATTTATCATTACCAACAGCTGCTTTCTCTAATTTATTTATGGTTAGAGAGCATCATATAACTCTACTCGTTCGTGGTGGAGGGAAAGGGAGTGTCAAACTTTTATTGACTTTTTTTTGAAGGGGAATCATCAGAATGACTTCTCCCGCTCTTGGGCGGAGCGAGAGGGTCGGACTCTTACTGACTAAACCCCACCCACGTTCCTTCGTTGCCTTCGATCTGGGGGACATGGACCTTTCGGAATTTCATAGTTTCACAGAGGCTTCGCCCCTACAGTTTGCTGAACTCCTTGAGGCGCGCGTGAAACAGAACGCGCCGTTGACGACTAAGCTCAGTCCAGGTTATTGTCAGACTGCCGGACGGCGAGCTACCCAGTGCTCGCCGTCCGCGAGCGCCGCGTGGTCGGAAAACTTTTATTGACTAAAAATCACTTATGGTTTCTATGTTTTGCACTTTGCGTTCTAGGGCTGTAGTAAATCATTCCGCAACCCTGGCACGCGTCTAAAAGAGATGTCAGCAAAACCCCCACAGTCATCAGGGTTTCGACCCCGATTACTGTAGGCCCTGATAACTTTAGAAGCCTACTGGGACCGTCGGTTAAGTTTGGGGTCCTGGGACGCACGGCAAAGAAGGAACATAGGAGTGAATTTTAGACAGTAGTAGTATTAAACGCTCCCTGCTCCACAATAGAGCGGAAGAAGTCATTGGATGGTTTCTTACCTATAAAAATAGCACAATGTATTAGTTTAAATGGGTTGTGGATGTCTGGTAGGCAGCCGCTCCTCGTAAAATACTGGTATTCAGCTAAATCCGGTTTGACTGGAAGCCGACCCCAATATAGTTGGGAAAAGGCTAGGCAGATGATGATGATTTGTTTAAATCGCGGCACAATCCTTGAAAAGATTTCTTATGTCTGTCTCTTGTCTTTGTACATCTACGCAAGGATTTATTCTAAAGAAAACTAAAATAAAGTAAATTATCTAAACTAAATAAAAATACAAGCAAAACCAAAACAGTAAAAAAAACTCAGCAGAGTTGATTCTTAATCCAAAAAGTTAATCCAAGTTGTTAATTTTATAATAAAATGGTTTTGAATTAAAAACAAATTGTTTCTTACATAAAAGACAGATAACGTCTGAATACAAAAAAAAGATAATTAATTCATCGGTTTTCTAAGTCCTTGAAATCTCTCAAAGGTCTTTTAGACTAAGCACGACCGCTAACATTGCGAATAACCGCGCACCCATTTGAAGGTTAAACTCTGCAGGGAATAGATTTTCAAACATCTTCACTTAAAGTTAACTTTCATTACAAAAGTAATTCTGTCTCCAAATTGTGTGCCTTCAAACTCAGCTCAGTCTTTGAATGAATTATTCAACAAACTTAATTTTTTTAAATCTCATCTGCCCACAACGTACGCTCCTGTAAACTTCTTATCGATCGTCATTGCAACTAATGTTCACCCCCTGAACTCATTCGCTCGCCCGAATGACCTACGACAAAGGATAAGAAAATTCGTGTAGAAGTGAAACTCCTTTTGCAGTGTGGTAAATCCGCTGAATATTCTGCCTACCACTCTGTACTTCTCCAGTCCAGTGTATAGTACGTAACCTAGTATATAATATGTTCGTATTTGTAAAATTTAATCGATTATATAGTTCAAAATTGTTGTCTCACATGTCAGCTTGTTTATAACCTATCAATACCCGCGAAACGAGACACAATAGTAAGACAATAACAGCGCGGTCGCATCGGTCTCATGCGACCGCGCTGTTATTGTCGGGGATTCATGAATTAAATAATGTGTCATCATCATTTCAGCCGAAAAACGTCTACTGAATAAACTGAGTTAATGATAGCGTGACGTGTGGTAGGACTTAAAGGAAGAAAAAACGTGATGTAGGTACCGGCCCCAAATAACATGGGATAAAGGCAGAAGGATGATGCTGATGTTGTGATTAGCTCCGTCTTTTTCATACACCAGAATAAAATAATTTTAAGGCATTTAGAATACGTTTGAAACAGAATTGTCACATCTACTCTAGTTTTGTTCTATGCCCAAGGCGATTCCCTAGCAATTGTCGTCTGAGAGAGAATGTGGAAAAATGGTGTTACGATGTGCGGATTAGTAGGTGACTAGGATTTTATCTTTAGTTTAGTGCAAAAAGCTTGAAGTTTTTTGATTCTTAGACACATGTTTTTTTTAACAGATATAAACAAGTGCTTAACTGTAACCCCATATGAATCGGTAAGGGTACTCCTTACCTCCTAACGCTCATTTTCAATAAGCTACCTATCTAAAGTTGCAGCTACTAAATATAAACAAATCTATTCTTTTGCCCTTACTTGCTTTCCTACAACCTACCGACGGTTCGCATTTCCTACCAAAATTGTGACATTGACAACTAGAATCTTACTGTTTATCGGAGATAACTATCTATTTATGAACTGCGGTAGGTTATTGAAAACGTCCGTTAGATAATTAAGAGATCATTCTAGCCTTGAAGACAACTAAATCAGAATAGGACGGGAAGAACACAGCAGGTAAGTTATTCCAGTCCTTCGATGTACCGTAGAGGTTTCAAAAACGTAAGGGTACTCGGGGATAGTCGCCATAAATCAGGTTGACTGATGTTAGAAAGGAGATGACGGAATCAAACCCCACTCTTCAAAATCGATCCTGTAAAATACCAAAAGGCTGGCTACTCTACGCCTTTCGCCAGGCTTTGTACATTAAACTTAATTTAATTAGAATCCACTGAGTCCAAAGCTACTAGATGTAATTTTGCAGCACCAGCCCATATGTGGTTGTAGTACTCCTCACACGATCGGACCTGTGCTTTGTTTCGTTGGTTGGTTGGATGGGTTTGTTGGTGTTGTGTGTTTGTATGTTTGTTGTGTTTGTGTGTTTTTGTGTTTGTATGTAAATGCAAAGATACATTTTTTATGTTATAAACTAGTGCTTGACTGCGATTGATGGTATACACTTGTCAGAATTGCACAGTTTGATTCCGTCAAGCTCGTTCCGTTGTTGGATCACGAGACATACGTATGGCGACGAGCCTCCAGTAATCTACATAAGTGGACATAACACACTTATGCACTTAACGTTTTGGGAACACATTCATTGTGCTTTCAAATAAGGAGTGGGATTCCTTGCTCGATCTGTATGTTCTGTATGTACTCGTATAGGTACAACTGACGCAGTAGTAGACCGTACTGTCCACGTGCCTCGTGGGCAGTCTTCACTACTGTTTATACCCATCCAATGTAGCCTTACCTACCAGCTTATGCCGCATTCCCGTCAAAATGTTTACACATCACTTCTCGACTCTTCAAACATATCCTAATCATCCAGTCAGTCGTCTTTCATCCCTCATCCCGTGCACTCGTGATCTGCACTCGCGATAATTTACGTAAAATTTAAATAAGTGTATTTGTTTCTCACAGCAAAAATTCATTTTTTGAAAAGACTGACCTAGACTGGTTTCTAACAGTACGCTCCGCTGCTTATAAAAAAAAGCAATGATATTCACGCGGGTACCTACACATTAACATATAAGTTAGTTGCTCGTCGTACACAACTTACAGAAGACGTCTAATGAAGCAGTCATGAAATTCAAAGTTTCTGCTAATGATCGAAACTTTCGAGAATTTGGATCTGACTTGAGTAATCTAATATTAGTGGCTCTTAGTATGATGTGACTTTATTACCGATCAGTGTGATGAAATTATACATGTATATAACATACATGTAAATTATACACATACGCATGACGGTTGAAATATTAATTAAAATATTTTGGCAAGTTTCCGTTGAACTTAGATCACAGAAATGTGGAGTACTTCGACATCTTAGTATATTTGTTTTTGAATAATACCTATTTATTTATAAAAACTTTATGCACAAGTAAGAAACACTGTACAAAGGAGTACTCCATGCCTAAAGTATTTTCTACGAGTCGACCTTAGAGTAGTGCAGAACCAACATAGTAGATGCAACAACCTTAGAGTGGTGTAGAATCTACAAGGTAGATGCAACTTAATCGTTAACAAATAGAAAAGAAATACAATAGTAAACATATTTTTTACTTTGATACATACATACAAAATAACAACGTATTTATGAAAAACGAATCCGACAAATCACAGCTCAGCTGTGATGATTCCGCCAACTGCTGGCGAATTTGTTCACGTGCCTTTTCCTTAAAAAAGAACCGACTGGATGCCGTCCTGATTTTCAGCGGGAGCAAATTCCAAAGCATATTCTTAGTGATGTTCTAAATACATTATGTATAGTACACAAATAACAAGATAAATGAACACATTTTCAGTTTTCTTTCTATCTTAACTTCTGCCATTCAAGTTAGAAAATAAGTTTAGAACAATTTAATATGACAGGACCTGCTGTAACACCAAAAAGCACATTATTTCATGAATCCCCGACCGGTCTCATAGGACCGCGCTGTTATTGTCTTAGTATTGTGTCTCGTTTCGTGAGTATTGATAAGTTAATAAATACTTTGGCTTTAATAAAAGTGTGAAGTGTGATATTGATGAAATGTTTGTGTCTGATTGATAGCATACGCAGGTTTTTTGGGAATAAAATTACCTTAACGAACACGTACGTTTACCGCTTACCAAAATATACTTGAATGTCTGGGCCTGCTACGTTCGTGTCAATAAGTTTTGTTATATACCTAATACAACGTAAGTACGACTGCGTTCCCACCGAGACACAAGAAGTGATGAAACTGTTGATGGTGAGGTGCACTAGTTTATTAATATCTTATTCATTTTCGCCTCGAAGACAGCTAAATATTAATTTGATGGGAAGACTGCAGCAGGTAAATTGTTCCAGTCCTCCGATGTACGGAGTTTAAACGACGAAATTATCAATTCCCACTGTAAAAATATACCATGATAAATGTGATTTTGACCCATATTTTCTTAACCAGCCTCCAACTGTTATAAAGATAAGAAATAAACGCGAAGTTATCAATGACTTACTGGGTAACCAAGTAACCAATTCCCCTAGCTCCTATATTAAAAACGTTCGATTCTTTAGATTCAGACTCGCGACGTGCAGTATTTTCCAATAACTCGCTAAAGTTATTGGTGATACGGGGTACGGATAATGAAGTGAGTCTAAAGAAACAAAAATAAACACAAGGGAATTGTGGAAAGTTATAGAATGTACACGATCTGACCCGGAAAATGTTGTTCTGCCATATAAATTTATCAAAGAATTTCTTTGATAAATACGAAAGAACGTAATTATAAATCGAAACAAAAATTGCGCTTGAAGAATGGGGTGTGGTGGTAGGAGAGTGTAAAATACTCTGCAACAATTCTTTTAACTTCATCATCTGCCTAGCCTTTTCCCAACTATATTGGGGTCGGCTTCCAGTCGAGCCGGATTTTAGCTGAATACCAGTATTTTACGAGGAGCGGCTGCCTACCAGACCTCCACAACCCATTAACTGGGGTAACACGGTTAACGGTAACATGGAGTGTTACCGTTAACCGTGTTCTTCTTCATGGCAAGACTGGAGTCAGATTTACTGGCTTCTGACTATCCGTAACGAATGCCAAAGATCTCCAAATGACAGCCGGGACCAACGGCTTAACGTGCTTTCCGAGGCACGGAGGAAACTCGCTATGTTAAGATGGTCACCCATCCACAGACCAACCTAGGCAAGCGTTGCTTAATCTTGAAGATCGACCTGTGCGGCTGTTATTATTTAGCCACGAGCTCCTCCTTTTTTAACTTATTATACAACTATAACAACAATTCTTTTAACTTGTTATACAAAAAAAAGTAAATCAAAGCAGATACTTATTATAAACAGAGAGTCAATGATGATCTTAGGTCTATTTAACGAGATGTCAGCAAAACCTTTGGGGCTTAGCAGGGCCGAAGCCAACCGAAGCCATGCGTTCACTACTGACAGAAAAATCCAAGGACCAGGCTAAGAAGGAACAAAGGAGTTACCTAGGTATTATAGTCACTCAATGTCTGACGCGTCCTGCTGCTCCGTCCTAGAGAGAAAAAAATTATTAGATATATCTGTAAGAAGGTTTTTAGTCAGAAAAAGTCTGCCAAGTCCTCAAAAAAAAACTTACGACTATTTAGTTCATGAATCCCCGACGGGTCAATAACCTATGAGACCGCGCTGTTATTGTTTTACTATTGTGACTCGTTTTGTGGGTATGTGATAGGTTAAGCTACTTATACTTGTAAAAAATATAATAAAATACTACAAAATACTACACTGTAGTAAGATTTATTGCGTCCGTACCATTCTTCTATTTGCAAATAAATTGGAGCATTCTGCATTTCATCTTTATGATATTCTGGACTTAAGCTGCGCATAAAAAGGAGAAAAAAACAGCTATGACATTACCTAAGAACAAAGAAATTGGGTCACAGCAATTTACTGTTACAACATGAAACCGGTTGCCAAATTCCCTGTTTATTGCAATAACCAAATCAGAAATTGTCGTTTTTGAAATGCAAAAAAAATATGAAATTATTTCAAGTAGCAGAAAGAAAATTGGATTGTCAAAAATATTTTTATTTTCGCTTCCCAGTTTCAACTTGCTGAAGTGAGTTCACAATGGCATTCAAGAAAAATACTTTGTAGCTGGTTCTACTGTAAAAGTTCCGTAGTTGTCTATTTTGGCCAACTTGTCTCTGTTTAACCTTATTTGTAGAGAGAATTGCTGTGTATTTTTATTTGTCATTGGATAGTGTGTTATATTGTGTAGTATCTGGATTCTTTTGTATATCTTTTCAATATTTTTCTCTCCTATTGCATCTACCACTAATCTTCTCTGCATTAGGTGCACCTTTGTATTTTGTATGTGTTTTTTAATTGAGACTACTTTTTGTAAGTGGGCTCTATAAGGTTAGATTGCTTGCTTGAGGTGGCCTTATTAAATTAAATCCTCCAGTCAGAACTTATAAAACAACTAAAACTACTATATTTTTTTTTTTATAAGCCTACCTACGTCGCTAATGAATTCTGTATTGTAAGTGCGTTCGCAAAAACACGTAAACTCACATACACAAGACAGCCAGACACATAGTAGCTATCTATAAGCCATACAAATATTTGTTCCGTATGTGAATCTAACTCGCGACACGCAGTACAGTGGTTAAACGCTCAACCACTGTGCTAACCATCATCATCTGCCTAGCCTTTTCCCAACTATATTGGGGTCGGCTTCCAGTCAAGCCGGATTTAGCTGAATACCAGTATTTTATGAGGAGCGGCTGCCTACCAGACCTCCACAACCCATTAACTGGGGTAACACGGTACTTCATGCGCCAACCATGTTGTCTACTTATTTATTGATTTAGGTATACACAAAGGTGTTATTTTAGGTGTACAAAAATTTATTACAAAAACAAAAAGAACAAACACAGATGGAAGAGTACAAAGGTCCACCACTCATATCCCACTCGAAATTTTTTTGGTACTCAACTTGTGCTCTGTTCGGTGTTCGATCGAATCGACAGTACAAACTTGATATTTATTGATGGCGCCTCAATTGAGTGGAGTAGATGAAGCTTCCTTCCTTCAAAATAAATATGAATAGCCTGTAGATTTATCGACGTTTTAAAGCATTCTGTAACTGAATATTGTTTTCTGTCTTATATTTCTTTTTGAACAAACTTCAGAAAAGGAGTCGGTTCTATGTTCGACTTTTTTATGAACTTTTCTGATTGATTGTTGGTCATTTTGCGTGTTGAACCATTTTAAACCATCTTCTTCCGCAATATAAGGAATTTACTCATGCTTATTAATATTAACATTTATAACTAATCTTAGGTACGAGCAGTGGTGGCCCAGTGGTAACTGCCCGACTTGCAAGTTGTGGGTCGCGGGTTCAAACCCAGTCAGGCCAATTACTTTGTGTAATTTATTTCATTACCACTGCATTCAAAACGATGAAGGTAAACATATCGAGGAAAACCAAACATTCAGAACCAAAAATTCGAAGACATGTGACATCCGCCAATCCGCGCTGGGCCCACGCGGTGGATTATGGCCCATTCCCTCTCCTAAAGAGGAGACCTGTGTCCCAGCAGTGCAAACATTATAAGGCCGATAATGCTAAAAAAAACTAATCTGAATTAATTAATTTCTTGTAAATTCACCCTAAGTACAATAAATACGTCTCATTAGTTGTCGGGATGAGCGTGAAAAGTGCACGCGTAAGCAGAGCCTTCCTTAATTTGGTCCAAGATGTTTGTTGGGTAGTCCCGTTGTGTGTATTTCTATTAAAGAACAATAGATACAGGCTAAAAAGTCAATGACATAATATCGACTTCGATTTCTATGTTTTTATCAGGACGACAAAGGAAAAAGCAAATGCAGTTCATTTGCAGTTGTATCTTTACGTTAAAAAGATTAAGGGCCTCTTTCACAATGTCCGAGTAGGCACTACTCACTGAATAAATTCGAAAATGTGACAGAATTTGTATGAAATTATCTGTCAAGTAAGATACTCGTAACTTAATCATAAGTGGTGAAATAGGCCCTTATTCTAATAAAATATTGTGACTTACTAAATCGACCTTACAAACTGTATCTACAATACGACAAAGATGTTTCAGAAAAGCTGCAAACATTTCATAAAAATATTCAACGAAATATGCCACGAAATCTCCGCCCGAATTTATATAACGTCGCAAACCGAAAAACGCGTGCGAAAATTTTCTTTTCAACTCGAAAAACCCAGAATAAATCTGTTTAATAAAACCTTAAAGCAAAATGTATCGGGATATTTTATATTCCCGACGTGGAGTATCTATAAAAGCTGATTACAATTCATGTGCCCTACATATAGGCCACAAACGTGAATCACATACTTAATGGTATCGGGCTCATAGGGACCGAATTTTTAGGACTCGGTATTTGAGGTAGAAGCTTAGCACTTCTGTCGGCTCTGAATTGGTAGTTAACAACCATTGATATGTCTGTAGGAGTAGTTCTATTTTTAGAGGTATCTTAGAGCTGGAATAGGGGATCATCCTACATGAAATACTTGAAGGTGATATTAATAAATAAACGTGGGAGCATGCTTCAGGAACGTCTTGATATTGGTAGATTTATTATTGATATTAAAGCTAAATTAAATCATAGTAATAAGACGCTTGTCACTGAGTTCACGATTGAAGAAATAAGGGACGTAATAACTGTTATTACTGATATTATTGAAAAACCCGAATTTGAACAGAAAGCTCACATCAGTACTATAATTTGGTTAATGTTTCAATTGAACAATGAATGAGTCGTGATTGACAGAATTAATATGATACTATTATAATATCCGCAACAGCAATATGATATGTAGAGCGTATAATATAACACCCTAATTAAAAATGGCATTACAATGTAATCATAATGAAAGCACTAAAATTTTACTTAAATTAATTAAAATAATTTGAATGAATTAATTATCTTAACAGTGTACAAATAATCCTTCATGGGTCAGGCCCTATAAGTTGGTAACGAGTTGGTATTAGTATTTACGCATGTACAGACAAACAGGCTAATGCAAGGCAAGACTTTATCAAGATTATCAAGAATTTTTTCTTAGAATTTAAAATTTTTAGTCCTGAAATAATCTTATTTTGTCTGTTTTAATATAAAAAAATAACTGTTTAAAAAATAGTTGAAATCGATTCAGTTGCTGATAGTACTCTAAAGGTGTGTGTTTATTATGCATATATGACATGTGAAAAAATCTGGCAACTTGTTAGAAACAAAAAAAAATACATGCTGAAACCATCAAAAAGCTGTCAAAGTGAGCTAACTACATAATGTAGGTATTTCAATCAAACTGTTTTATTTAACTGTTAGGCCTCGGTCTCCCATATTCCCTTTGTCGTTTCCCGGTGTGTTGACTTAGGAACGTATACGGGAGACTGACTGGAAGAGGCATTTGTAAAGGGTTACCGGTATTTAATGGATAACCTTGAAATGGCTCATAGCAGAACTTATAGCCGTTTAGAAAAAAAAATAAAACGAAAAATAAAAAAAAAATATCAAGAAAAAAAATTAAAATATATGAATCTTATAATATTTCTAATAAAGTCACAGTAAAAAAAAACACATTGCTTACGCAAGCTAGCCCTATAAACATTTTTTTTGTATCATGTATCCAAACGCATCTCACACATTATAATCCTTCATATTGGACGACAGTATTGAGCCAATCATACTCCAACTCCCCATATCCGCATATCCCATGCCGGCGAATGAGAAAGCTTGTTCGCCGCTAAGCCAATCAGGAACATTTCCGCCCGCTGCAAAAATGGTCGCCATTCTTTGGTTGACCGTTCTCTTCTGCTTCGAGACTCCATCCGCACAGCACCACCGCTAAAAGTAACCCGCTGATCCAGGAAACCCGCGGCGCCGCGGTGATCTAATATCTAATCCTTCTAATTAACGTGTTGGCCGACACAAAGACACAAAGACACAGTGACGCAAAATATAACCGATCTGTTAATCGCGAGTGAGACCCTCCGAGAACACGTGTGCGCAGTCCGTGCATCAACCTGGCTTCCAGATCTCCAAGTAAGTCACAATACTCTTCCCATACCTACTTTCCTTTAGCTCAATTTCTGTGTCCAATATAATATCGTCCAACGTAAAAATTATTTTCCCGCTAAACTTATACAACGCTAATCTGGTCCTTCGAGCACCGCAATTCTAAAACTTACCATAAGTTAAATGGTCCATTCGAGTCGGATTCATAGAATCAGCATTCATAGGTCTCATACCTAGGATTTAGGTTGAATAGGTACCTACTTATCTAACCTGAATTCGTAAAACCGCCATATTGAACGCATACTATCGTTCTTACATTCCCCGCTAGGTACATACCTACATCATTGGGAACTACTGTACCAACTTAATAGTTCGCCTGTTGCATTGAAATAGCATAGGGAATTATTAAAACCGCTAATTATCGTGAGTTAGTTCGGCAAACTTGCCTATAACATAAACTCAACCGCAATAATTTTCTTTCACCCGCTACTTAAATAAAAAAAAATATAAAATATTCTTGAAGTCTACCTACATAAACCTTAATTATTTTGTCCGCTATAGTTACTAGAACTATTCCAATATGGAAGATCTTCAAATAAAAGTTAAAATACTGCAAGCTAAAAACCAAGCAATCTTTGAGCGTTTATCGTCATTGTATGAAATATCAAAGAAAATAAATACGACTAGTATTGAGCTACGTTCGGCTGAGACGTTTATGGCAGACACGCAAATAATCTCAGTTACTCGTCAAGAGTTTATTTCTAACATAGATAAAATAAATACATATTCTTTACAAATAAATCCTGATCATAAAATAGATTATAATAGTCAAATATCTTTTGACGGCGTATACACGCGAGTAGAGAGATTACGCTCACTTATTGAAGCGAAGTCCTCAAGGTCATTGAAGGACTCAGCCTCTACTGATACCGCTTCGCAGTCAAAGTACTCAGTCAAGCTGCCACCAATTCAGATTCCGTTTTTTGATGGTAGAATTGATAATTGGCCTGTTTTTTATGAATCATTTAAATCAAATGTCCATGAAAATTCAAACCTTACAGATTCTCAACGTGTGCAATATTTAATAGGTAACCTAAAAGGAAACGCATTGCAAATTACCGCCGGAATTATTCCGTCAGGGGATAATTATACGTCTATCTGGAACAGTTTGGTTCAAAAGTATCAAGATAAACGAGCATTAGGCTCGCACTACATGACTAATATTTTAAATATCAAACCCGCAATTAATAATTCCGCCTCTTTAAATAGTTTTATTGAAAGTTTTCACGCGTCTGTTTCGGCACTAGAACAATTAAAAATTAACGACCTAAAGGATTTCATATTATTAAATTTAGCTTTAAAAAAGTTAGATCCCGCTATCATACATTCATTTGAGATGCATATGAGAGATGTGGAGATTCCTACTTATAAGGGTTTCGTTGAATTTATAAAATCGCAAGTAAAAATATTAGATAGATCTACTTTAACTCGGACCGCATCCATAAGTAACAACAATAATAAAAATAATTCTTGTCGTAGCCAATCACGTGATAGTACAGTACATACATTTGTTGCTTGTGACAATAACCAAACTTGTATGTATTGTAGTAGCAAAGATCATTGGAAGCTTTATACCTGTCCAAACTTTCAAACAATATCGGCCGGTTCGCGTTTGGATTTTATTAAAAATAAACGTGGATGTGTAAACTGCCTTAGTACAACGCACACTGCCTCGCAGTGTAAATCTATACACACCTGTAGAACATGTAACAAAAAACATCATTCTCTTTTACATTTGGAACAAATTTCACAGCAGCGATCGATATCAGCTGACGCTTCCGCGCAGTCACAACAGGTGGCGCTTTGTGCATGTTCTCGCGTAGGAATAAGAACTCCACGTACTACGATTGTTTTGTCAACCGCACAAGTCTATGTTGATAACAAACATAACAAAGCCGTTTCTGTAAGGTGCTTAATAGATAACGCTTCGCAAAATAATATAATTACTACAGCCTGTTGTAAAAAACTGCAATTAAATATTATACCGCTTTCAAATTCATTTATAAAGGGTGTAGGAACCTCTTCGCGGCCTATCATAGGTTACGTGGAGATAACAGTTACTGCAAAAAATAAAACAAATTCCTTTAAAATAACCGCTCTTGTTATTGATTGTATAACTGATAAATTACCATCTCACTTGGTTGACACCTCTGCTGTGCAACATTTATTCGAGTTACCGCTAGCCGACCCCCTGTGGCACGTGCCCGGTGAGGTTGAATTACTTCTAGGGGCAAAACTGTTTCCGTATTTATTACTTCATAACAGAATTCTCTCACCTACCGCGCCATCAGCTGTTGAAACCGTATTTGGATACATAATTATGGGTGAGATACCCTCTAGTTTATATAATAACAATAACAGTCTCGACGATTTAAATACCGCTTCATGTTTTTCTACCGCGTTAACAGTAGATGATTCTCATTGTTTTTTGTCATTGGACGAATCTTTGCATAAATTTTGGAATATCGAAGAAATACCTTCAAAATCTTTTATGAGCCCCGCTGAACGGGAATGTGAACAGCTGTACGCTTCTACTGTGTCACGTGACTCCAGTGGTAGGTACTGTGTTGCCTTACCATTCTGTAAAAATCCAGAATCACTCGGAAATTCATATGCTGTCGCTTATCGACGTTTAATTAACTTGGAAAAAACTAAGCTTCGCGACCCTTCTTTGCGCGCTAGTTATAACGAAATAATCCAAGAGTATATCGATCAAAATTATTTAACTGAAACTACACCTAGTTCTGTTGATCAGACTATAGGATATTACATACCGCATCACCCTGTTATTAGGAATGATAAACAAACTACTAAGGTGCGCATTGTCCTTGATGCGAGCGCTAAGTCTCATAATGGCGTTTCATTGAATGACTTACTGCATACAGGTCCGAATTTACAGGCTGACATATTTTTATTACTTTAAAATTTCCGTTTGTTTCCTATTGCAGTTACAGCTGACATAAAACAGATGTATCTTCGAATTAAGGTTATTGAGGATCATCGAAAATATCAAAAAATATTGTTTCGATTTAATACTACTGAACCTGTTCGCGAATTTAAATTTAACCGTGTTGCCTTCGGTCTCAAGCCCAGTCCCTTTCTAGCCATGCGCACTGTGCGCCAGCTTTCAGAGGATGAAAAACATCGCCTCCCGCGCGCATCCATTGTCGCTTCTCATGAGCTTTACATGGATGACTTGGCTAACTCGACCCCTACTCTAGAAGAAGCCAAGATTCTCTCCGCTGAACTTATCGCCTTATTTAAAGCTGGGGGCTTTGACCTTACTAAATGGGCAAGTAATTCCTCGGAATTACTGGAGATTATTCCACACTCCAACCGCTCTTCTATTAATTTCTCTGACGGGGATAATTTAAAAATCCTTGGACTCAAATGGATTCCTTCCGAGGACTGTTTCACCTTTACTACATCTGAGTTAGATAAAGGTTGTACTAAACGCGTCATACTTTCCACTATTGCCCGTCTGTGGGACGTTCTCGGTCTAGTGGCTCCTGTAGTTTTATTCGCGAAATTACTCATAAAAGAATTATGGAAATTAAACACAGATTGGGATGAAACTCCGCCCGATTCTATCGTACTTCTCTTTCAAAAATTCAAAGAGCAACTGCCTCTACTTTCTTCTTTAAAATTGCCGCGTCATGTAGCCGTTACTATGGGTTGCGTGACAAATATAGTAGGTTTTGCTGACGCCAGCTTGAATGCGTATGGCTGCGTTATATACTTACATGTCACTGACACAAATGGTAATACACACGTAAATTTGGTGTGTGCCAAATCTAAAGTTGCACCTGTTAAGGTCGTATCTCTGGCTCGTCTAGAGCTTTGCGCCGCTGTTCTTTTGTCTAAACTAATTAAACTAGTTTATGACACTTACCGCTCTCGCACCGCTATTAATAAAATATTTGCCTTTTCCGATTCTACAATTACACTTTCATGGATTCATTCCTCACCTCACAAGTGGAACATTTTTGTTAGTAACCGCGTCGCTAAATGTCAAGAAAATCTTGATCCTAAACATTTTTACCATATTAACGGAAAGGAAAATCCTAGTGACTGTCTGTCTCGAGGTCTTCTACCCGAACAGTTATTAAACCATGATTTATGGTGGCATGGCCCTGAATGGCTTCTGCGACAAACTGATGAGTGGCCTATTACTCCGTTTGTTTCCTCATGCAGCGAGCAATTGCCTGAGTTTAAAAATAAATCTTTAACATTAGTATCTACCGTATCAGAACTTAACTTGATATATAGCCTTTCTCAAAAATTTACATCGTTACATAAAATATTGCGCATAATTGTATACATTTTGAGATTTTTGCATATTATTCCTTATGACAAGTCACATAAGACAATTACTGTCCGTGAATTGGTTGCCGCTGAAATTTATTTAATTCATTGTATTCAACAATTTCATTTTTTAGATATTTATGACGAAATTAAAAATAAAAAACTTCGCTCACAGTTTAAGAAACTCGATCTATTTATAGACGAGCATAACATAATTAGAATTGGTGGCAGGTTGTCAAATGCGAACCTTCCTTATGAAGCTCAGCATCCCGCGCTTTTACCTAAACATGATAACTTTACACATGTTCTAATAGACTATTATCATCGCATTCATTGTCATGCCGGTGTGAACCTTCTTACCTCTCTGTTACGCCAAAAATATTGGATCATCTCTTCCAGAGGTGTCGTCAGACAAAGGGTACATGCTTGTAACTTTTGTTTCAAAGTTTCTCCTTCTCACCCCAGTCCAAAGATGGCTGATTTACCCGCTTGCCGCGTACAAGAGACTAAAGCTTTTGTTCATACTGGTGTGGATTACGCTGGTCCCATTAAAGTAACCTTATGTCGACGCAGAGGCCAAAGAAGTCAGAAGGCTTACATATGCTTATTCGTTTGTTTCGTTACCAAAGCAGTTCATATTGAATTGGTTACCGACGTGTCATCGGACACCTTCATTTCAGCTTTTAAAAGATTCATTTCCCGCAGAGGCCCCGTCTCTTATTTATATTCTGATAACGGAACAAACTTCGTTGGAGCCAAGGCTCAATTACAAGAACTACTTGCTAACCGCTACCGCATAGAGTGGAAAATGATTCCACCCCGCGCCCCCCACTTTGGAGGGCTGTGGGAATCAAATATTAAATCTACTAAAACGCATTTATATCGTGTTATCGGCTCTCAACTTCTTACTTATGAGGAGCTTTCGACTGTTCTCACTGAAATTGAGGCAGTTCTAAATTCCAGACCGCTCTGTGTCCTGAGTGAGGATCCGTACCCAGAACCGCTTACTCCCGCTCATTTTATAATGGCTTCTCCGTTAACTACGTTGCCTGTCGTAAACGTTCCCGAAACGACGAAACCTCTAACTTGCCGCAAAAAATTGCTTGACCAAATGGTTTGTAGCTTTTGGAGAAGGTGGCGTTTAGAATACTTACATAACTTGCAAGTTAGGCAAAAATGGTTGAATGCCGCCGACAATATTAAGATTGGTACAGTGGTTCTCATGCATCAGGATGATGTCCCTCCTCTACGTTGGCCAATGGGCATAATCACCGAGATTTTTCCCGGCAAGGATGGGATAACTCGCGTCGCCATGGTGAAGACATGCAGTGGCTCTTTCAAAAGACCCGTTGTTAAACTATGTCCTTTACCTTCTCAATAATACCACCGCGTAATTAAACATCTAATTTAGCTGTAGTTCACATATTTTCATTATAATTTTTCTCTTTTGTCCAAGTTAATTTAATTTCAATCCGCTTTAATTTGACTCCTTACTTTTTGAGTATACTTCATATCCTCGAAAGCCGGGCAGAATGCTTACGCAAGCTAGCCCTATAAACATTTTTTTTGTATCATGTATCCAAACGCATCTCACACATTATAATCCTTCATATTGGACGACAGTATTGAGCCAATCATACTCCAACTCCCCATATCCGCATATCCCATGCCGGCGAATGAGAAAGCTTGTTCGCCGCTAAGCCAATCAGGAACATTTCCGCCCGCTGCAAAAATGGTCGCCATTCTTTGGTTGACCGTTCTCTTCTGCTTCGAGACTCCATCCGCACAGCACCACCGCTAAAAGTAACCCGCTGATCCAGGAAACCCGCGGCGCCGCGGTGATCTAATATCTAATCCTTCTAATTAACGTGTTGGCCGACACAAAGACACAAAGACACAGTGACGCAAAATATAACCGATCTGTTAATCGCGAGTGAGACCCTCCGAGAACACGTGTGCGCAGTCCGTGCATCAACCTGGCTTCCAGATCTCCAAGTAAGTCACAATACTCTTCCCATACCTACTTTCCTTTAGCTCAATTTCTGTGTCCAATATAATATCGTCCAACGTAAAAATTATTTTCCCGCTAAACTTATACAACGCTAATCTGGTCCTTCGAGCACCGCAATTCTAAAACTTACCACACATTACATATCAATTTTTAAAATACCTTTTATTTCATTCATCCATTCTTCTGATATAATAAATCATTCTATTGTATTTTATCTTATTGCCCTCTGCACTTAAAGTTTTCAGTAATACGTATAGAGAGTCAATAGTTATATTTCGAGTATTATCTTTGCTCTTTACTATATTTTTTGATTTGTATTTTTCCTGATCAGCCATAAGTTTTTCAATAATCTATCTCAATAGTTTGTTAACTAATAAAATACCCTTTAGATATTATTGCCAAGGTAAACATATTTTCCAGTCAACAAAATGTAGGATCTGTATCTAAATAATCTAAGTGAAACGAATTAGATTATCGCCGAAAAAAGGGTTATAACACTAGAATTAGAACATGATCCTCATAAAAGTATAGCTAAAATTACAAAGTAATTTTGAGTATAAAATACTGATAAAAACATTCATTTACAACCTCAACAGTACCACATGGATTGCCACTAAATATTAATAACCACAGTTTCAACATTCCCGTCGTGTTTGGGATTCACACAAGCAACCACGATATTTGTTTCCAAAATATACGTCACAGCTACTTTTCGAAAATTTTTGGTACGTTTAAACAGAAAGTGTATTGTTTATTTGTATTGGACACTTCGCGAATACTAATGTGGGTGTGTTTACAAATGAACCGACATGTATGTGGATCATCATCTGCCTACCCTTTTTCCCAACTACATTGGGGTCGGCTTCCAGTCAAGCCGGATTTAGCTGAATACCAGTATTTTACGAGGAGCGGCTGTCTACCAAACCTCCACAACCCATTAACTGGGATAACACGGTACCACAGATTACTAAATAGTTACTACGTAACAGATACTTCACTCAGTAGAAAAATTACAATACCTACTGCTTTATTAGCCTACGCCGTCGCGTCGGCAACCACTGCATGCTAAAATGTGCCTTAATGCTCAAGCGTACATTTGTGATTGCTTCACACCGCGCGATCCCGCAGCAATCGCAGGGCTGCCTCTTCGATAAAATTAAATTAACATGACTTTATGTGTTTATGTTATTCAGAACTGTGAATGTTCTGACTTATAGTTACAATTTATTTATAATTAATTACAGTTTAAAATCTTAAATTCTATCGTTTATAAAATATTTCTTTTATAAGTTTCGTCGTTCTTTGACACGTAAAGGGAATAATGTTAGGTGTTTATCCCTTCTTTTACTTGATTTACACCCATCTACAGCACATAAGACACCACACGGCATCGTAATACGCGTACGAACGAACAGCACTATTAAAATTGAACGGCGTGCGCGCGCTTCGCTTGCGAAAACCGCACTGAATTTGATCCGCAAGCGGACCGAGACCGCTCGGCTGGGCGGTAGGCACTTATAGCGCGCAAGTACATGGAGTGACGGAGGCCTGACGGTACTTCATGTTGCCATGAAGTACCGTGTTATCCCAGTCTTGCGACTGGAGTCAGATTTACTGACATCTGACTATCCGTAACGACTGCCAAAGATCTCCAAATGACAGCTGGGACCAATGACTTAACGTGCTTTCCGAGGCACGAAGGAAACTCGTTATGTTAAGATGGTCACCCATCCACAGACCAACCTAGGCAAGGGTTGCTTAACCTTGAAGATCGACCTGTGCGGCTGTTATTATCTAGCCACAAGCTCCTCCAACATGTATGTGGATAAGGGTTTCAAATGGTATTTTTGGTATGTTTAGTGAAGCTAACAATCGTATTACTAAAAAAGGCACGTGTAGATTTTAGATAGATGTTTTTACCAAGGCCGGAGCTGCTGTGTTAGATAAAAGTAGTTAGATGTTCTTTTCTGAGAAATCTAGTTAGGAACGAAAAATGTTTTTGCTGGAGTTATCTAAATCTGTATCTTGGTTTGTGAAAGGTTTTCTCTGGAAGTAGTGATCCAGTTACGAAACTGCTTTCAATGATATAATGGCTATTTTTTTCCCAGTTTATTTTTGCCGATGCCTCCGTAGGCACAAACCAATTTTTTCTCTCAGTTTCATTCCCGTGAATTAAACTGAGAGAAAAAATTGGTTTGTTGGCAAATAATGGATGTAAATTTATTGGAAATTATGCATAAACATCTCATTAATTTGATACTGCTCCATTAAATCACAATGCATTTATGGAGCTGCCTGTAAAACTAAAGCCCCTAATAGGATCGATGTCGGCTTAGGCTGCGAGAATGTTTGAAAGAGTGACCTTGACTTTAGATGGCAAAAGTTAACTGAAAGACATAGGTGGGTTTTTAGTAAAAGTCTTACTTACTTAGGAAAAATTTTCAGATAGGAAATCATCAAATTCATGATTTCCTATCTGAAAATTTTTCCTAATTAATGGTTACCTCTTGTCGTGCTGTTTGTTACCTACTCTCTGTCAATCTTTTTTTGTTTTTCTTTGACGTTGAGAAACAATCAAATACTTAACTTGTCACGCCCTGGGTAGTGTCAATTTTTTTACTAACTAAAACCAACTCGTGTTCCTTTACGTGGTTTTTGCATTCCAGAGCCGTGGTGACTCTTTCGAACAATCCTGCAGAATAGTTCTTTATGAGGTAAATGTTAACGCTTTCGACGAGACTGAATTTCAGTCAAAACACATTTTACTTTAGAGTCATCGCATCGATGCGACGAAGCAAAAGTCGTCTTTTATTAAATAACAGTTTAAGAAGGTCTATGCAAAGGGTTTCTGATAAAAAAGGGTTCTATCTAAGGAGTCACACTTGACTTGCATTTTGGTTATAATCAAATAAAAGTTTGCATTGAATTTTTTTGGGCATATTTATACGTGAATGATCTTTCAGTTCTTTCAACTGAAAAAAAAATAACTAAATGATAAAATTTATTTATCAAAACTTTTTCCTATATACGTAATAATTGTATTTCAAGATTACACACACAGATAGATATACTTTTTCTACATGGATGATATTTTTTACCATCCGTCGTTCCAATAAAAAATGTACTTAGGAGTTTGAGAAATATCTGTTGACTAGGTGACACAAAGACTAATGGTAAATTCCTGAAATATTTTTACTAGCTTCTGACTTCGGCATCACCCACGTGAAAAAAATTATCCCAAGGGAAAACAACAGCTCCTGGGATAAAAAGTATTACATGTCCTAGCCTAGACATTTTTTATCCGTTTGCTCAGGTTCATCCCAATTTTTTCAGCCAATTCCACTTGAAGAAGTAACAAACATCACACCCACACACATACATAAACTTTTGCCTTTATGATTTGTGAGGAGTCGTCAATATGAAATAAGAAAGAAAGGAAACATTAAATCTATGAGCTTGAATCTACTTCATATGTATGTATGATTTTTTTAATTAATTTATTACTGTTTCAATAGCTATGAATATCATGAAAGCCGATTTTAACAAAAAGAAAAAAAAGCAATGAGTAAGTACCGTACCGACCATACTTACTGTACCATAAAATAACATTGAACACCTTCCAAGAATAGAATTAATAAACTGTAGTTGAATCAACAATAGTAATATTTCAATTGCCTTAGAACACAATATCCATCGTTTATTTATTAGTGGTTAATTGATAGTTTGCTTGGCCTTGACATTAGGGCTTGTATATTCACAGGGCAGTTTTTTGTAAATTGATATAAACTAGAGCTTAACTGCGAACCCTGTAAGTAGTGATGCAATCGTTGATGGAGAGGCGCACTAGTTGTAATAAACATGTAACGAACTGTTATAGCAAGAAGTATACGCTAGACGTCATTTTCGTCATCATTATTTCAGCGTCTTCTATCAGACCAGATTCTCGCACCTCTCAATAGAACTTCAGTTCATTTTTTGGGAGGCCTTCCAGTGCTTTGTCTTCCGCTATTCTAACTTATTTCGGCCCATTAAGCAACTGTTCTGCGAGCAATGTGTCCTTCCTACTGCCATTTAAGTTTGGTGTCTTCGAGCTATTTCGGTAACTTTAAATAATGAAAAGATACTGCGAGCATACTTGTTTGTATTGCCTTTTGAGGGACACTAGACGTGAAGCGACGCAAAAACTCAAGATAAACAATAGATATGAAACCGCTATAGCACGTCGTCGTGTCGTCAAATTAACGTTTAGTTATATAAAAAAAAAACAAATTGTTTTACAGTATTATTTTTTTATAAACCAATCATCTAAAATCTTTGTTGTACTTTGCCACCTTTATTGCCTTATCCAACCTAAGAATTATTCTAATATCGGGGGTACGTTATAAGACAATCATGTTCGCTTATAGAATAGTAGTCCACGCGTGGTCTTAATCAGAATCACGGAACAGATATAAATCGGTTCCGTGATCAGAATTAATCCACAAAAGTGACAATTAAATTCAAATTAAGAACCATTTTCATCTATTATAGACTGATCAAACATAGAAATTAGAGCAGTTATATTATTAAGTAATAGCGGTGTAATTGAAAAAGCGTCGGCAATTCTGAGTAAATGGAACCTAAAGGTTACTTAGTAATAGAATCCAATTTGGAATGTGTGTTCGTTAATTTTGATTACGCAGTATTCTGTGTTTATTGGAAAGATAATAGTAACCATTTTATTAAGAAATAGCCTAACTACTGGTAAATACTCGTAGGCCTCGAATCATTTTAAAAATAATGTTGTTTCTTTTAACTAAAGGTCTAAGGGAAAATAACAGTTCTTTTCTTCTCTCATTTTGACAAAACCACTTCTAATTTTCGAAAATTTTGTCAAGTTATTGTCGTTTGATTGATTTTCGTTGAGATTTAAGTTTTTTTATTACGAGAAAAAGTACTTGTTGACGCTCGTGTTTTGTGTGTGTGGAGCGGGCTCGCTGGCGGGATGTCGACTGGCGAGAGTTTTGGCGGCAGCAGGAGGAACTGGAGAGAGTGTTCGGTGGCAGCAGGAGGAGCAAATAAAAGCACTTCTTCAGAGTTTTCTTGTATTTATTCTTCTTGGTACTTCTTCTTACACTGCTGGATTTGGAATGCCTTACTACAGAAAAACGCCCCTTTTTATACAATTTTCTCAATGAACTCTGACCAATCATAGTCTTTCAATTTTGCACACGGCACTAAGCTTTTGTGCCTTGACCAATCACGACTCTTCAGGTTTGCACACGGCACTAATGTTCCGAGGCTTGACCAATCAGAGTTCAGGTGCCTTTTGTATGGAAAACCTTAATTTGCTGTTTTTCTGTGGTAAAACACCCCTTACAATGTTATCCTATGTTCCTAATTATAGGATGGACTTATTTTAATTATATACACAAAAATCAGACTTGAAATCCTTATTTACACTTAAATATAATCGAAAATACTGAAACGGTCCCCTTTACGGTAAATTTTTCTAGTACTTAATCTTACGTCACTATTATGGTACAAGTGGTGCCTCTAGTGGCTGGAATGCAAAACACTTTATACATACTAAACTTTAGAAGAAATTACACAATGAAAGACACTTTATACAAAGAAACTAAAACACTTAAATAATTATTTATCGTCGCTAATATTCTCCCCCACGGTGCGCAGCACTTCATCTTCTGGGGGCGACGATGCCGCAGGAACCAGCACGATGATCCGTCGAGTTGGGCGGCGAAGTATTCCTCCCGATGTCCGCACGTCCAGCACTCTGGTTCTTCCATCTGGCCCAGGATATGTCTTCACAACTTCTCCGCGAGGCCACGAATTTCGTGGCAGAGTGCCATCCACTATCAGCACGATATCTCCTTCTTTTGGGTCCTTTGTTTCTTTGCCCTCAAGCTTCCTTGGCATCAAGAGCGGTAGGTACTCTTTGACCCATCTTTTCCAGAAGTGGTCTGCAAGTCTTTGGGTGGTTCTCCAATTCGCCTTCCCGATTAGCTCTGTGTCGTCGAATTCTCCCGGCGCCGTTGCTCCGCACGATCTCCCCAGTAGAAAGTGGTTCGGAGTCAGACTCTCTTCGTCTTCTGGGTCCATGCTGACCGAGGTGAGAGGTCTGGAATTGACGATGTGTTCGACTTCGGTCATCAGCGTATGTAGCACTTCTTCGGGTGGACTTCTTTCGTTGAGAACCACTGCCAACGCCGTCTTGACTGTTCGCACAAGTCGTTCCCAGGCACCTCCCATGTTTGGAGTTCCTGGGGGAATAAACTTCCACTTGATGCCCTTCTCTTGTGCGGCCTCTTCCAATTCCTTCTTTGCTCCAACAAAGTTGGTCCCGTTGTCGCTGAATATGGTTCTAGGCGTTCCTCTTCTGGCTGCCATTCGTCGAAGTGCCATAATCATCGAGCTAGTGCTGAGAGAGGGCACTAACTCTAGATGCACGGCTCTGGTGGTGAGACAGGTAAATAATGCCCCCCAGCGTTTCTCAATTCTTCTCCCGATAGTGACTTGCATCGGCCCAAAGTAATCTACAGCCGCGCAGGAGAACGGGAACTGATGATGCTGTAGTCGCTCGCTTGGTAGATCTCCAGTCGGGGGTATCTCTGGTAAGCTCTTCTTTGTCTTGCACCATTGACAGTTGTGTGCAACTGCCTTTAGAGTTGTTCTTAAGCCTAGGATCCAATATTTTTGACGAATTTCGTTCATTACTGTGGCAGTATTTCCGTGGAGGAACTTCTTGTGGTAGTGTTGTATAATGAGACGCGTTATCTTTTGTTTTCCGTCTAGAATGATGGGATTCATCTTCCTTCCATTGTTGTCGTGGAACTTCATCGTCCTGCTTCTTAGCTTGATAATTCCGTCGTCTCCTATATACACGTCGATTTTCTTGAGTCGACTTGCACTTTCTAAAGGTTTTTCTTTCTTCAAATTATTTACATCTGACGCAAAACTATCGTTCTGGCTCATCTTCAATAAGAAATTCTTGGCCTTCTTCAAGTGTTCTTCATCCAGAGGTAGGTACTGCCGCTTGTTGTCGTTTTTATTGGCTGACTGATTTGAATTTTGTTTGATTTTCTTCTGGGTTTTTCTTTCAGGTTTCCAGGACTCGTCCTTCTGGCACGTTGCGGTGGTAGTTGCTTCACGGGCCTTCAGTAAGTGGGATGTGAAGGCAACAACTCTTGCTGTAGTGCGTAGTAGTCGCTCCCAGCTTGAGAACCTCTCTGGATCCAGAAGAACGTCTTCTGCAGTCTTTATCACCATGACCTTTTGCTTGTTCTTCTCTTCTGGCATGGTACCCTCTGATTTGAAGTCGTGAAACGGCCACTCTTCTTCTGGTTGACGGAGAAATGACGGACCTTTGAACCACCTGGCATTGTGGTCGAATTCGATTGGAGTTCCCCTCGTAGCGTCGTCTGCTGGGTTTTCTTTTGTTGGTACCCATCTCCAGTCGTCTGGCTTGGACTTCTCTTCAATTTCTGCCAGTCGATTGGCCACGAAAGTTTTAAATTTTCTTGGTTCCGACTTTATCCACTGCAATACTGTGCTAGAGTCAGTCCAGTAAACCTTCTTCGATATTTCGAGCTCTGACTCTTCTTCGATCGTGGTAGCTAGTCTGCTGCCAAGCAACGCCGCTTGTAGCTCTAATCTCGGAATTGATACTGGTTTCGTTGGCGTCACTCTTGCTTTGCCGGCGATCATGGAGATATGGACTTTTCCTCCGGGCTCGACTGTCCTCCAGTAGACTACCGCTGAGTATGCTTCTTCACTTGCATCAGTAAATGTATGCAGCTGTCCTCTTCTACTGCGGGGTGAGATGCACCTTGGAATGTTCAATCTTGCTAACTTCGACACTTCTTCTAAATAGTTCAACCAGGTTTCTTTTTGTTGTTCGTTAATTTCTTCGTCCCAGTCTATTTTAGTTCGCCAAATGTCTTGAATTAATTTTTTTCCTTGTATCAAGACTGGTGTTGCAAAACCCATCGGATCAAAAGTACACATAACCGCACTCGTTACTTCTCTCTTTGTTGGAGTTCTTCTACCATCTTGAAGTTCTTTTGAAGTGTTACGCAGCCCAACATTGAATGCTAGTGTGTCTTCTTTTACCAGCCATCTTAGCCCCAGAGTCTTTTCTTCTCTCGTCAGTTGTAGAGAATCTTCTTTATTTGTGTCTTCTACTTCAGAAAGTACCGCCAGATTGTTGCTGGCCCAACCCTTCAGATGAAAGTTTGCTCTTGCGTGAATATCCCTTACTTCTTTCGATATCTTCTTTGCTTCGGCTGTAGAAGCGAAGCTCTGTAGATAGTCGTCCATATAATGGTTTCTGTTTATTGCTTTCACTGCTTCGGGATGAGTCTTCTTAAATTCTTCTGCGTTCTTGTTCATTACATATATCGCCGTTGCTGGTGATGACGCTGCTCCAAAGATGATTGACGACATTCTATACTCTTCAGGCTTGCCTGTTCTTCGACTTCCGCGCCACAAGAACCTGAGACTGTCTCGGTCATCTTCTCTGACCTTGACTCGAAGAAACATATCTTGAATGTCGGCCATGACAGCCACTGGTCCTTGCCTGAAGCGTAGTAGCACTCCAAACAGCGATTGTAAAAGGTCAGGGCCTGAGAGTAAGGCGTCGTTGAGGCTCTTCCCTTCAAACTTGGCAGCTGCGTCGAATACTATTCTCAGCTTCTTTTTAACTGGATGCACGACGGCGAAGTGGGGTAAGTAGAATGTTCTTCCTTTGCTTGAAGCTGCCGGAGCTTTCTCTGCATATCCCTTTTCGAGAAGACTCTGGATCTGCTTCTCGTAGTGTTCTTTAGCTTCGTGGTCTTTATCCAATTTCTTTTCAATACTGACTAGGCGTCGCATCGCTTGACTATAGTTGTTGGGTAGGGTTTCGTCTTCTTTTTTCCACAGGAGACCTGATTCATATTGACCGCTTGACAGTTTCTTTGTAGTTTTCTCTAGGGTTTCTAGTGCTCTCCTATCGCTGTCATTGGTTGGTGACCGATTTTCAATCCCAAGAGATTCCAATTGAAAGTGTTTTCGGACGATTTCTTCTACGCTTTCTTCGTCAGTGGTCGATCTGTTATAGTGTATGAAGTTCACTGAGGCAGTAGTCCCTGCTTCGCATCCATGTAGCACCCACCCTAGGTTGGTAAGTGAGGCTACAGGCTCAGATGGTTTGCCCTTCTTCAGTCTTCTTGTTACTATCAGCCCCCAGTTATCTTGGCCTATCAGTAGTTTAGGTCTTTCAGTGACGTAGAGAAGTTGACTTTCAATTGCTCTTAGATGTTGACAATTCTTCACGGTGTCTTTATTTATGCATTGTTCAGACAGCTTCAGGTCGTCGATGGTTCTTGCAATGATAGTTCTTTTTTCTCTTCTATGAGCCCCTTTTATCTTGAACTCGATCTTCTTTGAACTATCTTTTCTTAATATTTTCCCACCAATTGTTTCGATTGTCAGTTCTTCTTGCTTCCCTTCCACTCCGATCTTCTCAGCAACCGCTGCGTCTAAGAGTGTGACGGTGGACCCTTCGTCCAACAATGCTAGTACGCGAACTTGGCCTTTTGGACCATAAAGGTCCACTGGGATGATCTTCAGGTATGCCTTCTCTTCTCCTTTTGAGTTGAGGATTGAGGCGACCTTCTCTTCTGATGTGCTTCTCATGTTTCCTTGGTTCACTTCTTTTTCTAATCTAACTGGCGGCTTGTCGGAATGCAGCATAGTATGATGCCATCTTTTACACTGCTTGCATACTGGAGCTTTACAGTTGATTCTTGAGTGCTTGAACCGCAGACACTTGAAGCATATCTTAGCCTTTTTGATCATATCCCATTTTTCATTTATGTCAGCTTCTTTGAACTTCTCGCATTCAAATGCGAAATGCTCTTCTTCACAAAACGGACATGACTTCTTATATTTTTGTTGTGACGCTTCTTGTACCGTATGTATGGGTCTTCTTATTGCCTTCTTTTGCTCCAAAGACACTTCAGGTGGAGCAAAGTCCCCACACATGTCGGCTTCTAACTCTAAGAACGCTTCGACGAGTAGTAGCTCTTGAATTTCTTCATCTCTTCTGCTTCTGTGATAAGCAAACCAACGAAATTTCATGGATGTTGGCATCTTGTCGACTATAACTCTTAATGTTTCAGGAGAACTGAGGTAATGTGGTTTCTTCAAAGCCTTGATCGTTTGGACGGCGTTCTTCACTTTGCTTGCAAATACGCAGATGTCGCTTGGGTTCTCGCCGACTTTCGACAAGTTTTTCATTTTTTCTAGTTCTGCTAATGCCAGCGCTCCAGGTCTTCCAAATCTTGCTTCAAGCCCCTTGATTACTTCGCGTGGATCTTCAGCGGTAAAAAGCAGACTTTGGACGGCTTCTCTAGCTTTTCCTTGGATTGCTATTCTAAGGCGCGCTAGGTTCTGATTGTTAGTGAAGGAAGCGGCCATATCTTCATATGATCTCTTGAAGGCTAACCATTCTTCACAGGACCCGTTGAAGTGAGGGAGTTCAAAATGCTTTGATGAAACGTTGTCACGTGACTTCTCGGATAACTTAAGTATGACTGAAGCCAATTCTTGAATGTCGCTCTTCTTTTCTTCAGTCTCGATAGGCTTCCGATCCTTAGATTTGTTTTTGGATTGGATAAACCATTGCTCAACTTCTTGAGTTTGTTCGTACAGCTCTTCTCCGGCACCGTCTTCTTCTTCTGACTCCGTGGCAAGAAGCTCTAGTTCCGCTTGAGCGACTTTTGATCGAGCCTCTGCCAGTTCTAATTCCCGTAGTGCTATTGTCATTCTTGCTTGCGCTTCTGCTCTCTTCCTATGCGACGAGCGAACAGAATGTGTGTCTAGATCGCGGGTCGTCTTCTGTTGCAGACTCTCTTCTCTGGACGTTGGTGTATTTCCATCGTTCAGATGACTCTTCATTGCGACACTTCTTTCTTGAATCTGCGGTGAAGGATGACTCTCTTCTTGGCTAGTGGGAATCGGAGTTTCGATAGTGCAGGTTGAGGGAGTGGTACGAGTCACTTCCTCTAATGTTGATTCCTCTCCAGCAGTATCTTTGGGATGAAGTACGGGTTGCCGACGTCCGTATACGCTGCTCGGCGGCGATCTTCTTGTAAGAGTCGATCGATTTGAAATCGACACGTCCATATTTATTGCGCTTGTTGATTCACCTGACGGCGGCGTTGCCATGGTTACGTTATTTTCACTCGTAGGCAGCGTATCCATGGTTACGTTATTTTCACTCGTAGATGTAGCCTTCAACTGCGACGATTTTGATCTCGTATTCATAGGCATTTTCCCAGTTTTCTTGAACCCAGTCCGGCTTTCGAAGGACCAATGTTGACGCTCGTGTTTTGTGTGTGTGGAGCGGGCTCGCTGGCGGGATGTCGACTGGCGAGAGTTTTGGCGGCAGCAGGAGGAACTGGAGAGAGTGTTCGGTGGCAGCAGGAGGAGCAAATAAAAGCACTTCTTCAGAGTTTTCTTGTATTTATTCTTCTTGGTACTTCTTCTTACACTGCTGGATTTGGAATGCCTTACTACAGAAAAACGCCCCTTTTTATACAATTTTCTCAATGAACTCTGACCAATCATAGTCTTTCAATTTTGCACACGGCACTAAGCTTTTGTGCCTTGACCAATCACGACTCTTCAGGTTTGCACACGGCACTAATGTTCCGAGGCTTGACCAATCAGAGTTCAGGTGCCTTTTGTATGGAAAACCTTAATTTGCTGTTTTTCTGTGGTAAAACACCCCTTACAATGTTATCCTATGTTCCTAATTATAGGATGGACTTATTTTAATTATATACACAAAAATCAGACTTGAAATCCTTATTTACACTTAAATATAATCGAAAATACTGAAACGGTCCCCTTTACGGTAAATTTTTCTAGTACTTAATCTTACGTCACTATTATGGTACAAGTGGTGCCTCTAGTGGCTGGAATGCAAAACACTTTATACATACTAAACTTTAGAAGAAATTACACAATGAAAGACACTTTATACAAAGAAACTAAAACACTTAAATAATTATTTATCGTCGCTAATAGTACTATTGAGCTTTTCTGTTAGAAATGACTCTGTAGCAACCCAGAGTTTTTTTAAATTGGTCGCAGGTCGCGCGTTTGTACCTCAGAAAGCACACAAAGTCGTTGGTTCTGCATCTCTCCTCGTTCCTGCCGGATTGCTGTCTCATCGGACTGTGAGAGCAAATGACTAGAGTGCATCCAAGTTTGCGCCCACAAATGAGCATTATAATATCTAATAATAATAGCGTGCATGTCTAATATTCCCGTTAAGTTTGTCCACCATGACCGAAATTTAAACAACAAGATTAATTCATGAATCCCCGACCGGTCATATGAGACCGCGCTGTTATTGTTTTACTATTGTGTCTCGTTTTGCGGGTATGTGATAGGTTAAACGTAAAAAGCCTGCTTAACACACAACTCTGATTAAGATTATTACCTTCATAAATAAATGGGTACCTTGGATCTTGGACCTACATAAATAACCGTCAGCCATCTTTTTTTTCCCTGAACTAAATATCTATTAAGTCGCACATGGCCTTTATTGGTTTACTTGGGACCTAAAAGCAACGTGTGTTGAATATTGTCGCTGTGTAGGGATCAGTAATAGTGTTACGCGCGAAAGAGGACACACAGAAGAACTGTGATGGCCTAGTTCTGCTTCAAACCTGACCAGGCGTATTGCTTTGTGTAACTTATTTCATCACCACTACTGTTAAAGTGGTGAAGGAAAACATCGTGAGGAGTTCTAGAACCAAAAGTTCAGAGTCTAACTGTGAACTGTGGTGTGTGTGCGTGTGTAACTGTGTGTGTGACTTCTAGTAAAGTGTGTGGTGACGACCGATGTGTGGCGGCCCGTTCCTATTCCTAGAAAAGAGGGATGATTTCTCAGTAGTGGCACATCCTACTACTGAGAAAACATCCCTCTTTTCCACTAAAGTTGATTATAATATATCAATAACCTTGTTAAAACTTCAAAAATCACCGCACGGGTCGATTGCTTTACATAAGGGAACAAACATCATCACACCACAGCTACCATGAGTCCAACCTCGACTACAGGCCACAGTAGCAATGGGCTTGCGGACGACAAGTAATGAGTAGCTTGCCGTTAAACCTGGACCAGTTCTACGGCGGCTAGGACTCACAGGCTGACCGGTCGCGAGAGATTGTCTCCACGAGGATACGGTGGTGCTCCGCCCAAGGGAAGCAGACCTCTAACGTTACCTCCAAAATGTCCTCCAGATGACCGTACAGGCGTTTCTTCCTGACAAATCTGATACAGGAATCTCAGAAATAATGTAGTGAACTGATTCAGGCGAAAAGTGAAGTCGCTACCTACCGGCTGTTTAGCAATAATTTAACCTATCACATACCCACAAAACGAGACACAATAGTAAAACAATAACAGCGCGGTCTCATAGGACCAGTCGAGGATTCATGAATTAAGAATATTAATTAATACAAGAGAATTCACTGAAGTCTCTTTGTGTTTCTTCTTTTCACGAAAATTAACTCCCAAATCAAATGTTTTCCAACCAGTATTTATGTAGTTACCTATGATTCCCTATTTAACTCATTCACTTTCTTTCACAGTGCCAAAGGTGGAGATCGTAGATGAACGCGGAAGACCTCTTCAGGACAAGTTCTACAAAGAAGGCTCTATCATAGAACTGCGGTGCGTGGTGAGCGAAGTACCACAGCCTACGAGACAGGTGAACTGGAAACATGGGACAAGGTTGCTGAATTATGATACCAAGAGAGGCGGTGTGAGGTGAGTTGTCTTTTATTATTTAGGGTAGAACTGCATTGAGCCCACGTGAGCCACGTACTGAGCGCATCGGTTTCCATACATCTTATATGACAACTAGATGTTTAGACTTTGTAGAGCTGCATTAGACCCACGCTACGCGTACACTCTGGTAGAGAAAGTGTCAGACTTTTGCGTTACACGCCCCGCGGAGACTGTTTTGAACAAACCCCATCCACGACCCCATCAATTTAGCTGACAGCTTTTTGAAGAGCATGTAGAATACAAGGGTCGTCCCGGGTTCGGCCTTTATCGGATGCTAAAAAAATAATGCAAAAGAAGAAGAGAATAGTTATAATACCTATTCATAAAGTATACACTATCAGCAAATTTACACAGTATTCTATCTACGATAAAGGATATACTCGTACATCTTCCACCACTTCTTCCTATTGCATTATTTATTCATAAAAAATCAGTATCTAATACTCGTGTAACACGTAAATTAACCTTTACGCTATAATTAGAAAACTTAACTCCACACCACCGCCGCTCATCCTACGCTGATTCCTAAGACATTGTTCCCGGAAAAGCACCGCAGAATATTCGCTTAGGCAGCTGTAAACTTGCCGAAACACAATAATCTTCCCGAGCTATGCTCCAAGGAATTCCACTAGAATTAATTATTTCGCGTTATGGAATGATCGCCTTAGTCAAAAGGTTGATTCTCAATCAACGCTGATGAATATTAGAGGAGCTTGGTTTTCAAATAGTTTAATTTAAAGTGGTTTTCCAGGATTATTTAGCCGACTGTGATATTTTTGGCGATGTTTGTATAATATATGGGATTATTAAGCTTTCATAGGAATTTGTAAATTGCTAGTCGTGAGCCTTCGTCTTTCTAGTATGTAATGGTTATAGTATTATTCTAAGATTGTCGATGATTTTCTAAAAAAGGGAATGATTCATGATCATCGTCATCATTTCAGTATAAAGACGTCTATTACTGGACATAGGTCTCCCCCAAGCGTCGCCACAATTATCAGTCCTGTATGCTTTTCATCCATCAG
Organism: Mythimna separata; assembly: GCA_030763345.1. Taxonomy (NCBI): domain Eukaryota; kingdom Metazoa; phylum Arthropoda; class Insecta; order Lepidoptera; family Noctuidae; genus Mythimna; species Mythimna separata. Next base: position 5,456,562 of record CM061191.1, read on the forward strand.
AGTATCTTGATCCTCACCAGAACACACTGCATCTTCTGGTACCTGGTCACCATTCCAGAATCTTTCAGTTACATTGACTATCTGTGCAGTGATCGATGTACAGAGCCTAAATAAGTTTGGCTATTCGTCGAACTATATCGGTAAACTTGGTTCTCCTGAGGATATTTCATTTCTGATTCGATCACGCAACGAACTTCCGAGCCCTTTCCATCAAGTTATTATATTCTGTGTTTCCCACTTTTAAGCTATACTCCGTTTGTTTAGGTAGTTAACTAAAGGTAAACAGTCTTGGTATGTCTTTTTATATTAAAGAGGTCGTATATAATATACACAAAGATTATTTAAATTTAGTTTATTACCTAACATCGATTTAGGTAAATACCTATTTGCAAAGATTTTTACATACAATTTATAGACAACTTTTAGATAAAAAGACATGCCAAGATTGTTTACCTTTAGTTAACTACCTAAACCGACGGAGTATAGTATATTTTGTGTGATTTTATATGTAAACAGTGCACTTTTATGTCTTTAGAAATCATGTCGTTTTTTAACCCGTGGTTTTTGTTCTTACAAGTTAGCGCAGCTTTGAAGCATGTGGTCTGCTAATCTATTTCTAGTCTGTACAAAATGTTATTCTGTTATTTCGTCAATAATTTTTTTGCTGGAATTTGGAAATTGGTGTTCTGATACCCCCGTGTCTTGAAAAGTATTCATATTAAACCGTTTTGTTTTAGGTAGAAAATTATCCAATGACTTCTCCCACTCTTGGGCGGTGTGGGAGGTTGTGCTATCTTTTACTGTCTAGAGCTTACTCCTTCCAGGGTGTTCACGCAATAATGACATCAAGTGACATCACTAGTCGCGTGGGCGTCACTAGTGACCGATGACGCGAGCGCACTTCCTTCCGCTCACTTCACTCTCACTTCATCGATGGCCGCGGTGCGTAGCGCACACGACACTGTTACGGGCGAAGCCGCCATTTTGCAAATCTTGTTCTACATTAAGTTTTGTTTATTCGTGGTTTATAGTAATTTACGGCGTGGCTGCCACAATAGTGTTTACTAAGTTAATAAGTAATTGTGTACTTACCACCAGACAATAAAGTGCAGTTAAAAAGACAATGAATGGTTATTATTGAGTGACCTTCAGCTTTCATCGTTATAAAACCCGCGACCTTTCTACTATCTCGGCACACGTGGGATGGTAAGGGACTACGTGGGAGGATTCCGCGTACTAACCCACCTCCCACAAGGTTGCGTCTGATCCGCAGCGGATGCGCAACATTTTTGGTGGCCCATGAGGGGAAGGAGCCACCCCATCACAAGTGAAGATTCGAGAAGCTTGTAGTCTTCACATCATCGCATGGAAAGTTGAAGACAACTTAGAACGTCGTCCTGCAACGACCGGCGCGGCGCGGCGGGAAGCGGCCGACGGGCGGCTACGAGTTCCCGGCTCGGCACGGCGGGAAGCGGCCGACGGGCGGCGACGGGTTCCGGCGCGGACTGTTATCAGTGATAACAACGAGCAACGTGCGTGCGTCGAAGCGACGAGTGCGTACGACAGTGAAGTGAACTGTGTTTTGTTTATGTTACGTTACGGACGTCCTAATCTGTAAGTTAGTCTAAACCCTCATTTTAATTGTCCAATTGTCTAGCATATTAGTGGATATGTTATTTATAATTATTGTGTCCTTGACGTCGTCACGATTGTCAAAATATAAACGTGTACATACAATACATTGTACATTGTAATAAGTGGGATAACACTTATGTAGGTTTAGTGCTTATGTTGAAACACTAGCAGTGTTCATTGTCTGTTTATATTAGAAATAGTAAGTTTAGTTGATACAATTGTGTCATTTAAGTAAAATTACACGAAATAATAGGTTTTGTTTGAAACCTGTAAGTACGTAAAATTGAGACCAGGGTGTCGTCGTATTGTATTTTGTTTAAAAAACCTGTTTGTTGGTAATATTTGTATTTTGTATAGGACATCAATTGTTTGTGTACCTACTGTTTAGTACTTAATGTTAGTTGCTAAATTCTGAATTTGTAAGTGGAGTAATTTTATCAATATCAAAATGGATGTCAAAGTAGCTAGGCAGAATTTTAGGATACGAGCTAAGATGCTCCGGGATTTCCATAGCTCAGTTGAAGCTACTGCCTCATCAATTGCGGTCAAGGTTATCAAACGGCAATTTGATAAATATTATATAGATTTCTTACAGGCCTATGAAGAGCTGGTCGCCAGCGGTGTTGACGATATCGAGGACTTGGGGCATGAGTTCTCTGCAATTAACAGCTTGTTAGTTTCAGTGGAAACTAAGGCAGAGGAGAGTGAGGTTGGATCCTCTCCACTGGTTAAACCCAAGATTCCTGCAAGTGGCTCGCAAGATGGAGGCAGCTTAGCGGCTAAGCTGCCCTTCATTCAATTAGGACGGTTCGATGGTAACCCAATGGATTGGGTGAGTTTTTACGATTTATTTCTGTCATTGGTCCATGACAGACCAAACCTTCCAGAGACAGAAAAACATTACTACCTACGTAGCTGTTTATCAGGGGAGCCATTGACATTGGTGAAGCACCTACCTGTTGATGCCAAGAATTACGAGGTAGCCCTCGGCCTGTTGAGGGACAGGTATCAAAACACCCGATTGTTAGCAGACACCTATCTGGAGCAGATTGTGTCATTACCCAACATTTCTTCGACTATGGAGGGACTGCGGCAGTCCTTCTACAATCCTCTGCTGGAGTCAACTCAGGCTCTTCAGAAGCTAGGGCTTCCTATAGCAGAGTGGTCTTATTTATTATTTTTTATTATATTACAGAAGTTACCCTCCCGCCTAAGAAATCAGTTCGAGGAGCGAAACGGGACGGCTCCAGGAGAACTTCCATCTTTCTCGGCATTGATGAGCTTTCTCGACGAAGTGTGCAGGAGGCAACTCGTCGCCTCATCAAGCATGGAACAGGAACGGGCTAAGTCGTCGCGACCACAGAGGTCACCCACGAATACGCCGCGCAGGAGCACTACATCAACGGGTGGACGCCACCCGCCGCCATCGAACAGGATTCGTGGTCAAGTAACCACTGCGGCAGTGGAGGTAAGGTGCATTTATTGCAATCACAATGGCCACAGTATAGCAAAGTGCTACGAGTTCAAGCGTCTGGATCGCATTGCCCGCAAGACATGGACACGAAATAGTGGGGCATGCTTTGTGTGCCTGGGGCAACACTATGCACGGGAATGTGCAGAAGGGACTGGATGCAATTTGTGTGGGTCTGGGAATCACCACACCCTTCTATGTACCGCAGCCGGAGAAACTACAAGGCCCACGACACAGCAGGCACCTAGACAAACGTCGCGCCATCTGACGCCCCAGGCGCGGACGCCGTTGCCGCAGCGTGCGAAGACGCCTCCGCGACGCTCAAGCCTGATGGAATCCAACCGGCCATCGACGTCGCAGCGACGTGCTCCAGAGCAAGAGCAACCGCAGTCGCACACCCTAGAGCAGGGAAGGCGACCGGTTGGTAACAGGTACCAACAACAACAAACACAGGATGAGGTATGGCCAACTGTCTTTATTCCGAAGCGGGATCGAAACGAAGACGATTATTGACGCGAGGCTCCTGTCGGTGTCACTGATTCCTTAGGTAGCGGTTTTAAAACCTGTCTAAACCCTACGGTGTTATTAGGTATAAGGAATCACAAAGGAAAGTATGAGGAGGCTCGTGCCCTTCTAGATACTGGGGCTAGTATGACCGCCATTAAAGAGGCTTTAGTGGAACGACTACGACTACACCGACAGAAGAGCTCAACTAACATAGTGGGTATTGGGAACACTATGGTGAAAACATCAGCTACCCAAGTTAAAATAGTTCTAAAACCCTTGGATAAGCAGGTACCGGTCATCTGCACTGTAGCGATGGTAATGTCGGAGCTGACAGCTGATTTACCGGCAGTAGATATTCCATCTCAAGGAATGTTGGAACAGGGACCACCCACATTAAGTCTTGCAGACAATGACTTTACACTACCACATGGAGTAGACATAGTACTCGGAGCTGATGTACTAAATTACATTTTAGATGGTTCTAAAATTGATATTGGAACAGGTGGCGCGGCAGCCTATGGGACATGCTTTGGGCATGCTGTAATGGGACCAGTGGACGGGTACAATTCCGAGGTGCCGCAGCCGGTCTTCACCATAACGCTGACGGAAGCCATCAAGCGTTTCTGGACGTCGGAGGAGCCGCCGTCACCCGCCTCGAAGGATCCTCGTCACGAAGAATGTGAGAAGTTGTATAAATCCACGACAGTGAGGCTAGCTGGTGGAAAATTCATGGTACGTTTGCCCTTATTATCTGACCGACCGGAGCTGGGAAATTCTTTGGATACTGCAACTAGACGATTTTACGCGCTTGAGAAAAAGATGGAGAGGCATCCAGCATTTGCGCAGAAATACAAGGAGTTTATGGAAGACTATGAGCGGCTTGGTCACATGTCTGAGTCAGACTTCCAATTTGACACTGAACACTATGTTATACCACATCATGGTATATTTAAACGAGACTCTGACAAGATTCGAGTAGTATTCGACGGGAGTTGTAAGACAACTAATGGGGTTTCGTTAAACCAGTGTTTACATTCTGGTGAAGCATTACAGAATGACATTACAAAAATCTTGATAAATTTTAGACGACACCAAGTTGTGTTTACCACGGACGTGAAGCAGATGTTCCGAATGACCTGGATACACCCTGAGGACAGGAGGTATCAGCTTATACTCTGGAGGAGTGATCCGTCGCAGGAAATGAAGGTATACGAATTAAATACTAATACTTATGGACTAAGGTCTAGTCCGTATGTAGCAATACGGACACTGCTGGAGCTGGCGGCGCAATGGATGGAGGCACATCCTGATTCAAAGGCAGCAGATGTCGTGAGGGACGCGGTGTTCGTGGACGACATCCTGACTGGAGCGGACTCCATAGAGGAAGCAGAAGTCTTGAAGACAGAACTCATCGAGCTTATGCGAAGCGCAGGCTACGAATTGCGTAAGTGGTCGACAAACGAGCCATATTTACTGAGAGATCTACCGGAGGACCACTGTGACCAACCAAGGGAGTTTGACGCAAATGACCCCAAGAGTTTCATTAAGGTATTAGGGATACAATGGGAACCAATATCAGATACAATGTCGTATCGGATAAATATACCCTCAGACAAGGCAGTGACGAAGCGGTCAATATTAAGTACTATAGCGAGACTATACGACCCGTGTGGTTATTGTGCACCGGTGATAATACGATTCAAGAACCTGTTGCAGGAATTGTTCATGGATGGCCTACATTGGGACGAGGCAGTGCCAGAAGCGACAGTAGAAAACTGGAAGTATATGATTGATGATCTATACAATACTAGCTTTTACCCGCGGCTTCGCTCCCGTCAAATGACTACCCTACGTATCCTACGCTACCCTACCCTACCTTCCCTACCTACCCTACACTACCCTACCTACCCTACACTACCCTACCTACCCTACACTACACTACCCTACACTACCCTACTCTACCCTGCACTACCCTACACTACCCTACACTACCCTACACTACCCTACACTACCCTACACTACCCTACACTACCCTACTCTACCCTACACTACCCTACACTACCCTACACTACCCTACCCTACCCTACACTACCCTACACTACCCTACACTACCCTACACTACCCTATACTACCCTACACTACCCTACACTACCCTACACTACCCTACACTACCCTACACTACCCTACACTACCCTACACTACCCTACACTACCCTACACTACCCTACACTACCCTACACTACCCTACACTACCCTACACTACCCTACACTACCCTACACTACCCTACACTACCCTACACTACCCTACACTACCCTACACTACCCTACACTACTCTACACTACCCTACCTACCCTACTTTACCTAACTTTTTTTTTAGAATTTTTCTCTCCGTAAGAACCATCATTGAACTTCAAGGAACATTTAAAAAAAAGAATCAGCCAAATCGGTCAAGCCGTTTTCATGTGATGTCGTGACAACGGAAAACGGGTTTCATTTTTATATATCTATACAATATGGAAAGACTGAAAATACCTAGGTGTCTTGCGTTACCAAACGCAGTGTCTTACACGCTGCACGGCTTTGGGGATGCTTCAGAAGCAGGATACGCAGCATGTATTTACCTCCGCAGCGAGGACGCACGAGGTAACGTGAAGGTTAATTTGGTTATGGCGAAATCTAAGGTAGCGCCCATCAAGACCCGACAAGCGATTCCGAAGTTGGAACTTGGCGCGGCGCATCTGGTTTGTCAACTGCTTGACCGTGTGGCGGATGGTTATGAAAAATCGATCAAGATCGATACCCTTTGTGCTTGGTCAGACAGTTCCATCGTATTAGCATGGGTGGAGACGCAGCCACACTGCTTGCAGACCTTCGAGTGTAATAGAGTACAATTTATACAAAATTCACCTAGAAAGCTGAATTGGAGACATGTACCTTCGGATTTGAACCCGGCAGATTGTGCGTCACGTGGCTTGTCAGCTGAAGATTTGATTCGCCATCCATTATGGTGGACAGTGCCATGGCTGGGAAAGGAAGAATTTGGGTGGCCTAACAAGTATGTACGACCTGCAGAACTACCAGGATTCAAAAGGGTAGTTAATACTAATGTTGTTCAGCTGAAGCCATGGGATATTGGTCTATTGGAAAGGGTAAGTAGCTTTACCAAGCTCATCAATACTACAGGGTATGTATTGAGATTTATTAGGAATCTGAGGACAGATAAGTTGATGAGGCCCGAGAGTTGTATACTCTCATTACCAGAGACGCGAGATGCTGTCAAGTATTGGATTAAGAGAATTCAAGAATTGGAATATGAGACAGAAATAAGGTTGTTGAAGCAGCAAAAACGAGTAATTACGTCACTTCAGAAGCTGAGTGTGTTTTTAGATTCTGAGGGGGTCATCAGAGTCGGAGGCCGACTTAGACACTCGGAACTCACATATGGGGCAAGGCACCCAGTGTTGTTACCTAAGGACACTAAATTTGTCCAGTTGTTAATGGAGCATTATCACAAAACTTATTGTCACATTGGCGCTAATGGTTTAATTGCGATTCTCCGCAGGGAATATTGGATAACGTCGGTCCGAAAGCAGGCAGCGCGGACCATTCGACGGTGTAAGAGGTGCTTTCGGTTTTCTGTGGCAGAACAACCTCCGCGTATGGCAGACCTACCCGCGGATCGCGTCTGTCGTGCACGACCTTTCAACGGAGTCGCTACAGACTTCGCTGGACCCTATTTGGTAAAGTCAAGTTTATTAAGAAACGCAAAGTCGGTAAAGGCCTACTTTTGCGTCTTTGTTTGTGTAGCTACAAAAGCCGTCCATGTGGAGTTGGTATCTAGTCTATCAGTCGAGGCGTTTGTTGCTGCATTTACCAGGTTTGTAAGTCGACGCGGACTTCCTAGTCTGATAAGATCAGACAGAGGTACTAATTTTGTTGGTGCCAACAAATATCTCAAGGAGGTTAACCAATTCTTGCTGGAAAAGGAACATATTCTGAGGGAGCAGTTCAGAAGGCAGCATATCCACTGGGAGTTCAACCCGCCAGCCTCACCACACATGGGTGGATTGTTTGAGGCTGCTGTCAAGAGCGTGAAGCAGCTTTTGAAGAGGGAAATTGGTGATACTATATTGACGTTTGAGGAGTTATCGACGCTCCTGTGCACGATAGAAGCTATCTTGAATTCCAGGCCTCTCGTAGCGATGTCTGAAGATCCTGGGGATTTAGAAGTCTTGACGCCAGGACATTTTCTTATTGGTCAGCCATTGGTAGCAGTGCCTGTGATTCCTTGGTCGGAAACCAAAATGTCACGTTTATCTCGATTTCAGATGTTGCAGAAGCTGCACCAGAACATATGGGCACGTTGGCATCTCGAGTATCTTAGCACACTACAGTCGCGAAATAAATGGTATCATGATGTTGATAATTTGAATATTAATGATTTGGTTTTCATTAAAGATGAAAATACTCCACCACTACACTGGAAGCTAGGTAGGGTGATAGAGTTACATAGGGGTAAAGATAATGTCATAAGATCTGTAAGGTTACGAACCCAATCTGGCGAGCTTGTTAGGCCAGTAGTTAAGTTATTTAAGTTACCTGTAGAGGCGGACTAGGTTTCCCAACCTCTTTGCTGGGGCCCCTGGGAATGTTCACGCAATAATGACATCAAGTGACATCACTAGTCGCGTGGGCGTCACTAGTGACCGATGACGCGAGCGCACTTCCTTCCGCTCACTTCACTCTCACTTCATCGATGGCCGCGGTGCGTAGCGCACACGACACTGTTACGGGCGAAGCCGCCATTTTGCAAATCTTGTTCTACATTAAGTTTTGTTTATTCGTGGTTTATAGTAATTTACGGCGTGGCTGCCACAATAGTGTTTACTAAGTTAATAAGTAATTGTGTACTTACCACCAGACAATAAAGTGCAGTTAAAAAGACAATGAATGGTTATTATTGAGTGACCTTCAGCTTTCATCGTTATAAAACCCGCGACCTTTCTACTATCTCGGCACACGTGGGATGGTAAGGGACTACGTGGGAGGATTCCGCGTACTAACCCACCTCCCACAAGGTTGCGTCTGATCCGCAGCGGATGCGCAACACAGGGTGTCGAACGAAGGCAAAGAAGGAAAATATGTGAAAGTCATGGATATGTGAAAGTGAACCCTGGGAGTTTCATCCCATAGCTCCAATAGGCTTCGACTCTAGTGGGCCCCTACGGTACATTAAGCTGTTGGTCCCCGAATCCCTCTTCGGTCATTGTTAATTCAATCTGTCATTTCATAGAAGTCTATGGAGCGAAACTGGACACGACCTACACACAACAATGCTGCTTGCGCTGGAACGTTGTATTATTCTAGTGATTGGTACGCTGGTACCGGGAAGAATAAATAAATAAAACAGTGTAAACGTCTGTATTGTAGCACTGTCACATATATAAGGGTGTTGCCACAGTTAACAAAATAACTTGCATTTTAATGTTGGTGTTGTAATAATAAATAATTAATTATGCAATATGCAATAATAGTTACATAACAGAAACAAAATATAACAACTACATGCACGATTACTATAGTGAGGGATGTACGTAAACACTCTTTTATTCAACAAATTCATCTGTATATATTACTAATTTGGTTGAAATAATTATTATGAGCCTGTTATGTCCCACTGCAAGGCAAAGACCTTCTTTCCATTCTTCCACTCATCTCTGTTCTCAGCGATTTCTAGCCAATTCTTTAGGTAGGAGTCTAGTCTAATGGTCATTCCATCTCCTTCTGGACTTACCACGTCACCACAGCTCTTACTTTTTGAGATTTAGTCAGTCGTTTCCATCGCTTAATTTCATTGCGGCATGCAGCAGATGTGGTCTGCTCATTTCCATGAAATTGGATTGGAAGAAAGTCACAACTTTTATAACCATTGCAATCCACTCCTTGTATCTTTAGCCTTCCTTGCTCCTCGAGTATTACAAGGATTTCTACTACTAAAATGTTTCGCTCAGATCAATGGCATCGTAATTTAGCCCCCCAAAATTTATGGAGTGTAAAATTGGTGTATTTGTTTTGCACAACGCTACCTCCCTGATTTAGTAGGGTAATATTTAATTAGTCGAATAGGTAGAAGTTAAGCTGAGAAAGTCAAATAACATGAATTTATAAAGTCGACGTTGAGTTTGTAATTATTAAACACATTGATTTAGTTGGAATTAGTCTGGCTGTTGTCTTCTTAATTGGATGAGCATGGGGCAGTGTTAATAAATTTTTGGGGCTTAAGATTTACTATTTATTTTGCCATCTCGCAGCTTTGGATTTGGTGAAAAGGCGAGCAAAGAGGCTAATTAGAATGGAAGAAAAAAATAAGTACATTTTCAGGAATGGACGCAATTTCAGGACTAGTTTATAAATTATATAAAAAAAACCTTCCACGTCTGTGCAGAACGGCCTACCTCTCCGTATAATGCCGTGGTCACACATAGTGCGACGAGCCAACCACACAATTGGTGATCCAGATTTCGTTAGGTCCACTTTAAAAAGCCTGGAACACAGGTGTAGGCAGCCTTTCAGTATTTTACAGGATGAATTTGGATGCATTTTGGTACGTCGGAATTGCATGATTTGATTCTGCGATCTTTTTTTTACCAACTCAACGTAAGGTGAGTATCCACCCTTAGACCGTTTTCACATTTTCCGATCCGATATCGGTATCGGACGCCGATACGATATCGGGGTAAGGTAAATATATGAGATATGTACCTGTCTTTCATATTGTCCGACCCGATATTGGATATCGGAGCACAGCATTTCATACATTTTACTTACCCCGATATCGTATCGGCGTCCGATACCGATATCGGATCGGATAATGTGAAAACGGTCTTACGTTGTTGAAACTTTTACGGTCCGGACTAGCCATTTAACCTTGTCGTTGATACCGTGTATATTGAATGATTGGAATAATTTGCATTTCAAGACCTCTAGTCTTGAAGTCCTTAGCAGGCAAATTGTTAATACAATTTGTAAATAGGCTCTTAAGACATCAAATATTGTACTTTTTATTATCAGGTGGAATCGCAGTCAGACCCCAGTGTATATAAATTATAAAAAAAGAGTGAGTTATTTTGGCCTACTTCTTAAGAAAAGAGATTCTCAATGTAAAAGGAGTAAAAATAAATAATTTTAGTTAGGTACTGACAATAATCGAAAGCAGTGGTGGCCTGAGAGCAGTGGTGGCCTAGTGGTAACTGCCCCGACTCAGCCCTCACTCAGGCCTCCTCTCTAGCTAGGAGATAGAGTGGGCCGTAATCCACCACGCGGGCCCAGTGCGATTTGGGGGATGTCATATGTCTTCGAATTTTTGCTCACGATGTTTTCCTTCACCGTTTTGAGAGCAGTGGTGATGAAATAAATTACATGAATAATGCACCTCACTGGGTTTGCACCCGCGACTCACAACTACCAAGTCGGGGCAGTTACCACTGGTCCAATAGTGCTCTCAAGATTATAGAGAGATCTCATAGATTTTACAGTCAATGATTAAATCCCCGATTTGGAAATTGGTACTACTTTATAATTTTTCATTAAATAAGGGAACACACCGTAGTGTTAACATTAATAATTATTAATTGTGCTTGTTAAGTGTTAACAATATTGCTCATGTTATAATTAAGTGGATGGAAGCTTTGGCCTTCAATCTTTGCACGTGCTAACATAAGTGATGTCAAAACTTTTCTTAGAGAAGCGATTTGTATTTAGATGATAATCATCATCATCCGCAATCTGAATTCACCTCCTGCTGAGCAATTTTTATTCTTTTCCTGTGCCAATCCTATCGTATTTATTTATTTTATTTCACAAAAGGCTTATAGTCTAATAGAAAAAATTATATATAAAGAATTTAATATTATCAAATTGCTAATTACAAGACTTCACATAGATATATAAAAACAATATTGATAAAATGAAAGTACACACTAGTCAATTAATAGTATCGAGAAAAATAAGTTAATCAATGAAAAAAAAATATGCTATTTGGCTTCGTAAGGTCGCCACACTGGTACAGAACAAGTCAATATCAAAGCCCCTAAAAAGTCTATTAAACTCAAGTGCACTCTTTATTGAAAAAACATTCTTCAAATAATTAATTGGTCAATGCGAAAGTTATACTAAATATTGGTCACTGACGTAATCCCATTAGGTTCATGCGTAGTACTAAATTAGCAACGAGTTCAGGACAGTCAATGGAGCCATTTGCTGTGTATCAATATCATCCAGGTTTATTATTTATTTATTTAAACTTCATGCACAGTAGGTAGTACATAGGTGGACTAAATACAATAAGGAATTCTCTAGTCTCAACCAGTCAACCTTACCTACCTACGATGGTAAAAATATTGTCTACACATCTTGTCACCGAAAAATGTAATAATAAAATTTTAATATTAGGTTTCTCCTTTGCCGCTTCTACAATACAAGTTTAAAGAATCAATTGAAATATAATATTTTCCACGATTCGACACTTCACCTAGTTTCAGTTTAATTTATCAATAACTGCGTGTATGTGGATAACAATGTAGCTAATATATATTTCTATTGATTGTTTGATATACTAGTAGGTACTCTTTACTTTATTGTACACCAAAAATAAAATTACAATAGGAACTTAAAATTAATAGTGCGGTACAATGGGCGGTCTTATCGATGAAAGCGGTTTTTTGCCACTATTACAACAAATAAAATATTTTATGAGTCTAGGCTTGATTTGTTTGGCACGTATTTTTTTAATATTAGTCTGACGACGTTAAGTGCCATATTTTTTTTTTATTAATTCTATATTCTGTTAGAACTTGCTATCACAATTTATTTCTTTTTTATTATGGCAACAATGCTCGAGGAGCTCATGAAAGCACGTTAAGACGTAGGTCCTGGCTGTCATTTGTAGATCTTTGGCAGTCGTTATGGATAGTCAGAAGCCAGTAAATCTGACTCCAGTGTTGCCATGAAGTGCAGTGTTACCCCAGTTAATGTGTTGTGGAGGTCTGGTAGGCAGCCGCTCCTCGTAAAATACTGGTATTCAGCTAAATTCAGCTTCACTGGAAGCTGACCCCAATATAGTTGGGAAAAAGACTAAATAAGTAGATGATGATTATGGCAACAATGCTGTGGGATCAAGCTCGAACTCTTCGATTTTACTAGGCATTAGTCCCGGCTTTTGCCAGGGTCCGCCTTCCGGCTTAGCTTGCTCCACTTTGCCCGGTCTTCTACATCCTTGACAGTAAGGCCATTGGCTCTCATGTCGGACTTGACGACGTCCAGCCAGCGCTTGCGGGGGCGACCACGAGACCTACCGCCAAGGACAGCCATATTCATGCATCTCCGGCCAACGTACTCCATAGGGCGACGCATGATGTGGCCATACCATCGCAGACGACACTCCTGCAGTTTTTCCCCCACGTCACGGACACCAAGACTACCTCGGATGAACGAGTTGCGTATGCGATCGGATCGCGTTACGCCGCTCATCCACCTCAGCATCTTCATCTCCGTGACGCGAAGCTCCTAGGTGTGTCTGCTTAGTGCTGGCCAACACTCGCCGCCGTACAGGAAGACAGGACGTATGATGCATTTATATATCTGTCCCTTAAGCTTCGGAGGCATTTTGCGGTCGCATACAACGCCCGTTACCTCTCGCCAATTTGCCCAAGCCGCGCCTATACGTGCTTGGACATCGTCGTCCACGTTGCCAGACTCGTGCAGCACAGATCCAAGGTACCTGAACGTATTGGAGCTTGTGATCCGGTCCGAACCTATTCGGATGGTATTTGAATCCGTGCCGCCACAGGACATGTGCTCAGTCTTCGCCATATTTAGTCTCAGACCGTCGTTTTCCAGCGTGTCCTTCCAAATGTTGACCTTCCGCTCAAGTTGGGCTCTGTTCTGGCTAACCAGGGCGATGTCATCGGCATACATCATTAGCCATGGAGGCTGATCTTGGATGTATGCCGTAACTACATCGAGCACAACGTTAAACAAGAACGGGCTAAGAGCCGATCCTTGGTGAACGCCAACAGATATTGGAAAAACTTTGGATTCGCCAACCGCGGTCTGGACAGAGGACACGGAATCGCGATACATGTCTCTGATAATGTCAATATAGGCCTCGGGCACACCCTTGAAACGAAGTGCCCACCAGATGGACTGCCGAGGAATACAGTCGAAGGCCTTCTGCAGGTCTAAAAAGGCCATATGCAGAGCTCTCCTTCTCTCTCTGTAAGCCTCAGTCAGAGTCCGCAAGGCGAACACTGCGTCCATGGTGCTGTTACCCGCCCGAAAGCCATATTGACACTCAGAGACAGTACACTCGCTACGGAGCCGTGTGTCAATGATCCGCTCGAAGAGCTTCATGGTGTGGCACATGATCTTAATACCGCGGTAGTTACTACAATCCTGTACGCTACCTTTGCCTTTATAAATAGGAATAATGAGGCTTGATCGCCACTGGTTCGGCATTTCCTTGGTGGTCAGGATGCGGTTAAAAAGATCCGTCAGAAGGTCCACACCATGTGAGCCCATGTGCTTCCACACTTCGATTGGCACATTGTCAGGCCCGACCGATTTTCGGTTCTTCATGTGGCAAAGAGCAATGCGAGTTTCGTCGGGGGAAATAGGGGAAATAAGACCAAGGTTAGGAGGCGGTTCGGGAGGAAGGTTATGGGGATGCTGTTTGTTAGACAGCTCCTCGAGTTATGTGCACCATCTCTCCTTAACAGAGGGGGCATCATAGAGCAGCTTACCCTGGGCGTCCCTTACACAGAGGCATTTGCTAATGTCCCGTGTAGCTTTTTCCCGGGCACACGCCAGCTTAAAAATAAGCTTTTGCCCCTCCGCAGTTTCCAGGTTGTCGTACAAGGGCGCCAAACTTTTGCTGCGGGCTCTGGCTACTGCTTTTTTGCAGGCGCGTTTAGCCGCTCCATATGCCTCCCTGTCCTCCAGAGAGTTGGACCCCTGCCACTTTCTAAATAACCCTTCCGGGTCGCCTCCTGCACTCCGTCATCCCACCACCACGTCTCCCTGAAGAAGAAGTATGACAACGTTCCAATAAATTGTACTATATACCAGTATCAATTCCTTTCATCATCATTATCATCTGCCTAGCCTTTTCCCAACTATATTGGGATCGGCTTCCAGTCAAGCTGAATTTAGCTGAATACCAGTATTTTACGAGGAGCGGCTGCCTACCAGACCTCCACAACCCATTAACTGGGGTAACACGGTACTTCATGGCAAGACTGGAGTCAGATTTACTGGCTTCTGACTATCCGTAACGATTACCAGTATCAATTCCTTTAAATACAAATTTAAATTTAACGAGAGATTTTGATTGTAACATAGATTTTCAAGCTTTTCACCAATTTGATTTCGCTTATTACGAAAGTTTCCAAGTTGCTGATCTTGGCATCGTTTGAATTTATGATTGTGAAATGTTTTTGGCCAATCAGATTGAGCTCAGACGAGATATTCAATTTAATGAATATTATAAAATTCATGAAGGGAATATGATGAATGTGACACGTAGGTATGAGACTGGTCGTGGTAGCGACGGTTTTTTTAGGTTGGAAATCATCATCATGTAGGAGTAGTTAGAGTGGGAGACTGCTGAAACAGCCGCTGGCGTGTCAGACTTTTACTGACTAAAATTCACTGTTCCTTCTTGAGACTGGCAAAATAGGAGGACATCGTTGTCAACCTGGATGAATCAGACAACCGTGAGAATTAGTACAAATAAAAATTGTGGCTAAAGACGTGTTTTAGTTTTGCAAGTGGAGCACATTACCGATTGGGGTACGTATTGCTGGTTTACCATATTTTAAAAAATAAAATAAATTCTAGGAACGCGTATTCCTTTTTCCAAAATTCCTTGTTCGTCTTTTGATAGATCAAAATAAAAAAAAAATCCTCTTACATTGATTTCGTCTGATTTCCCTAAGATTACTCATTATATTTTCTTTTGATTCACAATCAACTTTGTCGTATCTTTTTGTCTTTACAAGACCCTTCATATCTTTTTATTTTATTCATTGCCCTTAGAAAACATTTTTTTTTCTGTCTGTTGGAACATTAATAAATTTGTTATTCATGTCGTCCCATGACATCATTTTATCATGAGTTTCCTTTTTAAATCGCATGTCATGACCCTTTCTATTAGAAAGCGCGTGAGTCCAAATATCATAGTTTCGGTAATGATCAAAAATGAAAAAGTTTTGCACACATTCAATATAGGTTTAAGGGTTTCAAGGAAATGTTGTATAGTAAAAACCTTTTTTCTTGCTAACAAATTTTGAATTAACCAATGAAAAGAGTTAAAATTGCATTTTAGCTTATGGTATAAAAATATTCAGCCTTTAATGTGTTCACTGCAAGGATTCAGGCCTCCTATTTACGGAGTAAAATGAGCCGTACTATCACTAAATGGACCCAGGGTGGATTGAAATTACCACTGCTCTCAAAACGGTGAAGAAAAACATCGTGATGAAACCAATATGTCCTTAAACCTATAATTTGAAGACATCCATCAATCCGCACTGGGCTTGCGTGGTGGATTACGGCCCATTTCCTCTCCTTGAAAGGAAAGGAAAGCATTGTGAAGAAACCAGCATGTCCTAGAGCCAAAAATTTGAAGACGTGACAGCCATCAATTCGCACTGGACTCTCGTATTATGGCCCATTCTCTCTGCTAGAGAGGAGGCCTGAGACACAGCAGTGGGAACATAATAAGGCTGATTATGGTAAGTTAATTACTCAGTTACCCGCGAAACGAGACACAATAGTAAAACAATAACAGCGCGGTCTCATAGGACCGGTTGGGGATTCAAACGTTAAGATTCAATTTAAAAGACGCTATTACCAATCCTCGTGACGCAATCACTTTCTTCCCCCGAAACATTACTTGCTTATACTTCGTCAAAAACTTAATTAATTATAATCACAAACTCATCATACATAATTAATTTAACGGAACCCTTTAAGAAGGGATTATGTGTAAAGCCACTAAGGGGTTGCTAACGACTTAAATATGTTTTGTTTGGCCCAAGGGTAAGTTCTATCGTATGGTAACAATAATTTCTTAACTATTTTCATTGTTTCGTACTTGAGAGGAGTTAGGGACTTTCTATTTGAAGGCTTTTAGGTGTTTTCAGAGGTTAAGATTATGACAATTTTAGTTTCAGCCAGTTTAAAGCAGATGGAGCCATGGGTTTACTGGGGCCATGGGATTATTTCCGAGAGTGGTCTTGGAACACGGCCACATCATGCGTCGCCCTAGGGAGTACGTTGGTCGGAGATGCATGGATATGGCTGTCTTTGGCGCTAGGTTGGTCGCCCTCGCAAGCGCTAGCTGGTCGTCAAGTCCGACATGAGAGCCAATGGCCTTACTGGGAAGGATGTTGAAGATTGAGCAAAGTGGAAAAAGTTTTGTAGGAAGGTAGACGCTGGCAATGGCCGGGATTAACGCCAGGTAGAAGAAGTGGTCTCGGAACGTACAGGCATAGACGACACATAGGTGTAGTTTTAGTCAGTAAAAGCCTAACACTCTGTCCCATGACTCTGCTCTAGAGCAGGAGAAGTCATTGATAAATGATATTTATTTTGTAAGTAGGTTTTACAATCAGTCATTAGGTGATTTCTCACGCTAAAAAAACCCTGACAGACCTAGTTTACCTCTGTTTAGAGATGCAATATTAAAAACTAAGACTACATGTGTTTCTGTCTTGTTACGTACAAGCGAGAGAAAAGAGAGTTATTAGATGATTTCCTATCCTAAAAAAATTTGGAACTAGAAAATAATTTTAAAATAACATAGAACCAGGATAAAAGTACCTTTTCTATGTGCTGTTTCAGGACATGGTCTACACGTGTGCCAAATTTTATCAAATCCGTTGTACAGTTCGAGCGTGATGATAAAATAAACACACACGTTTTCATACCTACATACAAACTTCTGCCTTTATAATTTATCTCTATTATAATATAGTTCTCTCTTACTTTGTGTTTCTAATAGTTGTGATAATGTCTGTTCCGAATATTATTTCTTTGTTCTATTTTATTGTTGGATTATGATACGGAATCAGATTATTTTCTTTGTTCTTGTAATCGAGATTTAATTTGTTTTGTGTTTGATAATTTACTTCTACGTTTACTATAGATATAAATTAGGAAGGTCTATGTCCTGTAGTGAGTGTCCTTCGGCTGACATTATGATGTTTGCTATTATATTATACTTTTTCATGAGAATGTACAATTAACATTATTGACACTTCGCGTGACCCAAGGGCTGGCTTTTACCTCGGACAGAGGATAAGCATTGCCATACAGCGTGGCAATGCCGCCAGTCTTTTGGGCACATTACCGGTCGACAGCGATGTGGAAGAGTTTTTTGACGCCTTACTTTAGTTAGTTTTTAGTTAGTTTAATTAGTTTAGAGTTTTTTATTATACTGTAAATAAATATTGTCTCCTTTAAGTACTTATTTGAAAAATATGTAAAAAAAACAATTAACATTAATTCTTTATTGTACACAAAAATATAACATAACACATAGTGGTATAGACATTATTTTCATGTACAACGGCGAGCTTAACTCAGCAATGAGTTTACACACATTTGAGCACCACTTTTCTGACTGACTGACTTCTTGAGAATTCAAAAGATTGAATAATAAATATTTTTATTATTTTATACTGAAGGGAGCAGTTTTGTTATACTATTTTGTTTTATATTCCATACGTTTATCACGTTTTAAGCTGAATTAACCTATCACATACCCACAAAACGAGACACAATAGTAAAACAATAACAGCGCAGTCTCATAGGACCGGTCGGGGATTCATGAATTAAGTAAAACAATATTTGGTTCGGATAAAGCATATTTTTTTTCGTTTTGAGGTGTAAAGACCATCAAATAAATTCTCTCGCTTTGGATGCAACGAAAAGGCTTGTTAGACTTTTAGTAACTAAAACCCACCTATGTACTTTTATTTACCCTTTGCGTTTCAGGGCTTCAGTTATTCTTAACACTCTCGCAGTCCGTTCAATACTAGTCTAGGCTCACACTTGTCCATTATCTCACTTGATGGAAAGCGACGATGTGGTTGACAATAGAACAAGCTTGCTTAGAAGTATTCACATTTGACTTAAAGACCTCTATTTTGTAGCTATCAGGAAAACAAACTCCAGCAGAAAATTCCACTTCTTAGCTGAACTCACAATAAATGTGTTCTCAAAACCTCTTTTTTGCGTATGGATGGAATTTCCACCATTTACCGATACTGCATCGCCGTTCTTCTGGTGGCTCAATGGTGGCACGGGCTTGCCAAAATAAGCTTATGCAAAAACCTGCATGGCCAGTCCAGTTTCAATTCAGTCTACCTATTTTTATTCAACATCAGCCATTTGATTTATGGACCATATATTTCAGCTTCCTCACCGACAACAACCAAATAAAACAGGTTTTACGCCGTATTAAATCAACATGATTAAAACTCTCACCCTCAATGATAATCCTGTTAATCCTTTTTACCGGAAAACAAGGTTTAATGTAAGCCAGGAAGATAACATCCCGAAATAACATATATAAAATAATGTAAACAAAAGATTTATCCATCCTTGTACCCTTTCTGCTTATCCCTTATCGGACTTAATTAAAATGTTAAGTCAAGCAAGGCGATTAGTATAGTCTACAGACTGTTGAGGCGACTTTGCGGCTGCTGTTGGGACCAGTTAAATGGAATGTTGAAACCTTCTCTAACACCATGTAAGTGTGTGTAACCATTTAAGGAGTCTTCTTTTCTTGATGATCTTAAGTCTTCTTCTTTAAACCTAGGTGTAGTAACAGAGAATGTAGGACTTTTACTGACTAAAATCCAACTATGTTCACCAAGTTACCCATTGCTGTTTCAATGTTGCGATGATTCTTTTGAAGAATCAGCTTTTGACCGTTTGATAAAGATTCCTGAAATGGTCCAGACGACAGCTGAAAACTGTGCTGAGTGCAAGGAGCTTGTGCTCCCTGGGCGTATACTCACAGGCTTGCGCACGTAGAGAAATTAGTAGGGCGCCGTCAGACCCTCTGGTAAGTACCAAGCCCCGTTGTGTTTCAAGCGCACCTTAAAGAGATGTCAGAAAAACTGAAGGGGCCCAGTAATGCTGCTAGGGTTAAAGAAATGGTCGGAAGACCTACCGTGACCCTGGAACGCACAGGAGAACAGCTTTCAGTTAATAAAAATCTGACCTCTAGTTCCACCCGGAGTGGGAAGAAATTATGTTTAATGTTTTCTCACCAAAAATAAAAAAGGAGGTCAAGCCTCCTCTAGCTAGGAGACTAGGCTCTGCCAGAGTGTTGATTCCGGGCTCTCTGGTGTAGTCTTTCAAAAGCGAAGTTAAGTTTAAGTGAAATACTTTAACTGTAGTGGGAATTTACGTATATTATGTTCAAGGATAGTTCCTTGCTAGTTGGTATTTTGAAGGTTTAGGCAGGTTTGAAGATTTTGTATTTTGAAGCATTGTAATCACAAATACACACGATTATCATAATCTCGCTTATATTTTCATAACTTATTTGGTCCTTCTTTTATTCTTTGGTCTTTTTTTTCCGACTACTCATCAGTAAAACAATCGATATTGCAGTACCCGGCGATAATAAATGCACACCGACAACAATGTAAGTTTTTATTTTAAGAAGGTTCACGAGCGAGTTGCAAATGCCATTGGAATTTCAAGAAGAACTTTGAACAATATATTAGTTCATGAATCCCTGACCGGTCCTATTATTGTTTTACTATTGTGTCTCGTTTTGTGGGTATGTGATAGGTTAAAGGAAGTCAGTACAGAAACACATTCTACTGAAATTAAGTTCAGCACTCCAAAAAGTCGATTGTCTCTATCCAAAGGTTGATGTGCAAAATTTATCGGGTACTGTATCAAATGTAGCCTGCAGTGGACCAGCCACTACTAGTCAAAGGTTTTACTCTATTCCTTCCATTGTTCCTAACTGAGCCAATTCCTAAGGAAGACATCAAGGTTATCCTGCCATCTCCTTCGTAGTCTGTCAAGATCCCGTCTTACAATTTCAAGGCACCAATTAATGTTGTGTTTACAGGCACCCGCTTGATCGGCCTTCGATAATCGATATAAAAGTATTGATAATTATTTTTCCTGGCTCGTTTATTTATAATTCAATAATTATAGATCAAAATCATGAAAAATAAAAGACTAATCTGTCTGTGGGCTGTCATACGTACACATATACAATTTATCAATAAAACCAAGGTTAGGTACTCGTTCTCGTTATTGTAACTATTTTTGTAAAATAATCTGATGTGAATAAAATAATAATCAACTTTACTTAATGACAGTACACCTCGTAGTTTAGTAGAAAAAATATATATAATAAAATAAATATACATCAAAGAACTGGAATAGCTTGCAGCGGTCTTCTCGTCTGATTATATAATTTAGGTGTCTTCAAGGCAAGATTGAGTGCTTTTAATGACCTAGCGTGCTTCACCATCAACGGTTGCATCACTGCTTTCTATCAGGTGGGATCAGTTCATACTTAAAAAATCTGTTATTTTTTGAAAAATCACCCTGCAAAGCAATAAATCATACTGCATACAAAAAAACAGTTTGAACAAAACATCAAAATCCACTTCACACCAAAACGTCCACTACTACACTTCCAAAGTTCTGATTAAAAAAAAAGGGGATCGTTCCAAAGCGGATCGTCGAAAAAAACCGAACTCGTTTCTAAAGTAGGTTAGGATTCCTCTTTCCAATCAGGTGGATTGACAGTACCATCCATCTGAACAGACTGGACCAAGTTCTCGTTTAATCAAATATCGATTGTGTCTGTTCTTAATTGTTTCACAGAGAGAGAGTTCATCTCTAAATTGTGTACTACTGTGGGATCTTGTTTGCTAGGTGTTTCGACGTTTTGTTTGGTTGTCTTGATTCGATTGAGAATGGAAATTGGTGTGTTACATATTACATTTTCATTTATGTTAACGTCTTTCCTAAATCTTTCATGTTTGTCTAATATTATTCATATGTAATACAGATGTGCTATGCATATTTAATTAATAAAATTCTATTCAATTTAAAATATTTTCTGTCGCATGGGCCTTCGACTTACAGGCATTAATAATATGTCGGGACATGGTGTCAACTTTGTGTCTTGCCGGTTCTTTTTAATAGGAAACAATCGCCTATAAAAAGGAATTGGCAAAAATTAAACCTACTCAAAAAATATTTTTTTACAATGTTTCCATATATTATAACCTTATTATTATGAATGAGAGGATAGTGTTGAGCAGTAAATATAGCACCATATAAGCACATAATAATTTCATCAACTTCTACTTAAGTACTTTTTCTTCATCTTATTTCTGTTATGATATTTAGCTTCACAGGAATTTTATTATCAAGTTTTGCCGGAAAAATTAAGACATTCTAAATAAATGCATTCGTATTATATTATTAAGCTCAATCCTCGTAAACACCTAATTTAGACTAAATTACTTCCGCATATACTCGTATACAAAATGTTGTTTAACAGGTATCATGCTGCATAAAATAATTTTATAGTCAAAAGAAAATTTTAATCTAACCGAGGATGCTAACATATTTAACACCGCTTCGCTAGCTCTAACAGCTTAATTCTAGAATCTTATATATCCATAGTATTTTTTATTTTATTTCTTTTCTTTCTAAAGCTTTTCTGCAAAAATGAACCAAGTAACTCAACTGGATTATCCGATCCCCTCTTTAACCTACCTATGTTAGAGTCTAATCGTGCCATTAGTCTTTTGCCCTAGACATTACCGAGGATAAATTAATTGGGATCTCACCCTGGATGTTCATTTAGACTTCCATTGACTGGTAACAAGTCTAGTATTTATTTGTTTTTCATTTTTATGACCGACTTCAAAAAAGAGGATTTTTTTTGTTTGCTTACCGAGTTTTCGGCCAGTTGTAGAACGATTTTGTGTTTTTTTTTTGTAGATTATACTCCTGAGTTTGCCACAAAAAAATATTGATCCGCTGATGAACCTTGAAGATATGGAATGGTGTTTTGTCGATAGCGCGGACACGCCCGTGTCAGTCTTTTACTGACTGAAACCCACTAAGTTTCTTCTTGGATGAAGCCGATAGGTAAAAAACCGATAAAACGGAGCATCAACACAGGGTCATAATAATTATTGCAGAAACAATTACTTCCTAAATGAAAGTAATTTTACTCTTCTCAGTGTTTTTTTCTACTTTGAATCTGGTTGTATTTTGTTAAAAGTGTAAATTCGCCAGGTTTTTACTTATATTAAATGTCTTAATCAAATCACTAACTCCATTTTTCTTGTCCCCAGCGTGAAGACAGAAGCCACAGCCAACGGCGCTCTCTCCCGCCTATACATAGCGAATGCCAATAGGAACGACTCCGGGAATTACACGTGCTCACTAGCAGACGTCGCGGCGTCTGCTGTGTCCGTGCACGTGTTGAGAGGTGAGGTGTTTCTTTCTTTCTTTCTTATTGTCGTTGTTGAGCGAAAGTTAATAAAGAATGGATAGGTTGAGTAGAATGTGTCTGATTTTTTTTTGCCTATTTTTTCTTTTTGATCTACGAGTGAATAAAATATTGGTTGCTTTTCTGACGTCCAGCCCCTAAAGCGCAGTAAAACATGGGTTTTTTACTGCGCTTTAGGGGCTGGACGGCAGTTTTTTTTTATTTCTTTTTGTTGCAAGGACTCGGATAAAAGTCTCAAAATATTTTTCTTCTAATTTTCTTTCATTATTCTTTCTTTATATGTTTTAGTTTTTTGTGTTTCTTAATTCTAAAAACAAAGGATTTTTTTTTAATTCGCTAAACAAAGAAAATATTTTTTGGCCTGTTTTCCTCAACTTTTTTTGACAAACCTATTATGTTTATCGGGTCATGATTTTTTTCACAAACAATAATAAATTAAACTTGTTGAATTAAAAAACACATTTCCTTAAGATCTTTACTCCAAATTACTATAATTATCATGGCTAAAGCACAAAGTATTTAATAATTAAAGCGAAACGTATTCTGTAAATATTTGATGCCACTTTTGTGTCTCGTAATTCTTGGAATCTCCTGATAAATTAGTCTTAGTTTAATAGTCTCTTGCTGTCGGAAAACTGTCTTTGTTCGGTGTCTTCCGACTAAAGTGATATTGAAAATTACTTGGTGCTAATTACCAACGATTTCTCTACAAATTATTCAATCTGCTGTTTAATTGCTAACTCGTTTTTGGAAGGAGATGTGTCACAATTAAATTCTATATTTTTTTGTTTATTTTTTGTATTATTGTAAACACTTTATTAATTTTATTAGCATAGCATAGCATCAGCCTTATAATGTTCCCACAGCTGTGACTCAGGCCTCCTCTCTAGGAGAGGGAATGGGTCGTAGTTCACCACACGGACCCAGTGCGTATTAGTAGATGTCATATGTCTTCGAATTTTTGGTGCCGAAACGGGAATAGCTTGGGTGCCGAAACCTTTGGTTCATTTTCATTTCATTTTCCCAATAGTTTCCGATTCAAAACCAACAGTTAGTTTTAACCTAACTCTATTGAATGACTTTCATGAAATTGCCATTTAATTGGGTTATATAACTGTGGGAAATAAAGAAGAATTTATTTATTATGAATCAGTATATAAATACGTGTTAATGTGGTATGGTCGTTAATCGTGTTTTAAGGAACACAGATGGAGAGGGAGAAGGAGGCCAAAGAAAAGATGGATGGATTGTGTAAGGACTGATATGACAGAAAGGGAGTTAGTGATAGTGTGACGGACGACAGGACAGAATGGAAGAAGAAAACGTGTTGCACCGACCCCAAGTAATATGGGATAAGGATAGGAAAAAGAAGGAGAAGGAACACAAAACCTGACAATAACCTACAAGACAAAAATAAAATTGCAGGCTAATTCGAATCATTAATTTAAAAGAAATAAATAAACAAATAACTGTTAAACATGCTTATTCTCTCGAAAATTTGTTTCGTTTCAATACTTCATTAATTAAGCATTTAATAAAAAAATCAACAAAACCAATAAAAAAGTTTTCGAATTTCTCCGACATAAAACGAAAATGACCTCCATAAAATTACCCTTTTACCCTCATTCCAATTCAATTGAATGAGCCCAACTCAAAATACATTGTACAGTAGCGTTCAAAATTACATGTACAGTCAGTCGAGATGACAATTCCTATGTCACTTCACAATTGGTTTTCTTTATCATGTCAAGACGCATCGTATATTTTAAAGTTACGGGCCCAAGCAAGCTTCATAATTTTATAGATCATATAAAACACCGTAACAAGAAACAAAAATTAATTTAATGAAAAAGATATCACCACTTCAGTAAAAGGACGTCCATTGCCGGACATAGGCTTTCTCCAAAGCTTTACCATAATGACCACAGAATATTGCGTCTCGAATTCATCGGATTCTTACGACCCACACCAGGTTCGACCTACGACCCACACCATCTTTGCAGTTGCAAGATGTCAACATAAGACATACTTACGAGTATGTCTTATGTTTTTTGTCTCCTCCAAGTTTCGTTACAACAACCAGTCACGAGTGTCAAGTTTAGGTCATTGGTCCACCTTGAGGAACGCCTTCCAACTCTGCGTTTTCTGGTACACGGTCACCACTCAGAAATCTTTCGGCCTCATCAACTATTTGTTCTGCTCACTGTAAGCTATGTCAATAACTTTGGAAAAAAAGATAATCCATATCATACTGATATTTTTTAATCAATAATTTGATGTCATTTTGTGACATTGACTTTATAGTAAGGAGAAGATAGAAAAAACATTTTTTTTCGTAAGCAAAGCTAGTAAAAATAGACTTGAAGGTGATGAGGACCTTAGTAAATTTTGTGGAGTAGTGAAGTCAAAAAAGGAAAGGCTATCTAACTCTCTTAATTACTTATCGATCTTTGTGCAACAAGACTTGCACATTGAAAGACAGTTAGTTATGAGGCAAACGCTAAGCACGTCAAGCCGAAGTTGCAACGATACAATTGCACGACGTTGCTGCTTCCTCGACCGTTTCATAGTTTTGTATATAAGCTATGAACAAGTGTTCACCAAGCGTTTAAGGACGACTACATGCTACTCGCTAGCGTAGCTCCATAGACATAGGCCGTACGCAGACTAAATTTTGGACAAGATCCATTTAATATTGGAATCATCGATACGAAGAAGCAGACGGTGACTGTATCTACGCAATTTATTTTTTTACATTCACAAATCGAACGACTAAATGAAGCGAATGAATTTCGAATCTAATCTATCGAGTTGCCGAATCGATTTTAACTGAATTTTCTTCATTCGAAAGAATTTGTGGAAGATTGATCGACGCTTTTATATTCGTAATACGTCTTCCAAGTGACAAGGATTGACGAAATAATGTTCTATTTGAAGTTAGCGTTCTGTGAAATGTGTTATACATTCAGTTACTGATGGTAAATATTTATGAAGACGTTTCCGAGTCATTTTGTCGGTGTATTTTAAATGTACGGTATTGTGTATTTCAACCGTAAGGTTTTATTGTCCGGACACGGATTTATCTGATATTACTTTTTAAAGTGAAAATTTTATTACATCGTCTCAAACTTTTTCATCTGTGTGTTGCATGTCGCGTGACGGTCTTCCGCGGAGTTAGTATAAAATGAAAGACGCTCGTCAGGGGTTGTTCCCGTCGTCCACAATGCGGACGACTGGGAATGATCCGTTCTGTTCGCGAACGCATTATTCCCAGTCGTCCACACCCCGTCATCTCACGTCTAGTCTAAGAGTTAATAAAAAGAAAATAATTATGATGATAGTATTTCCTTATATAATAAACATACTTTTATTTTATAGAAGGAAATACTATTTTACACATTGGCAATGTGTAAAATTAAAATGTGAAACATTCACGAGGTGCGGACGACTGGGAATATGGAAATGTTGCGTTCTGTTCGTGTACACTGTGGACGAACAGAACGCATCATTCCCAGTCGTCCGCATGTGGACGACGGGGTGTGGACGAACGGGAACAACCCGTCGTCAGCGCAGCCAAAGCGAACAAGGCGGCGCCTTTAGTTCGGACCAGCTGATATTAGTTGAAGACCCAGTCTACTTTTATCATTTCTTATTATCATTTCCAAGTATAAAATTAAGATTGATGAAGCAATTTTTATACCCTTAATGGAATATTATTCTGAAAATTTTTAGTTAAATGTCTATAAGTTTCACTTTTACCGTGGTTTCATAAAAACCACACAATCCTTTTTTTTTCTTTTAATTTTTACTGAAAGCTCAATTTTTCTTTCTCATTTAATGCATTTTAATAATATTTTTCAGTGGTCACGTAGTACATTGTGCACGTAGTTTATTCTGCGGTTGAAGTGTGATTGATGGACAGACTATATTGTTTGTATTGTAGTTTCATTACTCTAACGTCCAACTAAAACCATTTATAAAATATTTCAAACTTCTAAGCATTTATTTCAAATAAACCATTGTGCCAGTCACTTTTGAATTGTCCAGTCAAAAAAAAGGGTGAAGCTATTTGCACGTTTCGAAGTGTAGATCTCTTTTAAATCAGTAATTAGAAAGTAATCATACTCGTAAGGAGAAAATTGGTGTAATTCGTGCAACTGCAAAATAAAAATGGAGTTTTACTATACACATGACAGTGCTGCACCAATATGTTATTCTTTTAATTCACTTACAATTTGTCTATCTTGCTTAAGCTCCAATATAATGTATAATAACATGTCGGTTTAATTAACAAACCGTCTTTATTTGTCTTCTACTTTGCCACCCTGGAGGTTAATGTTACGATAAGTGACGTCATTTTGACTTTTGCTGAGTTGGTGCAACTTGTAATTTTGCTCAAGCAGAGATTTGATCACTGATGAACAGAGGCTGTAATTAAAGGACGCAAGTCAGAACATGTTTCTAATCAGTAGAAGAAGAGCTTCTCCCTGTCTTTATCCCATATTACTTGGGATCAGTGCAACACGTCTTTTTCTAATCAGTACCATTACTACTAAACCTAATACAACAGGTGTCACATTTACTAACAAAGTTACGGTAGCGTTAACCGCAAACGTCATAATATCGTATCCTATACCGGATAAAACCAGTTACTTCTTGTTTCCGAGACGCTGGACGTGTCTAAAGAAAACGTTAGCTATGAGAATTACTACGTCATCTATTTCTGTTAGGGTGCCCAGCGTTTTACGTTAGCCGTCAATGGGATTCTTGCAATGAAAAGACAAATCGATAGTAATTTGTAGAATAGAATGGATAATTCCTATACTCTAGTGTGTATGTCTCAATAAAAGAGTATTAAAGCTTTCGACGGTATAATAGGGCCTAACCTTCAACAGAATAAAATAAACAATACAATAGTACTTGATAGTACAACAACCCATAATTATATAAACATTGTCTAAAACAAAAAAAAAGCAAGTAAAAAGAACAATTAGTAACAGTAGTTGATGGTGCGATAAATCCATAATCATTTAAACATAATCTAAAAGATTAAGATAATGCATATATTATATTGAGCGCCTACTACGCAAGTTACGTAGTAGGTGCTACACATCGATCGAACTTTGATTATTAAAAACTACTAATTGGAGAATTTTCTTGTTGTATTGTTTAAATAACTTAAACTTATTTACTTTTGTTTACTTCTCTTTGCGGTCGATCAGATTGAGCAAAGACCCAAAAAGTAATTAGTTTTATGATTTAAATAAAAATTAGAAACTTAAATGATCGATTTCTAAATTCTTATTAAGAATTCTAGCAAACAACCAAACAAAACATATACGACGTATATTACGTGAGGGTAAAAACTTGCTTACAAAAATACTAGGTACGGTTTCTCGTTCATTTTTCTTAGTTGCAATTTGTGCTCATGATCGTCTGTTAGTATATTTTCTTCTCGCGTCGCTTTCATACATTTTTCATTCCAATGGATTATTGGTCCACTGGTTCATGCATTTGATGTTAGAAATACTGTCCACTCTATTAGAAAATATTTATAGGTATGTCTGGTCAAGTGGAAATTTCCAGTTCTGTTGTAAGTTCTCCGCCATTTAAAAATATATATTAAATACACTTAAAGGAAATTTTATTTTCAAAGCTTTGTAAAACTCGACCGTTTCGTATTTTATATTTTTGTTGAGCCTTTGAGGACATTTTCCAGTGATTTGTACCGAAGTTTTCTGCCCCAAATACCGATTTAAAATGTCGTCGGTTAGGAAAAACGTAAATATACAAAATGTTAAAATAAGTTAAAATGTCAAGTATTTTACTGACGTGATAACAAAGCTACGTAAACACATTTTTGTTTTCTAAACAAATATCGTTTGGTATTTTTATTGTACTATGAAGAAATTAAGTTATGGTTCGCATTATAAATGAAATAGTTGAAAGGAAAGATAGTGCTCCTTTAATTGATTTCTCAAAAATTTGAATCAAAACCTCAATTCCTACGCGGAAGTTAGTTTCAAAAACTAAACTGCATGGACAGAAAACATAAAGTAAAGGCAACTCAGATGCTGATAGGATAGATATGGTAGGTAAATTAGACCGTTTTCACATTATCCGATCCGATATCGGTATCGGACGCCGATACGATATCGGGGTAAGTAAAATGTATGAAATGCTGTGCTCCGATATCCGATATCGGGTCGGATAATATGAAAGACAGGTACATATCTCATACATTTACCTTACCCCGATATCGTATCGGAGTCCGATACCGATATCGGATCGGATAATGTGGAAACGGTCTTATAATGACTTAAACACTAAAATATTATTTCCTTTTCAGGTGAAAACCCGCTAGCAATGCAACGAGGCGGCGCGGCGGGCTGCTCCGATTCATTGCTGGCAATATTCCTCGCGTTCATCAGCTGACACTTGGCCAGCGCGTTGTGGACGCGCAACACTGTATAAAATTTAGTCGCAATTACTATGTTCGTTAACGCTAGAGAAATCTTTCTCAGTCAATATTTCCTTGCGGATGTAATTTAAGACTTTCTCCTTCATTGAATCGTCTATTAAATCTTTTTTGGGTGTTTGATTATCAGTAGCTATAATTTGAAAATTAAGACAATCAAAAAGAACAGCTTACATATTTGATTCCCACACAAGTTTCCCGGAAAGCAATTGTTACGAGCGGACAGAATTGAGGTCAAACGAATACGATTCCAGCACAATTCTCTAGATTTTTCCATTTCCACCGAAGGATTTGACGACGCTAGGTCTAATTTGTAGGATATATTTGCTGATTCTTCGGAATTTATTTCTTCTATAAGTAGTTTATCAAGAGGTTTCAGAAAAATCACTTGGCGAAGAGAATTATGGCCGTTGACATTGACAACAACTCTGTGTCGTAAAAGAAGTATTCAAGACAGCCCTCGTCTGTCGACGCAGTTTCAAGATTCATACAGTTTATGGCTTGAGCCGGTAACAGGGGAATCTTTATGGCTCTTTTATGGGCCATCGCTTTCACGCACGCATACATGCATCGCATATTAAAGATTTCCACACGCTTTTCACCCACAAGTTTCATCAAAGTAATGACTTGTCAAATTTTATTTATTACCCATAAAAATTGGGTTATCTGAATGTGATTTGTCGATCGGATGGTTAGTATATATGTTCGTAGGTGAGTTTGAATTTATGGGATCGTTTAAGTGTCCGTTTTGCTAAGATAACAGTTTTGATTTAAGATTTTGTTAAATTAGTAGGTTTGTAATTCGGAGAATTTTGCTGTAAATTTTTAGATTTGCCAAATCAGAGCTCAATTATAAAATATTCACATTGTTTACTAATTGAATTGTATTTGAAAAAGATACTACGAAAAATTAAGTTATTAATGTTGTTATAACTGTAAAAGTGGATACTTCAATAAATATCGACTTCGTTAAAAAATTCACAGAAATATCATTGATATTTTGCGTACTGGGAAATCTTCAATTCAAGAGTTCGGGTAAATGAAGGAAACGGTAACTTCAATGGAATAAGTCTTGGTTTCACAATAGTTCTTTGTTACTAACTACACTAGTTATTGTAGTCTGGGTGGGACAAGAAAGAGTGTCAGACTTTTACTGAATAAACCCAATTTTGTTCGGTCAGTTACTTTTTGCGTTCCAGGGAATACAATACACCAATAAATTGAAACTCAGTCACTTAGAATAAAAAACTCCAATAAATTGTACGATATATTCCCAGTAACTGAGTATTCAGAACTCAAACACCCTATAAAGATATTTAGCATCCATAACATTCTCAACTGCCATTACTTTCCAGATAGCTTCAAAAACAATCCGAAAGTACTGTAATTTGTAGCCATTAATTCTCATTTTACTCAAAGTTCAAACAACTTTTTATACAAAAATAAATAACGACGAAGTCATTAAAAGTACATCCGCAGGCGATTCTGACTGTACGTTCTCTTAAGGTATTAAAATTCTAAATGATAAAAAAATAATTTTAAACTCTATTCCTTAGCATGTTAAGTTGGTTTTCGGTTGTGTGAATATCCTTTGGGTTGACACTTTAAGTTTTTGAAGACAACTAAAAAAGTTTACTGGTGAAGTTTGGTTTTAAAAAATGTGAATTGGGTACATCTTTGACTGTTGTTTTTGATAGAACAAGGAACGTTGTGACAGTAGCGACATTGTTGACAATATTATTTATGGCCGCGCATTTACACTAACTATGAGTACAAGTTTCAGTTGTCATAACTTTTGTCATAAATGTCACTTGACCGTCACTTTATTTAAATAAAAGGTAACACTCAGTAATACGCTTGGATTATAATAATATAGAAAATATTGACATTGCCATCTCTAGTAGTGTCCAATCGAAACTAGTTTTCTCAACCAAAACCGAATTTGACTCGGTCACAGTTTCGGCGTAAACCGAAACTTCTATGTAAGGTCAAGATTTTTAAGGCGAAATAATACTGAAACTGAATCAGACAGTCTCTTTTAAATCACATGACATTGTGTTAAATTACATACATTTGTACACTTGATTTCATAATAATATTTTCTTTTTTTATGCACATGACATGTTTTCTCTTCACTACCCTTGGTTGACTGGTAGAGAATGCCTAAGGCCGCCTTTGTACCTCTGTGTTGCATGAAGTTTAAATGAACAAATTAATTAATCATTTACTCTCTGATTTTTGAACCAGAAACTAAATTACCTTTTGCCTAATAAATAAGATGCACCACGACATATCCGATTGTATCTCGAGCTTTTCGAGCCTTTCAGTTTTGGTACTGGCCGCACTGGACGGTATCCGAAGACGAAAATGTTTTTTTTTAAACTAGCCCGATACCGAATTTTCGAACAGACAACTAGTCTCCAGTTGTGACGGCCGAGTTATCTTAAAGCTCTGTGGTAGTCTGTTAGTATCATCATATTTTTTACAAGTTCTTGTAACTGTGTTTTTATTACCATTTTTATTTTAAGTGCCCTTCAAAAAGATGGTTGAAACTAGAATTACTTTTTGCAGATCCTAATTTTACATAAAACACGCAAAATAAATGTAACTTTTCTTTGTTGTTTAATGTTGTAGTAAATCTTTGTAGGCTAAGGGCCTGTTTCACAATATCCGAGTAGGCACTACTCACTGAATAAATTCAAAAATGGAACAGAATTTGTATGAAATTATCTGCCAAGTAAGATACTCGAAACTTAATCATAGGTGGTGAAACAGGCCCTAAACCTAACAAAATATAATTCTCCTTTAGATACTTGTGTTGTCACTTAACTCCTCCTAAACGGCTTCACCGATTTAGATGAATCTTTGTGTGTATTTTTGAGTGGGTCTCTATAAAATAGTTTGAAATTACAATTAAACAGCAGCATTTAATTCGGGTTCTTATTTTTTTTCTGGTGAAAATCCAGGTTTTGGGCAGGACTACGTCTATTGGGACCGGTAATATGGTTATAAAGAACATAAAAAATAATATATCATATAAAAACTTATAACTGATATACAAATCATTGCCAATAAAAGAAATGCTCAGAACTTTTGCAGCATTACCACGTTGAATAGTAAAGCTGATGTTGAGTTGCCAAGCTATTTGCTGATGTTCCAAAAAACTCAATGAGTGCTTGAATCCTTAAACCCCAAATAAATTAAACATTATAACGCACGAGAAGATATTTGTTTTTGCAGCCGCGGTCAGTATTGGTTAAAACTTGAATAATTCCACTATATTTTAAATGTTAGTGTATGAAAATATCTTGAAACAAATAAGCTGTATTTTTGCCGAAACATACAGAATTAAATTTATTTGCTGACATAACAAAATATTAATGCAATTTGCCTGCATTGCAACGAAATGTAAATATTTAAATTTTCTTCATCATTCCGATTTAAAGGCCAAAATACTTTGTGCTATTTTAAAGAAATTTATTTCATGGTTTCAAATTTTTTAATAAATATTTTAAATATACCTGCTTATTAAATGAATGCAGCAAAACTCTTTATTTTAATGTAAGTGGACGAAATATTCAGCCAGAGTATATTGCTAGTCTATCGGTTTCTTTTCGAGGAAAATGCGTCAGAATTTTATAACTAAATTCATCACATCAGACCACTAGACGTACGCTAATGCACTACCGGTACACTGTGGACATTGCATCCATATGCATCAAACATTTTGAAAAAACTTTTCTCGAAACAGCTCATGGCTAGATAATAACAGCCGCACAGGTCGATCTTCAAGGTTTAGCAACGCTTGCCAAGGTTGGTCTGCGGATGGATGATCATCTTAACATACCGAGTTTCCTACGTGCCTCGGAAGCACGTTAAGCCGTAGGTCCCGGCTGTCATTTGTAGATCTTTGGCAGTTGTTACGGATAGTCAGAAGCCAGTAAATCTCACTCCAGTCTTGCTATAAAGTACCGTGTTACCCCAGTTAATGAGTTGTGGAGGTCTGGTAGGCAGCCGCTCCTCGTAAAATACTAGTATTCAGCTAAATCCGGATTGACTGGAAGCCGACCCCAATATAGTTGGGAAAAAGGCTAGGCAGATGATGATGATCGGACCACTAGACGTACGGTGATGCAGTACTGGTACACGGTGGACCTTGCCTCCATGTGCATCAAACATTTTGAAAAAAAGATTAATAGTGTTTACACCTAAAGAGTGAAATTCGCTGACGTAATCTGTGTTTCTTGATCGCTACAACCTAGGGGTAATGAATAGGTTACTTCTAGGTAAGCGTGCTCCATCGTCGACCACATCATCGCTTATCGTCAGATGAGAAACTGGTCAAGCGCGAGTCTATCAAACAGATGTAATATGTGAACATTTCAAGTAGTTTCTGAATTCAGTTGCTGAAACAAAAAAACTGACAGACTTCGAGACCTCGAACCTAACAAAACTGATTTACAAAAACAAAAAAAAGTCATCTTAAGGCTTAGTTGAAAACCAGCGTCAGACATAGTGACTTGGCATTATCCTGAACTTGACCTATTTAGCGCAGCCGTGAGACACACAATGTTGATGTATTTAAAATTCTATTGTTAGCTCGTAGTCTGTATCTGTATGTCAAATAAACGCGTTTTTCTTTCTTTACATTATACCAAACATATAGACAAATTTACATTATAGAGTTTCCCTTTATGCTATTTATATACGGAACCATAACAGTGAATATATTGAAAGGATATCGAAAGAAAATAATCGAATCGAACTCAAGATATTGAATAGGCTTCACACAGTTCTGTTCTTACAAAAATATTACAAGGTTTTTTACTGTTAGCCGAAAGAAAAATGACTTGAAGACTATTAACGTCATGATAAATTGCGACTAGACTTATTTGATCGATGCTTTCGAGTAGTCCTAGGTCTACTATTTTATTTCTGAGAAAATAATTTATCCGTGAGAACTTCAATTTTGTTAACTTAATATATTACAATATCAGATTGCCTAGTGCGAGTTGGGTTTACGTTAATGCGATCGACACGCTTATGACGTTTGACGCTCCGATTGGCGCGCTCCAAGTTCTAAACCAATCAGAGCTAGGCAAACGTCATAAGCATGTCAATCGCGTTAACGTAAATCAAACTTAAACTAGGCACTTTGATAATCGTAAACGTTTCGATAGCGTTAACGTAAAAAGAACTCGCACTTAGAGTCAGCGCACTGGTCCATGTTGGTATTTATATTGTAAAGGGTTTTTCATTAAGAGAGCTCGAACTTTGTAATTAAATAAAAATAAACGTTTTAAAAAGTTTTATTGCCATAAAAGTTATTATGGGATTAAATAATATGTTTTCAATGACATTCATTATGTATGGACTATTTTTCCGGGAAAAAGATCGGCACAGCTTCAAGCTTCTTTTTGTTTTATTGTTTATTTTTAATGAAAACATTTTGTATGATTAATATTTGCTAGCAATACACCACAAACTACCTCTCTTAAGTTAAAGTTCTTATAGGCCATCCTACGATTGTTTAGTAGATATCGCTGATACGGAAGCACAAATATACATCAATAGAAAAAAAAAAAACGAAACGAACTAATCACGCAGCCCAGTAGCCGTATTTACGTAAAACCAAACAAGTCAAATATCGTTGAAGTTTTATAGTCGTTCGATCTAAATCCTACCCAAAATCGGTATACACGTGTTCCTTGAACGGGAAAGAATGACAATTCAATTGGCTTGAAACTAAACGATCTGTCAACGACTTATTGTCAGTTACATTATTATGTATTGTACCAGGATAATTATTGACATAGGTGAATACTTTATACGCGTCAGCGACACTTCAAACGACTTTAATATAGGTGTCGTTCTAGCTAGATTGATGGATGTGAATACGATAATGGTCTTAACTCCTAAGTCCCTACGATGTTGTTATGGTTTTAATCACGTGTATCGGGGGCTACTGGTAGGTAAGACTAAACACGTGTAACTAGATCTATGACGTCACATAAGAACTACGAATCCTGCATCGCGCAATCAGTTCTGTAGGAATCTTTAAGAGCGAATAGGTAGGTAAGTAGGTGGGTTAGTCTTCAAGAGTGAATAGGTTACTTCTAGGTAAGCGCGTTCCTTCGTCGACCGCAGCGTGGCTTTCCATCAGATGAGATCTCGCGGTCAGGCGCAAACCTATTAGAGTTTTAAAAAAAGTTCTCCACACGATTTGATTAGCTACAACAGCCCAAAATTATCCCTGGACCGAGTCTAGTCGTCAACGGTGCGTTCTGTTCCACGCGCGCCTCAAGGAGATGTCAGAAAACTGTAGGGGCCCGATAGAGCCTCTAGGGAACAATGAAATTCCGAAAGGTAAGTCCATGTCCCCCGGATCGAAGGCAACGAAAGAACCAGAATTCATTCTGATGATACCCTTCCAAAAAAAAAAACCATCTGGCAGCTACCTACCAGAAAATTCCCGTCAGGTTGACGGATTCTCTCCCACTTCCACATACCTCTACACCGGTGACCCCGACGTGATTTCAACAACGCGTTTTGAATTCACTGCTGAAATTAAGCGCCTTCTCCTTAAAAAGTATTCCTATTTCTTTACCCACAGTAACAAACAAGATTGATCGGATCTATGTTTTCCTAATGCGAGGGTAGGTATACCACATACACTGTGTAATTTCACTTCCCTCCCCGATACGCCTCATTAACCTAATCACCTTCCTAATCTGATGTGTTTGAGGGTATTTATTTTCATTTCCAAGGCTTTTTGGTTTTATGTATATATGATTGGTTAAATGAAGCAATCAGTGATGTTTGAATGGTGTGTAAATTGTAAAAGAGTTTTGTTGGATGTCGTTTTCTTTAGAGACTGGCTGTTTTATTTAGGTGAGAACATTGCATCTAATGATTTGTACTGCTCTTGGATGAAGCGTGAGGACGGGTCTGACTTTTACTGACTAAAACCAAACCTAAAACCTATGTCCTTTAGTTGCCTTGTGTGTTCCAAGACCACGGATTTTCTTTTCAAAAATTACCCGCGGTCCTAGCTAGCCAGCATCGGCCCTACGCCGGCCCCTAGGCCCCTACGGTTTGCTGACATCTTTTCAAGGAGCGCGTGGATAACTAAGCGCTGTTGACGACAGGGCTCGGTCCGGTTGACAACCGGACAGGCGGAAGGCGAGCTACCCATTGCTCGGCGTCCGCAAGCCCGCGTAACCTAAGTAACACCAAATTAATGTGTGAACGTCATATTAAAACAGAAATACATAAATTGCAATCAACCGCACATTTCCATCGGCTTTAATTCAATTATAATAACAGATAAATAATTTGAAATGTCAACCGATTCCGATGACAGGAACATTAATATGCCGCGTACTAATAAAACAATGACGTCACGAAACCGCGCGACCTGAACTAAATTAATATGTTTTCGAATGAATTTGTTTTATGGCCTTGTTTGAGGTATTGTGTAATTGGTTCTCTTGCTCCAGGTGGATAATAATTAATTTGTTTCTGAGTATATTATGGTATACGATTAAACAAGACTTTAATATTGTCGTCCACCATAATGATACCGTGCCCTACGACTGGGGCCATGGATCGGATTCCGGTGACCCCAGATCGAAGGTAACGAAGAAATACGGTGGGGTTTAGTCAGTAATAGTCTGACACGCCCTTTCGCTCCACTCAAAAGCGGGGGAAGTCATTCTTATGATGACCTGAAAAAAAACCGTGTCTACTGAGATTTTCTGTTTTCTTGATCTGTAACGACTGTCGGAAATCTACAAATGGTACCAATGGCTTAACGTGCTTTTTGAGGCACTAATGAATCTGACCATGTTAAGATGGTCACCCATCCACAGACTGACCTTAGCAAGTGTTGCTTAACGTATCAAACCATATGACTGTTATTACTTAGTAGTTACTACTACTAAGAAACTAAAGTAGAAACTAGTTAGTTTCTCTACATTGTATCTTCTTCTTCTTGGTTTTATCTCATATTACCTGGAGTCAACGCACGAGTCTTTTTCTTTCAATCTGTATTTCTGTCCTGTCTCTATATCGTACATATGATGAAAATACCAAGAACACAGGTAAATATTCTCGTAAAAGAGCCACGAAAACAATAATGATATACGATCAACGAAACTTATTGATGTCAAAGACAGATCAAATCCCTAACAGATAATAGACAATATATTATTTACGGGAAACAAAAAGGACATCGGTATTCTTTGAAATAAAAAGGAAAACAAAATACAGTCGCTCGAGGGTAGTTTGTTTTTCGGACACAAGTGTATTTAGAATTATTTATTTATTATGAACCTGTACTTTAATATTTAATTTATATTGTGAGTTTATATTGTAATTTGTGCTGTAGGGCAAATCTTATAAAAAGATCAATGTTAAAAATAATCAGAATTTTATGATCATATTTGATTGGACATAACGACAGTCTGAAATTTTGTGAAGTTGATTAATTTTTGCTTGATTGAGTTTTTGTATTACTCCAGTAAAACAAGATAGCGAAAAGAAGATTCGTTATTCCAGTGCTAATACTCTTTACTTTGTTTCACATCAAAAATTACTCCTGTATCGTTAGTGCATTCACAAATATTTAACTTCACAAACAACAGGCATGCAGACCCGGAACATTCATCTGTAGGCCACAAAAAAATGTGTTCGGCGCAAGAATTGATCTCGCTACGTTCAGTGCAACAGCTAATCGCTAAACCACTGTGTTACGTTTCGTTAACAATAATATTAGAGTTCGTGTCCGAGTAAGTTGGTCTGGCAATATCAGATGTTCAATATTTAAAAAAATGGAAACAATAATGATTATAAACCCTAACAGGCACTGCAAAAATTTAAAATGGTTGAAGAGAAAAGGAAATTAAAAATAAGTATTATATCAAAATTTTGCGTATCTGTGTAGAATGTATCAGTATACACTTTGTATTACATACCCATATAATTAATAATAATTATATGATTATTAATATATTACCAGCAACAACTTTACAACCAACCATCGAAGAAGTTCAAAGCTTGTTCTAATAATAAAGTTTCCAATAGTTCAATGAAATAAGTTCTGAACTAACACACCCTGCATCTATTCTGATACTGTTCTGTTGATTTTAGACAGATTGATTGAAACAATTACTGATTCAATGTTTGATTTTAATTTCAAATCAGATTCTGTGAGTGGGTAGTCAGAGACCAGAAAATCGGGTCTCCCTTGTTTTACCAAAAAAAATTTGCAAGACCAAATGCCTTAATGACATTATTC
Source organism: Mythimna separata (assembly GCA_030763345.1). Taxonomy (NCBI): domain Eukaryota; kingdom Metazoa; phylum Arthropoda; class Insecta; order Lepidoptera; family Noctuidae; genus Mythimna; species Mythimna separata. The sequence continues at coordinate 5,495,527 of CM061191.1, forward strand.
TAGGTAATATTCTGCCGAAGTAAAAATTTGACCATTTGAAAATTTTTGAACTAAAATTATTCCAAATGGTTTCGAAAATTGGTTTGGGTGTTGAAAATTTGGCAAATTCTTTTCGGCAAAACGGCGAGCTCCCCAGAAAATCTTACACTAGTCTTGCCAAAGCATATCGTGTTACCTATTGGGTTGCTTAAGACAAAGACGCAGTCGCTCCATGCGAAAATTCGACATTCTGCTGCATCCGGTTAGACTGGAAACCGACTCCGTCATAATAAAGAATAGGCTAGGCAGGCATTGACAAGGTAACGCTGGTGGCTTTGCCAGCTTTCAAGACAAAATTTATTCCAACCGGTATGAAAATTGTAATTTGGTCTAATCCTGGACATTATTTTCATAGCAAACGCACTGTTTCATGGAAACCGGCTGTGGCAAAGAGCCGGTCTAAGTTTCTTTTAGCCATTTTAATAAGTCGTCTGTAAAAATATCATGCCATCATCTCATCATCCTTTACTTCGTGTTAATCGGGTTTTCTTCTTCCATACAATCCACCAATCTTTTCTTAGGGCTTTTTCTCCTTCTCCACCCACACAGCTATACTCATCTCATCTTCACATGTTCATACCAAGATAAACGAAATCCTTTAAATTTTTCAGTCACTGGCGCTAATTTCTTCTTATGTATCTATTCCAACCACACATTCATCTCAATATTCTCGATGCAATCTTTTTTCACCCATCTTTTTCACAGTTCAACGTTCTGATCTATACAGTATTACTGATCTTATTTTATAGATTTTTACAATCAGTCAATAATTTATTTGCTATAAATTAATATAGTACAGGAGTTGTTATAGTGGAAATTATAGATCGAAACATATTTTACCAAGTTACCGGTATCCAAAAAATTAAAACAAAATTTATAAATAAAACCTTCAACATGATAAAAATATTTTTCTTAATTGAGCGGATTTGGATAATACTTGGAAAATGTTCTGCCGGTGAGGCGTAATTGATTAAAAATTTAGTCGATCACATAAAAATTTATAGAATTACTAGCAGCCCGTCCCGGCTTCGCACGGGGTAGACAATTATTTATTTTTGGAATTTTTCCCGTCAAATGACTACCCTACATATCCTACGCTACCCTACCCTACCTTCCCTACACTACCCTACCTACCCTACACTACCCTACAGTACCCTACCCTACACTACCCTACACTACACTACACTACACTACACTACACTACCCTACACTACCCTACACTACCCTACACTACCCTACACTACCCTTCACTACACTACCCTACTTTACCCAACTTTTTTTTTTTTTTAGATTTTGACTATCCTATCTCTCAAGTTGGATCGAACTGCACATGGTGTGCGAATTTTATTATAATCGGTTAAGTGGTTTAGGAGTCCATTGAGGACAAACATTGGGACACGAGATTTATATATATTAAGACTATACTCCGTTTGTTTAGGTAGTTAACTAAAGGTAAACAGTCTTGGTATGTCTTTTTATATTAAAGAGGTCGTATATAATATACACAAAGATTATTTAAATTTAGTTTATTAGCTAACATCGATTTAGGTAAATACCTATTTGCAAAGATTTTTACATACAATTTATAGACAACTTTTAGATAAAAAGACATGCCAAGATTGTTTACCTTTAGTTAACTACCTAAACCGACGGAGTATAGTTTCAATATTTGATTTCAAATTCTAACGAACTATCATTTTAACAGTTATTTCAGAAACAATTCTATTATTGAGCATTCCAAAATAGCCTTTATTTATTCAAATAATATTCTGGCTATATTAAAATTCAATACCCAATTTAAATACAGCTAGGATTCTCACACTGTATCGTAATGTTCCATTGGATATAATTGCGTTGAGCAAAATTTATTCAATATCGATAATTACGTGCCCCGAATCGAATAGAATTTTAATCGAGTCGAAAGCAAATAAATTTCGACATTTTACGATTGTTTCACGGTTTCGAGAATTATCGGACATCGGTCGGGTCCAGGTGAATCGTAAAGGTCGGTATCATACTGGTTCGCATTAATGTAACTGATTATTTGGAATTTTTATTAAAGCAAATGTGAGGCTTTGAAATTTTAATTAATTACTCTCGGTAACATTATTTTTTAAAAGTGGTCTAAAAATATTTTATTTCGTGAAATTATATTTTGGTTTTGTATTTCAATCCTTTGTTAGTTTTACATCAGATGATTTATAATCTTTTAAAGGCTCTTATTAACCGTTATATTTTATTTTTAATTTAAAAAGAGTTTTAAGATTTTTTTGCCAACTCCATAGTCTTAGTTACAACAATACATTTCAATACTTATTTTCTCAATAATTATACCTCAATAATTATTCACCTGATTGCATAATCAGGTATATGGTTTTAATTTTAACTCGATACTTCTACGCATTTGTGTGATAAAATGTGTTCCTTTTAAGGTACGGAACCCTAAAAAAAGATAACGTACTTTCCTTTTTCCGCTTAAGTAAATTCCTCAAATAAACTTACTCCAGTCAGAAAGTAACGTAAATTATTGCCTTTCTTTTGCGTAAGCCTGACATTTCAAGGCTCTCCTAATTATTATTCTTCACGAGCCGTCGCGTATCATTCACACGTTCGCGCATCCCTCGCTAGTCGCTCGGGTTGAAAAATAAGCCCAGTTCCGTGGAATACGTAAGTTTTAATTAAATGCTGGCACATGCCGATGGTAGGTTGACAAATTAGTTGAATGTTTTACGTTAATTAGGGCTGCAAAAAGTATGTAATTTTAAGTTTGAATATGTATTTTGGAGGTAAATATGGCACAGTTTGAAAAATAGTTTGGTTTTATAGAGTTTGTATCTGTCACAGGTGACGATGGATAATTTTATAGCCATAGTGTGTGTGTGTGTGGTTGGTTGTGTGTGTGTGTGTATTACCTTATTATTATTTGTTTAAACTTCATGTACAGTGATGGTACATAGGCGGACTTAATACAACAAGGTATTCTCTACCAGTCAACCTTTAGGTAGGTGTGCACACTAAATAACTATTATACTTCAAATAGATGTTTTATCGATAAACAAAGTTGTTAATAATTATAGAATACGTATTTATGTACTTTTTATCATCTTTGTGAACAGCTCAAATGATGATTACTCATTGATGCGATATATCGATAATCCGACTAACGTGCAATGTCACAATATTATTACACCATAACTCTTAAATTTTGTGACTATTAAATTTGGTCGGATTCGCGATATAATCATTTATTTTTGCGATGCGGAACACTGGTTAAACGAGTGATCATATTTTGAACTATCAACAGAGATAGACAATTCCCTTTTTGAACAATGCGCAACCACCTTACTATCTAGTTGTCAAATAAAAACGATCGAGGTGATTTTGTGACCAGTTATTCTTTGTCTAGAATTCTGATTGATCCACGTCACAGGTGGTCGTCTGTCACGTGACAGTCAACTTTTTTACGACGACCAATAAAACAGATCGTTCTTGGCCACATATTCAATCTGCAATTGTTTTTACTAATTTACATTGTTTTTGTTACTGCAATGTTCAGTTCAGTTCTCTACATCTACGCTCATACCTGTGTATCACAAAAAATAAAACTTCTCTACGACCAACAAACAAAAGACTGTTATTGACCACACATTCACTCTTACAATTTTTTTTAACAGTTTACGTATTTTGTGGCAGCAATGCTCAGTCCAGTTCTCTATGTTATGCTTAATACCTGTGTGATGAAAAATGGGTCAAATTTACGGCCGAGTTTACACCATGTGTCCACCTTTACACTTAAATAACCAGGGATGTACCCTAATTCATAAAGCTTATCGTAAAGTTAAAATTTACTGAAGTTTTTATTACTTTCAGTTTTGTCCCTAACTGTATGTAGCATTAACATTTGTATGTAAATAGGGATTATTTACATTGTAAATAGATAAAGGAATTGTAGGTAGTTATCATTCAAACTTATGGGAGATAGCGATGTTGGGAAATTGTTATCTTTTCTAATTAGTTTCTCGAACAAATCGGGTTGTTTGTTTTAAATTGAATCAATATCTCTTTTGTAGAATGTTTGAGTTTAATTTTCAACAGCTAATTGATCATTTATTGGTAGCGAAACAATGTTTCAGGGTTATTGAACGCTGTTTAACGTTTAAATTGATTTTGATTTTACTTAGTATGATTTTGTTTGGTAAATTGTATTAAGTGATAATATCTTTCTGTATAGACATGGTGATCAAATTATTTGATTGACAATGGAGCTTAACCATTTAACCGCTTGCGTCAGATTTATTCGAAAAGTGTTTTTGTGTTCTAGTCGTCAGGGTCGTGTGTTTGTGACTAAGTACTCTAACTCGTTTAGCTCTTATATCCTCAAAGGTGACAGGACAGATGACGAAATGGAGTATCCGGTCGTGGATATGCGACTGTGGCTGAATAAATACGAGAGTGTTTCTCGGATATAGCCGACGTAGGCAATTTTAAGAGGATTGACTTTCAGATGGGTAAAAAATCGACAGAAAAATGTTCTAAGAAGTCTTTAATTTGTAAAAGTAATAGCTAGCTGTTCGTGCTCCATTGTCAATCATATCATCGCTTATGACAGGTAAGATGTCATGTCTGTGTCATCTGCTCACTAAGTTATGTGTGTCTTTCAAATACATTGTCATTCTAATGAAATGTTAAAAAAATACCTAATTGTGTTCTTTTTATTGAAATACAACTGTAAGTTTTAAATAAGAACTGAAATTTTATTTAATAATATCACTATCTCCCAAACTATAACTAATATAAAATCAATGTAATAATATTGGTGTTAATGATATTATTTACTATTTAGTCCTCACTTTTATATTATTATTAAATTATATTTTTTTATAACAATCAAAATATTGTAAATGGCTGCCGCATATTATAATTTACGTATTCCATTAATAATATTTTAAATTATGTTTTATAAAATAAAATATTGTGTTACAGTCTGAAGTAATGTCGGTATCATATTAATTTAAATAATGACTCCTTTTTTTAAATTAATGTTCAATGTTATTAAAATAATGTACCAAAAACCTAAACGATGTACCACAAATAAAAAGGCTTGGTTTAAAATAAAGCTGGTTGTAAACGAAGCGATTTCTGTCGCAAAGTTTTAATCCGCAAAGTCGTGACGACTCGCTCAGCTCAACAAAATGCGATTATGTTCGTACTTTGTGGAACTTTTGGTAGGTATGCAATGTTTGCAACTAAATATACGAAAAAAGGTTGCTTAATTAAACGAATTAAGCAATTTTTTTTGAGAAAAAATAAAAAGATGTGTTTGCAGAAATCGCTTCTAAAAAAGGAAAAACGTTTTGTGAGAATTTGATAAAAATAAAACTTAACTACTTATGTCTTTTTTTAAACAATATAAAACTTAAGTTTTATGGCATTTTCTTTTAATATTTTTATTACACGGTCATTATATAAATGCAAGATGTACAAACTTGAAATGATGTTATAATAATTTAAGCTCTGCAAAGAATTGTCGACTAAAAATTTGCCTGATAGGCTGGCAGCAATTTTTCTGGATAGCAATTCTGATTCTTTGGCTTAAAATCACCAAGTCAGCTTTCTAGTCACGTAAAAAATCGACTAGCTTGACGAAATTACTATGTACTAGAAATCTTGACGAGATTGCCTTACTACATTTAGCTGGCAATTATTTACAATTTCTATAAAACGGAATATATCAATAAAATAGCAACTGTGAAATGCAATGAGTTTTAAATTCAGTTTTTGCGAGGAAAATTCTCGGAAATTTTATGTAAAATATATTATTTTGTCGTGTTATTCGATGTGACCAATTTTGTTATTTTTCCTCGGTACATGTACCTATCACATTGCTTGCATTCAATTTGTGGTGAATTGATATATAATTTTCCATCCAAAAACTGGAATTAAGCTTGCTGCACGTGTTGCGATCAATTGTTGCGAATAATCCATTCTGATTTTGTTGTATTTCTAAATTTTTATGTAAAAAGAGCACTGTTAAAATCTTTTTCATTATTTTTAGGCCAATATTGCAAATACTAAATGTCCTAATTAATAAAAAATAACAACTTTATTATGGTCTACGAAATTTTTGTATTATGAAAAGACAGAAGTCACCCCCATTGTTATAAAAATAAAGAAAATACATTCATTTTTTTTTAAAGACAAAATAACATGTTTAGTAGTTTTTAATTTGATCAGTAATTCTGGAGCTACCACTACTACTTTTCCCGTTATGGTTAGAGCGAGAGGGTATCAGATTTTTACTGACTAACATCCATCTGAATAAAAGAAGAAAGCAAGAAAAACAATTTATTTATGTGTACCTTTCGTCAAATCATCGCAAAACGGCCGAACGCTCAGCATAAAAGCCGTGGTCTCATACATAATACGACGGTTTTCAGCAAAGGCCAGTGACAGTGTCGACACAAAGACGTTGAAACCACCTGTTTATCAGTGTTCCTTTAATTGCCATTTTGTTCTAGAGCCTTAACGACTCTTCCGATCAATTTTGCAGCTCTGTTTCGCTCCAACCAATACTTGAGAAGTTATTTGATGAACTCACACCTAAAAATGTCCTGGCCATAGATATACCGCCAAACTCATAACCTTTCCTATCACATAAACAGGTAATAAAAAATAAACGATGGTCCTTTGTCTACCTATATGACCGCAACAGTTTATTGACGCATATGCGTCCAGCTTTACGCACAGAAATTATTTCATAGCTTAATTTTAACAGCGGCAGTCATGAAATAACTCTAAATTTCACACAAAATTAGTTTAACTGGGAAATTAGTTTTGTTGCAATTTAGATTTTAAGTGAAAAGTAATTTGTATTTAATTGAAATATTCAGTTTATTATTATTTAGTTGGTCTTAATTGTTTGATAGAGTGGTGTGTTTGTGTTAAGTGTTTTTGATAAGTTTGATTAATGTTATAATGTTGTTTATTGATTTGATGTCATTGATTGTTTGATGGGCGACATGACGTATTACTATTATAATATGTATGAATTGAGAAACGTTATTCTGTAACATCTTTTTACCAGTGTCCCATCATAAAATCTGTAGTTTATTAGGTCTAATTTGTAAAAAATATAAAATATACTTCAATATGCTTCATTAATTTATTTCTATTTTGGGCATGCTAAGCAAAATAAAATGATTGATATGTAATAAGTACCACCATTTATAAAATTCCTACGCATTTTATTTGTGGTCAGCGGAATATGTTTCTTGGTCCTATTCTGTTCTGTCAATTATCACGCTATCCTGACTTCTTTCATAATATCAATCTTCATACTATCCATCCTTTGGTCTCTCTCTCCCTCTCTATCTATTTTACATTTGCACTCTTTTAGTAACACATATTGCATCCCTCCAGTTAACATGATCGTACAATTATAAAGAAAAATAAAAATAATTATTTTTGGTCACGCTCAATCAATTTCAATGAAATAAAATTAAATTACGTTACACATTTTCTCATAATGAAATAGTTGCGAAAAAAAACTGATAATTTCATGAAATACACGCATGGTTGGTCACTAATAAATAAAAACACCTGGTGTGTTTTAATGCAGAATTATAAATTAACAATTACATTAATAATATGACGTATATTTCAGCTTTATTCTCATTCACCTATCATTAATCCTGTACGATATATGTACAATTTTGCGGTGCTTAAGTCCGTAAAATATTACGTGTTTATTAATTAAACGGTGAAATTAATTTTTATATATTTGTTAACAGGACACGATGTAATTATGGTTTTATTATTATTAATGTGTAAGGTTTAATTATTGTTAATCATAGACTTAGAGAAATAGACGAAGCAATTCCTATCCGTTTATGATATAAAATCGTTATTCTAACATTTTCAGTAAAAAAAATTAATCTACCTACCTACCCTTTTCCCAACTATATCGGGGTCGGCTTCCAGACTAGCCGGATTTAGCTGAATATTTAGGCGGCTGCCAACCAGAACTCCACAACCCGTTAACTGGGGTTTTTTTTTTTTTTTTTTTTTAAATGGTAGGGGAATCATCAGAATGACTTCCCCCGCTCTTGGGCGGAGCGGGAGGGCGTGTCAGACTTTTACTGACTAAACCCCTACCCCGTTCCTTCGTTGCCTTCGTTCTGGGGGGGACTCGGTATCAACCGTTAGGAATACCACATGTTCCCCCCAGAGGCTTCGGCCCTACCGGGCCCCTACAGTTTGCTGACATCTCCTTGAGGCGCGCGTGGAACAGAACGCGCCGTTGACGACTGGGCTCGGTCCAGATTATTTCCAGACTGCCGGACGGCGAGCTACCCAGTGCTCGCCGTCCGCGAACCCGCGCCTACGGTGGTCGGAAATCGGGATCGGGATCTCGGCGGCGGCGGCGTGAGGACCGTTCCCTCACGCGCTCGCGGTCAGCAGCCTCCTTCACGAGCATCACTGCTTCGCAGAAGGAGGCGACCGCATGCCAACCCTCCTCGCTCCGGACCATGGCCTGAACCAGGGCCCGGCGCGAGAGGTCGCCGCTCCCGATAGTCTCCACGAGGACACGGCGGTGCTCCGCCCAAGCGGGGCACACTTCTACCGTGTGCTCCACCGTGTCCTCCGGGCGGTCCACACAGTGGCGACACCCGGGCGTCCTCTCCTGCTTGATTCGATGCAGGAACCTCCCGAACTTACCGTGTCCGGTGAGGACCTGCGTCACACGGAAAGAGAGGACGCCGTGACCTCTTTCCAACCACTCCTCAAAGAGGGGCCTAACCGCCTCAATGACGGCGTGCCCAGCACTGGGTTGCGACAGTCGCAGTCGCCATGCCACCCTGAGATCCCGCCGGAACTCTGTCCGCCATGCCGCGACTTGTCGCGGCAGCGGAGTTTCGCCCCGGCGTTGCATCTCCACGCGCAAATCGTACATGCGTGCAAGGACTGTTGCCTCCAGATCCCACGGTGGCAGGCCAGCGAGGAGGCTCGCCGCTTCGCGGGAGATCGTGCGGTATCCCCGCACCATCCGGATGGCCATGACCCTCTGGCAAGCGTTCAGCTTGGCCGCCGGTCGCTTACCTAGCGACGGCGCCCAAACCGGCGCCCCGTAAAGGGCCATGGACCGAACGATCCCCGCGTAGAGCCTCCGGCAGGGGGCGTCTGGACCCCCTAGGTTGGGCAGGAGCCGCTTCAGAGCGGCCCCAGACCTGTCCAGTTTGGGGGCCAAACGTCGGAAATGCTCCTCGAAAGTCCACCGGCTGTCGAGGACGAGTCCCAGGTACTTCATCGCCGACCCGACGCCGATGTGGACCCCCCCTACCGTTATTTGGGAACCCGGAGGTGGCGCGTACCGAGGGCCATGAAAGCACATGGCCTCGGACTTGTGCAATGCCACCTTGAGTCCCAGTTGCTGGATCCTCTCCACGACTGTCGCAACCCCGCGTGTCGCTGTTTCGGCCGCCGCCTGGTACGACTCTCCCCGCGCCAGGACCAGCGTGTCGTCTGCGTAGCAGACCACGCTGACCCCGTCGGGGAGGTCGCCGCGCAGCACGTAGTCGTATCCGATGTTCCACAGGGGCGGTCCTAGTACCGATCCCTGCGGAACACCGCACGACATCTCTCGCCGTCTCCACTCTCCCTGGTGACCGGGATAGATGATGAACCTATCCGACAGGTAGGCCTCGATCACACGACGGAGGTAGGCGGGCACCTCGTGGTACCGAAGTGCCGCCCCGATGCAACTCCAGGGCAGGGAGTTGAAGGCATTGGCGATGTCCAAAGACACCGCCAAGACGACCCTGCCCCGAGACACCGCATCCCCCGTCGTGAGAGCCCTCACGCGCATGATGGCGTCCACCGTGGAACGCCCCCTGCGAAAGCCGAACTGGCCGTCCGAAAGGTCCGGCCCCACCCGCGCAAGATGCCCGACGAGGCGGTCTGCAATTACTCTTTCAAAGAGTTTGCCCACCTCGTCGAGCAGCACAATGGGCCGGTACGCGGACGGAGAGTCCGCGGGGCGCCCCGGCTTCGCAATGAGGACCAGTTTCCCGGTCTTCCAGCGACGGGGAAACTGTCCTCTCTCCATGCATGCGCTAAAGAGCCCTCGCAATCGAGACCCGAGAGCCTCCATGGCCAGGACCCATACCCTGCCGTGCACGCCGTCGGGTCCTGGGGCGGTGTTCTTGAAACTGAGTCTTCGTACCACCGCCCTCATCTCTACCTCGGTCACCTCTGGAGCGTCGTCCTCGTCGTCGCTGCTGTGGTCCGCTACGGGTACCGCAGGTGGCGGAGCCATGAGCGGGGGAGAGTGTTCCCCTCGCTCAGGGAACAGATTGGCCACCACACCCTCCACAACTTGGGGCCGGAGACTCTGAGTCAGAGGGGGAGCCCATGGGCGGAGTTTGTCCCGCACCACCTGGTAAGGGCGTCCCCATGGGTCCCTGTTCAGAGTCCCTAGCCACACATTGCGGGCCTCCAACTTGGCCCGCTTTACCTCTGTTCGGAGGGTGCGCCTTGCCGCTCTGTACCCCTCGTAAAGCTCCGCCTCCCTGGCCACCGCATCCGGCGGGCGGGTGCGGCGCCTGCGGAACCTGGCGTACCGGCGCCGCGCGGCGGTGCACGCCTCGCGCAGAGCCGCAATCTCCGGCGACCACCAGTACACCTGGCGCCGAGCACGTCCTGGATGGACTCGGGGCATCGCCTCGTCGCAAATTTGCGACATGGCCTCCTGGAACCACTCTGCCTCAAGGTCAATTTCGACAGGCCTGTCCGGTGCTTGCACCCAGGCCTGTACCCTCGCGGCTTCCAGGAGAGCGTCCCGGTCCATCTGCCTCAGCGCCCACCGCGGACCACACGGGGTCTGCTCCCTGACCGGTGCGGTCGAGATCCGGGCGGAGACGTCAAACCGGATGTACCGGTGGTCGGAATACGTCTCCACCCCCTCCATTACGCGCCAGTCGACGACGCGCGGCGACAGAGCGGGGCTGGCGAACGAGAGGTCCACCACCGACTCACCCCGCATCCGCACGCACGTGGGGACAGAACCCCGGTTTAGGACGACCAGGCCTGTCTCCAGAGCCCAGTCCTCCACCATCCGACCCCGTCGGTTCGTCAGCCGGGAACCCCAAGCCAGATTCCAGGCATTGAAGTCCCCGCAGACGACCACGGGGAGGGATCCGAACCCAGCGACGACGGCATTCAGCTCCATGAGGGAGTTGTGGAGATCGGCGAGATCTCGGTTCGGGGACAGGTAGACGCCTACCACTGCAATGTCCCCGACCCGTGCTGCCACGCAGCCCCGCCTTCTCGTGATGGACTCGAGAGGCGGGGGTACCGGCGGCGGCCGACGAAATTAGGGTCACCGAGCCGCTCAGGTCCTGGACCCAGTCTTCCCTGGGCAGGACAAAGTACGGCTCGGAGACCACGGCGATATTGATCGACCACTGCGCCATGCTCTGGAGCAACAGATCCTGAGCGGGGGCGCAGTGGTTGATGTTCGCCTGGAGGAGACGTAATGGGGCCATCACTGACAGTCCATTACGGTCTCCTCCGGAGCCCCCCTTGAGGGCTCTGCCGCGGCGATGGCGGCAGCAGCGTCAGCCTTGGCTGCGGCGGTGTGGACTTTGGGGTGAGGGCCCCTCCGGACCTTACCCTTGGCTGTGGCGGGGGGGTCGCAGGACCTGCTCCCAGCCCGGTGGTCGGCAGCCTTGCCTGCCGCCGCACATGCGTAGCAGTGCGGCGACGCACGGCATTCGACGGCCCTGTGACCGGGCTGACCGCACTGGAAGCAGCGGTCACTGCGGTCCACCTCCGCGGCGCAACGGGCTCCCGCGTGGTGCCCCACGTGGCAGCGGAAACACCGCAGAGGTCTGGGCTCCAGCACCTTGACTTGGGCTGAAACCCAGCCCACCAAGAGCCTTCGGCCCTCCGCCGTGATGGCCTTGACCGCCGACACGGGGCAGCTCACCGTGACGGCTCGCATACCCGTGCCGTCAAGGCGGATGATGCCCGCCCGCACTTGGTCGGTCGTGCACCCTCCCGCCTCAACGACGGCGGCCACCACTTCCTCCACCTTGACGGAGTCGTCCAGGCCCATGATGCGCATATCGATGCACTTTGTGGGCCTGGACACTCGAGCGTCCTCCTCGTTCACAGACGCCCTGACCTTGTCAGCCAGGGCGTCCGCGGCAGGACCGCTGTCCTCGCCGGGAACCTCCAGCATCCAGGCACCGGTCACGGTGCGCCGCATGCGGAAGCCCTTCGAGGCCCCGTATTCGTCGAGGTGAGGGAGTACCGCCTTTTTGGCCTTCTCCATCACGGCGTCGTACGTCACGCCCCTCTTCTCTGCGCCCGGCTGCAGTGTGATCACTACAGCCGCGGCGCCCGGGGCGCGAAGCCGGTTCGCCACGGCACGCTTTTTGCGCTGCTGCCGCCTTTCCCTCTTTTTGGCGGCCCTGGCCGCCTTGCCCGCCTGCTTCTTGGCGCCGACGACCGACCACTCGGCGCCAGCTGGAGAATCGGCAGGCGGGGGCAGCCGAGGCCGCCCGTTCGCCACCACAGCGGCTGGAGCACCCGCCGCATTGGCGGTGGGCGCCGCCCTAGCGGTGGGCGCCGCTTTGCCCTTCGCAGGAGGGGCAAGGGCAGGAGCTGCCCTCCCCTGCTGCTTCGTTTTTGGGGCCTGCCTAGCGGTCGCAACCGCTGCCGTCACGGCCCCACGCCCGGCTTGCCCTGACGGGCCAGCCTTGGGCGCGGCAGCTGCCGTAGGCGCAGCTGCGGCGGCGTACGACGCCGCCGGTCTGCGACCGGAGCCCGCGAGTGGGGGACGCAGCACTATCCCTTCCAGCAGGGACAATTGCCGCTGGAACTGCTTCTGCTGCCGCAGCATTTGCTGCCGGAAGGCAGCTAGCTCCTGCCGCAGCAGGGTCAGAGCCTGTCCCTCTGGCTCGTGCTGGGGTGGGGTCTGCGCCGACCCCTGCCCCTGCGGGCTCCCCGCCTTTGGAGGCTGCTGGGAGCAGACTTCCCTCGGAGGGGCGGCGGCTTCCAGGACCTCCCTCCGGGTCCTCGCACCCCGTTTATCCAGGGCCTTCTGGAAGGCCTCCAGGATAGGGGGCACGACCTCGGCGACGGCAGAAGTCCTGCCCTTCGGGGTGCTCTTTCTGGCCACCAGCCGCAAGGACTCTAAGACCAGGTCGCAGACCTCCTGGTGAGCCTCGTCGGCGGAGCCTCCCCCGTCGTCAATCTCAACCTCAACGCCAGACGGCCCCGAGGGACCGGGGCTGGGTGCTCCGGGATGGCGTCCCTCCGCGGCAAGCTTCCCAGCCCTCTCGGCAGCCTCCTTGGAGGTCAGCACCCTCCCTCTGCCGCGGGCTTGGCTCGCTCCCCGCCGAGCGGTGGGGATTTTTCGAGCCGAGCCCCTTCGGCTGTCGGACTCCTCGTCCGACCCCTCTCTTCCTAGAGAGCGTTTCCGGGAGCTGCGCACGCTTCCGGAGTCGCTCCCCATCTCCTCCCCCGAGCTCTCCGAGCCCTTCCGCGACGCCGCGTCGGACTCCGACCGCGCATCGCTCTTCTCCTTCTTCTCGTCGTTTTTGGGTTTAATCGATTTCATTTCTGTTCCCACGAGTAAAAACTTCGGGTACTTGCTCAAAATAAGTGGTCCGCACTAGAGACTAATTTAGCTACCCATTAGTCAAGCTAACAACCTCCCTCACGGTGCGCCGCCGCTTGGAGGTTTGGGGTAATTTTTTATAGAGGTTGTCTTCCTCGCGGCCCGGGCGGTTAAGCCAGGACCCTCGACCCCCACCAAAAGTCAGAAACATGACCTTGGACAATCAATGGGGCTACGAGACTAACGGTGGCAGGAGGAGGAGCAAGTCTTCCTCCTGCCTGCCCGGCAGCAGGGTAAGTGCATACCGAGCCCGCTCTTGCTTCGCCACTGTGCCCTCTGCTGAAGCAGAGGGACACGCGTTGAAGCGCTCCTTCAGACAGAACATTCGCAGACGGCCATCGAGGCTCCTTGGGCAGAAGTACCCGAGAGAGTCGTTGGCCGCCTCCCAGGGTGCACCGTCCCGCGGACTGGCCTTCACTCCGGAAGAATCCGTTAGGGAATTCCAGCCCGCGAGCACGCGTGGAGGTTTTCTGTCGCGGCACCCCACCCGTTAACTGGGGTAACACGGTACTTCATGGCAAGACTAGAGTCAGATTTACTGGCTTTTGACTATCCGTAATGACTGCCAAGTATCTATAAATGACAACTGGGACGTATGGTAAAAAAATAAATAAATCTTTAAAACTAAAAATGGCACCAGGATTGATTAGAATAACGATTTTACACTATTTAAAATTTTATTTTAAAAACAAACAGATTAAAAACAATGCGAATAAGCCGACGAAAAATTTCACCAGCGGGTGTTCCATAATCATGTATTGAAACCATAGTGTGCAAGCCATTTTAAATAATTATTCGTTTATATGTCAATGTCTGACACACTGTTTATACATTTGAATTTTGCAGAATACCCTGGGACTTTGACCTTAATATTAAATAACGTAATAGTATAATCCAATCATAAGACTAATTAGATATTTAATTTGTTTGCGTAATAATTGTTTGTCTGCCAAACAAAACAGTGACAACAAATAAGTTTAATTTACAAATTCTCATAAACACCTAAGCAAATACACCACTCAATTGTATCATTAAAATGTACTAAATACTAATTAATAATGAGAAGTAAGCCAGCAATGTTGTTTGTATATGGGAAGGAATAAACGTTTAAATGGGATATTGTTGTTTTAATTGAAACCTGTTGTTGTCTAATTGGAAGTTGTTTTAGTTATAACAACAACTTTGATCAAGCACTAATTTTGCTTGGCTGTTAAGTAATCAAGTTGATGTAATGTAAGTGTTATGTTTCATTGAATATAGGACTTCGGCTTGATAAGATAATACATTACTAAACCAAGCTGAGAGAGAAATAATAAACATCTCCTACTTTGGGTGGGAACATAATAAGCTGCCGAGTGTCGACCGAGATTTGGATCTTGGTAAGTAACCAATTGCTTGCTGTCTGCAAGCTTGCATCTATGGTAGCGGAGAATAGCCTTGCGACTTTTAACGCCTAGGATATCATTGCGACTACAGTATGAGGATGGTTTCTTCCAGGTTACGTTTTCCACCGGTACCGGCTACTTTGGCTGATTTCGCCAAGGGTTCCCATAATGCTTTACAAAAGCGCAGCAGACTTCTGACGTCCTCTAGACGATCTTCACAATGATGTTACCCGGACATGTCTTCCCGTCGAATCTACTACAGTAACCTCCTGAAACAACTATCTGGTGAGGACCGGTGTCATGTAGAAGGTGAGGATGTCGAGCTGTCTAACTACTTCTCAAAGAAGGGAATGTTGGATGAATAGCAAAGAAACAATGGATCGATAACACATATTTCCTGTTTGAATAAAATCTGATGCATTTAGTTATTACATTTTTCATATTTAAAAGAATGAGGCAAGTCCATGATATATTGTATACAGTTTTTTTTTATATAATTTATTTTAGAATTAACCAAGTTCCCACTAATATCGTTCATACTAATAAAAACTATTTAAATTGTTTTTCTAAATGTCACAAAGTCTATGCGATGCAAGCGATAGTACAATAGCCGGGGGTGCGGGGGTGAAAACAACGCGTGGGAGGCGTAGGTAGGTACAGCAAAATATAGAGTTGAAATGTGTTAGAACAACGAAATCTTGAAGCAAACCTTTTTGGTAAATGTATTCATCATCATCATCATCGCCGAAAGACGTCCACTGCCGGACATAGGCTTCCCCCAAGCGTCGCCACAGCGACCGGTCCTACGCGTCTCGCATCCATCGGATTCCCGCGATCCTCGCCAGGTCGTCGGTCCATCTTGTGGGAGGCCTTCCGAGTTCCGACACTGCGTCTTCCGGTACGTGGCCGTCACTCTAGAACCTTCCGTCCCCATCGACCATCTGTTCTATGAGCAATGTGCTCTGCCCACTGCCACTTAAGTTTGACGATTCTTTGGGCTATGTCGGTAACCTTAGTTCTCTTGCGGATATCTTCGTTTCTGATGTGATCGCGCAAGAGAACTCGAAAGGAAAAATGTATTGTGTTTTGGAAAAAGTTAAAGAACAATAGTGGTTGTTTATCATGTCAGTAATACAATCCTGCAAGGTTGTTAGTGTTTTCCAATAACCCTGTATATAGGATATATTCATAAGTCAGTACATGCATGAGTACTAAGTTTAGTTTTGATTCGAACACAAGAAACTGAACTGCAACCAACAACATTTGCCTAAAATATACCACAAGTTTGGGATAAAACATGCTACTAGTTTGAGGAGCAACTTCGCTGAGGGTGGTATCAAATTAATCCATCCTTTGTACATGTATGCTTTACATTTTGAACCGTTCACCGAGTTGGCAGGCTGCCGTTGCCCGACATTTTGCGGAATAAGTAGGGGTCGTGTATGTAAGGAGATATATGGCTTAATATTTCCGTAAAGTAGTTTTAGTATCATAAGAATGCGGTTTTATATAGGGATGAAAATGCGGCCTTTTTAGCGGAACTGGGAGTGGAGTTGCAGAGGTGGAGATAAAAATAGTACGTTTTGATACAAGTGGGAAAAGTTTGTCGTTGTCATCGAGGTGGGATTCGCTTGAGCCGCAGGCGAAGGTATTATGGAGCCGATTACTACTACTCTACTCAACCTAGCCTTTTCCCAACTATATTGGGGTCAAGCCGGATTTAGCTGAATACCAGTATTTTACGAGAAGCGGCTGTCTACCAGACCTCCACAACCCATTAACTGGGGTAACACGGTACTTCATGGCAAGAATGGAGCCCAGTTGAAAATTTCCCCGTGTTTTCTTCTGCCGCAAGGTGGACCGATGACCTGACGAGAGTCGAGAGAGAGTGGGTATCTGATGTATGCGAGACGCACAGAACCGGTCGTTGTGGCGACGCTTGGGGGAGGCTTATGTCCAGCAGTGGACGTCTTTCGTCTGAGATGATGATGATGATATATATAGAATAGGAGATCTTTTTGTACAGTCTACTTCACGCCTGAAGTACCACGTTGGTGTTACACTGGCCTACATTGGAACAAATTTTCAACAAAATAAAAAACCAGCCACTTATTACCAGCGTATTGTACAACAAACAACAAAATACCAATAATTGGTTTGAATCAAAAAGTTTAAATCTAAAATGAATACATGATCCCAAAAAGTATTTACTCCTTTATTAAAAGCCTTCCTCTAACACAAATTGATAGAACCTGTTGAACAGTACATTTGAATTGGTAATTTTTCTGTCCAGAAAAAAATAGGAACAAATTCCGGATTCCTGTATTGATAGCAGCGAAAGCTAAAGTGAATTAGGCTTTGATTGAGGTTAAAGTAATCATTGAGGCAAATGAAGATTAAGGCCTATTAGGAGACAATGAGATATTGTTACCAGAGTGTCTTGAGCGCAATTGATGGTTATTGTTTAGTCAGTGTTTCTATTTGTCGAAGGAATGATGGACAACAATACGCTAAAACTGCAATGTAAATATGCGCTATTGGGGCATTACTATCAGCTATAAGATAGACGACTTCATGTCACCAGTTTGCTATTTACTGGTCGCTCGGGGCTGACTGCAGATGTCACGCCTGCATCTCATTGTGACTGATCGTAGCTTCTCCGACGTGTACTTCTACAGCTCGATATATATCTGCAGTCCAGGGGCTTAATCTGCTAAACAGCATGACTGAAAGTTAACTTATTTAATTATCAACTTTCAGTTCCTGAGCAATAAAATTAGGCTCAATTATGCATTACATTTTGCGTTCACAGATTTTTGCCTTGCACGAATAACGTGTCAATGATTGTTAAAATGTAAAAGATTTAGCAATGCCAGCAGTTTTGGCGTAGATGGTAACTGTTTAGCTAGCGATTGTTATATCACCGGTTTATAAAAACTTTTTAAATATGAGGCAATCTGAGACACTAATCTGCATAGTTCTCATATCGTTTGGCCATTACATGGACTTTAAAACAGAATTTTGTCAAAAATTGTCAAAAAAGTGTTCTTTCTAGGGTTCCGTAGCCAAATAGCAAAAACGGAACCCTTATAGTTTCGCCATGTCTGTCCGTGCGTTTTTATTATGGTAGACAAAACCAGAGGTCTGTGTGTCTTCTATATGTGAGTTTAAACGATTGTGACTCTCACCAGGTTATCAGTCCACCTTATGGAAGGCTTTTCAGTGCTGCGTCGGTACGTGATCGCCACTCAAGAACCTTTCAGCCCCATCGGACATCTGTTCAGCGAGCAATTAGCCACTTAAATTTGGTGGTTTGGCTTTCGCGATAGTGGACAAATTAGATTGAATTGAAAAAAATAATGACATCTCCGTGGAGTCCTCTTAGATCTCGTTATCTTTATGCATTTACAACAAGGTTTTCTTTAGCATTATACAGTTTTACAGATTGTATCTATTTGCGACAAGTTGATATTTCCATTCCTTTTGCATTTTGAAGATGACTGACACCCTTTCAAACGTTTAATAAAAATCAAATCTTACTCGCCTAACTTTTAAGTCTTCTTTCCTTTACGTATCTTGTCCATCTTAAGACTGTTATCGCTACATTGGATAATCAACTTTAGCTTTCAAATATTAGGGTGTAGTTTCGGTTTCAGCTACCTGTACCTGTAGTTTCGGTTTTAGCCACATGTAAGGTGAAAGGTGTTTTTTTTAATTTCAACCCTAACGATATAATGTTGGATGGGTATACAAAAATGAATAGGGGTTTGCTAAAATCATTTTTTGAACCAAAAGTTTAGAAAATATGAAAAAAATCTGGAAAGTAGAGCTTTATAAAGATTTTCTAGGAAAATTATTATTTTGAACCTAATGAGACGAACAGTTTTTTAAAGTTGGCGACACTTATTGTGACGGACGAAAAATACGGAACCCTACACTGAGCGTGGCCCGACACTCTCTTGGACGGTTTTTTAAAACCTATTTGTAGAAATAAATATAATTTATCATTTAAAAAAATAAACAACAACTTACTGGAAGAAAAAAATCTATAAATATGTAGCTACAGAGATAACATCGATCTTATTCTTGGAAACACCAATTTAATGAATAATTTTATCGTTTGTAAGAATTAACTTGTCAAAATATTTAGGGACACTAAAATATTCAAGAGCATTAAATTCTTAGTGACTGGATTTGGTAGTTATGCGATCATTAACGATTGAAACGAAGATATTATCGAGACTGCTGACATATTTAATATTTTCTGTACTTCATTACAATCTCTTACATTTTGAACTTTAAATTTTTTTTATAAAGCGTAAATCTGCTTGCATAAAGGTCAACTCCTTTCTAGGAAAAGGTGTAAGGGCCGTAATCCACCACGTGTGCCCTGTTATGTACTTATTAGTGGATGTCACGTGTCTTTGAATTTTTGGTTATGGCCTGTAGGATATGCCGGTTTCCTCATAATGTTTTCTTTCACCGTTTTGAGAGCAGTGGTGATGAACACCAAGTAATTCTAACTGAGCAAACATCACAAGGCTGATTATGTTTATGCTTGTAAATTTTACCAGACCAGTAGTAACTGCATCATTAAACATACATATTTCAGCTGCAAAAGAGCAATAAAAAATCATAGTAACTGTATATTCCCATTTTCATATTCTAAAGTATGTATAACCCGAAGCCTTCAATGAAGTAACTGGCCGATTGTTTGCCATTTCACACGATCTTATTTGTTCAAACAATATACTCGTAGGTACCCAAACCTATGCAAATAAGACATAACTGTCTATTTGTAGTAAGCCCAAAGCCCCTGACCCAAATTCTAGAGAGGTCCAAAAAACATGGATTGAATTTGACAGGATTCGATCAACAAATTTGTTCGAATAAAAGGCTGAATTTGACGAAGCAAAAAGTCATTGGACGACGGTTTGAGATTAATGGTTTCATCATATTTTAGTTATAGATATTTTAGCATTATCGGCCTTATAATGTTCCCACTGTTAGGACTCAGGCCTCCTCTCGAGGAGAGGGAATGGGCTGTAATCCACCACGCGGGCCTAGTGTGGAGTGGTGGATGTCACATGTTTTCGAATTTTTGGTTCTAGGATATGCCGGTTTCCTCACGATGTTTTCTTTCACCGTTTTGAGAGCAACGGGGATGAAATTAATTACACAAAGTAATGCGCCTGGTTGGGTTCGAACCTACTACTTGTAAGTCGAGGCAGTTACCACTGGGCCACCACTGCTCTAGTTATAGATATTATGTAAAGAAAATTTCCATGGGTAAATAATATCCAAATTACATAATCAGCCTTACAATAAACCCGCTGGAAGGACTCAGGCTTTTCTTTAGGCGTTCCACTTAATTGGTTTGCTTATTTTCAGTATGCAAAACCCAAAATTGAAATTATGATTATTAATAGATTTACCAATCATATTATAGAATTAAAGGCCTGGGTGTTTATTTAAGTAAATATCTACCCAAGATGGTTATTGGTATTTTCAAATCTATACCAATAACCATCTTAAAATCTATTACTACTCTATATGTGCCAAATGAAAAATGAACTGAAGTCTACTTACTGAAGCTGAAGTATAACTAGCTTCTAGCAGTTGCTTCGTTCGCGTAAAAGTAGAAAATTATTCCAGCAGATAAAAAGCAAGCACGCTCCATCGTCGACCTCATCGTCGCTTTGCTAGTGGTCAAGTACGAGCTTAGAAACAGTAAAATAAAGTATAATTTGTGCTATTATAAGACATAGTCTGCAAGTAAGCCAGTCCGTTTAGCTGCAAAGTAACAAATATACATGTTTACCAACTTGCTATATAAATCTCTGTAAAGTAAAATAACTTTAATTTTGGAAGTCGGTGTCACGCAAGCAAATTGGATTTTTTTTTTCAATGGCATTGATGCTTCAATAGCTTAGCATATTTCCAAACAAGGAGTCACTCATTCAGAATGATGAAGCTAAATATTGGTTAAATAATTCATGATGAAATATCAACAGAAGGATGAGGAGCTCGTGGCTAGATAATAACAGCCGCACAGATCAATCTTCAAGGTTAAGCAACGCTTGCCAAGGTTGGTCTGTGGATGGGTGACCATCTTAACATAACGAGTTTCCTCCGTGCCTCGGAAAGCACGTTAAGCCGTAGGTCCCGGCTGTCATTTGTAGATCTTTGGCAGTCGTTACGGATAGTCAGAAGCCAGTAAATCTGACTCCAGTCTTGCCATGAAGTACCGTGTTACCCCAGTTAATGGGTTGTGGAGGTCTGGTAGGCAGCCGCTCCTCGTAAAATACTGGTATTCAGCTAAATCCGGCTTGACTGGAAGCCGACCCCAATATACTTGGGAAAAGGCTAGGCAGATGATGATGATGATGAAATATCAACAGAAGAAAATCGTCCCCATGTAATTTACCCATAATGTTTTCAGAATTCAGGCCACAAGGACGAGTACACTTAAACGTTCACTTTATTAATCCAGCGGCCATGTTTGAGCTTAAACTATTTAGTGGACCAAGTCGTGGAAATATGTTAGACATTTTTATTCGAGCCTTTATTACTCCATCGGTTGTCGGTTTAGCAATTATAGTTCCATTTTGTTGATGATTTATTGGGACTGTATGGGTCAGTATTTTTATGGGCCGGTCTGTTAACATGTTGACTCTTAAACTATTTATTTATTGTATACTGTAGTTTACACTTCATAATGTGGACCGGTCAAATACATTTACAGAAATAAGTGTACAATTGGTAGTATTTTTGCTCAGAGCAATATCAAATCACACACGCTGTGATTTGAATTATTAGTGGCTTTTTTATTACAGGGACATCTTAGGGTAAGTACTTTTGTAAAATTTTTGATGGTCAATAAAGATATTTGAAAATTAAATGAAATGAACAATTTTTACAGAAGTTAGGAAAGGTCTATACTCAGAGTTTCCCTGCGATTGAATCAGGAATGAAGATATCCGCAGAAGAACTAAGTTTACTGACATAGCACGAAGAATCGCCAAACTTAAGTGACAAATGGGCATAGCACATTGCTTGTAGAACAGATGGCCGTTGAGGCCGAAAGATTCTGGAGTGGCGACCGCGTACTAGAAGACACAGCTTTAGAAGGTCTCCCACAAGGAGGACTGATGGTCTGGTAAGTCTAAGATGGTCTCATAGGACCGGTTGGGGATTCAAACGTTAATGATAATTTTGATTTGTATGGAATAACGAAAAACAAACTAGACATTTTTAATTAATTGACTGTCTATAATGGGTTAAGCAACGCTTGCCAAGGTTGGTCTGTGGATGGGTCAAGGTTGGTCTGAGGAAGATCCTCAGACTTACCGAGTTTCTTCCGTGCCTCGGAAAGCACGTTAAGCCGTAGATCCCGACTGTTATTTGTAGATCTTTGGCAGTCGTTACGGTAAATCTGACTTCAGTCTTGCCATAGAGTACCGTGTTAACCCAGTTAATGGTCTAGTAGGCAGCCGCTCCTCATAAAATACTGGTATTCAGCTAAATCCGGCTTGACTGGAAGCCGACGCCAATATAGTTGAGAAAAGACTAGGCAGATGATGACTGTCTGTAATGGGATTCAGACCCACTCAACATTACACCCAAAACCTCACACATAAAATAACACAGATAATCTAATACATCAGGGTTCTCATATCTATCCACAGATCTGATTAGGCTAGACTTTCGCATTTACAATATTAAGGCTGACAGATATAAATCTTGTTCGCAGGCGCCAGCAAGCCTGAGCAATATGTTACATTGTTTATCTTATCTGTTACGTAGGTTTTCGTTGTAAAGGACTTTTAGTTTTGCAGACAAACTATTTGTGGGCCTTGCTTTATTGATATTCGTACTATTTATACTCACCCACGTTACGATAAAAGAGTATCCTAAGTTCTATTTCAGGACATAGCCAACTTATACCACATCTAAATGCGTACCCTCATTTAACATGTATAAAGACATGATATCTATAAGGCTCTGGAGTGGCGAGCGATGGTGGCCCAGAGGTAACGGCCTCGACTGAGATTTTCGCGCCTTCAATCCCAGCCAGGGGCATTACTTTGTGTAATTTATTTAATTGCCTTTGTTCTCAAAATAGTGAAAGAAAACATCGCAAGGAAGCCAGTATGTCTTAGGATCATAAAAATTCGAAGACATAACATCTACTAAACTGCACTGGGCTCACGTGGTGGATTACGCATTCTCTCTCTTCGAGGCGAGTCCCGAATCCTGCACATTTCAAGGCTCATTATAATGCTTATACTTATGATCGCAGACTAGGGCACGCAACGTTGGTTAGCCTCCCACAAGGACCTTATATATTTTTTATTAATTTTAATTAATAATTGTAATATGGAATGATATGGGTGTAACTTACCTGAATAAATAAATAAATTATTATAATATGGGTCACAAGAATCCAATGGATGTGAAATGAACAGGAGGATGAAGCCTCTCCAAAGAGGTTTATGTCCAACAACGGATGTGTTTTGGCTAAAATGATAATGATGGCAATGTATACAAACTTTTTCTTTTATCATGTCAGAGTGATAACTATGATAGCTACTCTGTTTATCAGCTTGCTGTTTACTTCTTCTGAAACTTGGCACACGGATCTATCATGTGTTGACATAGGACATAGAATTAAAAAAAATATTATAAAACATGAATGTGCAGTGGATCAGACTATGGGTCTGTGAAAAAATATAAGTTTTACAAAGTAAAGTATGAAGAAATAGATACAGACTTAATCTATAAAACTTTAAAAAGATATACACGAGTTCTTAAAGAAAAACTTAGAATTTATTAGCAAGAAACACGTTACAAGAAACGTAATAAATAATCTGAACTAATTAAAGCGTGCGTTCGTTCGGAGTGAGTTCGCCACTGGCGTGAAAAAAAATTCTGCCTTCTTTTAGGTCAACCTGCGAGGTTAATGTCTCTTTAACCGGCCTTAGCTGTAGCGACATTCATAGAACAAAAGCCTTCAACCAGGACTTAAAAAAACGTAAGGACATGTCCACATCTGGTGAATGTGCCACGACTGCGCTAGCGATCAGCTTGCAAGCTGCTCGTGTCCTACACGCGAACTGTCACTGCAATTGTTTGGTGTACCTCTTTAACGCGACTTAGGCAAGGTTTGCATTCAGAAAAGGTTGTATATCTGTGGGTATTTTTATACTGTATATCTATGGGTAGGTAGGTTTCCAAGATGTGGACACACACTTAAGACTAAGCAACTGCATGCTAAGGACACCCTTTGTGGGTTATAGACCTCGGTCTACGGCGTCACTAGGAGGACTGCAAGAGACAGGTTGGATCGAACATTGATTATATTATTTTGGGACGAATTAAGGATTACAGGCACAGCGATGCGGACTGATTCGAGCAAGGGATGGAGCGGACATTGATGAGGATATTGCGACAGGCTTCTGTTGTACAGATAGAAGGACAGCGTTCAGATTTGGCGAAAGGTGTTAGTAACATTTTTTAGTGGGAAATTATCTAATAACTCCTTATGCTTTGGTAAAATTTCACAAGTTTTGAGTATTGAGGGTTATTTTGGTAAAAGAGTTATGATTTATTGTAGTTAGATTTCCGCACTTAGTCATTCATGCTCATAGATCATTGTGGCGATAGATTCAGAGGGCTTTGTTCCAGCCAGTCCACCTATTTTCGGAACCAGATCAAACCTACGGGCTTGTTCATCTTTAGCGGAATTTGGTAAGCCTAGAGGTACCTGTGCGTATTTCGGTTACACCCACACGCTTAGCGATATGCATGTTTGTTTCTTTAGTCTGTATGCATACTTTGCACAGAGGACTCTCATGGATCTAATGTGTGGAAATGTTTGTTTAGTGAGTAATATAAACGGACACATCGTCGGAGGAGCTCGTGGCTAGATAATAATAGCCGCATAGGTCGATCTTCAAGGTTAAGCAACGCTTGCCTAGGTTGGTCTGTGGATGGGTGACCATCTTAACATAACGAGTTTCCTCCGTGCCTCGGAAAGCACGTTAAGCCGTTGGTCCCGGCTGTCATTTGGAGATCTTTGGCAGTCGTTACGGATAGTCAGAAGCCAGTAAATCTGACTCCAGTCTTGCCATGAAGTACCGTGTTACCCCAGTTAATGGGTTGTGGAGGTCTGGAGAGCAGCCGCTCCTCGTAAAATACTGGTATTCAGCTAAATCCGGCTTGACTGGAAGCCGACCCCAATATAGTTGGGAAAAGGCTAGGCAGATGATGATGATAAACGGACACATCGTTACATTCATACGCTTAAAGCCTTTTTTGTCCAAATAGGGGTTGTAAGTTGTAAGCGCTAGTTCAGTTGCCCTTTGCATTCGTCTGGCATTTTAAGCAACTTCAAAAATGAGGAGGTTATAAAATGTTTGGCTGTATGTATTTTTTTAATGCATATTCACCAATTCCTCGTTCAATTGAAGAAAAAACTTCCTAAATAAAAGTTATTTCGCACTTTTGACTACCGACTTGGTAGTCAATAAAGTGCGAAATAACTTTTATTTGTGGTTTTTTTTTTTGTAAAGATTTTATGTTTTATAGACACTAAACGGATCGTCTGCCGTCCGCCTTTTATATAAACTTACTATCGTACCCTGTATCTTGCAAAATTTCTGCTGACCAATATTTATTTTCCTCAGATTCTGTGTGAGACATAATTTGAAGGTAAATAAAGGTCCAAGAAAAAAGTGTTCGGATATCTAAGATCTGTTGGTAAACACTGAAGATACGATATTTCTTTTACTTGGATATATGGTTTTGTATCTTTCTGGATGCCTCGTAAAGGATTATCTGCTGTTTCGTCCCGTGAGTCCCTTAAAGGAGAGCTACAGGATTTTTTCGAAGTAAGGAAATGTATTATGTAGCTAAAATCTATGTTAGTCAATGTTACGTCTTTTTTACATCTAATATATGTTTTTTTTAGGTGAGAAATCAACCAATTACTTCTTCCGTTACTAGGCGGAGTAGGAGGGCGTGTCATATTTTTACTGACTAAAACTCACTCGTATTATATTCTGTCTTTGCCTTTCGTTCCAGGGCCCTAGGTTTTCCTTTCAGAAGCGAACCCATGGCCCAAGTAGGCTTCTGCCCAGCTGGGTTGGGTTTTGCTGACATCTCCTTGAAACCCGCGTGGAACACTACACGCCGTCGACGAGTTGGGCTCGGTCCAGAAGATTAACGACCATCACACGGCTAACGTAACAGCGTCTAACAAAACATTTACGAGCATAAAACCCTAATTCACCCTAATTTAATACCTAATGACCTTTTAGCTTGAATTAAACTTGAAACTTTACCCACCCCACGAAACACATAAAAAACAACAATCCATCAACATCGACACAAAACAAATGCAATATTACGATCTCAGCGTTCAATAACTTGGGCTCACACCACAGAAGAGATAGGTACAGAAGGCAATGTACATACAAAGCGCGCTTGAGCAACGCACACATAGACACTACTCACAGACACGATGTCTCGGACCATATGCGCTTGGGCTGTGCTCGGACTGAGCACCAGGCATCGACCCTAGCGCGATCGCCGAGCATAGGTTTGAAACCATAGATATCAGAAAGGAAGAGATGTGTTATGTTGTTAAAAATGTATCGGAAATTCGGAATATGTGTCTCCACCAGCGGCCGTATTATGAAGTACACCGCATTGATAAAGTATCGTGATGTTATTTTTACATTGCTTGTTCAGTTGCTGAGCGCCAAAATAAAAATGCAATGTATTAGCAGGATTTCGTCACGATTACATAATAACTTGTATTATGTGACGGCCGTTGCCTAGCACATTGCCCCACGGGCGCATGGCTTGCGGACATGAATTCGCTCGCTCGCCATTTCTCGTCTTTATTAATATTTCTGTGTTTGAAACAGAAACACGTTTATTTCAAATCGACCATTTACAGGCACTTTTTAATTGTTAAAATGTCGGTCAGTCCAAAAAAAAGTGAAGCTAAATTGCACGTTCTAAAGCGTAGATCTCTATGGAGAAGAACGTGCAAGAAACTCCATGGACTATCTTTTAAATCATATCATGACAATCTTGGTTACATAATTCTTTTCGCTTCTATTCATCATCTGCTTAGCCTTTTCCCAGCTATCTTGGGGTTGGCTTCCAGTCAAGCTGGAATTAGCTGAATACCAGTATTTTACGAGGGGCGGCTGCCTACCAGATCTCCACAACCCATTAACTGGGGTAACACGGTACTTCATGGCAAGACTGGCATCAGATTTACTGGCTTCTGACTATCCGTAACGACTGCCAAAGATCTACAAATGACAGCCGGGACCAACGGCTTAACATGCTTTACGAGGCACGGAGGAAACTCGTTATGTTAAGATGGTCACCCATCCACAGACCAACCTCGGCAACCGTTGATTAACCTTGAAATTCGACCTGTGCGGCTGTTATTATCTAGCCACGAGCTCCTCTTGTCGCTTCTATTGTAAGCACAATGTAGACAAATAATGAGGAATAAAAATATTTAAAAATAGAAGTAAATAACTGGCAGCTAAAAGATGACCAGTCTCCTGTTAACGAGGAAGACGCGTGTATCAGCCCCACTCAGTTCAACCATACCTTACCATACCAAAAATAGATGTCAGCAAACTGTAGGGGCCCGGCAGGACCGAAGCCTCTGGGGAACGTGGGAAATCTGAAAGGTGTCCACCGTGTCCTCCAGATCGAAGGCAACGAAGGAACGGGGTAGGGGTTTAGTCAGTAAGAGTCTAACACACCCTCCCGCTCCGTCCAAGAGTGGGAGAAGTAATTCTGATGATTCCCCTACCATAAAAAAAACATACCAAAAGTGCAGTACATACATGAGATTACCTTCTGTACTTTTATTTTGTGCTCACTCCGTCACAAACGACGTACTCACTCAACAGTTTTATTGACGCGACAAAATATGACGGCGATATTCAGTTATCTTTGTGACGTGACGTAACGTATACTTACCGTATTCTGTCAAGAAGTTGAAAAGACTGGAGTATTTACCCGACTGTTTAAGAAAGAGGTTTATGTTGTTCGAGTGTATACTTTTTTTTTTCTAGGTGGTAGAACAGATGGACGAGGGCGCCGAAAAGTTCTGAAGTGACGCATTAAAAGAAACAGCGTTTGAAGTCCCCCCACTAGGTGGACCGATGAGCTGGTGAGAGTCGCGGCAATGCGATGAATGCGAGACGCGTAAGACTGTTCGTTTTGGTGACACTGGTGAAAATGTCTTTCGGCTAATGAAGAAGTCAATCTGTCAGAAAAAATAAGCTAATTGCACATTACAACGAGTAGATATCTATAGAAAAGAATGAGCAAGAAACTCCATGGATACTCTTTTAAATCATGTACTATGTTTTGTATGCATAAAAACAGCAGTTTTGTGTGCATTAAAGTCGCAATTTGTTTTATTTTTTACACACTGAAATAGAAGTGAAAATAAAATACCAGTATCTTCACTGCCTTAAAATGTGTCAAGTAAGAATACAGGTACAGCTAATGAGTACCTTTACAAAATTACATTATTTACCGTCTCACTCAACTCACTGACACTGAAATACTCACATGCAAATATACATATTCTGAATACAATTTACGAAACCTGTCACCTTTACGAATAAACTGCATCACTTCAGCAAGATGCATTTTGTAAGTAGCGAGTTGAAACTCGCAAATCGAATTTACATTCGAGCTCCAACGGGTTTAGTAAAGGTTGCCATTCGTCTACATTTTTCTTGAATACGTTTTTAGGGATGGTATGTTACCAAAATAAAATAAATAAAATCTATTTGATTTTGGTAACATATATATATTTTTCATGGGCCTACATGGGCATTTAAAAAACGTCAGAAGCTACGGAAATGCCGTCTCCGTATGCGAAATGTGACCAGTGGTGGTCCAGTGGTAACTGCCCCGACTTACAAGTTACAGGGCGCGGTTAAACCCAGACAGACACATTACTGTAATTTATTTCATCACTGCTGCTGCTCATAATTTGTGTTTTTTATAAGACACTTGATAACTTTCGATAGTAAAACTTCCTTTTAACGTTTATATAAAAAAACACGTAATTTTTAACATTATCAAGATAGACAGATAAATAGATATAACATTTATTTCATGCAATACGGAAAATAAACACACAATACACAAAATCATAATAAAATTACAAAACTAATCACATAAATAAATATAAAAAATAGAAACAATCGCACATAAACGTAATATAAAAACCTCATAAGTGGAAAAAGTCGTTAACTACAAATTATAGCTTCGAGGTAAAAGCCAATAACTACAGTATAGCCGTTCAAATCCCGATAATTACATTATGCTCGAACCAGAACCCGGTAATTCTATTTTTGAAACTAAAATTGTGGGAAACTATTTACACTAAATTTTTTTAGTTGTAACTATTTGAAAGCTCTTTCTACACGCCAAATTAGCGTTTAAATTAATTTTAGTATGAACATTATTCCTACGTAAATCATTCTTTTGTATTTCCTGTATGTTGCGCATCCGCTGCGGATCAGACGCAACCTTGTGGGAGGTGGGTTAGTACGCGGAATCCTCCCACGTAGTCCCTTACCATCCCACGTGTGCCGAGATAGTAGAAAGGTCGCGGGTTTTATAACGATGAAAGCTGAAGGTCACTCAATAATAACCATTCATTGTCTTTATAACTGCACTTTATTGTCTGGTGGTAAGTACACAATTACTTATTAACTTAGTAAACACTATTGTGGCAGCCACGCCGTAAATTACTATAAACCACGAATAAACAAAACTTAATGTAGAACAAGATTTGCAAAATGGCGGCTTCGCCGGTAAAAGTGTCGTGTGCGCTACGCACGGCGGCCATCGGTGAAGTGAGAGTGAAGTGAAGCGCCTGAGCGAACGGAAGTGCGCTCGCGTCATCGGTCACTAGTGACGTCCACGCGACTAGTGATGTCACTTGATGTCATTATTGCGTGAACATTCCCAGGGGCCCCAGCAAAGAGGTTGGGAAACCTAGTCCGTCTCTACAGGTAACTTAAATAACTTAACTACTGGCCTAACAAGCTCGCCAGATTGGGTTCGTAACCTTACAGATCTTTTGACATTATCTTTACCCCTATGTAACTCTATCACCCTACCTAGCTTCCAGTGTAGTGGTGGAGTATTTTCATCTTTAATGAAAACCAAATCATTAATATTCAAATTATCAACATCATGATACCATTTGTTTCGCGACTGTAGTGTGCTAAGATACTCGAGATGCCAACGTGCCCATATGTTCTGGTGCAGCTTCTGCAACATCTGAAATCGAGATAAACGTGACATTTTGGTTTCCGACCAAGGAATCACAGGCACTGCTACCAATGGCTGACCAATAAGAAAGTGTCCTGGCGTCAAGACTTCTAAATCCCCAGGATCTTCAGACATCGCTACGAGAGGCCTGGAATTCAAGATAGCTTCTATCGTGCACAGGAGCGTCGATAACTCCTCAAACGTCAGTATAGTATCACCAATTTCCCTCTTCAAAAGCTGCTTCACGCTCTTGACAGCAGCCTCAAACAATCCACCCATGTGTGGTGAGGCTGGCGGGTTGAACTCCCAGTGGATATGCTGCCTTCTGAACTGCTCCTTCAGAATATGTTCCTTTTCCAGCAAGAATTGGTTAACCTCCTTGAGATATTTGTTGGCACCAACAAAATTAGTACCTCTGTCTGATCTTATCAGACTAGGAAGTCCGCGTCGACTTACAAACCTGGTAAATGCAGCAATAAACGCCTCGACTGATAGACTAGATACCAACTCCACATGGACGGCTTTTGTAGCTACACAAACAAAGACGCAAAAGTAGGCCTTTACCGACTTTGCGTTTCTTAATAAACTTGACTTTACAAAATAGGGTCCAACGAAGTCTGTAGCGACTCCGTTGAAAGGTCGTGCACGACAGACGCGGTCCGCGGGTAGGTCTGCCATACGCGGAGGTTGTTCTGCCACAGAAAACCGAAAGCACCTCTTACACCGTCGAATGGTCCGCGCTGCCTGCTTTCGGACCGACGTTATCCAATATTCCCTGCGGAGAATCGCAATTAAACCATTAGCGCCAATGTGACAATAAGTTTTGTGATAATGCTCCATTAACAACTGGACAAATTTAGTGTCCTTAGGTAACAACACTGGGTGCCTTGCCCCATATGTGAGTTCCGAGTGTCTAAGTCGGCCTCCGACTCTGATGACCCCCTCAGAATCTAAAAACACACTCAGCTTCTGAAGTGACGTAATTACTCGTTTTTGCTGCTTCAACAACCTTATTTCTGTTTCATATTCCAATTCTTGAATTCTCTTAATCCAATACTTGACAGCATCTCGCGTCTCTGATAATGAGAGTATACAACTCTCGGGCCGCATCAACTTATCTGTCCTCAGATTCCTAATAAATCTCAATACATACCCTGTAGTATTGATGAGCTTGGTAAAGCTACTTACCCTTTCCAATAGACTAATATCCCATGGCTTCAGCTGAACAACATTAGTATTAACTACCCTTTTGAATCCTGGTAGTTCTGCAGGTCGTACATACTTGTTAGGCCACCTAAATTCTTCCTTTCCCAGCCATGGTACTGTCCACCATAATGGATGGTGAATTAAATCTTCAGCTGACAAGCCACGTGACGCACAATCTGCCGGGTTCAAATCCGAAGGTACATGTCTCCAATTCAGCTTTCTAGGTGAATTTTGTATAAATTGTACTCTATTACACTCGAAGGTCTGCAAGCAGTGTGGCTGCGTCTCCACCCATGCTAGTACGATGGAACTGTCTGACCAAGCATAAAGGGTATCGATCTTGATCGATTTTTCATAACCATCCGCCACATGGTTAAGCAGTTGACAAACCAGATGCGCTGCGCTAAGTTCCAACTTCGGAATTGTTTGTCGGCTCTTGATGGGCGCTACCTTAGATTTCGCCATAACCAAATTAACCTTCACGTTACCTCGTGCGTCCTCGCTGCGAAGGTAAATACATGCTGCGTATCCTGCTTCTGAAGCATCCCCAAAGCCGTGCAGCGTGTAAGACACTGCGTTTGGTAACGCAAGACACCTAGGTATTTTCAGTCTTTCCATATTGTATAGATCATCAATCATATACTTCCAGTTTTCTACTGTCGCTTCTGGCACTGCCTCGTCCCAATGTAGGCCATCCATGAACAATTCCTGCAGCAGGTTCTTGAATCGTATTATCACCGGTGCACAATAACCACACGGGTCGTATAGTCTCGCTATAGTACTTAATATTGACCGCTTCGTCACTGCCTTGTCTGAGGGTATATTTATCCGATACGACATTGTATCTGATATTGGTTCCCATTGTATCCCTAATACCTTAATGAAACTCTTGGGGTCATTTGCGTCAAACTCCCTTGGTTGGTCACAGTGGTCCTCCGGTAGATCTCTCAGTAAATATGGCTCGTTTGTCGACCACTTACGCAATTCGTAGCCTGCGCTTCGCATAAGCTCGATGAGTTCTGTCTTCAAGACTTCTGCTTCCTCTATGGAGTCCGCTCCAGTCAGGATGTCGTCCACGAACACCGCGTCCCTCACGACATCTGCTGCCTTTGAATCAGGATGTGCCTCCATCCATTGTGCCGCCAGCTCCAGCAGTGTCCGTATTGCTACATACGGACTAGACCTTAGTCCATAAGTATTAGTGTTTAATTCGTATACCTTCATTTCCTGCGACGGATCACTCCTCCAGAGTATAAGCTGATACCTCCTGTCCTCAGGGTGTATCCAGGTCATTCGGAACATCTGCTTCACGTCCGTGGTAAACACAACTTGGTGTCGTCTAAAATTTATCAAGATTTTTGTAATGTCATTCTGTAATGCTTCACCAGAATGTAAACACTGGTTTAACGAAACCCCATTAGTTGTCTTACAACTCCCGTCGAATACTACTCGAATCTTGTCAGAGTCTCGTTTAAATATACCATGATGTGGTATAACATAGTGTTCAGTGTCAAATTGGAAGTCTGACTCAGACATGTGACCAAGCCGCTCATAGTCTTCCATAAACTCCTTGTATTTCTGCGCAAATGCTGGATGCCTCTCCATCTTTTTCTCAAGCGCGTAAAATCGTCTAGTTGCAGTATCCAAAGAATTTCCCAGCTCCGGTCGGTCAGATAATAAGGGCAAACGTACCATGAATTTTCCACCAGCTAGCCTCACTGTCGTGGATTTATACAACTTCTCACATTCTTCGTGACGAGGATCCTTCGAGGCGGGTGACGGCGGCTCCTCCGACGTCCAGAAACGCTTGATGGCTTCCATCAGCGTTATGGTGAAGACCGGCTGCGGCACCTCGGAATTGTACCCGTCCACTGGTCCCATTACAGCATGCCCAAAGCATGTTCCATAGGCTGCCGCGCCACCTGTTCCAATATCAATTTTAGAACCATCTAAAATGTAATTTAGTACATCAGCTCCGAGTACTATGTCTACTCCATGTGGTAGTGTAAAGTCGTTGTCTGCAAGACTTAATGTGGGCGGTCCCTGTTTCAATATTCCTTGAGATGGAATATTTACTGCCGGTAAATCAGCTGTCAGCTCCGACATTACCATCGCTACAGTGCAGATGACCGGTACCTGCTTATCCAAGGGTTTTAGAACTATTTTAACTTGGGTAGCTGATGTTTTCACCATAGTGTTCCCAATACCCACTATGTTAGTTGAGCTCTTCTGTCGGTGTAGTCGTAGTCGTTCCACTAAAGCCTCTTTAATGGCGGTCATACTAGCCCCAGTATCTAGAAGGGCACGAGCCTCCTCATACTTTCCTTTGTGATTCCTTATACCTAATAACACTGTAGGGTTTAGACAGGTTTTAAAACCGCTACCTAAGGAATCAGTGACACCGACAGGAGCCTCGCGTCAATAATCGTCTTCGTTTCGATCCCGCTTCGGAATAAAGACAGTTGGCCATACCTCATCCTGTGTTTGTTGTTGTTGGTACCTGTTACCAACCGGTCGCCTTCCCTGCTCTAGGGTGTGCGACTGCGGTTGCTCTTGCTCTGGAGCACGTCGCTGCGACGTCGATGGCCGGTTGGATTCCATCAGGCTTGAGCGTCGCGGAGGCGTCTTCGCACGCTGCGGCAACGGCGTCCGCGCCTGGGGCGTCGGATGGCGCGACGTTTGTCTAGGTGCCTGCTGTGTCGTGGGCCTTGTAGTTTCTCCGGCTGCGGTACATAGAAGGGTGTGGTGATACTCAGACCCACACAAATTGCATCCAGTCCCTTCTGCACATTCCCGTGCATAGTGTTGCCCCAGGCACACAAAGCATGCCCCACTATTTCGTGTCCATGTCTTGCGGGCAATGCGATCCAGACGCTTGAACTCGTAGCACTTTGCTATACTGTGGCCATTGTGATTGCAATAAATGCACCTTACCTCCACTGCCGCAGTGGTTACTTGACCACGAATCCTGTTCGATGGCGGCGGGTGGCGTCCACCCGTTGATGTAGTGCTCCTACGCGGCGTATTTGTGGGTGACCTCTGTGGCCGCGACGACTTAGCCCGTTCCTGTTCCATGCTTGATGAGGCGACGAGTTGCCTCCTGCACACTTCGTCGAGAAGGCTCATCAATGCCGAGAAAGATGGAAGTTCTCCTGGAGCCGTCCCGTTTCGCTCCTCGAACTGATTTCTTAGGCGGGAGGGTAACTTCTGTAATATAATAAAAAATAATAAATAAGACCACTCTGCTATAGGAAGCCCTAGCTTCTGAAGAGCCTGAGTTGACTCCAGCAGAGGATTGTAGAAGGACTGCCGCAGTCCCTCCATAGTCGAAGAAATGTTGGGTATTGACACAATCTGCTCCAGATAGGTGTCTGCTAACAATCGGGTGTTTTGATACCTGTCCCTCAACAAGCCGAGGGCTACCTCGTAATTCTTGGCATCAACAGGCAGGTGCTTCACCAATGTCAATGGCTCCCCTGATAAACAGCTACGTAGGTAGTAATGTTTTTCTGTCTCTGGAAGGTTTGGTCTGTCATGGACCAATGACAGAAATAAATCGTAAAAACTCACCCAATCCATTGGGTTACCATCGAACCGTCCTAATTGAATGAAGGGCAGCTTAGCCGCTAAGCTGCCTCCATCTTGCGAGCCACTTGCAGGAATCTTGGGTTTAACCAGTGGAGAGCATCCAACCTCACTCTCTTCTGCCTTAGTTTCCACTGAAACTAACAAGCTATTAATTGCAGAGAACTCATGCCCCAAGTCCTCGATATCGTCAACACCGCTGGCGACCAGCTCTTCATAGGCCTGTAAGAAATCTATATAATATTTATCAAATTGCCGTTTGATAACCTTGACCGCAATTGATGAGGCGGTAGCTTCAACTGAGCTATGGAAATCCCGGAGCATCTTAGCTCGTATCTTAAAATTCTGCCTAGCTACTTTGACATCCATTTTGATATTGATAAAATTACTCCACTTACAAATTCAGAATTTAGCAACTATCATTAAATACTAAACAGTAGGTACACAAACAATTGATGTCCTATACAAAATACAAATATTATCAACAAACATATTTTTAAACAAAATACAATACGACACCCTGGTCTCAATTTTACGTACTTACAGGTTTCAAACAGAACCTATTATTTCGTGTAATTTTACTTAAATGACACAATTGTATCAACTAAACTTACTATTTCTAATATAAACAGACAATGAACACTGCTAGTGTTTCAACATAAGCACTAAACCTACATAAGTGTTATCCCACTTATTACAATGTACAATGTATTGTATGTACACGTTAATATTTTGACAATCGTGACGACGTCAAGGACACAATAATTATAAATAACATATCCACTAATATGCTAGACAATTGGACAATTATAATAAGGGTTTAGACTAACTTACAGATTAGGACGTTCGTAACGTAACATAAACGAAACACAGTTAGTTCACTTCACTGCCGTACGCACTCGTCGCTTCGACGCACGCACGTTGCTCGTTGTTATCACTGATAACAGTTCGCGCCGGAACCCGTCGCCGCCCGTCGGCCGCTTCCCGCCGTGCCGCGCCGGGAACCCGTAGCCGCCCGTCGGCCGCTTCCCGCCGCGCCGCGCCGGTCGTTGCAGGACGACGTTCTAAGTTGTCTTCAACTTTCCATGCGATGATGTGAAGACTACAAGCTTCTCGAATCTTCACTTGTGATGGGGTGGCTCCTTCCCCTCATGGGCCACCAAAAATGTTGCGCATCCGCTGCGGATCAGACGCAACCTTGTGGGAGGTGGGTTAGTACGCGGAATCCTCCCACGTAGTCCCTTACCATCCCACGTGTGCCGAGATAGTAGAAAGGTCGCGGGTTTTATAACGATGAAAGCTGAAGGTCACTCAATAATAACCATTCATTGTCTTTATAACTGCACTTTATTGTCTGGTGGTAAGTACACAATTACTTATTAACTTAGTAAACACTATTGTGGCAGCCACGCCGTAAATTACTATAAACCACGAATAAACAAAACTTAATGTAGAACAAGATTTGCAAAATGGCGGCTTCGCCGGTAAAAGTGTCGTGTGCGCTACGCACGGCGGCCATCGGTGAAGTGAGAGTGAAGTGAAGCGCCTGAGCGAACGGAAGTGCGCTCGCGTCATCGGTCACTAGTGACGTCCACGCGACTAGTGATGTCACTTGATGTCATTATTGCGTGAACACTGTAAAAATACAAAATATAGATTTATCGGATTTTGTTCTGGTGCTACTTACCTCCTTTCCCATGCCATACTCTTAATCATGGCATGGCTTACTTTTAACCTAGAGTTAATAACTTAACCTGGGGCCATGGGTTCGCTTCTGAAAGGAAAACCCGGGGTCCTGGAACGAAATGCAAGGAAGGAATAAAGAATAGGGTTTTGGTCAGTAAAATACTGACACGCCTTCACGCTTCATCCCAGAACGTCTCCTTGTTATTCAACAAGGTTACCACCATCCTTTTTAAAAATATTTGTATCCATCGACACGAAAAGTACAAGTTAGAATCCCTTTCTAACTTCTTCCTATGCCATTTCAAGCCTATGTCCAGAAGTAGACGTCCTTTGGCAGCAAAGCTGGTGAAAGGCTCTCATTTCAGATTAATTTACCTACTTCCAATATAAACAAACAGTTACGATAACAAAAATAAAGGCGCAATTTTGGCAACCCTAACTTAGTTCTAAATCCCAAAACTTTGTATTATACCTAGCAACCCTGTGAGTGTTGCCAGTTTCTGAGCAAAAATTATTTAATTTCCGCGGGGACTGGCGTTTACCTATTCCGTTCAGACGTAAATCATGGTTTTGGGTTCGTGTGTAGGGTATAGGATAGGTTGTGTAAGGGTAAGTATGTTTAGATAAAAGTTTTTTATTGATGGACTGGCTGGTGCCCGAGACTTAGACATTGTAAAACAGCACAATGAGGTCATTGGATGATTTACGTCTTTAAAAGACAAAAAAAGCATAATGCTATTTGGTTGACATTTCAATTTTTTTTTGCGCTAATACGCTAATTCATTTTCAGCTATAGAATAGAATAGAATAGAATACATTTTATTGTACAGCTATCTACCAGAGAAAGCTAAAAGTAACATAGGAACGGACATCCTATGACCCTAGCTGCTAAGACCTTGACCCTGACTACTAGCCACTATAGTAGTGTATTTGCGGACAGCGAGCAATAGGTCATTCGCCATTCAGCTATCCGGTAACCGTCTGGTCCGAGCCTGACTCGTCAACAATATAAAGTAGTCAAAGCGTGCCTCAAAGAAATAGGGTCGCAGGGGGCCTGTTGAATAGAGGCCTAAAGTCTGACACGCCCTCTCGCTCCACAATTATGCCAATAAAGTCATTGTATGAATTCCAACCCCAAAAAAAGCTGATAAGCTCAATAACACATTGATCGACCCAGGAATCGAACCAATGAGATAGTCTTTCCTGTCCTGGTGAATTAGAAAATATGTGACATCAACCTATCCGCACTGGGCCCATGTGATGGATTCATTCCCATTACCTCTCCCAGAGAGGTGGCCTGAGTCCCAACAGTGGGAACATTAGAAGGTCTATAATGCTAATGTTAAGGTGTTTCCTAGCTGACTAACCTGAAAAAATAACATTGAAACAATCTCATAATAATAAAATTATTTGAATTAAAAACCCGCATCGCCTATCTTTTCTAGACAATGCCTCCAACTTTCAAAGTTATCTTTTACAAGACGGTAAACACATTTTCCAACGAGTGTACAATAATATTCAAAAAGTTTTGCCTCAGAGAAAAGGTAAGGTTGTATTCACGATTAATCTCATTGTGGGATACGGGAGATTGTAAAACCTTTGCTCGTGTAAAACTTTGGGATCTGGTGGTTGAGTACGAATGATTTGAGCTATATTGCCAAGATGTTTTAGAACAATGTGTAGGTAAAATCATATTTATTTATTTATTATTCACTTTATTGTACACCATTACATAATTGTGACAAAAAGAAACTTAAAACTAAAACACATGCCTTATCCTTATCGCTTTCCGCGATCTCCTCCAGGCAACCTGGAATGGACTGGAATGGGGCTGTCGTTGGTGTGACAAAACCAGTATTATGTAATTTTAACATTGGGTAAAATAGTCTAATCTGATGGTAAGTGATGAAGTTTTCGATGAAGATGACGCATACTTACCTAGAATTAACCTATTCATTCTTGACTTAAGGACCCCGAGGTTGTGAGCTTGTAGTAATCTTATTTATACGAGTGCCGATTCAACATATTATATGAAGGAGGAATTATGGCCGACGAATGTCGTGTATCAGTTTTTCGTGGAAGGCTACAGGCTACCACGACAGCGCAATACGTCACTGACCAAAAGTAGTCATAAATAGATTAGTTTTAATGTTATTAATACGTATCAGTTTGCTATTATTAGCATTATCGTATTCTGTTGGCCTTAGTAGCTGAGAATAAATAAAAAATCATTATTATTTATTATGTGTCAGAAAGCTTCGGTACGTGAATCGTTGTCAGCTAAAAATACCGGCGTTGATTCTGCTAGGGTTGCCATATTTTTCGAAAGAGATAATGTGATCCTGTCACGCCAAGGGCAACTGAAAAAATACAGTGGGTAAATTAATGATTAAATTAGTAAGTAAATTACTGATACTCGTCTCACTCTACAAGGAACAGAATGAGTAACTAGACGATATCCCACTGGAAATAATTATTATGAAAGAAAAGCTACTGCGACAAATTCAATTCAAGCCTTGCCTTATTCATACCCAAAGGACGCTGTTTTTGCAGTATAATAATTGGATTTCAGACGCCATGATAAGTGTTTTGTCAACATTACTGGATTGCGGTAAAATATTGTAGCGCATTTACTTTTTGTCCGCGTTATCCTTTCTTAGGGGAGTACTGAAATGTAAACTGATAATATACTGATGAGGTAAATGTGCTGATAATATTGTATGTTGTAAAAAGGACAATAAAGTATACTATTTCGAGAATTGTTTTATTGATTAAAAGATATAATTAGGTACTAATACTATATTCGAAAGAATTGTATCATTGTTTATAAGTTATTTGATAGACGTGTCAAAGTGTCGGGGTTTTGAAAAGTTTTATTTTTAGTTGGTTTATCATTCAATGACCTTTCATGCCCTGGGGTTGAGCGGGAGGTTGTGTCAGACTTTTACTGAAAGAAACCATACCTGTGTCCTTCAGTTACCTTTTACATTTTAGGACCAAGGGTTTCCCTTTCAGAAGCCCATCCATGGCTGTAGCCCTGCTGGACCTCTACGGATTTGACGATATTTCTTTACCTTGGGCTTGGTACAGACAGTTACTGGACGGCGGGACTGCGAGCTATCCGCAACTCCATGCTTACAGTAGCTGATAGTCTGGGTCGGGATCTTGGTGTCTAGACCCTGAGGATGTCCGTTTCCTCACGCGTGCGGCCGATAAGTTTGCTAGTATTATTGCCATGTAATAGCAAACGACTACCGCCCATTCCTCCTCGCTCCGAACCATGACCTGAACCAGGTCCCGGCGCAAGAAGTCACCTATCCACGAGCTTAGCACCCAAACCAAACCATAAGTTATTAACCTCTTACGTATAACCTTGAATGAAAATAACCATGATAAAATTCTCAATGGTATCACAAAAAAAAATGGATTATACCAAAATAACAAAAGTATGGCATTAAATAATAAAACATCGTGTTTTCTTTCCAAACCCGGTAATAGGTAATTTTATGCTACCCATAAAAGAAACATAATATTTGCCTCGATTTTCTTCTTTGGGTGGGGTGACCATAAGTTTTCTTGTAAAGGAGATAGCGCCTTAAGATTATAGTAGGAAATTATAAATGTTACACGTGCTGTGATGGTAAAGTGGATAAGATCCTCGCCTCTCATGCTTGAGGTTTAAGGGATTAAAACCGGATCGGTACCAATGTGAATTTTCAATTTAATAGGTTTCAAGTATATTTAGAACATTGTTGATACCCTGTGCCTCGGAAAGTATATAAAGCCGTTAGTCCCAGTTATCATTAGAAGATTTCTGACAGTTCTTTTGTTACTGGTTACAAAATGGCAGAAAGTCTGAACAGCAGTCTATTTGAGGATTCGTATAGGCCATGGTCCGGAGCGAGGAGGAGTGGCAAGCGGTCGCCTCCTAAGAAGTAATGAAGCTTAGGAGGCAGCCGCACGCGCGAGGACATGGCCTTCGCGCTCCAGCTGGCGGTATCCTAATCTCCATTTCCTGCCGCTTAAAGCTTGCAGGCGGCGAGCAATGAGCTCGCCCAGAGAGAATTTTAGGAAAAGTAATTTTGATGATTGCCCAACTAAAATAAAAAGTCTATCCTTGGCATATCGTTAAGTCCAATAAATGGTTTGTGGTAAATTAATGTTTGTCTTAAAAAAAATACATCTAGACATATTTTGATAAATTGTAATCGTACCGTGTCCAAATCTTATTGTATTAGGAAAAACTCTACATTTAACATTTATCCCATTAACCATGGTCACCATACTCCGATGTATTTGTTTGTATTCAATCTCGATTATATTAGCCAGTTTTTTTTCGCCCGTTACTTTTACAAGATACCGTAATGTTATCCATTATATGCTGTATACAATATATGTAGGTATTATCGGCTAATAAACTTTCTGAATGGATAAAAAAGGCATTAGTGTATAAGATATGAGATGAACAGTGGATTTATAGATCATTGACTGTTTACGTGTCGTCTACGAGCAATGTGCCTTGCCCAATGCTACTTAAGTTTGTCCAATTTTCGGGCTATGTCAGTAAACTTGGTTCCTCTATGGATATCTCGGAGGGTCGCGGAAGTTCGATGAAGACGAGACGCACAGAACTGGTCATTTGTAGCGATACTAGGGGAAGGCCTATTTTTAACAGTGACCATCTTCCGGCTGTAATGATAATCATGATGATTAACATATTGATTAACGGGTGGTAACCCAGCATCTTGTAACCAGACAGTTGATAGATCATCTCTGCTTCTGAAAGCTCGTCAAATAGGTGGTCTAAGTTATTATTTGTTTATTCTAGATTCTATAAAACTGAATAGTCTCTCTATCTGTCATTTGGTTGTGGTTTCCGCCCTTATACCATGGTGAATCATAGTACGTGGGCGGGAGTGGGCACTAAAAATCCACCTGTGCTGAAGCATCCAGCTTATTTAAGAAGAAATGAAGGTTTGGTATGTGTATGTATATCAGTGTTGCCTGCGCACTCAAGGAGTAAATAAAAATAAGATCTACCCCACTTGAAGGCTAAAAACTCACGCCTGTTCCATTCACATTTAAGTGTTTCTATATTCACCAACAAATAAACATAAATAAACATCCTAAAACAGACAATTTTACAAAAATAAACAGCCTTATTTATCTCCAGCCCAAAAACCCACGAAGATACACGAGTTCTTCCATGTATTCAATTTTTTTTTAAACAGAAGTTAAATATACGAAGAAACTCAATATACTCGTACCGAGAATGCCTTGTACGTAAGATTAAGGGGTGACGCCCTGAGATAATTGCGAAAGGAAAACGAAACGTAGGCTTACGTTACGTTACGTCAACGCTTTTTTTTAATAAGTTTTCCTGGTTTCTTGGAGTTTCCTTGTATAAAGAGATTCGTAGAACAATTAACTGACATGGATCTTGAAAAGGAAATTGTATAGACATCTTCAGGGAATTCGGATTGATAAATATAATAATTTTACACAATGTAGCGAAAATGAACAGACAATACACTAAAGCACAATAAAATACAAAACTAAGCATATTAATAAAATAAGCAAACAATTACAAACATCAATTGGTGCGCAGTCGTATTTGAAAATACAACTGCGCACCAGCGTCGACAAGCGTTCCTTGACGCCCAGTTCTCCGAGAATGTAAGAGATTATTAGAGACTAGATCCAAGAGACTCTGAGCATTTTCCACCAGAACCACAATTCTTGAGCTTCAATCTTTTTGATCTGTGTATGTTGTAGAGTGCATATCTCTTGTGCATTTACTTCTGTTTGCAGTTGCGTCAGACTAAATTGAAAATTAACGCCGAATTAGTTCAGAAAAGGCTGGACTGTTTAATTAAATTAACACAACCAACAAAACCACAATTCACAAGATAAATTCTATTAAATTAAACCATGTATACTAGTGGTTAGAATATCATAGTAATTGTACGTTTAGTAGTTTGTGCATCATCATCATCATCATCTGCCTAGCCTTTTCCCAACTAAATTGGGGTCGGCTTCCAGTCAAGCCGGATTTAGCTGAATATCAGTATTTTACGAGGAGCGGCTGCCTACCAGACCACAACCCATTAACTGGGGTAACACGGTACTTCACGACAAGACTGGAGTCAGATTTACTGGCTTCTGACTATCCGTAATGACTGCCAAAGATCTACAAATGACAGTCGGGACCTACGGCTTAGCGTGAGATGAGCTTGATGAGATTCCCTTCTGTACCTATCTATTTTGTGGTCCGTGGTAGTTAGTTCATTGTGAACGGATAGTGACCTATTTAGTTCAGTAAGCCGGGTAGGACAGTTGGCGTCGTTTTGAAATATGATTTCAATTCAATGCAGTTACAAATGGTGTGGACGTTTGTGACTTTATAATGCGGGAATAGTGGGAGTGAAGTCAACCGTTCACAGCTACATTGGATCTGTGGTTCGTTTGTTTATCAGTCACGCAGGCGTACGCAGCGAGGCCATAGGGACTAGACAAAGGGATACTCTGTTAGCGATAACAACTGTTGTAAATCCAAAATAAGCCGATGTATTGCAGGACTAGATTGATTAATTTGGAAATGTGTTTGTGTGGATTTATTTTTTCTTATTCTTTTTGGGTCGATGGACTCGGTTTAAGTTTCTCTGACCAGTATTTGAAAAAATGACTTCTGCTCGTATCTCACTACATGCTGCGAAATACAACAAAATGTATTATTAGTATCATCATCTTAGCCTAATATTGGGGTGTATGGGGTCCGCTCAGACCTTGAGGACCCAAGCCAACCTTACCTGCTAGCGGTGCACCCTGCTGACCAACGGACAAGGCTCTGGCGAACCTGGTTTCCCTCTAGTAGGGTTGTGGGGGTCAGACGGCTGGTCGCCCCACGTAAAACCAACATCAGTCAAATAATATGGATAGGAACAAGGCAAGATTGGGTACTTGGGCTAGGGCGTCGCCGCACAACGACACGCAGGCACATCGCCCTAAACCTGCGACAAGTGGCCTAGGGCTACCGTGTCAAGTACGGGCACGGCTAAAGATGCTAGTACCCAAAAGGAAGCTCCGCTTTGCCACCTGGAATATTGGCTCTCTAACTGGACGTTGCAGAGAACTCGCGGACGTACTTGCAAAGCGTCGGGTCCAGTGCGCCTTCCTTCAGGAGACGCGCTGGAAGGGGAATAAGTCCCGTGACATCGGGCAGGGGTACCAGCTAGTGTACACCGGATCACCGTCGGGTAGGAACGGAGTAGCCGTCGTGTTGTCTAAGGACCTTCAGGATGGACTCCTTGAAGTAGACCGATACAGCGAGCGTTTGATGAGAGTTAGGGTGCTGATTGAAGGATCGGTTACGAA
The DNA here is from genome assembly GCA_030763345.1 of Mythimna separata. Classification (NCBI taxonomy): domain Eukaryota; kingdom Metazoa; phylum Arthropoda; class Insecta; order Lepidoptera; family Noctuidae; genus Mythimna; species Mythimna separata. The sequence goes on from CM061191.1 coordinate 5,539,825, forward strand.
CCTAATCAGCGCCTATGCTCCCCAAACTGGTTGCTGTGAGTCTGAAAAGGAGGCCTTCTGGGAAGAGTTCGAGGACGTAATGCGCGCTATTCCGAATTCCGAAGATGTTTTGGTTGGGGGGGATTTCAACGGCCACGTAGGTCGGTCTGCTGGAGAGTACGGACGTGTCCACGGTGGTTTTGGCTATGGCCAACTAAATGCAGAGGGAGTCAGTATACTCAGGACCTGCGCGGTGTCTGACCTAGCCATCGTGTACACATTCTTTCAGAAGAAGCCCCAGCATCTCATTACGTACCGTAGTGGTGCCTACTCAACCCAAATTGATTACCTGCTGGTGCGACGGTGCCACATTGGCAAGGTTACCAACTGCAAGGTCATCCCAGGCGAAAGCTTAACGGCTCAACACCGCCTTCTGGTCCTGGACTTGGCAGTCAGGCCAAAGAAGAAAGTGACCGAGAAACGTAACCCCCGCACTAAGTGGTGGTTGCTTAATGGGCCTAAGCAGTCAGACTTCATCGCGGAGGTCGAGCATCTCAAAACCAGTGCTCCGCATGAGTCTGCTCAAGATATCTGGAGTAGGATCCACTCAGCAATCACCGCTGCGGGTAAGCGCGTCCTTGGCACTTCTCGTGGTGGCCGCACCATAAACAAGGAGACGTGGTGGTGGGATGACGAGGTGCAGGAGGCGACTCGGAAGAAGAAGGTTTTATTTAAACAGTGGCAAGGGTCCAACTCTCCGGAGGACAGGGAGGCATATGGAGCGGCTAAGCGCGCTTGCAAAAAAGCAGTAGCCAGAGCCCGCAGCAAAAGTTTGTCGCCCTTGTACGACAAGCTGGAAACTGCGGAGGGGCAAAAACTTATTTTTAAGCTGGCGCGTGCCCGGGAAAAAGCAACACGGGACATTAGTAAATGTCTCTGTGTAAGGGACGCTCAGGGTAAGCTGCTCTACGATGCCCCCTCTGTTAAGGAGAGATGGTGTACGTACTTCACGGAGCTGTCCAACAAACAGCATCCCCATAACCTTCCTCCCGAACCGCCTCCTAACCTTGGACTTATTTCCCCTATTTCCCCCGACGAAATTCACATTGCTCTTCGCCACATGAAAAACCGGAAATCGGTCGGGCCTGACAATGTGCCAATTGAGGCGTGGAAAGCGATGGGCCCACATGGTGTGGACCTATTGACAGATCTTTTTAACCGCATCCTGACCACCAAGGAAATGCCAAACCAGTGGCGACTAAGCCTGATTATCCCGGTTTACAAAGGCAAAGGTAGCGTACAGGACTGCAGTAACTACCGCGGTATCAAGATCATGTGCCACACCATGAAGCTCTTCGAGCGCATAATTGACACAAGGCTCCGTAGCGAGTGCACTGTCTCTGAGTGTCAATATGGCTTCCGGGCGGGTAACAGCACCATGGACGCAGTGTTCGCCTTACGGACTCTGTCTGAGGCTTACAGAGAGAGAAGGAGAGCTCTGCGTATGGCCTTTTTAGACCTGCAGAAGGCCTTCGACTGTATACCTCGGCAGGCTATCTGGTGGGCACTCCGCTTCAAGGGTGTTTCCGAGGCTTATACTGACATTATCAGAGACATGTACCGTGATTCCGTGTCCTCTGTCCAGACCGCTGTTGGCGAATCCAGTGTTTTTCCAATATCTGTTGGCGTTCACCAAAGTTCGGCTCTAAGCCCGTTCTTGTTTAACGTTGTGCTTGATGTAGTTACGGCAAACATCCAAGACCAGCCTCCATGGCTAATGATGTATGCCGATGACATCGCCCTCGTTAACCAGAACAAAGCCCATCTTGAGCGCAAGGTCAACATTTGGAAGGACACGCTGGAAAACGGCGGTCTGAGACTAAATGTGGCGAAGACCGAGTACATGTCCTGTGGCGGCACGGATTCAAACACTATCCGAATAGGTTCGGATCTGGTAACAAAGACCGATAAGTTCCGGTACCTTGGATCCGTGCTGCACGAGTCTGGCATCGTGGATGACGATGTCCAAGCACGTAGGTATAGGCGCGGCTTGGGCAAAATGGCGCGAGGTAATGGGCGTTTTATGTGACCGTAGAATGCCCCCGAGGCTCAAAGGGCAGATATATAAATGCATCATTCGGCCGGTCCTCCTGTACGGTGGCGAGTGTTGGCCGGCATTAAGCAGACACACTCAGGAGCTTCGCGTCACGGAAATGAAGATGCTGAGATGGATGTGTGGCGTAACGCGATCCGATCGCGTGCGCAACTCATTCATCCGAGGTAGTCTTGGTGTCCGTGACGTGGGGGAAAAACTGCAAGAGTGTCGTCTGCGATGGTATGGCCACATCATGCGTCGCCCTAGGGAGTACGTCGGCCGGAGATGCATGGATATGGCTGTTCTTGGGGCTAGGTCCCGTGGTCGCCCTCGCAAGCGCTGGCTGGACGTCGTCACGTCCGACATGAGAGCCAATGGCCTTACTGGGAAGGATATTGAAGATCGAGCAAAGTGGAGTAAGCTTAGCAGGAAGGCGGACCCTGGTAACGGCCGGGACTAACGCCAGGCAGAAGAAGAAGATCTTAGCCTAAATACGTCCACTGCTGGACATAGTCCTCCTTCAAGCGTCACCACAACGACTGGTCCTGTGCGTCATCACTAGTTTAAAGTAAAAATTGAATTTAACGATCGTAGTAGAATGCGTTCTGTAATTTTTATTCCTTTAAAGGAAAAACGCCAAGGATTTCCAAGAGATGGACCGATGAGAGCCAATGAACTGGTAAGGGTCGCCGGAACCCGACGGATGCAAGACGCATAGGACCATTCGTTGTAGCGACACTTGGGTGAGGCCTATGTCCCGGTTGACATCTTTCAGCTGAATTGATGATGATAATGACAAAAAGTGCCATGATATCCCACGAAATTCAGATTTTCATATACAAATATGAAAAAAAAAAAATACACTAGAACCTTAATAACCTAACCGCGAAAACGTAATATCCTCTATAAATTCATATTGTATTCTTTTCCCCCTTAGGTACTTAGACCTTAGTGTATTGTCCTTATATTTGAAGCCATTTTGTAGACACGTGTAAGCGATAACAGTGGTCTTTAGGGAAACGGTTTTGTTTCCTTTCTCATTTAAAATTACTCATCGATAGATGATTGAAGTTACAACGGCAGTCGTCGATATAATTTTGAGATACGGAGGTTTTTTTTAAGGGGGAAGTCATTAGAATGACTTCTCCCGCTTTTACTAACTCCTGATCCAAAACTTTATTTATTTGAAATTAGAAACCTCTATAACTTAAACGAATAATTTAAGCATCGCATCACAGTAATTCGCGGACGATGAGAAATGGGTAGCTCGCCTTCCGGCCGTCCGGTAACTGTCCGGACCAAGCCCGAGTCGTTGACGCCGCGTAGTAAAAAGAGAAATAATTTGATGATTTCCCACCTAAAATGTCTTCAAGACTAACGTGTCTGACTAAAGAAAATTTTAAAATGAAACACCTTCGCTCAGGTAACGTAACATAAGTGTATGTTTCCACCTTAGCAAAGAAGTGAGATTTTTTTTTTATAACGAACGCGCCCTATTTTGCTAAGGGTCGCTTCTCATTCACACTTTTGCTTAAACTTTGCTTTTACATAACATGCTGTTTTTTTTTTAATACCGTAATCATGTCTCTTGTCTTGTATAACCAGATTGTTCTATTGCAAGTAAAAATTGTAGAAATTACCGTAGAGTACAAGAGCGTGAGATATCATACTGATAATTTCCCACGTAAAACAATACTGTTACCCTGGCAAAAGGGGCAACTAAAGGAACGCTGTGGGTTTTAGTCAGTAAAAATTTGATAGTCCCTTTCGGTCCACCCAGAGTAAAGGTTATAATCCTTTTTTATTGAAAAAAAAAAATAATTACCATATTTTGCAACTGCATTAATGCGTAATGTTGCTATAACACCTCATGCTAGGGGCCGTTTTTAGGAGCCCATTTTTCGAAGGTTTAACTAGTTAAATTGTTAGGGGCCAGCATATGGCTAGGTTAACTACAGTATCGGTGGTACTCATTAAACCCTTTAAAGTGCAGGTGTATGGCCACTTGGGCCACTCCAACGTGCGGCTCATGTTTTGAACAGAAGCACCGCACTCGTATTCAATTCACACTCACAAGCAAATAAACCCGATTACTGCCGCATTTCATTATTCATAATCATAATTTCAGCCGAAAGACGCAATGCTGGACATAGGCTGAAAAACATAGGTCTCTCCAAGCGTCGCCACTACGACCAGTCCTGTGCGTCTCGCTTTCATCGGATTCTCGCAACCCTCACCAGGTCATCGCTCCACCTTGCAGGCCTTCCAACACCGCGTCTTGCAGTACGTAGTTTCCACTCTAGAACCTATCGTCTCTATCGACCGTATGTTCTTCAAGCAATGTGCCCTACCCATTACTACTTGATATCCGCAAGAGAATCAAAATTACCAACATAGCCCAATGAATCGCCAAAACGATTATTGTTTTGTATTTTCAAACGCTAACCAATAAAACACCCAATTTGTGGCTTCAAACCGCATTGAACGCGCTCGACAGCTAGTCAGCCACATAGGAATAAATTTAAAGAGATTTGTTATGTTTTTTCCCGTACGCGACAGCCTAACGGAGCGGGGTAAGACGTGGATAGATTGAATCGCGTTTAGCTGAAGGGTTCTGTAGATAAACATGATTGTGTTCTTCTTCTTTTCGTATCGATGCTCTCATTAAACTTTTTCTGCCCAGTATTTGGCAACTTGTATGGCTTTGGCATTGGCCTCGTTTAGATCCTGCAAAATCAAACTCATGATTATGTTGAAAGTAAGTAAAGTAAAGACATCCAAGAGCACTTCAGCCGAAGGTCCACTGTTCGACAAAGGCTTCCTCCAAGTGATACCACAACGAACGGTCGACTGAGTCTCGCATCCATCGTATGCCCACGACTCTCACCAAGTCATAAGTCCACCATGTGGGAGGCCATCCAACGCTGCAACTTGCGGTGCCTGGTCACCACTTCAGAACTTTTGGTTTCATTGACCATCTGTTCTACGAGCAATGCCCTGCCACTTAAGTTTGACGCTTCTTCGGGCTATGTCAGCGAACTTGGTTCTCTTGCGGAAATCTTCATTTCTAATATTTTTCTGACAGTCCTACACCCTATATAATATAGCTCCATTCCTTTAACAATTCAGTTTAGGTCGTCAAATAAATCGCGTTAAGAGCTCATGGCAGAGTCCAGATCTGAGTCTCAGCAACATTATAAAGCATTAGCTTTAGCCCGCAGCTTCGCCCGCGTACATTAAATATAGCCTATGTCACTCAGGAATACAGCAGCTTTCTATTGGTGAAAAATTGTAGCAATCGGACCAGTACTTCCACAGATTACCATCGTACAAACAAAAAAACAAACTTTACCTCTTTATTATATTAGTATAGATATTACGACAGCATAAGCATTATGTTTTTAAAATTTATTAGGTTAAGTACGGTCTCTACCGTACTTACCTCAATCAATTTTAAGCGAAAAGCAACTTAATTTACCGATATACTCGTAAACCATACAAAAATAACATTCATCATCCACCTAATATAAAACAAAAACATCTATTTGCGGATAAACCAAAGCATTATTAGGTTTCGTTGACAGATTTCTGTAACGAACCCTAAAATAGGGGCCGACCACTGAATTACAGACAGACGGACAATTTACTGTTGAAATAATAAATTCAGAACGCGAACCTTACCTACGGATAATGAGAAAACGATTTTTTCCCATTTATTTTTCTTTTTTTTAGTTGTTTCGAGAATAAATTTTATCGAAACCCTTTTCGGCTCTTTTGTTTTATTTCCACCTGTCGATTTTCGAGAGAATATTATTCAAACCACTATTTTTTGCGGTATCGTTACTGTTTAGGGTTCCAGGAATTTTTTTTTTCTCTCTTAAACATTTTTGGGTAAGTAGTTGACGCTATCCATTTACGAGTATTTTTTTTGTTATTTTCTTTTCTTTAGTGTAAAGTTTATTCGACATTTTTAATGCCAGATTTTTTTCAAATTGTATCAATATTCAGTAAGTTTGAAACACACCTTTTCACACACCGTTTCCCCTTCTAATAGATTGGTAAGGTGCACATATTGAAATGTGTCGTTAAAATTTTACACGTCACGCCACGACTAATGATTTACTTGAATATTTAGGCCGTTTTCTTCCACTCTAGGATGACAAGTACGTCTCACTCAACCTCTCAATCCATCCTAGTCAGTAGACGAACACTCTACTTTGTCCTTCAGTTGCAGTATGCTTTCCAGGATACGATATCTTTTTCAGAAATTCCCTCTAGTCCTAGCGGGTATCGCCTGCACTGGAAATCTACGATTTTACTGACAAATACCTATCAGCCGTACTGGAAATCTACGGTTTTGCTAATTTGTCCCTCCAGGTATTTGTACCTCCAGTTCCTTGTATCAGTTCTTCAGAACCATTCCCATCTGATCAGATTCTCATCGCTAAAGTTGTTTACCAAACTGCCTTCTGAAATGAAAACATTGAAACTCAAATTCACAGTATCCGATAGACGGAACCAACGTTGTTTTGAATTAATTAATTATTCTAACTCACCTGGTTTATTCTAAGTTTTTATGAGAAAGGTTAATTTATTTTGATAAAATTATTCTAATTCTGCGAATAAAATTATTGCTATATCTTAGATAGAATTTTGATGCAATCATTTGAGAGCCAAAAAGAGGCAGTTGGCAGGGCACATAGTTCGTAACGAAACAAGTAATCATCGTCATCTTCCTAGCCATTTTCCCAACTCTTTTGGGGTCGGCTTCCAGTCAAGCCGGATTTAGCTGAATACCACTATTTTACGAAGAGCGGCAGCCTACCAGACCTCCACAACCCATTAACTGGGGTAACGCGGTACTACATGGCAAGACTGGAGTCAGATTGACTGGCTTCTGACTTTCCGTAACAAATGCCAAAGATCTTCAAATGACAGCCGTGACCTACGGCTAAACGTGCTTTCCGAGGCACGGAGTAAACTCATTATGTTAAGATAGAAGGTAATCGACGGGCACAAAAGTTCCTAGAGTGGCGAGCACGTAGCGGAAGCGTTGGAAGGCCACCCACAAGGGTAAGCACCCTGGTGAGGGTCGTGGAAAGCCGATGGTTGCACGATGAACAGGACTGGTCATTATAATGAAACATACAGCAAACTCAAAACGCGAATTGGATTCCGAAAGGGAAGCTCGTGACCCCAGAACGAAGACGACGAAGGAACGGGGTGGGAGTTTAGAGGTATTCCTCGAAGCGCACCAGTTTTGAAGCGCACTAATGAAGCGCACCATTTTTATTCTTCAAGGTGCACTTTTTTGGTGCGCTCCCGATAGCAATTAAAAATATTAACTTTTATTTCCTCGAAGCGCACCTATGAGTAACTTTCGAATAGATATAGGGTACTTTTGGTTAAGCAACTTCCCTATTTTTAAACGTGGGTGCGCTTCGAGGAATTAAATTTCAATATTTTTAATTGCTATCCAAAGCGCAACAAAAAGGTGCGCTCCGAAGAATAAAAATGGTGCGCTTCATTCGGTGCACTTCAAACTGGTGCGCTTCGAAGAATACCTCGGGGTTTATGCAGTAAAAGTCTGACCGCTCTGCCGCTCCGCCCAAAAGTGGGAGAAGCCATTCTAATGATTTGAAAAGAAAAACCGTACGAACAGGTCTTGTGAATTTTGAAAGAGTTACCGTAACTCTGGACGCAAAGGGCAAATGAAGGACACAAATCTCTGACTTTTACTCCGTAAAAGTCTAACAGACCAATCGTCACGCTTCCCAACTCAAAAAAAAATCGTACCAGGCAATGAACTAGCCAAAACTACAATTAAAACTATATAGCTTACAGTTCCCCCACTCGAAAAAAAAACAATAAAAATAAGGTTAACCGTCCATTCTTCCTAAGGTTCTTCGGACTGTCTGTTCACAAGATTTGAGCGCCTAATTACTCTTGGCGAAGTTAATAAAAGTTTGAAAGATAAGACACTGAGCTCCTGAAGTTGTTACGAGCGGGATAGCGATCTTAATGTCTGAGCAGTTTGAGTCAGGAATGATCTTGAGGGAAGAAAAATAGACGTGTTGGATCACTAGTTAAAGTAAATCTACAGAAGTGATGTTGTTACGAATGATAAGTTTATTTTAATACAAAGCTAGTATATGATGGCCAGACTTGAGATATATTATAAAAACTGTAAGTTTGTTTGGTGTATATCCCCTATACAGGTAAGAGAGACGGAAGTAAAAGTGTATACAATAGTACCTTAAATTTCGTTAAAGTATTGCTCAATTTTTTTTTCTTTCGAATAACTTGAGAAATTTGAATTTGAATCTGAAGTTACTACTTAGTATTAGTATAAAGAAGTTACATTACTTTATGAACCACTTTAATACAAGGCTAGAGTGAATAGGCACTTAAAAAGCTAGTGCGCCTCACCATCAACGATTGCATCACTGCTTACCATCAGGTGCGATCGCAGTCAAGCACTAGTTTATAACAATCAAAAAAAAATTGCCTAGGTTACAAAACCAATTAGTGAGAATGTTTAAATTAAAAATGAGGTGACGCGCTACACCTAAAGAAAGAATACTCGCAATTCATAATCTATATATCTATATATATAAAAATGAAACCCGTTTTTTGTTGTCACGACATCACATGAAAACGGCTTGACGGATTTGGCTGATTTTTTTTTTTAAATGTTCCTTGAAGTTCAGTGATGGTTCTTACGGAGAGAAAAAAAAAAGTTAAGTGGGGTTGGTAGGGTAGTGTAGGGTAGTGTAGGGTAGTGTAGGGTAGTGTAGGGTAGTGTAGGGTAGTGTAGGGTAGTGTAGGGTAGTGTAGGGTAGTGTAGGGTAGTGTAGGGTAGTGTAGGGTAGTGTAGGGTAGTGTAGGGTAGGTAGGGGAGGTAGGGTAGGGTAGCGTAGGATATGTAGGGTAGTCATTTGACGGGAGCGAAGCCGCGGGTAAAAGCTAGTTATCAATAAAATCGATATTAGTTTTTGTTGACAGAACAAAAAGTTTAAATATTGTTGCAATAAGAGTGAATTCGAGCTGTGTATTTTAATTTTATTTTTACTGTTTTTTATTAAAATTATAATTTAATGAACTTTTGAGCCAACGGGGATTAAGTAGGTACTGTTTGCAGCATTGTTCTAAAAGGTCGAATTTTTAAAAATGTAGGTAACTACATAATTATATGACTGAATTAATTTGTGGTGGGATATCATCCAATTTTTATTAATAATTATTTTTCGATTATTTCAGGTCTTTTATGGGTTAATATAAAAAAAACTTCTCCTAGGAGAGGAGCTCGTGGCTAGATAATAACAGCCGCACAGGTCGATCTTCAAGGTTAAGCAACGCTTGCCTAGGTTGGTCTGTGGATGGGTGACCATCTTAACATAACGAGTTTCCTCCGTGCCTCGGAAAAGCACGTTAAGCCGTTGGTCCCGGCTGTCATTTAAAGATCTTTGGCAGTCGTTACAGATAGTCAGAAGCCAGTAAATCTGACTCCAGTCTTGCCATGAAGTACCGTGTTACCCCAGTTAATGGGTTGTGGAGGTCTGGTAGGCAGCCGCTCCTCGTAAAATACTGGTATTCAGCTAAATCCGGCTTGACTGGAAGCCGACCCCAATATAGTTGGGAAAAGGCTAGGCAGATGATGATGATAAGACTTCTCCCACTTTAAGGTGGAGAGAGAGGCCGTGTCACTTTACTAAAACCCACCTATGTTTTCTCAGTCACCCTTTGCGTTCCAAGAACACGGTGAGTCTTCCGAAATTTCCCGCAACACAAACGTACCTATCTCTAATCCAGCAATATTGTTGCTTTTACGTGATATTATGTGTGATACCTATAAGTAAAGTTTAATTATACCAGACTATTCTTGTCCCACTGAAAGGTAAAGGCTTTATGTGGACGATGCAGCGCGCTCGGCTAGAAGTAGTCTATTCACTCCGAAGAGTCTTTAAGTCAAGAGTGAATACTTTTAGTAGCGTACTTAGATGCAGTAAAGGCAAGCAAGAAGTCAATTGATTTGAACTTAGGCATGATTAAAATTAAACGAGGCTTAAGTTTTCATATCTCATAACTCATTTTGTATTTCATTCTATTCTTCTATTCTATTCTATTCAATTTTTATGTTCTTCACACGCAAGGAATTTGCGTTCTAGTAAAAATCTCTTACTGCTCTGTCCATCTCATACTACCGATTTCATCCATTCTTCCTTCTTTATTCAGTCCATCCTTCTGTGGAACGCGCTTTCTCTCAAAATCAAGACGGCTGAAAGTCGTGCATTTAAATGGAAGTCGCGGAATTATTTTTTCTAATAGCAGAATCATCTCTCATCACCCTAGGTTGACTGGTAGAGAATGCCTAAGGCATTAAGTTCCCCTACGTACTTTGTACATGAAGAATAAATAAATAAATACGTTATAGAATTGAACACCACTGGCTTAAAAAAAACATAAAATAACTTCCCTAAATCTAGGATTATGACACCCTGATCATAGTGTTAGGCGAAAAAAAATGTGAGAAAGGTATTCTAAATCTCATATTTTGTGCCCAGTCGCTCGGGATAACGAAACGAGGCGAAAAAATGGACGAATAAAGGTGAGTTCACACTGAGACGCAAATAACGCGACGCTTTTTTTTGTGGTGGGAAATCATCACAAAACTTCTTCTTTTCTGGACAGAACGAGTGCGAGTATCAGATATGTATTGAACAAATAAATGCCCTTTGTATTCCAAAGCCTCAGCAACGATTTTGAACAATCCCGTAGCCCAACGCGACGACATACTAAGGCAACTTTTCAATTAGCAACAATATTTGTGTGGCTGTAATTTGCCACGCGAGTCCAGTGCATATAAGTGATGAAATAATTTATGCAAAGTAAAACGTGCTTAGGATTAAATCTGCAAAGTAAATTATCGGATTCAGAGCCCAAAAAAGATCAACTCGTATCAGACGAGAAGGAAAACAACTGGTCTCTTAAAAAATTTCTCATCGCGTCGCATCCCGTTCTAAACACACCCTTACTATTTCGTGGAAAAAAGCCGAGAAAGTCTAGTATTTTGGGCCGAAACATGTCAATATTGTGTCATAAAATGTTGCTTTATAGTGCACTAGGGTATGTTTCATATTGATGGTGCTTCGTTTCGGTTGATACAATGTCCTGATATTCAATAGTAAATGTTGGAGTCGGTATAGATGTTTAGTCGTAAAGGTTTTCTGTTACTTTGTCCGGTGGCTTTTCGGGTTCTTCGATAATCTTTTACTGTTACTGCTAGTTTTATTTGAAGGTACTATTTTCGAGAATGGATGCTGAGCGTAAGCTGTATTCTGTCAACCTTTATGTGTGTGTAACTTTTATTGCATGCATAGAGCGTAGTACTACTAATGATTGCCTTTATTCTGCATAAGAATCTACCAATAGCTTCTCCCACTCAAGGGCGGAGCGCAGGGGTGTGTTAGACTGTTCCTGACTAAAATCGCACCTGTTTTCTTCAGTTGCTCTTTGTGTTCGAACGCGTTTCCTTTACAGAAAGTCCTAATGGCCATAGCGGGTATCGGCCCTGCTGAGCCCCTACGGTTTTCTGACATCTCTTTGATTGACTTGGACCCAGTCCGATTAATTACCGTGTAGCCGGAGAAGAAATATAGGTAAGTTTCAGTCAACAAAAGGCTCTAATACTCCACACCACCGAGAGAAGTCATTTGAGGAGCTCGTGGCTAGATAATAACAGCCGCACAAGTCGATCTTCAAGGTTAAGCAACGCTTGCCAAGGTTGGTCTGTGGATGGGTGACCATCTTAACATAACGAGTTTCCTCCGTGGCTCGGAAAGCACGTTAAGCCGTTGGTCCCGGCTGTCATTTGTAGATCTTTAACAGTCGTTACGGATAGTCAGAAGCCAGTAAATCTGACTACAGTCTTGCCATGAAGTACCGAGTTACCCCAGTAAAAGGGTAATGGAGGTCTGGTAGGCAGCCGCTCCTCGTTAAATACTGGTATTCAGCTAAATCCGGCTTGACTGGAAGCCGACCCCAATATAGTTGGGAAAAGGCTCGGATTATGATGATGACCTAGAAAAGTCATTTGACAGTTTCCCACAAAAAACAAATCAAATACTCGTACACGTGCTGGTGATATACAATTTAGCAAAATAAATCACCCTATACAAACCAACGACCTGAGGTCACAATACAAAATTGTTGATCGCTTTCTCCTTAAGTTTCTATGAACCCTGAATACAATGTTCGTGTTACACACACTTGAAGTTCCTTCTTGATTATATTACTCAAACTTTGTCCTACAGAACATGTTTGTAAAGCCACTGAAATGTATTGTATAGATACTAAAGTATCGGCAGAGGTAGTTCGCTGTTGAACTCTCCCGGATAAATACAGGTAATATTATTACAGTCTTGCCATGACTGCCACTTACTTTTTTGCAGTGGATAGCCACACGGTGCCGGTATAAAAAATAAAATGCGCTATCGCTACCGCTATACGCTAGCCTAAATTTGATAAAATATTAGCCAATTTTGAAGCAAGCGCGTATATATACTTTTTCGGTGTGTTTTCTGTCGCAGGAACTTTGATACATATATCACTAGGAGGAATGGCAAACAGTCGCCTTCTTCTCCGAAGTAATGCTAGCGAAGAAGTCACATGCGAGATGGCATGGCCTTCAGGCCCAGCCGTAGATCCGGCCCCCGATCACGCCCGAGTCGTAGCCCGGGATCCCGATAAAAGGTTCTTGGTTCTTCTTTTTTGTTATTTTCTGTCGCAGAAACTTTGAAGCCACATACATACCACTATTAATCAAGCTTGCACTAACTAAAACAGAATACACATACAAAAAGCAAACCAGCATCATAAAACTACGGAACCACTTACATTCTTGCACCCACATAATGCTAAAGTATTAAACTTTTACAGTACTCCCAACAGCTTTTGTAAATTATACGTTGCGAGTATAAAAACGTTAATGTGCAGCCTGTGCTGCCGACTGTACTGCTATCAATCTTAGCCTCGGATATTCCGGGCCATTAAAGAGATTTTTCTTTAAAAGCCAAGCGTGTACGACCTATAGTTGCTTATGTGGAGCGTTTGGATTGAGCTAGTTACTTGCTTGGAAAGGACAAGTATTTCTTGCCAAAGTAAACACAGTTTTTTCTTTAACGTTTGAATCCCCAACCGGTCCTATGAGACCGCGCTGTTATTGTTTTACTATTGTGTCTCGTTTCGCGGGTATCTGAGTAATTAAAGCATTTTCCATACATATACTAGTTAAAATTTTAAGCGTTTCTCATAAAAAAAGTGGTTTTAAAGCTTTACACCTCGACTAAGAAATTTTCTGAAGAAATTAAAGTAGCCAACTGACTAGGTAACTTTCACAACGGCTTTGTGATTTCTATTGTACTTTTATCTTTCTTAACGTTTGAATCCCCAACCGGTCCTATGAGACCGCGCTGTTATTGTTTTACTATTGTGTCTCGTTTCGCGGGTATCTGAGTAACTACACTTACAGTGCCGTATCAATGTCTAATAGCACTTCTAAAAAGAGAATACTATTACTGCAATATGCAGTTATAATATTTTCGAATATTGCCAGCAATAACCTTTTAAGTATGTACCAGAAATGTACTTAATATTTAGCAAAATTTGGAGGACTTCTGAGAGTAATTTTATACCAACAGCAAATGCGTGATGAAGTAGTTCAAAAACTGTCGTACAGACATAAACTTCAGTAACTTTACGAAACTGAAAATATGGCCAGCAATATCTGACTGCACCATATTTCCAGCAAACTATATTAAAAACGATTATTGTTAAGGATCTTTTTACCACAGTCATCAGTCTATGTAAACAATCTTGCTTGTTTCTTCGTACGCCAGCTACTCTCTCCAGTAAGGGGGCCACAACTAAACACTCCTCCATGTTGCTCATAAAATGATCGATCACTACCTTCATAATTGATTGGCGTTGTGTTCTCGCCAATAACGCGACAATACATTCTTCAGCGTGAATAGAACGCAAACAATATTGCATTTCACTCTTATATGTGCATGAAGCGTTAGTAAGTAATGCTCTGTTTCATTCGCACGTACATAAAATAAAGGGTGCATGTTGTGTGGCATATTGTATGATTTTGTGCACCTGCCTTTTGTCACAGAGTAAGGTTTCGACAGAAGTGAAAACGTGACCAGAAGCAGTTGGAGTAACGTCCACTCATCGGTACTTACGAGTACAATATCGCTGACCCTGCGCTGTGTTATGCGTTCACGGATATATAAATCATCCTCGCTACTAACGGAGTAGTAGTAACGACCTCTATGGCGTCACATAAGAACTACGAAATCACGTATCGCGCACTGAAAATTCTCCGTGCGATTTAAACAGATACACACAAGACCAAAAACATCAGTCTCAGTCGATGGATCTTTTTTGTTCAACAGAGTTTTCGAGTACCTAAACAGATAAAGATCATCATGAGGCGATTGAAGATAAAGCACCCTTCGATACCCAGTTATTGTTCTGATGTGACGTAAAAGGAAAGAAAAATCTTGTCGCAAAAAGAGGTGACCACATCTCAAGCGGTACTCATCGCCACCGTATGCTCCACCGTGTCATCCAGCACAATGGTAACACCCAAGCGTTTCTTTCACCCGAATCAGGTGCATAAACCTTCCGAACTTACCATGTCCGGTGATTATCTGCGTCATGCGGAAGATGCGGATGCCGCCAAGATTATAGCATTCCTTAAGCATGATATAACTACACTATTTTCTACACTTCTACACTATTTTCCTACTCTATGTTGCGCTGAAAATCCTGGTTAATTTATTATGTTTACTGCAATGTTTCGGAATTTGCGCTGGCAGGATTAGTCGCATATTCAGTTACATAATTGGGCTCGGTGTTGTTAATTCTATGTATTGTACATTGGCAATGATATAAAAATATGCAGATTTAAATTTTGTGTAACTTTTTAGTCTCCGTGAATTTACAGTTATATATGTTTGAACAGTTATACAGTGCACCTTCTTTACTAATGCTAACAGATCAAACAATAAATGTTACTAAATAAGGGTAAACTTTGTTCGGTAAAGTAATCTTTGACATCAACTCTCTCATTCTTCATTGGACTACCAGGTGTAAAGTGATGCACCACCCATATACACTAAACGTTTTAGGAATACATTCAATGTGTGAGAAGAAGTAGAATTATCAACCTTCGGTTACGTGCATTTTAAAAGCGCAAGAGAGCGTGTCAGACTTATACTGACTCAATACTCAATACTTTATTGCATTCCATAATGTTACAAAGGTGTTATAAGATGGTATATAAAAGTTTCAATTATGTACCCTATCGGGCACAGCAAAGTGTATTTTATACCGACCTCCGTTTATTCAGTTGCACTTTGCATCTCTGGGCTACGATATCTATTTCAAACATTACCGCAGCACCTTTACCTTACCTTACGTACCCTTACCTTAGTTAGTCAATCTGTTCAGTCAATTGTAAATATTTACCAGTTCCAACACCGCCAACAATTTCACCTGATTTTGTCGACACGTAGATAATTTGCTCTGACTTTGGAGCGCAGTCATGTCACGTTTTGCTTCCGCAGATACAAAGAATAGTACTCATTTTATTTGTTTGATATTTGTTTTGTTAAATTCAATTCATTCAAGTTTATTGCAGAGTTTGAAATATAAATAATAGGCCAAGTGCGTGTCGATGAGTAAAAAAATATACATAGTTATGGAAGCACAAGATTATGTATTTCGTAAAGCTTTTATGAAGGACTAGCTAATGCCTACGATTTCATCCGAGTGAAAGAATGACAATAATTATATTCGATACCTACCAAAAATACACCGCGCCACCGATGCTGCTATTAACGTAGCCACATAGGTACTTTAAACTTTCGTCTGCCGTGTGTTGGTGATCTGTCTGTTTGTCTCGGCTTATCTCAAGAGCAGTAGGAAGACTTTTACTGGTAGATTTTTAATGTTATACTACGGCTACTTCTTTCTACTTTTAACAATAATCAGAGCTCCACTGATAAAAAAAAAACAAATTATGACCAAATGGCTTCAACTGTTTTTGGAAATTTAAAGTGCTTGTAGTATTTTACACAAAATAAAATTTCAAACAGTTATCCTCTCGCCTTATTTCCTAACTAAGTGAAATTTATTTGAGCAGCAAATGTCTCAACTCCCACACACAACACAGAGTACACAATTCAAAACAGAAATTTACAAAGTACTCTCTGATAGAAATGCTTTGCTGCTAGTCACATGTCTTTAGAATTAAGGCCGTTAACACGAAAAGCTATAACCGTCCGATAAATACGATCATATAACCCATCGCCGATATTGACCCCAAGTAACGTTGTCATTTAGCTATAAACGATAGGGTCGTTAAACTATGGGACAAGGAACACCATTTCAAAGGGTAAAGCTTTAAGATTTAATCTTTGTAATTAACACTGTATTTTAAATTGCAGTAATGACATAAAAAGTAATATCACACTTATCGCACTAATGTTTTAAGGATTATAGTTTGTGTGTATATTTTTTTTTCTTCACGTTTAAACGGCTCTTCTGTTTTTTAATAATACTTTGGCACATAGGTAGACCTTGTCCTGGAATAGCACATGGGATATCTTTTTAATTCTGAGAGTATGTTCCTCAGCATTGAATAATTTTCTACTTTCATGCGGGTGAAGTCGTTGGAAGGAGCCTTTTATAAATTGCATCACTACCAACATCAGGCGGTCTATTAGTGAAATCTTATTAAAAGTTGGTAACCACAACTATTTTTATTATTATAGTGTCATCATCAGCTTCATGCTCTTATCGTATGTTACTTAGGCACAGTGCTGTACCCTATATGTAATGTTGCTTGCCACCCTATTACAGACTATTATAAATTTATTTTTCTTTAAACCACTCCTCATATATTCCATCCATCAAGAAGAAAGAGGCTTCTGCCCCTCTATTCATTCGCATGTTTAGGTGCACATATTTTTAACCAGCTAGAGAAAAGATTTCTTCTTTTTTAACTTTGTCCATTTTCGTCACTCCAGAAATCGTTTTCTCATTCTGATAATTCCCTACCTAAAAAAAATGATGATGTCTATGTCTATATTCTCATTTCTCTCTCTAATTCTGATACTTATTGATATGAAAAACATTAATATTGCTGTAACATAAATAACTGATAAAAATTTTCGAAGAACCAGACAATATTTTCCCAAAAACTATGTAAAAGTAAAGATTTAAATTTTCGACATCAAATATTACCTACTACAGTTTTCTGAAAGAAAACCTTTGTGATCCTTCTGCACCTTCTTACACAGCATTAATAATGACAAGATAAAGGTTTACACCGTTTTGATGGTGACTTAAAGAGCGTTAAAACGGCTCTAAAGTAGCTTAACAGCCGATGCCACTAGAACGTTAGGGGCGACTGATTATGGTGTTTGGAGAAACGTGGAGGTAACGCCATTTTGATATTGGTAAAGCACATACTACTAAAAGGAGATATGAAAAAAACTGAGGATAATTTTATAAAAACAAAAACAATTTCTCATCAGTTTTTTTTTAGTTGTTGTAAACCAGTGTTTGACCGCGAACCTCCCTGATGGTAAGCAATGATGCAATCGTTGATGGTGAAGCGCACTAGTTTATTAAGAGCCAATTCACTGTCTTGAAGACACCCAAAGTATAAACGGACGGGAAGACCGTTGCAGGCAAATTGTCCCAGTCCTAATTAATTTTCATTACCAACCACTATTAGTAGGTGTTTTATTTAGGCACTATTATTTGGACGTAGATATTGTTTTTTTTCATTTTAAGGTTTTTTGTTAGACACCAATTAAGACTTGTTTTTAGTTTATATAAAACTTTTTAATTTTTTGACAATGTTTATATAGTTCGTTAAACTTTATAAATTATACTATAGTGATGGAACCCTTTCATTTTCTTTCACTACAATAGGCATACAAAGTTCAAAGTCAATGAACATTTTTAAATTGTAAAGTTGAACACACCACAATATAATCCAAATGTCCACTGACCTCCAGCCTAATATTACAAGGGACATAATAAACACATTCCAAAAATTTCTTCACACTCGAACCATCGACCCTTCTTAATCACAAATTAATAATTCACAGAAGCAAATTGGTTTTACCTCATCAATAATTTCTCGGAGCTAACGAGCCCATTGATGTAAAGAACTGAATCCTTTGATCCGTGTAGTAATCCCTATAATTAGCAGTCTTGGTATTCGAGCAAGAGGTACGGGAGGAACGTGTGTTGTTTGACGACTTATATGTAAGTAGTTATATATAGATAGCTTCTGCTTAGTGCGTTTCGTCTTTTGGGATCTGAAAAAAAAAGAAAGAATTTTTTTGAAGAATTGAATTGAAATATGTAATATATTTTACTCTGTCAGTACCCTACTGTAAAACGGTGAAGGAAAACGGCATGTCCTAGAACCAAAAAATTTGAAGATATGTGACATCCACCAATCCGCACTAGGATGGACGAAGAAGAAGAAAATACAAGTGTTACAAGTTATGCTACATCATAGTGTCACGTTGCCCAGATCTGTATGCGGCACTTTTTTTATAGAATCTTTACCATTCTAGCGCAAAGGCTTTATTTATTTATTTATTTATTTTATTATTTTCGGAAAACTTACAGCTAGGATACAGATAGTTGAAAAATATTGAAAGAAGGCCAATTACAAGTTTTCACAGATAGTTTTAGAGTAGAACAAGAGACGGTAGACAGATAAAAAGAAAGAAAGAAATGAAGGCGCTCGGAGCAAGGACTGTTTATCATGTTCAATGAACATTGAAAAATTGATTGCACATTATGTTCTTCAGTTTAGTGACGCTAGTGGAGAACAAATCCAGATCATCATCAACACTTGCACACAGTGCGTTGTATGATCTACTAGCTCTTATTATGTAGGAATTTTTCCTGTAAATACAACGCACTGACGGAACATATAGAGGTCTATGATTCCTAAAAGTAAAGGATGGAACTCGCAGCCCAAGCTTGCCAATCAGTTCCGAGCAGTCGACTGAACCATTGGCTATATTCCTCCACTCCTCTCATCTTTTGCAAGCCAGCGTTTGTTGTTTCCAGAATTGTAACTAAATTGTTTTTTTAACTGACTTAAATAAATAATTTGAGTGACAGAGAATCATTTATTAGATATCCTTGATAAACTACTTAGTCTTTTCGCTAACTGCAAATTAAGAACTTGTCAAAATTGTTTATATTTACCCAACATCTAGAAAATTCAGTTAAAACATTTTTAATTAATGATTCTCTCTTTGTTCCTTACTAAATCCATCAACAAATAATGTCCTTTATTAAATTTTAAATTTTTGCATACGCATAATTGAATTATTTTACTTTTACTGTAGGATAGCCAAAGTTTTTCTGATGCATAGTAAATGTACCTCAATCATAATATTATTTTATTGTTTTATTTCCACTATCTGCTCTTTGTTTATTGTGAACACTTTTAACATTTTAGTCTATTTTACTTAAAAGTTGACGTATAGAGATTGCAATAATACAGAAGTAGAACGTAGAATCAAATTAAACTGTAATAAATATTGAACAATGAAAGAAGTATTCTAGAGTACTTCCTAATCACACTAAAATCGAACGCCATGCAGACGTATTTGATACCTTATCCCACTTACTTATCATACAAAGTAAAAGTGTGCCAAAGCGATGAAAGTAGTTTTTTGAGTCCAAAACCAAGCGATTAAATAATGTCAAAATTAGTAGTACTGTCATTATGTAATCCGCCACGTTGTTTCCTAACTATGTTGCTGTCGACTTCCAATCTAACCAAAAAGACCTATATATTCCTGTAGAGACCGTTCACATAGAGCAACTGCCTATCTGACCTCCACAACCCAATCGTATCACACCTAACTCTAGCCTTGATTAATTAGACGATCACTATTGTCTAGGACGTCATTAGTAATGCCATTGTATTGTATTGATTGGATCAAATCCTAATTTATTACACTAGATGTGCGGTTTGCTTTAATACATTGTGGATCGACAATGGAATTATTACGAACAATAGGTCTTAGCTTTGATATTGTTATTATGCACTAATTGAACTAAGGATCAATGATAAACCTGTGGTAACGGTCCTGTGTTACGAGTAGGAAACGAAAACAGATGTTATCATTATTATTTTCGGATTTGAGAGTTGGATTAAAAGTGTGGTAAAGTTTCTCTACTCTATTCCATTTTTCTTGGCTCCTAACCTTTCTTTGACAATGGACTACTTTGGTTTCATTGCTGTTATCAGGGACCAACACATCTTTATATCTTTCCTACCTACTACTTTTGTTACCTTTAGTGTACACCAACTCTTTTAAAAAATTTGTATTATAGTCTGAAGTAATCTGACTACAGTCTTGCCATGAAGTACCGTGTTACCCCAGTTAATGGGTTGTGGAGGTCTGGTAGGCAGAGCTCCTCGTAAAATACTGGTATTCAGCTAAATCCGGCTTGACTGGAAGCCGACCCCAATATAGTTGGGAAAAGGCTAGGCAGATGAACTCTTTTAAAAAATTTCGTTACCCTATCGGACATCGATTTCTTCTGGGCCTCTACGGTTTCTTAACATCCCTTTGGGGCGTGTGGTACACCACGCGCGATCGTCAATAACTTGTTCGGTATTAGCGGACAATACGGCGTGTTCGTCGTCTGCAAGCCTATAAAGGATCACTCTGCAACTCCCGATTTCTCATATATACTTAAAATTAGCCTACATCAATGTTACATTTTTTGGTTGGAAAAATAAGTTTGTTTTGAATCGGACTATATTGACATATAGTTCGTTAAAGCTGTCGCTTTAACGAACGACAGCTTTAACGAACCACACGTTAGTAACTATTGCGTTAAACAGGCTAAGTACCCAAATAAATAAAAAATCCTCTTCGATTGTCAACTTAACGGTACTTACGAAGTTGCGCCATTTGGAGCGAAAGTGAAGTATTTGCCGGGAAAACAAGTCAAGATTGGACAGTAAAACAAATAATTTGAACTGTAAAAAAAAAAACATTATAAAACTAGGATAGGTGTCTCGGAGTTTCTGTCTACTTTACAGACTTTCTACAATAATAAATAACAAGTCAAGGAAACTGTGCTTTGATTTGTCTGTAAGTATTTTGGTTCATGATTGTTCTAACTCCCCCGCGGGCTCCAGCCACGTGTAATTTGTACTTTGTATGTTATACGTATAAGCAAGCTAAACATTATTGTTCATAACATTCAGTAGTTTTTGTAAAAGGTAACATCCATTTATCCATATGTAAAAAGTATTGATATTGACCTATATTGACAGATGTTTTTGTCAATTGTTGACTAATTAACGTTTGAATCCCCAACCGGTCCTATGAGACCGCGCTGTTATAGTTTTACTATTGTGTCTCGTTTCGCGGATATCTGAGTAACTACCTTATAGTCTCAAGAAATATAGAGATAATATAAAAATCATGTTTTTTTAAGGTAAGGGAAATCATCAAAATTACTTCTCCTGCTCTAACACGGAGCCGGACTCAGAATTCTACTGTCTAAAACCCACTCCTGTTCCTTCTTTGCCTTAAATTTCAGGGTCCTGAGGTCCTCTTTAGTTCAACACAGGGCCCAGTATTCGACCCTGCCGTGCCCCTACAGTTTGCTAACATCGTTCAGGCGCGCGTGGAACAATATTTGCCGTCGAAGATTAAAATTGTGGTAGGATATGAAGTACAATGTTAACCAACAGCTTTTGTAGACTAATTTAAAATATTGATTTTTTTTAGGTATGTATTTTACTTCGTACTAAAGGACCGATCAGTAACAACTAGACATCTTCTTCTTCCTGTCCTTATCTCATATTATTTGGGGTCGGCGCAACACGTTTTCTTCTTCCATTCTGTGTCATCCATCAGACTATCACCAACTCCCTTTTCCTTCATATCGCTCCTCACACAATCCATCCATCTTTTATTTGGCTTCCCTCTCCCTCTCCATTCATCTACTTGTAAATTCAGAACTCTTTTAGTAAGTAACACGCATATCATCCCTCCTCTTCACATGACCATACCAGTAACAACTAGACATAAAGAATCATATTTAAACAGACCTTCCATACAAGCGTGTAAAGTTTTTAAGTTTTTCATTACAGACAAGCCTGCAACACACGAGGTCATGTACGCCACCTTATTTCAGCGGAACACCCAAGATATCCATATAAACCAAAAGCGCTTTAATACTAAACTCGCTACAAGGAAGAAATTTGTCCACTTTTGGTGTCGGAATGATTTATGTAAAGAGTTTCGTTGCAGCTGGTTAGTTTTTATAGTTCGCACAGATGTGGGTGTTGTCGTGAGTTTGGGGGATGTGCTGAATATTAGGACAGTAGTGTTGTGATATTAAATCTGAACAAAGTGGTACATAAAGAAAGGATATAATACATGGATTATGAGAACTTAAATAGAAAGTTTCTTAGTTTAACGTAGGTGTGACTAGAGTTGGTTAAATTAATCTTGTAATATAAGTCTTGTACTGTTTTTCATTTGTTTCTTTTTTTTGAAGCTTAGTGTCTGACATGATGGACAGATTGATTGTAAGACTTTCTGGTGTCTCACTACCTGTAACGGCTTGTAATGACTTAAAGTAACAGATATTAATTCTATTTTACCTAGTTAATCTGCATATTATCGGATGATACATCGTTAAATCACGGAAGACAGAAAGCGAAAGTTTTTTGTCCCCTTTTAGTTCAACGGAGTTCTGTTCCTTGGGAAAAAAAACTACAAAGGCTAAAGCGAGAGCTGCAGTTCGCTTCGCTCCCGCCTTAGTCTTCTAATTTAACCTGTCCGTGTCCCGGTTCTTAAAATATGTTAATTCTCATGCCTAAAATGTCATCAAACTAGATTATTATTAAAATTCGAAAGTTTAGATCAAGTGGGTGACAGGACCGAATGGAAGAAAAAAACGTGTTGCGCTGACCCCAAGTAATATGGGATAAGGGCAGGAAGAAGAAGAAAGTTTTGATCAAGCAAAAGCCTGGTTTTTTAATTTAACCGTATACTTACTTGGCCGTTAGTGAGGAAGGATGCAAATTATCTAGTTAATGAAAGACCTATATTTTAATGCAACACAACATAACAACATAATTATTATAACATTTTCTACTTTATGCTCCTACCATATCATCTCTTCACCACCCTCGGTTGACTGGTAGAGAAAGCCTTAGGCATTAAGCACTTGCACTTTGCAAAAGCGGACTTAATGCCTAAAGACTTTCTTGCTTCTTTCTTCTTAATGCTTTCTGTTACATAAAGATTAAAGCAAATTAACAAGTTAATCTTCATTCTGATTTACACACATTAGCTGCAGTAAGTTTTACATAATGTCATAATAGTAGATTATTGCATTGAGCACAAAGTAATTTATAATTGCATCGAGTGCCTGATTTAGAGCCCGAGCGTAAGCGAGGGCTATAATCTTCTGGGCACGAGGGCAATATTAAATTACTTAAGGCGAGGTGCATAATCTGCTTTTCTTTCAACTATTACCTATAGGAATAGTAGATAAAAGAAACTCATATCAAATAGTTAAAATAGAAGTTTCTATAACACTGTCGGCTTCATTTAGAATGTTTTCCGGAGTTAATGTGTCGCTAGATGATTCCATTTTAATTCGAAGCCGAAGCACTCAAAATCAGATAGTATCACACTTTATAGTTTCCAAAAATATTGTCAAAACAAAATTAACAAAGTTCCCGCCAAATCACTTTTTTAAATTTCTTTCATTTTTAAATCAGAGTTAGCAGCAATCATTTTTTAAATTTGGAACAAGTAGGATAGAAATAAATAATACGTACGTAAAAAACAATTATTGACATCGGCTGGCTGAATAGAGCTAACCCATTGAGATTGGCGCCTTATGGTGCGATTAAAAAAAAAACTGTGTATATAATAATGAAATTTCATAAATTTTTATTGCTCTAGAGCAATAAAGACTTGCTTTGTACTGAGTTTTTAGTGTGATTATGATGAAATTATTTCATCATGAAAAGTATTTTTATTACACACAAACCAAGCTCAAGTAAAGAAATATACTAAAAACCCGTATAAAACTATTTTGGAGTTCAGACGTGCGAAGGAAGCTGGGTGTCATTAGAACATCCTCTCTCACTTGCGACGCCGGATGTCCAAGTAGCCCGCTCCTCCCCTCGGGGAACGGGGAGTACACGGTCGCGTTCCAAGTTAATAATATTTTATTTATAAGCTTCAGTGCGCTTCAGTAATGTAAGTAGTATAAATAAGGGTCTACTCAAGTCAATGCGTTTATGTGGTATATTATTTTCCGGGTAAGGTCTTACAGCTTAGTTTGATTTTAATGATTTTTAGGGTTCCGTAACCTATTACTAAGACTCCGCTGTCCGTCCGTCTGTCTGTCTGTTTGTCCGTCTGTCGCCAGGCTGTCTCTCATAAGTCGTCTTAGCTAGAGAGTTCAAATTTTCACAGAAATAATCATTTACTTCGCGGTATATAGTATATGAAGATCTTGAGATTAACACAATTGCTTTAAATATAATAAAGAAAAGGCATTTTTTTAAAAAAAACAAGTGCTGCTTTGTAGCCTACGTTATTTTTTCATAAAAAAAGAATTCCTCAAAATAATAAAATTCCAATTCATAAAACTGTCCTCACATTAAAAGCTACTTATCCATAGTCCAACAGGAAACCAGAAAAGACGACTCAAAAAAAAAAAAACATATTGTGAAATCCCTCAAGATTCCTTATCATCTATCACTAACAATCAAATGCTACCTCTGATTGATGGATGAGCCTACCAAAATCTGGACGATTCAAGCACGTCCCCATTTCCTTTGAGGCATCATCATAATTAATAGCTTCGAACCTGAAAAGGAATATAATCTGTCACTTTGTACAATTATCTACGTGCGACCTCAAAGGAAAAAAATTGTTCCTTTTTTTGTCTTTTTTTTTTCACCGTGTTTTATAGGAAGTATTGTAACTGGCCATGGAATTTGAAAATTTTGAAATTGGTTTTGTTAGATGATTTGGACGATTCGTGAAGATAATATTGTGGAATATTTGTACTGGTAATTTTTGAAATAGCCCGAAGAATCGTGGTCACATTGCTCGTAGAATGGATGCTTAGTGAGGCTGAAAGGTTACGACCGACCGCGTACCGAAAGACGCAGTGTTGGAAACGTTGGAAAGCCTCCCATAAGGTGGACCGATGACTTGTTGGGAGTCGCAGGAATATGATGGATGCAAGACGCACAGGACCTTTCGTTGTAGCTACACTGGGGGGAGGAACAGACCTCAAATGATAATGAATTTTTGAAATGAGGACTTGTGGCTAAGTATTGATATCGTCTAATGAGAAAACGGCCATTATTAAATCCAGGAAATTTAACACTATTCTTGCCGAGGGCGAAACTCCTTGACAAGACTATTGGACTAAATGTTTCGACCGAACAGAGCAACAGATTTCCTAAATTCATGACAATTTTAAAATTGAATTGCGTATAAGTTTCAGTTAATTAAATTTCTTTATTTTAAAACATACCAAAAAGGCACGGTCTAGCAATCCAATAAACGTAGACCATGTGTGAGTCATGTAAAAAGATAACATCAAAAAATCTAAACAAACTTGCGGTTTTCGAAGTCGCATAAAAAGGTCCAACCACATTACACTTCCTGTACGAAAGAACTCAACGATCAAGCACGTAGACCTTTTTACAGAAACACGACGCCTGTAAGGAAAAACGACGTAACTCATTTGTCGTTAATTTTGAGGAGAAGGAAATTCAAAATACACAACACTCTTTAATTGTGTTTAAGTCCTAATAACACCTAATTTTGAGAATTTTTACAATAATGGAAGGCAAAGGAAGCATTTTTTGGAGGTATACGGAAAAGATGTTTTTTTTTTAAGATTTGTTTGCTTACATCATCTCCTTGAGGCACGCGTCACGGAAAAGAGGGTAGAGTCCCACGAACCTCCTTTTAAAAGAGAAGATCCTCCAATCACACGGGTGCTATATGCCAGATGCTACATGCCAGACAGGTCTTAAATCACCTATGAATTTTGGATTTTTCTGTTTTTAAATCGCGCGGAAAACTCTTATTGCGATTTCCTTTTTTTGTAGTTTTTATGGGGCGCGGTAAAATTTTTAAAATATGAGTTATGACCTGTTTCTTTGTAGAACTACCCATAAACGCCAAAAATTTCCTTAATGGTCAACAAAATGTGCGAAATTATTGTAATTAAAATGCCTTCCTAAAGAGATTTCGTCGCCGCAGCCGTTTTCATTAAAAGTTCGGCAAAGCGAACATTAAATTCGTCACAGAGAGCGCTCTCGGCTCACATACGGACATACGGAACCTTAAATTGTGGAGTTTAAGCCTTTAGATTTAGTTCATTTGTTTCTTGTTTTGAAACTAGTCCGTATGGATAATGTTTTAGTTTACTTACAAACTGCAGAAATTTAATTTTACTCTACGTTCTCTTGTTTTGTTCAACTATGGGCGCTTTCAATTTATGCATTTTTGGTCGGCCTACTGCGGTGTTTGTTTTTTTTCATTCCTGATTTCTAGCAGTGATAACATAACAAGGCCGATTATACTTTAGACTTTCCCATTGCTTGACAATGGCCTCCCCCAACTTCACTTCAATGAAGGTAGCGAGATGACCTAGACATCAGGGCCACCTCTTTCTAGGTCAGACTCGGCGGCGCTGTCCATTTTCAGGCACCTACTTCGTGAAGACCCTTGCCCAATGATAAATATGCATGCAGCTGACGTGGTTCGCCAAATCGCATATTAGCAATGGCAACGAAGGAACGGGGTAGGGGTTTAGTCAGTAAGAGTCTGACACGCCCTCCCGCTCCGCTCAAGAGTGGGAGAAGTCATTCTGATGATTCCCCTACCGGAAAAAAAAAAAAAAAAAAAGCATAGCATCCTTTTTCCCAGGTTTTTCTAATGACTTTGACTTGACACGTGTAGGAATTGGTTAAGAAACCCAAACTCCGATGTATTATTAGAAAAATACAGAACAAGTGACTAATGGCTTTGACTTGACACGTGTAGATATTAGTTAAGTGACCCAAAAACCGGTGTATTAATATAAAATCCAGAAGAAATAAACACAAACGAAAAAGCTTTTGAAATAGATCTGACCAGGTTAATCTAAATCACTCGACCAAAACACCAACACGAGCAAGAAAAAGAGGTAAGCTATTCTTACCCAAAAACTTCGGAACAAAAGAAAAACAAACTTCTCAAACTACTTCTGTTAACAACATTGTTACTAAGGAAGAACACGCTTCGCCGAACATCGCTTATATTCGGAATATCCACTCAAATATCGGCTGTCACAACTTTCTAAGAAACTAAGAAAAACTTCGGCGATACAGTAAAATAAAACGTAAATTACCTGCGAAGGTGGGTAAGGGTAGTCACAGACATGCTACTTTGTCTTAGTGGGTTGACGACTTTACGACTAATACCAACATACTTTGTAGGAAAACTTCTTCCGATCTAGTTGACTCAGTCGCTGTGACAATGGAAAATGATGACGACATCTAAGTGGCTAATGTTAATAAACGTGCTATAACTATTGCTTTACTGGTAATGGAGTAAATGACATTAAACATAAACTACATGAGCTATATCGCCTTTCAGTAACCATAATGACGAGCTTATGCTATATCTAATTTCAAATCTGCACGGTCCCAGCAGGGCTAAAGCCTACTGGGGTCATAAGTTTAATTTCAAAAGGGAAATTCGAGGACCTGAAACGTAAGGCAAAGAAGGAACATAGGAAATGGTTTTAACCAGTAAAAATCTGACACAATGTCACTGGATGATATTCCATCTTAATTTTTTTTTTACAGTTTCGTATTATAAAAAAAAAACTACTTATTTATAATTATTTATAGGGATACCGGAATATATGAAAACCATTCAGTATTTAAAATAAAGCGTTGAAAAACTTCTCCACATCGCTGTTGTGCCCAAAAGTCTAACTGCTTTGCTTCGCTGTATGGCAACGCACATCCTCTAAACCAAATTTTTAAGAATAAATTGTATGAATAGTTAATATTGATAACAACTTCTATAGTAGAAAACAGTTCCTAGAACGAAAATAACGTTGTTGTAACATAGTAATATTTTTGATGTAGCAATTGTTATCATGGATATTATAATTATATATTATTATCATGGAATAGGAGCTCGTGGCTAGATAATAACAGCCGCACAGGTCGATCTTCAAGGTTAAGCAACGCTTGCCCAGGTTGGTCTGTGGATGGGTGACCATCTTAACATAACGAGTTTCCTCCGTGCCTCGGAAAGCACATTAAGCCGTGGGTCCCGGCTGTCATTTGTAGATCTTTGGCAGTCGTTACGGATAGTCAGAACCCAGTAAATCTGACTCCAGTCTTGCCATGAAGTACCGTGTTACCCCAGGTAATGGGTTGTGGAGGTCTGGTAGGCAGCCGCTCCTCATAAAATACTGGTATTCAGCTAAATCCGGCTTGACTGGAAGCCGACCCCATTGTAGTTGGGAAAAAGGCTAGGCAGATGATGATGATGTTTAATCTTGGCAAAACATGTCTGCTCTATTTTTATACTGTATGATCTTTTTATATACCATATTTAACGCAAATAAATATATTATTATTATTAATGTTTTGTACCGAAGAGCGACTAAAATTGCAAAGTATACCTATGATAAAGTAGCAAGTCTACAAACACTCTTAGATAAAAGGAAGGAATAAAAGGGAAAGGACAATGTTTCGGGAAGCAGGAAACAATATGGCAAGATATAAAAAACGCTCGGAAGGCGGCCCTGGGGCGAAACGAGACGTGAATGCGAATTTAGTTTACTGTTAAGATGCTGATTGGATTACAAACAAATATATTCGAGGAAAATTCAAGACTATTAAAAAAAATCGTTTTAGTATTTTAATTTTGTGTTAATTTCCTTTTGTTGGAATATTAAAGGAAAAAAGAAGTTCTATTTTTTGCGCGAAAATTTCGATTTTTCTGTTTAGGCCCGAATTCACCAAAGGGACCGATAGTTATCCGATATTTTTTTTTTTTCAAATTTCATTTTACTGAAAACTTTTGACCGACGACTTTTTTGCTATATTCATTACACACGCAGTGACATATGTTTAGATCATCAAAGTATTGTGTATCATAAGTATTATTTTCAAACTATGTTTTGTCGATTTTCAAAATAACTCTTTGCTATGTTGGCCGAAGCATCTTTTGAAATTTTTTCACTAGTCAAATGATTTATTTGCCATATTTACACTAAACCGTAAAAAAACATTTTACGGAATTTCGGTCACAAATATATTATAGACGATTTAAGGTTACTTGGTTGCATTTTCAATAATAAATTAAAATAGTTAAAATATTGTCATAAAATGTCTATAAATATTGTTGTGCTATAAAAATGTATGACAAAAACGAATCGCTGGAAAACCGAATTCACAGTCTTGTCTTGTCTTATGGTTGGAAGACCTGCCGCTGCGGCTGAAGCACGCCGAAGCTGCAATGGTGTTCGTTAAAACAATCTGCGACGGCAAGCTGGCGTGGGGCCCAAACCAGTTGCATGTTGCACGCTTGCTTCGATTCTGCATACTTGCTTGCATACTGCATGCCCGTTTGCATACTGAATGACTGCTTGTTTGCTGCATGTCTCCTTCCATGCTGCATGCCTCCTTCCATGCTGCATGCCTGCTTGCATGCTGCATGCTTAAAGCAAGCATTGTTTGTTGTTTGCATCTTCTGTTACTAGAAAAAATTATAACTACATTTGTTTAAAAATGAATGTTCGGAAACACTCGTAATACTTCCAACAAATGTTATTTCAGCTAAGTGTAACATCGATGATTAGTTTTTTGACCAAATTAAAAATCTGAATAACGAGAAAAATAGTATTGATAATGGGTTGACTGATACAGTGGCAGACGTAACTTCGATGTAATGAATAAAATTATACAATTATGGTTAAAAAGTTTTAGGTAAAATAAAATTAGTACAAATATTTTCGAACTTATGATAGTTAACCCCATTAAAGATGTGCGAAGACGCATAATGGTTAGACCCTAGTAGAAATGAGTAACGAGGCATACGGTTCGCTTAATCAGACCGTAAATAACTCGATCCTTTGTCTATGTAGGAATCAGCTTCCATTTAACAGTATTTAACCTTGGGCGACGGCCTCTTTGTCATCGGATACACAGTAACAGGCTAACAGGCAATCACTGTACTCTTAGGAAATACTGGTGTCAGATTGTTTGGCTCTGACTATTTATAGCGATAGTTAAAGAGCTATAAATGGCTGTTTAGACCATTGGCTTAACGTTATTTCAAAGTCATGGAGGAGTCTTGGTACTTTATGTTTTAATTTATTTAAGTTAGCAAATCATCAAATAACTTCCCCCACTCTAGGAGGATCAAGAAGGAGAGTCATATTTTTATTGACTAAAACTCGGCATTGTGCTTGAAAGAATATGGATACGTCTTCTTTCAAATGCCGTTTGTATCTCAGTGCCACGGTAACTGTTTCGAACAGCCGGAATGTATTATGGATGGACCGCTATTCGCGATCCATTTTCAGTAAGCATTTAGCACTTTAGCATGAAGGTCGTCATTATAAAATAACATGGAAATTCTCATCAAAGTAAAATCATCATCAAATTATTGTTTCCTTGTGTATATTTGTGTATACATGAATTATAAAATAAATAAATAAAGTTTTGTTTCTATTCACTCCATTCATCTCTATTCACTCTGTTTGTCGGTAATTAAATTTTATCAAATTGAGCAAATGTCACTAGTAATTTTCTAGTAACCTTGACCGAATAGTATTATCATTGTCTCGCTATCAGATAAAATAATGGAAATATTTTTGAGATTTGTAGCAGATCAAGGAGATGGCAGGATGACGTGAATGTCTTCCTTAGGAATTGGCAAGAAGTAGTTCAAAGCCGGAAACGATGGAAAGAATAGAGGAAGTTTTCCAGAAGTGTGACAGCATAGGCTAGATATAAGTATTAGTAGCCTAACCTAAAATAACCCAAGTGCTTTAGACTTGGTTGACCGGTAGAGAATGCCTAAGGCATTAAGTCCGCCTGTGTACCATTATGTTGCATGAAGCTTAAATAAATAAATAAACCTCACCTTACAAAGAACTTTCTCTCGTATTGAGATTAATTTCAAATCTGTTGGTCCTTTGATCCCAATAATCTTGTAGGCGGGGCATTTTGATGCAACTTCCAGTGACTACTCGAATGCTGCAACAATTTTAGACACCCTGTTAGACGCTAATGTTATCATATTGCGCAAATGTCACTAGTAATTTTCTAGTAACCTTAACCGAATACTATTATCTTTGTCTCGTTATCAGATAATGGAAGTATTTTTTTAACTATTTGTTGCAGATCAAGAAGAAGATGGCAAGACGATGTGGGATGTCTTCCTTAGGAATTGGCAAGAAGTGGTTTCAAGTCGGAAACGATGGAAAGTATAGCCCTCTATTCTTTCCAAAGCCTCCCTAGTTCTTTGCCTAGCAGTGGGACAGCATAGACCTTAAATATTTTCATAAAAAACATAGTACTAAATCTCACCTTACAAAGATCTTCCTATTGCGATACATTTCAAATCTGTTGGCCGATGTTCTTACATCAACCCCCATAATCTTGTATTGGTTCATTTTGATGCAACGTCTTTTGACTACCTACTCATATTATGCTGCAACAATTTTAGACACCCTGTTAGACGCTAATGTTATCATATTGCGCAAATGTCACTATACTCCGTTTGTTTAGGTAGTTAACTAAAGGTAAACAGTCTTGGTATGTCTTTTTATATTAAAGAGGTCGTATATAATATACACAAAGATTATTTAAATTTAGTTTATTAGCTAACATCGATTTAGGTAAATACCTATTTGCAAAGATTTTTACATACAATTTATAGACAACTTTTAGATAAAAAGACATGCCAAGATTGTTTACCTTTAGTTAACTACCTAAACCGACGGAGTATAGTAATTTTCTAGTAACCTTGACCGAATACTATTATCTTTGCCTCGTTATCAGATAATGGAAATATTTTGAAAAAGATTTGTTGTTACTCAATTAATTGCTGCAATTCATCTGATTAGATTATAATTATTATGCATGCAAACAAAATTAGGGCGAGGAATTCGGTCAAAAGCAAGATCTGATAATTTTGTTTAAATGAAAATGGGTTCTTTACTTGTTTTTTTTATTATGGATTGGCTTGACCACTATCTCACCTGATGGTAAGCGATGATGTAATGCCAAGTTCAAAAGGCATGATGGTGTTAGCTTCTTATATTCCTATTTTTCTTAAATTTCGTTTGAAATTTTCACCTCCAATATTTGAAAAGTAATTTTAATTTTAAACTTGGATATACAATTTTAAGTCTTTTTTTTATAAAATTCAACTTACCGAGGTACTTTTGTATAATTATATTACTATGGCGATGCAATGTTGAATGAATTACCACTTTTATTAAATTATCTGTTTGCTAGCTGAAAACATACTAGCTTTTTGTCTACCTATGTTTCTCATTTGACCTATACAAAATTTTTGCCCTCATGTAATAGATAGTAAGCCCGTTGCTATCGATCTAATCAAAATCTTGTAATAGCAAATACCACTCATGTACGCGATATATTTGCTTTCTTTCAGCCCATTAATAAGTTACCTGCAAAAAATCCCCCGGTGAGATAATACCGGCCATTGTGCACTTGTTTTATAAATGTTTATCCTGTGTTTTTTTTTTTAATATAAATTGATCTGAAGTGAATTAAATAAATGTTTTATCTGTATATCTGTCGAATTTATAATCGTGATATTTAGTAATTGCTATCTGATTATACCATTTACGACTAGATACGTTCCCTCGGGATATTTTTTGTTTATTCTTACGCAGGCAAAGCCACTAGTAAAAGCTAGTAACTAATAAAAAAACAGGTTTTATTAGTTTTAATCACCATTGCTCTCTGAACCGTGAAGGAAAACCTCGTGAGGAAACTATGATGTCCCAGAAGCTAAAGGAGATTGACAGGATGTGAACCAAGTGCTGCCCAGAATGAACACCTAGTGCATTTTGTACCTCAGGCCAATACTAATTAGTAAACAGATGATTGTGACATTTACCAACGCACACTGGGCCTGCATGGCAATTTACAGAGTTCCAACAAAGCCTAATCAATCCCTAATAATTCTCAATCAAAATAAAATGCAGCAAACGTATATCAAAATAACGAGGTTTCATATACCCATCTTTTGAACCCTAAAACATAACAACACGAATAAACTTCACCCACTTATGATTCATGTAATTATCTTGTCTAAATAAACACTAAACTTGAGACACAACATAGAAGAATTACAGAAGGCCTAATAAATACATTGAGGAAAATTTACGCACACTTAGACACGGTTCACGTACGGTACGATGCAAAATAGCATGGATACTTTAATGACTATTTTCGCTTGAACGTTTGGGTTCAAGTGTTCGAAAAATACTCGTTGCGTCATTTCTCGCTTCACACATGTTTTTTTCTGTACTATCCATGTAATTTTGTATCTGACTGTATGTATGAGTATGCACGATGGCGAGTGGTTTTATTGGACTGACATCTCGATGGTTTTCAATTGTTTCTAATTAGACATGAGTCCGGCTCGGTTTGTTATTGCCAGTCTCACCCCGGTAATCGAGTGTGACTCGGTAAAGAGAGTGACTGATACGAACAAGCGAAAACTAGCGGTCGATTCCGTTGACTCGAAACGGTTGGTATAATACCCAGCAAATACGTTGGCAAGTTTCGCGCATGGTGCACAAAACAGCCAATGAGCGAACAGGACGTAACGCAGTGCGGAGGCAAAAGTCGTCTAACGCACCAATCATAAACTACTATTATAATGCTGCACCAATCGCGCCCCGGATCGGCGCTACCTCGTACCCCGCGTCCCGCTTGACCACCAAATAGACCTTAAAAACGATTTCTGCGCATTGCCAAGTTATGTGCCGCCGGTTATAATTTTGATTGTTTTGTAGAACGGCAAGTCGATGCTTGACGCGATGGTTTATTTTAACGACTTTGATTCTTTCAATTTATTCAAACATTTTGGAACTGCTCATCGCTAAGTGCAAGCATATTCACCTTCGGCATTTGTTTGAGATCGGCGTACGAAGGCGTCTATTTATTTATTAAACTACATGCACAAAAAAGGTACACAGGCGGACTTAATGCCATAGGCATTCTCTACCAGTTAACCTAGGGTGGTGATCTAATGTGCGTCTATCTCTTTTCTCTTGTAGTATTGAACCGACCTTCTGTCTACATCTATTCTGTGTTTAAGATCTTTCTTTATCAGTCGAGTGTTCAGTGAAGGCGAATTATTATCAGTTAAACTACGTTGACCTTAATAATCTTTTGTAATTTTCAGGTATAAATGTTCTATTATGACGAGCAATTAACAGTAGTTGTAAATAGTTCGAGATGCTTAAGTTACTGTACACTTTGGCGTTCGTCAGTTATGTCGGTGAGTTGAAAATATTTTTAAAAATTAAAAACATTACAGTTTTTAGTAAAAATAATTATGACTTGATCACTTATGTAAAATCATGTTACGATTCACAAAAGCGGGATAGTAATCAAATATACGGGTGAAACCGCGGGGATAGCTAGTCATGTAAAAGGATATCAAAATTGTATAAACCTGCTTTTCGTTGAGGTCTAATTTTGTGAAAGTGTTTTGCTCTTTCTTTGAGTCAAACTCAAGACTATCAAAGTCCAAAATAGAGTCGACTAGTCGTGTGCTACTGAAGTAATCTGAAAATTGTAGATTTCGACAGTCAATACCATATTGATAATAATAGAAATGTTAATTTGTTTACAATCGGTGGACATGGTGAACGAAAAATTTTGTATAGCACAAGTGTTTATTTGGTACTAATTTAATATAACTAGACACTAGTAGATACTGTCTTTCTTCTGTTCATGAAAGAAAGGATTTAAGCTTTAAATGTTATCTATCGCTCAATATCTGCAATGCCGCATCTACGGTGGCCGGGAATCACCTTGCGACTCCTTATAGTCTATACCCTCTCCCTGACAAAACACCTGTTTCTGGTTGGGTCCAGGACGTGCGATCGACCAACGAGGAAGTTTAAGACTAAATGTCACACCGAAACGCGAAACTGCAAAGAGTCACTCAAAATGTAACTTTATTTTTTTACTACACGAAAAGTTTCACATTTCATTGTTAGGAGTCAGAATACGTTGCACTACGCAACGTAGCGCCGTGAGGCATTTCAATCTGAAATGTTGTTAATAAAGTTATATTTTGAGTAGCTCTTCTCATAGCGTCATTCACATAGCAACGCGTCGGTTTTGAATGTGAACTGACAGTAAGGATTTCGAAGCATTGGTTTTCGACCCAAATTTCTTCTTCTTCCTGCCCTTATCCCATATTACTGGGGTCGACGCAACACGTTTTTTTCTTCCATTCTGTCCTGTTACCCGTAATACTATAACTAACTTCCTTTTCTTTCATATCAGTCCTTACACAATCCATCCATCTTTTCTTTAGCCTCCCTCTTCCTCTCCATCCATAACTATTTTAGTAGCATTTTCGACTCAAACTCAAAACTAACAATTACTTTACAGTGTCAACACCCACGATAAAATCCTTAGAGGATCTGAAAATCGTTGGGGGAGAAGACATTGACATAACTGCAGCTCCATATCAGGTGTCCCTCGTGAGAGGAGGCAGGCATTCCTGTGGAGGGGCCATCGTCGCCAAGGACATAGTGGTCACAGCTGCTCATTGTATTAGTGGGTAAGTATTTTGTTTTTAGAATCGATAGGTTCGCGTTTGACCACCATGTAGT
This sequence comes from Mythimna separata, assembly GCA_030763345.1. NCBI lineage: Eukaryota > Metazoa > Arthropoda > Insecta > Lepidoptera > Noctuidae > Mythimna > Mythimna separata. Next base: position 5,575,943 of record CM061191.1, read on the forward strand.
TTTCTGACATTATTGCTGAACTGGACCTATTTGGCGCAACCGTGTGACACACAGTGTTTGTTAATTCATGAATCCCCGACCGGTCGCATGAGACTGCGCTGTTATTGTTTTACTAGGTTGTTAATTATTGTTAGTTTTATTTATGTTTTTTTTTTAATAAGTACCTAAATGTTTTTCTACACTGTGTGTATGTTTATGATGTTGGCTAACGATGGAAAACGTTTGCCTAGTAACCTGTTCTCTCTTGATTTTGTATAATACCTGGCATATACGATGCTAGCTTCTACCAGCTGTTCTCTGGCAACAAGACTTGTGGAGCTACATTAGCATTAGATCTCCATCCTCAAAGCCACGCGCCGCAGTTCTACGTACAGCCCAAGCGTCGCCAAGCTGTGCATCAATCTCATGTAGTTGCCGCTTAATTGTCTACTTTGTTCCTTAATGTTTCAAAATTCTTTCATCTTTTCTTCAGATCATACCCAGAAATGTACAAAGTCCGTGTAGGATCATCATACAGCCAAAAAGGTGGAGATTTGTACCCCGTTGGAGATTTACTTTGGCATCCCGACTTCAACTACTCTAAGATGGACAGTGATATTGCTATCCTGTGGCTTTCAAGGCCTTTGACGTTCAGTACCACAGTAGCTCCGGTAGAAATGATGGCGAGAAATGAAGAAATTAATGATGGAGAACTGACAGTTGTGACTGGATGGGGTAATCTTTTTGTAAGTAACATAGTCAGATATTATTATGTATGTTTGTATGTGAATGTTGGTTACTCCTTTATGATCAAACGGCTGAACGGATTTTGATTACTAGAAACTCAACTACTTATGTATGCTTATATGAATTTCTAGTTAAAAATTACCCAAGAAATATTACTCGGGGCTAAAAGCTCCTTGGTTCGATTCCAGGATATAGCCTACCCGTTTTTAATTTCATTCAAATATATTCATTTGTTTGAGTGGGACGGCGTAACAAAGCTACACACACATAATTTTACATATTAATTTTTTTACGGATAAAGATAATTTGTGCTTTCCTTTCTTGGCCCCTACTTTTCACACTTTTGACTAGGGAAAATTAATCCTGCGAAAATTGATTTACCTAATTGTGCTCGATTCTAACTGAATCAAATGTCAAACCAAAATGGTATTTTGGTAACACCGAAGGATCTAACCCGTTGATTTAAAACTCATTATAGTTTTCTGGGGATGTGTAACGGAGAGAAAAGGGATGATCGTCCAATCAGATAGCTATTATGTCTGGTGATCAACTGCCCTATAGATGATTTCGGGCTGTTGATCTATCTAAATGATTCGTAGTTCTTATTTGACGTCATAGATGTCGCTACATAGTATAGTAAGATATTTCATAAATTATATTGTAGGAAACTGGTGGAACCCCATCCAAGTTGCAAAGCGTAGCCGTGCCGAAGGTGAACGAGAGGGTATGCAGTGCTGCTTACCAGCCAGTATACAGCATCACACGCAACATGCTTTGTGCCGGAGCTAGCGAAGGTGGAAAGGATGCTTGCCAGGTAATGATCGTTTTATTGTTATTGGTGATAACTGTGATAAGTTCACGCTTGGCCAGTATCTCAGCTGATGCTAAACCATAATGGTGGACGATGAACCACGTTTGCCTAGAAGTAACTTATTCACTCTTGGCTACCAGGTTTTATAGCTACCAGGAAACAAAGACTCCGACAGGGCACACAGGGATTGAAAAGACTGAAAAAAAAATTGGTCAGTTTCCTCACGATCTTTTTCACCTTTTTGAGAGCAGTGGTGATGAAATAAAATACAGAAAGTAATGCGCCTGGCTAGTTTTGAACCTGCAACCTACAAGTTGTAAGTCGGGGCAGTTACCACTGGTCCACCACTGCTCTTTAGTACCAGGTGTGCTTAGTTTCAAACAAGATGTGGTTGTGCAAAATTGTGGAATAGTATATAATTTTCTCTTTCTTATGTCACAGGGCGACAGCGGCGGTCCTTTAGTCCACAATAACAAACTGGCTGGCATCGTATCCTGGGGTCTTGGATGCGCCAGACCCGACTACCCTGGAGTCTACGCCAAGATCTCCGCACTAAGGACCTGGATTGACAAGAGCATTTATCAATTGCGCTGGAAGCATAGTCTGTTCAGAACTGAAGAGGCTGTTTAATTTTAAGGAGGTGTTTTTTATTGGAAATAAGGGTTCTAGGCAAAGTGATTTTCTATCGGTGATAATTATAGTTACTGCAACCCTGAAATGCAGAGAGCAATTGATGGAACATGTCTATTAGTCATTAAAAGTATGCTACTCTAGTAGCGACATCTATGAAGTCACATAAGAAATCCTGCATTGTGTCATTAGAGTTCTCCGCGCAATTTGCACATATACTACAGCCCAAAATTTCCTATAGGGCAGTCCTCAGATTTGACAAAACATCTGTGTGGGTGGAGGGTCCTCGATTTTCAATGCAGGTTTGCGTAACTTAAGACTCTGTACAGTCTCATATTACTCTCTTTTGCTAAACTCAGAACGGGTGTCATTTAATAATTTCCCACCGAAAAATGAAATGGAATTGACCATTTAAATTGATACTACTAAATTGTATTTTCCAACAATTCGTCAATTCTTCAGCATACTTAGCAGTTAGTTAGTTGCCTGCAGATTTTGGAGAACAAAAAGCAGGAAAACAGACTTCATCTATGTAAAAGGAGAAACTGACTGACTGACATATCAACGCACATCCAAAACTACTGGGACTAGAAGTATGAAATTTTGCACAAGGTTTTCTTTTGTGACGTAAGCGAGCACTAAGAGAGGATTTTCAAAAATTTGCCCTCTATGAGAATGAAAAAGGTTAATATGGAGAAATCTGACTTTAGGAAAGTGAAGCCTCTGGTAGAAGCTAGTTACTGATAAAATTTCACTTTGTCCAGAACCTACGGTTCACTGTTTGAACCGTCTGTGATTTTATGTGTCTAAAATTATTATTGTGACTGTCTAGAAAATAGCAAATATAACAAGAAATGTACACATTATTATGCCTACTTATCTTGTGATTTTATTGAAATAGATTTACATGAAAATTGTTATTTATTATTGTTTTATTATTATCTTATAACTGCTACCTCGGCCCACACAATATCCTTATACATATAATACGAGTAAGTGGGCGGACAACATTTCATTCAGGCCAAATCATAAAATTACTACACAATATTATTTTATTGTTAGAAAAAGAGTCTAACATTTTTTTTAACCTTTAACCTCATGTATCTAAATCCAGGAAAAAATATTGTGTGAACAACAATTTTAATTCCTTTGAGAATAATCAAGTAACTTTTAGAAGAAAAAAATCAATGATGAAATAATTAAATTATTAATTTTTAATTGTAACTCATTACCTACTCAGTTTTGGTGATATAATGACAACATAAAATTGTTTAGTTTAGTACTATCCCACCTGATGGTTTTTTTTTTCTGGTAGGGGAATCATCAGAATGAGTTCTCCCGCTCTTGGGCGGAGCGGGAGGGCGTGTCAGACTCTTACTGACTAAACCCCTACCCCGTTTCTTCGTTGCCTTCGATCTGGGGGGGACTCGGTGTCAACCTTTAGAAATACCACGTGTTACTCCCAGAGGCTTCGGCCCTGCCGGGCCCCTACAGTTTGCTGACATCTCCTTGAGGCATGCGTGGAACAGAACGCGCCGTTGACGACTGGGCTCGGTCCAGATTATTTCCAGACTGCCGGACGGCGAGCTACCCAGTGCTCGCCGTCCGCAAACCCGCGCCTGCGGTGGTCGGAAATTGGGATTGGGATCTCGGCGGCGGCGGCGTGAGGACCGTTCCCTCACGCGCTTGCGGTCAGCAGCCTCCTTCACAAGCATTACTGCTTCGCAGAAGGGGGCGACCGCATGCCACCCCCCCTCGCTCCGGAGCATGGCCTGAACCAGGGCCCGGCATAAGAGGTCACCGCCCCCGATAGCCTCCACAAGGACAACGGCGGTGCTCCGCCCAAGCGGGGCACACTTCTACCGTGTGCTCCACCGTGTCCTCCGGGCGGTCCACACAGTGGCGACAGCCGTGTGTCCTCTCCTGCTTGATTCGATGCAGGAACCTCCCGAACTTACCGTGTCCGGTGAGGACCTGCGTTCGCCGTGACCTCTTTCCAACCACTCCTCAAAGAGGGGACTTACCGCCTCAATGACGGCGTGCCCAATCCCACCTGATGGTAAGCAATGATATACCCAACGATGGAGCACGCTTGCCTAGAAGTCACCTATTCACTCTTGACTTAAAGATCCATAAATTGTACTTAGCTATCAGGAAACAGACTCATGATGCATTGCCATTCTTGAGCTACATATACGCACAATAAAATTGTTCCTAAAATGTTTTGTACGAATGGGTGGGATGTTTACCATGGCCATGTAGCGGTGGCGCAACACTGTACATTGAGTGGTCCAATGATACTTACCTCTACTTCTATGATAATAAAGCACAAAATCAAGCAGACTATAAAAAAGTACATCCAATGCATACATTGAAAGACATAATCCGATCCCATATCCAAATGGATCGCTAGCAAACGAGGTAAAAAGTAATTCCCAGTTTCCAGCAACTCTTCAATCACCCTGGCCGGATTAACTCAATGTACTAACTTTCCAATTTCCTTCATCGATGATATGAGCAAAAGTTTTTTGATGGTGAAATGCAGTTTGGATCGAACCGTTGAACAGTTAGGATGCTTTTACAGACGTAATGTTAGAGATTACTAGGTAGTAAGAGGATGTGAAGAGCGGAGCGGAGGAGCTCGTGGCTAGATAATAACAACCGCACGGGTCGATCTCCAAGGTTAAGCAACGCTTGCCCAGGTTAGTCTGTGGATGGGTGAGCATGTTAACATAGCGAGTTTCCTCCGTGCCTCGGATAGCACGTTAAGCCGTAGGTCCCGGCTGTAATTTGTAGATCTTTGGCAGTCGTTACGGATAGTCAGAAGCCGGTAAATCTGACTCCAGTCTTGCCATGAAGTGCTGTGTTACCCCAGTTAATGGGTTGTGGAGGTCTGGTAGGCAGCCGCTCCTCGTAAAATACTGGTATTCAGCTAAACCCGGCTTGACTAAAGCCGACCCCAATATAGATGGGAAAAGGTTAGGCAGATGATGATGGTGAAGGGGATGTGAAGACGTGCTATCAAAATGTGTGATGATTTCCATTAAAAAGATGATGTATAACGTAGCTATAAAACGCGCGGTATGTTGTTGAGAAGTGCGGAAATGCGTAGCTTTTAAATGCTCGCGGGCGAAGACGACTAGTGGAGTGAGCACCTCGCACACATTTGCTGCTTACGTCCCTTGCATAATATCTTTCGTATTTCTGTTAGTAAAACGAGAAATAAAACCTTCCCGGTTTTGGCTTCGCAAGCCCTTTTCTAGGAAAGCTAAACTAGGCAAGACGAAGCGAATGAAGCCGCGAAAATATCGGGTGTACCGCAGTGAATTAAATTATACCCATTATCAATAAAATATACGTAAAATTTACTATTTAGTATCTAGTTCTAAAAAATCTATACCTCCTTCAGAACAAAATTATTTCAAAATAACTATATTAACAATAACGGCAGGGTTGTTTTACTTCTCAGAAATTTTCCAACTGATGAAGTGTTTTTTCTACTTGAGGTACTTTCTAGGTACAATTTGCTGTAGTACGTACTTATATTTTATGAATAACGGCTACATAATGAAATATTATAGAACACTAGTAGTAGAATTGTATCTGAATTGTCGATCATTGGCTTCATCAATGTTGATTTTGACAAGTTAACAATACCAAACTACACAATTATGAAGCAAATGATCGACGATTCAGGTAGAATTCTAATAGCAGACTTGTGGTCTAGCCATTTTGACTCTTACGAATGAAGTGATCCTACTGAAAGATTTTCCTCACACACCGCCTAGTTACCTCTCCAGTCTCAGTTGAAAAAGCACCCTTACCGTTCACTAGTCCTTTTAAAAAACTTCTCTTTTGAACAGAGCTCCAATAGTTACTCTTTTAATTCCACCCATTCTGCAAGGTTGAAAGGCTAGCGATACGTTGTAAAAGGCTCCGCTTTAAGTAACTGGACAGGAAGCTAAAATATACGTGGTTGCTACGGTTTGGAGAATAATTGAAGCCACATTTCTCAGTGGAAAAGTTACTGTAGTTTATATTAGGCTTTTTTCGTAAAAGAAAAACACTAAAGGAGTTTCAGTTTTATAGGTATTATAAAAGAAAAGTTAAAAGGAATAATAAATGGATAGAGTGAAAGAAGGCATTGGTAATTTTAAACTAGCTTCTGTCTGTGGCTTCGGCCAGGTGATAGTAGAAAATAATCTCTAGGGAACCTGTTGCCATGATAGAAAATATTCCATGTGCTGTTACAGGAACATGTATGCCGATTTCACTCCGATCCATGCCGTTTGAATATCAAAGAGTTACAAACTTGCAGATTACACACATTACGTACAAACTTTCGCATTTTTTAATTATTAGTGTGTAATAATTTGGAAGGGACTAAATTTTGAAACTTATCGCTATTTCGCCTATTCTGCTCATAAATACCTATACAACGATTTAACAAATTAGCTATAGTTGGAAAGTGGGCCCAGATTTCATAGAAACCCTGGCTTCATTCCTTATTTTGTTTTAACTATGGCGATCCTACGCCTACAAAATATGACTGCGCAATATCACGAATTATGAAAAAATATTTTTAGTGTCGCAAAGATGGGTCGGATACATGTAAGCAATTTATAGTTATAGGGTGGGTACTTAGAAAAAAGCTTTTACTGATGTTTCTTACGTCAGCAAAAGTATCACATGCTTGCACCAAATGGGAAAGTCATATTTTTCTATGCTATTTGTACTTCTAAAATCTATTTCTATTTAAATAAATCTATTTATATGAATGATACTTTGACCAGGCGAGCGTGTTTGTATGCGATTGTGCACTGATTTGATACCATAATCATCATTAATAACATGATTATAATATACTGTATTTAACATCTTACACGTGTGCACTTTTTTATCCACTTGATTATAATTATAATTTTTTACTGATAAGGTTGCCAACCTTGACTTCGAGTGAACTTAACCAATATAAATTGTACTCATACCACAAACTCGATGAAGTTATCCGCAAGAGAATCAAAGCTACGGGCACTAGGGTAGGGCACATTGCTCGAAGAACGAAACGAAAGGTTCTGGAGTGGTGCCCCTGTACCGGAAGACGCAGCGTTGGAAGACCCTGCACAAGGTAGGATGATGACCTCGTGAGCGTCACAGGAATCCGATGGATGTGAGACGCACAGGACCGGTCGTTGTGTTGACGATTTGGGGAGGCCTATGCCCAGCAGTGGACGTGTTAGACTGAAATGAAGATGACTGTAAACTCTGCTTAATTTAGGACTACTTAGATAGCGTTGCGAAACTTTCAGAAAATATCATTACCCGTATTATGACAATATATCGCTTTATATCTTCACCTGAAGTGCGAACAACGTTGTGTTTTTCCAACTAATTCGATTAAGGCACTGTTATAAATTGGCAATTTTATCCCAAATATGATCTAATTGTGTTAACTCACGTCGAAACGAAACACAACACGAGATGAAAGGGTAATAATATTACAACAGTTTATGATTGCATTTTTTTGCCGATACCATAAGGAACCCATTGCTTTCGTGGCGTCATGATAGAATAATATCATTATGATGACGAAGCAAGTTGGTTATCAAAATTTAACAGACGACCTTCGTTTGCTTACGTAATAATAAAAATTACACATCTTTGTGAAATACTAGTGTAATATTTATAATCTACCTGTCTGTTAGTATGGCAAAACAAGTTGATAAAAATACGGCATTGATTTTTTTTGTATAATATATATATTTATTAGAGGATAATATTATAAGAGTAATTAGATTAGATAACTTCTAAATAGCAAGTCACAAGTGGTTATTGTGAGCGTTTACACGAGTAGTTTGATAAACTAATATTACGAAATTATAGGTACATTAATTAAGACGGAAGTGGCCTATGCCTGCGATAAAGATGCAAAAAAGAAAAAAACTGGCCAATCGCGAGTCGGACGCGCTCACAAAGAGTTCCGTACTCTCAATTGCTAGAATGGATGGATGGGTGACCATCTTAACATAGCGAGTTTCCTCCGTGCCTCGGAAAGCACGTTAAGCCGTTGGTCCCGGCTGTCATTTGTAGATCTTTGGCAGTCGTTACGGATAGTCAGAAGCCAGTAAAACTGACTCCAGTCTTGCCATGAAGTACCGTATTACCCCAGTTAATGGGTTGTGGATGTCTAAAAGGCAGCCGCTCCTCGTAAAATACTGGTATTCAGCTAAATCCGGCTTGACTGGAAGCCGACCCCAATATAGCTGGGAAAAGGCTAGGCAGATGATGACTCTCAGTTACTAGAAATGGCAAAAAATCACGTTTGTTGTTGCACTTAAATATTTATTTTATTCTGTTTTTAGTATTTGATATTATAGCGGCAACAGAAGTACATTATGTGTGAAAATTTCAACTGTCACAGCTATCAAGGTTCATGAGATATATCCTGATGGTAGACGGAAAGACAAATAGACGGATGGTCATTAATAGTAATGTCCTTTGAGTACAGAACCTCAAAAATGGAAAAAAAAAGAATAAAAATGGAGAAAAAGGAATGAAAAAAAGATTTTACGTGACAACGTCTTTTTCTCGGTAGAATATTTATTGATATGAATATAATTAAATTGCACAATAGGAACAAGGAATTGAATGAAAATAAGAATTGCACAAATTTTAACTATAGAAATATATTTTGTTTACTAAAATTCTCTAGTGCTGCGCGCGCGGCAGACCGATCATAGTTGAGTGGGAGAGAGACGCAAGGCATTCGGCGGGCCTCTCTCTCGTTCGGTGACTCATCGTAACGTTACCGAGCGTTACACTTTTTCATAAGTGACTCCCAGCCGCAACCTAATTTAAGACGTTGTCACGTCAAAAAGTTAAGTAAAAATTGAATTAAAGAGAAAGAGAGAGAGTAGAGTTAGCTTAAGTAAAGTAAAGTTTATTCTATTCTTAACAGAAAGCAGATGTTAAGGTATTAGAATCTACTAGGTACTTATTTTTTTCCGATAAACCCTAGGTTTAAATAATATGAAACCAGTTTTTCAAACACTTTGTTGACACTTCACGTGGCCCAAGGGCAAAGGATAAGCTTTGCCATATATCGTATAAAGCAGCCAGTCCCTTAAGGACCTTAACAGTTGATAGCGATACAGACGAGATTTTTATTTTAGTTTAATTATACTTATCTTATGAGGAGCTCGTGGCTAGATAATAACAGCCGCACAGGTCGATCTTCAAGGTTAAGCAACGCTTGCCTAGGTTGGTCTGTGGATGGGTGACCGTCTTAACATAACGAGTTTCCTCCGTGCCTCGGAAAGCACGTTAAGCCGTTGGTCCCGGCTGTCATTTGGAGATCTTTGGCAGTCGTTACGGATAGTCAGAAGCCAGTAAATCTGACTCCAGTCTTGCCATGAAGTACCGTGTTACCCCAGTTAATGGGTTGTGGAGATCTGGTAGGCAGCCGCTCCTCGTAAAATACTGGTATTCAGCTAAATCCGGCTTGACTGGAAGCCGACCCCAATATAGTTGGGAAAAGGTTAGGCAGATGATGTAATTATACTTATAAAAAATAGTAAATCTAAAAAAAGAAAAGTAAATATTTTAATTAAGAAAAATATTTAATTAATTTATCAGTATACATAATTAAGAAATTTTATCTAATACAGCTGTTATATAAATGAGTGAACGTGTACGATTGTTTTTCATAACAGTCTGAGACGTCGTTATAAAATGTCGGCATCGATAGCCTTGTTGTTATTTATAACTTTATCAGTGGCGTCCAACGATGCAGCTAAAATACTAGCGTTCTTTCCACTTCCGTCTATCAGCCATCAAGTGGTATTCCGTCCTTTAACTCGAGAACTGGCTAGAAGAGGACATGAAGTTACCGTCATCACAACAGATCCCGAATTTCCAAATGGAAATGCGCCAGCTAATCTCACAGAAATTGATGTCCACGACTTTTCTTACGAGAACTGGAGAACGTTGTATAAATACACGTCTACAGGCGATAATGACTTGACTTTGCAAATGAGAATGGCGTTTCATATGATAGCGAAGCTAGTTGAGTTGCAAATGAATGTGGAAGCGGTGCAAAACATTATCAAGAAAGAGAAGATTGATCTACTGTTGCTAGAAGCTTGTGTAAGACCTGCTTTACTTCTGTCACATGTTATACCAGCGCCAGTGATTCAAATATCATCTCTTGGTCCCATGAAGTTCAATGTTGACACTATAGGATCGATATGGCATCCTCTGTTGTATCCCGATGCTATAAATCAACGTTTGTACAATCTGTCGAACTGGGAAAAGATAATGGAAGTGTGGAAGTTTTATAAGCTGCAAAGTGTGCAAGATGAGGTGGAAGCTGCAGAAAATGTGATGGCCAAAAGAATGTTTGGGCCAAATGCGCCGACTATGAATGATTTGAAGAAAAATGTTGATATGCTGTTCTTGAATACTTATCCTACATGGGAAAATAATCGTCCAGTGCCACCAAGTGTTGTGTATATGGGTGGATTACATCAAAAACCGGCAAAAGATTTACCAACGGTAAGTATGTTTTATGTAATAGTCATTTATTTGATTCCAACATTTATTATCTTCTTGCCCTTGACCTATTTCACTTGAGCTCAGCAGACCATTTCATTCTTATATTTCGTCCCATTAACCGTCACGCTATCACTGACCCACTACTTCGACCTGTAGTCTGATTCACGTAAATTCAAACAAGTCAACTATCGTTTAATTTTTATAGTCGTCCGATCGAAATCCTACCCAAAATCGGTATCCACGTGTTTCTTGAAGTGATTCGATAGAACGACAATTCCATTGGATTGAAACTAAAAGATCTATCAACGGCTTATTGCCAGCTATATTTAATAAACCAACCATTAAACCATTATGTATGCTACCTACCAGGATAATTATTGACATAGCTGAATACGCGTCAATGACACTTCGATCGAACTTTAAAGTCAAGCTTGATTGATAGATGTGCAAACGATAATGGTCTAAATGACTAAGTCGCTGCAGTATCGTTACAGTTTACAGAATTGGGCTACTGAAGGAAAAGGTTTTTCATAAAATCGTTCCTCAGATAATCCATATCTTTTCTTAAACCTGTTTTACTTGAGCTCAGCAGACCATTTCATTTTTATATTTCTTTTTATTAACCGTCACGCTATTTATTACTGACCCCTCATTTATAATATCATTCCTCGTTAACTGCCTCGTTGGTCTAGTGGTCGCAAGAGCGACTGCGGAGCAAGGGGTCCTGGGTTCGATTCCCGGGTCGGGCAAAAAGTGCTATTGGGTTTTTCCATTAGGAATTATTCTGCAGCTGCCTGGAGTTTGGAAGTTGGTGGTGTGATACCCCCGTGCCTCGGAAAGCACGTAAAGCCGTTGGTCCTGCGCCTGATCTCTCTCCGGTCGTGTCGGATTGCCGTCCCATCGGGCTATGAGAGTAAAGGAACAGAGAGTGCACCTGTGTTTGCGCACACACTTGTGCACTATAATATCTCCTGCGTACTTGGCTGATCTCTGTTGAGATTGGCCACCGTGATCGGAATTCGGTCGGGGGAGTATTATTATTATTATTAATATCATTCCTCAAATAATCGGTATCTTATTTTCTCTTAACCCTAGATAAAACCTGTTTGTCATTATTTCCTTTTGTTACCACCAAAAATATTGTTTATTTACATACTTATTTTCGTTATTTCTTTTCCTATAAAAATATGCACTTTTTTAAAACTAACACAAACAATCATTGAAAAAAATATTTACAGGAACTCAAAAGTTATCTGGACTCTTCAAAGAACGGTGTGATATATATCAGCTTTGGCACCAACGTACAACCTTCACTGCTTCCTCGAGATAGGGTAGAAGTGATGTCCAAAGTCTTCTCTGAGTTACCTTACGATGTATTGTGGAAATGGGACACAGATGATCTTCCAGGACGCTCTAAAAACATCAGGATATCGAAATGGCTGCCGCAGTCAGATCTTTTAAGTAAGCGAAATATTTGATATTTTTGGAATAATATTTTTATAGAAACTGAACAAGCTAACGTGGGAGTGGGCTACCATGTCACTCGAATACAAGCAAACGGATGGGCGAGAATTGTCATTCACTGGACACCTCAGGGATGGCGACGCCGTCGAGGGTGAACACGGCGAAGGTGGTACGACGATCTGATCGTGTTCGCGGGACGAACTTGGCTAGAGATGGCCCAAGACAGAGAGATTTGGAAGGAGAAAGGAGAGGCCTTTGCCCAGCAGTGGGACATAAACTAGGCTATCAAAAAACAGGAACTGAACATAGAGATCGGAGCATGAATTAAATTCCCTATCCGACTGCAAAGTGTAACATGAAAGAAGCATTTATTAACTGTGGATGCAACATGCACACGAACCGAATATGTACCTACTCATATAGTTGAAATGCTCTGTTCGTGGGCGTATTGCGCACAGTTTGCGCGCGTAGTGTAGAATTCTGTTACACTGCATGTTACATTACAGCAGTCTATCATCATCATCTGCCTAGCCTTTTCCCAACTATATTGGGGTCGGCTTCCAGTCAAGCCGGATTTAGCTGAATACCAGTATTTTACGAGGAGCGGCTGCCTACCAGACCTCCACAACCCATTAACTGGGGTAATACGGTACTTCATGGCAAGACTGGAGTCAAATTTACTGGCTTCTGACTATCCGTAACGACTGCCAAAGATCTACAAATGACAGCCGGGACCCACGGCTTAACGTGCTTTCCGAGGCACGGAGGAAACTCGTTATGTTAAGATGGTCACCCATCCACAGACCAACCTAGGCAAGCGTTGCTTAACCTTGAAGATCGACCTGTGCGGCTGTTATTATCTAGCCACGAGCTCCTCCACATTACAGCAGTCTATATTCGACTTTATTTTGTCTCTTTCTGAAGAGTAGTCAATTCTGTGACGATATTACTCGATCCATTACTCTACCTCAATGGAACTAACCTATCTTTTAAATTAGCATACTCGTATTTACTCTGAGCATTGGTTTATCACAGTCTTCCAGACGAACTAAGTAAAACATTAATTCTTTCAGGACATCCAAAGATAAAAGTGTTCATAACACAATGTGGTCTACAATCAACGGACGAGGCCATCACTGCAGGAGTACCTCTGATTGGTGTACCAATGTTGGGCGATCAGTGGTACAATGCTGAAAAGTATGTGCACCATAAGATTGGAGTCAAACTTAATCTACCAACGATGACGGGGGAAGATTTTAGGAATGCTATTGATACTGTCATTGGTGATGAAAGGTGCGTAAATGGTCTTTTTATCTCTCTTATTTGTCTTTATAGCCAGTTTTTTTATGCCATTGTTAAGAAGGAAAGTGGGAGACTTTTGCTTTAGTCACTACTAAAGCAAACGGTTGTATCTCACTAGATACAAGGTATTTTTTTACGTACGCCCTTTACCGGTAAATCCGGTTCTGTTCCTGTATTTTCGCAAAAATTTATCAAAATTCTGTGGCTACTTGGTTTGATACGTATTTGTTTTTTGTAGTTTGATAAAATACTGTTTATATTAAAAACCATTTAACAATATCGTCTAAAACAGTTTAGTCCTGTTATGCCTGTGAAATTTGGTTAAGTTTTATTATGATCCATTCTCGGACTTCATTTTGATAGACATCAAAATAGATAAAATTACTGCGGACCTTGCTCCCCAACATTGTAATAATTGAACATAGTCCTAATTTTTTTTTACTTTCTAGCTATCGTCACAATATAAAGAAACTTGGCAGTACGATGCGTGATCAGCCTGAATCTGCTCTGGAGCGCGCCGTGTGGTGGACGGAGCACGTACTGCGTCACGGCGGAGCGAGACATCTGCGATCACCCGCCGCCAACATGTCATGGGCAGAGTACCTAGAACTAGAACTAGTACTTACCTTGTTAGCTATAGTTTTAGGTTTAGTTCTAATTTTATCTTTTGTTTTATATACATTATGCAAGTATTTTGGTTCTAGTACAGGTAAAAAATTAAAAGCGCATTGATGTAAATTTTTAGAATATCTAGGATTAGAAGCATGAGATTATACGATTTTAAACGCATACTTCGTAGTATGCGTTTAAAATCGCTCTATTCTCAATATCTTCTTTCTTACTCGTGTAAGAAAGAAGATATTGAGATATAATGCTCTGATGAAGGTCATTAAATTCATTGTTTGTGTGTGTATAAATTCTAATTTTATTTATATAAATTATTATAAATATGATGATATGGAGCGGTTTTTTTGTGCATGTGGCACCTAACCTATAATTGTTACCCTAGTCATTAAGTCAAAAATGCAAAATATAGTGTAAAAAATTTTAGTTAACCGAAATATATCAATAAGTTCCATATGGAACTTAAAATTATTCTGAAGAAAATTTCTAAATTCTCGTATGTGTTCAATACAGGAACTGTGATAATTGTCTGTAAAGTTTTTATACAAATATATAAAATTTTATTTATAAAATAAAACGACTAAAAAATGTATACTTAGTATTTCTTTTTAAAAGTGAAAGACCAAAAAATTGCATATCCACTTCTTCTTCTTAGCGTGTCGATGGCAAAACCAGTCAGATACTTTGCCTGGCCCAGTACTCGGCCACGGCAATGCCGTCCACTGATGCTGTCATTAGGTCCTCGCGAGAACAAGCAACAGGGCATGTGGTGCAGGATGGAAGATGGGACATGGTTTATGGAGAGACGCCGCACAAACACTGAAGATCAGAACCGTCCGAGAACCCCCATCTGTGGAGATTGTCTTTACTACGGCCAACCTGGGTGCGGAGTCTGTTTAGGGTTTTCCAGGTTGGCCAAGGCGACTCGTGTCCAGGAGCGAGACTCTCCGACGGCTCGATAAATCATAAGGAGGTCCAAACTTCTCCCGCCAGAGGTCACACCTCTCCGAGGAGGGGCCAGTTTGAGATGGGCTCACGCTTGCAACAAAACTTTTGCGACTCTTAAGTCTCAAGGGCACCGAGCTGTGATTGTACATTGGATGGCGAGGGTTGTTTTATATCCACTCATCAGACTATGCAGTTGGTTACATTAAATTAGTTATAGAAATAAAATATCTATGACTTCACATAAGATTTACAAATCCTGCATATCTCAATGAAAGTTCTCCGCGCGATACAACAGCCCAAAATCAGCTATTGGGTAGTTGCCTACCAGTCTGGTAGTACCAGATGTAACACCCGTCTGATTGGAGGATCCTCCCTTTTCAACTGATGTATGTGGGATTTTACTCTCTGTTCCACATACCTCCAGTTCTTCCTAAAGTTGTCCTGTGCGCTAAGACGACCACTGATTATACAGACTGTACACTTAGTTTTTGTAAATATTTATCCTGTTCAGATTAATACATTTATAAATAAATCTGCCATAATATTTTAGTTATTGTATGCAGTCGAGTTTTTGATATTTTATTTCTTAACCTATCAATACCCGCGAAACGAGACACAATAGTAAGACAATAACAGCGCGGTCCTATGAGACCGGTCGGGGATTCATGAATTAACCTTCATCAATTGTTATAATTTTATCCTTATCTTTACAGAGCTTGAAATACGCGTGAAAACTGTATATTGTTTAAATAATAATTAATTAGGCAAGCAACTATAAGTTTTACTTACTGCTTTCCTTAATGTTTGGTTATATTAATTTATATGAAATTAATTTATTATTTGTTTTCACTGAAGAGTTATTAAGTATTATAATACAAATATGTTTTACAAACAGTTTGGGATGTTAATAAAAATCGGAATCATCATCATCTCCTTCGCCTTTTTTCAACTGGCTCGATGTCGACTTTCAGTCTTACTAGTTATGGCTGAACTGAAGCAGGCCACTACCTATCAGACTTTCACAACCTAGTTACTCATCATCTGCCTAGCCTTTTCCCAACTATATTGGGGTCGGCTTCCAGTCAAGCCGGATTTAGCTAAATACCAGTATTTTACGAGGAGCGGCTGCCTACCAGACCTCCACAACCCATTAACTGGGGTAATACGGTATTTCATGGCAAGACTGGAGTCAGATTTACTGGCTTCTGACTATCCGTAACGACTACCAAAGATCTACAAATGACAGCCGGGACCTACGGCTTAACGTGCTTTCCGAGGCACGGAGGAAACTCGTTATGTTAAGATGGTCACCCATCCACAGACCAACCTAGGCAAGCGTTGCTTAACCTTGAAGATCGACCTGAGCGGCTGTTATTATCTAGCCACGAGCTCCTCTCAACCTAGTTACTAAGCAACATGATACTCCTTGGATAGACTCATGGTCAAACTTTTAGGCGTTCAGTGACGACTGGTAAAGACCTACGAATGAAAACTAGGCCCAACGACTTTACATGCTTTCAAATACACAGGGTGTCAATTATAAAAAAATCTTAATATGATATTTATAAATGCATGACTATGTATATTTTTCTTGTTTTTACTTTTATCTTTTAGTCAGAAAATTTTTATTAAATTTTACTCTGTCAAAAACCACTACACTTAAAAAAAAATGCAAGAAAATATACCTGTAAAAATGTTCCATTTCTTTATAATATTAGTTTCGCATTAGTACGAACAATTTGATATGGAATAAACAAATAATATCATAATCATTTAAGCTAATAAGGCAGTACTAAAATGTTCGGCCTGGCAGCATTATTGTTGCTAACACTCTTTATATCGTCAAACGATGCTGCAAGAATACTGGGATATTTCCCAGTTCCATCCTTCAGCCATCAAGTTGTGTTTCGTGTCCTAACTCAAGAACTTGCCAGGCGAGGACACGAAGTAACAGTCATCACGACAGACCCCGCCTTCCCAAATGGTGGTACACCAGCTAATCTGACAGAAATTGATGTTCACGACTTGTCATACGAGAACTGGAAAATATTTCGTGAAGTTGGTTCTACAGGAGAAAAAGATTTAATCTTTCAAATACGATTAGCGTCAGAAATAATGTTGAAGATCATTGAAATGCAGCTAAAGGTAGATAAAGTGAAAAAAATATTAAAAGAAGAAAAATTTGATTTGGTATTGTTGGAAGCTTGCGCTAGACCTGCTATAATGTTGTCACATGTTTTTAAAGCACCCGTGATTCAAATATCGTCGTTAGGACCATGTACCTTTAATGTAGAAACTGTAGGATCAGCGTGGCACCCTTTACTGTACCCAACTCTTCTGAGTAAGCGACTACACAATTTAACAAAATGGGAGAAGTTAGTGGAGCTGTGGAATTTTTATAAAACAGAAAGTGCGTTAAATGAATACCGAGATGCGGAAAATGAACTGGCTAAAAGCTTGTTCGGACCAAGTGTGCCTCCTATAAATGAATTAAATAATAACGTTGCTATGCTATTTTTGAACATTCATCCGATTTGGGAAGGAAATCGTCCAGTGCCTCCTAGTGTTATATACATGAGAGGATTACATCAGCTACCTGTGAAAAAATTGCCAACGGTAAGATATGACCTAAAATTGTTTTTGCAGTCGATAATAAATCAAGATTATGCCCTTTAAACACTCATCTATACTACAGATCAGGTTTCCAGAATTTGTATTATAGCTATTTTTTGAGTTCCTTCTTCTTCCTGCCCTTATTCCATATTACTTGGGGTCGGCGCAACATGTTTTTTCTTTCATATCACTCCTCACACAATCCATCCATCTTTTCTTTTGTCTCCCTCTTCCTCTCCATCATATTTTTTGAGTGTGTTTGTAGTATATTTTTTAAAGTGTGATGTGTGTGTCAGTGATGCCATCGTTGATTTTGAAGGACACTAGTTTATTATTAATCCTATTATTAATGGTGATTCCAGGAACTCCAAACTTATCTTGACTCATCCAAATTCGGCATTATCTACATTAGCTTTGGTACAAATGTCCAGACTTCAATGCTTCCCCTAGAAAGAGTACGATTGATGGTAAAAGTCTTGTCAGAGTTACCATACGACGTATTGTGGAAATGGGACCAGGATGAACTGCCAGAACGCTCCAAGAATATTAGGATATCTAAATGGTTGCCTCAATCAGATCTTTTAAGTAAGTATTAAAATTTAAAGCATATATAACATGTAAAAATTGCTAACTGTAATTCATATAAATGTATATAAAAGGAAAAACTGACTGACATATCAACGCACAGCTGAAACTACGAAGCCTAGGAGTGTGACATTTTGCACAAAGTTTCCTTCCATGACGTAGATGAGTACTAAAAGATGATTTCCCAAAATTCACCCCAAAGAAGAGAAAAAAGGGGTTGACAGTTTGTATAGAGATACAATCTTTTACGCGTGTGAAGCCACTGGCAGAAGATGGTATGATAATAAAACAGCATTTTTCTATTTTACTAAAAGACTGTTGCTGTAACAAAATTGGTAGGTCTGAAACTTAAACATATTATTATAATAGCTATTTTACTATTACTGATGAGTAAACCTGTCTCATTCAATCGTTGCGCTGTTTATGACAGTTTGATAGAAAAACTTCTAACAGACGAAACTACTAGATGTATTTAATTTTTTAGGACATCCTAAGATCAAACTATTCATAACACAAGGTGGACTTCAATCAACCGACGAAGCTATCACAGCAAGAGTACCACTGATTGGTATACCAATGTTGGGAGATCAGTGGTACAATGTTGAAAAATATGAACATTTTGGCATTGGTGTAAAGTTAGATTTGCTTTCGATGTCTGAGGAAGAATTTAAAAAGGCAATTACTACTGTAATTGGTGATAAAAGGTTGGTATTTGCGTCTTGCCTCTGATGAAGGCTACCTTGAAGTAAAGCTGTATAGAAAGTTTCCATTTAAATCATTTTTGAGAGTATATGGAATAGAGAGTAAACTGTATCTCCGTTGAAAAGGGAGAATCCTCCGACTAGACGAATGTTATATCTGATGGGCAACAGCCTGATAAATCTAGTCATATCCCATGGAAAACTTTAATTGCGCGACGAAGAATTTGTAGCTCTTATGTGACACTAACACTATACATGTCGCTTCCATTTTTGTACATGATTCATGGAAGAATATGGTATTTTATTTAAAAAAGTATTTTAAATTTTTCAGCTATCATCACAACATAGTGAAACTTGGTAACATGATGCGAGACCAGCCACAGCCTCCACTGGAGCGAGCAGTATGGTGGACGGAGCACGTGCTTCGTCACAGCGGAGCAAAGCACTTGCGCGCGTCCTCTGCCAACATGACATGGGCGCAATACTTGGAATTACAACTAGTGTTTACTCTGCTAGCAATTACTATGGGCTTCTTTGTTCTTTTATTTTTTGTTTTGAAGTGCTTGTGGAACCATTTAAAGTTACATGTGGAACAATATAAACTGAAGGTGAATTGAGATGAAATGTTCCAGTAATGTCATGCCATTCAAATTAAATTCATTTTTCAATAAAATTGTCATGTTTTAATTAATATTAATTATTGTGAAATTAAATTACCCTTCTATTACTGTCCTTTTAATTAAAAGATAATTTTAATTCAGGATATAAAAAAGTTAATTGAATAAATCGAATGCTATATTCTATTTTAAGATATTTTATCAAACAAACAAAAGATAGTGCTTAAATGCTGCTCTTTTTTTCTTGCTTTAAATTTAATAATGGGTATACACATAAAACTCTGATAATATTATAGGTCTACGAAGATAAAATTTTGCTAATAGGAAGTAATAATAATATATGAATCTAATAATATCTTATCTCAGATAATTTTTTTTGTTCGTGTGATTTCATGAGTTTCATTGCGTACGATCATGAATAAAAACGTAAATCTATGAATAAAACGTCCCACAATCTCATTACATGTGTGTAGTTTTATCGAATCAAGTCGGTAGACAAATAATTTCAATAGTCACACACAGCAATCTGTTAAGCACGCACGAATATGTACGCGCCGGTGGTTTTGTTATTATCAATATTATCTATAACCTCGAACGAAGCTGCGCGAATACTGGCCCTATTCCCAGTTCCATCTATAAGCCACCAAGTAGTGTTTCGCCCTCTAACTCAAGAACTCGCCAGGCGAGGACATGAAGTCACAGTCATCACACCAGATCCAGCCTTCCCCAAAGGAGAAACCCCTGAAAACCTCACAGAAATCGATGTTCATGACTTTTCTTACGAAACCTGGAATACGCTATATGATTTCATAACTGAAGATAGTGATTTAATTTTTCAAATGAGGTTGGCGTACGAAACGATAGTGAAGATTGTGGAAATGCAACTGAATGTAGATCAAGTGAAGAAGATAATCAAAGAAGAAAAGTTTGATTTGTTACTGTTAGAAGCTTGCGCAAGACCTGCATTGCTGCTCTCACATATGGTTAAGGCACCCGTAATTTTAGTGTCTTCTTTCGGTTCCATGAGTTTTAATACGCAAACTATGGGATCCGCCTGGCATCCCTTATTGTATCCAGATACTCTAAGTCAGCGTTTGTACAATTTGACAAATTGGGAAAATGTGGTGGAATTGTGGAATTTTCATAAACTAGAAAATGTCATGGACAAAGTTGAAGATGCCGAAAATGAATTGGCCAAAAGAATGTTTGGGAAAAATGCACCGACTATAAGTGAATTAAAAAATAATGTTGACATGCTGTTTTTAAATGTTAATCCTATTTGGGAAGGGAATCGACCAGTGCCTCCTAGTGTAATTTACATGGGAGGATTACATCAAAAGCCAGTGAAAGAATTACCAATGGTGAGTATGGGCAGGATATTCTGCTTATATTTTGCTCTGTATCGAGTACTTATTTTAAATTTTTCTGTCAAATTTTCAATTGCAGGATCTTAAAATGTATTTAGACTCCTCAAAACATGGTGTAATATATCTGAGCTTTGGAACAAATGTCCTGCCTTCCCTACTGCCAGTAGAGAAGGTTGAAATGATCGCCAAAGTTTTTTCTCAACTACCATACGATGTACTGTGGAAGTGGAATGATGATGAACTTCCAGGACGCTCTGAGAATATCAGAATATCAAAATGGCTGCCACAGTCAGACCTTTTAAGTAAGTCATTATAATCGCAAAATGGTTGATAACTAGGAGCTAAATAATGAAAATATTAATAAATTAAATGAATATTAACTTATAGGACATCCGAATATCAAGTTATTTGTAACACAAGGAGGTTTACAATCAACAGACGAAGCAATTACGGCAGGAGTACCGCTGGTTGGTATTCCAGTTTTGGGTGATCAATGGTACAATACTGAAAAATATGAATATCATAAAATTGGACGTAAACTTGATCTGATCACAATGACTGAGGAAGAATTTAAGACTGCTGTTACTTCTGTTATTGGTGATGAAAGGTGGGTTGTTGTTATCATAATCAGTCTTGAATTTCTTTAAGTATTGATTGTATGCTTTATCAAGTTTAAATGATCAAACACAAACGAGTGCCATGTTGCCAACGGTAAAGATAACTGCAGCCGTCGTCACGACAACGCCAGTAGCTGTTGACGCTTGACCGTTGACTGCGGTAGCTGTCGTATGTGTAAAGTGTCACTTTAACGCCCATTTTCAATAAGCTACCTATCTAAAGTTGCAGCTATTAAAGATGAACAAATCTATCCTTTTGCCCTTACTTGCTTTCCTATAACCTACCGACGATAAGCATTTCCTACCAAAAGTTGTGACATTGACAACTAGAATCTACAGTTTATCGGAGATTATAGAGAACTTCTCTGTTATTGAAAACGGGCGTAAGACGACGACTGCCGCCATCCCGTGTTGTCGGCTGTAATTACCTCTACCGATGCGGTTATCAACATGCTGCTCGTGTGTATGAGCTCTTAGGTACCGTTTAATGATTTATCATTTTATGATTAACAGCTATCGTCAAAATATTTTGAAGCTTGGTAGCATGATGCGCGATCAGCCTCAGCCTCCACTGGAGCGCGCCGTGTGGTGGACGGAGCACGTGCTGCGTCACGGCGGAGCGAGACATCTGCGAGCACCCACCGCCAACATGTCGTGGGCAGATTACCTAGAACTAGAACTAGTGCTGATTCTATTAGCAATCGTTCTTGGCTTTGTCTTTATTTTATCATTTCTTGTGTACCAATTATGGAAGCAATTATGTTTATGTACAAATCAAACAAAAATAAAGGTAAATTGATGGACACTCCCTATTATTGTTGCCCTTATAAGTAAGTTAGTTGAAATGTATGTTTTTAATTACAGAACATTACCGTATGTGAACTATTTGTGCGTGTGAATGTAATTTATTTTCATTTAAAGATCCTAATAAATGAATTAACAATAAAAGTTTTACCTATCGATAAAAGGTTTTTTTTAGGTCTGTCCTAAATATATTTTAAATAATGTAACGAGTCAATCTCAAAACAGTGAAAGAAAGCAATCCGTCCTAGAACCAAAATTTTGATGATGCCAGACCCACTAACCGAACCCGTGTGGTGAATTACGGCCTATTCCCTCTTCAAAAAAGGAGACCTGAGTCCTAGCTGTGAGAAAATACTTGTAATAAGACTGCTTATTCCAATATCAGTAATTCTAACTTCCGTCAATAATTTTCGCATATTTAATTTTATCTTAGTTTATCCAGTCCAGTCCAGTCAGTCAGTCAGTCTTGCCATGAAGTACCGTGTTACCCCGTTAATGGGTTGTGGAGGTCTGGTAGGCAGCCGCTCCTCGTAAAATACTGGTATTCAGCTAAATCCGGCTTGACTGGAAGCCGACCCCAATATAGTTGGGAAAAAGGCTAAGCAGATGATGAATTTTATCTTAGTTTATCAAACACCTCAGTCCACGTTACACTAAAATAAATATTAATGCTATTTAACCTATCAATACCCGCGACACGAGACACAATAGTAAAACAATAACAGCGCGGTCCAATGAGACCGGTCGGGGATTCATGAATTAAGCAACACATAGCGTGATAATGTTATACCAATATACTCCGTGTCGGTTACTACGAGCAATGAAGCTAAATTCTACCCACGCAGCAAGGTCACTGGCGTGCCCTAGTGCCATAAATAGATCAGCCGTGTTTAATGGCGAAAAGTAATTTAGCTTCAAGAGCAGTTTGAAAGAAAAAAGTAACCTAACTGAAGTACGAATAATTGAATAGTATAGTGAGAATGTAAAGTTTCTTCTCTTGCTAACGCATATATACCTACTTAGTTATAAAGGTTGTCCTAACATTAATAACTGTCATCTTCTCGCGCGTAGTGTTTCACGTGTGCAGAGCAATGCCTGCTAGACATATGCCTCTTGGGGAAATGTATGAAAGGGATACTCATGGTCCTAGAACGCAAAAGGTTTTGCCATTTGAAGATATCCGACGAAAACAAATCCTCAAGTGGCAAGTGCATTAGCAAATCTAACAAAAATAGACGTTCATGAACTGTCTTATTGGAAATAGCAAACTTTGAACAGATTTGCTTCTATGACATTGATACAATGACACAAACAATATTACCGTTTCTTGTTTGTTGTAGTTCAATTTATGTGTAAGTGTACGCAATGGAAAAAAACAGTGCAGTAACTATAAAGAAGTAAGTGTAGATAGATAGTTATAATTTTCCCATTAAATATAGAATGGTTAATATAACGATATTGCTATTTATATCCAACGAAGTTATCAACAAATCCGATGCGGAAAAAGATAATGAGATGCAAACGAAGTCACGTTTTAACAAGTGTCATCGAATAGGCAAGTTGTATATAATGACTAGTTACATAGTAAAACATAATCATTTATCTGTCATAACAATCCGCAGTCGCCCGCAGAATAATGTCCGCATCAATTGCCTTGGCGTTATTAACGTTATCAATAACTTCTAGTGATGCGGCGAAAATATTGGCATATTTCCCGATTGCGTCTATCAGTCATCAAGTTGTGTTTCGGCCTCTAACTCAAGAACTTGCCAAACGAGGACATGAAGTCACGGTCATCACAACAGATCCAGTCTTCCCAAATGGAGGAGCACCAGCTAATCTTACAGAAGTCGATGTCCACGAAATGTCTTACACGAAATGGAGAGCACTCTATAAAATTACTTCTACAGGCGATAACAATTTGAATTTGCAAATGAAAAAAATATACCAAATAATGAATGAAGTCACTGAAATGCAGATGAAGTTGGATAAAGTACAAAAAATTATAAAAGAAAATAAGTTTGATCTGCTAATGTTAGAGGCTTGTGCAAGACCAGCGTTGCTTATGTCACATGTAGTCAAAGCACCTGTAATCCATGTGTCTTCTTTTGGCCCTATGAATGATAATGTGGGAACTATGGGATCTGCCTGGCACCCTATATTGTACCCAGACATATTGAGTAAACGCTTGTATAATGTCACACAATGGGAAAAAATAGAGGAGTTATGGAATATGTACACGATGGAAAATATTATGCATGAAGTTGAACAAGAAGAAAATGAAATGGGCAAAAGACTGTTTGGACCAAATACACCGACTATTAAGGAATTAAAAAATAAAGTTGAAATGTTGTTTTTGAACATTCATCCTATTTGGGAAGGAAACCGCCCAGTGCCTCCTAGTGTTATTTATATGGGAGGGTTACCAGAGAAACCCGTGAAAGAATTGCCAACGGTAAGTCATTCTTTTTTTATAACTGTCTTCGACAAAGTATATTTAGGTATTAAGTAGAATGTCACTGATACGATGAGGACCAGGTGAAGTAGAAAATGAACGACAAAATATTATAATTTATTTTTTCAAAATGCAGGAAGTGTGAAGTAAATAAGTTACTACTAAACCCAAACGACGATTTCAAAAATAAATAGTCCAAAAACAAGCAAAGTGAGCTCGCTAATTTTTGGCTCCCTGACATAGACAGCTTAGCTTCAAAGACGATGTGTCCCTACATTCTATGAAATGAAATTTAATGTGTCTCTGTAATTTTTTATTAAATGTTCCTACTACTGGGATGCTATCTCTAGGAGCCGTGGATGGATGGGCCGTAATCCGCCACGCAGGCAGTTGGTGGATGCCTACTAGGCCTGTAAGATTATTGGAATGAGTTAGTAGTTTAGGTAGCTAGTAATTTTTCACACATCTTTAGCTGATAATTTTGTAGGCGTTTATGCACTTGATCATTTAGCCAGGATTTTTCTTAGCGCTGTAATTGATTGACGTTTGCGTTCTTCAACAATTGTTTTTACATAGTGAGAACTCTATCGAGTCTCCAACTTTAAAATGAATTCCGGTGATATCTTGAACACGTACAGCTGAACCGAAATAGCATTTGATAGTCAAACGCAGTCTTTGAACTTGGGACTATAGATACGACATCTATAGGTAGAATTTTAGAGCTGCGACATATGCACAACGAATCGTTCGCTCGTGGCTAGATAATAACAGCCGCACAGGTCGATCTTCAAGGTTAAGCAACGCTTGCCTAGGTTGGTCTGTGGATGGGTGACCATCTTAACATAACGAGTTTCCTCCGTACCTCGGAAAGCACGTTAAGCCGTTGGTCCCGGCTGTCATTTGGACATCTTTGGCAGTCGTTACGGATAGTCAGAACCCAGTAAATCTGACTCCAGTCTTGCCATGAAGTACCGTGTTACCCCAGTTAATGGGTTGTGGAGGTCTGGTAGGCAGCCGCTCCTCGTAAAATACTGGTATTCAGCTAAATCCGGCTTGACTGGAAGCCGACCCCAATATAGTTGGGAAAAGGCTAGGCAGATGATGATGACATACGCACAACGAATAGTTCACAGTTATGCGTTTGACTTTCTGTCTGACTGGCTCTTGAAATGTTTCCAATTAAAACCTTTATTTACAGAGGTTATTCTCTGAATGACTTGTTATATGTTTTCGAGGTGTTACGTAGGACTGATGAACATTGAGTATTATGTGTGTGGGACGTTGTGGTTGTAATCACACGCTGTGCACTGGATTGGAGGATACTGACTTCTTGACCTTCCAAAAGTGCCTGTAATGGTTTATCTATATATATATATAAATCAATTGCTGTTCGTTAGTCTCGCTAAAACTCAAGAACGGCTGAACGGATTTATCTTATCTTGGTCTTGAAATGTTTGTGGAGGTCTAGGAAAGGTTTTAAAGGTGAGGAAAATCAGAAAAATAACAATCGGCAGTACGAAGTCTACTGGGTCAGCTAGTTTGAAAAAAAAAGCTTTGAATCTTTGACTCACTGTTAGTTCGAAAGAAAATCACTCCTAGTTCCGATTTGAAGACTATTTCTTTATCTTTAAAACTGTTTTTAAACTGTTTATAAGTGCACTAATATCAACGTTAGGTTACTATTTACAATTGTCTATGCACTAATTAACTAGAGCTCTCGAGACACGGAACACTGACTACTGCAACCGGCATAGTTTTTGAATGAGAACTTTCAAAATTACAGACTCGAGCAATCGCTGCACCCCCGCAAGAGGGCGCGGCGGGCGGGTTATAGGCAAGCCTTTGTCCCGCGGGATCAACTAGTTGCCCATAAAGATGGGCAAATCATTTGATATGGCGACTTGGCCACGGCCATGTTAGGTGCGCTATGCGCACCTAACTATGTATTTGTGTAAAGTGCAGTGGAGAGCGCCGCTTCTTCATGGCACCTCGGCGGTCAGTCACCGTCAGGTGAGACCTCTGCGGTGCAGAGGAGGCCCGACGGGTGACGACCAGCGACAGAGGTGCCAGCTTGGGGGCGCTCCGCCACTGGAAATGATGACCCCCGTCCGTCGCGTTTCCAGAGCTAGCCGGTTGCGCGACAGACTAGGGGGACGTGGTGTATGTTAGGGCGGTATTGTACTGTGTAACACCGCCCATGTAGCTATTTGAAGCGCGTACCCCGACCCGCGCCTTCAAATGCGTGAATGACTGTTGTGTAGTCATGAATGCGTGTTGTTGGTGCACATCGCGCCTATATTAACTTAGCACGCGACGTGCACCGAGTGCATGTAATATGCGGAGTGTTACTGAGTGGGTGAGTCGCGTGTAGGTGTAAGCAACTCACTCGGCGTCAATGTTGGTAATATAATAAATACTTATATATTATATGGTGTCCGGTGGGCTCCTCCGCCGACTAGTCGGCGAGGAGACGCAGGATGGCAGTGAGGCCATCTAGGGCGATGGGCACGAGGTCGGTCCCCCGTAGGCTAACCAACAAGGCGCCCCTCGCGATGTCTTGGGCGATGGTGGTGATCGCCTCTCGCTGGGCATTGGAAAGCTGCGCGTGCTGCGACGCGGTCGCAGCCATTGCAGCCTCGGCAGCTAAGTAGGTCGCCCGCGGTGCGGCGGTGGCATCTTGCTCGGGCTGGCGGGGACGAGGCCTAGCAGCCTCACTCACCGGCGCGGTGGAACTGGTTGGGGGGGTGGGCATTACGGCCTTCCCCCTCTTCTTCTTCCTCCTCTTCTTGGGAGGGGCAATCCCCCTCTCCGTCGTCGTCGGTCGTCACGGGTCCACGGGTGGGCTCCATGGGCCGGGACTGTCGCTGGGAGATAGCGACAGTGCCGGCTTTCCTTCTTTGCGCCTCGCGCACAAATACTGGGCATCGTCGGTCACATGCCGGGTGGTTACCTGCACAGTTGGCGCAGGTGGCCGGCTCCGTCCTGGGACGTGGGCACTCCTTGGCGACGTGGCTCTCGCCGCAGCGAACGCAGGCCAGAGGGCGATGGCACCGGTGCGGGCTGTGTCTAAACTGCTGGCACCGGTGACACTGCGCCGGCCCACGCCTGCCCCGCCACGCCTCCACTTTGACACCACGCATGAGCAGGAGCTGCGTGGTGTCATAGATGCTGAATATTCCAGGCGTCCTCTTCAGGACTGCGTGGAAGATACAGCCGGGTCTCCCTCCGCGCGCCTTTATATTGCGCACGTACTCCGGCTGGTATCCCAGCAGTCTCAGCTCCTCCTCTATCTCTGCGGGCTCGGTGTCCGCAGGCAGGCCTCGTATGGCCACCTTCAGGCTCCGCTCCGCCGGCAGCGAGTAGGCAAACCAAGACAGGCCGCACTCCTTCTCCTGGTTGGTGAGGTACCGCTGGAGCACCCTATATTCCTCCTCGGATTCGGGGAGGAAACGAATGCCACCCTGGTAGGGGCGGGCATTCGGTGGGCGACCCAGCAGCTCCTTCAGCGACCTGAAGTGGGCGGCCCAGTTCGGCATCCGCTCAACCACCAGCGGAGGGTAGCGGGAAGGCTTTTTCTGGAAAGTCGCGGGGGTGTTCCCCGCGGGCTGCGTCCGGTTGTGCTGGCTAGTGGCAGCACGTGGTGGGGGAGGCGAGCGCAACGCGCCGGCAAAGGTAGGCGAGCCTACCTCGCGGTCGAGGCAGTGCCGCTTCGCCTCCTCATCTGCATCATCGTCCGAGCTGCGGGGCCTTCGCTGGGGCCTGGCATCGGACTGGTAATGGACGTCGTGAGAGGTGTCCGGGTACTCGACGTCCATATGGCCTAGGCCGCGGGACGTGTCGCGCGTCACGTCCCGGGTCCCTAGGTCGGAGTCCCCCGAGTACGCCGACATGTCCGATCCCTGACGGGACGAGCACGCCGACAGTACCGCAGGGGAGTCCTGGGCGGAGCCCCGGGGTGGAGGTGGTGAAAATAGTGGGGAGCTTACCCCTTTCCTGGAGGATATGCTTGCTGTGGTCGATCCCGCCAGCAAGCTGTGTGGAGCGGGCGATGGCGCACCGCGAGCTGTCGGTGCTTGTACCGACGTCGCGGTCGCGCCCCTCCAGCTGGTAGTCGTGTGCGTGCGCGCGGGTTGAGCGGCAGGAGTAGGCGCCGGCATGGGCAGCAGCGGTTGGCGCGCCGCCGGCGACCTAGCGGCGGCAGCACCCGGTGTGGTAGCGGCGAGCTGTGGCGCGAGCTGCGCCTCGGGGCGCGCGGGTTTCCCGGCGCGGACTGTAGGCGGCACCACCGGTCGGACCGGTGGCGCCACGGTGCGGATCTTCGGGGCAACCGCGCGAGCCGACGGCGCACCTAAGCGCGCGGCTGGCGTACGGCTGCTGGAGGCAGCGGGTCCCGGTGCCAGGCCGGGCACGGCCGGGTGGCGGCTCGACGACGGCGGCGGCGAAACGCGCGCAGTCGCCATCGGCGTCGGCGGGTCGGCAGCGGTCTTCCTCCCTGGGGCTGCTGGGGCGGCAGATGATGGGCCAGACATCGAGCTGCCGAGGTACGGCAGCGATGTCGACCGATCATCCGACGCTCCAGAGGCGGGCTGGTGGCGTGCTCCAGAGAGTTACGCACACCCTTCTTCTTCTTCATCGGGATTAAAATATGGGCACGTTGCCCTTGCGACCACACGTACTCTGTACGGAACTCGGTAGGTGACGGCTTCGCCCGCGCGCTATCGTAAGTGTTAGCCGGGGCCCACACTCACGACAGCACAACGGGTTAGGCCGACTGTGAACTTAGGTCCGTGCAAGTGGTTTGGCAACTGGGCGAATCCTCAAAATTACAATATTTTTTGGGTCTATAATATACCCTTTTACATGGGTGCAAGTAGTGGTCAGGTCAAACTATCTTATAGTTTTACACAAATGAAATAAAACTCGAGTGTGACCTGATTTTGCTCCACCAATCAAAACCGTCCATTACCTGACAGGTTTCAGAAAGATTCCACCAAGTCCAGACCTGTCGGGAGTGGATACTGGTCATGGCTCCTAACAAAACTAGGTTTGAATTATTCACATAATATGATAAAAAGGGAACATTTCTACGTTATAATAATTGATCTTATTTACACAGAATTACGTGGTAATTAAGCTAATCTAGTTCTAAACATAAATATTCAACAAACATAGGTACTAATTAATATGATTTACGTACAGTAATTGAGCACTTATAAGGAATCAGTTATGATATACATCATTCAATTTATGTGTGAGATGTGGGCGTCCTGCACACTATGTGTGATCAGATATTTTTGATTGATACGACTCCTAGTGCGACTACACGACAACGTAGTGTTGTCGTGTAAGTAGTCGCACTAGGAGTCGTATCTTCTAACTTTACCTTAAGCAGTTTTAAGTTTGTTTTTAGCTGTAAAGTCATATGACGATTTTGGGAGGGCGTGTCAGACCTTTTACCTGTTTTACCACCTATGATTAAGTTTCCAATATCTTACTTGGCAGATAATTTCATACAAATTCTGTTCAATTTTTTAATTTATTCAGGAAGTAGTGGCTACTCGGACATTGCGAAACAGGCCCTAAGACTGTCAGGAAGCTCCATAATATTTCATTGATACTTATGTCAAAAACATGTCTTTGACAAATTGTCAATTCAATTCAATTCAAATATTTATTTGCAAGAAATACATCGCTTAGCTAAGTACTTAGCTTGACCAGTGAGCTTTTACAATATTAGAAGTTCAATAAAATCTTTCACACTGTAGAAATATGAGATATTTTTATATATATTTAAAATCTGTATGATAATTAAATATTGTAGAGATTAGTTGTTTACTTTGAACTAAAAAAATAATTTTATTAAAATTAAGTTGCCCATGCAAACAACGTAACGCAAACTAAATGTAAATGGCCTAAGGCCATGTTATCTTAACGTTTGAATCCCCAACCGGTCCTATGAGACCGCGCTGTTATTGTTTTACTATTGTGTCTCGTTTCGCGGGTATCTGAGTAATTAAAGTCAATAATAATTAATTATTATTTAACTCTCTTGCCTTAGGGTAGCCAACCTGTTATAACAATTATATATTGCTAAAAATATGTATGCTAGCCATATCCGTTAGATTTATGTCATGTCAGTTTCAGCCTAACTGTCCTGAATATGGTGATGCAAAAACTAGACGGCCAATAAAATATTAGTAAGAATACAAAAATATAAACAAAATTAACAATTTCGTACCTACAGTAAAAACAAACTACCGTATCAAGTAAAAGGTATCTGGATTTGAACTACCATTCTCCTAAATACATGTCTAGTCATAAAACCACTGCGCTAACCCTAGCCTAAGTATCAAGAACCCACTTGATGATTAGTTTTTATATAGGCGATCTTATATAAATGTGAGGTGCACTAGTTTATTAAGAGCCTATTCACTCTAGTCTTGAAGACACCCAGATTATAATTTTACGACTGATATCTGTTTGAGGAGCGTATGGAGTTCGTACAGATACTGTTTTGTTACGACGACTTGAGCTTGGTCCGGATGGTTACCGGACAACCAGGCGGTGAGGGCGCCATCGCTGATTACCTCCACGAGTACACAGCAGTGCTCCATCCAAGCGAGGTACACCTCCACTGCATGTTCCTCCTTGTCCTCTGGGCGGTTCACACAAAGTTCAAAGCTCCTCTACCTGAATCTGGTGCAGGAAACTTCTGAACTGACCATGTCCGGCGACCGTACAACTCACCTAAATTACATCATGTACTTGAACAAATTAATAATTTTTTCATCACGTCATCAAAGAATGTTCAACACGGACCAACATATCGAAAACAAACCAGGATATCTACTTCAATATTGACTATACTTATAACGACTGGTTCCCGTATATATAACAGGCGTCGTTCAACTCTTCCCAATTAGTTGCAACACGTCCACACAATGGCGATGTTAAGGCATCTAGTACGTTTCTTCCTGTTCCTGTTCTTACAAGTATTCGTCACTGACGCGGCGAGGATACTGGCAGTATACCCGATGCCGTCCATCAGCCATCAAGTAACGTTCAGGCCTATAACCATGGAACTAGTCAAACGTGGCCATGAAGTTGTAGTGATAACTGCAGATCCTATGTTCAAGAAAGGTGAAGCTCCGAAGAATCTTACGGAAATCGATGTCCACGATATATCATACAAAGTATGGGAAGAATTCATAGCAACAAGAAGAGGGAACAAAGAAGATCTAATAGCACAAATGAGAGTGGGAATCAAAGTCGTTATTAATACACTAGATGCACAATTTCAAGTTAAGGAAGTGAAGGATCTCATTCAAGGAAAGCAGAAGTTTGATCTATTGCTAACAGAAGCGTGTATTTCTGCAACGTTGGCTTTCTCTCATGTGTATAAAGTGCCTCTCATACAAGTTAGTTCTTTTGGAGCAATTTGGGATAACTATGAAGTTCTTGGAGCTCCGTCACATCCATTTCTCTATCCTGGAAACATGCATCAGAGGATTTACAATCTGACAATGTACGAGAAATTACAAGAACTGTACAATACTTATAGGATAACTGTATTTGCAAACATGGAAAAAGAGGAGATTGATATGGTTAGGAAATATTTTGGGCCAGATACTCCGAATATAAAGGAGCTGAAAAATAATGTCCATATGCTATTTCTGAATATCAATCCAATTTGGGAAGGTATTCGACCTGTGCCTCCGAGTGTCATTCATTTAGGGGGACTGCCGGAGAAACCGCATAAGGAATTGCCTCAGGTAAGCTTTTTCCAAACCACTAGTAAAGCGCGTATTTTGCGTAAGCAAACCACTAGTTGAAATATTCTTGCAAATAATCGTTATGTCAATGGTTAACCTAGATCCAGATTTTGGTTAATTGTCATAATGACATTGAATTTTTTTTTTACGATCTATGTCAAAAAAGCGCGAGATGATTTATTTTGATCTTGATTTTTTTTATAATTATTTACTAAATAAAAAAAATGTTGATTTTAAGAATAAAAAATGATTTTAATGATGGACAACTTGACTTTGATCATTATTATCTCACCTAATGTCGTGATTATATTATTATTTAATTCATGAATCCCCGGACCGGTCGCGTATTGCCAAACTGTATACTGACCCAGACCGGGGTTGCTCTGAGTTCGATCGCAGTTTGCCTTTGTAGTTGAAGAGCAAACTGTATACCTATTCAGAGAGTGTCTGAATCAAAATACATTTTGCTTTAAAATACTAGAGCAAAATACATACGAGTCCAGACGTCCAGCGTCTGGTGTAGTATGTAATATGGCATTGATAATTTAGAGCAAAATGCATGTGAGTGGTTTTCATTTAATAAAGTGTAAAAATAGAGTTACTTTAAAAAAACCGACTTCAAAACTGTTATTTATAGATCGATGCAAGCCTTAATAATTGGAATAAGATTGTCACTAGGCTAGTTTGCGGTACGATTATGCCGGTAGAAAAACAGTTCACATATTTACTGATATTTGTAATACATCATTTTCATTGCGCACTTTTGCGTTATCACTTAATTAACCAAACCAATTATAGTTTTGAAGTCGGTTTAAATTACTTACCTATTGAGTTCTTTTAATTCCTTTTTTATTTATCCGTTTTTATATTTGTGCTAGGTATTTATAATTTTCGATTGAGGAATAAACTACAAAATGCGTGGCGTGACGCCATCTCTTGCTATTTGAGTTTTTGTTTTTGGCATTCAATGCAAATCGTCATTTTCTGTTCTTCTTTTATTAATTTACTTTGTTATCATATCGACTCAATTGGGTTATTACCTTACCGAAATTACAAACAGGTAAAATTTATTGTGTCAGTACATCTTTCTTATGAAAAATAAAATTAATAAATACTGTAATCGGAAACACTTACCTATAGTTTTTTTAACAACCTGTATAGTTGTTACAGTTCAAATTATTTTTAGTCATACTAACAAAGGGCTTTTTTTAGTTAAAAATAAATTAATTCACAAAAGGTATGTTTTTTTATGGAAAGTTGTTCAGTTTCACGGATAGTTAAAACAACCGCAACAGTATAACAAAAAATACGGGAAATTATGAAACACGTTGTCATGAAACACGTCAGTCAGTTACAGATATTCGCGTGTTACAGTTTGCTTTACATACAAGCGAGCAAAGTGCATACAATCTCAGAATGCTCTGAGCTCGTATGTACTTTGCTCCAATTTGTTTGTGATTTCAATGAGCACGACGTAGTTCAGTACAGACTATGGGTGTCTGGGTCAGTATACAGTTTGGCAATACGCGGACCGGTCCTATGATAGGTTAAACCTGCTTAAATAATCCATTTATTTCTAATATTGGACAGACAAGATTTAAAATACATCGATACATATCATCAATACCACAATCAATACCGTCTCTCACACTACTTGCTGCATAATTATGAGTAACAAAGACGGAACTACCAGATGACCGGACTTTTTTTTACAATTTAGATAAAAATGTAGGGTAGATTTCTAACAAATCACGCGCAGTACTCGTACCATTGATAATCACTCGTACACGAAGTTCATTTGCGTTTTAGGTAATGCTGTATTAACGCATTAGTTAGCCTAATTAAAGTTAAATTAATTTAAAGTATTAGTGCACTTATTTTAATAGTATAAGTGTTTTCAAAACTGCGTTTTGTGTCATCATCGCAATGTAAGTACATTAGTTATTTTAACGTTAGTAAAAAGATACCGAAGATATATAACAAAGTTTTGTTCATTAATTTTCATACTCTTAAATGTTTTATATAGGCGTCATAGTTAATCACTCTAGATGCATTGATATGGCTGTCCTTGGGGCTAGGTCCCGTGGTCGCCCTCGCAAGCGCTGGCTGGACGTCGCCAAGTCTGACATGAGAGCCAATGGCTTTACTGGGAAAGATGTTTTCGATCGGGCAAGGTGGAGAAAACTCAGTCGGAAGGCGGACCCTGACAATAGCCAGGATTAACGCCAGGCAGAATAAGTTAATCACTCTGGGATATCTGATCGTCAATGACAGCTTGATACGTTGGTCAAAGACCAAGGAGTAGTCTTGGATCTTAAACGTTGTCCACATGGTTGGAAAACCACGTCCTGACAGAGGTCACGTTGGAGGAGGTTGGTTTTTGTGTTTGGTTTGTGTTCCGGCTACACGAATAAAACCCACTCTTGCTCCTTCTTTGCTCTAATTCCAGAATCCAGGGATCCTCTTTCGTCTACCCAGGCCCCAGTAGGCTTCCTTCGACCCTGTTCGGTCCCTAGGGAAGTTGCCTTGGTTGGAGATTGGTTTTTGTGTTGCGACTCGAACCAAGGTGACCTCTATTGGGACGTGGTTTTACAACAGGGTGGAAGGCGTTTTAATTTATTTTTTTATAATAGTCGGACTACCTCCATATAGGAGCAAATTAGTGAGTTGGAACCATATTCCAGATTTGTAAATTTTCGTTCAATACTTTAAGGTCAATTATGTCCACATAGGTTAAGAGTTTATTTTAGTCATATCACCTACAAAGTGCTTTTTTTTTTATCTGTTTTTTATTTATTTTAAGTTACTCACATGTAGTGTCATGGCGGTGTGTGGTATAGTTTAATTGCCATCGTATTGTTTTTAAGGAATCCCGTTACGTACAGAACTATTTGAAAAACCTAATGAAGTTTTTAAGTTATTATTAGGTTGTAAGTTCCTGTTATTTTTTGGTTGAAGTAAACCGTAATTGCTATGATAATTATGCTAGAAACGTTGAAAATTACTATACAACGTTACAATGTTAGGATAACATTTCTTGTGTTTCCTTTTCACTTTGTTTTCGGGAGCCTCGACCTAGTTGAAACAGTGAACGTTTTGAAAGCAGTGGTGATGTAATAAATTACATAGAGCGAAGCATAATTCGTACATTGGAGCTGTTACTATTAGGCCACCACTGCTCTTTATAAAATCATACAGTCAGTAGATAATTATTTATAATTTTAAATCAAATTTAATTTGATGTTAATTTGCAGTACACCGCAGACTACCCCATTTTTCTCTAGGTTCCACATTTTAACCACAGATTTTGGGGTATTTTTTTAATCAATTAAACTTGTTGCAGGATCTAAAAACTTATCTGGACTCCTCGAAGAACGGCGTGATCTACATCAGCTTTGGCACAAACGTCCAACCTTCACTGCTTCCTCCAGATAGAGTAGAATTGATGGCGAAAGTCTTCTCGAAGTTACCATACGACGTTTTGTGGAAGTGGGATAAAGATGTGCTGCCAGGACGCTCCAAGAATATCAGGATTTCCAAATGGCTGCCACAGTCGGACTTGCTAAGTGAGTAATGTGGTTTTCATTGCATCTTAGTATATTATGTATAGGTTAGTGAGAGAGACCAAAGAAAAAGATGAATGGATTTTACGAGGACTGATATGAAAGAAAAGAGAGTTAGTGATAGTATGACGGTTGACAGGACAGAATGAAAGAAAAAACCCCATTTAATATTGGAACCACTAAAACGACCTCAAGTAATATAGAATAAGGTTAGGAAAAAGAAGAACATAGGTTAGTGACTCAATAGTTGTAGATAGACTAATAATTCTTTGCTCAAGTCAACAGACCAAGGTATACTTCTTTTAATGACTGCCTTTGGTTTTTATAAGTCTATGCACAGAGTGCACTGTCACCAAGTGTTACAATTTTGGCAATGTACAGTTAAGGAATTTTGTAAA
The DNA here is from genome assembly GCA_030763345.1 of Mythimna separata. Classification (NCBI taxonomy): domain Eukaryota; kingdom Metazoa; phylum Arthropoda; class Insecta; order Lepidoptera; family Noctuidae; genus Mythimna; species Mythimna separata. The sequence goes on from CM061191.1 coordinate 5,612,493, forward strand.
TATTTCAATTTTGGATAACAGGAGACCAAAATATTTTTTTTTTTTTTTGTAAAGTCAAATAAACATTTATTTACAGGGCATCCAAAAATTAAGGTCTTCATCACTCAAGGAGGGCTCCAATCAACAGATGAGGCAATCACAGCAGGAGTACCACTGATTGGCATACCAATGCTGGGCGATCAGTGGTACAATGTTGAGAAGTACCTATACCATAAGATTGGAGTAAAACTTGATTTACTCACAATGACTGCAGAAGATTTTAAGGCTGCTATTAACAATGTCATTGAAGATAAAAGGTTGGTTCAAGATATATATATCATTTTTTTAATATTATAAACTAGCTTGACTACTACGATCGAATTTAATCATCCAGTAGGCTAAGGAGACTTCCTCCTTACGACTATTTTTTGAAATAACTATGACATTTTTTTTGTTTGAGCAATACTGTCAACTTTAGAAGGTTGTCAAGTCATGCAGCCAAGCTATGCTAGTAGCGTCAGAAAATTTTGATGCTCCATTTATTTAAGACGAAATAACAGAAGTCATGATTGTGAATTTATCTTTCTATCAGTAGACGGATATAAAATGTTTTAACGACACTCGATCGTCTTATTACAAAACGCAATCTAAATTAAATTCTGAGATTATTAATAGGTTAAAACCATGATTAAATAATTGTCTTCATCGTATTTCAATGGTTTTCCTTCCCACATAGTTTTTGGGGCTGAGTAGGTCACTTTATTGCAGTGTCAGTGGCATTTTTATGTCCTCTAAAATGCAGGTGTAGGGACAATTGGTTCACGCCAAAAAGTTGGCCATCGTCTGTCCATCATCATCATAGCCGGAAGATGTCTACTGTTGTTCCAACGCTGTGTCTCCCGGTATGTGGCCGTCACTCCAAAATCTTCCGTCCCCATCGACCATCTGTTCTACAAGCTATGTGCCTTAGCCACTGCCACCTTCGGGTTATGTCAGTAACCTTGGTTGTCTTGCGGATATCTTCATTTCTAATATCATCACGCAAGAAAAGTCTAAGCAAAGCCCTTTCCATTGCCCTTTATGTGACTGTAAGCCTTCTGATGAGGCCCATTGTGAGCGACTACGTTTCGGATCGGATCTGTGTGTTATAAACTGAAGATTATGAGTGATCTATGATGAATGATTTATCGTTTCTTGTTTCTTTACAGTTTTCGTCAAAACGTTGTCAAATTGAACAGCATGATGCGAGACCAGCCACAGTCTCCTCTGGACCGCGGCGTGTGGTGGATAGAGTATGTGCTGCGTCACGGCGGAGCGAGGCACCTCCGCGCTCCCGCCGCCAACATGTCCTGGGCAGAGTATCTAGAATTAGAACTGCTTCTTGTACTAACAGCAGTATTACTGGCTTTTGTTTTAGTGCTATCATTAATTGTATTCGGTATTTGTAAGTATTTTAGTGCGAGTCAAAATGTAAAGTTAAAAAGTAATTAGTTATTTTTTAAAATTTTAGTTAGTAGATAACCATTTTGTGATTTGTAGATTTATGTTTTTATAGATTTAGTAGTTAGGTGTTAGTTTTAAGTGTTAATTGTGTAGTGACTTTATTTATTGATGTATTTATTAATTCTAGTGTATTATAATTAGTTGTTTTTCTTTTTGTTGTAAATTAAAATTAATATTTATTTACTCTAAAAGAATTATCCGACCTCTTCTAGTTGTATAAAAACAGACGAAAAAAATAATAATTTTAAAAGTGTTTTGTAAAAACTACTTACAAAATAAATATAATTTACCAGTAATATTTACTCCAGCTTAGGAAATCAATAAAATATTTTATTTCTTTTATTCGGTGTCTTTATTGTTCCAAAATTCCATTTGTAAATAATTTTTTTTTTAAGAGAAGGATAATTTTTGCAATTTAAGTAGGATATGTACAAAATGTTTCTACCAGGACAGTTTCCTAATATCCAGTCTAGTTTTTTTAATAAATTAATTTCTCTATCATTTTCTGACAATAAGTTTTTAAAATGTAAGTTATTTATTGAGGTTGGTAGGGAAAATATCTCTAGTTTCCTCCGTGCCTCGGAAAGCACGTTAAGCCGTTGGTCCCGGCTGTCATTTGTAGATCTTTGGCAGTCGTTACGGATAGTCAGAAGCCAGTAAATCTGACTCCAGTCTTGCCATGAAGTACCGTGTTACCCCAGTTAATGGGTTGTGGAGGTCTGGTAGGCAGCCGCTCCTCGTAAAATACTGGTATTCAGCTAAATCCGGCTTGACTGGAAGCCGACCCCAATATAGTTGGGAAAAGGCTAGGCAGATGATGGTAGGGAAAATAAACAGCAGTTTTGAGATGAAGTAATTAGAGTATTAGATTTACCTGATAACCTAGGTGTTTTTTATATATTATACACGCGCCCACACACACACACATATACACAAACACACGCACACACACTCATCTACGTGTTTTAATTTGTGATGTAATGAGGGGGCCTGGAGCACTAAAATACAGGCCTAGGCTTAGTTTGGACTCCAGATCTCCCACAAATTACCTTTAATCCCTTGTCAAACTATCAATATTGAACTGTGTTATAATTTGTTGGAGAAAAATAAACGTTTTTATTATTGTTATTTTTGCAGTCGATTGGTCACTTAAAAGTACGTTTTAGAAATAAGTTTGAGGTTTATCCTTATCGGAAGAACTGGAACCCTAAGCTAACCCTTGCAGGTGCTGAAGAGTACATTAAAGTAATCCATGTTTACGCATGTGTGCATCAGAATGACTTCTCCCGCTCTTGGGTGGAGAAGGAGATCGTGTCAGACTTTTACTGACTAAACCGCACCCCGTTCTTTCTTTGACTTCGTTCCGGGGTCACGAGTTTCCCTTTCGGAATCCAAAACATGGCCCCAGTACGCATTATAGCTGGAACCAACGACCTGTGAAAGACATTCTGGTGTTACGGTTGTAGATCACCTGTCCACCTCGATGAACTGTGGTTAACCTAGAAGATTGACAATAGCGTTAGTTATTATTTAATTACGAGTAAAGAGCCTCACAATTATGATGGTAAGTAGGTAAGACTGAACCCTGGAATACTGAACCGGAAGACGCGGCGTCGGAAAGCCTGCCACACCGATGATGTAGTTACTCAGATACCCGCGAAACGAGACACAATAGTAAAACAATAACAGCGCGGTCTCATAGGACCGGTTGGGGATTCAAACGTTAGTAAGAATCACGGGAATCCGATGAACACGAAATGCACAGGACCGGTCGTTACGGTGACACTTGGGGGAAGCCTACGACCAAAAGTGGACTAATAAATGACCACGGATGAACCACAATTAGAGGAACACTTGAACACATTTTGTTTGTAATAATCTATTCTGGTTTTTGTATACAAATTTAAATTTAATTTAATTAATTTTTGTAATATTTTTTTTTTATTTTATTAAGTGTTATTTTTTATTTTTTTTGTAAACTTATTCCATAGTTTACTTTTAATTTCAATCTTGACATGTAGTTAATGTTTTAAATTTATATTTCTAGTTTCTGACATTGTTATAATTATTAAATATCTGATAATTTCCCTTGACATTAAGTAATTCAATTCAATTCAATTCATACAATCATTCTTTTTTTTAACTTATATTTTGTGTTTAATTTAATTATTTAATAACTTTTATTTTTAATGTAGTGATTGCCTCTAAGTGTTGCAGCACTTGAAATGTAATTTATAAAATTGTGATTCTTAATTGTCTGTGCCTGTAATGTTGGCGGTCCTTAACAATAAATAAATAAATAAAAAAAAACAGGTGGATTTTAGTTAATAAGAGTTTGATACTGGTTCTAGAGTGACAGCCACGTACCGGAAGACGCAGTGTTGGTTCTCCCACAAGGTAGACCGACGACCTGGCGAGGGTCGTGGGAATCCGATGGATTCAAGACGCACAGGACCGGTCGCTGTAGCAACGCTTAGCCCACCCAGAGCTGGCAGTAATTTGATGTTTTCCCACTAAAAGAAAAATATACCTCACTAGTAGTGGTTTATAAGTGTGATGTTGCAAAGAATTTAAAAAAAAAACTTTCTAAGGCGCACAATTTATATGATAATTTGGGAATGAAAGAAAAATGCAAATTTTCCTGTTTATAAAATGCATTTTTATTATGCTTAGAAATAAAATTATGAAACTGTTCTTTCAACCACAGACTAAACCTTCGATGCTTTTAACACAGTACAGCAGTCATCATCATCTGCCTAGCCTTTTCCCAACTATATTGGGGTCGGCTTCCAGTCAAGAAGGATTTAGCTGAATACCAGTATTTCACGAGGTGCGTCTACCTACCAGACCTCCACAACCCATTAACTGGGGTAACACGGTACTTCATGGCAAGACTGTAGTCTGATTTACTGGCTTCTGACTATCCGTAACGATTGCCAAAGATCTACAAATGACAGCCGGGACCCACGGCTTCACGTGCTTTCTGAGGCACGAAGGAAACTAGTTATGTTAAGGTGGTCACCCATCCACAGACCAACCTTAGCAAGCGTTGCTTGACCTTGAAGATCTACCTGTAAGGCTGTTATTATCTAGACACGAGATCCTCCTTAACACAGTACAGCAGTAAGTAAAAATAGGCTTATTATTTTCAACGGTGTAGCTAGATGAGCAAAGGCGCAGGCCAAAAAATCTGGGTTCCCTTTTTACGTGTGAAATCATCAAATAACTTCTTTTTCTCGTGGGAAAGTGTTAAAATTTTACTGATTAAAACGACATGTCATAATTTTATTAGTGTTGCAACCTGTTTTGTTTAGATTTCGAAGGTGGGAGATTTTTTTCGCTTTATCAATAAGAGGTTTGTTAAACAGATTTGGGGCCGAATTTGGAGGCCCCTGGGTAATGCTCAGCCTAGCCTTTCATATTGTGCTATCCAAGTCACAAAGACGTCTTAACTTACACTCGAACTTGGTACGACGGATTTGGTCCGTCCGTACCAAGTCTACGCGTAAGTTATTACAATTAGTACTATCACATCTTATCCAAGTCACGGAGAGGTCTTAATAGTGATAACTTATTCCCGACTCGATTTGGTCCGTCCGTACCAAAACACATGCTATCCAAATCACAAGGAGGTGTTAATATGTAGTTTTTTAACACACGCTCAAAGTTAGTATAATGGATTTAGTCCGTCCGTACCAACGTCAAGCGTGAGTAATTAATTACTAACTAATACCTACTAACACATGCTATCCAAGTCGCGGAGATGTGTTAATAGTAATAATTTTAAACTTACACTCGGACTTGGTACGACGGTTTTGATCCGTCCGTACCAAGGTCGAGTGTAAGTTATTATCAATTATTAGTACTAATACCCGCTATCTATATCACGAAGAGGTTTTAATAGTTTTAACATACACTCGAAGTTAGTACGACAAATTTGGTCTGTATCAAGTTCAGCATAAGTTATTACGAATTAGCACTAACACACGCTAAACAAGTCGTGTAAAGGTTTTAATAATGATAACTTATTATCTTACTTGGTACGCCGGATTTGGTCTGTCTGAGTTATTACAAATTAGTGCTAATACACTTTATCCAAGTCATGTAGAGGTAACACACACGACAGTGTTAACACAGTAAAAGTCTGACATGCCTTCCTGCTACGCCCTAGAATGGTAAAAATCTTCAGAAGATTTCCCACTTAAACCATAAAAAATAACTCACATTTCCACACATGCTTAAGTTGTGTCAAGATAATATTATAATTATGTTTGCTAACCAATAAAGTGATAAAGGGAATTGTCCATTTTGTTCAGGACTTTGGCCACTCATGAACAAAGAGTTCAGCTAATAATATTTGATTGATTTAATAGCTCATATCAGTTAGAATGAGGATATAAATCTAGTTTTGTGTCAAGTTGCATATTTAGATATTTTTTTTACATTTCTAAAATAAGGTTATGTATGAAATAAAACATGTTTTTTATAAAATTATTTTCATTACTTTGATTCATGTGTTATGAGAACATGGTCAATGAACTAGGCAGGTGGATTAAAATGTTCCTGATACCTAGCCCAGCTTAAAAACCAAATAATGGTCATAATGTGTGCTCAGCAACCTACTTTCCTACCGCTTATGAGCAGGTCACCAGTTTCTCAACTCACCAGATTCTCAACTAACCAGATTCGCAATTCACCAGATTCGCAGCTCATCAGATAAAGTACTATCATACACATAAATCTTATAAATATTTAATTAAATATGAACCTACCTCCTATACAATTTTACACATAGGTAAACGGTATCGCCGTGACATAAAAAAGTCGATTCAAATGCATAAGAGGTCGGATTAAATTGTGGATAGACAAACTTATTTCGTTAACTTTTTCCTATATTTTATTCTGTATTATATTATATTTTATTATGAAGTATTGTGACACTGGCATTGCATTTTCTGCATTTTATTTCACTGAAAGCAAAAAATTGCGATATTTGCGATAAAGGATATTGCCAATGCTTGTATGGAAGTTGGACCAAGTGCTGCCCAGAATGAAAACCTAGTGCATTTTGTTCCTCAGGCAAATACTAATCATTAAACCAACGCGCTTTAAATTCGGCTCCTGGAGTCAAGAAAAAAAAGTGTTTTTCTAACCTAACCTAACCTAAGTTAGAAATCGTTTTAAGGAAGTTTGATCAAGCGCTGCCCAGAATGAACACAGTGCATTTTGTTTCTCAGGCCAATACTAATCAGTGAACCGAAGCGCTTCAAAAACGGCTCCAGGAGTGAGGAACAAAATGCACTAAGTGTTCGTTCTGGCCTGCTTTTGGTCAAACTTCCACACAAAGATTTTAACTTAGGTTAGGCTAGGTTAGAAAAACATTTTTTTTTCTTGTTCCAGGAGCCGAATTTAAAGCGCTTCGGTTTAATTATTAGTATTTGCCAGAGGAACAAAATGCACTAGGTGGTCATTCTGGGCCGCACTTTGTTAAACTTCCTTAAAAAGATTTGTAAGTTAGGTTAGGTTAGGTTAGAAAACCTTTTTTTCTCTTGACTCTTGGAGCAGATTTAAAAGCGCTTCGGTTTACTGATTAGTATTGACAACAAGGAACAAAATGCACTAGGTGTCCATTCTGGGCAGCACTTGGTCCAAACCCTGTCAATATTCTTTATTCTGATTTTAAAATTGACTTTTATTTTGGTTAAGAAGCATGTGATCCTAAATTTCGCAAAAGACTCATTTTGTGGTGCTATTTGAATGCCCAGATATGCGTCAGGAATTATTATGGGTAACAAAGTAACGGTAATAAAGTGCAAAGATATTGTACTAAGCACAGGCTCGATCGTGTGTGAAGTACTGTAGCCACATAAAGCCCAAAAGTGACTGGTACTGCTAAATGCCATCTAGTAGCTGGACTCGGTGGGAAGGCATGCGAGGAGGCTAATTGGTGATTCAGATTTGGTTAATATCAGTCTACATAACTTGGAGCATAGACGTTTAATGTTTGAATCCCCAACCGGTCCTATGAGACCGCGCTGTTATTGTTTTACTATTGTGTCTCGTTTCGCGGGTATGTGATAGAAGGCTAGCCAGCTTTTCAGCATTCTATAGGATGCATTTTGGAGAGTGTGCGCAGGAATTACATATCCAGACTTCGCCATCACCTTTCTACCATCGGACAATCGCGAATCGATGCGGCGATTATCTACCGTTACATTGTTAACACCTCTACGGTTCAGATTAAGCATTTTGCCTCTTCGTTTATACTGCGTATATCAAAGGACTGGAACAATTTGCCGGCTGCGGCAAATATAATCTCTACTTACCATCGGTCGCATTTTTTAAAATTTCAATACTCAGATTTTAATAGTTTAGAAACACCCCGATTACTAAGTGAAGAATTCAATATTTTATTTTTTACTTTTTTATGTAAATAATGTATATACCTGCACACATTCCGTTATTTTTTGTGACTTAAGTGAAGGTTAGTGTATATCAAGAATTTGTTTTTTCGTTTTTGTTTTGGTAAATAAAACATTTGCTCATACTGTTACTTTTTGTGATTTTGTGTTTCATTGTACATCTGGTGAGTTGCGAATCTGGTAAGTTGCGAATCTGGTTAGTTGAGAATCTGGTGAGTTGAGAATCTGGTGACTTGCTCATAAGCGTTTCCTACGGCCCATCCTTCTAAAAAATTGATTTTTATAGTGCAAATTGACACAAAGTTATTTGCATCAAAAATTTACTAAAATAGAATTTTAAATATTGATATTTTTTATTTTTGTATGACGCGTGAAGTTTTGTTTAAAAAATGGCCAATTTTGGACAATGCCCTTTAAGTTTAGATTATGTGTTTGTCATTAAGATTGAAATACTTATGTAATTAACTATTATCTATCAAATATTGTGTTTGATATCTTATAATTAACATTCATAGGTTATGTAGGTCAATGACCTATGCACATAATGTTAATTAATCCACATTATTGAACTATTATAACTGAACTCAGCTTAAATTGCCCTCTTGACATGATTGAGTATTATCCAGAATTTATCCTGTAGGTATTTATTTTTATGCAATACTAGTTTCCGCCCGAGGCTTTGCCCGCGCGAAAGTAATATTTTCTACATAAAATATAGCCTATAGCACTCAAGAAGAAAGCAGCTTTCTATCAATATATACATTTATGTAATCGGATCAGGATCTTCAGAGATTATCCCATACAAACAAAAAAACAAATTTTCCCTCTTTATTATATTAGTATAGATAATATAGTAGGTAAACAAGATATACAACTAAAGACTAATCTTTTTCTGAAATCAGCATAGACATAGGTCATCATCATAGAGGACAATGAAGCAGTAATTAATTTATTAAATAATAGTATGAGGAAAAAATTAAATTTTCCTCTTCTACATAATTTCAAAGGCTTATTAATATTGAACGGATTTATTTGAATCGATTTCGGACACAGTCACCTTATGATAAAAGTAGCAATTTAAAATATGCTAACTACTGAATTATAGTACCAAATGGGTTTATATTATGAATATTTTAGAAGAAACTAATCACATAATCGGTTATTCCAGATGTTTGTGGAGAAAAGTAAAGTAATCCATATTCGAAAATGGGGTGGTATAACACCCCGTTTTCGGTGTTACAAAGTAGTTGGTTAAAAAGTAAATTGTTAAATGTAACCCTAATCAAGGTCCTTAAAATTCGGTAATTATATAAGTGAAGACTTGTTATATCATGCCCAATCATACTTACTGTGCCAATTATAAAATAATCAAGAGTACTTGAGTACTTAACTCATATACACGTTTTCAAATGTCTATCAATTATTTTATCTAATCTTTTAATTAGTTAAGTGTTTTAATTTTTCTTATTCTTAAAATAAATATTCTAATCAACATAATAATGTCTAGTTAATTTTTGCAGTATCACGATGATTTTCCACTGATTGATAAAACTGAAGAGTCATTCATATAAGTGGTGCCGTTTATATCCGGATATAAACGACATTGCTATCATTGAGCTCAATATACTGATAAAGTAATCAATGCATGAGAACTTGTTAAGTACGTGATTTGCATATTTTGGCTCGTGTCTCAATTACAGAAGCTAGATGGTTCAAGGTTAAATAGAACTTGTCGAGTTTGAAACGCGGATGGATGATGGTTTAGTCGTGACAAATTTTCGCGGTCATGATAATCTATATTCTGTTGTCAACCACAAAAAAGTCGTAGACAGCGATTAACCATGTTGTCATAAACACCACCTCTATTTAAATATACAGGGTGTCCCAAAACTCAACGATAATTAGGGACCGGATGAAAGGCCAAGCTATACCAGTTCTGGGAAAAATAAAAAATAAAATCCATATCACTCAGTTCAGCGATAATAGACATTTTTTAAAAAAAGTTGAAGTTCGACACCCTTGGTCGCATTTTCAAGGATTATGATCACCAATGTCACAATTTCGCTGTGATTTTTTTAATTTCGTGATCGTCATTAACGACGCGATAAATCGCAACTACAAATTATTGCAAAAAACATTGTTAATTTAATAAAATAAGTTAAGTTTTAGTGAGTCATGGTTCACAAAAATATTGTTCGTTAACTTTAACACTTCATATTGAAAAAAAATTGTACTACACTACCCTTGGCAAGTCATTTCAAAAGATGGCGCATTTAATCAAGATTTCAAAATGGTGCAACACTTGCCACTTTTCTTGCCATTAAAAAAAATATTTCTTATTTTTTTCAAATTGAGCTCAATTTTGAACAACAAAACATTAGGAATTTTTGTTTCTAAAAGGAGATTGACAGAGTGTGGACCAAGTGCATTTTGTTCCTCAGCCTAATAATAACTAACTCTTTAAAATCTGCACCAGGAGTCAAGAGAAAAAAAGAGTTTTTCCAACCTAACCTAACCTAAGTAAGAAATCGTTTTAAGGAAGTTTGAGCAAGTGCTGCCCAGAATGAACACCTAGTGCATTTTGTTCCTCAGGCCAAAACTAATAAGCAAACCGAAGCACTTCGAAATCTGTTCCAGGAGTCGAGAGAAAAAAAGAGTTTTTGCAACCTAACCTAACCTAACCTAAGTTAGAAATTGTTTTAAGGAATTTTGTCCAAGTGCTGCCTAAAATGAAGATCTAGTGCATTCCATACCTCAGACAAATACTACACAGCAAACCAAAGCGCTTCAAAATCTGCACCAGGAGTCAAGAGAAAAAAAGAGTTTTTGCAACCTAACCTAACCTAGGCCAATACTAATCAGTAAAACACTAATTAGTGTTGGCCTGAGGAACAAAATGCTGGTGTTCATTCTGGGAAGCACTTGGTCAAACAACTCAAAAAAGTTTTCTAACAGGTTAGGTTAGGTTGGAAAAACTCTTTTTTTCTTTTTACTCCTGTAGCAGATTTTAAAGCGCCTTCGGTTTGCTGATTAGTATTGGCCTGAGAAATAAAATGCACTAATGTGTTCATTCTGAGCAGCACTTGGTCAAAATTCCTTAAAAAGATTTTTAACTTAGCTTAGGTTAGGTTGGAAAAAGTGTTTTTTTTTCTTGACTCCTGGAGCAGATTTCAAAGCGCTTCGGTTTGCATCTTAGTATTAGCCTGAGGAACAAAATACACTAGATGTTCATTCTGGGCAGCACTTGGTCAAACTTCTTCAAAAAGATTTTTAACTTAGGTTAGGTTAGGTTGGAAAGTCTTTTTTTTTTTCTTGACTCTTGGAGCAGATATCAAAGCGCTTCGGGTGCTTAATAGTATTGGCCTGAAGAACAAAATGCACTTGGTGTTCATTCTTGGCAGCATTTGGTCAAAATTCCTTAAAACAATTTCTAACTTAGGTTAGGTTAGGTTGGAAAAAGTGTTTTTTTCTTTTTACTCCTGGAGCAGATTTTAAAGCGCCTTCGGTTTGCTGATTAGTATTGGCCTGAGAAATAAAATGCACTAATGTGTTCATTCTGAGCAGCACTTGGTCAAAATTCCTTAAAAAGATTTTTAACTTAGGTTAGGTTAGGTTAGAAAAAATGTTTTTTTTTTTCTTGACTCCTGGAGCAGATTTCAAAGCGCTTCGGTTTGCTTCTTAGTATTAGCCTGAGGAACAAAATACACTAGATGTTCATTCTGGGCAGCACTTGGTCAAACTTCTTCAAAAAGATTTCTTAGGTTAGGTTAGGTTAGGTTGGAAAAATTTTTTTTTTTTTTCTTGACTCCTGGAGCAGATTTCAAAGCGCTTCGGTTTGCTTCTTAGTATTGGCCTGAGGAACAAAATGCACTTGGTGTTCATTCTGGGTAGCATTCAAAATTCCTTAAAACAATTTCTAACTTAGGTTAGGTTAGGTTGGAAAAACTCTTTTTTTCTTTTTACTCCTGGAGCAGATTTTAAAGCACCTTCAGTTTGCTGATTAGTATTGGCCTGAGAAATACAATGCACTAATGTGATCATTCTGAGCAGCACCAGGTCAAAATTCCTTAAAAAGATTTTTAACTTAGGTTAGGTTAGGTTGGAAAAAGTCTTTTTTTCTCTTGACTCCTGGAGCAGATTTCGTAGCGCTACGGTTTACTGATTAGTATTGGCCTGAGAAAAAAAAGGAAATAGGTGTTCATTCTGGGCAGCACTTTGTCAAAATTCCTTAAAAAGATTTCTTAGGTTAGGTTAGGTTAGGTTAGGTTTGAAAAAGTCTTTTTTTCTCTTGATTCCTGGAGCAGATTTTGAAGCACTTTGGTTCGCTGATTAGTATTGGTCTGAGGTATGAAATGCACTAGATGTTCATTCTGGGCAGCACTTGCTCAAACTTCCTTAAAACGATTTCTAACTTAGGCTAGGTTAGGTTGGAAAAACTCTTTTTTTTTCTTGACTCCTGGAGCAGATTTTGAAGAGTTAGTTAGTATTGGGCTGAGGAGCAAAATTCACTTGGTCCACACCCTGTCAATCTCCTTTTAGAAACAAAAATTCCTAATGTTGAGTTGTTCAAAATTGAGCTCGATTTGAAAAAAATAAGAAATATTTTTTTTAATGGCAAGAAAAGTGGCAAGTGTTGCAACATTTTGAAATCTTGATTAAATGCGCCATCTTTTGAAATGACTTGCCAAGGGTAGTGTAGTACAATTTTTTTTCAATATGAAGTGTTAAAGTTATCGAACAATATTTTTGTGAACCATGACTCACTAAAACTTAACTTATTTTATTAAATTAACAATGTTTTTTGCAATAATTTGTAGTTGCGATTAATAGCGTCGTTAATGAAGATCACGAAATTAAAAAAATCGCAGCGAAATTGTGACATTGGTGATCACAATCCTTGAAAATGCGACCAAGGGTGTCGAACTTCAACTTTTTTTAAAAAATGTCTATTATCGCTGAACTGAGTGATATGGATTTTATTTTTTATTTTTCCCAGAACTGGTATAGCTTGGCCTTTCATCCGGTCCCTGATTATCGTTGAGTTTTGGGACACCCTGTATAAGCCACGAAACTTAAAACTACACGAATATAATTATTATGTCGTCACGATAAAGTGGAAACGCGGTTTTATTTATTGGTCGTATTTTTAGCTAAGGTTGGAATTGCTTATAGTTTACACAAGTTTGGTACCAAAAACTAAATTACAAAGTTAAAACTTCTTAAAGTATTTTAGTTGTAAATTTTGTTTTAAATAGCAGCTGTTCAGTGAAGTTTTGCTTAGATGGAAATTCTAAAAGTGATGTTTGATGTCACGCGAATGGTTAGAACGAAAAGTCTGAAAGTGACACCAACTGAAAAGTTGGCTGAAAAGTGGTGTAAAAATCGGTTATCATGTCAAAAGTCATATGAGAAATGTTTTGCTTGCGGTTGTAGCTATTTTCAGTATTCATACAATATACATGTTTGGTAATATTATAAAATAACATCGTAGATAATAACAATGAAAATCATTATTTTGATAGAAGTTATAATTTGGGAAAACTAATTTATTAAGAGTTTTGCGCATAATATAGAAATCATCAGCCTAGTAATGTTCCTACTACTAGGACATAGGCCTGGCTTCCATTTTAGTAGAGGAAATAGATCGCTAACCACCACTCGTACCTACTCCAGGTTGGTAGAATTTTTAATTTTAGGACACTTCGTATTCCTTACAATTTTTTCCTTACCATTTTGAGAGCACTGACGAAGAAATAAATAACATAAAGTAAAATTAGGGCCCTACATAATTAACGCAGAAAATTATAATTTAAATGAAATATATAGCGTTGGAAGGCCTCCCACGAGGTGGACTGACGACCTGGCGAGGGTCGCGGGAATCTGATGGCTGCGAGACGCACAGGACCGGTCGCTGTGGCGACGCTTGGGGGAGGCCTATGTCCAGCAGTGGACGTCTTTCGGCTGAGATGATGATGATGAAAAATATTATTTCCACACTTAACATAATTACAAACCGAATGGAGTTTGAGAAAAACACTCCCGCTGCTGAGACTCAGGTTTCCTCTCAAGAATAGGGAAAGAAATGCTAATACAGCCAAATACCTTGGCATAACTCCTAACACAAAAAAACACGATAAAAAGTATAAAAAGGTTTCTTCGAACGCAATCTTGTTTATCGATAGGTACACAAGAAGATGTTAATTGCAATAATTCCAAAATAAAGAACTCAAGGATACTCTCACCTTAATTCATGAATCCTTGACCGTTCCTATGAGACCGCGTTGTTATTGTTTTACTACTGTGTCTCGTTTTGTGGGTATGTGATAGGTTAAAATGGTTTTATCACCAACATCACATATTTGCTGATCCCAAAGATCACATATTTCACTGATCTTTAAACGATGCTGCTAGAAAACGTAGTCTAATAAATAAAATATTTTATTAGAGTTCCCTACTTGTCTTCGAAACTTGATGGTTCGATTTTTATTATATCGAACACGGTATGTCGATAATTCAGTTGTAGGATGTTTTACTGCATCGATGATTTATTAGTGCGATGTAACGTTTGTGCGAAAAATCCTGTTGCGAAAAACCTTACACCGATTGTTCATTAGTTCGGTAATTTTTTATTGTACCTATGTCGGTTCGAAACGCCTGCTGTTCCTTGACATTCAATATTAATAAAAAAAAAATAGGAAAATAAAGCAACTAAAAAAGTAGACGATTGAGGTATGAAAATTTTGGACTTTTGAGGGTATCCGGTAATTGGCTAGCATCTAAATGTCGTTCCTTATCGTCTCGAATGGAAAATAAGTTCTTAAATAAGATCTAATATTAAATGTCAAGGAACAGTAGGCGTTTCGAACCGACATAGGTACAATAAAAAATTATCGAACAATCGGTGTAAGGTTTTTCGCAACAGGATTTTTCGCACAAACGTTACATCGCACCAATAAATCATCGATGCAGTAAAACATCGTACAACTGAATTATCGACATACCGTGTTCGATATAATAAAAATCGAACCATCAAGTTTCGGAGACAAGTAGGGAACCCATTTTATTAAGTACTTATTAGGCCACACACTCCAGAATAGAATGCATTTAAGACTTCAGAAACTGTCGCTTTTATGGGTTATAATTTTTTTTATTTCATGTCATTTAAATAAGTAATTATTATCTGTTAAATAAGTCTTTTTTCTTTATTTTTTTTTCCTATTTCTATTGAAAACATATCGTAAAGTGCTAAGACGACGTAATGTGAATCCACTAAAGGCCTGTAGTTAATCAGATACCCGCGAAACGAGACACAATAGTAAAACAATAACAGCGCGGTCTCATAGGACCGGTTGGGGATTCAAACGTTAAAAAACTGCTATTTTGCGTGAACTATCATGGCCCTTCAACACGTACTCACAAATACAAAAGATAATATAACTACAAGAATTTTACACATCTAATCAAAATTGTGAACAACGAAATTAATTTCCAAGAACTTTTAATATTTTAAAAACCTTGTTTTAAAAAAAAGTTTTTGGAAATAATTTTAACACAGTGTACGCGTCACAACAAACACGTATTTCCTGAAAGATATTTTGTGAGAAATTTGAGTAAATGATGGAAGCGAATATCATCAGAGCGCTCAGGGTGTAATCTCTCTTTTTCCAACGATTTTATTCCCAATGCCTCTTCGTCAAACATTGGGTTGGATGAACCAATAGGTAAACTTTTAAACCATGAGTCATGTTTAGGGTTCCGTAGCCCTTATAGTTTCGCCATGTCTGTCCGTCCGTCCGTCCTTGCTTAATCTATTTTTCTCACCTTAATTCATGAATCCTTGACCGTTCCTATGAGACCGCGTTGTTATTGTTTTACTACTGTGTCTCGTTTTGTGGGTATGTGATAGGTTAAAATGGTTTTATCACCAACATCACATATTTGCTGATCCCAAAGATCACATATTTCACTGATCTTTAAACGATGCTGCTAGAAAACGTAGTCTAATAAATAAAATATTTTATTAGAGTTCCCTACTTGTCTTCGAAACTTGATGGTTCGATTTTTATTATATCGAACACGGTATGTCGATAATTCAGTTGTAGGATGTTTTACTGCATCGATGATTTATTAGTGCGATGTAACGTTTGTGCGAAAAATCCTGTTGCGAAAAACCTTACACCGATTGTTCATTAGTTCGGTAATTTTTTATTGTACCTATGTCGGTTCGAAACGCCTGCTGTTCCTTGACATTCAATATTAATAAAAAAAAAATAGGAAAATAAAGCAACTAAAAAAGTAGACGATTGAGGTATGAAAATTTTGGACTTTTGAGGGTATCCGGTAATTGGCTAGCATCTAAATGTCGTTCCTTATCGTCTCGAATGGAAAATAAGTTCTTAAATAAGATCTAATATTAAATGTCAAGGAACAGTAGGCGTTTCGAACCGACATAGGTACAATAAAAAATTATCGAACAATCGGTGTAAGGTTTTTCGCAACAGGATTTTTCGCACAAACGTTACATCGCACCAATAAATCATCGATGCAGTAAAACATCGTACAACTGAATTATCGACATACCGTGTTCGATATAATAAAAATCGAACCATCAAGTTTCGGAGACAAGTAGGGAACCCATTTTATTAAGTACTTATTAGGCCACACACTCCAGAATAGAATGCATTTAAGACTTCAGAAACTGTCGCTTTTATGGGTTATAATTTTTTTTATTTCATGTCATTTAAATAAGTAATTATTATCTGTTAAATAAGTCTTTTTTCTTTATTTTTTTTTCCTATTTCTATTGAAAACATATCGTAAAGTGCTAAGACGACGTAATGTGAATCCACTAAAGGCCTGTAGTTAATCAGATACCCGCGAAACGAGACACAATAGTAAAACAATAACAGCGCGGTCTCATAGGACCGGTTGGGGATTCAAACGTTAAAAAACTGCTATTTTGCGTGAACTATCATGGCCCTTCAACACGTACTCACAAATACAAAAGATAATATAACTACAAGAATTTTACACATCTAATCAAAATTGTGAACAACGAAATTAATTTCCAAGAACTTTTAATATTTTAAAAACCTTGTTTTAAAAAAAAGTTTTTGGAAATAATTTTAACACAGTGTACGCGTCACAACAAACACGTATTTCCTGAAAGATATTTTGTGAGAAATTTGAGTAAATGATGGAAGCGAATATCATCAGAGCGCTCAGGGTGTAATCTCTCTTTTTCCAACGATTTTATTCCCAATGCCTCTTCGTCAAACATTGGGTTGGATGAACCAATAGGTAAACTTTTAAACCATGAGTCATGTTTAGGGTTCCGTAGCCCTTATAGTTTCGCCATGTCTGTCCGTCCGTCCGTCCTTGCTTAATCTATTTTTTTTTTTCTAGCAGTTAGTTGTTGGTAGTAGTAGTAGTTTGTCTTGATTTTTCGTCTTGACCGTTAGCACTAGAAAGCTGAAATTAGGTACTAATAATTATGTATATCAATCACGCCGACAATTAGTAAAATAAAATTTGTAAAAAAAAAATATTAGGGTAGCCTAACATGTAAACTAACATGTAAAGTGGAAAGTGATTTTTTTTTAATTTCAACCCTAACGTGTGATATATTGTTGTATAGGTATTCAAAAATAAATAGAGATTTACTAAAATCATTTTTTGATAATATCAATAATTTCGGAAATAATCGCTCCAAAAGTAAAAAACAATGTGTCGTCCCCACCCTCTAACTTTTGAACCAAGTTTAGAAAAAATGAAAAAAATACTCATCCTATACTCACCTTTACAGTGTATTAGCTCAAATTTTATAGAATATCTTAACTTTTAACAAATATGAACCAATATTACAATAAAGTAAAAAATTTAAATGTTAGCTGCAACTGTAATAGTCAGGAAGGAACGCTGACACCTGAGATACAGAACTAATGTCCTAGTTTGGGTGTCAAGTGTACAATATTTACTGTATGCACTATCACATAGCCTAATCACAACAAGGACCAATTGTATTTTATCCTGTATTGTTTCGCCCCATTTGTATTAGGTTTATGTATGAAGAAATTATTATTCTCTTTATTCAATAAAATGACATAAATTATATTTTTAAATATTTAGAAACAAAAACCAAAAACATTTAAAAATTATTGTTATTATTAAGTTTCTTAACTGTGCTTGCTTTCGGGCAAAACAGGTCAATGCCGAGTTCACATGAAAATGTTAAAGCCTTTGAAGTTGCGCTTGCAAGAATAATTTCGTTTCACGCGGTGCTCCTACTGTCAGGCGGTAGTAAGTTGTTGCCTAGCTACATTTAGGGCCCTCGCCCAAAGCGACTTTTTGAAGCGCGGCTGACGCGCGTTAGCAGTGCTACAGCCGCGATGCAATAGTGCGTTAGTAGCGCTATTGTCGCGCGTTTCAAACGCGACTGTAGCGCGTTAGCAGCGTTTACGAAACGCGCGTTATCCGCGCTTCAAAAAGTCGCTGTGGGCGAGGGCCCTTACATACGCACGAGCGTCAAATGTGACCTTAATTTATCTTCCATGATATGCTTTTCTTTGCCAAGAGCATCGCTATCTGTGTCGTAACCACTGTTTATATAATCTATATTATGGTTTATATATTTTTCCTGATAAGCATGATTTATTTAATTGCAGAGATAATTATAGTCTGGTCGATGTCTGACGTATTTTAATAAGCCAAAGATCGCTAAAAATTACCGAGATCGTCAATAAGATTAATCAGGTATATCTCGATGAACAATGAGCAAACGCAGTCCTTCCACCACACCACTTATACCACACCACTTCCACCACACACTACACCACTAGAAAATGGTTTTTTTGTTCTTAGGTGAAAAATCATCAGAATGACTTCTCCCATTCTTGGGTTGAGCGTGTCAGCCTTTTCCTGAATAAAACCCATTGTTATAAAGGATCCTAGAACGAAGGCAAAGAAGAATATTTCTATCAGAAGAAACACTCACACTACGTACTTCATTCTGATTTTGCAAATGTTTTTTTTAATATGCTCTTTCAAATATTCTTCCCTCTTTTCATCTGTCTAACTTTTCTCCTTTTTCTTCCTGTCCTTGTCCTATTTTACTTAGGGTCAGCATAACACGTTTTTTCTTGTATTCTGTCTTATTACCCGTTACACTATCAATAACTCTATATTCTTTCATATCACTCTTCACACAGTCCATCCATCTTTTCTTTAGCCTCCTCTACATGTATAATTAGAACTTTATCTTATGTAGGTACTTATCAAATTAATCTTCATGAGGATAAACCCCCAGGTGGAAGCTAGAATATATGCAATACATATTCCATATATTTAAATACCAGCGCATTAGGTACTACAATGTTCTATAATTTATACGTTAGTATCTTATACGTGTTCAATTTATTAATTATTATTTAACTACCAGGTAGATAAGGTAATTTTCTATAAATACAAAGACACTGTATAATAACATTACCGAATATTAGTTCATGAATCTCCGACCGGTCTTGGACCGCGCTGTTATTGTTTTACTATTGTGTCTCGTTTCGCGGGTATGTGATAGATTAATTTGCAACAGTGACATAATAGCAATATAATTAGAATCTAATTAATACCACCAACAACAACATAAAGGAAAATTCTGTCCTTAAATTCTTAAGATCTATTTATAACTAAATATTATTTTGAAGTCATACAAACTTGGCAAAATAAGGAAACAGGACAAGGAAAGATGGCTCATATTCCATGCTAAACCTGACCTTGGTAAACTCTTGTTATGATCCTAAATCATACCTAACCAATTAAGTATACAGGACTATTAGTAAAACACTAACAATCTTGCAAGACTGTACCTAATACTGATATCATAAAAAACTGGATACTAGGTTCTATGACTTTTTACAAAACATAATACAATTATTACAAAAACAAACCTTCAAGATTTTGATGTTCTATCTATGGTCTTTCGGTTTAGGTAATTAACTAAATGTAAACAATCTTGGCATGTCTTTTTATCTAAAAGTTGTCTAAAAATTGTATATAAAAATCTTTGCATCTAGGTATTTACCTATATTATAATTATGACCTCTTTAATATAAAAAGACATACCACAAAGAGTACCATGATTGTTTACCTTTAGTTAACCACCTAAACCGATAGACCATAACAGATTTCAACTACATATTATATGTATATTTTGCTGTACCTACCTACGCCTCCCGCGCACTATTCTCGACCTCCGTTCCCCCCATTATTGTACGATTTGCCTGCTTTGTAGCATTTAGAATGTTTAATTTAAATATTTTTATTTTTGTAAAATATAATACACTAGCTTTTGCCCGCAGCTTCGCCCGCGTACATAAAATATAGTCTATGTCACTCAGGAATACAGCAGCTTTCAATTGGTGAAAAAAGTTTAGCAATCGGACCAGTATTTCCATAGATTACCCCATACAAACAAAAAAACAAACTTTACCTCTTTATTATATTAGTCTAGATTTTGAAAGGTCATTAAATAGTCGTAGTTGTTGTTTATGCTGTCAGCATTACAGTCCTGCAAGGTTGTTAGTAATTTACAAAAACCCTGTATAACGACCAACTTTTATTATAAGAGATACTCCATACTATAAACTGCTACTATACCAGTAGCCGTATACTATAGCTGTAATAGGAAGCACCAACTGTTTGATGTTTCTGGGAATCTAACGAGTAACATCGCCCAAGCACATTCTTCTATTCCTCGTGAAATCGCTCTCTTGGTTGCTAAACCTGATTCTAACGTGTTCGCGGATAAATGGAAGTCTGTTTGGTCATCTGATCTTGTCTGTCTGTCTGGAGCTTTGTGTATGCGTCTCGCATTCATCGGATTCATGTGACCCTCTCCAGGTCATCAGTTCACCTTGTGTTCTTACCTACACCTGATTTTTTCAAATAATAAAAGTCGTCATTTAATATTATCAATATTTATTTTCTAACTGTACAAAACACTTAACAAATACGATCATTTCACTATACTTATTATCACAATTATGTAAACTTATTAATTTCTTTAATAAAAACTTATAATTATTATGAATTAACACATTTAAACAAACACAGCCATACGAGTATCTGCAGCCCAAAGATTCTACAATTAAATCAATAACCACCATTTTCGAAACATCCAAATTGTACGAAACAGAAATTCGCAACTAAAACATTACGTGGTTATCTCACATTTTTAACTTTCGATTAACATTAATGTCTCTGCCAGTATGATACTTTGTCTAGAAATTTTATAGGGTACTTACACAATCATTTATACTATACGAGAATTCAATACTATACATAAAGTAAAAATCTTTATAAAACTTCATTTATCACTAGGTACTACTAGCACTACACTTAAAATAGAAAGAAAAGAAAGAAAACAGTTTTTAAAATATCTTTAAATCTTCGTCTTCTTCTTCTACCTGGCGTTAATCTTGGCTATTGCCAGTGTCCGCCTAAAATAATTTTAAATAACAAAACAAAATTACTCCTATTATAAAAAAAAAACAAATGTATAAAGGTGGACTTAATAGAAGAGAAAGAACCAAAGGCATTAAGTCCGCCTTTGTACCAGTTAACAGAGTGGAGAGACATCATGTTAGGCGCATACAAACGAAACCAAGAAAAGATTACTATTACATACAACCTAACAAAAGAACATTTACTATAGTCTATCGGTTTAGGTGGTTAACTAAAGGTAAATAATCTTGGTATGTCTTTTTATTAAAGAGGTCGTATATAATATACACAAAGATTATTTAAATTTAGTTTATTAGCTAACATCGATTTAGGTAAATACCTAGTCGCAAAGATTTTTACATACAATTTATAGACAACTTTTATATAAAAAGACATGCCAAGATTGTTTACATTTAGTTAACTACCTAAACCGACAGAGTATAGAACATTTACTACTACTAGCACTACCCTACAAAAAATCTGTACAATACAACAATTACTAACAACTCTTTACGTACTCTTAACTTTAGCCTTAATAATATAATTTGTCGTAATAAACTTATACAAACTATAACCTATGCCAGCTACAACTAATATTAAAGCCAATAAGGCTGAAAATACCACAGCAAGGAGTTCAAACTCAAGGTACTGGGCCCAGGACATGTTGGCGGCTGGAGCACGAAGATGCTTCGCGCCACCGTGACGCAAGACATGCTCGATCCACCATATCCCACGGTCTAACGGTTTCATTGGTTGATCCAGCATCAGGGTCCTTAGATGAATAATATTTTTGCGGTAGCTGAAAGTTAAAGAAGAATAATTATTTATTTTGATTTCAGAAAATCTTTATCTTAGGTTTAGGAGAAACGGTTGGCTCGAGTCAACGACACATTTATTTATTTATCTCTTCATGCACACAACAGTACCGAGGCGGACTGCCTTGAGACAGTCTCTACCAGTCAGCCTTTGGGTGGTGAAGAGACAAATCGTGGTAGGTGCAATATTAAACATTATAAATCAAAAAACATTGTGTTCCATGCACGCTCATCAAACGACGATTTCAAAAGATGTAAGAAAAATGGACTGAGTCCACTAAGGTTGATGTTTACCAAGGCTACGGGATTGTTTGAAAGTGTTAGAAGACAAAGGTGAAGTTAAGAGAAGTTTGGACAAAGTTACATTCTCTTGGCGATAGTACTTCTGGAAATACTGCGTAGACGTATTATTTTTACAGTTTTATGTGATTATTATTTTGATAGTCAGAAGCCAGTAAATCTGACTCCAGTCTTGCCATGAAGTACCGTGTTACCCCAGTTAATGGGTTGTGGAGGTCTGGTAGGCAGCCGCTCCTCGTAAAATACTGGTATTCAGCTAAATCCGGCTTGACTGAAAGCCAATATACTCGTAGTTGGGAAAAGGCTAGGCAGATGATGATAGTCTATGAATTGAGTCTCTGTCAACGAAGCTGCTACGATACGACAGCACGACGCTGCTGCTTCATTGACATAAACTTTTTTTCTTATGAACTCCTATTTTTTATTGCTTTAAATGTCAAATCAGAATAAAATTTACCTGTCATCCCCGATAACCTTCTGAACAGCAGTGGTAAATGTTTCCTCGCTAAGTGATGCCAGTTCCAGTTTCACTCCAATTCTGAAGTGCTCATATTTCTCCACGTTGTACCACTGGTCTCCCAACATTGGTACGCCAACTAGAGGTACTCCTGCTGTGATAGCCTCGTCGGTTGACTGTAGACCTCCTTGTGTCACGAATAGTTTAATCTTGGGGTGTTCTGTAAGGTAAAATGAGGATATAATTTGTATGTTATGATTTTTTTGATAGAATCGAACGGAAACACGTTTGTTTCAAAAATACCATTTACAGGCACTTTTCAATTGTAAAAATATCGGTAAAAAAGTGTAGTTAAATTGCACAATAGATCTCTATGGAGAAGAACCTACAAAAATCTCCGTGGACATGCTTTTAAATCATATTATGGATTATTTAAATCTTGGTTATCGTCTGTTTTATAAACCTTCAGAATACTCGTAAATTGACACAAGTAATGTCAAACTTACTATAAGAATGATGCCATTTCATTTGTGTTTTAATGTCATTTTAGTCTCAGGGTATAAAAAACAGACAATACATTATTCTTGTCGCTTCTATTAATTAATTTTATGGGAATAACTCGAATTGGCATGAATTCGTTAACCATTCTATTTTCTGTCTAGTCGAATTTTGCATATGCCATTAAAAACAAGTTCGTGTAAATCGTACGGTTCGGACGTGATTAGACGTTTTTTTTTTAAATTTCAAGGTTCTATTTACTTGGCCTTTTTATGATACAATGGAATACTAGTATTTTACATGGAGCAACTGTCATAGCCTCCACAACCTATAAATAGTAGTATGATACCCCTTAGCTAGAGTGGTGTCAGATTTCCCAACTTCTTACTACCCGCAACGACTATTGAAGATCTACTATGGACAGCCAGGACCAACATCTTAACAGGACAAAGATTAAGGAAGTATTTTCGACACCAATAGGTATTTTAGAAGGTGGTAACCTATACAAAATTCCAATTCAAAATACCGATTGGTGTCGAAACGGGAATAGCTTGGGTGCCGAAAATTTTGGTTCCGAAAATCTGGGTGCCGAAACGGGAATAATCCAGATTAAGATTAAGCACAGGACCAAATTCTTCACGTTGTTCCACTCTAGAGCAGAAGAAGTCAATTGATGATATCCCACCTTGCAAAAAGTCAATGTTCAAGGTCGATTCCTAGAACCAAAAATTTGAAGACATGTGATATCCACCAATCCGCAATGGGCCCCCGCGGTGGTTTATGGCCCATTCCCTCTTCAAGAGAGGAGGCCTAAGTCCTAGCAGTGGGAACATTATAAGGCCGATAATGCTAATGCAAGGTCGATTTGGACTTCGGTCCAACAAATCTAAGTACATTGGGTCATTTTTTATTAATGGTATGAGTTCTATCAAAAACTGGTTTATCGACTTACGTTGTTTTTTATTGTAACATGTCATTATAACCTGTTCAGTGACATTAGCACATCATTATGACTTTGCAGTTTCGATAATTATACCATCTTATTAATAAAATCGTCGAGTCACTATGAATCGGCAAATATAAGATGGACAACATTAGATACGTTGTATGAATAATAAACATAGGTCAGTACCTATTATAATAAGTAGATGTGTGCGATATATTCATGAGCCAATTAGTTATACATTATAATATTTAAATATTACAGGGAGATGAATTTATCCACTTACACTGCATTGGAAGATGAAGGCAACATTACTGAATTGTAAAATGATTTTATGTCATTTCATAATTTACGTCAGAACATAATTCCTTAAACATCATTCCGTTTTAAATGATTTTTAATATGATATGTATGCCTGGTTACTGACCCAAAGATTTTTATTTTCTTTCTTTCTTTTACCCTGGAACTTTGTATATTTTTGCGGGTTTAATTTTTAAATTTTCAATTAGTGTAATATGGTAGTTTTTTGTAGGTTCGATTGCTAAAATGTTTTCACCATTAGAAAGTTGCTTTATTCCTAAGTGACACACACAGGCTATAATATTTTATGTACGCGGGCGAAGCTGCCGGTAAGAACTGGTCCAAAAATATAAATAATGATCACTTACTAAGCAGATCCGACTGTGGCAGCCACTTGGATATCCTGATGTTAGCTGATTTCCCAGGCAGTTCATCCTTATCCCACTTCCAGAGCACATCGTAAGGCATTTTGGAGAAAGCCTTCACTAGTGTTTGTATCTTCTCTGGAGGCAGCATACTTGGCTTTACATTTGTACCAAAACTGATATATATGACGCCGTGCTTCGATGAGTCTAAATATGATTTAAGTTCCTGGAAAAAAGCAGAATATATAATTAGGGATGAAAATTTGAAAATAGTAAGTATGATTGATGATAAAAATGTTTAAGAAATACTGGTAGCATATTTTAAATTTCATTTCGGTGTTTCGTGTCAACTAAATTCATATGAATGAATATAAAACTATTAATTTCAATTTTGTTGAAACATTTATTATCTAGCTAGATAATAGCTTTAGACGATAGTTTTTTTAATAGATATATTGGAGGATATATTCGGCCATTAAATAATAATCTGCATAAAAAATATGACTGAAACCTCTAATATTATCAATGTTTCTCTACTATATTGAATCACTCTATCTATAAAAAAGCGCATCATAATCCATTGCGTAGTTTTAAAGATCTAGGCATACATAGGGACAGACAGACAGCGGGAAGCGACTTTATTTTATACTATATAGATAGATGCTAATGTAGTGATTACGTAATTTATCAAGATAGCAGGCATGTATACATTAAAATTATATAGATATTTTTATTGACAGTATTCATTATCGTTATCAGAAATGTCTGGCAGCTTTAAGAGTTTGTTCTGAGAGTTAAATATCATGATGACTTCGCAAAATTTGAAAGACAACTCTTTTATGCATTTATGATGGTGAGATAAAAATTATTAGATCACTTTTGTAAACAGAGTTCACACATAAGTGCTACTGTATATTTTTTATCATTTTCTGTACTGAGTAACGCGTCGAAAAAAGCTAAATGATTATTGATAATTCCGTACGTATAGATTGTATGCACTGGTTAAGATTAATAATTATAGATAATCTAAAATACATCCACTAATTTTTTTTCTTATACAACATAAATCCACATGAATTATAACACGAATTTTAGCTGCAACTGAATAAAATTAAAAACAACAAACACTGAAGCAAGAAGAAAAAAAACTGATAAAATACTGTGCCCAATAAAAACAAGTTTACTTATTATTTCAAATTGAATGCTAAATAAAGTGACCATATCTTTACTTAATTTTATTATGTAAGGTCAAAATCAAAGTCAAGTCATTCATCATGAAAAAAAAAATCGATAATAAAATAAAAGATATCACCTAGATACCTTTAAATGATTGTTTTTTTAAGTGAGTCATATTATTGATAATCCAGTTTCTATGCCAACATCAACCTAAATGATCGATTTCTTGACTTAAATATTCTCATAATCGACGATTGCATCACTGCTTACCATCAGGTGAGATCGCAGTTAAGCACTAGTTTATAACCATTAAAAAAATATCTGTATTTGAAAAAAATAATTATTGGTATTTGAAAGCTTACCTGGGGCAATTCCTTATGCGGTTTCTCCGGCAATCCTCCTAAATGTATGACACTTGGAGGCACAGGTCGGCTTCCTTCCCAAATTGGATTGATATTCAAAAATAACATATGCACATTATTTTGAAGTTCATCCAAGTCCGGTAAGTCAGGTCCAAAATGTTTCTTAACCATTTTATTCTCCTCTGTTGCCATACTTTCAAATAAATTTTCTATCCTGTAATTATTGTATATTTCAGATATCTTCTCGTACATTGTAAGATTGTAGATTCTTTGTCTCATGCTTCCAGGATACAAGAATGGATGTGTAGGAGCTCCGATGATTTCATAGTTATCCCAAATTGCACCGAAAGAACTAACTTGTATCAGAGGCACTTTATACACATGAGAGAAAGCTAACGTTGGTCGAATACACGCTTCTGTTAGCAACAGATCAAACTTCTGCTTTCCTTGAATGAGTTCCTTAACTTCTTTAACTTTTAATTGTGCATCTACTGTGTTAATAATGACTTCCACTCCAACTTTCATTTGTGCTATGAGATCTTCTTTATTTCCTCTTCCTGTTGCCATGAAATCCTCCCACACTTTGTATGATATATCGTGGACATCGATTTCTGTAAGATTCTTTGGAGCTTCACCTTTCTTGAACATAGGATCTGCTGTTATCACTACAACTTCATGGCCACGCTTGATCAGTTCCATAGTTATTGGCCTGAACGTGACCTGGTGACTGATGGATGGGACTGGATACATTGCAAGTATCCTCGCCGCATCAGTGACGAACACTTGTAAAATGAAACACAATACTAGATGCTTTAACTTTGCCATTGTGTGGACGTTTTGCAACTAATTGGAGTGAGTTGAACGACGTGTGTTATATACGGAAACCAGTAGAGATAAGTATGTTCAATATTGTAGTAGATGACTGGTTTGTTTTTTAATGTGTTCGTCCGTTTTGTACAGTCTTTGGTTGCGTGATAGAAATATTATTGAATCGGTTTTTTTATTACTTGTCTCAAATGTGACGAGTCATCTGGAGTTTGCACTTTTAATAATCATCTTTGTACTTATTGTATTTTTGTTTCTTTTTATGTAAAATATTTCCCTCCATGTCAAGTACGCAATGTAATTTGCGCAATTAGATCTGATTTTTGAAAACTGCCAGCTTCAGCAGGCTCGGGGTCGCTGATGACGAGCAACGGATAGCTGGCCGTTCGGGCCGTCTGGTAACCATTCGGACTAAACCCAACTCGCTCTTAGCGCGTAATGGTCCTTGCACTCCCCAAAGAGAAGGCAGCAGCGTGGGGTCCAGAGCGTACTAGGACCGTGATGATATTCTGAAAAGGAAACTCATGATCTTAAAACATTTTTGACCAGCTGTGTACTTCAAATTATTACATAAAAGACAACGTTTGCTTTCTCACTTGTGTATAAAGTGGAGTAAGTATTTTGGATTAGGATTTTATATAGGTTACTGCCATCCAAAATACCTATTGGTGCCGAAACGGTAATAGCTTAGGTGCCAGAAAATTGGTTCCGAAAATTTAGGTACCGAAACGGGAAGACTGACCCTAATCCAAGTTACTACGAAATAAATAAAGATCAAAAAAAAATCCAAGTTACTTTTTTCGGAGTAATTTAGGATAACTTCGAAGTCATTGGAGCTCCGTCACATTCATTCTTGGATCCTGGAAGCCTTGTATCAGAGAATTTACAGTCTGATGATGTAGGTGTGGTTTTAGTCAGTAAAATAATGAACAATCCACCCAAAATTTTTTGGCAAAACATTAATTGTACTCATAAAAAAAATCTCATCAAAAATGTGTTATTGCTCATAAAACATTTTTTTATTTATTTTAGGTAAGGAGTAGAATTCTCTGCCAGAGTCTGTTTCCTGATAGCTAGATAAATTAGGGATCTTCAAGTCAAGAGTGAATAGGTTACTTCTAGGCAAGCTTAGTCTATCTTCGCCACATTATTGCTAACCATCAGGTGATCTCACCTGATGGTCACTATCTAGTAGTCAAACGCGAGCCTATGCATAATATATAAGGGATAATTTTCTACTTTAAAAAAACCCTATATTACACCTGTTGGTTAACTATATCAAGTTGACTGTTTATTTGTTTTTCCCGTACAGTCTATGTACCTGGATTCTCCATCCATAATATCTGAGATTTTCCTTTCCTTCTAACAAACCTATGATCTCTAGCAATGTTATTTTACTATAAGTACCTAGTTTTCAAACCTTAAGATTGAAGAGAATTGTTTTAAAATGTATTTTTTTAGTCTTAAAAATATTTTTCATATATAAAATTTTATTTTACCAACTGATAAGGTTCTCACAAAGCTGGGTTCTCGTTCTTTTGAACTGGCTAGTACATAATTAACTGGCCCATTCGATTTATATTATATTGGTCAGTCAGCTTAACCTATCAATACCCGCGAAACGAGACACAATAGTAAGACAAAACTGCGCGGTCCTATGAGACCGGTCGGGGATTCATGAATTAATCCGTAACAACTATATCTTGTAATTAATATATGAGACGGACTGATATTGTAATTGTGAGTAGAATGGAAGATTTTTCTAAGTTCGCATATTTCTTATAAACTAAAAAGAATTCTAGGAGGCTAGATAAAATCAAATTCAAGTGACGCATATCGGGCTTATGGACGACGAGCTATGCGTAGCTCGCCGTTCTCTCGTCTTATAAGCACTCGAGCACGACGACGCATTGTGCTCTACGGGCGCCTCAAAGAGATATGAATAAATCCTAAACTTGGAGTACCTCTTCATCATCATCTGCCTAGTCTTTACCTAACTATACTGGGGTCGGCTTCTAGTCAAGCCGGATTTAGCTGAATACCAGTATATTACGAGGAGCGGCTGCCTACCAGACCTCCACAACCCATTAACTGGGGTAACACGGTACTTCATGGTAAGTTTGGAGTCAGATTTAATGGTTTCTGACTATCCGTAACGACTGCCAAAGATAGAAGCGGTAGAAGTAATTAGAAGATTTTTCAAATAAAAAAAGCAACTGACGTACTCTTAAATAGCAAAATGCAAATGATAAAGACTTAAATATTTAACTCAAAACAATGACAAAACTAACTTGGTATGAAATGAGATGGTACTACGTAAAAGTTTTGTGTTATATCAGATTAAATATTCATATCAAGAAATAAGTTGGAGTGGACCAATATCTGGTAAAAGGAAAGTTGGAAGACTAAATAAAAGGTAGGGTAATGACATAGTAAAGAATGAAAGATATGACTGGATGTGTAAAAGCAAAGATAAATAACTATGAAATGAACTGTGTTCCGAGCAATGGAAATAAAACACAAAGTACATCATCTGTAGAAATGTCAACTGTCTAGTTATCACAGTTCATGAGATATGCTTGGTGACAGACGGATAGACGGACCGATGGACCATCTTAGTAAAAGAGTTCTACTAACATTCCGAAATGTTAAATAATCTTTTTACTATTTTGTTACAGAAATCAAAAAACGAAATAAGAAAAAGGTTGCCAATACAAAAAGATAAAAAACCGGTCAAGAGCGTGTCGGGCCACGCTCAGTGTAGGGTTCCGTAGTTTCCCGTCCGTCACAATAAGTGTCCCCAACTTTTCAAAACCTGTTCGTCCCATCAAGTTCAAAATAATTTTCCTAAAAAGTCTTTATAAAGCTCTACTTCACAGATTTTTTTCATATTTTCTAAACTTATGGTTCAAAAGTTAGAGGGGGGGGACACATTGTTTTTTACTTTTGAAGCGATTGTTTCCGAAATTATTGATATTATCAAAAAAATATTTTTGTAAACCCCTATTCATTTTTGAATACCTATCCAACAATATATCGCAAGTTAGGGTTGGAATTTAAAAAAAATAGCGTTTTACTTTACATGTAGGGGGGCTACCCTAATAAAACATTTTTTTCCAATTTTTATTTTTGCATTTTGTCGGCGTGTTTGACATACACATTGGTACCAAATTTCAGCTTTCTAGAGCTAAAGGTCACAGAGATTAAGCGAGGACGGACGGACAGACATGGCGAAACTATAAGGGTTCCGTTTTTGCCATTTGGCTACGGAACCCTAAAAACCAAAGAGGCTTCTCGCTGTATCTATATTAAGAGCCCTCCAGTTCAACAGAAGCGTAGTATAACAATATATTTGTCAAGAATATCTCAAGTATCTTCTTTGATTGACTCTTCATAGATATAGTCAGTTATCGATAAACTGAAGTGCACATATAACAAATTGATTTGATGTGCACTTTTATTTATTTATTTATTTATTTATTTGGCTCTTCAACAATGAGTACACTATTAAATGTAAAGAAATACAATTTAGCCTTAAATCTAAGTGCCTCATCACTTAAAGAAGAGCACAATATGCACTAAATTATACGCTTTAACAGCTAATAATAATAAAATAACAAAAAAAAACACAATAAGATTAAATATTAAAACGAAACCTAAATTTTAACATTTTTTAAAGCTAAATTGGAATTTATAATTTTGAACATAAAATTTGAGTTTATTAAGTTTGGATAAACCGAAATTGTAAATAAAACTGATTTTTTGTTAATTGTGAAACAAGATTTTTTTTACAGAGGGCGTCATCGTGTTCTTTATATTTTGTAAACATTCTATGAAGTGAGGAATGTTGTCTTAAATTTGTATTGCTTTTTGGCATGCAGAACAGTTTCCTATTTGATTTTCTCGGTAAAGTTCGAGGCACATGGAAGGATACCTTATAAAGTAACTCAGGACAATTAAAAGAACCTGTCACCAGTTTTTTGAGGAAAATTAAATCTAACATATCTCTTCGCTTCTCTAACGAGACCATCCTAAAATACTCCAATCGTTCCCGGTACGATTTGAGACTTCTACCCATATTACAATGATAAGTCAGATGCCATAAGAACCTCTTCTGTAATCGTTCTATACGCTTTATGTGTACATTGTATTTAGGGGACCAGACAACACTACAATATTCCAGGTGACTTCTTACTAACGAATTGTACATAATCTTTTTTGTTTTAAAATTTCTAAAGTTTTTGCACTCTCTCATGACGAATCCAAGTAATTTAGTTGCTTTCATTATAATTAGGTCAATATGTTCAACAAAGCTTAGTTTTTTATCAAATTGAACGCCTAAGTCTCGTATAGATTCCACTTCTTCAAGCAGCTGTCCGTTAAAGTTATATGCCGTGGGTGCAACAATTTTCTTTTTTGTAAATTTCTGCTTATTACTTATCAATTTATTGCTTATCAATGCTTAGGTATATAATTTTGTACCTATACCTAAATAGATTTTTGAATGAAACTTTGTACTGGAGTAAATAATGTCCTGGAACAGCACATACTTTTTACTCTGGGAAAATGTTTTCTTGCGATGATTTTTTACTAACCAAAAAATAATATGAAGTAGAAGACGTGACGTTCCTAATTCTTTTGTGTGTACATAAATCGTTAAATAAATAAAATAAAATAAATAAATAAAAACGTTCTACAATTGAAAACCTGAAAGATATATAACACAATCGATTGTGAAAATAGACTTCTTATATTCTGTTCAATAAACCCGGAGACTAAATTGACATAAGTAATGTCAAAGTTTCTATAGGAATGACGCCAGTTCTTTGGTGTTGAAATGTCATTTTAGTCTCCGGATTTATTGAACAGAATATAGAATCGCAATAAGCAGTCATTTGTTTTGATACATGGTATAGACATCATGAGAAAACCACCGGCATGTCCTAGAACTAAAAATTCGAAGACTGTGACATCCACCATGGTGCCTTACAGCCCACCACGCGTGGTGGATTACAGCCCACTCCCTCTCCTAGAGAGGAGGCCTGAGTCCCAGCAGTGGGAACATTATAAGGCCGATAATTCTTATGCTAATGTAATGACATGGTATAGAAAAACCCCACAGGTAGACTCGAGCAGCAAGTACTTTTTTAGAAAGTGGAAAGTCCTTAAAGGACAATCCGATTTTCCGCAATCAAATTATACTTATAACCTGTTATGAATTCAAAACCAGAAACGTAAGAGATTATTCTATCACTTACCCGCGAAACGAGACACAATAGTAAAACCATAACAGCGCGGTCTCATATGACCTGTCGGGGATTCAAACATTATGTAACGGTTTTTAAATATGAGAAGCACGCGGTTGCCATTTTAGAATTAGATGTATAACAGGAATGAATACACAAAATAAGAAGATAAATGACTCACCCTGTAGGTTAAAGGCGTAGAAAAATCATCATCCGACAACGATGCACACGCCCGTCACTCATGTGTTATTTAACCTATCACATACCCACAATACGAGACACAATAGTAAAACAATAACAGCGCGGTCTCATAGAACCGGTCAGGGATTCATGAATTAAATTTCTAACTTAGGAACTCTGATATCAGAAATGAATCTGGCATCAAAAGCAATAAAAAAGAGAAATGATGCAAAACAGCGAAGCGATAAGCGAGAACGATACGTGAATGAGCTGATTAGGTTAGAATGTCATTGTCAAGAACAAAATTTTTAATCTACCTTACATTTTATTTATAGACTTATTTTTTTTCTCCTTAATACAATGCGATAAGACGAGTCTGTAAATCTATGCCTGTGTGTT
This sequence comes from Mythimna separata, assembly GCA_030763345.1. Classification (NCBI taxonomy): domain Eukaryota; kingdom Metazoa; phylum Arthropoda; class Insecta; order Lepidoptera; family Noctuidae; genus Mythimna; species Mythimna separata. Next base: position 5,645,763 of record CM061191.1, read on the forward strand.
CCTGCTAATATTGAGAACAAAGTTTAAGAGTATTAATAATGGAAAACGAAGATTATAAATTTTTGATTGCTTTTAAAATTTAATTTATGGTACTGATAAGCGTAGGTAATATAGGCATTGCCTAGCTCGGTTACAAAAACTACGTCCAATATTTGAAAATCATCTTGCCTAACTGTTAACTAACCGTTTTTGAAAAATAAATTATTATAAATAAAAATAAAAACTCCTCGTAAGTGCGAGTCAGATTCACGCACTGAGGGTTCCGTACCAACTTACCTATTTAAACAGTTCAATTCCCGAATCTAGTCTTGTAGATTTTTCCAAAAAGCATTTTTTTTCTTGTGACGTAATTAAACATTTTCAGCAACTTTTTCCTATATTTTTGCCAAGAGACCTTGCTTTATTTGCCAAATTTCAGTATTCTAGGTCAACAGGAAGTACCCTGTGAATTTTGATTCCTTTGAGTGTCGAAATGTACTTTTTTTGCGTCACACAAGCTTAATTTTTGCACAGTTTCACGGGATCGCAGACTTATGTTTGTGGTTTTAATTTCAACTCGATACTTTTGCGCGTTCCCGAGATAAATGGTCTTGACAGACAGACGGACAACAATATACATAAGTTCGAACTTGTGGTACGGAACCCTAAAATCAAAATTTATGACATAAAACTAAACGTTTAAAGTTTATTGATAATCCTGCACGTATATCTTAAGTCCACCTATGTACTTTGTGTTGCATGAAGAATAATATAGTGTACATTTTATCAGGTAATTTTCAAGATTAAACAGAGATAATCTTTATACTACGAGTAATTATGACATGCATTCATATTATGTAATGCATGAATTTTATCAAGCATTGCAATGCTAGTGCCAGCTAAAAATCACGCATTGCTCTGTCTAAAATGAAACACAAGATGATAAAAATAATCACTGCAATAATTGTAGCATAATATGAAATTAAATTCTGTATACTGTTATTATTAGAAAAAGTCTGATAAAATAATGTATCTAACAAAATCTAATTTACTCATCACCATCTGTCTAGCCTTTTCTCAACTATATGGGGTCGGCTTCCAGTCAAGCCGGATTGCGTATTGCCAAACTGTATGCTGACCCAGACCGGGGTTGCTCTGAGTTCGATCGCAGTTTGCCTTTGTAGTTGAAGAGCAAACTGTATACCTATTCAGAGAGTGTCTGAATCAAAATACATTTTGCTTTAAAATACTAGAGCAAAATACATACGAATCCAGACGTCCAGCGTCTGGTGTAGTATGTAATATGCCATATTAATTATGGCATTGATATAATTTAGAGCAAAATGCAGGGACATGCCAAATCTAAGTTTGCGACCTCAAAAGTAGGCGGGGATTTTTTTTAGGGTTAGGTATATCTCAAAAACTACCCCGTAATTGTTTTTTTTTGCATAGCCCTATAAAATAAAAAATAAACCCCAAGGTCGCGCGATACCGAACGATCCTAGAAAAAAACATCTTTTGGAAGAGATTATTGTAAACTAACAAAGTGCTCGCAGTTTCTCTATCTACTGGGCTATAAATACAATTTATTTGCTAATTACATGGAGAGAATGGATCCTCATTTAATAAAGTGTAAAAATAGAGTTACTTTAAAAAAACCGACTTCAAAACTGTTATTTATAGATCGATGTAAGCCTTATTAATTGGAATTAGATTGTCACTTGACTAGTTTGCAGTACGATTATGCTGGTTTCTACCAGCATTGATATTTGAAACAGTTGAAATATTTACTGATATTTGTAATATATAATTTTCATTTTACACTTTTGCGTTATTAATTAACCAAACCAATTATAGTTTTAAAGTCGGTTTAAATTACTTACCTATTAGTATTAAATTCTTTTAATTCCTTTTTTATTTCGCCGTTTTTATATTTGTGCTAGGTATTTATAATATTTGATTGGGAAATAAAGCACAAAATGCGTGGCGTGACGCCGTCTCTTGCTATTTGAGTTTTTGTTTTTGGCATTCAATGCAAAACGCCATTTTCTGATCTTCTTTTATTAATTTACTTTGTTACCAATGGCTTATCATATCGATTCAATTGGGTTATTACCTTACCGAAATTACAAACAGGTACAATTTATTGTGTCAATAGGTACATCTTTCTTATGAAAAATTAATAAATACTAGAATTGGAAACCCTTATAGTTTTTTTAACAACCTGTATAGTTGTTACAGTTCAAATTATTTTTAGTCATACTAACAAGGGTTTTTTTTTAAGTAAAACCTTAAATTAATTCACAAAAGGTATGTTCATTATGAAAAGTTGTTCAGTTTCACGGATAGTTATAACAACCGCAACAGTATAACAAAAAATTACGGGAAATTATGAAACACGTTGTAGGTAGGTATAGTCAGTTACAGATATTCGCGTGTCACAGTTTGCTTTACATACAAGCGAGCAAAGTGCATACAATCTCAGAATGCTCTGAGCTCGTATGTACTTTGCTCCAATTTGTTTGTGATTTCAATGAGCACGACGTAGTTCAGTACAGACTATGGTTGTCTGGGTCAGCATACAGTTTGGCAATACGCAGCCGGATTTTGTTGAATACCAGAATTTTACGAGGAACGGCTGCCTATCAGGCCTCCACAACACATTAACTGGGGTAACACGGTACTTCATGGCAAGACTGGAGTCAGATTTACTGGTTTCTGACTATCCGTAATTTTAAAATCTAATTTACTAATTATTTTTTATATTCAATCCATAATGATAATTATTATTAACATTGTCGGCCTTCTAATGTTCACACTGTTGGAACTCAGACCTCCTCTTTTTATGAGAGGGAAAGGGCTGTAATCAACCACTAGAACCAAGTTCGGATTGGTGGATGTCACATGTCTTCGAATTTTTGGTTTTAGGACATGACAGTCACCTCACGATGTTTTTCTTCACCATTTTGAGAGCAGCGGTAATGAAATAAATTATACAGAGTAATGCACCTGGCTGGGTTTGAACCGCTGACTTACAACTTGCTAATCAGGGTAGTTATCACTAGGCCACTACTCAAGGTTCATAGAATATTGACGGCAAAAGAATAAAAAAATCTAATGGGTTGACATGTCACCTATCGATCAATATCCCAGTATCACAGATTACTAAATAGTTAACTACGTAACCAGTATCAATACAATCAGTCTGATGTTAACAATACAATTAGCTTTATGATTATACAATTTTAGGTTGAGTTTATTTATGGAAAGTGTTTTAGTTAGTTTGTTTGTGTGGTCATTAAAAAAGAAAAAAAACCTGAACGAAAAGTTGAAAATTGTAATGATTTGAAAATTCAAATGTAATAATGTTGTTAAAGTTTGTATTGGTTAACTAAAAAATAATTTAACACAAAATTTTAATAATTTTATTTAATAACAATTGCATTAATTTATTCAATTCAACAAGACTTTTATTACATAACAATAACTGAATTATAGTAATACAATGTATTACCATCACCACCATAATCAAGTACAGTTTAAGTATTTTAAATGTCAAAGTAATTTTAATATTCAGTTCCTCAGTATCATCATAATTTAGATATAGACTATTTACAGGCATTTTTAAGTTTTTAAGGCCGGTCAGTCAAAAAGGAAAGTAAATTAAATTGCGCGGGCCAAAGCGTGGACACTGTTTTAAATCATAGCATAAGTACTTATCATTAATCTTATTTACATATATGATCATTCTTGTCGCGATATGTGAGCTCAAAGTAAATAAATGATAACAAAATAGACCCCTAAACTATGTGTTTTACATTTATAAAACACATATGGGCCAGAGGAATCACCTGAATATCCTCAATCTCAAGATTCGCCTAAAATCCAGCAATATTGCTGTCAAAACGAGGAGTAGTTCTAATTCTAGATACTCTGCCCACGACACATAAATCTACGAATCACAAAATGGTAATCTACTAAATAAAATTTAAAAAAATATCTAGAAAATCTAAGGTCTAATTACTTTTTAACTTTACATTTTGACTCGAACTAAAATACTTATATGTAGCGAATACAATTAATGATAGTACTAAAACAAAAGCCAGTCAAGACAAGAAGTAGTTCTAATTCTAGGTACTCTGCCCAGGACATGTTGGCGGCGGGTGATCGCAGATGTCTCGCTCCACCGTGACGCAGTACATGCTCCGTCCACCACACGGCACGCTCCAGTGGAGACTGAGGCTGATCACGCATCATGCTATTCAGTTTGACGATGTTTTGACGAAAACTACGATAGATATCTTGGACCAACCTTTTATCTTCAATGACATTGTTAATAGATGCAGAGGAGCTCGTGGCTAGATAATAACAGCCGCACAGGTCGATCTTCAAGGTTAAGCAACGCTTGCCTAGGTTGGTCTGTGGATGGGTGACCATCTTAACATAACGAGTTTCCTCCGTGCCTCGGAAAGCACGTTAAGCCGTAGGTCCCGGCTGTCATTTGTAGATCTTTGGCAGTCGTTACGGATAGTCAGAAGCCAGTAAATCTGACTCCAGTCTCGCCATGAAGTACCGTGTTACCCCAGTTAATGGGTTGTGGAGGTCTGGTAGGCAGCCGCTCCTCGTAAAATACTGGTATTCAGCTAAATCCGGCTTGACTGGAAGCCGACCCCAATATAGTTGGGAAAAGGCTAGGCAGATGATGATGATGATGACATTGTTAATAGCAGCCTTAAAATCTTCAGCAGTCATTGTAAGTAAATCAAGTTTGACTTCAATCTTATGGTGTAGATACTTCTCAACATTATACCACTGATCGCTTAACATTGGTATACCAATCACAGGTACTCCTGCTGTGGTAGCATCGTCTGTCAATTGCAGCCCTCCTTGAGTTATGAATATTTTGATCTTAGGATGCCCTGAAAAGATAATATGTTCATTTAACTTGATTATGAAAAATATCTTGGTCTCTTTTTTCTACACCCAGCGAGGGTTGAACGAGAGGATTAGTTAGTTTATTAGTTAGTTGATTCATAATTTTAACTTAGATTTGATATCCAGTTAGCTGCCATTACCGAAATTGGAATATATGCGAAATATTGGAACACTATCTCGATGACAGCGTATACACTTTATATATCAGCTTAAAAACAAAAAGTCACGAAACAAGTCATGACGTACTCGTATTTCTTGGTCTGTTGACTTGAACAAACAATCATTAGTCCTCTATCAGTTCGTAGAAACTTTTTGATTACGAGTAAAGATGACACTTCACCGTCCGCAAGAAACATTTTTTTTATTTAGAAACGGCCAACATAAAATTCCACCTCAGGGGGGGTCCAGAGTCATGTACTGGATCCATGGTATTCGTTTATGTGTCTAAATTACAGCCTGTATACTACAATGCTTTAAAAACCACATCACTCACCTAGCACATCCGACTGTGGCAGCCATTTGGAAATCCTGATGTTCTAAGACCGGCCTGGTAGCTCATCCTTATCCTACTTCCACAAAACGTCATAAGATAACCATGAGAAGACTTTGGTCGTCAATTCTACTCTGTCTGGAGGAAGCAGTGAAGATTGGACGTCTGTGCCACAGCTAATAGTGTAGATTACGCCATTCTTTCAAGAGTCCAGATTTTTTTTTTATCCTGCAATTAGTTTAATTAATTTAAAAATCAACTTATGGTACTATACGTTTTTCTAAAGAGCGGTGGTGGGTGGCTTAATACAAACAACCCCAACATTATTTATATAAAACCCAACTTTTTTTTAAAGCAAATATTTAAGAAATTAACACAAAAATAAATTATCTCGCGCTTTATGTATCTTTTTTGGCCTATATGTCGTATTGTAAAAGATATTTCAATTTTATTATCAAAATTACCCAAAACGATCAATTTCTGGATTTAATAACCATTGACACAATTAACGTATAATTGTAAAAATAGTTTAACTGTTTAGTGGTTTGGAAAAAGTTTACCTGAGTCAATTCCTTATGTGGTTTCTCTGGGAGGCATAATTCGGACTCCTTCCTAAATTGTATTTATTTTGAAAAATAATAGGTGCCCATTATTATGAAGCTCCTTTATGTTCCGCGTATCTGTTTTTTATTCATTTCAAGCTCCTCTTTTTGCATATTTGTAAATATGGCTATCCTGTAAAAAATGTACACTTCATATAACTTCTCGTACATTGTCAGATTCTTGATTCTCTGATGAATGTTTCCAGGATACAAGAATAGATGTCAAGAAGTTCCAATTACTTCATCATTTTAAAGGTATGCGTTTCAAAGTACAATGTCCCACATACCTTCTTTGCAAAGAGAGAATCCTCCGACCAGACGGGTGTTATGTCTGGCTTGGGCGTTCGCCCGATAGGTGATTTTGGGCTGTTGTACCTGTTCAAATCGCGCGGAGAACTTTAATTGCGCGATGCAGGATTCAGTAGTTCTTAAGTGGCGCAATAGATGTCGCTACATTGTTATGACAAATTGTTCCATAAGAACTAACTTTGATCAGTGGCACTTTATAATACAAGTGAGAAAGCCAATTTTCTTGGGATACACGAACACACACGACTTCTAAGTATTGGACACTGTTATATATCTTCTCGTACATTGTTAGATTGCAAATTCCCTGATACAAGGCTTCAATGTCGTCATAGTTATCCCAAATTGCTTCAAAAGAACTAATTTCGATCAAAAGCTATTTACACACATGTGAAGAGGCCAACGTTGTTCGAATATAAGCTTCTGTTAGCATTAGATCAAACTTCTGCTTTCTTCGAATGAAATCCGTAAATCCGTTTCTTGAACTTATCCATTATATTAATTAAAACTTCCACTTCAATTTTCATTTGTGCTATGAGATCTTCTTTGTTTCCTCTTCCATAAATCCCTCCTACACTTTGTATGATATATCATGGACATCGATTTCTGTAAGATTCTTCGGAACTTCACCTTTCTTGAAAATAGGATCTGCTGTTATCACTACAAATTCATGGTCACTTTTGATGACTTCCCTTCTTATTAGTTGAGCTGAGTGCTGAACAGGGTTCCGTCCCTTGAGACTGGTCATCCCGACCCTAAGACGACCCATCTCTTAATTGCCAGTGGCTTATTTTATTATAAATCTACATTATACTTACATAATAGAAGCAACAAGAAATATTTAACTAAGATTTAATGTAAAAAGACTGTCCATGGAGTTTCTTCATAATAATTCTCTTTGGAGCGTGCCATTTAGCTTCACTTTTTTTAACTCAACGACATTTTGACAATTCGGTTTGCCTGTTTTTTTTTTGACTTGGTGGCTGATCCCCCATTAATGACAAATACTTATACAAACAATACTGTAGCATAACAAACCAACTATACTCCGTTTGTTTAGGTAGTTAACTAAAGGTAAACAGTCTTGGTATGTCTTTTTATATTAAAGAGGTCGTATATAATATACACAAAGATTATTTAAATTTAGTTTATTAGCTAACATCGATTTAAGTAAATACCTATTTGCAAAGATTTTTACATACAATTTATAGACAACTTTTAGATAAAAATACATGCCAAGATTGTTTACCTTTAGTTAACTACCTAAACCGACGGAGTATAACTATTTAGCAACCAATACTACATTATACCCTATTCAGAGAGCTGTGAGACAAATGGTAAACACTATTTTCTTAATTTTTATTAGTTGCTTACTATATCGTTTTTAAGCTAAAACACCCAGAAAGACGTGATTCTCAAACTTTGAACATTTTCATACTACTAAATTAAAGACCACTGATACTGCAAACTAATATTATGACATTTTATGTCGGATGAGTTATATCATCATCTTTTTATTTCATTATACCTATCCGTCATCTATTTCTTTGTTTTCATTTTGTCTCAAGCTCCGAAGAATATGGTATAGATACCTTACAATTGTCAAAAATTAATATGCCTTTTTGACATTTAAAGAAATTGCAAGCCACTGAAGTCTTTTTTTTAATCCCTGAGATTAAATTGAGTCAGGCAAATGTCAAACTTACAGAAATAATGATGCCAGTTTTTTTGTGTTGTAACAAGTGTGACAGCCCACGTAATGTCATTTTAGTCTCAGAGATTAAAAAACAGACTTTATAAAGAAAGCGCAAGTAGTTCGATGCGTTAAATAATAGGATGGAATTTATTGCGAGTATTCTTTTTGCGCTTACTTTATAGTAGCATACCAATTTCTTCAAATGTCAAAAGGGACCTATTATTTTTTGACTACTTTAGTAAGTTGCAACACGTTCAGATAATGACGGTGGTCGTTGTGTGGACATGTTGCAACTGATTGGAAAGAGTTGAAGACGCGAGTTTTATACGGAAACCAGTCGAGATAAGTATGATCAATATTTAAGTAGACGACCTAGTTTGTTTTCGATATGTTCGTCTATTTTGTACAGTCTTTGATACCGTGATAGAAATATTTTTAATTTGTATTAGTAACTTATATGTATAATTAAAGTAATGTGTACAGTCGCCGGACATGGTAATTTCAAGAGGTCCCTACACCGGATTCAGTTAGAGGAAGTATCTGAATGCCACCATTTTGTAAATCTGACTGTATTTTTTAAAAGAAAACTCGTAGTCTAAGAACTCAACTGAAGGATACTTGTGTGGTTTTAGCTTGTAAAAGTCTAAAACACCCTCTTGCTCCACTCTGGAGGCAGAGAAGTCATTGGATGATTACTCACCTCAAAATCAGAGACCCTACGTAACCATACATCTGGCATTTGCTGAACTGGACCTAAATGGCGCAGCCGCGACACACACTGTGATAATTTCTCTTCTTATTTTTGTTATTACTTTATTTTTTTTAATATCTTTTGTTTCTGCATTGTGTGTGTCTATGTGTGTCAAATAAATATTTTTTCTTTCTTTCTCTCTTTCATACGCACCTTGTTGTTTTGTTTGTTTGTTATTTCCGTACCTTCTTTGTAGGTATTTGGAGAATCCATAATCTTTAAGATTTTCCTTTCCTTCTAATAAACCCATGATCCCGAGCAATGTCATCTTAAACTATTTTTCCAAGGTATCTGCTTCTTAAGGAGTGTTTTTAGAATTTATTTTTTCACTCTAAGATATACTTTCCAAAATAAAATTTTATTTTGCCAACTGGTAAATTTCTCACGTAGCCGGGTTCGTGTTAAACTGTTGAACTTGCTAGTAATTTATTGGACAATTTGATTTATATTCGCCTTAATAGTTTTATAGCTACGGTACCTACATAACTTTAGAAAGTGTTCGTTTTTTTCTGTTAAGCCGCATATCCCGGCTGTCATTTGTAGATCTTTGACAGTCGTTACGGATAGTCAGAAGCCGGTAAATCTGACTCCAGTCTTGCCATTGTGTACCGTGTTTCCCCAGTTAATGGGTTGTGAAGGTTTGGTAGGCAGCCGCTCCTCGTAAAATACTGGTATTCAGCTAAATCCGACTTGATTGGAAGCCGACCCCAATATAGTTGGGAAAAGGCTAGGCAGATGATGAGTTGGTTCACGACTTTTCTTTTACAAATTATAAAATTATGTCAGTTTTTGACAAATGTCGAAGTCAGCTTAGGGCCCACGTATTCACATTCTATTTCGATTCTGGTATCGGCCAAGGAATAAAATTTTGCATAAATTAATTTCCCCATTGAAAGTTGTCCCCCTTTTTCACTTCTCGATCCCAATATAGTTGGGAAAAGGCTAGGGAGATGATGAGTTGTAGAATTTCGAAAAATTCTTTCTTGTTGGATGCCTACGTCATACAAAGAACATACTTTCCAAGTTTCAGGTCTTCACGATCAGCAGTTTAGGCTGTGCGTTGATCCGTCTGTCTGTCATTCAGGTCAGTATAGTAGTAAGTATAGGTAGATAAGTCCTCCATATCTAGATCATTTTGACTTTATTGAAACCGTCTTGGTTTAGGATATTATTCTGCGATTGTTTCTATGTTGATTCGTTCTTTGGACTATTCATTTATTATCGGTATGCCACAAACATGTGTAACAACAAAAGTGAACTTATTATTGGTTTACTTAAACGAATGATATGATGAGTCAATTGAATCAACCCAGTTTTGACTGTAGAAAGACAACTTTATCGGTTTAATGCAAATATTATTCGAATGCGTCTGGTAGACCATCTAATTCGGTAAAAAAAATAGATATTCTTAGGGCCTATTTCACCACCTATGATTAAGTTTCGAGTATCTTACTTGGCAGATAATTTCATACAAATTCTGTCAAATTTTTGAATTTATTCAGTGAGTAGTGCCTACTCGGACATTGTGAAACAGGCCCTTAATGTTGATCACTGTAAGTTTAAATCATTTAACTCCATCCTTACTAACAAATACGCACCTCACAAGTAATCAATTGTAAGGTTATAAACACTATAGCTATTTGGTTTTTATCAGGCGTTAAGTGGCCTGCGGACACCGCGCGCTATTTCGAGTTGAGACGAAAAAAAATACGTTTTTGAGGTTGATGGAATCAATCCAGATAGTATAAACTATTCTTGGACACACTGACTGGAGTAAAGTCATCATCAGCACACTGACAGTTGCTTGCTGTGATAGCAATACAAATTATTGGAAATTTGGGAGATGTTCCGTAATACCAAAAATGATGAATGAAAAATTAATGTATTTCCAATATTGTTTCAAGTATTTATAACTTGATAATAATATCTGTGTTCCTACGGAGAGATATTTTGAAATATTGTTGTTTATAATATAGAAAAAACAAAATAAAAACATGACATTTTCGCTGTAAAAAAGTGCAAATTTGAATTCGCTTAAATTTCGTTTGGGGTAAGTTTTTCAACAAAAAGACGATGTAGGAACCTAGATAATTATTGTCTGAATCCGAATAACATCATATTATGGTGTAAATATGCTTAAACTGCAAATGATTTTGGTATTACGTTTGTATGGATAATTCTAACGTCGCGCCCGCCTTAATACGTTACTTATCTCCATAATTTTTAATGTGAGTGGCAAAATTAAACTACGCTGGTGCCAATTCACTCATTTTTTTTTTACTAGCTCTTTTCCTACAAATCTAATGTACTAACTATTAAATGATGAAGGAATTACGCATTAATTGAATGTTCTAACGAGCCACATACAATGCACATATGGTAACTTTTTTTTTAATTTTCCACTACTAATCTTCTGTTGATGAAGCGGCAGAATCGTGCTATCGTGTCGCTGCCCGTTTGTTGGCAGAGTTTCATAGTTTTGTACGTTTTGTACCTATGCACGCTTCACGCAGGCGTACACCAAGCGTATAGTGACAAATACGCGTCTATGAAGTTACGCGTTCGTAAATAGTAGGTCTAAAGAGCAACGGTGACTTTGAATATGATGTAAATCTGATGTTAAAACAACTGAATCTATACATATAATAAAATCGTAGGAAAGTCAAAACTGTACATTGAATATTTTTTTAAAAGAATACTTAGGGCGTGATCTACAATCGATACCGAAGCCAAAAATATGGTTTTTAGAATTCATGTCTGTTTGTCTGTTTGTCTGTTTATCTGTATGTCCTGGCTAAACTCAAAAAGTACTGCATGGATTTACTTCAAATTTTGCATGAATATTACTGAGAGGTCGGGAAAACAAATAGGCTACATATTATCACGCTATCACCTACGGGGGAGGAGCTGTGAATCTTTATTTTTCTTACGTAATATGTGGCAGCGTGTAATCTAACGACGCATATATAAATGTTGTTTTTGAGTAAGCCATGCTATTATTTAGCTTTACAATATAAAAACTACGCCATTTAAGTAACTTGGGTAGAAAAACATAATTTAATGAATGTTAGTAGTATAAAGGAAATTTTAAAGCAGCGCCATCTATGACATTTCATAAAAATCAAATCAAGTTACATATAACACTTTTTGGAAATTTATAATTTAAATTTGATCATGTTGGCGAGGTTAGTAGTTAGTTATTCTTAAAATTCATAGATGGCATTGTGCATTTTCTTCATAACAGTTGTGTCGTATAGTTCGTTTGACAAATACAAGTTCCAACAAAACCCTCAAAATCTTGAGCAGAGTTGAGGAAGACAATTTAAAAAAAATGCGGTGTTAAGTATTACAAAAAAGTGATGTTCATTGATGATGAAGTGACATTGAAGCTCATTTATCGCAAGAACGTGACAGAATCCAAGAGAACAGCGTGCGGCACAAATAGAATAAGATCGCCTGTATCGTGACATAAATCAACTTTCGACATCTGATGATGAATCCACGGTTTACGATATCGAAGAGCAAACGGCTAAATAAAGAAGGAAGTGGATTTATCTACAATATCGTGATTAACTACGCCGCCCATGGAGATATGGTTGCCTTAGAAAAAGTTTGTACCCACTGCCAAGTCCGCAAATGGAAAAGGGGACTACATGGCGAGCATTCGATTGAAATACATTCGATCTTATAACAGCCCCTTCCAGATGACTTCGTTTGGTGAACAACAAGCAAGTGTTGAAGTAGACACATCCTCAATTTGGTCTGGTCTGTTCAAAGGATTGCAAAGTATGTTGCATAACGTTAATCCGCAAATTAGCAAGTTCAAAGCAGGGCCCTCACGTCGGTGCCTGAGAACGACCGCAACCACTTTAAGTTTGTCATCAGAGCAGATAGAAGGCCGATCACAGCCCATCCAGGGTAGTATAATGCTCCAACGACGAATGAGGTAGCTGTTGTGTTAGTCGATCAGGAGTGTGATAAAAGAGACATCGTTTTACGCACGCATGATGACCGGCTTCGAAGGATCAGCGAGACTCACCGTGCGTACGATTCTCTTCAATATCCTCTCATTTCAGTTCTGTCGCGGAGAGGTTGGCTACCATTTTGCCCACTATAATGTAGACCCCCAGACAGGCACCCCAAATCATAAAAAAAATCATCATCACCATCCACCATGCGTTTCTACAGCTTCTTGATCCAGCTGAGGGAAAACAATGGTTCTTATCTCCGCCATTATCGAACGCTCTTTACTCAGTTTCTTAGGACATGTACGCCAAAATTGAGACAGAGCGTTTGGTATTTATAAGGTCCAACTAAAGAAAGCTCAAAGCTGAGAACTACGTCTATCTCTATGCAGAATAATACAAATGCTCATTCATGGTCATTCTCCCCTCCACCTTCACAAAAGGTCCGTGGTACATGGACGAGAGGACCCAAGATGCATTTTGTTACGTGCGAAAGTTTGGTCGCCCGGACCTCTTCACTATCATCTGAAATAACAGCTCAACTCCTTGCAGGGTAGGCTTCGTACGACAGGCACGACTTGATCTCTCGCGTATTCCACCTGAAGTTAAGTTATGCACGATTTGCGCGTGGAGATGCAACGCCGGGGCGAAACTCCGCTGCCGCGACAAGTCGCGGCATGGCGGACAGAGTTCCGGCGGGATCTCAGGGTGGCATGGCGACTGCGACTGTCGCAACCCAGTGCTGGGCACGCCGTCATTGAGGCGGTTAGGCCCCTCTTTGAGGAGTGGTTGGAAAGAGGTCACGGCGTCCTCTCTTTCCGTATGACGCAGGTACTCACCGGACACGGTAAGTTCGGGAGGTTCCTGCATCGAATCAAGCAGGAGAGGACGCCCGGGTGTTGCCACTGTGTGGACCGCCCGGAGGACACGGTGGAGCACACGGCAGAAGTGTGTCCCGCTTGGGCGGAGCACCGACGTGTCCTTGTGGAGACTATCGGGAGCGGCGACCTCTCGCGCCGGGCCCTGGTTCAGGCCATGGTCCGGAGCGAGGAGGGTTGGCATGCGGTCGCCTCCTTCTGCGAAGCAGTAATGCTCGTGAAGGAGGCTGCTGACCGCGAGCGCGTGAGGGAACGGTCCTCACGCCGCCGCCGCCGAGATCCCGATCCCGATTTCCGACTACCGTAGGCGCGGGTTCGCGGACGGCGAGCACTGGGTAGCTCGCTGTCCGGCAGTCTGGAAATAATCTGGACCGAGCCCAGTCGTCAACGGCGCGTTCTGTTCCACGCGCGCCTCAAGGAGATGTCAGCAAACTGTAGGGGCCCGGTAGGGCCGAAGCCTCTGGGGGGAACATGTGGTATTCCTAACGGTTGATACCGAGTCCCCCCCAGAACGAAGGCAACGAAGGAACGGGGTAGGGGTTTAGTCAGTAAGAGTCTGACACGCCCTCCCGCTCCGCCCAAGAGCGGGGGAAGTCATTCTGATGATTCCCCTACCATAAAAAAAAAACCTGAAGTTAAGTTCAATTACAAATGCTAATTTTTAATGCTCAGCTTGGAGACAATGCACGTGTTCTGGAATTTTACGATGTCCTTCTAAGTCATGGCAAACGCACACAAGAAGAGAGAGTTAGACAGGTGGTAGAGTCTCTCGGTAGAATGGTACACTCTCTTAGTAGTACAGAAGCGGACTTAATGCCTTAGGCATTTTCTACCAGTCAACCTTTGGGTGATACAAAAAAATAGTATCCAGCGTAGAAGAACTCATTCACTGTGTGTACGGGGATGTCAGTCGTATACTGCACCAGTAGAATTCTTGGGTGTGTGAGTAGGCCATTTAGATGCCCATAAATGATCAGGCTGCAGCAATTAACGAATGCATTCTCTGGGAAATTGAGGGGAATGATGTGGTCTACACCTCGATAAACACTGTTGTCGAGCAAGATAACGCTACACATTATCCCGTCAGTGTCCCAATTGTGCTTCTTCGGAACCTATCTCCTCCAGAGCTGTGTATCGAGATTCGCCTTAAAGTCGTCTCACTCCACAGACACACCATTGAAGCAGAAATTCTTATGGCGAGGCAGCATTTATACCATCGGCGAGGCAGCATTTATACCACGCATTTCCCCCCTACCTTACAACTTCCCATTCCAGTTCAAGCGCGTAGAGTTCTCAGGACGAGTTGCTTCTCACAAAGGCAACTGTACGGTGCTTGCTCCCGCGTCACCAGTCCTGATTCTCTTTACATTTTGGCACCTGGCAACGTAATTTATAGGGAAGTGTTGTAAGGTACGATATCTTTGTACGTATTTTTACACTTTTGTGTCCTGGAATGGAAAACATTCCACACATACATCACCATCATCATCTGCCTAGCCTTTTCTCAACTATATTGGGGTCGGCTTCCAGTCAAGCCGGATTTAGCTGAATACCAGTATTTTACGAGGAGCGGCTGCCTACCAGACCTCCACAACCCATTAACTGGGATAACACGGTACTTCATGGCAAGACTGATATTCCACACATACATCATTTTCTCTATTTCCTTCAGTCACAACTTATGACTGAACTCAGCAGGATTCCCATATAATTCTTTAAACTTGCTTCGCTTGCAAAAAAAACATATATTTTAATGCTATTTTAAAAGTTGTTTACTTATAATGCTATACCGACATCTTAAGTATTTTTGGTGCTGCCTTCACGCAGACGACGTCGCGGGCAGCAGCTAGTATTATATAAAACTGGTGGTAAAATAACTGTAAAAGGAAACAAACCCGCGCGACATTCGAACATACCGAACATACCAGTCCACCAAAAAGTTTCTTATCAAAAGCTCGTATATCATATGAAAATTATGAAACACCTACGCCATTAGCTCCTGATACCGTATCGTAAAGTTCTTGCGAAGAACTTTTAGCAAAATGTGATTTATTAGGTGAACCTTATCGGGAGAGATTTCGTTTTTTATTTGGGAATATTTTTACGCGTGTTTCGGTTGAATTTTTCTTGTAATAAGTTCTGGATCTTTAGGTTATTTTGAGATTTAAGTTATTTATAATTTTGTATTAAATAAGTAGAACGAGTAGTAGTTAAAATCCGAATATAGAAACAGGACTATTGTGAGTTTAACGACGGAACAGGACGTCTACGCTCTTTCTCCGATATAATATACGAAGTTTCAACTAAAATTTGGCGTGTCAGTTTGACGTTAAAATTCCGAATATTCTCTGTCAAGACCATTTTTTCTTTTTCGGAACATTACGCAGAGTAGGTTTAGAGATTCAAAACGTCGAACCATTTTCGTTCATTAAAAATTTTGGAAACGAATGCAACCGTGGTCCTACCACGCGAGTGGCGGCCACGTACCGGAAGACGCAGCGTTGGAAGGCGTCCCACAAGGTGGACCGACGACCTGGCGAGGGTCGCGGGAATCCAATGGTTGCGAGACACACAGAACCGTTCGTTGTGGCGACGCTTGGGGGAAGGTCTATGTCAAGCAGTGGTCGTCTTTCGGCTGAAACAATAATGATGAATCATTTGTGATTCTTAATATTTTAGACGACGTTTTTACCGCGTTATGTATTACGATCCCTTATATCTAAATTCTCACAAGCAAAACCGCTAACAAAAGCTAAGTACAAATAAAAGAACCCAAAAAGAATACATCAACAGGACACGTCGCAGACAATACAATTTTATGAAGTTCACTCATACAAACACTGACAAATATTTTACTGTGTTTGAATAAATGAGAAAGATGTCTTCTGCCTTTTATTTACTATTCCATGTTTATTCACACACAAACACACAAGGGTAAAGTAATTTGGTTTTTGTTTGTCGAAAGTAACATGATAATATTGTTTAGGTACTTCTAATTTGTCACAAATAGCATAGTTGATTAAGCCTTATTATGTTCCCATAACTGGAACCGACATAGCCCGAAGATTCGCAAACTTAAGCGCCAATGGGTAGGCCACTTTGCTTGTAGAACGGATGGTCGATGGGGACGAAAGGTTCTGGAGTGGCGGCCACGTGCCGGAAGACGCAGCGTTGGAAGGCCTCCCACCGGGTGTACTGACGACCTGGCGGCGTATTGCCAAACTGTATGCTGACCCAGACCGGGGTTGCTCTGAGTTCGATTACAGTTTGCCTTTGTAGTTGAAGAGCAAACTGTATACCTATTCAGAGAGTGTCTGAATCAAAATACATTTTGCTTTAAAATACTAGTGCAAAATACATACGAGTCCAGACGTCCAGCGTCTGGTGTAGTATGTAATATGGCATTGATAATTTAGAGCAAATTGTATGCGAGTGCAGACATGTTTTAGAAATTAAACAAAGTTTTAGGTGATATTGAAACCACGGAACCAGCCAAAAATTTCGTTAAACAAAGAGTTAAATTTTGTAGATCTAAAAAAAATGGTGTTCAGCTAATGTCTATTGCAAGGAGAAAAGCAGAGGAATAACTAAATGAAAAGGACGTATACAAAGTGGCAGAGACGTAACGAAAACATAATTTATCAGAAAATATTAGTAAAAAGTGACCGAATGCAAAGAAAGGATTGGGAGATAATATTGTGGTAGTTGATGAATGATTACACCTATATAGTAAACCACTTGATAGCGCATTTCAGCTTACAATAATCCCTTCCAAAATATGTTCTCTTTTCTAGGATCGTTCGGTATCGTGTGGACATGCCAAATCTAAGTTTGCGACCTCGAAAGTAGGCGGGGGATTTTTTTTAGGGCTATATCTTAAAAACTACCCTGTAATTGGGTTTTTTTACATAGCCCTAAAAAATAAAAAATAAACCCCCGCCTACTTTCGAGGTCGCAAACTTAGATTTGGCATGACTTCTTATGAAAAATTAATAAATACTGTAATTGGAAACACTTACAGTTTTTTTAACAACCTGTATAGACAAACCTGTACAGTTCAAATTATTTTTAGTCATACTAACAAAGGGTTTTTTTTTTAATTAAAACTTAAATTGATTCACAAAAGGTATGTTTTTTATGGAAAGTTGTTCAGTTTCACGGATAGTTATAACAACCGCAACAGTATAACAAAAAATTGCGGGAGATTATGAAACATGTTGTATAGTCAGTTACAGATATTCGCGTGTCACAGTTTGCTTTACATACAAGCGAGCAAAGTGCATACAATCTCAGAATGCTCTGAGCTCGTATGTACTTTGCTCCAACTTGTTTGTGATTTCAATGAGCACGACGTAGTTCAGTACAGACTATGGGTGTCTGGGTCAGCATACAGTTTGGCAATACGCGACCTGGCGAGAGTCGTGGGAATCCGATGGATGCGAGACGCACAGGACCGGTCGTTGAGGCGACGCTTGGGGAAGGCCTACGTCCAGCAGTGGACTCTTTTGGCTGAAATGATGATGATGATTATGAACTGGGACTCAGGACTCCACTCTTGGAGAGAGAACGAGCCCTCGTGGCCTAATGTGAGTTGATGGGTTAGATATGCCGGTTTCCTTAAGACGTTTTCCTTCACCTTTTTGAGAACAGTGGTGATGAAATAAATTATACAAAGTAATGCACCTGGGTTTGGTCACTGGTCCAAACAACCACTGCTCCCTCTAACATTTTATTGCTGTTTTGAAGCCAACCTCTACGCCTACGATAATTATAGTGTTCACGGCGAACTTTCAATTGCGATTTACATTTTATCAGGCGATAATTCTACGATGTATATTGTTCCTCCTTCACGCTTAAACGGCTTAACAGATTTCGATGAAAATTGACACGCCGGTAGACCAGAATAGAATAGTTCTGGGATATCTCGACCAATGTTATATTTATGTTCTTTCACGGAGGTGAATCAACTGGCAGAAAGTAATTAGGTAATGTGCTCAACAAATAAAGTTAATAAATACTTTTTAATTGAATTAACAGAAAAGTAAAAATGTCAGGCTGTTGTCTGTGCCTTTCAATCAATGTCAATTATGTTTAAACTGTGTTGTACGACAATTTAAGTACGTACGTTGTGAATAATTTGAAAGATAACCTTAATGCATAAGTAATGTATTTTATTTTCAGGATTATAATGTTTTATGAAATTAATAACATGATTAAATGGTGGTTTTAATTTGTTTCAAAAGCCAGGATCATTTAAAAAAAAAACAGATTTTATAATTTAAATTGTCACTTACGGGATATCTTCCGTGATTAGTTTTTGTTTTGAGTTCCCGATATTTCGACGCTGTTGCAAGCGCCATGATCGCGGGAACTCAAAACAAAAACCAATCACGGAAGATATCCCGTAAGTGACAATTTAAATTATGAAATAAACCGTGATAAACAGTGTTTAAACAGATTTTACTTGTACTTTCTTAGATTAGAAGAAAATAAACTTTATTGTATCATAAATAAAAAACTCCTTGCAATTGCAAGCGGTCACCGTTCATTGTGGCGACGCTTAGGGGAGGCCTATGTCCGGCATTGAAAATCTTTCGGCTAAAATGATAATGGTGATGGAGGCAAGTGAGAGACTTAGTCTTAATACATTTTCATATTAATTAGAAAACGCCTATTGAATTTATTTTAGCAATGTTTCGTACGATTCGTTTTTAAGGTTTCTTGAGTAGGCGCTTGCAATTGCATTGATACACACGAAAGTAGTGACATCAATTTGACAGAAATCTATGGATACAAGAGTGGTCTTATCGCTGACAACGATATCTACCAGACAACCTTTAAATGGGCTGTAATAACTTAAAATACAAAAAAATATCCTTTCATTTTTATCGTAATACATCACATTTTTTTTTTACTCAAAACTTCGAAACAAGTAATCCAAACTAAACTGAAAATTTTACACCAGTAATAATTAAAAAAGTTTCATCTCTATAAAACTTTAAGCCGAACAAACAAAGGCGCAACGGTTTCTGTTCCAAAATAAAAGTTCTCTCTCTGGATGGCGTTGTAAATATCCTTGGCGCACTATAAAACGTCGCTTCTAGCATTATATCCTGAAAAATATTATGGCACATTACACAAAGTGCAGTGGCGGTATGAAATCCTTCTTATATATAACACGATGTGCAAATACCAAGAGATATAATGCGTGCTCACAGTAATTTTATGGGAGAGGGCTTAGAAAAGATAGCTTGAACATTTTTAGACAAAGGACTAGGAAATGTTTAAAGCCGACGCCTCGTTGGTTTAGAATAGGTTACGAAATATTATTCATGGTTTGGTGAAAGGAAAATTTATTATAATCAGTGGTAGGAGCTTTTTTGGTGAGCGGCGATGCGGCTTAATAAATAATTTCAATTAGTTTATTTTGCTGTCGATTGATGAAAAGGCTGGTGAAGATGTGCGGAGTTCTTCAAAAGAGCTACTGTGGATCTAAAAGAAATAAAGAAAAATATTTTATTTTGCCCACATAGACACACAAAATGTAAAACAACAATTACACTTATAATAAGAAAAAGATAACTAAAACTGTGTATTAGCAAGAGGTGAGAAATCATTATCCGCTCTAGGTTGGAACGAGAGGGAGTGCTACATTTTTAATAACTGACTATAACCCTTCTATGTTGCTTTTAGGCTTTTGTTCCAGGACCCTGGGGTTCACTATTACATAATCCATGGCTCCAGAAGGCTTCAATACCGCTGGGCTCCTACAATTTCCTGAAAGCTCCTTGAGGCGCACGTGAAACACTACCCGACATTGAAGACTTGAGTTCGATCCGGACGGTTGCAAGAAGAAGGCGACCTACCTATTACTTACTCTCGGTAAGCTCACGCCTACGGTGGCTGGAAATCGAGGTCGGAATCCCGAAAGAGAAACCTTGAAGTACACAATATCACTGACGACACCGAGACTTATTGTTACGACGTAATGTCATGTTCTATTTATACTTTCGACACAACAAATTCGTCAAAGGCAGCCGTATATTTATGCAGACGCCCGACGGAGCTCTATAAACAAGAACAGACTTACAAATTCTTAGGCTCAACACAAAGCCTTCTTTCCCTACCGAAATTTTTCCTCCATCACAAAATAGAATTAGTATTCTCCTCATCAACGCATATTTTGTTTACTTTAAACAGAAATCCAATCAACTTTATAATTATGTTCTGTAAACAAGGCTATAAAGAGTTTCTTTTTCGAATATTTTGGCGGAATAATCGTTGGAAGTTTTGGAACATGGTCCTTTGGGTGGCATTACTATTCTGTTAAAGTTTCCAAGTTCATTAGTGGGGTCATCAGCATGTTTGCTTCCAGCTGTAGCCGCTTCAGTAGAACTCATTAGTGTAACAAAGTTGCATTATGCTGTAGTAAGATGCGAATGGCCGAAGTTAAGAAGAATGTTTAGATTAGGCTGTAAGTTTTCTCCGAGTTTGTGAGAATGGGCTCCGTCGAGGTGAGTTAGGGAGACCCTTTCTGGGGAACGAATAATGGCCATGCGTTTGTGACGCACTGCTGTTTTCGTAATGAAGTTTGAGTGTTTTGGAAGTTTGTTTCCCAGAACACCAGTTTTCGAGACGATTTCACATTTTAGATGGAAATACTTTCTGAAATATTAAATTAGTGCTTTGGGTTTTCTAGCTTTGAAATTCTTTGAAAGGTGATTTCTTAGAAATACCTAATACCCAACAGACATTTAGGTCATTTGCCACAGTTATACTCTGAATAACATCAGTGCCATTTTTGTTTTCACATTTAAATAAACATGAATAGGAATTTAATACCTACCAATCTCATTTCTGCGACAATCAATGTCAAAAACTTCTTAAAATGAGAAGAAATTAGGAAAGCTTTAGGCAGATTGCGACAGAAATTAGAATGCGGCCGCAATTTCAAAATACAGGAATTGTCATTTAGAGATATTTTATTCAATACTAGCTTCTGCTACCGGTTTTGTCTGCGTGCTAGCTGGTAATTATTCTAAGCTTGAGAACATACTCCCCAGAGAATATGTTTGATGTAGGTATGTTACAAAAATGCAGATGTTTTTCTGTATGGAGGTTTGTTACTTTATCACGCAAAAATGACTGAAAGGATTTCAATGTTACAGGTACATCAAGTCCTGTACTCGTATGCTGTTATATAGGATACTTTTTAAAGTGGGAATATTATTTTCCTATGCGACAATTTTCTACTATCTAGTGGGCGAAGCTTCTGGCAGCAGGAAGTAACTTATAATTCTGTTATTTCGGGACTTGATCTGCCAGAGTACCAAGTTTCTGAGCTCCTGCTTGTAACATTTTATCAACAAGAACCAAAAGTGCAACCAAAAATTTCCAGGAATCACTTCCAATTAAAGTCTAGACAAAAGTTTAGATCTGCAACAGTTCTGTTTCCATTTACAGTACAACTCTTGCTCTCTGCGATGCGGCATTCAGTACTTTACACGATCCCTTGTTTCAAATTTCCCTCATCCTTTTTATCTACTGGTGTTCTATTCCAAAAAGGCTCGAAAATGTTCCTTAAGTACACTAACATTTCATTCAAGCCATGGGCATGAACAAAAACATTTGTACGTCCATATTACCGTAAAATGCAGTAAAAGGGATCTCGAAATTTTGCACGCTTTAAAATATTCCCGTATTTGTCGAAAACATCAGAAACCCTTTACTATTACGAGGTTTAACCTGAAAATTCTAGGCTTTTACGCTTCCAAATGAGTGCTTGAAACGGCTCAGAACACTCGCCTCTTTAATATCTTAATTACTGTAAAATGTACTCTCTTTTACATTACGTAGGGTTCAAGTTACAAAAGATTTGATTGAATATAATTTACTGTATCTAAATATTGTACCTTCATCATCATCATTATTCAGTTTAGATTCAGTAGAAGCTGCAACACACACAGAAGCGGCGATCATTTATCCACTATGAAAATATATTTGCCCGGAGTATAGGTACCTTGGAATCGACCAGTAAATCTGGCTCCAGTCTTGCCATGAAGTACCGTGTTACCCCAGTTAACTAATTGTAGAGGTCTGGTAGGCAGCCGCTCCTTGTAAAATACTGGTATTCAGCTAAATCCGGCTTGACTGGAAGCCGATCCCAATAGAATTGGGAAAAGGTTAGGTAGATGATGATGATACCTTGGCATCGACACCTGTTTGACTGCAATCACCACTCTCACACAATAAAATATACATAATTATAAGCAAACAACTCTTCATGCTTTTAGAAGAGTTAGAGTGGTAGGTATTAGACTTTTACTGAATAACCTTATAGTGACTCCACAAGAAGATGTCAGCAGCGTAGGAGCCAGTTAAAGCCGAAGCCTCTGGGTAACACGGATATTCCGAAAGGTAAGCCCGTGTTCTCCAGACCGAAGGCAACGAAGAAACGAGATGGGGTTTAATCAGTAAGAGTCTGACACGCCCTCCCGCTCCGCCAAAGAGCGTGAGAAGTCATTCTGATGATTCCCGTTCCTAAAAAAACCCTTATAGTGCCTGCTATATTTGTATAGAAGTTCATAATTTAAATCTTTACAAGTACACTTTGCGTGGGCTGCCTTCAACAAGCCAAGTAGTCAAAGACGCGATATAGGTCAGAAAATAATTACTACGATTATTTTGTAAGTGCCTATTAAAATTTCCTAATTTATAAAAGTATTCAATCTAAATAACTGTATCTGCAATCGACAGTTAATTGAAACTTTTTCTATGAGAAAAAGTTAGTTACTTACGGCCGAAACCAATAACCTATCGATCTCCAGTTTTGGCATACTGGAGATCGTAAAACAAATGATACAATACAAAAATTATCATGTTTTCTGTTGTTTCATTTGTTTTACTATCTCCGATATGTGATAGATAGGTTATTGGGTTCGGCCGTTAGGGTATATGATTTGGTATTGTTAAAAGTCAGTGAGAGGCAACATTTTTTTAAATATGTTTAAGTCCAGACCTTCATCAAGTTCTTCCAGATATTTAAAATTCAGTCTCAACCCGAGAGGCGACTAATAAAAGTCATTTACTTGGTAGATGTGAGGTACGGTAGAAGATGATGATGCCTTTAAACTGTTATTCCCAACCTGTCGCCCACGGACAGCAAAAACTCCAAAAAAAAGCATTCTTACTCGTTATTTTATTTTAAAGAATTTTTGTGTGTATAATTTCTCCAGTACCAGATGTGGACATCATCATCAGCTGAAGGACGTCCACTGTTGGACACTAGAGTCGTCAGAACAACCGGTCCTGTGTGTTTCACATCCATCGGATTCCCACGACCCTCACCAGACCATTGGTCTACCTTGTGGAAGGTCAAACAACGCTGCGTCTTTCGGTACGTGGTCATCACTCCAGTATCTTTCATCCTCATCGAGCATCTGTTCTGCGAGCAATGTGCCATGCTCACTGGTCTTAAGTTTGGCAATTCTTCAGGCTATGTCGGTAGCCTTGTTTCTTCTGCGGAAATCTTCATTTATGATCAACCGGCTTCTGCCAGCCAACGGCTTCGCTCGAACACTTTGTGTGAAAGGTTTCATCATCTGCCTAGCCTTTTCCTAACTATATTGGGGTCGGCATCCAGTCAAGCCGGATTTAGCTGAATAGCAGTATTTTACGAAGATTGGCTGCCTACCAGACCTTCACTACCCATTAACTGGGGTAACACGGTACTTCATAGCAAGACTGAAGTCAGAATTACTGGCTTCTGACTATCCATAACGACTGCCAAAGATCTACAAATGACAGCCGGGACAACGTGCTATCCAAGGCACAGAGGAAACTTCGTATGTTAAGATGGTCACCCATCCACGGACCAACCTTGGCAAGCGTTGCTTAACCTTGAAGTTCGATCCATGCGGCTGTTATTTATCTAGCCACGAGCTCCTCAAGAGAAATAGGTATGGCATGACACATAAATGGTTGTCCAAAATGCATGTAATCGGATTGAGTCATTCAAGCCCGTCCGTTTGTCTCGCATCCTTAGCTTTGCCATCCGAAATCCCAGACCACTGGCTGCCACAGTTGAGATTGCTAACAAAACATTAATCCCTCATATACCCTTGTGTACCGTGTGCATCAAATTTCTTGAAGCTGCCGTGCATCTGTGGTATGATGTTTGTATAGAACAGGTAATCTGTTCCGCAAAGGATTTATGGTTTCAAAAAGGTTTTTTATTAAATTTTTCGCTACTTTCTGCCAGCGGTCTTGCCCGTTTGATAGAAGTGTTTTTTTTTTAATCGCTCTCTTTGTTTTTTCATTCGTTATAATCATAAATTCGAAAATGCATTATATTTTTTCTTTATTAATTATTTATTATTATAGCTGGCCCGTACTGTCTTAATGCTGGTCTGATCTCTCAAACCATTACCATGCTCCAATTTTCCAACAATCGCGGTTCCTCGCTTCTTCATTCTAATTCTCAAGGAAGGCATCTACGCGATCTCTTTCGTGGTATGGCGCGGCCCTGGGTCGCTAGGTCTAGGCACCAATTCTGTGTTTCCTGGATCCACAGTTCACATCGTTTGACATGTGCCAGACAATATTATATATTAGTATAGAAAAAAAAAATGTTGAAATTTCAAAGGGACAGCTTATTTTTACCGTAAATATACCCAATAAATTCAAATAATTATACACGCCGTAAATTGTTTTTGGTTTTTCTTTGACAGTAAACTGGAAAAATAAATTCATTTCTGTTATGCAGTTATATTTTTTTTTAAGTACAGATAAGCTTGCGTTTGACCATTGTCTCACATAATGATAAAAGATGATGTGGTCGACGATGGAGCAAGTTAGCCTAAACGTAACCTATTCACTTATTGCTTAAAAACTCAAATCTAGTCATCATAATGACTTATCCCACTCTTGAGCAGATCAGAAGGGCGTGTCAGTATTTTACTAACTGTAACCCGGTCCTTTGTTCTTTCTTACCTATTCACTCTTTGCAAAACTCAAATTTAGTCATCATAATGACTTCTCCCTCTCTTAATTACTCGCGAAACGAGACACAATAGTAAAACAATAACAGCGCGGTCTCATAGGACCGGTTGGGGATTCAAACGTTAAGCAGATCAGGAAGGCGTGTCAGTATTTTACTAACTGTAACCCACTCCTTTGTTCTTTCTTTGCCTTCGTTCCATGGCCGTGGGTTCTTCTTTACATATCTCATGGACCCAGTAGGCTTCAACCCTGCTGGGCCCCTACGATTTTTCTGACATCACTTTGAGGCGCACGTGGAACAGTACGCGCCGTTGACGACTTGGGCTCGGTCTGGATGATTACCAGACTGTTGGACGGAGGTAGCAGTTACCAGAAAACACAGACCATTTTTTGTGTAAGTACTATAATGGATAGTAATCCAAGGGTTTGGAGATGAACATACTCTTAAAATATTCCTTTCAAAGTCCTCTTACCGCTCATAACTCGATCCCAACCCTCAGGTTGTGTGTTTATAATTTTTAAGCCAGCTTTGCACTTTCTAACGACTTCTGTGGCACATATTTTTACGCTAATGCCGTGTGTAGTCAAATCATTGCTGGAATTAGAGCTCAGCATGGCTGAAAGGCACGTATAATGATTCATTTGCTTTCAACGCTGTTAGTGAAAGAAATTTTATTATGGACTTGCTTTGGTTAGTGGATTTAGTCTCGTCAAAGTAATATATTATCCCATGGGAACATACGAATAGCGTCAACGGGTTACCCTATTTTCTAAGCTATTTTAGTTCGCTTATTATTAAAATTCCATTCGAACCAGTATTTTCTAAGTTTAGCGTAGTCAAATAAAAACTTCATAGTAGTATACTTACGTGTAGATAACGGATGAAAATTATTTATATAAACCTTCCTTATTTATTGTCCTTTCTATTCGAAAACCGCATTGAAACAGACATACTTTGCTTTATACTGTCTCGGCAGACTTTGCCCAATAGAAGGCAATAATTATGTCTGAAAAATAATTAAAAACCGTCTGTTTTTTATACCCTGAGACTAAATTAACACAAGTAATGTCAAATTTATTATAGGAATGACGCCAGTTCTTTTGTGTTGAAATGTCATTTTAGTCTCCGGGTATAAAAAAAGGACGGTACCTATCGTATCCTGTATTATTTTGAGAAAATTGAGGCTCATTCAAACATACACATAAAATTAATTTCGAATCCGTCAAGCCATTTAGAAGGAGTTAGGTGACAAACCTACGTACAGAAAAATGATATAAAGATAATAAAAAAATACACACTAACAAAAATACCTTGTAAAAATACCAGTCTTTTTCTTCATACACGTATTTCATAAATGCGTGGTAAATGATCATGTTGTTTCCACCAAATCAATTTCTAAAACGTCACACTTATTGGTTTCATACGAAGCGAGAAAAACATAGCGAAGATACAATGTCTAGTTTATTATTAAATTCATTAGTAGAACTTTTTCAATAACAAAGCTAATAAGGGATTTGAACTCAACCTCTAGGGACAAAGAAATTGCGTATAGATCGATCGATAACACAGATATCTAAACAGAGGAATGGAAAAGACTAAGAAAGTTTCTGGTTTAGCTCGAAGAAAAATCAGTTTACGAAAATATGTAGCCTTAATCAGCATATTAAACCAGCTTCTGTCAGCGTCATTGCCCGCGAAAAACTTAAAAAATATTTCTAAGGATAATTTATTTTTACAAAACCTTATAATAATGAAGGTAATTTTTAAACGCTCGGATTCCTAAACTAGATAGAGATGTGGATTTTTTCCGCAAACCATGTCCCACCTTCCATCTTGCATCACGAGCATTGTTAGGTACTTCTTTGTGTAAGGACTTAATGACATTGACAACGTAAGTTTACGACATTCCCGTAGTCGAATAATGGGCCAAGCAAGGAATTTAATAGGTTTTGCCATTGACACACTAAGAAGAAGAAAGGAACATTACTCCCGGTATAAAAAAGTATCTGATTCTATTTATCCTAATCTAGATTATACTTTATCGGTAATCCAAACGTCATTGAAATAAATTCAGTCGGTGACTTGGTATTGCTACACTGATATCCTTACCTACACAACCTAACAATTATAAAGAAGAAATATGTTGTGAAAATTATACTCCTAACCCTGAGTTAGTGGTATAAGTATTTTTTTTAATCGTTGATAGGTTCACGCTTGATCGCTGTCACACCTGATGGAAAGCGGCGATGTGGTCGACGTTTAAATTAAATTACGATAAATTCTATATTGTGTATTGTATTGACTACACTATTAAACATTATTTCTGTTAAAATAACAGGCAAGGGTTTAAATACTACTTTAACTTATCAGGTAAAAAGTATGAAACTTTTTATCTCGTGAAAGTAAGAAAATAAACTAAAATTGCGCTGCAAAAATTGAGAGAATTCTCTCAGTTACTACCGAGGACTCAATAGCGAGTAAATGTTTGTCCTCAGGGACACAAATCCAACCGCGCACTTTCAACGAAGTCTGCGACTTCTAAAAGTTCTACATCCGTGGAACGATCCTTTTTTTTCTCTAACTTCATCGAATTTAAGCGAAAGATAAACTTGATTGAAAGCTTCACTAAGATTTTCTTAGACGTGTATTTATTGGTTCATTTTCTTTTTAACCAGCTTCAATAAAGGAAGAGGTTCTCAATTTGCTTTTATTTCGTTATTTTGTTCATGCTTTTGATTCATTTAGTCAGAGTGCATCTCATAACAATTCTTATAGGATCAAATACGTCCAAGACCATATTTATTTATTCATACCAATCTACAAAGCCTATCGCAACGAAAGGTGCTGTGATTCCTGTGACCCTCACTATTATAGGTAACCTGTTCACCTTGTGGGAGGCCTTTCAAAACGCTGTGTCTTTGCCTCCGCGGCAAATGTGCACTGGATTTGCCACTCCTGAACTTTTCGGCCTCATTATCATCGACCATCTGTTCTGCGAGCAATGTGCCCTGCTCACAGCCATTTAAGTTTGGGGATTCTTCAGGTTATATCGCCAACCTTGGTTCTTTTGCGGATATCTATTGCTAAGTATAAAATATTGTACAATACTGAACTCTGAAAAACACCCGATTATGAATTATGTATGAAAATATTGTAATAAACGTAAAGTTACTCTATAACAGTTCTGAATCATAATGCAGAGGTATTTACAATAAATTGTAAACGGAAAACTGTGAATCAAACAGAATAAATGAATTATGTTAACTGAATAATATGAATAATAGGTGTTCTGTAAACAATGTCCTTCACACCGCCAAAGACAGAAACAGATGGAGGAATATCATAAAAGTTAAAGTAATAAAACACTGAGGAGGTTAGCATTGATGAATAAAACGCAAGGAGGAGAAAAGATGTATTGTAAGGATGGATAAAGATGGAGAGGGAGATGGGAAAGGGGTTAATGATAGCGTGATGGGTGAAAACACACAGAATACAGACAATAAAAAGAACATGCTACCCCGACCCCAAATAACATGGGACAGTCGCAGGAAGATGGAATTATACGTTAACTAAATATTAGTTACCAATCCTTTGATCAACAGTATTAACAAATATGTATAAAAGATAAATAAACTTGTTCAACGAACTTAGATTCAAGTTTCGCAACTTTTCCTTCCATCAAAATGTATTATCAGACAAACCTTTCCCTCCGCTGTTATTTTCCATGTAGTTCAAAACACGTTAAGTTTCAGTACAAACTCATTATAATTCACCAAGGAACATTGCTTGGGAAGTCAAGTCACGTAGTATTAGCGAGGAAGGCGACAATAATTGCAATATTCAAAGCCCTCAGTACTTATGCTCGGAATAGATTTAGCTTGCAGTTAACGACTGGAGCAAACTAAGTCTGACCTGAATTGAAGTGTCACCATCATTAGTCGTAAGTCAGGTTCTGTGCATCACGCATCCATCGTATTCTCGTTAGCTTCAGGTCATTGTACTGCATGATCATTATCTACCTAGCCTTTTCCCAACTTAATATAGTTGGGAAAAGGCTAGGTAGATAATGATGATGATGATTTGGGTCGGCTTCCAGTCAAGCCGGATTTAGCTGAATACCAGTATTGTACGAGGAGCGGCTGCCTACCAGACCTCCACAACCCATTAACTGGGGTAAAACAGTAGATACTTCATGGCAAGACTGTTGTCAGATTTACTGGCTTCTGACTTTCGGTAACGACTGCCAAATATCTACAATGACAGCCGGGACCTACGGCTTAACGTGTTTTCCGAGGCATGAAGGAAACTCGGTATGTTAAGATGGTCAGCCATCCACAGACCAACTTTGGCAAGCTTTGGTCAACCTTGAAGATCGACCCGTGCGGCTGTACTTATCTAGCCACGAGCTCCTCCTCCTTATTATTTATTCTGGGCATACATTTAGTTTGCAGTTAACGACTGGAAACTAAGTCTGACCTGAATTGAAGTGTCACCATCATTAGTCGTAAGTCAGGTTCTGTGCATCACGCAACCATCGTATTCTCGTTAGCCACAGATCATTGTACCGCGTGATATGTCAAATTTGAACTCGACGATCATTGTTGTATCAGCCAATGGCAAAATAGCTATGAGATTGGACCAACATTTTAGGAGGCTGAATAGAGGGCTGGCAAGCGGTACTTCTGGACACGGCTCGTATTGTTAGGAGGTTCTTTTGTCTGGAGTCCTAGATACTGTTTTTTTTTTCATAAGTCTACCCGTCACGCGTCACCCTAATAACTTCTTGACATTTCTATGACGCGCGACGATGATGACTCGTGTTCGTTCTTAATGCTTACCGGATGGCCGGACGGCGAAGTCCTCATAGACCCATTGTTCGACGTCCTCTAGCCAACATATACGGTGGCTAGTAGTCGTGGTAGGGGTCTCAGCGGTTGCTCTCATTCTCTAGCATTACTGTTTCTTAGGGGGTGACCGCTGCCCGTTTCCCGTTGCTTCAGAAAATGGCCAGATCGACGGTGGTGACCTATACAGTGGTGCTCCACCCCCCATGCAGCAACCGGCCGCTTCTTCCGCAATAATCAATGACTGATATTAACTGGATTAATCCAAATGTTCTTCCTTGACTGACACATGAGGGAGGCCTGCGGAGACCGCGCGCTATCTCGAGTTAAGACGCAAAAAAATACGTTTTTGAGGTTGATGGAAGCAATCCAGATAGTATAAACAATTCTTGGACACACCGACTGTACAGTCATCATCCGCACACTGACAGTTGCTTGCTGTGATAGCAATACAAACTATTGGAAATTTGGGAGAGGTTCCGTAATACCAAAAATGATGAATGAAAAATTAATGTATTTCCAATATTGTTTCAAGTATTTATAACTTGATAATAATATCTGTGTTCCTATATAGAAAAAACCAAATAAAAACATGACATTTTCGCTGTGAAAATGTGCAAATTTAAATTCGCTTAGATTTCGTTTGGGGTAAGTTTTTCAACAAAAAGACGATGTAAGAACCTAGATAATTATTGTCTGAATCCGAATAACATCATATTATGGTGTAAATATGCTTAAATTTCAAATGATTTTGGTATTACGTTTGTATGGATAATTCTAACGTCGCGCCCACCTTAGGTAAACCTCGTAATTATTGGTCTAAACCAAAAATCGGCAAGTTGAGCGTACTGAACGTGGTTACAAATGTAACTACAAAGTGGAATAATGATAATAGTTTGAGCGTAAATTCAACGGGTGAGAGCTATTGCAACAGTAAGACTTAATTTTCAATAAAGCCTTTTAAAAAACATAAAAATCTTTAACCCGTTTACATTCAAGGGTTGTAGTGCTCTAGACGCTTTCCAAGTAAATCTAATATTTGAATTTAGTTCTCAAGTCCCCTTTTGTACTACGGTTATACAGGGTCTATTAAATTTACTAAAGAAACTAATGGATAATTATATTGCTTCTCTGTTTTTATCACAGGCACAAGAACTGGTAGTCCGAAGAAGTAGGTTTGCACCGTAGGCGTAGGCTTACGGAAGGCGAGCAATGGTTAGCTCGCCGTCCCCGTATGGGTGACCGTCCGGCCGTCCGGTAACCGTCTGGATTGATCTAGAGTCGTCGACGGCGCGTAGTATTCCAGGCGCACCTCAAAGAGATGTCAGTAAATCGTAGGTGCCCTGCAGGGTCGATGGTTACTAGGGCCCTGGATTAACCGAAAGAGAACCCAGGGCCCTGGAAAGTAGGCAAAGAAGGAGCAAGTGTGGTTTTTAGTAAGTAAAAATGTGACACGCTCTCCTGCTCCGCCCAAGAGAGGGGGATGAGGAGAATAAAGTCATTCTGATGATTTACCACCTACAAAATAAAAAGAATTGCAGTGTTGGTTGCAGTTGTGAGTTGGTAGTCAGTTACATACAAATGTTAATTAACCAAATGAACAGACTACTCAAATTTAATCAAGGAAGCAGAACTGATTGTACACATTTAGCGACTAACTTGGGCTTCTGAAAGCATTAATGAACAACATAGTTGTACGGATCCCTACGGAGGGAAACATACTAGCTTATTTTAGTTCAAACGCCGAAAATACTTTAATCACATTGGTAAAGAGAATAGATGAAGCGTTCCTTAGTGGATAGCAGCATGGCTTGCGCACGGCGAGCAATGGGTAGCTTGCCGTCCGGTAATAATCGAGACCGAGCCCAAGTCGTCAACGGCGCGTACTGTTCCACGCGCGCATCGAAGAGATGTTAGCAAACTGTAGAAGCCCAGCAGGGTCGAAGCCTCTGGGGCCATGGGTGGGATTCCAAAAGAAAACCAGGGGCTCTGAGACGAATGCAAAGAAGAAACTGGATGGGGTCAGTAAAAGTCTAGCACGCCCTCCCGTTCTGCCCAAGAGCAGAATAAGTCATTCTGATGATTCGCAATCTAAAAAAAAAAATTGAACTACAGCGTCCTTTTTGTCACTATTGTTTTGTCTCTCAGGTATTATCGGCATTCATTTTGCATCTAGTCAATTTTGCTAGGGTATTTGCATAGCTCATTCTCTGTGTCCATATTTGAAACAAAATGTTCAGGAAAATTCTTTCACAAAATATGAAATGTCTCAATTTGTAAGATCCCTTGGTATTGCAGTGTAAATAGCCAATTTGAACCTTAATTGGGAATTTCTTGGGGATTGAACAACACCCGATGAGGTTCATGGGGGTTACGGAAAAGTTGGGGATACTAAAAGTATAAACAGAGGATCCTTGGAAAATTAGGAAGGAGTTTTCTGTAATGAATCTTTGTGTTTACATTTTAACCATCTTGGTTGGGTGAAAGATACTTGATTGGTAGAGTGGTTTTGTCATTCATGGTTCTGTTAGGTTATTTGCGGCGTTTGGGAGTTTTTTCATCTCTTTCTATTTGTAGCACTGCGTGTGCATTCGATAAACTTTGATGATATACTCGACCAACCAATGGCTTGCTCTCGAAAAATATTAACTTTTCTTTTTGAAACTTTTTGACAGTTTCGTAGAACTATCATTAATTAATTGTTCCGTAAAAATATTCATCATTAGATTTTAGGGTTCCGTAGCCAATTGGCAAAAACGGAACCCTTATAGTTTCGCCATGTCTGTCCGTCCGTCCTCGCTTAATCTCTGTGACCGTTAGCTCTAGAAAGCTAAAATTTGGTATCAATATGTATGTCAATCACGCCAACAAAGTGCAAAAATAAAAATTGGAAATAAATGTTTTATTAGGGTAGCCCCCCTACATTTAAAGTAAAAAGCGTTTTTTTTTTTTAATTTCAACCCTAACGTGTGGTATATTTTTGGATAGGTATTCAAAAATTAATAGGCGTTTACTCAATCATTTTTTGATAATATCAATAATTTCGGAAATAATCGCTTCAAAAGTAAAAAACAATGCGTCCCCCCCCCTCTAACTTTTGAACCATAAGTTTAGAAAATATGAAAAAAATCTGGGAAGTAGAGCTTTATAAAGACTTTCTAGGAAAATTATTTTGAACTTGATGGGACGAACAGTTTTTGAAAAGTTGGGGACACTTATTTTGACGGACGGGAAACTACGGAACCCTACACTGGGCGTGGCCCGACACGCTCTGGGCCGGTTTTTTTAAATTAAAAGTTCATCTGTCCTTACAGATCGTTCCACTTTTAATGGAGAAGATCGAAACTGCTCCATCAAAAGTGCAACAATGACAGAGGTAATTGTTTTATTTCACTACAAAACAATAGAATGAACTTAAAAATAATATTTCTTATCATGTTTGTCCTCGTCAAAATGAATTCCGTAGTGTTTCAAACGCAACGAAGCAAGAACTGCTTCACCTTTAGATCTGCACTTAAACAAGGCGTAAACAGAACTAAGTACCTTTGAGCGTTTTGTGACGACATTCATTTTATTTTAAAAGCAAAATTGTTACGCTCTGACTGCGGTCAGTGGATAAATTCGTATTTTAAATTTTGAATGCGGAAGTAAGAATGGGTTGCGGGATTGTTCAAAATAGTTACCGTAGCCCCAGCACGCATAGGACAAACTGAAAAGCACTGATGGGTTTTTGTCAATAAAATTCTGAC
The DNA here is from genome assembly GCA_030763345.1 of Mythimna separata. NCBI lineage: Eukaryota > Metazoa > Arthropoda > Insecta > Lepidoptera > Noctuidae > Mythimna > Mythimna separata. Next base: position 5,679,959 of record CM061191.1, read on the forward strand.
CCTTCCTCTCGTTATTTGATTAATTTCCACCCAAAAAACACTATCAGTCTGTTTTGTTTTTATGTCTTGACCGATTTTAATGAACTTTTCAGTAGAAAATAATATAGATTTGTCCTTGAAACTTGTTGACCTATCTCTTTTGTGGTTGACCGGTCAAAAACATTTCACTTCGAGGACAATTTATTGTTGGAATCCTATGTTAATTTTGTCCAGACAAAAGTTCAAAAACCAATGTCCTTGCAGAAAATAGATTTGTGACTCTAACGCACGAATCTAAAATAAAAACTATTTTTGGAAAAAGATTTAACGAACCCTATTGAAAAATCTAACTTTATTGCCCTTCAAATAGAAAATTCTTGAATTTCATTTCAGACTGTGTTTTTTTCTTCTTTTTGACATCGGTTGGGTAAACTTCATGAAAGTGGGTATTGTAAAACAAAACTCTCAAAGTTAATTTTACCTGTTACGGAGCTAGCGAAGTGCTTTGGCTGGAACAAAAAGTTTGGCCTTTTGTGTTCTAAGAGAAAATATTTTCTTGGCATTCAACGAACCTTAAATTCGTTTGAAGAGAGTATCAAGTTGGTATGCGCTTGTTAATGATTGTAGGAAGCTGACTTGAATGAGAAATTGGACTTGACGTGGTTTCGATATTTTGTACTTGGTTACAGACCAAGTCAGAATTCGGTTAGTATCCAGTAGTGTAAGTTTCCTATAGTTTAGTTAAGCACGCACAGCTCAGATTTACAAAACACATTGCTTAGTTTATATTGGTTACGGTCTGTAAACCAAAAGTATTGTCTCCCCTTTCTTTGACCATATTGGAGTCGTTTTCCTATATTCCTATATATTTTAACCAGGTGCTGCTGAATATCTGTATTTTTAACCGAACGAGGTCTACTGTTGAACACTGGCTCTCCCCAAAGTGTCGTCATAATGTCTGATCTTGCATCCATCGGATTTTTACAACCCTCGCCAGGTTATCGGTCCACCTTGTGACTTGCCTTCCAACGCTACGGCTTCTGGTACGTGGTCATCACTCTAGAACCTATTGTCCCATCGACCATCATCATCGCATGCCACAAGAGTATTGGGTGAAAGTAGTCACTAATTGGGCTTGTAATATTAGGAATCGGCTACGCGGTAAACTAAAAAACATATGGCAAAATCAGTCTAAGGAGTTGGCTGTACGATACACAAACACGGGAAAAACGGAGCAAGATACCATGGACTTGTAATCCCGCGATCATGGCGCTTGCAACAGCGTCGAAATATCGGGAACTCAAAACAAATAAAAACCACGGAAGATATCCCGTAAGTGACAATTTAAATTATGAAACAAACCGTGATAGCCTAAAACAGTGTTTAATACTACCTAAATCTCAACTATCTCCAATTAATTGTTCCTCTGTAATCGGCTAAAAAAGGTATTCTATAGCTTTTCTTTGACCAACCCGAACACAGTTCAACATAACTATCTGTCTTCCCAACTTTCCTTACATTTAAAGGCCATCAATCACGAGACATTAAAACCATGCCAGTCGTAGTACTATGTCCTCAAAAAATGCCAAACATAGGTTCACAGAGCACCGAGACGTTTTAACGGCCACTATGGCATTGACAGAACTATAGAAACCAAGCAAGTCAGTCAATGTCACCGTTCACTTATGGGAACCAAATATCCGCAACATTTTTGAGTTACAATCTTCCTGCTTTGTCCTATGTTACTTTGGGTTGGCGCCACAACTTTTTTTTCTTCCATTCTGTTGGTCGTCCTGCTATCACTGGCTCCCTTTCCTTTCATATCAATCCTTAAAGAATCTATCCATTTTTTCTTTGGCTTTTTTGTTCCTCTCTATCCATTACATGAAACATACGATTGGTAATTTCTGACTATGGCTACAATAAATCTTAAAGGATAACTTGTACTCCAGCAAAATACGCAACCACAGATATTGTAATATTTTTTTTACATACTCACAAATATTATAAATCAAAATACCCAAAAGGAAGTACCTACTAGTTATGATAAATTAAATAAGATATCTTACCTTTGGGCTGACCCTTTTGTCGGTCAGGTCGGCTATCAGGCTGTTGAAACAAACGCACTCTCGCCGCATCATGTATCCTATTCATGTTAAGTTAGCAGTGATATTTGTAGCCATAGCCAATTCATCGTTCCGTACTCTATGGCAAGGCTAGTTGAGTTGTCAACACAAAAAGGTCAAGGTCTCACATCATTCATCCTGCCCCATAGACTCGATTACAAGCCATCAATCTCGAGTGACGAAGGGTGGCACGACAGTTTAGGATACGTCGTTACCATGATCTGTTGAAAGAAAAATGCGGAGCAAATCAGCTGACTGACATGTCCAGAGATCGAGTAAGGAATCTGTTTGATTAAGATGGTGTCGGGAACAAGGATATTTTACAGTATGTTAGCTATGATGAACAATAGAAAATATAGAGTTAAAAAATATAAATGTAATCTAAACGTAAAACGCAGCATTGGAAGGCCTCTCATAAAGAGAACCGATGAACTGGCGAGCGTCACGGGAATACGATGGATTCGAAACACGCTTCATGATTCGTTGTGGGACAATTGTAGGACCCTATGTCCAATAGTGTAAAAAAATTGCCTGAGGTCATTTTTTTTGGAGATAAATCATCCAATGACTTCTTTCGCTTTTAGGCGGAATGGGAAGGCGTATCAGTCCCTTAATGACTAAAACCAAGTCCTGTCTTGCCTTTTTGCCTTTGTTCCAGGGCCCCGGGGTTCTTTTTCACACAAATCATAGCCCCAGTAGGTTTCAAACCTGCTGGGTCCTACGGTTTGCGGACTTCTCTATGAGGCGCGTCTGAAACACGACGCGCCGTCGACCACTCGAGCGCGGTCCGGATAGTTACCGGATGACCGGACGAGACGATTTACCCATTGCACGCCGTCTTCAAGCCCACGGCCCAAAGTTATGAAAGCATTATGAGCTACAAATCATAATACCAGTCAAACTAACAACCTATTTAAATAGCTCCATAATATTCAAAATTCCGCCATATTGTACAAAACATACCCTCGTCAAAATGGCTGTAACATCAAATAAATCCGTCGCGCCTCAATGGTTTAGCAAGTGGAGTGTGTAGTCATTTGTCAATATGTTTGTTGAAGCTGTATTGGACTGGAGCCAAAGCCTCAAGAGGCCTCAAGTACTTAGGATTCCTAGTTCAGTCCTTAGAGATGGGAATTGTTAAGCGAGTTATTACTCGGAACAACCATTGGATTGGTTGATGATTTTGTATTTAAATGGTTCAAGTTGTCAGTGACTAGAGGAGCTCGTGGCTAGATAATAACAGCCGCACAGGTCGATCTTCAAGGTTAAGCAACGCTTGCCAAGGTTGGTCAGTGGATGGGTGACCATCTTAACATAACGAGATCCCGGCTGTCATTTGTAGATCTTTGGCAGTCGTTACGGATAGTCAGAAGGCAGTAAATCTGACTCCAGTCTTGCCATGAAGTACCGTGTTACCCCAGTTAATGGGTTGTGGAGGTCAGGTAGGCCGTCACTCCTCGTAAAATACTGGTATTCAGCTAAATCCGGCTTGACTGGAAGCCGACCCCAATATAGTTGGGAAAAGGCTAGGCAGATGATGATGAAGTTGTCAGTGACTAAATCGTCAACTTAAAGCTTACAAACCGATCTCATGCGTAAAGCCTATTGTACGAGTATACTTGAGTACAAGGACCAGCGCCAGTTGATAGTTAACTCTAACTGCTGATAACTTAACGAGCTAATGTGTTTACTGGTGTGCTAGTACGTGTAATAAAATAAAAGAAGAGTTTTGCAAGAATGAGGCTACAGTGACTGTTAAAGCAATCAACGAATTTATCAAATAGCAATCTATTGATACTCATATCGGTTACCGTAAAACGGCTAAAACTTTGATCATTACTTGGACCTTACTCGTTTGCGTCCAAATATCACTGACACCGTAACATATAACTATAAAATATTTAGGAAAACCACAGCAAAATTGAAACAGATGTAGGGCAGCGGGGGGCTAGTTGTAACAGTTTTACGTTTCTTGGCCATGAAAGCTTATTTGTTTGGTATTTATGAAATCTAGCAGTACTATACCAATTAAAAACTATTCAACTATTGATTTCAAATAATTTATTGATCAAAACGCTAAAACAGGGTTTTAAGTTTTATTCTGAATCTAATAGAAAAATATTCAAAAATAAACAAATAACATGTTCTTTCTTCACTTCAACTATTAAGGACTTTTTGACTTACAGCCATTTATAATCTTAACATTTTTAACTACTTCAGTAAACAAACATTTGATTGATTTAACGTATTTAGCATTATAAACCTGAACTACATTATAACAAACTTAGGTTTTTAAGTTTTATTCTCAATCTAATAGAAAAAAAAAATAGGCAAGTTGTATCAAGTTACAACTTACCCCGTAAAAGTGTTACAACATACCCCATTGCGAGGTTTTTTGAAACAAAATCTATTAAAAACAAAGTCGCTTACTTAGTGTGAAATTACAGTTAATATAATGAAACTTTGTTTAGTTTCATTATATTAACTGTAATTTCTAAAGGTGGTATGAATGAACAGTAGCTAAACAATTTAAAATCTACGATAATCATATTTGTATAAACAAAAAAAAGTTCATTACGTGGCTTTATAGAAGCGCCTGCACAAAACCGCTTCCTGCGCTGTCCGGCGGGGTCTGATCTGAACTGATCGCGCTTATATGATAGAATGGGTAGTACATAAAGAGTAAGGTTGAAAATCAAACGATTATTCATCTATTTTGTAGGTAAAGGAACGCTTGTTACAACTTACCCCTGTTACAATTAGCCCCCCGCTCCCTTACTATACAACAATAGATTAGAGGTTTTCAAATAGAGAACGCTAACAGCTAAGGCAAAACTATTTGTCGAACAAACCTAAAAAATAATTGATGGCACCGATTTCTTCATTCCACATTCACACAGCATCAACCAGTACAATTTTTCACCTTAAGTTGGGATCACATGTCAATATCCCATTTAGTTATGCTCTCATTCTTTAGTCAAAACATTACCCGAACTTCAAGCACGTTGACTCGGTTTTTTAGGGTGTAAGTGACACCGCGAAATCTCAATTAAAGGCTATTGACCTTTAATATGTAGGATTCTAAGAAAGCACTACCTACTTTAATCTTGTCCTTAGATTTCTGCTCTTAGTTTAAGCGACCCACTTAGTACTGATTACCTTATGGCGCATTTTCACTGGTCGTTAACTCGTTCGGTATACTGCATGCGGGGAGTCCCCGCATGCGGGATAACAACCAATGAAAGTAACATGTTCGTTATACCGTCTGCGGTTCCCCGAATGCGGGCCATGTGACACGCGTTCCAGTAATCTCTCGCACCCGGCATGCGGGCCCTATCGACTAATGAAAACGGTTCCCCGAATGCGGGGCCTGTGGCATGCGTTCCAGAAGTCTCTCGCACCCCACATGCGGGCCCTATCGACTAATGAAAATGCGCCATTAACGATAAACAAGAAAGTGATTTAACCTTCAAGAGTACACGATTTAGGAATTAGTCTTAATTCGACATATTGTAGCTCCTGATTTCATTGTTAGGGCCCTATTAATGATTAAAATCACATTTATCTCAATCGGATTTCTTTTGATAACAGAAACCATAATGTTAAAGACATTGTCGAATTCTCATATCTTAAATCGAACGAAGAAACAAACTTTCCATTGCCTTTTGAGTGACTTAAAGCCTGAGCGACCACGTTTCGGAGCACAGGACACATTGCTCGTACAACAAATGCGATGGAGATGAAGGGTTCTGGAGAGGTAACCACGTACCAAATGCAGCGTTAGAAGGTTTGCCACAAGGTAGACCGTAGACCTGATGAAGGTTACGGGAATCTAATGCATGCGAAACGCACAGTAGCGGTACTTATGGCGATGCTAGGAGGAGGCCTATGTCTAGTAATGGACATATTTCGACTTAAAAGATAACGATGATGATGAAAATAATAATCACGATAAATTGACGTATCAGATTAGTAAAATTCACTGTAAATTGGCGTAGTTATTCAACTTAATGAAAAATGAATTTCCCTGTGAACTAAACCAGACTAATCGTATCAAAATCCATTTAAAATAAACAGTTTATCCTAAACCAAACTACCTCATAAAGAGGTTCATCCAAATTGACCCCAGAGCGATGTAAAGGTATAAAAACGAACCGGTGATACTTTTATAAATATATTATGAGCATACTAAAGCCCTCGTAAAGGGAATCGGTTTTATCGGTAAGTATTTACTAAAGCTTTTGGGTAAGGATTGAGCAATAATATTTAGATTTAGATATTTAACTAGCTGAAGTAAATGCTGATATGAATTAAATGAGAATATAATTTTTATCTTTCGTCGTAGGTCGGAGGGGCAACTAAGACTTTTGTATTTGCATTTATCTCAGTTGCAAACTATCAAAAACGTGTGACGAGTCACAAAATTTTTGGACTGATTTTTGCCGAGTTTTTTTTAAGTGTGGAGATCATTAATGACTTTTCCCGCTCTGGGTCGAACTGTCAGACTTTTACTGACTAAAACAAACAAACGATGCCAAAGCAGAGCATTTCTCCACCATAGGCTCCACCATGTCTTTCGGGCGGTTATCACAATGATGACATCCGGGCGATTCTTCCGCCTGGATCCGATGCAGGAACCATCCGAACTTGCCATGTCCGGTGAGGACCTACGTCATGCAGAAGGTACGCCGTACGCCGTGTTGCCGCTCCAAAAGAGCCCAACCTACCGCCTTGATTACGGCGTAGCCATTTGTCGCCGAGATGACATTGCGGTTGATTTTTAGATTGCGATATCAATATGAACGATTATACGAGTACAAGAATTCATTGGGTTTCTGATCATTATATTGGCCAAGTTATTCCCAAGAGAAGGGAAATGACCACAGTGTCCCGCCACAGATGAATCATAAGAGGTCATCTAAAGTCATGCTTGCGATTAAGTTACAAGTAAAGGTGGTTCAGTACGCTGGGAGCAGGCCTTTCGACCTCCAACGCCAACCGATCGAGCACCTGATGAAGCAATCTTGGTCATCTACATTTATGTGGTAGTTATCGAATTCTTCTAGATTTGCAACGTTTCCAGGCTTACAGGCTTCGCACAGGATGGGAGCCAGAGAGATAGAGAGCTTTTTAAACAAAATAGTAATATGGATAAAACAAGGTCACTTAAAATCATTACAGGAGTGGAGCCGGTAAAAACTGACAGAGTTCCTGATCGAGAGGTTTTGCACTTAGCTCGCTCCCGGAAACCCTGCGTTTATCACCGCAAGATTCTAGGCTCCAGCGTAAGTGCCTGTCCTGCAGTAGCTAAAACTATAGTTAAGACTAAAACTAAAACATAATCCAAACAAAAAACCATAACATTGCAAAGGACTTTCGCCAGAAAGGCGAAAACATAAGAGACGACTATTTACACTGTCGGTGAAGATCTTTATTATTTTTTACTTCTCGCGGAAAGCTCGTGCTAGATAATAACAGCCGCACAGGTCGATCTTCAAGGTTAAGCAACGCTTGCCTAGGTTGGTCTGTGGATGGGTGACCATCTTAACATAACGAGTTTCCTCCGTGCCTCGGAAAGCACGTTAAGCCGTTGGTCCCGGCTGTCATTTGGAGATCTTTGGCAGTCGTTACGGATAGACAGAAGCCAGTAAATCTGACTCCAGTCTTGCCATGAAGTACCGTGTTACCCCAGTTACTGGGTTGTGGAGGTCTGGTAGGCAGCCGCTCCTCGTAAAATACTGGTATTCAGCTAAATCCGGCTTGACTGGAAGCCGACCCCAATATATAGTTGGAAAAAGGCTAGGCAGATGATGACTTCTCGCGGAAAGCATTAGGTAGCCGAGATTTGACCATCAAAAAGCTATGTCCAAACTGCCAGTGCTTCCTTAAACGTCGTTACTACTTATTAATTATTTATTGAAGCTTTATGCAAAAAAACAATGTACAAAGGCGAACTTGATGCTTTAGGCATTTTCTGCCAGTCAACCTTAGGGTGGTGCAGAAACACGCGTGGTGGGTGGACTGATAACATCAGGCAGAAAGTTCAGTTCCAGGACCATCAGCGAAGCCTACTCCTAGACTATTTCAATACCAGGAAGATTTTTAGGTAAACACAAACAATATAATTATTATAATTATCAAGTACTTTGCTAAGGGCCTGTTTCACCACCTATGATTAAGTTTCGAGTATCTTACTTGACAGATAATTTCATACGAATTCTGTCACATTTTTGAATTTATTCAGTGAGTAGTGCCTACTCGGAGATGGTGAACGAGGCCCTTAATGAAATAAATTATCGATTTTGCTAACGCTCAGTGGAAGGTACCTAAAATACTTGAATCGATATAGGATCTCACAACTTTGACGGTGAAAAAGTCTGATATTTGACATAATTTTTTAACATAGAAAATTTTTGATAGCTATTGTTTATCCCGCAACAATTCACGGTTCCTGTGAAAAAGACTATGAATGCTAAATCGTGGGAAAAACTGTTAAATAAATTAAAACTTATTCAAAACGCCCCTCTAAAGTCAGGAAACCGATATTTTGCGAGTATGAACATAGGCTTTGTGAAAAATTACTTTATTAAAGTGTTGAAACCCAAACGGGTATAGCTCATGGTATATCGGTCGGCCATTGATGTTACTAACATTTTTGGTAACTGGGTAGGGGTAATATTCTATCCCTAAGGTTGGGGTCAGAAATGTAGCGAGAATATTTAAAACATTAGCTTCCTAATTTTGATTTATTTTATAGAAGTAGTAGCGACTCGCCCCGGCTTCGCACGGGTGCTATATCATGCATGTAATCCTACTAATATTATAAATGTGAAAGTTTGTGAAGATGGATGTATGTTTGTTACTCTTTCACGCAAAAACGGCTGGACCGATTTGGTTGAAATTTGGTATGTAGTTAGGTTATACCCTGGATTAACATATAGGCTATAGGAAAAAAAAAGAAGCGTGATCTTATTTATTCTTCGATTTTGTTGTTGCGGGCGAAGCCGCGGGCGGAAGCTAGTATACATATAAACCTTACAAGACTTACTCATAAATTACTATATCTTTTAAAAAAACCGCATCATAACGTTGCGTAGTTTTAAAGATAATAGGGACAGACAGACAAACAATGCGAAGCGAGTTTATTTTATATTATGTAGTGATAGTGATTTTGAAGACTAATTACACATAATTAAATTAATTGTCTACATAATATTTTGAACCGGTTCCTACGTAAGAAAAAAATAAAAATAAACGCAAATGAAGTTGTAGCAAAAATGTTAAAAGTTTAGCAATCTCTCTCGCTCGACCAGTTTCATTTAATGATTTCCGACGTAATAAAAGTGTTAATTGTGAAGTAACATTTTATTAGCAAGAACGATTTTCAAAAGATCCAAAATTGGTTAAGGTTTGACATTCGCAGACAAAATGTCACGATATCAACACAAAGATAGAATATCGCTTTGTCTAGATCCACGACACTGTTTGTGTGGTTGACCAATTGGCCTCTGCACTGCGTGAGGCAAATTCGATTTCCGCACGGAGCTAATATTTGTATGGCCTACAGATAGTTGCTTCGGGTCTGGGTGTCTTGTGTATGTGAGTTTAATATTTGTGAATGCACCCACCGTACAGGAATAATTCCTAGTGGCAACGTTTTTTTATGTTACTTTATACTATTAACTAGCTGTTGCCCGCGACTTCGTCCGCGTTAAGTTCGTAAAACTGCACAAAAGTTACTTATACTTCTTATGTTAATCCTATACTTCCGAAAACATCTGATTAATTAATTTTACATAAAACTGTTTAAGTTAAAACTCCAATTAGTACTTTTTTTTAGTTGGGAAATCATCTAATGACTTTCGCTCTTCTGTGAAGCGGAAGTGCGTGTCAGATTATTACTGGCTAAGACTCACTTCTATATTCCTTCCTTGCCTTACGTTCCAGGGTCTCCCTTTCAGAAGCGAAACCATAGCCCCAGTAGGTTTCTTGTTTAGGTTTTATAATTCAGATGGGTAAAAATCAGAATGACTTCTCCTACTGTTAAATGGAGCGGGACGCATGTCAGACTTTTACTGACTAAACGCCACCCCTGTTCTTGTGTTGCCTTCAATTTTGTGACACCGAGCTTATCCTGCCACGGGCCCCTACAGTTTGCTGACATTTCCTTGAGGCGCTCGTGGAACAGTTGACGACTTGACTCGGTCCGGGTTATTACCGGACTGCTGGACGGCAAGCTACCCAGTGTTCGCCGTCCGCAAGCTTGCACCTACGGTGGTCGGAAATCGTTGTCGTGATCCTGACGGCGGCGGGGGCGTGAGGGTCGTTCCCTTTCGCACTCGCGGTCGGCCGCCTCCTTGGCTAGCATTACTGCTTCGCAGAAGAAGGCAACCGCCATACCTCTACCGTGTGCTCCACCGTGTCCTCCGGGCGGTCCAGACAGTGCGCCCAAGTCTGGCTGGGGCGCCCTTTTCCCCTGAATCCGATGCAGGAGCCTCCCGAACTTACCGTGTCTGGTGAGGACCTACGGCATACGGAACGTGAGGATCTCTTTCCAACCACTCCTCTAAGAGGAAACTTACCGCCGCAATGACGGCGTGCCCAGGTTTCTTGTTTAGGTGGAAAATCATCAGAATGACTTCTCAGAAGGTGAGTCAGACTTTTACTGACTAAACCTTACCTCGTTACTTCTTTGCCTTCGTTCCAGGGTTCCGGGTTTTCCTTTCGGAAGCTCGCCCATGGCCCTAGAGGCTTCGAACCTGCTGGGCAACTATAGTTTGCTAAAATCTCTTTGAAGCACGCGTGGAACAATACCGACGGTTGACCGTCTGGATTATTACCGGACAGCCAGATGGTAAACTACCCATTGCTCGCCATTCGCAAGCCACTCCTATGGTGGCTCTAAATTGGGGTCGTTTGGAGGTAGGTGGACAGAGAGTAAAGTTCCACATACCTCCATTGAAAAGGGAGGATCCTCCGACCGGACGAGGTGTTATGTCCGGTGGGCTACTGCCCGATAGATGATTTCGGGCTGTTGTATCTATTCAAATCGCGCGGAGAACTTTGCTTGCGCGATGCAGGATTCTGTGACGTCATGTGTAGATGTCGATTATCGTAGTCGCTACATCACTCCCCTCCGGAGATCGGAGATCGATAGTCCTTGATGCTTCTTATGATGCGTGCCAAGCCAGCGGTAGGTTGCTTTTTGTGGGTTTGAACCCAATACCGCATAGTTCACAGTGAGGTGCTGTCTGAACTTTGTGCTACGGTAATGCCCCAGTGAATCGGGGTGGTGTCGTCCCAGTGAGTCGGGACGGTGTTGCAAGCTCCAGTAAGTCGGAGTAATGCTGCTGGCTCCAGTGAGTCGGAACCAGTGTCCGCATAGTTCTCGGTGAGTCGGAACTGTCTGCGGTGATGCCCCAATGAGTCGGGGTGGTGCTATCCCAGTGAGTCGGGATGATGCAGTAGGCTCCAGTGAGTCGGAGCGATGCTGCTGGTTCCAGTGAGTCGGAACCGGATATCGCATAGTTCTCGGTGAGTCGGAACTGTCTGCGAAGATGCCCCAGTGAGTCGGGGTGATGGCGATGATGCCCCAGTGAGTCGGGGTGATGATGTCCCAGTGAGTCGGGATGAAGATTTCCCAGTGAGTCGGGATGATGCTGCAGGCTCCAGTGGGTCGGAGTTATACAGCTGGCTCCAGTGAGTCGGAGCCGGACTGTGCGACGTAGGGCTTGACTGCTGGCGTCGACCAGGAGAGGTTTTTCGTAGCTCTTCATGTGACTGGCCGAAGGTGCGGTGTGCCAAGGTCGATGATGAGGTTGAAGGTGATGACCAGGTATGACCAGGTGGGCATGCTGGTGGTCATGATACCCTCAGTGCCGTGCTGGCTGCGTGGCCCGCTGCTCGAAAGCTTGAGGAAGTGATGATGACGTCACGACGTGGTTGCTGCACGAAGGCTGCGCTGACGTTCATGCTCGAGGGTCACCAGTTTGGAGGTAGGTGGACAGAGAGTAAAGTCCCACATACCTTCATTGAAAAGGGAGGATCCTCCGACCGGACGGGATGTTATGTCCGGTGGGCTACTGCCCGATAGATGATTTCGGGCTGTTGTATCTATTCAAATCGCGCGGAGAACTTTGCTTGCGCGATGCAGGATTCTGTGACGTCATGTGTAGATGTCGATTATCGTAGTCGCTACAGTCGGAATCCCAGCGACTGGGGCGTGAGGGGACTACTTGCCACTACTCCTCGCTCTGGATCATGGCCTGTACCAGTGCCCAGCGCGAGAGGTTGCTGTCACCGATCGTCCCCACAAGGACACGGTGGTGCTCCGCCTAAGCGAGGCCCACCAGTACTTTATGCTCTAACGTGTCCTCCGGGCGATCCACCCAATGGTAACACCCGGGTTTTTCTTCCGCACGACGTCAATTGCCTTAAAAACATCAACGAAGTACAGAGCCGCAGAGTTTGCATTCTAAATAGTTGCCTACTCTATGGGTAAAGTCGTTAGTTTAGTTCATATTGCGATAAAATCAAAATTAAAATGATATGTTCTTCAAAAAAATTAGGGCAGATAACCGCCTTTAGTATTTGCCTCTTTTTTTGTTGGGTAACCACCAAATACCTTCTCCCACTCTAGGTGGACCGAGAGAGAGTATCAGACTTTTACCAACTAAATTCCACAGTGTTCTTTTAGTTGCAATTTACATTATAGGGTGACTAATTTTGGCACACCACGATTATTACTATTATAAATTCACTCTTTAAAGAGAGACTACAGAGTCATGACGTCCTCACCTTGCGCTTTACGCAGGTCCTAACCGAACATGAGTGTTTCGGGAGGTAGATGTTTTAGATTCGGCGGGAAGACACGGTGGACCTTACGATCGAAGTTATCCCGCTATTACCTATTACCGCCGTACCTACTGTTTTGCGGGTCAAAATCAGAATCCTCCTGCCCTAGTTCAGATCATGGTATGAGCTGGGAGGAGGAATGGAAAGCAGTCACCTCCTAAAGTGAAGCAACGTGGCTGAAACCGTGCGAAACAGTACATCCTTAGGCCCCTCCCATCGCCATTTGGACACTTCCCAGGTATCATATGTATAGGGCGTTTACTGATCACCATCATTTTTTTGTGTTTATATGACCTGTTTATTGAGGCAGGAATTTTCTGGTGCGGTATTTGACTGACACCCTAATACACCAAATAATGTTTTTCTTTAGTGAGAATAATAAACGAATTCTTGTGTGCGAGTATTTTCACCTAGCCGACTTCACATGCTGATGATCAAACGCAGTCTGTAAACTCTCGATTTTTACGGGTAGAGCATGCAGAGCAGTAAAAAATACCCACTTTGTTCCTTTAGATGCCCAATACGAGCAATTTTCCAGCTATCGAAGCCCGTTAGGGCCGTTCGCTTATGGTATCTCTTTTAGGTGCGCGTGGCACATAACGCAATGTCAGTCGACTAAGACCAGTCTTCATTCAACAGCGAAATGCCAATAGTGCACCGTTCAAAACTCCGCGCTAACGGTAGAATGGAATCGCCCTGCGACTCGTAATGCCAAGGGCATCATCTTTGCGCTTTCTGCTACCTTCTTCGCTTTATTTGCGGAAGGAAGTGATGACTGCTTTCTATACCTTCTTTCTCTATACCAGGACCGGACGTGAGAGGTCGTTACTGCTGATCACCTCCACCCGGAGTCCTGGAACGCAAAGCGAAGAAGGAACATACAAAGGTGTGGGTTTTGGTCAGTGAAAGTCTGACATCCCCTCGTGCTCCTTCCTAGAGTGGAAGAAATCACCTAAAATATAAATATCCTTTAGTTAAAAAAATAAATGGATGTTTGTATTTTGAAAGGAAATCGTTTGTCTTAGTGTGGTCATGTGAAGAGGAGAAATTAAAAGCACGTTACTAAAAGAGTTCTTGAGAATGGAGAGGGAGAGGAAGGCCAAAGAAAAGATGGATGGATTGTGTAAGGACTGATATAAAAGAAAAGGGCAAATGATAGTGTGGTGATAGTGTGACGGACGACAGGACAGAATGGAAGAAGAAAACGTGTTGCACCGACCCCAAGTAATATGGGATAAGGGCAGGAAGAAGAAGAAGGATGTCATTGTTAGTATTTTGAAAACGGGGTGCAACTCCGCAGTTGTAAAATTTGTCTTCATGGGTTTTTTTTTGTTAAACAATAATAATAATATCTTTTGGTAATATTTTTGTTAAAAAAATTGTGAGAATGCAAAAATATGTGAAAAAAAATGTTACAAAAATAAAAAAAAGCTTTTTCTAAAACACCTCTTGGGATTCAAACCACCACCGTGTTACGTCCCAGTCTAGTCAATAATCGATCGCGCTGCAATGTTCGATGAAAATTAAGCAAAATAGACGTTCTCATATAAATGTCATAAATGACTGCCCCGCTTTTCGTCCATGATAGCGTGATGATTTTCATTTCAGTAGATAAATTGGCAGCTAAATGGACTAATGTAACATTGTAGTATGTGAATTTCGTGGACGCTTGGATTTTATAACGTGTTTTGATTAGTTTTTACAAAATATTTGGGAAAAATCAAATAGGAATGTTGATTTTCTTATGAAAAAATGGTAAAAGTATTTTTTTTTTTCCAAAAACAATAAGATAAAACATTGACAGAAATATAAATTGTAGGTGGGATTCGAACTTGGGGCAACTCGTTCAAAACCGACAAAATGCAATATTGCTCACCCCCCATAGCAAATAGCGTGATAAAATATAGCCTATATCATTAAGGGCCTGTTTCACCACCTATGATTAAGTTTCGAGTATCTTACTTGACAGATAATTTCATACGAATTCTGTCACATTTTTGAATTTATTCAGTGAGTAGTGCCTACTCGGACATTGTGAAACAGGCCCTAAGGGTCCTATAAGGATTATGTATGCAAAATTTGAACAGGATTGGTTCAGTGGTTTTTGCGCCAATTAATGCTAACAATGTACAATTTTACTGTTTTATTATATGTATAGATTATCATTACTTTTTTATGTTACTTTATACTATTATCATTAGTTCGGTTAGCAACCATGTGGCCGACGATGAAGCATGCTTGCCTAGAAATAACCTGTTCACAAGAGTTAAAAAAGTCT
Source organism: Mythimna separata (assembly GCA_030763345.1). Taxonomy (NCBI): domain Eukaryota; kingdom Metazoa; phylum Arthropoda; class Insecta; order Lepidoptera; family Noctuidae; genus Mythimna; species Mythimna separata. The sequence continues at coordinate 5,695,196 of CM061191.1, forward strand.
AGAGGCTTAAAGACCCTTAAGATGCTAGCTATCACGGAACACAGACTCTAGGAGAGAATTGCACCACTTATTCCCAGTATTACAATAATTGGCAATTGTAGCCCCATTCAATTCCCAGACCAGATGAACTAGAAGTACTACAATAGTACTACAAACAAACCCTAACGTAACAATCGATTGTTTCCTCTCGTCACTCAACTTCTCACTTCGCAACTTCTCATGTAAGACTAGTCTTTGAGAAAACAAGTTCACTATTGTTTCTGTGCAACTTACGAGTCATAATTAGTCCTAGACTTTCCTGAAAGTGTTGTTTGTGTCAGTAAGTAGGTATACTTGTAATATATAGCTAGCTAGCAGTCCGTCCCGGCTTCGCACGGGGCAGACAATTATTTATTTTTAGCAATTTTTCTACACCTTCTGTTACATTGTTCAAATTTTACCAAGGATCCCTAATTTTTTCAAAATGAAATGTAGCCTATGTCAAATTGGAAGAATGTAGCATTCTATTGGTGAAAGAATTTTTTAAATCGGCCCAGTACTTTTTGAGCCTATTCATTACAAACATACAAAAATAGGTACAAATCTTTCCTCTTTATAATATTAGTATAGATATAGATATAGATAGGAGCTATATCAAAAACGATCATAACATAACTTGTAGGTGTATGTTTGAGGATATCGATAGTTTTTGGTGTAAAGGTAACATAATAAAACTTCGCAGCTAAGGAAACTATATTATTGAACTGAAAGTATAGATACCGTTCTAGATAATAACTAGTTTCGAAAAAGATATTATCGTACCTACTTGTTAGAGTATTGAAACAAAAGTATCAAACTCAAATACTTCAAATTATCGCACATGTACTTCATTAGTTTTAGTACAATTTGGATAAAAACATAATAATATATATTTTTGTTAAAACTTGCGTATTTTAACATTAAAAGAGTATTTTCAATATTGTAAATGTTGAAAAAAAAATTCCAAAAATCTCCATCGCTAGCACTGAAGCCCAACCTTCGTACGTCAACACAAACTATCTACAGTTCCCTTTTATCAAATGGTCCGACATCAATATTTATTTCAATCTATCTCAAAAAGGTAAGCATTTAGATAGCATGATTTTCATTTTTAGCAGAGAAAACTTTTTATCTTTTTGACGATATTAACATGTCATCAAAGTCATCATCAACTGCCTAGCCTTTTCCCAACTATATTGGGGTCGGCTTCCAGTCAAGCCGGATTCAGCTGAATACCAGTATTTTACGAGGAGCGGCTGCCTACCAGACCTCCACAACCCATTGACAAGGGTAACACGGTATTTCATGGCAAGACTGGAGTCAGATTTACTGGCTTCTGACTATCCGTAACGACTGCCAAAGATCTCCAAATGACAGCCGGGACCAACGGCTTAACGTGCTTTCCGAGGCACGGAGGAAACTCGTTATGTTAAGATGGTCACCCATCCACAGCCCAACCTAGGCAAGCGTTGCTTAACCTTGAAGATCGACCTGTGCGGCTGTTATTATCTAGCCACGAGCTCCTCAACATGTCATCAAAGTAAATATGTCTAATAATTCAATCACTTTTGAGGTTCGTCTCTTCCACATTTCAATTCATTGCCAAATACGTATTTGACAAGACTGATACCTATAATTATATTTGTTTTTAATCCCACACACTTGGCTCCTTACAAGCTTTCATTTGAAATCAATTTATTCGAATTTGATGATAAGCGAAGTTCAGATCTTAAATGGAAGCCTTTCTTTAGTATTCTCATCAGTTACGTACATTATACATAAAGTATTCATCAAAAGATTGGATCGGATTCGATTAAAGAGCAATCCCTAGGTACAGGACATTGTCACTAACTCACTATTGAGATATATACCTACAACAGGCCTTTCGTTACTTTCTATATCGATGAGAATCTTAAATGTACCGGAAGCTTTTTTAATTCATGAATCCCCGACCGGTCCTATGAGACCGCGCTGTTATTGTTTTACTATTGTGTCTCGTTTTGTGGGTATGTGATAGGTTAATACCAGAAAATATTGAAGCAATGATCCCGGAAGAAGCTATCGTGATAGTTTGCAAGTAGGAATTTTTGTATTTATCTTTATTCTACACAGATTCATCAAAAGATTAGATCGAATTCGATCAAAGAGCAATTCCTAGGTACGGAACCTTGTCACTAATAGGCGTTTTATTACTCTCTAAATTGATGAAAATCTTAAGTATACCGGGAGCTGTTTTAACACCAGGAAATATTGAGGCAATGATCCCGGAAGAAGCTAAATTGCGATAGCCTAAAGCAAGTAGTAACTTTTCTATAAAATGTATCTTTATTCTACTCCAATCTCTAGAAACCATTTTAATCAGAACAATTGATTTATATAGGCGAGTATTTTTCTTTGCCTCCTGATCTCAGTAAAGTCAAAGCATACAAGAAAAACATTTTAGTCTGACCGAGTTCTAGACTTTTGACCTTTGCTTTAAGGTGAATATAAAGACGTAGTTAGATTATTATTTGTACACCTATAGACCCGACTACGATAAAGCCAATAAGATTTCTTTATTAGTTTTACCTAATTGAGATTTAGCGCAAGAATCTTGAGATTTCGGTCTATTGCTGAAACATTTTTAGCATGTGAACGGATGGAGAGGAAAAGAGAGACCAAAGAAAAGATGGATGGATTGTGTGAAAACTGATATGAAAGAAAAGGGAGTTGATGATTACATAACTGGTATCATCAACTCTATCATCAACTATAGGAATAGAAAAAAACGGACAGAATGGAAGAAAAAAACATGTTGCGCCAACCCCAAATTTTATGGGATAAGGGCAGGAAGAAGAAGAAGCTGAAACATTAGATCCATGTGCATTATAATAGACGAGGTTTGACGAATTGTTAATTATAGTACTATAAATGTAACGGTTAAATATAGATGAAACTCATGAATATTCTCTGTAAGCTGTCAGAAATTCATCAAAACCATTATTTCTTAAGTGAGATGTTACTAATAATTTATCATAAATTACCTTAACTACGACGTCAAAGCTTACCAGTATATTGTAAGCTCATAATCCGTTTATTAATATGGAAATAAAGCCTAATACTCAGTGCGATAGTTTCAAAAACACGGAGGAGATAGTGAATAAACTATCAACGTGAAAGAAGCTTCAAGCATATTTTTTTAATTTGGCTTGCCGTGCCTGATTGCTAAGTAAAAGCTTCCTATATTCTTTTCCTGATTCACTACCCCAAAGATCTTGCTGGGAGTTCGCACGAGAGCTATTTACTGCATCCTACTAACGCCAAACGTCACAAGGCATTTTTTTTTGCATTGTTTTTAAAGCACAATTGAATAGCAAATACCCCATTATTCCAGTATATTTTCACATATGGATAAACTGATTGTCTTAAGATCTCCATAATATTATTTTGCATACACATAACCTTCAACGGAAACCTCCACTTACGGTGAAAGATATAAATAATTTTTAAACGTCTACTGATTCAATCTATTTATATGCCTCGTTTATGTGTTCATATTATTTTCATATCAACTCAGCAGAATGGACAATCTTTCATTAAAATAACATATTTGATTTGAAAATAAAATGTGTTTAAAAGTATATTATAGACACTCCATTTGTTGACTACTCCACGTTCTAAAACGTAGGCTTTAAGTGAAATTCTGTTGGAAATGAGTCGGTTTGTAATTACTGAGCGCTCCAATACTCGCTTGTAGAAATCTTAAGAGTCTGAAAATGAGGTCATTTGTGGCTGTAAATTGTTTTCTTTTCAATTTAAACTCCGGACGATTGAGGGTTGATTGCTTCTCGTGGTGTTTTTATTTTTATTTTATGCTTTTCATGGATTGGATCAGCTTTTTCAGAATAGAGTCAATACTAATGTTTCTTGATAATGCCAATGCCTTCAATATCCTGCCCTAAAATTGCATCAGCTAGGCACTCCATTTTGGTGTAACCAGATGCCAATCTACCTCTGTCGCTTGATCGTGGCTTATTTGACAGCCTGAGCTGTCATTCACCCTGGCCTCCAAGTAGAGTGAAACTTTTGTGAGGGCAAACTCTGCAGTAGAATGTAGGGATCAGACTTGATGTCCCTGAGAATCGTATGGGATGTCGAGTACAACTAGATTTGTGCACCGTCCTGCCAAACGGCGTGAGCTTAGTCTGCTACGCTGGTGATACGCTGGTACTGGCGCAGAGGAGACCGCTTAAGATGTCAGCCGATATAGCGACACACAGATTTGCAACAGTCGTTCAGGTGATCCAGTAACTGGGACTCAACGTTCTGTATAAGTTCAAACACATGGACAAATTTTTGCTGTGTTGTAATGACCTTCAAAACACAGAACATTTACTAATCAGAGTTGATTGTTAAAAATATTTTTCCTCATATACTTTCAAGGAAAGTGTACAAGTGCGGCGGCATCGGAAATCATGGGGTGATTGCCAACAAAAGTAAATGTGGAAAATTCTACCGTAAAATCCCAAACAAAAAAAATACTGTCCAATACGCGAATCAAACCTATAACAGGCTTAGCAGTAACAACTACTACTTAAACTACGTTACTAGTGACCAAGGAGACTAACATAGCTATACAAATAACGGTTATCAGTCCAACTGATATTTACGATATACACGAATAAGCAATTATTCGGAAGATAGGATCAAGTCCAGACGCTTAGAATTATACTCCAATATTGACTGATATTTCAGATAATAATCATCTCCTATCTTTACTTTAATAGTTCGTCTTTGATGATAGAAATACCTAGAATCCATTACAATATTATAGATGATTTTTACTGTATTAATCGTAATTTGGTTTTAGAAGTATGAAACTAGATCCCTACCGTTATTAGGGTCGGTAGGTCTATCGCCATACATTACTTGAGTATATCGAGAAATTTTGACGTTTTGTTGGTTTGATTTATAAATTGTTACACATATTTCAAAATATTGTACTCATAGTAGCATGCCTTTTGCAAATCGGTAATGCTAGCTAAGGTGGCGACCACAGAAATCTAAATAGTAAGTCAAGTGGCGACCAAATGCGCGAGGGAATGGCCATCACGCCCCCGCTGCCTGGATACCAACCCAAAGGAGATTGACAGGGTGTGGACCAAATGCTGCCCAGAATGAAGACCTAGTGCATTTTGTTCCTCAGGCCAATACTAATCATTAAACCGAAGCGCATCGAAATCGGCTCCTGGAGTCAAGAAAAAAAAAAGGGTTTTTCTAACCTAACCTAACCTAAGTTAAAGATCTTTGTGTGGAAGTTTGACCAAGCGCTGCCCAGAATGAACACTTAGTGCATTTTGTTTCTCAGGCCAATACTAATCATTAAACCAAAGCGCTTCAAAATCGGCTCCTGGAGTCAAGAAAAAAAAACTGTTTTTTTTAACCTAACCTAACCTAACTTAAAAATCTTTCTGTAATCACACCTCGGACCAATACTAGTAAGTAGTATTGTACTGATTAGTATTGGCCTGAGGAACAAAATGCACTAGGTGTTCATTCTGGGCAGCACTTGGTTAAACTTCCACACAAAGATTTTTAACTTAGGTTAGGTTAGGTTAGAAAAACCCTCTTTTTTCTTGACTCCAGGAGCCGATTTCGATGCGCTTCGGTTTAATGATTAGTATTGGCCTGAGGAACAAAATGCACTAGGTCTTCATTCTGGGCAGTCCTTGGTCAAACTTCTACAAAAAGATTTTTAACTTACATAGGTTAGGTTAGGTTAAAAAAAACAGTTTTTTTTTCTTGACTCCAGGAGCCGATTTTGAAGCGCTTTGGTTTAATGATTAGTATTGGCCTGAGAAACAAAATGCACTAAGTGTTCATTCTGGGCAGCGCTTGGTCAAACTTCCACACAAAGATCTTTAACTTAGGTTAGGTTAGGTTAGAAAAACCCTTTTTTTTTTCTTGACTCCAGGAGCCGATTTCGATGCGCTTCGGTTTAATGATTAGTATTGGCCTGAGGAACAAAATGCACTAAGTGTTCATTCTGGGCAGTCCTTCGTCAAACTTCTACAAAAAGATTTTTAACTTACATAGGTTAGGTTAGGTTAGAAAAACAGTTTTTTTTCTTGACTCCAGGAGCCGATTTTGAAGCGCTTTGGTTTAATGATTAGTATTGGCCTGAGAAACAAAATGCACTAAGTGTTCATTCTGGGCAGCGCTTGGTCAAACTTCCACACAAAGATCCTATTATGAGCGAAATGTTCCTACCTATTATGAGCGAAATAGTCCCTGTCATAACCCACATAGTAATTTTTTCCCTGTTCAATAACTCCTTTCCATCTTCTTGGAAGAAGGCCCACGTCCTACCACTTCCTAAAGTTTCAAATCCCTCCTCACTATCCGAGTATCGTCCAATATCTATCCTCCCAATCCTTTCCAAAGTCCTCGAGAGTGTTGTACAAAAACAACTGTCAAACTATTTGTCCTCTAACGGTCTGCTGAGTCCTTACCAGTCTGGTTTCAGACCTGGCCACAGCACTGTAACAACTCTCGTTAAAATAACCGATGACATAAGACTGGCCATGGACAATAAGTGTCTAACTATACTGGTTTTACTGGACTTCAGCAGTGCCTTTAATTCGGTTGACTTTGACATCCTCTTGGGAATCCTTTCCTCTCTTAATATCTCTCAACCAGTAATTGAGTGGTTTAAATCTTATCTTCGGGGTCGGTCGCAGTCCGTTCGATCAGATGAGGACTCCTCTGAATGGTGTGATCTGGCTGCGGGTGTTCCTCAAGGTGGCGTCCTTTCTCCTCTACTCTTCTCAGTTTTTATAAACGCTATCACTAAGGTCCTAACTTCTAACTATCATCTCTATGCAGACGATTTGCAGCTATATCGTCATTTTAAGGTAGGTGAATTTGCTGAGGCTGTGGCTGCCATCAATGAGGATCTTGAAAGTATCAAGAAGTGGGCTAAGTGTTATGGACTGTTGCTGAACCCAAAAAAGTCCCAAGCGCTCATTATTGGTGGCAGATACATGCTCAATCTATTGGATGGCCAGTCGCTCCCACCGGTAGTGTATGATTCTGAACCAATTTTGTACTCCAAAAGTGCCAAAAACCTTGGCGTCCATATGGATATTAACCTCTCATGGGAGGCTCATATTGCTGATGTCAGTAAGAGGGTATTTTATTCGTTTCAGTCTCTTAAACGTCTCCAAAAATTCTTGCCGTTTCATACAAAAGTGGCTCTTGCTCAATCTCTGCTTCTACCGCTCATTGACTATGCGGATGTCTATTTTCTAGATGCTACGGAGGTACTCCTTAACAAACTCGAGCGACTGCAGAATTTGTGCATCCGCTTTATTTTTGGCCTCCGCAAATACGACCACGTGTCGGAGTTTCGGACCAAATTAGAGTGGCTGCCAATTCGGCGTCGGCGAGATACCCACATTCTATCCCTTCTCTATACTATCCTGCACAATCCCAATGCTCCTCAATACCTTCGTGAACGCTTTGAGTACTTCGTCCCTAGAGGCAAACCCTGCCGCACTTCCAATTCTCTTCTCCTTCGTACTCCGCGTCACACTTCCAGCCGCTATGATGGTTCATTTTCGGTTACTGCAGTGCGTCTCTGGAACTCTCTCCCACATTCTATTCGCGACAGCCCTTCCCTGAATATCTTTAAGAGGAAAATTAAAGAGCACTTCCTTTCTCAATTGACATAATATTAGTATATATATTGATATTTATTAGTCTATGTATTATACCTATATATATGTATATATATATTTATTTATTATTTATTTATTTTTTATGTTGTACACTGGATCCTACCCTCGAATGTGATCATCTCTCTCTGTCACTCAAAGGTTTGCTGGGAGAAAACTCATTGTTGAGTTAAGCTCGCCTTTGTACATGAATTATCCAATAACTGTATTCAGATTATATGTTTTGTGTACAATAAAGAATTAAGAATTAAGAACAAAGATCTTTAACTTAGGTTAGGTTAGGTTAGAAAAACCCTTTTTTTTTTCTTGACTCCAGGAGCCGATTTCGATGCGCTTCGGTTTAATGATTAGTATTGGCCTGAGGAACAAAATGCACTAAGTGTTCATTCTGGGCAGTCCTTCGTCAAACTTCTACAAAAAGATTTTTAACTTACATAGGTTAGGTTAGGTTAGAAAAACAGTTTTTTTTCTTGACTCCAGGAGCCGATTTTGAAGCGCTTTGGTTTAATGATTAGTATTGGCCTGAGGAACAAAATGCACTAGGTGTTCATTCTGGGCAGCACTTGGTCAAACTTCCACACAAAGATCTTTAACTTAGGTTAGGTTAGGTTAGAAAAACCCTTTTTTTTCTTGACTCCAGGAGCCGATTTCGATGCGCTTCGGTTTAATGATTAGTATTGGCCTGAGGAACAAAATGCACTAGGTCTTCATTCTGGGCAGCACTTGGTCCAACTCCCATACAAGGATTGGCAATGTCCTTTCCAGTGTGCGGACGCAATCCTGAAGGGTCAAAGCCTTCTGGGACCATGGATTATGTGAAAGTGAACCCCGGGGTCCAAAAACGAAAGCAAAGAAGAAACAGGAATAAGTTTTTGTCAGTAAAAGTCTGACATGCCCTCCCACTCCGTTCAATACCAGGAAAAGTCATCCGGTGACTTCCCACCCAAAAAAAAACAAACGGACAATGTTGTTTTTATCTCAATTACAATTTAACTCTTTATTGTTTATCAGAACAAGTTATAACAAACAATTATAATGAAATTCATGTAAATTACAAACAATTTAACTTTCAATAACAAAAAAGCTGTCTCAGAATTTCAATGGCGACCTCCAAACAACCTTTTGCCTGTTCGAAAGTGACTCGAAGAATCTTCACAAAAGGAATCTGGCCCAAGGTCGACACTTGAAATTCAGGAGAGGGATTGACAAAATGTCTTAGTGTCTAATGCTTTTTCTGTTTGCACCTTCCCTAACTTCCAAATGACAAGATGAGGAAATGGGGGGTGCTTTGTGCGAGGTCTTCTTGTTTTCCACGTTGGATTTATTTTAAAAGGCTTTTTGGTGTTGTTTATTTGGATTTTGACGAATTAGTTGGTGTTGGATCGTTTCCTTGAAATCAGCTTAATACTTTTATGACCTCGTAAACTTAGTAGGAAACGGTAGTAGAAAAAATAATCTGCTTAGAGTTGATTTTCCAAGATTCGGATAACTTTTATCAAAAGAATAAATATGGCTGTTTCACATAATATTTTCTTTGCAAAAGATATCAAATCCCCATTTTTATTCCTGAGTTAAAAGTTATTCGACAATGTATAAAAACCGGTCAAGAGCGTGTCGAGCCACACTCAGTGTATGGTTCCGTAGTTTCCTGTCCGTCACAATAAGTGTCCCCAACTTTTCAAAAACTGTTCATGTCATCAAGTTCCAAATACTTTTTCTAGAAAGTCTTTATAAAGCTCTACTTTCCAGATTTTTTTCATATTTTCTAAACTTATGGTTCAAAAGTTAGAGGGGGGGGGGACACGTTGCTTTTTACTTTTGGAGCGATTATTTCCGAAATTATTAATATTATCAAAAAAATATTGTAGTAAACCCCTATTCATTTTTGAATACCTATTCGACAATATATCACACGTCAGGGTTGAAATTAAAAAAAAAATACTTTCCACTTTACATGTAGGGGGCTACCCTATTAAAACATTACTTTCCCATTTTTATTTCACTACTTTTCGGCGTGATTGATATACATATTGGTACCAAATTTCAGCTTTCTAGTGCTAACGGTCACAGGGATTAAGCGAGGACGGACGGACGGACAGACACGGCGAAACTATAAGGGTTCCGTTTTTGCCATTTGGCTACGGAACCCTAAAAAATCGGGCCTTAGTATTTTTCCAAGGTACTGTTATATCGTTGACTTGTCCCTCTCTTGGGCAAAGCGAGAATGCGTGTTAAACTTTTACTTACTAAAACCCAATCTTCCAAATAATCCTATGTTCCTTCATTGCCTTGCATTCTAGGATCCCGGGGTTCTCTTTTGCAAAACCCATAGCTCCGCGGTTATCTTTCGCACAACCCATGGCCCCAGTAGATTTAGGGTGGACCCGTTCAACAGTTACAATCAAGAGCTCAACCCTTTCTATAACAGTAACCATAAGATAAATAATAGGTCTTAAAATTAATTCAATAATGCTCATTATGAAGGCGACTCCGTACAGGAGTAAGCCACTAGCTACCCAAAACAGTCGTATCCATATTTATAAGGGTGTCGGAGTATCGACACTTGAAACCCGAAGAGTCTTAGTGACATTAGCTTTAATAGGGCTTGTGCTCGTAAGGATTAAGGGTGTTATTAATAACAATGTTGTAATAAAGTTAGGAATCAAGAATTTGGGTCAATAAGAGTTCCCCAGCGACAAGGTTACTTAGATAATTTTTGAAATTTAATTTCAGTACACAAAAATGTATAAATTGACTAAAATTTTCACTTGTTTTTTTTTTACATTTAACCGAATTATACATCTATACTATGCATCTCGAGCGTCGAAAAACTTACTACATATCTTTCACAACACAATTTGACAAACATGCTAAAAGACTAGCATTATAGCCTTCTTTATAACAATGCAAGATTTTTGGGCAAAGAACGAGCCAGCCCTTAGGTGACTCAAAGTGACAATCAATTGGCGAGAAATATCCTTGAAAAGGAGACGCATAATCGGATCCCATGAGCCAAGCGTTTTAATTTTAAACTGTTACGAAGAATACGGTGACAGTATTTGTGCCGCTTGAGGGCTTCAAAAGCCAGACGATGCAAAGTCAGTTTTCGTACAAAATGACGTTTACGATAAGGCGATTGGTCTTACTCAAACCGTTTCATACTACTCACCCGATACTTCTTAAAATAGCTCTATAATAAGAAACAGCTAGAAATATAAAGAGTATAAAACATAATTATTGATGTATAAACCAAATAATGAAAAGAACCTCATCAAAAAGGCAATACATTATTTTCTCAAAATAGAACATCAGCTGATTACATTCTTTACATCGACTATTTAATTAAACTACTCTAATAAACCAATGGAATTAATTCAAAAATAAAGTATGTATATTGAGCTTCTACCTACAGTGTATGAGCATAAGTATACCAATATCAAACCAAGTAGCATTTGACAAACTGGTGTCTATCATATTTATAATCCTTAAAATGCTAACCTCTACCAAAGTATGCAATTTGAACCCCATTTTGTTTACTCGTTTCATTTTTGGATACAACTTTAAGTTTGGGTCTCCTAAAATACGCATCTTATCAAAAGCGTACATAACTCTCTTTGTTGTATCTCTCTTATATTTATTTAATACTGAAGAAAAAAAATTAAATTTTATCATTAAATATATGTATTCGTTTGAGTATTTAACTTATGTCATACGTTCTCTTAAAACTGATGATGAAAACGTGTTAAGTGCATATGAAAGTATTGCTGTTATTGATACGTTGCCGTGTGCAAAGATTCGTTTTAAAAGATTGGAGAAGTTTTTAGTCGGCGCATTGGTTTCAATTGTAGCCTCAAGACTGGCAACTTTAATGTACTTTTGTTACCACTTTTATAATGCATGTTTTGTATCAGAACCATTAGGAGTTGCATTTACTTTTATCTTAAATTTAGCTATAGATTTGCGACAAATGAATTTAATATTGTTTTTTGTGTTACTTCGAGTGCGAACAAAAATATTTAAGAGCACACTGGATCGTAATGGTTTTGATAGATTTCCATCTCATAGATTTTCTCCCAGGAAATACATTTTGATGTATCAGGCATTAGTCGATTCTTTGGAGTACACAGATCATGGCGAGCAAAGTTCGGTAAGATCTGAATAACACGACACTAATCTGTAACCTTCTTAAATTATCTCAATCAACACATGGTACTTAATACACTTTAATTTTTGCAGTTATTAGTGGGTTTTTGCTGTGCACTAATAAGATGTGTTTACCGTCTTTATTTTCGAATCATAGAATTTAAACAGAGTGTAAGTACCTCTGTATTAGATTTGAAGAATATGCATGTAAAATAATTATTATGAATGGTATGGTAAAAGATGGATGAAAAAAGATTGCATGTAGCGGAGATGAGAATGTTGAGATGGATGTGTGGTGTGACGAGAATGGATAAAGTGAGAAATGAATATATTAGAGGAAGTTTGAAAGTGGCGCCAGTGACAGAAAAGTTGAAAGGAAATCGTTTGTCTTGGTATGGTCATGTAAAGAGGAGGGATGAAATGCATGTTACTTTAAAAGAGTTCTAAATTTACATGTGGATGGATGGATTGGGAGAGGGAGAGCAAAGAAAAGATGGATGGACTGTGTAAGGAGTGATATGAAAGAAAAGGGAGTTAGTGATAGTGTGACGGACGACAGGACAAAATGGAAGAAGAAAAAGTGTTGCGCCGACCCCAATTAATATGGGATAAGGGCAGGAAGAGGAAGAAGAAGAAGAAGTATGGTAAAAGATATTTCTTAACAAATAAATATCACCTTGTTCAAAAAGTGACATACCGCAAGTTCAAAAGTGTATTTGCCTGTCTTTTTGTAGCATCAATGCTCTTAAACTGATGAACAAATTTTTTTTTAATGTTGTTTTTACATGTCTTTCCAGGAGTTTAACTTAGGGCGCGCATCTTGGGTGATACTTGATACATTAAATACTTTTATTGTTCTGATTATTGCATCTATAGAGTTGGATCTGATACAAGATGACATTAACACCGTCAAAACTCTAACTTTAGAGAGATCTATGAAGTGTAACAGTAAGTATTTATTGATGAGATATACACATTGTACAAGCACCCTGAAACCTGAATCTCCTATTAGAGTTCTGTAGTCTTAAAAAGAGCTTTTTATACTATCACCATGTCCGTTTGTCGGTTTGTTCGAGAGACTTTTAGTACTTTAAAAAAAAAAGAAAACCCTACTAAATTTTGAATTGTGCAAGAGTGTATAATTATCAATCACGCTGAATAAGCGGTAAAATTTAAAAAAATTAGATATGTCTCCAATAAAAGATTTTCATACCATTAAAAATTTTCTTTTCGGTGATCCATTAATAAAATATTAATCTTATTGGGTCACAATGTCAACTGTCATCTTAAAAATTCAAAAACGTGATGCTTCAACCTTTTAAATATGATATTTTATACTTACAGACGAAAGAGAACGCGAGGAATTGAAATTACTTCTAGAGGTTATGAATCAGCAACCTCTGCAGTGCAAACTAATGCGATTATTTCCATTATCATTCTACTTTATATTAAGTTTTGTTTCCTTTTTTATCATCAATATCATTGCTATGGTACAGATTAAGTTTTATTTTTAAGACCCGTTGATTCAATATGATTTATTAAAACACTGTGTGTACTGTTTTATGCTTAGCTTTTGCACAAGATTTTTACATTTATTGTCAGAATTAAAGAATAAACAATATTTTCAACTTTTAATTATATCTTTTTTCATTTGATAAACCATTCGATACAGTAAAAATGAAATGGTGAAGAAACCTCCATGAAATTTAGCCAATATCATACCCGCTGAAATTGATTATACTATTGTATGTACCTTGTTTCGTAAGTGGACTAAATGAAACGAGGCATTATTAGTCTAGCATTATCTATTAGTTTGAAAAACCTGCACTACTGTAGATGCCCAATAATTAATTAATAATATATCAATTCTAAATCAGTACCTACCGTTTACAAAAGTATAAACATGAGTAAAATTTTTGACCATGTTGATCATGAAATAATTACTGAATAAGTTGAGTTACTGAAAATGACTAAATATAAGAAATGAAGTCAATTTTAATTTGCAAGATTCTAATGTAAATTATAGAACATTAGTGTCAAGAATTAAAAAAAACATATCCAGTTTAAGAAGTATAAAGCCTGACTAAAATGCTGTTGAAATTAGAAATCAGTAAAACCACAAAAAAATTGCTGTCTTTTGATCATAACTTGCATAACTACAACTGAATGAATCAGATCTATTCAAAAGAGTCACCCAAGCTATAAACAGAAAGTGCATACTCAGGCCCTAGACGCCAAACGTTTCAACTGCGTTAACGTAAACGTTCGCTTAAGACAATTTGTATGGCTCTTATTGTCTTTGCACAGAGTACAAATTGATGTTTACGGTAAAAGGATTAGTCTAAATTCTTATATAGGTACGCTGCTTGCAGAAACTATTCATTTGATATTTCTGAAAATAACTCCAATAAGCTACATGGGAAACAACATGATTAATAAAGCATATTGAAGGTCATGAAAAAATTAATTCATTATTTCCTCAAAATAGAACGTCATAAGCTGATAGTAATTATGTTCTTTATATCGACTATTTATTAAACTACACATTGCTGCTCAATGCCATGGATACTAAAATAAGGGTATTACTAAAAACTTGTACCTACATCAGTAAGAGCATACCATTATTGAGTAATGCAGCATTGGACAAACGGTCTTTATAATATTATTAAAAATCCTTAAAATGCTTAACTCTTCCAAAGTATGCAACTTGAAACCGATTTTGTTTACTCGTTTCATTTTTGGATACAATTTTAAGTTTGGGTCTCCTAAAATACGCATCTTATCAAAAGCTTACATAATTATCTTTGTTACATCTGTCTTATATTTATTTAATATTGGAGATGATAGACTAAATTTTGTCATTAAATATTTGCTTTCGGTTGAGTATTTAATGTATGTCATACGTTCATTTAAAACTGATGATGAAAACGTGTTAAGTGCATATGAAGGTATTGCTGTTTTTGATACGTTGCCGTGTGCAAAGATTCATTTTAAAAGATTGGAGAAGTCTCTAGTCGGAGTTTTGGTTTCAATTGTAGCCTTGAGACAAGCAGCTGTAGCGTGCTTTTGTTACAACTTTTATGTTGTATGTTTTGTCTTAGAACCATTAGCAGTTGTAATGATTAATATCATAAATTTGGCAATAGATTTGCGACATCTTAACCTAATATTGTTTTTTTCATTGCTTCGAGTGCGAACAAAAATATTCAAAAACACATTGGAATGCAATGGTTTTGATAGATTTCTATCGCATAGATTTTCTCCCAGAAACTATATTTTCATGTATAAGGCGTTAGTCGATTCTTTGAAGTACACAGATCATGGGGAGCAAACTACGGTAAGATATTATACGATTATGACGGTAATAATCCGTAACCTTCTTTAATTTTCTGAATAAACTGATGATATTTAAAATACTATATTTTTTTGCAGATATTACTGGGATTTTGTTGTTCACTAACAAGATATATTTACAATCTTTTTTTAGTAATCATAGAAGTTAAACAATATGTGAGTATCTCTGCATTAATTTTTAAGAATATGTGTAATATAAATCTGTTTATGGTATATTGGTATATTATACAATGGTATATTAAAAAAAAAATTATGATAAATAAATATCACCTTGGCGGTAACAGAATTTTTGGCCTTTGAAACAGGTCATAATTATTTTGGCCTCAAAACATTTTCAACTATCACACCTCGCATAAAATGGCGTGTTATAAGACAAGTTTGACAAGAGTATTAGTAGTAGAGTATCTGTGTGTATGTTTATGGTATCGGTTTTAACCGAATAACTCGATTTTGGTTTTTAATTTTCTGAAATATTACTTGTATTTATATTATTCCAGCAGCTTGGTTGGTGGCGCGCATCTATGCTAATATTTGATATATTACAAATGTTTTTTGGTGTAACTATTGCGTCTATAAAACTTGACCTGATACAAGATGATATAAACACCGTAAAAACTATAACTATAGATAGATCTATAAAGTGTAACAGTAAGTACTTTTAAATTGATATAAAAATATAAAGTTCAAGAAAATATAACTTTGGACCCCTTTTTAGGGTTCCTTAGGCTAAAACATACGTACACAGTGAAAGAAATGGTTGTTCTTTATTGTTTTGCCCTGCAGTGTATTTATCGCTTATGCTGATAGATCCTTGCCTTTTTATTAGTGCAGATAATTAAAAACAAAAAGGTTTTAAGATTTTATAAATTTTATATACCATAGGTGGTCAAATTATTAGGGACAGTATGCATAAATGTGAATTTCAAATAATTGTAATAGATTGCAATACGCTTTTTAAAGCTAACCAAGATATTATATGTTTTTAATTTATATTATTACTGATCTCTTTGTATTATTTTTGATATGTGACAACACTGGTCACGTTTTGTTTTAAAGTAGCATTTCAATATTTTTTTTACTTTTTTCAACATTTGTTGAAAATTTGGTTTCTTTTGCTGGTCACACCATCGTACCATAAACCTGCTACAGAAAGCCAGAACTTGCACAGAGATCATACCACGATGAATTGAAACTGTCACAAAGTACTAGTAATATTCACCCATCTTATTACGTATCTTATTTATCAAAAATATATAAATGATTTTGACGTCTTTGATGGTTATGAGTATCTCAATCAATAATTTTTTTAAATAAAAAAATATTAACCGAACCTACAACCAACCATTTGCCTGCATAATGCAGTTAAAGTTGATAATAATATAAATATCTAGTACTGTCCCTAATAATTTGGGCACCAAGTGACTGTACGAGTATAATTATAGATCTAAGGAATTATGTTTATAAATGTGGATGAATTTTGACAAATATAGTGACTAAAGAAAATAATTAGGTATGGATAGTGATGGCCTGATGGTTGAAAGGATGGAACAAAAGAAAGAAACTTGATGCCCCAAAGTGATATGGAACAAGCACAAATAATTTAATTAGATATTTTTGCTTGCAGATGAAAGAGAACGTGCAGAATTAAAGTTGCTTCTAGAAATTATGAATCAGCGTCCTTTACAGTTCAGATTACTGCGGCTATTTCCACTATCATTGTACTTTATACTAAGTTTTGTCTCCTTCATCATCCTCAATATCATAGCTATCGTACAGATCAAGTTTTATTTTTAATAGGTATTGTTATGATTGATTAGAACACTGTTTGTTTTATGAGTAGCTTCCACACAAGGTTTTGCTGTTTTGGTGTGAATAAAATACTTATTAATATTTTGAATTCAAAATGTTTTCCTGTTTTATTTGATATCCCTCTCAATATGATAGCAGACAAAATGTTTGACTAGCTTCTTACACCCTTTTCTCTCTCTCACTCACCCTTTTCTCTTTCACTCCTTTTGTAGGCATGGGCTTGGGGACGACGAGCAATTAGTAGCTCGCCGTCCGAGGTGCAACCATTTTGGTCACGTTAACATAAACATTCCTTATGTCAATTCGTTTGGCCTTTATTGTCATCAATCAGAACTACCAATAGACGTTTACGGTAAAGCGATTAGTCTATGGTTTTACATACGCCACTTGTAGGAACTATTCACGTGGTATTTCTAAAAATTACTCTAAGAAGTAGTTGAAAACAACATGGTAAATATAGCATATTGAAGGACACGAAAAAGTTAATTCATTATTTCCTCAAAATAGAACATATGCTGATAGGAGTAGTAATTATAATATTCTTTGCATCGACTATTTCATTCCATTACTTATTACTACTCTAATAAACTAATGTCATACATCCAAAATAAGGCCGGTACTGAAAACTTGTACCTACATTTAATGTATGGGCCATTATTGAACAACGCAACGTTGGACAAACTTGTCTTTACCATACTATTAATAAAAATCCTTAAAATGCTTAGTTCTACCAAAGTATGCAATTTGAACCCGATTTTGTTTACTCGTTTAATTTTTGGATACAACTTTAAGTTTGGGTCTTCAAAAATACGCATCTTATCAAAAGCATACATAACTCTCTTTGTTGTATGTCTCTTATATTTACTTTATACTAGAGATGATAAACTAGATTTTGTCATTATATATTTGTATTCAGCTGAGTATTTAATTTATGTCATACGTTCTCTTAAAACTGATGATGAAAACGTGTTAAGTGCATATGAAAGTATTGCTGTTATTGATACGTTGCCGTGTGCAAAGATTCTTTTTAAAAGTTTGGAGAAGTCTTTAGTCAGAGCTGTGGTTTCAATTACAGCCTTGAGACTAGCAGCTGCAGCGTACTTTTGTTACAACTTTTATGTTACATGTTTTTTCTTAAACCCATTCGCGGTTGTAATTACTAATATTCTACATTTCGCAATAGATTTGCGACATATTAATTTAATATTGCATTTTTCACTGCTTCGAGTGCGAACAAAAATATTCAAAAACACATTGGAATGCGATGGTTTTGATAGATTTCTATCGCATAGATTTTCTCCCAATAAGTACATTTTGATGTATCAGGCGTTAGTTGATTCTTTGAAGTACATAGATCATGGGGAGCAAAGTACGGTAAGATATATATGAGGGTAATAATCCGTAAAGTTCTTAAATTTTCTCTATGAAACGATAATATTTAAAACACTGTAAATATTTTTGTAGGAGGAGCTCGTGGTTAGATAATAACAGCCGCACGGGTCGATCTTCAAGGTTAAGCAATGCTTGCTAAGGTTGGTCCGTGGATGGGTGACCATCTTAACATACCGAGTTTCCTCCGTGCCTCGGAAAGCACGTTAAGCCGTTGGTCCCGGCTGTCATTTGCAGATCTTTGGCAGTCGTTACGGATAGTCAGAAGCCAGTAAATCTGACTCCAGTCTTGCCATGAAGTACCGTGTTACCCCAGTTAATGAGTTGTGCAGGTCTGTTTGGCAGCCGCTCCTCGTAAAAAATACTGGTATTCAGCTAAATCCGGCTTGACTGGAAGCCGACCCCAATATAGTAGGCAAAAGCCTAGGCAGATGATGATGATAAATATTTTTGCAGATATTACTGGGTTTTTGCTGTGCACTAACAAGATATATTTACCGACTTTTTTTAATAATCATAGAATTTAAACAAACTGTGAGTACTTCCGCTTAAATTTGAAGAATGAATATCTTTATAGTATGCTGAAAGATATTTCTTTCTGTCTTGTTATAACTTTATAAATAAGACAAGTTTCTTTGTGGAGACTTCGATTTTTTCTGAAATATGGTTTGTTTTATCATGTCATTTCAGGAGGTCAATTTATGGCGCGGATCTATGGTAATATGGGATTTATTCCAAATGCTTATTGGTCTAACTGTTGCATCTATAAAACTTGACCTGATACAGGATGACATAAACGCCATAAAAACTTTAACTATAGACAGATGTATAAAGTGTAACAGTAAGTACTTGTAAAAGACTTATAAATTGATATATTATAAAAACATAACGTACGAGAAGAGGCATCTTTGTACCCCTTTTTGAGGTCCCATAGGCTTCAACAGTATAAATGCAGTAAATACATAAATAGTTTTTATTTACTTTTAACTATTGCTGTGTAAATATAGCTTGTACTGATAGATGGTGATACTGTCTTTTTATTAGTGCAGTAATTAAAAAACAAAGCAGGTTTTAAGGTTTTATAAATAATGTAATTTTCTATTAAGTCGATATAGATAAAGAAGTTTTGATATAAATGTGAATGAATATAGAAGTATAAAGTGCCAAAAAAAAATAGGATTTGAGGAATGGTATCGAAAAAAGTGATAGCTTGACGATTGACAAGATGGAATAGAATAACAAAACCTTAAGCTCCTACCCAAAGGAACTAAATATGATATTTTTACTTGCAGATGAAAGAGAACGCGCAGAATTAAAGTTGCTTCTAGAAATTATGAATCAGCGTCCTTTACAGTTCAGATTATTGCGGCTATTTCCATTATCTTGCTACTTTATACTAAGTTTTGTATCCTTCATCATACTCAATGTCGTAGCTATCGTGCAGATTAAGTTTTATTTTTAAAAGATATTGATACGATTTATTAGAACACTGTGTGTATTGTTTTAAGCTTGGTTTTTACACAAGGTTTTGCTTTTTTGGTCTGAATAAAATACTTTTAATATTTGGAATTCAGAATGGTTTCCTCTTTAATTTCACATCCTTCTCAATATATTATAGCAAACAAATTGTTTGACTAGGCCCTGAGTCCTCTGGAGATAACATTATATAATTGTTTTCTTTTTACTGTTATCTACGTATTTACTATCGTATATGCTGTAGTGCTACATAGGCCGACGCTAATGAAACGAGGCATGTAAGTTACATACCAGTCTTTTATTAGGTTACAAAACTGATTATGGTAGGTGTACAATAAAAAGGAAATAACTATTTCAAATCGAATAATCTTAATATCCACTGTTGTCTTTCATTTATTATATTTAATTTGAATTGGTGCTTATAAATGTAATGCAGGCCACAGGGAGACTTTTGAAATCAAATTAAAACCTTTAATCTTTAACCGAGTTGATCGTAAGATACTGTTACGAAAATTAAGTATTTGTAGTATAAGAGGTAAACTACTAGACATCTCCTTACGAGTATATACTTGCATAGTAGAAAACAAATAATAGTAAGTAAATAAGTCAGTAAGTACATCACTCACCTTCGGTTTGCCGACGACATAGTAGTCATGGCTGAGACTACGGAGGAGCTCAGTACAATGCTCGGTGATCTCAGTAGGGCTTCCGAAAGAGTGAGACTCAAAATGAACATGGACAAAACCAAAGTCATGGTAAACATCCATGTAGCTCCCACTCCTATCAAGATCGGAGAGTCTACACTCGAAGTTGTGGACGATTACGTCTACCTGAGACGGACAGTCCAGTTGGGTAGATCTAACTTCGAGAAAGAGATCAATCGTCGAATCCGACTCGGCTGGGCAGCGTTCAGGAAGCTGCACGGTATCTTCTCGTCCAACATACCGCAGTGTCTCAAGACAAAAGTCTATGACCAGTGTGTGTTGCCAGTGATGACATATGGCTCGGAAATGTGGTCGCTCACAATGGGCCTCATCAGAAGGCTTAAAGTCACCCAAAGAGCAATGGAAGGCTCGGAGTTTCCTTGCGCGATCACATCAGGAATAAAGATATCCGCAAGAGAACTAAGGTTACCGACAGAGCCCGAAGAATCGCCAAACTTAAGTGGCAGTGGGCAGGGCACATTGCTCGTAGAACAGATGGTCGATGGGGACGGAAGGTTCTAGAGTGGCGGCCACGTACACCGGTACGTGGCCGCCACTCTAGAACCTTCCGTCCCCGTTCCGTCTGTCCGTCTACCGAGACGCAGCGTCGGAAGGCCTCCCACAAGGTAGACCGACGACCTGGCGAGGGTCGCGGGAATCCGATGGATGCGAGACGCGCAGGACCGGTCGCTGTGGCGACGCTTGGGGGAGGCCTATGTCCAGCAGTGGACGTCTTTCGGCTGAGATGATGATGATGATGATGATGAAATAAGTCAGACAATACGATTAAATAAGGTCAAACACAAAAAAAAAATATGACCCACAAGGTAGTGATCTAGTACCTATGCTGTTTTTTAAATCAATCATTTCCATCATTATAAATCTCTATTATGTGAGTAAATGTTTTGATTTGAAACATACAATTGTGGTTTTCAATATTTTTCTGAATTTATCGTTGGCTTGGTTTAACATTTTATTGAATTGACTTATAATAAAGATATTCTTTGTTTTATAATGTTTATTTGACGAAATAGCCTTTTTCGAAATGGGTTGAGTGATTAATAGAAACAACGTAGTGAGCATCCGGTGTCAATTGATTCGACTTTTAAGAGCCTTGACATAATGTTCAAAGTAGAATGGCAGAATTTCTTGGAATGCAAAAACTACTTACATTCTTCAACGTATACGGTGCTTACACCTTTGCATTCCCCTCACTTTCCTTGATTACACGCTGCAAGATATGTCACCTTTTCTAGCCCCTTACAGTTCGGATTTTCTTCCCCTACAAAAAGATATTGGAATATTTTGAGACACTGCTTTACACACCTACGTCTAAACTATGCACAAGTACTTAGTTAGCTCCCATATCTCCCTAAATACAATCTGTATTTTTTGATATCCCATAACTCTAGGGTTATATTCTGTAGGTAAAAATAATTCTAAAACTCCTAGAATAGGTGGTCCAAAAATGCATCGTTTCGGAGATATCATTATATCTAAGTTTCATTGATAAATACAAGTAATTAATTTTTATTCAAACCAATCATTCATATTTAAAGCTAAGAAAATGCGACGCTGTCATATTTCACGTAAGGGTGTTTTTACATTAATAATCGTGACTTAGCCGAATTATTTTGTATGAAAAATTAAAAAAAAATCGTTTTTTTTTTAATTTGGAACATAACTCATATGCCAGTTGATTCTTTGATATGGCCTCAATCATACCCTAGAGTTATGGGATATCAAAAAAACACGTATATTCCAGACAGCTTCCAGTGTTGTAATTTATTAATTAAAAAATTCAGTAATGACTCCTATACAGAAGTCTGTATGTCTTTCTTTTTAGTATTTATTTTAAGCTATTTTTATGCAGTAGGTATATTTTTTTTCTAGACGATACTTTATAGTGACAAATAGGTACATAAAGTTTTTTTTATAATGACATATTTTTTTTGTCTCGCATTTTCGGTGTTCTTTGTCAGAGTATTGACGAGTAAAAGTATCATTTTAATTTTAAACCAATCTACTAAATACTTCTTCTAAAAAGTATTAGTATCGTTAACGTGAGCATTTTGTGTGGAAATATGGTATGTAATTGGTTAAAAGATTAGCAGATTCTCTTCAAAGTCAGATAGATAACATTCATTCTATTTCTCGAAGTCTAGACTTTTTGAAACGAGAGCCTATTCGAGTGCCATACAATCAGACTTCACCATTCGATTCCGTGACGTTGAGTACCGTTCATTACAGGACGCAATTGGCCGAAACGAATCGAATCGGTATCGAAACTGTAACTAGCCATCGATATTGAATGTACGATTCTTTAGTCGGTTTAGGAAATGCCTCTGTAAAATCAAATAGTGGCCGGTCAGTTATAAAAGGCCTCTGTTTTAAACTGTAAAGTTGTTTGTCAGAGCTCAACTTATGTTTGGTATTGTTTAGGTCGGCGCAGCTTGAATTCTTTTTCCATGCTGCTCATATTATGTTGTATGAGTAGACCATGTCTTGGCATAACACATACTATACTTTTTGTCCTAGTAATAAGTTTATTTGGCGCAGCCGCGACACACTGTGTTAGTTTCTCTTCATTTTTTTCAAATATTTGTTTTTCTACATTGTGTGTCAAATAAATATTTTTTTTTAATTTTCTTTGCTTAATTAGTAAATGTTTTTCTGTCATACGGACAAAGTCACCTTACATATAAAAAAAACTGCAGTATTTTTTTTCGTACTTAAAGAAGTTTGATTTTTTCATAACTTCAAGAGACGGCAGACCTGAGTAAATGGTTATAATTTCAACTCGATACCTCCACGCGTTGCCAGATAAAGGGAAGGAGAGAGGGGATCCTATAGGGGTTCCGTTTCTTCGTTTGGACCTTTGGATTCCCATAAAAAGAATTATATTTCAGTTTGTAATATATCCTTAATTTGGATCTACGTCTACGTGTCCACCAGTATACGAGGGTGGTCCGATAAGTACTTAGCCTACAAAAGAAAAATAAAAAAATTGAAAAAGTGGCAATGTATTTCTGAACATAGTCTCCTTATAGCTCGATTCACTTAATCTGTTGGTGCTCCAACTTCTTTAACCGGTCTAAAAAAAAAATTTTTTAGATGTCTGAAAAAAAGGCCTCCGTGGCGACGATAATCTCCTAATTCGGTCCAAAATTTTGCCCAGCAAGTGGCTTTTTCAAATTTGGAAACAAAAAGACGTCGCACGGGGCTAAACCTGAAGATTAAGAAGGGTGGAGCAACAGTTCATAGCCTAATTCGACCAGTTTGGCCGTGACAATGGAGGAGTGTAAGCCGGTGTGTTGACATTGTGGAACAACACTTTTTTCGTCGCCAAATGAGGTCGTTTTTCCTGTAATTCGGCGTCGAATCGACCCAATTTTTCGGCATAGTAGAGTCCTGTGATCGTATTGCTCTTCTTCAGGTAGTTGATGTTGATCACACCTTGAGAATCCCAGAAAACGGTGGCCATCACGTTTCCGGTCGTTAGGACAGTCTCGCCTTCTTCCGAGCACCTTCGCAGGGTGAAATCCGCTATTTCAACAGTTTCTTGGTCTCTAATGTGTACCAATGGTTTCATGTTTCCTTGACGATCATAAAATGATGCAAAACTCCTCCGTATTATGCTGAAACAGCATCAAACACTGCTCTGAAGTTTTCTTACGGTTGCGGTTGTTGTCAGAAAACAACAAACGCGGCAGCCATCGCGCAAAATGATTTTTCATGTCCAATAATTTATGGAGGATATGACCTAAGCGGTTTTTTGAGATGCCCAATATCTCAGCTAACTTGCGCACCTTCAATCGATGGTCTACCAATACGAGATCATGGATTTTTGCCACTTTATCCTCCGTGGTAGCCGTTTTTGGGGCATCTGGGCATGGCTCCTCAAAAGCCGACGGGCGCACACGTTAAGCTCAATAAACCAATTTTGACAATCGCCATCAAAAGAGAAGAGTCACCGTACACAGTATCCAAGCGTTCTTTGATTTTGCTGCGCGACTTCCTTTCCAAAAACAAGAACGGAATCACCGACCGATATTGCTCAATTCCATTTTTCTCAAATCCGTCGACACGCCAGTTTCCAGACGCGGTCAAAAAAAAACTACGAGTCCAATTCGGCTGAAATTTTGAAAAAAGCCCTCTAAGGGAATGTACTACATGATAAAAAAATCTCGCGATAGTGGCGCCATGGGGCGGTGAGGCTAAGTACTTATCGGACTGCCCTCGTATTACTTAAAAAAGTTTTTAACTTAAACTCGAGGAAACAAGAACATTTTATTAATTCCAGCCGCATTCCGGTCGTTGCTAGTTCACTTACAAATTGGAGATGCCATCCTTGTTTGTGTATTCTGTTTAGAGCGGCACCTTTAATAGTTGTTACGGAGCATCGCATGGTAAGTGGCAATTTTGGAGTCGTCCGTATTTGAATTTCGAATTGGTGCATCTGTTTAGAAAAGGTGCGATTTGCCTCTGTTTAGAAAAGGTGGGATTAGCATCTGTTTACTGTTTTGACAAGGTGCGATTTGCCTCTGGGTAGAAAAGGTGGGATTGGCATCTGTTTTGAAAAGGTGAGATTGGCATCTATTTTGGAAAGGTATGATTTGCTTCAAGCTCCGTCGAGTTATCTTGGCAGGTGGTAATCAGTTTTGAGGTATCTACTCAGGCTATCGTCATATTAGACTAAATAAGTTTCATGTCTTTTGAGTAGAACATATTATTGGTTCCAACTGCATTCAGGTCGTTAGTACTTCACTTACAAATTTGAGATGTCATCCTTATTTGTGTACTCTGTTTAGAGCGGCACTTTTATTAGTTGCTACGGAGCATCGCATGGTAAGTGGCAATTTTGGAGTCGTCCGTATTTGAATTTCGAATTGGTGCATCTGTTTAGAAAAGGTGCGATTTGCCTCTGTTTAGAAAAGGTGGGATTAGCATCTGTTTACTGTTTTGACAAGGTGCAATTTGCCTCTGGGTAGAAAAGGTGGGATTGGCATCTGTTTAGAAAGGTGAGATTAGCATCTAATCAGCAAAGATATGATTTGCATCAGACACCATCGAGCTATCTTGGCAGGTGGAAATCAGGTATAAGGTATAATTATCTACTCAGGCTATCATCATATTAGACTAAATAAGTTTTATAACTTTTAAGTAGAACATATTACTGATTCTAACCGCATTGCGGTCGTTGCTAGTTCACTTACAAATTGGAG
This sequence comes from Mythimna separata, assembly GCA_030763345.1. Taxonomy (NCBI): domain Eukaryota; kingdom Metazoa; phylum Arthropoda; class Insecta; order Lepidoptera; family Noctuidae; genus Mythimna; species Mythimna separata. Next base: position 5,721,029 of record CM061191.1, read on the forward strand.
ATGCCATCCTTGTTTGTGTATTCTGTTTAGAGCGGCACCTTTAATAGTTGTTGCGGAGCTTCGCATGTTTTTTTTTTTCTAGTAGGGGAATCATCAGAATGAGGTCGTTAGTAGTTCACTTACAAATTGGAGATGCTATCCTTGTTTGTGTATTCTGTTTAGAGCGGCACCTTTAATAGTTGTTACGGAGCATCGCATGGTAAGTGGCAATTTTGGAGTCGTCCGTATTTGAATTTCGAATTGGTGCATCTGTTTAGAAAAGGTGCGATTTGCCTCTGTTTAGAAAAGGTGGGCTAAGCATCTGTTTACTGTTTTGACAAGGTGCGATTTACCTCTGGGTAGAAAAGGTGGGATTGGCATCTGTTTTGAAAAGGTGAGATTGGCATCTATTTTGGAAAGGTATGATTTGCTTCAAGCTCCGTCGAGTTATCTTGGCAGGTGGTAATCAGTTTTGAGGTATCTACTCAGGCTATCGTCATATTAGACTAAATAAGTTTAATGTCTTTTGAGTAGAACATATTATTGGTTCCAACTGCATTCAGGTCGTTAGTACTTCACTTACAAATTTGAGATGTCATCCTTATTTGTGTACTCTGTTTAGAGCGGTACCTTTATTAGCTGTTACGGAGCATCGCATGGTAAGTGGCAATTTTGAAGACGTCCATATTTGAATTTCAAATTGGTGCATCTGTTTAGAAAAGGTGCGATTTGCCTCTGTTTAGAAAAGGTGAGATTAGCATCTGTTTACTGTTTTGACAAGGTGCAATTTGCCTCTGTAAACAATGAAAAATGTGCTGCCTGATGGTAGATAAGATGATGTTGTCGACGATGGAACATGCTTGTCTATAAGTAATTTATTTACTTAAAGACCCTTAAGTTATAGCTATCAGGAAACAGACTCTTACAGGAAATGCCACTTTTTAGCTGAAAGTATAATAAATGTGTACACTAAAACACGTTTTTTTTCGAAAGGTTTTATTGGTACTTATTTAGAAAAGGTGAGATTTGCATATGTTTTGAAACAGTGAGATTAGCATCAGCATTACCTACGAGGCATATCTTCTCAGGCTATTATCATAGACTAAATAGATTGTATGTCTTTTGAGAAGCATATCTAACGACAAATTTAAACTTTTAAAATTACGAATTTATTATTTGCAAATTTTACCAAAATAGTGACAAAACTTTTTACTAAGTAGCTGTGTAAACGCAAATGCAATACCATTGAATAACTTATCATCGTTTTACTATTCAAGCCTACCACTGTCTGCGGCATCGCAGCGGTAGCATAGCTTAAAAATGTATAAAAGTTTCGAAACCGCGCCGCTAACAACATTACCCACAAGTTTTTCAAAGCGAGTTCTCAGTAAGTATATTTTATTTAGTGGTAAAGCCTTTAGTATTACGGGTTGCTGGGTAGGCTCAAAACAAACGACATTTAATCCACTTAACATTTATTTTAAAAGCATTTTATCCTTATTTGCTTACAACGAAGGTTTAAAAAGGTAAGTAGGATCATGGTTCACGGCTTGGTTTTGTTGAAACGTTGATTTTGTTAGCGCTTTACAGGTGTATCAACCCGGAGTGGGCCCGCGTGGTGGATTACGGCTCAATTCCTTTCCTAGACAGGAGGCTTGAGTCTCGACAGTGCGAGAATTAAGGGTAATTATTAGATTTATTTGGTGATTTTACCAAAAATAATGCCAAATTATCAACAATTTTTCGCATAATTTCATTTGCCAAATTATTACTTAGCAAATAAACTCTTCACAAATAAGTGTTACGCAAACCTAATGTTTGGCAAGTTAACGTTTAATCAAAAATTTGCTTAGCAACTCGTTCTTTTACTAATTTTTATATACTCAAATGTTTCAGTTGGTACAACATATTTTACCCAAAATAAAATTAGCTAATTATTTGGTATCTTCAGTTTTCAGTTTCTGGTTTTACATATAAAAATATGCTTCTGCGTTGTTTTGTCACTACTGTAACCTAACTTAACCCAAAGTTCTGCTAGGAGTTCGTTTTTCATTCCTCATTTGTAACGGTCTTTATATTTTTTTATAACAATTAATTTGACAAAATGTTCATTGTCTTAAGATTTTTTTGCCGTAATAAATCATTTGATTAAAGACCAAATGCCTTAATGACATTATTCTAGGTAATATTCTGCCGAAGTAAAAAATTAACAAAATCAAAATTTTCGAACTAAATTATTATTCCAAATATTGCATTGGTAAAATAAAAGATTTCGAAAATTTGTTTGGGTAATGAAAATTTGTTAAATTCTTTTCAGCAAAACGGCAGGCTCCCATATTCGTCACTATAAAGTGCCGTCTAGAAAAAAATATGAACCTACTGCATAAAAATAGCTTTATATAAATACTAAAAAGAAAAACATACCAACGATACAGGAGTAATTAGGTACTGATATTTTTTAAATTAATAAATTACAACACTTGCACTGGAAGCTGTGGAATATATTTAGGGAGATACGGGAGCTAACTAAGCACACGTGCATAGTTTAGCTGTAGGTGTGTAAAGCAGTGTCTCAAAATACTCCAATATTTTTTTGTAAGGGAAGAAAATCCGAAATGTAAGGGGCTAGAAAAGGTGACATATCTTGCAGCGTGTAATCAAGGAAAGTGAGGGGAATGCAAAGGTGTAAGCACCGTATACATCGAAGAATGTAGTTTTTGTATTCCAAGAAATACTGCCATTGAACTTTGAACCCTATGTCAAGGCTCTTAAAAGTTGAATCAATTGAATCCGGCTGCTCGTAATGAGCAGCCGGATTATGATATAGATATTGTTTCTATTAATCACTCAACCCATATCGAAATGGGCTATTTCGTTATACAAACATTATAAAACGAAGATCATCTTTATTATAAGTCAATTCAATAAAATGTTGAAACAAGCCAACTGTAAATACAGTAAAATATAGGAAACCGCAATTGTATGTTTCAAATCTAAACATTTACTTACATAATACAGATTTATATGGAAATGATTTTATTTTTTTGACACCAACATTTAATTTTTTTATGTTTGATCTTATTTAATTGCATTGTTTTTTATTGCATCTCTGTAATTTTGTTGCCTTGTGTCTTACGGTATATAGTGTCATCTCTGCAAGCTGCAAGTGTATAAGGAGATGTGTAGTAGTTTACCTCTTATGCTACACATGTTTAATTTTCGTAACAGTATCTTACAATCAATACTGTTAAAGGTTTTAATTTGATTTCAAAGTCTCCCTATGGCCTGCATCACACTTAAAAGGACCAATTGAAATTAAATGAAGGCAACAGGGGATACTATGATTATTCGATTTGAAATAGTTATTTCCTTTTTATTGTACACCTACCATAATCAGTTTTTAAACCTAATAAAAGACTGGTATACAACTATACATGCCTCGTTTCATTAGCGTTCGCCTATGTACCACTACAGCACATACGATAGTAAATACGTAGATAACAGTAAAAAAAAACAATTATATATGTTATCTCCAGAGGACTGAGGGCCTAGTCAAACAATTTTGGTGTTTACTACCACAGGCACCAGCGATCCACAACCAAAAAAATTTGTTAGCTATGGTTAATGTAAGATTGTCTGTATTTTTTGGCTTGTGGTAAGTAATAAACTTATTATTATTATTATTATTTGTTTGCTATAATATATTGAGAAGGATATGAAATAAAAGAGGAAACCATTCTGAATCCCAAATATTAATAAGTATTTTATTCAGACCAAAAAAGCAAAACCTTGTGTAAAAACCAAGCTTAAAACAATACACACAGTGTTCTAATAAATTGTATCAATATCTTTTAAAAATAAAACTTAATCTGCACGATAGCTACGATATTGAGTATGATGAAGGAGACAAAACTTAGTATAAAGTAGAAAGATAATGGAAATAGCCGCAATAATCTGAACTGTAAAGGACGCTGATTCATAATCTCTAGAAGCAACTTTAATTCTGCGCGTTCTCTTTCATCTGCAAGTAAAAATATCATATTTATTTCCTTGTCCTTGTTCCATCTTTCTTTGGGTAGGAGCATAACGTTTTGTTATTCTATTCCATCTTGTCAATCTTCAAGCTATCACTTTTTTCGATACCATTCCTCAAAGCCTAATTTTTTTTGGCACTTTATACTTCTATATTCATTCACATTTATATCAAAACTGCTATCTATATCGACTATATCGACTATATCTATATCGACTATATCTATATCGACTATATCTATATCGACTTAATAATAATAAAATGACATTATTTATAAAACCTTAAAACCTGCTTTGTTTTTTAATTACTGCACTAATAAAAAGACCATATCACCATCTATCAGTATAAGCTATAATTACACTGCAATAATTAAAATAAAAAAAAACTATTTATGTATTTACTGCATTTATACTGTTGAAAGCCAGTAAATCTGACTCTAGTCTTGCCATGAATTACCGTGTTATCCCAGTTAATGGGTTGTGGAGGTCTGGTAGGCAGCCCCGCCTCGTAAAAATACTAGTATTCAGCTAAATCCGGCTTGACTGGAAGCTGACCCCAATATAGTTTGGAAAAAGGTTAGGCAGATGATGATACTGTTGAAGCCTATGGACCTCAAAAAGGAGTACAAAGATGCCTCTTCTCGTACGTTATATTTTTATATCAATTTACAAGTACTTACTGTTACACTTTATACATCTATCTATAGTTAAAGTTTTTATGGCGTTGATGTCATCTTGTATCAGGTCAAGTTTTATAGACGCAACAGTTAGACCAAGAAGCATTTGGAATAAATCCCATATTACCAAAGATCCGCGCCATAAATTGACCTCCTGAAATGACATGTTAAAACAAACCACATTTCCGAAAAAAATCGAGTCACCACAAAGACACTTGTCTTATTTATGAAGTTATAATAAGACAGTAAGAAATATCAGCATACTATAAACATATTCATTCTTCAAATTTAAGCAAAAGTACTTACAGTTTGTTTAAATTCTATGATTATTAAAAAAAGTCGGTAAATATATCTTGTTAGTGCACAGCAAAAACCCAGTAATATCTGCAAAAATATTTAAAGTGTTTTAAATATTATCTGTTCATAGAGAAAATTTAAGAACTTTACGGATTATTACCGTCATATCTTCTTATTTCTTCTTATATTATCACCATCTTACCGTACTTTGCTCCCCATGATTTATGTACTTCAAAGAATCAACTAACGCCTTATACATGAAAATGTAGTTTCTAGGAGAAAATCTATGCGATAGAAATCTATCAAAACCATCGCATTCCAATGTGATTTTAAATATTTTTGTTCGCACTCGAAGCAGTGAAAAATACAATATTAAATTAATATGTCGCAAATCTATTGCGAAATGTAGGATATTAGTAATTACAACTGCGAATGGGTTTAAGAAAAAACATGTAACATAAAAGTTGTAACAAAAGTACGCTGCAGCTGCTAGTCTCAAGGCTACAATTGAAACCAATGCTCTGACTAAAAACTTCTCCAATCTTTTAAAAAGAATCTTTGCACACGGCAACGTATCAATTACAGCAATACTTTCATATGCATTTAACACGTTTTCATCATCAGTTTTAAGAGAACGTATGACATAAATTAAATACTCAGCTGAATACAAATATACAATGACAAAATCTAGTTTATCATCTCTAGTAATAAATAAATATAAGAGACATACAACAAAGAAAGTTATGTACGCTTTTGATAAGATGCGTAGTTTAGGAGACCCAAACTTAAAATTGTATCCAAAAATTAAACGAGTAAACAAAATCGGGTTCAAATTGCAAACTTTGGTAGAACTAAGCATATTAAGGATTTATATTAATAGTATGGTAAAGACAAGTTTGTCCAACGTTGTGTTGTTCAATAATGGCTCGTTTTTTATGTGTAAGTACAAATTTTAAAAGCTGGTTTTATTTATGGATCCATGACATTGGTTTATTAGAGTAGTTATAAGTAGTTGAATAAAATAGTCGATGCAAAGAATATAATTACTACTCCTATCAGCTTATGTTCTATTTTGAGGAAATAATGAATTAACTTTTTCATGTCCTTCAATATGCTTTAATTATCATGTTGTTATCAACTGTTTCTTAGAGTTATTTTTAGAAATATCAGGAAAATAGTTCCTGCAAATGGCATATGTAAGACCATAGACTAATCGCTTTACCGTAAACGTCAATTTGTACTAAAATAGTTTAAGTTCTGACTGATGATAAAATAAGAGCCGTACAAATTGAAATAAAAAATGTTTGCGTTAACGTGGTCGAAGGGTTTCGCTCCTGGGTGCCTAAGTGTGCACTTTGGATGGCGAGCCACCCGTTGTTTGCCGTCCAGCAGCGGCCACGTCTACGAGAGGAGTAAGGGTGTAGAAGGCTAGTCAAACGTTTTTTCTGCTACCATATTGAGAAGGATATCAAATAAAAGAGGAAAATATTCAGAATTCAAAATATTAATTAGTTTTTTATTCACACCAAAACAGCAAAACCTCGTGTAGAAACTACGCATAAACAATACACAGTGTTTTAATCAATCATATCAATACCTCTTAAAAATAAAACTTGATCTGAACGATAGCTATGATATTGAGGATGATGAAGGAGACAAAACTAAGTATAAAGTACAATGATAGTGGAAATAGCCGCAATAATCTGAACTGTAAAGGACGTTGGTTCATAATTTCTAGAAGCAACTTTAATTCTGCGCGTTCTCTTTCATCTGCAAGGAAAAATATCTTATTTAATTATTTGTGCTTGTTTCAGTTTAGGGCATCATGTTTTCTTCTTCTATCCCATCCTTTCAACCGTCAGACTATCATTTTTGTATATACGGTTTTTCAAATTTTCACACATCGTCATCTTCCTGCCCTTGTCCCGTTTTATTTGGGGTCGGTGCAACACGTCTTTTTCTTCCATTCTGTCCTGTCACTCGTCACGCTATCACTCACTCCCTTTTCTTCCATATCATTCTCACACAATCCATTCATCTTTTCTTTGGCCTCCCTCTCCCTCTCCATCCATCCACCTGTAAACTAATAACTCTTTTAGTAAAATGCTTTTCCTCCCTCCTCTTTACATGACCATACCAAGACAAACGATTCCTTTTCAACTTTTCAGTCACTGGCGCCACTTTCAAACTTCACCTAATATACTCATTTCTCACTTTGTCCATTCTTGTCACACCACACATCCATCTTAACATCCACGTGCAATCTTGCAATCGTGCAATCTTTCAAATTTTCACACATCCAGACCAAATCATTTTTTTAGCTACTATATTCCTTGACAAACCACTCCTCTTCTCTTCCTTCCAACCACATTTACAAAGAATTCCTTAGGTCTACAAATATAAAATTATACATTTTATAAAATTTTACCACCCGTTTTGTTGTTTTAAATAACTGTACTAATGAAAAGACAAGGACCTATCAGCATTAGCGATAAATACACTACAGGGCAAAATAATAAAGAAAAAACACTTGATTGACGTGTGTATTTATGATGTTTTAAGCCTACGAAACCCTAAAATAGGTACAAAGTTAAGTATCTCTTCTCGTACGTTATAGTTTTATATCAATTTAAAAGTACTTACTGTTACACTTTATAGATCTGTCTATAGTTATAGTTTTTACAGTGTTTATGTCATCCTGTATCAGGTCAAGTTTTATAGACGCAATAGTTAGACCAAAAAACATTTGTAATATATCCAATATTAGCATAGATGCGCGCCACCAACCAACCTGCTGGAGTAATATAAATACAAGTAATCATCATCATCATCATCTCATCCGAAAGACGTCCACTGCTGAACATAGGCCTCCCACAAGCGTCGCCATAGCGACTGGTCCTGTGCATAATACAAGTAATGTTTTAGAAAATAAATCCAAAATCGATTTATTCGATTAAGACCAATGCTACAAAGAGACACGCAGATACTCTACTACTAATACTCTTGTCAAACTTATACCACGCTATTATTTGTAAGGTGTGGTGGTTGAAAATGTTTTGAGGCCAAAATTATGCCCTATTTTAAAGGCCAAAATTCTGTTGCCACAAAGCTGATATTTATTTGTCAAAGAAATGTCTTTCAATGTAACATTAAAATACAATATTATACACTTCTTCTTCTTCCTGCCTTTATCCCATATTATTTGGGGTTAGCGCTGTACGTTTTCTTCTTCCATTCTGTCCTGTCGTCCGTCACACTATCACTAACTCCCTTTTCTTTCATATCAGTCAATATATTATACACATATTCTAAAAAATTAATGCAGAGATACTCACAGACTGTTTAACTTCTATGATTACTAAAAAAAGTTTGTAAATATATCTTGTTAGGGAACAACAAAATCCTAATAATATCTGCAAAAAAAAAAAATATTTAAATATCATCAGTTTATTCAGAAAATTAAAGAAGGTTACGGATTATTACCATTATACTCGTATAACATCTTACCGTAGTTTGCTCCTCATGATCTGTGTACTTCAAAGAATCGACTAATGCTTTATACATGAAAATGTAGTTTCTAAGAGAAAATCTATGCGATGGAAATCTATCAAAACCATTGCATTCCATTATGTTTTTGAATATTTTTGTTCGCACTCGAAGCAATGAAAAAAACAATATTAGGTTCAGATGTCGCAAATCTATTGCCAAATTTATGATATTAATCATTACAACTGCTAATGGTTCAAAGACAAAACATACAACATAAAAGTTGTAACAAAAACACGCTACAGCTGCTAGTCTTAAGGCTACAATTGAAACCAAAGCTCCGACTAAAGACTTCTCCAATCTTTTAAAATGAATCTTTGCACACGGCACGGTATCAATAACAGCAATACTTTCATACGCACTTAACACGTTTTCATCATCAGTTTTAAGAGAACGTATGACATAAATTAAATACTCAACCGAAAGCAAAAATTTAATGACAAAATTTAGTCTATCATCTCCAATATTAAATAAATATATGACAGATGTAACAAAGAGAATTATGTACGCTTTTGATAAGATGCGTATTTTAGGAGACCCAAACTTAAAATTGTATCCAAAAATGAAACGAGTAAACAAAATCGGTTTCAAGTTGCATACTTTGGAAGAGTTAAGCATTTTAAGGATTTTTAATAATATTATAAAGACCGTTTGTCCAATGATGCGTTACTCAATAATGGTATGCTCTTACTGTATATGTAGGTACAAGTTTTTAGTAATAACCTTATTTTAGGATACATGGCATTGAGCGGCAATGTGTAGTTCAATAAAATAGTCGATATAAAGAATATAATTACTTTCAGCTTATGTTCTATTTTGAGGAAATAATGAATTAATTTTTTCATGACCTTCAATATGCATTATTAACCATGTTGTCTCCCACTGCTTCTTGGAATTATTTTCAGAAATATGAAATCAATAGTTTCTGCAAGCTGCATATATAAAAATTTAAACTAATCGCTTTACCGTAAACGTCAATTTCGGGTCTCCCTAGTTTTACCAAAAAAAAATTGCCGAATTATCACTTCCTAAACAATTTTTCGCATAATTTCATTTGCCAAATTATTACTTAGCAAACAAACTCTTCACAAATAAGTGTAACGCAAACCTAATGTTTGGCAAACCTTGTCTTGTAACGCTGCGTTAGCCGTTACGCCTTCGCCACTTCAGATCCTTACGGTCCAATTAACCAACTTGGAGTTGTCGTCACTTTCTAGGCACACTATCTTTTACATAGTCTGTTCATCGTTTCCTTGGGCATCCTTATTTCTAATATCCACTCAAACTGAAATATTCATCTTGCAATTTTAAGCGCAAACTGAAAATTATTCGAGAAATTGGTGCTATCCGGTTCGAAGGACCACTTACAAAATAAACATTAATTTATTTTACCGATTTATTAACAGGGTGTTAATTAAAACCAACACTTCATCTCTATCAGCTCAAACCGATGCGAACTTATATTATAAAATGTGTTTGAATATTCACGCAGTAACACCTAATTTTGTTTGCAAATAACCGTGGGGCCATTTATAATGCTGAATTATTCAAAGCGTTTGTTTGATAGTATTTTGGGGTGTAATTTGTGTGGCTTATGTGTTTTATGTTTAGAGTAAAGTATTATGGATTCCTATTATCATTTGCTATCCAGTTTTTTTAGCATAACGATGGCTTAGAGTGAAAACCTCGTATCTGAAATTTTAGGTAAATTTATTGTATCACATTTTTGGAAAGAAAACCTCGAAACAGACCATCCTGTATCACGAATTTTTTACTGGTTATTTGAAACGCCGTCTACGGTGTTAAATGCATATCCTTCTCGAGTCAGTTTAGTATGATAACATTGCGATGGCGCGTCAAAAGTTATTAGAAAAATTGAAATACAAGAGTAATAGGTGTTTGAACTACATCAATATTTGAATAAAACACGCAACTATTTGAATTAAACCTATTTAAATTAATTCGGTTCTAAGATCTAATTTGGTTTTTTGGACCTCCTGGAAAGTTACGTGTTTTGCACTTACGAGGTTTTCACTCTAAGACAGCGATAAGTTACTTTCATGCCTGTATTCCCCGAAAAGGGTCGAGGTGTGTGTTTATTTTTCACATTGTTTTCAGATATGTTTGTATCTTTTGAAACCCCAACAGAACCACGTATCTGATATTTTAAAATGTCCATATCTAAAGAGTAATCAACAGAATCTTAATACAAAGCGTCCTCTGTCCGTCATGTGGTATTCCGCCTGAAGTTATATATGACTGCATGGCGACGAAAAAAGCTATAATTTGAAGTCTGTGGTTGTCCAAACCTTGCAAAGCTCTTTATCAGATCACTTTTAAACGAAACTACCTATTTTTTTTGTAAACCAAAAAAAAAACACCATAATATTTGGTGAAGATATCATATACGAGTAGTGGTAAGTTTAGGATAACGCGGCTTTTCGAAGGACCAAACTAGCGTTGTATAAGTTTAGCGGGAAAATATTTTTACGTTGGATGATATATTGGACACAAAAATTGAGCTAAAGGAAGTAGGTATGGGAAGAGTATTGTGACTTACTTGGAGATATGGATGCCAGGTTTCTGCACTGACTGCCGGGTGGATGACGACACTCACACGTGTTCTCGGATGTTCTCACTCGCGGTTAACAAATCGGTTATATTTCGCGTCACTGTGTCTTTGTGTCGGCCAACACGTTAATTAGGAGGATTAGATCACCGCGGCGCCGCGGGTTCCCTGGATCAGCGGGTTATTTTTTGCGGTGGTGTTGTGCGGATGAAGTCTTGAAGCAGAAGAGAACGGTCAACCAAAAAATGGCGACCATTTTTGCAGCGGGCGGAAATGTTCCTGATTGGCTTAGCGGCGAACAAGCTTTCTCATTCGCCGGCATGGGATATGAGGATATGGGGAGTTGGAGTATGATTGGCTCAATACTGTCGTCCAATATGAATGATTATAATGTGTGAGATGCGTTTGGATACATGATACAAAAAATGTTTATAGGGCTAGCTTGCGTAAGCATTCTGCCCGGCTTTCGAGGATATGAAGTATACTCAAAAAGTAAGGAGTCAAATTAAAGCGGATTGAAATTAAATTAACTTGGACAAAAGAGAAAAGTTATAATGAAAATATGTGAACTACAGCTAAATTAGATGTTTAATTACGCGGTGGTATTATTGAGAAGGTAAAGGACATAGTTTAACAACGGGTCTTTTGAAAGAGCCACTGCATGTCTTCACCATGGCAACGCGAGTTATCCCATCCTTGCCGGGAAAAATCTCGGTGATTATGCCCATTGGCCAACGTAGAGGAGGGACATCATCCTGATGCATGAGAACCACTGTACCAATCTTAATATTGTCGGCGGCATTCAACCATTTTTGCCTAACTTGCAAGTTATGTAAGTATTCTAAACGCCACCTTCTCCAAAAGCTACAAACCATTTGGTCAAGCAATTTTTTGCGGCAAGTTAGAGGTTTCGTCGTTTCGGGAACGTTCACGACAGGCAACGTAGTTAACGGAGAAGCCATTATAAAATGAGCGGGAGTAAGCGGTTCTGGGTACGGATCCTCACTCAGGACACAGAGCGGTCTGGAATTTAGAACTGCCTCAATTTCAGTGAGAACAGTCGAAAGCTCCTCATAAGTAAGAAGTTGAGAGCCGATAACACGATATAAATGCGTTTTAGTAGATTTAATATTTGATTCCCACAGCCCTCCAAAGTGGGGGGCGCGGGGTGGAATCATTTTCCACTCTATGCGGTAGCGGTTAGCAAGTAGTTCTTGTAATTGAGCCTTGGCTCCAACGAAGTTTGTTCCGTTATCAGAATATAAATAAGAGACGGGGCCTCTGCGGGAAATGAATCTTTTAAAAGCTGAAATGAAGGTGTCCGATGACACGTCGGTAACCAATTCAATATGAACTGCTTTGGTAACGAAACAAATGAATAAGCATATGTAAGCCTTCTGACTTCTTTGGCCTCTGCGTCGACATAAGGTTACTTTAATAGGACCAGCGTAATCCACACCAGTATGAACAAAAGCTTTAGTCTCTTGTACGCGGCAAGCGGGTAAATCAGCCATCTTTGGACTGGGGTGAGAAGGAGAAACTTTGAAACAAAAGTTACAAGCATGTACCCTTTGTCTGACGACACCTCTGGAAGAGATGATCCAATATTTTTGGCGTAACAGAGAGGTAAGAAGGTTTACACCGGCATGACAATGAATGCGATGATAATAGTCTATTAGAACATGTGTAAAGTTATCATGTTTAGGTAAAAGCGCGGGATGCTGAGCTTCATAAGGAAGGTTCGCATTTGACAACCTGCCACCAATTCTAATTATGTTATGCTCGTCTATAAATAGATCGAGTTTCTTAAACTGTGAACGAAGTTTTTTATTTTTAATTTCGTCATAAATATCTAAAAAATGAAACTGTTGAATACAATGAATTAAATAAATTTCAGCGGCAACCAATTCACGGACAGTAATTGTCTTATGTGACTTGTCATAAGGAATAATATGCAAAAATCTCAAAATGTATACAATTATGCGCAATATTTTATGTAACGATGTAAATTTTTGAGAAAGGCTATATATAAAGTTAAGTTCTGATACGGTAGATACTAATGTTAAAGATTTATTTTTAAACTCAGGCAATTGCTCGCTGCATGAGGAAACAAACGGAGTAATAGGCCACTCATCAGTTTGTCGCAGAAGCCATTCAGGGCCATGCCACCATAAATCATGGTTTAGTAACTGTTCGGGTAGAAGACCTCGAGACAGACAGTCACTAGGATTTTCTTTTCCGTTAATATGGTAAAAATGTTTAGGATCAAGATTTTCTTGACATTTAGCGACGCGGTTACTAACAAAAATGTTCCACTTGTGAGGTGAGGAATGAATCCATGAAAGTGTAATTGTAGAATCGGAAAAGGCAAATATTTTATTAATAGCGGTGCGAGAGCGGTAAGTGTCATAAACTAGTTTAATTAGTTTAGACAAAAGAACAGCGGCGCAAAGCTCTAGACGAGCCAGAGATACGACCTTAACAGGTGCAACTTTAGATTTAGCACACACCAAATTTACGTGTGTATTACCATTTGTGTCAGTGACATGTAAGTATATAACGCAGCCATACGCATTCAAGCTGGCGTCAGCAAAACCTACTATATTTGTCACGCAACCCATAGTAACGGCTACATGACGCGGCAATTTTAAAGAAGAAAGTAGAGGCAGTTGCTCTTTGAATTTTTGAAAGAGAAGTACGATAGAATCGGGTGGAGTTTCATCCCAATCTGTGTTTAATTTCCATAATTCTTTTATGAGTAATTTCGCGAATAAAACTACAGGAGCCACTAGACCGAGAACGTCCCACAGACGGGCAATAGTGGAAAGTATGACGCGTTTAGTACAACCTTTATCTAACTCAGATGTAGTAAAGGTGAAACAGTCCTCGGAAGGAATCCATTTGAGTCCAAGGATTTTTAAATTATCCCCGTCAGAGAAATTAATAGAAGAGCGGTTGGAGTGTGGAATAACCTCCAGTAATTCCAAGGAATTACTTGCCCATTTAGTAAGGTCAAAGCCCCCAGCTTTAAATAAGGCGATAAGTTCAGCGGAGAGAATCTTGGCTTCTTCTAGAGTAGGGGTCGAGTTAGCCAAATCATCCATGTAAAGCTCATGAGAAGCGACAATGGATGCGCGCGGGAAGCGATGTTTTTCATCCTCTGAAAGCTGGCGCACAGTGCGCATGGCTAGAAAGGGACTGGGCTTGAGACCGAAGGCAACACGGTTAAATTTAAATTCGCGAACAGGTTCAGTAGTATTAAATCGAAACAATATTTTTTGATATTTTCGATGATCCTCAATAACCTTAATTCGAAGATACATCTGTTTTATGTCAGCTGTAACTGCAATAGGAAACAAACGGAAATTTAAAAGTAATAAAAATATGTCAGCCTGTAAATTAGGACCTGTATGCAGTAAGTCATTCAATGAAACGCCATTATGAGACTTAGCGCTCGCATCAAGGACAATGCGCACCTTAGTAGTTTGTTTATCATTCCTAATAACAGGGTGATGCGGTATGTAATATCCTATAGTCTGATCAACAGAACTAGGTGTAGTTTCAGTTAAATAATTTTGATCGATATACTCTTGGATTATTTCGTTATAACTAGCGCGCAAAGAAGGGTCGCGAAGCTTAGTTTTTTCCAAATTAATTAAACGTCGATAAGCGACAGCATATGAATTTCCGAGTGATTCTGGATTTTTACAGAATGGTAAGGCAACACAGTACCTACCACTGGAGTCACGTGACACAGTAGAAGCGTACAGCTGTTCACACTCCCGTTCAGCGGGGCTCATAAAAGATTTTGAAGGTATTTCTTCGATATTCCAAAATTTATGTAAAGATTCGTCCAACGACAAAAAACAATGAGAATCATCTACTGTTAACGCGGTAGAAAAACATGAAGCGGTATTTAAATCATCTAGACTGTTATTGTTATTAGATAAACTAGAGGGTATCTCACCCATAATTATGTATCCAAACACGGTTTCAACAGCTGATGGCGCGGTAGGTG
Organism: Mythimna separata; assembly: GCA_030763345.1. NCBI lineage: Eukaryota > Metazoa > Arthropoda > Insecta > Lepidoptera > Noctuidae > Mythimna > Mythimna separata. The sequence continues at coordinate 5,736,147 of CM061191.1, forward strand.
AGAGAATTCTGTTATGAAGTAATAAATACGGAAACAGTTTTGCCCCTAGAAGTAATTCAACCTCACCGGGCACGTGCCACAGGGGGTCGGCTAGCGGTAACTCGAATAAATGTTGCACAGCAGAGGTGTCAACCAAGTGAGATGGTAATTTATCAGTTATACAATCAATAACAAGAGCGGTTATTTTAAAAGAATTTGTTTTATTTTTTGAAGTAACTGTTATCTCCACGTAACCTATGATAGGCCGCGAAGAGGTTCCTACACCCTTTATAAATGAATTTGAAAGCGGTATAATATTTAATTGCAGTTTTTTACAACAGGCTGTAGTAATTATATTATTTTGCGAAGCGTTATCTATTAAGCACCTTACAGAAACGGATTTGTTATGTTTGTTATCAACATAGACTTGTGCTGTTGACAAAACAATCGTAGTACGTGGAGTTTCTATTCCTACGCGAGAACATGCACAAAGCGCCACCTGTTGTGACTGCGCGGAAGCGTCAGCTGATATCGATCGCTGCTGTGAAATTTGTTCCAAATGTAAAAGAGAATGATGTTTTTTGTTACATGTTCTACAGGTGTGTATAGATTTACACTGCGAGGCAGTGTGCGTTGTACTAAGGCAGTTTACACATCCACGTTTATTTTTAATAAAATCCAAACGCGAACCGGCCGATATTGTTTGAAAGTTTGGACAGGTATAAAGCTTCCAATGATCCTTGCTACTACAATACATACAAGTTTGGTTATTGTTACAAGCAACAAATGTATGTACTGTACTATCACGTGATTGGCTACGACAAGAATTATTTTTATTATTGTTGTTACTTATGGATGCGGTCCGAGTTAAAGTAGATCTATCTAATATTTTTACTTGCGATTTTATAAATTCAACGAAATCCGTATAAGTAGGAATCTCCACATCTCTCATATGCATCTCAAATGAATGTATGATAGCGGGATCTAACTTTTTTAAAGCTAAATTTAATAATATGAAATCCTTTAGGTCGTTAATTTTTAATTGTTCTAGTGCCGAAACAGACGCGTGAAAACTTTCAATAAAACTATTTAAAGAGGCGGAATTATTAATTGCGGGTTTGATATTTAAAATATTAGACATGTAGTGCGAGCCTAATGCTCGTTTATCTTGATACTTTTGAACCAAACTGTTCCAGATAGACGTATAATTATCCCCTGACGGAATAATTCCGGCGGTAATTTGCAATGCGTTTCCTTTTAGGTTACCTATTAAATATTGCACACGTTGAGAATCTGTAAGGTTTGAATTTTCATGGACATTTGATTTAAATGATTCATAAAAAACAGGCCAATTATCAATTCTACCATCAAAAAACGGAATCTGAATTGGTGGCAGCTTGACTGAGCATTTTGATTGCGGCGCGGTATCAATAGACGCTGAGTCCTTCAATGACCTTGAGGACTTCGCTTCAATAAGTGAGCGTATTCTCTCTACTCGCGTATAAACTCCGTCAAAAGATATTTGACTGTTATAATCTATTTTATGATCAGGATTTATTTGTAAAGAATATGTATTTATTTTATCTATGTTAGAAATAAACTCTTGACGAGTAACTGAGATTATTTGCGTGTCTGCCATAAACGTCTCAGCCGAACGTAGCTCAATACTAGTCGTATTTATTTTCTTTGATATTTCATACAATGACGATAAACGCTCAAAGATTGCTTGGTTTTTAGCTTGCAGTATTTTAACTTTTATTTGAAGATCTTCCATATTGGAGTAGTTCTAGTAACTATAGCGGACAAAATAATTTATGTTTATGTAGGTAGACTTCAAGAATATTTTATATTTTTTTATTTAAGTAGCGGGTGAAAGAAAATTATTGCGGTTGAGTTTATGTTATAGGCAAGTTTGCCGAACTAACTCACGATAATTAGCGGTTTTAATAATTCCCTATGCTATTTCAATGCAACAGGCGAACTATTAAATTGGTACAGTAGTTCTCAATGATGTAGGTAGGTACCTAGCGGGGAATGTAAGAACGATAGTATGCGTTCAATATGGCGGTTTTACGAATTCAGGATAGGTAATTATGTACCTATTTGACCTAAATCCTAGGTATGAGACCTATGAATGCTGATTCTATGAATCCGGCTCGAAGGACCATTTAACTTATGGTAAGTTTAGGATAACGCGGCTTTTCGAAGGACCAAACTAGCGTTGTATAAGTTTAGCGGGAAAATATTTTTACGTTGGATGATATATTGGACACAAAAATTGAGCTAAAGGAAGTAGGTATGGGAAGAGTATTGTGACTTACTTGGAGATATGGATGCCAGGTTTCTGCACTGACTGCCGGGTGGATGACGACACTCACACGTGTTCTCGGATGTTCTCACTCGCGGTTAACAAATCGGTTATATTTCGCGTCACTGTGTCTTTGTGTCGGCCAACACGTTAATTAGGAGGATTAGATCACCGCGGCGCCGCGGGTTCCCTGGATCAGCGGGTTATTTTTTGCGGTGGTGTTGTGCGGATGAAGTCTTGAAGCAGAAGAGAACGGTCAACCAAAAAATGGCGACCATTTTTGCAGCGGGCGGAAATGTTCCTGATTGGCTTAGCGGCGAACAAGCTTTCTCATTCGCCGGCATGGGATATGAGGATATGGGGAGTTGGAGTATGATTGGCTCAATACTGTCGTCCAATATGAATGATTATAATGTGTGAGATGCGTTTGGATACATGATACAAAAAATGTTTATAGGGCTAGCTTGCGTAAGCAAGTAGATAAATAAAAAACAAAACGACATGCTCGTCAGCTGTTTCCAAATACCATTGGGATACAAATAAAACATTTTGATATTCATGTATTCATCAACTGCGGAACATATTTGTGAAACTCGCACCGCATCTATTTCAGTTTTAACCCTTAACCACCTAGCACCTATTTCTGTCCTTTAACCACCTACGTGCGGTCATAGAGACCGCTAATAAATTATTGCGATTATTTTAGGATCTATGACAAGAAATTAAAGTTTGGTTAAATAAAATGCATGTCTATACTTAATTGCTTTATTTAAGCGTCACAAATCAGCAAAAGTAATATAATTTTTTTATAAAAATGGAATAATATCTATGAAATAAGAAATATGGCACCAAAAATAACTACACTAAGAAAATGAGATCTTTATTCTAAAATACTTAAATTTTTCATTTCTTTTTCTTATTTCTAATAATTTGAATACACTAAAAATAAAATCAAATAAAAAAACTAAAGAAAAAATAAAAAATTAAACAAAATTGCAAGGCCTCAACTTTTACATTTTTCGCGGCAGTAACAATACATTTTTTTGCGAACACTCCGAACAAATAGGTACTTTACACACGAAACATAGGTAAGCCGTTTTGCATTTCTTTTTTGGATCACACGTAAAGCATGTTTTACGAACTTCAAGTCTTTCGGCAACAAAAATGCTTGGTAAATCTTCCTTTATTTGCAAAATACGACGTCACACAACCACCTACGTGCGGTCACAGAGACCGCTGGCGAAATTATTTTACTTACCCTGGCCAAACGCGTGCACATACAAACTCACCGAGCGCTAGCGCGCCACTGAGTGGTGTCTAGAAAAGGTACATGAACGCACTTGGACGCACGCCACTCACACGCGGAAATATTTGAATTTGAAAAATCGTTGCGGTCTCTGAGACCGCAGGTAGGTGGTTAAGGGTTAAAAATAATATTTTTTAAAACGATATATGTTGGTGTTTAAATAGTGTGAAAAAAGCACAGGTGTTTTTATTTAATTATTTTCGGTTCAGACAGAGCACGGAAAAAATCATTAGTATTCCTTAACCTATGTGAGTATACGCTATAGTTGTATGTTCTACGTATAAAGCTTGTAGGTAGTATATCTGCCAGTTTGACTTCCACTAAATGTTAATCCGTAGAACAAATGGTCGATGGGGACGGAAGGTTCTGGGGTGGCGGCCACGTACCGAAAGACGCAGCCTTCTTGGAAGGCCACCCACAAGGTGGACCGACGACCTGGCGAGGGTCGCGGGAACCCGATGGGAGCGAGACGCACTGGACCGGTCGTTATGGCGACGCTTGCGGGAGGCCTATGTCCAGCAGTGGACTTCTTTCGGCTGAGATGATGATGATGAAACGTAAATCCAAAGCCTCAAGTCTGCTATTAAAATAGTAGCTGAATTGTACGTTACTCTTCTTCGATGTAGTAATGCTTGAGACTATCGAGGAGCTTAGCAGAACTTCGGATAAAGTGAATTCAATATGAACATGGCCAAAATCATGGTAAATGATTCTATTTACATCAGAGACATTTATACACCTAAAGTCGTAGACACTAGACAATTACAAGCACAAAATACTTTACAAAAACTATTCTATGCTTTATTTCAGGACATGGAATACCTAATACCATATTTTATGTAAATCTGTTCCGCCGTTAGAGCGTGAAGGAGTAACAAACATAATAATATTATACATGTCACATGCATAAGTCTGCATACATAGGTATATTATGGTACAACATCGTCCGTTTTTAATTTACCTTTTTGCAAAAATTTTCGGAAACATTCTGTCACATTCAACTCTCGAATTCTGTAAACTAGTTTTATCTTTAAAGAGAACATTGTAACAAAATTGCTATCACATTTTGTTCCCTTTTCTGAACAAAATTGTCCAACGAAACTAAATCTCGACTTTCCACACTTCACGTTTGTAATTGGGCCACTACTCAACAACGAGCCTTTTCAGTCTTTTTTTTCCTGTCCAGTCTCGTTTGCTTGTGGTCGGATAAAAAGACAGACATTCCCTTTCGAGCGGCTGCTTATGCAGATTTTTTCGTTCGTTGGGCTGGGGATGTTTATCACAATCTTTTTGTGGTAAATTTTTTGGTGGATACTATTTTAACAGATTTCTTAAACAGTTTTCTAGTCTTTATTTCTTACTTACCTAACTGACAGATGTTGGTCCGTCTTAGCTATGAACTGTTATAAGCGCGAACAGTCAAATTTAGTGGTTGGTGCAAATCTTCCTTTCCCCAAACGAGTTGTTCTCACAGTCTATACGTTATCTGCAGCAACTCGTCATAATTTCCATCATATATTGCAAAGTATGACGCACCTATCTTGTAGTACTACGCTTCAGATACCAAGATCCCTACCCCGAATTCCAGCCACCGTAGGTGTAGGCTTGCGTCCGGCAAGCATTAGGTAGCTCGCCGTTTGGTCGACCGGACCGAGCACAAGTCATCGGCGACGCTTAGTGTTCCACGTACGCCTCAAAGAAATGTCAGCAAATCGTAAGGGCACAGCAGGGTCGAAGCCTAATGGGGTCATGGGCTGTACGAAAGAAAACCCCGTAACCTTGGAATGAAGGAAAAGGAGTGAGTTTTACTCAGTAAATTTTGATATGAGTTCACGCTCTGTGGGGAAGTGAAAGAAGTCAGTATATGTTTTCTCACGTACAAAAAAAAACCTCGTATACCCAGTAAGCAACGCAGGAGTTTCGCAAGGGGTTCTGCAAAATTTGACGTTATACTTTTGACCTCTCAGGCCCTACGTTGATGTTAACGTTATAATAAACCTATGTCGGTAACTAAAGGTTATCATCATCATCATCATCTCAGCCGAAGACGTCCACTGATGGACATAGGCGTCCCCCAAGCGTCACCAAAATGATCGGTCCTTTGCGTCTCGCATCCATCAGATTCCCGCGACTCTCACCAGGTCATCGGTCCACCTTGTAGGAGGCCTTCCAACATTGCGTCTCTGTCAGCCAGCCTGCGACGGGTTATTAACACTTTTATTTAAATTTACATTACAAAGAAATAGTAACTAACGTACTTGTTTTTAATTTGTTGGATGCCCCTTTAAATTACGCTTCGTTGAACTCAACGCTTCTGAAAGAGCAAGTGAGAGCATCTAAAATGTATTTTTATAAAAGGAAATAGAATGGCGTCTTCTATGAGCTGATATTTCTCTCAGGATACTAATAAAATAAAACTTGTTTATATTTTAATAAATTTTCGCGGCGTCACCCGAGTGATATGTTAAAAAAAAGGATCAAGGGTAAGTTTTTGTATAGAGTATGCCATATTAAAATACATTAAACATTCTAAATTCATCACAGTTGGTCTGATGTGCGTAACAATAACGGCAATACAATAAAACATTTGCTCTATTTGTATATTTAAAAATATATTTCTATGCATTAAATTTAAAAAAAAACAAATAACAACAAATAAAACTATACAAAACAATTAAAACCTTAAAAACAAAAAATAAACAATGGATTTTATTAACAAATCACTCCAAAATCTTGCACCAAACTTTGGGTGTGCAGTCATTTTAAATTCGCCAGTGTTGGAATTCATATTAACCAGTAAATTCGCAACGCATTTAAAGTTTTCAATCCACTTTGTGGGAGGCCTACCATTCTTTAATTCTTTATTGGTCACTATAACAACTAAAAATATAAGTGGATAACACAGTTTATGTACATAGGCGAGCTTAATTCAAAGTTGTGTTTCCATTGCTGTATCTTAAATTCGAACCGAACCTTTCAGCCAACCAACCATCTGAAATGCATCAATTCTCCAAAGTAAATAAAAATAAAGTGAAAAAACAAATTGGTTTAATTATAACCCATAGTAAAGAGAACAAAATACTCATAATTGTCGAAACGACTGGGAGCCTGACAATAAAATGGAAATAGTAAACACTTTATATTAATGAGTGTTGTTACGGTTTCCATTGAAAGTGTGAATGGAATTCGTTTACAGTAGTGGTTGGTAATGGAATTATTTGTCAGTGTTAATTTTGTAGAACATAATAAAAAAATGCATAACGGTTTGCTTGATAGAATTTTTCATTATTTTTTTTTATCTTGATTTAGTGGCTTATTGGACGATTTGCACGAATTTAACTCGCCCGAAACATGCGAATCGACTCCTTTAAAACATATTATTTTTTCTGTAGTCGATTCGCACGAATTTCATTTATTGGCGTGCGAATCGACACCTTCACAAATATGTAGTAGGCTATTCGCACACATATTGTTTTTTTTATGAAATGCAGTTAAGATAAAGTACACTTGAGCACAGAAGTAGTAAGGTCAAATGTTTTACTCGTAATAGATAGAAAATAAAAACACAATCTATTGACTAAACTTTTATATACAACTAACAAATCAACAATAATAAATCAAGTCATAACAATAATAAAATGCTTACTTCTAATTTATATATGTTTATCAGGTTAAAAAATAAACTTACGAGAATTATAAAAATAGATATTTGGCTTTAATCACAATCAAAATTACAGTCGTTACCTTTTAGGAATAAAATAATTAGTTATAAATGTACCTATACAATAAATATTACCAGCACCTAATTTCGTAATTTTTCAATACAAAGTTGTATATTAATTTCGCCACGATTCAATTGGCTTACTTATTCCATACAGATCTTTCTTACTTTCAAGTAAATGTCTGCTGTTTAAACTTCGATTATTTTTTATTTTTATTTCAGTGATGGCTGAATACGACTGTACTTAATTTTTTTTAAACCTTAAAATAAAATGTGTGTAAATAGCCTACTACCTATTTGTGAGGGTGTCGATTCGCACGCCAATAAATGAAATTCGTGCGAATCGACTACAGAAAGAATAATATGTTTTAAAGGAGTCGATTCGCACGTTTCGGGCGAGTTAAATTCGTGCGAATCGTCCAATAAGCCGATTTAGTGTGTGGCAAAAGCAGAAACGAGCACAATAATAAAATTTTATTAGTCATGAAAAGTCGTGGCAGAATGCAGAGAGTGCCTGTCATACCTGTCAAGTTCTTTATTGAAGAGTGGTGAGATAGGCAGTAAGACGTCCCCACTTCCAGCTTGATGCAGGTCCGATTCGGGAAGTTCCTGATTCGCATGCGGCGGGAAGGCACGTAGGTGCTATAATTGTGAAGTTGCCCTACTTAGGCAGAGCACCGTGTCTTCGTGAAAGCGATTAGCAACAACGGCTTCTCGCATATAGACGTAGAGCAATCCACAATATGGAACAAAATTGCATAGATATCTGTCGCCCTCACATCCCAACCTCATCTGTTGACATGCATGGCATCGGGAGTCGCCCCGCCACTGTATGTGCACTACTAAACAGCTTGACTGATTTGCAAGTATGTATAATATTTAAGTGGGTTTTCGAATGGTTTGAAAATAAAATTGACCCCGGTTTTACAATCGGGTCTTCAATTTTTTTTATAACGATGTAACAGTTTTTGGACAGGACAACGTCAGTCGGGACTGCTAGTTGTGTATGTTCTCTTTAGATATTTTGTTACAAATACCTATTCACCCGTTTCACGAAGATGTAGGTAATAGCCAGTAAACGATCAAATGATCTTCCTTAAAGATGAAATTATTCTGTTTCTTGGTTAGAAACCCAATTTTAATAACATTTTAATGAACATTAGCAATTTTAATTACATTCATTAGTTCGAAACCAGACTCAAAGTTTTGAGCTCCAAATTATTTTAGTTCGGTCTTGAAGATATTATTTTAACTACTTAAAATTTCAAAACGTCGCAGCTTAGAACATTTGGCATGCTAATTTAGAACATTGAAGTTTGAATTATTTATTTAATTTAGACTAAAAACTATAGAGCAAACTAGCATGTTGAATTGGCATCGCTTTCGTGGCAAGTAAAGTCCGAAAAATCACAGTCGATCGGGATGAGATCAAGCGCAGGACCAACAGTTTAACATACTGCCCAAGGTACGAGGGTGTCATATTACGAAATACCTAAATTCAGTAACTTCGAACTATGTAGAACCCAATAATAGTTTGTTCGACCGGGGAGTTGAACCTAGGTTCACAAGCTCAGTAAATGAATTTTGCGACTACAAGGTTAACGAAACAGTTAAGTTTGAGATACATTTTTGGTAACGCGAGCCGTATGCTGCTTAATCCTTATATGATGAAGTCATCATCATCATTTTGGTCCATATAGGACTGGCCCGTAATGGCTGAAGTCAGACGTGTGTGGAAAAGTGAGGGGAGGCCTTCGCCCAGCAGTGGGACACAATGGGCTAACTAACTAACATAGACCTGCCCAAAATGTCGCCACAAAAACTGGTCCTGTGCGCCTTGCATCCATCAGATTTCCACGACTCTCACGCAATCATTTATCCACCAAGATAAAGTACTAACAGAAAATATATTATATTTTTTCAGACATTTTCCGTAAAGAAAAAATTAAGTAGAAACACGAATTAAAATTGTTCTAAGGGCCACCGCTTTTTTATTAGTTTTCAAATATTCAATATATTTTCTGAAGTTATTTACATTCAAAACGAATTCCCATTTAACTTTGACCATAAAAGTAATTCTACGTGAAATTTTACTGCTTCAATTTCAACAAACTGTTATCTAGGACCGACATTGTAACGCAAAACCAGGATTTACATAGATAAGGAACTTATTTTATAAAACGGTATTCTAGGAATATTTTAGTGAAAGTTTTGGTACTTTCCCTGAAAATACGTATTGTGTTTTTTCTGCAAGGGCTAATCAAATGAACAGGTTTATCTACGTAAAGTAAATAACAATATTTATGTCCTACGGAGCTCTTATTTTACGACCTAAACTGAACTGTTAGAGCTATACAAGCTCCATTCTACTACCTCGCTCGCATGACTTACATTTTAACACGTCAGGCGATCCTACCATAGCTCCATGGCCCTACCATGTTCCTAGGATGCCTATTAGAGACGAAATCAAGTACGGAGAATCTACTGAGTGGGTACGAGCAATAAACAAACTATTCCAAACAATGCAACTGATTTATTATGATGCAGGCTAAGGCCTGCTGGACTAAGCCCAAGTCCTAGACAGCGTGTGACCACGCGCGTCTCAAAGTGATGTCAGCAAATCGATACATTTTTAATTGCTGTCCACAGCCAATAGCAACTGAAGAAACACAGATATATTTTAGTCAGTAAGCGCGAGAACGGGAGAAGTAACAATAAAATAAATGTAGCCACAATTCGTTACTTAACTATCGAAAAATGCGATCAATGCCTCAGCCAGAGCGAACTTCTAAATGGTCCTGACATACCTCAAAGACTGCAAGACAGTTGGCTTCGTTCCATTGCTAAAAGTTTTGTTGAAATACCAACTTAAAATTTGATAAAGAAGGCTCACTTCTTGATTTGAGTAGTGGGTGACTTTAGTCTCTTGGGAAGTTAAATGTAAAAGTATTCATGACTAAGAGCTATTCTTGTTGTTGTTATTGCTAATTCACACGTTGGTGATGCCTGAGTTGTTAGTAGGACCACTTCGCGTGGCGTGGATCTAATATAGCTAGCTCTACACGTCTAGTTGCCATATAAAATGTATGGAGACAGACGCAACTAGATCAGCGTACGTGGCCTACGTGGGTCCAATGCTGCAATGTAGTTGTACCTTTAATTACGCAGGCAAACATCGCCTGCGTGATAATAGGTAAACCGAGGAACCAAGGGAACATACTCCCGTAAAAATCTAAAGTATCCTACTTTAGTAGATATGTAAATATAAAAAAAAATACCCGTAAATCAAGTTTCGTAGAAATCCATCTTTCCCTAAATTTCTCTTTTCTCCAGCCACCTTGAACCAGCCTTTGTGGTAGGCGACTAAGGCAGCCCCTACGATATTGTTAATAAATTATAAGTCATCTTCTCAAACACAATTTATGCTGAAGTAGACCCCGCAAATAGGATTTCCCATGAGCAAAAACTTCAATTTTCAAAACCCTTAAGGGGAGCGAATATTTAAAAATCTTTCCGTAGAACTTTCACCTTGGATAATATATTTAAGGAAATCTTGCGAATTTGTGTGATGCTTGTCAGCTAATAAATTAATAAATTTTCAAGAGTTTTATAAAAATAAAAATAAACCAAGTGCGATTCGGACTCGCGCACGAAGAGTTTCGTACCAAAAAAATAAAGTTTATTGTATGGGAGTCCCTCTTAAATATTATTTTATTCTGTTTTTAGTAGTTTTTATTACGAGATTATATAGAAATTCATCGTCTGTGATAATTTCAACAGTCTAGATATCACGGTTCATGGCCTCGTGACAGACGATCAGACACACGGATAGACGTACAGTGAAATCTTAGTAATAGGGTCCGGTTTTGCCCTTTGGTTACGAAACCAAACAGGTTTCTAATTAAAATTCATCGTATTCTATTTGCAGGGACTAGTATTTCTGTTATCTTTTTATAGGATCGTTAGGTACCAAAGCAAGTTTTTAAAGTAAGTGTACTTGTTCAGGCATTACTTCCAACTTTGCTTACAATTTAAAGAACAACAATACATTTAAGATGTTTTAAAGACAACTGCAAATCTCTGTCTGCATTTCTTATTTCATGGGAGTTTTCTTTACGAAGTTTTTAATTGCTGCGTTTACGCTGAAAAGATAAATTGTTCCCGCTCATACAAAATGGGTTCTAAAACATTTTACATTGTTAAGTTTTTTTCATCGTTTCTACCCTTCCTTCCTTACATTAATTTCACGGAACGAGGTGTGTTTTCATTTTACTTTTCAGTTTTAACGTGAAAATTGTTTTTTTTTTTCAACTAGAAAACATTGTCTTACACTCATGTGTAGTAGGTGCCTTGACACGTCTACACACATTTAAACTCAAGTACACAAGATTGGTATCTTCGGTCCGGGTAGACCAGGACTATTATAGTAGGTATCTTCAGGCCCCCAGTGACCCCTGTCGGGTCAAAAATCCTCGATACAATCACTCAACCACTACGCATTTTTTAAATATTTGTTAATCAACCATACCTCAATATTTTGGTTCTCGGTTCAGAATTCGTGTCATCGTAACAATTAAACAGGTTGATTACCTACCTACCTACCTAACTGCACTAGTTTTCGACGTTTTATAAGTGCCCATGTAGGCCGATGTGAAATAAAAATATTTTGACTTTGACTTTGACTTTGACTTTGACTTTAACCTTTTCCCAACTATGTTGGGGTCAGCTCCCAGTCAAGCCGGATTTAGTTGAATACCAGTATTTTACGAGGAGCATCTGCCTACCAGACCTCCACAAACCATTAAATGGGGTAACACGTTATTTCGTTTTGTAACAATTACACAGGTTGATTATTCAGAATTAATTTAATCTTATTCGGCTAGTGACCAATAGTATAATTTTCCTCACCCTTTTCCAGCAATTAAATTCATGGAAAGTTTTCATAAAAAACAACAAGAGCTCATCATACACACGAGCGGCATGTTGCCAACGGCAGAGGTAACCGCAGCCATCGACACTTCGACAGCAGCCGTCAACACCTTCGACAGCAGCCGTCGATCTATAGTGACACTTGACACAAACGACGGCTGCCGCTGATCTTCGTTTGTTGGAATATGGACAGACGCCGTCGAGCGTCAATAGCTGTCACCGACGTGTCGACGGTGTTTGGCAGGTATCGTGTGATTGAGCTCTAATACTGAAAAATGGCTATGCAGTTATGATGTTATGTAACAAAATATGACGGAAAAAAGCAACACTTCCGAGGGTATTCCTGGAAATTTCGCTCGGATACCAGTTGATCTAAATATTTTGCATTTGTTCCAGAGTCACGATAACTCTTTCGAACTATCCCGCACCGTGTCCCCCAGATCGAAGGCAACGAGGAACGGGGTGGGGTGTAGTCAGTGAGAGTCTGACACGCCCTTCCAATGCCCAAGAGCGGGAGAAGTCATTATGATGATTTTGACTACCAAAAAAAAACCTGGCAGAAATAGGACCAATTTTTTCTAGCTTATATTCGTATTTATAAGTCAGAAACCCAAATCCGAACTCGCCAGGAGGTATCTCGATACCCGATTACTGGAAGTCAGTTAGGCAATCGCTCTTCGTAGAATAGTTAACTGGCCCTGTTGGTTTAGTGGTCAGTGATTCTGATTACTACCTATACCAGAGGTCGTGAGTTGGGTGTTTGTATGATGAGCACGATCATTTTTTCTGTGACTGAATGTAATTTAGTTATACTTTGTATGTATTTAGAAACATAGAAGTATGTTTATAAGTTATCTAGTACCAATACCACAATCTCTGCTTAGTTTGGGCTTAAATAGCGTTGTGTGAAAGTTGTGGAATATTAATCCAGCTGATGGGAAGCTAATGCCAAAAGAGTATGATATAGGCTGTGTTAACTTAAAACTTTATATTTTTACTCTTATCTTTGTAAATTGAGTCTCTAAGGTATGACATAACCAGAACCACCTTATCTTCGAGTAAAGCATAAATGTTCCGGTACTTAGCGCTCTGATAAGGCCAAAAATTCTTAGAAAAACTTCTCGCTAAAACGGTTTCCTTCTAATTGTAATAGAAATCAAGGATAGTTTCAAATGTGCTTCCTAAGTTTTCTTACTTACTAATCTTCAAACTTAGTAAGTTTAGTTAGAAATCACCGACTTCGTAAAAAGAAAATAATGAGAGGAAAACTCTTCACTAATAGTGGATATAAAATTGATATGTTTCCCAAACTAATAATGGTTAATTTTTTGTTTGTAATGATGGTTTTAAACCATCAAAACAGTTCATTAAAAAACCAATAAATAAACAAACTGTATTTCTTTTATTAACAGAGTTACCTATGATTATCATTCTTAATCAGTTAATACAAAACCACACGTTGCTGTTATGAACAATACTCGTAGATGCTGGAGTGACGACCACGTATTGGAAAATCTCCCACAGCACCAACGAACTGGTAAGGGTCGCAGGAATCTGATGAACGTTGAACACTTAAGATCAGTCACTGTGACTACACTTGGAGGTCGAGGCCATTGTCTAGCAGTGGACGTCTTTCGGCTGAAATATTGATGATGATGATGACAATTTATTGGTTTTTAAGTCAAGAGTGAATAGTTTAGTTTTAGGCAACCGTACTTACCTTAACGTTTACCACATCATCGTTTATCACCAGGTGAGATAATAGTAAAGACAAAACTATAAAAATACGAGTAAACCATTGTACAGAAATCCAAAAATTAAACCAATTACTGAATGGATCATCTGTTCCTCCTTAACAGTGAGTCGTAAACGTCAATTAAATGAAAACGGTCTTCAAATAGCCATCTACTAATGCGATGCCGTCTCTAAACGACGCTATTGCTATTGAAACCCATTCACTGCTACCGTAAAAGATGCAGAAGCTCCATAAAAGAACGGAAACACACTCTCACAGACGTCTTTACGTAGGTATAGTGAATGCAGGCACATACGCGATCGGCATTTTGTTTGAGATTGCCGAACACTATAAGTGTATATGGGCCTGTATTGCTTAGAGACAATTTCATTTTCGGTCCAAAATAATTTTAAACTTAACCTACATTTTGAAAATATTAGTATTTCTTGAAAAGTTCAAAATGGGCACGAGGATTCTCGTGGTGTACCCGTGAAGCTGCTAACGCCGCCGCGATTGGTTATGCGACCAACGGTCTTTAGAACGATCCATCCACGGTGCGAAGCGAGCCCGTTCGAGGCCTCATTTTCTTTGTTCTTCCTTTTTTTTTCAAAACTATTACTAATGCTCCAAACACAAGTTTCCTTACTGAATGTAGAACCTGAACTGGTCGAGAGGAAAATAGGTGAGTAGTGTAAGGGTATCTGGTTGCGCCACTAGCGGCTCTACTTAACTGGCTTTGTAGCGTCGCTGCCGCCGTGCCATTCTGATATGAACCGGCGTCAACAGATGCATGTGCAGACGTCATTTTCAAATGTGTCCGCAGACATACAGAGGGGTCATTTGCACGTCTGTTGTAAGCAATTATCGTTCACAGATGCATCCACCGCCGTGGACGCATTTATAGTTTTCTTCATGCAGATGGAGTCGACCTTCTCTCTACCTTTCTACTTGATGCCTCTATTAGTCTATTTCTGGAACGTTAAGAAATTAGTAGAAAAGTATTAGATAAGCAGTTCTATTTAGTTTTTTTACCTAACTATTGAATACTGAAAAGAATCATTCATTTCGATATCTTTTTACGAAATCAATAGTAGATGTGAATACCGAACTGTGGGTGTTTTGAAACGGTATTACGTTAAAAAGGAACTTATTTCAGTCCACTTTCAATAAATAAATGAATGTTTCTTTTTTTTATGAATGGTTTCTTTAATACTGGTTGGTAAGCTGATTTTATCGGAGTATTTTATTTTGTAGGAAGGACGTAATCCTATTTCTACAATTATTGTATGTGAAAGTCTTTCTATTTGAATGTTTACTCAATGATTTATTGATCAATGACTGAAAGTCTTTGAATGGGAACATGGGTCAAACCATGGCCTAGATTTTTTTTATTTCACTTTTCATTTACGGGCTTTAAGACGTGGGATCTTTCAATTTTGTAATCACATTCACGTTGAAATCTATCGACTTTTAATATTATATAATCAGCTTTATAATATTCCCACTACTAGGACTTATTAATATTATCTATTAGAGAGAAAAACTCGAACCTAACAAGCCTTGTCTTATAGAAACAAGACACTGAGTTTTATTAGGTTCGATGTCATGAGATCGTATTTTGTATGTACTTAAGTGTTTTTTATTTTATTATTATCTTCTGATTGTGGTGTATCTGTATATTGGTGTGTGTTAATCTCGTTACATGTTTTATTGCTTAGAGATGTAATGGACTCATGCATCTTCCAAAAACTATCCTACTGTTTAGTTACCAACATAAAAATTAACCTTACCAATGTCAATCAAAAAAGTCCTTGCATATTTTATTAAATTATTTAAAATACCTAATGGAGAATTGAGACACTATAATATAGAAACACGAAGTTGCATGAAATAACGTCCAATCATCATATTGATTTATCAAAGAATTGCGTTGTGAATATGCGAGGAGTCTAGGCCGTGCGAATCTTCTGGTCTTAATTCTTTGTTGTACATAAAAAACAGCTTCCTTAACAAGCTGAAGGTGACGCCGAGGACGCGACGCCACTCGGTATCTCTAAGCAACGGTTGTCAGGGCACCGCCACCGAAATGTCATCATCGGTGTTGCGACGCCCCAGGCCGAAAACGCGACTGCGCCAGCCGTTAGCTGTCAAGTGGTGTCAGTGTCATCAAAGAAACAATTTTTTTATTCAGTGTTTTTGTTTTATATTTTAATTTTTATTTAGTTGTAATTTTTATAAGTAAGTTAGTGTATAAGCGAAATTTTTTTTACGTGTCATGTCAAGTGCAGAAATGCTTAGTGGAAGCAGCGATGAAGTGGTTTACAGTGTCAGTCAACCTACGGAGTCCCTGGAGAGGTGTCCTCTGTGTACCCAGGCACGATTTTTTAAAGGTAAGCGGGGTCTGAGTGTGCATATTGGAAAGAAACACAAACCCCAATATGCACCCACTCCGGACCCTGTAAGTACACCATCTCCCACACCAGCTACATCATCTTTAGATCCGTTTTGGAAAACCCTTTCAAAATTCAAAAACACATGCCCAGTTTTAAAGCGAGTTCCCCGCGGCGCTAGACCTCTTGTGGCGCAACACCTTGCGGGATGCGTTCGCCGTGCCGTACGGGAGAACTCGCAAAGTGCTTGGGAACATCTACTCACCTTCCCCTACAGAATATTACATGTTCAAAAAAATTTGGCAACCAAAAAGACTCTAACTGCACAAATTAAAGAAAATTGTAATCTTTCGGCCTGTCATTTAGATTCCAAATTACCGTTACAGAGGTTTACCTCTTCAAAAGGTTTATCCCATTTGGTGGAAACGAAGTTGGGGGAAGGTGACATTAGCGGAGCAGCCAGGATTCTTTTTAGTAGCGATGTGGTGGCACCGTGTTCCCCAGATACGCTCGCAGATCTGGAGAGAAAACACCCTATCCCATCCGATAACCTTTCTTTTCCCGACCCCCCCGATTCGGACATACATACCCTCACCATTACAGGTAGAAAAGTAGTCACAGCCGTTTGTTTTTTCCGGAGTGGCTCTGTCGGCGGCCTCGACGGCCTTAGTCCTCAATATCTAAAGGACCTTATTTGTTCAGGCGCCGGGGATGCTGGTGAGTTGCTCTTGAAAGAGCTTACGGCTCTGATTAACCTTATGCTCTCTGGCAAGGTGAACGGAACCGTCATCGACGTCTTGTATGGGGCTAATTTGTGTGCCCTACGCAAGAGGGATGGCGGAATCCGTCCCATTGCCGTGGGAACTACCTACCGTCGTATGGCAGCCAAAATTTGCTATACATTTTTTGGTGAGGTAGTTTCGGAAAAATTTCAGCCCCTCCAGCTTGGTTACGGCTCCAAGGGGGGCTGTGAGGCTGCCGTACACGCGTTATCGACCTACCTAAATTCCGGCAAAGGAGAGGCTATCCTAAAGGTTGACATCAAAAATGCATTTAATTCGGTTAATAGGGACACCTTGCTGTCAGAAACTAGAAAAGAAATACCTCAAATTTTTAGTTTTCTCTGGCAATGTTATAGACAACCGTCTAAATTACTATATCAGGACAACCTATTGGAATCAGCTGTTGGCTATCAACAAGGTGACCCCCTCGGGCCAGTGATTTTTAGCCTGGCTATACACCCAATCATTCGAAAACTAAATTCCAAATTTAACGTGTGGTACCTCGACGATGGAACCTTGGGAGGAGATGTAGAGACCCTATTAAATGATTTTCAATATTTAAAAAACCAACTCTCTTCTATAGGACTAGATCTCAATTTTGGTAAATGTGAACTATTTCTATCGGTACTGTCCGATAGAAATAGTTGCTGAAATAGCTGACAGACTTTTGACTCTTTCGAAATTTAATGCCATAGCCCCAGCAATCAAAATTATAGATAAAAGTTCTCTTCGCCTCCTTGGGTCTCCAATCTTTGAGGATTCTTTTCCCAGTTTTGTGGAGGAAAAAATACAAAATTTCAATGACGTTTCGGAAAGATTGCTCAAAATTAACATGCATTCGGCCATTACCCTAATTCGATGTTGTTGTTTCGGTCCCAAATTAATATTATATTTCCTTCGTGCTTCCCATTTATGGAAGCACTCTCACCTTTTGGAAAAAATGGACCAAATCATTAGGCATACCCTAACGTTAATTTTAAATGTAACCTTGGACGATCGAGCTTGGGATCAAGTTACTCTTCCCATCCGTATGGGAGGCCTCGGCGTCCGCAAAATTACCAGTATTAGTTTACCGGTATTCATATCTTCGGTCCACGGCACGGATAAATTAATCAGGAACATTCTTACTAACACACTGATTCCTTTTGATGTGCCGTGTTCCTCCGAGGCTATAGATGCCTGGAGACTCGCTTGCCCGAATACAAATCCGCCCGACAACCTCACTTCCCAGAGACAGTGGGATGAGCCGCTCTGCAAAGTAGTACAGGAAAATCTACTCTTAACTTCTGCTACTGCTGCAGAGCGTGCCCGCCTACTGGCTGTGGGAAAGTGGGAGTCAGGTCTTTGGCTTCACGCACTACCGTCGTCGAATATAGGCACCTTGTTCGACGATATCACTTTTCGCTTAGCTGTTTCTCTACGCCTAGGCGCACCTTGCTGTTCTCCTCATCGCTGCCACTGTGGCGAAGTTGTCAACAGCCTCGGTCACCACGGCCTGTCATGCAGTCGAAGCGCGGGACGCATCCCACGGCACGCGAATATTAACGACATTATCCGACGTGCCCTTGTCACCGTCGGCGTTCCGGCTGTTTTAGAACCTCATGGCCTGGCACGTGACGATGGTAAGAGACCGGACGGTATGTCTCTATTTCCTTGGAAGATGGGTAGGCCTTTAGTGTGGGACGCTACTTGCGTCGACACTCTTGCGCCATCCCATTTTCCTAGCTCGTCGTGCTCTGCTGGTGCTGCCGCTGCGGCTGCGGAGAACCTCAAGCGGCGAAAATATAACAACCTCGTCGGCAGTTATATTTTTGAGCCGTTTGGGGTTGAAACTCTTGGACCGTGGGGTCCGAGTGCTCATTCGCTTTTTAAAGATCTTTCGAAGCGTCTTGTTGACACTTCGCGTGACCCAAGGGCTGGCTTTTACCTTGGTCAGAGATTAAGCATTGCCATACAACGTGGCAATGCTGCCAGTCTTTTGGGCACACTTCCGGTCGACAGCGATGCGGAGGAATTTTTTGACGCCATATTGTAGTTTAGAGTAAGAGTTAGTTTTAATTAGTTAAGTGTTTTTATTTTTAATGTTTTTTCTCTGCTTAATAAATAAATTTTACCTTACCAAACAAAATAGTTAACAAGGAAAACCAGTAACACCCTAAATCATCCCCTAATCTTATCCCACAAGGTAAAACGTAGTCGGTCCCTTACAAATTAATGTTACCCTACTAACATTATTTTTGTAAATTAACTTGTTTTTTTAACAAACTCTCTAGCGTGACTGCGTAGACATTAATTTTGGATAAGTTATTTACAGGAAAGTTTGGGGACATATTGCGGGAAAACATAGTATTTTCCTTCTAATATTTTGTAGTTCAGGGACGTTGAATATGCTCATAATAAAATGCTGAAACTAAATTTTACTTCCAGCGTGAAGTTTGGGACTACTACTTAGTGTTCATGTAACCTCAGTTTTTGAAGCGTAATATTTTTATTAATTTCAATATGTTACAAATTATACTAAATAAAATTAAAAAAAACCGGCCAAGTGCGAGTCGGGCTCGCGCACAAAGGGTTCCGTAGCAGCAAATAAAACTTATAAGGTTCAGCCATCGTTTTCAGTGTAAGCACAATAACTTAACCAAAATTACAGTTAAATCAACCTATCTCAAAAACTATAAGAGATACTTTGATCAAACCAAAAATCGTTGAAAGAGTTAATTAGCATGCATCACCTCTATTTTTTTTAGAATTTTATACCCCGTAGTTATAAAAATAGAGGGGGGGGGACATACTTTTTACGACTTTGAGAGCTGATATCTCAAAAACCGTTCACTTTAAGAAAAATGTTTTTTAGAAAACTTTATATCATTTTAAAAGACCTTTCCATTGATACCCCACACATTACACACTTGTATCATAATGTACTATTTTTTAATTTCATATGACGCCATAATTATAGGAACAAAAATTCTAAATCCTTCATCGTGATGTTACAGTTTTGTGCACGCTAGGAACATATATCTACAACAACTTGAAAGCAACTATAGACATTTGCCCGGACCAAACACAACACCCGTCTGATCGGAGAATTCTCCCTTTTCAATGGAAGTTTGCGGTTTTTAACACTAACTCCCGCAAACTACGGAGGTTTGCGTTACCTATACAAGTTATGATAGGTTCTAGTTGTCAAAATAAACAGTCCATACTACAGTCATTTTTATTTCCTGAAGCTGTCTTATTTACAATCTGACTCCAGTCTTGCCATGAAGTACCGTGTTACCCCAGTTAATGGGTTGTGGAGGTCTCGTAAAACACTGGTATTCAGCTAAATCCGGCTTGACTGGAAGCCGACCCCAATATAGTTGGGAAAAGCCTAGGCAGATGATGATGATGATGAGAAGATGATGATTCTTATATCTACAATCAATCTATTACGTTCCAACTGATCCCACACAAGCCTTCTTCCCGTAAGCGAAAGTTCCCGTGAAGAAAATACGCCAAAACAAGCTTTAAATAAGACAAAACATCACAACATCCACAAAAGATTGACGTATCTCAGACACAGTACATTCGTAAACAAAGATCAAGAGAAAGAATAATTTATTATAAGTACACATAAAACTTAATTAACTTCCGTGGAACGAAGTCCGAGATTATAAGAAGGACTCAATAAAACTCGTTCACCAGTACACTGCGGGAAGATGAGGAGAAGCTAAGCTAGCTAAGCTGAGCTTTTTTTTAAGGTGGAAGATCAGCAAAATGACTTTTTTAAGGTGGGGAACCATCAAAATGACTTCTTCTGCCCTTGGGCAGAACGAGAGGGAGTGCCAAAATTTTATTAACTGCAACCCTCTTGTATTCCTTCAGCACTTTTACCCTTTGCAGTCTAGAGCCACGGTAAGTAACTCTTTCGAACAATATTGCAGTCCTAACAGTGAACGTAACAGTCTTAAAATTCATCCATTTGTCGTTCAAACTGAACTCATAAAGAGATGGAGCTATATAAGGTTTAAAGCTCCATCCCTCTTTCTCTCTCGCACTTTAACACGTCATAGTAAGACACCAGACCTCTACACATCGATCATCACGATCTTCGACATCGATCTATGCATTGCTCTTCGTCCGCAAGCCTACGCCTACAATGACCGAGAATTGCCCTACAACTACCAACGCATGTTCAGACGTTTTCTATGGATAAGGCTTAGAAAATCATTAATGATATTTATTTATTTGACTCAGTTATAGATTATTAAGAAAATAACTCACTAACAACTGAAAATAATCTTTGAGAAAACACAGTGCATCTGCGATATCTCACGTACCGCAGATGTAACCACTTACCATCAATTTAACCTTCAAGCGGTCGCGCGGCGTCGAATTGACCGCACACGGTATATTTTTGACCATGATTTCAAAATTTCTTTTCAAAAGTCTGTACAATCTCTAGTAGCTTGTCATAATTTTACTACGGACGAAAATAACTCCATTTCTTCTTTCTCCACTTCTCCCAAGAGACATAAAATGTATCTGTTTAGGTCGCTGCGCAGGCGTCGAAAAGACTACACGCGCCTGCCTCATATATTTTACATTGACAAGAAGACTGATTCTGAAGAAAAGTAGATCTAAGTAAATGAAAAAATCTTTGATGCCAATTATTCGATCTCTTGAAGAATATTAAAAAGAATACAAAAAATTGGAGTGAAAAGCAAGACTCGTCATAAAAGTCTTGTTATGTCAAGCAGAATTGGGAATCAATTCTGCTAAACCGAAGAAATCGGTTTAACTTCAAAATATTGTTATGATTTTGACCAAATTATATTTTTGGTTAAGACATAGATAATGTCTGAATACAAATATGAAAAATATGTGTTTTATCGCTTTAATAAGTTCCTGAAATCTCCCGGCGGTCTTTTAGGTTACGCGCGATCGCTTTTGTTTCAAATAGTCGCGCGCCCGCTTGAAGGTTAACCGTCTTCGTAATGACTACCATAAACCACACTCAGGCTTTCTTATTAGTTACTAGTTTCAAACAATAGCATCGTACGTGAGAACGTAGAAAATTGTATCGCTCTGAGGATTGAAAAAAATGCTTTGTTATCGCCTGTGTGTCAAATATTGGCTAAATCCATTCAAACGTTTGAGCGTAAATGACTGACAAACATGACATACAAAAACATTGACATTTATAAAACTAAGTGAACCATTGAATGTAAAAAAAGAAAGAAACATTTATTGCCAAAAAAGATTTTAAAGTATACTAGATTGCAATATGGCAGAAGATGAGGTCAGCAAAATTATTTTTGTACAGTGTGTGCCGCGACGTAGCCATAAGACTAGTTCAATATAATTATATATATTTTTATATAAATTGGTGCTGAACTGCGATTCCGCTTTATGATAAGCAGTGATGCAATCGTTGATGGTAAAACGCACTAGTTTATCAAGAGCCTAAAAGGCATCTAAATTAAAATAGAACAGGAAGACCGCATATCGTGATGATCGTGATGATACTTTTGTCATATTTTCGTCCTGCTGTCACCCAACTCATGCTATGTAAAAAACCGGCCAAGAGCGTGTCGGGCCACGCTCAGTGTAGGGTTCCGTAGTTTCCCGTCCGTCAAAATAATTGTCCCCTACTTTTCAAAAACTGTTCGTCCCATCAAGTTCAAAATAATTTTCCTAGAAAGTCTTTATAAAGCTCTACTTTCCAGATTTTTTTCATATTTTTTAAACTTATGGTTCAAAAGTTAGAGGGGAGGGGGACACATTGCTTTTACTTTAGGTGCGATTATTTCCGAAATTATTGATATTATCAAAAAATGATTGTAGTAAACCCCTATTCATTTTTGAATACCTATCCAACAATATATCACACGTTAGGGTTGAAATAAAAAAAAAAACGCTTTTTACTTTACATGTAGGGGGGCTACCCTAATAATTTTTTTTTTCCAATTTTTATTTTCGCACTTTGTCGGCGTGATTGACATACATATTGGTACCAAATTTCAGCTTTCTAGAGCTAACGGTCACAGAGACTAAGCGAGGACGGACGGACAGACATGGCGAAACTATAAGGGTTCCGTTTTTGCCAATTGGCTACGGAACCCTAAAAAACACTATAGTATGAGTTTATTTAACGTTAACGCAATCGACACGTTTATGACGTCCAGCGCTCTGACTGGCTCACTCCAAGACCTTAACTAATCAGAGAGTCAAACATGGTAAACGTTTCAATCGCGTTAACGTAAAGATAACTCGCACTCAGATCGCAACTATAATGTGCTATGTGTTTTCTCGCAGAGCTTCATGGCAGTATAAAACCAGCCTTATGAGGATTAGTAAGCTCGCTCCAGAACGATAAAGATATAATTAAGTGAGACGGATTAACTAATTTTGTCTGCTTTCGTTTTTTTGGTAGACTGAGATACCTATACTTTATACGTAAGAGTGAGTGGATTGTAGTACTATTTCCGTGTTGTTTGTGGTTGTTTTTTACATTTTATGTTCCACTCTGTTGGAGCGAGAGGGCATGTCGGGTTGTTTTTTTAAATAATACTAGCTTTAGCCCGCAGCTTCGCCCGCGTACATAAAATAGCCTATGTCACTCAGGAATACAGCAGCTTTCTATTGGTGCAATCGGACCAGTACTTTCAAGACTACCTCATACAAACAAAAAAACAAACTTTACCTCTGTATTATATTAGTGTAGATAAACTAGCACTTGACGACGATCTTGCCTGACGGTAACCAGTGATGCAATTGTTGATGTCGAAGAACCTATTCTCTCTAGTGCTAGTTAGGTATCTTCAAGGCTAGAGCCTTAAAGACACCTAACTAAAACCCACCCTGTGTGTTTTCAGTTGCCCTTTGCGTGCCTGGGCCACAGTAACTCTGTCTTACCATCTAGCCCGTGTTATTTGTGGTTTTTCTTTTACTTTGTACCTTTGATAGGATAGCGTCTAATTATTATCTGGCCTCTCGTCGACAATAGAGCACGCTAATTTACAAATAACCGATTCTTTCTTGACTGAAAAATCCTCAGGTTCTCTCAGATTGGGAGGACAAACATAACTTCTTATATAAGTAAGTTTTTACAAATAAAACTATATATAAAATCAAATAATTATTTTAACGTTTATATATGTGTGTAAGTTTGTTAATTCTTTACGCTTGAAATGCAGAACAGATTTTTATGAAACTTAATACATGTGTAGACCATGACTTGGAATAGCACATAGAGTACTACTTAAGGCGGTTTTCCCTAGGCGTATGTTCGCTAAAGATAATTCCCTATAAGCACGCGGACGAAGCCGCTAGCAAGAGTAAGTGTCATGTAATATTATACAGGAAAAGTTTTTAACCACTGCGTAAATTTTTTTTGGTGGCTCAGTGTACGAGTAAGTAATAGAACACAGATCGATTTTCAAAGATAAGCAACGCTTGCCAAGGTTGGTCTGTGGATGGGTGATCATCTTAACATAACGAGTTTCCTCCGTGCCTCGGAAAGCATAGGCTGCCTACCAAACCTCCACAACCCAATAACTGGGGTAACAGGGTACTTCATGGCAAGACTGGATTCAGATTTACTGACTTCTGACTATCCGTAACGACTGTAAATGACAGCCGGGACCTACGGCTTAGCGTGCTTTCCGAGGCACGGAGGACACTCGTTATGTTAAGATGGTCACCCATCCACAGACCAACCTTGGCAAGCGTTGCTTAACCCTGAAGTCGACTTGTGTTTTATTACTTACACTGAGCCACCAAAAAAAAAAAATTACGCAGTGGTTAAAAACTTTTCCTGTATATTATGTTAAATTCGTATGCTTTCTCTAACATAAAATACTAGAAAGTGTTGAACACAATTTGTGTGTTGAAAATTTTCCCTCAGCTTTCAGTTGAACCTTGACATCAAAAAAGCTGAGAGCAAAATTTTCCGTCAGACGAAAAATTCGAAACTACTACTTAAATCGTCTCAAACTTAGTTTAGTGTTCGTCATAATTATTTTGATTACAGTTCTCGTAATTATAATGTTTTTATATTTTCAAAGTATTCAAAAGTTTATTATTTTGGCATATATTTATTAGTATTGTATTTGTTTTTTTTTATTATTATTACTTAATCTTAGTTATACTAATTAGATAGCAAATATAATATTTTTAATTATTTGTGTGTGCATTTTGACAGTAGTAATAATCACGGATTCTTTAAAAAAAAAATTAAGGTACGTGATACTATTTCATTCACCACAATGAAACGAAGCCGGAATTACTTTTAAATACTGTCGGAAAAATCCTAATAGAATTTTACATTTGGGTTAAATGCTATAATGCTGTGAGGTTTTTTCTTTACGATAAGTAAGTTCATCTTTGTAATAAATCATACATCAGGGGGCCTTAGCATGACGTCATAACATTATGACTCTGGTGTTAGAGAGAAATAGTTCATTCTTTACCTCTTCACAGAAATTATGATGTACAGTACGGCCGTTATAAGTTGGCGAATCTGAAGTTAGGCTCTGCGAATTTAGGGGCTTGAAAACTACGACTTGCTTCTGACTTTTCATAAGTAACCATGTAAGCGTTCGTGTTATAAAGTACGTTTAGTTAAATTTGACACAGATATTGATTTAAACATTCATCTAGTTCCTAGAAAATTCTTAAGTAGTTACTGGCAGGGTTAAACTTTAAAAAGGACCTTTTAAACTACGTTCTAAATTACCACCACGCCCTAAATAAAAAATTTAAGTAATAAACACGAGCTACGGGAACATTTTAAAGAGTGACCTAGAACAAACACAAAAGGTGACTAAAAGACACAGATCGGTTTTATCTGGCAAAAGTCTGATACGTCTTCTCGCTCCACCTTAGAGTTGGAGAAGTCATTTGATGATATTCTTTTTTTTATGAGCCTGTTCTATCCCACTCCTGGGCAAAGGCCTCCCTCCACTCTTTCCACCTTTCGCGAGCCCGCGCTTCCTCTTGCCAGTTCTGGTGGAATCTGCCCAATTCGTCGCGCCATCTCCTTCGTGGTTTACCGCGACCCCGTCGTACTGTTTCAGGGTACCAACTTTGTGCTACTTTGGCCCAGAGTTTGTTTCAGCATGTAGCAGGCAGGTCCTGCCTAGTCTAATTTCAATTGGGCAGCCTTTTGAGCTACATCAACTATTTTGGTTTTGGAGCGCAATATAGTGTTCCGAATTCGATCCGTTAATTTAACACCTAGTAACTGCGCTCCATATTCTACTTCAAGAAAAAAACTAGATACACAGAATATATTTTCATTACCACGATCCTGTGTACAAAAGTGTTCCCTGAATTATGTTTGTGGCCACAATTTTCTATTGAATTATCTAATGTTGAGACTTTGTTGGCAAATTTGATTTTGGCTTGGAAGTAAGTAAATTGTTGATTATATTCCCTTGAGGTTTAGGGAGTATTACACCATGGGGTGTGAGGGGCGTACGACCGTCGGTCTTGTTAGCTGAGTCTTGTCCTTGAAAATATTATAATAATATAAGGGTACTATGGGTAAACAATCTTCTTCACAAGAACAAGGTTACAAGGTACAAGTTCTCATTTTATTCTGAAGTCTGTAAGATGTGTTGAAGGTCTGGGAAAGTGTTGAGTAGCCAAACTTATGAGTTCAATAAAATAGGTAGGTACGGTAAAGGGAGACATATTGGTGATATAAGTAATTTAGTGATATTTTTTAAGCACAACTCCATACGGTTTCCTATGCATAATGTGTTACTAGTATGAGGATATTTATCCTCCTCACACTTGTAACAACCCGCTAGCACTGTCTCATGAATGTGGTTGCATGGAACTGTGTGTGGTCATTCTATTTCGAAAACAATATCTCCACACTACTTAGGTAATTGCTTCATTTAGCAAGTATAATGGCACAGGATTAAACACAACCGGGATTATTGCACGGCAATGCATTTATAATGATGTAAACATACCGAATTAAAGGGTTTATGTATTTATAATCTGTATGGAACATACAATTAAAAGATAGCTACTGGTCAGGTTAAATGGTTAGGATTATAACAGAAGGTTATAGGTTCAGGCAGGCACTATACCTACTAAAAATTTCTAATGAAAACCACATGTCTTAAAGCCAAACTTTCAAAAATATAACGAGCCTTTTCAGAAGGAACATCTCAACGACAGTTCAAATTTTTTATTTGTAGGTGTCGTTTTTTGTGTCTAGCTTATTGATAAAATACTACAAGGTTTCAGTACTTTCATATGGAAATGAATTAAAAGGCTGAGTCGCCAGCAATTTGAATAGAAGAATGAGTTCCGGTGGCATTTGGAGCGTGCACAGGATTGACTTCCACTGTTAGCTAGTTACTAGCTAGGATAAAAACCTCTTAATCGCAGATTTAACAACAAATAGCAAAGATATCGATACCTTTGGGTAGAAAGGTCGTATAAACCAAAACCCGACTTTTCAGTAGAGCCAAAAAACTAATTTTTTTTACAAAAAAATTCTTAACTTTTTTGCTTTTGAAGTTATAAAAAAACTATCTATGAGAAAGGTTCTTACATTTTGCAAATGAAAAAGGTTAAATCATCAAAACCTGTCTATCTTCTTTAGTTTCAAAGTTAGCTTGCATTTACGTCTAAGAAAAAAACGATTCTTGGTTTATACACCCCATGAAAATGTGCTTTGAAAAAACTGTGTGGGTCGTATATCCATTTTTGGTAAGCTTAAGGTCACATTTAATGTCGTAAAAACCCAGATTTATGTAATTTTTTTGTATTAAAAACCATTTATAATCATAGATCAATTGAATTCTGACTAATAATCCTGTTACTCATAGAATTAGTAGGAACTCAATTATTATTATTCTAATACCCAATAATGGTCGATTCAAATAAAATAAAACTACCTGAACCAACATTTATTACGTATTATAAAACCTTCTAATCAATGGTATAGCTGTCCGGTACCTGTGGCCTTACCATGAGTTTGAAAAAACGTTCTCGCTATCGAAAACTATAGCTTTGTCTCTTTCACGTGCACCACAATGACAGGGACAAAGCGATAGTTTTCGATAGCGAGAACGTTTTTTCAAACTCATGGTAAGGCCACTGTCTATCGCGCTCGTTCTTCTGCTTGTCGCTACGCGCAAAATGCGAGCCTTGTGTGTTGGTCGTAAAGTTTTTCTTGCCCTTATCCCATATTACTTGGGGTCGATGCAACACGTTTTCTTCTTCCATTCTGTCCTGTCGTCCGTCACACTATCACTATGGTCTATCGGTTTAGGTAGTAAACAATAGGTAAACAATCTTGGTATGTCTTTTTATATTTAAGAGGTCGTATATAATATACACAAAGATTATTTAAATTTAGTTTATCAGCTAACATCGATTTAGGTAAATACCTAGTTGCAAAGATTTTTACATACAATTTATAGACAACTTTTAGATGAAAAGACATGCCAAGATTGTTTACCTTAAGTTAACTACCTAAATCGATAGACCATAACTTCCTTTTCTTTCTTATCGGTCCTTACGCAATCCATCCATCTTTTCTTTGGCCTCCCTCTCCCTCTCCATCCATCCACATGTAAATTCAGAACTCTTTTAGTAACATGCGTTTCATCCCTCCTCTTCACATGACCATACCAAAACAAACGATTTCCTTCCACCTTTTCAGTCACTGGCGCCACTTTGAAACTTCCCCTTATACACTTATTTCTCACTTTGTCCATTCTTGTCACACCACACATCCATCTCAACATTCTCATCTCTGCTACATGCAATCTTTTTTCATCCATCTTTTTCACAGCCCAACATTCTGATCCATACAGTATGACAGGTCTTATCACGGCCCCACCGAGTGTCTCCACGTTGTCGTCGTGGTGGGGCTTGTGTGTCTCGATGATCTTGAGGGCTTTGCCGGTAGAGCCACTCATGCCGGAAGGCCTCAAGTGAGAGACCAGACTAAGAGGGACACGGGGCGGAGTTTAACATCAGACTTCCGCGGAGGGCGCACTGTCTGAGAACTTCAACAGCTGTTGGTGTTCTCAGACGGTGCGTGAATCAATCAATCACCCTTCGCCGCTCCGGCGGGTAAGAAGGAGGTTCACTTCATGACGGTGAAAGTGAACGAGTTACTGGGGACCCCACCCCATAAAAAAGGCAAAGCTGTGTTCAGCATTTTCAATGAAAGCGAGTCATAAAAATAAACTACCCCAGGAGGGTACCTGCTGCTCTGCAGCAGGAGAATCCCTCACCGAACAGAGTTCGGTCAGTCCCACGTATTCTGGGGGGGACAATGAACGCTTTAAATCCCAAACGGATTTTTACCCGTCTTTTAAGGACGTATCGAGCCAGGGTGGCTCACGTACTGATGATGAGGAGTTGCTGAGTTCTATACCCAGCATGTCTGCAGCACCTGAACCTAGGGCTCAGAAAGTGCCAAAGGGGGTATCAACCCGTGCACATTTCGTGCGCCCGCCTACCCCAATTGCTGACGGGATGTCGAGTGACACCAGCGAGGCTTCACTCTCGCAAATGTCATATGCCTCGGAAGCATCAAAATCGTCTCGGGGACACACGCGCAAGCGGCTTCAGAATCCAGGAACTGACGATACGACGAAGAAAAGGGTTGGTAAGTCGCTTAGACTTAGTAAGCCTTTAACTGACGGAGCAGAGAAAGGCACGGACACTGAGTTAGCGAGTCCACCAGCTAAGCAGCCAAAAACTAGATTATCAGCAAAACAAAATTTGCCTGATCTAGAAGTGTTGGCTAAGACGATGCAGACGCAACCAACAGCGGAAATAAGTGCTTGCATTAAGGATAGTCTTAGTACTATAGAAGAGGTTGCAAATGGCTCCCGCAACCTAAAAAGTAGCTTTGCCTACAACCTCAAGTTGGCGGCAGTGACTGTGCAAGCCGCAGTTGCTGAGCTGGCCACGCGATCAGCCATTGAAGTCAACGTGGAGAGGCTGGAAACCGAGAATGCTGACCTAAAGGCTCGCCTTACCTTCAGGTGCAGGTTGAAAACCTTACAAAGCAG
Source organism: Mythimna separata (assembly GCA_030763345.1). Taxonomy (NCBI): domain Eukaryota; kingdom Metazoa; phylum Arthropoda; class Insecta; order Lepidoptera; family Noctuidae; genus Mythimna; species Mythimna separata. The sequence goes on from CM061191.1 coordinate 5,766,337, forward strand.
GTTAGTCTGCTTAGTCGTAAGGGCGAAGTTTTGGTGAGCTCTACCGTGGCAGCTTCTCCAATGGGGTATAATTACACCACTGCAACGGTCGGAGGTCTCAGTCGGTCGGATGAGTCGGAAGCTAAGTTTCGACGTTCAATAGCTCTCGAGATTGGAGGCATGGTAGATGCTAAACTAGCGGCTTTGGAGAAAAGGTTGCCACCTGAGAAGCCTTTGCGTCCGCCACTCGCTACTGATACTAAGAAAGCCTCGTCATCGGTTGCTCAAGTGCAGACAACTGCCGAACGTGGTCTAGACCCTAACCCCACCAAGAAGAAGGGGAAGAGAAAGGGGAAACTCAAAGTTGTGGCTCCAGTGGCGGATTTGCCCGCCGTGTCTGCGGTACCGACTCAGACTTCACAGACTTTACTCGATACAGCGAGGACTGAAAAAGAAACTTGGACCACTGTGGTGGGGAGGAAAACCAAAAATGCCCAATTTGTCCCGCAAGCAAGTGCCCAGAAGAAAAATCAGACAGTGAAACTGCCTAGGGTTCCCACCACAGCAGCTATTACTGTTTCGGTAAGAGAGGGTTCATCTGTCAAACTCGGCGAGGTCATGTTTACGTTGAGGCAGCAAATCTGTCTGGCCGATCTTGGAATCGACACCGTCCGCCAAAAGAGGGCTGCTGATGGCGGAATTATTGTTACTGTCGCTGGAACCGAATCTTCTCGTATGGCTGATAGTCTAGCCAGCCGTATGCGGGAAGTTTTTACCGATTCCGACGTAAAGATTTCACGCCCAATCAAAAGAGCGGAGGCAAGAATCACGTCACGCCTGATGAAGTAGCAGCTGCCATTGCCATGGTGGGCGGCTGTTCTATTGCGGATGTAAAAGTGGGGGAAATTCGTCGTCCACCTGCTTCTCTTGGGCACGTTTGGGTCCGTGCTCCACTGGCGACGATAAAAAAACTGGCGTCTGACAAGTGTATGCGCTTAGGATGGACGGCAGTAAGGGTCCAGGTCTTGGGTGCGCGTCGAATGATGTGCTTCCGTTGCCTCGAGCCCGGGCATGTCCGCTGCCAGTGCACTAGTTCTGTTGATCGAAGTACGCAGTGTTACGCTTGCGGGGGTGCTCACAAAGCTAGAGAGTGCACGGCACCGACCATGCGGTGCCCGCTATGCGCGGACCAAGGTCTTCCAGCGGATCATCGGCTGGGAGGCAAGAAATGCGCTCCGCGCAAAGAGCGGCCCTTGCATGCCCCTACTACAACACAAGGATTGGTGCCGGCATCACTGAATGCGGGCCCAGCGGAGGACATGGACACCTCGCCTTCCCAGCCTTGAAAGTTCTTCAGTGCAACCTGAACCACTGCCGCAGCGCGCAGAACCTTTTTCTGCAGACTGTTGCGGAGTGGTCAGTTGCCTTGGCGGTAGTAGCAGAACCCTACGGCCTTCGAGATCATCCTCGCTGGTTCCGAGATACCGTGGATTCTGTTGCCATTTATTGGGCTGGTGGAAGCGGTCGGATTCACTGCTGCCTACTAGGCAGGGGGCAAGGTTTCGTTGCTGTGGAATGGGGATCTCTGGCCATTGTGGGTTGCTACGTGTCACCCAATATTTCCCTCACCGAGTTTGAGAGATATCTGGACGGGGTTGCGAATTGCATTCAATACAAATGCTCTCCTCGTCCGGTGCTCGTGTTGGGTGATTTCAACGCTCACTCCAGAGCTTGGGGCAATACCAGGGACACCCCCAGGGGTCGCGCCATACAAAACTGGGCAGCAACGCTTGACCTCCGACTTTTAAATCGGGGGTCAGTCTCAACATGCGTTAGGTGGCAGGGGGAGTCGATCGTGGATCTCTCCTGGGGGACTCCTCCTGCTGTCCGCATGGTGTCGGAATGGAGAGTTGCAGAGGAAATGGTCACACTGTCCGATCATCGCCACATCATTTTTGATGTAACAATACGACCCACCGATAGCCCAAGCCGTCTAGGTTCTAATCCGCCGGCGCGACGTTGGGCCCTGAAGCGGCTTAATCGAGATATGCTCGTTGCAGCTGCTAACGTCGCGGCGTGGCCAGAAAATGTTCTTACCATGAGTACCTCACGCGATCCACAGGAAGAAGCGGCTTGGTTCCGGGACCAGATGACGTCGATTTGTGACGTCTCCATGCCCCGAATCAAAGGCGTCCAGCGTCCAGGAGCGGCTTACTGGTGGTCGGAAGACCTCACGCAATTGCGGGTTTGTTGTCTAAAGTCGCGACGCCAATACCAGCGCATTCGACGAAGACGTCAACCAAGAGCTTCAGATGAGCAAATAGCTACAGCTTATAGAGCGTACCGGGAGGCGACAATGGAGCTCCAACACGCAATTGCGGATGCCAGATCAAGGTCTTGGAGAGAGCTTCTCGAAGGGCTGGACAGGGATCCATGGGGTAGACCATATAAATTGGTCATGACTAAATTACGTCCCTGGATCCCCCCCATTACGGAAACCATGGATCCGACACTGCTGGAGAGAGTTATAACAACGCTTTTTCCAGCAGTAAGGGACAGTCCTTCGTCGCTTTTGCCACCCTCGGATTGGTCCGACGAGCTGGGGATTACTGAAGGCGAACTAGACCGAGCTGTAAGACCCAAGGGGGCTCGTAATACCGCACCAGGCCCGGATGGTATTCCTGGCCGGGCGTGGGTTCTGGCTATGGATGCTCTAGGGGATCGCCTAAAACAGCTGTTTAACAGCTGTCTCTCTTCGGGCGTGTTCCCTACTGACTGGAAGGAGGCTGGATTGGTCTTGTTGAGGAAAGAAGGCAGGGATTCAGAGTCTCCCTCTGCGTACCGTCCCATTTGCTTGCTCGACGAGGTCTCCAAACTATTCGAAAGAATAATTGCCGAGAGGCTCGTCGAGCACCTGTCGCGTGATGGTCCTGATCTTGCTGACAGCCAGTATGGTTTCCGACGGCAGCGCTCCACTGTCGACGCAATTCTACGCGTTCGCTCGCTGTCGGAGCAGGTAGTGTCCCAGGGTGGAGTCGCGTTGGCGGTAAGTTTGGATATCGTCAACGCCTTTAACTCTTTGCCCTGGAATGCGATTAGAGCGGCACTTGTATATCATAGAGTGCCACCTTACCTGCAGCGCATCATTTGGGATTACTTGCGCGACCGGCACCTTCGTTATGTGAGCCGGGACGGTACCGTTCATCGGAGGGAGATAACGTGTGGGGTTCCGCAGCGGTCGGTTTTAGGCCCTCTCTTGTGGGACCTTGCATATGATGTGATCCTGCGTGTTGAGCTCCCCATAGGCGTAAATATCGTTTGCTATGCAGACGATACCCTGGTATTAGCCGGTGGGGAAACATTCGACGAGACCATCCAGCTTTCTGAGCTTGGTGTGGCAAAAGTCGTGACTTAGATTCGCGGGCTGGGTTTGGAGATAGCGCCTCATAAAACTGAGGCACTTTGGTTTCACAAACTGCCGAGAACCAGAGAGCCACCCAGCTCATCAGTGACAGTTGGAGATGCGCAAGTTCAGGTGGGTCGATACATAAAGTATCTTGGTCTAACTCTGGACGGTCGGTGGGGCTTCGAAGAGCACTTCGAGCGCCTGGTTCCCCGCGTTGGTAAAGCAGTTGGTGCTTTACAAAGGCTACTGCCCAACCTCGGGGGCCCTCGTGAAGAAGTTCGCCGCCTCTACGCGGGTGTTGTGCGATCAATGGTCCTTTATGGGGCACCCGTGTGGTCAAACAGACTCTCAGGTGTCCGCCGCTGCAGGGCGAAAATTAATAGTCTGCAGCGGAAAATGGCCATTCGAATCGCACGTGGATACCGAACTGTATCCTTCGAGGCGGCAACTCTCCTGGCACGCTTTCCGCCACTGGACATCCTGGCGGATATGGACGCACGGGTTTATAACCGGATTCGCGACATACGCCAAAGTGGCAATAGCGTGCCGGGTATAGTTATAGTAAGGCTGAGGCGGCAGGAACGGGGACACGCGCTCGAGAGGTGGCGCGAGCGGCTACAGCAGCCGCAATTCTCGTGCAAGCGCGTTATCGAAGCCGTCCTGCCGCACTTCGAAGCCTGGCTGACAAGAAAGGAGCGCATCTCCTACAGACTCACTCAGATACTGACCGGGCACGGGTGCTTTGGTCAGTACCTAAATAAGATTGGGCGAGAAGCCACGACAAATTGCCACCATTGTGGAGGAGCCATGGATTCTGCACAGCACACGCTGGAAGAGTGCCCAGCGTGGGCCACTGAACGCGGAGTTTTGGTCGCTAGGATCGGGCAAGATCTATCTCTGGCAGCAGTAGTGAGGGCTATGCTGGCGGAGCCAGAAAACTGGAAGGAAGTTGCATCCTTCTGTGAGACCGTGATGGTCCAGAAGGAGGCAGCCGAGCGGGATCGCGAAAGGGCCGATCCCACTCGGAGAAGAAGGCGTCGGGGAAGCAACCGCCTCGATGCCTAACACGCCGAAACCCCGCTTGCATCATCTAACGTAGGTGGGACTTTGGAATCATGGGCGCTCAGAGTGGGGACTCTGTTTGCCTAGCAAGTGATTCCAGGGAAGACGGTGGCACAGTGATCACGTGCCGCCGTGCACAATGAGGCTAAGGGGAGACCACTGTACAGTCTCCCTAGGGATGTGCCTTAACAGGCGTTGCACCGAGGGGGTTTCCGGAATTGGTCTTTTAAGAGGGAACGGTGCCCCCTCCATGTGCTGATGGTGATCACCGGGGTGGTTTTAGCGAGATAAAAATCCCACACTCCCCGGACTTATCCCCAAAGTCCGGGCGCCTTTTGAAGGTTTCCCCTCGATAACAAAAAAAAAAAGGTCTTATCACGGACTTGTAGATTGCACCCTTCAACTTGAGGGGCATCCGTGGATAATAAGTTGTTCCCGTGACCAGTCGCCATTTCATCCATCCTGCGTTGATCGGATGTGTTATGTTCCGGTTTACCTCACCATTTCCAAATCGGTATGAATGTCCTAACGAGGGCTAAAGGCGAAGGATTTTAGGGACCGCCGAAATCGCAGAACAAGTACTCTGTTTTGGTTCTAATCAATTTCACTCCAACACTCTCCAGTCTATGCCACCACACCTCCAATTTGCTCTGGACCTCTAGGTCACTCTCGGCAACCAGCACAATATCATCGGCAAATAGCATACACCAGGGGGCCTCTTCCTGAATGTCTAACGTCAAAGCATCCATTATCAGCAGAGAAAGTTAAGGGCTGAGAGCCGACCCCTGATGTAGGCCGACCGCCTCATTCAAACTGCCACTGGTGCCTACTGTAGACCGGACTTGGGTACTACACCGACTATACATCGCTCGGATCAACTGCATATACTTCCCAGGCACACCTTTCTCCTTAAGGGCCCACCACAGAACCTCACGATGTGCCTGGTCGTATGCCTTTTCGAGGTCAATTAATACCATGTGCAAGTTTTTATGTGCACCTCTGTATTTCTCTTACAGCTGGCGTATAGCGAAAATGGCATCCGTTGTACCCCGAACAGGCATAAAACCGAATTGGTTCTGTGAAATTTCACTCTCTTCTCTCAACCGCCTTTCAATACTTCTTCCTCCTAGACTTTCATAGTATGTGACATTAGCTTTATTCCTCTATAATTGTTGCACTCAAGAACATCACCTTTGTTTTTAAAGACGGGCACTAAAGAACTTTTGCACCAATCATCAGGTATGAATTCTTCTTTCAACAACTTATTGAAGAACATCGCTAACTACATCCATCCATCCACTCGCAGTAACTTCCACACGTCAACTGGTATTCCAAACTGGGCCAATAGCCTTACCATTCTTCATTCCATTTACTGCTATTCTGACTTCATCCATTCTAACCATTCTCACTAACCCCACATTTTCTGGTTTACTTTCTAAAATCCCACTCCAATATTTTTCCTTATTCATTAGTCTTTCAAAATATTTCTTCCACCTCTCTTTGATTTTTTCATCATCTGATAGAACCAGTCCAGGTTCATTCTTTACACATTTTACTTGAAAAACATCCTAAAGTAAAGTGCGACTTGCAATGATCATGGTTTATACACCAAACGTTGCGAACTATCTTTGGATTTACGACGTCGATTTTAACCTGGGTTTAAGTAATGCATTTAACAGTTTAGGGCGTATAAACCATTTACAATTAATGCATTTAATACTTTAGGTCGTATAAACCATTTACAATTAATGCATTTAACACTTTAGGGCGTATAAACCATTTACAATTAACGACTATTTTTACACCCTCCGTTAATATAAATTATGGTCATTACGTCATAACAAAATTACAAAAAAATAATATTTGGCTTTTACATTGAAAATTTACCTTTTTTAAGAGGCTATGACCGAAAATTTCTGGGTCGTATTAACCATTTTTGAGCGAATTTCTAGATTTCGTATATACAGATCGATAGAGAAAAAAATTCTGAGAAAAATGGTATATTTAACTCAATTTGGCCAAAATGGTTTATACGACCTTTCTACCCAAAGGTAGCGATATATTTTTAAAGGAAAAAAATACTAGTAATTTAATTAATCATAGAGTTAGGTGCCAAGTGATGGGTACTACTGCAACCAATTTTATCCTACCCGTATTTTAATCTAAATTCAATCAGTCGTTAAGTGTGATTACTTTACAACCTGGAGATCTTTTGGTAAAGACTAAATAGGTTACTATTAGGCAAGCGCGCTCCATCGCCGACCACATTGTCGCTTTCGATCAGATGAGAAAGCAGTCAAGCGCAAGACGATAAAAAAAGAGTCACAACGGTGCTGGAATGTAAAGGGCAACTGCAGGAACACAGATGAGTAAAAGTTTAACGCTTCCTTATGTCCCACCTAGAACGGGAAAAGTTATCATATGATTTCCCTCATCATCATCTGCCTAGCCTTTTCCCAACTATGTTGGGGTCGGCTTCCAGTCAAGCCGGATTTTAGCTGAATACCAGTATTTTACGAGGAGCGACTGCCTACCAGACCTCCACAACCCATTAACTGGGGTAACACGGTACTTCATGGTAAGATTGGAGTCAGATTTACTGGCTTCTGACTATCCGTAACGACTGCCAAAGATCTCCAAATGACAGCCGGGACCAACGGCTTAACGTGCTTTCCGAGGCATTTCTCGTATGTTGTAATAAATATGTTCAGACTTTAGTTGTCTGTCAGTTCAACTTGCAGTTAACAAACAGTATGACTTGCTAACAATATGCAAGTTCATTATGACGCCACTACGATACATTACCCGCAGTGATGCTAAAGCAGTCTATTTCGAAACTAATTAGTTTATAATGAGCAATCCCGGCTTTTAGCTGCGTAATGTTCTAGCGTTACAGCAAGCATGTTTGGTGTAAATGTTTGGAGTACACTTGGTAAAACGAGATAGTTAAAAGAGATTTAAAAAATCAGTTACTCGTGCACCGAAGTTACTGTATAAACTTAAGCTTATCAAACTAGTTTTTGTGATGTACAGAAGGATTTTACAAAAAGGTTTTTGCATTTTTTCCTTTGGTAGTGCAGTAGTATGGCGTGGGTTTGCAGTCGACGAGAAATAAGTAACTCACCATCCGGCCGTCTAATTACCGCCTAGACCGAACCGGAGTCGACGACAGCGCCAATATCTCACGTGTAAGGGCCCAGCAGGGTCCTTCAACAAAAAAAAAATGTGGCATCACTTCTAGCTCCGGATTTATTTGCAATCGACAAAAATGCGTCGTAAACGGTGCGCTTATGGTCTTTAGATCATTGATGCACTCGTAGAACAAAAAACTCTCGAAAAAAACAATTTTCATTTTTGATTTCTCTAATTGACTCTCTTTGGATAACACCAAAATTCTTAAACAGTATTTTAAAATAAACATTCCACACACCATACTGTTTACTTACTACTAAAATGTATTAGAAATACTGTTTACCTAGAAAAGATAGCAACTAAGCTGCTAGCGATTTCAACCGCATTGTAGTAGCAAATCATTCCAAGCAACCATACTCCCAGAACAAAAAGTATTCTACGTGCTATTCCAGGACATAATCTACCCATATACTGTTTCGCGGGCTCGCGGACGGCGAGCACTGGGCAGCTCGCCGTCCGGCAGTCTGGTAATAATCTGGACCGAGCCTAGTCGTCGACGGGCCGAAGCTTCTGGGGAACACGGTATCCGAAAGGTTGTCACCGTGTCCCCCAGATCGATGGCAACGAAGGAACGGGGTAGGGGTTTAGTCAGTAAGAGTCTGACACGCCCTCCTACTCCGCCCAAGAGTGGAAGAAGTCATTCTGATGATTCCCCTACCGGAAAAAAAAACCCATATACTGTTTACATTAAAATTTCTTCAAAATCCGTTATTAGTGTGATTTTCTTCCCTTCCCAGAACTTTTATCTACAAATGAAACGCGTCGTTAAAACCCTCCTACAAAATAGTACCAGGAAACGTATCAACCACTGGACACCGACCCTTACTTAGGCATCCGTTCACTATGCATTTGCATTTGATGAAAATTCCAGCAGTCGGTAGTTGGCAACTTGCAAAAACTCCGCCAGTTGAGTCCAGTGTCTGTACTACATCCAGAATTTGAATAAAACCTACATTTTGATTGTTGTATACAGTGTGGGGATAAGTCGATGGATCAGGTAGTTTATCGATAGTTTTTGGAGGATTCTTTGTGTTTTTCTAAAATCAAAATTAATGAGTTAAAAATATTTTTGGGACTAAAATCGCTGGATGACTAAGTTCTTTCTAAACTGTTTTAGGATAGGCCATGGAATCAAAGACTCAGGAAAATACTTGTCTATGGTAATGATGTGCGAATTAGATTGCTGGTCGGCTCACAATTATTATAAAAGCGAAAATTTTGGAGTGTGAAGAAGTTGTTCTTTTCGCTTGAATAGATTTGAATAAAATTTAATACACGAGTAGCCCATGTCCTGGAATAACACATTAGACTATTCCATCAATTTTTATTTTGATAGTATGTTCCCTTGAGACAATTTTATACTTTCATACGAGCAAAGCCAATAGCAGAAGCTAGTGATCAATAATCTTGCTTTATTAATTTTATACGTAACATTTTGTTTCCTTATTCTCTTTCTGCGACTCACAAAGAAATCTAAGGTCGATTTGTTTTCAAGAATATCCAATTCATTCTGTTATTACTGTAGTACTCGTAGATGCGTTTTCACCTTTTTATTTCAAAAATAACAAGTCGAGAATTTATGCAAATAAGTTTAATGTATTTTCATTTCATGAATACATAAATAAACAAAAGGGATGTTCCTTGTTTTATCGATATTTCGTTTCATCGTAAGATAACTCTTTGGCGACATTTTAGCAATTAAGATGAAAGAAGAATTAGTTAAGTTAGTCTCATTTTATATTTATTATTTATTTAACAATTCATGTACACATACTCGTATATAATAAAAAACCAAGAACAAAGACATAAAAAAATAGCAACAAATTGTTTAATTTTCTTCACAATTATTTTTAATTTCAATTTGTCATACCATAAGAAATATTTACTTTAATCACAACATTGAATTAAAAGATAACACCAATATAACTGAATAGACTTTTCTATAACTTTATTAATTAAAGTTTACTGCATAGTTGGGAACGATAAAACTTTGTGTTAATTAAAGCGTTTCAAGTATTTCAAACTAATTAATATATAACGTGTACAGAAAGTTTTATGGACATAATATATTTAGTTAATTTCGTAAATCCTAGGAGAGTTTTTAGGTAATTGTCTGGGACTGAAATTATATTTTAGTTTTATTGATATTTAGAAAGTTTTTGATTTGTCAAAACGTTTTATGAGTGGTACAGACTTTGAAAGTGAAATGAATGACTGTTTGTAATAGATTTCAAAGTTAGCTATGAAAATAAGGCTTATTTTAAGTTCAAGTCACTTAGCAGTTTTTTGTTTTAGTTTACTAATGGTCATTTTCTTTTTCTTTCACACTGCCAGACAAGAGAGTCTTTAAAGGTTAAGAGGCCTGCGTACACCGCGCGTTATCTCGAGTTGAGACGAAATAAAATACGTTTTTGAGGTTGATGGAATCAATCCAGATAGTATAAACAATTCTTAAACACACTGATTGGAGTAAAGTCATCATCCGCACACTGACAGTTGCTTGCTGTGATAGCAATACAAAATATTGGAAATTTGGGAGATGTTCCGTAATACCAAAAATGATGAATGAAAAATTAATGTATTTCCAATATTGTTTCGAGTATTTATAACTTGATAATAATATCTGTGTTCCTACGGAGAGATATTATTGTTTATAATATAGAAAAAAAAACAAAATAAAAACATGACATTTTCGCTGTGAAAATGTGCAAATTTAAATTCGCTTAAATTTCGTTTGGGGTAAGTTTTTCAACAAAAAGACAACGTAGGAACCTAGATAATTATTTTCTGAATCCGAATAACATCATTATTATGGTGTAAATATGCTTAAACTGCAAAAGATATTACGATTGGTTTTAATGTGAATTTTATATGATGATATTTATGTACTAATACTAGTTTGTAAGTTGTGTATGTCTTTACTAACCATATGGATTGTATTATCTGAATAAATAAATTTATTATTATTATTATTATTACGCTTGTATGGATAATTCTAACGTCGCAGTCACCTTAAAGATTCAATTTTAAATAATAACATAGGTTCAACTTAGCAACAGGTAGACCATCCTGTTGCTAAATTTCACCTCAATTCATTTAACCGTCTGAATCTGAATAAATAACAAGCATACACCACACATGCATACAAACCTTGGTCTTTATAATAGTAATTCTTTACTGTATACTAAAACATAACATAATACATGGTGATATAAACAGTTTAAATAACACAGACGATTCAGTATTATTGTGAAGAGTGATTGGAGAATTTGGTAAATTTATATTATCGAACAAAAATGCTTACAAATCGATATCGACAACTCAAATCATCGACACACAAACCCCACATCACTACGATGGCACCATCTGTATCTTAGAGCGGGCAAATCTTTCCTGAATATTTGATTCTTCATCATGGCATGGAATATCATGTGAGCAAGCCAACAGATGCGTAGCGTTGATTTGTTTAGAAACATCTGCTGCGCTTCCTGCTTCAAATTTTGCGTTAAATTATTCATAACACCGTGTTCTAGGTAGGTACTAAAACCAGGCTTTTGTCTTATTTCTCGATTCTTGTAACATCATCTGCTTGCTGTTTGTCTTGATTCCTGAACCATCATCTGCTTGCTTTTGGAGGAAAATTCCTTCCTTTTAAGTGGAGTGTGAAAAAAAAACACATATTGGCTCTCAATAAAAATATTAAAAATACTTACGTAATTCAAAAAAATGACAATTAAATTTGAATCAAAATAAATGACAGTAAAATTAAAATAAAGAAATAATAAATCTAATCATACATTAAAATTAAAAGCAAAATAATATGTAAATTAAATATTAAATAGAGTTATCACTGTCAGTTTGCAGGATTTGATGCTTAGTCGAGTTTGAGGAGAGTGGAGGAAAGACAAAAGTCTATGACCAGTGTGTGTTGCCAGTGATGACATATGGCTCGGAAACGTGGTCACTCACAATGGGCTTCATCAGGAGGTTTAAAGTCACCCAAAGAGCAATGGAAAGGGCTATGCTCGGAGTTTCCTTGCGCGATCACATCAGGAATGAAGATATCCGCAAGAGAACTAAGGTTACCGACATAGCCCGAAGAATCGCCAAACTTAAGTGGCAGTGGGCAGGGCACATTGCTCGTAGAACAGATGGTCGATGGGGACGGAAGGTTCTAGAGTGGCGGCCATGTACCGGAAGACGCAGCGTCGGAAGGCCTCCCACAAGGTGGACCGACGACCTGGCGAGGGTCGCGGGAATCCGATGGATGCGAGACACGCAGGACCGATATGAATGTCGTCTCGAATTCCGAAGACTCAATGTTTACCCAGCTCCAAAATCCAAAAACGGATTATTTATAGCTCCATTCTTCCCCAACTGTACCTAATTATCCTTAATTTATTAGATACACAATTCTACACCATAATGCTGACATCATAAAGACCAAACCATGCAGATAAAAAAGAAAAATTACCAAAAAAAAAAAATTGTGAGACAAAACCCAACCGTGGTTAATAAATTCTGAATGTGTGTAATGCTCTGAAAACGTAGATAAGCGGGGACATTTATCATTTCAGGTTCTACTACCGGTGTGTGATCGAGGGGCATCGTAATTACCTTGGTTTCTAGACAAAGTGATATTTTGTGAGCGATAAGTTCAAAATTTCACCATTGTGAAGACATTTTGATTTTCCAGACTGTAGTTGGTTGCAGAATGTTGTTTTATCTTGATTTTTGTTTTTTGAATTAAATATTATTTATCAGGTTCCCTCTCCAAGAGAGGAGGCCTCAGTCCCAGCAGTGGGAACATTATAAGGCCAATAATGTTAATGGTAGTATCAGGTTATATTTATTTTTGTTCAGGGCAGAATACACTCATTGCCATTTTGTTTTAAAAAATCCAATTAATTTATAAAATAAACATTACAAGTAAATAAAATAAACACAAATTAAATTATTACATACAGTTAAACTTAAAAGATAATTACATAAAACAATTATATTAAATCAAATTACATCACACAAAACAATTACAATTTCATTCAATCAAATTAAATACCTAGTGAATTCAAATAAAATAATTTAAAATCAAAACTTCCTTTCCCATTGGTAATAGAATATTATTTATTAGAACAATGTCGTATGAAAGGACAATCCAATCTTCCAACAATCATTGCCAGTATGATGTTAGAGACCCTACCCTCTTCACGAAAGATGTAACGCGCTTAATTTATTAGTACTATACCGCAGACGGTTGAGGAGCTAGTGGGGTGAGGAGCTCGTGGCTAGATAATAACAGCCGCACGGGTCGATCTTCAAGGTTAAGCAACGCTTGCCAAGGTTGGTCTGTGGATGGCTGACCATCTTATAACATACCGAGTTTCCTCCAGCCTCGGAAAGCACGTTAACCTATCACATACCCGCAAAACGAGACACAATAGTAAAACAATAACAGCGCGGTCTCATAGGACCGGTCGGGGATTCATGAATTAAGCCGTTGGTCCCGGCTGTCATTTGAAGATCTTTGGCAGTCGTTATGGATAGTCAGAAGCCAGTAAATCTGACTCCAGTCTTACCATGACGTACCATGTTACCCCAGTTAATGGGTTGTGAAAGTCTGGTAGGCAGCCACTCCACGTAAAATACTGGTATTCAGCTAAATCCGGCTTGACTGGAAGCCGACCCCAATATAGTTGGGAAAAGACTAGGCAGATGAGAACAATGTCGTATGAAAGGACAATCAAATTTTCCAACAATCATTGCAAGTATAATGTTATCTCTAACATTATACTTGCAATGATTGTTGGAAGCCTTACCATCCTCACGAAAGATGTAACGCGTTTAATTTATTAGCACTATACCGCAGATGGAGATGTCAGCAAAACTGTAGGGGCCCGGTAGGGCCAAAGCTTCTGGAATCGATCAGATCGAAGGTAACGAAGGAAAGGGGGGGGAGGGGGTTTAATCAGTAAGAGTCTGACACGCCTTCCCACTCCGCCCAAGAGCGGGAGAAGTCATTCTGATGATACCCCTTCCAAAAAAAAAAGACAGATGACGTCTGGACCTAGCCCATTTGACGATGGCGCGTAGTGTTCCATGCGCATACGATTTGCTGACATCTGCTTATGTCAGCAAATCGTAGGGGCACAGTAGGTTTGAAGCCTACGAGCCATGGGATATGAAAAAAAACACTGTGCCCAGAAACGAAGGCAAAGAAGCAACAGGGGTGAATTTTAATTATTACAAGATACTGACACGCTCCGCCTAAGAGCGGTAGATAATTTCGCACCTAAAAAAAATTACACATACAAACATCCATAGGTTACCAATATAGATTGAAGAATCGTCATCTTACCACCTTTTTTTGGGCTTACCCTGTTGATACCGTCCATTGTCAGGCTAATCTCTAAACGATAAAATATTTATAAAGCATTGCTTACGCATAACGCCAAAAAAAAACGCGAGTAATAATGGAGCAAATAAAACAAAATTTGTTAAATACGATAGGTACATTTTAAAACTTTAAACAAGCTTTTCAATTATTTGAATTCAATGTCATAATTGGAGCCACCAATTGCCTCATAAGTGAACTTTCCACAAACTAGAAATTGAAATATTTTTATCTACATCTTTATAAACTAGAAAGAAAAGTATGTACAAATGTGTGTAAATTAAAAAGTATTTACTGGGCTCAAAAAATTCATCCACGTCGATGTCAACGGGAACAGTGCCAATTTCTCCTTCAATTTCTTCTTCCCCAAAACAATTTACCCATAAGTCATTCGTCTCCATTCCTATAAACCCAAAATGCATTAAAATTTGCTCTTACTTTAGCAAATATAATTTGCGTTTGTATCAGATAAAATGCTAACGTTTCGTGTACCCTTTGCGGCGAAATAAATCTTCTCAAAAGATTTATTGTGTGTTGCGTCGTGGGTGTATGTTTGTTGAATATTGATAAAGTTTTGAAGATTCGTTTTGTACAGGATGCAAATAAGTTTAAATTTTTAAGAAGAAGAAACAGAGAAAGAAAGTTTTAAATTTGTTTGTTGATATATAGATTCGTTTAACAAGCAGCAGTATACTGTACAGTTTATTATTTACACTAGTAGCTATTACTAGCAATTTTGCTCGCGAAAAAGTAAAAAAATATTACACACACACACTTACACACATTCCCGAGACATAATGTAAAATATCCTAGGACATTGTTTAGATATGAACTACATTGAAATTCGTTTTTTTAGACAGATTCAGACATTTTGGAGTGAAATAGTAACAAACCATCACGCACACTTACTCGTACATACAAATCTACACCACAATAATATTGGTTTACTTTTATGTTGAGTAGCAATTTAACTGTCATTGAAATCAAACTACTTACAATTTATTTAATAAATTTTCTTCACAGGTAAATTACACTGTTGAAAGGCGGACTTAATGCTTTCTAGGCATTTTCTACCAGTCGGCCGTAGGGTGATGCAGAAACATGACACAAAAAAAACATAAATAAAATTAGACACGCATAAAAATTTACTTTAATTTACTATTTTATGGGTAAATGTCACTTTGTCAAAACAAGCCGCTTATTACATTACGTATCTAGACGTAACTCCTGCTTTCACAACCTAAGTTCCACAACAAGATTTATTTCATTCGCAGATTTCCAAAGAAATCCTTCCTATAACGTATAACCGAACCCTTACTGCGGAAACTTGACGACCCAGGTTTTCCCACACAAGAAATTGCCAATGCAATATAACATAACCCGATCACTGGATCCATCGGTTACAATATTGATATAGACTGCAAAGAATTATGTACCCTATTCCGTTCAGATAGAGACGTTGGACTAACCAAATTGAACGATGAAAATTGGACGCACGAAAAATGTACGGATCTCTCATAGGATTATTTATGGATCGTTGATGGTTCTTTTGGCAACAATTTTAGTATATATTTTTTAAATTTTATTAGGTTTTACTCATATGGTTGGAGGTTTTTTAGAGCGACTGCGTTATTTGATTAAAATGTGGCTCGATGTAGGCATGGAATTTTATTGTTAGTAATATTACAGTTTTTTTTAGTTGGCTACATTTTTGATATTATACGAACTGAATTTATAAAATGTGGTGAAGCTTAATAACGCGGTTTTAGTGTCTTAGAAAATAAAATTATATTATTGAAACTTGCATAGTTGTTTTTTTTTTAAGCTGGAGAATAATGAAATGACCTGTTCCGCTCTTGGCAAGAGCGGGATGGTGTCAGACTTTTACTTACTAAAACTATGTCTATATTTCTTCAGTTGTTCTTTGCATCCCAGCATTATGAGTACCTATTTTAGAAGTTGACTTATGGCCCCAGTAGGCTTTGGCCTTGCTAGGCCCCTACAGTTTTGCTAACAGAACTTTGGCACTCGTGGAACATTACACGCCATTGATAACTCGGACTTGATCCAGACAGTTACCGGCTGGACGACGAGTTAACACTGTGGTTAAACGCGAATTTATCAATAAAGAAAAATGTATCATGGACCCCAAAAATACTGCAAATAGATTGAAAGCCTACTTAATAAAGAAGTTCCCACCACATTTCCTTCTACAAATCAGAGAATACATCTAAAGTATCAAACGAACAAAGGCATCAGTTCTATCCTGCCGTGGTTTCCGAATAAATTTAGCTCAAGCTGTCGAGTTGTGGTCAGGAGTTTAAGGCATTGAAATTATTTGGAGCTGGTTTCTGCGGCTTTTACTCCTGGTTACGCCTGCTTGAACGTCGGAAGTTATTCCAGAGAAATGTACTACCGATATAGAAAATATTTTACGAGTATGTATTGTTTTTTTTGGTCTTGTACACAAAATGTCATTCAAATCAGTTCAACCGTAAAGGTTTAGTGACAAACAGTCTGTATGTTTTTTATTTTATTTTAATAAGATAAGTTCGTGTCTTGTACCTAAGTTTCTAAGATTTCTAAAACACGCGTTTTCTTTGAGATATATAAATAGTTGGGCAGCTAGGTATTCTGGTAGACCTGGTATACGCGTACACTTGGCGGAGACTTATGTCCATGTAGATGTTTTTCGGCTGAAATGATGATGAATGAAACACAAAACCCATTAGTATCGATCTTAACCTAATGAAAATAAAATAAATTAATTAAAGAAACTTCACTCTCCTAGGGAGAAAACTATGCATCGATTCCTTGATGACCGAAACTAAATTAAAGATATCTGCAATAGTTTCAAGGTTACTGACAAAGCCCAGAGAGTCGCCATACTGAAGAACAGATATTCCACGAGACCAAAAGGTTCCGGAGTGACGACCGCGTATCGGAAAATGTATAATTGGAATGCCTTTCCCATGAATGACCTTGAATTGGCTGCCGGAATCCACACATCTAAGGCCGGTCAAAAAGGCAATACTTAAAAAAAGCATACGTCAGCAATCTTTGACTAAAATGTCGGTAATGATGACAAAGACTGATAGGTATTTTCAAAATGTCATTATTTGATACTAAACTAAAAATTAACTTATTGTGTAAGGCATGATAAGAAAGAAAAGAGAGAAAGCGGTAGCAAACGGTGAACAGGGAAGAATGGAAGAAAAAAATGTGTTCAACTGACCCTGAATAACAAAGGACTAAAAAAAAAGACGATTATGAACTAAATAACATTAGAAGTGACCTGTGAATTCGAACACAAATCGTGTTATCTTGAAGTTAAACCAAAAACAAAACCAACTAAGTATTTCCTCTTTTATTCATTTTTTAATTCCTTCCCCAAGATAATGTTTATCTACGCAACGAGAAGAAAAACGGGGAAAAGAATTTATCCGAAGTTAACATTTTTGTGGCTAAAAGAGTTTGTAAAAGAATTTAAATGCAAAATTGAGCTGAAGTTAAATGAGGGTTTTTGTTATTGCGTTGAAATTTTTTACGTTTCGAAAACACTGTAGGTGCTAGAGAAATATTGTTTTGCATTCAGTAAAAATGTTTTTTTTTTCATGTAGACATTATCAAACATGTACAGACTGTGTTGCTAGAGGTTACTAACTGTCGTTTTATTTAGATTCATGTTCTGGTAGTCAGAGAGAGTTACTGATTTTAACTGAATAAAATCTGTATCTCTTTAGTTTCCCTTTATATTCTAGGGCCATGGTAGTCAATCAAACATCCTTGTAAGTCGACATTTTTTTTATAGCCGGAAGTATTACGGAATTCATGCCAGATTTTGTTAAACGCCATACGTTCCACAATGATTCATCTCGTTGTCAAACTGGCTTCCGTACTATTGACTTCGCCGCTTATAATTTAATCAAATAAGTACTAGTGGTGCCTGAAATGAGTGTAATATGTGGTGGCACAATAATATTGCATCATCAGTTTTAGTCTGCTGGAAAGTTGAAAATTATTCCCCAGAAACTTACCTACTACCGAGATAAGATATACTTATTTGTAGGTTTTCAAATCCAGTCCATACTCTAATGTTAAATTCGTCCAATTCAACCATCTAATCAGCCGTGGAGGCGAAAACTTCTAAAATTAGATTATTTCTTGTTCCCATAACAACCTTGCTTACAAACAACCTCCGAACTTCCCTTCAATCACGTTTACTTCCTTCATTATTCTTAACCCTTCATCTTTACATAATACGCGGCACGATACGACAGTATACGCCAGTACGCAGCGTATCAAAACGTGTCTAATACGCAGCAACGCGGCCGCGTTCCGTGATTCTGAATAATAATCACGGAGCTTTTACCATGCTTACAACAAGAAGATTGTATAGGTATATTTTGGTGTTTGGGGTTAAAAATAAAATATTGTGAGTAAAAATAGGTGGGGCTGGTTTTAATAAATCAGCCTAGCTTTTTTCTATTTTGGCGTGATGACCCATTGATTAAGGCACTTTGTGCACTCGCTTCTCATAATAAGGTTGCAGGTGCGAAACTGGGTACTACAATTCATCGCACAATACGTAACACATCACTACATAGTATAAAACAAAGTTGCTTTCTTTGTCCCTATATCCCTATATCTTTAAAACTACGCATTGGATTATGATGCGGTTTTTTAATTTATCAATCCCCGACCGGTCGCATGAGACCGCGCTGTTATTATCTTACTATTGTGTCTCGTTTCGCGGGTATGTGATAAGTAGACAGCGTGATTCTAGAGGAAGGTTTATATGTATAATACATGCATAATATAGTAGAGTAACAACTCCGGCTTTGCACCCGTGTAAAGCCGGGGCGGGTCGCTAGTATCTAATATTATAAAGAGGAAAAATTTGAATTTTGTTTGTTCGTTACAGATACGACCCTAGTTGCGTATTTATGGGTAACTAGCAAGAAGTGATGCGACCAGCTGCTATGACAGCTAGAAGTAGGAATTATAAGAATTTTCACCATCATCATTTCAGGCGAAAGACGTCCATTGTTCAATATAGGTAGGTCTGCTCCAAACGTCGCCGCAACGATCGGTTCTGTACGTCTCACATTCATCGAATTCCCGCAACCCTCATCAAGTCATCGGTCCATTTTGAGGAAGCAGAATTTTGCATATTTTACATAACTTACTATAATCATCTGTCGTTACATGTTTAATACTAGTATTTAGTAACATCTGGCTAGACAAGAATACGACCCAAACGCAATTGGAAAAAGTTAAGCTGATGAAATTGTTCCACATGACAAATATAAAGAAAGAAAGAAAGAAAGAAAGAAATGAAAGAAAGAAAGAAAGAAAGAAAGAAAGAAAGAAAGAAAGAAAGAAAGAAAGAAAGAAAGAAAGAAAGAAAGAAAGAAAGAAAGAAAGAAAGAAAGAAAGAAAGAAAGAAAGAAAGAAAATTGTTTATTTGGCCAACAAGCGTACAGACAGTGTAGAAAAAAAAACATGTAGATAACATCTAAGCATAAAACTTAAAAATAAACATGAATAAAAGTAACAAATATCACGTTTTCCAACTGCACGGTTTTCCAACAAAAAAAAACGGCAAAAACATTTCCCACGGCAGATTTACCTACTCTGCTGCAGAAAGATTTAAAATGCTTCTAAAATGGAACTTATATCCTCTACAAACAACCCGAAGACACGAGTTATTTATACGTAACTTTAAACTAGTAGTCAACACGCGATTACAAACTTTAAACAGAAAGAAATAAAGTTAGTTTTCAGTTGGTGTAACAAGTTTGTATTTATGATTTATATCTGCGGCCGTAGTGCGGGCTATAAGGCTGAAAATTTTTGTTTATCTCTGAAATATTAATATGAGAGAAGCGTGCCTTTGACCGAAGTAAATATGAAATTTTCATATGATTTTTTCTGCATTTCCTGTAAAGAAATTGAGTGCACGGGCTCTAATTGGATGGGACTGAAATGCGTTTCCACTGAGTGGATAATGTTTTGCTCAATTAGGTACAGTTAATGTGATCAATTTGTGAGGTAAAGCTGTGTTTTCTGGCTACTTTTACTTACGGATATTTCTTTATGTGCCTCTTATTATACACGTAATATATGTCGAGTCTGATTGCCAATGCCATTTTGTATAAGCCCCATTAGAGTTATATGATTAGTAAGTGACGAGCAATAGAACATACTATCCTTAGAGTCAAACTTTTAAACTATGTTTGCAATACAAAGCCGTGTTTGTAAATATGTCGATGTCATTAAAAATAATCTAGCGTCAAAATAGTATTTTTGGTACTTATAACAAAAAAGCCATTTTTAGTTTTTGTCTTTCTGTTTGTTTAAACCGACTACACTTTGAAACGGTGGAACCGACTTAAATGGAACTTTCACTGTCAGATAACTGATGTTATTTAGCTTATCTTTATTTTGGGAATAGCTAGACAAAGTCACGGGAACTAGCTAGTAGAAAAAATAATTTAAATTTTTAGAGTAACAAAGAAATAACTAGTTAGAATAGCTTACATCAGGAAGCATAGATTTTGTGTTAAATATTGAATTCCCCACATCGGTTTAGACTCTAATTGAACCCAACGCGATTCAGTCCACGGAAAATCAGTTTAGACATCGGTTATTGTCATCAAAACAAAGCAACATAAATTAATTATTTGTGAATAATTTTATTAGCATCAAAATCAATATTTACGCTCCCGGGAAATCAGTACATTGTCCAAAATTAACGATCAACTTCGAACACGGTATCAGGAAAATTAAATTAACGAATAGAAAATTATGTTAGGTTATTGTTTCAATTAACTGTTTGTTGATATTGTAGAAGCGATTTCTGTGAAGCACTTGAGCAATTTACATTTATTGCTTGCAGAACAGATGATTGATAAAGTCGAAAGGTTCTGGAGTGGCGACCACATACTGAAAGAGGCAACGTTGGAAGGGGTTATTGTTAACTCGTCACCTCTTCATTTCATTTTCATTCGCCGGTGAGAAGTGTGAGTTTACAATAACTCGATATAATCGTCTCTCTTGAAAACAGCCGCTTCTCGTAAAATACTGGTATTCAGCTAAATCCGGTTTGACTGGAAGTCGACCCCAATATAGTTGGGAAAAGGCTAGGCAGATGATGAACCGTCTCTCATGACGAGAATGTTTAGGAGACCAGTTAATCAAATATCATAACTTGGATTGCGAGATTGTCGACATAAGGATATAAACTTGGTAATCATCTTACCGATAGTCAATACAGCTTTCCAGCCACAATCCTCCACCAACATCTTAGAAGGCACTCGTTAAGCGACTAAATTAATGCTTGATTCAGAAAGCGGTACTTCTAGTAACGGCTCGTATTGTTAGGTTTCTTTTCTTGGAAGGCCACCAGTACCTTGAAACATGTTTCCAATACGAATAGGATTACTGTTTACGAACAACTTAAACCTTAAGCCGAAGAATTGATAAACTTAAGCGGCAGTGGTTAGGGCACATTTTTCTCAGAACAAGTGATAGAAGGGGCCGTAAGTTTTTGGAGAGAGTACCGCGTACTGGAGGACGCAGCATTGGAAGGCCTCCAACAAGGTGGATTGATGACATAAGGGTCGTAAGAAGAAAATTGATGTGAGACGCACAGGACCGGTGATTGTGGTGACATTTTGGCCAATCTCCAGCAGTGGACGTCTTTCGGCTGAAATGATGATGTAACAGTAATATTACATTATTGTACCATCGCCCAAAGAGATTTTACCTAAAATTTCATTTTATAAAAATGCGCAATTTTACAAAGTGATATCTTTTTTATACTGAATCGAGTAACTCTATTAAAATATCGGAATAATTTGATGCATTGAGTTTTACGTTTTCAATTTTTTATTGGAAAAAATTTGAAAGTCAATGGGCATTTTTATTTATTACCAATATGATTTAGATACCGTTTCGTTGTTCAGTGGCTGGAAACGTACCATACGGATACGTCGCTGGGTTCAATTCCTGGGTAAAATCGTGATCGGGTTTTTACATGTCAAATTTTACAGTAGTAACCCAGTCTTTTGTGTCGACAGCAGGCGTGAAATATGAGTTTAGTCAATCGTGTACTGTAGTTTTATCTCTGATTGTTTGCTTTACTTGAAAAACAGACATGCTTGTTAATCGATTACGAAATATTACAAAAAAAAGTTTAGGCACTATGCTTTGGGATGCATTTACGTATAGCCATTTATATAAAGTAGTAGAATTCCTTACCAAGTCACTGATTCCTGGTAGCTATAACGTAGGGTCTTTAAGTCAAGAGAGAATAGGTTTACTTCTAGGCAAGCGGGCTCCATCGTCGTCGTGTCCCATCAGATGAAATGGTGGTCAATCGTGAACCAACGAATATAAAAATGTAAACACCAGATACAGATGAATTGCACCACTGCTTACCATTAGGTACAATTAATTAATTTATTTAAACATACACACACTATCTTTACAGTCCGAATCGCAGTCAAGTATAATAATATCAATTTAAAAAAATGCCCATCCTTAAATTTATCTGCACGGCAAACCCCGGCTATGCTTCACGCAAACCCACGGCCCCCACATAACTGTTTATCCGAACCAAATCATTCGGGCTTTCACAAACGAATCCAATTTGCAGTTTTACAGAAATCCGTCACAATTAAAATAACGATGCGTTCCGGTTATTCGTATACAAATCGTTATTCCTGACAAAATAATCATCAAAATAGGAATAAGGGTGATT
This sequence comes from Mythimna separata, assembly GCA_030763345.1. Lineage (NCBI taxonomy): Eukaryota > Metazoa > Arthropoda > Insecta > Lepidoptera > Noctuidae > Mythimna > Mythimna separata. Next base: position 5,789,134 of record CM061191.1, read on the forward strand.
TCACGAGAGGTGTGCGAGGCAGCTTTGTGGTGCGCTAAGAAATATATCGTCAATAAGATCACAAAGGTCAACTGTCCACAGACGCGTACCTTCTTGGACGCAGACAGAGTCTTGTATGTAAAGACCCTCGTCCATGGCAACTTTTTGTAGCGCTTCAGTCGCATTGAAACGCGCGTCAGCAGCGCTACTAACGCGCTACTGCATCGCGACTGTATCCATGCGAAAGCGCGTCAGCCGTGCTACTGCATCACTTTAAAAAGATACCGTGAGCGAGGTCCCTAAGCTTTAGGCAGGCGTACACGGAATACGCATCTGATCATGAAATTACGTCTTTGTGGATAGTATTCTTTAGTCTTACTTATACATTAAAAAAAATATAAAAATGTATGCGAGGGATATGAGAAAGAAATATATGCGCACGTGGCTGAAAAATGTGCGCTATGCATTCTCATACTACTCCATAGGGGCCGAACAGGGTCGAGGCCTACTGGGCATGGCCTATTGGTCATGGATTGTACGAAAGAGAACCCTCGGGCTATTGAAATAATGAAAAGAAGCAGGAGTAGGTTTTAGTAAGTAATAGTCCGACACGTACTCCCGCTCCTCCCAAGAGCGGGAGAAGTTATTTTGATGATTTCCCAACTTTAATAAAAATCATCATACCACTCACATGCATACCGTTACGCAGCTTCACTTCGCATTCTAGCACCATTCAAGCTTACAATCATACATTTTTGCAGCACTTCCCTGGTGAGAAAACACCCTAATACTGTAAAGCAATTTTGTACGCGTTTCAACGTAAATTACATCAGAAAAAATATTGGTACCGGTCTGTATTGGGAACTCGTTTCAACTATATTTTTCAGTTCATATAACATGTAAGTTATAGCCTCTAGATGTATCTGTTGGTTCTTGGAATATCCGCTGTTGAGTAATGATTCAAAGGTTCTTTATTAAATAAACAGTTTTTATGTCTTTTTTACACTGCATTACTATTTGAAATCTATTCCGTCATTCCTGGGGCTGTAGGTTTTCCGTTTTCTGTCACGCTTAAATAATAATGACATGTCATCATCATCCGCCTAGCCTTTTCCCAACTATATTGGGGTGAAGCCGGATTTAGCTGAATATCAGTGTTTTACGAGGAGCGGCTGCGTACAAGACCTCCACAACCTGATAACTGAAGTAACACGGTACTTCATGGCAAGATTTCACTCACCACCAGGTGGCTTACCATCAGGTGGGATCGCAGTCAAGCGCTAGTTTATAACCAGTAAAAAAAAAAAGACTGGAGTCAGATTTACTGGCTTCTGACTATCCGTAACGACTGCCAAAGATCTACAAATGATAGCCGGGACCAACGGCTTAACAGGCTTTCCGAGGCACGGAGGAAACTCATTATGTTAAGATGCCATCCACAGACCAACCTTGGCAACCGATGTTTAACCTTGAAGATCGACCCGCGTGGTTGTTATTATCTAGCCACGAGCTCCTCTAATTCTAATATTCAGATATAAATAAGAAGAAAAAATACTCGGATTAATCCAGTATAAGGAACACTTATCACATTATCGAAATAAAAACCACCATAGAGTTTCTACTCTCTTCATTTTTTTTTGAGATGGGAAATCATCAAAAAACTCCTTTCACTTTCAATGGAGCGAGAGGCAGCATTAAAGCCTACACAGGCCGGAAAGGTACGACAAAAGATTTTGCCGTCAGTCAGCACACACTCGCTTTGATGTCGCGGCAATCCAGCGCCTTGCCATGGTAGGCCGCATCATCAACATCACATACCTAGCCTTTTCCCAACTATATTGGGGTCGGCTTCCAGTCAAGCTGGATTTAGCTGAATACCAGTATTTTACGAGGAGCGGCTGCCTACCAGACCTCCACGACCCATTAACTGGGGTAACACAGTACTTCATAGCAAGACTGGAGTCAGATTTACTGGCTTCTGATTAAGTAAGATGACTGTCAAAGATCTACAAATGACAGCCGGGACCTACAGCTTAACGTACTTTCCGAGGCACGGAGGAAACTTGATAGGTATCTATGTTAAGATGGTCACCTATCCACAAACCAACCTTGGCAAACGTTACTTAACCTTAAAGATCAACCCGTGCGGCTGTTATTATCTAGCCACGAGCTTGGCAGGCCGTGCCACGTCAAATTATGCATTGACAGCTTTTGCTGCCCAATACACATTTCAGTCATAATTAACGGTGTTGGCGGACGCTGGCGTCCTTTGTCATGCCGTTACCTACCGCAGCGTACCACGGCATCCCGCTGCGAGACGATGACGTGTCTGTCAATGTCGTGCGGTGATATCCTTTCCGAGAGCTCTTTAAAGCATAGGAATTTATGTCGTATGTCTATTTTGATATGTTTGAAAATCCATTGGTAAAATTTTAAATCCATTCGAGCCGGACCTTTAAACTTACTGACTAAAACACCAGTCGCCTTCTGGGCCATGGATAGGATTCCAAGAGAGAAACTCGTGACCCCGGAACGAAGGACAAGAAGAAACGGTGTGGGCTTTAGTCAGTAAAAGTCTGTCACACCCTTCCAAGAGTGGGAGAAGTCATTCTGATGATTCTCCACTTGAAAAAAAAACCGTGTCGCCCTAGTTGACCTTTCCGTTCCAAGGACGTAGTAAATCTTTCAAGCAATCCTTCAAGCAATCTGCTTCTCACCGCCAATGTCATTCAAGAACTAAAAAATCCTTGCACTATACAGTGTTTGAACTGTCAAACTACTACTGCAAACTAAAAACTCGACGCTGGACAACAAAAGTTTTTGATTGTCGAAAGCTTAACTCTACAAGACTTTGTAGCTCGCTGATGTAAAATAATGAGATGTTATATAATTTGCTCCTCTCAGTGAGACAAAGAAAATGTTAACATGTTATAACTTCTTAGTAAACTTAATTTGTGTTTCACTGTTTTGTTGATAAGAATATCGGGGTAGACGGATATTGCATTATCATCATCATTTCAACCAAAAGACGTCTACTACTGAACATACGAGTAAGCCTCCCTCAAGCGTGTCGCCACAATGACCAGTCCTGTGCATCTCACATCCATCGGATTCCCGGTGACCCTCGCTAGGTCATCGGTCTACCTTGTGGGAGGCTTTCCAACGCTGCGTCTTCCAGTGCGTAGTTGCCACTTCAGAACCTTTCAACTAAATCGACCATTTTTCTTATACAAGTAATTTGTCCAGCTCACTGCCATTTAAGTTTGGTGATTCTTCAGACTATACAGGTAACATTGATTTTCTTGTTGTCTTCATTTCTGATGAGAGCAGCTCAACATTAGTACTAACACAAAATAAAACATATTTGTATACAGAAAATAAATCAGCTCATATTTCATAGTTTAAATTGCAGCATAAAATTTAGCAAAATAAAGCTTTTAAGTCCCGTTTAATATTAAGTGTGAGTGCAATGCCTTTATCCAAAACTTGACCCATATGCTCAAGCGCTTTAAGTATCCACACACCTGCACCAATTAAGAACTAATGAACCTCATTAACGCTGCTATTAACATGGTCACTTATTGCGACCGATTCGGCCGCAGAAATCGCATATCTTGGTGGTTGCAAGCTCATGCAGTGTTATGTGTGAGTTGCTTATCCACACACTTTGGTTTAAAAACTCTGAGTACAGAGCGGATATGTCAAAATACAATTGATGATATAAAACTTTTCACTTACTTCAATTTATTGGCATTGAGACGTCTGGGACCAACGGCAGATCTTCTACGCCCAATAATCAAAACTGTGAATTTTTCGACGTTAATATTGTAACTCCAAATGTAATAGCGACTATTTTTCAAGCTGAAAAATGTAGTAAAACAAAGTATCTGCCAAAAACCACAAGTCTAGTAAGGTTAATCAACCCGAAAAGAAGAAGTAGTATAATTAAAACTTTTCTTCAAGATATTAGAGCCTAATTCAACGCTTCATGTCTGTTCCTAAGGGATGGCAACACTGTTGAGAAGTTTTGGTCAAGACCGAACTTTTGAACAAAAAGGTCTTACTTCAAAGACCTTTTCTGTATAAAGTTTGGTAGTGTTAATGTTATATTTTCAGCAAAACCTTTGAAAATTGTGTAAACAAGTATATTTTTCGAGACATTGTTTTTTCTTGTTAATTTACTTAGTAAAGAACTTACCTTCTTTAGATAAAAAAAACCGGCCAAGAGCGTGGTTCAAAAGTTAGAGGGACACACACACATTGTTTTTTACTTTTGGAGCGATTATTTCCGAAATTATTGATAATTATTATCAAAAAATTATTTCAGTAAACCGCTATTCATTTTTGAATACCTATCCAACAATATATCACACGTTAGGGTTGAATTTAAAAAAAAATCGCTTTCAACTTTACATGTAGGGCTAGGCTACACTAATAAAACATTTTTTTCCAATTTTTGTTTTTGCAGTTTGTTGGCGTGATTGACATACATATTGGTACCAAATTAAAGCTTTCTTAAGCTAATGGTCACAGAGATTAAGCGAGGACGGACGGACAGACATGGCGAAACTATAAGGGTTCCATTTTTGCCATTTGGCTACGGAACCCTAAAAAAAGATGAAAGGTGAGCCAGACTTGCGCACCGATGGTTCCTTATAAACTTACCTTTGCAAACAGTTTGATTCCTGAATCAAGTCTCAAAGATGCGTCCGAATAATAAAACAGTTATTATTGTGTGATGTAACGGTTTTCGACTTTTTCTTTACATTTTTCCATACGGTATAGATTTTTGTCCAATTTCATTATTATTGGTCATTGGATACTTTGGATAGTCCATTAGATAGGTTTTGATTCCCTTGGGAGTATCAAAATACTACATAAACGGCGCTAAACGTGTACGAACCTTATATATATACTATTCTAATAGGATTGGCCACAGAAGTAATCATCATCATTTCAGCCGAAGACATCCACAGTTGGACATAGGTCTTTTTCAAGTATCGCCACTACAAACGGTCTTGTGTGTCTTGCATCCATCGTGTTCCAGCTTCTGTCACCGGATCATCGAATTACCTTATCTTGGAGGCCTTCCCACGCTGCGGCTTTACGAGTGCGGCAGCTGCTCTAGAATCTTTCAGACCTCCGACCATCCATCTGAAGAGCAATGTTGCTCTACCCACCTCTGCTTAAGTTTGGAAATTCTTCGGGCTATGTTGGCCACTCTGATTATCCTGCGAATATCTCACAGAAGCAAACGTGTGTGAAATTACCAGTATTTTATTTATTAGATCTATAAATCTATATTCTATAAACAATACATCAGCAATATCTCCAACTACCAAACACATGACAGTCAAAGATTTCCCGAAGTGCATGCGTTACTACTATCCTTACGCCCGAAGCACGAAATGGCCTATTAGTGTCACAGATAACTTTGAAGTATGGCATGGAATCACGGATATCGTGATGTAGTGCGCTTGATTCTTGTTGGTCGTTAAGTCAAACTTCCATTGTAACAGTAAGCTTCAAAGATGGATAGACATATAGAACAGACAGCGTCATTCAACGGTTGTTAGGAAGTTAAGGATGAAGATTAAAATTGTTTGATTTCACAAACTCCAGAAGAAACGTTATGAAACGTTAGAAGCAAGGGTAAGTAAAATTAAGTATAAAAATCAAATGTAAGAGAAAGACGAAACTTTACAAGGAGAATAGCACTCTTATTCACAACTGTATAGTAATGATTTTAAAACGTTTGGCAAGAGGGCATTAAGTCCGCCTATGTACCACCATTGTATATGAAGTTTAAATAAGTAAGTAAATAATAAGAGGGCAAAAAACAATCAATGTCTTAACGCGCAGTCCTAATACGGGTCATACATATATACTCAAGATCATTATGTATCTCCGGTAAAGTCGGTTTAATGTTTCATCTCACAATTAAAGTTTAAAAAGAAAAAGAGCACTTATGTTTGTAGGATTAATCGTGTAAGTACTGTTTGATACGCGCGTACAGATTACTAATCCCCACTGAGTTAGGCCGCTATGGCAGAATTAGCAGGACTATACAGCGGCAAATTTTAATGGGCCTATGATGTGCGCTACTCACTACGTAGTACCTCAGCACTAATCACATCACTATTGTTACATGAAACCTGGTGTTTATTACTGCAAACCTACTTAGCTTGTATTCCGATCTGGTATTAGTTTCAAATCGCATAATTGCATCGTTCTGCATTCTGGATGCAGAGCAGTGCTGGCCCAGTGGTAACGGCCCCGACTTACGAGTTGTAGGTCGCGGGTTCAAACCCAGCCAGGCGCATTACTTTGTGTAATTTATTTCATCACCACTGCTCTCAAAACGGTGAAGGAAAACATCGTGAGGAAACCGGCATGTCTTAGAACCAAAAATTCGAAGACATGTGACATCCACCAATCCGCACTGGGCCCGCGTGGTGGATTACAGCCCATTCTCTCTCCTAGAGAGGAGGCCTGAGTCCCAGCAGTGGGAACATTACACGGCCGATAATGCTAATGCTGCATTCTGGCGGAAGAAACACCCGGGTGTCGCCACCGTGTAGAATGTACGGAGGACACGTCGGAACATACGGCGACGTGTACCCCGCATGGGCGGAGCATTGAACGTTGCGTTGCGTCGCTATTCTGTTTTTTCTGGAGGACAGCAAAACCATAGTTGCCCAGCAGCGTCAAAAACTACTGTGGCCAAGGATTGTGCGAAAAAGAAAACGGGCTAGGGCCCCAAAAAAGAAAACGTAGTGAGTTTTCGTCAGTAAAAATCTGACACGCCCTTCCCGCTTCGCTCAAAAGCGTCATCGGATGAATTTACAGCTAAAACAAAGCGCTTCGTTATGTATTATTAAATATTGCAGTAAGTATATGTAGAGGTGATTGGCGTTGCATAGATTATAATTTTAGGGTTTCGTTTTTATATTTATTTTTAGTTTTTGATACGTTTGTATGACGCACAAGTATTTTTTTTATATTCTCTCTCTTTTATTCTTAGAATGAGCACTTTCAATTCAAATGATTCTCCAACTTATTTTACGTTTCACAGAACCGAGACTATTCCCACCACCAAATTCTAATTTAAAAGATCATCTTCACTAAACAGGGCTCTCTAAATTCAATGTTACAGGATAACTGGAGTTCTACCAAGTGATTATGATCAAATTTAAACTTGTGGAATCGGAAATTTCTTGGCAAAATGGGCCAAGTCTTGCCAGCTGTCCGTAAGGAAAGGTTTTCTCGTACAATTTGCAGTAAAATTATTTTTAGGCCTGTGTTGCAGTTTTTTAGCATTTTGGTTGACAGAATTCTTTAGATCGTTTTTTAATGTGGAAATCAACCAATAAATTCTCCCGCTCTAGGGCGTAGAGGAGGGCGAACCAGACTTTAATAGACTTAAACCCACTCTTTCCCTGTTTTTTTTTTTTTTTTTTTTTTTTTTTTCCCTGTTGGTTTCCCTTTCGGAAGCTAACCCCTGATCCCATTAAGCTTCGGCGCAGCTGAGCCCCTACGATTTTGCTGACATCTCTTTGAGGCGTGCGTGGAACACTACGCGCCGTCGATAACTCAGGCTCGGTCTGAACAGCTACCGAACGACGCTTTAATGTAATTTGTAGATCTTTAGTTCTATAGTCATTGCTGTAATTGGACAGATACCAAGAAATCTGACGCAAGTTTTGTATTTTGTTAGTACACTAGACCCCGAACATACCGATCCCGAAACACAGAGTCATGGAGCTCAGACATACAACGTAAATAACAATATAGGTATTGCATATGGAATATTAGTATTCAGCTTGTTTCTATTAGACTGGGATCCGATCCCAACATAATTGGAAAAAGGCTGGGAAGATAAATTGGTTTTCAGATTTTTCAAGTCATAAATTTACTCCAAGATAAACTAAAAACTCATAGATAACCGCAGTAAGATCAGCTTTATAAAAATCAGGTCGACATTTGTTTTAGAAAAATCATCTTTGTATCTTTATCTTTTGAAAAAGTGGCCACGGCATCAATTTGTTGTGTGTGTTTGTTAATCGATAAAAAGGTACGATTGTTAAATGTACGCTGGCTAAAAACCCGACCATTTTTAAAAAATAAACCGAAGGAATGTTTGAATTCGCAAAAGCGTTGATTGTCCGCCATAATATTTTTATCTAAAGCTGTAAATAAAGATGTAAAGTTACTTGATCAAGTATCTTCTCAAGTGATTAGAAGAAAGAAAACATACAATGTTTATTTGGCACACAATGAATACACAAGTATTGGAAGTGCTTAAATTACTTAAACATAAAAAATAAAATAAGAACAACAATGTGTGTCACGGAGTCAAGGCTGCGCCAAATAGGACAATTCTTTAATGTGATCTAAATGTTTGAAAAAATATGACAGATTTTTTCTGTTAAAGTTGAATACATTTTACAATTTTATATAAATAAAAATCAGTTGCCGAATGTATGTAAGCGTATTACTTCAGCACGACTGATTTTATTTGGATGAATCTTTTATTGTTAATTGTCAGTATGGAAGAAAATTTTAAAAGTTGGAATTGGTAAATAAAATTTCTCTTGTATGAGCAAGCTAGGGCGGGCAGCTCCTGTATTATATTGTAAACCTTGTTGAAATTAAATGTATTATTTATATTAAAGCACAAGGGATTAGTTGCTTTACATTTTCTGCAAAAAAATAAAAATTATTTTTGTTACTTTGCATACATTTAATAATTAAAAAGTTATTGTAATAATTTATTATGCAAAAAGCTTTTACTTTACTAACACTACAGTCTAGTGACTTTTTCATAATTATTTACATTAGATAATATTTCCATACATTTGCAGATCGATCTTTGACAGTCTTTACGAGTAGTCCGAAACTAGAAAGTCTATCAACAGTCTTGCCATGAAAGAAAGAAAGAAAGAAAAACGGTTTATTTGTGCGGAAAGACGCATACATGATAAGAATAATGAAACAAAAATATAAAATAAAAAAAGGGGGAAATATGCGTCAAAAACCGCGCAAAACGGCCGAACGCTCAGCAAAATGCCATGCCCTCATACACTTACATTGAAAGCCTATTCCAGTCTTTAAGTGTTTGCAGCATTTGACAGTCAGCCTTCTCAACAAGCTTCACTGTGGTAGTAAGTACTATAATAATCATTCTCAGCTCCATTTTACCGAAATCGCGCGCGCTTCAATGATTTCACCTGTTGTCCAGCTGAATGGACACTTAGGATACAAAACTGTAACCATTTCACAACACAATGTCCACTACGAATCAATTTACGAATAATTAAAACTGCCACTGGAATTCACTCTAAAAAATGTCGCCTGAAATTCCAAAAAAAGGCTTATTAAATTTTGTACTCGTAATTTATCATGCAAAATTCAAGCTCCAAATTCAAATAAAAATTAAGAATCATAAATCCAAAACTACTCAAGCTAATCTGCCAACCGGCCTGTTCGAGATTCCAATATTAAAATCCATTCTGGAAGCGAGGGGCGGTTACACGGAATTCCAAATTTAAATTGTCCAGTGCATTTGCATAGACACAGCTGTCGCACATTTCCATTTCGACTCGGTTATCTATATGCAGCGGACGGCTTTTGGCAGCCGATAATAGACTCTCTCCATGGCGTTTGAGTTCGAATAGCCCCGATTTTGTTTTGTTTTTTCTCGCCCTGGAGTTTAGAGATGAGCTTGAAAGTCGAACGCTTCGAATTTCAAATGAATTCGGCTTGTTAAATTTTTGAAATTATGAGAAATGAATGAAGCTTTTTAACCTATCAATAGTAAGACAATAACAGCGCGGTCCTATGAGACCGGTCGGGGATTCATGAATTAATTACTCAGATACCCGCGAAACGAGACACAATAGTAAAACAATAACAGCGCGGTTTCATAGGACCGGTTGGGGATTCAAACGCTAAAGTTGAATTTGAGTTTGAGATCATGATACCGGTTTAATAACTGAACTAGTTTTCTGGCAGTGGCTTCACTCGCATGTAGGTAGATTTCTCCGTGAAAACTTTTAAACCCCGTTTCATTCCCTTAGAAGGTGAATTTTGGGAAATCCTCTCATAGTGCTCGCTTAAGTCATAAAAGGAAACTTTGCGCAAAATTTCACGCTCCTAGTGTGTCAGTCAGTTTCTACTTTTAATACATAGGTTTCAATATAAATTAGACTGTGATTCGAACTCGACCATGTAAATGATCATACAAAAACATTGAGATAGACCAAATTAAATCAGCTCTTTAAAATCAAAACATATTGCTGGTCAATCATTTCGATAACAATCATAAACACGCTTAAAATAACCATAATTTACAGAATTAAACAAATTGTTCAGTTCAGCACACAAATTGTCCCACACGTCAATTGAGCCTTCCAATCAAAATACTGGTGAAATAAACACAAAATAATTTAGTATTCTATCCTATTTAAATCCAATTCCAAATATAAAATTGGACACATCCATCTGCCTTCTATTCCGTTTACAACAATACATAAAAAAGCTAGCGTCACTTTTTTCACGCCATTCTTCACACAGTAACGGTTTTCCCGAAACAATTCATAGTTAGTAATGTTAGTTTTTTTTCTTTTTTATCGGAAAATATCGGGATTTGCTCTGGATATACGATATAGCATGTTTTGAGTGCAGGATTCTGATCCGAGGCTTTGATAACTGTACACCGTTTTTTGTTCCAGTGATTGAATAAAGGTTCAGTTTTCACGTTTCTATGATACGTATGGTTTTTAACAATGCAGCATGTAGGGTTGAAGGTATTTGATTGAGAGAAATATGGTTTTTTCTAATGGTATTCTCGTAATAAGAAGAGTTTTGGGCTGTGTATATTTTTTTTACCATTGTTCAATTTTAATCCACAATAAACAAAAGGAGGAAAAATATTACATGTAGTGGAGATGAAAATGATGGAAGGATATGTGGTGTGATGAAAATAGATGATATGAGAAATGAATATAAATTAGTTGAAGTTTTGAAAGTGGCGCCAGTGAACGAAAACTTGAAAGAGAATCGTTTGTTTCGGTATGGTCATGTGAAGAGGAGGGATGAAACGAATGAGACTATAAGAGTCATAAGTATACATGTGGATGGATAGAGAGAAAGAAGGCCCCCAGAGAAAAGATGAATGTATTGTATGAGGAGAGGTATGGAATAAAAAAGAATTAGTGAAAGCGTGACAAGAGACAGCACAACACTAAAGATAAAAAACAAAAAGATTATGATGATTCAATTCCCATTTATTTAATTAATAATTGATAATGATTTGTAGATAGTGTTGTCACATATCTACATGATTTTTCTTCATTCAAATTTTTATTTTAAGTAAAAATTGGGTAAATTGATATAAACCAATTTAGTATCAGTTCTATCGTATTTTATCTTGTTTTTGTTTTATTTATTTTACTTTGTATTTTCTATGTTTTCAAATTAATTTTATAATAGTTTGATTATTGCCTCCTCGCACCTTCTGTTTGTGAAATCAATCTGTTAGTGCAAAAAGATATACACAAATGACACATCAAGTCACAACCACTATCACTGTTGTCAAAACAGAATTCAGTTAGAAAGTGATTGAAATCTGACGAACACTCTGAAAGCCAAATTAACCGGACACTCTACCAAAGATGGCCATGACGTCAGTTTGTAGTTTGAATAAACAATTCGAACTGATATTAGAACTGTCATGCGGTGACATGTGTCAATACGATCTAAGATCTATTTATACTCTATTTGCTATAAGATTAGAAATTTAAAGAAGCTTGTTTTACTGTCCGTTCAACCAATTTTAACTTCCATTCCGTAGTCATAAGGACGACATTAAAAGCAAAAAAGTGGTTACAATACCAACTTTTTACTGCAGCCGTCATTTGCCATGCCAGCAACGGAATAAAAGTCAAAATGGGTTGAACGGACAGTAAAACAAGTTTCTTTAAATTTCTAACCTTATAGTAAAGAGGGTATAAAGGTTTCTAAGTAGAGCAAGGAATTATAGAGAAGCCTGACTCATTCATTGAATAGTTTGGTTGGATTGGAAACTATTTCTAAATCCAGTTGACTGTATACTATCCTAATCACACTGTTATAGAAGCGACAGTTTGTATGTATATTTAAGTTATATTACAGTCCATTTTAAGGTTGTCTGGTAAATATGGCTGTGATAAATGATATTTATTTTGCAAATAGGTTTTTTCCAAACTCTTTTACACGTCAATTTTTTTGGACTTTTTTTTTTAACTATATGAGGCCGGTGTTTCCTAACTGACTACTGTAATCGATAAGACCGCCATTGTACCCATAGATGTAAGTTTCTGTAAAATTGTTAGTATTTCGGTGTACAAAAAATGTATACCATTCCATTCTATTTCACTGCATTCCATTCCACTCCATTTTATTCTAATCCATTCTATGCTATAATAATTAAGTGTGTATGTTTTTTACTCCTTCACACTCAAATGGCTTGACGTTCCAAGCTGTTTGAAACACCGTTTAAGCCATTTGATTTGGATGGAACTAAGTGCATATCTAGACCATATCCTGGAATTTTTAACTCGGAAGTATTCTCCTTTAAAATCAAGAGTATGTTGTCTTGAGTTAACTTTCTGCTCACACACATCCAAAGCCGGAGACAGAAGCTAGAATCTCATAAATATTACAATTGTGATTGTCTGAGTTTGTAATCGTGTTTTGAATTACTCAAGAGTTCGCCGGAGTTTGGATTTGGGTCCAATTGATGGCAATGGCATCATGTGTGTGCTATATGAGGGGATATGTCTATCTATCTATTATGTGACCCTTGTTGTTGTTGTGTGTGCATGTGAAGTATCTGAAGATATTTGTAACTCAATTATATATAGACGTCTGTAACCCGATTCATGTAATCGAAATTGTAACGATATCGTACGTATAGACATCTGTAGCCTACTGCGTAATCAGAACCGTAACGATATCGTAGCAACTTACGGCCAGTTTCTACATAAAAGCTAAAACTATCACTAAAGCTAAAACTATCACTGTTGTCAATAGCAAATGTCATCTTGTGTCAATGTCTTCATCCAACTGACAGCTAAATTAAAAGTCGACCAAAATAAAATGTAGGGATAAACGCAGTGAAACCTATACGATTTGGTCAAAATGACAGTGATTTTGACTTTAACAGCCCTTCAATGAGCAGTTAAAGTTAAGGACAAAACTAACAGTTAAAATTGTGAAGAAACGAATTTAACCGTTATTATTATTCCATGACGTTACTTTGGCTGTTACTTTGGTTGTTACTTTGAATGAAAAAATTGGCCGTTAGTCGTTTAGACCATTATCGTATTCACATCCATCAATTGAGCTTCAACGAAAGCGATTTTAAAGTCGTTCGATCGAAGTGTCGTTGATGTGTTTTCAGCTATGTCAATCACTATCCTGGTAGAATATAAAATAGTGTAACCGATAATAAACCGTTGATAGATCGTTTAGTTTTAAGCCAATTAAATTTTCATTATATCGAATCCTGTTCAAGGAGCATTTATGAATACCGATTTTGGGTAGGATTTCAATCGCAAAGAAAAACAAATAACATTTATAAAAGATTTTTAGAATATAGAATTTATAGAAGAAATTTAGAAGATTTATACTTAATCGTTCCTATAAAACTTCAACAGTTTTATTATTTAACTTGTTTGATTTTACTTGAATCAGGCTGTTCAACGGATCTGGCGTACAGATCTTGTTATGGGGGATCGGATGCTTGTCATCCGAATAGATTAAGTAGTTTCCTTGGGATACGACTGCCAGTCCGTTACATCCAGTACAGATACAAGTTTGAATATAAATACGTTTATTTTTTAAGGTGTTGTACAGGTTTAAATGGCGAAGTAATGACCGCATACCAAAAAATGCATTGATGGATTTTCACAAGGTTTTTTTTAGGTGGGAAATCATTCAATGACTTCTCCCGGTCCAGGCCGAAGCAGAAGGTGTCCTATGTTCCTTCTTTGCCATCGTTTCAGGGTTCTTTTTCGCAGAACCCATGGCCCCAATAGGCTTAGACCCTGCTGGGCCCCGAGGAGTTTTCTTGCGTGATCGCATCAGGAATGAAAATATCGGCAGGAGAACTAAGGTTAGCGTCCTTACTTCTCCTGTCTGTCATTTTAGCCCAAAAAATTGTCGAGCTTAAGTACCAGTGGGCAGGGCAATTTATCTTTTCAACACACGAACATGTGTCCTCGAATAAAAATAATAATATACATATTATACGAGTATTATTGGGATTCTCCACTGCCAAATTTTCAATTTTAAACCCAAACCATATTCGCAAGTGGCGCAAAATATACATATTTTTTTCAGTGTTAACGCAGTGTCGCTATCTCCCAAGAGACGAACCTCAACACAGCGGTTTACCGAGTTTCGTTCAAGTTTAGTTTCTTGTATAACTTTGTTACTATACACAGATTGCCTGCGGTCAGAATGTAATACACTCAACGTTATGAGGTAGGAAGGAAGGTTTTCAATAGTGTGATAATCGATTTGGGCTCGAAAATTATCAATTTTGTGGGTTTACCGCATTATATGGAGGGTGAAATGGGGGTGATAGGACTTACGCTTGAGTTAGACTTTTTTGTGCACAGTTTAATAGCCTAGATTGATGAAATAACAGAGTAGCCAGCCTTTCAATATTTTCATCATCATCATTTCATCCAAAGTACGTACATTGTTGGACATGATTACCACAACAAACAGTGCTGTGCTCCTCGCATCCATTGCATTTCCGCGACTTTCACTAAGTAATCCGTCCACCTTGAGGCCTTCCAACGCTGCGCAGGAAAACTAGCATTTTTATATGGAGTACCTACTTGCGTATCAAAGAACCAATCGTATGGTGAAGCTTGTCTTTTAACTACCTCTGACAAAGCGCAGGCATGCAACACCACTGAGGGTGGTGTTGCATGCCTGCGCTTGGCTGATGATAGTCTTAAGAGGCTTTAAAGCAGCTGATCTCAACACAGACATTGCATAAAATTAAAAAGAAGGAAGGGCCAGTTCAAAATAAACGGCTTTTTTAGCTACACCTCATCAGGTCTACTAATAAATAAAATTTTAAGGCTAGAGTGAATAAGCTCTTAATAAAGTAGTACATCTCACCATCAAAATGTCGTCACTGCTTACCTTTAGGAGAGATCGCATTCGAACACAGGTAACTGTATTCTATAATGTCTATGATGCTATAAATAATGCCGGGTTCACATAGCCTGACAGTTGTTGTAATCATTATTGTACTGTGCGTCCATTTGGGCAAAATAAACACGTTTTCTTTCTTTCTTTTTCTTTCTTTCTTTCTTTCAATTTGAAAAAAGAAGAATCGTATTTGAGCGTCACAACCCAGTAATTAGGTAATACCTTAGGTAAGTACCCCTTAGCAAGACTGGTGTCAGATTTCCTAGTTTTTGATTATGCAACCTGTAACAACTGTTGAACATCTACGAGTATATATGCTAGTCGGTTTAGCACACAGAGTGATCTTGTAATGTAAGGGACGGTTATACACCCACGCCCACATACCGAAGACCTCGACTATGGGCGTGGTTATTATTACTTAGTCAAGAGTTCCTGGTGAAAGTATTCTGGAGTTTCGAATTTTCGACCACGTAAAGAACACTATATTCTGAGTATCAGTACTAAGATAAAAGATGTTGCCAGAAAAACTGCTACTCTAAAGTGGGCTTGCGCTGGACATGTCAGCTGTATGTCAGATAAACTGTGGGCTAAAGGTACTACTTTACCCACAGCCTAATAGGTGACTACTTATTAGGTCCCATTAAATGCAAGACGACATCGCGACAGACCAAGGCGAAGGTAGAGAGAGATGAGCCTAACAGCTACCGGAGGAACTAGCCACTAATGGCAGACATGTGTGAAAAAGGGGCAAAGGGAGGGAAGGAAAGGGATTCTTCATCCAGCTGTGGAACATAATAAACTAACTACTATTAAAAGTTCCTAGCTAGGACTAAAACATTCATCATCATCATCATCTGCCTAGCCTTTTCCCAACTATATTGGGGTCGGCTTCCAGTCAAACCGGATTTAGCCGAGTACCAGTATTTTACGAGGAGCGGCTGCCTACCAGACCTCCACAACCCATTAACTGGGGTAACACGGTACTTCATGGCACGACTGGAGTCAGATTTACTAGCTTCTGATTATCCGTAACGACTGCCAAAGATCTACAAATGACAGCCGGGGCTTAATTACTCAGATACCCGCGAAACGAGACACAACAGTAAAACAATAACAGCGCGGTCTCATAGGACCGGTTGGGGATTCAAACGTTAACGTGCTTTCCAAGGCACGGAGGAAACTCGTTATGTTAAGATGGTCACCCATCCACAGACCAACCTAGACAAGCGTTGCCTAACCTTGAAGATCGACCTGTGCGGCTCTTATTATCTAGCCACGAGCTCCTCACTAGGACTAAAACATTCCTCCTTTCAAAATGCCTCCTCCAAATAATTCTACATCACAGCCCATTGCGTGTCTCACCGACTCCCGGTTCCTTTACAAGATTAGGACTGAAATGAGCAAGTTTCAAGTGAATTATCTTCGCAAGGTCATATTGTGGCTCTTTTTATAACTCCAAGCCACTGGGATTAAGGACTTTAGCGTGATTGATTAAATCATGATTAGGAGTGTCGGCTGAAAAGTGTAGAGGAGCTTTTTTAAAAGGAAGTAGTCTATATATATAAAAATGAAACCCGTTTTTCGTTGTCACGACATCACATGAAAACGGCTTGACCGATTTGGCAGATTTTTTTTAAAAAATGTTCCTTGAAGTTCAGTGATGGTTCTTACGGAGAGAAAAATTCAAAAAAAAAAAAAGTTAGGTAAAGTAGGGTAGGTAGGGTAGTGTAGGGTAGTGTAGGGTAGTGTAGGGTAGTGTAGGGTAGTGTGGGGTAGTGTAGGGTAGTGTAGGGTAGTGTAGGGTAGTGTAGAGTAGTGTAGGGTAGTATAGGGTAGTGTAGGGTAGTGTAGGGTAGGGTAGCGTAGGATATGTAGAGTAGTCATTTGACGGGAGCGAAGCCGCGGGTAAAAGCTAGTATTTTATAAATATAACTTTGTATGTTTACAGTGATAAACTGGTGAGGGTCGCGAGAATCCGATGGATGCGAGACGCACAAGACTGTTTACTGTGACGACGTTTGGGGGAAGCCTATGTCCAGCAGTGCACGTCTTTTGGCTGAAATAATGATTTCAAATGAAGGGATTGACTATGAGAGATTCCAAAAGTGCAAGTTTCTTTTTAGACTACATAAGCGTAATCGGCCTCCAAATGTCCACAGGCCGTCTCTATATAGAAGAGAGAAGGGGCCGCAAGCCCAGAGCAGATTGTCTTTGACTATTATATTAATATTATAAAAATCAAAATGATAGTTTTTCACAAAATACCTGTCAACTATGTCACGAAAAAATTTACCTACTCGGGATTTAACGGAAATTAGAAAATTATGCCAAGAGAACATACTCTTGGGACAAAACGATATTTCTAAGTCCGTTCAGACGCTCGAACGTGAAAAGTTTCAAACAAACAAATACGAATATTGATACTTACAAACCGTCACCTTTAAAATGTTTGTGCTTCAACTAGTACAACATTTATGTAGTCAAGCGAGTTAAGCAGATCAGAATTAGAATTTATAATAAAAAGTTTTAGAACGACTTTATTTTTAAATTTTATAATAGTTAAGCGTGACATTAAATCCCGCAGGGTATCCTAGATCCCGTGTCACAGGATCCAGCCTTTCTCGACAGTTAATTTATGATTTAGGTAATGTTATGTAAAAAATAAAACAATTTCGAATTCATTTGAAACGAAAACGATAACTAAATGTCATGTATTTTATGTTAAGCAAAAATATAGTATGTGATGACGAATATTTTAAATTTTAATTGATAAAAGGTTTTCCTTTTTACTGTAATTAAACGCAAGCATCCTTTCTGAATATAAATTTCCATCAAAATCCTTCGGATTGTGAAAAAAAGCTTGGTGCGCAATTAAAGCGGGTTTCGTGGGAGCACCCTGTTGCCTCGTAACGTAATCAGGGCAATGGGTTAACCCCCTATTAGGCACATAGCGCTTTTTTGGTTTTTAACCTCGCACAATGCACGAGTATCAGTGTCGTTACTTTTTAACTTGATAGATAATACTGGTATTTTAGTTTAGTTTATCTATGTTTAAATATAAATAAGTAACCTTTCTATTCGGGCCAAAATCATCCATATAATATAAAAAAGGAAAAACTAGATACCCGACATATCAACGCATATCTGAAACTACTGGGACTAAGAGTGTAAAATTTCGTACAAGGTTTCCATTTATGATGTAGGTAAGCACTTAGAGAATAAAAAAAAAATCTTTCTAAAGGGACGAAATAGGGGTCCAAAGTTCGTAATGAGAAATCTTTAATAATATAATAATAATAATCCTTTAACGTGAGTAGAAGGTATTCTTACTAACAACCAACATTATTTTTTTTGTTTTTCCTTCATAATAAATAATTATCACCATTCACATTTAAAACTCCTCACGACACAAACACGTAATTACAAACAAGAAGGTATCAACACACAAAACTTGAACTATTAAATCAAACCCAGCTTGAGAGCGAGTTTTATTTGAGACTATCTTTCTTCGCTCTTACTAAGAAAATAGATATAAAGTGTGAAGTTACGTGGCTCTCTAATAATTACCAGACTTATGCGATAAAGCACGCGTTGGAACACGTTGCTCAGTGTTCGATGGTTTACTTTGTTACGAGTATGAGAGAGGAAGCCATGCACTTACATTCTGACGTTTTTTCTGTGTGGAAATTATCAAAAAGCAAACGACTTCGAGCTCTAAATAAAAGTACATTCTATATAAGCGACAGTATTTAGTATCAAAACTCAAATTTATAATTTGAACCTTTTCAGGAAGAACGTCTGAAGCGACCATTCGTTGTTTTTTCCAAGCATGGGTGTTCTCTTTTATCATAAAACGGATCGATGTGAATGTTTGCTCTATTTCTCCTTAAAGAATTACTCTGGACCTAGAATTTCAAAGGGCAACTGTGGAAACATAGTCCCTCGAGCGATAATAGATATTTATAAGATAATTTTCAACAAAAAATAAGAAGTAACTTTTGTCAAACCTTTTATGTAGATTCAAATGGATACCGTGAATCGATAAGCGTGGTATGATACCTACCCTCAGCTAGGTAGGTTAACGTCCCCGACCTTGAGTGAGAAAACTGAGCGAGACAGATTTGCAAAACACTTTTAAACCCTGTAAAAATATGATCCTTTTTCGTCAAAAAAAAAACAAACTTAAAAAGAAAGATTTCTATATCTAGTCACATTCACAATTTGATATTTAATTACGAGTTCAAGTTGAAAACAGCAAAAGAAAAAACTACACAATCATTTTGAAGCACTGACTTCAATCCTATGAAAAGCTCCAAAATCCAAATTGATTTTAAACTATCGAGTTGTAATCCGATGTTCATTCGATTATTAATTTATCTGTATCGAGTCACTGATCAATGAGATATACCAATTAGGGATCGTAAATGATAATCTGCGGATTAGTTTATAATATTAATCATATAGAATTGAATCCTTTGATGTATCACATACATTGTGTGTGTAGCTGAATTGTTTGAAACATTTAAATTATTAGTGTGTTTTAGAATAGGTTTTTGACACGAATTTTAGGCTTAATTTGGGTGTAATTGTTACTGAATATAATTGAAAGGTTGATGAAAGGTTCAGTAGACCGATTTACGTAAGCCAAACCGTAACGATATCGTAGCGATTTAGTCGGTTTTTTTTTTTATAACCTTGTATGTGTCCCACTGCTGAAGCAGCTGCAAAGGCCTCCCCTTTCTCCTTCCACATCTCTCTGTCTTGGGCCATCTCTGGCCAAGTTTGTCCCGCGAACACGATTAGATCGTCACACCACCTTCGCCGCGGTCGCCCTCGACGGCGTCGACCTCCCTCAGGCATCCAGTGAGTGACAATCTTCGCCCATCTGTCCGGGTGCATTCGAGCGACATGGCCAGCCCACTCCCACTTTAACCTGGCTGTTTTTTCCCCGACATCTGCCACTCGAGTTATGGAGCGCAGCGCGGTCTTTCTGACGCGATCTATTCGCTTGACACCTATTATGCTGCGCTCCATTGCCCTTTGAAAAATCTTGAGTTTGGACTTCTGTTGTTCAGTAAGTGACCAACTTTGTGCACCGTAGGTTAGGACGGGCAGGATACACATGTCGATGAGTTTTCTTTTCAGGGTCATCGGAAGACTACCCTTCATATGCTCTTTAAAGGCACAAAAGATCTTCCAAGCATTTTGCATCCGTCTTTCGACTTCCCTGTCTTGCCTATTTTTAAAGGACACAATTTGGCCTAAGTACGTATACTCATCGACATACTGCAATACTTGCCCGTCTACCTCGAACCTACGTTTCGTGCTGTTGATCATGACCTGGGTCTTAGATCTGTTCATTGTAAGTCCAACCTCAAGACTTGCCGTGTTCAGATCCCGGAGCATTTCTTCAAGTTCTGAAGCTGATGTGGAGAACAACACAATGTCGTCAGCAAAGCGGAGGTTCGTTAGCTGGTGGCCACCAACATCAATGCCTCGTGACTGCCATGATTCAGGCAACTTGTTAAAAATCTCCTGCAGTGCGCTTGTGAACAGCTTGGGTGAGAGCGGATCGCCCTGCTTAACTCCTTTCTGTACTATGAAATTTGGACCAGAAATGTGCATCTTGATATTTGCAGAACTACTTTGATAAATGTTTTCAATGAGGTCAATATAAGTGTGTACAACGTTTTGGGACTCCAAAGCATTGATTACTGAGTGATGGTCTATGCTATCGAATGCTTTGGCATAGTCGACAAAGGCTAGATACAGTGGTTTATTGAACTCGTTGTATTTTTCAATAACTTGATTGATAGTGTGAAGGTAGTCGGTTGTAGAGAAATGGGAAATTATTTTATTCACATCGATCAATCGAGTTTGATCGACTTCTAAAGTCGTTTGATCTAAGTGTCGTTGAAGAGTATTCAACCATATCAATCATTAACATGGTAGAATACATAATAAAGTAACAGGCAATAAGCCGTTGATAGATCGTTTAGTTTTAAGGCTGCAGCTGATCGTTTAGTTTCAAAGCTCATTGCTTTAACAAAACTATGCTGTTATATTTTTTTTAAATATTTCTTGTCTTTTTTCACTAGTTCACAATAATTAAAAAATAAAAATTATATTAGGTTCTTTCTGTGGGTGTTAAATTTATGCACTTTTATAGGTACCGATGTTTTATTAACAGAATAAGCAGTCAATAACATTTACACATAATTGTATGAAGTAGGTAAATGAGAAACAAATCGTTGTGAAATAACACTCAAAAACAAAAATCTTACTAATAAACAAAATCCGATAGTAAAATTTCCAGTTCCACTAAGACTCCTCCGAAAAACAACTACTTAATTCAATCTCTCTCACCAACAAAATATTTAACATAATGACTTGCCACTTCTCACATAACGCCGTCCTTCCTTGCAAGCAACCTCGAAGATAACACCGTGCTCCAGAATTAATTAGTTAACTAAAAACTTCACTCGTTACTTAAACCGGTAAAATAAGAACAGAAGGTTGGCTCCTTTTAGTGATCAACACACACACATAATATACAAATCGACGTCTCCGGGCAATAAGTCGGTAATCGCGTAAGGAATCAGGTTTTCAATTTCCAACTTATTGTTTAGGTAATAAAGTTGGTAATCGATTAACTGATCCCTGCACTTACCGTCTTATTGCCCAAAGACGTCTTAATGTCGATCTCAAACAAATGCCTGTTGCCAGTGCACGTGCACTCGCCATACGTGAAGTGTATCTATGTGTGCGTCTGTTCTCACGAGCAGTATGGAGCCAACCTTCTGTGTTCATCTATTTTGTTTTTAACTGGAACAGTCCAAGCAGTTGGGGTAGTAAACAAGATTTAAATTTAAATGGAGGACAGTTTGGGGTAGATACTGAGTTTTATTTTGTTTTTAGTGGAAGATGACAGTTTGATAAGTTCTTGACCAATTTCACTAGAGCATTTTTCCCCCTAAAAATTAATGTAAGCTACAGAGAGGTAGCTATAGGTAACTATGAAGATTGTCAACGCAGTCTTCGTGCAGCTACCACATTGTGACGTCATTATCACTTCCTAAAGCTTTCGTACAGCAAACCATACCGCCAGCACCCATGACTTCAAAGTGAATCTTGTTCTTTTTGGAAATCGAACCCGCGACACGCAGCGCACCAGTCAATCGCACATCCACGACTGTGCCAACGATACTGTTATTTATCAACAATACATGGTGGTTAAATGGGTTTTCTTCTTTAATTCAATTTTTAATTATGATACAAAAATAACCAAAGAATAGGACCTGACATTTTTCCATAATGATATTACTCAGGCTTTGCAATTTTGTTAGGATAACATCTACCAAAATCTAACTTGTTTGCCGGCTAAAAATACGCCAGCTTTTTTGCCTTGTTTTTCATCAAATTTTCGCATATTATATTAGGTAAGCCGCTATCAGAGAAACAAATAGTTTGAGAGTACCTATACAAAAATGTCCCTTTATATATATTTATTTATTTAAACTTCATGCAACGTAATGGTACATCGGCGGGCTTAATCCCTTAGGCATTCTCTAACAGTCAACCAAGGTTGGTGAAGAGAAAGCATGGCAGGTACATAAAAAAAAAGAAATTAATATTAATCTAACGTTAACTACACCAACCTATAAATGGTAGGATTAGAAGCCGGGCTTCCACGAGCTTTTATCATGATCTATTTCGCTACCTAAAGTGAACTGCTAAAGCGAAGCAGAATGCTAGCAAAGTGAATACACGTGTGCCACATCCAGCCCGAGTCCAAGTGGTTATCAGTGACAGCCTCAAATAGTTATCAGCAAAACCGTAGGGCATTGGAGGCCAACGGCCTGCTAGACATAGGGAACTTTTTGAAAGGAAACTCACGGCTTTAGAACGTAAAGGGCAATTGGAATTGGAACGCAAAGGGCAAAGGACACAGCTGTAGTTTTAGTCTGCAAAAGTCTGACATGCCCTCTCACTCCACCGTAGAGCTGGAGTAGTCATTTGATAATCTTCCACCTCAAAAAAATTAAGATAATTGAGAGTTCTTCTTAGCGTGTCGATGGCAAACCTATACAAATAGCTTGCCTCGCCCAGTATTCGGCCACGGCAATGCCGTCCACTGATGCTGTCATTAGGTCATGACGTGAACAGGAGACAGGGCACGCAGTGCAGGATGGAAGGTGGGACATGGTTAGAGAAAGATAACCCGCAACATAATTATAATAGTTCTACTGTGTTAGACAATTATACATGCAAATCTGAATTAGTTAATTAACTAAATGTATTATGTCTATTATTCATGTAAATCTATCAGATATGACTTGTCTTTGATTACCACTCGAGCTTTAGCAAGGGGCTCTTGAATTGGGTAATGATAATTAGACTAATTATAATTAGTGGATAAAGAGTTTCAAGCTGGGCTGCGATTGTTTGATAGATATACCGATGCCCTGGAACGCAAAGGGCAACTGAAGGGACATACAACACGCCCTCTGAGAGCGGCAGAAGCTATTTATTGATTTGTTGCCAAAAAGGGCATTCAAAGCGTCATATTGGAGACATAAGTTTACTAATAGGTATTGCAAATGGCCGCATTGACTGTCCTAGCAAAAAGAAAAAGAATTTATTTGTGCTAAATATGGCGCATACCATAAAAATAAAATAAAAAACAAGAAGTGACCTTGATCCTTGCCGCACTTCCAATTCTCTTCTTCTTCGCACTCCACGTCACACTTCCAGCCGCTATGATGGCTCCTTTACTGTAACTGCAGTGCGTCTTTGGAACTCTCTCCCTCATTCTCTTCGCGACAGCCCTTCCCTTGTTTCCTTTAAGAGGAAAGTTAAAGAGCACTTCCTTTCTGAATTGACATAATATTAGTACATATTAGTATATGTATAATATTTATATATATGTATAAATATATTTATTTATTTATTAGACGTAGTTATGTAGGTTTATGTTGTACACTAGATCCTGCCCTCGAATGTGATATCTCTCTGTTACTCAAAGGTTTGCTGGGAGAAAACTCATTGTTGAGTTAAGCTCGCCTTTGTACATGAATTGTAAAAATCACTGTTCTTAAATATAGTTTTTGTGTACAATAAAGAATTAATAAAGTGACGCATATCTTTCCAAAATCGTATAGGGGTTTTGGAAAGATAAGTATGTATCGCAGCTGATTTTCAAAGCCTCGATGACGTATGTTACAAAGTACTCTGTGCATACTACATTGTGGTCGACACTAAAATAAAACGTATACTCCTTGAGATGTTGGTCGGCCAGCAACGTTTAAACTAAAATTATCCAATAAATATACTAAAGAATAAATAACAACAAACGATTGGATCATAACATCATCACACATACACATCATCACACTTACACATACATGCTCAACACTTGGTCACATAATCTTATCACGTGAGAGCAAGTTTGCACTTATTGTTTAACTTCATTTTAGTTTTAATTTCGTTGCATAAATTGTTAATGTTTGCATAAACGAGTGAAGACACTGACTCCTGTAAAACAGGTGCCACCTAGCTCAGGAACTAGGGTTTCAATTGATGTATTATCCAATTTATGCCAATAAAACATTATTATTATTGTTATTGGACTTGAAGGGGTATTTAGAAAAACAGATAATTATGTCGGCGCATATTAGATTGCCAATATCAAGAGTGACATGTCTCTGTCACTCTAGCGGAGCGTCGAGTCGATGGTAGCGGGAGCGGCCATCTTGATAGGAGCAAATCCTACGTGGCGTTTGGCATTGTCTTAATATAAATACATGTTTAATTAATTAAGTAATAAGTGATTATTATTAGGTAAGCAATATAACCTATCACATACCCACAAAACGAGACACAATAGTAAAACAATAACAGCGCGGTCTCATAGGACCGGTCGGGGATTTTCTAAAGTAAAATCGTTGAAGTTTCTGGATATAGTACGTTTAATTTAAATTAATCTAATTGGACAACCCAATAATTCTGATGAAGGCCGTCCTGAGCTTACAGATATAAAATTAAACACAATTGGTAAAAAAAATTATATACGATTGTTAAAGTTGATCAAGCTCCTTGCTTCTTTTTCTTTTCGAATCGATAGTAGACTCGTTAAATTGTTTGTGCCAAGTTATAAGTTGCAAACTCGTAGCTAATACAAACCTAATGGCATTACGAAAGCAACCAATAATAAGTGTACCATTCGCATTGACCAATTATATGAAAAATGTTTTTCGATAATGGCACAGTGTTTTTTTTTTTTTTTTTTTTTCTCTTTATTTTTTTGGGGTTTTTATCTAATCAGATATGCCAACCCCATCGTACCTTTTAACATTTCATAATCTTATTAATATAAATATACTTAATTATGCTAAAGATGAGACTCACTGGGCACAGTGTTGTAAATCAATGTTTTTAATGATTACCTAACTTCTCTTGATACTAATTGACTTATGTGTACTTTCTTTTTAACGATATTTTATTTTTGTAGCTAATCGCTAATTAGAAGACACAAAGGTCTTCTAATTATCGATTTGATAATATTATATATTTTTCTCTATTGATTTTTTTTCTATTAGTTTGTTAGCCTTCTATAAAATAAAATAAATAAATAGTTACTGTTGCCTCACGATCTTCGCCTTCTTAGAATATTTTTTCTACGAATCAAATACCTTTAGAAGAACACTGTTCAAAATAATTTCCACGTCCTTAGAACAGAAAGGACAACTAAAAGAACACAGTCACTAAAAGTTTGATATTCCTTCTCTACAGGATTTCAGTCGCCAAACCAAACCAAACTAAACTACGAGATAACCAAAGAAGATTGGCAAAACCCCATGTACTTTCAGTATCACATACAGGCTTAACGTTCAATAGAATGAATATATGGATTAGAATGCTACAATAGAGTATAACAAAACATGTAATGGTAAGACATACATTAGAGTTGGGGATATAAAATGATTTATAGACATAACCTCAAAATGAACCACCAAAAATAATACAAGGTACCTACCTAATTATGTAACTTAGAGCTTGACCAGAAGGGGCGAATTCATCGCGATTGCGCGTGCGTATCACGCGCGACCGTTGCGCCCAGAAAGAGCGTATCAACGCTGGAGCATTCAACAATTCCGTATCAAATGTAGGTGCTCAATTTCCCTGGATATGTGCACTCGCTCTGGAGTTCGCGCGTTTAACTGGACGCAACAAGGTGTCCCTAGTATCTCGACTCGCGTGTAATACGCGCGAGTTGAGGGTCTGGCGTTGTGCACGCGATTTACGCGCGTATTTTGAATTCGCGCAATACTTGTGGACGCGACGTATTTGTGCTAGAATCTTACTAGTATATTACTAGCGCGCGAATGAATTCGCGCGAAACGTTTCTAAACGAATTCGCTTCTTCTGGACAAGGTTTTAAGGCAGACCCTTAAGCGTCGTCCTATTTAGCTAACTATCATACGATTGAACGATGTGATTTCGTCGCACGATGAGATTAGTTTTATCGACGAAACCCTGTGCTCATGCGATGATTTACAAGCTTCTATTAGGACACTCTAAAGAATTTGTGTTTAATCACATCGTTCAATCGTACGATGGTTAGGGTCAGCTCACACCGAGACGCGACGCTGCGCGCACATTTTAATAGAGTGACTCAAAATATAACTTTATTTACTACGCGAAAAGCCTTTACCACGCGCCGTCGCGCTGCACCTCTTGATGCCGCGCGGCGTCTCGTAACAGGTAAAAAACAAAACCATAGTATTTATAACATTTTTTTATTATAATTGTAACAATACATTGTCAAGAAATACCGCAGGGAGATTGTTCCTTAGTGTCGATCGTAAGCTAAATACCAGACTACACTCATGACATGTGAACAACAGCCCACGATTCTGAGTCATACTTTACAATTACAACAGTAGCCGATAATGGCTTCGGTTTTCTCCTTTAAACTGGTCAAATCAAGACACGTCGGCGAAGGCGTGCTAAGCGCACATAACAGTTTATACACCGAAGATCAACTGCTAACATTGTTAAAACATTAAAAACATTCACAGAATAAATAAGAGTCCTATTTCAGTCCTGCGCAGGTTTATACACTAAACGCAAATTGTAATGTACTAAAGTAACGTGGCGGCATAAAATAAGAGTTCACACTTCATTTATAGATGCAGACAACATTACAAAAATAACACGAACGACGAATTATGTTTAGGCAGGGTCAAACAAAAATATCATGACAGTTTATATTTTTTTTGTATTTGACATACCTAAGTAACAGCTGACGCAATAAGCCTATTTTATGCGTTTTGTTTTTACAGACTTCACAAAAAGGACGAGGTACTATTGCATTATTGCGTTTTGTTTCCGTAACGGGACTGTATCCTAAAATCATGGTTTTTTAATTACTCCGGACTGATAATATTGTATTTTAGCTTGGAAAATAACTAACGATATATGACCCATAAGTTGCATATAACTAGATTTGTGTATGTTTGGATTTTGATGTGATACCCAGCTCGCCAATCTTCTTTACGATGTAGTCCGAAGAATCGCCAAACATGAGCGACAGTGGGCAGGGCACAGTGCTCACAGAACAGTGTAACGTTACGTCAAGCTCAAAGAAGCTAGACGTAAGCCACATTAATATAAAAATATAGAAAATTAGCTATAAAAGGATAAAAAAATAAAAAGGAAGGGTCGGCTTCACACGACGCAGGATGCTCGATGATAGGCAGGCAGCACAACGGCAGCTCGACGTCGGACAAGCACGCAGTAGGCAGGCAACACGACGGGCAGCCCGACGTCTAGGCAGCCAGCTCGTCGGACAAACACGTAGTACGACGGTCGGTAAGTCCACATGCAGGTACCAGGCCCGTGGAGGCTGGCTATGGCAACACACACACCGTTTAGGGTCAGTTAGAAACACTCTTGGTGGGTAGCTCCAGGATAAGAAAAACGACTTTCAGCGTTCGGTAAAACGCTCAGGTTTATTATTCAGGTTGATTTATGTTATTTCATGAACTGATCAAGATTATTATAGTTAGAAACACTCTTGGTAGGTAGCTCCAGGATAAGAAAAACGACTTTCAGCGTACACAACCAAACCAAAACTGAAAAAGGGGTGAAGGCCGTTTTTCCTTCGTTCTGACATCTCTCCTAATTTAAAATTCAAAATCTCAATTAAAAAAATAAAGAGCAGAACGAAATAAAACGGTTTACAAAGGTGGCAGTCTTCCACTGCCCTTATTATGAAAATTATAAAGTAGAACGAGCTAAAACGAGGTCTAACTACTCTATGGTATATTATGTCTATGGCATAAGAAAATAAATTTACAAAAACAGATTTCAATTCAGATGAAAATGTCAGACTATAAAAATATTCCAAGATTTTACAAATTAGCGGTATAAAATAAGTTATGAACGTTAAAACAATCGGAGTTAAATAAAAATATGCTTTTCAGATGATAAGATACAAAGAATATACAAAAATGAGTTACATGAATTGATACTAAATCAAAAGATTTGAAAGTGAGTTTTGTATAGTGTAATAAAAACGTAAGTAAGCTAAAATATGTGGTTTTGTGTAGCAGAATACCACAACAGATAGTCGATAGGGCCGAAAACTATGAAGTGGAGATCGCGTAACGGGTACGTAGAATTGGAAAGCCTCGCAGGCTTTCTTGGGATGCACAAACTTGACAAGAAAAAATGGAGAGTTTCAGAATATTAATATTGTTATTTACTGCAAACTGAACAACAATATTTATGTTCCAAAATTGTTCTCTTACAGTACAAAACAGACAATATAATTTTTCTAAGTATTCATAATGGGTTCTGAAAATCAGAACAGCCCATTTTACAAAAGTTATTATTTGAAATAATTTCGTGTAAACGAGCTTTAGAATAATTAATTAAATGGAAACCTTTTGTAGTACCTACACATAGAAAATTATTTTGAAGGGAAGAACAAATATAATTAATGCTTACCTCAATTTTACAAGCCATGTTAAATTGAGGTGATTACAATTTTTTTGTGTATTTTTTTTTATTAAGGACTTTCATCATTGTTACTGGAAAAAGAGAATTTTCATAAAGATTTGTTCAATGGTAAATTATTTAACGAATAAAAAAAATCTTTACGACCGTATTTCGATCACGGTGGCCTCTCTCAATAGAGATTAACCAAGTACGCAGGAGATTTTATAGTGCACAAGTGCGTGCACAAACACAGGTGCATTTGATATTTCTTTTCTCTCTTTGTTAATTTTTTTTCTGTGTTTTTTTCTTGTTTGTTTATATTTTGGTAATTAACGAATAACAATAATTATTATGATTTTCTCTCCCAGTGAGGACGTCTGAGTTCCTGCAGTGGAAACATTATAATGCTGACGCTATGCTAATAAATGATATTTATTTTGCAAATAGGTTTTTCCAAACTCGTTTATACGTCATTGTTTTTTGTTGTTTGTAACTAGATGAGGCCGGTGTTTCCTAACTGACTACCCTTAGAAAAAACACCGAAACAAACTGTAAATTATATAATTAAAAAAAGTCCATACAAAATGTAAATTATATGCGAACCATGCAGATTAGTGTCTGAGATGGCCTTTTGAAGAAAGAACCATGCAAAGGAGACTGAGCGAAAGTGGTCTATGAGCCAATAGCAATACTGTTATGGTACTTATGTAGGAATACCTCAACTACACCCTTGTGTAAAGGTGCATCAAAATCTGACCCGGCAGTTTTGAGAAAAATGGTACTTTAGAATACACGTATTTTACCACAGTTTGTGATATTTTTTTGTTCTAATTTTTAGTTATTCTCCTTATTTTTTTTTGTTTTTTAATCTGTATCTATTTAATGAACAAAACAACGAAGAACCAAAGTAATGAATTACAAATAAATGAGGAATCTAGAACATAAAAATGCAAAAATAAAATCCGAATAAAGTACGCAAAATGGCATTGATTTATAATTACTTTCATATTTTTTTGGATTTTGGGTATTTTTTTTATAAAAGGGAGGAAGTCTTGGGCTAGATACGAAGACACAATATCACGTCCTGCTGAATTTTTAGATTCTATTATCATAGACGAACTATAAATAAAAATATATTATGTATAAAAAAGTTGTTTCATTGCACCTTTACACAAGGGTGTAGTTGAGGTATCCCTACATAAGTACCATAACAGCGTCGCTATTGGTTCATAGACCACTTCCCATACAAATGTGCCCAGTCTCCTTTGGGTGGACCTGTCCAGTCAGTGCAAGCATTTGTCATTTTTCGCAAAGCTTAACTCAGGACTACTAAGGAGCTCAACGACTAATAATAATTATATATTATAATAATAATTATAATACAATATTGTCACCGGTTCACCTTGGCTTTCCAACGCTGCGTCTTCCGATTTGTGGTCGCTACTCTAGAACCTTCCATCCATATCGACTATGTGTTCTGTGAGCAACATCGTTCAGGAATTAAATACTCATTATTTAATTCATCGACGCCGTGGTTAGCTTAATTGGATGAATGGCAGCTTTGCTGTGTGTCGTGGTTTTGATTTTCACATGAAGCGAATATTTAAATGGCCTACATAAGAATTCGTGTCTGGGTATCTTGTGTATATCAGTTCATATGTTAGTTAAAGCACAGTATATAGTAGGAGGATTTTTTAGCGTGAAACAAATTAAAAAAATAAGT
Organism: Mythimna separata; assembly: GCA_030763345.1. Lineage (NCBI taxonomy): Eukaryota > Metazoa > Arthropoda > Insecta > Lepidoptera > Noctuidae > Mythimna > Mythimna separata. The sequence goes on from CM061191.1 coordinate 5,820,053, forward strand.
TGAAAAAAATTTGTTTTTTTTTTGTTAACTTGATTTTAGATTGCGTCATTCTTTGCGCCAATAAACTGTTTTTCTTTCTTTTGTACGTATTTCAGTGTACTTTATATCAGTTTAATTTTACGGCTGGTTTTAGTAGATAGACAAACAAATTATAAAAAAAAACCATTGATGTGATCAGGGGTAGGCAACGAATGAAATGCGTTCAAATCAAATCAGGTAGTTATGATTTGATTAGAATGAATTTCATTCGTTTTTTAATCCCGCAAAAAAAAATACCTAAAAATTACAAACTATCCCACACATTTTTCTATGAAACGGCTAAAAGTACAAGTCAGATTCGTTTCAAAATTCATCGCAGTTACCACTAATATAAAATGGCGGTCGCGGAAAGTTGACCTGGATAATTTGAAGAGCAATTAGTGTTAGCTACAATTTTGTCAACGACCAAACGTACGCGTTGAAAGTGAGCATATGGTTTTTGGGTGATTATTTATTAATTTGGGTACATTTAAGTACTCAAAAGAGAGGAACGAATGCAGATAGACGAATTCAAAAGTCATGCTTATTTCAAAAGTCATCCAATGTAGTAGGTAATGCTGCCAGCGCTCTGGGCACTTTTCCTATTTAGGTACATCGATTTGGATGATTTTTTTATGCCCAGCAAGTTCTTTTTCTACACCTTTGTACATATTGTTATTTTCAGTACACATCTATAATATTTGTTAGAAGACGTAGGAGTGACTTTTATACGAATTATTTTTTTCTACTAGTTGCCAGCGGTTCCACCCATGTGATAGTAGAAAATTATCTTAAAGGGACATACACCCAGGGTAAATAGATTCTAAGACACGCTCTACCTTTGTGAAAAATTTTATCCAAATCCGTCCAGTTCGAGCATGGAGAAGTTACAAACATACATACACTTTTACTTTTATAATAGTAGTGTAATTTATCTCAGGATCTTGAGGTTCTGAACTATTGGAAGTTATACGACGTGCCAAAGCCAACTCGCAGAGGCACCTTAGACCTTGACCGTGTACATCGATATTGAAGAAAATAAGAATTTCAAAGAAACCAATAAATAATAAAAAGAAAAAAAGAATAATTTACTGATAATAAAAAAAATATTTGATCTTACAATTCCAAGTCGATCCCAAGATCCATCTAAAGAATCTCATTCCAAAAAAGGGCATTTCATAAGTAAAGATCTATTACTACTTTCCTCTTGAATTACGTAGGTACCTATATTCATGTTTGTGTACCCAACTGTGATAGGACGATATATCACATAACATATATAATCTCAGGTAATTCTATAAACTGGAGTCACAAACATAATATTATTCTATTAATTTAAGTCGAGGATTGGTTAGGGTTACCACGTTTTGTGAGAGAAAACTATCTTAGATCCTGTCTATCATTTTTGAGTATAAATTAACGCATTAACGAATATTAGTCTGCTAATGAATGAAAAAAGGTACAAAATGCAAAATATTACCTTTTTTTTCAATATACAGAAAAAAAACTCAGATTTTACACAAATTTTATTGAAATGTATAAACCATTGTATTTTTTTATCTATGGTTATGTCTGTGGAGAACGGCAACGACGGGAACGGGTTCTGATAAGAAAACCCGTGGTTCTAGAGCAACTAAAGGAGACAGGTGTGGTTTTGGTCTTAAAAGTCTAACATCCTTAGAGCAGGAGAAGTAATTGGATGAATTTCCACCACATAAAAATGGATGTTACCACATTTTACTCACAGCAGTTTATTAATATCAAAATTCAAAGCCTACCAACGAGTTCCAAATCTCGTTTCGATTTAAACATTAAAAGTTAGATTAACAAACTTGATAATTGAATTATATGGGTTCTTCGTCGTAAAGGAAAAGTTGGGATGCAACTGATTCCTATTCCAAAGTAAGTTAATTATAAGAAACGGGGTGAAGCCCACGGGAATAATTCCAATCAAAAAGAAAATGAGTTATGTAAGAAAAGAGGTAACACATTATTGTTATATAAAAGTCTAGCAATAGTTATACCTTTTGTTTATTTGTTGGAACTAATTAAAAAATATAATAAAAACACTTTGCTAATTAAAACTTTCGATATACTTGAGGCAATAAGGTCCTACTATGCCATTAAAACTACTGAAGTTCTCAAAAAATAAGAAGCCCTTTTTGACATTTTTCATCGCGACGTAACTAGTGAAGAAATAAAAAATATTAGAATACTCGCAATATATTCCATGATATTATTGAATGCACCAAAAAACGTATGTATTAAAAAACAAATGGTTTTACTGTTTCTTTCAGTTTCGTTCCAAGTTACATTTGTGTCCATGTCCATGTACGTCTTTCGCAAATGGTAAAATGAAATTTTTATTTTTTGATAATACCAAATTTTTAAATGAAACTAATTCAATTACACTTTATCGTTCAATTTTAAAACTAAAATAAATACGAAGAAATCTTTTAAAAAACTACCTCATCCCTAAAATTTTTAGTTTATTTTCGTATCCCACATTTCCAAAACTTTTGGCTACCCTAACGTGGCCGTCAAGTTAAATACGTATTACCTCAAACATATTTAAGGTAAATTTTAACTATGTTTGCCGCCTGTCGTGTTTCGAGCCCAAATTATTAGGGTAGTTGATACAAGAGTAAAGGTGTCATTCCATAGCGATCTTCAGCTAAGCTACGTATGTGTGCTACTCTTCGCTTTGTATAAAAATGTATAGTGTATCATCCACTCAGACTGCAGTCACGTTATGCATGGCTGCGTAGCTGATAAACAAATTAACCCCGGAGCTGATGTGGTAAACCTGTTCGGGCATACCCTAGGTAAGCAGTAGACCACAGAATACGAAATTCCGTATCATGGTAAATTTCTGCGTGTGTTGAGCACAATGTAACCCTCTGTCAATAAGAACTCCATGGGCCTCTTCCTGCCCTTGTCCCGCGTTATTTGGGGTTAGCGTAACACGTTTCCTTGGTCTATTTTATCTTGTTCCCCATCATGCTCTCACTCCCTTTTCTTTAACATCACTCTTTACACATTTCTTCGGTCTTTTCTTTGGCGTCCTCTCTCCATCCATCTACATGTATACTTATGTCTGACCAGATTCAATACCTGTATGGTCGGACAATCGTCTTTTTTAAGTGGAGGTTGCGGGACTTTACACTTTATTCCGCATATTTCTATAAAAAGTTTTGACTTTCATAGTTATGGCGAGGATAATTGCCGAAGACTATCAGTAATTAATAGTTCTCTTTTTTTTGTAACGCGTCAGAACTAGCCATGCAGTTTTGATCTGAATGATCAAAACTGCATGGCTAGTTCATTCCAACATAGACATGTGTGAATGATATTGTATTTAATTAAGTACAGATGCACCTTTTGCACAAATACAGAAGTTAATTTTTGACTATAGATAGATATATAGGAAAAATACAATAACAGATTAAAATCAATGGTATAACAATGAGCGGTCTTGTCATTAAAAACGACTTTAAACAAACAAACCTCACTCCCTCTAGCGGCATCTGACCAAGCTTCTTGGTAGTGGACGGTTGACCTTACTAAGCTCAATATGTTTCGCAACTATTTCGATATAAACCTGTAGGTGTTAGCCTAAATCAAGGATTATGCGCAGAGGTCAGGGGAGGTTAAATTAGTTATAGTATTATGAGTAGAGAGACACGTGTATTTTGGCTTCACTTAGAAGTAGGAAGATATTGAAGTGCGTGGGTATATCAAAAGGCGTTTTACTGACTATGCAAAACACGATTTCCGAATACGAACTAGGGAACTTTTTATTCATTAGCAATTTTTTTAGGGGTGAAAGACTTCTTGAATTAAATATAGTTATACCAAGGGATTGACTCAAGAAAGAGATGAAAAAGTAAAAGTCATTATTTTGTCTTGATTATTTTTATTTAATTGCTATAATTCCATTCATCTGATGGTAAGTAGTGATTACTAGTGATGCAATCGTTGATGCTAAAGCGTAATAGTTTATTAAGTGCCTTTCCCGAGCCTTGAAGTTACAAGAATTTTCTAGTCTACGAAGTGATAACGAATAACAGCCATATAATATTACATTAACAGCCTTATTCGGGGTAAAAAAAACGCGCTGCAGGAACTGTTGAAAGAGTTGCCATGGACCTAGCGCACAAAGGGTAAATGAAGGAGAGTTTTAGTCCTCCTATTCCGCCCTAGAGAAAAAAGAAACAATCATAGTTGCAAAAGTTATAAGTTTCGCGCCGAAACTTAAAGGCTAAGCCTAGGTGATTGATAGACCGATACCAAAAGCGATGCAAAACTTTTATAGACTATACCAGCTTTGTGAATGAAGAATATCCATTATTATTCGCACCAAAACATTCTTCAAAGGTGAAATAAACGTGGGGCAAGGATTTATTTCTGTCCAGTCGTTTGCAAGCGTAGCATTTCGAGGTTGTCATGTACAATGGCTTGTATGCTTGTTTTTATTTCATGTGACGTTTCAAATTCAAGGGGCAATTTTCGGTGTTTTGTTGGTAGCGAATTCCTGTGTGTAACTGACCGTTAGTGTCATTAGTTACTAGCCAATTGTTTTGGTCCACTAAAATGTGTGTAGTTCTTTCGTCAAGGCGTTTTCAGGCATCAGTCTACATGGATTTCATATGATTTGACTATTACATGTTTGCTGTATGGACTATAAGACTGTGCACTAGGTTCTGACGTTTCATACTTAAGTGCTCAATGTGCTCATGTAGGTCAATGGAAAATAAAAAGATTTTGATTGGACCTCTGAGTTTATTCCGGTGTTTTTTATCAGGGTAGTCAGCTAAGAAACATCATCATCCTCATCATAATCAATCATCTAGTTAAAATGACGAGTTAAAATGATTTTTAACTTCTTTCCAAAATAAATATAATTTACGAATAAGGTATTTGTATTATTAGTACAAAAACGCCACCAGGTTAATGACATAGTGACGATTTTAGCAAGATCGCACACAGCACACGACACTCAAACACTCAAGCTCTAGTTTATAACAATAAAAAAAAAATCACCATGAAGGTTAGTCACCGGACTATCCTTCATGGGGAAACGAGGGGAGACGTCATTTCTCCGAAATTATTCACAGCCCTAATGGAGGTGTTCAAAATTCTCGCGGGAATCTGATGGATGCAAGACCTACAGGATCGATCGTTGTGACGATACTTGGGGAAGGTAGGTATTTGTCCAGAAGTAGACATCTTTTTATGGAAAATCTCATCTGCCTAGCCTTTCACAACTATATTGGGATCGTCTTCCAGTCAAGCCAGATTCAGCTGAATAGCAGTATTTTTATGAGGAGCAGCTACCTACAGGACCTCCACAACCCATTCTGAGGTAATACAGTACTTTATAGCAAGACTGGAGCCAGATTTACTGGCTTCTGACTATCCGTAACGACTGCCAAAGATCTACAAATGACAGCCGGGACCTACGGCTTAACGTTTCTCTATCACTAATAAAAAAAATCATTATTGTATGAGTAGTCTCTCAGGACCTCATGTTTAAAAGTAACACCTGCAAACACTGACCAACGAGGCAGATAAAAGCAAAGCCATGCTATTGTGCTGCGTTTTATCAACACTAACAGCAGCCCCCAATATCCAGAATGGCCATTTTGATATCTCTAGTTGCGACTTTAATGTCACCAGTCCAAACTGCGGTCGAACGCAATGCGGTTTTGCCGAGTGACACAACAACACGACAAATTTGCGGCAAAATGGAACCCTACATGTTTATCAATGTTTTATAAAAAGCGGACAATTACTGGGACACTGGGAAAATTTGTTTGAAAAGGATTTTGCCGTTTTTAACCGAGTGCTGACTACAAATGGGGGTTTGAGGAAATTATTGTTTTACTTGCAAGCTGTTACGCGTGGTATCTTTTGCTAACATCGTCATGCTTTCCTTGGGTAAATTGTTCGTTTTTTTAATCTTTCTGTGAGTATAGAGATGTAGGTATGTAGGTTCAAAAATTACAATAGGGTAATTTAGAAGACGAATCTCTAAAATACATCTCTTCCTTACATGCCTTTCCTGGTACGTTTGGTTTGTTTTATTAACTTATTTTATGTCACTGCTGGACAGAGGTTTTACGGCCACAGCCTTACCTTGTTGAGGAACACAAAACACGTTGGGGGATACGGATCGTGTCGGACAACGGATCGGAAACGTGGGCGGACACGGAGAAATACATTAAACGGTATAATTTACTTGTATACAGAACTGTATTTAATTAATTACATAATTGAATAAGTTAGTATTGTTATGTTTCAATGTGTAATCTAAAAAAAATCAAATACAAAAAGCAAAAAAATAACACCGGAAAAGAAAATGATTCTTAATTTTCCTTAAACGTAATTTTATGATTCTAACAGTGCATAAAAAATAGCAGAAAGTGGATGATCAAATAAAAAAAAAACTTTTTAAAACTGGGTCAAGTTCTAAATAATTTTCTAACATGAAAATAAACTATAAAATTTGAGTGAGGCCCGATTAAAGATACCATCAAATTAAGTTACAAATTTTATGAGGCTCAGCTTCCTTGAAATGAACTCATTTATGGATAAATATTTAAAGTAGGTACCTAAATATTTAAAGCCTGCTTCGCTCGTCAAAAAGCTTTGTATAACTACACGCCCTCCCGCTCCGCCCAAGAGTGGGAGAAGTCATTCTGATGATTCCCCTACCGGAAAAAAAAAAAAAAAAAAAAAACTAAACTGTATCATAGTGTGTTTTGAAAGTAGTGACCTATCCCTGCTTGATTCCAGTGCAAAAAATACTCATAAATCTTTCACAACATTATTATTTTTACATCTGTTTAGACGAGGCAGAAGAGAATTCAGAATTCTAATGGCTAAAACTCACGTGTTTTTTTTAAATTACCATTTGTGTTCCAGGGCAACGGTAACTCTCTCTGACAATTCCACAGCGCTAGCAGGCATTGACTCTGCTGGGCCCTGTAAATCTACAATAACTAGATTCCTAGAGTAAATGAAACAAAAAAGGATTTCTTTTTTTAATTCAATTTTTTTCTTTCTTTTTGAGGTATTTTTTTCCAAAATCATCATCATCTGCCTAGCCTTTTCCCAACTATATTGGGGTGGGCTTCCAGTCAAGCCGGATTTAGCTGAATAACAGTATTTTACGAGGAGCGGCTGCCTACCAGACCTCCACAACCCATTAACTGGGGTAACACGGTACTTCATGGCAAGACTGGAGTCAGATTTACTGGCTTCTGACTATCCGTAACGACTGCCAAAGATCTACAAATGATATTTTTTTCCAAGGTAGGAGTAAATTCTACTTAATTGATGAGGGCTACGAAAGTCCGAGAAACACAGAACTCGTCGATGCTTCGGGGCTTGGAGAAGCAGATTTCCAACAAAAACATTCTTTGGCTGAAATGATGATTGGTTAAAAGTTCTATTGATACAGTTCTTTCAGTCATGAATGTTAATACCGCGTACATCGAAGGACTGGAATAATTTCCCTGCTGCGGTCTTCCCGTCTTATTAAAATTTGGGTACCTTCAAGGCATAGATAGGTTCTTAATAAACTAGTGCGCCTCACCATCAACAATTGCATCACTGCTTACCATTAGTTGGGATCACAGTTTAGCACAAAATACTTTATATTAGCGTGTAAAATGCTTATTTATACACATGGCCACTTTTTACCAACCTAGCTGGCGTTCTGCCAAGCACACTGATCTTCTAAAGAAAAGGACATTAGCATTTCGTACGCGGCAGTAGTACCGTTTTGTTTGGAAGTTTGACTTACAGTTTTAACACTGGAATACTGCCAAGTCACCACTGGAGTCCAATTTGGACTACTTTTACTTGTTTTTATTTTGATACTGTTTGGGGACTTAGTCTTGTAGTCGGATTATGCTTCATTATGAAGATTTTTTTTTTAATTTCTAATTTAAGACTTCCAGGATAATACTAGTGACCGACAAGCAGGCCATTTCATTTGCAATTAAGTGTTCAATCTCAAAAAAGGCGGTGGAAAGGAAGCGTTACTCTTAACGTTGTTAACGCTCATACGGGTCGTTCAACGGTACAATCAGAGAATGGTATTAAAGTTCGTAGATTCATCCAAAGAACATAAACGCAATGTTTGATAAAAATACAACGCGAAGTGAGATAAAACCTGAACGCTCTTTTGGCATTCGGTGATTTTGTGAAGCGTTCGAGTAAATTCGAATGTTTCACAAAACTTGATTTATTTAATTTTAATATTATTAAACTAGTGCATGCAACCGTTGATAGTGAGACGCACTATTTTATTTTGAGCCTCTTCACTCTAGTCATGGAAACATCTCAATTATCATTTTAATCAGCCAGCTCCGGTCTTGCCGTCCAATATGACGGACACGACGGGCACGGGATGCGGTTACTGCAGGCAAATTGTTTGTATCCTTAGATATACGTGGTAAGCGCTGCGGCTAAAAACCCAATAAGAAAACCTTAATAAGACCCTTTGTCTTCTCCGGCCATGCTGATTTTCACGGATGAAAAGAATTATCCTTATAACAAGAAGTCACCAGCGACTATTGCTTAAAATTTAATTTATCTTCAATATTGTTCTGCAGTGAATTTTTACGCACAATCATTTTAAAGTTTAACCATATTATGTAATTTTAGTTCTAAATGCCCGAGCCAACTATAAATATTTTCTTATAATACTTATTTCCCAAAAGGCAATAATTTATTGTTGTATTCATACGATAAATTTTAAAATAAAATGTTATACATAAATGTAACATTAAAATAGTTTTCAGAATTTCGATTAACAGATGATAGACTATGAATAAGTTAAATGTAAACATGAAAAATGAATTATATATCTATACTAATATTATAAAGAGGTAAAATTTGTAAGTTTGTACGTTTGTAAGTTTGTATGTAGGGGGTAATCTCTGGAACTACTGGTCCGATTTAAAAAACTCTTTGAGTGTTAGATAGCACATTTATCGAGGAATGCTATAGGCTATATACCATCACGCTACGACCCACGGGAGCGGAGCAGTAACGAAAAATGCGGGTGAAACCGCAGGGGACAGCTAGTTTTTGATAAAGTTCATTCTTTCTAGGTAATATATTTTTTTAAATAATATATTCGAAAACGAAATATCATTTCTTTTTAGTTTTAAAATAAAGTCTTGAATTTTATTTAGTGTTAAATTATTCTATAAATGTAATTTTGACATTCGAATAACATCAAGTTCTAAATAGAATTACGTGAATACGAACGAGAATTTCTATTTATCAGTTTTTATTTTATTCCGCGCCACCCTAGGGAGTGAGTACGTTGGTCGGAGATGCATGGATGTGGTTGTTCTTGGGGCTAGGTCCCGTGGTCGCCCTCGCAAGTGCTGGCTGGACGTCATCAAGTCCGACATGAGAGCCAGTGGCCTTACTGGGAAGGATATTGAAGATCGGGCAAAGTGGAGTAAGCTTAGTAGGAAGGCGGATCCTGGCGATAGCCGGGATTAACGCCAGGCATAAGAAGAAGAAGTTTTTATTTTATTCCCGTTTGCAATTTATTTTATTGTACTGAGCCATATTTTAAAATTACCAGACAGAAATAGTCTTAGGTTTTACGTACATATTTTAAAATTTGAAATAATTTAAATTTGAATTATTTTAGGCGACTTTAAAGTATCATAGAAATGGTGAGACTTGTTTCACCAAGACCTTTCTATATATCACTTTTATGAAGTTTCTTACCAAAAAATATAACCTACGTTGCCCACACACATATAATCTCTTCTCTCATATAACACAAGATATTATTGAACTTTCCTATAACCCAATATCCCTCGGGGATAAGTTTTCGTCCGGCCTACAGCGTCCTCTGGTGGCAAACTTCAATATTTGGAAACAAATTCGTTTTGCGATACAGTTTGACTCTTTGATTGGTCCAACACTTTTATAGCAACTTTGGGAGCTGTTGTGGTTGGCCATGAAAAAGGCGACTAAAATATTGCATTCTGAGATAGAATTACAGTTTATTAGTACAATTAATTAACTGTGGAGGAGCTTCTGGCTAGATAGTAACAGCCGCACGGGTCGATCTTTAAGGTTAAGCAACGCTTGCCAAGGTTGGTCTATGGATGGGTGACCATCTTAACATAACGAGTTTCCTCCGTGCCTCGGAAAGCACGTTAAGCCGTAGGTCTCGGCTGTCATTTGTAGATCTTTGGCAGTCGTTACGGATAGTCAGAAGCCAGTAAATCTGACTCCAGTCTTGCCATGAAGTACCGTGTTACCTCAGTTAATGGGTTGTGGAGGTCTGGTAGGCAGCCGCTCCTCGTAAAATACTGGTATTCAGCTAGATCCGGCTTAACTGGAAGCAGACCCCAATATAGTTGGGAAAAGGCTAGGTAGATGATGGTAGATGAGTACAATTAACTAACTGTACTATTGACGGAAGAATTTGGAAGCTTTTGTCATATTTATGACAATTCTATTAAAATAGGGTAAACTAGCCATGTGTGCACCAGTGGGTACCCCACTTGTCAAACTAAGACACGCATTGAATATAAAATTACATACATCGCCGTCATTTTTATAACCAAACCAGATCGGCTCAAATAAGCATCAAAATTTAAATAATATGTGTCTTAGTTTTGCAAGTAAAGCATATTACTGGCGGTTTTATCATACTTAATTTGTTTTCTCTACAGTGACTCTCGTAAAAGACAACTGAAAAACCCATGGTTCATGGGCTTTATTCAGTAAAAGTCTGATATTCCCTGTCACTCCACCTAGAATAGGAGAAATCATTTAAATTATTAGCCTACTCAAAAAAAAAGGCTGCTGATTATGCCGTTTTTCGCGTTTGTTAATTTATTTTGGCATCTTTTTCCTGCACAAGCATATCGCCCGTGTACGAGCGAAGTCGCGTAAAATATTTCAGGTATGACTTGTCAACTATGCATGGCGCGCCCGCTTCGACTAAATTTGAAAGTCGTGTGAAATTTGGTGTTTGTATCACGATCACCGTGGACAAACCAGGTAAGACCGTTTTCACATTATCCGATCCGATATCGGGGTAAGTAAAATGTATGAAATATGTACCTGTCTTTCATATTGTCCGACCCGATATCGGATATCGGAGCACAGCATTTCATACATTTGAGACCGTTTTCACATTTTCCGATCCGATATCGGTATCGGACGCCGATACGATATCGGGGTAAGGTAAATGTTTGAGATATGTACCTGTCTTTCATATTGTCCGACACGATATCGGATATCGGAGCACAGCATTTCATACATTTTACTTACCCCGATATCGTATCGGCGTCCGATACCGATATCGGATCGGATAATGTGAAAACGGTCTTACTTAGAGCGTTTCCGCATTATCCGATCCGATATCGGTATCGGACGTCGATCCGATATCGTGGTAAGTAAAATGTATGAAATATGTGCCTATCTTTCATATTGTCCGACCCGATATCGGATATCGGAGCACGGTATTTCATACATTTTACTTACCCCGATATTGTATCGGCGTCCGACACCGATATCGGATCGGATAATGTGAAAACAGTCTTACCCCGATATCGTATCGGCGTCCGATACCGATATCGGATCGGATAATGCGGAAACGCTCTAAGTATTATGCAAACTTTTCGACCATGACTACCAGCCGGGCTCGTGGACGACGAACAATGTGTAACTCACCGTCCGGCCGTACGGTACTTGACCGGACCGAGCACAAATCTTCGACAGGACACTGTGATTCACGCACTCCTCAAAGAGATGACGCTAAGCCGATGCCCACAAGGGCCGCGAGGATAATCTGAACCGATAGTACAAAAACCCGTCAGTTTTGTTGCCACACTCCGAAAAACTCCTCAGGATGTATTGCAAAATGTTTTTTTTTGTGTCGTAACCCTCCATTGACACTTACGCTAACTCGTTTATTTCTTTTAAATTGATTTTTTTTTTTAATCTTTAAAAAGGTTTTCAACTGATTAAAACTTTTTTCCAAACTTGGAATGAATTTCAGTTTAGAAAAGAATATTTGTTTTAGATTTTTTAGTAATGACATTTTAAACTCCTAAAAGCTGAAATTGAAATCGTTACTAATGCTCCAAAGTAAAAGGGTTTTGAAAAAAGTAATGTAATTACCGAGAATCCCGACTAATATTCTTACACTTAAAGAAAGTTACATTATTCAATCTCTTATATTCTGTGAACGATGTGTCTAGACTGTCAGTTGCCACTTAAGTAAGGTGATTTTTTGGCCTAGGTTCTCCTGCCGCCCTTCGTAAAATACTGGTATTCAGCTAAATCCGGCTTGACTGGAAGCCGACCCCAATATAGTTGGGAAAAGGCTAGGTAGATGATGATGATGTTCTCCTGCCTATGACCAATGCGTATGACAAGTGAAATGTGGTTTGCTCGTAACATTTGTCGCTCACAATGAGCTTTATTCGAGGGATTAAGCGGGAACTACGTTAGATCGATGCATACGTGGCCGACTACGCCTGAGTTGTACGTAGCGTCGCGTCGCCTGGCGTGGGAGTTACCCAAAGGGATAAGAAGAGGGCTAAGAAATTAATATATCTACAAGTAAGTGGGGAACAAGCAATAAATAGCAATCTCAGTTCTAATATTTAAAAATAAGACTATTTTTCCATCTTTAATTTATTTCTTTATTCCACAGACGTTTTTAACCTTTTAACCGCCTACTGTGGATAAAACCGACAAACGCTCACGCGTTTTTAGCGCCAAGGTCGCATATAAATCCTTGGTCTCGTCAGCTCTTCTGTCACCCATTGGGATTGAAAAGCTAAACGAGATGGAGTACCCAGTCACAAAAATACAACCCTGTCGAATAGCACACGAAAACTCTCGTCAGACCAATCCAACGCAAGCGGTTCTTCTTCTTCTTCTTCTTCCTGCCCTTATCCCGTGTTACTTGGGGTCGGCGCAACATGTTTTTTTTCTCCTGTGACCCGTCATAACATCACTAGCTCCCTTTTCTTCCAACGCAAGCGGTTATGAGGACGAAAAACTTGTCACACATACTCTGCACCAAATTCTTTCACACCCCTATATTTTCCGCATCCAAAACTAAAAACATTTCTCCATCGATTTCGTAAAGTAAAGAACTGTAGCGATACAAAGTTTGTGAAGTATTATCGAGCAAATATGTTCAGGGTTGAAAGCTGATACTTCGCGTGAAAAATGAGTTCTCGATCGAGTTGAAACCGATGTGTGTAGATTGAAGTTGAGAGTTTTCAGTATATTTTTAATAGCTTTTGACACAGTCAGTCGTTTGTAATTGACAGGGCCCATTAGGGTCGATTTCTGCCAAAGCTGCGGGATCGTTTTTAAGAATTACTATGGCCTTGAAATGCGAAAGGTTACTAAAGGACTTCGGATGTATTTTTGTCAGAAAAAGTGATATTCCCTCTCGATTCACCCTTATATACAATCGGCCTTGTAGTATTCTCACTGCTAGTACTCAGGCCTTTGCTCTCGGAGAGGGAATGGGCCGTCATCAACCAGGCAGGCCCAGTGTGGGTTGGTAGATGTTGCCACCCTTAGTGGGAGAAGTAATTTGATGATTTCGAAACTTCAGGAAAAAAGTCAGAATACTTTGATCAGTCAAATCTTTTAAGCTTAGTTTACTTAAACTTTCTTCGTGTATTAGAATTGAGGATTCAATTCTGAGAACTTGTCAAGATATATTGTTTTTTTGCGTGTTTGCGTCAAAAGTGAAAATTTGTCAAACTTTAGTATTACTAATAAGTGTTTTAAATCTTAGCTTTACGAATAGCGGAGTTTAAGTTATTGCTGACTGTATTGTCATTGAGATTTTACACTGAAAACTATCTGAAGCAGTGCCTGATTGTTCATATTTATAGCTTTTAAAGGTTTTGGACAAGTTGGAAGGCCTTTCAAAATGTAGGCCGATGACCTATAAGTGAGGGTCGCAGAAATCAGATAGGTAAGATGTGAGACACATAGCACCGGTTGTTGTGGCGTCTCTAGGGAAAGGCATATGTCCGGTATTGGACGTCTTTGGGCTGATTCGAAAATGATTAATAATTAAACACACAAGACCGGTCGTTGTGGTGACGCTTGGGGGAGGCCTATGTCCAGCATTGGACGTCTTTCCGTTGAAATTATGATACTGATGCGATGAATATTAAACAATGAATTGATGGTCTTTTTGTGATTACTGTTGTTGTTTCACTTTTTTCTTTTTATACTGCCAAATCGCAATAAATCTCATAAAAAAAATGTTTTGTTATAGTTATTATTAAAAGTGAGACGTAAATGTGTACACGTATTTTTTAAATGCTCCAAGTATAAAATAATTTCAGAAACTTAAGTACTTTTTGTCTCACGTAAATACCCCATAAATAAGTTGGACAGGAATAAGCATAAAATTTAATTATTCAAGCAGTTACAAACAAAAACAAGAAATAAAACTAATTCTCTTTTTCTTAGTTTTAATAATAAATATCACAACAAGACCACAATCAAGATAAAAACTCCGAGACAAAGTGTAACAATGTAGATATCTTTTAAAACAACAGTAGGCAAAGGAATTTGAAAGTTAAATATGTATTCATAGGGAACAATTCCGCTTAATCCAACTAGGCGCGTAATTAAATTGTTCCTGAAGAATAATCTCATTCCTCATATGATGTTTTTGTTCAGCATCCATTAGGATGGTTTGGGGAACCATTTCGGTTGCTGAAAAGGTGCATAACTTAATCTATCACATACCCGCGAAACTAGACACAATAGTAAAACAATAACAGCGCGGTCTCATAGGACCGGTTGGGGATTCAAACATTAATACTAGTTAAAACTGGAGCAGCGCGATTGAGAATATTTATTAATCAGAATAGACCCCAACCCATATAGTTTTAAGCCAACCACAAAACAAAATACATCATTTATTTAAATTAAACACTATAAATTATTCAGTAGCTCTTGGTTTTCTAGAACTAAGGGTTTTCTTTAAGAAATTTCCAGTGATTGACATAAACTAGTGTTTGACTGCCATCCCATCTAGTGGAAAGCAGTGATGCAATTGATGGTAAAGCCTACTAGTCGGACAGGAAGACCGTAGCAGCAAAACATAGCAGAAAAAAATTGCCAGTCAAATTGTTCCAGTTCTTCGATGGACGTGGTATAAACGACTGTTAAAATGTTACAGCACATACTTACTATCAAATTAATACTAAAATTTTATAAAAGCTTACTTTTATCACTACCAAAATTGTTAACAAACCAATGAACCTCAGTCTTTCTTTCCATAAAGCCCAGTTCTGGCTACAACACATCATCAATCGAGCTACTACCTCGTAACACCTATCCCTAAAACTGGGCAGTTCCACGAATCCGGGCTGTATGATTTATAGATCGATTACCGTAGCTTTTACCGTGACTAACACTACGAAAAATGGCACCGAAAACCAACTATCAAGTATATAAATTTGTAACAAGTAAGAGTTCGAAAAATTGTATCAAAAATATTTCTTCATTAGTGTACAGGGCACAGATGAGAGGGGGAGAAAGACAGAAAGAGAGGGAGGAGAAGAAAAAGTTTACACCCAAGTCTTTTTAGTAAAATAAATCTAATTTCATTTATATTTAATCTATACTTATAATTAATCTGTAGAAGTGAAAATTCTGTACATTGAAAATATCAAAAAAATATGGCTGTTACTAGACCGACACCGAACCCAAAAATGTGATTAAAAATTTTTTTGTCTCTCTGTCTGTCTGTCTGTTTGTTCAGGCATCACGCAAAAACTACCGATTCGATTACGATGAAACTTGGTATAATTATTCTTCAGTGTCCTGGGCACCACACTGGGTACTTTTTATCCCGGAAAAGTCAGGTCAATCTATCAGAATAAATGATGCTATTACTTGAAGTTCACACGGGCGAAGCCGTGGGCAGAAGCTAGTGTAAAATAAATACATTTAATAATTAATGACATATTTGTTTGGTTAGTCCATTCAACAATCAAACGTTGTAGTCATATGAGCATCATAGGCTTTAGAGGATAGCATGACGCCATATGCAAATAATAACAAATCAATATTATTTAAAAAATATTTCATAATTATTTTATTTTCCATTTTCTTTTTGGCAATTATTTTGTGTTGCACGAAGATTAAAGGAATAAATAATTTCGGTACGCCGCATATAAGTACTCAAACTGCCAGACATATATGTTGAAAATCATTGAGCTGCGTGGACTTATGCCTTCTCTTTTGAAGAGAAAATGTGCCATTTTGTGTATATTTTATATTTTTAATAAATACTTACGTAATTTGCGTACATACCTTGTATAACCATGAGTGAAAATGACCTATAAATCGTCATGTAATGCAATGAGGAAAGAGGTTGTACTTCCAAACCTCTATCCAATATTGGCAAGAGCCATATTAACGTTTGAATCCCCAACCGGTCCTATGAGACCGCGCTGTTATTGTTTTACTATTGTGTCTCGTTTCGCGGGTATCTGAGTAACTACTTATTATGTTTTCACCGCATCCCTCTAAGGTACGTAAGCATGTAGTTAGTTGCTGATGAGTGAATAGGTGACTTCTAGGCAAGCGTGCTCAATCGTCCGAAAAACCTCATACATTGATGAAAGTTTTTCAGTTGGAATGATGATGATCATTCCAACTGAAAAACGTCCACTATTGGACATAAGCATCCCCGGCTTATGTCCAACAATGGCCGTTTAACAACGTTTTTAAGCGCCGCCACAATGACCGGTCCTGTGCGTCTTGCATCTATCGGATCGGCCAGTAATAAACAGACCTATCAACACAACACGAACACCATTATCACCATCATCATCATTTCCGCTGAAAGACGTCCACGGCTGGACATAGGCCTCCTCCAAGCGTCGCCACAGCTACCGGTGCTGTGCGCCTCGCTTCCATCAAATTCCCGCGACCCTCACCAAGTCATCGGTCCACCTTTTTGGAGGAATTCCAGCGCAGTGTCTTCCGATATTTGGTAGCCACTCCAGAACCGTTCGTCCCCTTATATAGCTATAAGTAAAATATTTCTTAGCAAATTTAGAAATTGTTTTGTTCTGAGTGGTTCTTCTGTTCCTGAAGTATTTAGTGGCAACATATCGGGTTTGAAACTCGTGGTAGATTGAGCGTGGCTAACGATTGATGCTGCACTGCAACATGGAGTTGAAAGCTGGCTATCTACAGTTCAATCAACGCCACCAATACCTGCTAATGTTCGGACAAGAGTGTACAAAGAACTTGTCGTTTCATTTGTAGATAAATCAGATTTATACATCATCATCATTCATTTTCATTTCATTATCGGCCTTATAATGTTCCCACTGCTAGGACTCAGGCTTCATCTCTAGGAAAGGGAATGGGCCATAATCCACCGCGCGGGCCCAATGCGGATTGGCAGATGACACATGTCTTCGAATTTTTGGTTCTAGGACATCATCAACATCATCAGAATTCTAACCGAAAGACAATTACGTTTTACATTCATCGCATTCCCACAACCTTCGCCAGATCCTAGAAAGCGACCCTGGTCCGACTTCCTGGTGGCTTTCCGGCACTGCGTTTTCCGGTATGTGGTCGCCACTCCAGATACTTTCATCTCCAGTGATCATCTGTTCTGCGTTCCATGTGAATTTGTGAGTATGATTTAGACTAAATTTAATAGCAAACCAAAATTGGGGGTATTTAGGCTGTGCTAGAAAAAATTTGTTTCAAAAATATTGCTAGACAAATGCTGTCCGGTGCTGATCTTCTTAAACAGTGAAGGAAAACATTTTGAGGAAATCAGCATGTCCTAGAACTAAAAATTTGAAAACATGTGATATTCACCAATCCACAGCGGTACCACGTGGTGGACTAAGGTTTGTTTCCTCTTCTTGAGATAGGCTGATTATACTTTGTTATTTTATGCTTTTTTTTCGGTTGGGGAATCATCAGAATGACTTCTCCCACTCTTGGGCGGAGCGGGAGGGCGTGTCAGACTCTTACTGCTGCAGCCTCCTTCGCTATCATCACTGCTTCGCAGAAGGAGGCGATCGCCCGTGACCCCTCTTTGTTATTTTATGCTGATCTTCCACAAACGGTTTCAAACTAGGTGTACCAATATAAATAATAGTACACCAAATTTTAGTCAGTTACATTAATGTCCAGTGATGTAACAGGGGCTCAGAATGATATACATAAATTCAATGACTCAGCATAACTCCGGTCTTTGTGTCCAATAGTATTACGACCAGAAAATCAACGAACCGTTAGTGTATTTCAACCATCCTTCAAACTGTACTACCTACGTAAAGCTAGGTAGATTGAATGTTAGTAAAATGAAGGATGGAATTGGCAGAACTAACTCAAAACCATCAAATTCTCAGAATGCGTTCACAAAATCAAAGCATAAGCCTTTTACCAACTATGCTTTGGTTGAGCCATAGTCTAGCTGAATGCAGAGAGAATACCTATACCATACCAGACATTACAGAAGCTTCTGCTAGCGGCTTTAGCGGTGTAAAAGCGGAAAATACAAGGTGGAATTTTCAATCTGCAAAAACATTTCAGGAGACAACGAGGAGGGAGGATTTTAGTGATTCTTGACATAAACCAACAATAATGGCTAGGTATTTTTTAGACTTTTATTCCTATTTAAAGAAGTCGAGCTCGTGGTTAGATAATAACAGCCGCATGGGTCGATCTTCAAGGTTAAGCTACGCTTGCCAAGGTTGGTCTGTGGATGGGTGACCATCTTAACATACCGAGTTTCCTCCGTGCTTCGGAAGCATGTTAAGCCGCAGGTATCGGCTGTAATTTGCAGATCCTTGGCAGTCGTTACGGATAGTCAGAAGCCAGTAAATCTGACTCCAGTCTTGCCATGAAGTACCGTGTTACCCCAGTTAATGGGTTGTGGAGGTCTGGTAGGCAGCCGCTCCTCGTAAAATACTAGTATTCAGCTAAATCTGACTTGACTGGAAGCCGACCCTAATATTGTTGGGAAAAGGCTAGGCAGATGATATTCCTATTTAAATAAATCAGTAAAAGCGTTTCGTAGAGTGAGTACCTCTTTATGATATTAGTGTAGATAGTACACATAGTATTGATCTACTCTGTGTTTGAGCCCCACAACTAGATTGCTTCCCCTGAAATACAATAGAAAATATTCTAAGTACACTAGAAAATTTCTATTTCAAACTATGGATCTTGCATTCCAAGAAATTCATGTAATGATAAGTAATTTTGTATGAAATTGCATGCAAACCGCAAATACTCGTACATAGTAGAAACATCTGGGACTCGTAACATTTGTATGTAAAATAAAAGAAAATCTTCATAACAATGCAGTGATGTAAGAAAGAGCAGTGATTGCCCAGCGGTAATGGAACCGATTTATAAGTTGTAGGTCATGGGTTCCAACCAGCTACGTGTATTTTTTTAGTTAGCCTTTTCTCTACTAGTCCTGGGTACAAGCCTTCCTGCACTCCTTCTATCTTTTACTCTCCCAAGTTTTTTCCTTCCAATTCTACTGAAATTAGTCTATTTCGTCCCGCCATCTCCTTCGTGGTCTGTTACAACCTCGTCTTGCTGTCTCAGATGCGTTAATTTGTGTTATTAATTAAGCAATGATGTGGCCGACGATGGAACACGCTTGCCTAGATATAACTTATTCACTCTTGACTTAAAGACCCCTAAGTTAAGTTAGTATAGTGTCAACATTATGACGCAATCACACTACTCGTCTGTTGAATTATGGCAAAAACACCATTGGCGATGTTAACAAAGACATGACAAAGAAGACTTCCTCATATATTCCGAAGAAAATAATTTGACGGCATTAAAATTAAACCACATTTCTTCTCGACAATAACATGACTTTCTTTGTTCCGAAAAACTTTGTGTAGGCGTATGAGCGTCACAGTGGAACTAACAGACGTGAATACGTAGACATGAGGACAAACGTCAAACAAATACCGTTCTTTTTGATCTTCGTTGTCAGGTATAACAAAGAAAGGAATTCCTTGCGGACTTATGAATTCTGGCTGTTATTTTTAGATCTTTGGCTGTCTCTAAGGGAAGTCGGAAGACTAAGGGTCACCGTATATGGGCCACATAACACAGCCACAAACGTTACTAGTATTAAGCGAAATATCATATTGGACTCTGACGAAAAAGATTTAAATGCGCGAGTGGCGTGTAACGGCGTTTTGAATCGCGTTTAGTGGTCAGTGCGGGTCATAAGAATCGAGCAGAGGCGATTTATATGGTGTGGCAACCACCGTTGTTAACCGTGTACTACTAATGTATGAAAACTCTAGGGAATTTGCTGACAAAGGCGTTTTTTGGTGGTGTCCAGTGCCCTGTATGTGGCGACCCTTAAAGTCTGACAATTAGTCTTGGTTAGAAATGTCATTACATCCTGATAATACTTGTGGGGACTTAAAAACCGCACATCGAATTAGATTAGAAGCCGACCACAAGGTAGTTGGGAAACCCGAGTCGTCGACGGCGTGTAGTGTTCTAAGCATGCCTCAAGGAGATGTCAGCAAACCAGTAGAGGCCCAGCAGAGTTGAATCCTACTGGGGCCATGTGTTTGCTTCTGAAGAGAAAACTCAGGTTCCTGGAATAAAAGGCAAAGAAGGAACAAAGGAGTGGGGCAGTAAAAGTCTGGTTCGCCGTTTTACCAATTTGTCTAAAGGCGAGGATTGTTTAAAATTGCTTGCATTGCTTGTTGATTCATCTGACGCAATCCAACGCAATATTTGATGAAAAGGCATCGCGAAAAAAGAAAGATAACGCCTGAAAACTTTGTTGGCATTCGGCGATTCCACCATTTACCCGAATATTTCGCAAAACTTGTTCCAAGAAAATATGTGTTTTTTTTCAGAATCTCGATTGAATGTCGATATATATTTTTATTTTTCCGATTTTATAGTCAACATTATGAATGGTTTTGCGAGTACGCGAGGTAAGTATTTACTAGATTCGTTTTTAGAGTAATTTATGTTTTAACTTCAATCGAAACTTAAATAATATCCACAACATATCTATTTCCAAAAAAATTGAAAAAAAATGTGTAATAACGCCATAATGACGTAAAAAAGGCCGCTCTAAACTCAACAATAAGATTTCTCCTAGTAAACCTCTGACTGATAGAGAGAGAGAAAGAGATTACATTCGAACCAGTCAAATCATATTTTGTTCAAAGAAACCTCAAGTAGTTACATTATAACCTTGTTAATAGGTTAGAAATAATCGAATCGCTTCTGCCAGAAAAAAATGGTGTAAGACTTTTTCTAATTAAAACGCACCTGTGTTCCTACATTTGAACTTTACTTTCAATAGTCTCATTGTACTTTATTTCCTACCCCAGTTTAATACTACTTTAAATCAGTTAATTAACAAATGAATCCATCCCTTAATAATTTCTCCATTTCCGTCGCAAATTACGCTATACAAACTCTAAACTGAAAATAAATTAGAAATCTGTCAAGCGAATCGTCTTATCATTTTCTATTACGGTTTTTAATACCAGTACCCCAATATTTCTCAGCAAAGGGGAATTTTGGCGTGATAAATTATATACTAGAGCGGCAAAGGGTGAGAGGTCTCATATATTTTGTAGAGCCATTATTCTAAGCTAAATTCGCTGAGTTGTGAAAAAGAATAAAAATATATATAAGATTTTTGAAGTGGATCGCATGTTGGAGAAGTTGTATTTTGTAGTACATGCTGGGTTTTATGTGTTTTCATTTTGTAAATATTGTGTCGTGATGGATTTTTTCTCGAGTTTCTGGTTTAGTTTTTAAAATAAGTAAAAAAAAAAGAAAGATAGTGTAGGAACTTTTTTTTTAATGGTTTTCTTTAAATTAATGTGAGATAGCCTGTGATACAAAGGGTGAAACATTGGTGGGTTTTAGTCAGTATAATTCTGACACTAAAATCGATATACGATAATGCCAGAAGGACAGATAACGTTCCGTTACTTTTTTATTACTGTAATCATATAAAAAGCATTCTCAGATAAAGTTATTTTAGTTAACGAGATAAAATTAACATTCAGTTAGCAATTTATTGAAACAGTTTTCGTATACCAATAAGAAATATAACGTTAATGTCTAAACGTCTGGTAGGCATTATTAGATTAGCACGTGGATTACTACGTTTAATACTTTTTTAATGAAATTTGTGATCTAGTTCTTACTACAAAGTGTTTGTCTGGAAGATATTGCGGTCTGATCTGATAAAACCGTTGTACCAAATTATTCTAATTTTATTTATCAGATTTTTACTTTCGTTAGTAGTACTATTCTATGCTCAAAAATAAACCCTTTTATCAGTTGCCATTTATGATTATTTATGATTTCAAAATTAATATTGAATGTTTGAAAATTAAAATATTATTTAAAAAAAACTTTGAAACGTATTTGAATAGTTTTTCACCCGCGTCTTTAGTGCAATATTGCGGTAATATCGTGTGGGAATGTATAAATGAATATAATGGTAGATTCTTATACAT
The DNA here is from genome assembly GCA_030763345.1 of Mythimna separata. Taxonomy (NCBI): domain Eukaryota; kingdom Metazoa; phylum Arthropoda; class Insecta; order Lepidoptera; family Noctuidae; genus Mythimna; species Mythimna separata. The sequence continues at coordinate 5,842,645 of CM061191.1, forward strand.
TACCGAAACACTAATATTATAGAGGCATCTAGTTTTAAGGATTTTTTGTAATTTCTTTAGCTTGTAATTTTGTTTTGTCCACAGTAAAATAAAATAAAAAATAGGTTGTATACAACGTGTAACATAATAAGCGCACATCCTCTTGGGGGGTCATTGTACTCTTCATTATGAACAACTTTTACTATGGGACCAAACCTGAAATCGAGAAAAAAATTTCAGGTGTCCCATACATTTTGACAAAATAAGCGAACATAAATGTATTTAACAGCTGATTATTTTTTCTCAATTCAATTAATACACCGGTAAACCATGTCTAAAAATAAGATATATTTTATCCTGGGACTATGTTTTCTTGGGACGATTTTTGACGCATTTGAAGCCACTAGATGTAATGTCAAAAAATATGTTTTTAACAAAAGCAAAATTTCCTTTCAATGAAAGGAAATTACAGTTGTTCCACTTCAAGCATTAGCTATTGCTCTAACAATCTTATATTTTTTCTATTCAGCGAAAAAAAATATAAAACAAAGCCTTTTGTGTATAATTGATGGATTAGCCTAGTCACTGGTATTTTGTTTCCTCCCGCTGAATTTTAGTTTCCGCGAATTCGAATACAACTGGTCAGTTTTTTAGGTTTTTTATTTGTAATTCGTTAGTGTCAGAAATGTGCTAGCAAAATAATTTCGAGAGGGAAATATGCCACTACGTTGGTACAGTTTTGACAGATTTTTTATTAGAAAAGTTAGAAAAACATTATGAGGACTGGTTTTTGATAATTGTATTAGAACTTACATCTGGTAACGAGTCTTTGATTATTTTGCGTGAAGATTTAGAAGAGACTTGTGTTAATTTTAGTAGTTGAGAAAAGCCGACATCAGTCTCGCCAGTGAATAGCGTGGGTAAGATAGATTTTCGGATTTTTAGTTACCGACACAGCATGAAGCATTAGTAAACTTAAGTGGCAATGAACTCGAGTGGCCAAAACGTTCTGGAGTGGCGACCGCGTACCGTAAAATGCAGCGTTGGAAGGCCTCCTACAAAGTAGACCGATGGCTTAGTAAGGGTTCCGGGAATCCAATGGATGCATGACGCACAGGACCGTTCATTGTGGCGACACTTGTGGGAGACCTATGCCCAACTGTGGACGTCTTTTGGCTGAAATAATGATGATGGATTTTCAGTAACTGTACCGGCTTACGGAAGTTAGATGGACAGTCACTCCATATAAAATACAGGTATCTAGCTTTATCTAGTTTGGCTGGAACTTAGTTTGTTCAAAAAAGTTAGACTAATTTACTAAATATTCTCAGTGGATGGTAGACCAAAGCGTCGTGTATGCAAATAAGACTCCAACTAACTCTTGCAACTGATATTTGCATAATCACCGGATGAAATGTAAATATTCGTTCGTCGTTTTCCCTTACTTTTCATATTTAAAAATCATTTTTTATTTATTTCGTATTTTTTTAATCGACTGTTCTTTACCAGTGGCTCGGGAGTTCAATGAAATTAAAATGTGTATCAGATGATATGTGGAAAAAATGATTTTATTTCTGATTTTTTAAATGTCCCTTTGATTATTTTTGCATAAGTATTGACGACATTTAATGTTAAAGTGCGTTCACAAAATATTACGTACAATTATTTAGTTACAATTTACTGTGGAAAATTGGTTGCAAATATTTTTTCATACATTGCGTTCGATCTCCGTGGGAGCTCGAAAAATATATTTTTCGAAAAATGTGTTGTTTATTTCATTTAGTAACAGTGTTTTTTTTTAATCTTCACAAAAAAGGGCACACTATTTGACGTCTTAATTAGTTTTGTTATAGTGTTGTTAATATTTTAACTTGACTAATAAGTTGGACGTTTTATATAAATAAACAAGATAAACTTTAATTTATATTGTTCGCTAATGGTCTGTAATGGTCTGTAATGTAATATTAGCAGCATAATCAGTCTTATATTGCTGCCACTGCTTGGTCACAGGCATTTCTTTGAATTTTTGGTTTTAGTACGTGCTGATTTCCTCTCGTTGTTATTCCTTCACCATTTTGAACGTACTGATGATGAAATATAATCATTACACAAAGCAAAGGAGCAGGGTTCGAACATGTGACGTAAGTCGTAAGCAAATATTTATTCCAGGCAAGAACTGAACCCATGACACGCAGCGCAGCAGCCGATTGCTCAACCAATGCGCTAATCGTGCGGTTAAATCAAACAGTTAATTATAATAATCAGAGCACGTTTACTAAATAATATTATGTAAGCTGTGGTTATCTGTATTTGAGTGTACATCACATAATAATATGTGGTGTACCAAATTTGTATTTGATTGAAAATTTTATGTTACTAAACTAAACACTGTATTGAACTAAATTAATTGATTTATTTTATTTATTTAGTCTGTCCACAATTATCAGTCATTATTAAAGTATTATTAATTTTATTTATTAAAGTAATACTTTTATTACATCGTCTCAAACTTTTTCGTCTGTGTGTTGCATGTCGCGTGACGGTGACGTCAGAGCAGCCGAGGCCAATATGGCGGCGCCTATAGTTCGCATCAGCTGACCGTGTAGTTATAGACTATTTCTCATTTGTGCCAGTGTTCCAAGCTATTTTGTTTGTTTTGTCCGTGTTAAATATGTATAACTTTAATGGAATATTATTCCGAAAATTTTTAAGTTATCTACACTAATATAATAAAGAGGTAAAGTTGGTTTTTTGTTTGAACGAGTATGAGGTAATCTGTAGAAGTACTGGTCCGATTGCTAAAATTTTTTCACCAATAGATAGCTGTATTCCTGAGTGATATAGGCTATATTTTATATACGTTCGCCCACGTAGCTGCGGGCCAAAGCTAGTATGTCTATAATGTGAGAAAAAGTTTCACTTTTAACGTGGTTTCATGAAAACCATGAAATCTTTTTTTTAAGTATTATTAATTTTATTTATCAATTTTATTATAGGTGTCAACAAATAAATATTGATTTATCCCTTTCCCTTTCTAATGCAAACGGTCCATATATTGACATTCAACATCTCTTGTATTCAAATAGAATGTTGGAATGCCTGGTATGTGCTCACTGGTGCACACACATCAATCCGCTTTTTGTTTTTTTTTTGCGATCTAAATAAAATAAAACATTTAGTTGACAGCCAAAAATGAAAATCTACGCGCCATATATTCATTAATATTTCACTTCAGATAATAATTTGTGACACTGTTTTGATACATTAGGTTTTTTTATTTAGTAGTGAATGTGTGTTGGAAAACATCGTTATATACATGTAGTAATTTTTTTTTGTATTGATATAAACTAGTGCTTGACTATGATCCCACCTGAAAGTAAGCAGTGATATAGTCGTCGATGGTGACGTACACCAGTTTGTTAAGAGCCCTATTCACTATAGGCTTAAAGACATCTAAAACTGAGCAGGTCCTTTGATATACGCGGCATTAACGACGAGGCGTCAAAATTTAAATTGTTGACTTAACAACGTAAGGGTCGCCATACGTCGATTTGAATCGGGTATTTCTTATTGCTGTTCCACGGGTCTATAATGGCCTCATCTTCGATTAAGATTATGCGAGGGTAAATCAGCATTTAACTTCTCCAGCTCTGGGTGGATAGAGTTATTTTTTTTTAACTAATACCCAGCTGTGTTCTAGGAGCTCGTGGCGCTCGTGGAGGTTCGGAGGAGCTCGTGGCTAAATAATAACAGCCGCACAGGTCGATCTTCAAGGTTAAGCAACGCTTGCCTAGGTTGGACTGTGGATGGGTGACCATCTTAACATAACGAGTTTCCTCCGTGCCTCGGAAAGCACGTTAAGCCGTGGGTCCCGGCTGTCATTTGTAGATCTTTGGCAGTCGTTACGGATAGTCAGAAGCTAGTAAATCTGACACCAGTCTTGCTATGAAGTACCGTGTTACCCCAGTTAATGGGTTGTGGAGGTCTGGTAGGCAGCCGCTCCTCGTAAAATACTGGTATTCAGCTAAATCCGGCTTGACTGGAAGCCGACCCCAATATACTTGGGAAAAGGCTAAGCAGATGATGATAAAAGTCACTCCTACGTCTTCTAATAAATATTATAGATGTGTACTGAAAATAACAATATGTACAAAGGTGTAGAAAAAACTGCCTAGCCTTTTCCCAACTATATTGGGAAAAGGCTAGGCAGATGATGACCCAGCTGTGTTCTTTTATTAGATGTCAGCTAAACCTCAGGGCCTCGGGTTCCGAAAGGGAACCCGGTGTCCTAGAACGCAAAGTAAAGAAACAACAGAGGTGTGGTTTAGTCAGTAAACTCTGACATGCTCTCCCGCTCTAACCGAGAGTGTCATTGTAAGATTTACTACCTTAAAAAGAACTGTTTTTTTAGTTGTTTGTTGTTTTCTATTTATCCTGGGATATTATCTAGAGAGAGAGTGTCAAATTTATACTGCCTAAGCTAATGTGTGTTCTTTCTAACCTAACAACCTGACATTTCAATATCTTTACAGATCTTCGAAGTAACATTAAGCACTTTATCAACTCTCATTTCTATTTCTAACAACACACCCTGTTAACTTAAACAGTGTCATCTCTTTGGCGTGCAGATAAACTATAAAGTGTGTGTTTTTCCCTGGTATACTATCAAGAGAGAGTCGGATTAACGTAAAGTATGTCAACATCTTACATTTTCGTTATCTGTCATTTTTGCTGAACTGGACCTATTTGCGCAGCCAGTGCTAGTTTCATTTTTTTTATATACTATTTTATATTTTTGTTGTTTAGAGGAGCTCGTGGCTAAATAATAACAGCCGCACAGGTCGATCTTCAAGGTTAAGCAACGCTTGCCTAGGTTGGTCTGTGGATGGGTGACCATCTTAACATAACGAGTTTCCTCCGTAGCTCGGAAAGCACGTTAAGCCGTTGGTCCCGGCTGTCATTTGTAGATCTTTGGCAGTCGTTACGGATAGTCAGAAGCCAGTAAATCTGACTCCAGTCTTGCCATGAAGTATCGTGTTACCCCAGTTAATGGGTTGTGGAGGTCTGGTAGGCAGCCGCTCCTCGTAAAATACTGGTATTCAGCTAAATCCGGCTTGACTGGAAGCCGACCCCAATATAGTTGGGAAAAGGCTAGGCAGATGATGACCCAGCTGTGTTCTTTTATTAGATGTCAGCTAAACCTCAGGGCCTCGGGTTCCGAAAGGGAACCCGGTGTCCTAGAACGCAAAGTAAAGAAACAACAGAGGTGTGGTTTAGTCAGTAAACTCTGACATGCCCTCCCGCTCTAACCGAGAGTGTCATTGTAAGATTTACTACCTTAAAAAAAACTGTTTTATTAGTTGTTTGTTGTTTTCTATTTATCCTGGAATATTATCTAGAGAGAGAGTGTCAAATTTATACTGCCTAAACTAATCTGTGTTCTTTCTAACCTAACAACCTGACATTTCAATATCTTTACAGATCTTCGAAGTAACATTAAGCACTTTATCTAGTCTCATTTCTATTTCTACCAACACACCCTGTTAACTTAAACAGTGTCATCTCTTTGGCGTGCAGATCTATACTAATATTATAAAGAGGAAAGATTTGTACCCATTTTTGTATATTTGTAATGAATAGGCTCAAAAAGTACTGGGCCGATTTAAAAAATTCTTTCACCAATAGAATGCTACATTCTTCCAATTTGACATAGGCTACATTTCATTTTGAAAAAAATTAGGGATCCTTGGTAAAATTTGAACAATGTAACCAAAGGTGTAGAAAAATTTCCAAAAATAAATAATTGTCTACCCCGTGCGAAGCCGGGACGGGCTGCTAGTAAACTATAAAGTGTGTGTTTTTCCCTGGTATACTATCAAGAAAGAGTCGGATTAACGTAAAGTAAATTGTCAACATCTTACATTTTCGTTGTCTGACATTTTTGCAGAACTGGACCTATTTGCGCAGCCTGTGCTAGTTTTTTTTTTATATACTATTTTATATTTGTTGTTTCTACATTGTGAGTGTCAAATATTATTCTTTCTTTCTTTCTAACACTCATTTCTATTTCTACCAACACACAGTCTGTTAACTTAAACACGTCGAACACCGACAGCTATTAGCTACACGTCTAGATTATTACATTTCGCTCATACGATCCAGCTCGACGGGCATTTTCTTCACGTTCGCACTAAATATATTAGTCTCTACGATGTCGGTTCTTTTCTGAACCGGGGGAGTTGCGACTTGTGAACAAGTGTGACGGTTTTGCGTTAAGAGACACGTGTGTGTGAGAATAGAAGCTTTACCATGAGCTTTTAATGTTTTTAACGACCTAAACTGAACTGTTAAAAAACGGGATAGAGCTATGTAGGGTGCATAACTCCATCTTTCTCGCTCCCACGCTTGTTATTTTAACATGTTATAGTATGGCTTCAGGCCATGTTTTGTTTGGGTGCGTCTGTAATTCTTAATAGCTTCAAGTCACGAGTGAATAGGTTACTTCTAGGTAAGCGCGCAAAAAGTGGGAAATCATCAAACAAAATGGTGAGAAATCATAAAACACCTCCTCCCTCTCTGGATGAAGCGGAAGGTCAGGAGCTGTTTTAGAATTTTAGTGACCTAAACCCAGTAGTGTTTCTCTGGTTGTCTTTTACAATCCAGGGACATATTTTCACTTTCGAACATTCAATCATGTAATGTTTGGAACCGTCTTTGAACTCAATACTTGGCCAATTCACTCATAAGCAAACCTTTTCAAATTTTTGTTACGAAATCCAAGACAGTTGAACTTCTTTTTTCCACGCTTTTAGATATGCTATTAACATTATATTTCGGACTGACTTTTTGACAATTCAAAGATTGCCTGCAAATGTTTCATTTGAAATTAATACTCGTCGCTCGCAAGACAGGGTCGCGGCAGACCAAGAAGGAGATGGCGGGACGACTTGGATGTCTTCCTTGAGAATTGGCAAGAAGTAGCTTAAAGCCGGGAACGATGGAAGAAATGGAGGGACGCCTTTGCCCAGAAGTGGGACAGCATAGGCTAGGTATAATATAATAATAATAACTCGTCGCTCGGTCGACAGGTGGTCCATAGTTGGATGCCGCGTGTCAACTAATGAACGGCAGGTGGTTCATGGATGGACACTGTTGTTAATCAGTAATCGTCGCGAGGTCAACGGGTAGACATTGTGATGTTCGCGAATCATCATCATCATCATCTACCTAGCCTTTTCCCAACTATATTGGGGTTTGCTTCCAGTCAAGCGGGATTTAGCTGAATACCAGTATTTTCGAGGAGCGGCTGCCTACCAGTCCTCCACAACCCATTAACTAAGGTAACACGGTACTTCATGGCAAGACTGGAGTCAGATTTACTGGCTTCTGACTATCCGTAACGACTGCCAAAGATCTATAAATGAAAGCCGGGACCTACGGCTTAACGTGCCTTCCGAGGCACAGAGAAAACTCGTTATGTTAAGATGGTCACCCATCCACAGACCAACCTTGGGAAGCGTTGCTTAACCTTGAAGATAGACCCGTGCGGCTGTTATTATCTAGCCATGAGCTCCTCAATAAAATTGTGATATTCGCGAATATTTGAGTAATTTATTGTTGCGGTGTGCCAGCGATGCATTGTCCTTGCCCGTGGCCTAATCACAAATAGCACGCGATCACCCACAACCAATCAAAACAATTTAAACAGTATTACAAGCCCCTCAGTATGTCTAATCATATTGGATGACTATTTCATGAAAAGTCATTTAGTAGAGACAGCTGAAATCAGAGGGCTTTTTTAGTTGAGAGATCATCAGAATAACTTCTCTCGCTGTTGGGTGGAGCGGGAGGGCGGGTTAGACTTTTACTGTCTCCCACTCCTTTATTCCTTCTTTATCTTCATTTCGGGGCCCCGGATTTTCCCTTCAGAAGCAAACCCATGTTTCCAGAGGCTTTGATCCTGTTCAAAAAATTTTTGAACAAGAAATTATTGCAAGAAAATTCTCTTCGTATGGCATTTAATAATAGTAACAATTTATTAAACCAGAATAATAAAACATCTTTAGGCAATTTCTTTAAGTTAATTAAGAACTACTCCCAGCATTAAAACAGTAACAATTGTGCCTAATTTAGAATCTACTGCCAAACTAGACTTGTAGCCTGAATTTCAGCACATAGTGCCTGAAGGCCTAAAACTAGGTCGGCAAGTACAACTTCATGAACAAAATTTTGAACAATACAAAAAGGAACAAAAAAGTAAAAGAAGAATTTAACAAGCAGTACCTAGGCATGTTAAATTACACAATTACTATGTTAAAAACCTACACAACGTTTTAACAATGAAACAAAACGTAAGAAAGGACTCATGAACAGTAAATAATTAACATAAAACAATTAAAATTACAATCACTGTAAAAACGAAGACGACATAGCGTTGAAAGGCCTCCCACAAGGTGGACCGACGACCTGGCGAGGGTTGTGGGAATCCGATGGATGCGAGACGCACAGGACTGGTCGTTGTGGCGACGCTTGTTGGAGGCCTATGTCCAGCAGTGGACGATGATGAATCACTGTAAGAATACGTTTTTGGTCAATACCTACAAGCCTATTATTATTGTCTTACATAATAAATAAATAGTAAGTACCTTAATACTAAACTATCGACTAATTATTGGAAAAAGTTGTTTTGTTTTTTGTATTTTTTTCATAGTCTTGGCAATTATATGAATTTCTTAATCAGCAGTATAAACTACTTTTATTATTATTTTAGACCCTTACAAAAACTCTTCAAACATATTATCTTTGTTAATTAGTTACTGTAATTGGTTGTCCAACAGTCATAATTAATTCATGAATCCCCGACCGGTCTCATTGGACCGCGCTGTTATTGTTTTACTATTGTGTCTCGTTTCGCGGGTATTGATAGGTTGAATAAATAAATAAAAAACAAATGGTGACCTTTTAAATTCTCAATGTTTCGCAAAAAAAAAATCATTTAAAAAATAATCTTCTTTTTCTACCGTTCCTGCTCACATTATTTAACTTGTCGACACTAGCTTTTGTTGACAGCATCTCACACTGTCAACCCGTTTTCCATCTAAGGCACTATAAGTACCAAACACATCACCACTTTCCCCAAACACGATTGACACACGACACTCTTTACTGGAGTGTTAGAAAATAAATTCACCAACACAGGACATAAATTGCTACCACCATCCATCAATTAGATCGAGCTAAGCATGCATTATATTGGCATTTGCAGAGTTAGGAGGTTACTGGAATAGGGCAGAGTATTTTAAAATAAATTTTTAGACTGTAATTCTAAACGATATTTTATAAAGTTACTGTGCCTCGGAACACAAAAGGCCAAAAAGTCCTGACACTTCTTCTTGCTCCATCCAGAGCTGGAGGAGATATTTGATGACAAATAAAAAAAAATTGAGAAGGTTATTTGGCTTGTTCTGCTACAACCCAATTTAGGATTGATTTGATTTCGTAGAATATGTGGATTGTTCAGTTTAGTGCTAGATATATTGGTTTAGTAAAAATAATGAAAACACGTACTATGTATTGAACATTTAATAGTGTGGAGCGGTATATTTTTGTATAAAAATATCTTACATATAGAAATTTTAAAACTGATTTTCAAATTGATTCACAAATGACAGAGTTCTGAGGTAACAAATGCAAAAAAAAAAATCAAGCGAATTGAAAGCTACTCCAAAGAGTACTCTTTTGTTGTATTGATTAGAAAATTATATTTACAGATGCTGAGAATGTGTGTGTTAAAATCACACACATTGTCATTTCATTACGTCTGTTCAAATTAATTAACATTTTCAAACATAATTTAAAGCCAACGGTCAGTATTTGTTCTCATGTGCGTTAACACCAACCAACTGATAGGTATCTGTCCCACTCACCACATATATTATTCACTCCAACGCTCATGTGTCCACTTACCATGTATCTTTTCCAGGCCACTGGTTTTCCTGACTAAGTTAGTTAAAATAATACCAGTGTGCGACAATGTTTAGTGTGAACTAGTTAGATATTATGCATGTTACCAGATTAGATGGATCTCTAAAAGGTCTACAAGTCCCAAAGGAGCAATAAAAGAATAATCTGCTTCTATTAGTCTTTTTAGAGGTCGGAAAACCGACTGCAAAGTCCTGCAAACCTTCGTTGAAAAATGTTTGAATTAGGCAACTGCCTGAGAGATGATTTTGGGCTGTTGTACATGTTCACCAACTATTTCCAAGGTGTGTGGACGGGTGAGTAATATTTTCCTAGGTACTCCGTTTTGAGAGCAATTACAATAAAATAAATTACACACAGTAATAAGCCTGGCCGGGTGTGAACCCGCAATCTATAATTTGTAAATCGGGGACGTAACCATTGAGCCATCACTAGTTTGACTGCTCGTTTTAAACGAACATAGTTTATTTTTCAAGCTCTATTATCCATTACTAAAACGAAACAGTAACAGAATGCAACTTTACAGCCCTCTGGTCCTTTGTATTGGTTCCTAGCCTGTGCAACATAGTAGCGATGACATAAATTGTCCTGTTATCGCTTTCCGGCCCACTTGACGGGAGCGCGATCGTTACGCGAACAATTGCGGTCGAGCTGAAGCGTTAGTGGGCATTTTATTGCAGCCTCACTATATATAGTCTGTGTCTCTAAAGGAGTTATCTATAGTTTTAGGTTGTGAATTGCAATTGAATTATAAATAAGGTTATTTTTTTCAGTTTCACACAACGCATTGCAGTTGTATGTTTTTTACTATAAGGTTTCCTTATTATTATTGTAATCTTGGTGTACAATAAAGAATATAATCTATACTAATATTATAAAGAGGTAAAATTTGTAAGTTTGTATGTTTGTAAGTTTGTATGTAGGGGGTAATCTCTGGAACTGCTGGTCCGATTTGAAAAATTCTTTCAGTGTTAGGTAGCCCATTTATCGAGGATGCTATAGGCTATATACCATCACGCTACGACCCATGGGAGCGGTGCAGTAACGAAAAATGCGGGTGAAACCGCAGGGGACAGCTAGTAAATAATAAATTAATAAATAAACGCTATCTTGGACTATGAGTAGTGAGAAGCATGAATTAAATGACCATCTAATGACTTGTGTCCTTCATAATTACAGATGTGCCCTTCAGTCATCCTTTGCGTTCTAGGACTATGGGTACACTTTTCAGAAAATCCTCTTGGCCCCAGCGGTCAACGGCCCTACTGGGCCTCTACTGTTTCTTGACTTCTCTTTGAGGAGCTCATGGAATACTTCGCACTGTCGAGGACTTGAGCTCGGTACGGACGGTTACCAGACGGTCGAACGACGAGCGACGAGTATTGACTGATTGATGAGAATATCTCACCAATCCCTTTTTGAAGACCAGCGTAAAGCAACATCTTAAATAACATTGTTATGAATAAAGGAGTGGGTTTTAGTCAGTAAAAGTTTGACAAGCGCTCTCGCTCCGCCCAAGATCGGGCGGCAAGGCACTCGGAAATATCTCACCTAAAAATAATGGTAGCAGTCTTTTAGCTAATTAAACAGTATAATACTTAATAACAGAACGTTTTAATTATTTAATAAAACTTATAACACAGTAATGTATTTAATTTTCGTTCATATCTCAACTATTCGTTGTTTCAGGCAGCTTTCAAATTATATTTTATCGCTTTAGAGCGCTTTTCGATTGTCTTACGTTCCAGTAAAATTTTCGACAAGCAAAAGCTAACTATATTTTCGGGCAGATAAGGTTCAAAATCTTAGCATTAGCTTCGTTTTAAGACTATGTAGGTCTGTGTGATGAATGTTCTGGAAAATTTTAACCGTTTTAGAGATAACAGTTTATTATGAGAATAATTTAGCGTAAAACCTTAAGTCTAATTTAAATGTCTAAAAAGAGTTAATCAATTCATTGCGTTATTATTCATCACCATTTTTCAGCCAAAAAATGTTAACTGCTAGACATAGGCTTTCCCTAATCGTCACCACAATAACCGGCCCAGTGCGTCTGTGCGTCTCGCATCAATCGGTTCACAACTCTCATTAGGTCATTGAGCCATCTTGTATACGGTCTTTTTTCAAATACATTTATTTACAGGCACATTTGGATAGTCAAAATGTTGGCCATTCAAAAGAAAAATGAAGTTTCATACTAAACGTTCCAAAGCATACATCTACAATGTGATAGATATACAAAAAAAAAATCAGCTGTCCCATACATTTTGTCGACTTATGCAAACGTATATGTATGGAACATCTGAATTCTTTTACGCGATTTCAGGGTGGGTCCCATACTAAAAGTTATTCATCATGCAAGTGTTTTTATTTAATTGTCGTATTGTCATATCCACATTGTATATGGAAAAGAACGTGCAAGAAATTTAATTTTTTAGTTAAAACTGAATAGGTGCCCATAAATCAATTAAGGAAATGAAAGCAAACCCTCTCATAAAATTTTAATACCCAGTGTTCACACTTAAATTCCTTAATTCCTAATAGGTCCCAGCCTTATGATCAAAACAAAGTATTCGAATAAAACATTAACCTGTCTCAAAACAGTCATTTTGAATTTTACGAGGTAATATAAAAGAGTCATTACTTAGCCCTCTACAATCAAATCGGATTAAACGAGATAATTTTCTACATAAATTTTATGACGAGGTAGCCTAGTGATTGTCACCTTGTGTTGGCTACTTGAAAATCTCACATTTTTTGATATTATGTAGAGAGCAGTGGTGGCCCAGTGCTAACTGCCCCGCCTTGCAAGTTGTAGGTCGCTTGTTCAAACCCAACCAGCCACATTATTTTGTGTAATTTATTTTATCACCGCTGCTCTTAAATCGATGAAAAAAAAAACATCGAGAGGAAACCGGTGTGTCCTAGAACCGAAAATTCGAAGACATGTGACATCCACCAATCCGCAATGGGCCCGCATGGTGGATTACGGCCCTTTCCCTCTTCTAGAGAGGAGGCCTGAGTCCCAACAGTGGGAACATTACAAGGCCGATAATACTAATGCTAATGCTCACGCATAATTAAATTATAAAAGGAGAACGACTCCTTTTGTGCACAGAGTATAAGAGTTTTTTGGTCACATAGCCAGGAAAAATGGCCACAACCTTGAACAGCTCATTGTAACTGGAATGGTTGATGGAAAACGATCTAGAAGATGCAGCCCAACGATATGGGCAGATCAGGTCCGCTCCATACTTAATACCCATTTGCAAAGAACCGTCACAACTGGCGAAACACTCTAAGTAAGAAGCTATTCCAGCAGGATCTCCACGAACCTTAGTAATAAGGAGTACGACTCGAGGAGGAATATAAAAGGAGAAACTGACTGACTGACATATTAACGCAGAGCCGAAACTATTATTTAATTTGAGGCGATTAATTATTTGAGACGCTCATAGCCAGTTGCGCTCACTAATCGGTAAAAGATTATTGAGTTAAGTAACCCTTGGCGCGGTCAGTCTATAGATTAGTGGTATTTCATCTGAGCGTCTCCGTGCTTCGGAGGGCACGTAAAAAGTCGGTCCCGGTTGTTGTCAACTGACAGCAGTCATTGAGGCAAGTCAGAGACCTTCGGGCGGCTTGAAAACTAACACCAGGTTGGCCACTAAGCGTACGATAAGAAGAAGAAGCCAAAACTATTGGAACTAGGAGCGTGAAATTGTGCACAAGGTTTAATGATGTAGGCGATCACAAAGAGAGAATTTCCAAAAACCGCCCATTGGTGATTGTGGTATACACATTAAATGTAGTGCAAGTCAAGTAGTTGAAATCTTAGCGGTCTGAACCTATCACCGGGGACGACTAGACGTCATACTTGGGTATACCTACTTACTAGTAATTTGATTGTTTAATTTATGTACCCGAATCCCTAACTAGTGATAAAAGTGAACACTGCAGGGATGAAACGGGGGTCCAAAGTGTTTAGCAAAACCTACTTTTATGCGGGCGAAACTGCTGGCAGGAGCTAGTAGTATAATATTAATATTAATAATACTAATAGTCATCATCATCATCCACCTCGCCTTTTCCCAAATATATTGGGGTCGGCTTCCAGTCAAGCTGGATTTAGCTGAATACCAGTATTTTACGAGAAGCGGCTGCCTACCAGACCTCCACAACCCATTAACTGGGGTAACACGGTGCGTCACGGAAAGACTGGAGTCAGATTTACTGGCTTCTGACGATCCGTAACGACAGCCAAAGATCTACAAATGAAAGCCGGGACCTACGGCTAATAATGTAAATAATATTAATTAATAGTACGTAATAGTTTCAAATAGACCACAGCCACTGGTATCAATTATTTTACCCACAATACAGCTACTGACTCGTGGTTGAATAGTACAGCTTCCTTGTTCGACGATTGGTTATAATGGTTACGCTTGCCGAGTTCATGTAATGTTAGATTGGCGACTATTAAACGTAATATTTTTGTTTATATTTGCTAGTTGACCCTGCTATCGTGTAATCATTTTGCTCTACTGGATTTTAATTTAGTCATTTTTAATTCATAAAAATGTTTAGACCAATAATTTTGTATATTTCATGAATCCCCGACCGGTCCTATGAGACCGAGTTGTTATTGTCTTACTATTGTGTCTCGTTTCGCGGGGTTTGATAGGTTAAAGGGGTGAATCTAAAATAATTTAAGGGAAACCAAAACCAGAAGTTGTCTCATATCAAATCATAAAGCTGTTTTCCTGTGCCCAAGTAACCATCCAACTGCAATTTTATGAATTTTATGAATGCTACTGACAATGTTGTAAACGTGACTTGCTGAACGTAACAGCCCTTTTTTAAAAGGTGGGATAATCATCAAATATCTTCTCTCGCTCTAGATGGAGCGAAAGAGAGATTGTCCATCCAACCCACCCCATTTTCTTTTAGTTGCCTATCGCGTCAACATTAAGTTACCAATCCGCACTGTGCCCGCGTGGTGGATCATGGCCCATACCCTTTCCTAGTGAGGAGACCTGTCTCCAAGCAGTCGGAACATAATAAGGCTGATGCTATACTATGGTATGCCTATCGCGTTCCAGAGTCACAATAACTCTTTCAAACAACCGTAGCCCTGCCAACAATGGCACTTAACATAAATTCTTATAGAACCGTGATTTCCTCCACACCAATTGTAAAGTTAACTCCACTATGAACTACAAACAAACCTTACAGTTCCTTAGCAACAGAACATCCAGCAAACTTCGTAATACGTCATGAAGGGACAAAACGAAATTACGTAGCAGACATTCTGCGAAATAGGTAAAGTC
Organism: Mythimna separata; assembly: GCA_030763345.1. Taxonomy (NCBI): domain Eukaryota; kingdom Metazoa; phylum Arthropoda; class Insecta; order Lepidoptera; family Noctuidae; genus Mythimna; species Mythimna separata. The sequence continues at coordinate 5,857,932 of CM061191.1, forward strand.
CAAAATGTCCTTCATACGTGTTGAAAATTAGACAGTAGTGGCAACCGTGGCGCAAATTACGACTGTCCGCAGGTTTCGTAGTGTGGAGTAGGCTTTCGAGAGAAGTTTAGAGATTTTCAGTTTTGTATTTAGATTTTTTGGGGTTTTAGACATAGGAGAGTGTCCCAAATAAGATGGGATAAGGGCAGGAAGAAGAAGAAGTAAATATAATAAGACATAGGAGAGTGAGTTCGTGGTGAATATACTAATGTCTAAACTAATTTAAAAACAAAAAACAATCTTAACTTCTTTTAATTTAAACTGTATAAAATGGTTATTCTAAAATTTTCATTAAAAAAAGATTAAGAATGATTTTATACAGTTTAAATTTAAAACAGATTACAAAAGAAATTGAAAAAAGCCAACAAAAAACTCCACCACTAGGAGAAGAATCATGTACTGTATTCATGGTATTCGTTTGTGCGTCAATGACACGACGTATATTACTACTAGCTGATAAAAAAATATCTTCTGGATAATCTTTTTTTTTTTTAATATACCATAAACTAGTGCTTGACTGCAATCCCACCTGATGGTAAGCAGTGATGCAATCGTTGATGGTGAGGCGCACTAGTTTATTAAGAGCCTATTCACTCTAGTCTTGAAGATACCCAAATTATAATCGGACGGAAAGACCGCAGCAGGCAAATTGTTCCAATCCTTCGATGTACGCGGTATAAACGACGAGGCAAACCGCTTTGTCCGGACCGTGCAGGTTTCGACAATGTAAGGATGGATACTCGAAATCCATTTAACCGTTTGAGCATGCAGAAATAACATACACACATTCAAACTTTTGCCTTGATAATCTATACTAATATTATAAAGAGGTAAAATTTGTAAGTTTGTAAGTTTGTATGTAGGGGGTAATCTCTGGAACTACTGGTCCGATTTGAAAAATTATTTCAGTGTTAGATAGCCCATTTATCGAGGAATGCTATAGGCTATTTACCATCACGCTACGACCCACGGGAGCGGATCAGTAACGAAAAATGCGGGTGAAACCGCAGGGGACAGCTAGTTTATTAATATGATTACTTTATATCTGAGGTTTGTATGTACACAAACAGCTCTAAATCTATCGCCTTTCGTTCAATCCATACAAAGGATGTTTATAAGAAATTGCCCTAGGCGATAAGACCTATCATACACTTTTTTATAGTAAATGTCTGTCATGTGATTTAATGAGGACTATAATAAATTACAATAATGAGTAATTAAACGTATTGTCTGCAAATTAAAGTTGATTTGTTTGTAAATGGTAATCTTTGGTAACTAAAACAAGAAGAAATAACACTTAATATTAACTGTAATTATTATTATACACTAAAGTCAATAACTCCTAGGTAACGAAAATAGTCATAAAAAAATTCATCCGCATCGCTGTTGACTGGAAGTGTGCCTAAAAGACTGCCACGTTGTATGGCAATGTCTAATCTCTGATCGATGTAGGTATTTTGTATTTAAAAATATTGTAGGTAATGGAAAACCAAATACCGGGTAAAACGGGGTGAATAGGAACGCAGGGGTGAATAGGAACGAAAGTTTGATTTTAATTTTTACTTCGGTTAAATATTTTATCTTCATTTCTGTATAAGCATCGCCTTTTATTACAATTAATGGATAAATAGGAGTAATTAAATGCTGGAAAAACCTGTTAAATAACGTTAAAATCCAGTAACCATTTTCGTTCCTATTCACCCCTGCGTTTCTATTCACCCCATTTTACGGTAATTGGCCTTTCTTATGTAAGTATACCAAATAGTTTTCATACTGAGTTTTAAATCTGACGTTCCATCTAGGTAAATAATTTCCAAAAGATATGCCCCGGGTGAGGATCGAACTCACGACCTTAAGATTATGAGACTTACGCGCTGCCTACTGCGCCACCGAGGCTGGTGAACAACATCTCGAAATAGAGCACCACATTGTCTGTTAGATTACCTCGTAGTGACTTTGATAATGAACTGGCAATAATAATAAACATCTTAAGTCAAAAGGCCAAACTGAATAAAGATACCTAGACAATAATAGTTATTTTTCCGGTAGGTCTCCAGCAATTAATACTATCAATTAGGTCAATTTTAATATGGGCATTCAAGGTATCTCTTGTATCTCTATCTCTTTGTTATACGTATTAATTAGCTGATTAAACAACTAGCTTCTGGTCCTGACTTCGCTTAAAATTAAAAATATATAGCCCAAATGAAGTATTCCTATATTGGCACCAAGTTTTTGGCACCAAAGATTTCGGCACCCAAGGTATTTCCTTTTCGACACCAATAGGTATATTGGATAAGGATTTTTTATAAGCTACCATCCCAAATTGTGCCGAAACGGGAATTGCTCGGGTGCCGAAACCTTTAGTACCGAAAAACTTGGTACCGAAACAGGAATACTTTGCCTATATCACTTTAGAAATGATACTTTGTCTTAGTAGCATTCCACTGTTCAGAGAATTAATAAAATAGGTTTGAAACTCAGTGCAAGAGTTTTTGATTTTGATTTAAATGAACAAAAATACAAGTCTTTAGTTTTTATAATATCAATACAGATATAAAATCATCATCATTTCAGTCAAAAAACGCCCACCCCACGTGTCACCATAACGACTGATCCTCACATCCATCATATTTCCGCGACCCTTAACCAGGTCATCGGTCTACCTTGTGCTGCCTTCCAACGTTCCGTCTTGGTCGCCACTTTTCTTCTCTTCTGCTCTTTTACCTACATTATAATATTGACATTTGATTTATTATTTATCGATTGATACTTTTCAACACCTAAGGCCCTGTTTTTTGTTCTCCCTGGTGGCAGGGACAATTTTTTATAACACACTGTAAGGATCGTTCCTTACTGGGATGACATGGAGGCGTAGCCAGGCATAGCAGTGTCATGATGTCAAAAAATTGTATGGTCGACTGCATGCCCAACAGTGGCAGGTGAGGTACACACCACAGAGCTAGATATATTTTCTTGTCAACGCGAAATGGCAGCACAGCTATCGCGTCTCAGTGAAGCACAAACCTTAACCTTCGAGACGGTTTCTCAGTATTAGATAAATAGTATAGTAGAGTATGAGCTTCTAATTAGCAAACTAGATTGAAATGAAGATTTTCCACGAAAGGGGGTAAGACCGTTTTCACATTATCCGATCCGATATCGGTATCGGACGCCGATACGATATCGGGGTAAGTAAAATGTATGAAATGCTGTGCTCCGATATCCGATATCGGGTCGGACAATATGAAAGACAGGTACATATCTCAAACATTTACCTTACCCCGATATCGTATCGGCGTCCGATACCGATATCGGATCGGAAAATGTGAAAACGGTCTAAGACTACAAACAGTAGCAGTACCTATTAATCTGTATGGATAAGCTGATTAAACTGTCTATTGAAATCTCAATACGCAGATTAAAGTATCATAAACGGGCAGTTGGAACAAAAGGATCACTTTCAGAAATGACCTTAAATAGAAATTGGTTGAGGAATCATCAATCAAAATGTTTATTGGAAGATAAAAGTAAAAATATAGTCAAGTCTAACATTGTGAATGCACATAAAGTATCACATGTAAATACTTAAGAGGACAACGGCACTTAAAGCGCGGTAACTCTCGGACTTCATTCAAAAGAAAAAGATGCGCAAAGACACAAAAATATGAAGCATTTTAACGGTTTACTAAAAGTAACAGATTTACAGTCAATCTGGTAGTCTCTCTTCTTCTTCTCTTCTCCTAGAGAGGAAGGAATTATTTGATAATTTCCTACCTCAAAAAAGGATGCAACAAATGTTTAACCAATTACGTTTAAGCCCCTTGTAATTGAGGGTGAACCATTTGGCATAAACTGGACACAAATCCAGACTTGAGGGTGGTCGTTTCAGCCAAACGACGCCCACTGGTGGACATGCCTCCCTCAAGTGTGACACTATGCCTCCCTCAACAATGACTGGTCCTGATCGTCTTGTACTTTTCGGATTCCCGCCATTTATTAGATCATTGGTTGATCATTTTTCTTTGTAAGCAATGTACTCTACTGCTTCTTAAGTTTGGCGATACTCTCCGGGCTCGTACAGAGATACAATTAAAAAAATACAATTTACCCGAAACGAGAATCGAACTTAAAGCATAATGCACAGCAGGTAGTCTTTCGACCCTAATCCGATGAGACAGATAGCACATTGTTAATCCATGTTCCATACTATCACAACCAAACAAAAGGCACTAATATGTTCAAAACAATATTGAAATTTGCCTCGTCGACATACAGGCTATTTTCCCTTGTGTTCCAGATAACAATAAATATATTACTTCGGCACTCCGTGAGAAATAACAACAGTGCTACTACGTATTCCTACAAATTGTGTAATAAACTTCGTACATACAAGCATTGTGATGTTTTATGAGTTATCGAATTTATATCGATGTAATTAATCGTCTTTTGTTAGCCTTTAACCAATACATTGTCCAATGAATACGTTTGTGGAAATGTTGCGATGTTCCACTATTTACTGCTTCGCTCTTTATGCTTAAGTCGTGGATTCAAAGGAAGAATATAAATTTTAAAAATTCAGTTGAAGTACTTTCTAAATATAGCTTAGACAAATTATATTGACTTTGGTAAAGGAAAATGTTATAGGGAACCCAAAGTTGAAGTTAGTACACGTTTAAAATGTAAAGAATTAAATGCTCATTTACCTTCTCTTAGTTATAAATCAAGAAAAAAATACTGATTCATTTATATTTATTTGGGTAAGGGTAACATCGTTTGTGTATTTTAAATCATTAATCTATATACTACAATATCACATTACATTAGATTTTAATGTCCTATAACTTCTCTAAGATTGTGATTCTCATTTCTCAAGAACCAAAAAATCAATTCTTTTTAAATTTCGTGTGCACTTGATATGTATTGACAAGCTTCCATAAGTTGTATGCAACAAATATAAATACAAGAACAAATCCTAGAGTGATTGCTGATATATAGAATACTAGTTCTAGTTCGAGATACTCTGCCCAGGACATGTTGGCGGTGGGCGCTCGCATATGTTTGGCACCTCCGTGACGCAGTACATACTCCGTCCACCATACGGCGCGGTCCAATGGAGGTTGAGGCTGGTCCCGCATCACGCTTCCCAGTTTTACTATGTTGTGCCGAAAACTGTAAATTATGAATAGAGTATTATGAATATAGATTAGTATATCGTAAAAACTGAGCGTAAATTTGATTTTAATCAACAATATACGAATCATCATCATCATCATCTCAGCCGAAAGACGTCCACTGCTGGCCATAGGCCTCCCCAAAGCGTCGCCACAGCGACCGGTCCTGTGCGTCTTGCATCCATTGGATTCCCGCGATCCTCGCCAGGTCGTCGGTCCACCTTGTGGAAGGCCTTCCGACGCTTCCGGTACGTGGTCACCACTCTAGAACCTTTCGTCTCCACCGACCATCTGTTCTACGAGCAATGTGTCCTGCCCACTGCCAGTTAAGTTTAGCGATTCTTCGGGCTATGTCGGTAACCTTACGAGTAGTTCTCTAACGGATATCTTTATTTCTGATACGAATATTTTAACTAAAATTATATATTGTAACAATTTTTGTCACAAAAGATATCATAATCACGATCATAATCATACGTCTCATCTAGGTACGTATGCACTTAGTTATCTGTTACAAAAAATTAAATGGATTTTAAAACTTGGACAGTGAGATATGTGAAGAGAAGATACAATTATAAAACACATAGAACTAAAAGAGTTATGAATATAAATGTGGATGGAAAGGAAAAGGTTAAAGAAAAAGCGGAGCGATTATATGGGAAAATTGATAAATGATACAAAAGACAAGGCAGACAATGATAGTGTGATGGATAATAAGACGGAATGGAAGAAGAAAACATGTTGCACCGACCTCAAGTAACATGCACACGAATAGGTAGATAATAAAGAAAGAAATTTCAAAAACACACCTTTTATCACCAATCACAGTGGTTATAGCATTCCGGAACCCTTCTTCAGTCATTGTAAGTAAATCAAGTCTGAGTCCAATGCCATGATGCTCATATTTTTCAACATTGTACCACTGATCTCCTAACATTGGTACACCAATCAGAGGTACTCCCGCCGTGATAGCTTCGTCTGTTGACTGTAATCCTCCTTGTGTTATAAACAGTTTGATCTTTGGATGTCCTGAAAGTTCATATTTGTTTTTAACAATAAAAAAAATATTGTAGACTCTACTAGCTGTTTTAGCAAATCATAGCATCAGCCTGATAATGTTCCAACTGTAGGCCTTCTCTATAGAAGAGGAATAGGCTGTATCCACCGCGTGGGCCCAGTACGGGTTGGTGGACGACATATATCTTCGAATTATTGGTCCTAGGACATGCCGGTTTCCTTCAAATTGTTTCCTTCGCCGTTTTGAGAGCAGTGGTGATGAAATTAATTACACAAAGTATTGCACCTGGCTAGGTTTGATTCCGCGACCTACATTCAAATATAGTATCATAGCTTTTTTTTGGAAGGGGAATCACCGGCCTCATCTAGTAACAAAAAAAAAGTAAAAAAAAAATGACCTGTAAAAGAGTTTGAAAAAACCTATTTGCAAAATAAATATCATTTATCAGAATGGCTTCTCCCGCTCTTGGGCGGAGCAGGAGGGCGTGTCAGACTCTTACTGACTAAACCCCACCCCGTTTCTTCGTTGCCTTCGATCTGGGGGACACGGTGACAACCTTTGATAGTTTCCTAGCTGCGTTATTGTCTTAAAATCTGATAGATATGACTTACTTAGAAGATCTGATTGTGGCAGCCATTTGGATATCCTGATATTCTTAGAGCGTCCTGGCAGTTCATCCTTGTCCCATTTCCACAAGACGTCGTAAGGTAACTGAGAGAAGACTTTGGCCATCAATTGCACCCTATCTGGTGGAAGCAGTGAAGGTTTCACGTTTGTCCCAAAACTAATATAGATCACGCCATTTTTTGAGGAGTCCAAATACGTTTTGAGATCCTGTAATTAAATAGGTTATTTTAATATAGGAGAGACCTGAAATAACTTCATTCATGTATTATAATTTAGATGCCTATACTGCATAACTAATGGCAAAAAATATTGGTAGATTTTATGCGGAATGATTTGACAGAAACGGCTAACAGGGAGTAATAAAAAGAAAATAGTTTGCGCCATAAATAGAAAATGATGACAAAGCATACAAGTAGTAAGATAAATATAACTTATCTGCTCTGAGTCTAAATCACGATTAAAAACCTATCGAGCTCAAAACTGTATAATTTTTCTATTCACTACAAAAATACAAAACAACATACAATCGCACAAATTACATACAATCTCAAAGAACACAAAAAAAATAATTAAAGAATCACTTAAAATGAAGATAGAGGCATTACATAAAATAACAATAAACGATTCTACTAAGAATAAAACAGGAAGCTAACAATTTATTCCTGGCCTTGGCAATCAATGTAGGTGCATGATCGTAAGGTACACTTATGGAAAATATTATGAATCGTTCATGCTATAATTAGAACAGAACTGCACTGTCACATTAATCGTCTCTGTATTGAATATTTCCGCTTTGAAACTTAAGGAGCTGTACGGTTTATTATCATAATGGAAATGGATGTAGAATGAATTTTTTATTGTAAAAAAGTATTAGTTAAGATAAGAGTAGTACATATTACGTATAATCGAGGCGTTTTAGAAACCAATAAGTGAAATGAAAAAAGATATTTAAATTAATATACGACGAATATGTGATGCTTATGCAAGATATAGAAATATGTAGATCTTAAAAGTTAGTCCGAAAACTTTTAGGTAACCTGGTTAAAATAATATGAGTATGAGTTGGATTTGCGCACTAAGGTTACGTAAAAACTGACCTATGAAAACAGTTAAATTCCAATTTTCCGTATCGCAAAAATTTGATTATTTGATAATGACTAACAAAATGGACAATTTTCAGACTTTTCCTTTTACTTGTGCTACAAGAACTTGCTTTATGATAAGATTCAGTATACGAGTTACTAGTCCACGGAATGTACCCCACAGATCCTCTATCAATCTAATCTCTTCCTCCTGCCCTTGTCCCATTTTATTTCAGGTCAGCGCAACACATTATTATTATTTCCTTGCAAATATTAAAATAATAATACGCAATAAACGAAAATTTCGTTTGGTTATTTTACTGCTCTAAAAGGTAGTATTTGATATTAATTTCTGCTTAAGATAGAGAGTTTTAACAGACTGACAGCAAAATGATTCTATAAAGGTTTCGTTTTTGCATCATTCCAAAAAAAAATAAAAACAGTAAACAAAAGATTAACCTTGAACATATCTTACCGTTGGCAATTCCTTCTTCGGTTTTTGATGCAATCCACCCATATAAATAACACTAGAAGGCACTGGACGATTTCCTTCCCAAATCGGATGTGTGTTCAGAAACAGCATATCAACGTTATTTTTTAATTCACTTATAGTTGGAATTTTTGGTCCAAACATTTTCCTGCCCATTTCATTTTCTGCATTTTCAATTTCTGCCATAACATTTGATATTCTATAAGCTTTGATCAATTCTGATAACTTCTCCCACTTTGTCAAATTGTATAAACGCTGGTTGAAGGCGTCTGGGTATAACAGAGGATGCCAGGATGCTCCTATGTTTAGCACGTTGAAAAATAAAGGGCCGAAGGATGATACTAAAATCACGGGCACTTTATATACGTGTGAGACAAGCAATGCAGGTCTAGCGCAAGCTTCTAACAACAGCAAATCAAACTTATCTTCTTTCAATAACTTTTGCACTTTATCTACTTTCAACTGCATTTCAACGACTTCAGCTATTAATCGAAATGCTAATCGCATTTGTATAACCAAATCATCGTCGCCGGTAGAAGATACTTCATAGAATTTATTCCACATTTCGTAAGAAAAATCGTGAACATCTATTTCTGTGAGATTTGCTGGCGCTCCACCATTTTGAAAAACTGGATCTGGTGTGATGACTGTCACTTCATGTCCTCGCCTGGCAAGTTCTTGAGTTAGAGGACGAAACACAACTTGGTGACTGATAGATGGTATTGGAAAAAATGCCAATATTCTTGCCGCATCACTAAGAGTGATTGATACAGTTAATAATAGCAACGCTGCCTTAGCAGACATTATTGCACGGTGTTTCAGATTGCTATGACAGATAAATGAATATGTTTTCTTATATAGCCACTTATAACATTCAACTAAACGATGACATGAAACAATCTGTTTCCGCGACTTTGCTTCGAATTATTTCTCTATTTGTTTGTGCATTGTTAAGACAATACTTGGGTCAGTGTTCTTTTAGAGATCACGTAAAAAAGAAATAAATAAGGTATCTAGTTATTGATTTCGTTCATAATTATTGGCTAGTACTTTAATTAATTAAACGTACAATATTTTAAAAATATCACGACGCCTATAAATTATAATTCAAATAAAGTAAAGTAAAATCGCAATAAAATAAAATTCAATCCAAATACAATACTATGACCTTGACCACTGACCATTGCGTGTTTCTAGTTATGAGATATGGCTCCAAATCGTGGTCGCTTACAATGGCCCTTATCAATGGAAAGGGCTATGCTTGAGATTTCCTTGCGTGATCACATTAGAAATGAAGATATACTCAGAACCAAGGTTATCGATATAACGTAGAGAATTGCCAAACTTAAGTGGTGGTATGCAGGGCACATTGCTCGCAGAACAGATGGTTGTTGGGAACTAAAGGTTCTGAAGTGGCGACCGCGTACCGGAAGGCGCAACGTTGGAAAGCCTCTCACCAGGTAAATCGATGACATTTAAGGGTTGCGAGAATGATAATAAACGAATAATTTATTTGAATTTATTACAATATAGGTACATTTTGTTAGTAATAACTTCAGATAGTTTCACTGTATTCGACTTTTAAGTCGTACAAATATTTATATTAGGTAGGTATGGACCAAGAATACAAAATCCCGCTTCATCTGGCGTTTGTTGATTATTCCAAAGCATTTGACAGCATCACACACACAGCGATTTTTGACGCTTTAAGTAGGCAACAAATAGATCCCACTTATATTAACCTGTTACGGATCATTTATAGAAATAGCACAGCCGCAATTAAATTAGAAACCACAGGACAAAAATTTAACGTAGAAAAAGGAGTCAAACAAGGCGACCCGCTATCTCCTAAACTGTTCACCAGTACTCTGGAAGAAATTTTCAGAAGATTGGCAGCCGATTGGAGCGAGAGGGGAATCGTCATTGGCGAGACGAGGTTAACAAATCTCCGTTTCGCTGATGACATAGTTCTCTTTTCTTCTTCAGCTACCGAGCTCGAACGCATGCTACAAGACCTAAGTGCGGCAAGCCTTGAGGTTGGACTGCAGATGAATATGTCAAAGACTAAAGTTATGACCAACGAAGCGCCAAAACCTATAAAAGTACACGGGGAGACAATACAACATGTCCAGGAATACCTTTACCTGGGCCAAGTAGTCTCTTTCCAGGCGAGGCAAGACAAAGAAATCGCAAGACGAACGGAAAACGCCTGGAAGTGCTACTGGTCCATGAAAGACCTATTTAAAGGTGAGTTGCCCATGGCACAAAAACGGAAACTCATGGACATGTGTATTCTCCCAGTGTTGACATATGGCGCACAGACTTGGTCTTTGACTAACATCCAGAAGTCCAAACTCAAGGTTTGCCAACGAGCAATGGAGCGCAGTATACTGGGTGTTAAATTAACGGATCGAGTTCGAAACACAATATTGCGCTCCGAAACCAAAGTAGTTGATGTGGCTCAAAAGGCTGCCCAACTGAAGTGGGACTGGGCAGGATATGTCTGCCGCATGCCCGACAAACTGTGGGCCAAAGTAGCACAGGATTGGTGCCCTGAAACAGTACGGCGGGGTCGCGGCAGACCACGAAGGAGATGGCGGAACGAATTGGATAGATTCCGTCAGAACTGGCAGGAGGAAGCGCGGGCTCGCGAAAGATGGAAAGAGTGGAGGGAGGCCTTTGCCCAGGAGTGGGACAGAATAGGCTCATAAAAAAAAAAAAGGTATGGTCGGTCCAGTTAAATATACATAAATATAATAATAATTGTCAAAATCATCAAGAAGTCACATAGCCAATTATAAAATTTTCTATTAGGTCTTTGAGTTTTCTCACCTGTTCGTGTAGTAAGTATTTTGTTAACCGCCATGGCATAGCAATTTCAGTCACTGTGTTTTAATCTACTACGAAACACTACTAATGACTTTTCAGTAAATTTCCTTTCCCTTCCCTTCCCTTTCTTTTTCCAACATCTATTTCAAAAAGCGTTAGTTGGTTTCTTACAAACTTACACATCTCGAAGATGTAGATAAATGGAATAATTTCATGTTAATATCTCGATAAAAATCTCGCGTTTTTATTGAACTGCTACGAAAAGACCGGACAATTTTTTTATAGGCTATTTTTTTATTTTTCCGCTCCCATATCTCCTATTTTCGCTTTGATAATTTATATTGCAGAACAATGTTTGTCGGGTCTGTTAGTAATAAATAAAAAAACAATCACTAAAAGAAGTAACGTGATAGTTTCGGATCTAGCAACTATACTCGTAGTCACAGTCAGTCGTAAAACTTTTCTACTATGACATAGGCCAAAATAACCATTCTTAATACACATTCTTATACGTTTTGATTTACTGGTTAACTCCTATAAGATAAAGCGCAGTGAATTTTATTACAGGAGTTTAATTCAATCAATAATTGAAAATGTTTGATTCAATTATGTTACTCATACTCGTAGTACTGACGATACATCAAATACTGCATATTTTATTACCGTTTGATTTTATTAAAGGTTTTGTTTATTTTTTACAAAAAAAAATAAAACATTTGGAAAAATATTGAATGAAAATATCAATAGTTCATTAAAATATGCAAAAAGTAATTTTACAATTATGTATTTTGGGGTAAGAAAAAATATGAAATAATTATAATAATATCAAAAACTGTAATCGAATATCGAAATTGTGGTGAATTTGTCGGTTATTACACCCATCTTGCAATATTGCTTACTTCCTATAACAAATAGCGTGATAATGTACAGCCTACATGTTGACCATGAATCATTATTATAATATATTACTGTCTTGTATTTTGTAATGATAACCATAATTATTTATGAAAACGATGAATCACCAAAAAAAAATTAGACGCACTGTTTATAATTTTTTTTCGTGTAAAGATAATTTCCGATCTATAATTAAAACTAACACTTGTACCGTGGAACTCGCGGAAGTATCCGATATGCTATTCCTATGTCTTTCATCAGAATTCGTTTAGTTGTTCAAGCGTTAAGAAATAACAAGCATAATTTATACAGACAAACTTTCACCTTTATAATATTAGTATGTTGTCTAATGACTTGGCTGACAGGATACTCAATGATTTTGGAGGTATTGAGTATCGTATTAGCCAAGAAATCATTATTTATTAAACACCGTGTAAATCCTCATAGCCTTTGGTTATATAAAGACTCACAAGCTGCTTAGTAAATAAACATATCAAAATATAACACCACATTGTCTGTAAGTTAACTTGAAACCGACTTTCATAAAAAATAAACTAAAACAATGAATTTTTTATAAAAATATCGTAGTTCAAAAGGACAAACTGAATTAAGACACGATTAAGAGACAGTAGATACTCGTAAATTAGTCATAAAACTTATCAGATAGGTCAATATTACTATGCATACTTATAAGGTTATCAAATTCCAACCCGAACTGCGCTCGTGTGGTAGATTAAGACCCATTTACTCTCCTAAAGAAGAGATCAGACCTCTATTCTAGAAAGAAAGAAAAATGTTTATTTGACACTCACACATAATTTAGAAACAACAAATATTTTAAAATAATAAAGTAATAATAAAAAGAGAAGAAAATCTAGCACAGTGTCAAATAGGTGAAGAGAGTGAATGGTTTAACTAGTGTGAATGAATCATGATGCTTATATTTTTCAACATCGTATTACTGATCTTCCAACATTTGTATTGGTGTAAGACAGAAAATAATGACAGAGTATTCAAAAACATACCTTTTATCACCAATTACAGTAATTGTAATAGCATTTCGAAATCCTTCTTCAGTCATCATCATCTGCCTAGCCTTTTCCCAACTATTTTGGGGTCGGCTTCCAGTCAAGCCGGATTTAGCTGAATACCAGTATTTTACGAGGAGCGGCTGCCTACCAGACCTCCACAACCCATTAACTGGGGTAACACGGTACTTCATAGCAAGACTGGAGTCAGATTTACTGGCTTCTGACTATCCGTAACGACTGCCAAAGATCTCCAAATGACAGCCGGGACCAACGGCTTAACGTGCTTTCCGAGGCACGGAGGAAACTCGTTATGTTAAGATGGTCACCCATCCACAGACCAACCTAGGCAAGCGTTGCTTAACCTTGAAGATCGACCTGTGCGGCTGTTATTATCTAGCCACGAGCTTCCTTCAATCATCGTATCCTTCTTCAGTCATCGTAAGCAAATCAAGTCTAAGTCTAATGCCATGGTGCTTATACTTTTCAACATTGTACCTACCACTGATTTCCCAACAGGAAACGAAACGAATATACGAATAATAAGAAAATGAAAGAAAGAAAAAATAATATTTATTTAGCACACATTAAAGGATTCAACTTATAATTAAACAGAAACAAATTGTTCCTACCTACCATTTGATTGTCAAGATCAATGTATGACCCATTCATGCTCACAAGATATACTTATAGATACGTTACTCTATCGTTAAAAAAAACCAGCCAAGAGCGTGTCAGGCCACGCCCAGTGTAGGGTTCAGTAGTTTCCCGTCCGTCAAAATAAGTGTCCCCAACTTTTCAAAAATTGTTCGTCCCATCAAGTTCAAAATACGTTTTCCTAGAAAGTCTTTATAAAGCTCTACTTTCCAGATTTTTTTCATATTTTCTAAACTTATGGTTCAAAAGTTAGAGGGGGGGGGACGCATTGTTTTTTACTTTTGGAGCGATTATTTCCGAAATTATTGATAATATCAAAAAATTATTGTAGTAAACCCCTATTCATTTTTGAATACCTATCCAAAAATATACCACACATTAGGGTTGAAATTAAAAAAAAAAACTCTTTTTACTTTACATGTAGGGGGGCTACCCTAATAAAACATTTTTTTCCAAATTTTATTTTTGCACTTTGTCGGCGTGATTGACATACATATTGGTACCAAATTTCAGCTTTCTAGAGCTAACAGTCACAGAGATTAAGCGAGGCCGAAAGGACAGACATGGCGAAACTATAAGGGTTCCGTTTTTGCCAATTGGCTACGGAACCTTAAAAAAAACAGAAATGTATAGTCCCTTTGCCTTTCCTTTTATTGATTTTAGTGTTCGACTCGGTCACATTAACTTGACACTTAGTGTCGATGAAATAATGTTCAAAAACAATATAACAACAACAGAGAGCTAGCCAAATTATCGACGCGCATATCGATGACAAGGATGCTGACCATACCTGATACTTGCCAGTTGAGCTAACGGAATGCGGTGGGCAGCAGGGGGATTCTCACATTTTAGAGATGTGTCAAGTTAATGTCACCGGATTGTATGTCAAGTGTTGATAAATAAACATATAACAAAATGTGTTGAAAATAAAACACAAAATAGTTCAGAGAGAATAAAGTTGAAGACTATGTTAGGGTTAAAATAAATAACATTTGATTATTGAAGAAAAATAATAAAATTTGCTTCAACAATAAAAGTAGGTTAATAGACCACTATCACTTGTGTATAAACTATAACATGACCAATAAAGGTGTCACAAAAAAAAAAAATATTATTTACATTTTATGTTAGCCTTATAGCCCATAAGGCTAAAGAAAAGATGAATGGATTTTATGAAGAGTTATATTGAAAGAAAAGGAAGTTTGGGATAGCATGACGAGTGACAGAACAGAATGGAAGAAAAAAACATAAGCACCGACCACAAATAAAACGGGCTAAAGCTATGGTGGTGCCAGAACCAGCCGCAGCAAGAGATGTCCTGGAAACAGCTTGCGGATGGTAAGCAATAGCTCACTGTCCAATTGTATACAAAAAGGATCAGGTCTGGATATTGTATGGTGTGTTTCATGAGCACTTTAAAGAGATGTCAGTATTTTGAGGGGGTTCTCTGAAACTAATACCTCCCAGCGCTGTGGGATTATTCAAAAGAGTTACCACGGCCTTAGAATTTAAAAACCACGGAGGGAACATTTGTTGAACATGATCCTTGGTTTGGTTTAAGTGTTATTGATTTTTTTCAACCAGCATTTTCTTAGTCTCATTAGAAGCCAAAGAACGTCACCGTCGATTAGGTTGATGGTAATAGGCTCGCGATTCATCTTCATCATGTCAGCTGAAAAATGTCCGCAGCTGGATTGTCCAGCTGAACATAGGCCTTTCCAAAGCGTCGCGTCGCCACAACGAGCTGTCCTGTGGGCTTTGATCCTATTACATGAGACTTAAATGGAGAAACGTGCTTGTATCTTTTTTTTTTTAATTTTATAAGCTAGTGCTTGACTGCGATCCCACCTGATGGTAAGCAGTGATGCAATCTTAGATGGCGAGGCGCACTAGTTTATTAAGAGCCTATTCACTCTAGCCTTGAAGACACCCAAATTATAATTGGACGGGAAGACCGCAGCAGGCAAACTATTCCAGTCCTTCGATGTACGCGGTATAAACGACGAAGCGAAGCGCTTAGTCCGGACCGTAGAGGTTTCAAAAACAAAAGGATGGACATTCGTCGTACGACGGTTTGTCCGATGGAAAAAACGGGATGGCGGAATCAATTCGTGTAATTCCTGCGCACACTCTCCGAAATGCATCCGGTAGAATACCGAAAGGCTGGCTACCCTACGCCTGTGCGTAAGGCTTTGTAGGTTGGAGTTAACTAAATCTGGATCTCCAATAAGCCTCTTCGCACGCCTTTCCACTGAGTCCAAGGTTGCCAGGTGGCATTTTGCAGTTCCAGCCCATATGTGGCTGCAGTACTCCACACACGATCGGACCTGTGCTTTGTATTAATATAGGTAGCCCTTCGTACTCCTTTTGGGTTTATAGGTGTAATAGTATTTTCCAATAATATTCTAAAGAGTCAATTAATTACCAGTTTAGTATAAGCCACACACGTTGATGCAAACATAAAGATGTACTGATAAGTGTCATTGGTTATAACTTTAACTATTAAGTGACGAGACAGTTGTTTATTCTTGAAATTACACGTGGTAGAAATCATCTTCTTTATACATAATTATATAACACGCAAGGTCCTGACTCACACACTGACTCAATCGGGCTGGATATCTCCCTTACCAGCAACTGCCTCAACCCAGTGGTTGGCACACTATAATGGTGGAAAGTGGTTGGCAAGACAACACAGTATCTTCATCTTTCACGTGACGCAGGTCTTGATCGGACATGGTAAGTTCGGGAGGCACTGGATTTTTGCGAAAAAAACGCCTGGGTGTCCCGGCCTCAGGAAAGCACGGTTAAGCATAATTATGGTGATGTTTTGTTCTGTTTGAGCAGAGTCCAAAAATCTCTTTAATGCGATGAAATAGGGGTCTAAAGTTTTTATGAAGAAAACTACTTTCACGCAAACGAAACAACAGGCCGTTGTGTTCCACATTTATTCGTATCCTATAGCAAATTTTTGTGGTCTAAACTATCGAATGCCTTTTTAAAGTCGATAAATATAAAAAATTCAGCCCTTCCCAACTTTGAACTGAAATCGTTTTCAACTTTTGCACGGGTAAAACTACTAGTAAAACCAAACAACTGGGCTATTGTTAGTTCATATACCAGTTCCTATACAACTTTGGCCTTTTCCTCGAAACAGGCAGTCAACAGCTATGCTTGGGTAATACAATTGCCTTCTCAATTGTTTTGACCATAGTACCCGAAAAGGTGGGAGCAAACAATTACCGCTTTTGGGCTGAAAATGTCCACTATGAGGTTTTGGTCTAACGGCCGATCGCTTTTGTTTTCACGTATTGTGGCGAATTTGTGGTAAGCGTAAGTGATCAGAAAATTGGTGTGATTTAACAGTTATAAACATATTATCGGATTTTGAAAACCAATTTTTCTGCAATTTTGAAAACAGATTTGTTAAATTTTATCATTTTTATTAGTGTCGTTTTCAAAATTTTATTATATGACATGACATTTAATTTAGTGTCAATTGTAATTGAATATAATATTTGTTTCATTATTATTTTTCAGGGTTTTAATAATAATAATTTAAATAAAAAACTTAAGTTAACTTAATTTTTCTGTAATGGGTTTTTTTATCGGGTCATTTTTGGTGATCACTTTATTATTTGCACAGTAGACGTGATGCGGTCTTTAATTACAATATCCGAATATCTATATATGTATATAAAAATGAAACCCGTTTTCCGTTGTCACGACATAACATGAAAACGGCTTGACCGATTTGGCTGATTTTTTTTTTAATGTTCCTTGAAGTTCAATGATGGAGAGAAAAATTCTAAAAAAAAATAAAGTAAGGTAAAGTAGGGTAGGTAGGGTAGTGTAGGGTTGTGTAGGGTAGTGTAGGGTAGTGTAGGGTAGTGTAGGGTAGTGTAGGGTAGTGTAGCGTAGTGTAGTGTAGGGTAGTGTAGGGTAGTGTAGTGTAGGGTAGGTAGGGTAGTGTAGGGTAGTGTAGGGTAGTGTAGGGTAGTCTAGGGTAGTGTAGGGTAGTGTAGGGTAGTGTAGGGTAGTGTAGGGTAGGTAGGGAAGGTAGGGTAGGGTAGCGTAGGATATGTAGGGTAGTCATTTGACGGGAGCGAAGCCCCGGGTAAAAGCTAGTGTATTTATAAAACCAGTAAATAAAGAGATATAACAGTGTGTTTGTATTCTGGAAACTTTCGAGTACTCGAGTAATTTTGGTCCTAGAAAGTGGAACAGATCCTTTAAGGAGATTATGGAAATAAAACCAAGCCAGGATATGCTAGTACCTAATCGTTCAGCATGTGTTTACCCACCCACTAACAATCTGGGTGCAGCAAAATGAAGTATCAGAATTTTACTGACTAAAGCCCACCGGTGTTCCTAAAGAACCTTTGGCTTCACAGTAACTCTATTAAACAATCCTGCAGCCCTAACAGGCATCGGCTTTAGGGGCCCCCATTCGTTCGCAGACATCTCTTTAAGGAACGTGTGCGTGTACCAACACATTACTTGAATGAGTACAATGAATGAATGAGTAGCCCATAAACGCGTCAAACACCAGTGCGTTTCAAGCAACCAGTTGTTTCACTTGTCCTCGCTCTTATCGGCAACAAGTACCTACGCGGCATACAAGTAAAAATGTCCGGCCCAGTATTTTGCATTTTATCGGTATTTGATCACAATGTCCAATCTTGGGAAACCTACAAGTGTCGTATTAAACAGTGGTTTGTGGCAAATGACATCACGGAGACCAGTGATCCTGAGGGGACAAAGCGCCGAACTATCTTGCTGACTGCATTCACAGATGGCACACACAAGTTGGTAGCAGATCTAGCTTTACCAGAACAATTGGAAGACGTATCGTATGACGACATATTCAAGCTTTTGGATGAGCATTTTACTCCTAAGCGGTGTGGGTTCGGTGAACGCTACAAGTTTTATGCAGCTTCACAACAAGAAGAAGAAACGTATGCGGAATACGCGGCCAGGTTGCGCGGTCTGACGGCTCATTGCGGGTTCTCAAATATGGAAGAAGCTGTAAGAGACAAATTCGTCATAGGAATGTTGCCAGGATCTGAGAGAGAGAAGCTCTTTGCAGAGGATCTCGCGAACCTGACACTGAACAAGGCGATGGAGATTGCAGAAAACTCACGCTGTGCACGTGCAGCAGCAAATGATGGGGTTCTCCCTGTCAACTCATCGCCATCGGCATCACCCCAGGCCCCGTTACACGACCCGCCGTTTAAGAACTTTCAGGCGCGGCGTATGTAGGAAATGCTTCGTAAGATGTGCTAAAAATATTATGCTAAATTGAGAACTGTGAATGAAAACTACAACGAAGGTTATGAATAAGGTTTGCTGTAAAAAGACAAATTGTGGTTTAAACTCGCCTGTGTTCATCACCTGTCCTACTATTAAAATTTTCTGTACAATAAAGAATTTCAGAACAACGGTAACCATTTAAATTTTCAATTAGTTTAAGGGGAACCAATGACCGAGATAGTTACGGTCTTGTAAATTAATATTATAAAGGGTGTAAAAAGACCCTTAACGAAAACGCAAGCCTCATATTCTACTCATCACTAGGATACTTTTTTTCTTCTAGACCATACCTGAGAATTCACTGGTTCTGGAGATATTGAAGGTCAAAGTCAACATTTTTTTTTCGTTTTTTTTTTCAAAATCGTATTTCAAGTATCATTAGTAAACTTTCTTCCGAACAAACATTATCAAAATTATCAATTTTTCATAGTCAATTACGCATTTGAAGTTACTAAAATGCATTGAAAACTAAACACAACGAGCGCCTCACACACGCAAGCGTGCGGTCGATTCAACGACCAAGCGCGAGCGGCCGAACGCGCAGCTGATCGGAATTATTATTAATTAATTATTTTTTAACGATGAAAAAAAAAACTTTTTTCCCAGCAATATTTTTTGGTCCAAGTTACTTAATTACACGTACAGAATGTGTTTGTGAAATCGGCTTTGTGATCGGTCTTTTTACACCCTGTACATTGTTAATTAGATTCAGGCGTTACAGCTTTTTCAATTTCTGAAGAAAGATAACCAAATTGTTTTAGTAATAGATCATTGTATGGGTGATAAATATTGTAATTTTATATAGCAGTATTTTTTTGTGTTGTAAGTTGGAAAATCATCAAAATAACTTCTAACGCTTTGGGAGGAGCGTGGCGGCATGTCAGACTTGAGAACGCTATGTTGAATTCCAGCCACTCCTCAAAGAGGGGACTTACCGCATATAATGGTCACGCCATAATAATGGCGTGACCGATTAAATTAGACCTGTATTTGATATGGAATGTACGTCATACGATGAGTCACTTGCATAAGTACTTACGCATATAACATAAAATTGTGTAAGTACTAAGTACGCAAACAAACGCCCCTTATGTTGGTGTTGCGAATGGTGTTCACGATTGCTTATCTTATTGTACAGTATGTTCATGACTTAGAAAAAAGATAAGAGTATGTTTTCCAATATGGGTACGGTTTTATACCATGGCCTACTTTCTACTACGGACGTGTAGCTTTATAGACCCGTATTCATAAATTTACGCTTGGTGTACGCCACTGCGTCTATATGTCATCATCTACCTAGCCTTTTCCTAACTATATTGGGATTGCCTTCCAGTCAAGCCGGATTAAGCTGAATACCAGTATTTTACGAAGAGCGGCTGCCTACCAGACCTCCACCACCCATTAACTGGGGTAACACGGTACTTCATGGTAAGACTGGAGTTTTGACTGGCTTCTGTGGCCTTACCATGAGTTTGAAAAAACGTTCTCGCTATCGAAAACTATAGCTTTGTCTCTTTCACGTGCACCACAATGACAGGGACAAAGCGATAGTTTTCGATAGCGAGAACGTTTTTACAAACTCATGGTAAGGCTACTGACTATCTGTAACGACTGCCAAAGATCTACAAATGACAACCGGGACCTACGGCTTAACGTGCTTTCTGAAACGTGCGGCTGTTATCATCTAGCCACGAGTTTCTCGCAGGTTGCTATTCACTAAATACATCTAATTACCTAAACAATAGACAATCAGTACAACACATTTGCCACAACACAATATTATACTCGTACAAATAACATATTAAGTTGACGATTCTGACAGTTGACGTAAATCCATAAATCAATCTCTCAGGGCTAATCCTCTTACTAACTC
Organism: Mythimna separata; assembly: GCA_030763345.1. Classification (NCBI taxonomy): domain Eukaryota; kingdom Metazoa; phylum Arthropoda; class Insecta; order Lepidoptera; family Noctuidae; genus Mythimna; species Mythimna separata. The sequence continues at coordinate 5,878,956 of CM061191.1, forward strand.
AAATCAGTAAAGGAGACCGATACCCTTCCATACAATCTTGGGCCTAGGTTGATAGTTGTTTGTAAAAAAATGAAACTGATGTCAGTTAATAGCTTATATATTTTTAACCATTTACAGAAAATTCTGTGGACCAAATAAATCAGAGAAAAGAGTTATAAGAGATTAAGTAAAAGTGAGGTTATGCAAGATATTACGTTTTAATTGACAGTATTTGATGACACAGAATATGATATGTAACACAAAATAAAACATTTTTTAGATTAATATTTTTTATTTATAAACGGCATGTAAACTAAAACTATTTATACTTCGAAGCATAGTTCATTTTTGTATAAAATTGCAAATTCTCGATTCATGAGTCAAGCCATGGTGAAGTTGGTGACTGATTCACGATACAACAGAACGACCACTGCAGAGACAAATACAACGGTGGCCAAGTTGTCTTGATTCATTAGCAGACAATCTTTGAGCCAAATACCAGCAAGTTGAGCAAATATTGTAACTTCTGATTACCTGAAACATGGGAATAGTTTATTCAACAAATTATGACCAACTAAGTAGCATTCCGTCAGTTTTGGTATTTAAATATTCTCCATGATTTCCGACCAGTTTCAGTCCATTTTTTTGTTAATATACCCGATGAAGAGTATATATCGGGAAGTTTGAAAATGGCGCCAGCGACTGAAAAATTGAATGGGAATCGTTTTTCTTGGTATGGTCATGTAAAAGAGTGATGAGTTTATATAGTATAGAGGGAGAGGGAGGCCAAAGAAAAGATGAATAGATCGTATGAGAAGTGAGATAGAAGAAAATGGAGTTAGTTATAGCGTGGCGAGTGGCAGGACAGAATGAAAAAAACGTGTTGCGCCAATCCCAAATAAAACGATATGAGGGCAGGAAGATTATGATTACAACGGAGAAAAAGAACGGTGAATGGTGGTAGACGCTGGTTGATAAAATATGGGTTAGATAATACCTACTTACAGGTTGTGGCGCTCGTCATTGAGCGAAATCATTGACAGTATAGTTTCATCATCACGTCGCTGTTGGTTTAGTGCATTGCAGCAGTTATACTACAATTTATACGACAATTTATGGTATCAATAATATATCCTTTCGATAAGTCACCCGTAAAATCCAATATACTGCACCAAAGTCAAAGTTTAAATTGTTCGACACAAAGGTCTTAAATACAACTTAATTAAATTGGAAGTCCGAAGAAAGAAAAATTGAGGTCGACAGATATACTTAGTAATCAGTAAAATATTAGAAAATTCACTGAAAACGTAAATGCACGAAACAGAATTCAAAGAGTATAGACGAAAGTAGTGATTGAGCATGCGTGTATATCGAAACGAATTTAATTTTTTTTAATCGATTTATTTTATAAATAAGATTTAAAAAATAAATCGATTTGTATCGATTTCTTAGCTTAGCCGAACTAAATGATATCGATCTATACAGCCAAATTAATCCGAATCCGAATCGTAAATAAAATCACTGGATAGTACCACTTAACGATTTTTGTGTGTATCTCAACGCAAACTGACCAATGCGTAAAACTTCGAAAAAGCGTTTTCTCTTTATAAACAAACGTAACAGCACAATAAAAAAAACAATGCGAATTGCGAAATTCAGATTTTTGTAAAACTCTATTGCACATTGAAATATATGATCAATATCATTTTTATTTTTAAGTGCTTAAGACTTTATTTACGAGATATGCACTAACGTATTTTATTTTACGGTTCATTGTAAGGTTATGCGCTACTGAAACCGAATATCCAAAAAACCGAAACTATTATGAAGTCTGATATCGGATAAATATCGGTTTGTAATCGAATCCAATAAAGCGCCCGTCTCTACGATTGATCACACATAGAGTAGAAAAGAGTATATACGTCAGTGTCATCACAAATTAAAAAAATACCTTAGAATAAACCAGGTATACGAGCTCCTTGGAATATATTGTAGTAACTGACTGCTAACCTAAAATAGGTTACTCACGACTAAAACTTATTTTTTAGATATCTCATCTTCCGGGCACGCATAGCCCTAGTTATTTTTGTATTTTGAAATAGAAAATAATAACTAATTTTTTAAGCCATATTTCAACCCCTTACTGCTGCTGGGCCCAGAAGTCCCAGTCTCCTTTAACTGGTATGACTAATTATACTTGATTTGCAGTTAAATCGCGACTAGGTTATATTTTCAGTTTTCACTTTCATCCTACCCCCGATTTTATTTTTAGTTCTTACGATCGATCCTAAGGTTGTCTGGTAAATATCGTTGTCAGCGATAAGAGATAAGCATAATTTGTTACTTCTTTTTTATTAGTACTAATAAATAAAAAAAAATAGAAATTAGTACTAGTTTAAAAAAAAGGAAAGTATCCGAAAACAGAAAAGAATAAAATAAAAAAATAAAAAAATGACTTAATAATAAGTCATTTAAAAACAAGCTATTAAAAACAGGCCTTTTCAAACGTTGCCAATGATAATAAATAGATTAAATATTTAAATTAGTTTTAGGAATACAGTTCACGCTAAATTCAAATCCACTTATTCGAATCATTTACAAACCCCATCCCTGTTACTTCAGTGAGTCACACAGTAGTATTCTGTTACGCAAGAATTCGTATGCAGTCCATATCAGCAGTTGAAGCAGTACCATCTGTCATCTAAAGTTTCTCTTATAAGTCAGATTTTCTACAAATCTCCATTTTAATATCAGGGAAGGACTGGAAGTGACGCCTGTGAGCTATTCCCGCCAGTCTTGGGCGGAGTAGTCCTATAGACTTTCTAAGGGCGTGTGCATAGGACCAAAAATATCAGAAATCGTTAGTTATTTGTAACATCGTTATTAAAAAAATATTACACATTTGCATACAGCTATAGTTACAAAAAATCCATGCGATAGAAAAGACAAAAATATAAATTACAATTCATCATCTACCTAGCCTTTTCCCAACTATATTGGGGTCGGCTTCCAGACATATCTTCAGATTTAGCTGAATATCAGTGTTTTACGAGGAGTGGCTGCCTACCAAACCTCCACAACCCATTAACTGGGGTGACATGGTACTTCAAGGCAAAACTTCAGTTTTGTCATGAAGTATCATGTCTGAATTTTCCGGCTTCTGACCTTCCGGAAATTATAATTCAAAAACAATAAATTAATCAATATGTCGACGCTTGGGGGAGGCCTATGTCCAGGATAATTAAATTACATTTACAAAGTTACAATTAAATTAGTAAATCAATACAAATAGACAATCGATAAAATAAAATAGACATAGATAATTTAAAACAATTATAACAACACAAAAAGTAAAATGCTACTTTTGCAAACTAGCTCAGTGTTAATGAGAACAAATCAATTTTATCCGCAATAAGGTTAAGTGTGAATAATATTGTGCTTGAGAGTGGGGCATTGATATTGTAGTTAAAGTAAGGCCGCTTAGGTGTAAAAATAAGAGTAGTGGTCGATTTATCAGCAATGATAGTCATATCAATTAAATAATGAATACTTAATTTTACTATTAATATAAATTTCTGCAACTATAAAAAATTAGAAATACACTTTGAAAATTGTAATGAGAAAAAGCCAAAATCTATTCATAATATTATGTTTGCATATAAAATCAAACTACTGGAGTGGTTTTAAGAATTAATTAAAATAATTACCAATAGAATGCTACTTTATCAATAAGTGGCATAAGCTGTATATTTTCTTCTTCTACGCGCCCAAACCAATTGCCAGAAACTACTAAGAAAATTGAAAATAATAATTAATGAAAGCAAAAAATATAAATATTTACTAAACTTACATTTAACGAAGCACTTGACGTCCACAAAATCGAAACTGTTAGCAGATTACATTTAAGAGAACAATGAGGAGCTCGTGGCTAAATATCAACAGCCGCACAGGTCGATCTTCAAGGTTAAGCAACGCTTGCCTAGGTTGGTCTGTGGATGGGTGACCATCTTAACATAACGAGTTTCCTCCGTGCCTCGGAAAGCACGTTAAGCCGTTGGTCCCGGCTGTCATTTGGAGATCTTTGGCAGTCGTTACGGATAGTCAGAAGCCAGTAAATCTAACTCCAGTCTAGCCATGAAGTACCGTGTTACCTTAGTTAATGGGTTGTGAAGGTCTGGTAGGCAGCCGCTCCTCGAAAAATACTGGTATTCAGCTAAATCCCGCTTGACTGGAAGCCGACCCCAATATAGTTGGGAAAAGGCTAGGCAGATGATGATGATGATAATATAAGATAACAATTTGCCAAAAGATCAATAGTATGTACAAGACCTTATCCAGTATATCTGTACCGATAGCTCAGAGAAAGGTCCCCAATTGAAGACACCATAAAACCATACTTATTTCCACATAAATTGCAGATAATAACAATTGGTCCCCCCATTGTCCTTCCACACGACCTTTCAAGAACTCTTTTGACCAATAAATGGGTCTGTACACTTTTACAAATTTAATTTTGCTGACGTAAAAATAAGATTCGGTTTTGTCACAAACGGCTTTCGGTCTTTTCTGGCGGTTGTATAAAATTTGTAAATGTTTCAATAGGAGATCTTAACAGGGCCGTTTTCAAAACTACTTGTGGAATTAGAGTATTTCAATAAGGGTTAATACTGTCTGTTTTGTTCTATTTATTTTGTTGCTGTAACCCAGTTATTTGAGCGGTTATTTTCGGTTGTTGATAGCACACTTTGTTTTTACTAGATGTTATTTAAGTTATATTTTTTCGGAATGTCTCTGTACCGGGGGAATTATTTTAATAAGTGCGTATTATTATTACATCATTGTATGTTTTTTTTAATAAATTGCAACATTTTTATTATAAAAAATCGGCTGTGACAGACGGACAGACGGACAGACGGACAGACGGACAGACGGACAGACGGACATGACGAAACTATAAGGGTTCCGTTTTTGCCATTTTGGCTACGGAACCCTAAAAATGTTTTGGGAAAACTTTAAGAAAAACGTAGATAGAAACCAACATTTTAGGCGGAATCAATTTTGTAAAAAAAAATCAATTAATCAATTTTGTTGTTGTTTTGTTTTTGGTTTTGTGTACATGTTTTCATATGTCATGTGTAGGCGTAAGCGTTTTTTTGTAGAAATTCAAGGCGTTTGAAGTGTAAATATAGTTTTAATATTTCTGATGTTTTCCCCTTGAAATAACTTGAAGGAAACGCTCGAAGGTCAAGAAATAAATTTGTAATGGTTGAGAGGTTTGTAATCTTTGGAATTTTAAGTGCAGTTCACTCAAATTGTTCGGTTAATGAAAATGATTTTTTAATTTTTACTAAATTTATTTTAAATTTGTTAAAAGTGATGGTACTAGTAAAATGAAACAGTGCAACAAACAGTAGCTACTAGAACCTTCTGTATGTTAATTTATTTTCTGAATGAAATTTTATTTAAAATTTCATTGAAAATGCGATTATTTTTATTCCATTGATTCCACAAGTCATCATCTGCTTAGTTTTTTCTCAACAATATTAGGGTCGGCTTCCCGTTAAGCCAGATTGAGCTGAATACCAGTATTTTACGAGGAGCGGCTGCCTACCAGACCTCCACAACCCATTAACTGGGGTAACTCGGGACTTCATGGTAAGACTGGAGTCTGATTTACTGGCTTCTGACTATCCGTAACGACTGCCAAAGATCTAGGTACAAATGACAGCCAGGACCTAGGCTTAACATGCTTTCTGAGGCACGGAGGAAACTCGTTATGTTAAGATGGTCACACAACAGACCAACCTCGGCAAGCGTTACTTAGCCTTGAAGATCGACCTGTGCGGCTGCTATTATCTAGCCTCCATTGATTCCACAAGTAATAACAAATAATGACTTACTTTAAGATTTAGGTTAAGATACGATCATATGATTTAATCTAATAATAACATAAGATTTGGAGAATTTGAAACTTGGGGAGATAGGGCATCACTCTGTCATACCATAGTTGAGTTTGATAAAATAAAGCAATGCATAAGGGTCATCTTCGTTCACTTATATCTGTCTAATATATTAATTTTGCTGATGTTTAAGTATGATGTTTATACAAAATTGTGGTTTGTCATGTCGTGTAGGGTTAAATATATTCAATTCATAGTTACACACAAACAATACACATATCTATATATATGTATGTATATTTAGATCAATCTAGACTCTAGAGATTAAATTAAATATATGTGAATGTGAAGAACCCTATACCTACTGGAATAAACATTCCTTTAGTGTACCTCAAAATTAAATATTATCATATTTATTTATATTTATAACTTCAAGCTTACATTGCGTGATAATAAATTTATTCATTCATATAACCTAACTTTGGTCACCCTTTAATTTGCGTCTCGCCTAAAAGTTTATTTAAGTTGTTACCAACTGAATTTGTTTTTGTACGCATTTAGTTGGGCTTCTAAAATTGCGAGGTTACTATCTCACAGGTAATTTAATTGCATGGTAAAAATTATGTTTAATAAGCAGTAACATAATTATAATTTAAAAAATATACTTTCTTAAAAAAAATAAGCCAACTGGTAACCAGTTCGTAGAGGCCCAGTATGCCCCAAGCATACTTGGGCTATGGCTAGTTTGAAAAGGGGAAGAGGTAGTCTTGAAATGCAGGGCAAAGAAGATGTGGATTTAGTCAGTAGAAGTTTGATACGACCTCCAGCTCCACCCTAGAGCAGGAAAAGTCATTGGATGATTTCCTACCTAAAAAAAGGAGGCAATTCGTTGAAGGTAATTTGAAAATTAATGAATGGGACAAAATTAATAGATTTTTTCAGAATTGGACCGATATGGCAATGATGGGGTTCGTGAAAGAGAATAGAGTGAAGAGTGACCTCTTTTGAAGAGTGACTTACAACAGATTTTTTTGTTATCTAACAACTTTATAATAGTGCAAGTTACTTTTCGCAGAAGCGTATCACGTGCATAATAAACGATAAGAAAATCAAACTTTTGTCTAATTTTCAGATTTTTCTAATTTTCGCTTATTTCAAAGCCACACAAAACAGTACAATACTTTTGTTACTCCCAAAAAAGAAATTCACCCGAATTTAGCTCGAAAATTCGCTATGAACGTTATTTTGTAACTTTTGCTGTTAAGAGAAAGCCACAAAAAACAATATTCTTGAACTGAGAAAACGAAAATAGACGTTTGAATTTAGTTAAAATGTAAAACCTGCTATTTATCATATTTTAGAATAAATTGTAAAATAGAATTTTGAATAACGACTCTTGACTTTAACCTTTAAGTACCGACGTGCACTTTTTGTAACGTTAGTACCGACGTGCGGTCTGACAGACCGCGGTAAAAATTCCGTGTTTTTTTTAACAAAAGTGAATGTTTGATTAAATTTCTGTTTATTATGGTTAAAAATAAAGGGTTGTAAGAAAAAATAAGTATAGAAAGAAACTCAAATTATTTTTATTTTGTAATATAAGGCGATAACAATACTTGGCCTGAATTTTGGAGGAAAATCCGGCTATTCGATATAAAAAATCAAAACAAAAAGAATACAGCTCACAGAAAATCAAAAATATTTTTTTTTTGTATCAAGACTATTATAACTTTTAGAAAAAATATATATCAAGTATATAAACCTTCAGAAAAAGAAAATGTCCACTGCCCAACTACACTTTAAATTTTTAGCTTAGTCAATTCACACTTGGTTATCGTACTGTAAAAAAAACATGTTTTTTTGCACGGATAACATAGCATGTCTATTTTCTTTTGTTTTTGGTAGATATGTCAACTTTTTCAGCTTGATTTTTAGGTGTATCTGGCTTATCAGAACCAAATACTCGCCAAAGTCATAATTGCTCGCGAAAAACTTGGATTCGATTTATTTGCATTTCTGGGATTTCTTTGAGTACCATACATCTGTCCCAGGACTGCCTGAAGCCCCTGACGTGAAATTTTAATATTTTTGTAAAAATAACAATAAACTGTAAGAAAAACAAAACAAAAAAAACTTACGTAAGTACCGACGTGCGGTCTGAGAGACCGCTTTGTAATTTCAAACAATAATTACTCACCAAATGCGAACGTGACGATACCACTTTCTGCATCTACATCATCATGGATACTGTTCTTACAGCTACTTAAAAGCGGCGATTGATATTTCTCAGCGATAGGGGTAAACTAACAAGTGAAGTACCTGCTGCGGTCTAATAGACCGCACGTCGGTACTTAAAGGTTAATATAATGTGGGTTTTAAGAAGAATCAAAGGTAAACCTCAAAACATTTAACCACTTACCTTTAATATATAGAATCGCCAAACTTAATAATAATACTCCCCCGACCGAATTTCGGTCTCAGTGGCCAATCTCAACAGACATCAGCCTAGAACGCAGGAAATATTATAGTGCACAAGTTTGTGCGCAAACACAGGTGCACTCTCTGTTCTTTTACTCTCACAGTCCGATGGGCCAGCAATCCGACACGACCGGAGAGAGATCAGGCGTAGGACCAACGGTTTTACGTGCATTCCGAGGCACTGGGGGATGGGAGGTATCACACCACCAACTTCCAAACCCCGGGCAGCTACATAGTAATTCCTAGTGGAAAAACCCAATACCGCTTTTTGCCCGACCCGGGAATCGAACCCAGGAGAGGCACCAAACTGGCAATAGGCAGGGCACATTAAGGCCGAGTCCTACTTTTACTGACTATTACCTCTATCGACATCTATTGCGCCACATCTGAACTAAACTATAAAATCCTGCATCACGCAATTAGAATTCTCTGCGCAATTTGAAACTATAGCATGAAAAAAAGTCTAGTTGGAGGATTCTCCCTTTTCAACGGAGATTTCTGTGACTTTCCACTCTGTTCCTAATACCTCCTAATACCCATTTTTTCAGTTGCTTTTTGCGTTCCAGGGCCGGTTGAGACTTTCAGAGAATCTTGTAATCAATTCCTGGATATATGTCTAGCATTGAATTTATCATTCTTGGTACCATTACCAATATCATACCAATAATTATACTGTTATTAAACCCTGGATAAATCTTTCCCAGTAATGGTAATTTGAAAGCCAATTATTTGCCACAGAATTTCTCGGAAAACAGTAACAGCATCTCATCATCAGATACCTTACGTAAATAAATAATAATATAAATTCATTGAAGATATTTTGGAAGACTTAAAATGTATATTGTAGTAGCTTTTTATAGTATCGTAAAAGAGCGACGAAGCTTTCTCACCTTGCCCCTTAAGAGCTGGGTACTGAGAGCAGCGATAAGCGGGTATCTCATCAGGACAGAAATGATCTTCATTTGTACGAAGTAAGGTTGTAATGGAAGTCCGCTTCCGCTTTCTAATGCATGTATGTATAAGAGTGTGTGTAATATATAATATATGTATGTATGTATGGTACACGAGTCCTAATATTTTGATGAGCGCTGGCCGTTTTGCACATGTGACGCATATATCTTTGTGATACACTATATGGTATTGTTATGTTTTATGGATGATGTTTAGCGCAAATGAACACTTTTTCTTTCTTTGTTTCTGGTACTTTTAAGAAATATTCTTCTATCTTAAAAAATGAATTTAACATCTCTAATATACCTATGTCAGTATTTCCTTATACTGAGATATGACTAAAAAATCATAGTTTTGCTCTCACGCCACTGTCTTCTTTAGCTAATATCCCATATGGTACATATGGGATATTAGATACCGTAAAGAGAAATGGAAGTTTTGAAACCTAAAAAACTTCCTTAAAGAAATCAAATCGCGAGAATTTTTTTGGTAAATAATTGAAATACAATTTTCTCTTCTTTGTGATCAATAACAAGATTTTTATTGCTAATCGTAACAATAAGATAGACCAATTTGTAACGAAGTTTTGCATTGATACTTTTAACATAGTACAGGCCTTCCAACATGTCCCGTAACCATAAAACGGATTCCCCGCTCCGCCTCCCACTAAGCTCCACCCCATCTCACCTTGTATTTGCATTAAAATTTAATAAAACGCCCTGTGTATTTAACCTGCCATTTGCTACGTTGGGTGAAATTGACCTGGCCTGAGAATTGGTGATATTCTCTTTTATAATGTAATGAGGCATCATTGGCCTGATTCTTTGGGCAGTGATAAAGATAAACCTTTGAATAATAAAATTTGTATAAATTATAAATAGTGAACCTTATTTATTTGTACTCATAAATGTGAACAGTTCTGTCGCAGGATTCTAAACCAACATTTTTTTTATTATTGTAGGTATAAACTAGTGCTTGACTACGATCCCACCTGATGGTAAGCAGTGATTTAATCGTTGTTGTTGAGGCGCACTAGTTTATTAAGGGCCTATTCACTCTAGTCTTGAAGACACCCAAATTGTAATCGGACGGGAAGACCGCAACAAAATAAGTCTTTATGTACGAAATTGCTGGTTTGTGAAACGAAATATTTTGAAATGTTTCATCTTTGGATTGACTTGGAATTTATTATAATAAACTTATATTAATGGTACGTCTTTTCATGTTTTGTAATAATTATTTAAAGAAACCAATTCTTTGGTTTTCGTATTTTATTTAATATCGATGTATTCATAACTATTTTATACTACAACTTTCAACGTAGGAATTGTATTTCAAAGGACAAACAATATCATTGACGTGTACTTCTGACTTTATTCTTACAAAAAAATATCTCTGTGCTTTTGATATAATAGCTTTCGTTTTGAAAATTTGGCCGCTCGAAGAAGAAAAATTATCTGTGAGGTAAAATTTCCCATCTGAAAGCGATTGAGACAAAATGACACATCCCATTCTTTAACAGTTCTAAGTCCGTAGATGAATAGTGGGTAACAGCTAGTTAAGTAGTTATATTTTGTTAAAGTAAAACAATTTTGATATTCCACTGTGCGTATAAGGAAACATACAAGGGTATTCACCCCTGTGGCGTTGCTAAAGACCCGTAATAAAAACTTTTTCTAAGCCTACCTTTTTTCCGACAATTTTTAATTTCTTTCCTGTAAGGATATTCCGTATTTATCTATATTTCATCGTAAAACTTTATCGTTGGACTCCTGTTGTGTTTCCAACTCAAAACGTCTTTCTTACAATGTCAAATGGTTATGGGAAGGCCTTTTTCATTGAAGCAAAAAGTATGGGAAAAGTTTTTGGATATTAACGATGTTATATGTAAATTTGAGATCTGTGTTTTGGGAGATAAGGTTAATATTGCTTTGTAAATGAAGTTTCTAAAGTAAAGCAATATTGAATATGATGAGTGAAGTTGTAAATGTGAATACGTCATTGTGTGATAGACTGTTATGGGAAAAGTAGGGAGAATTTCTTAGAAGACTTTTTAAGAGCTTCGTCAGTCGTTTAGCTGTAGAATTATGTTCGTTTTTATACTGGAGGTAAAAAAAAGCATTTTCAAATATATTTTTCTTTTTACTGTCCCACATTTGGGCAAAACCAGCTCATTTCAGAATCAGATTAGTTCAATCTCCCGGAATATCTTCAAGGTTCAACTAATATATATATAAGAAATAGCTTTTTTTTGGATAGGTCACTCTATTGTCGACGTACGTCATCGTTTTGCATCTGGTCAGATAGTGGATTGTACACACCCAACATACAATAGTTCAATAGAAAAGTTTTATAACTACTCTCTAAATCGGCGACTCGGTTACGACCGTGAGTGAGATTTACATCATTTTATACCAAATTACATTGTATTATGTAACACGTACTCGTATATAATAAAGAGTACCTTCATTACGTGAATGGTAAAAAAGTCGTTTATTGAAGTATTTTTTTTAGGGCCTGTTTCACAATGTCCGAGTAGGCACTACTCACTGAATAAATTCAAAAATGGAACAGAATTTGTATGAAATTATCTGCCAAGTAAGATACTCGAAACTTAATCATAGGTGGTGAAACAGGCCCTTACCCTTTCATTTAGGTGTTGCGATTTTGGTTCGGTTTTATTTTAGACTGGTAAGACTGTTTATTTAGCGAAATTGATTTCTTATTGGTCATGCTACTATGAGCGCGCCGACACGCTTAAAGTTTTTGCAAAAGCATATAGGTAAATAGGTACTATTTTTCTAATATATTTTTACCAAAAAATAAACATTATAAACTTCAGCTGATGAGTATTGTTGAGTTTGTATTACTGTGTCCATTTTGGCATCGTTTGAATTACAATGCTTAAGTCTACTGATATATGAAAAAAAATTCAGTCTTTAGTAAAAGGAAGGAAATAATAATAACCGGATTTAATCTATCACATACCCGCGAAACGAGACACAATAGTAAAACAATAACAGCGCGGTCTCATAGGACCGGTCGGGGATTCAAACATTAATCAATCGGATCAAACCAAATGGTATGGATAGTCATACCATTTAGTTACTTTGATAAATATTGTGAAAAAAGCTTGTTTGGAAATCATCTTATGACTCATCCAATGACTTCTTTTGTTCTGGTTGTAGTCAGTAAAAGTCTGACACGTCCTCCCGCTAGATGATTTCCCAGCTCAAATAAAAAAAAAATCGGCCAAGAGCGTGTCCGGCCACGCTCAGTGTAGGGTTCCGTAGTTTCCTGTCCGTCACAATAAGTGTCCCCAACTTTTCAAAAACTGTTCGTCCCATCAAGTTCAAAATAATTTTCCTAGAAAGTCTTTATAAAGTTCTACTTTCAAGATTTTTTTCATATCAAACTTAAGGTTCAAAAGTTAGAGGGGGGGGGGGGACACATAGTTTTTTTCTTTTGGAGCGATTATTTCCGAAATTATTGATATTATCAAAAAATGATTTTGGTAAACCCCTATTCATTTTTGAATACCTATCCAACAATATATCACACGTTACGGTTGAAATTAAACAAAAAAATCGCTTTTTACTTTACATGTAGGGGGGCTACCCTAATAAAACATTTTTTCCTATTTTTATTTTTGCACTTTGTCGGCGTAATTGGCATACATATTGGTGCCAAATTTCAGCTTTCTAGAGCTAACGGTCACAGAGATTAAGGTGGGCGCGACGTTAGAATTATCCATACAAACGTAATACCAAAATCATTTGCAATTTAAGCATATTTACACCATAATATGATGTTATTCGGATTCAGACAATAATTATCTAGGTTCCTACATCGTCTTTTCGTTGAAAAACTTACCCCAAACGAAATTTAAGCGAATTTAAATTTGCACATTTTCACAGCGAAAATGTCATGTTTTTTATTTTGTTTTTTCTATATTATAAACAACAATATTTCAAAATATCTTTTCGTAGGAACACAGATATTATTATCAAGTTATAAATACTCGAAACAATATTGGAAATACATTAATTTTTCATTCATCATTTTTGGTATTACGGAACCTCTCCCAAATTTCCAATAGTTTGTATTGCTATCACAGCAAGCAACTGTCAGTGTGCGGATGATGACTTTACTCCAGTCGGTGTGTCCAAGAATTGTTTAAACTATCTGGATTGCTTCCATCAACCTCAAAAACGTATTTTATTTCGTCTCAACTCGAAATAGCGCGCGTTCTCCGCAGGCCTCTTAAGCGAGGACGGACGGACAGACATGGCGAAACTATAAGGGTTCCGTTTTTGCCAATTGGCTACGGAACCCTAAAAACCGGTCAAGAGCGTGTCGAACCACGCTCAATGTAGGGTTTTGTAGTTTCCCGTCTGTCACAATAAGTGTCCCCAACTCAAAAACTGTTCGTCCTATCAAGTTTAAAATAATTTTCCTAGAAAGTCTTTATAAAGCTCTACTTTCCAAATTTTTTTCATATTTTCTAAACTTATGGTTCAAAAGTTAGAGGGGGGGGACGCATTGTTTTTTACTTTTGGAGCGATTATTTCCGAAATTATTGATATTATCAAAAAATGATTTTAGTAAACCCCTATTCATTTTTGAATACCTATCCAACAATGTATCACACGTTAGGGTTGAAAAAAAAAAAAAACTTTCCACTTTACATTTGGGGGATGAGCTGCTCGCGTCCGTAGGACTTATTTGAATTTCGACCACCCTACACGTGTCCCCTGGGTAGTGCTAAACGAGCAGTAAATCTGGTGGTAGGCCATTGCATCGGCTGCCGGCTTAAAAGGTTACCACCCACCAGACAAAGCCATGCCGCCAAGCGATCCGTCGTGTTGTTTGGTGAAGCCGCACGGTGGAGGATGGGTCTGAGCAGTTGTGTTGCGATGTGTACCGGGTATGATGCACCGGCTGTTGTTGTGTCGGATGTTTGATCGGGGAGGGTAGCGGGATCCGAAGCACGGTGCTCCGCTGGCCGACCGTAGACAGTTGGGGGCCCAAGTAGTGTGCCAGCCACACACGAAAGGCTGCCTCGCCATCTGCGAAAAATCCCAGGGTGGCTCCATCGTGCTGGTTGGCGACCGGAAGGGAGGACCCGATGGCGATCCTTGGGGGGGTTCGGGCGTCCCCGCAGTCTCCAGATCAAACCTCCATTGGCGCAGCAATTCTGAGTGTGTTGTTGGATCTAACATCGCATCACCTAGCTCAACTGCTATCTTCCACCACTCCTATTCGCTCTAAACCCTTATAAAAAATTATGAAAAAAGGTAAAAAGAAAAGCAGGTGTCGACAGCGGTTGCACGTCCTCCCATTCCAAGTGCATCTCTCGAATATTCGAGGGATGCACTCCCATATAAATGCGGTCCACCACCATCTCGAAACCGATAAGCCACACTTGCTTTTCTTGACGGAGGCGCAGATTAGATGTCTCCTGTTCTGACACGCTTGTATCGCCTCTCATATAGGACCGGTATAGTTTTTTTTTTTTTTTTCTGGTAGGGGAATCATCAGAATGACTTCCCCCGCTCTTGGGCGGAGCGGGAGGGCGTGTCAAACTCTTACTGACTAAACCCCTACCCCGTTCCTTCGTTGCCTTCGTTCTGGGGGGGACTCGGTATCAACCGTTAGGAATACCACATGTTCCCCCCAGAGGCTTCGGCCCTACCGGGCCCCTAAAGTTTGCTGACATCTCCTTGAGGCGCGCGTGGAACAGAACGCGCCGTTGACGACTGGGCTCGGTCCAGATTATTTCCAGACTGCCGGACAGCGAGCTACCCAGTGCTCGCCGTCCGCGAACCCGCGCCTACGGTGGTCGGAAATCGGGATCGGGATCTCGGCGGCGGCGGCGTGAGGACCGTTCCCTCACGCGCTCGCGGTCAGCAGCCTGCATGCCAACCCTCCTCGCTCCGGACCATGGCCTGAACCAGGGCCCGGCGCGAGAGGTCGCCGCTCCCGATAGTCTCCACGAGGACACGGCGGTGCTCCGCCCAAGCGGGGCACACTTCTACCGTGTGCTCCACCGTGTCCTCCGGGCGGTCCACACAGTGGCGACACCCGGGCGTCCTCTCCTGCTTGATTCGATGCAGGAACCTCCCGAACTTACCGTGTTCGGTGAGGACCTGCGTCACACGGAAAGAGAGGACGCCGTGACAGGACCGGTATAGTGCCCAAATCCTGGAAGCTAGCCAACGTGCAGCCCGTGCCCAAAAAGGGCAGTCGTGCCGATCCTGCCAACTATCGGCCGATTTCAATAACCTCCATACTCTGCAAGATTATGGAGCGTGTATTGAACTCGCGCCTCATGGCATACCTGGAAGGTAACGATCTCCTCAGTGACCGACAGTACGGGTTTCGTCGCCGACCTACTAGTGTATGCCACTCACTTGTGGGGCGAGGCCCTCGAGAAGAATGGGGAAGGACTTGCAGTCTCCTTTGACGTCTCGAAGGCCTTCGACAGGGTATGGCACGCTAGCCTTTCAAGTAAGCTTCCGGCCTACGGCATCTCTCCTGGCCTGATTAACTGGATAAAAGACTTCATGAGTGAACGGTCCCTCCGAGTTGTTGTCGACGGATGCTCATCAGAGCCCATGATAACTAATGCCGGAGTTCCTCAGGGGTCTGTTCTCTCTGCAACTCTCTTCCTGCTCCACATCAACGATCTGATGATGCCCGGTATCTATGCAGATGATAGCACAGTTGTAGAGAGATACTTGCCGAGTACTCAGGCTAGTAAGGAGCTAATTCGGTCTGAAAGAGAGGCTATGGTAGAGCGTACGAATGACTCACTTCAGGCAGTCTCCAAGTGGAGCGAAGCCAATTTGGTGGGATTCAACGCCACCAAAACACAAGCGTGTCTATTCACCGCTAAAAGGAGCCCGTTCACCTTGGCTCCTGCTTTCCGGAATGTATCCCTGGAATGCGCCAACCGCCTTCAGCTCTTGGGAGTTGAAATTTCCTCCGATCTTAACTTTGGGCTGTTCATTGAGTCCAAGGCCAAGATTGCTGCTAGAAAACTTGGCGTTTTGGCAAAGGTCCGGCGGTACTTCACCCCGGGACAGCTTCTAATGTTATACAAAGCACAGTTCTGATCGTGTGTGGAGTACTGCAGCCACATATGGGCTGGAGCTGCAAAATGCCACCTGGCAGCTTTGGACTTCGTGGAAAGCCGTGCAAAGAGGCTAATTGGAGATATGGATTTGGCTTCCAATCTACAAAGCCTTGAGCACAGGCGCAGGGTAGCCAGCCATTCGGTATTTTACAGGATGCATTTCGGAGAGTGTGCGCAGGAATTGCATGAATTGATTCCGCCATCCCCATTCCACCATCGGACAAGCCGTCGTACGGCGGGTATCCACCCTTTCGTTGTCCAAACCTCTACGGTTCGGACTAAGCGTTTCGCCTCGTCGTTCATACCGCGTACATCGAGGGACTGGAACAATCTGCCTGCTGCGGTTTTTCCATCCGATTATAATTTGGGTGTCTTCAAGGCTAGAGTGAATAGGCTCTTAATAAACTAGTGCGCCTCACCATCGACGATTGCATCACTGCTTACCATCAGGTGGGACCGCAGTCAAGCGCTAGTTTATAACGATAAAAAAAAACATGTAGGGGGGCTACCCTAATATTTTTAGGGTTCCGTACCTCAAAAGGAAAAAACGGAACCCTTATAGGATCACTTTGTTGTCCGTCTGTCCGTCCGTCCGTCTGTCAAGACCCTTTTTCTCAGGAACGCGTGAAGGTATCAAGTTGAAATTAAAACCATATATTGAAATCCGCGGTCCCTTGAAGATGTGCAAAAATCAAACTTGTAAGTTGACGGGAAAAAAAGATACGCCCGTTTATGTTGCAAAAAACGTACATTTCGACACTGTCAAAGGAATCAAAACTCATAGGGTGCTTCTCGTTGACCTAGAATCTTGAAATTTGGCACGAAGCAAGGTATTATAGCACTAATATCGGGAAAAGTCTGAAAACTGAAAATTTTTAGTTACGTCACAAGAAATAAAAATTGAAAAGTCTTCAAGACTCGATTCGAGAATTAAACTGTTTTTATAGGTAGGTTGATACGAAACCCTCAGTGCGCGAGTCCGACTCGCACTTGCCCGGTTTTTTTTTCCAATTTTTATTTTACCACTTTGTTGGCGTGATTGACATACATATTGGTACCAAATTTCAGCTGTCTTGTGCTATCGGTCACAGAGATTAAGCGAGGACGGACGGACGGACAAACATGGCGAAACTATAAGGGTTCCATTTTTGCCTTTTGGCTACGGAACTCTAAAAGCATAATCGAATTACAGATTTTAATACCAATAAAAATCTAAGTGAAACCATGGACGAACGGACTTCACGGCAACCAAAAAAAAATTTTCGCTCGCTACCGGCGTTTAAAGATAAAATTAAAAATTACAAATAAATTATAAATGATATTTATTTTGCAAATAGGTTTTTACAAACTCTTTTACACGTCAAATTGTTTTTTCGGACTTTTTTTTTGGTACTAGATAAGGCCGGTGTTTCCTAACTGACTACCCTGAGAAGAAACACCGAAACAAACTCAGGGGTCACAGTCTCTTTTAAAGTCCATACAAAATGTAAATCATATGCGAACCATGCAGATTAGTGTCTGAGTTGGCCTTTTGAAGAAAGAACCATGCAAATTTGAGTGGACCTGTCCAGTCAGTGCAAGCATTTGTCATTATTCGCAAAGCTCAACTCAAGACTACTAAGGAGCTCAACGACTTGACTACCAATACCAAAGACAGGACTTATGGTTAGGCCGCAGAAAACACTCAAATTGCCAGACATTAGTTTTTACTTGAATATGAATGAAAAGAAAAAAAAGCAATCCACATAGTCCTCACATTCGCAAAAACAAAAAATACAAAATGTAATACTTAACAAAGTAAGCATTTATGTCAAACATTAAAAAAAAATATTAAAAAATGTCAAATTGTAAAGTAAACTTAATCTACAATGTCAAATTGTATTAAATAAATATCAAATTGTAAAAAAGTAAAATCAAAAACAAAATAAAGTAAGAAGATAAGACAACAGTTGTAGTGCGCACTGGAGCGGGTCAATCCCAACGCCTTTACGTCCTCAACGTAGTCCTTTACAGTGTAAAACGCCTTTTGGTAAAGTTTTCGCTTAACAAAAGATTTGAGCTTATTAAGGCTTAGTTCTTGCGTATTACTAGAAAGCATCTAAATGAGCCCCCTATTTTTTTGAGTCTGGTTACAGGAACATCAAAATTATGTTTGTTCCTAGTATTTAAATTATGAATGTCACTGTATTTTTTAAACATGTTTTTGTTTTTGTTGTAAAAGATTGTATTTATTTAAAACAATTTTCTTACAAATCCCTAATTATCCGGTCCATAAACAGGTGCCTGACATCCGGAGAGAGGGCCTGGACTCTTCTCACAGATGAACCCGCAAGGTTCGTAACAGTGTAAGTCGTTGATCGCACCATGAATATCGATGGCGCCGCAGGACTCACCGGGCCGTTGATTGTTTGGCTCGTTTGCACCGAATTTGTTGTAACCTGCCTCTTTTAGCGTTTGTCCTGATAAAAGAAACATAGGTAATTAAGCATTAGAGAAGATTAAATGTGATGTTATTAGTGAATAAACATAATACGGTCCCCGTCCGATTATAATTTGGGTGTCTTCAAGGCTAGATTGAATAAGCTCTTAATAAACTGGTGCGCCTCACCATCTACGATTGCATCTCTGCTTACCATCAGGTGGGACCGCACTAGTTTAACAATTAAAAAAAAAATCTTTAACAATATTTTTTACACCACCTGCTCGATAATGCCCTTTTATAAGTCATACAACCATCGCCTCAAGGTGGCCTTAAGCAAGGCATTCTGTCCGTAGGGATATTTATTTGTTTCAGTATATTTTCTTTTAATTGTCTCATAAAAGGGGCAAATAGTAAAGTATCCAACATGGGGATACAGCTATCTTTGTCTTGTGCTACTTGAATTCCTCACTTTACTCAAGTTTCCATATTAACGCCACACTGCGTTCAGTACGTTAGGGATATTCAACATCCCATCCCTGACTTTAAAACACCGTTTTATCCCCTAGTCACATAATCTTCTATTATAACTTTATCACGTACGTTTATGCGTACCATAATAATTGCCATAAAACGTAAAATAAGCGTTTCATCAATTTAAAAATATCTGTTAAGCACAGGAACTATTTATAGAATTAGCATTATCGGCCTTTAAATGTTCCAACTGCTGGGACTAAGGCCTCCTCTCTTAGAGAGGGAATGGGCCATAGACCACCGCGTGGATTGATGGATGTCACATGTCTTCGAATTTTTGGTTCTAGGACATGCCGGTTTCCTCACGATGTTTTCCTTCACCGTTTTGAGAGCAGTGGCGATGAAATAAATTACACAAAGTAATGCGCCTGACCGGATTTGAACCCGCAGCTTGCGACAAATTAGCGCTCGCTGACGCATGCGTCGCGACCTACTGAGTTCCCCACCACGACAGACTTTTTGTAGGTCCGATAATCGTCCCGATAATCGTCACACATTCTATAGTATATTCTAACCGACGTCCGTAAGCCGTGTTGCTATCACTGTGTTCTATTTTTCCCCTACAAAAAATCGTTCACCGATTATCGATATCAGATTATCGGTCGTGGGCAGGCAGCGTTATGGTGATGATGAAGTCTTTCTCTTCTCGTTTTGACGTTGGGTATTATTGTATACTCTAGACTTTTTCGATTATGCGATTGGTAAAAACACGACAAAAATATTTTGTGCTAGAGCAGATGTATTATTTTTGTGATAACTTTTCTATTTTTACTATTATTAATTTGTCGCAAGTCGGGGCAGTTACCACTGGGCCACCACTTCTCTATTACATATGCACCACTGAACTACTTATAACTTACCATGAATTGTCCTGAAATCCCAAAGCTCGCCCCAATCATGGAAACCGATAAAAGCGTAATCTTTACGGAAATTTCCTTGCACCATACGACCTACATTTCTACCGAAGACGTCCTTCAACACTGTGGCTTCGAGGTTACTGTTTACGATAGCCAGGTGGGCTCCTTCTGCCGCACATGCCATGAAGGCTCGCGAGAAGTTTCTTGGTACTGTATGGAACTTGTAGCATTTATTAGTTCTTTTATCTAAGTAGTATTCTGAAAAGGACATTTTATTTATTTATTTAACAGTTTATGTACACACAATATATTATATTAGAAGAAGGAGACAGAAAAATAGATACAAAGGAGATGCTTTTTGTAAAGAAATCTCTTCCAGCATACCTGCCAAAGGCAGCAGCAGTTGTTCTTACCGGCAGTGCGTGAGGCTATGTTGTTTATTAGCTATGTCCACACTGTGCCCTTTCATCTTCAACTTTCGTCTTCATCTGTCTATTAAACTTTCGTTAGTTGCTTTCAACAATTGAATGCGTTATGGAACGCATTATCCATCTGACGTGGAATGACATGTATCACTGCCATTCCACGCCACACTTTCAACTGTCATTGCACTTGCGTCAAAGGCATGCCTGACTTGCGCTGTTGACTGCGCTATGACGCACGGCCTTGTTGAACAAAAAAGGGCACAGTGTGGACATAGCTATTGGAAGGACAGGCGTTAAGGAGGTCAGTTTTGATCGGTTTTTGTCTCCCAAAACGCCGATTTTACATACGTTTGTACAACTTGAATGAAAACTTGAAAAACATATTGAAACGTCAAACGTAATTTGTAGGGAACGCCGTCATTGCGGCAGTAAGTCCCCTCTTCGAGGAGTGGTTGGAAAGAGGTCGCGACGTCCTCTCGTTCTGTATGACGCAGGACCTCACTGGACACGGTAAGTTCGGGAGGTTCCTGCATCGGATCAAGGAAGAAAGAAAAACGCGCAATGACGTAATAATCATACGCGTGACGAGTTAAATTATTTAACCATGTAAGCATACATGTATGTACCTGGATCAATGCCGCACTGACTTATTTCTGCTTGGCCACTCTCGGCGTGGTAACAGATGTAAGGACGAGTTTCTTCACAACGACGATCTGCAAGGTCTCCGTTACCGTTCAAAGTGATGCATCTTTCGTTATTGTCCTTATTATCTGGTTCATTTTTAGCCCAAGGTACCGGGAGTTTTGATAGTGGTGTACCTGTAATTCATAAAACTGTATGAATCTCACTTTTAGTCTCCGTAGTAAACAATGCTCCAATAGGTAACGTGCCCCACTTGCAAAACTAAAGCCTTATCAACACGGCACGTTTTTAAGTGTACCTACTGTGTACGTATGTAAAAAGGGGCGATGAGTCATGTAAATAAAACAACTGTTTCGGCGAGCGCCAGTACAAGACTGAGGGAAATGGATTATTATTTATTTTTATAGCATATATTTATTTGCTTACGTACATTATTCCCCCTTTTTTTAAATAAATCTAATACACTTTTATAATTTGGTTATATAACATTTTGCTAACAATTTGGTAAAAATATAATAGGTAAACTCTGTAAAACTGTATATAAAATAAATCTTGAATAAAAAATATTAACATAAAAAGAAAAATCACTTGCACTTCACTTTTACACTTTAATCTATTTGTACTGGTGTTACGGAATTACGAAACGTACCACTGGACGTATGACGCGGCCTGCACGTGTTGTGATTGTTGCGGTCTTACTATTTTCCGCTGGCTCAACGCTCTTGCTTTCGTTCGCGTCTCTGTTGGTACTTTTCATGTGTGCTAAAGGTTCATTTACCCTATCTTCGATTAAAATATAGGCTGGTTTTAGTCTGTCCACCGTTACCACAGATGTTTTCCTTGGCATTTGGATTCTGAAATGCTTCTCTTGCTTCTCTAACACTTTATATGGACCTTCGTATGACGGGGTCAGAGGTTTCTTAACAGCATCTGTTCTGACGTATACGTATTCACAATCTTTCATGTCTGGGTGAATAAATGGCTTGTGGGTTGTAACGTGGTGGTTGCTGTTAAATGGGCTCAGTTTTGCCATTGTCCTTTGGAGAGTCTGCGCATAGGTTTCGGGTGATGTGATTTGCGGTTTGGGTTCGATAAACATTCCAGGCAGACGTATGTTTGTTCCGTATAACATTTGTGCGGGGCTGACATTTTCTTTTAATCGTAGTGCCGCTCTTAGCCCTAGTAGGACGAAAGGTAATTCGTTTGACCAGTTTGCAGTGTTACCACGTGCGACTAGAGCGGTTTTCATCGATCTGTGCCAGCGTTCAACCAAGCCATTTGACTGCGGGTGATAACTTGTAGTCCTGGTCTTCTTGATACCGAGTGACTTAGTCAGTGCGATGAATAAGTCAGACTCGAACTGTCGTCCTTGGTCTGAAGTTATGGTGTTTGGGCATCCGAATCTCGATATCCAAGTGCTCACGAAAACTTCCGCTACGGCTTTTGCTGTTATCTCTGCAACTGGTACAGCTTCCATCCATCTCGTTCCTCTGTCTATCATTGAGACAATGTATCTGTTACCTCTGGACTCTGGGAGCGGACCAACAATGTCTATGTGGACGTGATCTAAGCGTGCTGTTGGTGGGAAAGTTCCGATTGGAGACCGATTGGAGTTGTGCCTGTGTGTCTTGCTTTTCTGGCATGCCTGACATGTTTTAGCCCACATACCAACGTCAGTGTTCATGCGCGGCCAGAAATAATGATCTGAGATCATTTTCTTTGATGATCTTATACCGGGATGCGTTATGTTGTGCATAGTGTCGAATACTTGTTTTCGAAGTGACTTCGGCACATATGGTCTTGGGTTCGATTTTGAATTTTCGCAAAAAAGTTGTTTTGATCCTGATAATTGCGTTCTTTTCCAACAAAGGTTATTGTTGTTCAACAGCTGAGTGAGTTCAATGTCATTGCTTTGCATATCTGCTATCTCATTCCAATCCATAGGTGTTGGGCAATCTATTTGTTCGACTCGTGATAATGCGTCAGCTACTGGGTTCATGTTACCGGATAGGTGACGGATGTCTGTCGTGAATTGTGCAATGAACTCTAAGTGACGTAACCTTCTTGGTGCTATCGTTTTACTTGTGGAGTTTTGTTTATTGGTGAAGGCATGACATAATGGCTTATGATCGGTATATACAATCAACTCTCGTCCCTCGACATAAGGTTGAAAATGTGTTACTGCCATGTAGATTGCCAGCAACTCTCGATCATATGTGCTATATCTTGACTGCGTTTTACTAAGTCCCTTTGAGAAAAAGGAAAGAGGCTTCCAGTTTCCGTTTTCATACTGCTGCAAAACGGCGCCTACGCATGTCTGGGATGCATCTGTCATGAGTGATAGCGGGGAATGTGTTGTTGGCGAAGTCAATGTAACAGCGTCGCTGAGACTTGCTTTACATTGATCGAATGCTTCTAGTGCTTCTGGAGTCCATTGTATTTCAGTTTTGTCGTTTTTCTTCGAGCCAATTAGATATTTGTTCAACTGTGCTTGATGACGGGCTGCTTGTGGAATATTATTTCTGTAAAAATTGATCATGCCTAAGAATCTCCGTAATTCTTGCACGGTTTTCGGAAGCGGGTATTTGGTGATCGCTTCGACCTTGTCGGGCAGAGGCTTGATACCGTCTTTTGTAATCTGATATCCAAGGAATTCAATTTGAGGTTTGCCCAGCACGCACTTTTCTTGATTGATTGCGATACCATATTCGTCTAGCCGTTTAAACACTTCTTGTAAATGACGTCGGTGTTCGCTGACTGATGATGACGTCACTAGTATGTCGTCAATGTACACGAAAATAAAGTCGAGTCCAGCTAAGACTGTGTTTAGGAATCTGACGAAGGTTTGACCTGCGTTTCGTAATCCGAACGGCATTCTTGGAAATTCGAATAGACCGAACGGGGTAATCACTGCGGTTTTTTCTACCTCTTGTACTGGTATCTGATTGTAGGCCCTTTTCAAATCGATTTTGAGTATATACTGGTTCCTGGTAATAGGTACGTGAAATCTAGTACTCTAGGAATTGGGTATCTATCCGGCACAGTGATCGCGTTCAATCTCCTGTAATCTCCACATAGGCGTAATTCACCGTTTTCCTTTGTCACCACGAGCAATGGGCTTGCCCACGGACTCTTGGAAGGCCGGCTATAATCCTGTCTCTAACATATGCTCTATCTCTTTCTTTACTCTTAGATATTTGTCCGCCGGTAAGGGTCTTGACTTGGAGTAAACTGGGTGTCCGTTGGTGATGATTTGATGAACCACGTCATGCTTGGGTCTCGAATGTGTGTCGAGCGGTTTTAACGTGTTCGGATATTTGGCCAAGATGTCTGCATATTCATCGGTCAAGTTTACGGTCCGAAGTGTTGGTGTGCTTGACTTCATTAACTTTGCGTTTCTCTGAAGTCCAGTCGTACCATCTATTAAACGTTTATTTCGAATATCCACCAAAATGTTGTGTTTTTCTAAAAACTCGGCACCCAGTATTGGTTGCGTAATGTCAGCAACGATGAAAGTCCATTGATACGGCCTTCTCAAGTTTAGATTTAACGTCAGCGTTTTGTCACCGTATGTTTTTATTCGCGTTCCGTTTGCGGCATAGATTTTATATGTGTCGTCTGTTTTTGAACGGTTTCCTCTTCTAGGTATTGCTGAGATGTTAGCGCCTGTATCAACCAAAAAACGATACCCACTTTTTCGGTCGGCAACGCATAGGCGGTTCGAAGGAATGATAGCGCTGACGACCGCCTCTGTCAACGCAGGACTTAGTTTTCCGACGGCTTTTTCCAGTTGCATGGTTTTTCACAGTTCCGGGCGCGATTCCTGTACCGAAAATGATATCTGCATAGCCAGTTTGGGCTATCAGGCGTAATCCTCGATCTTGAGAGGGATCTTGGGCGCGACCGGCTTCGATTGCGTCTATAATTATGCCGTCCATCGTTATGTGAGTTGGCCTTTAGCGCTGCTATTTCCATTGTTAACTTGCTCACTTGATTGACTAACTCAGCGATAAGCTGATTTGGTCCATTTGATACTTCCGACACTTCACCTGATCTTCCTTCCAAAATCTTGTCAGCTATAGCGGCGAGGTTGTCTAGTTTTTGGTCGTGACTGACCATTAAAACTGCTCGAACATGATCAGGTAGTCTGGATGTCCACAGGCTATGTAGTGTTTTTTCGGACACCTGACTCTTGCGTGCCAGTTCCCTCATTCGTCGCAAAAGTTGTGACGGTTTTTGGTCGCCTAATTCCACTTCACTTACCAGCTTTTGGAACTGCCGCTCTTCGGATTGTTCGTATACAGCCAGGAGTCGCTCTTTAAGGGCGCCGTATTTATTGGTGGTAGGAGGCGAAATTATTATGTCGGCCACTTGACTTATCGCGTCTTTGTTGAGATTGGCCAGCACGATGCCGTATTTCGCTTCGTCGCCCTGTTTTTGAGGAGCCATCATTGTCTCGAACTGGGCGAACCAGACTCTGGGCATTTCGGTCCAAAATTCGGGTATCTTCGAGGACATTCCTATTGCCGCAACGTCGGTCTGCTTGAAGTCCGTCGCTCCGCATAATGCTGCCCCATTTCCACAATTTCCACTTGACGTCATGTCTAGATAACTATGTGCCTCTTGAAAACCCAAAAACAGTGAGATCCGCTTGTGGAAGGCTGATTAGGTTGTGCAGTGCAGTTATCACGACACGGAAAATCACGAAAAATAAAATAAAAAAATACCTTAAATCACGGCGCGTGTTAACGATATCGGGGTCACCAGATGTAAGTGTACCTACTGTGTACGTATGTAGAAAGGGGCGATGAGTCATGTAAATAAAACAACTGTTTCGGCGAGCGCCAGTACAAGACTGAGGGAAATGGATTATTATTTATTTTTATAGCATATATTTATTTGCTTACGTACAAGCCGTACGCGCATGGATCACTGAGAATGAGAGAGCTTGTTGATACAATCGGTGCTAGGGTACAGCGCCGCTGTCGTGTTTAACGTTTGAATCCCCAACCGGTCCTATGAGACCGCGCTGTTATTGTTTTACTATTGTGTCTCGTTTCGCGGGTATCTGAGTAATTAATCAGTGTTGTATTGCAGTCTATGGCCTCTTGTACACGGTACGTTTTATTAACCGCACGACGCGTTCGCCGTACCGTACCCAAAAACGTGTCGTATACAAGTAGACCCGCATTTAAAATTTGGTGCTTATTTTTTTTTATTTAATCGATCTGGTAAGTATGATGGCGATGTAAACTTGCGTTGTATAGTTACATAATTATAAATGCGTGTCTTTGTCTTAGTTTTGCAAGTGGGGCACGTATGCCTGGTTTACCCTAATTAAAGGTGATGCTGAAAAAAATGTCCACAACTTCACATTTCGTTTTAGGAAATGAAGAGGCGCTTCACCTCACTCTGAATGCTTCTACACATTTCAAAAACATATTAAGGACATGTTCGTTAATTACAATATTTGGATTTATTTCCACAGTAAAGGTACATGTGGCACCTGTGCACTGTTTGTCTCAGAAAAAATGAGATCATTTATTATTTCTATACATTTTCTCTGATTATTACTATAATTATTTATTATTTCATTCTTAGAAAGGCAGTAGCCTTTTTAGATTAGTAACAGACATGGTATAAAGTAGTATACCATGTCTGTTACTAATCTTTATCATCGTCATCCTTTTTAGCTTGCCTTTTCCCAACTATATTCGGGTCGGCTTCAAGTGAAGCCGGATTTATCTGAATACCAGTATTTTACGAGGAGCGGCTGCCTAGCAGACCTCCACAACCCATTAACTGGGGTAACATAGTACTTCATGGCAAGACTGGAGTCAGATTTACTGGCCTCTGACTATCCGTAACGACTGCCAAAGATCTACAAAAAGCCGGGACCCACGGCTTTCCGAAGCTCGAAGAAAAAGTCAAAGTCAACTCAAAAACTCGGTATGTTAAGATCACTAACCTTCAATCGCATTAAAATCTCCTGGAGAAAAAATGGCATGAATACCAGTAAATATTTCATATTCGGGATAGGAGCGATTCATAATTGTCCTCATCTCAGCTAATATTTCTGGTGTGGTTGGGGAAGCTAGAACAGCACCTGATGACAAAATAAACAGAAATAAAAATCGCCTGCAAACACTTTGGATAGGGACACGATATCAAATATTATGTAGAATGTATTGATATTGTAGATACTCAAGGGTAGTATCGTAAAAAAAGTATCGTACTCGAAAAAGTATCAGTACAAAAATATCAACACTTTGTGTTTATAATCATTGTGCTGTACGTGTCTGTTCCGAATAAAATAATTTTATATTCTATTCCATATCACATACTGGAAGAGTTCGGCGATTATTTAAAAAACTGTTACACTTTTGACTCGGAAATTTTCTGTTAAAATATATTCTAAGTCAATCTTGGACGTCACATAGGAAAACATCGTGCTTGTTATTGTCAACCAGTCATAATCAAGCAAGCATAGCAAGTAACGCCTTTTCTACAGGTGTGAGAAGAGGTCACCGTTCCGCTGTAGGGCAGGAACGGTAACAAGCTACTATTATTATAATAATAACAAAATTACCTTCCAATGTACATCGCAGCCGGGCGTCGGTAAAATTTGCTGGCAAACTGACGAGTTTGAACCATGTTTGGGTTTTTGAACTGTATTGGTAGTCACATCTGAATGCTCCTTCTGAAATACAAAGAAAATAATTTAGTAAATTAACCAAAAAATACTGCAGTTTGATGTTAGAGTGCTGTTTAAATAATATAATTTAGTGACCTTTCAGACATTGCTCTGCTCGATACGAAAATAAATCGTCCTTTTTAAAGTAAAGAATGAATTCCAGTTAGTAGTTAACAGAATTTTTAAAATTTTCAACAAATTATTCAACAAATTAAAAACATCTTACCAGTAAAATAAAGACTGAAGAGCAACGTGAAATATTTTAAACAAGACTTCATCTTGTGAGGACTGGTCTGCATGTGTCGGGAATTTGGGATTTAACTTTTATATAACTTTTGCGAATTCAATTAACTGGGATTTCCAACTGTCTGGAATTATTAGTGTCACATCTGTGGTGTCACCATATGGCAAACATATGAATCCTGTAGTCAGTGGATCCCAAAGCTACATAAAATAATATTTACTTCTTGAAAAGATGTATTGCAAAATCGGGAAGAAACTTCGCGTGACCCATGTCACGTCGTGGGCTGGCTTTTACCTCGGTCAGAGATTAAGCATTGCAACGTGGCAATGCTGCCAGTCTTTTGGGCACACTCCCGGTCGACAGCGATGCGGAGGAATTTTTTGACGCCATATTTTAGTTTAGAGTAAGAGTTAGTTTTAATTAGTTAAGTGTTTTTATTTTTAATGTTTTTTCTCTGCATAATAAAAATTTATTTGAACCTTAATTATTAAATTAAGGAAGAAATAGTTAAAAGTCTAGCTGTCGGACATTCCCGATCAATAATAATAGAAATAGTTGTTCTCGCACGGACAGAAGTTGCTCGCTGCCAGGAGCTGGTCGAAGACGCAATTCTGGGCCTCAAGTCTGCTATTAGAATATATATTATAGATCAGGATTGTCGATCAATGATGAAAGCATAGGCTGCCTACCAGACCTCCACAACCCAATAACTGGGGTAACAGGGTACTTCATGGAAAGACTGGAGTTAGATTTACTGACTTCTGACTATCCGTAACGACTGTAAATGACAGCAAGGACCTACGGCTTAGCGTGCTTTCCGAGGCACGGAGGAAACTCGTTATGTTAAGATGGTCACCCATCCACAGACCAACCTTGGCAAGCGTTGCTTAACCTTGAAGTCGACTTGTGTTCTATTACTTACACTGAGCCACCAAAAAAATTTACGCAGTGGTTAAAAACTTTTTTCCTGTATAAGCCTCCCTCAGATTTCGCCACAACGAACGTTCCTTTGCGTCTCACATCCATTGCATTCTTGCAACTCTCACCAGTTCAGCGGTCCATCTTGTGGAGCCTTCCAACGCTGCGTCTTGCGGTGCGTAGTCACCACTTTAGAACCTTTCGACCCTATAGACCATCCGTTCTACGAGCAAAACGCCCTGGCCGCTGTCTTAAGTTGAGCGATTCTTCAAATTGTGTCGGCAAACTTAGTTCTCATGCAGATATCTTCGTTCCCGATTCGCTATTTTCATTACTTCTGTAAAATACATTAGCATTGTTTTTTATTATAAAAACAGGTTAAAGTGATCATTTTCACCATATTTAGTAAAGTAAACAAATGTTATTCCTAAATTTATTATCATTTTAGGTATATTAAAATTAATTCAATATAGTAAAATTTATTCTAAAGTTTAGAACAGGTGACGATAGACTACGACAACAATAATAAAATCTGCTTAGAAACAATATTAGTTTTGCAAAGCAGATAAATATTGAAATATAAACTAAAATTACATCATTTAAGTGATGTTAATGACATCATCGTCTACGGGTGCGAAACGTGGAAGGTCACAAAAGACATCTCTCGCAAAATCCAAGTTTTCGTCAACCGCTGTCTCCGTCGCATTCTCGGAATTTACTGGACGGAGACAGTATCCAACATAGAGCTGTTGGAAAAATGCCACGAGAGCCCAATCGACCGTCAGATCAAGCGTCGCAAGTGGAAATGAGTTGGGCACACGCTTCGAAGGGATTCCGACCACATACCCAAACAAGCGTTGGACTGGAATCCCCAAGGAAAAAGAAAACGTGGCCGTCCTCGTCAAACTTGGCGTCGCACCGTGTTGGCAGAAGCGGCGAGCAACAGAATGACATGGAGCGAGGTGAAGCGGGAAGCTCAAGACCGTTCGCGATGGAGGACTACTATGGACGCCCTCTGCCCCATCTAGGGGACATAGGACATTAAGTAAATAAGTAATGACATCATGAGTATTCAAAGAATTTCAATGTTTCGATTGCTGTTATATAAAATTCTTGAATACTCATAAATCTTGAACTATGCTAATTTCATTTCTCGCTGACGTCATGCCATGAGACAATTTCTACCATAAAATATAACTTTCACATCTTTTACCTACAAATAATATTGATTCTCATTATGAGTTTGTTAAATTTTGCCCTCGTAATGTCTGGCGGTTTATCATGTATTAGTATATTATATAATTATATTGTTTGTATAATATCTATTTATTGTTTTATATAGCAAAACACATAATTGTTTTCCTGTATTAATTATGTGTGTGTGTACCTGTGTAACACATAAAGGCTGTACTTGCAGACGCCACACACAATCCCTCATGCTACCATCGATTAGGTACTAATTACTCAAGCCCAGGCTCAGGGCCTCAAGTCTGTTAGTAGACTACCAAACTTGTCAAAATCAACAATTATGAAGCCAATGCAAACAATATACTCGTATAGATCTACACTAATATTATAAAGAGGAAAGATTTGTACCTATTTTTGTATGTTTGTAATGAATAGGCTCAAAAAGTACTGGGCCGATTTAAAAAATTCTTTCACCAATAGAATGCTACATTCTTCCAATTTGACATAGGCTACATTTCATTTTGAAAAAAAATAGAGATCCTTGGTAAAATTTGAACAATGTAACCGAAGGTGTAGAAAAATGAGTCTTAAAATGTCTTTCGTCGAATGCGCTGCCGAAACTATTAGCGATAGAACAAAATAATGTACAACAATATTGAAGAACATCATAATGTCTACAAAAAACTCCGCGGTAACCAAAAAAAAAAAATTGTCTACCCCGTGCGAAGCCGGGACGGGCTGCTAGTGTATATATATAGTCGGTCAGTGGTAAGTAGCGTTGCCAAGCGTCCGGATAAAGCCGGACATGGTCAGGCTTTTTGGTTGTGTGTCCGGCCAAATTAGGCGGAGTATGGCCAGTCCGGCTTTTGGCTTTTTAAATTTGGCCATTTTTTATAGATTTTCATGTGCTCTTGCAATTTCAAGCGTATGCAGACCAGCAATGGCATGTTATTTGATTAGAATGTAAAAAGTATAACTTCCGTGAATGGCATAAACAAAATTGTCGGCCTTTTTAATCAAATGTCCGTCTAAACTGTTTGGTTTGTCCGGCTGTTTTGGTTTGAAGATCTGGCAACCCTTGTCGCAAGTAACATCTTGGAGAAAAGAACCAGCACAAGTTATCAAGAGGACAGCACACTAAGTGTGACTCTCTGGAATTCAGCCAATGAGGAAGAAAAGATATCCGGCCCACGCTGAAAACCAGCGCTGTGGACTAGTCACACTTTATGTGTGCCCACGGCATTATGCGGAGCCGTTTTACGCGGACGTGGCTCATATTTCTTGCTGTTTTTTAGGGTTCCGTACCTCAAAAGAAAAAAACGGAACCCTTATACGATCACTTTGTTATCCGTCTGTCTGTCTGTTTGTGTCTGTCTGTCTGTCAAGACCATTTATCTCCAGAACGCGTGAAGGTATCACCTTCACGCGTTCTGGAATAACTTGAAAGGAGATGTCCGCTTTTTGTATGGACGTTGGTTTTTTATTATTTAATAATTCTAACCAGAGTAAATTAAATATATTTGGATAGACATCTCAAAACCTAGTACTTCTGACTATATCATGCATTTTTAAAGGCCTCCAATTTTGAGAAAAATCGTTTTTTATTTGAGTGAGAATTTACTACTAAAACGAACGAACCTTTCTATTTATCTATGTTAGTAAAGTGAACATACCCAAAAATAAAGTAAAATTGACACAAGATAACTGTCAGTGTCAATCAATATTTGATAAGTCAATTTAAACAAACCAAAAACCTACAATAGCACGGAAACTACAATCGGCAACAAATATATCTCCACCTGTTCAGTTTCTCGACAATATTTTAGTAATTCTCATCGAACATTCTTATTCATTATCTTCAGCGTATAATAAACACAACCTGGTCTTAGTAAAATATTTTAATTAACACGTTTACATTAAGTAAAGTCACCATAGCGTGGTCTAAGTTCTTGATGGATAATGCTAGACATTTTTACCAAAAATAATGTAAAAGCTATTGCAATTGACTGCTATTATTGTAGTTCTTTGTTTTGTTTACATTGACTTGGATCAAATATCGATTGACATTGACAGTTATCTTGTGTCAATATTACTTTTTTTGGGTGCGTTCACTTTACTAACATAGATAAATAGAAAGGTTCGTTCGTTTTAGTAGTAAATTCTCACTAAAATGAAAAACGATTTTTCTTAAAATTGGAGGGCTTTAAAAATGCATGATATAGTTAGAAGCACTAGGTTTTGAGATGTCTATCCAAATATATTTAACTTACTCTGGTTAGAATTATTAAATAATAAAAAACCATTTCCGGACATGTCCTTTAAACTATATACTCAAGTCCGCGGTCCTCTGAAACTGCGCAAAAATCAAACTTGTAAGTTGACGGGGAAAAAAGATACGCCCGTCAAAGGAATAAAAATCCATAGGGTACTTCTCGTTGACCTAGAATCTTGAAATTTGGCATGAAGCAAGGTATTATAGTACTAATATAGGGAATTGTCTGAAAACTGAAAATTATTTTTACGTCACAAGATTTTTTTTTTTGAAAAATCTTAAAGATTCGATTCGAGAATTAAACTTTTTTCATAGGTAAGTATAGCTTGGCCAGAAAGAGTAGAAATTAAATAAAAATGAACTAAAATTTTCTACAAATAGCAACTCGAAAAACAATGTCAAACAACAGTCAAAATACCAAAACAAAGAAAGTGGTTTGTGAATTATTACTATTTAGGTAGATATTAAACGTTTTAGTCAGTGAATTGTTAAAAAAATGGGCAAGACGATAAAAGGTGGTGCCAGAGAAGTAATTTACAATGTTTTTTAACGATGTTTGGCGGAATACTGCCTGAAAACTTCTAACCGAGTTGGACGATCTTTACAAACGAGTTGCTGATATTCCAGGTATTTATTCACTCTAATTTTATATAATATACATAGTTCATGATCCCAGTAACAGTTAGGCCTTTGAAAAAATCCATATTATCGACGTTTTTAACGGATTTAACATAACATTAGAGGCTTTGTTTACATTTGAAAATTACTGTCACAATGACTTTGTATTATAGAGCGATTACATTTTTTGATCGTCACCTACGTCATTCTAAATTAATGTTTTATTTTGATTCCAGGAAAATCAGAAAGCGCTGTCAGACGCATAATAAACGAAAGCAATAAAAACGATGGCAAATTTAAACACCGGCTAAGCAAAATGTCGAAAAAAATTTAGATTATACGCCGTAAACCCTTGAGCCCTAACGATTTTTTTATATTCCTCAAAATCAATCAGTCTTCGTGTTCAAAGTTTCAACTCACCCGAAGAAGCTGTTGGCGAATATTTGTATTCGTCAACAGCTTCTTCGGCCATTTTGACTACCCCCATTTCAGAATGGAATAAATATTTTAAAAACTGGTTCGGACGCGCGCAAAAGTGTATTAAATATCGTGGAGAATTCTTTGAAAAACAATAAATGGTACTAATCTATTACATTGTCTGTACTTATTTCAAACGACACAACCTAAAGGGCAGCCCTAGTAATGATGGGCACGCGTAATTGCGGCGGTAAGTCCCCTCTTTGAGGAGTGGTTGGAAAGAGGTTTCGATCACGGTCCTTCTGAAAAGCAGTTATGCTAGCGAAGGAGGCTGCCGACCGCGAGCGCTAAAGGCGCCCTCACGCTGCTGCCGCCGAGACCTGGATCCCGATTTCCGATCACCGTAGGCGCTGGCTCGCGGACGGCGAGCACTTGGTAGCTCGCCGTCCGGCAGTCTGGTAGAGGCCCGATGGGGCTGAAGCCTCTGGGGAACAATTCAATTCTGAAAGGTAACTCCATGCCCCCCAGATCGAAAGCAACGAAGGAAAAGGGTGGGGTTTAGTCAGTAAGAGTCTGACTCGCCCTCCCGCTCCGCCCAAGAGTGGGAGAAGTCATTCTGATGATTCCCTTTCCATAAAAAAAGAAAATGCCCTAGTAAACTTTCCTAATCTTTTTTATTTATCAATTATAAAATTAACCTTACAACTAATTATGCATGTAGTTTAATGATTTTCTCTATTATCACTTTTAAAAAAATACTTTAAGTATCAAGATCGTTTATGAAGTAGAATAAATGATACCATCTAAAAGCATCTAAATGATAGTAGCGACCTCAATTTTTTTCTACTCTTTCTGGCCAAGCTATAAGAGGTATCGAGTTGAAATTAAAACCATTATAATTAAGTCTGCGGTCCCTTGAAGCTGTGCAAAAATCAAACTTGTAAGTTGACGGGAAAAAAAGATACGCCCGTTTATGTAGCAAAAAACGTACATTTCGACACTGTCAGAGGAATCAAAATTTATAGGGTGCTTCCCGTTGACCTAGAATCTTGAAATTTGGCACGAAGCAAGGTATTATAGCAATAATATAGAGAAATGTCTGAAAACTGAAAAAGTTATAACACAAGATTTTTTTTTGAAATATCTTCAAGATTCGATTCGAGAATTGAACTGTTTTCATAAGTAAGTTGATACGGAACCCTCAGGGCGCGAGACCGACTCGCACTTGCCCGGTTTTAAAAAAAATAATGTTTGATTGTAAATTAGTCACTGTTCCCGCAAATACAAGTTTTTTCTTTTCTTTCTTTCTTTCAATCGCAGAGACATTATTGGAATTTCTACTAATTAGTTATGTACCCAACTAGCAACATAGCATTAAAATAACCTACATATGACCTGTATATCAGTTTCACTTGAGTATAAAAGTGTTAACAAATACCTGCACAATTGAGTTAGAGGACACTCTAACTCCCTTATAACCACGAAAGAGGCCCACAGTTTTACAGGTAAGAGTTATAGAATGCTTACAGTACGGTGATACAAGGGTATTAGAGCACCTGCTCAAGAGCGTTTATTAATCGTCAGCTACTACTTTAACCGGTATTACTGTTGTAATTTAGTGTTGGTCAACACTACGGGTGACAGAAAGCGTCGGATAAGAATGATTTGCCACTAAAAACTTTATAAGATCTATTATAAAGAGTGTTTTGATACCGTAACCGTTTTTTGAGTATATTATAAATCAACTGTATAGTTTTTGGTGTACGTCAAGTTCTAAAAAGCCTGTTAGTTTAACAAAATGAGATCTGTTTATAGCGGAAGTGTTTAACATCGCCATCATTCAAAATGACAGCAAAATATTAATGACAATAAAATTGGTAATTTAACCATTTCGTGTATTTAAGTTTGAGAAGTGAAAAATTACCGGCCTTGTGATTTTACGGTAAGTATATACCATGTTTCTCATCTCAATTTTAACGCGCCTTGGATTAATTAAAGTTTTGTAAGAAAAGTTTAAGTTTAGTTTTAAAATTAAGTAGTATTCATGGGGCGCTGCAAATAATATAAGAAATGTAGTATTTTGTAGTCAAATGTTGAATAACTCAAAGTAATATTTAGGTTAGTTTACCAAAACAATGGCGAACTTACTTTAAATATTAAATCTTTACATAACTCATTTGTGCCACTCTTTAGGTGAGTATAGACTACAACATTTACTTGTAACAGAACAACGAGCCGCTCTATGATATGTTCTAGTGTATCATCCTTTTACGAACTAAACGTCGAGCACGCTTGCCTCTTTGTTACAAACCAACGAGCATATTGGTGTAACATTTCGTCGAGCGTATTGGTGTAACATTTCGTCTAAGGAAAGTATGAAAAAGAATGAACGCAAGGTACAATGAAATGTTGGTAAATGCACACTCGCTGTAAGCATTTACCCATAACATAACGCCGAGCATTCGCAGGAACGTTACATTACATGAAAATGCTTTGGAAACTGAGCTTTTGCCTGTATTGTACCATTCGTAAGAACGTTACATTACAGAGAAATGCTCCACAAAATGTTGTAGTGTATACTCACCTTTAGAGTTACAACATCGTTAGTCAAGAGTATTGTGCAACCTTTGGTACACTTAATAGTGTTATAATACACTCAGTGAAATGCATTTACTACAGTGAAGATAATACAACAGGCTAAAAAATTTACAAATCGACTCGATTAGGGTTCTTCAACGAAATAATGAAAACCTAAATTTTATGTAACAAGTAAACTGAAGCAATGACTATTAGTTTCATTTATGTCCTGATACCCATAATCTGAAGAGATTATATTATAACACCTTAAAGTATACAAGACACTTCATGGCAATAACTAAGCAGCAATAAGTGTTAACAGGTGTCAGCGAACACTGTTGTAAAGATTTGGGTGTTGCAGAAAGGTTAAAGCTATAGTGTTACAACAATAAGTGTTAACAGGTGTCAGCGAACACTGTTGTGAAGACTTGTGTGTTGCAGAAAGGTTAAAACTATAACATTCTAAGTATAATTGCTGCAACTAACACTATTTTAACTCTATTGTAACTCTCAAAGTTGTACTACATCTTCCATTAAAGTTCTTGTGACGCTGTTGGGGCTAATCTTGTTTGTTGACACCTCTATATCACCTTTAGTTAGAACTGAGATAATTGTAACTCTGTACTATCACTTAAACTCTTAAAAATACCTGTAACTGACACCAAAATGTTAGTTGGGTAACGTATAAGGAACCTAATTTCCTTGTACATTCGCAAGTTGCTATAGGACACGCACTTGTAGTACCTATTTCTCACTAAAACGCTGTAACAGGTGAAAATGAAAAAAGCTAAACTTTGAACTAAGATCATAACTTACTAACGTGTGAAATGTTCTAATTGTTAGCAATGTCATACCAATTAATTTTCAATTAGGCATCGGCCTGTCTGTTCCGATCACTTGGACTTCATTCTGGTTTAAGTATTATTTCGGTGATTGGCATTAATTTAATGCTCTGTTTAGAAAAAAAATATAAAGCCTATTTACTAATGTTAAGGCAGAACTACATTGCTCACACGTGGGCCACGTACGCTGATCTGGGCGCATCACAGTGTCTGATACATTTTATTAGGCAACTAGACTTAGAGCTACATTAGATCCACGATCCGCCACGCGACGTGATTCTACTTACAAACCAGGCGTGTTCCAAGTGTGCGTCAATCTAGCGTAGTTTCTTCTTTAATGTAATAACATCTAGTAGCTAAATACCAAACGTATTTAAAGACTTATTTTTTTCAAACTGTTACGTAAAGAACTTACTGGGTGACTTTTACTCTACATAACCTTTTCCCAACTATATTGGGGTCGGCTTCCAGTCAAGCCGGATTTAGCTGAATACCAGTATTTTACGAGAAGCGGCTGCCTACCAGACCTCCACAACCCATTAACTGGGGTAACACGGTACTTCATGGCAAGACTGGAGTCAGATTTACTGGCTTCTGTCTGAGTATCCGTAACGACTACCAAAGATCTACAAATAACAGCCGGAACCTACGGTTTAACGTGCTTTCCGAGGCACGGAGGAAGCTCGGTATGTTAAGATGGTCACCCATTCACAGACCAACCTTGGCAAGCGTTGCTTAACCTTGAAGATCGACCTGTGCGGCTGTTATTATCTAGCCACGAGCTTATTACTTAGACTATAACAACATAAATCTCAAATTCACATTATTATATGCCTTATGTAACAAGAAACCCATTGCAATTGTGTCCCAGCCAACTGTAACTATAATAAAGGTATGGTTAATAAATTTTCAATGGCTTTTTATCCCTTTTACGAGCTACTGACTGCCTGCGTCCACTTCTGTCGGACTTAGAATTATTGTTATGAAGATTTTTATTACATTATATAACTTTTTATTCGCGTTCATACATAAAACTAGGACTACGGGTACGTTTGGAAAACTGACTATGTTTCTATAACGTGAATGGTAACTGAAGGTTTAAGTCACTATTGAAAAACCTTCTTGCTCCTCCTAGACTGGGAGAAGTCATTTGATGAATTCCCACTTCAAAAAAAAAACAGATCCTTCTGCATCTCTCTGGGAGTAAGTAAACTGTGTTTACTACAGAATATTTAAATCCGACAACTCTAAGTTGCCCGGAAAATATCGAGCTGCGCGAAGCAGTACCAATATTGGCTGCCACAATCGGAATACCTATCAGTAGTACCATATTAATACAATAAGAAGAATAGGGCATAATTATGTGTCAACGTCTTCTAAACAATTTAATTCCTTAATTTTCCGTCTATCATGGCATAAGATGAGGTTAATTAGTACCGACCCAGTCTTTTTCATACAAATTAGTTAGGTACGTAAAGTTAAATGTTTCGAAAATTTACTGTATATTATAATAACGTATAAATATTTATGAATGCCTTTGATATTCATATCGTATTTAACCAACTAATTTTCCGTCCTAAAAACAACTTCTTTGAAAATAAGCAGGCATTGATATCTCGAGGGTGTTAGTATGGCGACATTGGAAACGTTCTGTTTCGTAGTTGTATCATTATTGTGGTAATTACAATTCAAAGTTGTATGATGGATTTAATTTCAAAACTTTACTTGTACCTCTATTTATCTTGGACCAATATGCATGCAGCATGTATAACAAACATGTCATAACTGTATCATCATATCATCATCATTTTAGCCGAAAGACGGCCACTGTTGGCCATTAGGCCTACCCCAAGCGTCGCCACAGCGACCGGTCCTGTGCGTCTCGCATCCATCGGATTCCCGCGACCCTTGCCAAGTCGTCGGTCCATCTTGTGGGAGGCCTTCCAACGCTGCGTCTTTCGGTACGTGGCCGCCTCTCTCTCTCAACCCTAGAAAATTTTGAAGTTCATAATATAACTGTACGAAATTCTACCAGAACTAATTAATTACAAATTATTATATTATTAATTATTTATCTAATTAATTAAACTCTACCAGATCTATAATACTCGTATAGCTTCTAACTCTAACTTTTTAGAGATAAGTCTTGGTATTTCTATAATAGACGGTTTTGGGAGGCACAAAACATAAATAAACATAAATTTTTCTTTCTGTCTTTTTGTCTACTTCTAGTAATTGTTATTCAAATATTTATAAAAAGATTTACCGTATTCATTATTTTGACATAAAGTATAGGTACAACCATTACAAGTAAATTAAAATGTTCGAAAATGCAACTTCATATTTTCAGATTTTACATATTTTTTACATTCAATATTCACGGTCCATTAACTGCAAGAATTGTGTCCGAATTTAATTACTGATCATTGTGATGTTAATTAACGAAGGCCGTAATCGTGAAATACGGCTTTAATTTTTCCGGATTTTACATCTGTAATTTTGTATCACCGAAAATTTGGAATTTTGTACTGGGCTTTAAATATTATGGCATAGTTTTAACCAATAAAGATTTTTTTTAGGTGGGAAACACGGTGGGAAATTATCCAAATTTTAATACTTCTGCCGGCGTTCGTTTCAGACTTTTACTGATTATTTCCAAGCGGCAATTGGCTGGTTTTGGTCACGGGTACCTAACCATCATCTCATCATCATCCACCTAGCCTTTTCCCAACTATATTGGGGTAGGCTTCCAGTTAAGGCGGATTTAGCTGAATACCAGTATTTTATGAGGAGCGGCCGCCTACCGGAACTCTACAACCCAATGTTGCGATGACGTTTCGCACGGACACATGAGACTGCACGGGATTTACAGGGAGTTCACTTTTTTCCAACTTTGCTTTTTTTTCAGGGATTCTCTTTCGCACTACCCATGATACCCATGTAGGTAATCTACTTTTGAAAAAAAAAACGAATAAAATTTATTCTCTAAAGTCAATGTTTTTTTAATAATCTTCTGCTTGACTTAAAAGAAGAGAATAGAAGAGGTAAAATAGTGGATATAACTAAACCCAACCAATTTTGATGGAGCATGGCATAATCTTTGTTGTTAGTCCCTTCTTTGAAGTGTAACTGGAGAGGCACCACGATGTCCTCACCTTCCGCATAACGCAACTCCTTACTGGACTCGGCGGCGGTGACCTCTCGCGCCGGGCCCTGGTAGAGGCCATGGTCCGGAGCGAGGAGGGGTGGCAGGCAGTCGCCTCCTTCTGCGAAGCAGTAATGTTAGCGAAGGAGGCTGCCGACCATGTGAGGCAACGGAACTCACGCCGCCGCCGCCGAGATCCCGATCCCGATTTCCGACCGCCGTAGGCGCGGGCTCGCGGATAGCGAGCGCTGGGTAGCTCGCCGTCCGGCAGTCTGGTAATAATCTGGACCGAGCCTAGTCGTCGACGGCGCGTTCTGTTCCACGCGCGCCTCAAGGAGATGTCAGCAAACTGTAGGGGCCCGGTAGGGCCGAAGCCTCTAGGGAACACGGTATCCGAAAGGTTGTCACCGTGTCCCCCAGATCGATGGCAACGAAGGAACGGGGTAGGGGTTTAGTCAGTAAGAGTCTGACACGCCCTCCCGCTCCGCCCAAGAGTGGGAGAAGTCATTCTGATGATTCCCCTACCGGGAAAAAAAAAGAAAAAAAAAAAAAAACTCCTTACTGGACATAGTAAGTTCTGGAGATCCTGTATCGGATTCAGATGGAACAAACGCCCGATTGTCACCAATATGTGAAATGATAAATGATATTTATTTTGCAAATAGGTTTTCACAAACACTTTTATGTCAAATTTTTTTTTGGACTTTTTTTTTACTAGATCAGGCCGTTGTTTCCTAACTGACTACCCTGAGAAGAAACACCGAGAAGAAACGCCCGGAAGATACGTAGGTGCTGTAGTGATTCATAAATTAAATAACAATATCATTCATTCAATAATTTTAATTTATTCACAAACAATAAATATTGTAAAGACCAGTACTGAATATAGTAAATTAATGCTCATGAATATTATTTTGTCTTAATTTCTCATTCAGTCGACTTTATTTTGGACGGTTGTTTTTATTGTTTTGCCTATAATTATGTTAACAGCCTGATGAATATTTATAACTGTATCTACCTATTTACATTTTTCAACCCGTTCAAATGCTTCTGAGTCAGCTATAGAAAATAATTTTACGTAGCTTGATAGTTTTTGAACAATTTAATTTCGTCAAGGGTGTAAATTTAATCAGCGTTCTCATCATTGCTTGCCATTACACCATTGGGACCAGGTGAGACAGATATAAAACTCCCAATAATCCAGTATTTTACTTAAATATCAATATATTTTTCTACCAAAAGTCCTT
Source organism: Mythimna separata (assembly GCA_030763345.1). Taxonomy (NCBI): domain Eukaryota; kingdom Metazoa; phylum Arthropoda; class Insecta; order Lepidoptera; family Noctuidae; genus Mythimna; species Mythimna separata. The sequence continues at coordinate 5,920,441 of CM061191.1, forward strand.
AGCCTATGAACTGGCATAACGATATTTAGAATCTTCCCAACAATGTTTCTTTCACCAAATTTTCCTTCACAGCAATCCATGATTTCGTCTCAACTCAAAATCTACTAAAACTAATTGTCTAAAATTTGAATACTATAACATCCATCAGGTACCCGCAATAGGCCCGCTTGGTGTGTTTCAATTTAAAAAGGGTTTCAAACTAATAAAAGCTGATTATGTTATAACGTTAATTCTCCTATATTATTATAAACTGCCCTTTGATGAGAAAAAATGCTCTTTGATTAGCAATAAAATGAAAAATCATAATTTAAGACGCCCATATTTCTGTAGTAGTGCTGGTCAATTGCATACATTCCTACCCATGGATAAGGCAGTAAAACTTTGGGAAAATCTACTATTATATAATAATACATAAATATGGTTCTATGATTTATATTCGCTACTGTGGAATGAGACTATTCGTAGACATATCAGCGCGCCCTTTCAATATATTGCTTTTCCGATTTTAGCCAATAACATGCCGAAAATTCTGGAAGCGAAAAAAATATATGGAAACAATGTGTCTTTGACGGTGACCCAAATGATGAATATTTAATAAAAGTACAAAATTTCCTGTCTGTTGCTGTAAGCAAAGGAAATATACCGGATATATGCGATGTACTATGTGATAGAGTTGCTCATGGCTATATAATAACAGCCGCACAGATCGATCTTCAAGGTTAAGCAACGCTTGCCAAGGTTAGTTTGTGGATGGGTGACCATCTTAACATAACAAGTTTCCTCCGTGCCTCGGAAAGCACGTTAAGCTGCCTACAGCTGCCGGCTGCCGGCTGTCATTTGTAGATCTTTGGCAGTCGTTACAGATAGTCAGAAGCCAGTAAATCTGACTCCATTCTTGCCATGAAGTACCGTATTACCCCAGTTAATGGGTTGTGGAGGTCTGGTAGGCAGCCGCTCCTCGTAAAATACTGGTATTCAGCTAAATCCGGCTTGACTAGAAGCCGACCCCAACATAGTTGGGAAAAAGGCTAGGTAGATGATGATTTAAGAACAAATTAATAATTAATGTTTTTTTTTGTTCAGCCGTTAGTATAAGTGATAGGCCTTTGTTTTTAAGTTTATGTTTTTAATTTTATAGTTGGGAAAAGGCTAGGCAGATGATGATGATGACTATGTCATAGATGATAATATATCACTATGACCAAAAAGTCTTCTGAGATGTCAACGTATAGATAAGTAACGTAAGGATCGCCAAACTTAAGTGGTAACAGGGTTCTCTCAAAAAATATGGTCGATAGGGCTGAAATGACCTAAGGAAGAAAAAGAGATGCAATGACCTCGAATATTTAAAAAAACTTGCGAGAGTTCTGTAGCCTACTGATAGGCTACAGACCTCTTGACAGACTTTTGGACAGTACGAGCCAAATAAAAAAATCTATAAGGGTTCCGTTTTTTGCCATATGGCAGCGAAACCCTAAAAATGCCACTAGACAGAAATCGCCAACCCGTCTTGAGATACTGTGGCGAGTAATAACATTACCTTCTCTGTTTAAATAGCCTTGCTCTGCAGATGTAAGTACAAAAAGACTGGCATTCATATCAAGACTAATTTGATACCATAAACCTATCTTAAGTACAAACAAAAACGGATCAACAATATTAATTTACACAATAAACTTAAAGGTGTCCAACTCATCCAGAAGTGAGATATACTCGTAATTCAAACTCACAACAGAGCCTAGAAAATCCGAGAATATTAAACTATCATATTGTCGTGGGCTCAGTTCTGCCACTCGTCTATTATCCGTTGTAGAACTCAGAAACTTTGTTAAAACTTCTTTACAGAGTGACATGTCATCCTCACCAACTTATATCTGCAACACCTGAACTGAAAATCAAGCCATTTTGAATCTTATTGTGTTGGAAGAAGAGATGATGACTGATGGTTGACCTGGGAAATAAGTTGGTAATTTGTAGTACCCAGAACGCTTTACAATGTCGACAATGTTCGCTTTTTGGGACATACAGGTGTAAAGGATAATCTTTGACACAGCTAATCCATCGTTTTCGTATTAAAATTAACGTTATCTTATATTAAAGGGACCACAGGAGCTTTGTACCGTCGTTTCATTCTTTTAGGAGGAGAATTAAAAAAAACATTGTTATTTCTTGATGTAGAGTCATAAAAATAAACTTCGATACTTTCAAATTTCTAAACCCTCAGAGGGTTTGGGCTACGCGTTGACAATAATAAATTATATTGAGTATGCAAACAGGTTTTAAAAACATTGACAAGTAATATTTTCTTCGTCAATTTAATCTAGATGTGGTTAGTGTTTCCTATCTGACCCTGAGAAGTAACACCGAAACAAACTCAGAGGGCAAAGCTCTTGAGTCAATGAGTGACTTAGGACTTCGCATTTGTACAGATATAAAAATTATTGCCAACATCATCATCATTATTATCATATCAGACCAAAGATGTCCACTGTTGGACATAGGTCACCTCTGGTCACCTCTAAGTGTTGTCACAATGAACGATCCTGTTCGTCTCGCATCCATCGCATTTCCACAACTCTCACCAGCTCTTTCTCAACGATCTACCTTAAATGAGTGCGTACTGCGTTTTCTGATACTCGGTCGCCACTCCAGAAGCTTTACGCTCTATCGGCCATCTGTTCTGCAAGCAATGTGCCCTGCCCAATTGGTTATTCTTCGGCCTATGTCGGTAACCTTGGTTCTCCGGCGTATATTTTTTGTTCCTGATGCGATCACTCAAGGAAACGTCCGAGCATAGCCCTTTTCATTATCTTTTCAGTGACCTTAAACCTCCTTATGAAGTCTACTCTAAGCGATAACGTTTCATTAATCTTTGAAATAAAATTGTTAACCAACCTACAGCGCAATGTATCTCAATAAAACTTTTTAAATGACATATAACTTACGGATGGTTTTACACACGTTGAATATCTAACGGACTGCGAGGCGATCCTGTTGATGTAACTTCGCCGAGTTTAGTATTAACAGTAACTATTCGTTCGCCTGAGCTGAATCACAATGAATGGGACAGTCGGCCGGACGTACGGAATAGATTTTAGTGAAATACAGTGGGTGATTTGTTCTGTGTGTTTGGGCGGAGGTTTACTCAAATAGGGCTGTTTGGCATCCGTTAGATGCCTCAATAAGTCAGATTAATCAGTGTTGTGATTGCCCAGTGGTTAAGGCAGCCGTTTCTCATGCAAGAGGTTGTGAATCCGAAGCCGGCCACATACCAATCTGAATGTTTCAATTCTTCTTCTTTTCGTATCGATGCTCTCATCAAACTTTTTCTGCCCAGTATTTGGCAACATGTATGGCTTTGGCATTGGCCTCGTTTAGATCCTGCAAAGTACAGGTGGTTGTACAGGATCGACAGCATAGTAAGTGCCGCATATCCTGGGTAGCTGCTCCACACTGGCACTGCGTTAAGGACGGATCGAGGAAGCCCCATTTGGCCACGTTGTTTTTACAGCGGCCAACCTGGGTCCGCAGTCGGTTAAGAGATTTCCAGATTGGCCACTGCAATTCGCTTCTAGGGGGAAAATGTTCTGGTGAAGGAGTTCTTTTCTAAGTTTATCTAGAATATTACTTAGGTACTGGTCCTCGGAAAGCATGTTGGTCCCAGTTATCATTGGTAGATCTTTAACAGTCGTTACAGTTAGACGTCAGAAAGTCTGAACATCATTCTCTCCAAGGTATTCGTGTTACCCACTAACTGGGCTATGAAAGCAGTCGCTCCAAGTAAAACATAGGTATTCAGTTGCTCCCGGGTATGGTGGAAGCCGATTTCCGGCCAAACTGGGACCAGACTGGGGTTGTCCATTCTAGTAGGGAAAAGGCTAAGGATTGTGACGCGAAAATAAAAATCTTATTTTTCGGGAAATATCCATAACTAGTTACCCACACAACTTAAAGATTACTACTAGCACTTTAACAACTACCAGAAAATACAATTTTTACACCATAGAGGCATGCAAGCATGTCCAATGCTTCAGTATGTGGCTGTCCCACCTTTCCACTATTGTTTTCAGGATACTGTTGGGGTTGATGCATAACCTACGGATGAGAAAGATGCATCGCTTGCGCATCAAAAGCCATCTATTTCTGTCTCTGTGAACGTAACGGACGGACTATAGTAGCGATACAACCCCATAGTCTCTCTGAAACATCGAACATTCAATTAAATGATTTTATTTTTATTTTTCTTCTTTTTAAGTTGTGTTTTCATTATGTTTTTATTGTATAGATTTTTGTTCTCTCGTGTATGTTTTGTGTTATGCCAAATAAATGTTTTATTTAACTATTTATTTACCTCATTTCTTTGTTTTCGAAGAATTAACAAGACTACTCGTTACATTCACAAGACTTTTTCTGATGGGCTAAAATGACTCTTTATAAAAACCTTTCTTGCCATCCAACCCTATTATATGTAACTCACGCCCCTATTATATGTAACCCTATTATATGTAAACACTACCTCACGTAGAAAGTATAATTAAAAAGGCTTCTAAAATGCTAGGTTTTGTAATCAGAAATATTACTGGATTTAGGCGCAGTAGTACCAAGATTTTGTTATACAACAGTATTGTACGAAGTGTCTTGGAATACTGCAGCACGATCTGGAGACCTCATTACGCCACGCATAACCTAAGGCTTGAGCGAATCCAGAAGAGATTCCTATGGCATCTCGCTTTTGCCAATGGCATTTCAAAAAGAAAGCGCTCATATGATGCCAGGCTTGCTCATTTTAAGATGGTATCATTAGAGAAACGTAGAAGAATTGCTGACTCTATTTTTTTGTTTAAAATACTCCGAGGTAAAATTGATTGTCCGCAATTACTCAGTAATTTTATGTTTCGGGCTCCTGCAAGATTCCCTCGTGCTCCTATTACACCCTTGTACCCTCCTCCTCGCAGAACAGTACTAGGCATGAACTCTATCGTCCCTCGGCTTTGCAAACTGTTGAATAGCTACAGTGACCTTGTTGACGTACAGTTTGACTCATTTGGCAAGTTCCACAGAATAACCAGTAATAATGTTTAATTTAAATTTAAATTGTAATTATAATTCAAATAATGTAACTCTGTAATGTCTTGTAATATTTAAGTTTTTTTCCTCTTCATACCAATTTTAATGTTAATTTTTAGTATTTTTTTTTTTACCTTTTAAATCATTTCTTTTTGTCTTTTCACTAAATTTTAATTGTCACTTTTAGTTTGTAAGTTCTTACTATTATGGGGCATGCGGTGCTAACCTGTAAGAAATTGTTACACTAACCCTAGATTTAAAAAAATATTATTCTATCATGTATGTATAAGTGTGAACAATTGTTGGTTGGCCAAAAAATAAAATAAAATAAAAAAATAAAAAAACTCCCCATAACTTGCCCACTTTTCCTTCTTATTTGATATCTTTAGTTTCCTTAATTCTTTCTATTCTAAAAATAAATAAAAAAATTATTGAATCCGAAGACCCAAGCTCAAAATCCTGCACTTTACAGGATGTAAACGAGGCCAATATGCCAAAGCCATACTGGGCAGAAAAAGTTTAGTTAGAGCATCTATACGAAAAGAAGAAGAAGAAGCTCAAAATTAATGTCGAACTTAAAGAAAAGCTCAAGGTCACAGTTTCAGAGTAATATCAATCACAAAAAAATTAACGAAACGAAATTATTAAGTCACACAAATAACATTTTTTGTCGAAATATGTACTTACAATAAAATTGTACGGTTGTAACCACGTTTCGTTTGGGTATAGATGAAAAGGGTTCGGATAAAACCAACTTATACTAGTGCCCTTATTTTAGTACATTTCCTTCTCAAGCCCCATGACTCGACACTTACCGCCTAGACAGCCTTCAAGAAGTTAATTAATGACTCTGTTCAGCTTTTAATTGTATAAGAAGTTCATTGTTTTGCGAGTCTGCTGAATAAACAGGAGTCGACCTTTATCAGATTTATTATTTTGGTGCTTTATTGGAATATACGGTTTGGAGATTGGAAGGGAGCTGCAATGGTTTACAATGATGAAATTAAATATTTGGTCATGTGGATAGATATGTATACTCGGAATTTTAATTCGATTCCAGATTTGACAATTTCAGTGTTGCAACGTTATGACAAGTACTAAATAGTGACGTTGCGAAATTATTCGATATGGAAATGGAATATTTCCGGATCGATACTTCTCGTTTATAATTTTACTCTCCTAAACTAAGTATATCAGGAAATTAAATATTTCTGAACCGATAATTTAGTTTTGACGATTAATTAACGATCTGAGACTTTTCTTTTATAATTGTGTGTGAAATAAATAAAAAATGTGATCATGAAGGACATGACAAATAAAACAGATAGATGTATTATGGAAAAAAAGGCGATAGCTGCACGAGCGCACACGGGTTGCCAATACTGAAAACTATCTAGGCTCTTTTATTATAAGTTTTGTTTTTAATATTAAAACAAAAATATTGACTTTTTATAAAATAGAGCAGCGATTACTAATTAATAAATAATTATGTATTTATTTGAATAAAAATCAATAATTTAGTCTTTAATTGGCACAATGATGGCACACACACTGATTGTTTATCGATTTTTGTGTTCATCACTACACTATTATATGTGGTATCATTATTTCACAAAATGACAGCAGCTAATGTCAAAGGAGACTGGGACTTCTGGGCCTAGCCATAGTAAGGGGTTGAAATATGGCTTAAAAAATTAGTTATTATTTTCTATTTCAAAATACAAAAGTAACTAGGGCTATACGTGCCAGGGATATGAGATATCTAAAAAATAAGTTTTAGTCGTGAGTAACCTATTTTAGGTTAGCAGTCAGTTGCTACAATAAATTGATATCCAGTATATTCCAAGGAGCTCGTATACCTGGTTTATTCTAAGGTATTTTTTAATTTGTGATGACACTGACGTATATACTCTTTTCTACTCTATGTGTGATCAGTCGTAGAGATGGACGCTTTATTAGATTCGATTACAAACCGATATTTATCTGATATCAGACTTCATAATACAGTTTCCGTTTATTGGATATTCGGTTTCAGTAGCGCATAACCTTACAATGAACCGTAAAATAAAATACGTTAATGCATATCTCGTAAATAAAGTCTTAAGCAATTAAAAATAAAAATGATATTGATCATATATTTCACTGTGCAATAGAGTTTTACAAAAATCTGAATTTCGCAATTCGCATTCTTTTTTTTTATTCCGCTGTTACGTTTGTTTATAAAGAGAAAACGCTTTTTCGAAGTTTTACGCATTGGTCAGTTTGCGTTGGGATACACAAAAAATCGTTAAGTGGTACTTATCCAGTGAATTATTTACGATTCGGATTCGGATTAATTTGGCTGTATATCATTTAGTTCGGCCAAGCTAAGAAATCGATACAAATCGATTTATTTTTGAAATCTGATTTTAAATTCGTTTCAATATAGACGCATGCTCAATCACTACTTTCGTCTATACTCTTTGAGTTCTGTTTCGTGCATTTACGTTTTGAGTGAATTTTCTAATATTTTACTGATACTTACGTATATCTGTCGACCTCAATTTTTCTTTCTTCGGACTTCCAATTTAGTTAAGTTGTATTTAAGACCTTTGTATCGAACAATTTAAACGATGACTTTGGTGCAGTATATTGGATTTTACGGGCAACTTATCGAAAGGATATATTATTGATACCATAAATTGTCGTATCAATTGCAGTATTACTGCTGCAATGCACTAAACCAACAGCGACGTGATGATGAAATTATACTGTCAATGATTTCTCTCATTGACAAGCGCCACAACCAGTAAGTAGGTAGGTATATTTAACCCATATTTTATTAACCAGCGTCTACCATCCACCATTCTTTTTCTCCGTTGTCATCATCATCTTCCTGCCCTTATATAGTTTTATTTGGGATTAGCGCAACACGTTTTTTTTTCCATTCTGTCCTGTCACTCGCCACGCTATAACTAACTCCATTTTCTTCTATCTCACTTCTCGTACGATCCATTCATCTTTTTTTTGGCCTCCCTCTCCCTCTATACACATGTAAACTCATCACTCTTTTAGTAACATGCGTTTCATTCCTCCTCTTTACATGACCATACCAAGAAAAACGATTCCCATTCAACTTTTCAGTCGCTGGCGCCATTTTCAAACTTCCCGAAATATACTCTTCTTCGGTTATATTATCAAAAAAAAATGGACGGAAATCATGGAAAATATTTAAATACCAAAACTGACGGAATGCTAGTTAGTAGGTCATAATTTGTTGATTAAACTATTCCCATGTTTCAGGTAATCAGCAGTTACAATATTTGCTCAACTTGCTGGTATTTGGCTCAAAGATTGTCTGCTGATGAATCAAGACAACTTGGCCACCGTCCGTTGTATTTGTCTCTGCAGTGTTCGTTCTCTTGTATCGTGAATCAGTCACCTACTTCACCACGGTTTGACTCATGAATCGAGAATTTGCAATGTTATACAAAAATGAACTATGCTTCGAAATGTTTTAGTTTACATGCCGTTTATAAATAAAAAATACTAATCTAAAAAATGTTTTATTTTGTGTTACATATCATATTCTGTGTCATCAAATACTGTCAAATAAAACGTAATATCTTGCTTAACCTCACTTTTATTTAATCTCTTATAACTCTTTTCTCTGATTTATTTCGTCCACAGAATTTTCTGTAAATAGTTAAAAAAATATATGCTATTAACTGACATCAGTTACATTTTTTTACAAACAACTAACAACCTGAGCCCAAGATTGTATGAAAGGGTATCGGTCTCCTTTGGAATCGAATTAAAATTCTGACTGTAGGTTCTGGAGTGGTGCTCACGTACCGAAAGACACAGTGTTAAAAGGTCGTCCACAGGGTGGACCTATGACCTTGTGAGGGTCGCAGGAATCCAATGGTTGCGAGACGCACAGGACCGGTTGTTATGGCGACCATTGGGGGAGGTCTAAGTCCAATAGTGGACGTCTTTCGGAAGAAATGATGATGATATCATTATGTATGGAATCCAAAATGATACAAATGATTACTTAGACCAACAGTTTTCTCACTTTATGGGATGTTTAGTTTATGTATAACATAGATTTTTATGTATTTTACAAACGTTTGACCACACTAGAATTTATTCCTGTATCGACAGTGTGTTCACAAAATGTAAACTCACTAGATTTCTAAACTCGAAAACTATCTGTGAACTACACAGATATTTGCTCTGTTCGTCAATCATACCCGAGACACGCAGAACAGCCTGCAGCCAATCGTCAAACTGTGTCGTCGTATCACTAGCTTCACAGATTAGGCTGATTTGTGGTGTTCGTAAAAGGTTTCCGTAAATACTTACGGAAATTCTTTCACCAAGGCCGATTTTCTGAATTGAATGATACGTGGTCTTTACAACTTTTATTAAAATAGTCTAGTGTTTGAGCGCCATTTAAAACTGCCCGTGAATAAGAAAGCATTTTTTTTTACCGCCGGCTAACAAAGAAATCTTACTACTATCTAGTTTTACTGTTGTAGTAAGGAAGTATAACGGTCAATTAAAGTATTTTTCTTCAAAGGTCTAATTAAAAAGGTCGAATGATGGTCGTGATTATTCTCTTAATACCCTCGTCGTTGGCTGGGGTCTAAATATCGCCTCGGCGGTAATCACCAACATTACACTGCATCATAATAATATATACTATTACTCTTTGTAAAATATCCATTGTAGATTTGCACGCTGTTAGAACATCGCTGATAATACTACCTATACTATTTATACAAAAAAAATATACCGTTCCGGTAAATAAAACGAGTATCTAAACGTAGCATCCCAAAACACAAAACAGTGCCCTGTATTTCCTTTATCAAGTTGTTTTCTCAAAACAATAACAGTCAATCAATAGGACCTTTCAAAATAATAACATCAAAATTAATTACTCTGGCTTGTATTGTTGTCTGATATCTCCTTGACTATTTCAGGAATGGTTGTCGAGTTTACCTATGTTTTGGGTTATATAGTATCTTCAGTAGTCCGTGTTTCGGAAAGCACGTTAATTCATGAATCCCCGACCGGTCTCATAGGACCGCGCTGTTATTGTCTTACTATTGTGTCTCGTTTCGCGGGTATTAATAGGTTAAGCCGTTAGTCCCGGCTGACATTTGTAGATCTTTGGCAGTCGTTACGGATAGTCCGAAGCCAGTGAATCTGACTCCAGTCTTGCCATGAAGTACCGTGTTACCCCAGTTAATGGGTTGTGGAGGTCTGGTAGGCAGCCGCTCCTCATAAAATACTGGTGTTTAGCTAAATCCGGCTTGATTGGAAGCCGACCCCAATATACCTAGTTGGGAAAAGGCTAGGTAGATGATGAGTTATCTTCAGTAGACGTTAGTTTACTATTACCTACTGCTTTGACTTGAGTTTTCCTGCAAATTTTTAGTTGTTATGTTATACGTGTACCAAATTAAATATTGTACTTTCCTTTTATGTAACAAAATGTCCAATTAGCATTTATATTATACATTTCAGTTTTTGCCAGTTGGAGTAGACTGCGAGGGCGTGCTAGGATGTACGACAAACACATTTATTGTACGTAAGTACAACTAGTGGAATTCAGTACCGGTTTCTTTATAGCTACAACCTAGAAGAGTGAATAGGTTACTTCTAGACAAGCGTACTCCATCGTTGATCATAATATCATTTACCATCAGCTGGTGCTGAAGAACTATATCTGTGGGTGGGGAGAATGTACAATATGTCCAAGAATATCTCTATTTGGGCCAAGTGGTTTCCTTCCAGGCAAAGCAAGATAAGGAAATAACACGCCAAACAGAAAACGCCTGGAAGAGCTACTGGTCCATGAAATAACTATTTAAAGGCAACTTGCCTTTATCACTGAAGCGTAATCGTTGCCTTTATCAGCTGGTGATAATTAGTGGTCAAACGCAAGCCTATCTATACTAATATTATAAAGAGGTAAAATTTGTAAGTTTGTATGTAGGGGGTAATCTCTGGAACTACTGGTCCGATTTGAAAAATTCTTTCAGTGTTAGATAGCCCATTTATCGAGGAGTGCTATAGGCTATATACCATCTCGCTACGACCCAAGGGAGAGGAGCAGTAACGAAAATGCGGGTAAAACCGCAGGGGACAGCTAGTTAATAATAATAAAATGGCTCCTGACTGTTGCAAGAATTTTTTTAGTCCGTGCAAAGTTTCTTCTCATTCAATTTTATTTTTACACCAAAATAACCTAAAACTAGACTCACCCTTTAAATTCCCAATAAGTTTAAATAAACCTTCTTTACTGAATAAATCTGGAATCTTAACTCCATGGGTGGGTCCTGAAATCAGTGTGATGGATGACCACTTAAACCCTAACCGTTTGGACCGGGACTTTATAGGTATTCAACGAGCTTCTACAGTATAAATGTAATGATAGGGACTGTATGTAGTGATTTAATTTAGCTTTGCTTTCTGTTTCTGAGTTTATCTTGAACAATGAGCAAGAAATACTTCGCAGCTGAATTTTAAACAGATAAACATATTATATGTCAAAATATCTTTTGATAAACTGAACTCCTTTTTAGTTTTAAGGTTTAAAAGAGTTAAAAATTAGTGTTCATTATTTTTTGGTTTGTGAAGAATTCTTGGGCTCTAGACTACGTGGTAGCCTATCAACGATAAAAAGTAGAACTACACTGCGAATACGTAGGTCGATCTGGACGCGTCGGTATCTGTACATTTTATATAGCAGCTAGACTTGTACGTTAACGTCGGTCTATATACAAAGCAGGCGTAGCCTACGTGTGCATCGTTTTAATGTAGGTCCCCTTTTAAACATTGCCATGTAAAAATAACATATAATTTTCACAGATTGTAGATACATACGTAATGAGTAAATTTTAATCACTTTTTTTGATTATACTAAAATTTAAGATACAATCGCTGTCATGGTCGGTTTCTTTATCGAGAAGAAATGTAATCGGTCTAAAAATAATCACAAAACCATTGTAATGAATGATCTGTAAAATGGCTGTTATGGTTTTTCTTTCTAGTTTCATCGCATTCTTGTTGTACCCGGTAATTCTGTTGTTATTTACTCAATGAACAGCTGTAAGAATATGCGTTTGACGGGAAATATAAAATAAAACCTCCCTTTACAGTAAAGTGAAGTATCTTCTGAGAAAAGACTGTTAGTATTGTGTTGTAAAACATTTTTATTATGTTAGTTATTATTATTCCTTATAATAATAACTAACAATATCGATACCTTTGGGTAGAAAGGTCGTATAAACCAAAACCCGACTTTTCAGTAGAGCAGAAAAACTATTTTTTTTTTACAAAAAAATTCATAACTTTTTTGCTTTTGAAGTTATAAAAAAATTATCTATGAGAAAGGTTCTTACATTTTGCAGATGAAAAAAGTTAAATCATCAAAACCCAGCTATCTTCTTTAGTTTTAAAGTTAGCTTGCATTTACGTCTAAGAAAAAATCAATTCTTGGTTTGTACACCCCATGAAAATGTACTTTGAAAAAACTGTGTGGGTCGTATATCCATTTTTGGTAACCATAAGGGTCACATTTAATGTCGTAAAAACCCATACATGTAATTTTTTGTGTACTATAAACCATTTATAATCATAGAATAATTGAATTCTGACTAATAAATAATCCTGTTACTCATAGAATTAGTAGGAACTCAATTATTATTATTCTAATACCCAAAAATGGTAGATTCAAATAAAATAAAACTACCGGAAATATGAAATCAACATTTATTAAGTATTATAATACCTTCTAATCAATGGTATCTGTCCGGTATATGTCTATCGCGCTCGTTCTTCTGCTTGTCGCTGCGCACAAAATGCGAGCCTTGTGTGTTGGTCGTAAAGTTCTTCCTGCCCTTATCCCATATTACTTAGGGTCGGCGCACCTCGTTTTCTTCTTCCATTCTGTCCTGTCGTCCGTCACACTATCACTAACTTCCTTTTCTTTCTTATCGGTCCTTACGCAATCCATCCATCTTTTCTTTGGCCTCCCTCTCCCTCTCCATCCACATGTAAACTCAGAACTCTTTTAGTAATATATGTTTCATCCCTCCCCTTCACATGACCATACCAAGACAAACGATTTCCTTCCAAATTTTCAGTCACTGGCGCCACTTTCAAACTTCCCCTAATACACTGATTTCTCAGTTTGTCCATTCTTGCCACACCACACATCCATCTCAACATTCTCATCTCCGCTACATGCAATCTTTTTTCATCCATGTTTTTCACAGCCCAACATTCTGATCCATACAGTATGACTTAGAGTTATGAGTAGGTCTTATCACGTACTTGTAGATTTTACCCTTCAACTTGACGGGCATCCGTGGATCACAGGTTGTTCCCGTGACCTGTCGCCATTTCATCCATCCTGCGTTGATCCGATGTGTTACGTCCCGGTCTACCTCACCATTTCCTTGGACAAGTGACCCGAGGTACCGAAAGTCGTAACAAATCGGTATGGATGTCCCAGCGAGGGCTAAAGGCGAAGGATTGGAGGGACCGCCGAAATCGCTGAACAAGTACTCTGTTTTGGTCCTACTCAATTTCAGGCCAGCACTCTCCAGTCAATGCCACCACACCTCCAATCTGCTATGGACCTCTCGGCAACCAGCACAATATCATCGGCAAACAGCATACACCAGGGGGCCTCTTCCTGAATATCTAACGTCAAAGCGTCCATTATCAGCAGGAAGGGCTGAGAGCCGACCCCTGATGTAGGCCGAACGCCACATTGAAATTGGCACTTGTGCCCACCTGTGGACCGGACTTGGGTACTACACCAACTGTACATCGCTCGGATCAACTGCACATACTTCACAGGCACACCTTTCTCCTTAAGGGCCCACTACAGAACCTCACGATGTACCCGGTCGTATGTCTTTTCGCGGTCAATTAATACCATGTGCAAGTTTTTATGTGCACCTCTGTATTTCTCGCACAGCTGGCGTATAGCGAAAATGGCATCCCTTGTACACCGACCAGGCATAAAACCGAATTGGTTCTGTGAAATTTAACTTTCTTCTCTCAACCGCCTTTCAATACTTCTTCCTCCCTTACTTTCATAGTATGTGACATTAGCTTTATTCTTCTATAATTGTTGCACTCAAGAACATCACTTTTGTTTTTAAAAATGGGCACCAAAAAACTTTTGTACCAATCATCAGGTATAAATTCTTCTTTCAACAACTTATTGAAGAACAAAGCTAACCACATCCATCCATCCACTCGCAGTAACTTCCACACTTCAACTGGTATTCCAAACTGGGCCAATGGCCTTACCATTCTTCATTCCATTTACTGCTATACTGACTTCATCCATACTCACCTTTCTCATTAACCCCACATTTTCTGGTTTAGTTTCTAAAATCCCACTCCAATCATTTTCCTCATTCATTAGTCTTTCTAAATATTCCTTTCACCTCTCTTTGATTTTTTCATCATCTGATAGAACCATTTCAGGTTCATTCCTTACACATTTTACTTGACAAACATCCTAAAGTAAGGTGCGACTTGCAATGAACATGGTTTATACACCAACGTTGCGAACTGTGTTTGGATTTACGACGTCAAATTTAACCTGTGTTTAGGTAATTCATTTAACACTTTAGGGCGTATAAACCATTTACAATTAATGCATTTAACATTTTAGGGCGTATAAACCATTTACAAATAACGCATTTAACAATTTAGGGCGTATAAACCATTTACAATTAACGACTATTTTTACACCCTGAGTTAATATAAATTATGGTCATTACGTCATAACAAAATTACAAAAAAAATATATTCGGCTTTTACATTGAAAATTTACCTTTTTCAAGAGGCTATGACCGAAAATTTCTGGGTCGTATTAACCATTTTTGAGCGAATTTCTACATTTCAAATATACAGATCGATAGAGAAAAAAATTCTGAGAAAAATGGTATATATAACTCAATTTTGCCAAAATGGTTTATACGACCTTTCTACCCAAAGGTAGCGATATAATTATACTCTACGACGACGACTGGTAGAATATGCCTATGGCATTCAATCCGCCTTTGTACAGTGTATTTTACATGTGCATAAAGTTTTTTAAATAAATATAAAACAACTAGCTAACCCGGCAGACTTCGTGCGGCCAAATTTTGTTTTCGATTTTTTCTCACCTTTTAAACCTTTCCTAGACCTCCACGAACATTTCAAGATCAAGATAGGATAAATCCGTTCAGCCGTTCTCGAGTTTTAGCGAGACTAACGAACAGCTATTGATTTTTATATGAAGGCATGACTCTTATGACGCTGTCTAACTAGATTTCTCCATACAAACTTTTGACCCCCTTTTAATCCTCTTAGGGGGTGAATTTTGAGAATTATTTTCTGTATTTTCTACTACGTCATAAAAGAAAACCATGAGCAAAATTTTACACTCCTAGCAATAGTCGTTTTGTCAGTGCGTTGATATACCAGTCAGTCACTTTCTCCTTTTATATTTATATAGATACGATTAACAATTGTGGCATGACAACCATTTAACACTCGGTTTGGACATTGCACGACTGTGTGTGTTGTTGTGTATATTATATCTACTATGTATTCACTCCTATATCATTATGTGGTCAATCCCTAAGGACAATAATAAGAGCTTGTTGAGTTCTCGTAATAACAAAAATTCTGAATAAATATAAGCGTCAAACACCGAATATTCCAGAACACTATCAAAATAAACCTTTTAAACATTTCAGTGTTCAAGTTTACCATGTGAGTGCTCAGCTCTATCGATCTAGCCAAAATTTTGTATGAAAATATGCGTACTAAACTTCACAAAGTCTGGTGTAACTATGTGTTCTCACTGGTTGTTAGTACATGTACCTAATGATATACAAACAGTACAGCGTTATAACGAGATACGTAAAATGTTCTGCGACCTATTTACGTGTACAACATAATTTAGGGTTCTATTTTAAAAAGAAAAACTTAAAACTACATGTCAATTAGCCACCAATTATTTAGTGACATTCTCTCGCAAACAAGCTACCGTAGGCGTGGACTTGTGGGCGGCAAGCAATAGTTTACTTACACGCGTCTCAAGGAAATGTCAGCAAAACTGAAGGGGCCCAGCTGAGCCGAAGCCTACTGGGGCCTTAGGCTCGCTTCTGAAAAGAAAACCCGGGGTCTTGGAACACAAGGCAAAGAAAAAGCAGAAGTAGGTTTTAGTCAATAAAAGTTTTTTCATGCTCCATCCAAAACTGGGGAAAGTTGTACGATGGTTTCCAAGCTTAAAAAAAAAAAAAAAGTTGCTCTATCACAGAAAAATCGCATAGTTCTGGCTCAGACTCTGTCAAGCGATCTGACGTATTCGCTAATGTCCCGTTGTCAAGCTGCTTTTTTAGTATTGACTTATTGTAATAATAATAATAGACCCTAGGAGGCTCTCGTTAAGCGGCTGGATTAAGGGCTTGATTCAGAAAGCAGTACCATTGGATTGTCCGGAGGTTCCTCTCTCAAGAGCCCTGACCGCCGGTAACTTGGACCCTGTTCCCGAGGCCTATGAGCTATTTTTTATTTCTTTACCGTTTTTTTTTAAAGAAAATTTAAAAACGTATAAAATTTGGTATATTTTTAAGGTATATTATTAAGGTGAATGAATGAAGTAATAGAAATAATGTCGCAAGTTGACTCAAATATGAACTTAATACAAAACCTTACGATATCAGACACAGAACCTTCAGCAAACAAATACAACTCTAACTTGATATCAAATACTTTTTCTAAATACATAAAGTAAGAAGTCCAGACTAACACAGTAAGCGAGAGGCTCGGCGTATAATGAAAGAAAAATAAATAAAGCGTCCAAGATAGGGCTTCCAATAATCCGTAATACCTGCAAAGAAAAATAAAATTCTATTGGCTTCTACAATACTGAGCCAGTTATTATTACCTACAACCAGTAATCTGCTTATTCCTGCATATTTAATATAAACTTTCTTCATTTAAAATCGCTGGTTAAATATATGTATGCATTTTTTTTTCTATCAAACGTAACTTAACTGTCGGTTTTCTCGTATATTTATTAGAGAAAGTCATATTTCAGAACTGTGGATTAACGCGATCCATTTCACGAGCTAAACTGAACTGTTAATAGGATGGAGCTAGTTTATAGCTCTATCTCTCTTTCTCGTTGGCACGCCCACCATTTTAACACGGCGTAGTAACATGGTAAGGCCCCCAAACCTGTTACCTTTTCAAAACTCTTTAAGCATCATCATCTTCTTCTTCTTTTTGCCGTTATCCTGTGTTACTTGGGGTCGGCGCAACATGTTTTTTTCTTTCATCCTGTTCTGTCACTCGCCATAACATCACTAACTCCCTTTTCTTTCTTATCAGTTTTCACACAGTCCATCCATCGTTTTTTTGGCCTCCCTCTTCCCCTTAAGCATCATCTAATATATGTATTGTTAGTTAATATGAATTAGATTCATGCCTTCTATTGCCAAAATCAAACGCAATAGAGCTATAGTTACATCGAGCATTTTCATTTCGAAAACAAATTATCTGACCAAATGATAATGGTAGCAAAACCTAAAACAGATATTTAGGTCGATGTCCACACTGGAAGGTACCTGTAAAACGTAACCACGGAAATGAGAACGCGGTGTGCTACGATTAGATCCAAACGCATTCGCAATTTCGCAGGTCCAAATGTCCGATGCTGTTACCAATGTAGGTAGCAGTCGTAGTTATGTGGACCACGTTAAATTGCGACCAAGCTAGCATAAACGTGTTCAGGTAATTGGCAGAATTAGGACAAATTTTGTCGATGGCGATCGGGGGTGGTGGAAATATTCAACTGTTCTTTGGTGGAAATTGTTAGTTGTGATTACTGTATATTGGCTGTAGGTTTACATGTTTTGTTTGACTGTTGCATGTGATTTCTAAATAGTAGATTATGTGACTAGATTTCTCTAGAATGTCTTCGAAGCAGTGTTTTTAAGTCGCGGTTGGGGGATGTTGAATATCGAATGAAACGAAGTTTGCCAAGTTTCAGTCCCGAACGCAAGTGAGAGATTGATATAATTTTTATAAAAACCTGAGAGAAGTGAGATAGGTATTCAAACCGCCTAAACAAAAGATAGCTTAATCCCAGTGTTGTATACTCTAGTTTTTATCCTTCTAAGGGATAATTTAAAGACAATAATGTTAAAACAAATTATGACAAATACATATAAATATTATTTACAAGTTTATGTTAACCATCACACGAAATGTTTTGAGATATGAAATAAAAAAATTCAGAACTAAATAAAACGTAAGTTTTCATGTTATAGACCGCTTCCGCTTTACTTTTTTTTACAGACTCGTCAGTATATTTCAATCTTTTTATTTTGTTAGTTACTAGTTTGATTTTTTAAATAAAGTTGTTTGATGCTCGTGTATTCACTGGATGTGTGTTTTTTCAAATGGAGTGAAATGAAGTTCCAAATTAAAATCTCATTATTCCATTACCATACTACATTAGATCCCGTGGCAAAAATTACTTTATTTAAGTAATATTTGTATGACATACTATAAAAATAAAAATAAAGTTTAGCTACTGCCAATAGTTTCGCCCGCGAAATCAGAATAATTATCTCAAGAGAATATAAATACATTAGGAATAAAAGTTCTTTGTGCTGTTCAAAGATATGATGAGATAGCTGCTAGGAAACTCGGCGTTTTGGCAAAGGTCCGGCAGTACTTCACACCGGGACAGCTTCTAATGTTATACAAAGCACAGGTCCGATCGTGTGTGGAGTACTGCAGCCACATATGGGCTGGAGCTGCAAAATGCCACCTGGCAGCTTTGGACTCAGTGGAAAGGCAAGGAAAGGGGATCCAGATTTGGCTAACTCCAATCTACAAAGCCTTGAGCACAGGCGCAGGGTAGCCAGCCTTTCGGTTTTTTACAGGATGCATTTCGGAGAGTGTGCGCAGCAATTGCATGAATTGATTCCGCCATCCCGTTTCCACCATCGGACAAGCCGTCGTACGGCGGGTATCCACCCTTACGTTGTCCAAACCTCTACGGTCCGGACTAAACGTTTCGCCTCGTTCTTCCTACCGCGTACATCGAGGGACTGGAACAATCTGCCTGCTGCGGTTTTTCCGTCCGATTATCATTTGGGTGTCTTCAAGGCTAGAAGTGAATAGGCTTTTAATAAACTAGTGCGCCTCACCATCGACGATTGCATCACTGCTTACCATCAGGTGGGATCGCAGTCAAGCACTAGTTTATAACCATTAAAAAAAAATTAAAAAAAATGATCTACTTGTGTGCTAAGTTTTTCATTTAAATCCGTACAGCCACTTTGAGAGAAAAGCAATAAAATTCGAATATATTATGAGATATTTGGTTTGGAGGAAACAAACTAAGAATAGACATGCCAACATAATTATGCCAACGTTCTGAAATATTTCTTCTACTTGACATTAATTCAACTCAAGCATCATCATCATCTGCCTAGCCTTTTCACAACTATATTGGGGTCGGCTTCCAGTCAAGCCGGATTCAGCTGAATACCAGTATTTTACGAGGAGCGGCTGCCTGCCAGACCTCCACAACCCATTAACTGGGGTAACACGGTACTTCATGGCAAGACTGGAATCAGATTTACTGGCTTCTGATTATCCGTAACGACTGCCAAAGATCTTCAAATGACAGCCGGGACCAACGGCTTAACGTGCTTTCCGAGGCACGGAGGAAACTCGTTATGTTAAGATGGTCACCCATCCACAGACCAACCTAGGCAAGCGTTGCTTAACCTTGAAGATCGACCCGTGCGGCTGTTATTATCTAGCCACGAGCTCCTTTTTTATGCTCCTTAATTAATTCAACTCAAGCATAGCGTTTTATTTATTGAAATCAATATCCTTGACTCGAGAGTTTTCAAACATTATCTTAGCAATTTAGTGCAATAAAAGAAATTTATTTTAAAAGAGCGTAAGAAATTGGCGCTAATGTCACAATTTTGTTTGGGACAGCCGATTTTTTAATATTTTAGAGTTAAAGTATTTATTTATTGGTTTATTCTCCCTTCGGAACACCTCGCAACAATTACACTAATAGAGCACAACTAAATTGTTCAGAATCTGCTACTTTCTAACAGCGTTAGAAAGTGAGTGTTAGTTTATAACTTTTTACAGTTCATGATTTACGCTCTTAGAAAATTCTACGGAATTCTCGGTTACTACTTAATAACTACCAGGAATTCAGAATTACGTAGAAGTATAAACTTAATAACTTGTTTATTTTTCAGTCATTTTATTTTAGCCCAAAAATACTTCTACGGATAACTGGTCCCTGACAATAATCTATACTAATATTATAAAGAGGTAAAATTTGTAAGTTTGTAAGTTTGTAAGTTTGTATGTAGGGGGTAATCTCTGGAACTACTGGTCCGATTTGAAAAATTCTTTCAGTGTTAGATAGCCCATTTATCGAGGAATGCTATAGGCTATATACCATCACGCTACGACCCACGGGAGCGGCGGAGCAGTAACGAAAAATGTGAGTGAAACCGCAGGGGACAGCTAGTTTATCATAAATCAAAGAACAGGATTTCACACAAAATAACTAATTCTAAATTTTTCAAACTGATCTATTTATTTATTTATTTAACTCTTCATGTACACAAGAGTACAGAGGTGAACTTAATGCCTGGAGGCATTCTCTATCAGTCAACCTTTGGGTGATGCAGAGACAAATAATTTGTGGTAGGTACAATCTATAGGTTTTTCCTATTTTTTTTAACAGCCCTGTGAACAATCATCACGTAATTCAAATCGGTTATGCCGTCCAACCTGTCAATATGTATATCCTGGTACCAGAATATTTTGGGTTCACATTTTTTGCAGTTCAATAACCCATCAGAACAAAACAATTCACAGTACAATATTTTATTGCAATATTTTATTTTACAATCGCATGACTATCGCCGGCTTATAGTCCATCGCAATATATCTTCATATAAAGTTATCGAGGCACAGTTGAAATTGCGCAATGGAATAACAAATCCTGAATTATCGCATTCCATGCAAATTCAAATTCGGAACACAAAATGTGAACGACCAAAATAAGACTTATGCCAGCCTGTACAGTTTTAGTGATAAAAAAATATATTGACTTTTTTATTTTTAGTAGTAGATTTTTGTGAGGCTTCAGTTGTAGCTAAAAAGGCTTGGCTACAAACGTCGAGATTGAAAACGTACTATAGTCTGTTTTTTAAATCTCTGAGACTAAAATGACGTTACATGTGTTGTCACTCTTGTCACAGCACAAAAAACCTGGCTTCATTATATTTTATATTGTAAGTTTGCATTTGCCTGTGTCAATTAAATTTAAGGGATTAAAAAACAGACTTTTGAGGTACTTGTAATCGTAAAAAGAATTATATGCATTAATTTATGACTGACCGGTCTCATTGGACCGCGCTGTTATAGTTTTACTATTGTGTCTCGTTTCGCGGGTACTGATAGGTTAAATGCTGTTGGGCAAGATACGTTACAAATTAAGAAACTGTCCGTGTACCGTCAAAAGAGTGCTGGAGAATATAGAACAATTATTATGTCAACATTATTTTGGTTCACTCATCACTAAAGTCTGTTTTAATCCTTGAGCAACGCTGACCGTGTTGTTGGGCCTAATATCGCAACACCTCACTCAACTACCATCTTCCATCGATCCTATTCACTCCGAATTGGAAAAAAAATAATCTATGAAAGGTCCAAAAAAGAAAGGCAAGTCTGTACAGCGGAGGCACGTCCTCTCTTTTCAAGTGCAGCTCTCGAATATTCGAGGGCTGCACTCAAATCTCAATGCGGTTCACCACCATCTTGAGACCGACATGCCTCACTTGCTTTTCTTGACGGAGACCCAGATCAGATGTCCACCAGATGCGGCGTACCTCAACTACCCGGGATACTCACTGGAGCATCACTTCCTGCAGCGTGCCGGGGTCTGTGTGTACGTCCTTAATGACATTTGCTGTCAGCGTCTCCGTCATCTTGAAGACCCTTCACTATCCACCTTATGGCTGTTGGTGGACACCGGTATGGACAAAATTGTCTATGCCTGTGTCTACCGATCGCACAGCGGGGATCAGGAGACAACTCGGCTGTTTGACCACCTCAGTGAGGCTGCCGATATGGCTCTGCATCGACACGCTGACGCGCAATTCGTCGCTCTGGGGGACTTTAACGCCTGCCATCAAGACTGGCTTTTCCCATACCAGAGGACCGACCACGCTGGGAGGGAAGCGCGAAACTTTGCAGTAGCGATGGGCCTTTCCCAGCTGGTTAAGCAAGCGACCAGGGTGCCCGATGTAGTTGGTCATACCGCCAATTGTCTGGACCTTCTGCTGACTACCGACCCGGACAGGTGTATTGTAACAGTCTCCTCGCCTATAGGAACTTCAGATCACTGTCTGGTGAAGTCTGTGTCGACCTTCTCCCCACCTGACTGCGACTCTCGCGGTGAGCGGCGAATGTGGCGATACAAATCAGCAGATTGGGATGAGATGCGACATTTCTTTGCGTCTTATCCTTGGCAGCAGGTCTGTTTCTCTTCAGAAGATCCGTCGAGCTGTGCGGATGCTATATCCGACGTGGTGCGTCAAGCTATGGAGTATTACATTCCTTATAGTGACGTACCCGTCGGTGGCTCAGCTCACCCATGGTTCAACGCCGATTGTGCTGAAGCTGAAAAGCGTAAGCATTCGGCGTTTCTTGCCTGGGCGGACGCTCGTGATCGTAAAGCTCCGGATCTGAGCTCAAAGAAGAGAGCCTTTAACCATGCTGCCAAGTCCTACAAAAAGGCACTAAGGAGGGCTCGCTTCGATCGTATTACTCATATTGGCAAAAAACTCTCTGCACAGCCATGTGGTAGCAGAGCATTCTGGTCCCTTGCCAAATCGGTCGAAGCGAACTTCTGTCGACCCACACTGCCTCCGCTGGTTAAACCTGACGGAACACTGGCTCATACGGCGAGAGAGAAGGCAGGTCTCTTTGCATCTCTCTTCGCCCATAATTCGCGTCTTGACACTAGCAGTGCTACTCCACCGAGTTTGCCTCATTGCGACTCTTCAATGTCCGAAGTTCGCATAAGGAATAAAGAGGTTCTGAGAGCGCTGTGTCGTCTAGACGTGAATAAAGCTAGTGGCCCAGATGGTGTACCAGCGATAGTTCTCAAGGCTTGTGCGCCCGAGTTATCTCCTGTTCTGACACGCTTGTGTCGCCTCTCATATAGGACTGGAATAAAGCCCAAGTCCTGGAAGCTTGCCAACGTGCAACCCGTGCCAAAAAAGGGCAGTCGTGCCGATCCTGCCAACTATCGGCCGATTTCAATTACCTCCATACTCTGCAAGATTATGGAGCGTGTATTGAACTCGCGCCTCATGGCATACCTGGAAGGTAACGATCTCCTCAGTGACCGACAATACGGGTTTCGCCACAATCGGTCTACTGGAAACCTACTAGTGTATGCCACTCACTTGTGGGGCGAGGCCCTCGAGAAGAATGGGGAAGGTCTTGCCGTTTCCTTAGACGTCTCGAAGGCCTTCGACAGGGTATGGCACGCAAGCCTTTTGAGTAAGCTTCCAGCGTATGGCATTTCTCCTGGTCTGATTACCTGGGTAAAAGACTTCCTGAGTGAACGGTCTCTCCGAGTCGTTATCGATGGATGTTCATCGGAACCCATGACAACGAATGCCGGGGTTCCTCAGGGGTCTGTTCTCTCTGCAACTCTCTTTCTGCTGCATATCAACGATCTGCTAATGCCCGGTATCTATGGGTATGCAGATGACAGCACAGTTGTAGAGAGATACCTGCCGGGTGCTCGGGCTAGTAAGGAGCTAATCCAGTCCGAAAGAGAGGCTATGGTAGAGCGTGTGAATGTCTCCCTCGAGGCAGTCTCCAAATGGGGTGAAGCCAATCTGGTAGAATTCAACGCTGCCAAAACACAAGCGTGTCTAGTCACTGCAAAAAGGAGTCCGTTCACCTTGACTCCTACTTTCCGGAATGTGTCACTGGAGTGCGCCGACCGTCTTCAGCTTTTGGGTGTTGAAGTTTCTTCAGACCTTAACTTTGGGCGGTTCATTGGGTCCAAAGCCAAAGTGGCTGCAAAAAAACTCGGCGTTCTGGCAAAGGTCCGGCGGTACTTCACACCGGGACAGCTTCTTATGCTATACAAAGCACAGGTCCGATCGTGTGTGGAGTACTGCAGCCACATATGGGCTGGCGCTGCAAAATGCCATCTAGCGGCTTTGGACTCGGTGGAAAGGCGTGCGAAGAGGCTAATTGGAGACCCTGATTTGGTTAAATCCAATCTGCAAAGCCTAGAGCACAGGCGTAGGGTAGCCAGCCTATCGGTGTTCTACAGGATGCATTTCGGAGAGTGTGCGCAGGAATTACATGAGTTAATTCCGCCATCTCGCTTTTACCATCGGACAAACCGTCGTACGGTGAGTATCCATCCTTACGTTGTCGAAACCTGCACGGTCCGGACAAAGCGGTTTGCTTCGTCCTTCATACCGCGTACATCGAAGGATTGGAACAATTTGCCTGCTGCGGTCTTTCCGTCCGATTATAATTTGGGTATCTTCAAGACTAGAGTGAATAGGCTCTTAATAAACTAGTGCGCCTCACCATCAACGATTGCATCACTGCTTACCATCAGGTGGGATTGCAGTCAAGCACTAGTTTATGGTATATTAAAAAAAAAAAAAAAAAAAAAAAGACTAAATTGACACAGGTAAGTGTCAAACTTACAATAATAATGATGCCAGTTTTTTTGTGTTGTGACAAGACTGACAATACAAGTAATGTTATTTTAGTCTCAGAGATTAAAAAAAAATATTTACATTCTATCAAGACTAATCGAATAAGATAAAGTTAAACGTTTACAGGTCACGCAATACGTTAGTTACATTGAAATCGAATAATTTATTTGAATTCTTTAACGATCTTTTGTGACAATAGGTACAAGGTATTTACAGTATAATAAAAACTAACTGTAATGTAATCTCTCTAAACTAATTAAAATTGAATTATTATGAATTAATTATTATTTAATTATTTTGAATTCTTAGAA
This sequence comes from Mythimna separata, assembly GCA_030763345.1. Taxonomy (NCBI): domain Eukaryota; kingdom Metazoa; phylum Arthropoda; class Insecta; order Lepidoptera; family Noctuidae; genus Mythimna; species Mythimna separata. The sequence continues at coordinate 5,945,651 of CM061191.1, forward strand.
TGATCTTCGACTTTGTCTCTATCTAGCCTGGTTACACATTTAAATGCCAATCTATTTGGTCCAACCTGTATTATTATATAGGTAGCTAATTTGTGAAATAGGTACTTCACACTAAAATTATAAAGGCGAAAGTTTAATGTAGTGTATGTTTGTTTGTTACTTCACGCTTAAACGGCTGGCTTTATAAAATTTATAATTTTAGAAATTGATGAAAATTGTCTCCATGATTACTTCCACAGGACGTCTACAGCAGCAGCATGCAAAACTCCCTCAAGGGTCTTAAAATTGTCTGCTTATGTACTTGTTGCAACAAGTAAACTCCCACAACTTTGAACTATTTTACGTAAATGCTCTACCCATCTGTCCAATTTCTTCCAAATCTGTTCCGACGTTTGAATGTTAAGGCACAAACATACACCCATGCATATAAGTTTTCACCTTTATAATAACTAGATATTTGTTAGTAGAAACAACTACATACGTCGTCGGTGGTCTAATAGTTGCCAGCGCTACTGGTGAACATCTTTCATCATTCTTCGCTCAAATCTTAGATCAGGCAAAGTCTAGAAAATATTGAGTAACATTTGGGATCTAGATCTATGACAAGTTGACGGCAACATGAAACTTTAGCATAACAGACAAAGGCGGGTTCGATTCCAGTATGAGCTTAGCATTATCGGCCTTGTAATGTTCCCACTGCTAGGACTCAGACCTCCTCTCAGGATTTTTATTTTTACACCTCTGCCTTACCCTGTATCCCCGACACAGGCGTGATAGTGTGCGCGCACAAACAAATATACAAGAGAAATGTCACCGAAAAACATTCTATTTCCAATTTTATTACGCCATACTACCGTCTGCGCAAATCGTATGAGCCAAATGAAATGTATTGAGCATCGTATTGAAATTTATGCCCTAGGGAATTGATACGATTTTATTGTTTTTATTTATATGTAACGAGAAGAAATGATGGCCGTTATTTTTAGGGTTTAGTGGACAAAATGTTTATGGATATTGTTTGGGGACGAAATCTAGATAGATTGTTTTTGTTCTGAAGGTGGTTTAAAAAAATATTACTGGTTTTCAGGTAAAACCTTTTTGTGCGGTAAAGACCTTTTTTGTGTGATTTTTAATTGGGAAATCATCCAAGTATTTCTCCCGCTCTGAGACAGAGCGGGACGGCGTGTCAGACTATTACTGACTAAAACTCACTCCTATGTTCCTTCTTTGCATTGTATTTCTGGATCACGGGTTTCTTCAATGTTTATTATTTATTTTAACTTCATGTACAATAAAGGGTGTAAAAAGACCCTTAACGAAAACGAAAACCCCATATTCTACTCATTACTAGGATACTTTTTTTCTTCTAGACCATACCTGGGAATTCACTGGTTCTGGAGATATTGAAGGTCAAAGTCAACATTTTTTTTTTCGTTTTTTTTTTCAAAATCGTATTCCAAGTATCATTAGTAAACTTTCTTCCAAACAAATGTTATCAAAATTATCAATTTTTCATAGTTAATTACGCATTTGAAGTTACTAAAATGCATTGAAAACTAAACACATCGAGTGCCTCACACACACAAGCGTGCGGTCTTTTCAACGACCAAGCGCGAGCGGCCGAACGCACAGCTGATCGAAATTATTATTAAATAATTATTTTTTAAAAATGAAAAAAAAAAGTTTTTTCCCAGCAATATTTTTTGGTCCAAGTTACTTAATTACACGTATAGAATGTGTAGTTATCGGCTTTGTGATCGGTCTTTTTACACTCTGTATAGTGGTACATATGCGGACTTAATGAAACAAGGCATTCTCTACCAGTCCACCATCAATGTTCATTGATTTTTTCATGTAAGTATACACTTTTCTGACAGTATGAAATCACAAAACATTAGGCTATTTACTATGTTCCAACTACTAGTATACAAATCTCATCTCTTCATAGAGATGAGTACAATTACTCATGTAATCGCTCTTACATACGAGACGTCATGTACCTACCCATTTAATCCATCAAACATACCCAATAAAGAAAAGGAATTGTTGATTGGTATATACTTGTTCATTACGAATAAAGCACAATAGAATGAAACATCCTAAAACGGAATTATCGACACACCGTGTTCGATAGTATAGCGATTAGAAAAGGTTTTTCGCACAAACGTTACTTCGCACCAATAAAGCATCGATAGAATAAAAAATAGTTGGTACAACTGAATTATCGACACACCGTGTTTGATATAATAAAAATTGAACCGTCAAGTTTCAAAGACAAGTAGGGAACTCTTATAAAAAAAACATCAACAACAACAACATCAATATTATTAAATTGTAATTGATATGTGTAATGTGGCCTTAAAGATACCTAAACTATAATCGAACGGAAAGATCGTTGCAGGCAAATTGTTCCAGTCGTCTTAATTATTTATTTTTAGAATAAACTAGAAAATCGGCAAAGGCAAATATTTTAGACGTCGACGGCCGAAAAAACTAAAAACTCTTGCAACTGCGTGAAAGTTGACAATTATCCCTAGGAAACATACTGGTCTACCTGTTGGCCAAGTTTCATTTTAATACGTTTAACAATCTGAGTGTAAAGAAGTAAATACACAAAATACATACCGAGGGTATAGTGCTCAAACCCAATAAGTACGAAATTTACACTTTTGAGATATTCAATATTTAAGTTTTATGGGCAAAAATACCTATGTTATTCAAATAATATCATTATAATGAGTATTTATGATAAAAGTGGATACGTTGAATTAGTATTAAACAGTATTATTAAGTTTCTGAGGTAGTCCATTTTGTAGTAATAAAAATATAAGTTACAAAGGGTACCGACTTATTGGGTTTTAGATCTAGAGAAATTAAACATGTTATGTACTTTACCTATTTCCAGGAGCTCGTGGCTAGATAATAACAGCCGCACGAATCAATCTTCAAGGTTAAGCAACGCTTGCCAAGGTTGGTCTGTGGATGGGTGACCATTTTAACACAGCGAGTTCCCTTCATGCCTCGGAAAACACGTCAAGCCGTAGGTCCCGGCTGCCATTTGTAGATCTTTGGCAGTCGTTACGGATAGTCAGCAGCCAGTAAATCTGACTCCAGTCTTGCCATGAAGTACCGTGTTACCCCAGTTAATGGGTTGTGGAGGTCTGGTCTGGTAGGCAGCCGCTCCTCGTAAAACACTGGTATTCAGCTAAATCCGGCTTGACTGTAAGCCGACCCCAATATAGTTGGGAAAAGGCTAGGTAGATGATTGATGTACTTTACCTATTTCGCCGAAATTCATTTTTAAAAGTTGGACATACTTCATACGTCACACGTCAGGCAAATATACACCAAAAATACTGGGTAAATTAATAAGGAATTTAAACCCTCCCGCAATTTTTTTATGAGTGCTGTTGTAAACAAATACGACGTTTGTAGTTTTTGAATTCGTCTACGATTTTGCGCTATCAGTACACGTTATCCAGCTGAAGGTTGGTGTCCCGATTTTTTTCTTTTATTGTCTTCTGCCAAAATTGTGTAACTCTGCAGAGAAATGTTATCGGAGCTAAAATTCTTATGGAAAGTAACTCTGTCAAAAGTCTCGCAGTCCTAGCAGACATCGGCCGTAGAGGACCTTATCATTTGCTGACTTCAATTGGAGTCACACCGTTGACTTGGGCTTGCTTTCACTCGACGGCTCGATGGCACCATCACAAACCCGTGCTTGCGTGCTTGGGAATCTCCCTAAAGCTTGACACCCGGAGCATCACGAAGCGAGAGGATATCCTATCCCTCATATTTACAGCTACCTCCTTCGATCGCATTAGTGATTTATAGAATGAGATGACAGGATGACATTTTCTCCGCCTTTATTCCAGGGTCTCAGGTTTTCCTTTCAGAAGCTAACCTGTGGCTCCAGAGACTTCGATCACGGTGTGCACAAAGCTGTACAGTTTTGCTGACATCTCTTTGAGGCGCGTGCCGATGACGACTTGGGCTCGGTTCGGATTATTACCGGACTGCCGGACGGCTAGCTACCCATTGCTCACCTTCCGCAAGCCCGCTATGCTGATTGGAAATTGGAATTGGAATTCTGGCGGCAGGGGCAGGAGGGCCTTCCCACTCGCGTGCGGCTGCCTTCTTTACCAGTATTACGGCTTCGCAGAAGGAGGCGACCGCCTGCTACTCCTTCTCGCTCCGGAACTTGGCCTGTACCAGAAAACCAGTGCGAGAGGTAGCTGCCGCCGATCGCCTTCACGAGGATGCGGCGGTGCTCCGCCCAAGCAGTTCCACCATGTCCTCCGGGCGATCCACATAGTGGTGACACCCAGATGTTTCTTCCGCTTAAATCTGATGCAGGAACCTTCCGAACTTACCATGCCCGGTAAGGACTTGCGTCATAAGGAAGGTGAGGACAACGTGACGTCTTTCCAACCACTCCTCAAAGAGGGGACTTACCGCCATAATGATGGCATGCCCAATAGATTAACCTAACCCTTCACTAGGGTTAAGCAGAAACGCCAACTGCTACGACCCTTGCTCTTTCGGCTCATTGACGTTCGTACATCTGGTCGTAATACATTAGTACATGTTTCCTCTTGGTCATTTGTGTTTTTTCTTTTAAACGGTTTTTATCAAAGTTAAATTAATAATTTCGATGCTTTCGGAATGAATTACAAGCACAGATTGATAGGACTCTTTTCGAACGTAACGCGGACAAAGTCGCGGGTAACAGCTAGTACCGTACCATATAACTAGACATAACTTTTTACTTTTTAAATATAATCGAACAATAAAACCCGACAAATACATTTGTTTTGATTTAGCTTTTGGTTTTTGTTGTTTTTTTTATCGACGTATTTAAAGGTAAAACCCGATAAATACAGATAGTGATTATTGCCTCGAAGCCGTTGGGTGATTTTAGTTGAAATTCTTGAACACTCAATGCCAATAATAAGCTTTATGTGGTTTAAGCGTGAAATAAAAATATTATTTAACAAGATAACACGCTTTATAGGGTACCAGTTTTTAAGTATTGGCTAAACACGGTGACTTTATTGGGTTATTACCTAACGTAACTTTGTTTCTACTGCGAATTTCACTTATTGGATTAGACCACTGGAAAGAGCGTAAAAAATGCATCAAGATGCACTAATAAAACGATTTTTGATTTTTCGACACTTATTGGGTTTGAACACTATACCCTTACAAACTTTCACCTTTAATAATGTTATTGTGATAAGTATTAATACTGGTATGATTCCTTATCACACAAATCCAATGTTTACTTTTAAAATCTCAGTGAAAAGGAGATAAGACTTATTTATTTGTAGATAGCTTATCTTCACCTGATTTGTTACAATAAATAACAATATACAGTAAATCCACTTAAAGAATTCAGATAATTAAAACATAATATTGGTAGTGCGACGATATTGGTATTCACGCACAAAAACGCTAGTGGCGCAATTGAAAATTAATCAAAATATGTAATTTTTAACCCTACAATAATTCTTGGTTTTCGCTTTCAGGTTTATTCTTTATTATCATCATCATCATCTACCTAGCCTTTTCCCAACTATATTGGGGTCGGCTTCCAGTCAAGCCGGATTTAGCTGAATACCAGTATTTTACGAGGAGCGGCTGCCTACCAGACCTCCACAACCCATTAACTGGGGTAACACAGTACTTCATGGCAAGACTGGAGTCAGATTTTACTGGCTTCTGACTATCCGTAACGACTGCCAAAGATCTCCAAATGACAGCCGGGACCAATGGCTTAACGTGCTTTCCGAGGCACGGAGGAAACTCGTTATGTTAAGATGGTCACCCATCTACAGGCCAACCAAACTACTATTATAAAGAGGAAAAATGTGATTTTTTTTTTATAATGTAACGATTTAACTCGCAAACTAACAGATTTTAAAATGATTTCACCATTAGAAAGCTACATTTTTCCTAAAAAAAAGGGATCCTTACCTAAAGTGGAACTCAAAAAGTCCAAAGGTCGTATGGAGAAAACTACTTTGACGCAGGCAAAGCCGCTGTCAACAGCTAGTGTTGTATACTTCTATACCTTGCTTAGTGAACCTTCTTTAGGTATTTTCTCTTTGTTCCCTTAACTTCTGATAAATAAATCAAAGAGAAAATAAGTAGCTAGGTAATTTCATTCGCTTAATACCAGCCTCGTTGGCGCAGTAGGCAGCGCGTAAGTCTCATAATCTTAAGGTCGTGAGTTCGATCCTCACCCGGGGCATATCTTTTGGAGCATTCTATACTTTCTACGTCAGTGACTGAAAATTCTTTAGATGAAGCCAAATCTCCACAGTAGTAGCACTGGCAAGACGTTGATCATGTTTTACTTAGAAAAAATAAAAGAAAATACTCGTAAGTACATTTATTTGGCATAAACTTAAAAAGGCCTATCAATTATATTTCTGGCTGAACAAAAAAAGTATTAACCAGTAATTTGTTCTTAACGTTTGAATCCCCAACCGGTCCTATGAGACCGCGCTGTTATTGTTTTACTATTGTGTCTCGTTTCGCGGGTACCTGAGTAACTACATACTTTTTTTATATTTAAACCAATAAACGAGTTCTTTTGAGCCCAATAAATCTATAAGTTTCATCATGATCACCAATCACCGTTATCATTGCAACCAAAAGATGTCCACAGTTGGACATGGGCCTCCCCAAGTGTCCCCATAGTGAACGGTCGCATTCCGTCGATCCCCGCAATCCTTACCAGGTCATTGACATTTTGTCCAGATTATCCGAACCAAGTGGTAAAGGTCGCACAAGGACACTTGGTCGGAACAATCATCAAACATATTAAAATTTATAAGAAAAATAAGGATTCAAAATTTTCCAGCTATTGATATTCCGAATGGAAATAATGTGTGCCGTCTGCCTATCAAAACTTCTCGGCGCGTCTGAATAAACTGGAAACAAAAGAATTATAATGAGAATTCCTCAATCTTAAGAACTCGAAATTGGCGAAATATCTTTGGAGCTGTCATTGAGTTATTACTTATTGGTGGGTGGTGTAAGAAAGAGGAGGGAGTATTTTTTAATAAATATATACTCTGAAAATTAGATATTTCGATGGATCCGATGAACTCATGCTAATTTTCTTCCAAAAGCCGTGCAGATAGCCAAATACTGGACGTATATTCAACCTGCACGGCTCTGTCATTGGCTTTACATAGATCCTGAAAAGTACAGGTGGTTGTATAGGATACGTAGCAGGTGACGCATGTCTCATGCAGCGACTCCACACTGGCACTGTGACAAATGTGTCGAGGAAGCCCCATTTGGACAGATTGTTTGTGTACCTAATGTTACTTTGTTTTATTTCAAATATTTGTTATTTATTTATTGAGCATACTTAATACAGTTTAGTCTTTTTAACCTAAAGGTTAGAGTAGAGAATGCCTTATATATTAATAACTCGTCGGTACATAAAGTTAAAATTTCTGAGTTCAAATGACGTTCCTTAACTTCTTTCAAAAGACCGTTCCCTTTTGTATTTGTACCACAGTACGAAGGCGTGGCATCTTTAATGGGTGTCGGTTTAACTGCACAGTTCGTTTCATTCAGCCTTCTATTCAAACGTCACGAGTGTTGGCAATATCCTCGTTGATTTTCTACAATTTATCCCTCACTAAAGAAGGTGATTTATCCCCAATAAGGAGTTGATGGTTTTATTTGAAAAGGTCAGCAGTCTTTTTATTTAGATGTGTCGAAAGTTGGAATTTTATTTATTGGAGTTAAAGGTTGCTGTTTGTTTGAAAATATAAAGTCTGTGATTGGATTAAGAAAAAGGTTGAATAATCTTGTTAAAAGTGAGCACTGTATAATATAACGCAAACAGCCTTCGATTGTATAGTTTATTTTTTCATCTATTTTCAACATGAATGATCACCAAATCTCCTAGGTACTTGTTATCTAATTTGTATAGATTTCAAGTCACGACATACAGATTCACACAAGAATGTAACTTACATTTGTATAAATATCTATAATTTACTTTTTCCATCCCCTTTATAATTGATTTCATCATCCTGCTAGTATTGTTACTGGGGAGACCTGACTTCATCTAAAGCATTTTGAGCCACCAAGGTAGAAAGTATAGAACGCTCCAAAAGATATGCCCCGGGTGAGGATCGAACTCACGACCTTAAGATTATGAGACTTACGCGCTGCCTACTGCGCCACCGAGGCTGGTGTTAAGCGAATGAAATTACCTATTTACTAATTTTCTCTTTGATTTATTTATCAGAAGTTTAGAGACCAAAGAAAAGGAACTTAAAGAAGGTTCACTATATGCAAGGCATAAAAATATACAACACTAGCTGCTGCCTTCGGCTGCGCCCGCGTGAAGGTACTTTTAGTAGCTTTGGACTCTTTGGGTTCCACTTTAGGTAAGGTCACTATTTTCTAAAAACATAATTATTAGTCTATGTTACTCAGTGAAGATGTATGAGCAGCCCGTAGCTAGAAAATAACAGCCACACAGGTCGATTTTCAAGGTTAAGGTAACGACCATCTTAACATACCGAATTTCCTCCGTGCCTCGGAAAGCACGTTAAGCCGTAATTCCCAGCTGTCATTTGTAGATCTATTGCAGTCGTTACGTATAGTCAGAAGCCAGTAAATCTGACTCTAGTCTTGCCATGAAGTATCGTGTTACCTCAGTTAATGGGTTGTGGAGGTCTGGTAGGCAGCCGCTCCTCGTAAAATACTGGTATTCAGCTAAATCCGGCTTGACTGGAAGCCAACCCCAATATAGTAGGGAAAGGGCAGATGATGATGATTTTTTCCGTCCCTTCTTTTTGCTTTTCGTTAAAAAAATCTCTAATGTATAATAAAATTCATCTCCTTTTCTTTTCTGTTTTTAATTTTTCATCGTTTTTTGTTTTCATTTATCATTTTCTAAACTTTTTCTAATCTCATCTCAAACATTTCAAATTAAATGTCTTAAATTGTTGAGCGTCACATAACCTAAACAAGGCCTATGTAACTACAAAAACTGTGTCATTAACTTGTTTCTACCTCAAATTAAAAAAAATACTTGTAACTTCACATAAAAGGCCATCGTTCAAAAGGCGGTAAAAAACCCTGTCCACATAATTTACTGCCTACTTGTTAACAAAAAAAAAAGAATTTAAAAACAAGCAACTCTTTAATTACGGAAAAGTTTCTCCATTCTTTAGAAGATGACAGAGTAAAATTAAAAATTTCATGAAACAAGAACCAGATGAAAGGTAGTCTTAGTTAGAGGCTCTGTACTACGAGTAATAAATAGTTTTAAAATTTAGTTAATATCAATAAAGTATTTAGCAAAATATTGAAATTAATCAAGATATTCTTTTTTGGTTTTCAAATTTTTGACGTTTATAATTTTTAGAACCGTCCTCATTACTTACATTTTGTTTTATCATATCATGGGAAAGGGACAGAAAGGATACAAATTGACGTTTTTGGTGATATTATTTGGTTAGGTTAGGTGTGCACTTGTGCAGTATAAATTAACAAAAGGAGAATGTAGTTAGTGTCTGTGTATGTTTGATAGCCTTTCACGTCCAAATGGCTGAACGGATTTGGTCAAAATTTGAATTTGACACACGGGAGACCATGTCCTGGAACAACACATACACGTAAAAACCTGCTCTAATACAACAAATACTTTGTATCCTAAGGTTTTTCAATTTGCACGATGGTTTTTGCCACTTCTAAAAACTAGGAAGTAAGGTAGGTGATATGATGCAGTTTCTGTCTACTCTCCCATGCAGGTTGGGGTTTTTCCCATTAAAGGCTTGAGTTTCACTCTAAACTCACACACACACACTCTTGAATAGTCTAAATGCAATCATAGAGTTCAGAGCTGGTAATTCACAGAAATATGGTACATGCAAATTAGGTATCCACAAAATTCTCAGCAACTACCCTGTACGTTATAATTCCAAACATAATAAGACTAAGTGCTACGACTATAAGTCTTTTTTAGCGTTAGCAGTTAAAATAGAAAATTGAGCAGCTCGTGGTTAGATAATTACAGCCGCACGGGTCGATCTTCAAGGTTAAGCAATGAAGGTTGAAATGTGGATGGGTGACCATCTTGACATAGCGGGTTTCCTCCGTGCCTCGGAAAGCACGTTAAGCCATAGGTCTCGGCTGTCACTTGTAGATCTTTGACAGTCGTTACGGATAGTCAGAAGCTAGTTAATCTGACTCCAGTCTTGCCATGAAGTACCGAGTTACCCCATTTAATGGGTTGTGGAGGTCTGGTAGGCAGCCGCTCCTCGTAAAATACTGGTATTCAGCTAAATCCGGCTTGGCTGGAAGCCGACCCCAATATATTTGGGAAAAGGCTAGGTAGATGATGATTGTTTGCTGTAAATGTGATTGATCTGTGTCCTTTAAACCCAATTCTGTGTTTGTCTCACATCAATTGGATTTCACATCAATTGGATTTCTCATCAGATCACTGGCCAGCCATGCTGAAGATTAATACTGCGTCTTCCGGCACACAACCGTCATTCCAGAACCTGTCAGCTCCATCAACCATCAGTTCTACGAATGATACTGTAGACCCCAGTTTTTGATTGATTCTATTTTTATTTGGGTTACAATATTGATTGGTCTACACCACGTCTACACTGTCCTCGCATATGTGTCTATTTTGTAATGTGAAAATATTGTAAACCCAATTATTTTTTTTGAAAAGAGTAACCATGGAGTTTCTTGCCGGTTCTTCTCCATAGGAAACGACCAATTTGGAACCGTGCACTAGCTTCGACTTTTTATAAGTGCCCATGTAGGCCTATGTAAAATAAAAACATTTTTTATTTTATTTTTATTTTATTTGATATGCCTAGCCCAATACCACTCAAGTTTGGCGATGTTTCGGGCTATGTCAGTCATGTCGCCATTCAGTTCTTATTACCTTTTCCTTTCAAGTATAAAGAAAAAGGAAGAGATCTTCCTTAAAACCTCTATGTTAGGTTAAAAAAATAGTGGATGTCAGAAAGTCGCTTTTAAACTACTCAACTGCATCCGGCTACACGGAAAGCTGACCCCAACTTATTTGGAAAACGACTGGAAAAATGATGATGGCATACCTAATGACGGGTTGTCGCGGTCAGCTCCTAAATTGATGACCGTCCTTCATACATAACGACCGTTCCTCACTTTGAAGATAAAATTATGACTTCAAAAAACTAGACAAGAAAAATAAACTTATAAATAACTTTTTATTTTTGGTGGGTAATTGTCAGAATGACTTCTCCCGCTTTTACGTGTCAGAATTTTACTGACTAAACCCCACCCCGTTTCTGTTTTGTCTTCATTTCAGGGTCCTGGGTTTTCCTTTCGGAAGCCCATCCATGGCCCCAGAGGCTTCGACCCTTCTGGGCTTCTACAGTTTGCTGACATCTCTTTGAGGCGCGCATGAAACAGTATGCGACATTGACGAATTTGGCTCGGCCAGACTAAAATACTTTCGTCTACTAATTTCATTTGCTTCAAAGCCAAAATTAAAGCTACCAAAAAAAAGTTTCGTCTCCAAAACTTCTCCTGGGATAATACAGACGCGTTAACTTGTCAACAGACTATTTAAAATGTGTTTAAATTTTTACCCTCTCGACAAGGTTTATGCTCAAAAGTTTCGGAGGCAAGCTCAAACTTAATTCATTAGAGCCCGCTGATGCCTCTGGGGTAAAAACTGTTTTATAATATACGCTGGTGAAGTTGGAGGAGGGAAGATATGTTTTTGTAGGAGTGATCAACGGCCTAGGATTTTGTAAACTACTTTGATGTGAATTTTGAGGCTAAGTCTAAGACAAAATGATATTCAATCGATGTAGTGTCATGTGTGACGATTTGGATTCATATGCGCCAGCGAAATATCGTACTTTTTCAAACATTTATCTAATAATCACAAACTTTATTTCTAAACATGATCCAGGTTTCTGAGGTTGAACAGAGTGTTATTTGATTTTTCTATCTGATTTTTTTATGAAACACTCCGGATTTTGGATTTATAGGTACTTGATTTATGACAAAAGTTTAACTTCCTTTTTCGTGGGACATAATTACTAGAGAAAGATGCAATTTTTTTTGCCAGAAATCATCAAATGAATCTTCTTGCTCTGCTTAGAGCAAGACAGAGGAGTGTCAGACCTTTACTGACTAAAAATCTAATTTATATTCCCTTAGTTGCCCATTGTATTCCGGAGACGCGATTACTCGTTCAAACAATCCCGCAGCTAAATATGGGAGTACTATTTATAGCTAACTACAGCCTCTGCATAAACCTTTAGGGAATATGAATAATATGTCAAAACACATAATATGTATCAACTATAGCTCGACAGTCGTTATCTCTAATAGATTGCCGCTTTGTATCTTATTGTATTACTTAATATATTAGACGAGGCATCTGCCTTCTGACCTTAACATCGACCCAATTACAAGCTAACAACGTTACTCTAATGATGGATCTGCTGCCAAGTTTTGGGGCCCTGACTACTCGTAACAGCACAGGCGTAGGCTGGCTACCCTACGCCTGTGCTCAAGGCTTTGTAAATTGGTCTTAACCAGATCTGGATCTCCAATTAGCCTCTTCGCACGCCTTTCCACTGAGTCCAAAGCTGCCAGGTGGCATTTCGCAGCTCCAGCCCATATGTGGCTGCAGTACTCCACACACGATCGGACCTGTGCTTTGTACAACATTAGAAGCTGTCCTGATGTGAAGTACCGCCGGACCTTTACCAGAACGCCGAGTTTCCTAGCAGCTATCTTGGCCTTGGACTCAATGAACCGCCCAAAGTTGAGGTCGGAGGAAATTTCAACTCCTAAGAGCTTTTGGGCACAGGTGCATTCTAGGGATACATTCCGGAAAGCAGGAGCCAAGGTGAACGGGCTCCTTCCCTTTTAGCGGTGAATAGACACGCTTGTGTTTTGGCGGCGTAGAGTCCCACCAGATTGCCTTCGCCCCACTTGGAGACTGCCTGAAGTGAGTCATTCGTACGCTCTACCATGGCCTCTCTTTCGGACTGGATTAGCTCCTTACTAGCCCGAGTAAGCGGCAAGTATCTCTCTACAACTGTGCTATCATCTGCATACCCATAGATACCGGGCATCAGCAGATCGTCGATGTGGAGCAGGAAGAGAGTTGCAGAGAGTACAGACCCCTGAGGAACTCCGGCATTAGTCCACATGGGCTCCGATGAGCACCCGTCGACAACAACTCGGAGGGACCGTTCGCTCAGGAAGTCTTTTATCCACTTAATCAGGCCAGGGGAAACGCCGTACGCTGGAAGCTTACTCAGTAGGTTAGCGTGCCAAACCCTATCGAAGGCCTTCGAGACATCCAAGGAAACTGCAAGACCTTCCCCATTCTTCTCGAGGGCCTCGCCCCACAGGTGAGTGGCATACACCAGAAGGTCCCCAGTAGACCGATTGCGGCGAAACCCGTATTGTCGGTCACTGAGGAGATCGTTACCTTCCAGGTAAGCCATGAGGCGCGAGTTCAATATACGCTCCATAATCTTACCATACTCTATGGAGGTTATTGAAATCGGCCGATAGTTGGCAGGGTCGGCACGACTGCCCTTTTTGGGCACAGGTTGCACGTTGGCAAGCTTCCAGGACTTGGACACTATACCAGTCCTATATGAGAGGCGATACAAGCGCGTCAGTACAGGAGACAACTTTGGCGCACAAGCCTTGAGAACAATCGCTGGTATACCATCCGGTCCATTAGCTTTATTCACGTCGAGACGACACAGCGCTCTCAGGACCTCTCTGTTCCTAATGCGCACTTCGGACATCGAAGTGCCGCAGTAAGGCAGAGTCGGTGGAGTAGCACTGCTAGTGTCAAGACGAGAATTACGGGCGAAGAGAGATGCGAAAAGACCTGCTTTCTCTCTCGCCTTATGATCCAATGTTCCATCTGGCCTAACCAGCGGAGGCAATGTGGGCCGACAGAAGTTCGCTTCGACCGACTTGGCAAGGGACCAAAATGCTCTGCTACCGGCTGGCTGTGCAGGGAGCTTTTTGCCAATGTGAGTAATGCAGTCGAAGCGAGCCTTCCTTAGTGCCTTTTTGTAGGACTTGGCAGCATGGTTGAAGGCTCTCTTCTTTGAGCTCAGATCCGGAGCTTTGCGATCGCGAGCATCCACCCAGGTTAGAAACGCCGAATGTTTACGCTTTTCAGCTTCTGCACAATCGGCGTTAAACCAAGGGCGAGCCGAGCCACCGATGGGTACGTCACTATAAGGGATATAGTACTCCATAGCTTGACGCACCACATCGGATATAGCTTTCGCACAGCTCGACGGATCTTTCGAAGAGAAGCAGACCTGCTGCCAAGGATAAGACGCAAAGAAGTGCCGCATCTCATCCCAATCTGCTGACTTGTAACGCCACATTCGCCGTTCTCCGCGTGAGTCGCAATCGGGCGGGGAGAAGGACGTTACAGATTTCACCAGACAGTGATCTGAAGTTCCTAGTGGCGAAGAAACTGTTACGATACATCTGTCCGGATCGGTGGTCAGCAGAAGGTCCAGACAATTGGCAGTATGACCATCTACATCAGGCACCCTTGTCGCTTGCCTTACCAACTGGGAGAGGCCCATCGAAACCGCAAAGTTTCGCGCTTGTCTCCCAGCGTGGTCGGTCCTCTGGTAAGGGAAAAGCCAGTCTTGATGGCAAGCGTTAAAATCCCCCAGAGCGACGAGCTGCGCGTCAGAGTGCGCGTATCGGTGGCCTCACTGAGGTGGTCAAACAGGCGAGTTGTCTCCTGATCACCGCTGTGCGAACGGTAGACACAGGCATAGACAATTTTGTCCATACCAGTGTCCACCAATAGCCATAATGTCGAGAAACTAGGGTCTTCAAGGTGACGGAGACGCTGGCAGCAGATGTGATTGCGGACGTACACACAGACCCCGGCACGCTGCAGGAAGTGATGCTCCAGTGAGTATCCCGGGTAGTTGAGGTACGCCGCATCTGACGGACATCTGATCTGCGTCTCCGTCAAGAAAAGCAAGTGTGGCTTGTTGGTTTCGAGATGGTGGTGGACCGCATTGATATTAGAGTGCAGCCCTCGAATATTCGAGAAATGCACTTGGAATGGGAGGACGTGCAACCGCTGTCGACACCTGCTTTTCTCTTTACTTTTCATAATTTGGGTTTTGAGCGAATAATAATAATAATAATAATAATAATAAAGTTTTATTGATCATAAATTGGTTACAGTACACCGGTAATACATGTTTCAATAGTACATAGTATAGGGCACACTACTTACGTTCACCTACACTTACACACACAACATACTTCACAGAACTTATCTATAACAAGTAGTAAAGGTAGTAGAATAACAGTTAAATTATAATAATGCTATCTCAATCAAAACAAGCAAAGGTTCATATACTTGATAAATTATATAAATGCCCAATGACGGTATACAGAGAAAAGTTCTTTACCTCCCGTGCTAGTCAAGGACTGTGTTACGGCAAGGTAAGATTCTCGCTCATGGAATAGTAGTTATAATGTAAACGCATTAAGACACTTTTTACCAAATACATTTCTTTGACTGTGAATCATAGATGACGATAACGAGTTATAATCTTAGCGTAAACAAGTAGTATATGCAAAGGAATCAGACAATGCAACTACTAGATTCTTTTTCAAAGTAAACAAAGTGTTTTCACAAAAACAATGTATGTTTAGGATTTGTATTAAGTTACCGTTTTAAAAATAAAATGAAACAATAAAAAAAAAAAGGTGTTTCTAAAACTAAAATTATAAAGTTAAGTTTTGACTTGAGAAATATCTCCATACTAACAATTAAAGCATTTGGGATACATAGTTTTTTTTTTTTTTTTTTTTTTTTAACTATTTTCAGCATAGAAATACGTTACAAGCGAAGAAATCTAATGTAATGTAATTACTGTACGTGTATATACGTATATATTTATAATTCAAATAACGTTTGTGAACTAATACACTATATGTAATAATTACTTTATAGTACCTATATACATTTATATATATATATATTACTTACATATAATATTCACTTACATATATTTAATATTTTTATTTTTTATATAAACTTATTTAGTACTTATTAGTATTCAATTATATACATATTATATATTTATAAAATAAATAATTACTGACATATTTGTACTAATTTTTCAGTCTGTTCATAATCCAGGTTACTCAGAAACTCATCCAGAGCCCTTCTACACACAAATCTCGTCGTATCTTTAAGAGGTTTAATTTTACTTATGCGATTGTACAATAGAGGAGCCAAAAAATAAGAGAAACACTGTGCAAAAGCGGTTTTGCATGCTGGGACCTCATATACCTCATGCACTCTTCTGAGTGATTTGGAAATAGGTTTCTCGTAAATATGTTGTCTCAGGACTATTATTTTGATAAAAAGTTGGCGAATATTTAGAACTCCAAACTCTTTGTATAACGCAGTTGTCGGATATCTGAATTTTTTAAAATTAATCACTTTTAGAATACATCTATGGGCCCTTTCTACTTTTATAAGACTACTTTTTCTAGCTCCACCCCAGGCAGAGATACCATAAGTTACTATCGATTGGCACAGTGCAAAATAGACAGTTTTGTTTGTAGCTTTGTCTTTTAAGTTCCTTATTTTTTTAAAGATCGGTATAAGTTTACGAATGCGAGATTTTAGATTATGAATATGTTGTTTCCAATTTAAATTTTGATCGATCTCAACTCCGAGATATTTTATACTTTTACTAGGAGATAAGACAGGGCACACGCAAATACTTGCAGCAGAACAATTAGAGGAATGAGCTTTTAAATTAAAGTCGACAGGTTGCAAATTATTTTTTATACTAAATGTTATGAATTTTGTTTTTTTAAGATTTAATGTAAGTAAATTGTAATCAAGCCATTCAATTATATTTTTAAGACCAATCTCGGCTGACGATTTGACATCACTCCATGTTTTATGTTGAAATAAGATTACAGTATCATCAGCAAAAGTGATCACTTTTGAATCGGATAATTCGATGTTACAGAGATTATTGACATAAATCAAGAATAATGTTGGTCCAAGTACTGATCCTTGTGGCACACCGAAACTAACATGAAGCTTAGCGCTAAGGTTATTACCAATTTTTACAGCCTGTGTCCTATTACTAAGATAATTTTTAAAAAGATCAAGTGGTACACCTCGAATACCTATAGCCTCCAACTTGCAAATTAGCAGAGGGATTGAGACAGTATCAAAGGCTTTGGCTAAGTCTAGAAAAACACCAACACACTTATTCTTGTGGTCGAGATTACTAGCTACATTTGTAACTAAATGTTCAACCGCATCTATTGTTGATTTGTTCCTTCTAAAACCAAATTGATTATTAGAAAGAACATTATTTTTCTCCATATAATTTACAAGCCTAATGTTAATTAACTTCTCCAGGATTTTAGCCATAGTAGGTAGAAGCGAAATTGGACGATAGTTAGCGATACTGTCTCTTTCCCCCGACTTGAAAACTGGTATAATAATTGAGTCCTTTAACACAGTAGGAAACTTTCCACACGTAAGACATAGGTTGAATATGTGTGCTAAAGGTTTACTGAGAAGGTTTATATTTCTTTTCAAGAACACAGAGGATATTCCATCCCAACCAGTAGAATTGGTACTTTTTAAGGACATAACAATTTTATAGACTTCTGTTTCATCAGTTTCCAATAGCACAAAAGAGTTCATCGGGCTGTGTTTACATTCAAAATTCTGCACAAGATCATTTTCCGTAAGTTTTAGCTTTTGCAAGATGTCAGTTGATAGTTTGGATGCCATATTAGTAAAATAATCATTTACAAAATCGACCGATTCTTGAGGAGTTGATTTTAGTTTTAATAATTCACAAGGCCCTTGAGATTTTTCACTGTGATTTAGATTACATACACGCTTAATGACATTCCAGGTTTTTTTAATATCACTCTTGACAGCATTTAAATCAGCTTTATCGTGTTCATTTTTCAGATTGTGCAGAATGCTATTACAATGATTTCTGTAACGCCTGTAGGTGAGTTCCAGATCTTTATCATTAGGTGCCTTCTTATGCCTTCTGTGTAACGTATCTCTGAACCTAATGCAACGCAATAGACCAGAGGTTACCCATGGTTGAAATGTCTGTCGCCTGTTGGGTACGGTGACCTGGTAACTGCTTTTTTGCCTGATTTCTGATAAAGTTTCTATGAGCAATTCAGTCGCTTTATTTGGATCTTGTAAAGTTGTTATAACAGTCCAGTCAAAGTTCTTCATAAGTCTCGTAGCTTTCTCATAATTTAGTTGTAGCAGTGTCTTTTCTGGTCTTTTTTTACTTTTTTGTGTTAAAGGAATAATACAGTATATACTACTGTGATCAGTAACTGATGATTCACAGACTATTGTCAGCATTTTAGGATTAGGCTTTGCGAAACAGTGATCAATGCATTTATTGAGACGCGTAGGAAATTGATGGCTAGGTAGTAGACCGTACGTGGCAAGAAGATTCAAATACTCATCGGATTTCAGGTCAGTAGTATTGCAACTTATGTCAACATTTAAGTCCCCGGTTAGATAAACATTAGGTACGTGTTTAATGTCTATTAGAAGGTCTTCCAATGACCCAACAAAATTGGCGAGAGAGGCAAACGAAGGTGATCTGTATATACAAATAAAAGCATGGCTTATACCTATTTTTATCACCAAGCAGTCCGCATCGGCAAAGTTTGGCTCATATACTGTAACATGTAGTAAAGAGCTCCTAATATAGACAACTACACCACTGTTCTGGTTAATGTGGTTCCTAGTATGAAATGAATTAAATTGCCCTAGTTTAGGTATCGAGTCAGAATTTTGTAGCCAACATTCGGTGAGAATAATAATGTCATAGTCTATTTTACTCCTAGCAATGAAAACTTTAAAATCTTCAAAATTTTTATTTATGCTTCGTATATTTTGAACAATAATTCTAAGAGACGATTCCGTTCCAGGTTTGTATTGTGGAAACGCTTCTGGATCCTCGACCAAAAACGAATCACCAACGTTGATAGTATTATCAACCTCGGTGACCACCTCATCTATGTTGTCAGCCATAACAACCATCTTTAACACTAAGAGTAGTAAAGTTATATTTTTGGTCGACGATTTTAGTCTCTGAGATCAGTAAGTTAATTTTAGTATTATCGGACATGAAGTTTGCGTAGTGGACTGGTATTAATAATGTCATATAGTTTTTTAAATATGATAAATAAAATGATACATAAAATACAAACATTATCAGATAATATATAGAATGTGTGTCTATAAATAGAATGTGTATATTACTGTGAGAGTTTAAAAAAGTATAAAAAATAGTAAACAAAGAGAAAAAGTACCATATTTTCACATGATCTTCAACAACAGCTAGTCATTCAGATGAGATATCCTTGAGTTGGTTTAAAGAATTGATGACTATGGCAGGCTGTCCGTCTTCCTTACGTAGGAGTATGTTTCCTCTTGAGGCCCAGCAGTACTTATATGAACCATTTTTCGTCAGTTCCCGAGCGGCAGCAAAAATCTTTTTAGACATAAAAGTTAGAGACTCCGATATATAAACCCGTGAGAAAGCTCCGGTAAATCCTAAAATATCCGTACTTAATGGTTTATCTTTGTTGTCAGAGTTGTATTTTCTTACAGCCTTTAGCAGTACTTCTTTATTTTTAGTGTTCTGGTACTCGATAACAATAGGTCCCTTTTTCTTTCCTCTTCTGTAAATAGCCGTATTTTTATCAATTGGAGGTATTTTTAGGGTGTTATACACGTTATTAACAATATTCTGCACATCTTCGTTATCGTGTTGTGGAATATTTCTTATTTCTATTGTGTTTTTCAGAAATTGTTTTTGTAAAACGTTTAACTGATCTTCCAATAGGTTAATACGCTCTATAGCGGCTTCATGCTTTGTTTCAAGGTTTAGCACCCTTTCGCGGATATCTTTGTAATTGGCAGCATTTTCTTCCAGTTGTTTTTTTATTTCGAGGTTGGACTGGAGTATCTCACTATTTTGCACCTTAATAACAGCAATCTCAACAGACATCATTTCCTTGAAGGACTTTAGAAGGTCACTTTTTAGGTCTTCAAGTTGTTGTTCGTCAGGATTTCTCCGTTTTCTTGTGTTTATATTTCGTACACTGTCTCGGTCTCGTGATACATTTTCAAGGGTAAGATCTGGTTGCGAATAGGAGAGATGAAAGATAGCAGTTGAGCGAGGTGATGTGATGTTAAACCCAACAACACAACCAGAGTTGCTGCGCCAATGGAGGTTTGATCTGGAGACTACGGGGACGCCCGAACCCCCCCAGGGATCGCCATCGGGTCCTCCCATCCGGTCGCCAACCGGCACGATGGGGCCACCCTGGGATTTTTCGCAGATGGCGGGGCAGCCTTTTGTGTGTGGCTGGCACACTACTTGGGTCCCGAACTGTCTACGGTCGGCCAGCGGAGCACCGTGCTTTGGATCCCGCTAATCAGCACGATCAAACATCCGACACAACAACGCCGGTGCATTGCACCCGGTATACATCACAACACAACTGCTCATACCCATCCTCCACCGTACGGCTTCACCAGACATCACGCCGGAACACGACAGATCGTTTGGCGGCATGGTTTTGTCTAGCAGGTGGTAACCTTTAAGCCGGCAGCCGATGCGATGGCCTACCACCGGATTTACTGCTCGTTTAGCACTACCCAGGGAACACGTGTAGGGTGGTCAGATTTCAAGTAAATCCTACGGACGCAAGCAGTTCATCCCCCATGTTTAATGGACACAGTTCTAGCCTCGCATAGATCCCGAAAAGTACAGGTGGTTGTGCAGAATGGGCAGCTCAGCAAGTGTCGCATGTCTTGCGTAGCGGCTCCACACTGGCACTGTGTCTATGCGAGGCCAATGATAGAGCCGTACGGGTTGCTAAATACTGGTTGGAAAAAATTTAGTTCAAGACATCGACACGATAAGAAGAAGAAGAAGTTCTAGCCTAACTCAAATGGCCAAGCGGGGCTCCGTCGACCTCGACCTACTTTTGGGTGTTTTATAAAAATATAACCACGAAGGGGATGGCGGGGTCGTGTGAGCGAGCGAAGCGAGCGAATAGACCCCGCCATCCCCTTCTAACCTCCCCTTCTAACCTCCCCTTCTAACCTCCCCTTCTAACCTCCCCTTCTAACCCTCCCCTTCTAACCTAACCTATCCGAGTCGGGGTGCCCTAAAGTCCAGATTGCATCCAGTTTCTCCTGGTAGCAATAGTTGAGGGTAGCAGGTGTGATTTTCTAAATGATATTAAAAGTTACTGAGAGGTTATGAATATTATAGTAAACGAATAATATGCTAAATGAATATTATGTGAAATGTGCATTAGAGGAAATGTTCATTATGTCAACTGATCGTTATGTTAAACAAAATTAGGTTAACTGAAATTATGTCAAGTGAACGTTAGATATTTTGTTATTATGTCAATCGTTACACACCCGTCGTTGGCTAAGGTCTAAATATCGCCTCGGCGGTAATCACCAACATTACTCTTTGTAAAATATCCATTGTAGATTTACACGCTGTTAGAACTTCGCTGACAATACTACCTAAAGGGTGTAAAAAGACCCTTAACGAAAACGAAAACCCCATATTCTACTCATCACTAGGATACTTTTTTTCTTCTAGACCATACCTGGGAATTCACTGGTTCTGGAGATATTGAAGGTCAAAGTCAACATTTTTTTTTCGTTTTTTTTTCAAAATCGTTTTCCAAGTATCATTAGTAAACTTTCTTCTGAACAAACGTTATCAAAGTTATCAATTTTTCATAGTCAATTACGCATTTGAAGTTACTAAAATTCATTGAAAACTAAACACAACGAGCGCCTCACACACACAAGCGTGCGGTCGGTTCAACGACCAAGCGCGAGCGGTTGAACGCGCAGCTGATCGGAATTATTATTAATTAATTATTTTTTAAAGATGAAAAAAAAAAGTTTTTTCCCAGCAATATTTTTTGGTCCAAGTTAGGTACTTAATTACACGTACAGAATGTGTAGTTATCGGCTTTGTGATCGGTCTTTTTACACCCTGTATACTATTTATACAGAAAAAATATACCGTTCCTGTAAATAAAACGAGTATCTAAACGTAGCATCCCAAAACACAAAACAGTACCCTGTATTTCCTTTATCAAGTTGTTTGCTCAAAACAATAACAGTCAATCAATAGGACCTTTCAAAATAATAACATCAAAATTAATTACTCTGGCTTGTATTGTTGTCTGATATCTCCTTGACTATTTCAGGAATGGTTGTCGAGTTTACCTATGTTTTGGGTTATATAGTTATTTTCAGTAGTCCGTGTTTCGGAAAGCACGTAAATTCATGAATCCCCGATCGGTCTCATAGGACCGCGCTGTTATTATCTTACTATTGTGTCTCGTTTCGCGGGTATTAATAGGTTAAGCCGTTAGTCCCGGCTGACATTTGTAGATCTTTGGCAGTCGTTACGGATAGTCCGAAGCCAGTAAATCTGACTCCAGTCTTGCCATGAAGTACCGTGTTACCCCAGTTAATGGGTTGTGGAGGTCTGGTAGGCAGCCGCTCCTCGTAAAATACTGGTGTTCAGCTAAATCCGGCTTGACTGGAAACCCGACCCCAATATACCTAGTTGGGAAAAGGCTAGGTAGATGATGAGTTATCTTCAGTAGACGTTAGTTTACTATTACCTACTGCTTTGACTTGAGTTTTCCTGCAAATTTTTAGTTGTTATGTTATATGTGTACCAAATTAAATATTGTACTTTCCTTTTAGGTAACAAAATGTCCAATTAGCATTTAAATTATACATTTCAGTTTTTGCCAGTTGGAGTAGACTGCGAGGGTGTGCCAGAATGTAGGTACGACAAACACATTTATTGTACGTAAGTACAACTAGTGGAAATCAGTACCGGTTTCTTTATAGCTACAACCTAGAAGAGTGAATAGGTTACTTCTAGACAAGCGTACTCCATCGTTGACCATAATATCATTTACCATCAGCTGGTGCTGAAGAACTATATCTGTGGGTGGGGAGAATGTACAATATCTCCAAGAATATCTCTATTTGGGCGAAGTGGTTTCCTTCCAGGCAAAGCAAGATAAGGAAATAACACGCCAAACAGAAAACGCCTGGAAGAGCTACTGGTCCATGAAATAACTATTTAAAGGCAACTTGCCTTTATCACTGAAGCGTAATCGTTGCCTTTATTAGCTGGTGATAATTAGTGGTCAAACGCAAGCCTATCTATACTAATATTATAAAGAGGTAAAATTTGTAAGTTTGTATGTAGGGGGTAATCTCTGGAACTACTGGTCCGATTTGAAAAATTCTTTCAGTGTTAGATAGCCCATTTATCGAGGAGTGCTATAGGCTATATACCATCTCGCTACGACCCACGGGAGCGGAGCAGTAACGAAAATGCGGGTAAAACCGCAGGGGACAGCTAGTTAATAATAATAAAATAGGCTCCTGACTGTTGCAAGAATTTTTATAGTCCGTGCAAAGTTTCTTCTCATTCAATTTTATTTTTACACCAAAATAACCTAAAACTAGACTCACCCTTTAAATTCCCAATAAGTTTAAATAAACCTTCTTTACTGAATAAATCTGGAATCTTAACTCCATGGGTGGGTCCTGAAATCAGTGTGATGGATGACCACTTAAACCCTAACCGTTTGGACCGGGACTAAATAGGGATTCAACGAGCTTCTACAGTATAAATGTAATGATAGGGACTGTATGTAGTGATTTAATTTAGCTTTGCTTTCAGTTTCTGAGTTTATCTTGAACAATGAGCAAGAAATACTTCGCAGCTGAATTTAAAACAGATAAACATATTATATGTCAAAATATCTTTTGATTAACTGAACATCTTTTTAGATTTAAAGTTTAAAAGAGTTAAAAATTAATGTTCATTATTTGGTTTGTGAAGAATTGTTTAGCTCTAGACTACGTAGCAGTCTATCAACGATAAAAAAGTAGAACTACACTGCGAATACGTAGGTCGATCTGGACGCGTCGGCATCTATACATTTTATATAGCAGGCATAGCAGCTAGACTTGTACGTTAACGTCGATCTATATACAAATCAGGCGTAGCCTACGTGTGCATCGTTTTAATGTAGGTCCCCTTTTAAACATTGCCATGTAAAAATAATATATAATTTTCACAGAAACACTCTTTTTGATAATACTATACAGTCGTTGTCATGGTCGGTTTCTTTATCGAGAAGAAGTGTAATCGGTGAATGATTTGTCAAAAGGCTATTGAGATTTTTCTTTCTAAGTTCATCGCATTTTTGCTGTACCAGGTAATTCTGTTGTTATTTACTCAATGAGCAGTTGTAAGAATATGCGTTTGAAAGGAAATGTAAAATAAAACCTCCCTTTACAGTAAAATGAAGTATCTTCTGAGAAAAGACTGTTAGTATTGTGTTGTAAAACATTTTTATTATGTTAGTTATTATTATTCCTTATAATAATAACTAACAATATAATTATACTCTACGACGACGACTGGTAGAATATGCCTATGGCATTCAATCCGCCTTTGTACAATGTATTTCACATGTGCATTAGGTTTTTTAAATAAATATAAAACAACTAGCTTTTTCTCACCTTTTAAACCTTTCCTAGACCTCCACGAACATTTCAAGATCAAGATAGGATAAATCCGTTCAGCCGTTCTCGAGTTTTAGCGAGACTAACGAACAGCTATTGATTTTTAGGGTTCCGTAGCCAATTGGCAAAAACGGAACCCTTATAGTTTCGCCATGTCTGTCCGTCCGTCCTCGCTTAATCTCTGTGACCGTTAGCTCTAGAAAGCTGAAAGGAGACAATTTTTTTTGGGCCCACTGTTAAACGGTAACGTTTATTAAGGCGAGGTTGCACTCATTTTGTACTTTTTTGAACCTGTAGAAGTCCTAAACTATAAAACAGAACGCAATGAAAAATTATTTTATAAAAATTGAACATATAACCAAGGGCATGGCAAAAACCAAAACATGATATCAATAAGTTGACTCGATAAAAAAAAATCACAAACTTGACTCTAACTTGCGACTTCAAACGTATTTTTCTGTATGAGATTATGTCACAGAAGTTATTGAAAATTACTAGCTTGGCTAATAGAAGGGCATCGCAAAAAAAAAATTGGAATAATCGTGAAACTATTTTTTTAATAAAAATAAAATTGCTTTTTCGGGGTCGCGAAGTCGACATACACCGGCCAGTGCTCGCTGAGGCGCGACCGAGAGCGGACGCATGTCGCTTTGCGCACAGAGCTACCCCTCTTATCACTTACGTACGCTACGTTTTCGTTTATTTTTATTATCTTAGTTTATTCTTGTTTTTAGTGTTTCTTTTAGAAATAGTTTTGTTTTTTTATTAGTTATAGATACATTAGTTAGTTTAAGTAGTTAGTTCAGTTTGTTTTTTTAGTGTGTATTTTAGAAATAGTTTTGTTTTTTTTTTAGTTATAGGTACATTAATTTAGATAGTTAGTTCAGTTAGTAAAAAGTTAAAAAATAAATTAAAAAGAAGTAAACCAACCAAGTAAAAGAACCATCTCGATTTTGAGTAATTCATAGTCATAGTAATTTATTGGTAAGGGATTCTTACAAGTCATATTATACAGAAAGATACATTATAAACAAGTCAAATGATTATAAATAACAATGTCAATTTATTAATCGAAATGTCAAACAATTTTTTTTTTATTAGTAATATTATGGTTTAAAAAATGCCAAAGTAAATAAATAACATTTAACATGTTTAACTAATTACTTACTGAGTTTTATAATTTTTGTATGGTTATTATAACACTTACACTATAACACTTTGTTATATGTTTATTCATGAAATCAACTATATTTTTCTTCCATATCCAAAAATAACGAAGTTATACCTGACATACTGCATTACACTACTCTGTGACGCTAGGCAAGTGCCCGCAACGCGCCGCACGGTGGGCTGATATCATGCTTTCATAGACAGTTGGGATAAAAGCTAAGCTGATGATGATGATGCATGAGATATTTCCTCTGTATTTATAGTTGTATGAATATGTTCTATACATCTCTTTTTTTTTTGCTTAGGTCATAATTCACAAAATGGTTTTCTTGGACTTACATTCGTGACGTGGCAGTAGACAGTTTTGCTGGAGATTCATGTTCACTTGATGTACTAGGAACAGAGTCTTGGTTTCTTTCAAATACACTTACAATAAAATCAGGCCGGTTTATTTCCGATAATAACCATTCGCTAAAGTTCTTCTTTGCTATGAGCATTTTGCCATCTCCTTTGCAGATTATAGCAATATTTTGCAAGAAACGTTTTTGCGCTTTATTGTTTCCATCACAACATAGTGGAGACTAATCTAGATTTAATAGCACTATATGAAACACTATTATTATTATACAACAATAAGTATCAACATTTGACACCAAATCGATTTTTTTTACGTAATAAATAGTATTAGTATTTCGAAAATGTTAGATAGGATAGTGCGTTTATTACGATGTGTAAGAACGTACTGAGCATGGTTGGTTTTCAAATATAACTGTCATTTTTGATGACGTCATAAGAGTGGTGTATAATTTTATTTATCTATATACTAATATAATAAAGAAGTAAAGTTTGTTTTTTTGTTTGTATGAGGTAATCTGTGGAAGTACTGGTCCGATTGCTAAAATTTTTTCGCCAATAGAAAGCTGCTATATTCCTGAGTGACATAAGCTATATTTTATATACGCGGGCGAAGCTGCGGGCTAAAGCTAGTAATATATAAAGTTATTGGCAACTTGATTTTTTGCTATAAGTAATACAATATTAAAACATGTCAGATTAAACCAAAAACCGATTACTATTTCATACAAAGTTTAGGGGTCTATAACTCGAATAATACTAGGTATAAAAAAATTACAAACCACAAAAAATATTTGTATTAGTACATAAAATTCAAAAATATTCATTTGAACCCGCGTCGTGCTGTGCCTGTGCCGTACACGGCCGGCGCGGTCGGCGCGATCGACTCGCCCGCCACTCGTCGCGCGCGGGGAACGCGGTACCGAAATCATACCTACATGCAGCACTACAACCGGGCCTTAATGATATTGCACATGAAAAAAGTGATCATCTTGTTATAATTAACAGACCAAAAATTATATCGGTACGTAACCGGAATAATGAAATAATAGTAAAATTACGGCAAAAAATGCTTGTTAGGAGCGTTTTTAGGTTTATTTTCAAAATCACCGTGGAACAAAACGTAATTAATAGCCCGTTGCAGATACTCTATGGTCCAGTTTCCACACCCAGCAGCAACCTTCAACCTTCCAGAGCTGAATGATTTTCCTCAATTGTCATTCCAGGACCTAATTCTATTTTCTCTAGGAATTTCAAATCAAACAATCTCGTTCATACTATGGAGAGCATGTCAGGGCCTCCGGACATTTCAAAATCGAGGGACCTGTCCATGATTATGGTCCAAATATTTATCTCCTACAAGGTAGGATACAATCAGGGCACACAAGTAGGAAAACTTATAATATTTATATATTAGTTGACACCACTACATCAATTACTAACACTAGAGCTGCTCTTGCTGGATACTGTTGTAATTGTTAAGTGGGCAGACGCGCTGTTGGTTGCTGTGCACATGTGATGTGTATAGTGTGGTATTTATCTTGGGCACGGCATCAAGATGAGGATGAGCCACCTGCATCTTTTAAGGGTTCTGTACCTCAAAAGGAAAAAACGGAACCTTTATAGGATCACTTTGTTGTCCGTCTGTCTGTCTGTCTGTCAAGACCCTTTATCTCGAGAACGCGTGAAAGTGTCAAGTTGAAATTAAAACTATATACTCAAGTCCGCGGTCCCTTGAAGCCGTGTAAATATCAAACTTGTAAGTTGACGGGAAAAGAAGATACGCCCGTTTATGTTGCAAAAAACGTACATTTCGACACTGTCAAAGGAATCAAAATTCATCCCGTTGACCTAGAATCTTGAAATGATGGTACGAAGCATGGTAATTTTAGCACAAATATAGAATAAAGTCTGAAAACTGAAAATTGGTAGTTCCGTCACAAGATTTTTTTTTGATAAATGTTCAAGACTCGATTCGAGAATTGAATTGTTTTCATAGGTAAGTTGGTACGGAACCCTCAGTGCGCGAGACCGACTCGCATTTGCCCGGTTTTTTAGATGAAATACTGCTTTTAAGAGATAAACAGTAATAACATTTCTTGTGATGTACCTATAATGTGTTTTTTTTTCCAACCAGCTTATAACACATCACCTTATTATTGGCCGCCAAAAACCGCGCTATCTCGAAATGAATACCTACATCTAATCCATTTTCATGAATACGTCTATCAAATCGTGTAAATCACATCAAAATCTGTCACGTAGTACAGACGTGACTTTGTTTTATACTATGTATTATTGAAAAGTGCCCTATTTTGACTTGAAATACTAAGGAGATCCACTCATAAGACAATAGCTCTTGTGAGATTTTAAGTTATTATGAGAGTCATGTTTTGACTGTCGTATTTCACAGTATTCCGGTTTCATAAAGTTTTGCTAATATTACCATTGTAATCTATAGATTATAAGCAATAAACTAACGATAATAACAATAATTTCAGAAATAATCGCTCCTAAAGGAAAAATCAATGCGCCCCCCCCCCTCTAACTTTTGAACCATACGTTTAGAAAATATGAAAAAAATCTGTAAAGTAGAGCTTTATAAACACTTTCTAGGAAAATTATTTTGAACTTGATGAGACGAACAGTTTTTGAAAAGTTGGGACACTTATTTTGATGGACGGGAAACTACGGAACCCTACACTGGGCGTGGCCCGACACGCTCTTGCCCGGTTTTTATATGAAGCCATGACTCTAATGACGCTGTCTAACTAGATTTCTCGATACAAACTTTTGACCCCCTTTTAATCCTCCTAGGGGGTGAATTTTGAGAATTATTTTCTGTATTTTCTACTACGTCATAAAAAAAAACCATGAGCAAAATTTTACACTCCTAGCAATAGTCGTTTTGTCAGTGCGTTGATATACCAGTCAGTCACTTTCTCCTTTTATATTTATATAGATACGATTAACAATTGTGGCATGACAACCATTTAACACTCGGTTTGGACATTGCACGACTGTGTGTGTTGTTGTGTATATTATATCTACTATGTATTCACTACTATATCATTACGTGGTCAATCCCTAAGGACAATAATAAGAGCTTCTTGAGTTCTCGTAATGACAAAAATTCTGAATAAATATAAGCGTCAAACACCGAATATTCCAGAACACTGTCAAAATAAACCTTTTAAACATTTCAGTGTTCAAGTTTACCATTTGAGTGCTCAGCTCTATCGATCTAGCCAAAATTTTGTATGAAAATATGCGTACTAAACTTCACAAAGTCTGTTGTATGTGTTTTCACTGGTTGTTAGTACATGTACCTAATGATATACAAACAGTACAGCGTTATAACGAGATACGTAAAATGTTCTGCGACCTATTTACGTGTACAACATAATTTAGGGTTCTATTTTAAAAAGAAAAACTTAAAACTACATGTCAATTAGCCACCAATTATTTAGTGACATTCTCTCGCAAACAAGCTACCGTAGGCGTGGACTTGTGGGCGGCAAGCAATAGTTTACTTACACGCGTCTCAAGGAAATGTCAGCAAAACTGAAGGGCCCCAGCTGAGCCGAAGCCTACTGAGGCCTTAGGCTCGCTTCTGAAAAGAAAACCCGGGGTCTTAGAACACAAGGCAAAGAAAAAGCAGAAGTAGGTTTTAGTCAATAAAAGTTTTTTCACGCTCCGTCCAAAACTGGGGAAAGTTATACGATGGTATCCTACCTAAAAAAAATAATTAAAAAGTTGCTCTATCACAGAAAAATCGCATAGTTCTGGCTCAGACTCTGTCAAGCGATCTGACGTATTCGTATATTAATGTTTCGTCGGTTGTCAAGCTGCTTTTTTAGTACTGACTTATTGTAATAATAATAATAGACCCCAGGAGGCTCTCCATAGGCGGCTGGATTAAGGGCTTGATTCAGAAAGCAGTACTCTTGGATTGTCCGGAGGTTCCTCTCTCAAGAGCCCTGACCGCCGGTAACTTGGACCCTGTTCCCGATGTCGGTGAGCTATTTTTTATTTCTTTACCGTTTTTTTTTAAAGAAAATTTAAAAATATGGTATATTTTTATAGTATATTATTAAGGTGAATGAATGAAGTAATAGAAATAATGTCGCAAGTTGACTCAAATATGAACTTAATACAAAACCTTACGATATCAGACACAGAACCTTCAGCAAACAAATACAACTCTAACTTGATATCAAATACTTTTTCTAAATACATAAAGTAAGAAGTCCAGACTAACACAGTAAGCGAGAGGCTCGGCGTATAATGAAAGAAAAATAAATAAAGCGTCCAAGATAGGGCTTCCAATAATCCGTAATACCTGCAAAGAAAAATAAAATTCTATTGGCTTCTACAGTACTGAGCCAGTTATTATTACCTACAACCAGTAATCGGCTTATTCCTGCATATTTAATATAAACTTTCTTCATTTAAAATCGCTAGTTAAATATTGTATGCATTTTTTTTCTATCAAACGTAACTGTCGGTTTTCTCGTATATTTATTAGAGAAAGTCATATTTCAGAACTGTGGATTAACACGATCCATTTCACGAGCTAAACTGAACTGTTAATAGGATGGAGCTAGTTTATAGCTCTATCTCTCTTTCTCGTTGGCACGCCCACTATTTTAACACGGCGTAGTAACATGGTAAGGCCCCAAACCTGTAACATTTTCAAAACTCTTTAAGCATCATCATCTTCTTCTTCTTCTTGTCTTATCCTGTGTTACTTGGGGTCGGCGCAACATGTTTTTTTCTTTCATCTTGTGCTGTCACTCGCCATAACATCACTAATTCCCTTTTCTTTCATATCAGTTTTCACACAGTCCATCCATCGTTTTTTTGGCCTCCCTCTTCCCCTTAAGCATCATCTAATATATGTATTGTTAGTTAATATGAATTAGATCCATGCCTTCTATTGCCAAAATCAAACGCAATAGAGCTACAGTTACATCGAGCATTTTCATTTCGAAAACAAATTATCTGACCAAATGATAATGGTAGCGAAACCTAAAACAGATATTTAGGTCGATGTCCACACTGGAAGGTACCTGTAAAACGTAACCACGGAAATGAGAACGCGGTGTGCTACGATTAGATCCAAACGCATTCGCAATTTCGCAGGTCCAAATGTCCGATGCTGTTACCAATGTAGGTAGCAGTCGTAGTTATGTGGACCACGTTAAATTGCGACCAAGCTAGCATAAACGTGTTCAGGTAATTGGCAGAATTAGGACAAATTTTGTCGATGGCGATCGGGGGTGGTGGAAATATTCAACTGTTCTTTGGTGGAAATTGTTGGTTGTGATTACTGTATATTGGCTGTAGGTTTACATGTTTTGTTTGACTGTTGCATGAGATTTCTGAATAGTAGATTATGTGATTAGGATCCCCTGAAATGCAGTGTCTTTATGTCGCGAATGGTAGATGTTGAATTTCGAATGACACGAAGGTTGCCAAGTTTTAATCCCGAACGCAAGTGAGGGATTTATGTAATTTATAGAAATTTGAGTGAAACAAAAGAATCTGAACTAAATAAAACTAAAGTTTTTATGTTGTATACTGCTCCCGCTTACCGTAGCACTTTTTTTTCAGACACGTCAGTAACCATATTTCAATCTTTTTATTTTGTTAGTTACTACGAGTAGTTTGATTTCTTAAATAAAGTTGTTTGATGCTCGTGTATTCACTGGATGTGTTTTTTTTTTCAAATGGTTTAGACGTTCCAAATTAAAATCTCATTATTCCATTACCATACTACATTAGATCCCGAGGCAAAAATTACTTTTTTTAAGTAATATTTGTATGACATACTATAAAAATAAAGTTTTAGCTACTGCCAATAGTTTCGCCCGCGAAATCAGAAAAATTCTTTGTGTTGTTCAAAGATATGATCTACTTGTGTGCTAAGTTTCATTTAAATCCGTACAGCCACTTTGAGAGAAAAGAAATAAAATTCGAATATAAATGAGATATTTGGTTCGAAGGAAACAAACTAAGAATAGACATGTAACATATGCCAACGTTCTGAAATATTTCTTCTACTTGACATTAATTCAACTCAACCATAGCGTTTTATTTATTGAAATCAATATCCTTGACTTGAGAGTTTTCAAACGTTATCTTAGCAACTTAGGGCGATGTTCACCGACACCAAATCGACTGTTTTAATATTAAAACGGCTGTTTTAGCAATATTTCCTGTTCCTTATCGTCGGTTATTGACGTTAATCAGATGGTTATCTTAAACTTATGTCGGTGCACATGGCCCTTAGTGCAATAAAAGAAATTTATTTTAAAAGAGCGTAATAAATTGACGCTAATGTCGCAATTCTGTTTGGGACAGCCGATTTTTAAATATTTTAGAGTTAAAGTATTTATTTATTGGTTTATTCTCCCTTCGGAACACCTCGCAACAATTACACTAATAGAGCACAACTATATTGTTCAGAATCTGCTACTTTCTAGCAGCGTTAGAAAGTTAGTGTTAGTTTATAACTTTTTACAGTTCATGATTTACGCTCTTAGAAAATTCTACGGAATTCTCGGTTACTACTTAATAACTACCAGGAATTCAAAATTACGTAAAAGTACACACATCAAAAGTGTCTAGGGATCAAGCATTTTTATGTGGATTTCTTGAGATTGAGATGTGGCTTTGTAATAAATTTATGATTTTATAAATTTATATGGATCCTTTTTGGTGCATTTCATAATTTGAATCAGGAACTGTGAATCAAATTCGAGTAAAAGATGAAAATCAGCTGTCAATATTTTCCCTATAAAAACATACAACGCATTGAAGACATTATTAGTGCTACTGTTTCCCTACTACTGATTAAAAACAACAACAAATACAAGTGCAAATCGGTCCCTTATTTCAGTTAATGCATGATAATGCACGACCGCACACCGCAAGAGTTGTAAGACAGACTCTCGCCGCAGCTAACATCAATGTCCTGCCCTGGCCTGCTCAGTCGCCAGACTTGAACCCGATTGAGCATGCATGGGATATGCTACAGAGAAGAGCTCTGCCGAATATGGAGGGTATCCAGTCGCAAGAAGACCTTTTTTCGTTGTTGCAACGAACATGGGCGGCCATTCCACAGCGTGATTTGGATGAACTCATTTTGAGTATGCCAAACCGATGTTCTTGTGTTGTTAGTGTTCGCGGTAGAAACACGGATTATTAATTGTTTAAGTTACCCAATAAAATTTTAAAGAAAACTGTTATTTCAGTCTTTTTTTCGAACTTTAATGTTAGTGGTTCAAATGTCAAAAATCCCTTTATTAGGAAAATGGCAAATTTCTTTATTAATGCAAAGGTGACTTGGTTTATCGTTACTGTGACAAACGAAAACACTTTATTTGATGAATCCTTAAAGAAAATTTTAATTAATATCAATCAGGAGAAAAGTTATTGCAAAAATATATGTTGATCCCTAGACACTTTTGATGTGTGTATAAACTTAATAACTTGTTTATTTTTCAGTCATTTTATTTTAGCCCAAAAATACTTCTACGGATAACTGGTCCCTGACAATAATTTATCATAAATCAAAGAACAGGATTTCATACAAAATAACTAATTCTAAATTTTTCACACTGATCTATTTATTTATTTATTTAACTCTTCATGTACACCAGAGTACAGAGGTGGACTTAATGCCTGGAGGCATTCTCTATCAGTCAACCTTTGGGTGATGCAGAGACAAATAATTTGTGGTAGGTACAATCTATAGGTTTTTCCTATTTTTTTTAACAGCCCTGTGAACAATCATCACGTAATTCAAATCGGTTATGCCGTTTTTGTGTATTATATTCGTAGTCAATAGCAGTTACCTGTCAATATGTATATCCTGGTACCAGAATATTTTGGGTTCACATTTTTTGCAGTTCAATAACCCATCAGAACAAAACAATTCACAGTGCAATATTTTATTGCAATATTTTACAATCGCATGACTATCGCTGGCTTATAGTCCATCGCAATATATCTTCATATAAAGTTATCGAGGCACAGTTGAAATTGCGCAATGGAATAACAAATCCTGAATTATCGCATTCCATGCAAATTCAAATTCGGAACACAAAATGTGTACGACCAAAATAAGACTTATGCCAGCCTGTTTTAGTGATAAAAAAATATATTGACTTTTTTATTTGTAGTAGTAGATTTTTGTGAGGCTTCAGTTGTAGCTAAAAAGGCTTGGCTACAAACGTCGAGATTGAAAACGTACTATAGTCTGTTTTTTAAATCTCTGAGACTAAAATGACGTTACATGTGTTGTCACTCTTGTCACAGCACAAAAAACCTGGCTTCATTATATTTTATATTGTAAGTTTGCATTTGCCTGTGTCAATTAAATTTAAGGGATTAAAAAACAGACTTTTGAGGTACTTGTAATCGTAAAAAGAATTACATGCATTAATAAATTCATGACTGACCGGTCTCATTGCACCGCGCTGTTATAGTTTTACTATTGTGTCTCGTTTCGCGGGTATTGATAGGTTAAATGCTGTTGGGCAAGATACGTCACAAATTAAGAAACTGTCCTTGTGTCGTCAAAAGAGTGCTGGAGAATATAGAACAATTATTATGTCAACATTATTTTGGTTCACTCATCACTAAAGTCTGTTTTATTCCTTGAGACTAAATTGACACAGGTAAATGTCAAACTTACAATAATAATGATGCCAGTTTTTTTGTGTTGTGACAAGAGTGACAATACAAGTAATGTTATTTTAGTCGCAGAGATTAAAAAAACAGACAGAGAAATAAAATATTTACATTCTATCAAGACTAATTGAATAAGATAAAGTTAAACGTTAACAGGTCACGGCTAAATAAAAAAAATTATAAACGGCTGGCTTTATAAAATTTATAATTTTAGAAATTGATGAAGATTATCTCCATGATTACTTCCACAGGACGTCTACAGCAGCAGCATGCAAAACTCCCTCAAGGGTCCTAAAATTGTCTGCTTATGTACTTGTTGCAACAAGTAAACTCCCACAACTTTGAACTATTTTACGTAAATGCTGTACCCATCTGTCCAATTTCTTCCAAATCTGTTCCGACGTTTGAATGTTAAGGCACAAACATACACCCATGCATATAAGTTTTCACCTTTATAATAACTAGATATTTGTTAGTAGAAACAACTACATACGTCGCCGGTGGTCTAATAGTTGCCAGCGCTACTGGTGAACATCTTTCATCATTCTTCGCTCAATCTTAGATCAGGCAAAGTCTGGAAAATATTGAGTAACAATTTGGGATCTAGATCTGTGACAAGTTGACGGCAACATGAAACTTTAGCATAACAGACAAAGGCGGGTTCGATTCCAGCATGAGCTTAGCATTATCGGCCTTGTAAAGTTCCCACTGCTAGGACTCAGGCCTCCTCTCAGGATTTTTTTTTATGTCTCTGCCTTACCCTGTATCCCCCACACAAGCGTAATAGTGTGTGAGCACAAACAAATATACAAGAGAAATGTCACCGAAAAACATCCTATTTCCAATTTTATTACGCCATACTACCGTCTGCGCAAATCGTATGAGCCAAATGAAATGTATTGAGCATCGTATTGAAATTTATGCCCTAGGGAATTGATACGATTTTATTGTTTTTATTTATATGTAACGAGAAGAAATGATGGCCGTTATTTTTAGGGTTTAGTGGACAAAATGTTTATGGATATTGTTTGGGGACGAAATCTAGATAGATTGTTTTTGTTCTGAAGGTGGTTTAAAAAAATATTACTGGTTTCCAGGTAAAACCTTTTTGTGCGGTAAAAGCCTTTTTGTGTTGTTTTTAATTGGGAAATTATCCAATTATTTTTCCCGCTCTAAGACAGAGCGGGATGGCGTGTCAGACTATTGCTGACTTAAACTCACTCCCATGTTCCTTCTTTGCATTGTATTTCCGGACCGCGGGTTTCTGCAATGTTAATTATTTATTTAAACTTCATATATTATAGGTATTTATAGTGGTACATATGCGGACTTAATGCATAGGATTACGGGGATCGACGAAATACGAGACGTACAGGACTGTTCACTACGGGGATGCTAGGGAGATGAACATGATGATACTCGTAGATTTATTGGGCACAAAAAAACTCGTTTATTGGTGTAAATATAAAAACAATTCGACAGTCTCGAAATGTACGTTTTTTGCAGTATAAACGGACGAATCTTTTTTTCCCGTCACTTTACCAATTGAATTGAAAATTGATTTTTGCACAGCTTCAAGGGACCACGGACCCAATTATATGGTGTTAATTTCAACTCAATACCTCTAACTTACCTATGAATAAAGTTCAATTCTCGAATCGAGCGTTGAAGATTTTTCAAAAAAATAATTCTTGTGACGTAACAACAAATTTTCAGTTTTCAGACTTTTCCCTATATGAGTGCTATAAAACGTTGCTTCATGCCAAATTTCAAGATTCTAGGTCGACTGGAAGTACCCTTTAGGTTTTGATTCCCTTGCGAGTACTTGCGAGTTTCAAAATATGGAGCTTAAATTGCTGTTTCTTTTGATTGCGTTGACATAGAAGTTTGATTTTGTTACAGCTTAAAAGTATTATAGACTTGAGTATTTGGTGTGAATTTCAATTTAATACCTCTACGCGTTTATGAGGAAATGGGTAGTAAGTTTAAAATTGTTAAAAAAATATATATTATGTGATGTAACTAAAAATTTATGGTTTTCGTAATTTTTCCATTATCTATGCTATAAAACGTTGCTTCGTACCAAATTTCAAGATTCTGAGTTCACGGGAAGCACCCTGTAGGTTTTGATTCCCTTGCAAGTGTCGAAAATTTGCGGCATAAACGGCTGTATCTTATGATTGCGTTGGCTTAGAAGTTTGATTTTTTCACAGCTTCAAGGGACAGTAGACTTGAGTAATTGATATAAATTTCAGCTTCATACCTCCACGCGTTCCTGAGAAAAAGGGTCTTGACAGACGGACGGACAGACGGACAACAAAGTGATCCTATAAGGGTTCCGTTTTTTCCTTTTGAGGTACGGAACCCTAAAAAGTATTTAAGAACAAATTAGGAGGAGCTCGTGGCTAGATAATAACAGCCGCACAGGTCGATCTTCAAGGTTAAGCAACGTTTGCCGAGGTTGGTCTGTGGATGGGTGACCATCTTAACATAACGAGTTTCCTCCGTGCCTCGGAAAGCACGTTAAGCCGTAGGTCCCGGCTGTCATTTGTAGATCTTTGGCAGTCGTTACGGATAGTCAGAAGCCAGTAAATCTGACTCCAGTCTTGCCATGAAGTACCGTGTTACCCCAGTTAATGGGTTGTGGAGGTCTGGTAGGCAGCCGCTCCTCGTAAAATACTGGTATTCAGCTAAATCTGGCTTGACTGGAAGCCGACCCCAATATAGTTGGGAAAAGGCTAGGCAGATGATGATGATGATGATATGCGGACTTAATGCAACAAGGCATTCTCTACCAATCAACCATTACTGTTCATTGATTTTTTTCATGTAAGAATGCAATGTTCTGATAGTATGACATAATAAAATATTAGGCTATAAATTACTATGTACGTTCTAACTACAAGCACAGAAATCTCATCTCTTCATAGAGATGAGTACAATTACTCTTGTAATCGCTCTTACAGACGAGACGTCATGTACCTACCCATTTAATCCATCAAACATACCTAATAAAGAAAAGGACTTGTTAATTAGTATACTTGTTATCAATACACGTATTATAAAACGTCAACAATAAAATTATCAACTTTATTAAATGTAACAAATATGTGCCTTAAAGATAACATCCTACTACTAATATTATAAATGCGAAAGTTTGTGAGGATGGATGTATGTTAGTTACTCTTTCACGAAAAAACGGCTGGACTGATCTGGTTGAAATTTGGTATTTAGATAGTTTATACCTTGGATTAACATATAGGCTACTTTTACTCATACTTTTTTTTTCAATTTTGTTATTTTTGCTATACGAGTATTTCTCAAAATAAATGTACATCTGTACAAAAAAAAGTGTGTCTCGAAGTATTAAGAAATTTACACGTTGTTATTGAATTATTCAAAATAACAAATAACATAGTCGTAAAGTAAAACTATTAACCATTAAAATTACGATAAATAATTATTATAAACTTATCATTTAATTAATTTTACTACATTTTTAAAAAGCAATGATTTTTTCCTTTCATACAAAATGAAATTGTGACCCTACCAGTTTCGTACGTGTTATACTTCATAAAATACGTTCTACTACGTCAATATTATGCATTTTTGGATATTTGAATTCGAATTAAATGTAGTTTCTTTATAAAAGTGATTTTATATGAGGTTCCTTAATAAATCAATTAATTAAATGAGAAAAAACAAGATGTGTCGTAACCATTTACTATTTAGTTACATACTATTTAGTTGTGTTTTACTGTACTTCAACGTGATTTCTGAACGCATTAGTTAAATTTCTACACAGGCATCAATCCCTTTAATGTGATTGGTTGATGATCTGACGTCTCCGCCATAACTTTCAATGAGAAAATCAGTTGCAACGTGTCATAGAAGTGGAGTTACTTTTTCGTGACAAAAAATATTTTAAGAGTTTTGCACAATAAAGTGAGTCTTGATTTGTTTATCTTTTTATTTTACGTGTAGTACGTACAGCTAATTCATATATATAACTGCAGTTTCAGTTTATAGCAAATTGTTGAGTTTTTAGAAACCTGTTTTGTGTAATTCTCTTTAGAATTTCGTAACGTTTTTTATGAATTTAGTAACGTTACGAAAAAGTATAGTGTAAAGCTAAATGCATACAGTAACAACCTATGAAAAACCTGTAGGTAATGAAGCACTAATGGATAGTGATTTACTGCTTAAGTTAAAATTTTATTTCATTTTAGAATTGTTTTCTGTTGATCTGTTTCAATTATTTTTAATTTAGAATATTTTTAGTTTTTTATTAAACACGAGTAAATAAATATTCATCAGGAATGAAGAGATCCGCAAGAGAACTAAGGTTACCGACATAGCCCGAAGAATCGCTAAACTTAAGTGGCAGTGGGCAGGGCACATTGCTCGTAGAACAGATGGTCGATGGGGACGGAAGGTTCTAGAGTGGCGGCCACGTACCGGAAGACGCAGCGTCGGAAGGCCTCCCACAAGGTGGACCGACGACCTGGCGAGGGTCGCGGGAATCCGATGGATGCGAGACGCGCAGGACCGGTCGCTGTGGCGACGCTTGGGGGAGGCCTATGTCCAGCAGTGGACGTCTTTCGGCTGAGATGATGATGATGATGATGATGAAATAAATATTTCCTGTTTTGTTTTCTTTAACCTCTTACAGTTGACATAATAACATAAAAGTATGTAAAAATACAAGTAATAATTAAAAACATAGATTAAATGAGAAAAAATCAAGAATATTAGATAACTTTATAATAATTTTTGGCCATTGTATAACAAGCCTTACATTTACTGTTTAGTTACACTTAAGGACTATTACGTAACAATATTTCGTAACTACTATTTCGTTACGTACATTTATTTTGAGAAATACTCATACGCTGCTTTTTATCAACACACCACGCGGGCGAAGCCGCGGGCGGAAACTAGTAATTTATAATTGGACGAGAAGACCATTGCAGGCAAATTGATAAAGACGACTGGAAAGTCGTCTTTCTTTATTATTTCTTTTTAGAGTAATCTAAAAAATCGACAGTTAATCGAGGACCCATGTTTTAGACGTCGACGCTCAAACATTGTTAAATTACTAACTTCTACTAGAGTCTTCGTCCGCTTGAAAGTAGATAATTTTATCCCTTGAAAACATACTGGTCTACCCATGGGTCAAATTTCATTAAAAACCAGTTTAGCTATCTGAATGTGAAGAAGTAACATACCTACCCACAAACTTTCACCTTTATAATATTATTGTGATAAGTGTTAATACGTATGATTCCTTATCACACAAATCCAATGTTTACAATAAAAAAATACAATAAATCTCAGTGAAATGAAGATAAGACTTATTTATTTGTAGATAGCTTATCTTCACCTGATTTGTTACAATAAATAATAATATACAGTAAATCCACTTCAAGAATTCAGATAATTAAAACATAATATTGGTAGCGCGACGATATTGGTATTCACGCACAAAAACGCTAGTGGCGCAATTGAAAATTAATCAAAATATGTAATTTTTAACCCTACAATAATTCTTTGTTTTCGCTTTCAGGTTTATTCTTTATTATCATCATCATCATCATCATCTACCTAGCCTTTTCCCAACTATATTGGGGTCGGCTTCCAGTCAAGCCGGATTTAGCTGAATACCAGTATTTTACGAGGAGCGGCTGCCTACCAGACCTCCACAACCCATTAACTGGGGTAACACAGTACTTCATGGCAAGACTGGAGTCAGATTTTACTGGCTTCTGACTATCCGTAACGACTGCCAAAGATCTACAAATGACAGCCGGGACCAATGGCTTAACGTGCTTTCCGAGGCACGGAGGAAACTCGTTATGTTAAGATGGTCACCCATCTACAGGCCAACCAAACTACTATTATAAAGAGGAAAAATGTGTTTTTTTTTTATAATGTAACGATTTAACTCGCAAACTAACAGATTTTAAAATGATTTCACCATTAGAAAGCTACATTTTTCCTGAAAAAAAGGATCCCTTCCTTACCTAAAGTGAAACTCAAAAAGTCCAAAGGTCGTATGGAGAAAACTACTTTGACGCAGGCAAAGCCGCTGTCAACAGCTAGTGTTGTATACTTCTATACCTTGCTTAGTGAACCTTCTTTAGGTATTTTCTCTTTGTTTCCTTAACTTCTGATAAATAAATCAAAGAGAAAATAAGTAGCTAGGTAAATTCATTCGCTTAACACCAGCCTCGGTGGCGCAGTAGGCAGCGCGTAAGTCTCATAATCTTAAGGTCGTGAGTTCGATCCTCACCCGGGGCATATCTTTTGGAGCATTCTATACTTTCTACGTCAGTGGCTGAAAATTCTTTAATGAAGCCAAATCTCCACAGTAGCAACACTGGCAAGACGTTGATGTAGGTATATTT
The DNA here is from genome assembly GCA_030763345.1 of Mythimna separata. Classification (NCBI taxonomy): domain Eukaryota; kingdom Metazoa; phylum Arthropoda; class Insecta; order Lepidoptera; family Noctuidae; genus Mythimna; species Mythimna separata. The sequence continues at coordinate 5,987,003 of CM061191.1, forward strand.
TAGAAAAAAAAAAGAAAATAAGTACATTTACTTGACATAAACTTAAAAACAAAGGCCAATCAATTATATTACTGGCTGAACAAAAAAAAGTATTAACCAGTAATTTGACCTTAAATATTTTTTTATATTTAAACCAATAAACGAGTTCTTTTGAGCCCAATAAATCTATAAGTATCATCATGATCACCAATCACCGTTATCATTGCAACCAAAAGATGTCCACAGTTGGACATGGGCCTCCCCAAGTGTCCCCATAGTGAACGGTCGCATTCCGTCGATCCCCGCAATCCTTACCAGGTCATTGACATTTTGTCCAGATTATCCGAACCAAGTGGTAAAGATCACACAAGGACACTTGGTCCGAACAATCATCAAACATATTAAAATTTATAAGAAAAATAAGGATTAAAAAATTTCTAGCCATTGATATTCCGAATGGAAATAATGTGTGCCGTCTGCCTATCAAAACTTCTCGGCGCGTCTGAATAAACTGGAAACAAAAGAATTATAATGAGAATTCCTAAATCTTAAGAACTCGAAATTGGCGAAATATCTTTGGAGCTGTCATTGAGTTATTACTTATTGGTGGGTGGTGTAAGAAAGAGGAGGGAGTATTTTTTAATAAATATATATTCTGAAAATTAGATATTTCGATGGATCCGATGAAATCATGCTAATTTTCTTCCAAAAGCCATGTACAGATAGCCAAATACTGGACGTATTTGGCAACCTGCACGGCTCTGTCATTGGCTTTACATAGATCCTGAAAAGTACAGGTGGTTGTGCAGGATGCATAGCAGGTGACGCATGTCTCAAGCAGCGACTCCACACTGGCACTATGACAAATGGGTCGAGGAAGCCCCATTTGGACAGATTGTTTGTGTACCTAATGTTACTTTGTTTTATTTCAAATATTTAGTATTTATTTATTGAGCATACTTAATACAGTTTAGTCTTTTTAACCTAAAGATTAGAGTAGAGAATGCCTTATATATTAATACCTCATCGGTATTTAAAGTTAAAATTTCTGAGTTCAAATGACGTTCCTTTACTTCTTTCAAAAGACCGTTTCTTTCGTATTTGTACCACAGTCCGAAGGCGTGGCATCTTTAATGGGTGTCGGTTTAACTGCACAGTTCGTTTCATTCGTGCCTTCTATTCAAACGTCACGAGTGTTGGCAATATCCTCGTTGATTTTCTACAATTTATCCCTCACTAAGGAAGGTGATTTATCCCCAATAAGGAGTTGACGGTTGTATTTGAAAAGGTCAGCGTTTTTTTATGTAGATGTGTTGAATGTTGGGATTTTATTTATTGGATTTAAAATGTTGCTGTCAGGGTATGTGAAAATATAAAGTCTGTGATTGGATTAAGAAAAAGAATTAATAATCTTGTTGAAAGTGAGCACTGTATAATATAACGCAATCAGCCTTCGATTGTATAGTTTATTTTTTCATCTATTTTCAACATGAATGATCACCAAATCTCTTATTTAATCTATAATTTACGGGTCTACCTTTTAAAGCAGAACTTTTATCGTCATAATATTTTTTTGCATAACAACGCATAGCATAATCTTCATTTCGCAGAAAGTTGTTTGGCATACACTCACTTATCATAAATTCGAAACTCATAATTTTGTAAGTCCGAATCATCTTTAGGCATAATTTTCATGGCCATAATAATTGAAAAGCAGAACCATCAAATCGCAAAAAATTCGCAGTCAATATATTTATTAACACTATATTTTTTTCGCCACGAATTTACGACAGTTACATTAATTGTTTGAGCATGTAGCAGGCATGCAAAATCCAAGCAAGCATGTAGCATGCATACAGACATGCAGCATGCATACAGGCAGGCAACATACAAAGGCATGCAGCACGCAACCAGACATGCAGCATGCAAACTGGCATGCATTATGCAAGCAGGCATGCAGTACACAAGCAGGCATGCAGCATGCAGCAAGCGTCGTTCTGCCACGACTCCGGCGCTGCGGGGTTTGGGCGGCCCCATGCGAGCTGTATGGTGGTTACCTTACACCTTGTTCGTTAATGTTAAACTGTTATGAGTACCGCGCCGCGACCCAGGTTAGGGAATTTGATTAAGTAAAACGATGTTTACTGTTACACGGATTTATTGGTACTAAAGTAATTCATTGACAAATGGGACGCGCTGCACCGCATCGTGAGTGCAAGCGTCAGCATTATTACTAAACAATACAAAATGTACGGGTTTGCTCGTACATACTCCCTACAGGAGAAATTAACAAGATACAAAAAATGTTATCAGATCAAAGATCTAAATATGTATTTGAAACGATGTTTCAAGAAAATACAAAATTAATAAATGTTGTACAGAAAATATAATATAATGCAAAAAAGACTTAATGATAAATCTAAGTATTGTCTTTGGTCGTATCATTAAATTTAACGAACGAAAATAGGTGACGTAGCTTTATTCACTCGCGCACTATTGAGAATAGAAATACTGCTTTGATTGTTGTCATTTAACTCACTAACACTGTGGTAAAACACTCGATCACCGAGAGTCACACGCGGGTCGTCGTTGTTGCTACGGGTAGGAGGCGCAGGCGCACCCTGTGCCGGCTCCGGCGCTGGCGCGGCCGGCACGCTCCAGGCGCGCACGCGACGCCACGCGTACACCAGTCCCGCTGCTCCCGCGATGCCGACGATGATGTATATCAGCGTGTAGTGGTGTATGTCATGAACAGAAATGCTTTCAGCTATAGCGGCATTATCTTTCATGATCTTAATTTTTCGGCCAAGTTCTGCTAAATCCATTTGATTCTGGTCATTTTCTGAATCATTCATGGATATCATATGCGGGATCGTAATGTTGATAATATGATTCATTGGTGGTATCAGAGGAGTGTATACATCAGGTTTAATGTTCAGTTGGCTAGACTGTTGTCTGTGAGCAATCAAAGTAAATGCTTGCGTCTTAATAATACACCCATTGTCTATAGCAACAAGACCCGCACCGGTCAGCTGATGACTGGCAACTTGATCCTCGCATATTATACGCAAAGAGCATCGATCGCAACAAAAATAGATGTAGTTGTTAATTGTGTTACTTTCAAACCAGCTGTTTTTGCAGGGAGAGATTCTTGTCGCACACTCAAACTCTTCGGTCTGACAGAAATCTTTATCCCCATTTAGATGGTAAATGGGTCTCTGCATATGACACAGATATGCATCTGATATCAGACATGATGTTAATGTTTTCTCTGTCATAGTTAAGTAGGTATCCTTCTTCAAGTTTATGGCCACATATTCTGAGATTGGTTGGATGCTAACCATGTCAGTTCCTTTGACTTGAGGGATGGCAAATATTTGGAATATCTCAAAAGTGTCTCTACTGATAAGAGGAAGTCGGATTTCAAAGATGAGGTATTCTTTCAGCATCCTGGTCTTTACTTTGAGAAGTTTATATATTTTCCTTAAATCGATTTGCACATTGTCTGCAGGCAATGTCACGTCCTTAGGGAGCTGACTAGCGATGGTACTCAGCTGATCTTGCAATTGAACGGGAGTCAAAAGGTGTGGATTAAACTGACCGTGATAGATGTCAGTGATAGTGTCCAGCAAGGTGCTTTGTAAAGACTTCAAGTTATGTAGCATGTTGCTCCCTATAATAGCTCCGACAGTCAGCTCGTTTACAATAGACATGTTTTGTGTTTCGGATTGAAGTTGGTTCAGCGCCTTTTCTATGGAAAATATATGTTGGGAAACCATTTTATGTTGTCTGTTCATGGTTTGTTCTGTTCGTTTGAGAAGATTATATTCAACCTCTATAATCGATGTTTGGTTTTTCCAGTAAGAGGCAATATGACGTTGGTTGTCGCGTAGTAACGTTATGTCCTTGCGATATTGTTCGGCGAATCTCGCATCTAATACCCCGAAGAGGCTATTCGCGAGATATCCGACACCGTCGATAAGACCGCGCCGGTGTCTAGCGCGCTGCTCGCTCGAATGCTGACCGAGCAACATCTGGTTATAGTACTCAAGTTCACGGAGACCTTGACCCAGCTGTAATAATATGATGTCACAGTTCATAATATTACGGATTGTTTTGCATGATTGTTCTAGGGACTTCGTGTATTTGTTGAGAGCTGTTATGCCTTCCCAATATGGTTGCATATCGTAGTAGATAATGAGCTTCCACTCGTCCCGTATAATTTGCATGTTAGATAATTTATCGAAATAAAGACTCTGATTAGGTCTAAATCTTGTTGATTGGAAATCGCAGTGTCCTCCTGTTACGATCGATATAAATAATAATAAAGACGTAAATAATGTAGTTACGCTAACTCTCTTCGATTTGCTTTGAGGTTTTGTTTGTTCGCTGTTTGTTTTCAACTTTTCCTGTACGTTCTCAGATGAGTCTGATTGATTTTGGTTTACAGGTAACAAGGATATTTTGGTAATTGGTCTTTTAAGAATTCCGTTCTTCGTTTTTAAGCTGATAACACGAACGAATCCATCTGCTCCAGGATGTAGATCGACGACCCTACCCATAGACCACTTTCCAGGGGGCAAATTGTCATCGTGCAAAAGGACTACGTCGTTTAGGTTTATATTTTCACGAGATTGCCGCCATTTGCTCCTGGTTGTTAATTGTGACAGATACTCAGCGCGCCATCTTTTCCAGATGTCAGCGACAATTTTCTGAGTTAACTGCCACCTAGTCCTCAAGTCCCTTTCTGTTTCCACGAGGGTAAGTGCTGGACCGCCGGTTAAAAAGTGAGATGGAGTTAAGTAGTCTAAGTCGTCGGGATCTTCGGTGAGAGGACATAACGGCCTTGAATTGAGGCACGCTTCGATTTGCGAGAGGATTGTTGTCAATTCTTCAAAAGTCAACTTTTGCTCTCCGACAACTCTTCTAAAGTGATGTTTAAAACTTTTGACTGCGGATTCCCAAAGACCGCCTGCGGAAGGCCAGATAGGTGCATTAAAATGCCACTTGATTTCCATTTCTGTCACTTCAGCCAATAGTTCGTTGTTCAATATTTGTAGTAGTTCCTGGTATTCTTGTTGAATTTGTTTGTTGGCTCCGACAAAGTTTCGTCCATTGTCACTATATATGTGACTAGGAGTACCTCTACGTGCTGCCATTCTTCTTAAAGCTGCCATGAACGATGAGGTGCTGAGATCGGAAACTAGCTCTAGATGTATTGCCTTCGTAGACATGCAGACGAAAACAGCCACATATCCTTTACAGGTTTTAATGCCACGGCCCTTGTTGGCTTTAAGGAGTAGGTGCCCAGTAAAATCTATTCCAGTGTGTTCAAACGGACGAGATGGATTGCTCCTCGCTGCAGGTAAGTCACCCATGATTTGGTTATGCTTGTTAGGACTTAGTTTTCTACATTTAACGCATAAGCGTATTTGCTTTTTCGTTGCTTCATTTCCGCCTAGAACCCAATACTTTTGTCGTATGAATCCCGATGTCAAGCGGGCTCCGCCATGAAAAGTAAGCTTGTGTGCATGTTCTATAAGAAGCTCCGTTAAACGTCCTCGTTGTGGAATAATTATAGGATGTTGCATGTCTGCGTGAATATGAGCATGTCTCAACCTTCCCCCGACACGAAGAAGCCCAATGTTATCCAAAAATGGATTTAGATTTAGTATTCTGCTTTTGTTGCTGAGCTTTCCTTTTTCTTTCAAGCTTTTAATTTCTTCCGGAAACTCTTGCTGCTGCACTTGCTTTATGATCGTCGTTTTGGCTTTTCTTATCTCTTCTAGCATAAGATAGGAAGTTTGCGTATTGTTTCGCTTGTTTGTTAAAAATCTATACACCCATGCTAAAATGTGTACAACTTTGGTAAAAGAACTGTGACTTTTCAGCAAATTCATGATTATATTTTCGTCTTCTGTTTGTTTGATGACAGTGTTAACTTGCTTCTGGGGCTTGGTTTCCAATGTTGTTGTATAATTTATTTCTTTACTTCCTTCATCGGCTTTAAATGTTTGTAGCCAAATTGGCCCTTGCCACCACAAAGGATGTTGTATCAATTGCGACATCGATAGTCCTCTACTTGCGCAGTCTGCAGGATTTTCGGCAGACTTTACATATCGCCATCGGGCAGGCGGTATGATTTCCGTTATAAATCGTGTTCTGTTGGCTACAAAGGTTTGCCAACGGCCTGGATCTCCTTGCAGCCATCCCAGTACTGCTGTGGAGTCAATCCAGCCATAAATATTGATGTTATAGTCAGTTAAAGAAGCCTTGACCTTAGCCATGAGTTTAGCTAATAAATGAGCGCCGCAGAGCTCCAATCGCGGCAGAGATATGTTTTTGTTAGCTGGGACTATTCTTGATTTTCCGGCCACCAATTTGATGCTTGTTTGTTCGTTATAAACTTTACAGTAAATAACGCAGGCGTATGCCTTTGTTGACGAGTCACAGAAACCATGTAACTCGACTCTTTGTTCGGGTTTTGTGCCCAACCATCTTGGTATTTGAACCTGACTTATTTGATCGATATCCACCTTAAGTTTATTCCATTCTTCAAAGATATCTTTAGGAATCTGCTCATCCCATTGGATTTGTGAAGTCCAAATTCGTTGGAACAAAATTTTGAGCTTTGTTGTCGTAGGTGTGAGCCACCCCAAGGGGTCAAAGAACTTGGAAATATCCGATAACACGGTTCGTTTTGTAGCTTTGTTGACCGTTGAATCAATTCTTGGCTCAAATGTAAAATTATCCTTGACAGGGTTCCAGCGAAGTCCTAACGTTTTAGTAGACTCCGGCTGTCGAAAGCTTTTGCTTTGTTGTTGGCATGGAATTTCATCGTGCAGTAAATGCGGATCATTAGAAGCCCATTTTCGTAGATTGAATCCCCCGCGTTTCAGGAGTTCAATTAAATCTTGTTGGAGTTGGCGTGCCGCTGATACGCTGTGAGTACCATGGAGAAGGTCATCCATGTAGAATGACTCTTCTAGGACTTTAGATGCTTCTGGATAATCAGAGCGTTCGTCGTTCGCTAGTTGTTTTAGCGTCATCATTGCGAGGAAAGGAGCCGCTTTAGTCCCGTATGTGACCGTGGTCAGCTGATATTCTTGTAGTTTATCACTAGGACTATCTCTCCATACGATTTTTTGCAGGCTCTGATCCTCATTGTGTACCAAAATTTGGCGGAACATCTTTTCGATGTCTGCGGTGAAGGCGAATTGATACTGCCTCCACTTAAGTATCAATGACTGAAGGTCCTGTTGCAGATTTGGGCCCTTGTGCATCAGATCATTCAAACTTTGGCCACTTGATGTTTTCGATGAGGCGTTAAAAACGACTCGAAGTGAAGTTGTTGTAGAATCGACGCGTAGAACACAATGATGGGGCAGGAAACATTCGAGTTTCGTGTTGAAAATAGCTGGTTTCATATGTCCTAACGCTAGGTACTCGTGTATGAATTTTTTATATTCTTTTGCGATGTTTTCCTTTTTGATTAGTTTATTTTCCAAATGGCCAAATTGTGCTATGGCCTTTGATTTAGAGTAGCCTAATTGTTCTTGCCAATTTGTTTTTAGGGGGAGCCTTACTACATATCTTCCATCTAGTAAACGTTTTGTTGTTGTGCTATAAAGTTGCATACACTCTTGATCATCTGATGAAAGCGAAGTGGACTCTGCAATTTCCTCCGTTTCCCAAAATTTTTGCAACTGGTCAATATCGAACTGTACGACATTGCATTGCATTACGTTTACGTTGCCGCACAGGATCCACCCAAGCCGAGTTTGTTGAGCAATGGGTGTTGGTTGTTCAAGTCGGCAGATTCCCTCCATAATAATGTTTGAATATATGTCCGCGCCAAATATAATGTCTACCGGACGACTGACGTAAAAGTCAGGATCTGCAAGATCCATGTTTTCCAAGTAAGACCATGTGGGCTTTGCAAAGGTATAAGTTGGTAGATTTTTGGTTAAAGTTTTCATGATGAAAACATCCGTGTTAAAAGAATAAGACTCTCTTCTTGATGAGCAGTTTATGTTGATAACTCCCTTGCAGGCATTATCCCTAGCTCCTATACCGGTTATTACGCCCTTGCATCGTTGACGAGGAAATCCTAATTGTTGCGCCGCATTTTCGGTGATGAGTGAAGTTTGGGAGCCCTGATCAATCAGAGCTCGCATGTTAAGATAAGATCCATCACATTTTTGGACCTTAATCACGGCTGTGGACAATAATGTTTCCGGTACATCACGTTGTTGAGCCACGTGAGTGCTACGTTGCTGACTTTGCTCATTCAAAGTATGGGAATTTCCAGCTTTAGGTATCGCTTGGTTAGGCGATTGCGCAAATGCATCGTGGAGTATCGTATTATGACTCCCGTCGCACTCATGGCACCGTTTTGTTGAAATGCATTCCTTGCCTTTATGGCTAAAAAGACAATTTTCGCATAGCTTGTTGTCAACGACAAATTGTTTTTTGTCGATTGGGGACATTCCAATATATTGTTCACAATGGAATAATCCATGACCAATTTTGCATAACGGGCAAGTTCGTTTATTCTGTGATTTTCCGTTCGATTTCGAAACGTTTTTGTTGCCCGAATAAGATTGCTTTGAATTACGATTGATATTTTTGTTATTAGAATTGTTATCCTTAGATGACTTTGCATGGGAATTTGGAGATTTCTGATCTTGTTTACGCCGCGATGACTCCATACTCGTAAACTTGGCTTCCAGGAAGTTCAAAAAGTCCGATAAAATGGGCAGTTCACGAGGTTGCTTAAGAGATGCAATGTATTCGGAATGCGTGTTAGCATCTAATTTGTTCGACATCAAATAGCAAATTACGGGGTCCCATGTGCTTACATCTGCTCCCATGTTCTTTATAGCATTAACACATTCGATGGTTGTATCGTGGATGCGTTTTAAATAGTAGACCGAAGGTTGATGCATGACCGAAAGGTTGGTAAGAGTATTCATGTGTGAGGTGAATATAAGCAGTTTGTTATTGTACCTATGATTGAGGATTTCCCAACATGTCGAATAGTTTTCAGAGCTAATCTGAAGATGATGTATTAAGCCCTCGGCTTCCCCTTTCAGTTTAGCCTTAAGGAACTGCATCTTTTGAGCTTGAGAGAGCGACGGATTGTTGTGGATGGCCTCCGTGAACAAGTCTTTAAAGGATACCCAGTGTTGATAATTGCCATTAAACGTAGGTACTTCCATCTTTGGTGAAGATTGTTCTCGGTGTGATACAGACCACAATTTGCTGTTCAGAGACTTCTTCATATTGTTGTATGTCACTTCATATGAGGTAAACTTGTCCTCATACGAATCATCCTGCCCGTCGAGTTCACCTTCCAACTCCCAGTGAAGCATGTCAATGGCTGACCACCTCGTTTCCAATGTTTTCAAAGTATCTTGAAACTCCCATTTCTCAGTTATGGCATCGACGTTGATGTTGGTCACCGTTCGATAGAAAGCTTTAAAGTTGATAGTCTGCTTCTTCAGTAATTCATCCAACTTGCTGTTGGTGCCCTGAGTCCTGAATTTCGGTGTTTCAAGAAAGGTCGTAGCCTCACTCTCCTCGGGATTTCTGTTCCTAAGGGTCTGATCCACGCCGGCTTTGGAAGTGCCGGCTAACGGTGTTGCGGGTCTTAGAATAGACGGAGTTCCTGCACTTTTAATTGCTTCACGCGTCGAAAGATAAAAACCATGAGTTTGTTGATAATGATTCAACGCAAAATACTCAATCGATTTGTTGCTAAATGGGTTCAACTGATCGTGATTAGATTGAAACTCCTGCCAGTAGGAGTCTAAAGTTTCCAATCTACGTTTGATGTAATCAGGAGTCTTGCGTTCCTGACCATCCTTCTTAAAGTTTGATAAAAGTTGGTTCATGGCCACCATGATTTGATTCTGGTTGGCCAGAAGATCCTCCATTGTTTGGCTCATATTGTTAGATCAAGCAAAAAAGGAAAGATCTTACTTTGATTCTGCTGTTTACTCCCTGAACTGCAACTCCTCAGCTGTTGCTGATATGGAACCACTCACACGAACTGACACAAAGTCCACTGATTGCTCGCGTTAATGATCCCGCTTGTTGGCTCGAAGGACCATAAAGATGTATGGTGGTTACCTTACACCTTGTTCGTTAATGTTAAACTGTTATGAGTACCGCGCCGCGACCCAGGTTAGGGAATTTGATTAAGTAAAACGATGTTTACTGTTACACGGATTTATTGGTACTAAAGTAATTCATTGACAAATGGGACGCGCTGCACCGCATCGTGAGTGCAAGCGTCAGCATTATTACTAAACAATACAAAATGTACGGGTTTGCTCGTACATCAGCTTAACATCGCAGATGGTTTCAACCACAGGTTTCAACGCTCACCACCGCAGTTTCGGCTTACTGACCGGCTTGGCCGGCTAGCCTCACACGTGGCCTTCAAATCACCTGCTCCTCAGCTTCGGAGCCGCCCTATCCCTTCGCGCCTACGCTATTTTAAATTACACTCTAATGGTAGGCCAAACAAGACTACGTAAAGTCGGTTTTGCGGCGATTGGAAAAATTGCTTAAAAGGCGTAGTCGACGGGCTCCTACTTCTGGGTGGTTTAAAAAAAAATGTTCGAGTTGGGGTGCCCTCAAATCGTAAGGTAAGGTGTGGTCGACGGAGCCCCGCTACGCGGGGCTCCTACTTCTGGGTGGTTTAAAAAAAAATAACTCGAGTCGGGGTGCCCCTAAGTCGTGAGCTCGCTTCGCTCGCTCTTGCATTTTAAGTTATCCTGGTAACCGAAGAGTGAAACGAGTGACAGTGACACAGACACAAATTGGCGACTTTTTTTTTTGTTAAGCCCCAAGCCCTACCAGCTTTGGCCCTTTTTAGTTCCCATATCCTGCGACACTAAACTAAAGTCAAGCCGTAGTATTATGGCAATCGTAACTATGCCAAGTAAAGTTCTGCCATGTTAAAAGTATGCCGTTGCAAATTCGGACATGTAAATATTCTGCCAATCAATAGTTATGCAGCATAATTTTTATGCTTTAAAAATATTCGATTAAAGAAGATTATGCCAAGTGTGTTATGCCAAATGAAATTCGGAGTATCAAGATTCTGCCAAATAGAAGGTACCCATAATTTACTTGTTATCTAATTTGTATTGATTTCAAGTCACGACATACAGATTCACACAAGAATGTAACTTACATTTGTATAAATATCTATAATTTACTTTTTCCATCCCCTTTATAATTGATTTCATCATCCTGCCAGTGTTGTTACTGGGGAGACCTGACTTCATCTAAAGCATTTTGAGCCACCAAGGTAGAAAGTATAGAACGCTCCAAAAGATATGCCCCGGGTGAGGATCGAACTCACGACCTTAAGATTATGAGACTTACGCGCTGCCTACTGCGCCACCGAGGCTGGTGTTAAGCGAATGAAATTACCTATTTACTTATTTTCTCTTTTATTTATTTATCAGAAGTTTAGAGACCAAAGAGAAGGAACTTAAAGAAGGTTCCCTATATGCAAGGCATAAAAATATACAACACTAGCTGCTGCCTTCGGCTGCGCCCGCGTGAAGGTACTTTTAGTAGCTTTGGACTCTTTGGGTACCACTTTAGGTAAGGTCACTATTTTCTAAAAACATAATTATTAGTCTATGTTACTCAGTGAAGATCTATAAGCAGCCCGTGGCTAGAAAATAACAGCCACACAGGTCAATTTCCAAGGTTAAGGTAACGACCATCTTAACATACCGAATTTCCTCCGTGCTTCGGAAAGCATGTTAAGCCGTAAATCCGCCAGTAAATCTGACTCTAGTCTTGCCATGAAGTACCGTGTTACCTCAGTAAATGGGTTGTGGAGGTCTGGTAGGCAACCGGTCCTTGTAAAATACTGGTATTTAGCTAAATCCGGCTTTACTGGAAGCCGACCCCAATATAGTAGGGAAAGGGCAGATGATGATGATTTTTTCCGTCCCTTCTTTTTGCTTTTCGTTAAAAAAAATCTCTAATCTATATATATAAAAATGAAACCCGTTTTTCGTTGTCACGACATCACATGAAAACGGCTTGAACGATTTGGCTGATTCTTTTTTTAAAGTGTTCCTTGAAGTTCAATGATGGTACTTACGGAGAGAAAAATTCAAAAAAAAAAAGCTAGGTAAAGTAGGGTAGGTAGGGTAGTGTAGGGTAGTGTAGGGTAGTGTAGGGTAGTGTAGGGTAGTGTAGGGTAGTGTAGGGTAGTGTAGGGTAGTGCAGGGTAGTGTAGGGTAGTGTAGGGTAGTGTAGGGTAGTATAGGGTAGTATAAGGTAGTGTAGTGTAGGGTAGGTAGGGTAGTGTAGGGAAGGTAGGGTAGGGTAGCGTAGGATATGTAGGGTAGTCATTTGACGGGAGCGAAGCCGCGGGTAAAAGCTAGTGTATAATAAAATTCATCTCCTTTTCTTTTCTGTTTTTAATTTTTCATCGTTTTTTGTTTTCATTTATCATTTTCTAAACTTTTTCTAATCTCATCTCAAACATTTCAAATTAAATGTCTTAGGGCCTATTTCACCACCTACGATTAAGTTTCGAGTATCTTACTTGGCAGATTATTTCATACAAATTCTGTCACATTTTTGATTTTATTCAGTGAGTAGTGCCTACTCGGACATTGTGAAACAGGCCCTTAAATTGTTGAGCGTCACATAACCTAAACAAGGCCTATGTAACTACAAAAACTGTGTCAATAAATTGTTTCTACCTCAAATTAAAAAAAATACTTGTAACTTCACATAAAAGGCCATCGTTCAAAACGCGGTAAAAAACCCTGTCCACATAATTTACTGCCTACTTGTTAACAAAAAAAAAGAATTTAAAAACAACCAACTCTTTAATTACGGAAAAGTTTCTCCATTCTTTAGAAGATGACAAAGTAAAATTAAAAATTTCATAAAACAAGAACCAGATGAAAGGTAGTCTTAGTTAGAGGCTCTGTACTACGAGTAATAAATAGTTTTAAAATTTAGTTAATATCAATAAAGTATTTAGCAAAATATTGAAATTAATCAAGATATTCTTTTTTGGTTTTCAAATTTTTGACGTTTATAATTTTTAGAACCGTCCTCATTACTTACATTTTGTTTAATCATATCATGGGAAAAGGACAGAAAGGATACAAATTGACGTTTTTGGTGATTTTAGATAGGTTAGGTGTGTAGTATTGACAAAAGGAGAATGTAGTTACAATGTGTGAGTATTTTCTTAGTTTTTTATGTCCAAATAGCTGAACGGATTTAGACAAAATTTTAATTTGACACACGGGACACCATGTCCTGGAACAACATATACTCGTAAGAACCACAATACTTTTTATCCCGGATTTTTCTATTTTTACGATGGTTAAGCAACCGATAAAAACTAGGACTTAACCTATCACATACCTGCAAAACGAGACACAATAGTAAAACAATAACAGCGCGGTCTCATAGGACCGGTCGGGGATTCATGAACTAAGGTAGGTGATATGATGCAGTTTCTGTCTACTCTCCCATGTAGGTTGGGGCTTTTCCCATTAAAGGCGTGAGTTTCACTCTAAACTCACACACACACACACACTTGAATAGTCTAAATACAATCATAGAGTTCAGAGCTGGTAATTCACGGAAATATGGTACATGCAAATTAGGTATCCACAAAATTCACAGCAACTGCCTCGTACGTTATAATTCCAAACATAATAAGACTAAGTGCTACGACTATAAGTGCTTTTAGCGTTAGCAGTTAAGATAGAAAATAGTTTTTTTTTAGAATTTTCCTGAAATATTTTTTGTATTTTATTGTTTGCTGTAAATGTGATTGATCTGTGTCCTTTAAACCCAATTCTGTGTTTGTCTCACATCAATCGGATTTCTTATCAGATCACTGGCCAGCCATGCTGAAGATTAATACTGTGTCTTCCGGCACACGACCGTCATTCCAGAACCTGTCAGCTCCATCAACCATCAGTTCTACGAATGATACTGTAGACTACGAATTTTAATTACTACTTAATTCAACCCAGTTTTTGATTGATTCTATTTTTATTTGGGTTACAATATTGATTGGTCTACACTGTCCTCGCATATGTTTTTTTTTTTTTTCTTCTGGTAGGGGAATCATCAGAATGACTTCCCCCGCTCTTGGGCGGAGCGGGAGGGCGTGTCAGACTCTTACTGACTAAACCCCTACCCCGTTCCTTCGTTGCCTTCGTTCTGGGGGGGACTCGGTATCAACCGTTAGGAATACCACATGTTCCCCCCAGAGGCTTCGGCCCTACCGGGCCCCTACAGTTTGCTGACATCTCCTTGAGGCGCGCGTGGAACAGAACGCGCCGTTGACGACTGGGCTCGGTCCAGATTATTTCCAGACTGCCGGACGGCGGGCTACCCGGTGCTCGCCGTCCGCGAACCCGCGCCTACGGTGGTCGGAAATCGGGATCGGGATCTCGGCGGCGGCGGCGTGAGGAGTCCTCGCATATGTGTCTATTTTGTAATGTGAAAATATTGTAAACCCAATTATTTTTTTTGAAAAGAGTAACCATGGAGTTCTTTGCCGGTTCTTCTCCATAGGAAACGACCAATTTGGAACCGTGCACTAGCTTCGACTTTTTATAAGTGCCCATGTAGGCCTATGTAAAATAAAAACATTTTTTATTTTATTTTTATTTTATTTGATATGCCTAGCCCAATACCACTCAAGTTTGGCGATGTTTCGGGCTATGTCAGTCATGTCGCCATTCAGTTCTTATTACCTTTTCCTTTCAAGTATAAAGAAAAAGGAAGAGATCTTCCTTAAAACCTCTATGTTAGGTTAAAAAAATAGTGGATGTCAGAAAGTCGCTTTTAAACTACTCAACTGCATCCGGCTACACGGAAAGCTGACCCCAACTTATTTGGAAAACGACTGGAAAAATGATGATGGCATACCTAATGACGGGTTGTCGCGGTCAGCTCCTAAATTGATGACCGTCCTTCATACATAACGACCGTTCCTCACTTTGAAGATAAAATTATGACTTCAAAAAACTAGACAAGAAAAATAAACTTATAAATAACTTTTTATTTTTGGTGGGTAATTGTCAGAATGACTTCTCCCGCTTTTACGTGTCAGAATTTTACTGACTAAACCCCACCCCGTTTCTGTTTTGTCTTCATTTCAGGGTCCTGGGTTTTCCTTTCGGAAGCCCATCCATGGCCCCAGAGGCTTCGACCCTTCTGGGCTCCTACAGTTTGCTGACATCTCTTTGAGGCGCGCACGAAACAGTATGCGACATTGACGAATTTGGCTCGGCCAGACTAAAATAGTTTCGTCTACTAATTTCATTTGCTTCAAAGCCAAAATTAAAGCTACCAAAAAAAGTTTCGTCTCCAAAACTTCTCTAGGGATAATACAGACGCGTTAACTTGTCAACAGACTATTTAAAATGTGTTTAAATTTTTACCCTCTCGACAAGGTTTATGCTTCAAAGTTTCGGAGGCAAGCTCAAACTTAATTCATTAGAGCCCGCTGATGCCTCTGGGGTAAAAACTGTTTTATAATATACGCTGGTGAAGTTGGAGGAGGGAAGATATGTTTTGTGTAGGAGTGATCAACGGCCTAGGATTTTGTAAACTACTTTGATGTGAATTTTGAGGCTAAGTCTAAGACAAAATGATATTCAATCGATGTAGTGTCATGTGTGACGATTTGGATTCATGTGCGCCAGCGAAATATCGTACTTTTTCAAACATTTATCTAATAATCACAAACTTTATTTCTAAACATGATCCAGGTTTCTGAGGTTGAACAGAGTGTTATTTGATTTTTCTATCTGATTTTTTTATGAAACACTCCGGATTTTGGATTTATACTTGATTTATGACAAAAGTTTAACTTTCTTTTTCGTGGGACATAATTACTAGAGAAAGATGCAATTTTTTTTGCCAGAAATCATCAAATGAATCTTCTTGCTCTGGTTAGAGCAAGACAGAGGAGTGACAGACCTTTACGGACTAAAAATCAAATTTATATTCCCTTAGTTGCCCATTGTATTCCGGAGACGCGATTACTCGTTCAAACAATCCCGCAGCTAAATATGGGAGTACTATTTATAGCTAATTACAGCCTCTGCATAAACCTTTAGGGAATATATGAATAATATGTCAAAACACATAATATGTATCAACTATAGCTCGACAGTCGTTATCTCTAATAGATTGCCGCTTTGTATCTTATTGTATTACTTAATATATTAGACGAGGCATCTGCCTTCTGACCTTAACATCGACCCAATTACAAGCTAACAACGTTACTCTAATGATGGATCTGCTGCCAAGTTTTGGGGCCCTGACTACTCGTAACAAACTATTATGGATGATTAAAACTAGAGATGCGTCTTGCGAATCATATTCAAGCAAAGACATCATTCTTTTCAGAGAGACGTCCACTTCGAAATCTCCAGGTCTATTATTGTGAAATGAAGGGGGTTAGTTTTGGTCATTCTATATTACCCGTGTTATTTACCCGTGGCTGTGTGTACTGTAGGTATGTCTTGTATGGTGTATATACATATAACAGCTCGCCGTCCGCCGACCCAGTCGTTGAGAGTCCGTAGTGTTCCACACGTTTCTCAAAGAGATGTAAGCAAACCGTACAGGTCCAGCAGGGTCGACGCCCGCCAGGTCCACAGAGATTTTCTGAACGTTTTAGAACGCAAAGGGAAACTGAAGGACACAGGTACGGTAAGAAAAAGTCCAGAGTGGAAGGCCTTGGATGATTTCCCTTTTTAAAAACGTCTCCTCTTTTTGTTCAAGGAGGACATTAGCATGACCGGTGAGCCATGCGGAAGGTGAAGACGACGTAAAGCTTCTTCAGTCACTCTTCAAAGAGAGGATATCGTCATAATTATGGCGCGTCTCGTGCCCTACCCACTACTACTTGAGTTTAGAAATAATTCAGTCTATGAACACACGATATTACTAATTTCCTTTTCCTTTCAGTATTAACTTTCACATCAAAATGATCTAATCAAAATAAATGACTTTACTTTCATCCTTCTATTAAAACTTATAAACACTCGTGATCATTTTAAACTATGTAATTACATTTCAGTAGAAACGTTGACGTAAATATTTTACCCTCCAAAGTGTCCATCAAAAATGTGGACCACATATGGCCATTAGGGCCTTCGCCCACGGTGACTTTTTGCAGTGATGTTGTCGCGCGTTTCGTTTTGCCCTCGCAAGCGATGGCTGGACGTTATCAAGTCCGACATGAGAGCCAATGACCTTACTGGGAAAGATGTTAAAGATCGGGCAAATTGGAGAAAGTTTATTAGGAAGGCGGACCGTGGCAAAGGCCGGGACTAACGCCAGGTAGAAGAAGAGGAAGAAGTTGTCGCGCGTTTCGTAAACGCACGACTACATTGCTACTAACGTGCATTAGTGGCATTTGTAACGCGCTACAGAAGCAATACTAACGCGCTACTAACCCGCTATAGCATCTTAACTGTATTGATGGAAACGTGCGACTGTGTCGGAATTTGTTGGGGACATAACAAAGGTAAGGTGGCACGTGAATGAATCATTTTACATTCAAAAACGAAATTTTTGTATCGTTACTGAATTGCGTTTGCTTTGCAAGTGAGAATCGTAGTGTGAACATGGGCAAACAGCTAGCGACCGTATCGCGATGGTATCAAAATGAACGCGCGACAGCATCACTCAATAATCAATAGGTACTTTATTTGCATTCCATAGTACATACAGGTGGTATAAATAATATTGTCAAGATCAATTATAGTCCCTTTCGGGCACAGCAAATGTTAAGAGAGAGGACGAAGACTCAGCTACAATTCATGGTATTAATTAATTATTATTATAGGTGATATTAGACTGTTATGTATCCACTGCATCGCAACAAAAAGTTGCCGTGGGCGAGAAGCCTTACACTAGTTAACAACAAAAGAGTGATTACAAATACTGTAAATACATCTAGTCGTAGGGATGTGAAATACATATTGATAACTGATTAGTATTAGTCAGTAAATTGATCTCGATATCCAAGCCACTTTCGAGTTAGTATCTAAAATTAATGTTGAGCAAGCGATACTGGCCGTGTGAAATTAGTACAATGAATAAGCTATTTTATTACCTATTATCGATTTGACTCTAGTCCTACTTATAGTCTAGTCCTACTCTAGTCCTACTTATAGGTATTAACCCATTCTTGACCACCGTGTCAATTTGGGTACAGTTAGTTAATGAGGGTAGGCAAACAAAATATTGAAGTTGGTCAGTATGTATTTTACGTAAAAAATAGCCAAAAGTATCCTGAATAAATATAATATTGATCTATTTCATATAAGTGCACCGTTTTTGGATAAAATTAATTAAAAACTCATTATCAAATGACGTGTTGAGGTATATGTCTGTTTGTAATTTTTATTATTATATGCAATACAGATTTCCATATAAATGGTTATTTATCTTTATAAACAATAAATGACCAAGTGAATAAACAGATTTCCGGTCCCTAAAAATATATACATAAGTCATTATTACATGTAAAATATTGGTGTACCAATTTGGGTACAGTGGCCACAAGTATTACTATTAGCAGATTATCAAAATGAACAACAAATGACGTTATACGGTCAGTAAGCAGTACCGTGGTATAGAGGAAGCCCTAAATACTGTACTCGAAGATAGTGACCATGGTTCGGAGTAAGACTTGGCTATAATTCTAGCAAAATCAAGTGTTGAAACACTTGAAAAGTAGGGTTTTGATGACGACATTATTGCAACTTACTTGCCAAATGATGTTACAGGGCACTCTTTCGGATTCTGAGAACTATTTTTTTTACGATGTAGATCATCCAATGACTTCTCCCACTCTGGGTAGAGCGGGAGGGCAGACTTTTACTGACTAAAACCATACCTATGTCTTTCAGTTTTTCTTTTCGTTCTAGGACTACGGGTTTCCTTTTCAGAAATTCCCCGCGGTCCTAGCTAGCAGGCATCAGTCACCCTGCTCGATCGCTACGGTTTCCTGGCATCTCTTTGAGAAGCGTGTGGAACACTTGACGCTGTCGACGAATTAGGCTCGGTCCGGTAGATTACCGGATGACTGAACAGCAAGCTACCCATTGCTTGCCATCCGCAAGTCCGCGTCTTCCGTGGCTGGCAGTCGGGATCGGAATCTTGGCGGCTAGTGCGTGAGAATGTTCGTTCTCTTACCTTTTTCCACAAGCCTACACCTACGGTGGCTGGAAATCGGGGTCAGGATTCGATCTCCCACGCGCACACATTTAACAATATGGAGTAGCCAGTTTTGGAGAGTTGTAAGATAAAGTTTTATATCGATACTTTATAATACAGCAACTCATCCCTACTCAAAGCAAGACAAAGCCTTGGGTCTCGTAGTTATTATTAGTAATCCATTGTTCAAGAATTAAACGGACATAAGGAGTAATAACTACGGTTTACAACAATGCTCGTGGTATCGGGTGTCCTTACTCTGGTAGCTGTGAGTCGGTATTGGATATCAGTTTAGTTTTGAAAGGAGAGCTGTTAGTGGTTGATTATTTTATTTTAATTATTCTGTTTTTACCCGTGAGATTTGTGTTTATGCTGTTGGTTGTAAATTTTTTCCATTATTTATTCAATCTTATTTCTCATAAGAATATAGATAAAAAATATATATTATTACTTTTTATAGTCAATTTCAAGTAAGGATTTTTAAAAAATGCCATGTTAGAGAGGTTTTTGAAATCTACATCAATATCTTAGTATTAATTGACAATGTAATAGGTATAATTTATAATTATTTAAATTCAACGTAATTTGGCTTTTTGTGGTAATTGCTTAATTTCGAAACTTTATTATTAAGGTATTGTAATAAATAATTATCTAATATAACGGACCGAGCTCAAGTCATCAACAGACAAAGTCGTTGACCTCAAAGAGATGTCAGCAAACTGTAGAAGCCGCAATGAACCACGGAGGTTTTGTGAAAATGAAATTCATGGCCTTAGAAAGTAAAGGGAACCTTAAAAAATTAACTCAAAATGGCGAATTTTAAATGTCATGTGACTCATCATCTGCCTAGCCTTTTCTTAACTATATTGGGGTCGGCTTGCAGTCAAGCCGGATTTAGCTGAATACCAGTATTTTACGAGGAGCGGCTGCCTACCAGACCTCCACAACCCATTGCCTGGGGTAACACGGTACTTCATGGCAAGCCTGGAGTCAGATTTACTGGCTTCTGACTATCCGTAACGACTGCCAAAGATCTACAAATGACACGTCACGTGACTAGTCAATTCAATTATTATAATTATTATCCACAAAAGGCAAACCTGCTGAAAATGGAGCCAAACTAGCAAAACCAAGCCGTGAGCATACAATGTATCAAAATGTTTGTAAAATGGAAATGTGCGACTTCCATATTCATAATTCCTCTACCACTTCACTGGAATTATTTAAAACTTGGACTGGGAACTAGAAAGTGCTAGATTTGTTTGAGAGGAACTCTACCAGACGGTTTTGAATAACACCCAGTTTGCCTGGCTAACAAACATTTACAAGCATTTATTATCACTGGACCGCAAAATGTCCGGGTCATGATTAAATAGTGTGATAGTTACCAAAATACTCGTAAATATGTGTAATGATTTTTTAAAACTGTAGTTTGTTGTAAATGATTAATTACATAAAATAAAATACGTCATTATTATTATGTCATTAAAGATCTTTTTTACGTTTTATTTTCTCGACGAGCCCATATCCTTTCATTAAAATGTTCTGACATGGCATAGCATAGTAATAGCACAATCAGCCGTTTTGTCATCATCATCTCAGCTGAAAGACGCCCATTGCTGGACACAGGTCTCCCTCAAACTCTCACCACAGTCTCGGTCCTACTGAGATTCAGGCTTCAGGAATGCCGTTATACACCACGTGTTATTTTTGTTTATTAAGAGTCTATTTACTCAAACTTTGAAAACATTTAAATTATAATTAGACGTGAAAACCACAGCACTCGAATGACCCGTAACTTTTGCGGCCCGGTGTAAGTTTCATACGTTTACAACTATGGCTTGGTAAACGGTTTAGCTGACTTCCACGAAGCATGGCTTAAATGCGGGTATATATTTACATAAACATAAACTGCCTATTATGTTCCCACTTTTAGTAAATACAACTTCTCTTTGGGAGAAAGCCACAAGAATTCGTGGTAACGCTTCATATTCATGAGGAACAAAAGTTGCATACATGGGTTTCATGTTACTTGTTTGGAAGCTTTTCCAGAGACTTTGCGTGCGAAGTGGCTTGCTATATTTCTATTCAAAGAGTTCAAATTACAAACTACACGAATGGTTTCACAGTTTCTATATTCATCCTCATACCGGGAAACTCCTTGCACAGTTTTGGTGGAAACTATGACGTATTTTCAGACGCTGTTAATCATCACCTAGCTGCTTTGGTTATCCCTTGTTGAAAAGGACCTAAAAGGGACCCAGCATGGGCTGTAGGATTAACTCTGAGGACATGGTATCATAAGAGGCAACTGAGGGTACTGTGGAACTAGTGAATAAGCAGTAGCATTTCACCGTCGCTTGCTTAATTATTTGAAAAAGATACCATGAACCTTTACGTTCTGAAAAATCACAAGTGGAATTTAAATTTGTAAAAATCTGACCCCAGTGACTGGCTCTGCCTAGAGAGAAGAAATTATTTTTGATAAAACAGGAACCTTGTATCCAACTCCATAAAGGAAAGATGAAGAAATCGTATTTCCGCATTCGCTTCCGCAAGTCTTTCAATGAAAAACCGCTTGCTTATCTAGATCACTACTATTGCTTGGCGACCATCCGTTGACTGGAATCGGTTAATATTTATTTTCCTAGTCTCTCAGTTTTTTTTGTTAATTTCTTGGACTCTTCATTTTGATGTATTTTAGAGGTATACATTCTTATAAAACTCCGTCAAAAAAGAGGATCCTTCGACCAACCATTGTATCTGGTCCGGCCAACTGTATATCATGTTTTGTGAGAATTCTGACACTACGATGCTACATAAAATAGTGCAGTTGCAGTATAACAAGCTGCGCTTACGTACGTCATGTACACACGGTGACCCACACAAGCTACATATATGTACCTACATATCCAGATTAAGCTGACCTTTCACTCTACAGAAAGCCTACACAATGCTAGGTCAGATTAGACTAAGTCGGGCCTGCCACTTATAGTTCAAGGGTTAACTCTGTCATACATGACAAGTGTATCATTACTTTCGTTTAATATAGTTGCTCGTTAATCTTTCTTATGTTGTAAGACAATGTGACGTGATCTTCAGACGCATGATGACGTAAGCATATATCTACCTACTCATTATTTATCAGAAGATCTAATTCTAAAGCAAAGTTCTTTGTGAAGCACTTAGTCTGTGGGAGTAGGTAATATCAACACACCTATTTCGTCTTAGGATACGTTTGAAATCAAGGGCAATTGAAAAAAAAATTGTCGATTTAAATTTAACAGGCTACCTTTTTTTTTAACGTTTGAATCCCCAACCGGTCCTATGAGACCGCGCTGTTATTGTTTTACTATTGTGTCTCGTTTCGCGGGTATCTGAGTAATTAAGGTGGGAAACCTTTCGTTTAATTATCTCGCTCTAGTCGCGGAAGGATGGGTCAAACTTTAACTAACTAAAATTACACCTATGTATATTCCTTCTTTGCCTTGCGTTCCAGAACCCCGGATTTCCCTTTCGGAAGGCAATCTATGGTTTTGTTGACATTTCTTGAGGCGCGCCGGATGACCGGACTTTGTGCTACCAATTGCTTATGTCCTTGCGGACGGCCCACGTCTATGATGGTTAGAAACGAGATCGTTATCGGGCGCGTGGGGCGTGAAAATGTCCGTTCCCTCACGCTCGCCGCCTTTTCCACCCTGGAGCATTCATAATAAAGTGATGGTTCTTATAGCATATCTTATAACTGTAGTGTCTGCTGACGTCCATTAAAAAATGTGAGAGAGTTTAGTAAGTATGTACTTAGCGAAAGACTGTAGCAACCCACAGAAGAATTCATAATAAAATTCATCGCATAAACTGCTCCCAAAATTCACAGAAACTGGTCGCGCTAGCCATTTATGTAGGACAGCTTAAAAGATCTACATATTCACTACAATGCAAATATTAATGCAACTAGGATTTACTTGCATATACATGGAACTGAATACGCGGTCAAATGGGACCGGGATATGTTTATTTATTTGCATAAAAAGTATGGCACAATGTAAATATTAGGCTTTATTAAAAACTGGTTTTGGCTAGCGGCTATAACCGTGTGAAAATAGAGAATATATGACCTATGTTACTCAGTGATAAAGTAGTATTTTACTGGTGAAACAATTTTGAAAATCGCTCCCAGTGCGGATTGATAGATGTCACGTGTCTTTGAATTTTTGGTTCTAGGATAATCCGGTTTCTTCACGATGATTTCCTTCACCGTTTCGATGATGATGAAATAAATTTTACACAGTATTGCATCTACTAAAAGGACAGAAGAAAAAAACAAGATGCACCGACCCCAAGTAACACAGGATAAGGGCAGGAAGAAGAAGAAGACGATTGCACCTGACTGGGTTTGAACCGGCGTCATTGTTTATTTATTTGTTGTATACTTGTACATCTCATAATATTTACAAACAGGTTTTGATTGCCTCGTTGGTTTAGTGGTCGCAAGAGCGTCTGCTGGGAGGTTCTAGGTTCGATTCCCGTGTCGGACAAAAAGTGCTGTTGGGTTTTTCCATTAGGAATTACTCTGTCGCTGACCTGAGTATGGAAATTGGTGGTGTGATATCCCCGTGCCTCGGAAAGCACGTAAAGCCGTTGGTCCTGCGCCTGACTTCTCTCAGGTCATGTTTGATTGCCGTCCCATCGGACTAAAGAGTTAAGAAACAAAGAGTGCACCAGTGTACGTGCACACACTTTTGCACTATAATATCTCTTGCGTACTAGGCTGATCTCTGTTGAGATTGGCTAACGTGATCGGAATTCAGTTTGGGAGGATTTTTATTAAATTATTAATATAAAATTATCAATATCACATTTTTGTTTCATTTTCATTTGCAAAGTGTGGCGAATCGAAAATTTAAAACTAAGTCTACCTTAGAATAGACTGAATAAAAGGCCAATGGGCCACCTGCTCACAAACATTCCTTATTCACATCACACCAATACTGAAATGTGCATTTTAGAAGGCACCACGTACAACCAACACTTGTTTATGTAAGCTGCACCAGCAAGGCAAGCAAAGCAAAATTTTGAAGAATTTGATATTCTAATCATGTGTTTTGACTAAAACTCCTAGCGCTCCGCAGTAAGTGCGCTAGCTAGGTACTTACGAGTACAAGCATGCAGGTATGGGCTGAATACACAAAATCGGGAACATTGCTGCCTTAGAATGTGTACTCGTAGCTGAAATATTTCAAGATTTCGTATATCGTATCGTTTTGTATCTGTCTATGGGAGTAAACACTTACGCTTTTAGAAATGATGATATTTCACGGTTGTAGTTCGTGTTAAAACAATTTTTCTAGAGAGTCGAAAGATCTAGGATGAACTGGTACGAGTAATATAAATGCTGTAGATAAAAATGCTTGAAAAAGACAAATATTTTTATTGACACCACTTGAAATTATGCACTTGTTGCTAGCCTATCGGTTTTCTATCGTTTACATTTCGAAGAGTGTGCACTGGAATTGCACAGTTTAATTTCACCAAGTCCGATTTATCATCGGACCACTACATAACACGTATGGCGTTGCGCTACTAGTACATGGTGGACATCTGGACATCCCACCTATACATACGTTCACAGCGTTTTGCGACCACATTTGTTATGAGTTCCTTCAGCAGTATTTCCTAATAGCTGCAACTTGGGAGACTTTGAGTCAAGAGTGAACAGGTTATTTCACGGCAAAAGTGCTTCATCATCGATCACATCATCGTTTACCATCAGGTAATACAGCGGTAAAATGCAAGCCTATCCAATATAAAAAAGTCAATACAATAAACGCATACTCTTAAATTAATTAGAATATTTTCCCCTCAGCTTTTTACATTTTTATTAATTTGTAATGCAACCGATGAAAGGGTGCCGTGACAAGTTCAGAATCTCATTAGCTGTGACCTGAATTGTCCGACAGAGATCTCTATAGTGCAGTAATTAGAGCGGTGGGAGGGACAATTGCCGTGCGTAATTATGTGGCAGGATTTAGAAATGTAGGAGGAAAATTAAAAAAAAGTTGTGGAGTTGATCAGTTTTAGTAATGGTTCTGACGCACAAGACCTGTAGTATACTGACATTTGAGGAAGGCCTATAACTAACAGTGGACGTATTTCGACTGAAATGATGATGTTAAGGAATGTTTCTATTACGGTAACAATTTTGTTGAACCCATATATAATGTACCTAATTATTGTGCATGGGTTCTTTCTACTAATGTATTTTTTTAAACCATTCGAAGTTCTGTTATTCTTGCCGACCTGTCGACTGTTAACCTGATATAAATTAGTATAATATCAAACTAAAAAGAATCATGAATGCGAAAGCCTATATAATACAATACAGGACAAATATCGAAATTTTATATGTATGGATGTTGGTTGCTCTTTCACACAAAAACTACTGAAAGGATTTCAATGAAACTTTGTATAAAGGTAAACCATGTTATGAAATAGCATAGCGGCTATTTTTTGTCCCGAGAGTAAGTTCCCTTGAGATAATTTTTTACTATCACGCGTTTAAAGCCGCTGGCAATAGCTAGTAATTATCGTCGCAGGGATTCGCGTCGTTCAAGTCGTAGGGTAATAAGTATCAATGGTGTTGGATTCGCGATAAATACGTTCCGTGGTAAACACATACATAATCATCGCATATGCATACTATATCCACTGCGAAACTTGTAATTCCCCTTTTTTAGCCTAGTCAAGTAAAAACACGGCAGCACTAGACTTTAATCTACTAAATGTAACTAATGCAAAAACCGAGGCAGGCAAAGTTCCATCTAAACTTTAGTGAACGAAAATAGTGCAAAAGTAAAGAGTAGCTTTACAAACTTTGCACTTAAAAAGTCAATAGAGATAGATTATTAGTTATTCATGGAATGGGGACTTCGTAGAAAATAGTACAGATAGTGATAGCACTTGAAAATTAAGGGTCATTGTACATTCGTCACATTGTCGACTCGCCACACTTTTGAAAATTCCCATACATTCATTGTTAACTCGTCACAACCGCAAAAAAATATTATTTATTAATAAAACTTGTTGTAAACTCGACACACATTTTAATTTTATGCTATTTTTAAGAAAAGTAGCGTTACCAAGTAAAGTTCTAGCTTTAACATAATTTTAATATGAAACAAACTCTTCAAACCCAAATGAGTTATTTGGTTAACAATAAAATAAATAAGGAAATATATCAAAAGTTTCTGGGCACGCCATCATTGAGGCGGTAAGTCCCCTCTTTGAGGAGTGGTTGGAAAAAGGTCACGGCGTCCTCTCGTTCCGTATGACGCAGGTGCTCACCGGACACGGTAAGTTCGGGAGGTTCCTGCATCGGATTAAGGAGGAAAGGACGCCCAGGTGTCGCCACTGTGTGGACCGCCCGGAGGACACTGTGGAGCACACGGTAGAGGTGTGCCCCGCTTGGGCGGAGCACCGCCGTGTCCTTGTGGAGGCTATCGGTGGAGGCGACCTCTCGCGCCGGGCTTTGGTACAGGCCATGGTCCGGAGCGAGGAGGGGTGGCGGGCGGTCGCCTCCTTCTGCGAAGCAGTAATACTAGCGAAGAAGGCTGCCAACCGCGAGCGCGTGAGGGATCGGCCTTCACGCCACCGCCACCGAGATCCCGATTTCCGACCACCGTAGGCGCGGGCTCGCGGACGGTGAGCACTGGGTACCACGCCGTCCGGCAGTCTGATAATAATCTGGACCGAGCCCAGTCGTCAACGGCGCGTTCTGTTTCACGTGCGCCTCAAGGAGATGTCAGCAAACTGTAGGGGCCCGGCAGGGCCGAAGTCTCTGGGGAACACGGAAAATCCGTAAGGTTGTAACCGTGTCCC
This sequence comes from Mythimna separata, assembly GCA_030763345.1. NCBI lineage: Eukaryota > Metazoa > Arthropoda > Insecta > Lepidoptera > Noctuidae > Mythimna > Mythimna separata. Next base: position 6,014,120 of record CM061191.1, read on the forward strand.
CCACATCGAAGGCAACGAAGGAACGGGGTAGGGGTTTAGTTAGTAAGAGCCTGACACACCCTCCCGCTCCGCTCAAGAGCGGGAGAAGTCATTCTGATGACTCCCCTACCAAAAAAACAAACGTTTATATAATAACTCTAAAGGAATGAAATTCATTTTTTCTATAACCGTTGTGAAGTAAAAATTGTAAATCAGGTGAATAGAAAATCCTTAAATCTAACCTATCAGCTGAATAGAAAAGCCTAAACCTGTTTTTTTAATAAATAAGGTGATTTATTATTAATAGTCCTGTGATTTGAGAAAGTCATAAGAGAAATATTAGTTTTTTTTATTATTGATAGGCTTGCACTTGACCACATTTCACCTGATGGTAAGCGATCATGTGGTCGACGAAGTAGTAACCTATATTAGCGGTAAATTAGCAAGTAATAATGCATACTTAGCTGCGAATTAGATACTGCAATTAAAATTGAAAAATGATTATCTTTTTTATTCTTGTTTGATTTCTCTGCTGTCCGTACGTAGAAAACACGTGTGACGAGTTTACAATACTCAAAAATATTTTATTAAGAAAAAATAAATTTGTGGCGAGTTTACACATATTTTTAACAATGGGGAATGGAATGTGTGTCGAATGTACAATGACCCAAAATTAAATGGAATCGGTAACTGAAACATTGTGTAACTAATTGTACTGAGTAAATTTTGTACTGAGTGTGGCGATGGAAAATAGAGGGTGTTTAATATTTGGAATATGTAAATGAAGGGTGTGATAGTGATTTTAGAGATGAGAGATTGTTTGACTCCGTGAAAAGGGCTACTGAAGGATCACGGGTGGGTCTTATTCAGTAAAAGTCTGACACTTTATCTTGCTCTAAGTTTTTTTTGACGATTTATTACTCAAACAAACAAATGGGAAGATATTGATTTCTAAATTTTAAAACTTTAAAAATTCAGAGATTCAAGATAAATGCTCTCAGCGTGATCGCTCAAGGGACTAAACTTAAAGTATCCTATCACCTCCATGTCATGGTCTATTTGTGTGCCAAGTTTCACATAAATCTGTTCAGAAATTGTTACTTATATTATAAGTAGGAAAAAGAATAAGAACACACAAGATATCTACAAATCAAAATAATATTACGTTTAGAAAAAAATACTAGTAATAGGTTTTTGACGGTTAACGTTTAATTTATAATGTAACTAAATGATTGAAACTCTTATTATACGAAGGAAGGGTTTATCTTTGAAGGGTCTATACCGCTCTTAAGAACCTTCCAAGAACTTTTAACCTCAATAGGGACCTCCTAACTTCCTAGAAGGACTATTTCCTTAGTTTAGAATAAATGCGGAAAATGATACATTTATCATTCGGTACAAAATCAACTCGAAATAGAAATCAGCTTAAAGGGGTCTTTTAAAATAAATCATCAGATACACTAGGGGTCAAAATGTCCCCCAACCTGACGCACAAAACTGTCATATTGTCTAGAGTACTACTCACCCGCAAAATATTTCTGCGTATAAAATTGAATCATTGGCATATTCGGATGAGTCGTCGCGTATATTAATGGGGTTAGATCGGCCAAACAGACAAACACATGTCCCGCGTCACGAGAATGCATAGTAAAATATTGAGGGGCAAGTTGCAGGACACTAGGCAACGTTACAGCGTCACGAAGATTCATGCTGGGGGACGATTTGCCCTCTAGTATATCTGAGGCCCTGAAGTTTGATCAAATATTCACAAAATAAAGAACTGTGATCAAATATTTATATAATTTAGGAACAGCACGAAAACGATATTCTTATAATATATCACAACTGCTGTCCAATTTTTTTAACTGCGGTTAACACAAACAATATTAAACTTTATCGTTAACAAAATAAGGTTCAAGTTCGGTGCATGGACAAATGTGTACGCCAAGAAAATATATAACCATGTCACTCACACCCCTGCTGATACTTTCTCAATTTTACTGGGAGCAAATAGTTTAGCTAGGGTTCCTAAAAATCTATCGAAGTGAATAAGGCAATGATTTCTTTATAAACATAAACATGTTTATAAAGAAATCATTGAATCATCGAAGAAGAAACGATAGGAAAAGGAATTAAAAAAAAAGATAAGGGACGACAGAAATTTTCAAAATTAAAGATTGATTATCTTTAATTTTTAAATGTTAGCTTCATAAATTCTTTTTTATTTTTATTTTTTTAATGGTTATAAACTGGCGCTTGACTGCGATCCCACCTGATGGTAAGCAGTGATGCGATCGTCGACGGTAAATTTTTTTGTAAATTTTTAATCAATTACGATTAAAACTAATAAATTTTATCGAAGGTTCCCTTAAAAAAAAGGACTGTATGGTACATGTCAAACGGGTTCCTTCTATTGGGCAGAATTTTAATACTCCGAATTTTATTTGGCATTGGCACTTGGCATAATCTTCTTTAATCGAATATTCATATGTCGATCAATGCGATATAATGTTATAATTATAATGCAATTCAATACAATGCAATTCAATGCGATGCAATAATGCAATGCAATAATGCAATACAATTATATGCGATGCAATGTAATGCAATGCAATTCAATGCGATGCAATGTAATACAATGCAATTCAATGCGATGCAATATAATGTTATGCAATTATATGCGATACAATGTAATGCAATGCAATTCAATGATCTGAAATGCAATGTAATGATCGAATTGGTAAGGGAGGGGGTGGTGTGGCCATATATCTCCGAAGCGATTTTCCTTACAAAGTACTGGCTTCTTCCTCTGCTAACTATTCTGCTTCAGCCGAATTCCTTTTTCTGGAAGTTTGTGTCAGAGGAACCAAAACCATCATTGGTGTTATCTACTGCCCTCCCACTGTTGATTACTTCACTGAATTCGAATCAGTACTTGAATCAATGGGTTCTGAGTACGCACATCACATCATAATGGGTGACTTCAACACCAATCTCCTTGCCCAAAACTCCCCTCGGTCCCGTAAGCTCCTCCATCTTATAGAGTCAGTGAGTATGCATGTATTGCCGCTCCAACCAACTCATCATAACACTGCGGGTGATGACACCTGGCTCGACCTGATCCTCACATCTAATCCTTCCCTTGTCTCTTTCCATGGTCAACATGACGCTCCTGGTTTTTCTCATCACGACATGATTTTCCTTTCCTATATCCTTAAACCTCCTAAACCTAAACCCAGGGTATTGTACAGGCGTTGTTTTGCGAGGATGGACGTTGAAAAGCTTAAGAAGGATGCTTCTATGGTTGATTGGGAGCTTATGACAGAGGCCACCTCAGTTGACGAAAAGGTGTCTATTTTTAACGATATTGTGGTCAACCTTTATGACATCCACGCTCCTATCAAAAAAGTTAAATTGAAACGTCCTCCCGCACCCTGGATGACAAGAGAAATACCATGGCCATGCGACGCAGGGACCGTGCATTTCGTAAGCATAAACGGGATCGTACTGACGAGAACTGGGTTTTATTTAAGTCTTCAAGGAATAGATGTAATCAGATGATACGTAATGCTAAACGCCGCCACATTCTCAAAAATATTTCTTCTTCCTCTTTTGCCGATATCTGGAAATTCCTTGGAACTCTTGGTATCGGCAAACAGCGACATTTGGACCTTCCAAATCTTGTTGACTTGGATGATCTTAACCGTCATTTCTCCACTGTGCCTACCTTGGATCATCTTACTAAAGTACAAACTCTGTCTCTAATCTCTGGTCTAACGCGTCCCCAAATTAATCCTTTTGGATTCGTTCCAGCTGAACCGGAAGAGATCAAAAAAATCATTCTCTCCATCAAATCCAAGGCGGTAGGATGTGATAATATCTCTCGTGTTATGATCATTACGATCCTCGATCACCTCCTACCTGCCATCTCCCATATTGTAAATTTTTCCCTTTACTCTGGAATATTTCCTTCCTTATGGCGTAAGGCCTACGTTCGTCCACTGCCCAAAGTTTCCAATCCCTCTCTTCCTACCCACTTCCGCTCAATTTCTATCCTTCCCTTCCTATCCAAAGTGCTTGAGGCCTGTGTTCACAGACAACTCTCAAGATTTGTGCAGTGTAATTCACTCATAAACCCTTTGCAATCTGGGTTCAGGCCGGGACATAGCACTGTCACTGCTCTCCTTAAAGTGACTGGCGATATAAGGGCAGGAATGGAAGATACCAAAGTCACTGTGCTGGTACTGGTCGATTTTTCAAACGCTTTTAATACCGTCAGTCACGAAATCCTCTTAGCCATCCTGTCCTATATTATGGTCTCTTCCGAAGCGCTGGAGTGGTTCACTTCCTATCTTCGTGAACGTCAGCAGTCGGTTCACGCTGGAGATTCTACATCTCGCTGGTGTGGGTTGGAAACTGGCGTTCCTCAAGGCGGTATCCTTTCTCCTCTTCTGTTTTCTATTTTCATCAATATCATTACCACCGTACTTCAGTGTTCGTATCATCTGTATGCAGACGACTTGCAGTTGTACTGTCAAGGGAAAGTCGACGAAATATCTGCCGCTATCGAACAATTAAATAGGGACTTAATAGCTATAAAGGCCTGGTCCGATAGATTTGGTGTTGCAGTTAATCCTAATAAATGCCAGGCTATTATAATTGGGAATCCGCGAAGCATCGCTAAAATTGACAGTGCTACTTTGCCACCAGTTCGTTTCGACGGTACGATCGTCCCGTTTAGTTCCGATGTTAAGGATCTAGGCTTGCGCATCGATTCTACCCTGAACTGGCGGAATCAAGTGGCTAGTGTTAGTCAGAGGGTTACAGGAACATTGCGGGCTCTGTTTCGGTTGAAGAACCTGTTACCATCAAACACGAAGGCAATGCTTGTGCAGACCTTGATTTTTCCAATCATCGATTATGGTGACGTGTGCTACTATGACCTGAATGCAGATCTCCTCAACAAACTTGACCGTCTTCTAAATTACTGCATTCGATTCGTTTTCAATCTACGTAAATATGACCATGTTTCAGCGCATCGGTCGCTTCTAAAGTGGTTGCCTATACGTCAGCGCAGAGAGCAAAGGGCGCTCACTACCTTGTTTTCTCTTCTTGATTCTCCTAATTCCCCTAGTTATTTAGACTCTCATTTTCAATACATTTGCGCCAACCACAATAGGAATCTGCGCTCATCTCATAACCGTCTACTTCAATTTCCTTCTCATCGTACTAACTATCTTCACTGTTCCTTCTTCGTTCAAGCTATTTCTTTGTGGAACTCGCTCCCCCAGGAGATCAGGATGGCAAAGAGCCGATTAGCATTCAAAACCAAAGTTCGGGAGCTGTTTCGCAAGAAGTTGGCAGTAGTATCATCACAGCGGTAATGGTATCCAATTGTTGTTTAAAACCAATTGTTTGATTGCATTAGTGTATGTATATATTATGTAGTTTATAAATTTGAGTATATATTTTTATTATATTTTAGGTTTATTATTATTAGTTTATCTATTCTTGCATTCGCTTTTCCTCTCTCTTATTGCACCTACCACTATTTTTCTCTGCATCACCCAAAGGTTGACTGGTAGAAAATGCCTAAGGCATTAAGTCCGCCTCTGTACTTGTATGTGCATAAAGAATTGAATAAATAAATAAATAAAATTCAATGCGATGCAATAATATAATGCAATGCAATTCTATGCGATGCAATGTAAAACAATACAATTTAATGCGATGCAATGTAATGCAATGCCATTCATGTGTTGTGCACAATGCATACAATGGTTTTAATTGATTAACTTAAATAATACTAACAAGCTAAAAAATATAGCAGTAATCAAGTAAATTTTATTATTATGCCTAAAGAAACAAGGAAAAAATTTAAATCTGTTACGTATATTGTTCCCAAGCAGCCGTAAAACTAAAGACGTTGCTAGTATTACGGCTATTTCTCTATTTTATGAGTACAATAAATCTACTTTAAAGATGTTTACTGTTTGTGGTTCGCCATTTTATCTGTGAGTGCTAACAAATGATTGTTGGCACCGTCGGATAATATGAGTTCTCTTATTGAGTGTGAAACTTCATGGTTTTCAGTCGGATTAAGTATTTTGCTCAATGCATCATATTTTTGTCTGTTAATAAATTATTGACGAGATGCAATTTAATGCATCGCGATATGATATACGAATATGTTAAAAGAAGCGCCTACTTAACGTTTCTAATTTGGTTTAATGTTAGTTTACATATTAGAATAAGACTTATTTTTGTTATAGTAAGAAAAGCCTTCAAAAAACAATCAGACTAATGCAACGCATGTAATGCAATCTGCCACGGTACATTTACCATCATAATAGTTGATTACCCATTTGACACATTCATTTTGAGATTACTCTCTAAATTCTGGTGAGAACCTTATCAAAATCTAGTTTTGGTTTACTTGCACTAACCTATTATACACACAAAAAATGAGTGACTCTTTGATTATTATCATCATACGATATACTATACATGGTTTAACAAAAATCACTCATATTTGTGATACTGCTTTAGGCCATAGAAATTAACAACTTTCTTTATTCTTTAAAAGCACACCAACAACAACAACATTCATCAAGGAAGTCTAATAATTTACTTTTTTGTGAATAAGATTGACTTTTGGTGTAAGTTAATAGTTAGTTGTTTATCTTCTGCTGATCAAAATAATACAATGGCTTTATTCTTCACTCATCTAAAAATGTTGTCTGCTACAAATTGTTATCATTAAAGTGTTTGTTTGACGACCGTTCTTTTCAGATGCCCTTGTCTTGGACTTGTTGACTGTCGTTGTTGTTGACAGACTGCCTCTTTGTCAAGGTTCTTAGATAATTCCCGTGACCTTGGCCACCCCATTTACATTGTGTAATACTAATTTTCATCACAGCAAATAAAACTCAATATTCAATTCAACACAATGAAACCAATTTCCTCTTTCATTCAGGAAAAGAAATATATTGATCGTATCTGTCAGTGCTATATTTACGTCCCTTGTAATAAATCCTAAGTCAAATAATAAGGCCTTGAAATGAGAATCGTCATTATACTGTTCCACGTATACAGTTGGCACAAAAAGAAGAATCTACAGTAAAAAATATTTTTTTAAAACCTAAATATAGAATTTTATTAAGCGAGCAGTTCGTATTTTTTTGCAACGACCCAAGTCTCGACCTCTTTGAAAAGGATAGATTAGGTCTAAAATAGAACAAGTCTGGCCAGAAGATAAATTTAAACAATTGCTTATACACTGATAAATTAAAGGTCCAAACCATATTTTGGTCGCCCTGGTTTTGCGTACAAGGAGTTCTGGCTTTGCATGATTGGGATGTCAACGAAGGCTATTCGAGATGGATAGTGTTCCATGAGCATCTTTTTTAGACATAGTATGGGAGTTATGTTCCACTCTCTCGTACGGGTCATGGCCTATGGACAAAAGGCCAGCAATAGTTCCGAGCAGCGGGAATCACACCGTACTCACAGCTCATGAGACAAATATGCAATAAACCGAAGTGGTTTTAGCCAATACGAGTTTGATAAAGCCTTTCACCCGGTCAAAGGACATCCTCGATTACTTTCAATTAGTAAAAATAATACAAATTCTTAAATAATATAAATAAAATCTCAGTTTACATACCTGCAATCAAAATCTAATCTAATATTCCATTAATTTAGTTCAAAAGTAAACTGCTGCTGTGAGCATGGAATATACGAGCTTAAACATACCGTTTGTCTGCTATACAAATACAAACTTTGTAACTAGTTAAAGTTAAAATCTAGATAGTATCTCTTTTGCTAACGCTACATACGTACTGATTGGTGCCAGTTGCATCGTAATTGCATCTATAGTTAACCGCAAACATGTACTCGTATGAGAGAACTCAAATAAAGAACATTTTTAATAAATAGGTTCCACTGTTTGCAATGTACTGGACAGACATTCTGCTATTCATTTTATTTATGTTAGAAAAGTAATAACTTCTTCGTGGAATTGAATGCACTGGTTAAGTTGAGTATGCCGTTATCAGTTTTAAAATGAGAGTGTACATTCTTTGTAGATGAACATGTATCTTGCTTAGGCTTGGGCACACCAAAAGCAGGACAAGCGCAGCACCTTAGCAGGGCAGGGCAGTTGCGCCGTGGTTGATGTCACACCAGAAACGTGAGCAGTCAGAAAGCAGTTTGAATGCGGGCCTGCTTTGTAACTGCGTTATGTGTGTCGTATCGATAGCCACACTCAGTACACTTCAAGATGTTGAACGGTTCTGACTCTGACGAAGAGGAGCTATTGTTGCTTCTAGCTTTAAGTAAAAAAAAAAGACTATGGGTTCACGATGTAAATAAGAGAAGAGAAGAATATGGGGAATTAGAATCTTTTGAAGATAGGTTCTATACTTATTTTCGAATATTTATCCTTTAAATCATATAAACATTTATATTTCCTCACCAACTCAATCAATTTTTCATTCGTTTCCATGATAAAGTTGTAAAAAATCACAACCGTTTACGACCCGCGCTGCGTCTGTCCAGCGCAACTACTTTGGTGTGACTAGTCAATATGGCGGACGTAGTAATACAACGTGTACTCACTGCGGCCGCCCCGCGCCCGCGCTGCCACCGCCCCGCGCCTGCGCTGCTCCCGTCCAAAAGTTTTGTAGAAGAGCAGTGCGTGCGCGGTGCAGTGGCGGAGCAGGTAGGATCAGCGGGCCCGCGTTTGTTCAGTGTGTCATCCCTCATATAACTACATTATTTTCTAACGGAGACGCACTGCTACCGCACTGCAACTGCTTTTGGTGTGCCCAAGCCTTTAATAGCACGTTAGACAGTCAAAGTCTGGTCAATCACTGCGAAGTATACTTATTATCATGTTCCACTTATTTTTGGGTACTGTTTTTCGCGCTTAGATCGTGATGGACCATTGAACGTGAGCAGGCAGTGGTCTTTATTCTATCCAACCCTTCTCTTTCCAGCAGCGAGCAGTGTCCGTTGATGGTCCCTACCACCAAGCGCAGACTTAGCAGGCATAATACCATAATATACACCAAATTCAGTAAGAATTTCTTAACCCTTTAATATCAACCCGACTGACTATTATCATTAAACCTCAAAGACCTTTGAACCTACACCAACTGTAATATCATACACAGTCAAAAGTTACTGAAGTACATATGACGACATCGGCCTCGATTTGACTTCGACTCAATTGGAGAAATTCTCAGGTTGACCGGCTCGAACGTACAATACCTGCTTCAATTAAACATTACTTCTTCCCAAGCGAATCTCAACCGTTTCACTGATTTATCAAGGTCGATTTTTGATCGGAAATATATTTCTTCGGCTAGGCTTTTGTCCTACAACCCTTAGGCAGGTGTTTGAATTCGGGCCAAGCTTAACAATAGAATTTTAAGATCATTTATACCTTATTTGTTTTGTATTGCTTTTGAAGGTATTACCCGATTATTATTCCCAAAAACTTGTTCAATCTTCAGCAATATTATTAAAACTTGAATAACATTGCTAGGAATTGGAGAAGTTTTAAGTACTTGGTTAATGTAATTTATATGATAATTGGTTTGATGAAGTGCGAGTCGGAAAAATGTTTTGCAAACAACTAACCACTTTTTTAGTGTAACAAGTCCTCATACTTTATAATTAGCCAAATAATGTTCCCACTGCTAGGACTAAGGCTTCTACTCTAGGAAAGGATGCATGGGCCTTTAACAACCACGCGGGCTCAGTATGCATTGGTGGAGGCTCGTAACATTGAATCTACCTACGAGTACCTATCTACCTACCTAGCCTTTTCCCAACTTTATTGGGGTCGGCTTCCAGTCAACATACTCGTGACATCGAATAAGATAAAAAAATCTCAAATAGTCAAAATCTCAAATTATCAGTGAACAAAAATTCGACTTGAAATGTATGTAGTTCAACAAATTATTTACAGATAGCCCTTATTTTTATTTATTTATACAGTGTGATATCCTCGTTTTAATAAGGTTATTAAAACGAGGATTTCACACTCAAGAAAGTGTTTAAAGTAGGTACTTTTTTTTGACAATTTGTTTCCGTTTTATGTAGTGACACTATTTTGATTGGAACATCTTCTCTTCATTTTTTAATTGAATTTCCTGATACGTAGTTACAACCACGTTACAATCTTTAAACCTTTAAGCCACGAATGAATACGATACTTCTAGGCAAATGAGCTGCTTCATCGACTACAGTATCGCTTACTATCAGATGAGATAGTGATTAAATGCGAGTTCACTTGACTTAAAGACCTGTTCACTTCATTAAAGAAAGGAAAATTACTAGTAAACTTACGAAGAGCTAAATATTGTACAAGAAGTGAAATGATACCGATGTATACGAGTGAATAGGATACTTCTGGGCAAATGAGCTGCTTCATCAACTACAGTATCGCTTACTATTAGATGAGATAGTGATAAAAGCGAGCCATTTTCTGTTCACTTGACTTTAAGACTCCTAAGTTGTAGCTATTAGAAAACAAAGACTCTGGCAGGGAATTTTATTTTTAATTTTTTCGTAGTTCACTAAACCTACGAAGTGTCTTTGGAAGTCGCAGGAAAATTGCTGGTTAACCTTAATAGACCCAAACATTATAATATACAAGAAGTGAATGACACATGGGTGGTGTATACGAGTGAATAGAGGATACTTCTGGACAAATGAGCTGCTTCATCGACTACAGTATCGCTTACTATCAGATGAGATAGTTAAACGCGACCTGTAATCTGTTCAGTCTTGACTTAAAGACCCCTAAGTGGTAGCTATCAGGAAATGAAGACTGGCAGGAAAAATTTCACTAAATTTTTTCTTAGCTCACTAAACTTACGAAGTATTTTTAGACATTGGAGGAAAATTGCTAGTTTACCTACATAGAGCTAAACCTATACATTATACAAGAAGTGATTGACACAAAATTGACAGGGTATGTAATTCAAATCGACTATATCACAATAACTCTCGAACTCTATTCAATGGAGACTCTCAACTGTTAAACGTCTTTGAATTGATATCGTCACATATTATACAGGTTAGGTGAAACGTGGAAATGTCAAGTTGTGTCAATCTCAGATCTATATATGTATCAGGTCATTGTGCGAACTTGGCGAATCATAGAAGAAGAAATCTGTGTATAATATTCTAGATGCGAAACTCTTTCAACTTTGAGTTAGGCGATGGTTAGAAAAATAAATAACCATTTGAAAATGAAAGAATTTGAGAAAGAATAGAATAAGTAGATAAACTAAACTACTACAGCGATAAATAAACTAAACCACAAAAGATCACGGGTTAGTATATTAATTAATCATGTATCTTAAAAAATCCTGACACAGTGCTCCGAAATGGTTTGACTACCTAGCCTTTTCCCAACTATATTGGGGTCGGGTTCCAGTCAAGTCAAATTTAGCTGAATACCAGTACTTCACACGGAACGCCTGCCTACCAGACCTCCACAACCCATTAACTGTGGTAACACGGTACTTCATGCCAAGACTGGAGTCAGATTTACTGGCTTCTGACTATCCGTAACGACTGCCAAAGATCTACAAATGACAGCCGGAACCTACGGCTTTAACGTGCTTTCCGAGGCACGGAGGAAACTCGTTATGTTAAGATGGTCACCCATCCACAAACCAACCTTGGCAAGCGTTGCTTAACCTTGAAGATCGACCTGTGCGGCTGTTATTATATAGCCACGAGCTCCTCTATTCAATGGAGACTCTCAACTGTTAAACGTCTTTGAATTGATATCGTCACATATTATACAGATTAAGTGGAACGTGGAAATGTCAAGTTGTGTCAATCTTAGATCTATAGGTATGTGTCTCCCGTCAGGTCATTGTGCGAACTTGGCGAATCATAGAAGAAGAAAACTGTGTGTAATATTATAGATGCGAAACTCTTTCAACTTCCAGTAAGGCGATGGTTAGAAAAATTAATAACCATTTGAAAATGAAAGATTTCGAGATATATTTAAACTATTACAGCGATAAATAGGCTAAGCCACAAAAGAGTGATCCAGCTTTCACTCTGTGAATAGGCTCTCAATAAGCTAGTGCGCCGCACCATCAACGATTGCATTACTGCTTACCATCAGGTGGGATCGCAGTCAAGCACTAGTTTAAAACAATAAAAAAAACAAGATCACGGTTCAGTTTATTTAATCATGTATTAAAAAAATTCGTGGTACAGTGTTCCGTAATGGCTTGTCTCATTTTTATGAAAATATTTATAAGTACATTTTGTAATAGATTGTTAACTTTTTGTTCCTGCTACCCCCCTCCCATTTTCGTTTCCTTACATTTTTTTTTATTTTTGTTTATATAACATAAACTAGTACTTGATTGCAATCCCACCTGATGGTAAGCAGTGATACAATTATTACAACGACAAAACTAAATTCATCAGCTTGTCAGTCCACTTCGCACTCCTGTGGTCTACAAACGATGTGTGTTTTAAAAGAAATTTCGTTTCTGTATATTCTTAGTCTATGACAGAACACGAGATAAGTATTTAGATTGATTCCGCAACACATTATTTGGTGAACCCTCCAATTGGTAAACCTACTTAGAAGGAAACTTGTGAAGGTTTATGAATCGTTGACCTATTAAAATAAATAATAGTACATTATGATAAAAAGGAGTAATATTGGTGATTACCGTCGAGGCGGTATTAAGACTCGAGCCATAGCGAGGGTCTTAAAAGGGCCAAGAACGGTAATCATCAATTACTCACGTGTATTATTCGACGTTTTTCAATACACTTGTATACTTACATCAAGGAAAATTAAATGGAAAGTAGTGGATAATAAAGATATTACAAAAAGTTATCATTCAAGAAATCCTACACAGCAAAAAAAAACATTTATCTACACATAATTTCGCTAAGAAACTTAATGCGATTTCACAGTTTTATAATAGAAAAGAATCCTTATATAAAGAGAAGAAGGTTTTTACCCTTTTCTTGACACATTTTAGACCGCTTCACAGTTTCATCGCCTAATTCAATAACGTCGGTTCGTTTGAAAGCTAGAGACGCAACTTAAGTGAGTCTTTGCGTCCTAGAATATATGAATTCTAGATGTACCCACTTTGAAAGTTTTCTGATATTGATCGCTTGTGGTTTTTAAAGTTTCTGTTTTAAATTTTCTTTTGTTCATTTTATCTTCATCTTCATTTTAGAACATATTTTTATGTCCTATGTTTCAGCCTTTCAGTATTTTACAGGATGCCTTTTAGAAAGTGTGCGCTGGAATTGCATGGATTAATTCCGCCATCCCCTTTTTACTATATGCCAACCGGACGTAGGGCGAATACCTATCCATCTATTACATTGTTAGAACCTCTACAGCTCGGACTAAGTGTTTCGCCTCTTCGTTTACTCGTGAACGTTGAAGGGCTGCAACAATTTGCCTGCTGCGGTCTTCCCGTCCGATTATAATTAATGTGCTTTCAAGGCGAGAGTGAAGTAGCTCTTCAACGGTTACATCTGTGGTTACCATCATGTGAAGTTGCAGTCAACCGCTAGTTTATATTATTTAAAAAGAAATGATCATTGTATGCACAATACATTTGAGAATGCCAACAGGTATCATTGCCCTTCTTCTAATATCCTTATGTAGAAAACCAAACCAAAAAATAAGCGTCTTTTTGTAGCCATACACTAAAAAATAAAGGTTCTGCGAATCACGATGGATGTCAATTCAAGACATATATTGTGATCCTTTGAAGTAAGGAATGTCAATAAATGTACAGTCAATGACGTTTATTGCCATGTTAAACGTAAACATTGTTCTTTGTTCTCCATGGATGTATTTGCAATAAAAGTTTGTAAGACTTATATTTATGTAGGTACTAGTTCCCCCCTCTCCTAGAAGGGAGGCCTTAGTCCCCGCAGTCGGAACATCATAAGGCTGATTATGCTATTCCACTTTTAGTGCTTGCCTACAGTATTAAAGCAACTTTGTGTACAATTTACACTCCTAGTCCCAGTAGTTATGGTTGTGCGTTGATATGACTGTCAGTTAGTTTCTCATCTTAATATATATAAATCTCGTGTCACAATGTTTGTCCTCAATGGACTCCTAAACCACTTAACCGATTATAATAAAATTCGCAAACCGTGTGCAGTTCGATCCAACTTGAGAGTTAGGATAGTTTAAATCTAAAAAAAAAAAAGTTAGGTAAAGTAGGGTAGTGTAGGGTAGTGTAGGGTAGTGTAGGGTAGTGTAGGGTAGTGTAGGGTAGTGTAGGGTAGTGTAGGGTAGTGTAGGGTAGTGTAGGGTAGTGTAGGGTAGTGTAGGGTAGTGTAGGGTAGTGTAGGGTAGTGTAGGGTAGTGTAGGGTAGTGTAGGGTAGTGTAGAGTAGTGTAGGGTAGTGTAGGGTAGTGTAGGGTAGTGTAGGGTAGTGTAGGGTAGTGTAGGGTAGTGTAGGGTAGTGTAGGGTAGTGTAGGGTAGTGTAGGGTAGTGTAGGGTAGTGTAGGGTAGTGTAGGGTAGTGTAGGGTAGTGTAGGGTAGTGTAGGGTAGTGTAGGGTAGTGTAGGGTAGTGTAGGGTAGTGTAGGGTAGTGTAGGGTAGTGTAGGGTAGTGTAGGGTAGTGTAGGGTAGTGTAGTGTAACGTAGTGTAGTGCAGGGTACTGTAGGGTAGGTAGGGAAGGTAGGGTAGGGTAGCGTAGGATATGTAGGGTAGTCATTTGACGGGAGCGAAGCCGCGGGTAAAAGCTAGTTACAGTATGAGAAATTGACTTACTGACGAGCCGCAGGCAGGTTTGTAGAAAAAAGGTCTGCCAGCAGCAACTTTGCCCGAATGAAAGTATATTTCCCTATACAAACTTTGACTCAACGTTTAGGGGGTAAATTTGGGGAAATCCTTTATTATTACTCGCCTATGTCATAAAAGGAAATCTTGTGCATACATGCTCCTAGTTTTGACTGTGCGTTGATAATTTTAGTCAGTCCGTTTCGCCTTTTATATGCGTAAATTACTATAAAACCCCAAACTTTTTTTTTTTATATACCATAAACTAGTACTTGACTGCAATCCCACCTGATAGTAAGTAGTGATGCAATCGTTGATGGTGAGGCGCACTAGTTTATTAAGAGCCTATTCACTCTAGTCTTGAAGATACCCAAATTATAATCGGACGGAAAGACCGCAGCAGGCAAATTGTTCCAATCCTTCGATGTACGCGGTATAAACGACGAGGCAGTACTAGTTATGGTAAAAGTCCAAAAAGTTTTACGATCTTCGTTAAGTAAGTTTTATTTAGAGCAAAGCTTAAGTTTTATTTGTTTCTCTTTTTCCTATATAATTCTATTACATTTTATTGTAAGTATACGCACGAGGAGATTGCAATTTACCGTGTTTATAAAATTAAATTAAATTGGTACAAATTGCCATCGAAAAAGCGAGACGTCGTTGTCTCGTTTAACGTAAACTAATTGCAATATTCTACAATTTAGGACATTTTCCTATATACAATCTTTAATTTATATTAGGTGAAATATTTTTAGCTTTAATTTTACGAATTTTTGGTATGTTTTCTGCTGGTCAAAAGCTCTTTCTGTTCAAACTTATGAGTTTCTTTTTCAATTACATAAATTCATGAACTATTTTGGATTCTAATCTAACAAACAATATGTTGGCGGATGAATGGAAGATGATTCTATGGGCACGTCAGAAGAACTGCGAAAGAGATTGATGTACTATTTTACATAATTATTGTTTAGTATTTTAATTGTTTTTGTTGACTGTAATTAGTTGTCCAACCGTTGTAATTAATTAATTAAATAAAGAGTTACTGTATTAATAAAACATAAACAAAGTAGTTTAGTAATTTAGTTCATCATATTCAAGACACAAGGTCCATGTATGTTCCTTATACATCTTGTACATCTTCCACAACCTCGAATGCATACACTTTTGTCTACAGTAGATACGCGTAATGCATTTCCCGTGTTTCTTTCTAGGACGAGTTCGTTTTACGTCTAATAAAACGTTAGCTCTATCTTTTATACGGAAGGAATCCGTTTATTTACTGTTTTGTTCATCCGATGGATTCGAGATGCACAGGACCGGTCGTTGTGACGATGCTTGGGGGAGGCCCATGTCCAGAAGTGGACGTCTTTTAGCTGAGATGTTGATGATGTCTGTTTCGTTTTCGATACTTGAGAATCAATTACTGTTTATAGCCAGCTCTGACTTTATGGTTAAGATATATCATCGGAGGTGCACTTGAAAATAAATATTTTAAAGCACTTATGAATTGATACGTATGGATACTTTGCCGACGAAGCTGCAATGATACAACAGCATGACGTTGACGCTTCGTCGACACAGTTTCATAGATTTGTTTGTAAGCTTCACGCAGTTGTGGACCAAGCGTAAAATAACGAATACTCGTATGAAGTTACTCTTCCGTGGACAGTTATAGGCCTTACATGCCTCAGAATTGCGGTATGGTCATCACACGTTAGTACTAGACGTCGGCCTCCTCCAAGCATCGTGACATGGACAAGTCTTGTAATTCTTGCATAGTGCTGACTACAGTCATCTCGAATAGCAAAATCAAGAAAAATCTTTACACTGTCTTAGAATCATTATACTTAGGACAGCGATATGGAGGAGTACTTCGACGCCTGAGTGTATATTTTATATTTGAGTGTATATAATACATAATTATGTACATAGCTAGGTTTAACTTAAGTTTTTATTTAAACTTTTAGTATTTGTATATAAATTGTATTAATGATTATTATACTTAGGTTCCTTGACTGTTTTTATTTCCATTTAACATAACCCTATTAACAGCAGCTAAACAAAAGACACTTGATCAATGCTTCTTAGCCGACAGTCCACAAAACTCAGCCTAACTTTAACCGCATTAATCAAAACACCGTTAAAATCCGAAGGAAATTACTCCAGTAATTGTGACGACTCGCGGTTATCCCCGACCGACGCTGGTAAGTAACGAGTATTCGGAAATTAGAAATATAATTGGTGAAATTTTGCGACTTCGGTTTTCTTCGGAACTGAATTTTATTGGTCGTTTTCGAAAGATGACCTGACCCAGTTATTTATTTGAGATTTTTATTTGGATTGTTTTTATGTACTTTTTTTAGGTAGGACATAATCCAATGGCTTATGCCGCTCTTAGGTGAAACTGGAAGGTCTGTCAGACCTTTACTGGTTAAACCATAACTTTAATTATATTCCTTTAGTTACTATTTGTGTTTCAGAGCCACGGTGACTAGAACAATTTCGCATCCCTAGTAAACCTCAGCCCTACTGAGCCCTTACACTGCATTCAAAGTAAATTTGGAAATCAAAGTTGACTTTTAGTTTCGTGGCAGTGATAGTTGATTTAGAATCTTTTGTAAATAAGATAAAAAAGTGATGGGTCTAAGACAGATCACTGTCTATACACAGATGAAACAAACACTAACAGTCTACACACTCGCATATAATTAGTCATGTGATGTGCATATGTTGAAGATTATAGCGTAATCTGTCTCGATATATTGTCAAAGACATCTTTTTAGTCACAACGTGTTACCCATTTTTGTTAGTGAATGTCGTCTAGATAAGATGTCGGCTTGAACTTGAACGGTTTTACAAGTACAAACTTTAACCTTTACCACAAGAACTCTTCTCGACATTTCTCTTCAACATCAGTCTGAGCAGTGTCTTAAATTTATAAAAAACCTTATTTCTTTCTCTAAACCCTTAAAACATCTTAGACTTTGTTTATCAAGCCCAGATTACGTAAATATTAAAGCAACGAAAACTAAACAATTTTTTTCTAAATTAACGCCTTGAGCAACATTTTTCTCGCGAACCCTTGCCCCATTCTGCTTTAATACTGTCCCTAGATTCTTAACTTTTAACCTCGTTACGCCTTTACCGTCATCTCTGTCTTGGTCATCATCTTTTTGTATTGTTGTCTCTTTTACTCTTGTGCCATCTGTGAAGTTTGGAACTAACAAACTGCTGGTACCCACCGGTGCAGTTTACGCCCGTGATAATGAATTAACTTTTGTTTATTTGTCACAGTAACTTCGTGAGTTTGATGTAAGTACATGTGGTCCCGGGTTTTAGTAAACAGCTTGTTTGCTCTGAATTAGTAATCTCGGGGAAGATTGGATTTTGTTCCTGCGTTTATTTGAGTTTATAACTTCATGTAATTAGTTTGTTGAGTGCGATGGGATTTTGTATTTAAGTGAGAATCTTGAAGGCTTATAGTTAATTAAAGCTGATCAAGCTTTATAGATAAGGCGTTGACTTGTAAATGTCTACTGTAGGAGTGGCTATAATTATTTAAGTGACTGAAAATTTGTCACATAATTGAGCAGTAGCCTTTAAACTGAATCTTTCTTAGCATGGTTTTACTTTCGAGGTTGCAATTTATTCAATGACTTCTCCTACTTAAGAGTAGAAAGAGGTGCGTGAATGTAACTAATTCTAATGTTTGCGGTGCTTGGCGGCCAATATATCAAGTTTTTTCGACAAGTCTCGCTGAGGCAGTCATTAATACAATGAAATTCTCAGCTCTATTTTACCGAGACAGTGCATATTACAGTAATTCCCTTATTCACATATTGTCCAGATGTATAGACAGTTGAGATACAAAACATCACCAATTTTTCCGCTCAATATCTACTAAAAATCAATTTGCGAATAATTGAAACAGCCACTGAACTTTATCCAAAAAATACCGCTGAAAACTTCCACAACACTGTTAAAAATTGACCTCATTTGAATTGGTTCAGTTATATCGGTCTGCTCTCAATTAGGTTTTAAATTTTCAGGAATACTTTTATTTTACAGTAAACTTAATATTATTAAGGTGAATGAGACGTATATATATTTTATCATTTACCATACATTAACATGCATTTTTTATTTTATTACACCTAACATCACACACAAATAATATATTTAAAACTAATTTTCAACCATTCACTCTAAATAAGGTTCAGTTGTAAACCAGCGTCAGGCAACTACCACGTCTGGCATTATTGCTGAACTGGATCCATTTGGCGCAACCGTGAGACACACAATGGTAGTTCTTAATCTTAAGTTTCTACATGTTTATCCTAAATTGTACATATCTATGTGTGCCAAATAAACCATCCATCCGCCTAGCCTTTTCCCGACTATATTGGGGTCGGCTTCCAGTCAAGCCGGATTTAGCTGAATACCAGTATTTTACGAGGAGCGGCTGCCTACCTGACCTCCACAACCCATTAACTGGGGTAACACGGTACTTCATGGCAAGACTGGAGTCAGATTTACTGGCTTCTGACTATCCGTAACGACTGCCAAAGATCTACAAATGACAGCCGGGACCAACGGCTTAACGTGCTAAACTGTGTATAATTATCTATGTGTGCCAAATAAAACATTTTTCTTTTCCTCTCTTTTACATACGTATGTATATGTGTATTTGTATATACGTTTGTAACTTTTTCGCGTTCAAACGACTAAAAGGGATTTAAATGAAACTTAGCACACGTGTAAAACACGTCTTGGAATGTCACAAAGCATACTTTTCATCCCAGAAGCAGTTCCTTTGAGATGTCTTACTTTCACGCGAGTGAAGCCGCTGGCAAAAGCTAATGCGACGTAAAAATGTTTCTTTGTTAAGAATTTTGTTTCAAGTCTTGTGAATTTTCTTTTACATGGATAAAATTATAGCAGTACGGAGCAAAAAGTTTTCTGTTAATTATTGTTGTGTATTTTTATAACTGCATAGTTGCACTTTTATTCATTTTAGTTCTTAGAGGTAGTATAGTTCTTGCTTTTAAATTCTTTCAGAAAATCTAGGTTTATTTTAATAAAACTTGCATAACAATTAAACCAGGTTTTAAAACCCACTCTAGGGTGGCGTGATGTCGCATCAGACTGTTACTGACTAAAAACCACCTGTGTCCTTCAGTTCCTCTTTGCGTTCTAAAGCCTTAGACCGTTTTTACATTATCCGATCCGATATCGGTGTCGGACGCTAATACGATATCGGGGTAAGTAAAATGTATGAAATGCCGTGCTCCGATATCCGATGTCGGGCCGGACAATATGAAAGACAGGTAAGGTAAGATGCAAAATAGCATGGATACCTTAATGTCTATTTTCCCGTGAACGTTCGAGTTCAAGTGTTCGAAAAATACTCATCACGTCATTTCTCGCTTCACATGAATTTTTTCCTGTACTATCCATGCAATTTTGCATCTGACTGTACATATTTCATACATTTTACTTACCCCGATATCGTATCGGCTTCTGACACCGATATCGGATCGGATAATGTGAAAACGCTCTTAGTATAAAGTTATAATGTTCCCACTGCTGGGGCTCAAGCCTCCTTTCTAGGAGAAGGAATAGGCCGTAATTCACGCGGTCTCAGTGTTGACTGGCAGATGTCACATGTCTTTAAACATTTGGTTCTAGGACAATAGAACATGCCAGTTTTTTCATAATGTTTTTCAATACCAATTTGAGTGCAATAAATATGAAATGAATTACACAAAGTAATGCACCTAGCTAGGTTTGAACCCGCTACCTACAGCCATAAGTCAGTGCTGTTACCACTAATTCATTTTGTTCTAGGACCACTGTAGCTTTTTCAAACACTCCTGCAAGATGACCCAGCCAAAAAATAAATTTAAAAACAAACTCGCAAATCTTCCTCTCCCACGGATCCCTAAAAACAACATAATAATAATCTTTAATCATCATCATCTGCCTAGCCTTTTCCCAACTATATTGGGGTCGGCTAATAATAATCTTTAATAACATAGCAAAAGCATGTCTTTATTAACGTCATGTTTGGTGCGGGGCTTACGAGTTGCTTCCAGATGTCACTTCATTATTCTCTGGGACTTTAGATATAATATATATACATAATGTTTTTCGTCATTAGGGCGGTTTGGTACGGTTTCTTTCATACAGTGGACTTTTTCCTGTTGACGTTGCTAGGAGTATGTTTTGTCACTGGCTTTAAATACTTAAAAAAGATGCTGATCTCGTTTGAAACAGCGCTGTGTAGCGCTCCAAAACTAATTGCTCAATGTGTGCCTTGAGTTATCGTCGTTGTCAAATCAAAATCTGCTATGTGCCGTTTTTTGAGATTTCACATATAAAAGAACTGCGATATGCTTATGACCAGTAGTTGTGGAACTATGGCCTCAAAATAAAACGTGCTATGTGCAGCAGCTAAAACTTCATGAAAACTTATTTTGTCAATATCTCTTCTTTTCTCAAATTCAATTCAATTCTTTTATCAAAAGCACATAGCAGGTTTTGGTTTGGCAACGACGTTATGTAAAAAGCTGCCCAACTGAGACTCCAAGTGCGACTGGATAAGACATGTCTATCGAATGTCTAACGAGCTTAAAGACATAAGATTGGTGGCCCAGGCATAGTGACATGGGGCCACAGCAGACCACAAAAGGGATCGGGCTCGCGGATAGCGAGCGCTGGGTAGCTCGCCGTCCGGCAGTCTGGTAATAATCTGGACCGAGCCTAGTCGTCGACGGCGCGTTCTGTTCCACGCGCGCCTCAAGGAGATGTCAGCCTCTAGGGCTGATGTTGAAGCCTCTAGGGAACACGGTATCCGTAAGGTTGTCACCGTGTCCCCCAGATCGATGGCAACGAAGGAACGGGGTAGGGGTTTAGTCAGTAAGAGTCTAACACGCCCTCCCGCTCCGCCCAAGAGTGGGAGAAGTCATTCTGATGATTCCCCTACCGGAAAAAAAAAAAAGACCACAAAAGGGATGTTGTGACCACCTGGATGTTTTCGTTAAGAATTGGAAACAGAAAACGAAGAATCATGATAGTTCTTTTAAACTGAAACTTTATTTATTTTGTTACGACAATAGGTACAAGGTATTTACAGTATAATAAAAACTAACTCTAAACTAATTAAAACTAACTTAAAACAAACTAAAATATGGCGTCAAAAAACTCCATGTCGTGAACATTAGTAATCTTTGAACTATAAGATAATTAACTACGAAATATAAAAATTTTATAAAATTTTCTCAGAAATATTTATCACCGATAAATAGGATAATATAAACAAAAAGGAGCTTTTGCTTTCACTTCATCCTTGAAAAATAAGCCTTCGTGTATCAACAACAATAACAACAGAAATAATTTAAACAGAACTGCCTTTCTTATGAAAGAAGTGTTTGCATTAAGAAATAACCTGTAAAATGGAAAACACGAATTCAAATATCTGCAACGCAACACGTCAATAAATTTTTGGGTTGGGAAATTGGTCCAGTCTGAAGCCGACGCCTACGACGACGCTGCGCGAGTTACCGGGCAACGGTTGCCAGGGCGCCGCCGCTGAAATGTCTTTTTCGGCGTTGCGGCGCCCCAGGCCGCCAAAGCGACTGCGCCACACCGTTGACGGGTGTCACAGTTTACAATTGACATTTATTGTGTTTTTGACTGTTTTTTTTTGGTGTTTATTTTCTTGTAATATATAGTTAAGTGGACTATTTATTTGTAATTATATTAATGTTGAGTGGCAGCAGTGATACGGTGGACAGTGCGTGTCAACCTTCAACATCGCTGAGTTCTCTGGAGAGGTGCCCTCTCTGCACCCAAGCACGGTTTTTTAAAGGTAAGCGGGGTCTGAATGTGCATATTGGAAAGGCCCATAAACCCCAAAATGCACTCAATTCAGACCCTGTCCTTACTCCATTATCCTCTACTCCAGCTACTTTAATTTCGGACCCCCTTTGGAAAACCCTTACAAAATTAAAAAATTCTGTTCCTGTTTTAAAGCGAGTTCCCCGTGGTGCAAGACCTGTAGTAGCACAAAATTTAGCCAGTTGTGTCCGCCTTGCCGCCCGGGAGAACTCGCTAAGTGCTTGGGAACAACTTCTCACCTTCCCTTACAGAATACTACATGTTCGAAAAGATTTGACAAACAAAAAGTCTTTGACTACACAAATTAAAGAAAACTGTAATATTTCGGCCCTTAATTTAGACCCTAAATTATCGACACAGAGGGTTACCTCTTCTAGAGGTATATCCCATCTGGTCGAAACTAAATTAGGGGAAGGTGACATTAGCGGAGCAGCCAGAATTCTGTTCAGTAGTGATGTGCTGGCTCCTTGTTCTCCAGCTACTCTAGTAGCTCTGGAGAGTAAACACCCTGCCCCAGCGGATGGCCTTTCTTTTCCTGATCCTCCTGATTCGGACATTCATACCCTCACCGTTACAGGTCGAGAGGTAGTGTTAGCTGTTTGCTCCTTCCGGAGTGGCTCTGCCGGCGGCCTCGACGGCCTAAGCCCTCAACATTTAAAGGACCTCATTTGTTCAGGCGCCGGGGAAGCTGGTGAGTTGCTCTTGAAGGAGCTTACGGCTCTAATTAACCTCATGCTCTCGGGCAAAGTGAACGAAGCCGTCATCGAGACTCTGTACGGGGCCAACTTATGTGCTCTGCGCAAGAGAGATGGCGGTATTCGACCCATTGCTGTGGGAACTACCTATCGGCGTATGGCAGCCAAAATTTGCTGTAAATTTTATGGTGAGGCTGTTTCGGAAAAATTTCAGCCCCTACAGCTTGGTTTCGGCTCTAAAGGGGGCTGCGAGGCTGCCGTACACGCCTTGTCGACCTACTTAAATTCTAACCTAGGAGAGGTCATCCTGAAGGTTGACATAAAAAATGCTTTTAATTCAGTGAATAGGGACACCTTGCTGGCAGAAGCTAAAAAAGAAGTACCCCAAATTTTTAGTTTTCTTTGGCAATGTTACAGGAAACCATCTAAATTACTATATCGGGACAACCATTTGGAATCCGCTGTTGGTTGTCAACAAGGTGATCCCCTCGGGCCGGTGATCTTCAGCTTAGCCATTCACCCCATTATTCGACAGTTAAATTCCAAATTTAACGTTTGGTACCTCGACGATGGAACCCTAGGAGGCGAAGCAGATATAGTTTTGAATGATTTACAATTCCTAAAAAATCAACTTCACTCAATAGGACTCGAACTTAATCTTTCAAAATGCGAATTATTTTTAAATGACAGTACTGACAGACAACTGACTCTTTCCAAATTTAACACAATAGCCCCAGAAATAAAAATTATTGAAAAAAGTTCACTTCGTCTCCTTGGGTCTCCTATTTTTGAGGATTCCTTTCCCAATTTCGTTGAGGAAAAAATTCAAAATTTTAATGATATTTCGGAAAGATTGCTCAAAATTAATATGCATTCGGCCATCACCTTAATTCGGTTCTGCTGTTTCGGCCCTAAATTAACATATTTCCTCCGCGCTTCTCACTTATGGCAACATCCACAACTCTTAGAAAAAATGGATCAAATTATTCGACAAACCCTTACGTCAATTTTAAACGTGGCCATGGACGACCGAGCTTGGAGTCAAGCTACCCTTCCAATCCGTATGGGAGGCCTCGGTATCCGCAAAATTTCCAGTATTAGTTTACCCGCTTTTATATCCTCGGTTCACGGCACTGAGAAATTGGTCAGGAATATCCTATCTTCCTCACTGATCAATTTCAATGTGCCGTGCTTCACCGAAGCTATAGATACCTGGAGACTCACTTGCCCGAATTCTAATCCACCCGACGACCCTTCATCCCAAAGACGGTGGGATGAGCCGCTCTGCAGAGTAGTTCAGGAAAACCTGATTGCAACATCTACTACTCCTGCAGAGCGTGCGCGCCTGCTAGCTGTGGGGGAGTGGGAGTCGGGTCTCTGGCTTCATGCACTACCGTCATCGAACTTAGGCACCCTGCTCGATGATACCACTTTCCGTCTCGCTGCTTCCCTACGTCTAGGGGCTCCTTGTTGTTCTCCTCATCGCTGCCACTGTGGCGAAGTTGTCAACAACCTCGGACACCACGGTCTATCATGCAGCCGAAGTGCGGGTCGCATAGCACGGCACGCGAATATCAACGACATAATCAGACGCGCTCTTGTCACCGTCGGCGTTCCAGCTGTATTAGAACCTCATGGCCTGGCACGCGACGATGGCAAGAGACCGGACGGTATGTCGTTATTCCCTTGGAAGATGGGTAGGCCTTTAGTATGGGATGCTACTTGTGTCGATACTCTTGCGCCATCCCATCTTCCAAGCTCGTCGTGTTGTGCTGGTTCCGCCGCTGCGGCTGCGGAGAACCTCAAGCGGCGGAAATATAATAACCTTGTGGGAAGTTATATTTTCGAACCGTTTGGGGTTGAAACTCTTGGTTCGTGGGGTCCGAGTGCTCACAAATTGTATAAAGATCTTTCGAAGCGCCTAGTTGACACTTCGCGTGACCCAAAGGCTGGCTTTTACTTTGGACAGAAAATAAGCATTGCCATTCAGCGTGGCAATGCTGCCAGTCTTTTGGGCACTTTACCAGTCGACAGCGATGTGGAGGAGTTTTTTGACGCCATCATGATAGTTGGGAGAAATGGAGGGAGTTCTTTGTCCTGCAGTGAGACAATACGGTCAAGGTCAAAAAAGTCTTAAAATACAAATAATTAATCATCATAACAGCTGGGGGATTTTACTGAATAATTTACAAGTTTTCATTTAGCGAGCCTGTCTAACATGAATTTTAATCTATTCGGTTTCAATTTGTTAAGGTTGTACAAAATTACGTTTCTAGGGAATCTAATAATACATTGTAATAATATAATATCTGATGTAATGATTTAGATACTGTTTATTTATAAACAATACGTTTTATTAAAATCTAAATATAATAGAAATAAGAGAGAAAGTCTATTTTAAGAATGAAGCTATCAAAATTACTGTTGTTGTAACCTATATCCCGGCTTTCGTGTTCTGACAAAGATAAATATTATATTTTATATTTATTATATTTAGTAGGCTCATAGATTTTATTTCATGAAATTAATTGTAATGAATGTTGATGCTTTGACCGAAATCTAAACTATGAATAAATACCAAAGTTAAGATCCTAATCAAAGTTTGGTTTCTATGCATCTCTGCGTAACTATTTACCCGTTTGACGGTAATTTGTTTTAGGGAAATAATAATGGTTCCGAAAAACAAATTAATCTCCAGCGATCTGTGGCCGACTATTATTCTAATTAACCAGCGTTATAATTAATTACCGACCAAAAAACCCACAACATTAACGAAAAAAAATACCTAATTTAACAACAAATTAGAGCATGTTCAAATTACTTTTTCTCCTCCTAAAAAAAATGAGTCGTCAAATAACAAAACTAAACTTTCGAATGGAATACTGAATCTCCGACAAAATTACTAAGTTACCGACAGCAGAGGTTTTGTCAAAATAATCATATTTTTACAACTTGCATGAACTGTTTTAATTTCTATTGTTGGTTATCGAATTTATTTTTTAACTCTCAATAATAATGAAAATACCTTAACAGTTCGGCCCGTGAGATCGGGTTTAGATATTTTTTACTACCTATTAAAACTACATTTTCATAATAAACTGAATTTTGTTTATTTTTGTCTTTGTTTTCGCTGACATTATAAAAACTACACACATGCATACGATAGAAGCGAGCTCAAGACTTGGGGGCAACCCGACTCGGACAGGTTAGGTTAGAAGGAGGTGGCGGGTTCGTAGTGAGCGAGCGAAGCGAGCGAACACAGACCCCACCACCTCCTTTGAGGTTATTTTTTTTAAACCACCCAAATGTAGGAGCCCCGCGCAGCGGGGCTCCGTCGACCACGCATTACCTCACGACTTGGGGGTAACCTGATTCGGACAGGTTAGGTTAGAAGGAGGTAGCGGGGTTGTAGTGAGCGAGCGAAGCGAGCGAATACAGACCCCGCCACCTCCTTCGAGGTTATTTTTTTTTAAACCATCCAGAAGTAGGAGCCCCGCACAGCGGGGCTCCGTCGACTACGCCTTTTAATCAATTATTCGAATCGTAAATATTCTAGGAAATCAAAGTCTACATGGTTTTACATTAAAGCATAAATACGACTGTTCTAACTTTTTAACGCCTGAAATAGGTACTACTTACCGATACCCAAGCATACCCGTAGTAAGTAAAATTCATGATATACGATGCAAGCAAAAGTTATTGTACAAGTACATTTTTATATTTTTTATAAGTTTCTGTATAACCACTCAGAATAATATTTTTAGTATAGTGTTACAGTTAAAATAGCACACAGTCTATGAAATTTGAAAGGTAATTTATGAATTAATTGTTGGCAAATATAGATAAAAATTACAAAGCAGAGTTTTCGGTAGAACGTAATTTATGCCGGTAGAACAGTATTATAGCAATAAACAGTCAAGTTTATTTTTCGAAGATTTCAGTATCTCATTCGGTCGTTTCGTCATTTTTATTCGGACAAAAGTAGTCGGAAAGTTAGTATTTTAGGCAGTAGATTTAATATTTTGAGTAAGGGTGATTCTTCTTTTTTTGTCGGAGCTTTTATTACTACCCTTTGTTTTATTCTGCTTCCATAATTGTTTCAACAACATCATCTGCATAAATGTCACTTTTCTATTTATCAACAAAGTTATAGTAGTAATCACCTAAACCTTAATGAAGCATATTTTGATAAACAAGAACCCATCAGACAGTTTTAAATGTCAGATTAGATGTCAGCAAATTGTAGGGGCCCGACAGGATCGAAGTCTAATGGGGCCTGGGTTGACGAAGCAATGGAATTAGGGCAAAGAAGGAACAGGAGTGGATTTTAGTCAGTAGAAGTCTGACACTCCATCTTGCTTTCCAGAGCGAGAAAAGTCATTTTGCCTACCACATCAATTTTTTTTAAACATTTTTTTTTCTATAAAAAAAAACCAAAAACAGTAGTACTGATAAATAGATAATCTGTAACTGATCGAAGATCGTCATTGAATCCACTTAAAGCTAATTTATGAATAGCCATTCTCTATCTGTCAATACCATGTGTCAGTGACTTTCAGGCCGGTCAGTTGAAAAGGGTTGACGTTAATACAAAGGCGGAGCGGATTAATTTACTTTGTACCCGTGCAAGATGCTTCTGAAAGGAATCATAACTAATAATATTTAATTGTGAGAGAAATCAACAGCTTGATTTATTATTTATATAAATATACTTAGTTATATAAACTACGGGGTGGTATAGGGAATACTTTCTCACGCCCTAGCGACGGGGATTCTGACCCCGATTTCCAGCCACCGTAGGCGAGGGTTTGCTGACGGCGAAAAACGGGTAGCTCGCCATCCGGCTGTCCAATAACCATACAGACCAAGCCCGAGTCGTAGAAAGTGCGTAGCGTTCCACGCGCGCTTCAAGGATATTTCAGCAAAACCGTAGGAACCCAGCAGTATTTTTTTTTTAAATTGTATAAGCTAACTAAATTGCTAAGCTTGACTGCGATCCCACCTGATGGTAAGCAGTGATGCAATCTTAGATGGTGAGGCGCACTAGTTTATTAAGAGCCTATTCACTCTAGCCTTGAAGACACCCAAATTATAATTGGACGGGAAGACCGCAGCAGGCAAACTATTCCAGTCCTTCGATGTACGCGGTATAAACGACGAAGCGAAGCGCTTAGTCTGGACCGTAGAGGTTTCAACAACAAAAGGATGGACATTCGCCGTACGACGGTTTGTCCGATGGAAAAAGCAAACTATATATTATAGTATTGAAGCCTACTGGGTGTCTGAGAGAGATTAGGCAGGAGCCGCTAGAGGACAACCCCGGTCCATTACAGTTTGGAAGCCAGACGTTGAAAGTGCTCCACCAAGTTCCACCGGGACGAGTCCCAGGTTCATCATCGACTTGACGCCAATGTGATTCTTTTCTTCTTCTGTTACCCTGCTTTGTTTAATAATTATTTACTCAAAATCAATACACACATAGCTTATTATTACATTAAAGGTTACTACGAGCGTTTACACTCGAAAGTACGTGATGCGAAATGGAATGACTCAATAATGATGGATACTGTTAATGAGACGTAAATCAGACTCCAGTCTTGCCATGAAGTACCGTGTTATCCCAGTTAATGGGTTGTGGAGGTCTGGTAGGCAGCCGCTCCTCGTAAAATACTGGTATTCAGCTAAATCCGGTTTGACTGGAAGCCGACCCCAATATAGTTGGGAAAAAGGCTAGGCAGATGATGACTGTTGATGAGACGGTTAGCAAATGTAATTGCATATTATTCAGAAATCAGGGACCAACACATTCCGCAGCAATTGTGCAAGTAATATTAAAATCTACTTTTATTTATAATTCTGCTAGTTATTTTTTCAATTATTTAAACTTTATACAAGATAGAAATGACAATACGACAATAAATGAAAACACTGTAACACAATACTCATCATATTTATAATTATATTTACAATTAATAACTTTTAGTATGGGACCAACCCCGGGATCGCGAAAAAAAATTCAGGTGTCCCGTTTGCATAGTCGACAAAATGTACAGGACAGCTGAATTTTTATTCGCTATTCTGGGTTTTGGTCCTATACTAAAAGCTATTAATAATGATGAGTGTTGCCAATGTTTTCATTTATTGTCGTATTGACATATCCACTGTGTACAGAGTGACGTCCAAACCACATGCAAATCCATTGGGTGGTTTACAAAAAAATACCGGATAAACAAACACCAAAAGCGGCTTAGTTTTACGCTACGTAAGTCTTATTCATACACTACAACCGAACAAAGAATTCGCTTCCCCGCTGCAATTACTCTCCAAAATTAAGTTACCAAAACATTAATTGCAAACTCAATCCTATTTATCCACTTCGTTACCCAAACTTTGAATGGAAGAGGCAATCAGTGTTTCGTTCAAAAAAGACTCGAAATCACTTAGAGGTCTCTGCCGAACAAACTCCTGACTGAAAAGACCTTTTATCACGATAAAAATACGTTTCAAATGGTTTCGAGAACTTTTCTGTCCAAAAAATTAAAGCTTCTAAATTCAATTAGGTTTATTTGAACAGGTTTCCGGGTCGCAGATATACAAATCAAATTAAAGGTTAAATATTTAGGGATCAATGTTATTGATTCTGGGTTTCAGAAAAGTGTCATCTTTGAGAGTATTTTTGAAAGGAAGTGGATCATCAATGGATGTTTATTTAATCGGTAACTAACTAGACCGATGCACACGTTAGCCTGATTTGTAGGTAGAACGACGTCGCGTGGAGTAGATGTAGTATAGTTCTACAAGCCTAGATGCCATATAAAATGTATGGAGACCGACGCACTCAGACGCCATATGTGGCCCGCATGTGGCCCGTATGTGCAACGTAGTTCTACTTTTAAGGTCATACTTAGTGGAGAGATAGAAATATTGTATTCCTAGCTGGTGCCTGTGACTTTTTCTGCGTAACACAAGTAGGTACTTCGAGACAATTCACACAAAATCTCTCTATAAAACCATATAGAAAAACCAATAAAGTTTCATTAAACCTAATTTAGTAGTTTTTGGGTGAAAGAGTAATAAACATTCATTTCGCATTTTTAATACCTAACAAATTAGTAGGATACAGGTTTTATTTTATTTATTTTTAAAGTCGAATCGTTAAACATACCTATTTAAAAAAAAACATGACAAGAAATGTTTATTTATCAAATTCAAATCTTTTACTCGTAGGCATTAGTAATTCAAGGTAAAATTTTATGGAATTTCATTTTTATGGTAATGACAAAAATACGTCGTTTTCACAAATTCAATTTTGATGACACGAGTAGTCTTCAAGGTAAATATAATTTAGCAATACAGTCATGAGCCGAAAAATAATGCTTTCATGGAAAAACATACTCGCTGCGGTCTTCACATACCTTTTGATGCTTCATTTATGTTTTTTAACTATATAAAAATTCTGAGTTAAACATAAATTAATGGTATGGATTCTTGGATTCTGGCAGGTAAATACTTTTTATAATCATTCTTTACTTTTACTCCAAACTATCTACGCATACAATTATTTTGATACAGTAGGGTAAAGGGAAGATATATTTGAGATATAAGTAATTTAGTGATATTTTTAAACACAACACCATACGGTTCCCTATGCATAAAGTGTTAGTACTATGAGGATATTTATCCTCCTCACACTTGTAACAACCCGCTAGCACTGTGTCATGAATGTGGTTGCATGGAACTGTGTGGTTGTTCTGTTTTGAAAACCATATTTCTACATTACTTATATCACCAATATTCCTTACTTTACTATACATCTTATTTTAAACCACGGAGTAGTTTTGTAGCAAAAGTACATATTTGATCATCAGAACGTCGGTAGCACAACTGTAACAGCCGCACAGACCGATCTTCAAGGTTAAGCAACGCTTGCCTAGGTTGGTCTGTGGATGGGTGACCATCTTAACATAACGAGTTTCCTCCGTGCCTCGGAAAGCACGTTAAGCCGTTGGTCCCGGCTGTCATTTGGAGATCTTTGGCAGTCGTTACGGATAGTCAGAAGCCAGTAAATCTGACTCCAGTCTTGCCATGAAGTACCGTGTTACCCCAGTTAATGGGTTGTGGAGGTCTGGTAGGCAGCCGCTCCTTGTAAAATACTGGTATTCAGCTAAATCCGGCTTGACTGGAAGCCGATCCCAATATAGTTGGGAAAAGGCTAGGCAGATGATGATGAACGTCGGTAGCACAAAACATAACGATCTTAGTTAACCGCAGACGTGCAGTAAATATAATTTGGAATTATTTGACCTCCCATAAGGTGGACCGAGGACCTAGTGAGGAACGCGGAAGTCAAATGGATGCGAGACGCATATTACCGGTCTTTGTGGTGACGCCTTGAGATATGGACATATGTCCAGCCGTGGACGTCTTTCAGCTGAAATGATGATGATGATAATTTGGTAAGTTAAGTTGAGTCAATGGATGCAAAATTTAGAAGAATAGTGTTCTTTACAGGTACACTTCACATATTACATCATCTGCCTAGCTTTTTCCCAACTATATTGGGGTCGGCTTCCAGTCAAGCCGGATTTATCTGAATACCAGTATTTTACGAGGAGTGGCTGCCTGCCAGACCTCCACAACCCATTAACTGGGGTAACACGGTACTTCATGGCAAGACTGGAGTCAGATTCACTAGGTTCTGACTAACCGTAACGACTGCCAAAGATTTACAAATGACAGCCGGGACCTACGGCTTTAACGTGCTATCTGAGGCGCGGAGGAAACTCGGTATGTTAAGATGGCCACCCATCCACAGACCAACCTCGGCAAGCGTTGTTTAACCTTGAATATCGACCTGTGCGGCTGTTATTATCTAGCCACGAGCTCCTCACGTACACTTCACATATTACGCAAAGTAAAAATTTCCATGCCTGTATTCTATTATCTAAATAAATTAATATTTACTTATGACTCTCTTCAGTGAAGTAATGGCCCAAACGACGACCGATCGATTGTGAATCTTACAATTCTCTTTCCGAGTACTTAATTTTGCACTCTTTATTTAATTAACTAGATTTTCCTTTTATTTCATTACCACATTCCTCTGTCTTGACAGTTGAGTGGAAGTTGAAAATATTCTTGTCTTCCTGTTTCTGTTTTTTACTGAAAATGTTTGTGATTCAAGAGCTGCCAGATATTATTTAATTTTGTACATTTTGATTTATAAAAATTGTGACTGGTTAAGTAGTCTCAGTATGTACTTTTAAAATTTACTTAGTAAAATAGTTAAATTAATAAAGATTTGTCAAAATTCACATCATTTTAAAATTTCGACTTCAGATCAAAGTTAAGTATTTTAGTAAGTATTTTATAGTAGTTTCTATAACTTTTAATAGCCCTCAAAACCTCGTTTAGTCTCATTCTTCTTTTCATCGATAACTTTTCTAGTTCAGTTATAAGATTGATACTTACTATGCCAAATTTTCAGGGACATAAGCTAAAAAACATTATTTAATGATTTGGTTTCAAAACTATAACATCAAAAATAACACGATTCAAAAGCCGCTCGAATCACTCAAGGCTTTAAGTCTTTACTAAACAAAATTAATTTTCAAATGATTGTAAAACTTGATCAAAATTCAGAACAACCATCGAACCAAGCGTTTGAATTACAAACTTATGATTAAAATCGACATGTTTATTCATCAAGCAGCCTTAAGTTTCTTCGAAGTAACATAATTTATACAAACAAAATAAACAAGACTGATGAATATGAATACTAGAATCAGTAAACTTATAAGTAGGGTTAGAACTAGGTTTAGTTCTAGATACTGCCACGAGCACATGTTGGCGTCTGGTGCTCGCAGATGTTTCGCACCACCGTGACGCAGGACGTGTTCCGTCCACCACACGGCGCGCTCCAGTGGACCCATAGGCTGATTGTACATTAGAGTACGAAGTTTGATAACGTTTTGACGATAGCTAGAAATTAAATGGAAAAATCATGTTTGTTGACAAGTGACAAATTGGCAAACTGCTCAAACGTGAGATAGCGGTCAAGGATAAATTTATCAACAAAAAAAAAAAGTCTATTCAACCATAGTCAACCTGTAAGTTTTAAGAACAATGAAGGGTCGATAGGAAAATGGCAAAAAATATTACCCGGAAACCAATTTAAAATAATGATATCAACCATGCCTTCTTCTCAAATTAAATTACTGATAATGCCACTAATCAATTTAGGTAACGGTAGCCTTTGTTAAATGAACGATATAGATTACTGCTATATTTTTATTTAAAAAATCTTGCAAAATAATTAACCAACCTGTTGTCTTCTATCACAGTACTGATAGCATTTTTCAATTGCTCCTCTTCAAGTGTATTCGGCTCTATTTTGAACCCAATCTTATGATATTCATATCTTTCTGCATTAAACCATTGATCGCCTAACATTGGTATACCAATGAGAGGTACTCCTGCTGTGATAGCCTCATCTGTTGATTGAAGACCTGCTTGTGTTATAAACAGCTTTATTTTAGGGTGCCCTGAAAGTATGATAAGTAATCATTTTAATATGGCATTAAAAGGTAAACGTTTACATTTGGTGGTTATTAATTTAAGGTGGTATTTGATTCGTGTCAAGTAATGAATTGGGACAGAAATTGACACAATGTCACCCGCTATTGAATGTACATGTATATTATTTGTATATTACACTGAATCTTTTTTTATTGATTAACTATTCTAATCTAATCTTACAATATCCTCTTCTCCATTGCCTGCAATCTTTTTTTTTCGACTTTCTCAAAATCCAACATTCTGGTCCATACAGTTTTTGGGTGACCTCCGTTGGTTGTAAGTTTTTTCAGTAACCTACTTAGCATTAATAAATTAATATAAATATTATATTTTGAGGGGTTCCGTGGGTTGGAAATTGTACCATTGACACTAACTTTTATTTGAAACCGGAAAAGATAAATTAATGAACTTACGAAGCAGATCTGATTGCGGCAACCATTTCGACATCCTAATATTATCGCCGCGCCCGGGTAGGTCATCTTCATCCCACTTCAACAAAACGTCATAGGGCACTTCAGATAGAACTTTAACAATTTTCTTTAAAACATGTGTAGCTATGCCATCTGGTTTCACATTTGTACCGAAACTGGTATAGATTACACCATTTTTTGAAGAATCTAAGTAGGATAAGAGATCCTGAAATAAAATGAAGATAGTGATAGTATCCAATTGAAGTTTAAGAGCCAGTTGTCATGGGGAGTAGAGGAGAGAGAAATCTATCAATGTAAAATTCTGGCAATCAGGTGTATCTGATTAGACTCTGTTGAGGTCGGCTAACAGAGTCAACCTCAACATGGTCCTAGGCATATAATGATATCGATATTAACATTATCAATCTATTACTTATAGAGTACAAAAATACATTATGTCCACATATCATACAAGTAAGTAAAAGACATTAATCTTCATATCACTGTGATAAATTGGTTGTCAACGACAATGCATGCATATAATTAAATCAATCATGATATGGGTGGGTGTAGCTAATCATTGTACGTTTCAATCTCTTAAAAAGACATTTGTTTTTAAAGTAGATTCATGTCTGTAATCATGTCATGATTTTCAAATGATTATTCTCATACTTGTTACAAGTATGAGAGGATAGATTTGTAAGCCAGTCAACATTGTGTATCGTAAAAATGTGAATCAGAATAGAAAAAAAAACAATATAACTACAGAGTCTACAGTATTCTTACATTCACATTATAAAAAAGAAGACTGTAAAATTTGATTTTTTGGATGTAGGTACAACAGATTTACGTTAATCCCTACATACAAAAATATCAGAAATTTGGTTAATATCAAGAGAATAATAGTAACGACGATGTTATATTTGTACTTACAGCAGGTAATTCTTTAATAGGTTTTTGATGTAAACCACCTGTATACACTACAGTTGGAGGAACAGGCCGGATACCTTCAAATACTGGATGCACATTTAAGAACAACATATGCACATTCTTATAAAATTCTGAAATATGCGGTGTATCAGGTCCAAAATGCTTTCGAATCATTTCAGTTTCTACTTCTTCAAATTTTCCCGATATCCAATGGAATATGTAATATTTCAATGTTTCCTCAATTTTTTCCCAAACTGTAAGATTGTTTGATCTTTGTCTAAATATATTCGGATGCAATAAAGGATGGTCCGGAGCACCAACTGTTTGTAGATTTCCAGGCATTGCACCGAGTGAACTCATTTGGATCACAGGAACCTTGTAAATATGAGAATATACAAGTGCTGGTCTCACACAAGCTTCTATAATTAAAAGATCAAAATTCTTCGTTTTATCACTAACCATTGCTTGTACTTCATCTGTTTTTAACTGTTCCATAACTATTTTTAATATAGTCGGGAAATACGTTTCAATTTGTTCTTTCAAGTCATTTTTTTTAGCTAGTGCATCCAAAAGATATTTTGTCCAGATGTGGTATGATAGATCATGAACATCAATTTCTGTAATATTTGGAGGTGTTTGTCCTTTCGGGAAAGCAGGATCTGTAGTTATTACAGTGACATCATGTCCTCGCTTGGCTAGTTCTTGAGTTAAAGGTCTGAATACCACTTGGTGACTTATGGATGGAGTAGGAAATACTGCCAATATTCTTGCTGCATTATTTACATTTATCACAACACCCACTATGCACAAAATTATCAACATCTTTCCGGTTTCACTATACGTTCCATACTGACGTTCATAATTTTGAATTCTCTATTAGCATGTTTTGGTGATTTTTTTTTTCAAATAAATAATATTTTTTTATTTATAATGCATACGCAATATGTAAAAATTTGTCATGTGGGTAGGCGAGTTTAAAGGCCATCAGTACTTCAAGGCCGTAATAGTTTTGTCACAAGTGATATTGCAAAATTCATTCTTTTTACGAGCTCTGCTTTTAGTAGTAAGGAAAAAATTAAAAAATTGAGGACGCCAATAACTATTCTCCATCATTAATTAACGTTTGAATCCCCAACCGGTCCTATGAGACCGCGCTGTTATTGTTTTACTATTGTGTCTCGTTTCGCGGGTATCTGAGTAATTAAGTCAAAGTGATTGACATCTTTAGTTGCCTTGAATAAGAACGCCAAAGTCGGTCATTAAAAAAAGCATGTGCGAATCGAACTCGCGCACTGTGGGTTCCGTACTTTACCTACTTGTGAAAATAGTTCAATTCCTGAATCGAGTCTCGAAATTTTTTCCAAATCGCAAAATTAGTTATTTTTGTGATGTATAAAACAGTTTTCAGATTTTTTGCTATACTTGTCTTGACAGACTGTCAAACAGACAGACAGTCGGACAACAAAGTAATCTCATAAGGGTTCATTTTTTTCCTTTTGAGGTACGGAACCTTAAAAATAAGTAAAAATGTCATGAGACTTTTAAGGTCATTGTTAGAAAAAGACATTGGCGTGAATTTGTTGACAATTTGTAATTTTTCTCTATTAACTGTGGTAATGGTCCGAGTATCTAAGAATATATTAGATGAAAACATACATAATAAAAATATTTTATGGTAAACAAGCTATACAGATATTTACCATGAGAGAAAAACCGAACACCCACAAGAACATTAAATTTTTACTAGAACACTTAATTTAATTACATTGTAAAGTTTATCACAGCTGCTTGAGATTGATTTAGATTTGAATATTTGATATTAATTTCAGCTTTACGCCTCCGTACGTTCTTGCGAAAAAGGTTTTGACAGACGAACAGCAGACGGACAACAAAATGATCCTATAAGGGTTTCATTTTTGCTGAATAGGTACGTAACTTCAAAATGTACGGCATAATGTATTCTAGTCGAAAAATAATTTTTGAAATCTGTCCAAATGTAATACAGTTATTTTAACCAGACAGAGAGCCGGAACAAACGTGCTTTTCACAGCGCAAAGGAAAACATATCGATATGTCATGGTTAGTCCCACCCATCTACACATCGACCCTTGTTATTATAACCACCAGCTATATTCAACTGCCTACTATTATTCAAACAAGAACAAATGACAGCCGGGACCTACGGCTTAGCGTGCTTTCCGAGGCA
Organism: Mythimna separata; assembly: GCA_030763345.1. Classification (NCBI taxonomy): domain Eukaryota; kingdom Metazoa; phylum Arthropoda; class Insecta; order Lepidoptera; family Noctuidae; genus Mythimna; species Mythimna separata. The sequence goes on from CM061191.1 coordinate 6,051,634, forward strand.
CGGAGAAAACTCGGTATGTTAAGATGGTCACCCATCCACAGATCAACCTAGGCAAGCGTTGCTTAACCTTGGAGATCGACCTGTGCGGCTGTTATTATTTAGCCACGAGCTCCTCGAGCAACTGCAATCTCCCCTCCACAATGCAACAGATAGCCATAATAAACGTACTTTCCGTGCCACAAAGAAAAATAAATCATCAATACGTAATTGTTGGTCCCACCCATCTACACATCGACCCTTGTTATTACAACCATCAACTCCGTTCAACTGCCTACTATTATTCAAACAAGAACCACACGATTTCAAAATCCAATTCGCGCCACATGTATCGGGGCACCAGCTGCTTATTCCAAATAACTTGCTTAGTTCAAGTAATTAAGGCAATCTAGGCTACTGGTAGGCGCTTGCTCAAACTTCTACCACCATACAGATGTACGAAAATGTTGCTATAAGGAAAACTTTTTAGCGCTTATGTGGCTGCAAATGGGAATAAGCTTGCTAAGTGGGTTAAGAGTGAAAAATTAACACAAGTTTATTTGGGAAACAAATTATAGAGTGATACTTTTTTGGGACTCTGGAATTAGGGCAAAAAGGTAGGAGTGGGTTTTAATGTGTAGAAGTCGTCATCTGCCTAGCCTTTTCCCAACTATGTCCGGGTGGCCTTCCAGTCAAGAGGAGCGGCTGCCTACCAGACCTCCACCACCCATTAATTGAGGTAACACGGTACTTCATGGCAAGACTGGAGTCAGATTTACTGGCTTCTGACTATCCGTAACGACTGCCAAAAGACCTACAAATGACAGCCGGGACCTACGGCTTAACTTGCTTTTCGAGGCACGGAGGAAACTCGGTATGTTAAGATGGTCACCCATCCACAGACCAACCTTGGCAAGCGTTGCTTAACCTTGTAGATCGACCCGGCGGCTGTTATTATCTAGCCACGAGCTACTCGGCAAAGAAGTAGAAGTCATTGTATGATTTCCCACCTTAAAAAAACACTGGAGTTGAAATCATATCTCAGCGTTCTACAATCAATTATTCAGCTTTATCTTCATAAAATAAAATGAATTCGATATCATAGACGGATAAAAAAAAAAGTTTGAAAACATTCAAGGGTTTTCTTATTCTAGCTCGATGATCAGTCTTCGGATATTACGTTACAGTAAATAATAGCTGTTTGAACAACTTTCATTAGCAATCAAAATACGCTATGAGTAAACTTTTAATAGGAGGAATATACTGTAAACATTTATCCAATAAGTGTTTACGCATCAATATAATATGGATACACTTAAGCAATCGAGTCGAGAATACACGAGTCTAGTGTATGCCTAAACAAACAGGTTGTACCTAAACTTAAAAAGTAACAACATTCACTGAAACTATATTAGTATAATTATAACCTACTAGCTCAGTTTTTTTAAGTAGGAAATTATCAGCATAACTTCTCCCGCTTTTGAGCACAGCGGATGGGCATGACAGAGTTTTACTTACTAAAACCCACTCCTCTGTTCCTTCTTTGCGGCGCACCGGGTTTTCTTCTCAGTAGCCATGGCCTCAGAGGCTTTAACCCTTCTGGGCCCCTATGGTTTTACTGAGGGCCGGACTTACTGGGCTGGGGCCGGACTGTTACTGCAGTATTACTCGCCGTCCGCAAGCCTACGCTTACGGAGGCTGGGAATCGGGGTCGCAATCCCGGCGTCTGGGGCGTGATGCCTCGTGCTTGCGGTCGTCTCCTATAATACATACCTAATTCTACTTACTCGAATAATAAGATAATTACAGAAGAGCGGAGTCTCCCTACACAAATAAAGGCTTTAATTTGCTGAAAAGAAGCTCCGATAACTAGCAACGAAGGCACTAACCTATTTTATAAATGATAAGTATTTTAAAATAGCGGATAGTTGTTAAACTCTCTCCATTCCTCAAGTCGTATTCGACGCATAAATATCTCTGGAATGTATATTAATTTTAATTCTATTTGGCTAAACTTTGTTAATTAGAGTTGAGACTGACGGATGAAACCATCACTCAGATTTAATATATTTAATAATTAATTGAAGTTTGTAAGATACTTGTTAATTTTACTCCTATCTCATGCTGTTTGTAGAATATAGGTTAGGCAGTGTAGCTACATCATTTAAAATCAAAACTATAACATTAAAAATTGTTCTTTCATATTACTTTCATAGTTTCTTTTTAAGGACATTTCACATCGACTGATCGTCACTGCGTGACCAGGGCCTGAAGTCTGCTATCAGAATTGTTGATCATTGGCTTGATTTTGACAGGTTTGGTATTGTCGAAATCAACAATTATGAAGACAATTCAAATACAATTCTAATAGCAAACTTGAGGCCCAAAGGACTTGCTCGTTCTTTACCTACACATTTTATTTCTCCAAAATCAAACACATTTTCATTGTTTTTTTAGGGTTCCGTAGCCAATTGGCAAAAATGGAACCATAAGGGTTCCATTTTTGCCCATTGGCTCCGGAGTTTTGCCATGTCTGTCCATCCGTCCTCGCTTAATCTCTGTGACCGTTAGCTCTAGAAAGCTGAAATTTGGTACCAATATGTATGTCAAACATGTCAACAAAGTGCAAAAATAAAAATTGGAAAAAAAATGTTTTATTAGGGTAGCCCCCCTACATGTAAAGTAAAAACCGATTTTTTTTTTATTTCAACCCTAACGTGTGGTATATTTTTGGATAGGTATTCAAAAATGAATAGGGGTTTACTGAAATAATTTTTTCATAATATGAATAATTTCGGAAATAATCGCTCCAAAAGTAAAAAACAATGCGTCCCCCCCCCTCTAACTTTTAAACCATAAGTTTAGAAAATATGAAAAAAATCTAGAAAGTATAGCTTTATAAAGACTTTCTAGGAAAATTATTTTGAACTTGATGGGACGAACAGTTTTTGAAAAGTTGGGGACACTTATTTTGACGGACGGGAAACTACGGAACCCTACACTGGGCGTGGCCCGACACGCTCTTGGCCGGTTTTTATTTATTTATTTTATTATGGCTATTGAACCGATTTCGACTATTCTTTTATTTTCTTTAAAACGAAACAATAACACACAATAATAATGATAACTAAATGACACTAGCAAGTCCAAAATCAATACTGTAGCACTGAACAAAGATGAAAACTGGAAGTGTTTCCCGGAACGTGAAAACCGGAACGGTTGTGTCACTTCGAGTTTTCATCTTCATTAATGTTAGTTTACTCACTGCACCGTAAAATAATATTATATCTTCACCGTCGCGTTCTAGGAACGTATCAGGAGAATAAACACAACACGGATTACAGACTATACCCATTAGAACGTCTCAACTATCACACCCGTGCAACGGTTTTAGTTACCGTATCCTATTTAAATGGTTTATGCCTAGATGTTGTTGATTAGCTAGTTCAATTAATATAATTTTCTATATTGGATTTATCTCATGCCTATACATCTATTATATTATACGAGGAATATAGGATATATGCACGACGAAGGCTGCCATCAGAGAAAAGTGGCGGCGTGTAGTGAAGCTTGCCGCCAACACCTGAAGTGATGACCACGACCACTCTGTCAAGAGTGATATCGACGAAGAAACATGTGTACTCTCCAACCACCTTGCGGACGGCGAGCAATGGGTAGTTTGCCGTCCGGCAGCCCAGTAATCATCCAGACCGAGCCTAAAAGCCGGCACCAACTGCCGGCATGGCATAGCATAGCACAGCAGATTGTGCTGCGGTATCCCGCAGTTGTGCTTTAGCATGCTGTGTCATGCCACAGCATGCCGCGTCATGCCACAGCATCCCGCGGCACGTCGCAGCATCGTGGTATCGCCCTTAAGTCGTCAATGGCGCGTACTGTTTCACGCGCGTCTCAAAAAGATATCAGTAAAACCATAGGGAACCAGCAGGGACGAAGCCATTGGGGCCATGGGTTAGCTTCTAAAAGGAAAACCCGGGAACAGAAAACAAGAAGGAACGGAATGGGATTTAGTCAGTAAAAGTCTGACACGCTCTCCCGCTTCGCGCTTCGCTTCGAGCGGGAGAAATCATGTTGTTGATTCCCCACCTAAAAGAAGCATTTTAATAAATTTTTTTACTGGCAAGTCATACTACAATGTAGTATGACTTGCTACAAAAAGTGGCGAGATCCATGTAGTAACTACATGGATCTCACCACTTTTTGCGGGAAAAGAACTGAATTCCGAGACTTGTTTGTTTTTACAAGCTGTTTTTGATGGCATGTAATTATCATGTAAATTTTTAATTAACCTTTCTAAATGCACACTTTTTGCATCAGATATTCAGAGCTATTCAAATTATGCTGTTAAAACGTCTGACCGGGAGCAAGACCAAATTAGATTTGTTTATTTCTGGCTAAAACAAGAGCGTGTCGGGCCACGCTCAGTGTAGGGTTCCGTAGTTTCCCGCTCGTCACAATAAATATACCCAACTTTTCAAAAACTGTTCGTCTCATCAAGTTCAAAATAAATTTCCTAGAAAGTCTACCCTAATAAAACACATTTTTTCCAATTTTTATTTTAATACTTTGTCGGCGTGATTGATATACACATTGGTACCAAATTTCATCTTTCTAGTACTAACGGTCACAGAGATTAAGCGAGGACGGACGGACAGACATGTCGAAACTATAAGGGTTCCGTGTTTGCCATTTGGCTACGGAACCCTAAAAATGGATTTAACTATTCCAAGAAACAAAAGTAAAAATACCGACTACTGAAATTAAAATTTGTTTGCATTTTCTATTGTGATTAACAAAGAATTTGTTTTTTTTTTGTATTAAAGTCATATGATAAGGTTATAATTATGATGACTTGATTCACCGTACAAACTAAGCCAAAGGTCGCCCAAGAGGACTTTGGTCTCCCCTTTCTTAAAAGGGGAGACTTTTACCCAGCAAGATACAGTACCTAGACCAAGAACGGAAATGCAACGCCGGTGCGCAACTTCACTGCCACGACAGACCATAATATATAATATTCCGAAAGGTTCTGTTCTGTTTCTAGTTCTGTTCGATGCGCGCCTCAAAGAGATGTCAGCAAACTGTAGGGGCCCGGCAGGGCCTAAGCCTCTGGGGAACAGTGAAATTCCGAAAGGTAAGCCCATGTCCCCCAGATCAAAGGCAACGAATGAACGGGGTGGAGTTTAGTCAGTAAGAGTCTGACCCGTTCCACCCAAGAGCGGGAGAAGTCCACCTAAAAAAAAGTCATCATCATCTGCCTAGCCTTTTTCCCAATTATATTGGGGTCGGATTTAGCTGAATACCAGTATTTTACGAGGAGCGGCTGCCTACCAGACCTCCACAACCCATTAACAGGGGTAACACGGTACTTCATGGCTAGACTGGAGTCAGATTTACTGGCTTCTGACTATCCGTAACGACTGCCAAAGATCTCCAAATGACAGCCGGGACCAACGGCTTAACGTGCTTTCCGAGGCACGGAGGAAACTCGTTATGTTAAGATGGTCACCCATCCACAGACCAACCTAGGCAAGCGTTGCTTAACCTTGAAGATCGACCTGTGCGGCTGTTATTATCTAGCCACGAGCTCCTCCACCTAAAAAAAAGTACAGACCAATAAAAAATTAAATGCAGCACACGCCATAAAAGCTTCATTCAGACTCCTCAGCTACGGCTCTCTTTGTGGCCACGAACCGCATACACCCATTATTGCAGTCAGTAAACAATCCGACAATGGCTTGGAGCCACGTCTTTCATCCATTGTAGGCGAGCTATTGAGAACGCTTGATACCGATTTAATAGATTCCTGATGATGATAGCACATTGTTCGTGGTTTTGAATTAGACGTTATATTGGTGTATTTTTGGAAATGATGTTTGAATTTTTGCTGATATACTCATAGTCCATGTCTGTAAAATGATTTAAAGATATCTTCTGTATGTGAGTTATCTCCTAACTTCCCTAGACAGATTTAAATGACATTTTGTGTGTATATTTGAGCGGGTCTGTGGATGGTGTGAAAATACAATTAGACTCGGTATGTAGCGCTGCAATTGGGTCCTGAAATTTATTTTCTGACGAAAAGCCAGCCACAGAGATTGAATGCATTGTTGTATTGAACAAGAAGATCATTAACAAATTTTGAGTTTAGGTTGTGATTGTGTTGTGTGTGTAAATGATTTTAATTCATGAATCTCCGACAGGTCTCATGCGACCGCGCTGTTATTGTCTTACTATTGTGTCTCGTTTCGCGGGTATTGATAAGTTAATTGAACTCGTGCAGCGTGAGAAGTCGAAGCATTTTTTGTTTCGAATAAAGAAAAGAAACAAAGATAGAAGGAAAAGCAAAGATAGATTTGGAGGATTAGTTGGAAGGTATAGTTACTTGTATAATTATATATGTACTTGTAATTGTATGTTTATCTGTCCATTATATCACACCACCAACATTCTTCGCTCCTAATCCACGTCTAGATTGACCTTTAAGTCCTCTGTCACAATTTATGCACTAAATATTTCAAGTGAAAGGTTAAAACTAAGATTCTAAAAGGGTTTTGCCAAGCAGCAACCACATTTGTCATATAAACCAGATGGTCTAAACTTAGACAAAATGTAATATATCAGTGCTAACAATTGACAAATGAGCAGCAGTGGTAGCCCAGTGGTAACTGCCCTGGCTTGTAAGTTGTAAGTCGCGGGTTCATACCCAGTCAGGCGCATTACTTTGTGTAATTTATTTCATCATCACTGGTCTCAAAACGGTGAAGGAAAAAATCGTGAGGAAACCGGCATGTCCTAGAACCAAAACTTCGTAGACATGTGACATCCCCCAATCCGCACGGGGCCCGCGCGGTGGATTATTATAGCCCATTCCCGCTCCTTGAGAGGAGGTCCAGTAGTGGGAACATTATAAGGTCGATAATCCTAATGCTAATTGACAAATTAATAGTCGTTAATGAGTGAGATTATTCGCTAGAGATATATCACTAAAGTCTTTTTAAAATTATATAAAATAGTGCATGACTGCGATCCCGCTTGATGGTAAGCAGTGATGCATGAAGTGCAGTTTATTAAGAGCCTATTCACTCTAGCCTTGAAGACACCTAAACTATAAATCGTTCTATAATATTGAACTGGGACAATTGACTTGATTAAGTATTGTATACTTTACAATGTTCTCGTATCCAATAAATATCTATAGTTCTTGGAATAATTGAGTCATTTATAAAGTTACAAATATTCGAACTAGTTTCGGCGAATGAACGTAAAAGTTTACGTTAAGTTTAAGTTTCCCGGAGACGTACTGCAAACACATGGGTGCTACTGCTACAGTGAGTTCCAAATACATTAACCCTTTACGTATGAAGATTCGAGTGTGTACTGTCTCTTATATATATTTTTGTATTGTTATTGATAGGCTGGCGAGGATCGCGGGAACCCGATAGATGAAGACGCACAAGACCGGTCGTTGTGGCGAAACTTGGGGGAGGCCTATGTCCAGTAGTGGACGTATAACCGTAGGCGCGGGCTTGTGGATGACGAGCAATGGGTAGTTTTCCGTCTAGCAGTCCGGTAATAGTCCGGACCGAGCCCAAGGCGTCAACGGCGCGTACTGTTCCACGCGCGCCTCAAAGAGATGTCAGCAAACTGTAGGGACCCAGTAGGGTCGAAGCCTCTGGGGCCATGGGTGGACTTCCGAAAGGAAAACCCGAGACCCTGAAACAAAGGCAAAGAAGGAACGGAGTGGGGTTTAGTCGGTAAAGTCTGACACACGCATTCACACGCATTCCGATAAGGGCATCTAAAAAAAGCAGTACACGTCTTTCAGCTAAAATCATGATGACGATTCATAAGCTCGCGATTGACCACTATCTGACGTTGTGGACGTCTTACGTCAGCATTTATTTAATCATAATAAAATTGTCACTGATAGCATGATCACTTAATGACCATGACATGAGTAGACAATGACATAGTGATTATTACAAAATGATGTGGATGTTTAATATTATCACTAAAGTATGTATTTAATGTCTATCATTATGTATACTGTTGGCTACTAATTAGTCAAAATAAACGAGAGATTGATTAATTCTTAATCTTAAATGGGCAAACAAATTGTAATGATCAAGCACAATATTTACAATTCTACCTATTAAACTATATCAATAAATATGGATATCTATTTAATAATTAATATAAATTTCCAAAAAATATTTTCTGTAGATAGCTCTAGCTTTAACCTTATTTCTTACATTTAGTCCACTTTTCAAATCTAACGTTCATCGAGTATATCTAGATGCAGATGAATACCAGTATTTATATAGAACGATTGCCTATCTAACTTTCACAACCCAGTAACTGCGTATTGTAATATCCCTTGGCAAAATTGGTGTTTAACTATCTTACTTGTGATTGTCCATAGTAACGGACAAAGAAGAACGGTCACGTCCCATATAAAAAAAACCCAGACCCGACAGAAAAGTGACATATCTCAGTTTTTTTGTTATTATTTATATAATCATATTATATAGTTTTTATATTCGAAATCAATGGCTAACACCAAAATATTGCCTTATGTTTTTGTTCAGGGTTTACACTAAAAAAATACAAAATGCCTACTTATCTACACAATTCGTAATGTATGTAACTAAATGACGATAAATAGTTATGGGATGTATCCAGGAGACCTGGAGATACAGCTGTATTATATAATTTTTGAACTCCTAGTACAACATTCAACATAGGATTTTTTTTTAAGGTGGTTTAAAATCATTTAATGAAGGAGCTCGTGGCTAGAGAATAACAGCCGCATGGGTCGGTCTTCAAGGTTAAGCAATGCTTGCCAAGGTTGGTCTATGGATGGGTGACCATCTTAACATAACGAGTTTCCTCCGTGCCTCGGAAAGAGGTCCCGGCTGTCATTTGAAGATTTTTGGCAGTCGTTACGGATAGTCAGAAGCCTGTAAATCTGACTCCAGTCTTGCCATGAAGTACCGTGTTACCCCAGTTAATGGGTTGTGGAGGTCTGGTAGGCAGCCGCTTCTCGTAAAATACTGGTTTTCAGCTAAATCTGGCTTGACTGGAAGCCGACCCCAATATACAGACATCAAAAGTGTCTGGGGATCAACATATATTTTTGCAAAAACTTTTCTCCTGATTGATATTAATTAAAATTTTCTTTAAGGATTCATCAAATAAAGTGTTTTCGTTTGTCACAGTAACGATAAACCAAGTCACCTTTGCATTAATAAAGAAATTTGCCATTTTCCTAATAAAGGGATTTTTGACATTTGAACCACTAACATTAAAGTTCGAAAAAAAGACTGAAATAACAGTTTTCTTTAAAATTTTATTGGATAACTTAAACAATTAATAATCCGTGTTTCTACCGCGAACACTAACAACACAAGAACATCGGTTTGGCATACTCAAAATGAGTTCATCCAAATCACGCTGTGGAATGGCCGCCCATGTTCGTTGCAACAACAAATAAAGGTCTTCTTGCGACTGGATACCCTCCATATTCGGCAGAGCTCTTCTCTGTAGCATATCCCATGCATGCTCAATCGGGTTCAAGTCTGGCGACTGAGCAGGCCAGGGCAGGACATTGATGTTAGCTGCGGCGAGAGTCTGTCTTACAACTCTTGCGGTGTGCGATCGTGCATTATCATGCATTAACTGAAATAAGGGACCGATTTGCACTTGTAGAGGAACGATGACGTCTGATACAATCGTCTCAGCATAAATTTGAGCGTTGAGGTTGCCTCTGATCCAAATCAACTCAGTTCTTCCGCCGATCCAAATACCCGCCCATATCATGATGGTTCCACCACTATAAGGATGGACTTCCTGGCAGGATTTTAATCGCTGTTGGCGTCCAGGGGTTCTCCAGTGTCGTATACGTCTTGTATCCGGTCTCATACCAAAACGAGACTCATCAGAAAAGCACACGAAACGCCATTGTTCTTCTGCCCAATTTCTGTGTTCAAGAGCCCATTGATATCGAATCCTACGATTGTGCATTGCTATAGGTGGTACCCGTAGCGGTCTTCGGGAATGAAGGTTTACTTCATGCAAGCGGTTTCTGACTGTTTGGTCGCTAATTAAGTTCCCTGAAGAGTGATGAAGCCTCACGGCTAACATCATGGCGGTTATTGTTGGAGCTCTTCGAGTTAAGATTTGAATGTATCGGTCTTGTCTCCGTCTGGTGCAGCGATACCGTCCTCTATGGCGCTCAGCCATGGTACCAGTGCTTCGGTAACGTGTCCAAAGTCGACTGATAACACTCTGACTTGTATTCAGAGCTAAAGCCACAGTACGTTGCCAGGAACCAGCTTCTATCATTCCCACGGCTCTGAGCATTTCTTTCCTGCTTAAATGACGTCGCCGCTCCATAATAACGTTGGTTTTAATCAGTAGTAAGGAAACAGTAGCACTAATAATGTCTTCAATGCGTTGTATGTTTTTATAGGGAAAATATTGACAGCTGATTTTCATCTTTTACTCGAATTTGATTCACAGTTCCTGATTCAAATTATGAAATGCACCAAAAAGGATCCATATAAATTTATAAAATCATAAATTTATTACAAAGCCACATCTCAATCTCAAGAAATCCGCATAAAAATGCTTGATCCCTAGACACTTTTGATGTGTGTAGTTGGGAAAAAGGCTAAGCAGATGAAAATCATCTAATGACTTACTGACTAAAAAATTCCACCCCGTTCCTTTTTGCCTCTGGTACTGGGGTCAGAGCATGCCCTTCTGGATTCGCCCTCAACTTAGGATTAATTAAAATCGTCATATTCGATGATTCAGATCGGATTATTCCACTAATTCGTTGACGCCAGTTCGAGCTTATATCGGTGATTAGTTAATACATCCCATAACTACTTACTTTTCTACGTCATTTAGTTACATAATATTTACGAATTGTGTAGATACGTAGGCATTTTGTACTTTTTTAGTGTAAAGCCTAAACAAAAACATAAGGCAATATTTTGGTGTTAGCCATTGATTTCGAATATAAAAACTTTATAATATGATTATATAAATAATAACAAAAAAACTGAGGTATGTTACTTTTCTGTCGGGTCTGGGTTTTTTTTGCCTGTTCTTCTTTATGTATATTCATAATTATTATGTTACTGAATAAAACATCACTGCTTTCCAGAAACAGTGAAATTTAACTCTTGAGTTGGTTTCGAAAACCTTTATTTTAGTAACAAGCTAGTACTGGAATTTACTTGTACTAATCAAGATAATAGAGGAGCTCGTCAAGGTTAAGCAATGCTTGCCTAGGTTGGTCTGTGGATGGGTGACCATCTTAACATAACGAGTTTCCTCCGTGCCTCGGAAAGCACGTTAAGCCGTTGGTCCCGGCTGTCATTTGGAGATCTTTGGCAGTCGTTACGGATAGTCAGAAGCCAGTAAATCTGACTCCAGTCTTGCCATGAAGTATCGTGTTACCCCAGTTAATGGGTTGTGGAGGTCTGGTAGGCAGCCGCTCCTCATAAAATACTGGTATTCAGCTAAATCCGGCTTGACTGGAAGCCGACCCCAATATAGTTGGGAAAAAGCTAGGCAGATGATGAATCAAGATAATAGCGCTCTATTTCTAATTCATACTTCAACCCGTAGTCAAATTCAATGTGTGACCAAAGTTTCCCGCAAGTTCAATTTTAAAGTTTCGTCTAGTCTGTAATGAATTTGTATCATTTGTTACTTTGTATTGTATTCAATTTACTATATTACTCTTATCTATTATATTTTTAGACCTTTGACTGTCGTAACGGATAATAATAAAAAAAATAACAGTTAATATACTTTTAGTAAGAAATATTTAAAATATGCGTATGAAAATAAATAAACGACATAAAAAGGCTCGTATTGTTTGGAGGTTAATTTCTCAGGAGCCCTGACCGCCACCGGTAGCTTGGACCCTGTTGGCCGATGTAAAAATATTTAAAAGTGCAATTAATGTATAAAGAAGAAAAATAAATGGATTAATTACTCAGATACCCGCGAAACGAGACACAATAGTAAAACAATAACAGCGCGGTCTCATAGGACCGGTTGGGGATTCAAACGTTCAATTATGAACGTTTAATTTAAACGTTCCTATTTGAACGTTAATTATTTAAACGTTCGAATTATGATCACAACTTTCACATACTGCCATCAAGTCTTAAATTAATCAGAGCTTGTGCTATGAATGCTAGGCAAATAATAAACATACTTATATATTTCTAAATACAAACATAATTATTGCTTAGGCATTAAGTCCTTCTTTGTAAATACAAAAACAGATTTAATGTCTTAGCATTCTCATCTCTTATAAGATCTTCATGCAATATAAAACGGGTGTACTGAACGCGGAAGGCTATAATATCATATCTGTAATGTCACAGTCATTGCATAGATACTGTCCATAAAGATAAGATAACTGGAAATAGTACACGATACTTACACGTGTTTACAATCTTACATTATCAACGCGTTACTGTACAAGTCTGAGTATTGGCAAAATCTTGGGTTTTTACTTATAAGTGTTATAGTTTTTTACATTCCAAAATTGAAAAATAGCTTTACCTTACGTTAACCATAAAGTCGAAAGTTGAATGTACTGTTTCTTGGATATTGCGTCCCATTGCTTCTCGCATAGACATCAGAAGGTTTTAGTCTAGTGTTGTTGCTTAGGGTGGCTGTATCAAAGAAGGGTCATCTACCTAGCATTTTTCCCAACTATATTGGGGTCGGCTTCCAGTCAAGCCGGATTTAGCTAAATACCAGTATTTTACGAGGAGCGGCTGCCTACCAGACCTCCACAACCCATTAACTGGGGTAACACGGTAGTTCATGGCAAGACTGGAGTCAGATTTACTAGCTTCTGACTATCCATAACGAATCAAAGAAGGGTGAAGTAGAAAATAAATGACTTATTTAGAATCTGTACCTATTATTGTATTAATCTGAAACTGTAATCCAGATTTACCTGATCCTTAATCAGTGGACCAGTTACTTTTTTGGATTGGGAAATGTACCAATAACTTCACCCACTTTTAATGAAGTTAGAGGGACTGTAATAATTTTACTAGAGCTGAGGAAACATGTTCGAATAATTCTGTAACTCTACTGGTGTTCCCCAAGATTTGTTGTTTCTACAGCTTTACCGTTTTCGTTTTTCAACAGTAACATAGTGATAATGCATTTTGTCGTCTCATGCCTGTCTGTAAGTGACCATATGAATACTATAATGTAGGTGTTGTTAACACACACACACAAACACAAAATTATCTTATCAGTGTATTGGCGGTGATGATTTTCAAATAATACGTTAGCGTGACCAATTATATTATATCTACTACACCGATTGTTATTAAGTGATATGAAAGTTATAAATAATTGATTCTCTATTTTTATCGTAAAATTATAAACAATTAATTTATTGTATGTTGTCATAAATAAATAAACATACATTACACACTTCCGTGTCCTTTGTTTAGATTTAGACATCAAGTCTACAAACGATTAAAAACTTGGTACTGGAATAAGTATTTATTTGACAGCCAAGACTTCTAATAGTGGTAGTTCTAGTAGTGGCAGTCCTAATTTATATTATCCATTCACTTCATAAGATTACTTATATCGATATTAAAAAAAAGTAAAACCTAAAGAAACACATAAATATTTTTTACCATAAACAGAATAATGTAAGTATAATATAAAGCTTATTTGAACTTACGATACCAAGTCAATCCAAAGATATAGCAATTCAAATATCATCATCTACCTAGCCTTTTTTCCCAACTATATTGGATTCGGCTGACTGGAAGTCAAGCCGGATTTAGCTGAATACCAGTATTTTACGAGGAGACCTCCACAACCCATTAACTGGGGTAACACGGTACTTCGTGGCAAGACTGGAGTCAGATTTACTGGCTTCTGATTATCCGTAACGACTGCCAAAGATCTACAAATGACAGCCGGGACCTACGGTTCAAAGCGTAAAACTATCATGTTGGTAATAATATCCTAATCTCATTAGATACTGAAGTCAACATTGCTATTTAAAGTGTATCGATCAATGCAAATCATTTTGTTGACGACCGATTGGTCTAGCATTTGACTCATCTATTAACACAATAAAAGATAAATGCATGTCATCCCAACACAAATAATATAATATAATTGTCACTGTCTTTTGTTTATGAATGATAAGAGGTACTTATCTGAATATATTTCTAGTCATTGCTGTAACTTCTATAATCAAGCAAACAACTAACTCAAAACAGCAAAGAAAGTTAATCAATTAAACTGAAAGTATTAAAATTTAACATTGTAAATATCTATAAGTATTTTAAAATACTTTAGAAAAGCAGTAGAAAAATATAGACAACTTTGCGAAAGAAGTCGACCTGCCGCCTGCCTCTTCCTTCTTGCTCCGGACTTCCTTTATATGTTCTGTGCTCCGGACCATAACCTGTACTAGGACCCGTTGTGAGAGGTCGTTGCTGCCGATAGCCCCCACGAGAGCACGGGGTACTCTGCCCTTGCGGGGCACGCCTTCACCGTATGCATCACCGTGTCTTCCAGGGGGTCCTCACAACGGTGACTTCTATACGTTTTTTCCACACATTGTATGACTTATGGCCAAGTTCAATGAATTTGCTAATTTAGTAGCCATCTTGATTTAAAAGTTGTCAACTAACGCGTGTAAACAATCCATTGTCATCGTATAGCCTAAACTGCTTACTAAAGTGATCCCTGTTTGATAGTACTTTACAATATCATCGTAGTTGTCGTAAAATTTTACTATCTACTCAATAACAATTGATACATTATGTGAAAGATTGCAAATATGTTTTTTTTCAGAATTTAAATAGTTTTTGGTCTGTCATTCTATAACAGCGGAAAGGATTTGAATAAAAACAAAAAGTTATTCGATACAGAAAAGTAATGGAATAATTATTAAAAAAAAAGAAAAAAAAACACTCTCTGTTTGATAATATATTTATTTTAAAAAACACGTCAATTTTTTTTTCGTAATTTTACACTGTTCAAAGCCGGTGTTTCCGGACTACGGACTACACTGAGAAAAAACAATGAAACAAACTTAGAGGTCACAGTATCTTTTAAAGTTTATAAAATATTGTAAAATACAATAGCTTGCTTTACGTTGCTCAGTCGGATAAAAATAATAAAACTGTTTATAAAAAGTTGTTATTAGCTCATAAAAACTAAAATGGGAGGTACAATTTTTTTTTTGATAGTAAGAGATAACGATGTTCCTTGATCTGGGCCATTAACAATCACTTCTGACTCTTTGGTAAACTAGGTATGACCAGAATTAAGTACAAACTGTTTTTTTGTTAAATCACTGAAAAGAACCACACCAAAATCTAATTAACAAATACATACTTTAAAGAAAATATTAGCATTTAAAGAATTAAATGCTTTTAGATAAGCTTAAAACTAAAAATGATGCCGCCACAGAAAACCACTATCTGTCTATAAACCTTATTTTAAAATGTATATACTTTAAGAAAATAGTCCCGTCATTTAAGCTTAATTAAGGTAAGAATCTCGAAATTCGGGGAGTAAGGGGGAGAAGTGGCCGTAACACCTGCGCCTGCCCAAATGACAACCACACCTGCACGCGCCAAGTCGATGGCGACGGCCTTCAGCCGTGGTGCTCCCTGCTAGATAGAAGAAAATACGTTCGCCATGCGACCCGCCTAGCAACCGGCGCCGCTCTGCGTCCGGGGCAAGCGGTGTGAAATTGGCTACCGGCCATGGGGTGGCAGGAAACCAGGCCTTTCATGGAAAACCTGCTACTGGAATTTCACTGAAGCTGCGCCAAATCCAGAAGATAGGAACTTGGAATGTGCGTGGCCTTCTTAGTCCTGGGAAATTAGAAATACTCGAAGAAGAGTTAGCCAGATGTGGCATAAATATGTGTGGGCTTTGTGAAACTCATTGGAAAAACAGTGGACACCTTCAGACCAAGGCTCATATTATATTCTTCTCGGGGAACCCGGACAGCAGCAGAAACGGTGTCGCCTTGGCGCTGCCTCTACAGCATAAGAACTGCGTCTTAGGCTACGAACCAGTCAACGACAGAATAATTAGTGTCAAGTTGAAAGCGTCACCGGTCAACTTAAACGTCGTACAGGTCTACGCCCCTACAAGCCAGGCAAGCGACGAAATTATTGAAGACTTCTATACCACCCTTGAAGCGATAATAGATAAAATCCCCAACAGAGAGTGTCTTGTGATTTTGGGTGATTTTAATGCAAAGATTGGAGCAAATGCTCACGAGCTAAGCGCTTCAGCTGGTAGATTTGGCCTTGGACAGCGCAATGACAGAGGGGAGCGCCTGATACAGTTTGCTGCAGAAAATGACTTGGTGATTTCAAATAGTCAATTTCAACACCACCCCCGAAGACTTTGGACCTGGATCAGTCCAGACGGTCAACATCGGAACCAAATTGACTATGTTCTTATCAGGTCACGATGGAGAACATTTGTCCAAAATGCGCATACTCTTCCTGGAGCAGACTGCGGATCAGACCATCAGCTTCTAATTGCCAAATTAAAGCTCAGGCTTAGGACAGTTCGCAATCCCAAAAAACGGAAAAGGATTGAAGTCAGCGATTGTTCTAAGTTCTGTGCTTCAGCAGAACAATTATGGAAGTCTTGGAATAGCGCAAACAACACTGAAGAAACGCCAAGCAGCCTCTGGAATCAGGTTAAAAACTTGATCATTGAGTCCGCCAGAACATCTAACCTTCCCAAAAAAGCACAAGCCCGGCAGATTTGGATGAGTGAAAACACACTGAAACTAGTCGAGGAGAGGCGCAAGTTGAAGGCATCGGGAGCAAGAATCCAAGACCAGAACAGGCTGTCAGCCCGGATTCAGGCTGGTTGCAGACGAGATCACAATGCTTATCTCAATAAGATATGTGAGGAACTAGAAATCCACTCACACAATAACGAGTCCAGGGACCTCTACAAAAAAATACGCTCTGTGACGAAGACGCTAACTTCCAACTCCTGGGCCATCGAAGATAGCGAAGGGAGAGTTCATTGTGAGTTGGAAAGCGTATCAGATGTTTGGAAAAGTTACTGTCAGTCCCTATACCTTGATCCCCAGTCTGAAGAATTTATTAGCACAGAGCCTCAGGGTGAATCTGAGTTGGAGCCAGACATTCTCCTATCTGAAGTCAAGGCGGCCATCAATCATCTAAAAAATGGAAAAGCCACTGGAAGGGATGAAATCCCAATAGAAACCATAAGGGCTCTGGGAGAGATTGGTGTTACAATCTTTCACAGACTCTGTAACAAGATATGGAAAACGGGTATATGGCCGGAAGAATGGACGCATACGGTTCTTGTTCCACTTCATAAAAAAGGCTCAACAAAAAAATGTAACAACTACCGCCTTATTGCACTAATTTCCCATGCCAGTAAAATAATGCTACACATCCTTAATGAACGGCTGAAAAGCTTCCTATCTAAGGAAATAGCACCAGAACAGGCAGGATTTGTTAAAGGGAAAGGAACTCGGGAGCAAATACTGATAGTCCGCCAAATAATTGAAAAGTCTCGGGAATTCAACAAGCCTGCTTTCATTTGCTTTGTTGACTTTTCGAAAGCATTTGATTCAGTGAAATGGCCTAAACTTTGGGACACTTTGTTGCGAATGGGTACACCGAAACACCTAGTACAAATTTTGAGACGCCTGTATGAAGATGGCACTGCATCAGTGAGAACAGAAGATGTATTCTCGGATGGTTTTCATCCCAGCGTTGGAGTTCGACAAGGATGCATAATATCCCCACTTTTGTTTAACATCTACACAGAATTGATTATGCGCATTACCCTTGAAGATTGGACAGACGGTGTTACAATTGGTGGACGAATAATTTCCAATCTACGCTACGCAGATGACACCACCTTATTTGCCACTAGCTCCAGCCACATGGAACAGCTGCTATCGAAAATGGAAAGTGTTAGCATGGAATTTGGTTTGAAGATTAACCGTAGCAAGACCAAGATGATGATTGTCGACAGAGCTAACAACAATTTGCCGGACGTAACCCAAATAGCAAACTGCGACGTCGTACAATCTTATATATACCTCGGGGCTCTAATCTCAAATCAGGGAAACTGCATTGAAGATATCAAGCGACGAATGGCTCTGACCAGGGCGGCAATGGATAAGCTCAAGAAAATATGGAAGAACAGAAAAGTAACTAAAGCCACGAAGACCAGGCTCGTTAAAACATTAGTGTTTCCCATATTTTTATACGCCGCGGAGACATGGACCTTGCGACAAACGGAGACCAAAAAGATTGACGCTCTGGAAATGTGGTGTTGGAGGAAGATGCTCGGGGTCTCCTGGACCGAATTTCGAACAAACGCTTCCATACTGAAGGAACTGGGCGTCAAGGAGCGCTTGTCTACGTTGGTGCGCAGTCGTGTTTTTAAATACTTTGGCCATATATGTCGACGCGAAAGTGACTCCATCGAACGCCTTGTTGTACAAGGGAAGGTGAACGGGACTAGGCCGCGTGGCAGGTCACCGATGCGATGGACAGACCAGATCAAGGTAGCTGTTGGCGGCCCACTGAACGAGTGCGCCCGGATGACTGCCAGCAGGCAAAAGTGGCGGGAAGTTGTGCGGCGTACCCTAACAGCTTCCGGAGAGCTGCCCTCATGACAACCACGACCACTCTGCCAAGAGTGTAACGACACAGAAGAATGGTAGAGGAAAATATCACAACAGGTCTAAATTTTTGAAGAATTTCTTGTTTTAGTTGTAACTTCATTTTTTTTTGTATTTTTCTCCGAATAGTCATGAGCTGGTCTATCAATCGATATCAGCTTATCGTTGAATTTTGGGAAATGTTGTATATGGCGCGTTTTCGACTGGAGGCAACAGTTGACCTGAAGTGATCCTGTGACCGCGCACTCTCCGCCCTCTAACTCGAAAACAATTCACCGTAGGAAAAAGTTTTCTAGACACAATTTGTAGAGAATTTTGTATTCTACAATATTATTACGTATACAAATGCAAAAAACCTATAAGAAATGAGATATTTACAAAAAAAGCGCAAAAAAACGATTTTTGGGCCCTTTGACCTTGAAATTTCATAGTTGCGTACACCCTACCATATTTGTAGGTTTTGAGACAACTTTTAGGGTGTCAATATACAAGTATTTACAGACTTACAGCTGGGTATCTCGAATTCCGAGGTGAAAGTACTATAATGACTGGACTAAAAAGATATACTACTTAAAAGATAAAAAATTTGATTTAAGATCATCTTTAAAACAAAAAGAAACAATGATAAGGAAAACTTATAATTTATCGATGTAACGAAACAAAATCATCATCTGCCTAGCCTTTTCCCAACTATATTGGGGTCGGCTTCCAGTCAAGCCGGATTTAGCTGAATACCAGTGTTTTACGAGGAGCGGCTGCCTACCAGACCTCCACAACCCATTAACTGGGGTAACACGGCATTTCATGGCAAGACTGGAGTCAGATTTACTGGCTTCTGACTATCTGTAACGACTGCCAAAGATCTACAAATGACAGCCGGGACCTACGGCTTAACGTGCTTTCCGAGGCACGGGGGAAACTCGTTATGTTAAGATAATCACCCATCCACAGACCAACCTAGGCAAGCGTTGCTTAACCTTGAAGATCGACCTGTGCGGCTGTTACTATTTAGCCACAAGCGAACGAAACAAAATATGAGACGAAAAATAATTAGTTATGATAAACTATCTCAATGCTAATACGAATTCGCTTTAATTGGATGAATTGAGAGATTTAAAAAAAAAACGCATCGTGTTATATTTACAGACTGATAGTAATATTACAAGTCATGAACATGACATTTAAATTAGTAGCCAATATATAAACTCAGAGAATATCTCTATACATAGTTCAGCAACTACACTTGACCAAACTAGTCGTCATGTCGATACTTCTTCGTATAACTTTAGTTACGTACTTAACTTTAATAGTCAATCAAAATGAAGCTGCGAGAATATTGGGATATTTCCCATTTCCATCTATCAGTCATCAAGTCGTGTTCCGTCCTCTTATGCATGAACTAGCTAAGAGAGGGCACGAAGTCACCGTCATCACAACAGATCCAGTTTTCCCTGATGGAGGGGCACCTACCAATCTGACTGAAATTGATGTTGGTGAAGTCTCATATAAAATGTGGAGAGAAGAATTCGTGGTCAAGCCGAAGGGAAAGAAAAGCGACTTGCAAGACGATTTAAGCATCATTTACAAAGTAATGAACAACATATTTGATGAACAACTAAAGGATAAGCAAGTACAAAAATTGATTAACGATAAGAACCAAACGTTTGATCTGATATTCACAGAAGCTATAATGAGACCTCCTCTTGTATTTACACATGTCTATAAAGCACCTGCGATTATGATCAGTTCTTTTGGTGCTTTTAATGATAATTATGAAGTAATGGGTGTTTCTATGCATCCATTCCTATACCAACGTAGCATTAGTCGAAGATTGTATAACCTGACGTTATGGGAGAAAGTAGTAGAACTATACGATTTCTTGAGTATAGAATGGTTTCACCGAAATAATTATAACCTAGAAAACAAAATAATCAAGGCACATTTTGGACCTGAAACTCCAACAGTTCAAGAGTTGAACAATAACGTTGCTATGTTCTTTTTGAACTTCCATCCCGTGTTTGAAGGGAATACACCGGTTCCTCCATCCGTAATACACATGGGTGGTATTCACCAGAAACCTCGCAAGGATTTGCCACAAGTGAGTACAATTTTATGTTTTGATTGAAGTTATTATTGAACATGAGTTAACGATTTTTTGGAATAGTTAGATAAAACACAAAAAAAAGTGCGATACAGTTGGTGGATGATAGGGATTAATAGAACCATGTTTTGTTACAGGACTTACAATCATACTTAGTGTCTGCGCCATTCGCATTATATTATCTGTACCTCATTATACTTGCAACATTATATTACACTTCACTCAATAACTCATTCGAGAAGGATTTCCTATCCAAAATCCATTCATTCCTTTCATTCCCCCCTCTGTCCAGTGCGTTCTTACTGGTGACACGTATCGTGCGCCCGCGCTCCGCGCTAAAACTCTAAAAAAAGTGAAAAATATCGGTGCTGTGTGATGAACACCTCAAACCCTCGTCTCGCGTGAAGCTTGGAGGAAATATCGCCTGAACCGGCGCACTGTGAAGGCAGCTATCGAAGAACTACGCATTTTCCTGTAAGTCCTTTTCCTTCCAAGTTTTCTGGTCCTTCTCACCCAATAAAAAACGCAATATACTACACATCTACGCTACACTCATCACACACATCATATTTATCATTTATTCGCATAAAAACGCTAAAAACGCACAATTACGCATCCGCCATTACTCGTCTACGTGATACACGAGGCGCGCCCAATAGGGCACATTTCCCGCTCAATCTTATCAACGCTTAGTTGTTTTTACAAAAACGCATCATATTTCAATATAAACACGCATTATCTAAAGTATTATAATTATATTTTAGTCATCTCACGCATATTTTCGCATATTTTTTCAAAATATAACGCACACGGGCGAGTCCATTTTTGCTCACGCACGCTCGCGTACATTCACTCACTCATCTATTTTATTACACGGTTAAAAACTCGAGTAGGTACTTCCTAACGCTAAAAATGACTTCTACGCGTAGTAAGGGTAGGGAATCTGATAAAGAATCCTATGAAGATCCCAAAGTTCTTCTATTAGAGTCTAAAAAAGAAAATTTATTTCATATGGTGCAATCCATTTACGATCTCGGCCTACAAGTTTCCGTGAATGGTTCATTAAAATCGCAATTTCTAGCTCGAATTGGCTCCCTTGAGCAAATTAGAACAAACTTTATGGAAACTCTTGATGCTTATAATTTAGCATTATTA
This sequence comes from Mythimna separata, assembly GCA_030763345.1. Taxonomy (NCBI): domain Eukaryota; kingdom Metazoa; phylum Arthropoda; class Insecta; order Lepidoptera; family Noctuidae; genus Mythimna; species Mythimna separata. The sequence goes on from CM061191.1 coordinate 6,073,620, forward strand.
GAAAGTGGTTCGACGACAAAACCGAATTACTCCTCACTATCCGCATTTGATGAAATCTATTGTGAAATAAAAGCAATAGAATCTAACATTCAGAAGTCACAAAATACGAGTAATGATAGCACTAGTAATAAATTCGAGTTTTTAAATCGTAAACTACCGCCTTTAAAACTTGCTTCATTTGATGGCACGCCCAGCAAATGGACAACTTTTCATGAAAACTTCAAAAGTCTTATTCATGATAATTCGCATCTTACTGACGCCGAAAAGGTTCAGTATTTAATAAGTTGTTTATCGGGCAAAGCATTAACTGTTTGCTCAGGTATCATACCTACCGCTAATAATTACCTACTCATTTGGAATGATTTAATAGAAAAATATCACGATACGCGCGTACAAGCTTCCATGTATTTACATCAAATGATTCAATTTAAACCTTATCAACCTATCGATTCGTTTCTCGAGCAATTTCATTCGGCACAAGCCGCTTTACGTCGCTTAGACATAAAAGATTTGTCAGATTTTATAATAACTGATATTGCACTCAGTAAGCTAGACAAAGAGGTCGTTAACCTTTTCGAACAATCCCATAGGCATATTACAATACCTACTTTCGATCATCTTTCGCTATTTCTAAAAGAACAAAGTAAAATAATAACGCTTCGTAATCACTCTAATCCCTCTAAAGTTCGTAATAATAACGAAAATAATAAATCCTCATTTAAATCTAGAAACAGTCAAGCCTTCGCGAGTACCTATCAGAACACCCCAGTGCGTTCCTGCAAGGTATGTGGATCCCCTGATTCACATCCACTTTATAGATGTTCTCATTTTATGAATCAAAACATAAAAGATAGATCAGATCTTGTAAACAAACATAAGTTTTGTCGTAACTGTTTAGGATTTCATAATATTAAAATGTGCAAGTCATCAAATACGTGTTCGATTTGCCACCGTAAACATCATTCACTATTACATCTAGACAACTTTAACTTTTCCAACAATCGGGTAGTTGAACAAAAACATAGCTTAGCTCCGCCGTCGGTTGAGGACGGCGCCGGCGCGCCCCGCGTGCCCGCCTCCGCGCCTTCGCCGACTGCCACTCGCGCGACACTCGACTCGCCACGCGTATCGACAGGCGATAACAATGCGCGCGAAAATTCAAACGCTCCTTATTTATCACTGACTTCGGCTACCTCGAGCGTTGAAAATAATACAACTGTTTTGTTGCCTACCGCTTCCGTATACGCTTATAATAATAATAAACCTTATACTCTCCGCGTTTTTCTTGATACAGGCTCAATGAGTCATTTTATTACTAAGGCTTGCTGTAAACGTTTAAACTTAGAAATTACTCCTGACAAATCTTCTATTTTCGGTATAAGTCACGCAAAAATACCCACGTATGGTACTACAACATTTAAAATATTTTCTCGCTTTGATCACCGCTGTTGTTATACAATTCACGCTCGGGTTTTAGATCGTATTACTGACGACTTGCCCAACATATTAGTAGATATCACAAATCTCACTCCATTACGTAATTTACCTATGGCTGATGACGCGTTCCATGTTCCCGGTGAGATTGATTGCCTCCTCGGCAATGAACTTTTCCCGCTTTTGTTGGGAAGTGGAAAGGTAACTTTACCTGGCTCCGCGGTCGTCGCTGTAGAAACCACTCTTGGTTACATAGCCATGGGTCGGGCTGATTGTCAACCTCGCATAACTTCGCGCTCTCGCCCCGCTCAAATAAATAAAAATAAAAGCGAGCAAACTTTTCTGTGCGCTACTAGCACGCTCAGCTTAGACACGCTAACGCAACGCTTTTGGGAGCTGGAAAGCGTCCCTAATAAGGTTCACATGAGTCCTGATGATCAGGCGTGTGAACAAATATTTAATTCAACTTACTCTCGCGATGAAACAGGTAGATACACAGTGCAGCTACCATTTAAGGCTCCGTGGACCGACTTAGGAAATTCGTACTCAACGGCGATGCGTCGCCTCATTAATTTAGAAAAAAAGTTAGATTCTGATCCCGAGATCAGAACTAATTACAACGCTACGCTTCAAGATTATCTTGACAAAGGTTATTTAGCCAAGGTCAAAGATCCCTCTCTCAATATCCCGCATTATTATATTCCGCACCGTGCTGTTTACCGCCCGGATAAACAGTCCAGTAAAACTCGCATCGTGCTTGACGCTAGCTGTAAAACTAGCTCAGGTAAATCGCTAAATGATCTCCTTTACGTAGGTCCGAATCTACAAAGTAACATTTTTGATTTATTAATTAATCTTCGCATGTTTTCCGTTGCTGTAGTTGCAGACATCGAAAAAATGTATTTTCAACTTAATCTTCATTCAGATCATCACGCATTTCAACGCATTTTATACAGATTCGATAAAGATTCTGAGATTTCAACTTTTGAATTTAACCGCGTTTCTTTCGGTGTCTCAAGATCACCTTATTTAGCTATGAGGATAGTTCGCCAACTCGCATCTGATAGTCGGGATAATTACCCGCTCGCGGCTTACGAGGCTGAAAACCATATGTATATGGATGACTACATATGTTCGCTAGATGGCGTTGACATAGCTGAGCTTACATATCAAGAAATGGTCGCCATGTTCAGGTCAGGCGGTTTCAACCTTGTAAAGTGGATCTCTAATAGTTCCGAACTCTTAAATAAAATTCCTTCAACTCATTTAAGTTCGCAAAATATTGAGTTTGACGCGGACGCCAATAATAATACTAAAATTGTAGGTATGCAGTGGAATCCTGTAGAGGACTCTTTTCAATTTAAAATAAATTATAATTCTCTTAAATGTACGAAACGTACCGTTTTATCCGCAACCGCACGGCTGTTTGACCCCTTAGGTCTTATAGGTCCAGTTACCGCGTTCATGAAAGTTTTAGTTCAGGAATGCTGGAAGCATGACCTTGATTGGGACGACGCTGTACCAGCTTACATTGAAAATAAATTTAATCAATTTCACAAAGAACTTTCCTATCTCGAACAAATAAAATTCCCGCGACATGTAGGTATCACCTCGGTTTCTCATGTCACTCTCCTCGGATTCGCAGACGCCAGTGAGCGCTGTTATGGTGCCGCTGTTTACATAAGGGTTAGTTCTAATGACGAAGATAACGGATCAGTCCTCTTACTTACTTCTAAATCACGCGTCGCTCCGCTTAAAAATACGCCCTTAGCTCGCCTCGAGTTATGTGCTGCTCTTCTCTTAGCAAATTTAATTAACTCAGTTGTAGAAGTTTTAAGTAAACGCTGCAAAATTAATAATATTTTTGCTTTTTCTGATTCAACAGTCACGCTCACCTGGATCCACTCGCCCTCGCATAGATTTCATACATTTGTTGCAAATCGCATTGTTGAAATTAATTCAAAATTACCTGCTAAACATTGGTTTCACATCGATGGAACTGAAAATCCCGCTGATATAGTTTCTCGTCCCGTAACGCCTAAACAATTATTAGATTTAACTCTTTGGTTTAACGCTCCGCATTGGTTTTCATTCCCCTTAAATCAGTGGCCAATCAAGCCATTTAAGGTCAATTTAAATAAAAATACTTCGGAAGTAATGGAAACTAAAAATATCGCTCTCGCAGTTAAAGTTACGCAAGAAATTTCTCAACCTATTCAATCTTTAATTGACCGCATTTCTAAATATTCTATTTTACTACGTAGCCTGGTTTTAATATTACGTTTCTGCAAAATATTAACTTCGCATGGTTCCATCACCGTTTCCGATTTAGAAGCCGCGGAAATACACCTTATACGTTACGTACAAGGTAGATATTTCTCTGAAGAAATGAACGCTTTGAAATCAAATAAAAAAATAAATAAAAGTCTCGCTAAACTCAACCCCTTTCTGGACTCAAATAATATTCTCAGAGTAGGTGGAAGGTTAACTCATTCTCAACTTGATTATGGTCAAAAGCACCCCATTCTAATTCCAACTAAATCACGTTTTACCCAACTCGTAATTGACTTTTATCATGTAACTAATTTACATACAGGTCCCGCTCTTTTATTATCTATCATTAGACAAAAATTTTGGATTTTACCCGCTCGTAATATTGTAAGACAACGCGTACATAGTTGCAACAAATGTTTTAAACTTAAACCTCAAAATACTTACCCTCCTATGGGTGATCTACCCGACTTTCGCGTTTCACAAGCGAAAGCGTTTGTTAATACCGCTGTGGACTATTGTGGCCCCTTTTACATATATCCGAAAACGCGGAATTAAGAGCCACAAAGCTTACATTTGTGTGTTCGTGTGTCTAACAACTAAGGCAGTACACTTAGAGTTGGTCACTGACCTTAGTTCAGATTTATTTCTCGCCGCTTTTAAGCGTTTCATTTCTCGTAGAGGTCCTGTTGCTATGATTTATAGTGATGGAGGCACAAACTTCATTGGCGCAAAGCGCAAATTGAATGAAATTTACGCCCTAATTCAATCCAAATCCCATATAAATTACATAGGTGATCAACTAGCTGAAAATCGCATACAATTTAAACATAGCCCGCCATACGGTCCTCATTTTAATGGACTCAGCGAAGTTACTGTTCGTTGTGTCAAAACTCATCTTTTTAAAGTAATTGGTTCTCAGATATTAACTTACGAGGAGTTTAGTACCGTGCTTGTTCAAATTGAATGTCTTTTAAACAATCGACCTCTAAGCATTTTAAGCTCCGACCCGTCTGATATTAGTGCTTTAACGCCTAATCATTTTCTAAACGTAACTCCGCTTAAGTATTTACCTGCTGAAGACGTCACAGACATTTCAGACAATCGCTTATCGCGTTATCAACTTCTTAATAAAATAACTCATTCCTTCTGGAATCGTTGGAGCCAGGAGTACCTCACTTCCTTGCAACAGCGTGAAAAGTGGAACACACCGTCAAAGCCTATTGAAGTAGGTACGATTGTTGTTATCAAAGACAACAACGCTCACCCGCTTTGCTGGCCTTTAGGTGTCATAGATGCGACTTATCCTGGAAAGGATAATATAGTTAGGACTGTGAAAGTTAGAACTGCTTCCGGTTCCTACATACGCCCGGTAGTGCGGCTTTGTCGTCTACCTACTCAATAATTACTTTACAATTAACTTTGCGCTTAACTCTATTTTTAATTAAATTCGTTTTTTTTAATTTAAATTCTCATAAAATTGTAATTTAGAGGATAACCTCTAGGCCGGGGGAGTTGTCTGCGCCATTCGCATTATATTATCTGTACCTCATTATACTTGCAACATTATATTACACTTCACTCAATAACTCATTCGAGAAGGATTTCCTATCCAAAATCCATTCATTCCTTTCATTCCCCCCTCTGTCCAGTGCGTTCTTACTGGTGACACGTATCGTGCGCCCGCGCTCCGCGCTAAAACTCTAAAAAAAGTGAAAAATATCGGTGCTGTGTGATGAACACCTCAAACCCTCGTCTCGCGTGAAGCTTGGAGGAAATATCGCCTGAACCGGCGCACTGTGAAGGCAGCTATCGAAGAACTACGCATTTTCCTGTAAGTCCTTTTCCTTCCACTTAGACTCTTCCAAAAACGGTGTAATTTATATCAGCTTTGGTACAAACGTGGACCCAACCTTGTTTCCTCCTGAGAAAATAGCAACATTTGTACGAGTGCTCTTTAAACTACCTTACGACGTGCTGTGGAAATGGAATAGTGACGTACTGCCTGGACGTACTGAGAACATCAAAATATATAAATGGTTGCCCCAGTCTGACCTACTAAGTAAGTGAAATTTGAAATGTGTTAATTTTATAAAAATTCTGCAATTTCCCATAATATTGATTACATCAGCAAAAAAAAAAATTCAATTTATGTTTTAACTGCATGAGGTAAGGTTTTTTGGTAGATTTTACTGTCAGGGATAAGGCCACCATATCTTTTCCATAGATTAAAGATTCTGTAAATTTTAAATTATTATGGTTTACAATACTGTTGGCAGCGACATTTATGGCGTTCTATATAAATAAAAACATATATGTTCCATTGAAAAATAAAATTCTATTGTTCACAGGACATCCTAAAATAAAGCTGTTTATACTACAAGGAGGTCTACAATCTACAGATGAGGCTATTACAGCAGGAGTACCACTGATTGGTATACCAATGCTTGGAGACCAGTGGTACATTGTGGAGAAATATGTAAAACACAATATTGGACTGCAACTCGACCTGGAATCGCTTAATGATGACATCTTAGAGAACGCAATCAAGACAGTCATTGGGGATGACAGGTTAGTGCTATGGATTTTGTACATTATTACAGAGTATTTTTATTGTAATATTAATTTCTACAAATAATAATTTCTATAAATAACAATAATCTTACTTTCTAATATTCTTTTGAGGATCAGTTTAAGTTCCCTTGAATAGTTTTTCTAAAATTTCCTGATAGTTCCAACTTGAGGGTTTTTAACTAAAGAGTGAGTAGGTTACTTCTAGGCAAGCATGCTCCATCATTGGTCATATCATTGTTTACCATCCTCTCTTCTTTTTGCTTTAAAACTGGAGTTTTATTAATACCAAAAGCAGCTGCCGTCCATGAAATTTTTGCTTTAAACTTGATTTAATTATTGATTCATTCATTAAACTTCGATGCATTTTTACAATCAATTGTTATAAATCACTAATTAAGAGTATTTAGCATTAGGCCTTGTAACGTTTCCACTGTTGGGACTCAAGCCTCCTTGCTAGGAGATGGAACGAGCCGTATTCCACCACGTCAATACTTGTGCGGATTGTACTTCATCATCTGCCTAGCCTTTTCCCAACTTTATTGGGGTCGGCTTCCAGTCAAGCCTGATTTAGCTGAATACCAGTATTTTACGAGGAGCAGTTGCCTACCAGACCTCCACAACCCATTAACTGGGGTAACACGGTACTTTATGGCAAGACTGGAGTCAGATTTACTGGCTTCTGACTATCCGTAACGACTGCCAAAGATCTACAAATGACAGCCGGGACCTACGGCTTAACGTGCTTTCCGAGGCACGGAGGAAACTCGTTATGTTAAGATAGTCACCCATCCACAGACCAACCTGCGCAAGCGTTGCTTAACCTATTAGATCGACCTGTGCGGCTGTTATTATCTAACCACGAGCTCCTCTTGTGAGGATTGTACTTAAACATGTTTTTATCTCAATTCCAGCTATCGTCAAAACATTATCAGACTAGGCAAGATCATGCAAGACCAGCCAATGACTCCGCTGGAGCGAGTTGTGTGGTGGACGGAGCATGTCTTGCGTCACGGTGGAGGGAAGCACCTGCGCGCACCCGCAGCCAACATGTCCTGGGCAGAATACCTTGAATTGGAACTAGTATTTACTCTTTTATTTGGTCTCATAACAATCATAGCAGTTCTTAGTTTAGCAGTAAAAACTTTGTACGACCATACTTTAAGAAAATATACGGCTGTGATTAAATTTAAAAATTCGTGATGTGATACGTTTAAATTTTGTAAGTACTTGAGTAAGGGATTTTTATTTTTACCATGTTACATTATTTTTGTAATTATACTAAATTTGTTATAGGATGGTTTCGATGACAGCTGTCAGATTCATACACTGTAGCTATCTATCCCTTTCTCTCATCTTAAAGATGCATATTTTTGTCCTGCTGTCACTCAACCCATGCTATGTAAAAAAAAAACAATAGTAAACATAATTATGAAAAACAAGTTTGGCGATATTAGCCTTATCAAAACCACTAAAGATGGCAAATTATGAGAAGTTGAGGATCTAAAATTTGTTATTAAATATAATATCAAAAATATAAAAATTCTTTACAACACATCAAGTTGAGAAAGTTCGCAAGACGAGAGATTAGAGTAGTTAATAAAAAGTTTGTAGAAAATTATATGAAAGATATAACGTGATATATTTATTTTAACATGTGTTTCCTTCCGAGGGTATGGAGCATGATGTTAAATAGTACATACCTTGACATGTATAAAACCAGATCAGGCCTGATGTAATCATCTACCTAGCCTTTTCCGAACTATATTGGGGTCGGTTCCAGTCAAGCCGGATTTAGCTGAATACCAGTATTTTACGTGGAGCGGCTGCCTACCAGACCTACACAACCCATTAGCTAGGATAACACGGTCCTTCATGGCAAGACTGGAGTCTACTGATTTACTGGCTTGTGACTATCCGTAACGACTGCCAAAGATCTACAAATGACAGCCGGGACCTACGGCTTAACGTGCTTTCCGAGGCACGAAGAAAACTTGGTATGTTAAGATGGTCACCCATCCACAGACCAACCTTGGCAAGCGTTGCTTAACCTTGAAGATCGACTCGTGCGGCTGTTATTATCTAGCCACGAACTCCTCAGCCAGGCCTGATGTTATCATCAGGCCTGTATTACCCAAAGAGTTTGGCACAGTGTACTTCTATTGGGCTGCGGGAAGGAACATACGCATCATCATCATTACCTTCCTACTCTTCTTCTTATTCGTCTACTTGGCGTTAATCCCATCTATTGCCAGGGTCTGCCTTATTATATTCCTGCTATTGTCCCGTGTTATTTGGGGTAAAGACAACATATTTTTTTCTTCAATTTTGTTCTATCACTGGCATGCTATCACTAACTTCTTTTCCTTCATATCGCTGCTCACACAATCCGTCCATGTTTTCTTTGGCCCCAAGGAAACATACTCTTGGGAACAAAAATAAGAAGAGCAAATATTTGTTAAAAAAATGTATATCAAAATAACTTTCATAATCTTGCAAAACAGCAATAAAAATACTAAATCTCACCTGTAAACTTGACTAACCTTCTTTTTCTAATAAAAATAATTGCCTAAACGTAAAAACAATGTGAAATCAGAAATCCACGTAAGTTTATCACTACCTCTATAATTTAGCTTTGAGAAGGACGGCTTAGCTTATCGTTAGCTTTCATAAATAACTGTAGAATAAAGGCCTGTTTCACCACCTATGACTAAGTTTCCGATATCTTACTTAGCAGATAATTTCATAGAAATTCTGTTCCATTTTTTAATTTATTCGGACAGTGTGAAACAGGCCCTTAATCTTTTTATATGCTGTCTTTTTTCGAAAGTGAGATCATTTTTTTGAAGAACGATCTTTCACGATGAGACAGATTTTCATAGGTAACTGTTAACCCTTAAATGTATATTAACCCGTTTTTGTTTGGAAAAATTATATGTGTTTGGAAAGAGGGCCTTGTTAATAAAAACAGTATTAAAAAGTGTGTAAAATATTTTACGATCATTTTCGTATAGAAAAGAAAAACACTTGTATTGTGATCCATTTCCTTATGCATTTATGCTCAAAGAAATTACTCATTTTTGTTAGAATTGGCCTAAGTATAGTAGTAGTGTAGTAGTCTTTAGAATTTATAAACATAAATGCACGTAATATTTGACACATTTTATAATGCTACAACTTGCAGGACGGTATCACGCATCTGCCCGTCAAAAAAATAGAAAAGAATAGATCTCGTAGATTTTCATTGCTCAAATTACAATAAACAGATACAGAAAATAAGAAACATAAGACTTAAAATACGTATCTGATACATATTCACTAATTAATTGGGAAGCTCACACAAAATAATAAGCAAGCCACTGAGACAAAACCTTTTTGGTTGGCAAGTCTATCATAATTATTTTGGGTATATATTTTTTTTATAAATATTCTTATTAAGAACTAGCTACGTTTTATTTTTAAACCAATACTAGTATTTGCTAAAGTTATCTTATAAATATAATGGATAATCAATACGAATACAGTTAAAGCTACCAAAAATCCAAGCACTAACATAAATACTAATTCTAATTCTAAGTACTGCGACCAGGACATGTTGGCAGCGGGTGCTCGCAGATGTCTCGCTCCGCCGTGACGCAGTACGTGCTCCGTCCACCACACGGCGCGCTCCAGTGGCGGCTGAGGCTGGTCTTGCATCACACTATGCAGTTTTTTGAGGTTCTGACGATAATATCTGAAAATTTGAAGAAAATGTTTAGCCTGATGACTCGGAATCTGGAATTTTAGACAGTATGCCATTTTTTCAAGGCGACGATTAACAAGAAGATTCAGAACCATAACATTGACATGCGCTACCGAAATTTTTAGTGGGCATGTGCTATTGCTGATAAATATTCGGATTATTGGTAGTCCTAAGAGCCTAGTAGTAGGACTAAATATGTGACTTATAATATAGAAACTTCTCTATACACTTAAAATTATGGTTTCATTTGAAATATAAAGAAGATTGCCCGTTTTGTAAGGGAAGTTGGGTCCAAGTGGAAAATGCTTGTGCCCAGAAGATTTTTATTTTACCTAATAGTAAAAACATAGCATTTTCATAATCGGAAACCTTTTTTCATTGTGCCACCTTGGTTCAGGAGATATCATTATTTTTCTGTTTTATCAATCTAGATAATAATTACAAATTGACAGACTAAACATCACCATGAGCATGGAATTATGTCTCTATTACTTTAATTCCATTAGTTTATGAAAAATTATAAAAAAAATAATTTGCACACAAAAAAATAAATAATATTTTTAGGTTATTATTCCAAACAGGTACACGACAGCACAAAAGGGACCTGCCCCGTGGCATTCTCCTTTACCATTTACTAATATTCCACGCTAAAATAATTCTGAAGCACCAAAACATGAAGTATAAAAAAGTACTTACGCGCCATCTTTCACAATTTTGTCAATTGCATTATGTAAATCTTCCTCAGTCATTGTTTCCATATCTAGTCCTACTCCAATTTTGTGATATTTATATTGATCCACATTATACCACTGATCGCCCAACATTGGGATACCTATCAGAGGTACTCCAGCCGAAATAGCCTCATCTGTTGACTGTAGACCTCCTTGTGTTATAAACAGCTTGATTTTTGGATGTTCTGTAAATAGAGATTTACAATATATTATTTTTAAATTAGTAGTTACTGTAAACATTATCATAAGTGGCTACAGCGAACGAGCTATCAAAGTGCTGTGGTAGCCCCCTGATTAAAGGACCGGAATATAATTGAGTATCTCTAACAGTAGATACGAGTGGCTGAGATCGTTACTGATTACTACTCAACCTGTATCATCCATTACTTAAAGAAAAGCCTGCCCTCACAACTTTCGCTGTTTTGCAGTTTAAGCAGTGATTTAATTTTTTTCTGGTTTACTTTTGCCGTTACTTTCTGTCTTTTTGCGTTACTTTTACTCGTAATAATATATTGGTAGAATGATGGAAGGAGTGAAAGGAGGTCTTTACCCAGCAATGGGACAGAATAGGCTAATAAAAAAGAAATAGATTGTTACTAAACATAACTTACTCAGTAAATCAGCCTGTGGTAGCCACTTTGATATCCTGATGTTCTTAGTACGTCCTGGCAGTTCATCTTTATTCCATTTCCATAGCACATCGTACGGGACTTTGGAGAGAACATTCACCAGTGTTTGTATTGTTTGCGAAGGTAATAAAGAGGGATCCGTATTTGTACCAAAGCTCAAGTAAATTATGCCATTTTTCGAAGAGTCCAAATATGATTTGAGATCCTGTGAAAGAAATTTTGTAATTGTTAGATGACACATATGACATATCACATGCATATTGATAAAACAATGTGCGATATAAAGAAAGACAAAAGAATCGTTAGTTACTCACTTTAGGTATTTCTTGTTCACGATTTTGGTGTAATCCACCCATGTACTGCACAGTAGGTGGTACAGGCCGAATGCCTTCAAACACTTGATGCATATTTAAAAACATCATATCAACATTATTGTTCAGCTCTTGAATCGGTGGAACGTCAGGCCCAAAATGTTTTCTAATTAATTCATTTTCTAACTTATAGCTTTTTTGATGTGTTATTTCTAAATAAAAGTGTAGATATAGTTCTTTAATTTTATCCCATAAGCTAAGGTTATGGAGTTTTTGTCGAACACAAATTGGATAAAGCAGAGGATGGGTGGGAGCACCCATCACATCGTAATTATCAAAAGATGCTGAATATGAGCTCATCAATATCACTGGAGCTTTGTATATATGAGACAGCACCATTCCCGGTCTAACAGCAGCTTCCATAAAAATCAAATCAAACTGTTTCGATTTATCATTCAACAGATTTTTAACTTTTTCATCTTTAATTTGTGCTTCAAACATGAGTCTTATTGATTCTAAATAAGCTGAAAAATGCAAATAGATATCACGTTTGTGACCTTTTGGCAGTGACATAAATTTATCTTGCCATACAGCATAAGATATGTCATGGACATCTATTTCTGTTAGATTGGCCGGAGTCCCTCCTTTTGAAAAGGCAGGATCTGGTGTAATCACTGTCACTTCGTGGCCACGTTTCACTAGTTCTTGAATTAAAGGTCGAAACACTACTTGATGACTGATAGAAGCAACTGGGAACATTGCTAAAATTTTAGCCGCTTCACTACGATTTAAAATTAATATGGCACAAACAAGTAAATAATATAACGCGGACATTTCAAACGTATGGACACTTTAGGTTTGTTTGAAGAATGAATTGCTATAATTGATTTCATATAAATCGCGTATTATATAAATGGAAAATCTGATTGAAGTAGGTACTGAATGTACTAAAGACAGTGCAAGTCATTTATCTAGGTATTATATAATACCTAAGTTATCATACAAGACTTATAACTGATAAACATAGGAATCTCATCTGAGGTTGACTAAATTTTTCTGCTATGGAACTGGTACTTGTTATATTAAGGGCGCTTTCAATTTATGCGTTTCATGTCGGACCACTGCGGTACCGAAGCGGTGCGTTAGACGTACGTGTGCGTTACCCCAACAGGAAAGTATCTCCTAGAGATATATGAGTAGAACGTATAGTTGGTGCCTTATCTGGTGTAAATGTGCCCCCACATAAAAAATGTGTGCCCCCTGTCGTTTTGAAAAAAAAACGGAAAAACGATTCCTGCTGGGGTAACGTTTTTCTAGCAGGAAAATTCTAAACGAGTGATCGGAGAGAGAAAAATTGTGCATGGCCAGAGAGCTTATATGTGTGCCACTATGTGCCCCCAAAAATAAAATCTGTGCCCCTTCAGATTTTCGAGATATTGCGTTTCCTGCTGCAGTAACGTTTTGATGAATCGTATATCTCTAAAACCATTGCATGTGCCCCTGTAGAATAAACATACACGAGTAGCTCCTAATGTGTGCCCCTGTGTGCCCCAATTAGATTTAAGAAAATATTTATAGTTTTCAAGTTATCGCGGTTTTATGAAAACCCGAAAAAACATCGCAGCGCCTAAATGAGACAAGGCATAAGTTCGCTGAAAACTGTATTCGGTCCTTCTTGACGCTAATAATAACCATACAAAGTTTCAAAACGCCTCATGCATGCGTTTTTGAATAATCTTGCTAAAAGTCAAGACGATAGTGTCATAACTTTGACGGCAAAATACAAGGAACTGGCTAAATTTCAGATGCGTAGGTGTAAACCAAAATCATGTGCCTTTAGTCAAAAATATACGGTGAAAATATTGAGCTTGGAATGTTTTGCATTAAGTAAATATAAACAAAAAACCAAATTAAGTAAACAACGGCTGGTTATCCGACCAAATTTGAGTGACTACTAGAAAGCGACGGATTCATACATATCGATGACCTTCTTTATTTTACTCACTAACCGGTTCACACGTGTTGTGCCGTTGTGCCTGAGTACACTGAAGTAGAAAAGTAATAAATATATAATAAAATAAAGTTGTTATTGGATTATGTTCTACTAGCCGTTGGACTTAGATGAAAAACTGATTTGTGATTTAAATAATAATGACTGCACAACGTGCAAATTATTTCTAATATTTATACGTAGGTAATTTTATCTGTGATTTGATAATTATTACTACAATTATTGCTAATTACTTTAAGAATTAAAATTAAGGGAAGAAAAATAATAATTTCCACATCAACAAGCTGTTTCATTAATATAGTCAACAGTTCACAAGGTGCATTTAATATATTTTTTAATTAGCCCCCAAAATTTTTGAACGCAACTGTACAGACAACAGCTTAGGTATAATACGTCCAATAAAGAAGGTCATCGATATGTATGAATCCGTCGCTTATTAGTAGTCATTCAAATTTGGTCGGATAACCAGCCGTTGTTTACTTAATTTGGTTTTTTGTTTATATTTACTTAATGCGAAACATTCCAAGCTCAATATTTTCACCGTATATTTTTGACTAAAGGTACATGATTTTGGTTTACACCTACAGATCTGAAATTTAGCCAGTTCCTTGTATTTTGCCGTCAAAGTTATGACACTATCGTCTTGACTTTTAGCAAGATTATTCAAAAACGCATGCATGAAGCGTTTTGAAACTTTGTATGGTTATTATTAGCGTCAAGAAGGACCGAATACAGTTTTCAGCGAACTTATGCCTTGTCTCATTTAGGCGCTGCGATGTTTTTTCGGGTTTTCATAAAACCGCGATAACTTGAAAACTATAAATATTTTCTTAAATCTAATTGGGGCACACAGGGGCACACATTAGGAGCTACTCGTGTATGTTTATTCTACAGGGGCACATGCAATGGTTTTAGAGATATACGATTCATCAAAACGTTACTGCAGCAGGAAACGCAATATGTCGAAAATCTGAAGGAGCACAGATTTTATTTTTGGGGGCAAATAGTAGCACACATAATTATAAGCTCTCTGGCCATGCACAATTTTTCTCTCTCCGATCACTCGTTTAGAATTTTCCTGCTAGAAAAACGTTACCCCAGCAGGAATCGTTTTTCAGTTTTTTTTTCAAAACGACAGGGGGCACACATTTTTTATGTGGGGGGCACATTTACACCAGATAAGGCACCAACTATACGTTCTACTCATATATCTCTAGGAGATACTTTCCTGTTGGGGTAACGCACACTAGACGTACTGCGCACGGATGATCCTCTTTTTTCATACAAAACGCTCGGTGCGGCAACAGTGCGGCGCCGTTATTGCGAACGCTCGACAACAGGACGGTGCACTTTGTATGGAAAATAGCGGTCGTCCGTACGCAGTACGACTAACGCACCGCTTCGGCACCGTAGCAAGCCGTTTACAAACGCATAAATTAAAAGCGCCCTAAGAGAAAAATATTTAAAAGTTTAAGATAGAGGAGAAATTAACTTATCATTAAAATTTAAAATAAACTTTTTGGTATGAGCATATTCGAAGCGTGGGCAATGGGGAGCATATAATTCTACAAAATGTAAAATTTATACTTGCTTGTAGCGACATCTATGACGTCACATAAGAACTACGCAAAATGGCATCGCGACAATAAAGTTCTCTGTGCGATTTGAATCGGTACAATAGCAAGTAGCGGTAAGGCTGGCTAATCTACGCCTATGCCCCACGCTTTTTGAAATTGAACTTAACCAAATCTGGATCTTCATGCTTTTTCACTGTGTCCAAAGCAGGTGGCATTTTGCAGTTCCAACCCATATGTGGTTGCAGTACTTCATAAACGACCGGGCCTGTGGTTTGTATAACATTAGAAGCTGTCCCGGTGTGAAATACCGGCGGACTTTTGCAAGGATGCCGAGGTTCTTAGCAGGTACCTTGGCTTTGAACTCAACAAACCACCCAAGGGCAATCATCTGCATACCCATTCACACCAGGCATCAGCAGATCATTGATGTAGAGCAGGAAGAGAGTTACAGAGAGAATAGACTCCTGAGGAACTCCGGTATTAGTCATCACGGGCTTTGGTGAGCATCCGTCGACAACAATTCGGAGAGACCGTTCACTCAGAAAGTTTTTTATCCAGTTATTCAGGCCAGGGGAGATGCCGTATGCTGGAAGCTTACTCAAAAGGCTAGCATGCCATATCCTGTGGAAGGCCTTAAAGAAGTCCAAGGAAACTGCAAGACCTTCCGCATTCTTCTCGAGGGCCTCGCCCCACAAGTGAAAGGCATACACTAGTAGGTCTCAATAGTTGAGAATTACATTTTGCACAAGGTTTACTTTTATGGCGTAGGTGACCACACGATTTTCCAAAATTCGTCTCCTAAAAGGATAAAACGGGTATCCAAAGTTTGGGCGAAGCCACTGACAGCAATTAGTTTAGGAATAAAACAATAACGAAAAGATTAAAAAAATATAATAATTTAATTAATATTAAAATTTAAATTACTATAACACAATTAGGTTTCAATTAACTACGTTTAACTTTAACAACGTCTTCAGTTCCAAAAGCTATCTTATACACTAAAATTCCAATCATAATAAATATTGCTACGACTAACAAAAATCCTGACACTAAGGTAAAGACGAGTGGTAATTCCAGGTACTCTCCCCACGACATGTTGGCAGCGGGTGCTCGCAGATGTCTCGCTCCGCCGTGACGCAGTACGTGCTCCGTCCACCACACGGCGCGCTCCAGAGGACTTTCGATCTCATCTCGCATCACGCTGCGAAGTTGGACCATGTTTTTTCGGTAACTGAAACAGAAACCATCAACGACATTATTTTCAAGGCTGCAGTAGCCCTGGTGAGCCATATCGATACCAGAAGTATAAATTAACATAAGGGTCATTTTTACGTTTTGGGTAAAAGGCCCATACGTCCATAGTCGTAAGGGACACTTTCACAGTTTTAGTAAATGTCCTTTACGTTAATTCATACTTCTGGTATCAATATGTGGCGTGGTATACCTTCAGAGTGTAGCCCTTGTAAGGTGCGAGTGGTGTCGTAATAACTCCAGGATATAGCCCTGGCAAGGTGCATGTGCTGTGTTAGTACTTCCAAGGTGTAACCCTAGCAAGGCACGTAGAGCCTCTACATGTGCAAGGTCACCTTTACTACAAGTTGAGTCTAGAAGGTACTAGACTCAAGTAGTAAAAGTGACCAAAGTGGTCTATAATCAAGTCAGTATCAGGAAGCAGCTACTTTGATTAAAGCACCAGTTCACACTGATTCTTCAAAAGTATCTGATTATGTTACCTTGTACTGTTAAAGAACTACTGTTTAAGATTAGATACGTGTTAGCTTTTACTATAGAAAAAATAGCCCGCGCCTACGCTAATTTCTTTTTTATTCTCAGAACTACCAAATGTAGACCAAAAAATCTTAAAACTCGGAAAAATCTAAATGTTTCGCCTTCAAAACGGCTTGACCGATTTTTATGATAGTTTTGTGTTTATTTAAGGTTAGATCTTCGAATGGGTCGTAGGCAATTTTTGGCTCCTCTACAGCATTTTTTTTTAATATTAATTTATGAATCCCCGACAGGTCTCATTGGACCGCGCTGTTATTGTTTTACTATTGTTTCGCGGGTATTGATAGGTTAATATAGCAGAACAGCGCTTGCTGGGTCAGCTAGTCTAATATATAAAAATGTCGTGCTAGTGTTTGCTATCAAACTTCTCCGAAACGGCTTGATTAATTATTGTTAAGATTATTTTTGGGTATATTTGGTTGGTCTGAGAATAGGTTGTAGGCAATTGATTACCGTCCTTCTGCCACCCCTCATTTTTTGATAATTTATATGGCATAACAACGTTTGCCAAGTCAGTCAGTATTGCATTGTAAGTAAAATCAATTTACTTACAGATATTACCGAAAATGTACAGGATAAAGATAAAATTGTCAATTGACACATTAGTGAAAAAAAATGAATATTAACCTTTCATCGTTAATAACGGTTTCAATGCTATTCTTAAAGTGTTCTACAGTAAGCGTCTCCATGAACATCTTCTTGCCAATTTTGAAGTATTCATATTTTTCTGAATTATACCATTGATCACCAAACATTGGTATAGCTATTAAAGGTACGCCTGCCGTTATAGCTTCGTCTGTTGATTGCAGTCCTGCTTGAGTAATGAATAGCTTGATTTTGGGATGTCCTGTAAAAAAATCATTTTATAAAATCAATATACTTTATTATTTATGTACACACGAAATTCACAAGGAGGACCGATGACCTATAATGACCTGACGGGCAGGAAAGTTCTTTGGGATGACCAATTATTAAGTTTGTTTGCTGCTGATGTATTTGATGGTCGGTAGGGCTGAAATGTTTTAGAATGGCGGCCGCATACTGGAAGACGTAGCATTTGGAGGCCTTCCACAATGAGGACCGACGACCTAGTGAGAGTCACGGGAATGAGATGGATGCGAGACGTAAAGGACCACTTATTGTAGACCATTGTTTGTTGTGTTGGCGACACTTGTGGGAGGCCTATGTCCAGCAGTGAATATCCTCCGGCTGAAATAATGATGGTAATGTTTTTGATGGCTATAATTACTCACTTAATAGATCTGACTGAGGCAGCCATTTTGATATTTTAATATTAGGAGTGCGTCCAGGCAAGACATCATTGTTCCATTTCCACAAAATATCGTAAGGCAGTTGAGAGAATGTTTTTACTAGAACTTCTATTCGGTCTGCAGGAAATAGAGTTGGATCCACATTCGTGCCGAAACTAACGTAGATTACACCGTGTTTAGATGAATCTAGGTACGATTTGAGATCCTGAAAAAAAGATTAATATTTCATTATTTTGTTGATTAGGTAATAATGTTAAGGCTTGATGCAAAAGGGCAAATAGTTAGGGAATCCTACTAACTACATGCACAATTCATTTATAATTAACTTTTTTACTATCTCTGGAGTTTTGCTCTAGTGTTAAAAATATCTTATTTTCTCAAAGGAATTTACTACCGAAATGAAAATGACATAAGTATAAGTTAAATATGTACACCAACAATGTACACTTGGTTTCGCAATAAACGCTTTGACTTTGGTAATTTGAGTTAGATGTTTTCACATTCATAATTATTACAAGTTTAGTTATTTTAAAAGTGTGGAATAATATTAAGATATTCTGAAATTAAATGACATTGTAATGTTATAGATTCTAGTTATGTAAAAGTATCTACGCGGCTGTGTCAGCCAAAATAGCGATACAACGTCAGTAACTCACATTACGCAAACTAGGTACTTCGGGTCAATTTTGATCCACCATAACTTTAAATCGGTTTATAATTTTACATTTGATTATTTAGGTTTTTTGGTCATTAAAGGAGGTGAGGCCTTTAATGACCAAAAAACCTCATACACAAAACTTCTTTAGCTACTCGTACTTTAATTGCTGAGCATGAGGTTTTTCTGTTTACATTTACATTTAATATTTAATTTTAGTTCGTAATTATTTTGTTTTTGTACTATGTTTTAAGGGACTTCTGGGAGAGATCTTGGTGTACGTCATAGATCTCACTTCAATTATAAGCGAGGCTGTTATAGACACTTTAGTTTTCTCCGTTTATGTTTTTGCTATGTATTCTATGAAATCTGTTGTTCATAGATCCAATAGTTAGTATATATTTTTTATTAAATTACATTAATAATGAAAATGTACTTACAGCTGGTAATTCCTTTTGTGGTTTCTGGTGAAGACCACCCATATACACTACAGTTGGAGGCACAGGACGAATACCTTCAAATACTGGATGCACATTCAGAAATAGCATATCCACATTATTATTTAACTCAGACACTGGTGGTATAAAATTTCCAAAATGTTTTTTCAGCATCGCATTCTCAGCTTTCTGACTATTTGCGTACAAACTTGTGATCAGGTACTCATAATAAAACTCCTTAACCTTTTCCCACATTGTGAGATTGTGAAGCCTTTGGCGAGTCACCGATGGATAAAGCATTGGATGAACTGGAGCTCCTAAATTCTTATAATTATCAAGAGCTGCTCCTAAAGAGCTCATTTGAATCACTGGCGCCTTGTAAATATGAGAATATGCTAACGCAGGTCGTACACAAGCTTCTAGGAATAACAGATCAAATTGTTTTGTCTTGTCGTTAATTAGACTTTTCACTTTTTCATCTTGAAGTTGAACATCAACCACTGAAATCAGTGCTTGCAGAATTATATCCATCACCATAACAACATCGTCTTTGTTCCCTTTTGTTGCTGCCATGAATATTTTTTGCCACATATCGTATGATATTTGGTGAACATCAATTTCTGTTAAATTTGGTGGTGTTCCACCTTTAAGAAAGGCAGGATCTGGTGTGATGACAGTAACGTCATGTCCTCGTCTTGCTAGTTCATGAGTTAACGGTCGAAACACAACTTGATGACTGATAGACGGTATAGGAAACACTGCCAAAATTCTGGCCGCTTCATAGTGATTTGCGAAAATTAAAAGACACAGAACTAAACACGAATATACTTTCATTTTAATATTTTATTATAACACACCGACTCGCATGAATGATTGTCAACAAGTTACTAATGTTTATACCATTAGATATATACGATTTGATGAAGTGCAAATTACACAATATTTGTTAATATACTCGTACACTCGCGAGCAATCAAATTGACTCAATCCACAAGTACACACTCACACATGTTTTCTTCAGAAAAAATTGAACTGTTATAAAAAAAATATCTGCCAAATAACAGAAACTTCAACTTTGAATTGGCACTACTAATGTTAATTATCCTCTCATACTCGTATAGAGGCCTGACTCCCAGCAGTGGGAACATTATAAGGTCGCTAATGCTAATTTTAATTAGTATGTCAACATTAAAAATGGCAATATGTGGTGCGGCTACCTCTAGCTCTAACCGATTCATCATCGTCTCGATTATTTTTTTAATATTTTGCGATATTGCATCCCACTTCGCAGATAATTCCGTCTTCATTTGGTCAATGGTTGACTGTGACAGATTTCTGACTTGGACCCGTCTCTCGAGTTCATCCCATAAGTGCTCATTCAGATTAATTGATGTTTGTACTAAGTGCTAGCGAGAACATCATCCGTATTTCCATATATTCTATAAACTCCCGAGAGATACGCGAAGTGTAACTGCGGGCATTATCTAACATCAACACAAAGTTATCGTTGATAAATTCTAGTGTTCTAATCAAGGTGTTTTTTCTAGCAAATGACCGGCACGTGTAACGGTGGCGGTGGTCAATCTCGTCAGCCCGTCGTATAGTGAGGTTAGCTTCCTTCGATTGTATTGTTCATTCGCTGACAGTCTTTCTTCGAAATTTTCTCAGCTCCTGATTCATATCGACACCGGTGGTCTGAAAATTTTGCAATGAATTAAAAACAATAAAATGGTCGTCTCTCTCCGAAATGGACTGGTAGCGGCTTGCTTTTGGTCTTCGATTAAAAACGCCATTCTCTCCTCCATCCATCCTTACGTTGTCGAAACCTGAACGGTGCTTTGCCTCACCGTTTATACTGCGTACATCGAAGAATTGGAACAATTTGCCTGCTGCGATCTTTCCGTCCGATTATAATTTGGGTATCTTCAAGATTAGAGTGAATAGGCTCTAAATAAACTAATGCGCCTCACCATTAACGATTGCATCACTGCTTACCATAAGGTGGAATTGCAGTCAACCACTAGTATCTAGTATAGTTCTGTCAAAATACTGGATTCTTTTATACTTATTAATCTGTCGCGCGTATACGCTATTATTATTACGTCATTGCGAGTTTTTAAAAAACACTCACACCCCAAAATTACATAACAAAAATATCATTGACACACCAAAAGTAAATTACTCACAAAGCTAGCTAGCTAGCTGTATGTTTTTATTAACAAAATGTGTGATGTCATGCAGACTATCAAATCCATGCCAATATAAGCATACACGTAATCTGAAAATGACGCGCTTAAAAATCTTTATCTAATGTATAAATAGGCAAAGTACTAGGTATGCACTTGACGCTTTGTTATGTCTGAGTAAACAAGCTTATGATAATGATACTACTGGTAGATAATATTTGTGCGTAGATTACGTTGTCAAGTGTAGATGTATGTGTCACAGTCAAGTAGTTTATTTTTAAATTCAGTCTACAATACCCTTGTTTGATATTAAGTTACTAAAAGGTGCCGTTCAACCAGCAGCCTGGATGATATTTAGTAAATGCAAAATACCATATGGCTAGCTGCCCATTGCTCGTCGTCGTCACAAACTGCGGCGCCTGCCGTGGCCGGTAGTCTGTCGCAACCTCGCGTGTCGCTAGATCGACCATAGACCAGCGTATCGTCAGCGTAACAGACCACGATGTTCCACATGGACGGCCCTAGTACGGATCCCTGCGGAACACCGCACGCCATCCGTCGCCGTTTCTACTCTCCCTGACAACCGGAGGAGATAACGACTGTGTTTGCCAAATAGTCTGCAATGCCGGAGATAGATCACCACACTATTCGTTGGAGTGCCGGTTTTCTTATCTTATAATTTTAAGTCGATCAATTTAAAGATAATTATAACAGTTCAAAGTAACCCGTTTTAATTATTTATTTAAGGACCACAGTATATCTTTTTAGCTTACATAACGAAATACAACAAGCTGTAAAATGAAAATTGTCACTGGCTCATCATTTAATTAAAATGGTGCTTCAAGTAACCAACCTAGTTGAGAAAAAAATTGAATCCAAATAGGACAAATGATAAGAAAGGATCACCAATTTTACACGGCGGCTCGTACTAAGAACTATCTTTCAACTAAAAACATAGTGAGTAAACTCCCTTAACGAGTGTGAGGCTTTGAATGCGGAAGGTTAAATATCATATCTACATAATTATAATGACACAGTCAATACTCCGATATCATCAACAAAGATAAGAAAACAAGAAACACTTCACGATTCATACACGTGCTTATGTTATAATAATTTATCAACACGTTACTGTACAATTATGAGTATTGGTCATTCACGGCTTTACTTGTAAATTAATGCAAAATTTTTCTATTGCAGAGTAGAAAAGTAACAATAAGAATAATTATCAGAATGTAAAATTTTTGACAAATTTTTGAACAGTATCAAGCCGTCAAGAACTAACTACTTCACTGCTTTGCAAGAGACTGTGCGTTTTGTCAGAAAAAAAAAAATCGGAAAAATATCGATTTAGGACTTTTGATGACCGTTATAGCTGATAAAGGTTACGTCGCCTAAAACCCCAGGAGTGGACTAAGAATCTAAGATGCGCTTATTTTATTAATGGTAATGATAATCACACACTAATTTTACCATCAAAGCTTTCTAACTACTAGCATTATTGCAACCCAATTTATTTGAGCTCGATGCAACTCATATTGTTATTCTCTATTACCGTTTATCTGAGTAATTTCTTTTTCTGGATTTAGAAATCATTAAAAAAACTTTTCTTAATCTGGATGGAGCGAGAAAGAGTGTCAGATTTCAAAAATCACACCTGAGTTCCTTTTAAATACCATCTGTGTTTCTTTAGTCGTCCTTTGCATTCCAAGACTGTGGTAATTCTTTTGAACATTCCCGCAACTTCATTGGCGTTACCTAAGTCTTAGTGTTTTAATGTTTTGCCGTAATTTGGTTTTCAACAGTAACATAATTATTGCATTTTGCCGTGTCATGCCCGTCTGTTAGTAGCTATGAACAGTACCTATAATATTTTCATTGTTGAATGTGTGGACGAAATTATTTTATCAGCGTGTTATGACTGACTGAATTTCGTTATCTTAACTTCAAAAATATTTACTTTCGTCACTGTCTTCATACTTTCAACTTTTAATCCGTTTGCTTTTCGCAAAATTTATCACCTAATCCCAAATGTGTTTTGAATTAGTTGTTTGCTTGATTTTAGAAGCTACGGACGACAAGATACATACATATTAAATTCTTACCGTTCATAAACGAACAGACAGTGGCAATAATTTGTTCGTGTTACAATGACATGCATATCTGTTACTGCGCTAATAGATGGGTCAAGTTCAAGACCAAACTGATGACCATGTGTCTGATTGTGAACTTGCAAATCTTATTTATGTTGATGACCATCAACATATAAATGATTTGCATCAATCGATATAATTTAGATAGCAATGTTGACTTCGATAACTAATGAGACTAAGATAATTATACTACAGTGACATTTTTGTGTTCAACCTCTCGCACTTCTACGGATTTTTTTTCGACTCTTATGATTTCGCACGTGCTTGTGTTAAAATGTTATCAAAATAATTATAATGTAAAGAGGTTACACGTAGCGCCATATATAAGCCTAAAAAGTGAAATGTGTCTATTGTGTCTATTGCCTACATTATCTATGTATGAATGTTTGTACGTTATTAAAATACAGTCTTTTCGAAACCGTCAACCGACATCTTTTATTAGGTTATGGGCTAATTAGATTTTGCAAAGTCGATAAAAGTTACTGCGTTATTCGAAGTGTTATTGTTAGATTGTTAGTTTTATTTACGCGTGTGACATCAACTACACAAAAATTCGAGATGAACTCAAATTTTCTCGCGAATGTGCCAAAGCTCAAGGGTCGCGAAAACTATGACGACTGGGCGTTCGCTGTTCAAAACTTGCTGGTACTTGAGGACACGGACAAATATCTCAAGCAAGAAGCAGCAGCGACAGATGCAGCACAGAAAGTAGCAGATGCCAGAGCACGCGCAAAATTGATCCTGACTATTGACGCATCATTGTTCGTGCACATAAAGGAGACTAAGACAACTAACGAGTTATGGACAAAACTAAAAGCTCTATTTGATGATACGGGGTTTTCAAGACGAATAACTTTGTTACGTCATTTAATCTCCATCAGACTAGAAAAATGTGAAAACATGACCAGTTACGTTACACAAATCGTAGAAACTTCGCAACGACTAAGTGGTACTGGATTCATAATAAATGATGATTGGGTTGGGTCATTGTTACTAGCCGGTTTACCAGATAAGTTTATGCCAATGATAATGGCCATTGAGCATTCAGGGATTAGAATCACGGCAGATTCCATAAAAACAAAATTGTTAGATATGGAAAATGGCGACTCAGTTGAAGTAAGCAGCAGTGATAATTCCGCATTTACCGCGCGAAGTTGGCAGAAAAAAAAACTTGGTAAAGTTGGCAGCATTGGAAAACATGGCGGACCGACTAAAAATATCTATGCCCCTAATACGTCAAACTCAAGTGACAGACCTAACAAAACAATAACATGCTACAAATGCAAGCAATCTGGACATTATTTGTCGCAATGTCCATTTAAAAATGATAAAACAGAGAAGAAAAAACAAACGAATGCATTTAGTGTAGTATTTCTGAGCGGTAATTTTAATAAGTGTGATTGGTATGTTGATTCTGGAGCCAGTACACACATGACTGCAAACGAAAGTTGGTTGACAAATAGGAAAGATTCGTCAAATCTACCTGAAATCACAGTAGCAAACAATACGAGAGTACCTGTATTATGTGCCGGCGACGTAGAAGTCACGACGAGTTACGGTTACGAGATCACAGTGAAGAACGTATTGTGCGTACCGACACTTGCGACTAACCTGTTATCAGTTAGTGAATTGATAAAAAACGGAAATAGTGTTGTGTTTGAACCCGGCCGATGCCTTATAAAAAACAGATCTGGACATTTAGTTGCTAAGGCGGAACTTGTCAATAATGTATACAAGTTAATCTTACAAAATGAGACCTGTTTGCTATCGTCATCAACAGCAGATGGACAAACATGGCACAGAAGGCTCGGACACTTAAACAGCACAGATATGAACAAGATGAAGCAAGGTTTAGTCAGTGGAATGGATTACTCAGACAAGTTTGTGACCAGTAAGTCTAGCTGTCAAGTTTGCTGTGAAGGTAAACAGTCGCGATTACCATTTTCAACGGGTACACGAGCTACAGAAATCTTACAGATTGTGCATTCAGACATCTGTGGACCGATGGAGTGCAAATCAATAGGTGGTGCAAGGTATTTTTTATTGTTTATAGATGACTTCACCAGAATGACCTTTATATACTTTTTAAAGTGCAAAAGTGAAACACTGACTTGTTTCAAAGAGTTTAAGTCCATGGTGGAGAATTATCAAAACAAAAGAATAAAAATATTGCGCACAGACAACGGGTGTGAGTATTGTAGCAACGTTTTTCGAGATTTTCTGAAGTATGAGGGAATAATCCATCAGAAAACGAATCCTTACACACCAGAGCAGAACGGACTCAGCGAAAGAAACAACCGGACCATTGTGGAGAGAGCTAGATGCTTACTTTTCGAAGCAGAATTGGACAAGAAGTTTTGGGCGGAAGCTGCAAATACTGCAGTCTACCTCAAGAACAGGTCTATTGCTTCAGGTAATGAAAAGACTCCATATGAGATGTGGTTTGGTAAAAAACCAAATTTGCAACATTTGCGTGTATTTGGAAGTCCAGTGATGGTACATATACCAAAAGAAAAAAGAGGAAAGTGGGATAGGAAATCCATGAAACACATACTTGTTGGTTACTGTGACAATGTCAAGGGTTACCGAATATATGACCCAGTAAAGAACCAAGTTTCTACAAGTAGGGATGTTATTATCCAAGAGAAACCCAAGCGTCCAGAGACTGTGACTGTTTCTTTAGAGAGCACAGATTCGGTGGGGGAGTTAGTAGAAGAATCTGTGGTGAAACTTGAACCCCTGAATAAATCAAGTTCCTCTGAGTCAGATTACTTGGATGTCGAAGAAGAAAAATTAGAGCCAGAAGCTTGTGGAAAGGATGAAGAAGGGATCAGCTCAGTTCCACAGAATACAGAAGAAGCTTCAGTTATATCTACTTCACCTGTTCAAGAAGTAACTGTGAAGCGACAAAGAAGAAAGCCAGACAGATATGGTTTTGCTAATATGTGTGCTACAGCTGGAGAAGACGGACTGACATATGCAGATGCCATCAGTGGACCAGAACGACAGATGTGGTTACAGGCCATGGCAGAAGAGCTGCAGTCATTCAAAGACAATCAAGCGTGGGAAGTTGTCGATACTCCCAGCAACGCGAGTGTAGTGCAGTGTAAGTGGGTGTATAAAAAAAAACTCGAATGTGATGATAAAGTGAGGTATCGCGCACGACTTGTGGCCAAGGGTTTTACCCAGAAGGCTGGTATTGACTACCAAGACACTTTCAGTCCAGTGATAAGGCATTCAACTCTGCGTTTGTTGTTTGCTATTAGTGTTCAATTAGGTATGGATATCACACATTTAGATGTAAAAACAGCTTTCCTTAATGGTCATCTAAAAGAAAGTATATTTATGCATTTACCTGAAGGTTTTCCCATAAATGATTCAAATAAAGTGTTAAAATTAAGAAAAGCTATTTATGGACTAAAACAGTCATCACTAGCATGGTATATTAAGGTTGAGGAAATATTATGTAAATCAGGATTTAAAAAATGTAAATTAGAACCCTGTGTATTTGTTAAAAACCATAATGATAATAAGAAAACCATAGTTGGACTGTATGTCGATGATTTCTTAGTATTTTCAAATAGTAAGTCTGAATCTAATGATTTGATAGATGTTTTAAGTCAAAAATTTCAAATTAAGAACTTAGGTCAAGTGAGAAATTATTTGGGCATGAGAGTGAAGATTAACAAAAGCAATGATGTAATAACTATAGATCAAGAACAGTATATTAACCTGTTACTTGATAAGTTTGATATGACTGAATGTAATACAGTAGAAACTCCTATAGAATGTAAATTAAATGTTGATAAGTCTAATGTATGTGAACAAAAGCTGCCTTATCAAAAATTAATAGGAAGCTTAATGTATTTAGCTGTCTTAACTCGCCCAGATATTGCCTATTCAGTGAGTTATTTAAGCCAGTTTAACAATTGTTATTCTTATATACACTGGAATTATGCAAAAAGAATTCTGAAATATTTGTCACAGACTAAGACTTTTTGTTTAAAATATTCCAAAGGAAATGCAGAGCTTGTAGGTTTTGTGGATGCTGATTGGGCTAGTGATGCCAATGACAGACGTTCTTATACTGGTTTTTGTTTTACTAAATCAGGCGCTGCAGTTGCTTGGGAAAGCAAGAAACAAAGAACTGTTGCTCTTAGTAGTTGTGAGTCAGAATATATGGCTTTGTCAGAAGCGTGTCGAGAGGCAATATATTTGCAGAATTTAGAGCTTGAAATAATTGGTTCTTGTAACAAAATTATTATGTACAGTGATAGTCAGAGTGCATTGAAGTTGGCAACTAATTATCAATCACACAGACGGTCCAAACACATTGATGTCAGGTACCATTTCATTAGAGAAGTTTTAAGAAATGAAATAATTGAAGCTAGATATTTGTCAACAGCTAACATGCCTGCTGACTTACTTACTAAAGGTCTGCCAGGTGTTAAACATTATAAGTTCATGGAAATTCTTGGAATTGTCAATTTGGAATAACCAGGCAGAATAATATAGTTTATATGTTATTACATATTGAATTAAAAGGTAATTTGTTTTGGAATATTTAGTTTCTTGTAGCTCTCCACTGTATGTAATATTATTAATACTTTGAATACTTTGTAATACTCTGTAATACTTTGAAAATCTTGTTATTTTGATAAGTGGGGGTGTTAAAATGTTATCAAAATAATTATAATGTAAAGAGGTTACACGTAGCGCCATATATAAGCCTAAAAAGTGAAATGTGTCTATTGTGTCTATTGCCTACATTATCTATGTATGAATGTTTGTACGTTATTAAAATACAGTCTTTTCGAAACCGTCAACCGACATCTTTTATTAGCTTGTTATCAAAAATTTGTGAAACATGATGAAGAAATTATGTTTTTGTATTTTTGTCTGTAAATTCATTAACTTAAATACTACTACTGTTTACTTATGTAGGGACAATAAAAATTAGTTAGATTAAAAATCTAAAATAGCAAGACTAAATTAAAATATATTTTTCACCTCAGCACCTCAAACAAGTATGTTTTGCAGTTTATAGACAGTGAGCAAAATTCGATTTTGCTGCGAGCGTGAGACAAAGTAACTTTTTATTTTTTTTTTTTTTAATGCCGAGTCAGTGCTGGGCCTACTCACAACATTCGAAAGATTTGAACTTCACTTTGTTCTGTCACTTTCACTTCGATACGAAAAGAGCGAGAGATAGAAACAAGTCGATTCAAAGTTCGATTTTCAAATTCCATATGTAATAGGCTCAAAAAAGAAACCAACAATAAAACGTTCGGAAACACGTCATCTATAAAATTTCAAATCAAGGTTTAAATGTAAATATTATACTTTTCTCTTAATAATCGAATATTTTTTTTATGATCAAATAAAGAGATGTTGAATTAAAAAATACGAAGTTTATCACGTATCTACATAATTATTTAAAGTTTTAACAATCTTTATTGTGACAGAATAATTTAGTAATAGTGCAATTTCCGAACGCATCTTTAAAAAATAGCGGGCTTTAATTTTTTATTGTTTTCTTCTTCTGTTCGCTAGCTACAAAGTGCGATACACGTTGGATATTATTAAAATAATAATAAATAAATATGAGTGAATCCAGTGATGATGTCTGCGATTTAACACCGGAAGAATTGAAGCAGTATGTAAAAAATGCAGAATTAAGTTTCCTGCCTGAAAAGTCTCGCAAAAAATATCTTAAAGCTTATGATATTTTTAATCAATGGAATAATGTATATAATATATTATAAAACTGCAATAATTTTACTTTTTATTTTTACAAATATACATGTGGTTTAAATATTACCAAGTTGTATTTTTTATTACCTTTACATTATTTGTTCTCGCTGCTGAAGTGAAAAGTTGTATGTGCTACACGAGACCAAAGTTATTTGCATCTCGTGTCTTTGAATCCCTCGCTGCACTCAGGATTCTAACCTAGAATCACTCGCTACGCTCGTGATTCAAATATAGAATCCTTCGCTTGCTCGGGATTCAAAATCAACACTCGCGGCAAAAACCAACTTTGCTCTCTTGTTGCACAAATAACTATTGAACAAATGCACATTGTAAACAATCACATGGAATATATAATAAACAAAAAAAAAATAAACCTTGAAGGAAATTATAAGCAATGAACTTTAAAATTTGTATTTATTAAGAAACTATAGTCTTTCCAACACTAACATACTATCAATATTATGAAATGACGACAAAGAGTCAATATTCCATATATTGACTTTGACCGTTGGAAAATACTTACAGCAACTGATAATATTTTAACAGCAATTGTTTATCAACACTCAATTTAATTGAATGCAATCTATACGATGGCCAAAGTCCAAGCATTGTTTATTTCAATCAGACACTTTGATTCTTCTTTTACATCAGATTTTGGCTGATAAAAATGAGCTAGTGAAACATTCGTTTTAACAAACTTATCTTCTTCTTTTCGTGTCCATGTACTGTAACATTTTTTTTCTAACATCAATTGGATAACTTGTAGGGCTCTGTTATTGGTATAAATAAAGGTCTTTAAAAGGTGGTTATGCAGCAAATGACACTTAAGTTTTTTGGAAGCTGATAACAGCGGAATGATATAAATGTAGAGATTTTCTTATTCGGTATATGGTTGGAGAGTAAACTCTTGTGCTATGTACCAGTTAAGTCAGGGGCGTAGCGTGCCTTGTGGGGGCCCCGTATAAAAAATTTGTTTGGAGGCCCTTATATGGGGGTAAAAAAAATTCACAAAGGGAAAAAATATTGTGAAAAGAAATATTTATTTATCATAACATAATTTAACCATTTTTTACAAATAAAAACAAATAAATATTCATTCTCCTTGCCTTTTTTTCGGCAAACTGATTTATTAAATCATTTATGACTGATAATGATTTTAGTTTTTCTAAAGTTTCTGCCTCTATGGACAATAGCGAGAGGTCTGACAACCGTTCTTGTCCCATCGAAGTTCTTAAGTAATTTTTTATCAGTTTTAATTTTGAAAAACTTCTTTCAGCAGCCCGCCGTAACGATGTAGTGTTGTGAACTTTTGAACGCACGCTTAAGGCGGGAAAAACAGTAATTGCTTTATAGAATTTTTTCATTTGTAAAATAAAATAAATTAGAAAGTATTTATTTTTATTCCTTACACACTTTGGCCCGGGGGCCCCGTATAAATGATATGGCAGATACGGCGGTAGCTACGCCCCTGAGTTAAGTTAGCTCTACCGTTAAGGCGTGACAGCCTTTACGAAACCCCCAGTTATGCATACTTATACAACTATATTTATATTATTAGCTACCAGCTTCGGTGGCGTGAAATTATAAAAATATCCTGAAGCAACATTGTATCTGTTAAGTGGTTAAAACCTGAAGAAGTAACGAACATACACGTCCCGTCTTTATAATATTAGTGTGATAAATTGGAAAGCATTATTATGTTTTACTTACTAATGCAATAAGTTAACGTTTGAATCCCCAACCGGTCCTATGAGACCGCGCTGTTATTGTTTTACTATTGTGTCTCGTTTCGCGGGTATCTGAGTAATTAATATGATGTCATAGCTTCATTAAAAGATTGAATTTAATGGAAGAGTGCAAGTTTACTCTAATTTACTAAACGACCCTGATTAATTTTACATAGCAATTTTACCATTCTGTTCTTTTTTTTTTGTTTGAAGTTATGTGCCTTATCACAAAAGTATAGCAACTTGTTGTCCATTTTAAAACGATTGCTATTTTTTTAATTGCATTTCTATCAACGTATTTGTACCTGTTAAATGGTAAACAGCTAACATCATCGTCATATTTATTTGTTGATTTCATATTATATTAATATCAACTCTTTTCTAATCTACATACAGATACAAGAAATAGCTTCACTGATATAATTATCAACGCGCAACTGAAACTACTTGGCCTAGGAACATAAGATTTTGCACAAGGTTTGGTTTTAATATGACTTAAGCGAGTGTTAAGAAAGATTTTTATCAATTAAGACTTCAAGATGTAGGCAGGAGGAATTAAGATAGTAAAGGTGGCCATTATTTGTTTTCTGAGGTTTTGGTTGTCCGGTAGATATTACTCCCGGTCGGCCAATAAGACACGCCATTGTATCTATCGATTCAACATTTTGTAAAATTGTATTTGATATTTTTTATCCCGGCAATAATTTTATAAACTATCTAGTACTCACGTGCAACAACCAAGCAGTCGTAGCAGTTAATTTTATTTTACTATAAATATACCAGCCATATTGATAGATCGTCGTCAACATTTCAAAGCAATGTCCTCTTGCATCAAGGTGTTATCTATGTATTTATTTAGAGCTACTTAGTGTGTACATTGGCCTACATTGTTGTTATCGCCTTCCAATATTTGAACATTGATTGGCAGCGTACAAAAGGGCGCAATAATTCCGGGTCGCTAATAAAAAGTTTTATAGTTTTTTACATACGAAAAATTAATCGGTAAAACTCTGTCTAATAATATTACTTTACGTATGAAATCACCGGTTTTTTAAACGGGATACGAGTACATTGAATTGTGATATCTTTGGATTGATTAAGAACTATAAGTTCAAATAAACTTTATATTAGAGGTGTGTTATTCCTTTTTTGGTAATTTTTATTTATTGGTCTCTTTGGGTTACGTATTTTCTTCTAAAACGTCTTAATCTCGGGTTGCAGTGACGCTTAACAAATCATCGGTCTACCTTGTGGCTTTTCAACACTGCGTCATCTGGTATGTGACTGCTATCTTAGAACCTTTTGGCTCCGCCTACCTTCTCTTGTGCGACTTCAAGTTTTGCGATTCTTTGGGCCACTGTGTTTAAATTTTCCGTGCTGCCCCCCGCCTGCATACTTCCTGATGGATGCAAAATAATTAGTATTTTGCTTCCATCAGGAAAAGCATCAACAGGAAATGCATCCATTAGCAGAAGCAACCTTACGGACGATACTAATAGATGTGAATGCAGACATTTGCATTTATCAGAAACACATTCGTTGGGTGGTAACTTAGACATAAACAAAGCTAGCGGTTTCGACAAGGTGCCGATTTACAGTTTGCGATACTGGCTCGTAGACGAAATACAAACTATTAAAACGGTAACAGAAGTTTTACTCTATAAAGTAAACTACGATATCCATTTTTGGTGTTATGAGTAGGAAATGATTTTGTTACTAGTTATCCAGTGCTACCGTAGTGCGTCCGGTATGAAAAAAAATTGAAAAAAAAACGGCAAAAATTGATGGCTTTCGGTACGGGCACGCCCGACGCATTCTGTACTTTTTTTTTTTCTTATTTATTTTGTGTTTGTAATCGTTGTGCTGTGTCTATCCCGAATAAATGTTTTTCTATTCTCTTTCTATTCATCATACACACGCGTCAGCCCCATCAAGACTAAAGCGACTAGCTAGTCGAAGACTATAGCGGATAGGTCGGACAGCCCTATACTGGATCATTCAGTACAATTGTATGCCCCTGTGGCGAGTAATTCATAAAAAAATATTATTATATCTGATAGTTACATATAAGTACTAGTACTCGTTTTTAAGTTATGTGTATGCTTACCAACTATCGACGTTATGCAAAACATATACTTAAATATATTTATTTTTTAGTTTCACAAAATCATTTCATATATTTTGAAACAATTACATTTCTCATTAGTGACCCAGAAATTCTGCGGCGCATTAATAAATCATAATAATAGTTAATTCAGAGATAAACGCGTCGGAACAACCGGATTATATTTGCTTGGAAAAATACGTTTACCGTGATAATTGTGTCTGGAAGGAATCACAGGCATTATAGCTTAGTTCTACATCGTTAACCGCCACAATGATAGTGTTTATTAATCTATTTTTATTCAGTGCTTTGTTTGTGAATAATATTGATACGGCAAGAATTTTAGCAGTGTTTCCAGTGCCATCTATTAGTCACCAAATAGTGTTTAGAACTATCACACAAGAGCTAGCCAGAAGAGGCCATGAGGTCACAGTCATCACACCATATCCAGCTTTTCCAAATGGAGGAACACCTCCCAACTTAACAGAAATTGATGTACATGATATATCATACAAAATTTGGACAGACATGTTCATTTCAATACCAAAAGACAGTAAAAGAGGGCTTACAGATCAAGTGAAGCTGTTTTTGGGTCTTGGTCTAGCAGTAACGGATGCACAATTATCTCATAAAGAAGTCAAAAACTTGATCAATGATAAGAGTATAAAATTTGATCTCTTGCTAGTCGAAGCCTGTATTAGACCTGCTCTTGCGTTTTCTTTTGTTTACAAAGCGCCTTTGATTGAAGTCAGTTCGTTTGGTGCATCTTATGGAAACTTCGAAGCAGTTGGCGCTCCCATCCATCCACTACTCTATCCTTCAATCAATCGTAAGAAGAACCAAAATTTGACTATGTGGGAGAAAATAGGGGTGATATACGATGAATATCAAATAGCAAGAGTCAATAATGAGTTTGAGAAACTGGAAAATGTCATGCTAAGAAAACATTTTGGACCAGAAATCCCATCAGTATCGGAACTATGGAATAATGTTGACATGCTGTTCCTGAACGTGCATCCAATATTTGAAGGTATAAGACCTGTACCGCCTACAGTTGTGTATATGGGTGGTATACATCAGCAGCCTGAAAATAAATTACCAGCGGTAAGTTTTCCAATGTTTACTTATTATCATAATCATCTTTTCCTGGTCGTTTGTTATTTTGGATCGAAGCAATTTTTTTTTCCAAATTCGTCATATCTGCCGTCACTCTATTACTATGTTCTATTATGATAACTGCTACGCACAGTATTTATTTTTCTTTGCCATGATATGACTATGTGTTGTTGTTGTTAAAAACTTGACAAAATTGTTAACTCTTAACATGAACATTGGGTACTTTCAGTTAATATTAGTACATATATCAGAGGTTCAGGAGGCATATACGAAAATGTTGATAATTTTTTTGTTTCTACGCATAATTGAACTTAAATGCTTTATAGTATTAGAAGCAGCGGCTCTTATAAAATCAATAGAAAGAGAAGACTTTCGTACTAGAGTACCATTCAAACAGTTTTTCGAATTAGCGTGTTCGCGACAACGTCATTCGATATAGTGGTTTTCGATTTAATGTGTTTTCGAACTACACACTTTAATTTTTTTTCGAAACAGCGTGCGTTGATTTAACGTCATTGGAATATTTATGTAACTCTCCTTTTAAATAGTTTCTTTAAATATCGTCATTGTTTCTCAAATAAGTGATAGAAAAAAAAATTAATGACATACTTATGATTCGATCATTTTTTTCAGGACATCAAATCGTTATTAGACTCATTCCAAGAAGGTGTGATATACATAAGTTTTGGAACGAACGTGGATACCACTCTTTTTACTGCAGAAAAAGTAAGAATTCTTGTAAAAGTACTCTCTCAATTGCCGTACATTGCGCTATTGAAATGGGACACGAAGGAGTTACCTGGACGTACAGACAACATCAGGATTTCTAAATGGTGGCCGCAATCAGACCTACTAAGTATATAAATTATACCATTATTTTTGTAATCTTTTTCTGAGATTTTTCTCCAAAAAGTTTTTTTAGAAGCATGAAATTTTATATATTCCATCTGTAACAAAGATGCGCAATACGGAAGAATTTATCAAAGTTAATTAAATTATAAGGTAGGTAAACAAATATGGGAAAAAATAGTGGTATATGGTAATAATATGAATCTTGTTATTCCAGGGCATCCGAATGTAAAACTCTTCATTACACAAGGAGGATTACAGTCTACCGACGAGGCAATCACAGCAGGAGTACCTCTGATTGGTATACCAATGTTTGGTGATCAGTGGCTCAACGTTGAACGATACGTTCACCATAAAATTGGAGTCAGAGTGGATATGGAAACTCTTACTGAAGAAGATTTGAAGAATGCTATTACCACTGTTATTGGTGACGACAGGTAAGAAATTAACAATTACAGACTCTTTCAAATGAATCCTGTAACAGACATTCAAGATATCAAAGTGACTTTCTGTTAGTTATTAGGGATCATTGAAAAATCATCATTTAGTCGCAAGTCATCTGTTGTTAAACATGTAGGCTTCCCCTAGGTGTGTAGCCAAAACTATCAGTACGGTGCATCTCGTATCCATCAGATTCCCGCCACCCTCAGTCCACCTTGTGATAGGCCTTCCAACACTGTTTTAGGTGCGCGGCCGGCATACTTCTCTTACTTTTGCCCTCATCGACCATCTGTTCTTCAAGCAATGTGTATTTCGTGTGTATTTCCATGTACATTTATCAGATTTTGACAATGGCTTATATTAATGGGATATTAATTTTGTGCACCTATAATTACAAGACATTGAATGAAAAATATTAGGAAAAGATTTAAAGACACAGTTATTTTGGAATCATCAAGAAAAATCGTTACGATTATGTAACTGACTTGTGTTATAATATTAACCTTGGGCGACACTTATATACGTATATGTAATATACGAGTATACAAGAAACTGACTGACTGACATCAACGCACAGGCAAAACTACTGGGATTAGGAGCGTGAAATTTTGAACAAAGTTTTCTCTTATGACATAGGCGAGCAGCGAAAAGATTTTCATAAATTCACCCTCTAAAGGGAATGAAACAGCGGTTCAAAATTTGTAGAGAGAAAGATACTATCACGTGGGCCGCTGCTGGTAGAAACTAGTTATATCATAATTACAATATTGACAACAAAAATTACAGACATTATCACATTAGTTGAGTGAGCAGCAAATTACATATAGTTAACTCAATTTTGTCAGTTTATTGTGAACTTACTACGTTGCTCGTTGGCGCCACGTCTGAATGTGTAGGTTCTGGACTCGTACATTATTTTGGAAAAACCGGGCCTCAAGTCTGCTATTAGAATTGTATCAGAATTTTCGATCATTGACTTTATAATTATTGTTGATTTTGGCATGTTTGGTGATGCCAAACTGAATAAAGCCAATGATCAACAATTCTAATAGCAGACTTGAGGCCCAACTAGTTAGTACTAGTAACTGAATAAAAAATTCAGTTGTAAATACTAACTAGTAATACACAAGTGACATTTTCCATCATTATAACCATAGTAAAAACCGGCTGTATCTCACAATCCGTGACAACGGACGGTACCTATGGAACCCTTCGTTTGCGATTCAGATAATAAAGTCGAAAACGAATGATTATCGATTTTTCCTTTAATTGTAGATCGATTTTGAAAATATAGAGCTGATGAAAAACTTTGAAAATAGACAATGGAACTCTTTAGTAAATGTCCCAGGATTGTTGCAATCACATAGCTATTTGTTGTTTATACCCTTCCTTAACAGAACGTCACATCACGGAATGCAAATGTATCATTCACTTGTTCAGTACATCATTATTTAACAATACCAATGTGTAGATTAGCTCGAAATGAGTGAAATAATAATTATTATATTTAAAAGTTTAAAATACAAATTATACTAAAATATAAAGCATTTTATTAATTAATGAGTTATAAAAAATCTATAATAAAAATTAGAACAATATTCAAAAATGTATAGACATAGTCTTCTTTCTTGAAGCAATTTGAAAGCTATCCATTAGTATCCATTTCTTTATTTTATTCTATGACAGAGAAACTGAATTGTCTATTTGTCGTTATACCTACTGTTGCAATCGTATAGTCTTTTTAACCCAAAAATTAATTGGTAGAAAATGCCTGGTTTCATTATGCATTACCTATACATAAAATTTAAATTATTTATTCGAAAAAAAATACATCGTTATGAAGAAACTGGAATCTGCAGACACAAATTATTTATTTATAATTATGCTGCGGTTTAATATTCAATGTTATTATTATTAATTTTAAAGGTGTAATTTAGTGACCCAAACCTCAGAAAAATTATAGTCATAATTATCATATTTTTTCTACAATCTCAAACTAAATAGAGTTGACTAAAACATTTAAAAAACCAGACACACCAGCTTCCAAAATATTAAATGATTTTTCTATTTTTTATCGTTATTTCTTTAAGAATATAATTTTAGCTAGAGCGTCAAGTTTAGTTTTTATGTTTTTTTTGTACTAATTTAATCTATTTCGTGTGAACATTTGGCATAGAATTGATAATTATTTATCCATTGACTTCGAGGGCAGTAAGTTAGTCTAGAGACAACCCTACATTCCCTATAAATCTCTAGAGGACTTTCTTTTTAGTCTTTTAAATGATTTAATCATTAGTTGTTAAGTGCGTCGCTACTATATTGTTGCCTAGTCTGTTCCTGTATGATTTCATTGAGTACTTTAATCTCTTCTTGAATGGTTCTCATTTCAAGGTCGTGGTGTAATTGTTGTTGGTTTGTTAAGAACTAAGGAGCAGTGGTAATTCTGACAGCTCTGTAGTATTTCCAGATTTGAGTAGGAGGCTATGTCCCAAAGTTGAACTCCATAGGTCCGTAGGAACAAATCAGCAACACGCACAAACACATACCAACACATTACATTTGTGATTTATTGTTGAGTAACCAGTACATTTTACCAGGAATTTTCGGTTTATAAATATAATTATGTTCCCTCCAGATGAGGCGCCGATCTAAATAAATTCCACTTTTAACTGGAACTTTGCTTCACTGGCTTGCAGTTTCTCTAAAAATGATTTCTTCTATATTTTTCAGCTATCGCCGCAACATAGTCAACCTTCGCAAGATAATACATGACCAGCCTCAGACTCCACTGGAGCGCGCCGTGTGGTGGACGGAGCACGTGCTGCGTCACGGCGGAGCGAGACATCTGCGATCACCCGCCGCTAATATATCCTGGGCAGAGTATCTAGAACTGGAGCTTGTGCTAACTCTGTTAATAGGATTATTAGTTACTATATCGATATTACTTTTTGGTATTTATTCGTTTTGTAAATTTGTAAGAAAAGCAGGAAATAAAATGAAAATCTCGTGATTAAATCATTAAAAAATCTGGTGACTAGTATGTTTCTACAAATACATCTTCTAACTGTTTTAGTAACCTGTCAGTACTTTATCCATCCTGAATTAATTTACTACTACTTTCTATTTCTACGGTAGATGAATCCTATTATGTCTTGATATATCCTAGTTTCACCAAGTATATAAAAAAAAAATCTATGTTTTCAAGGTTATCGATCCGTGCGATAACTTTTTTGTTTATGAACCGAGCTTGATTTATGTATTGCGTTAATTTATAGCTTCAACCTTGAACTTCGATAATACACCAGTTCCTTACCAAATTCAACAAGAAATTATTAATAAAAAACATACAAAAAAAAAACATAAAATAATTTAAAACTCACACGGGACCAACACCAGTAAAATTTAAATAGAAAATGTTAACTAATCTCTATCGAATAAATTGAAATAAAAAAATCCGACTCCGATATAATTATATCTATATACATATATAAAAATGAAACGCGTTTTCCGTTGTCACGACATCACATGAAAACGGCTTGACCGATTTGGCTGATTCTTTTTTTAAAATATTCCTTGAAGTTCAATGATGGTTCTTACGGAGAGAAAAATTCTAAAAAAAAAAAAGTTAGGTAAGGTAGGGTAGGTAGGGTAGTGTAGGGTAGTGTAGGGTAGGTAGTGTAGGGTAGTGTAGGGTAGTGTAGGGTAGTGTAGGGTTGTGTAGGGTAGTAGGTATAGGGTAGTGTAGGGTAGTGTAGGGTTTTTTTTTTTTTTTTTTTTTTTTTTTTTTTTTTTTTTTTGTGGTAGGAGTGGGAAAATCCTCATGGACACCCAGACTGCCCCACTGGTAGGGCAGTCTGGGTAGTGCCGGACTCTTACCGGCTAAAAACCGCACTCCTGCCATGCGGAAGCCCCCTGCCTTATAGGTTTCGCAGAGTTGTTGTTATGGGCTGTGATCTATTTTTTACCGCATAATAAAATTTCATACAATTAAAATGTCAAAATAAATATACAATACAGTTTTAGTAAAATAAGTCTATACAATACAAACATCCAATTTAATAAATAATTTAAAACATTCTTGATAATTTTTCAATAATTTCGGTATACATCAGTCTAATTTAATAAATAATTTAAAACATCCTTGATAATTTTTCTATGATAACATTCTTAAAAATACAATATAACATTATAAGTCTCAAGGTAATTCCACGCTTGTCCTTTTTTTTTTTTTTTTTTTTTTTTTTTTTTTTTTTTTTTTTTCACGTACCTATGTTGCGTTTTGTTTCTTTTTTTTTTTTTTCTTTTATAACATTTGGTTTCTGTTTTTCTTTGATAGCGTTTTCTTTCTTTTTTCTTTTATAATGTTTTGTTTCTTTTGTTTACTGAGACTACTATTTCTGTTACAAAGTTTATAAAATCTGTGCGGTATTTTTTGTTGCTGATCAAAACTCCTAAATTTCCATCTGTCACCTTTCCCCCTGTTCTCGCTTCTAAATTATATCTATGGGAGGCATAGACCGGGCAATCCGCCAGGAGATGGACGACTGTTTCATGCGTGTCCGGGTCGCAAGCACACGCCGGGTTCTCCTTACACTTAAAGCGAGTCAGGTATTCGGAGAACCCGCCGTGGCCCGTTAGGGCTTGGGTCAGCTCCTTCGTTATCTCCATCCTTCGCACCGTCCTGTACGCAGCGATCGCGCAGGGGAAGAACTTCTTCGTGGTGGCCGCCGTTATTCCAGCACAATATCTCCGGTTCCACTCGTCGAGTGTCTCCATTCGGATCATACGCTTGACGAATGAAACCGGGCATTTGTCGTAGTCGGGTTGCCGCTTTGACTTCAGGGCAGCCTCCTTCGCGAGCAAGTCGGCTCTCTCGTTACCCTCCAGCCCCGCATGAGCTTTTACCCAGAACAAGGAGACGCTCTTGTTCTGGGCACAGCTGCGGCGGATGGCGTCTCTTGTTTCAACTGCAAGGGCGTGGAGGGCTGCGGGGTTCACGACTGTTTGGAGAGCTGCCATGGAGTCGCTGTAGATGGCGAACGCCGTCTCGGACCTTCGGAGGGCTTCTTTCGCTGCTTTACAGAGGGCGAAAAGCTCGGCCTGGTAGACGGTACTGTAAGACGGCAGAGCAAGTTTGAGGGCTTTGACTTCCGTCTGGTCGGTCCACACTGATACCGCGGCACCGACTTTGCCCTCGATCTTGCTGCCGTCTGTGAAAATACGCACCGCATAATTCCGGTGCTCATTATATTGTTCCTCGTCTACCAGGCGTCGCAGTGCAATGCTCCTCTGCTCAGCCGGATGTGGCAGTTCCAGCGCCGATACCACGCGCTCGATCTCCCGGTCTCTCAGCGCTGGATGAGGTACCCCCTTCTTGGCCTCGTAGAGCGAGGCGGCCTCTTGGATTCGAAGGTCAAGAGGGAGTAT
Source organism: Mythimna separata (assembly GCA_030763345.1). NCBI lineage: Eukaryota > Metazoa > Arthropoda > Insecta > Lepidoptera > Noctuidae > Mythimna > Mythimna separata. Next base: position 6,114,805 of record CM061191.1, read on the forward strand.
CCCAGCCAGCACCAGTGCTGAGTTCAGGGAGACCGTACGGTAGGCTCGGCACAGTTTCTGCGCGAAGCTCCTCTGGACGGCGTTCAGCTTCTTCTGCAACCCGACTTTTTTAGCGGCTGGCGACCACGCGCTCGCTGCGTACAAGACGATAGGCTCCACTGCAGCCGTATAGATGCAGCGGATAACCTCAGGATGGAGACCCCAACTGACCCTAGCGGCCCGCGACAGTCGCTTGTAGATGCCGACGGCTCGGGAACAGACGTTTGCGACGTGGGTGTTGAATGTCAACTTGTGGTCGATGGTGAGACCGAGTAGTTTGATTTCCTCAGACATGCCAATGTCTACCCCACCCATCCTGAGATGTGGGGTGTCATGCTTCAGTTTGCGCGTGATCAGCATTGCTTTTGTCTTATGCGGCGCAAACCGAAGTTTGTTCGTGACACCCCACGCTCGCACATACTCGAGGGTGACATTGGCATCTCTCTGGACTTCAAGTGCAGTCTCCCCATCGAACACAAGGACGATATCGTCAGCAAACGCCTGGCAATAGACCCCCATTGACTCCAAAGCCCTCAAAAGAGGATCCAGCACAAGGTTCCAAAAGATGGGACCACCGATCGACCCCTGGACGCATCCCTTCTCGGTCCTGGTTTCGTGCTCTACTCCCGCGTACCTGACTTTCACCACCCTCTCGGAAAGGTAACTGTCTATGACCCGTCTCAAGTTCACAGGACACTTTTCCTCAGCCAAACGGACTCGTATAGCCGGCCACCATGCGCTGTCGAAGGCTCCCTCTATATCCAAGGACACAACCGTGACAAGCCTTTTTGCATTAAGTCTGCCACGAATGTGCCCCATTAGCGTATAGAGGGAGTCCTCGGTGCTTCGCTGGGGCATGAATCCGTACTGGCGAGTACTCATCCTGGGTAGCAGGTAGAACTTGAGTCGGGCAACGACCATCTTCTCATATACCTTCCCGAGAACAGGCAAAAGCCCAATCGGTCTGTATGCCTTTGGGGTGGTGTAGTCATCTTTCGCGGGCTTGCGGAGCACGACGACGGTTGCCTCTTTCCAGGACCGTGGAAAGTATCCATGCGCCAGGCACTTGTTCATCAAGTGCAGAACTAATTCTGGGTCTTGACGGATCGTGTGGCCCCATATGTCCGCCGTCAGCCCGTCGGAACCTGGGGCTTTTTTGGGGTTGAACGAGGAGACAGCGCGCTCTAGCTCGTCGAGTGTGAAGGGAGGGTCCCAGGGTTCACCTTGGTTCCCCCCGTTCACCTCTTCGGCTTGTTGCCGGACCTTTCTGTGCTCCTCGTTTTCCCCCTCCGAACGGTCTTCTGGGTAAAATGTTTGTGCTAGATACCTCGCGGAGGCCTCCGGGTCCAGGGTTTGGCCATCCCTCACCATCGGCAAATCCTCCTTCCTTTTCTCCGTCCTACGGATCACCCGGTATATGCCCTCCCATAGGCCTTCCCTGTCTTGCTTTTCGCAGAACCCCTTCCAGCTCTCAACCTGTGCCTGGACTACCGCGCGTTCGTACTGTTCTTTCTGTTTCAGGTACTCCTCGACAACCTTTGGTCTACGGACTGGCGCTGCGCAGCGAATCCTCCGCTTTTTGGTGACCACTTGCCTCTTGAGGCTGGCGAGTTCGTCAGACCACCACGGCACGGCTAGCTTCTCAACGTTCTTCTTCTGGGGTATCACGCATGTACAGGCGTCTCGCACTGCCGTTGTAAGCTCCTCGACTACCAGGTCTATTTTGTCTTTGCTGTCAACGAGGTCAACAGCAAGGACTTCCTGTTTCCCTTGCATAATTTGGCGCAGTTTCTTACGAAACTGCGCCCAATTTGCTTTCTGGGTGTTGTAGATCCTGGTAGTCCGGTTGACCGTGACACCCACAGACCTTTTGAGATGAACGTTGAACTCGATGCCGTTGTGGTCCGACCCCGTCAGGTTATCGACGACTCGCCAGCCGTCGGTCACTGTCAGCATATCCGCTGTGCAGGCTGTGACGTCGACGCAGCTCGTGTAACGCCTGTTACCACGAACTACGTCGAAAGTTGGAGTTTCCCCTCTGTTCAGTACCTGCAGTCCAAGCTGGTCGAGAGCTCCCAGCATCTCGTCGCCTCTACTGTTTGTCTCACTGCTGCCCCACCAAACACTCCAGGCATTGGCGTCTCCACCTATAATGAGCCTATGCGGGCCGGTCTCGCTTTCCGCCTTCCTGAGGCTGTCCAGGTATGGCCCTAAGGGCTGATCTGGCTCGAAGTAGAACGAGACCAGAGTTAGTCTCCAGGCACCGGTTCGGAGCCCCACCACGACGATATTGTTCGTGGTGAGTTCTGGGTACTGTCTAACGGCAATATTTGGGTCAAAAACGGCTACTGCCGCTTTGACAGTCCCTTCTCCTTGCCCGGTGTTCTGGAATAGTCGGACGCCTCTGGTCCCGCCCATCCTCTTCGAGCTGCCCACGTAGGGCTCCTGGATCAGCGCTACAGTGGCTTTGCGCTGCTCGGCCTCAAGCATAAGCTCATGGGTTGCCAATTTTTTCCGTTGGAGATTCGCCTGGAGTATCTTGTAAGGCAGTGTGTTCCCCGGGACCACCTTAGCAGTAGGCGACGGACGCACGTGCCAGCCTGTCCCACCTGACTCGAACAGGACACTCGGGGTTGAACGCGTTATGGTCGGATCTCTCCATCTTCGCCTTGACGCAGTTTAAACACTTCGGTGTTTCCGCCTTTAGCCACTGGGCACATTCTGCTCGTAGGTGCTGGCCTCCACAGTGGCTACATGAGTCGGCCGGCTCTTTACAGAACCGCCGACTATGTCCATACCCCAAGCACCTAGTGCATTGCACCAGTGGCGACTGGTCGTCGACGAAGACGGTCTGGAGATCTATACGCGCTCTTCCCTTGTCGAGCATCCTGCTCCAGACAGCAGGGGACGTGCTGATAACCACGTTATGGGTTTGGGGGTTCCGCGCATTCCTTTTAAACTTAACTGTCATTCGATCCTCCCCGTTGTCGAGGCCGCGAAAGATATCCCGGTTCTGGTTCCGAAGCGCCTCCAGCAGTTCCTCGTCGGAGTATATGCGGAGGACACCACGGAATATGAGTAGTGGGTCTTTATTAATCACGTCCTCGACAACGAGGTGGTCTCCTGACTTCTGGATCCGCTCTTTTATTTTATTCCTCTCCTCTGCTGACCTACAGCCCATTAACACTTTCCTATCTTTGGCCTTCCTCACACACTCTATCTCCACTCCCCCTTCTTTAGCTCTAACTGCTTCCCTTATCTTTTGTAGGACCTGATCCCCCGAGTCTCCCTCGTCTTTAGACGTCACCACCACGGAGTGCAGCGCGGTCCTTCCTGGGGTCAGCCTTTTCGGTGGACCCGCCGCCACACTCGCGTAGGTGGCCGTCTTTTCTAACATTTCCCCCTGCCTCTCCATCGCCTGCTGCAGCTTCTCCATCTTCTCACTGCTCTCCTTCACCAACGCGCTATGCTCCGCTAGTGAAGCGAGCAGCGAGTCAACCTCCGGGAAGCTCCTGGTTACTTCTGGTGGGGGTGAGGCATTGATGGCCACCATCCCTGCAGTTTCAGCCCCTTTCACCTTAGCTGAAGCCGCCGCCTCCTCTTTCACCAGCTGGTACAGCCGTTCCACCGATTGGGTGATCCCGACCTTCAGATCTGCCCTCAAATTTCGTGACTCGTTAATATGCGACTTTGCGCGTAGAAGGCAGTTTCGAGCCTCGGTCACCCGATCGGTGGGTTTGTCCGACTGCAGCTGGATCGTCCCCGGTGACGCTCCGGATGCTTCAGCAGAGGCCCGGCGCGCTGCAGCCCTGCTATCTGCCTGGGATGCAGCACGACGTGATCTCTGCGAAGCCGTCGCAACCGGGGCCACCTTCTTGGGTGATTTCGCGGCTGCTGTCGGGAGGGGCTGAGACTCCACCATTCTCCCATTTTCCCACTCTCCAATGCTTCGCCTCACATTAGAGGCTTGAGTTGAAGCACTGGGAGGGGAAACGTCTCCCTCGGAGGTGATGAAGAGTGCCGCAGTCGTTGGAGAGACATGAGGTCCTGTAGAGGCTTTCTTGGCTGGGGTTCTAGCGAGAAGCATGGTGGAAGAGGAGACAATGAAAACAGTTAATAGTTGATTTGCGAGAGTATGGTAATTACTATAATAAATGAAATCTTAAACTAGTCCAGTATCCTCATAAAGGATCGATAAATGAGGTTAAATATTTATATTAAATAGAATACTGGTCCCTGTAAAGGGGGGAACCGGTATGTCAATAAAAATTTTGTATAAGATCAGATTTAACAACAAAAATCGTCAAAATAAAATAAAAAGTTACTGACCCCTGTAAGGAGGGGATCAGTAAGTCAGTAAACAATTTTAAAGTCAGAATAAATTAAAATTAAAAATAAATAAAATATATAAAAATATTATTTAAAATTGCTATGAATAATTTGTCAATAAAATTTTGATATCTAATAATTTAATAGAGTCTAGCTCTATGTATGTCTAAAATTGTGGCCTGGGGGTCTCTTAATTTAATTAATTAAGGTCAATATTAAATTTTTTGGAAAGCCAAGTTTTCCAAAACTCTACCTAGAGTAAGTCTGACCACCCGATCGGATAGAGCTCGCCAAGCCCGTCCCAACGACCCCAAACTCGGGGTTCCTAGCCCCAAGGGTTCCGGAGCAATCACGGCACAAAAATACTGGTTATGACCCAAGATGGCCGCCAAATATGGTTATACCGCAATTACTCCGCAACTACTGGTCCGAATTTCCCCGCGTTTGGGCCCGTCCGCACGTACCCGACAAGATCCAGCCAGCCAAGGCGTTTTCAGGCCGAAAAATCTTCAGGCGCTGGAGTTTCCCGAAAGCCACCCGGGCGGGTGGAGAGCGGTCCGCCAATGTCTCCAGTGAAAACCCGAGCCTTCCACGACCTCTGGTTCAGGAGTTACGCGGTCCTGAAATTTGATCTGACAGTTTGAGAACTGTCAAACTCCAATTTCAAACCGCCACAACTTCCCTTACAGTGGAGCTAGAAAACTCGAGTTTCGGGTTTTCCGGCTTGGCTCGCTCCCCCCCGTCGCGCAACGCGACTTTCAGGATCCTGAAACTTTCAGGCGCCAATTCACGCAAAAACCGGTTTGCCGGACAGAGGAAGCCTCCCCGATCACCGCTGCGAAGTTCGCAACCCTCTACGACCACCGGTTCCGGAGATATGTCGGCTTGAAGTTAAGCAAAATGGCCGCCGAGCTGTCAAAAGCCAACTTGAGATGGCTATATCTCCGCAACCGTCTGTTCCAGAGAGACGCGGTTTCGAACGCTGTGACCGGCTTGACCTCCGCTATCCGCAAAATACGGTTTCAGCGCGAAAAACCCTCAGGTCCTGAAAACGCCTGAAAACCTGTCCAAAATGTTCCCGTCCTAATTCCGGAGGGACCTGTGAAAGTCCGAATCCGCTACGACCAATACCTCCAGAGATAAGTAGGATTCTGTGCGGCAACCGAGGTAACCAAAATGGCCGCCAGAAGCTATTTTCTACGTTTCTGGAGCTATTGGGAGCAAATTTGGGCTTAAACTTAACACCATATGCTGTCCGGAGATGAATACAGTGTCAATTTTATTTTATTTCTATTATTTCAATAATTATGTCAATAATTCGGAAAAAATTTAATAACTTGGAGACCACTGTCGCTAAAAATATGGAAAAAATTTGAAAATTTACATGAATTAAAGGGCTTTCTATTATTGATATTAAATTTATAAATGTTTTGGTCCTGACCTCTAAAATCTGTAAAAACTGAAAAATTTTGAAATTGTGCAATATTATTAAAACTAATTAAAATAAAAATCTTAACTTAGCGCAGGCTTCCTCTCCAGACGAGCGCGCAGCAGGTTCAGCAATAAAAAATTGGGGTCCTGCCTGAAGAATTTTCAGGACAAGGGGTCAAAGTTGCAACCTTCAATTGTCGATATCTTCGCTTCCGGTTGAGGTAAAAATCTGGTCTCAGCTGTTAATACCTTACTTCATTAAGGTGCCTCTGCTGTCAAAAGATGAAGTCCCTGAGATGTGTGAATCGGCAACCTCGTGGTCCAAATTGAGGTTATTTAGTTCAGTTTTCCCCTCTTTTCTCCGCAGTGTGCAGGTGGATTTTCACACAATGGGTGTCGAAAGATGCGGATCGGCGCCCTCCACAATGCTGAGCCGGAAAAATGCAGCAAGAGTGCGAACCTCCAGAGTTTAGAAGCTCCGAAGGCCTCAGCACTTACACTTTTCTCAGTTTTTCGTGAATAGGTCTTCTGTACGAGTTTTCCGAGAAAAACTTTTGACACCAATGAATGCACTGCACGATTCCGAAACTTTTGGTGTACGATACAACACTGTACGGTGAAAAATACCACTAAAAAGATTTTTTAAGCGCGGAGCTGCTCTAAAAGCGATCCGATCACCACGAGGGTTGCGGGGGAACTCTAGGGTAGTGTAGGGTAGTGTAGGGTAGTATAGGGTAGTGTAGGGTAGTGTAGTGTAGTGTAGTGTAGTGTAGTGTAGTGTAGTGTAGGGTAGGTAGGGTAGTGTAGGGAAGGTAGGGTAGGGTAGCGTATGATATGTAGGGTAGTCACTTGACGGGAGCGAAGCCGCGGGTAAAAGCTAGTCTTTAAATAAAAATAGAGAAGAAAAAAAAATCAAGTTCAATCCAGTAGTGTAGAAAATAATTTAATTGAAAGAAAAAAAGAAAGAAAATAAGTTTATTTTACCCAAATGAACGCACAATCTATACATTAAGGGGGATGTTCCAGCTTGCAATTGCATTTTTAAAAGAATAACCATGGAGTTTCTTGCCGGTTCTTCTCCATAAGAAACGACCAATTGGAACCGTGCGCTGGCTTCTGACGTTTAATACGTGCCCTGTAGGCCTCTATAAAATAAAAAATAAATTATGTTGATGTTAATTTAAATACATAATAAAATAAAACAAATAGTAAATTCTAATATTCAACTTTTGTTTGGTTGCATCTTTAGTCTAAAATCTTAGTATTCTAATTCATAATACACATATCTCATTCTGCTTTAGTGCTTTCAAACAAACAAATTACTTCCTTGTTTGAACATAACATCATAATCGTAACAAGAACAATCCGAAGTATGTTAATAGACTTATTATCAGCATATTTGCTTAATAGCTTACATTACCTGAACATGTAAATACATGTTTATGTACATAAGCGTTTGTTATATGCTGTTAATATTCTTGTCAGTAATCACACAGCCTAAGGCAATCAAATAGCGTTTGCTTTGCTGTTAATAGAAGATACAATAATAAGTTATTTCCTTTATTCGGTTTAAATACATATCAATTATATTCTTTTATATTTTATAATTTGGAATAATCTACAGAATCGATTGGGGGATTGAACTGTTTTCTTAGGTACATTGGTACGGAACCCTCAGTGCACGAGTCCGATTCGCAATCCTATATCTAAGTTAAACTACGATACCCATATTTCAATGAGTTATTAACTAAGTACTACAGTTTCAAGAAATCATCTTATGAGACTTACGAGTTACATTTCGCGTGTACGAACTCATTCAGTTGTATAACTTTTTCTAATTTATTGCATTACTACACTGCTCTTAAAACGATGATGGAAAACATCGCGAGGAAACCGGTATATCCTAGAACCAAAACTTCAAAAACATGTGACATTCACCAATACGCACTGGGCCCGGGTGGTGGATTACGACCCATTCCTTCTTTTACAGAGGAGGCTAGAGTCCTAGCATTGGAAATCGAGTAACGTTGATTATGGTATATCTTATGAATTTAAAGTACTATCACACTTATTACTAGCGACCCAGATTTTTTACTGCGTACTAATAAATATATGAACAGTAGTTTATTACTAGATAAATTGCATTTTATTTACTCAGAAAATTACATCATACTAAATAATGGTTTGCAAAAGAAATTAGGGTCGTTATAGCTTAGTTCTCAATCGTTAACCGCCGCAATGACAGTGTTTTTTAATTTATTTTTGATCAGTACTTTATTTGTAAATATTATTGATACGGCAAAAATTTTAGCAGTGTTTCCAGCGCCATCTCTTAGCCATCAAATAGTTTTTAGACCTATAACTCAAGAGTTAGCTAGAAGAGGTCATGAAGTCACAGTAATCACGCCCAATCCTGCCTTCCCAAAAGGTGCAACACCTCCCAACTTGACAGAAATCGACGTTCACGATACAACGTACAAAATATGGCAGGAAAAGTTCTTATCGAAACCAAAAGATAGTAAAGGAGGTTTAATAGATCAGGTGAGACTATTTGCAGATATCAGCCTTGCAGCGGTTGATGCACAATTGTCTCATAAAGAAGTCAAAAACTTGATCAGTGATAAGAATATAAAATTTGATCTATTGATAATCGAAGCCTGTATTAGATCTGCTATTGCGTTTTCTTTCGTTTACAAAGCGCCTCTGATAGAAATGAGTTCGTTTGGTGTATCATATGGAAATTTCGAAGCAATCGGTGCTCCCATCCATCCACTACTCTATCCTTCAATCAATCGTAAGAAGAATCAAAATTTGACTTTGTGGGAGAAAATAAAAGTAATATACAATGAATATCAAATAAAAAGAATCAATGATGAGTTTGAGAAACTTGAAGATGATATACTAAGAAAATATTTTGGACCAGAAATACCATCAGTGACACAGTTATCGAATAAAATTGACATGTTATTTCTGAATGTGCATCCGATATTTGAAGGTATAAGACCTGTACCTCCTTCTGTCGTGTATATGGGTGGTATACATCTTAAACCTGAAAGGAATTTGCCAGCGGTAAGATTTTCAATACCCTAGTTAATAAACATCATAATAATAATTTGCTTGGGTTCGATGTAACATGTTCTCTTCTCTCATTTAGTCTTACCAGCCGTCACTTTGTTCTTTCTATACTACCTCCCAACTTATAGGTTTTTGCCACAGTTTTTGCCTAGTTTGAGAGACAACAGGCTTCGTAGTTTCAATGAATTTACTATCCTTGTTCTAGTTAATAAGACAGTCTGATTTATGGCTGTGTTCTAAATAACAATTGCTATTATCATTATTTAATACTTATAATTTATAATGATGGATCCTTTATTTACACACTAATACCATTTTAACTGACAGATAACTAATTAAATTCGTTAAAATAAAGTGCTCCTCACAGCATAAAGCACAGTGGAAAGGTAAAATCGTTTAAATGCCACTTTGGTCGAAAATAAATAAATTAAGTGTTGTTAAAATTACAAACTGACGACGTAACAATTAAGTTATCAACAAATAATCTGACAATATTGGCATGTCAGAAGTATTGGGAAGCATTTACGAAAGTATTTGTTATTGATATGTTTGTGAATACCTATTCTATAATTTTGTTTCTTTATTGGTTCGTATAACAATGTAATTGAATTATTTCCCCACCATTGTAGTAGTAATTTAAAAATGTGATACCATGTTACTATTGATTTCATTATCATTTCTAGGATGTTAAATCACTATTAGATGCAGCCCAAAAAGGTGTGATATACATAAGTTTTGGAACGAACGTGGATACCACTCTGTTTACTGCAGAAAAAGTGAGAATTTTTGTAAAAGTTCTTTCTCGATTGCCGTACATTGTGTTATTGAAATGGCATGCAAAGGTGTTACCTGGACGTCCAGACAACATCAAGATTTCCAAGTGGTGGCCGCAATCAGACCTGCTAAGTAAATATTTTAATAACCATTTCCTTAATGTTTGTAAAATCATAAATTTATTTCTGCTAGCATGCTGTGCCTGAACCGGTTGATCTATATTGAAGCATGATATGTCAATCATGTATATTTCATTTGTGACAAAAGTTCACAGTGGATTTTTAAAAATCTATCGGATTAAAGGATAAAAAAGATTTATGAACACCGAGATGGATTTTGGATATATACCGATGGGAATATCCATCAATACCGTGTAACTAGATTAAAACTACGAATTTATTGATCTGTCATTGTTTTGTTTAATCAAATGTGTATCTGTTGTGAAAGTTAAATTTGAGGTGGAGTCTGCTAGGGCAGAGGATTGTTAGAAAAAATTACCATGACTATAGACCGTAAAATACAACTGAAATAACACAAGTGGGTTTTAGCCAATAACATTCTGACACTCCGTTGTATTCGTAAAAATTTAAAAATACTAGCTAGTTGATCCAGTATCATGGGAACTGCATTAAAAATAATGAATTCAGTGCATTTATATTCTTTTCATTACGTCTTGGACAGAAAATATGGTAACAAAATGATAATTTCGTTTTTCAGAGCATCCGAATATTAAACTCTTCATAACACAAGGAGGTCTACAATCAACAGAAGAGGCCATTACAGCAGGAGTACCTCTGATTGGTATACCAATGTTTGGTGATCAGTGGCTCAACGTCGAAAGATATGTTCACCATAAAATTGGAATTAAACTGGATATGGAAACACTTACTGAGGATGACTTGAGGAATGCAATTACCACTGTTATTGGTGATGACAGGTAAGAAATTCAGAATTGCAGACTGTTTTCAATAAATCCTTTTACAGACACGTAGAAATAATACACCGTAAAGTTGTGGCAGAGTACACAAAAAAAGAATACAAAGTGGCAATCTATTAGACACTGGCGACCGTCAAAATACCAAAATGTGTTTGAATATTGACGATGCTATATTTCTTAAAGACACAATTATTGTACATATTTCACATCGCAAAAAACGCTACCATTGTCTATTCGACTGACTGCGATATAATTAGCCCGGGATAATATCATCACATAATTACCATTACTATGATTGTCTACCGTTCGATTTAAAATCACATAATGATTATGACTTTGTGTATATACGGTCACTGGACCACACAGAAAACTAGCACTGCATAATACGAAGAGTCCATCTCTTCGTATTATGCATGTGGCTGGGTCATTATGCTGTATGTTTGGCTAGTTTTCACGAATGTGACGTATATTTTTCCTATAGAATGTTTTATAATTTGTAAGCAGTAAATTATGTTTCCTTTTTCATTAGAATTTAACTAATGAGCCGGAAATCACATACACTTAAACTTTATTGTCGCCGGTGGAGTAACACCGCTGCCTGTTGCAACACCCCTGTGCCAGGACCAGCATATCGTTTGCGTAACAGATCACACTGAATTGATCCCATCGGAAAGGTCGCCGCGGAGCACATTATCGTACCCGGTGATCTAAAATAAAGAGCGGTCCTAATACCGATCCCTGGGGAACACCACAATACATCTCTCGCCGTTACCACTGTCTCTGGTCTCAGATTACCACCTTTTTTTGGCTGTTAGCCTTCATATCACTACTCTCATTTGTACTTCGTTCATCTCCGGAGTGCCGTCATAGTTGCAGTCGTGGTCCGCATCGGAAACCGCGAGTGGTGGCGCCGCGTGGCAATTGCCCATTAGGAGCATGATCTGCCCTCAAAGGGAACAGAAGTTAGCTTCCGAAAGGGAAAGTCGAGGTCCTGAAATGCGAGACAAATTAGCAGAAATGAGTAAAGCCCATCTCAGACTACGCTATAATACAATAGCACAACAATATCGCTCGCCATTAATTTATTTAGAATGTATGGCAAGCTATATTTTACCTATGAATTGTATGCAATATTCAATATCTATTAGTGAAATGAGCTTAATAGTCAGTAAACACTTTGACAGACCCTGCCGCCGCATGTGTCCGGGCCTGGTACAGGGTGGGAGGGGATAGCAAGCCGTATACATAATTTTGTCTGTATGAGTTTTCAGGATTCGAAAATGGTTTCTTCTATATTTTTTAGCTATCGCTGCAACATAGTCAAACTTCGCAGCTTGATTCAAGACCAGCCTAAGACTCCACTGGAGCGCGCCGTGTGGTGGACGGAGCATGTACTGCGTCACGGCGGAGCGAGACATCTGCGATCACCCGCCGCCAATATTTCGTGGGCAGAGTACTTGGAACTAGAAGTAGTGCTAACTCTGATGATAGGGTTATTGGTTACTGTATCTTTACTTGTTTTTGGTATATCTTCATTGTATAAATTGTTTAGAAAAGCGGGAAATAAAATATAAACCTCGTTTAATCATCTGCAAATATCTGTTCACTAGTGTTTTAATACCTACTAATATATAATTTAAGTTTTCCGAAATAAGAAAAATTATAATGTCTTAAAAACCTCATGTGCAGTTTTAATTTTAATTTACACTTATTTCAAGGACAAGGGAAGGTTCTCAATTAGATTATTTTTTTTTTGTATATTTTTCATCTAAGTTAACCTTTTTCTGTCGATTTTGATGAAAATATATTTTATTTTTGTGAGAGTATTTTTAGAGATGATTTAAATGGAATCAATTGGTGACAATTTGATAATGTTTTTAAGGGATAAACAATAGAACTTTTTTAATGTAAGACTTGGTTACCGAAGGAGGAACTGTTAGGGAACAGACATTTTCGAGCCTCAGCCGCTGCCATAGAAGTCGCCTCGGGCGTCAGGAACCACCAGGCGATTCCTAGTCACCGCAGATGTTTGCACTTGTGGAGGACGACTAATAGGTGGCTGTCGAATGTACAGTAAAGGCCAAGTCCAAGTAATCGATGGCATGTAGTATACCACGCGCATCTTAAAAAGATTTCAATAAAAACACTACTACTATAGTCAGAATTTTAATTCGATTCCAGATTTGACATTAGCTACTGTCATTTTGTGAAATAATGATACCACATTATAATTGTGTAGTGATGAACACAAAAATCGATAAACAATCAGTGTGTATGCCATCAGTGTGCCAATTAAAGACAAAATTATTGATATTTTTATATCAATAATTTAGTAGTAATTTGCAGTTCTTATTGCTGTTAAAAACAGTTATTTGCATTAATTTTTTTAAACCTTTTATTTTTGTACGATATTTCAAGCGCCAAAATTCGCAGAGCCTAACTTCAGACTCGCCAACTTATAACGGACGAATTGTACGCTGTAAACGAAATGGCAGCACAACATGGGATCACGGTTATAAGCTGCCCCCTTACCATTGCGAGCTAAACCCTATCGAATTGATATGGGCGCAGGTAAAGGGGCATGTAGCTCAAAATAATAAAACCTTCAAATTGACAAACATGAGAAATTTATTCAGGAAGGCATTCAAAAAATTACGGCTACCGAATGGTCTAAATGCGTATCCCATGTTGTCAAAGAAGAGGAAAAAATGAGTAGGCTAGATAAGTTAATTGACAATATCACAGACACATTTATAATAAATGTTACAGAAAGTGACAGCGATAGCGATAGCGATGACGGCGACAATTTATAAAATAAATTATTACCATAATACATCTATCTGTTTTATTTGTCATGTTCCTTCATGATCACATTTTTTTATTGATTTCATACACAATTATAAAAGAAAAGTCTCAGATCGTTAATTAATCGTCAAAACTAAATTATCGGTTCAGAAATATTTAATTTCCTGATAAACTTAGTATACGAGAGTAAAATTATAAACGAGAAGAATCGATCTGGAAATATTCCATTTCCATATCGAATAATTTCGCAACGTCACTATTTAGTACTTGTCATAACGTTGCAACACTGAAATTGTCAAATCTGGAATCGAATTAAAATTCCGAGTATACTACCGAGAGAAGTCATTATTTTGATGATTTCGGTCGTCATAAAAAAGTGTGTATACAAACCTTAAAGAAGCCACAAAATTCGGTCGCCTACTTGAAAATACCATTAGTCGTTTGCACACTTTTCACACTTAAGTTTCATTTTGCTAGATAGACTGAGCAACAGAAATGAATACTAATTTCGTAAAACAAGCACGTATGAGGAAACAGTCAATTGTAAAGAAATATGGCAGACAGGATCTCCGCGGCATGTAAATTTTTAGTTTTCAACTGCTGCATAATATTTATATTCTTTTAAAATACTAGACTAACTACTACGGTCTATCTTAAAAGTCAAACTACTTGGGTAATTATTAGGGTACAATGTAATCTAATGTAGACAAAACTGATTAAATAATTAATCAAGGTTGATTAAAAGGTCTTGATTATCATTTACTAATAGAAAGCAAAAGATTTACAGTGATTATGAATCAATAAGCGGAGCAGATTATTTTGAATCAAATTTCTTTTGATTTATACTCACTTTTGTAATAAACAATATCATTAAAGAGGCCGAAATATATTGTAGAAGATATTTTTTGTTATTCTGAAGACTCCATACAATATCAAATTTAAAAATATACATTTGATATGTTTTATGAGGTTTTGATAGTAAACAACAATCAAGACCTTTTATTCGACCTGGCTTTATTATTCAACCAGTTTTGCCATATTATACCCTAATAAAACCAAGTCGTTTGATTTTTTAAACAGACTATAATTACTTAAAAACTGCAACAAAAAATTCTTTAAAAACTCATCCGTAATGCAATCGGTCATGCCAAAAAACCGACGACATTGTAGAGTCACAAAATAAACAAAAACATGCTTGGAATATTTATATACGAGTATATATATATATTTTTAGTTATATAAATAATTATCGTATCTATCCGAAGTTTTCACAGCTCAAAATCGCCCTTTTTATAAAAAGACAACTTTATAAAAAAAAAAATATTAATAGGCGATTGATCACATCATCGCTTACCATCATACCCAAAGATATATCGTCATAAACGATGATGTGGCCGACGATGGAGCACACTTGCCTCGAAGTAACCTATTCACTCTTTACTTAAAAACCCTTGAAAGGTTGTAACTACCAGGAAACATAGACTCTGCCAGAGAATTACACTTCTTAGCTGTACACAAGATCAATATGCTCCCAAAACGCTTTGTACGAATGGGTGTAATGTCCGTCATTGATCCATTCAATGGCATAACGCCGTACGTCTAGTAGTTCAATAATGGAATGAACTTATTGAAATTGAGTTGTACCACTCCAACGCACACTCCTCGAAATATACACGATAAAAAATCGACAGACCAGCAACTCGGCGTCTATGCTCAAGACTTTGGAGTTTTGACTGTACAAGTGCATCATTAACGAATAATCGAAATGCTCTTGGCTCGTTTCTCAATCGATTCCAGTGCATCAAGCTGGTATTTGGCAGATTCATCGCAAATATGAAAGCAGTACTCCATACACGATAGAACTAGCGCTTGATAAAGGTTAAGCAGCTAATCCGGCTTGAATTGTACCGTCTTTAGGTAAAACGGTTCTTTACGCTTCAAATTGAGGGTAAACGAAAATGATAAATTAATAAACTATGATAAATCTTGTATTAAAAACGGAGTTGATATTACTGTTACTATTTTTGACCCTTTACTTATAAATATGTATACATTGGTCATCTCCAAAAACCCTCTTTACATTATGCCTGTATTGAACCATGCTGTTCGTTCGTGCGCTAAACAGGAAAAGTTGAAATTAAAACGCTCTAGCTCTATTGTATTTCCATAATATATTTGTGTAACATTTAATAAGAAAACATTTGAAAAATGATTCAAAAATCGCGTCGCGTTTCATCAGGAGCCTACCAATTCTATTCACCTACTAAGTAAGTATTTTCTTTACTTAGGCTACACCGATTTTTTTTGAGGTCACATGTTATTTAATTATTTCTGCCGCTCTAAGGTCAAGACAAGTAAGAGGATGTTCCGGACTTTTACTGACTAAAACTACTACTTATGTTCCTTCTTTGCCTTACGTTTCAGGACAACAGGTTTTCTCTTCCCTAACCTGCCTTAGGGGCGGCCTACCCTACGGTTTTACTGACATTTTTTCTACGCAATTCCGCGCCTACGGTGACCGGAGATTGCTGTACGTCTCCTCACTTATGCGGCCGCCACTTTCGCTAGCATTACTGCTTCGCAAAGGCACATCCTTTGCGAAGCAGTAATGCTATCCCAATGCGTCTCGCCCGAAGCTAGAGGTCGCTTCTACTAAGACACGGCGGATGCAACCACACTTAGATTCAAATATTAGGAGTATCAACAAAAACAGCAACTAGTACCTAGCAGCATTACAGCTTACTAGCTGGGGGCAAAAAAGGTTGTGTTACAAGTCAAACGCGGATGAATTTGCTTCGCCCGAGTCAGACTCAAAAAACATTGTCAATTAATCATCAGTTTTTTTTCGAGGATTCCTAATTATTTTTCTAAAATAAACGTAGACTAAGTTACTCCTCAAAACATCAGCTAACTACTAGTGAAACCAAGTGAATCTCCCAGCAAAATCGCTCCAGACGTTTTGGAGATTAGCCGAAACAAACATTTAATAAACATTTAGTAAAAAATGTAATTTTGGTATTTAATTAGAAACGTACACTAATTTTATTTTTAAAATTACGTCAAGAGTACATTTTTTTCTAATATAGTATAGAGTAATATAGTATAGAGTATTGGCTACTCATAAATTAATCTTGTAACATATTTTGTTTTTTACTTTTTATTATTTTGATTTATTATTTGATTTGATATTTTGATTTTTTTCGGTTGTTTAACTATAAATCTACTTTTTATTTTAATGAAACTGTTGCCTGTGACTTTGTCTATGTCCATTTTGTAAAACTAGTTTATACATTTTTTCCTTCTTGCCTCACAATAGCTGCCTAGGAAAAAACTAGAAAATAATGTCAAGACTATTAATAATAAATTAAATAAAAACAAAATATATCTATAAATTATCTGAACTTACATTAAAAAATATTTGTTATGTAACTAATGTAAGTTACCACCAATCTACACTGGGCCCGCGTGGTGGGTTACGGCCCATTTCCTCTCCTAGAGAGGAGGCCTGATATCTAACAGTGGTAGCCATTACTAAGCTGGTAATGTTAATAATAACGCTAACAGTTACATAATAAATACCCAATTGTATACCAGAATAATTGTAATCAAAATTATATGGAAGAGAAAGGAGTAATATAAAAGTAACATGACAATAGGCAGAAGAGACTGAATGCAGAAAAAAATACGTCATCACCTCAAGACTGCAAATCAATAACAAAGGCGGGAAGATAATTAATTATGATGACAATTTAATGATACAACGCAGTTTCTGCGATAAAATTACTCCATATACAATCAGTAATGATGATAGGTCACTTAAAATTTTGAGATAAGAATTAACTAAAAAGACCGACCCAAGTGTCAATCATAATTTTGAATAATATTTTTATGTGACTCGCGAAAACTAGTACAAAACTAGCGAATTCACAAAGTTGTAAAAAAATTTTTATGGCATATAGCACATCACTAGCAAAATGATAGACTAGATGATTTTTGAGAGAGTTTGAAGATCCCAGTCGCTGTTGGTTCTTTTTTTGTAGCCATTTAAATAGCTATAACATGAACAGCTTTAATTTAAGTCCGAAACTTTGCAAGTAATTTTTAAAAAATCAATGTAACTAATGTCACAAATGTATTTAAAAGTACTCTTATACAGGGTGTTTGGTTCATCGTGTGCCAAATTGATATGGTCGACTGGAGGGGTCATCTGCTATCCTTTCAGACCCTCAAACACTACCCATGTCCAGTGGAATTTTTTTCATCGACTTTTTAAAGTTTTTTGAAAAAAAGACCCGATTTTTACATTCAAATACAAATATAACAAAATGTATAAGACGTAGAGCCTCAATTTTAATTTTATTTAGACGTATATTGTATAAAGGTACTTTTGAAAACAAAATTAGTGATATTAGACATCTAGATTTTTTTTAATTTACCCGCAAAGTTTCGGACTTAAATTAAAGCTGTTCATGTTACAGCTATTTACATGGCTGCAAAAAAAGAACCATAAGAGACTAGGATCTTCAAACTCTCTCAATAATTCTCTAGTCTATCCTTTTGCTAGTGATGTGCCACATGTCGTTAAAATCTTATTACAACTATGTAAAATCGCCAGTTTTGTGAATCGAGTCGGATAAAATTATTTTTGCTAAAATGGTATCTGAAACTCCTACTTAATCTGTTATATCACTCTTAGAAGGTGAAATCTGTCTCGTATTTCACTTTTCGTTGGTTTTACTTAAAATAAAAAAATAAAATTCCATATTTACAACCATTTCATGATTTTTACAAATACTGCTCAAATTTTGGCATCTGTCGCAAGTGCAGGCCCGACATCTGTTTTGTATTTCGTCACTTAGTTGTTGTACGAAGTCATTTTCCCTCTTTAATTGTATTCAAAGCCGTTCCAATGCTTTGAACTAGTACTTCCCTAGTTGGAACCTCCGTCGCGTATACCAGCTCTTTGGCAGGTTCCCCAGACCCTGCGTACAAGTGTAGACCTAGAAAAACTGAGTGTCAAAATACGGAACAGGTGTCGGGTCTGCATTTGCAACAGAGGCCAAAATTTGAGAGGCATTTATAAAAAATATGAAATTATTGTAAAAGACGCTTTTTTTCTTTTATTTCAAGTAAAACCCACAAAAATAGGGTGTTACGAAGCAGGTTTTACTTTATATGAGTGATTAAACAGATTAAATAGGTGCTTCAGGTACCATTCAAGCATACATCATTTTTCAAATCATAATTTTGAATGTTAATTTTATGTGACTCGACTCACAAAACTATCGATTTCACATAGTTGTAATAAGATTTTTATAACATGTGGCACATCACTAGCAAGAGGATAGACTAGAAAATTATTGAGAGAGTTTGAAGATCCCAGTCTCTTTTAGTTCTTTTTTTGCAGCCATGTAAATAGCAGTAACACAAATAGCGTTAATTTAAGTCCGAAACTTGCGAATAAATTTAAAAAAATCTAGAGGGCCGAAATCACTAATTTTGTATTTAAAAGTACCTCTGTACAATATACGTCTTAATAAAATTAAAATTGAGGCTCTACGTCTTATACATTTTGTTTTGTTTTGTTATATTTGAATGTAAAAGTCGGGTCTATTTTTCAAAAAACTTTAAAAAGTCGATGAAAAACATTCCACTGGACATGGGTAGTGTTTGGGGGTCTGAAAGGATAGTAGATGACCGCTCCAGTCGACCATATCAATTTGGCACACGATGAACCAAACATCCTGTATAATACACGTCTCAATAAAATTAAAATTCAGAGCCTTATACATTTTTTAATATTTGTATTTCAACGTAAAATGTTGGTCTATTTATCAAAAATCACTAAAAAGTCGAAGAAAAAATCCACAGGGCATGGGTAGTGTTAAGGCATCAGAAAGGATAGCAGATGACCCCAACAGTCGACCATTTTAATTTGGCACACGATGCACCAAACATTATGCATATTATAATTATAAAAATGATAAAACAAAGTCTCCCACCGCGTCTGTCTGTGTATTCGTCATTAACTCAATGGATTTTCACCTTGTTTTCACAAAGAGACGGAAAGATTTATGAGAAAATAATACACGCCTATTTAGAGAAGCCAAAAATTTCAAAGATTTGTAACAACCCTTGCAAATCTAGGGCGTGTTGCTAGTCAAAACCAAAGTTTTTGCTATGAAATTCTCAGACAAAATATTTTCTGATTTTAGTTTTTATTAGGCACCTATTAAGTAATTAATAAGCTGGGTATGTCATAATTATTTATATTTATTTCGAGTTCCTACATGATAAAAAGTAAAAAACGGCGTACTTTTTAGGTGCTAAGTTTTTGCAATGGCCGGACTGGTCATGTAAGCAAGCTCGCTTGCAGAGGGTGACGGGTCACCTTCCGATGATCCGCTTGATCAAGTACTGGCTGTAGCAAGAGAATTGCACTATTGAGTCAGACTTTTCAATATTCATTCGGTATCCGACTCCCAGTCTAAAGTCTGCAAACCACACTCCATGGTTGCCGAAGGTCACTTCGTTCCGCGACTCCTGATACTCAGCGTCTATTACATCTAGGAAGAAAGATTGTATTTTATCGCTTTCTTTAAGCCGTGATCCTATGCAACCTGGCTGTGTTGATTTAATGAAGGTCATCTTTAAATAAAATCTTAAGTAATTAGAATTTATTTATATCTTCATATAACAAAAAAACAAATACGAACTTAATTCCTTAAGCAATCTCAACTGTTTACTTAGAATGGTAAAGAAACAATGTGTAAGGTGCATAAAAAAGAAAAAGTTATTTAAAAACAAAGGAGGAAAAGTATATTTTTAATAAATTAGTGCGCCTCACCATCAACGATTGCATCACTGCTTACAATCAGGAGGCATTATAGAGCACTAGTTTATGTTACATGAAAAACAAAAACGAATTGTTAAAACCATATTATAATCATCATCCGCATATATTTGATATTAATGTATATTTTACAAATACAGTAATATAAAGTAAGGAAAAAGTTTTTGAGACGATTCTGCTATTAATGGAAAAAATAATTCGTAATTTATTTTAAACTTTATAGTCATTTTAATTTATTAATGGCAATGATTCCGCAAATTTCTCGTTTTGTTTACATTAACACGGATCATTAAAAATTCGGCATTCAAAAAAAATTACTGCATATAAACAGGTTCTGAAACCAATTTAACTTAGTATGTCCAGATCAGTGCTAGTGTAATAATGTCAGTGTTATATTTAGTCGCCTGCTCTATATTATTCGTAAGTTCAAATGAGGCGGCGCGAATCTTAGCAGTTTTTCCTGTTCCATCTATTAGCCATCAAGTAGTCTTCCGTCCTTTGACCCAGGCACTAGCCAAGAGAGGTCATGAAGTTACCGTTGTCACACCAGACCCTGTCTTCAAAAATGGAGGAGCACCACCCAACCTAACTGAAATTGACGTCCATGATATTTCTTACAACATATGGCAAGAGAATTTTATAAAAGCAGCATCAAAGGGAAAAAAAGATGATTTGCTAGCACAAATGGATGTAATTCTTACTACATTTACAGAAGTGCTGGACGCACAAATCCAATCTGAACAGGTGCAAAAAATTATACACGATAAGAGCAAAAAGTTCGACCTTCTATTTCTTGAAGCTTGCGTGAGGCCAGCATTAGCCTTTTCATATGTTTTTAAAAATGTGCCAGTGATTTTAGTGAGTTCTTTAGGAGCTACCCCTGGAAATTACGATTTAATAGGAGCTGCAGATCATCCAATTTTGTATCCATCTGCCGTGAGGCAGAGACTTCACAATCTGAGTCTACGGGAGAAAATTTCAGAATTGTACAATCATTACAAAATGGTAAAACTGTACGAGAATAATCAAATACTGGAAAATAAAGTACTCAGAAAAAATTTTGGTCCGGAAATACCACCTGTTGAAGAGTTGGAGAATAATGTGGATATGTTATTTTTAAATGTGAACCCGATATTTGAGGGGATCAGACCTGTTCCTCCATCTGTGATTTATATGGGAGGGCTGCATCAGAAACCTCAGAAGGAATTGCCAACAGTGAGTATTTTGTCAAATTCTTAGTATGTTAATATAGCATTGTCAAATTGTTTGGTAAATTTTATTAGCCTTCTATTTTCCAAAAGCACTTTCAATGAAACGGTTTCGTATTCTTTTTATCGACTTCTAGCAGTCCCTAAATATTGTGTACAGTAGTTTCTGTTTTTTATTCTTCATAATCTTTAACATTTTCCACTTTACCTTTAACACAATCTTCATCATCTGCCTTGAGTCATTTTGAATGTGCAATTATGCATCCCCTGATCTACAAGCGATAATTTATGTATTCATTCGAACGTCTAATAGTCTAGTTGAAGTGGACGGAAGACAAGATAATGAGTCTTGTAAGAAGAGTGTACTTGTGCAATTTACATTGTCATTGTAGTTAAGTACTAACCACGTACGAGTATTAACATAGAATAAAAATATTGTTAATAACCAAGTAGCTATCTTGTTCGATCGCGTGTTCTAGATTATTTGTAAGTTCTAATGAAGCGGTGCGAATCTTAGCAGCGTTTCCTGTTCCGTCAATCAGCTTTGTTTTCTTCCGTTCTTTGACTCAGGAACTAGCCTTGGCAAGCTTGGATTTCTTGAGAGGTCACGAATTCGTTATTGTCACACTAGAACCTGTCTTCAAGTATGGGATAGCACCACCCAACCTAACTGAAATTGACGTCCATGATATTTCTTACAAAGTGTAACAGAAGAGTTTCATCAAAGCAGCAAAGGAAAGCAATGATGATTTAGTTAGTACAAATAGATTATTTATGTAATCTTCATTACGTTTGTAGAGTCATAATAAGCAGTATATTTATGTAGCTACAAATATTATTTTTTGCTTGATCAGTTATAATAAGTATAGCGTGAGTGTAATACGATAATTAGATGAATGAAACACAAAGAATGATGCTATGACCTTGGCTTAGATCACTGCCAAAAAAAGTTTTAAGCAATGACACAGTATCAATTTGAAGAAATGTTGCAAGGTACATTATGGAATAACAGTATTAAATTAAAGCGTAAAATTTAAATTTCACTAATTAAATATGCAGCTGTTGTAGGCAAAAACTTTGTTTACTTTTTTATGCATTTTTCTTCACAAAATTTTTTTGCTGTGCCATTGCATTGATGCATTCGGAAACATGTTTGTGAACTTGATACACCTGCACCCGGAACAACCATGAACCATCTGTAAGCCATATAAAAAATAATGTTTGTTCCGCGCGGAAATCGGACCCATAATCCGTAACTCGGCAGCCCAAGTACAGCGCAACTTTCTATACCTCTTCAAATGGAGAATCGCTGCAAGAAAACTAGCAGTTTATATTCAAATGATTTAGCTTTCGTTACTTCTACCTTTTCTTTCCTGCTAGTTCTAGCGAAATACGTCCAGTTTCTCCTGCAGTCAGTCACTATTCGATTTACTACCTCAAAACACCAACTTTTTGCTATTTTAACCTATAGAATGTCGGTGCACAAAAAGTAAACTTGTAAACATTTTTTTTTTAGTAGGCATATTTTTGTTTTTATTTTATTGAATAACATGAAAAAAACCCGAAGAGTGACAGGAAGGGCATAAGAGCGGCCTTTGCTCAACAGTAGAATCATATTGGCGTAAAAAACCTCCAGTTATATGTGTATTAAAAAATAATCGAAATTAATCTTACTTACGCGTACAACCTGTAATTATCTTGGATTATCGCATAAAAAACCTTGTATTAGACCGTACCTTTAAATGCAGCGTTGCAAGGCCTCCTACTAAGGCAGACTAGTGGACCTTGCGAAGATGGCAGTAGAAAATCGATGGATGTGAGACGCACAATATACCGGTCATTGCCATTCTGTCGAAGTGTCGACTCTTGGGGAAGGCCTATGCCCAACTGCGAATGTTTTTCGGCTGAAATGAGGATAATGTGAAACCTTTTATTAAGGACGTAAGGCAGTAGATATTTGAATGAGAGTAAAACTATGGACAGCAGTAAAAAATTTACAAAATATTCAGAATAGACGGTAACCCTTACGCCTAGTCATTAACTTAATTCTTTAACTTAGCGGACGCTACAATAGACGGGATAATACATAATTATGTTTTACAAATAAAGATAATGATATTGCTAGAAGGAAACTAAACTTGGTTACCTTAAGTGGCCAAGATCAAGGTCAAGGTGTCATAAAAAACCGTTCGGCTGGCTGGTATCCGTTCGAAACGATCCAGAGTCGTCGAGGGCGTGAAGTGTTTCACGGCCTCAAAGAAATGTCTGCAAAACCGTAGAACCATAGCAGGGTCGAGTAGGCCTTGGGTTTGTTTCTGAAAGTACGAGTAAAATCCGTGATCCTGGAACGCAAGGCAAAGGAGGAACATATTATATTATGTAAGTAGATTTTATTCAGTAAAGGTCTGACACGCCTTCTCACTCCTCTCTAGAGCGAGAGAAGTAATTGGATGATTTCCCACCTAAAAACAAATTACAAATTTAGCTTCTGACAAATTCGTACTAGGCCCGCACGGCAGAAGAAGATCCAACCGATCTCACGGATAGGAAAGCTGCAGCGAAAACATTATGAGTTAATTGTGAAAGGAAAATTACGTCTCTTTGTACGACTAAAATGTAATGTAATTGCTTTCATTCATTATGTGTACAGTTAAGGTGTGAAGTTATTTACAGTAGTCGATGTTTCCTTATAGCTACTATCCTACTGGTATTTAACTCAACAGTGCATAGGTTGTCCGATTCTTCCCATAAAGTGGACCGCTGACGCGGAAATCCGATGGATACGAAACGCACAGAACGCAACTCACAGTTTCAATTGACAATGACAGATCTTCATACATTTGCGTTCACTGTTTGAAGGTTGCCTCGAAGTCGAGCTTGTCGCCATAAAAATTACTTTTAGAGAATAGCACCGCAGGTTGTGGTGACACTTGGGGGAGGCTTGTTTCCAGCGGTGGATTTCTTTTCCTTGAAATGATAATAATGAATAGATATAATTATTTCTAGATAAGTATGCTTCATTGTCGACCCCATCAAAGCTATCCTGATAAAATACTGGTCATTATGCGAACGTATCAATGATAAAAACATAATAATATGAGATAGAAATTTATTATAAGCAATACTGTATAATTACGTACTTAAAACTCTTATGTACTTAATGTATTAAATTAGATGACTCTGCAAAATTGTCTCAATCACGAATTCGTACTTGAAGATTTATGTACGAAGAGTTCAAGACATATAATAAAAGGTAATTGCTTTTGATTGAAATTATCTCAGACATTGTCACATGTCTAACAAGCTTTAATTTCAGGGTCAAAATAAACTAGCTAAAACAACTCCAACTGGATGAGTAAAAGGAAGTCATTTAAACAAAGGAAATGCTAAATGCATAATTTCAAGTAACTACATTATCAATGTTGAAGCGATAATCGTTGCATGTTGGGAAGCCAAGGTAGACCGTTGACCTGGTGAGAGTCGCGGGAATCCGGTGGATGCGAGACACAAACGACCGGTCGTTATGACAAAAATTGAGGGAGGTCTATGTCCAACGGCGAATATCTTTTGGCTGAAATAATGATGATAATAACGTTACCAGCGCTCGTTGCCTTTCGTAGTCAGCTGGTGATGTTTTAAGGTTGAAACTTGAAATACCAAAATTTTTATTTTATCATCAAAAGAATTATATTGATACACATCATGTCACATTATGTCATTCCCTCTCCTAGAGAGGAGGCCTAAATTCCAGCAGTGGGAACATTATAAGGGTGATGCTAGCTATACATCATGTCAATATAAGTTCTAGTTGCTAATTGACGACTTAGCAGGGAGGGATGTTTAAATAAGTAGATCATTTTGAAGAAGCAAATACCCTGAAGGCATTTTTATTCGTATCCTCTAGTTTGACATTTATAAGTTGGTTCACACTTGACATTAAAGCGTGTATTGCCATTTTTTTTTTATTAAACGTACAGGTTAAAACAAGAATCTAGTCAAGTTAAAATGCTAATCCATGCATCATAAACCGTATTTACATAAACTCTAGAATAGATCTAACAATTTTTTTGTTTGGTTCAAGGACATGAAGTCATACTTAGATTCATCCAAGAATGGCGTGATCTACATCAGCTTCGGAACCAATGTGGACCCTTCCATGCTGCCACCAGATAGGATTCAACTTCTTGTGAACGTGTTCTCTAAGTTACCATACGATGTGTTGTGGAAGTGGAACAATGATGAACTACCGGGGAAAAGTGAAAACATCAGGATATCGAAGTGGCTGCCACAGTCTGATCTGCTCAGTAAGTCGATTATTATTATAACATACCTATTATGTGGGTTTTATTTTTCCGGTAGGGGAATCATCAGAATGACTTCTCCCACTCTTGGGCGGAGCGGGAGGGCGTGTCAGACTCTTACTGACTAAACCCCTACCCCGTTCCTTCGTTGCCATCGATCTGGGGGACACGGTGATAACCTTTCGGATACCGTGTTTCCCAGAGGCTTCGGCCCTACCGGGCCCCTACAGTTTGCTGACATCTCCTTGAGGCGCGCGTGGAACAGAACGCGCCGTCGACGACTAGGCTCGGTCCAGATTATTACCAGACTGCCGGACGGCGAGCCACCATTGCTCGCTGTCCGCGAGCCCGCACCTATTATGTGGGTGAGGTGAAACCAACTATCCATTTTACTGTTCAATGGTGCTACCTCTTCTTCTTCTCGTGTCGATCTGACTCAAATTTTGTTCGACTTATATTTAGCCACCTGGACAGCTTCGTCGTTGGTCTTGACTAAACTCAATGGTGCTACTTATAACTTACATTATTTTGTAGTAAAAAGAATATTTACTTGTGGGAGGTTTATGATCTGCAGAAAAGTTTTTCTCATTTCGTTTTCGTTTTTTCACTCGTTGTTTTTTTTTTCGAAACGATTGTTTCGAAAGATTATACAGCAGCAGGAGCGAAATAAAGCGAAAAAACTAGTAATGAAAAAGGCATCAAAGCAACTAAAACAAACTTATCCTTACCAAAAATTACTGATCAAACTTTTATGCTCTATCATGCCTAAATCAATGCACTAGTTTCGAGTTGTTGGCTTCTTGCCAAATGTTAAATCTAAATACTAATTTAATAAATGTTTGACTCAGTCTGTCTTACCGTGAAAGCGTTAAGCATACAAGTTTGATAAAATTCAACTTGACGTCTATTCAACACCCAATATCCACGAGGACAAGTCGCAAAAAACGCAAGTAATATAATAAATGAAGGAAAACCTTTAAAGTTAAACTGCTTGACAAATTAGATGTACGTCAAAGCATAGGTTATACAGAAATCGCACATGATATCGTTGAAAATGAAGGAGCCAACAAAGTTGGTAGCAAACTTTTCTAAATTATCCAGCACTAATTTAACTAGGAACTATCAACATATCACATTCTTAGTTTTCCTCTAAAGAAAATAATTTATCAAGTACTAGTACTTCATTAAATGAATCTTTAATTAATATTCGTATGCCCAACACTTTCCCAAATGTGTTAGGAATATGGCTAGCCTTCTCTGAACTACTAGTGTCGGCTTGCAGTCTTATCGGATGCAACCGGGTGTCAGTTTTCACATAGATTGACTGCCGATCTAACCTCAACGATACGGGAACTGTATAACACGATACGCCATGGCAAGACTAGTTGTAGGGTGCAATCCTAACTTAAATTATGATGACAATGCAATGCAAATGTAATTAACAGTAAGAAATGCAGAATTGTCACTAAGTGCCTAACGGGAAGAGTCTAAATAAAAATGTAAGTAGTCCGACTCAAACCACGTCTAATTGAACACTAAAGTAAAAAATACTTTACATAAATGCATGCAATCGTTGCTCTGTCTATGTCAATGCATCTTCAAATATAGGTTGCGTTCAAAGTGCACTTACATGAGCCTACATTCGGCTTAATTTAACTAGATTAACAAGTAGATTATTTTTCCATGTACCTACGTACACCGTACACTAGTATCATATTGACAAGGTTTTACAAATGATAGCCGATTTATGTTTTTTTAACAGAAAATGCAGGGCACAGTCGCATCGTGATTGGTCTTTTAATCTAAGAGCGACCACTGCAAGTATCTCTTTTCTTGAAAATCCACCCTTACAGCTGTTAAAACTCAAACACAAATTCCTCATTAAAACTTTGTTCACGTATCGTTTTACAGGGCACCCCAAAGTAAAGCTGTTCATAACACAAGGAGGTCTTCAATCAACCGATGAAGCTATCACAGCAGGAGTACCACTGATTGGTGTACCAATGTTGGCAGACCAATGGTTCAATGTAGAGAAATATCTGTATCATAAAATTGGACTGAGAGTAGATTTAGACACTGTCACTGAAGAACAGTTCAAGAATGCTGTTACTACTGTTATAGAAGATAGCAGGTTTGTACAGTTTACTTGTTAGATTCACTTATAGATTTATCTGCTCACATCATAGCGTTTGTCTATTCTTTTTAACATATTTTTCTTTGATCTTAATTGTGATTTAGAAGTCATTCTGATGATTCCTCACATAAAAAAAAAAAAACACTAAAATTGCGGGCGTTCCCAAGGTTGATACAAAATATTAACCATGATTTATTTTTACTTTTCGCCAGAAATAAAACCAAGGTCATATGTTAAAAGACAATATGCAAATGCAAAAAAAAAACTTCTTTAAAGATTCAACTGTATGAAGATACCAATACAAACATATTGCTAGTATTTTTTGGTCAGGCGTTACCTATTTTTCTTATATTCTAAATGGAAACACTTACATACGTCAAATTTTAAGATTTCCATTGATAAAACAGATTGGATTGGTTACTAAAGCGGGAAACGCCAAATAACCCATTATATTTGCCGTGTTATTTAACAATCGGAAGCTTAAAAATAACGCCTGACTTAAAAAATTAGCAATCTCTTTCTCTCAAGTCTATTGTTCGGTTACGGTTTGTAGACATAATTTTATTTCTATTGATTTTTCATACAGTCTTTTAAAATATGACCTAGGTTTCACTATTAGTCAAAAGATAAAAAAAATATGCCAGCTATTTATGGAAACATTTTCATAACCTTTTGACACAGTGACTATGTTCTTCCTGCTCTAATTTAATTATGATCTACAGAATTAGAATCAGCATCAGAATATTTATGTAGAATATTTATTTGTTAAACATAGGTGTTTACGTAAACGTTCCGTACCTACAACAAATTACACCAAAATATGTGTAGGTAATACGTGTTAAAAATATTTTATTAGTTACCAATTCATTTTTTATTGTATATTTATCATAAATTATTACTGTAGCAAAAATAAGATGACCAAAATATCCTGCGCTACCAGTGTTAATGTTGCGTTAGCGTTGATATTCTACAATTCTTTTGATTTCTACACCACATCGTTATCTTTTACATAATCGAATAGATTGTGATTGATTTCTATATTCTAAATTTTTATAGCAACGCTACAAACTTATTTGTTTCCTTTGATTTATAAAAACACTAATTTAATGACTCTGTTTAAAGATAAATTTAAGCGAGGCTATAAAAATTAAGCTTTCGTTAAGGTAATTTTTGGGGGATGAGCTGCTCGCGTCCGTAGGACTTACTTGAATTTCGACCACCCTACACGTGTCCCCTGGGTAGTGCTAAACGAGCAGTAAATCCGGTGGTAAGCCATTGCATCGGCTGCCGGCTTAAAAGGTTACCACCCACCAGACAAAGCCATGCCGCCAAGCGATCCGTCGTGTTCCGGCATGATGTTTGGTGAAGCCGTACGGTGGAGGATGGGTCTGAGCAGTTGTGTTGCGATGTGTACCGGGTATGATGCACCAGCTGTTGTTGTGTTGGATGTTTGATCGTGGAGGGTAGCGGGATCCGAAGCACGGTGCTCCGCTGGCCGACCGTAGACAGTTGGGGGCCCAAGTAGTGTGCCAGCCACACACGAAAGGCTGCCCCGCCATCTGCGAAAAATCCCAGGGTGGCCCCATCGTGCCGGTTGGCGACCGGAAGGGAGGACCCGATGGCGATCCTTGGGGGGGTTCGGGCGTCCCCGCAGTCTCCAGATCAAACCTCCATTGGCGCAGCAATTCTGAGTGTGTTGTTGGGTCTAACATCGCATCACCTCGCTCAACTGCTATCTTCCACCACTCCTATTCGCTCTAAACCCAATTATGAAAAAAGGTAAAAAGAAAAGCAGGTGTCGACAGCGGTTGCACGTCCTCCCATTCCAAGTGCATCTCTCGAATATTCGAGGGATGCACTCCAATATCAATGCGGTCCACCACCATCTCGAAACCGATAAGCCACACTTGCTTTTCTTGACGGAGACGCAGATTAGATGTCCGTCAGATGCGGCGTACCTCAACTACCCGGGATACTCACTGGAGCATCACTTCCGGCAGCGTGCCGGGGTATGTGTGTACGTCCGCAATGACATCTGCTGCCAGCGTCTCCGTCACCTTGAAGACCCCGATTTTTCAACCTTATGGCTGTTGGTGGACACAGGTATGGACAAAATTGTCTGTGTCTACCGTTCGCACAGCGGTGATCAGGAGACAACTCGGCTATTTGACCACCTCAGTATGGCCGCCGATACAGCCCTGCATCGGCACCCTGATGCGCAGTTCGTCGCTCTGGGGGACTTTAACGCTTGTCATCAAGACTGGCTTTTCCCATACCAGAGGACCGACCACGCTGGGAGAGAAGCTCGAAACTTTGCAGTTTCAATGGGGCTCTCCCAGTTGGTAAAGCAAGCAACAAGGGTGCCTGATATTGCTGGTCATACTGCCAATTGTCTGGACCTTCTGCTGACAACCGATCCAGACAGATGTATCGTAACAGTTTCCTCACCACTCGGAACTTCAGATCACTGTCTGGTGAAGTCTGTAACGTCCTTCTCGCCACCTGACTGCGACTCACGCGGTGAACGGCGAGTGTGGCGTTACAAGTCAGCAGATTGGGATGAGATGCGGCACTTCTTTGCGTCTTATCCTTGGCAGCGGGTCTGCTTCTCTTCGGAAAATCCGTCGAGCTGTGAGGAGGCAATTTCCGATGTGGTGCGTCAAGCTATGGAGTATTTCATCCCATATAGTGACGTACCCGTCGGTAGCTCAGCCCGCCCATGGTTCAACGCCGACTGTGCTGAAGCTGAAAAGCGAAAGCACTCGGCGTTTCTTTGCTGGGTGGATGCTCGTGACCGCAAAGCTCCGGACCTGAGTTCAAAGAAGAGAGCCTTCAACCATGCTGCCAAGTCCTACAAAAAGGCACTAAGGAAGGCTCGCTTCGATCGCATTTCCCACATTGGCCAGAAGCTCTCTGCACAACCGTCCGGTAGCAGAGCGTTCTGGTCCCTTGCCAAGTCGGTCGAAGCGAACTTTTGTCGGCCCACATTGCCTCCGCTGGTTCGGCCAGATGGAACACTGGCTCATACGGCGAGAGAGAAAGCAGGTCTCTTTGCATCTCTCTTCGCCCATAATTCTCGTCTTGACACTGGCAGTGCTACTCCACCGACCCTACCTCACTGCGGCACCTCGATGCCCGAGTTCCATATAAGGAACAAAGAGGTTCTGAGAGCACTGTGTCGTCTAGACGTGAACAAAGCTAGTGGACCAGATGGTATTCCAGCGATTGTTCTCAAGGCATGTGCGCCCGAGTTGTCTCCTGTTCTGACACGCTTGTATCGCCTCTCATATAGGACCGGTATAGTGCCCAAATCCTGGAAGCTTGCCAACGTGCAGCCCGTGCCCAAAAAGGGCAGTCGTGCCGATCCTGCCAACTATCGGCCGATTTCAATAACCTCCATACTCTGCAAGATTATGGAGCGTGTGTTGAACTCGCGCCTCATGGCATACCTGGAAGGTAACGATCTCCTCAGTGACCGACAGTACGGGTTTCGTCGCAATCGGTCTACTGGGGACCTACTAGCGTATGCCACTCACTTGTGGGGCGAGGCCCTCGAGAAGAATGGGGAAGGACTTGCAGTCTCCTTAGACGTCTCGAAGGCCTTCGACAGGGTATGGCACGCTAGCCTTTTAAGTAAGCTTCCAGCGTACGGCATCTCTCCTGGCCTGATTAACTGGATAAAAGACTTCCTGAGTGAACGGTCTCTCCGAGTTGTTGTCGACGGATGCTCATCAGAGCCCATGATGACTAATGCCGGAGTTCCTCAGGGGTTTGTTCTCTCTGCAACTCTCTTCCTGCTCCACATCAACGATCTGCTGATGCCCGGTATCTATGGGTATGCAGATGATAGCACAGTTGTAGAGAGATACTTGCCGAGTACTCAGGCTAGTAAGGAGCTAATCCGGTCTGAAAGAGAGGCTATGGTAGAGCGTACGAATGACTCACTTCAGGCAGTCTCCAAGTGGGGCGAAGCCAATTTAGTGGGATTCAACGCCACCAAAACACAAGCGTGTCTATTCACCGCTAAAAGGAGCCCGTTCACCTTGGCTCCTGCTTTCCGGAATGTATCCCTGGAATGCGCCAACCGCCTTCAGCTCTTAGGAGTTGAAATTTCCTCCGATCTCAACTTTGGGCGGTTCATTGAGTCCAAGGCCAAGATTGCTGCTAGAAAACTCGGCGTTTTGGCAAAGGTCCGGCAGTACTTCACACCGGGACAGCTTCTAATGTTATACAAAGCACAGGTCCGATCGTGTGTGGAGTACTGCAGCCACATATGGGCTGGAGCTGCGAAATGCCACCTGGCAGCTTTGGACTCCGTGGAAAGGCGTGCAAAGAGGCTAATTGGAGATATGGATTTGGCTTCCAATCTACAAAGCCTTGAGCACAGGCGCAGGGTAGCCAGCCTTTCGGTTTTCTACAGGACGTATTTCGGAGAGTGTGCGCAGGAATTGCATGAATTGATTCCGCCATCCCCATTCCACCATCGGACAAGCCGTCGTACGGCGGGTATCCACCCTTTCGTTGTCCAAACCTCTACGGTCCGGACTAAGCGTTTCGCTTCGTCGTTCATACCGCGTACATCGAGGGACTGGAACAATCTGCCTGCTGCGGTTTTTCCATCCGATTATGATTTGGGTGTCTTCAAGGCTAGAGTGAATAGGCTCTTAATAAACTAGTGCGCCTCACCATCGACGATTGCATCACTGCTTACCATCAGCTGGGATCGCAGTCAAGCGCTAGTTTATAATGATTAAAAAAAAAAAAAATTTAGATAAGAGATTACTAACAATACTATGAGGTATATAAATAAAACCATTGTCTAGATTTGCCTCCTAAATGGCAGAAGTATAAAAAGTCTGTTCGAGAGTATTAAACCTAGTTGATAATAGTTTCGCAAAAAATCTTCCTTACTGTTTGTTAAAAAATATTGGAGCGCAGAATTCATGGCGTAAAAACATATAACAGAAAAAGAAGTACCATACTGCACTCAAGAACGGGAAAAAGGGGCTGCCATATTAAAATGGCATTATAGTGAAGCATTTAACAAAAAGATCAAACACTTTTGATGTTTATTTAAACCTAAAACATGGATTATTTTTTATGTTTCCGAGTCCATAATATCCACATTCTTACATTATAGTCACGATTGACTGATTCCCCAATACTATTATTCTTTCTGGAATTCCATTGCCTTAACTAGTTTAATAGGTTTCACGGTAATTGAAGTCATCGTTTTTAGAAACTCATTGTCAAGGACTCCCAAAATAATATTTTTATCCTTTCCTTCTCTGGACGGTTCTGGCAATTGGATAAATAGTTCTCGAGAAAGAACTTTAGGCTCCTGAGAATTGCCGATGAGAAACCCCATCGGCTAAACAACTTGTATTGGTTTGTGATCATTGATTGTTTTGTTTTCAGCTACCGCCGCAACATAGAAAAATTACGCAGCGTGATAAAAGATGAACCTATGCCTCCGCTGGAGCGCGCCGTGTGGTGGACGGAGCACGTCCTGCGTCACGGCGCCAAACATCTGCGAGCACCCGCCGCCAACATGTCCTGGGCAGAGTACCTAGAACTAGAACTAGTACTAGTCGTACTACTAGGACTATTAGCTATACTAGTTGCATTTGTCACAGTCTTGTATGTTTCGTATAAATATTTCACTAGTGTTGTAAGTGTTAAGTTGAAAAATAATTAAGATAGTAGTAAGAGAGATATCGGGTGTTTATGATAAGTAAAAAAAAATCTTAAAAGTTTAATGCGTCTTTCATTAACACTAAATCTGCAGGGAGCCGCAGATTTATCCGCACCCGCAGGTTTGCTCCGATAAGTCGTGGCGTGATATTATTATATAGGTTTTACCCTCCCTCGATAAATGGCTAATAAATACTAAAATAATTATGTTTTCAATTCGAACCATTTGGCAAGAAAAAGAAATGGAGGGAGGCCTTTACCCAGTAGTGGGACAGCATACGCTAGTTTTTGAGGTCAGTGCGTTCAACTAAATAAAACCAACTCTTATTTATTTATGTCGCAGGTTTTTCATAAAATTAGATTTTTTTATCAAAAACCTAGGTTTTTGATGAAAAAGCGGAAGATGACAAACGTAACCCATTGTTTTGACAACAGCTTTATCAGAAACCCAAACTAGTTCAGGTTTTTGATAAAAAATCTGGATTGATACAGGTTTATGATGAAATTGAGTTTAAAATGTGTCATCTTCCGGTGTTTCATCAAAAACCTAGGTTTTTGATCAAAAACCTGATTTAATGAAAAACCTGCGACATATACACTACTTCTTCAGCTTCAAATTAGTCCTAAGGCCCGGATCGTGAATTGAAGTTAAGATTCTATGACTCTTATTTACATTATTTATTTTGTGAACTCAGAAATTGCAGTTTAGCTAATTTATTCAGTCTTAATATCAAGAACTAATACTTACCACTGATATTTGTTTAAATTCAAATGTACATAATGGTCAAATATATGTATAAGTGACAGTCAGTAAAAATGCTTTGTATGTAAGCGTAAGACCGATAATTGAAAAGAAAAATAGTTAAACCCGGATATAATAATAATTGAATTAGCATTAATCACGTAATATTTATCAAAAAATAAATTTATTTTGATTAGGTTTGACTGAGCTAAATGCACCAAACTCTAAGTATTGTCTGTTTTTTATAAACCCTGAGACTAAAATGACATTTCAACACAAAAGAACTGGCGTCATTCCTATAGTAAATATTGACATTACTTGTGTCAATTTAGTCTCAGGGTATAAAAACAGACGATAGTTGTTAGTATTGTTCAGAATGACAAATTAATTATAAATGGTTACAATATTAGTTTTTGGAAATATAAAGGCGGCGATTGGGGGAAGATTATGTCCAGCAGTGGACTTCTTTCGGCTGAGGTGATGATACTGACGAATGGAATAAATACATATATGTGATAAATGTGCTAATTCGAAACTGCAAAACCTTTCGGGAGGTTGTAATCCAAACTAATAATATTATAAATGCGAAAGTAACTCTGTCTGTCTGTCTGTCTGTCTGTTACGCTTTCACGCTTGAACCGCCGAACCGATGTTGCTGAAATTTGGTACAAAGACAAACTAGAGCTTGAGAAAGGACATAGGCAGCAAATTATCACGCTATTCGCTTTGGGGGGTGAGTAATATTGCATTTTGTCCGCACTCCGTGGACCGTATTGAACGTCATTGGTCATGAGTTCGAATCCCTACTCCAGTTATTCTTTTTGTGTTTATTTTATCTTCTTTTTTAGACATAATTTAGAAAGATAAGTCGATTTGAATACTAAAACTGCTTTTTAAATGTTTTCAACGTAACTTCGACATTTTTATTCAATAAAGTAATCAAAACATAGGTAGAATTTAATCAATTAGGTGCAAAATACATTTACTATTTAATTATGAAGTCTGAATAGGAACGCTATTTTGAAGATATGTCATAGAAGACACGTAGTACATTGGTTTGATGACTAGATTTGTAAGACGGATAATCATGGTTCGAATCTCAGATGGTTTTTTTGGGTGATAGTTTTTTTTTTACCTTTTAGCAAGATAGTTTTTTTTTTAAACTGTAAGCACAACTTTCCGACATATTTTTGCATTCTTACTACTTTTTTTTAATTAAAACGGTTTTTTAGATCGAGCATGACGGTCTTACAATTATTGAAGGGCCAGAGTGTTTTTAACAATCATACTGTCTATTTTTATTCATTTACCAGACTAGGTTGTAACAAGCTAATTGACCGTGATTAGGCAAGGCATACTAACCAAAGGCGATAAAAGTAAATACCTAGATGAGTTTTATTATTGACTTTATAGGAAGGAGTTGCACCATGCGGCCTAATAATTGCGTGTATTTGCGGTTACTGTTTCATATAGTTCGGGGCCGAATGTAGTTTGCTTTTCTGAGGACAGTTTGATAAAGTATGACGTATCTCATATTCCTAGCAGCCTTACGTCGCTAATGGGACTATGCCTCCTTGGAGTGAGTGGTGAACAACACTGGAACAACCCTCTGACGGAGGCAAGTCTCAGGAATAACCCCAATCGATTCCGACATTTGTTTACTATTATTTCATTGTTTCATGAAGACAGCTTTTATGGGTGCTTCGAGAGGTTTCTGTTTTGGTTTTGGCGGGAAGTTTCCAGATATTACCATTTGGGAACCGCTCGGAAGACACAGTGGAGCATACGGTAGAGGTCAACCCCGTTTGGGTAGAGTACCGCCATGTCCTCATGGAGATAATCGGCGGTGGCGACTACAGTCTGCCTTTGGCCATCAATAAACGCTACGACAAGATTTCGCCGAAATTCATTTAAAAGCTGGTCAAACTTCATAGGATAGTGCCCAGTATGGAAAAACATTCATCTGATTTACGAGGACGTTAGACAAATATACACCAAAAAATACTGGGAAAATGAACAAGTAATTTAAACGACAAAAACGTACAATTAATGTAAGCATGATCTCAAATTCTTTACGAGTGCCGTTGTAAAGAAAGACAACATGTCTGTAGTTTTTGGATTCGCCTACGGCTTTGCGCTATCAGAAGGTCGGTGTCCCGATTATGCTTCTTTATAAATTTACCTCTGCCAATATTGTAACTCTGCAGAGAAATATTATGGAAGGTAACCCTGGCATAAAGTATCGCAGTCCTAGCAGACATCGGACGTAGAGGGCCTTTCTATATTTTGCTGAAATCACTTGAAGTCGCGCGTGGATTCAGGCTTGCTTTCACTCGACGGCCCGATGGTACAATCACAGACGTGCTTGCGGTGTTTGGGACTCTTCTTAAAGCTGGACATCCGGAGCGTCACGGAGCGAGAGGATATCCTATCCCTTATATTTTCAGGCACCTCCTTCGATCGCATTAGTGATTCATTGAAGGAGATAACTGGATGACATTTTCTCCGCCGATTGCGTCCTCGAGCACACGGCGGCGTGGCGTTCCGCATAAGCGGGGCAGACTTCCAGCGCATGCTCTATTGTATCCTCCAGGTGATTCACATAATATTACTATCAGGGTACTTCCAGCCAGATCCGAAACTGAAACCTTTTGAAACACTCTAGCTATGGTGGCGTGCTTGCTTGAAACGCAAAGGGCAACTGAAGTAACACAAATGGGATTTAGTCAGTGAAAGTCTGATAGTCTTTCTTGCTCCGCCCAGAATGGGAGAAGGTATTCGTTCATTTATCTTAAGAAATAGGTGCCCACCACAGGATCAGCACCACAGATCACTATTTTTTTTACAGCCTACATTAAAAAGCATTTATTTGTTGTTACTAAAAATTACCGCGTCTATATCCTTTTTTTGACGAACAAATCATTTAAAAATCTTACAACGAAAAAATCTTATAACGAAAAACAAAAGAACATAAACGAGAAACGTACATAAACTAATATTGGGAAATCACCAGAATGACATATTCTGCTTTTGGGCGGAGCAGGAGGACGTGTCAGAATTTTACTGACAAAAACCCACTCTGTTCCTTCTCTGCCATTGTTACAGGGTCCTGGGTTTTCCTTTCAGAAGCCAACCCATGGCCACAGAGGTTTCGACCCTGCTGGTCCCTACAGTTTTGCTGACATCTCTTTGAAGCTCGCGTGGCCGAACGCGCCGTTGACACCTTGGGCTCGGTTCGGATTATTACCAGCCTGCCAGACGGCTAGCTACCCATTGCTCGCCGTCCGCAAGCCCGTGCCTGCGGTGGTGGAAAATCGGGATTGGAATCCCAGCGACGGGGGCAGGAGGGACGTTCCCACTCGCGTGCGGCCGTCACCTTCGCTAGCATTACTGCTTCGCAGAAGGAGACGACCGGACCATGACCTGTACCAGGAAACCAGCGCGAGCAGTCGCTGTCACCGATCGCCTCCACGAGCATACGGCAGTGCACCGCTCAAGCTGGACAAACCTCCACTGTATGTTCCACCATATCTTCCGGGCGATCCAAATAGTGGTGATACCTCGGTGTTTCTTCCGCCTGAATCTGATACAGGAACCTTCCGAAGTTACCATGTCCGGTGAGAACCTGCATCATACGGAAGGTGAGGACGCAACGCACCGTAATGTCTTTCCAACCACTCCTCAAAAAAGGGACTTACCGCCATAATGATGGCGTGCCCAATATATAAACTAATGCCTTTTCACTCGGGCTAGGCAGAAACGCCAACTGTTACGACCCTTACAAATACTCTTTCTGTTCGTACATCTGGACGTAAAACATTAACAAAACATTTCCTCAAGGTAATTTGTGTTTTTACTTTTAAACGGTTTATGGGAAAGTTAAATAAATAATTTCTATCCTTTCGAAATGAATTGCAAGCACAGAATGATAGTACTGTTTCCGAACTTAACGCGGACGAAGTCGCGGGTAACAGCTAGTAATATCATATACTTAAAAATATGATACTTGGTCGAAAATCAATAGTAAATTTTATGTTATTTTTTAGTTTTAGCTGTTTTTCTAGACTAACTCTCTAAACAAACGTGCGGAAAGTGCTAGTGTGCTTTGGATCAATGAAATGTGTTTGTGTGTGAAAGCGCGATTATAGGGCGAGTATCAGACTGCCCGTTTTTCAATAAAGGTACTTCACACGTACCTTCTTCTTCTTCTTCCTGCCCTTATCCCATATTATTTGGGGTCGGCGCACATGTTTTTCTTTTCCATTCTGTCCTGTCACCCGTCATGCTATCATCAACTCCCCTTTCTTTCATATCAGTCTTCACACAATCCATCCATCTTTTGCTTTGGTCTCTCTCTTCCTCTGCATCCTACCAATTTTCACACGTACCAATATTCAATAAAAAAAAATAAAAAATGTTATTATTGATTCAGATCGAGGATCACTAACATAATTACCTCCCGAAATCTTTTGCATCTTCAAAACTGCACATTGTATAATTATGAGGAAAACTTAGTTGAAACATACTCGTAATAGAGACACTAATAAGTGAATAATTGTATGCAAGAGACAAGGTTTAAAGAAACGCGACAAAATATAAGAAACTGACCTTGCAATTATGTGTTTTGTATTTCGTCTTACATAATTATCTCATTACTAATTAGACGAGTTATTATGTTCTTTCCGTCAATCTGTATAATCCGGTATTCTGTAAAACCTAGGCAATATATGGAATACCTACCTAAAACATGCAAGTATTCTATGAAATATTATTAATTTGTTTAATACTGTGTGACACTCGTGCTTTTCTTCCGCCTGAATCCGATGCAGGAACCCCCCGAACTTGCCATGTCCGGTGAGGACCTCCGTCATATGCATGCGTGAAGGTGAAAACATCGTGTTACCGCTCTAGCCAATCCTCAAAGGACTTACCGCCGAGATCATTGCTTGCCCAATGCCCACTGGGGTTTTTAGAGAGTTTTTGAAAACTAAACTCTTGGTCCAAGACCGTGAAGGACACAGGGTAATTATTTTTCCTTTAAGGCTGCGAAAAAATCAAAGTTCTCAGGTGACAAAAAAAAGAGATACGGTCGTTTATATCTTTAAAAAATGTTTACAACAATACAATAGTATTTTGACACTGTCAAGTGAATCAAAATTCAAAAGGATTCAACATACTCCTACTGACCTTGAATCCTAAAATTTGGCATAAAAGCAAGGTCTTATATTATTTCCTATAAGTATTATAGGAAAATATTTGAAAACTGAAAAGTTCTAGTTACGTCACAAAAAAATGCAGTTCAGAAATGTCTTCGACTCTCGATTCTAGTATTGAACTATTTTCATATGGAAGTTGGTACGGAAACCTCAGTGCGCGAGTCTGACTCGACCTGCCCAGTTTTTATTGTAACACTGATCATCTAAAGATAAACCATCATTCAGCGAGACAAACTCATATAAACACCTCCTTAATTCAATTTACATTAGTATGTCGACATTAGTGCTTGAGTAATAATGTCAGTATTACATTTAGTCACGTTATTTATAGTATTGATAAATTCAAATGACGCGGCGCGAATTTTAGCAGTATACCCATTTCCATCCATCAGTCATCAAGTTGTCTTCCGTTCATTGACTGAAGAATTAGTCAAAAGAGGACATGAAATCACCGTAGTTACAACAGACCCTGTCTTCAAAAATGGAGAAGCACCAGCTAACCTTACAGAAATTGATGTCCACGATATTTCTTACAAAATATGGCAGGAGAATATCATCAAAGCAGCATCGAAAGGAAACAAACATGATACGCATTCACTAATGAATGCAATGCTAGTTGTATCGGCAGCTTTGATCGATGCTCAAATACAGTCTAAAGAGGTGCAAGATATTATTAATGATAAAAGTAAAAAGTTTGATCTGCTATTTCTCGAAGCCTGCATAAGGCCAGCATTAGCATTT
This sequence comes from Mythimna separata, assembly GCA_030763345.1. Taxonomy (NCBI): domain Eukaryota; kingdom Metazoa; phylum Arthropoda; class Insecta; order Lepidoptera; family Noctuidae; genus Mythimna; species Mythimna separata. The sequence continues at coordinate 6,155,084 of CM061191.1, forward strand.
TCATTTGTTTTCAAAAACGTGCCGGTGATTTTAGTAAGTTCTTTAGGAGGTGCCCCTGGTAACTACCGTTTAATTGGAGCTGCCGATCATCCAATTTTATACCCATCTGTCTTAAGACAGAAGCTTTATAATCTCAGTTACTGGGATAAAATTACAGAATTGTATAGTCATTATAAAATGGTGAAACTGTACGAGAAAAATACAATACTGGAAAACAAAGTACTTAGAAAAAAATTTGGTCCTGATATTCCACCTGTTGAAGAACTGGAGAACAATGTGGATATGTTGTTCTTAAATGTGCATCCAATATTTGAGGGGATCAGACCTGTTCCGCCATCTGTGATTTATATGGGAGGGTTGCATCAGAAACCTCCGAAGGAATTGCCAATAGTAAGTACTTTTTCAAATCCTTGGTAAATAAATTAACTCAAATGGTTAAAAGAAGTAACAGTTAAGAGGTGAACAATCCCAACCGACGGAGCCCTTTCACGAACATGACTCATGCACTAGATCCATTTTACAAAAAATTGCGAAGACCTGAATGATGAAGCACATCCACAAGAGTCGAAGTGAGGATGACACTCTCAACGGCCAGGGAACATAAAATCAATGCCAAATCCTATTAATAATTGTTGTGAACGTCTGCTGCTTAGGCGTGAAGTTATAAAATGACAAGAAATTGAGTTCTTACAATGCATATTGGCCTTGTTATTTTTTGAAATCAAATCAATTTTATTTTATTTAGGGCCTGTTTCACCACCTATGATTAAGTTTCGAGTATCTTACTTGACAGATAATTTCATACGAATTCTGTCACATTTTTGAATTTATTCAGTGAGTAGTGCCTACTCGGACATTGTGAAACAGGCCCTTAACATAGAAACTAGTTTTTCTTCAAGACAGTCTTACTTGGAGCTTGCAAATAGTGCTGGTTGGGTTCCATTTACATTAACAGTCACTAGCACTTTTAGAATTTATCTGATAATTCATCATTTTATTTGTTCAAGGATTTTAAGTCATACTTAGATTCGTCTAAGAATGGCGTGATCTACATCAGCTTTGGAACTAATGTGGACCCTTCAATGCTACCACCACACAGGATACAAGTCCTTCTGAATGTTTTCTCTCAGTTACCATACGATGTGCTCTGGAAATGGAACAAAGATGAGCTGCCGGGTAAAAGTGAGAACATCAGGATATCCAAGTGGCTGCCGCAGTCTGATCTGCTCAGTAAGTCTATAATTTTTTTATAATAGATATGTTACAATTTTGTAGAAATTAACCGTCCATGGTGTTAATTTAACTTTATTATTAAGTGAGACAAAGAATGTTTGATTATTTTTCACAAGGGAAAAGCTAGTAACAAAAAAATGTCATCAGAGCATGTAATACGAACATATATCTTTAACTTATCCGATGACCCGCGTTTTATGCTGTATCTTTCTCAAATAAATACACCAAATTCGAGTAATTAGTTGCTTAATAATTTTATCAAAAAAAAAACCTCAACACGCGCAGAAAAACTGTCTGAAATTATCTTGATAAATTAAATTCACGTTTTAGCATAAGAATCACAGAAATTGCATACGATATAATCATTTAAAATGACAGCCAAAAACTTGGTTGCAAACTTATGAAGCATCCTACTTTAGCATTGATATTTGTAAAGGAGAAATGCCTAAGCTATGAACGAGGAATATCCTCCATCTTTCTCTAAAGAAAAATATTTAGTAACTATGTTTGAAATATGCTTAGCGTTCTCTCAACTATATTAGAGCAAGCTTCTAGTCTAACCGGATTTACCGGAGCTGAGTCCCAGTTTTTTACATGGAACAATTTGCCTATCTGATCTCTAAAATACTGGGCACAGTTATTGGCTACGACGATACACCTGGGCAAGGCTAGTATTAGATTTGTTGGTTTCTACACATACAAATAACAGCCGATTTCATTTCATTTTGAGGATTTTTTATCCTTGAAATTACCTCTGTTAATAATCTTGGAGGTGTTGCACCGACCTCAAATTATATGGAATAAGGGCAGGAACAAGAAGAAAAAGAATAATCTTGGAAATCATAGCTTCATAGCTATTATAAACTCTGTTCATTTAACGTTTCACAGGGCATCCCAAAGTAAAGCTGTTCATAACACAAGGAGGTCTTCAATCAACCGACGAGGCTATCACAGCAGGAGTACCACTGATTGGTGTACCAATGATGACAGACCAGTGGTTTAATACAGAGAAATATGTTTATCATAAAATTGGACTGAGACTTGATTTAGGCGCTCTCACTGAAGAACAATTTAAGAATGCTATTACTACTGTTATTGAAGATGGCAGGTTTGTAAAGTTTACGCTTTAATTATGTGAATAGATTATAAATATGTTTAATATTTTTTTAGCAATTCTGTTTTGGGTTCCATTTTAAATTGATGTCGTTGATATTTGCTTTTTCTACACTCACTTTCACAATCACTTGCCATTACTTTTTTACTAGATCTTTAAATTCTTCATACGCCTTCTCTCAATTTTCTGTAAGGTCGCTTACTATTCTTAAATTCTGTGATAATCCATATTGTAGTCAAATGTAGAAGAAACTTTGTAGATCTATCGATTTTTTGATCGTATGCGTACTTGGTTTGGCGTCTCTTCGATTAATGATTCTAGATTGCCGACAGATTCTTAGGTTATCCGTTTTCTTATACGTCTATTTAGCAGTTTATAAATCATATCGACTTCCATATTATTTTCCATTTTATATGAAAGTTTTGAATTTAGTGCACGAAGGTGGAATATGAAGAACACGGACAAATATAATCCCGAAATAATTTGTGCTGGTTCGAGGCGCGTCGAACATGGAGCGAAGTCTTTGTAACACATCGTCCCATGACATAACCGATGTCTTTATTACTTAAAACCATGCAGCTGCCTCCTCTTCTAGGAGCATGGGTAGGCCCCGAAGCACATATTCCTCACTGATGGATGTAAACTCCTCGTGTATAACGATCGAGTCTATGAATGCTTCGAGAGCCTCTGAGTGCGTGTACCGGTAAATCACGCCGTGTATCTTCCATGTATTGATGTTGGTGCAAGCAATGGATATGGTAAAGCTGTGCCGTTAAAGTTAGGTTTTGAACCAGTTGACTGTTAGATTCCGCTTGAGCCTTGGCGGACGCCCCCAATAACGAAGAAAGTGTCCCTTCCATTAGTAGCGCGGGCGTTGGTGATGCCAATGTCACCATCATTGCTTCTACTTTTACGTCAAGACATTGCACAATTTAATCCATTAACACGTAATTAAACTCCACTAAAAGCTGCTTCTACACCACTAAGAAAACCGTTGCACGGTAGGTTTTTGAGTTCGCTTCGCATCGCTCCTGGTAGGTACGCGTGTGTTACGTTGGACTGCCGTATCATAGTGAAGTGGGGGAGAAATTTTGCAGATTAAGCGAAATTTTAGTAAAACGTGCCTATACGCGCCTACGGTGTGAGCCGGACTGCGGGGCAGCTATGATTGGCAAGTCGACTTATGTTAATCGAGTTCTTCGAATCAAAAAATAAAAGAGTCACTTTTTCAGTTGATTTTACGAGTAAGTTATGAGCTATTTTTTCGTTGAATTCGAATTTACTCTCAAGTCGACGCAGAAACGATGCGAGTCGCGACAGCCCGCGCGAATCAACTCTCGCGAAACGATGACAACGCGATGCGAGTCGCGACACTTCGTGCGAATCGATCGACTCTGTTAAAATCGAACTCGTCGACGTGAATCGTAAAGCCAAACGGAGATTATTAAGGGAGTCTTATTTCCTGTATTTATAAATTTGATATTAATGTGTAATGGCGTCTACGCTACTATTCGCCGCAGTCTTGTTGCGTGTCCGTAACAAATTCGTTTCGCATTCCGCTTTGAGCACGCTCGCAATCCGCTAGTGTGATAAAGCCCTAACAATACCCTAAGTAGAAACCAGAAGTTTCCTAACATATCAAAATCAGTTTAAACCGAGTTTAAAGTCGAATTGCCAGTTAAGACAAGGTTGGCTTAATTAACTAAAATGACTCAAATTTATAATATTTGAGTATAAAAAACGCATTGTATTTTTAATTGTTTTCTCAAGTTAATTGGCAAAATTAAAGTTAACTGCAAAATTAGTAGTTAAAGCATGTGAATATTTAAAAAAATTAGATTAAATTAAACGATATTAAATTAAATGAAATCAAAGATTAATGCTAGAATTTTCCTCCTACTAAAAACAAAACGAAAAACTTCGTTGCAAATTAAAACAATTTGAATCTTTATAATTTTGAATTATGTTATGTATCACTGAAAAGCAAAATGTTGTGAGTGGTAAAGAAAATATAAAGGATATTGGATATGGATTATTTTATCGTAAAGACGTCCACTGTTGGAAATAGGCCTCCCTCAAATGTCGCCATAACAACTGGTCTTGTGCATCTCACATTCATCGCGGGGATCCACGACACTCATTAGGTCATCACACAAGTCTATGACCATTGCGTAGTATTTTGTTGTCAGTGATGGCTTCAAACTTGGTTTAAATTCATTTCAATTGGAAAGGGCTATGTTTGGAGTTTCCTTGCGAGATGATATCTGCAGGGGAACCAAGTCTACCGATAGGTTAATGGGCAGGGCATATTTCTCGCAGAACCAAAGACGCAGCATTGGAAGATCCTCCGCAAGGTAGACCAATGACCTGATGAGTTACGGGAATGTGAATGGATGCGACATGCACAGGATCGTTCATTATGGCGACATTTAGGGAGGACTGTGTGCAACAGTGGACGTTCTTGGCTGAAATGATGATGATAAAGCCCAACGGGTAAAGAGCATGTTTAGGCAGTTTGTACTTACTTCTGATTCTATTGTTTTCAGTTATCGCCGTAACATAGAAAAACTGCGCAATTTGATGGAGGATGAACCAATGCGTCCACTAGAACGTGCCGTGTGGTGGACGGAATACGTGCTGCGCCACGGTGGAGCGAGACATCTGCGATCACCTGCCGCCAACATGACATGGACAGAGTACTTAGAACTAGAACTAGTATTAGTCGTACTACTAGGACTGTTAGCTATACTAGCTGTAATATTTACAGTATTGTATTTCGCGTGTAAATATTTCACTAGTGCTATAAGTCTTAAGGTGAAAAGTAATTAATATAAGAGGACATGGTTATGTTTTGTAAACAAAATCTCATAAGTTGAATGCGTCTTTTATTTACACCAGCTGTCCCCTGTGAAATTACCTGCATCTTTGGTTTGCTGGTTACGTGGTTAACACCACGCTACAAATAGAAGCAGCTATGGGTTATTATTACCGATAGCCTTCTTCGATATTAACCGGATAACTGCAAGAATTAAGTACCTAATGAAAAAAATGCATCAAGTTTATTTAGTAACACCTTGAATATTATCATCTTGACTAGCTCTATAAACTGTAAAAACTCACTTATTTTATAACATTTTTTGTAAGTTATTACACTATCGTAACAATGATAATTAAACATTTTTGGTGCTGTTGACAACGCAAACAGCAATTGTAAATTGTAAAAAAAAAGTAAATCATTGTATGCAAAACATGACCATATTCATAAAAACTGACCTTGCGCTAATATGTATTAGATCCTAGATAAAACTTGACTTTTATGTATCGTATAAACTGGTTTAAATGTGTTTCATCTAGTAAAAACTTAAGTATAATGGCTATGTCCGGGTTTCATCAATTTTTTATCATAGTCAAAAACGTAAAGAAAATAGTTCGCTGATGAATTTAAACAACGTTATAACTGGGTAACATAAACACTATTAACTACATTACTGTATCGTAGGAGGTATCCGCCGCGCAATCCCCCTCACTCCAGACCATGACCTGAACCAGAGTTCGGTTTAAAAGGACGAGATTCGAGGATACGGCGATGCTCTGCCTAAGCGAGGTACAACTCCACCGTATGTTGCACCGTACCTCCGGGCGTTCTGCAAAATGGTAGCACCCAATGGTGCTTCAGCCTGAACAGATGTACGAAGCATTATGCGGGAGGTGCGGACGACGTGACGTCTTTCCAACCACTTCTTAAATCAAGGTCTAACTGCCATAATTATAGCGTGCCCCATTAAATAATTAGTTATATTTCATTAGTTCATGAATCCCCAACCGGTCCTATGAGACCGCGCTGTTATTGTTTTACTATTGTGTCTCGTTTTGCGGGTATGTGATAGGTTAAGGTCCTATCAACTTTTTTTTTTCAAGCGTTTCGAAGACGTATCGCGTAGTTAGAAATGGAAAAAAAGACTATTGTATGCTATTATTCCCTTCTATCGCCTCTTAGTCCTAGTAACTAGTTGTATTCGTACAACGAAGGCAATCCAAATCATAACTCTTAACTAAGTAAACGCCCACTGAAGCAGTTATCGCATTTTAATTAATGACAGTATTTCTGCAATCAATCCATTTACTTTTCTTTGAACAAATCCATATAAACTGCATTTGACACCAATTTACCTTAGTACGTTGAAATTGGTGCTAGAGTCATAATGACAGTATTACATTTAGTCGTGTGCTCTATATTATTCGTAAATTCATTCGACGCTGCAAGAATTTTAGCAGTCTTCCCAGTTCCATCTATCAGCCATCAAGTTGTTTTCCGTCCTTTGACTCAGGAACTAGCCAAGAGAGGTCATGAGATCACTATTGTTACACCAGACCCTGTCTTCAAGAATGGAGGAGCACCACCCAACCTAACAGAAATTGATGTCCATGATATTTCTTACAATCTATGGAACGAAAATGTTGTCAAAGCAACTTCAAAGGGAAGCAAATATGATCTGCATCCACAAATGGATATAATCTTGGCAACATTTGCAATGGTTCTCGATGCTCAAATCCAGTCTGAAGAAGTGCAAAAAATTATTAATGATAAGACTAAACAGTTCGATTTGATATTTCTTGAAGCCCTTGTAAGACCAGCCTTAGCTTTTTCATATATTTACAAAAACGTACCAGTGATTTTAGTGAGTTCTTTGGGAGCTGCCCATGGTAACTACGATCTAATTGGAGCTGCAGACCATCCAATCCTATACCCATTCATGATGAGGCAGAAGATTCATAATCTCAGTCTATGGGATAAAATTTCAGAATTGTACCATCAATATAAAATTATGAAACTGTATAAGAAAAATGAAAAACTGGAAAATAAAATTTTGAGAAAACATTTTGGTCCTGATATACCAACTGTTAGAGAATTGGAAAAAAATGTGGATATGTTATTCCTGAATATACATCCAATATTTGAGGGGATTAGACCTGTTCCTCCGTCTGTGATTTATATGGGCGGGCTGCATCAGAAACCTCCTAAGGAATTGCCTACAGTGAGTATTTTTTTAAATCTTTAGGAAGTCAATATTTTTCAAATATTGGGTAAAAAAGCCTCTTATCTCTCTCTAAAGCCATTTAATTTTTATTTATTTACACATACGAACTTATAGTCAACAGCCAACTAAGTACTTACACTTAACAGTCAACTTAGGATGATGACAGTATGGTATTTACATAATTATTATATAGAAAAGAAAATTTTAATTAAGCTTCCGCAATTTCCTTCAAAAGCAGCTCTGGCTTACTCCAGCTATGAGCCAAATATATGTATGTTCCATCGGCTGTCCAGGAAAGAGAGGTACTTTGAACGCATCGTGAACTTGACGCTGATCGTTAATTGGGATCACAATTGCGGCGGTACATTCCAAGGACGATGAAAACACATGTCCATCCTTGGCCTTGTGTAAGGCCATCTGGTGTCCCGATTGCCGGATCATCTCAACGGCTCACCTTTCCTTGCTTGTCACTAATATAATTACCACCTGGTTTGCTCCAACCGGGCTAGCAATAAAGAATCCCAATGATCTAATCTGTAATCCTGTTATACTCTGTGTGAGTAATATCCGTGTAAAGTAGAATAAATAAACACAATTAGCATGAAATGTCGACTTAGAATATCAAAAAACTTAGCTACCATAACGTATATTATTTAGTTTGGAAAATGAATAGCATCGTTTTAAATTTCTCTCCAATGGAACTCAGGTTTCCGCCTTAGGAATAGGATTGGGTCCAATATGGATTGAAGGAAGTCGAATTTTTAGTTCTAGTAGTTCTAGAACATACCGATTTACTCACGAAGTTTTCCTTCACCGTTTTGAGAGCAGTGATGATGAAATAAATTACACAAAGTAATGCGCTTAGTTAGTTTTGAACCCACCTATAACTTATAAAGTGGGGCATTATTACTGGGCCATCAAAGCTCTTAAAAACAAATGAATGATTTTACCAAAATAATGCTGAAACGAGACGCTGCTTTGACGAGATAAGGCTTCTTCAATAATAAAATTAAATAAAGAAGTGGCATTTAATATTGGTTGCCTCGGTTGGCCATGATGTAACTGCCCTAATTTATCAGTTGTAAGGTCCTGGCTCCTTTAAAACAGGAGGCATCAAAAACATTATATTTGATGCCTCCTGTTACACACACCTTTCAGCTTCAGAATAAATCTATCAGTTTATTTATTTTATTTTTTCAAGGACATAAAGTCATACTTGGATTCGTCCAAGCATGGCGTGATCTACATCAGTTTTGGAACCAATGTGGACCCTTCCATTCTACCGCCAGACAGGATTCAAGTCTTTTTGAAAGTGTTCTCACAGTTACCGTACGATGTGCTGTGGAAGTGGAACAAAGATGAATTACCAGGGAAAAGTAAAAACATCAGGATATCCAAGTGGCTGCCACAGTCTGATCTGCTTAGTAAGTTGACCCTTGATCATCACTAGTCTAGAGCCAAAATTCAATAGAGTGGCTTGGGGTTTTTACATAGTTTTTATATAGATTAATAGATACTAAATGTGATTCCCTCTCCAAGAGAGGAGGCCTGAGTACCAGCAGTGGGAACATTATAAGGCTGATAATGTTAATGCTATAAAGCTAAGGGCCTATTTCACCACCTATGATTAAGTTTCGAGTATCTTACTTGGCAGATAATTTCATCCAAATTCTGTCACATTTTTGAATTTATTCAGTGAGTAGTGCCTACTCGGACATTGTGAAACAGGCCCTAAGGGCATGTTTCACAATGTCCGAGTAGCCACTACTTCCTGAATAAATTCAAAAATGGAACAGAATTACAAGTAAGATATCAGAAACTTAATCATAGGTGGTGAAACAGGGTGGTGGTGGTTAAAAGCCCGTATCACGTACCATTTTTGAAATTTATGACCTTTAAAACCAAAATAATGCAAGTGGAATGCAGAATAAGTGTGTATTTCTGTCAGAAGCGAACCTATCAGCTTAAGAACGGGAGAAGTCATTTTTGTGATTTCCCACTAAAAGAAAAAAGAACTAACTGCATATAACTTAACTAAGATTATTTTGCTAGTTCATTCTCAAAATCAATACACTATAATTTTGAGTAGTTAGATTCTTATCAAATTACAGGATATACCTATTTATAAATCTGAACACGGTTTATACGGAAATTCCCTTTAAATACTTACTAGTGAACTTCTCAATACATGAAATTTAACTTTAGAATAGTTCGTTGCAAAGGAGAATTACTCAGAAATACATAAACTACCAGCACTACAGCAAATATTCACAAATACGTCTAAAGGAAGGCATTGATAAAGTACTAGTATTTTAATAAAACAATCAATTTGCTTAACCCTTTCCCAAATTATGTTAGAAATATGGCTAACCTATTCTCAACTCCTTATAAATTAAGTCTAATACGGTCAATAGAAACAAAAATTTGAATGGAAAATTTGTGTTATTTAACAATTTTCCTGGTATTTAAGTTCTCCTATCTCAAGTACAAAACAAATTTTCACTTTGTATAGTAAAGTAAAAATAAATCGAAGTTTTGTTCCTATTCCCCCTGCGTTCCTATTCACCCTGTTTGACGGTATCAGTTTTTACATGAACTGACTCCGGACTTTACTTGATCTCCGGAAAACAGTAATTGCATAAAAAGATGCCTCTTCAAGCAGGCAATACTAGTAATGGTTTAACTTGCTTCTCCCTTAACTACTGACAAGAATTTACAAATGATAATTGATTCAAGTCACCATCGTTCCATTAAATCTGTGTTAATTTAACATTTTACAGGGCATCCGAAAGTAAAGCTGTTCATAACACAAGGAGGTCTTCAGTCAACAGATGAGGCCATCACAGCAGGAGTACCACTGATTGGTGTACCAATGTTGGCGGACCAATGGTTCAATGTCGAGAACTATTTGCGTCATAAAATTGGACTGAGATTAGATTTGGATTGTCTCACTGAAGAACAATTGAAAAATGCTATTACTACTGTTATTAAAGATGGCAGGTTTGTAAACTCTACCAAGTTATATCAATCATAGTGTTTGCTATCTTTCTGACTTGATTTTGTAGTTTTCTATACTTTTCAATCACTTTTGTGGGAAATTTTCATATTTTACAGAGTCCAGTGAACTTTATTTTAAGTCGTACTACAGCAATTTATTTTCAAGTGCTGTTTAAAACTATATCTTTGATTCGTAAAGACTAAAATTTAATGACTAATATAGATAAGGATTGAATTTAAGCTAGGCTATAAAAATTAAGCTTTCATAAAAGTACCTAGGATCTACTATGTATTTAGATAAGAGGTATCTAACCAAAACTTTAGTTGGGCAGCGTTCGGAATAGAATAGAATAGAATAGCATTTATTTGCAAATATGGGTTATACATAAGTAGGTAGTAAGGTTTTCATCAGAGTTCTGCCATATTTCACCATTCGGCATGCAAACATCATTATATAAAAATTTTAAAATTTAATTTCATAAACATTACATTAATAAATTAATTAAATAAAAGTATTTCTCAATAAATAAAATAAATAAAATTGCAATGTTCATTAAAAATATCAACTTAATTATTACATTATACATACGTCAAATAAAAGTTGTCAAAAATTTAAATAGTCAGCATATACAAGAAATAATAATTACATATAAAAAAAAGGAAAAAGATTATCGTGGTCTGAAGACAAATAAACAGACATTAAAATTAAAGGAAAGCTGAGTGGTATTTTCTCGTCAGACATACCATAGTGTCTCAAGACAAAAGTTTATGACCAGTGCGTATTGCGAGTAATAACTTATGACTCTGAAACGTGGCCGCTCTCAATGGGCCTCATCAAAAAGCAGGGCCATAGAGAGAGCTATGCTCGAGGTTTCTTTGCGTGATCGGATCAGAAATGAAGATATTCGCAAGGTAAACAAAATCAAAGAATCGCATAACTTGACATTGCTCGCAGACCAGATGGTTGATGGGGCCTAAAGGTTCTGAAGTGCAACCGCCAAATAATGCAGTGTTGGACGGTCTCACGAGGTGAACCAACGACTTGGTAAGAGTTGCTGGAATCCGAAGGATGCGAAATACACAGTAACAGTCGTTGTGGTGATACTTGAGGAAGACCTATGTCCAGCAGTGGACGTCTTTCGTCAGAAATTATGATGATTAAGAACAGTAATTGATAAGACAGATTAAATATGACTATTGTCTAAAGGCTCATAAATAGTAAAAGTTTCAAGCCTGATTTAGGTATCGTAATCAGCTTTAAACAAAATTGTAGGAAAATGGCAGTGACGGAAAAACAAAAAATGATAATAATGTTGAAAACATTTTGACAGCATAATAATTTTATTTTAAATCCTTAGAATTATTTTTTTGAGTAGTTGAGCCTATAATAATTATCCTCATTGGAATTATATGATAATCAAAGATTGTCTTCATAATTTTCCTCCTACTAAAAGCAAAACGGAAATCCTCTTAAGAAATTAAAATTAACCTTAATCTTTATTATTATTATTTTGAATTTTGTTAGACAACGTTGAAAAGGAAAATGTTGTTAGTGGCAGACAGAATATTCTTTCTATCTAATAATATAAAATAAATTATTTATATTTAGCGCGTGAATTACACGACTTGATTCCGCTATCACCTTTCTACCATCGGACACCCCGACGTACGGCGGCTATCTACCTTTACATTGTTGAAACCTCCACAGTCCGGACTAAGCGTTCCGCTTCGTCGTTTACACCGCTTACATCAAAGGACTAGAACAATTTACCCGTTGCGGTCTTCCCGTCTGATTATAATTTGGGTGTCTTCAAGGCCAGAGTGAATAGGTTTTTAATAAACTAGTGTGCCTCACCATCAACGGTTGCATCACTACTTATCATCTGGTGGGATCGCACTCAAGCAATAGTTCATGTATAATCCTTCACAAATGAATTCAGTCATCTTAATTTTCACGGCTAAAAAGGAAATTTTGTGGTAATCTGACGATACTGTTAGACATGCTAATTAAAATACGCTCGTGCTCCTTTATGTCCCCTTTGCGTTCCAAAGCCGCAGTGACTTTTTCAAACAATCCATCATCCCTAACTTTTGCCAACCTATGTTTAAACGTGTTAACGTACTTTATCATCAATTCGCAGATAGGACGTCGGATCTAGGAACTAGAGCTCGCATTTTACCACTATTTTGTTTTACTAGACGTAAGCATCTTTGCCTACGTTACGTGGCCGAGGATAGAAAATGCTTGCCTAAAAGTTACCTTTTGCCCTTGACGTAAAGACCATTAAGTTTTAGCTATCAGGAAAACTAGATTCCGGTAGGGAATTCCATCCATATCCTTAAGAGGGTCAACAGGGAATTGAAGTTTGTATAGAATTTCATGTTGTTCTGAAAAACTTCTAATTGTATGTTAAAGTTAGTTGAATCATCCTTCTTTGGAATCTGATCCTTGGGTTCCTGATAATTGCCAATTTATCATTGTGAGGAGCTCGTGGCTAGATAATAACAGCCAAACAGGTCGATCTTCAAGGTTAAGCAAAGCTTGCCAAGGTTGGTCTGTGGATGGGTGACCATCTTAACATAACGAGTTTCCTCCGTGCCTCGGAAAGCACGTTAAGCCGTAGGTCTCGCCTGTCATTTATAGATCTTTGGCAATCGTTACGGATAGTCAGAAGCCAGTAAATCTGACTCCAGTCTTGCCATGAAGTACCGTGTAACCCCAGTTCATGGGTTGTGGAGGTCTGGTAGGCAGCCGCTCTTCGTAAAATACTGGTATTCAGCTAAATCCGGCTTGACTGGAATCCGACCCCAATATAGTTGGGAAAAGGCTAGGCAGATGATGATGATGATGTCAATATGGGTTGTATAGGCAATTTTGTATTTACCAATGATTCTATTCTTTTCAGCTATCGCCGCAACATAAAAAAATTGCGTAAAGTGATAATGGATGAACCAATGCGTCCACTGGAGCGCGCCGTGTGGTGGACGGAGCACGTACTGCGCCACGGCGGAGCGAGACATCTGCGAGCACCCGCCGCCAACATGTCGTGGACCGAGTACCTAGAACTAGAACTAGTACTAATCGTTTTACTAGGACTGTTAGCTATAACGGCAGTAATCTTGACAGTCCTGTTTTTTTCGTATAAATATTTTGCTAGCGGTGTAAGTGCTAAATTGAAAAGTAATTAAAAACAGGAGGATGTGGTTTGTGTTTTGTAAATAAAGTCTAGTAAATTGAATGAAGTTTTTTTAAAAAAATGGTCTTATAGTACAGTTGATCAAGATTTGAAGTTATAATCGTAACTCAAATTAGTGGGAAGACGTCGACGACGAAGACGAGAAATTAGAGCTATGTCGACGGGATGACATCAGAGCAAATTATAACTTTACTTCTTACCTTACAGTTTGTAACCCAAAAATACACTCAATATGACTTCTACGCCGCCACATAAAAGTGGTTGGAAAGGATTTGAACAAACAAAATAAAACACTAATACTTTTGTAAATCTATAAAATTTTATATGGAGGTTATTAAACGCTATACAATAGGTAAACAAAATACTATCGCAAGTCCGCTACAATAAAAAAATATTTCATATACTTTCTCGTCTTAATTAGGTACCTGAACGGTGTCACAATGTTTTGTCGTTTTTATGCCTGCGTTTCTAACGCAGGCATAAAAACGACAAAACATTTTGAAGCGGATTTTCACGTTATTCTACAAAAAAAATCCAACAAATCGACGCTTTGACAGAAATCTACAATATAAATATAAACCAAAGTGAAAATCCCAATCAAAGGCTTGTTTCTATTTACCCCTGTGTTTGTATTCACCCCGTTTGACGGTTAGTCCTGAAAGAAGGGCAAACACAAGCCCAAAACAGCTCGTGTCAACTCAACATTCAGCGTCAAGTAACAACGATAAGAAGTTGCCCTTACATCACCATCAGCACAATACCTAGCCATCCGAAGGTTCGTTTAATTCCGAGATATCAACTAAATGCGTTCAATTCTCACCCTTATCTCTATAATGGTGGAGGAAAGTTTACACATAAGCGGAACTTGCGGGGCCTTAATGCTAGCGTGGAAATTATTATGGTTGTGATTATATTTGATGTATGGTAATGAGGCTTTTTTAGGTCGGGAAGTTGGAGAGTAAAGTTTAGAGTTTCATCATTTTAGAGGTTTTGTGGGGTCAGATTTTAAGTAGTTAGGATTTTTTATAAAAAAAAAAAAACTCAGAATGGAATAAACTTTATTGCCGCATGCCCGACAAACTGTGGGCCAAAGTAGCCCAAAATTGGTACCTTGAGTACGACGGGGTTGCGGTAGACCACGAAGGAGATGGCGCGACGAATTTGACAGATTCCGCCAGAACTGGCAAGAGTAAGCGCGGGTCCACGAAAAGCGGAAAGATTGGAGGGAGGCTTTTGCCCAGGAGTGGGACAGAACATGCTCATAAAAAAGAACAGTTTATGCATAAACTTACGAGTATCTATGGGTACAATGGCGGTATTATGTCGCTGATAGCGATATCTACCAGATAACCTTAGGATAGATCATAAGAACAGTTAGTAAGAGAAAAGCAACAAACTGACTGTGCTCCATCGGCTACCAAATCATTGTCATTGCTTATCATCAGATAAGATAGAACTTAAACGTGAGCCTAATAACAATAAAAAATAAGAATCTGAATTGTCAATTGTTGTTGGTTGAAATCGCAACTGGCTTTTTGTTGTTTTGGGCAGTGGGCAATCATCTAATGACTTGCCCTGCTCTAGGGTGGAGAGAGGGCATGTCAGACTTTTACAAGAGAAATGATTCCGGGTTGTGGGAAAACCATATTATATGTTAAGCTTTAACCGTGAATACCAGTATTCTATGAATGCACCTATTAAGAAGTGGAAGCCTGATAGTAACACCTATGAAAGGAAAAACGCAAGAAAATAAATGAGTAGCTCGCCATCCGGCCGTCCGGTAATCATCCGGACTGAGCCCAAGTCGTAGACGACGTTTAGTGTACACGCGCTTCACGCGGATGTCTGCTAATCGTAGGGGCCCAGCAGGGTCGAAGCCTACTCTGGGCTCTAGGTTATTTAAAAATGAATCCAGAGCCCTGAAACGATGACAAACAAGTAACAGGAGTGGGTTTTATTCAGTAAAACTCTGACACGCCCGCCCGCTCTACCCAGAGTGGACGAAGTCATAAAATAATTTCTAACCTAAAAAAACCTATGAAAGAAAGTTTTCCAGGTGGCCAGTTGCGTTCCTGGATGAGTATTACTTATTGCGCCAACCTCACATCATCGTCTACCTAGCCTTTTTCCCAACTATATTGGGGTCGGCTTCCAGTCAACACGGATTTAGCTGAATACCAGTATTTTACGAGGAGTGGCTACCTACCAGATCTCCACAATCCTCAGATAAAATGGAAACAAAGTGGTTTTTTTTTTGCATAGGTCTGTAACAAAAGAAATACAGATCAAGATGGCTTTCTTAAAAAAAAACATGTAATATTTTCAACTATTCCTTTCGATCGACATTATTATGTTGAACAATGACAATCCATTAAAAGTACATCGGCCTACTTCAAAACCGGATTAATCATTGGTATGATTAGTTATAACAGAGAATTTCTGTAATAAATTAGGATAACTTATTTTTAATCATAATTATGTAATTGACCTTAATTACCTTTGTAATTAATCATTATTCATGGAAGGTTTTTTTAGGTCAGTGTTTTGGTAAGTATGAGTAGTTTCGGCTCAGAACAACAACAAACTTTATAATTATATTTTTTTAACAGCCGCACAGGTCGATCTTCAAGGCTAAGCAACATTTGCCGTGGTTGGTCTGTGGATTGGTGACCATCTTAACGTAACGAGTTTCCTCCGTGCCTCGGAAAAAATGTTAAGCTGTAGGTACCGGCTGTCATTTGTAGATCTTTGGCAGCCGTTACGGATATTCAGAAGCCAGTAAATCTGACTCCAGTCTTGCCATGAAGTACCGTGTTTCCCCAGATAATGGGTTGTGGAGGTCTGGTCGGCAGCCGCTCCTCATAAAATACTGGTATTCAGCTCAGCTAAATCCGGCTTGACTGGAAGCCGACCCCAATATAGTTGGAAAAAGGCTAGGTCGATATAACCTACATTTAGATACGATTTACTCCTGTATCATGACTTTTTTTATGACTGGTGGAAATCACCTAAATACTTTTGCCTCTCTGGGGCGGAGTTGTACCTTTTACTGACTAAAACCACACCCATGTTTTTTTTTTTGTCGCGATTTCCAGGACCCCGGGTTTTACTTTTAGAATTCAACGCATGGTCCAAGACCGGCAAAATTGAATATTTCCCAACATTTGACAAAGGGAGAGAATTGAGGGAATCGCCATTTTTTTAATTTATTTAAACTAGTGCTTGACTGCGATCCCACTTGATGGTAAGCAGTGATGCAATCGTAGATTGTGAGGCGCACTTTTTTTAATTCATCAATTTTTTTTTTCCGTTCTAGGTGGAGTGAGATAGCGTGCAGACTTTTACTGACTAAAAGCAACTTGTTCCTTCAGTTGCCCTTTGCGATCCAGCATCAGGAAAATTCCCGTAGCACTACCCGCTCCCACTAAGACCACATTCTAAGTACGATACAAGCGTCTTCTATATTAAGTGGGATGCTAAAAGCATGGCGGCTATATAATATTATTGGTTTTGTTTTTACTTGCTTTGTTAACTGGCTTGCTTATCTTTTCTGTTATGATTTAGAAAATAATTAAATTTTACAATAACTTTCTGTTCGCAGTAAGACACTTGGTAGCGAAATGTTGCTATAATATTTTTGATAGGCGTCAATTATGATGCGTTTAAAAATTAACAAGAGAACATTTTTAAACAACAATTAACATTTCATTATTCTTCAATATTTATTCTTAACCGGCTTATAGATATATCTACTGGGAAATACATTTATACGTATATCAGAAACGAAGATATCTACAGCAGAACCAAGGTTACGGACTAAGCACGAAGAATCGCTTAACTTAAGTGCCAGTGGGCAGGGCACATTGCAAGCAGATGGTCGATAGGGTGACGGGGATGAAAGGTTTTGGAATGGTGACCGCGTGTCCGATGACCTGGTAAGGGTTGCGGGAATCCGATGGATACGAGACGCACAGGACCGTTCATTGTGGCAGCCAATGTCCAAAAATGGACGTGTTTTGACTGAAATAATGGCGCGGGTAAAGCTGCTGGCAGTAGTTAGTTACACAAAATTTGACGGTCCTATCCTGAATAAGGATCAAAAATCACAAAACACCCGTTTTGAATACAAAATTATAAATGAAGATTCAACTTTATTCTTAACGGTGAAAGAACTTTTTAAGTGGAAACTTCCGAGAAGATACCCGAAGGATATTACGGAAAAAACTTTGAACTGTTCCTTGTTAAAGTAATCTCAAGTTATAGGAAGAATTTTAAACTGATAGTTTAGTACCTGACCAGCTACCTGGCTGGGTGCCTAACTGCTTTGTTAGTCTCGTAGTCGCGGAGGTAACTGCTGAGCGTTGGGTCCTGGAATCGATTACAGGGTCGGGCAAAAAGTGCCATTGGTTTTTCCATTATTATTTAGCCGATATTATGTTGATAGCAACGGCAAGCTACGAAACCACCGCAGTGGTTCATCTATCCACTGCTCGTTATCCGTTAACCCGCGTCAACTATGGCTGGTTGTCAGGGTCAAAACTTCGGCGGCCGGGGCGTGAGGACGTCGGTTCTCTCATGCGTGTGAAATAAAGGAGACGGCCCTTCACTAGCATCCCTGCTTCGCACAAGGAGGAATCTGCTGTCCATCTACACAGAAAAGATTCCTAGCTACGGTACATCGAAAAAGTCTTTCTAATGCTGTACCTTCCATTTCGCGTTCTCTACACTAAAATGAGATCAGCAGGCTTCTCTGGCCATCTGTTCTGAGAGCAATTTGCTCTGCTAACCGTCATTAAAGTTTAGCAATTCTTCGGGTTTTTTTTTTATTTCTTATACTTATTCTTTCTTCTTCTTCTTTCAAATCCCTAGAAGAAAAAAAATGCTGAAAATCTGTAGACACCGTAGCGTAGGTATATAGGTATATAACAAGACTCCCGTCTCGTTAAAAGAAATCATACAATTTTTTATCGTCCAATTATTCAAAGTTCAAAACTTAGTTCGCAAGGTAATTTCCCCCAACTTTTACACGAAATAAATTGGATTCCTTTGTCCCTCCGAAATTTTATATTTTAGGATCTACTTACATAATCTTAGTTGTGAAATTGAAGTTTCGTTATCTAATGTCCTACGCGACATCTTTTTCGTAGTTTAATAAAAAAAATTGAAATTTTTGATCCATCATACAAATGCCAACCGAACTTGGCCAAATAAGCTTAGGCTGTACATGGTGATTGCCAAAATAGCAAAATGTTTAAGATTTTGCCACAAGACAATTCAGTTCATTTCGTTCGAGTTTAGTTTCCGCACTTAGTTCTTTGAGGACCATTATGCGTAGACCATCATCATGGCAGCCAGAACCTTAAGTGGGCTTATTACAATCAGCCTACCTATCTCCAAAAACTGATTTGGGCTTTCAGTTTTTTCAAAACGTTTTTGAAGAAGTCTGGGGGTTCTAAGGTTCGGGTGCGTGTATCTGTGTTACTTGTGCAGTCAAGGAGCACATGCACAATTATCTCCTCCTCCTCTAAGCATGCTCTACACACTTGCACAGGGGATAGTCTGTAACGTCTATTGTATGGAGGTGCTTATTTAGTTTGCAGTATCCAGTGATGGTCCCCACCACCAGGCGCAATCTGCCTCAGTCCAGTCCCGTGACATTTTTTTTTAATAACATTATTGGTAAATGGTTGCCACTTCAAAAGCTTGCAGCCGCATTGGCAATCTTTGCGAGCAATGTGCCCTGCCCACCGCCACTTCAGTTTCGCGATTCTTCGGGGTATGTTGGAAATCTAAAGTTGCTCTCAAAACAGTGAAGAAAAATATCGTGAGGTAAGCGGCATGTCACAGAACGAAAATTTCGAAGACATGTATTGTGATATCCACCAATCCAGACTGGGCTCGCGTGATGGATTATGGCTCATTTCTTCTCCTAGAAGAGAGGCCTCTGTAGTGAAAACATAATAAGGCCACTTATGTTATGTAAGGACAAAGAGTTTCTCGTACCCACTTATATTTGTTAGTATAACATTTAAATGCTCTACAATATATCTTGTGTTATCTTGTTCAGTGTTAAGAACCAGATTTTGTATTCAGTTACTGAGTACAATGGATCCAGCTCTCTCACTTAAGAGCTGAAGCCAGAGCTTTAGATTTTAACTTAATGAATTTCTAGCCATTCTGTTAGCGAGAAACATTGTCGAGTTAGGACCAGGGGTGGTAAACA
Organism: Mythimna separata; assembly: GCA_030763345.1. Classification (NCBI taxonomy): domain Eukaryota; kingdom Metazoa; phylum Arthropoda; class Insecta; order Lepidoptera; family Noctuidae; genus Mythimna; species Mythimna separata. The sequence goes on from CM061191.1 coordinate 6,174,887, forward strand.
TTTTTGAATATTTTGTAAATAGAAAATCAATTATCTTTTTCTTTTAACGTTGTTTTCATGGCCTGTCCCATACCAACTATACAGTGTTCCAAGATAAAAAGTATGATAAAATAAGAATTAGAACAGGATTAGAAATGTTTCTGTTTATAGCATAGTCACGAAAGTGTGAAGACTTGTATTTTCGACACTTAATTACTTTTTGCTTCTAGACTTATGTAAGAGAGAAAAACTGGTCAAGCACAAGTCGGACTCACGCACAAAGTGCCCTGTATGAGTTTATTCAATATTTATTATTAAAAATCTATAACGACAATTGTTATTAGTTTTATTGTAATCTATTAATTTATAATGTGCTCCAAAAATGAACTTATTTATTAACGTTATGCGTTCATAACTTAATAGACGAGGAGCCGAATTTCTGTGGCAGACGGACATTCAGTAACACAAGTTATCTTGTTATAAGGTTAATTTTTTTTATTCTACCTTCAAGAAACCTTCGTCACTTATTCATCGTACTCTAAATTATTCAAAATTACTAGTTTCTACATAGATTTGATTTTTATAGATGCTTTAAATTTAATCTTTCACTGATATTTTCCCATGTGTTAATGTAATTTCTACAGTTTTCTATAATGTCTTTGTCATAATCATTTTGTAATGTTTTAACTTATAAATGCCAAACGGTTATGAAAGATGATGCACAAAACTGTGTGATTACTTATGTGAACCTATTGTATAATATGTGAACTATTATTATTAGATATTGAAATCATCTCGCACTAATCTTGGTCAATTTGCTTCATTTACGCCCTTTTAAGATTGTTTATATTTAATTAATTTGTAGTCAACTCCCAATTAGTCATTGTTTTAATTGTTGTTATCAATTTAAATTAATCTTATAATTTAAACTCTATATTTTTAAATTAATCATTTTATTTCTTGAATCAAATAATATTATTATATTGCTAATCTAATTAAGTTTACATCTAATATTAATTAATTTCAAATTATACAAGTTGTGTACACCTGTAATTGACACACTGAATTAAACTACTATACTATTATCTGTATGTGAAATCTCTTAAATTATGTCGTTTGTGTTACACAAATTATCTCATTTTACAAAATTAGCTAGCTAATGGCAAGCCGTAGATGAACCCTATACAAATAGTAACATAATTAACGCACATTCTCTTGGGGGGTCATTTTACTCATCATTATGAACAACTTTAGTATGGGACCAAACCTGAAATCAAGAAAAAATTATCAGCTGTTCCCTACATTTATGTTCGCTTATTTCGTCAAAATGTATGGAGCTGGTTGACCATCTGTTTTGGGAGTAACGTGTTCAGCCCCACAGCCACATTCCATTCATTTGTTTTCTTCGCCACATATCAAACTTAAACTCAAAATTATTAAATTTCACATAGGCCTACATAGACACTTATAAAACGCCAGAAGCTAGCGCACGGTTCCAATCAGTGGTTTCCTATGAAGAAAAACCGACAAGAAACTCCATGGTGACTAGAAAGAAAGAAAAACTCTTTATTTGCAAGGAACAGCAATTTGGCAAATTTACAAATACTAAAAAAAAAGAAGCAAGAAATATGCGCCACGTCCGTGCAAAACGGCAAAACGCTCAGCATAATGCTGTCGGCACACATATAGTGCGACTAGTCCACAGCGCTGGTTTCCAGCGTGGGCCGGTGACGGTGTCGACTCAAAGGCATCGGAACAATTGTGCCAAATAAATTTGAATACTTTAAAATGTGTGTATTTTTTAATGTTACATAAACTCTTTAAAAAGAACGATTGCTTCTCCAATATCAGCTGACATCATTCGTTTATTTTCACAAATCGTTCCCCTGATCTCCCAAGGTTGGCCATCCCTACCCGAAGCCATTATTTGTGGCATTTCCTCTAGTACAAAGGGTGCTGTCCCGGCTTACACATTGTTGCGGTCAGTTCCCGAAACGTAATTCTTTCCACTGTCCTTTCTAAGTTATGGCGACCGAATCTCTTTTTGATTTTGTTCCCTACATTTTGGTTTTGACTAGCTGGTGTCTGTGACTTCGTCCACGACTTGTAAAACAGCACTATGTTTATTTTTATTACTTTGGTCACAATTTCAATCCTGCAGCTATCCAGCAGCTACCCAGGATATGCAGCACTTACTATGCCGTCCATCCTGCACAACCACCTGCACTTTGCAGGATCTAAAGGAGGCCAATGCCAAAGCCATGCAGGTTCTCAAATACTGGGCAGAAAAAGTTTGATGAGAGCATCGATACGAAAAGAAGAAGAAGAAAATTTCAATCCGGTGTTTTTTTACGCGGAACCTTAAATTTAAGAACTTAAGTCACTCCTTCTAAAATCTGTCGGGATCTACCAGTGAAAGTTTCGTCAAAATCGGGTCAGCTCTTTCAGAGATTAGCGGAACAACTTTCAAAATTACATTTTGTTTGTTGTTGCATCGAGTATTTTTTTTCGTGGCATGTCCAGCATTGGGTTAAGACAGTCGCTATCGTCATAAAGCCATGATTTCCCAGTGTGGCTGATATACTTAACGTTGATGATAATGTTGAAATAGGGATGACAATAAAGAGACAAGTAATTAGAGGCCACTAAACCACAACTGGTCAAACTTCTAATTTTAGGTTACAATATCGTTACATAGTAACAACCTCCCAACTTACAAACCTAATATTTAATTACTCTAAAATCCTCTACAAAGTTTACTCCGATAACTATGTTGGCATTTTGGCCACATGTTACGAAGAACAAAGTTTGTAACACATCATTTATTAGGTACGGTCCCTTGGTGGAACGCATCTGGTTTTGGGTTGGACCCTTAGGCTAGTAAAGGTTAGTGGTGATAATTATCACCAATATCAGATTTTAATAGTAGGTTACGACCCTGTTCATCTACTCTATTTTAGTCTATCTTATTGGGAAATGTTCTCACAGCTAGGACTCAGGCGTCTGCTTTTGGAGAGGCCATAATCCACCACATTGGGCCCAGAGTGGGTTGGTGAATGTAATCAGGCTGATACTATGCTACGCTAAATAGGATATAGCCGACGAGAAATTCCAGCGGGGGGGGGGTCCAGAATCATGTACTGGATCTATGGTATTCGTTTGTACGTCGAAACCTCCTGTATATTGTCATAATAACACTAATACTAATGATTGGGTGCGTGAGTCCCTTCTTTAAGAAGTCGCCAGTGAAGCACCACGGCGGCGGTATCCTCTCTTTGCGCGACGCAAATCTTTCATCTAGACATGGTCGTTCAAAAACGCTCGGGTGTCACCATTGTATGGACTATCCAAAGAAAACGGTGGAGCACACGATGGAAGTGTGCCCTATTTGAGCGGAGTACCACTGTGCCATTATAGAAGCGATTGGTGGATACGACCTATTTCACCCTGCCTTCGTTCAGGTAGCGAGGTGAGGGATCGGACATCATCAAGCCCCAGTTTTCACAACAAGAGATGTTTGACACTGCGGTACAGTCAGCATCAAAAGTCGATGAACAGAATCAACATTACAAAACACCTGTTCACAATAAAATGCCATAAGTTATAGTCGCAACTAGGAAACAAAATAGCCTGTACACCAGAAATTTACAAAAGTCGTTAAACACGAGTATTTCAAAAGTACATGTGCACTAGTATTTCAAAAGTACATGTGCACTAGTATTCCTAAAGTCGCTGTACACCATCAATCCAAATGTCGCTGAACATCATTGTATCAAAGTCACTAAACAGCTAATTTCACCTGACTAAACTAACTACTACTAAATATAGAAACTGCTGATATTGTTTTTATAGAACAACATCATTGTATCAAAAGTCACTAAACAGCAGTAAAGACAAAATTAGGTTAACAAAGTATATTTTTAATGTTGCCGTGTGTTAATATACTTTATACGCTTATGTTGTTCAGCTACTTTTGGGACAGTGCTTGCTTGATCTTAATAATGTGTGTTAACACGTTAGTATCTATTTCAATACTTATTTACAAAGCAATTATATTTTATTGTCAGTAATCATACCAATCTATAATATGAAATAACATAACTCTAATGATCTACGAAGCGATTATTGTGACGGTACTTGTAATTTACTTTGCGCAAATCTTACAACCTGCGCGCGAGACGATTCGTGATGACTCTGGAAAACAACTTGTAGACATGGCTCAGAAGTGAGGTGGGCCTGTAGTTCTTAAGGAGGGCATTGTCGCCCTTCTTAAAGAAAAGTACCACCACACCTCTGCCCCATGCCTGTGGCGTTTTGCCCTCGAGTATGACGGAATTAAATAGCTTCTGAAGGGCCTTAAGGACCGGTTTTCCACCCGCCTTCAGAAGTTCGGCCGTAATTCCGTCCTCACCCGGCGCCTTATTTTTTTTAAGTTGTTTCAGCGCCATCCCAATCTCGTACAGGCTGATGTCCGGGATATCTTCGGTATAGTGTCGGGTCAATCTAGCTCTTGGATCGTTCGCTAGATTTGCCGTGGGTTTAGAGATAGACGTGTATAACTGTCCATAGAATGTCTCAATCTCTCCCAGGAGCTCCGATTTAGCGGATATGACTCTGCCATCGTCGGTCTTCAGTTTCGTGACTTGGCTCTGCCCAATAGACAGATCCCTCGCAAAAACTTTGGAGCCCTTATTCCGCTCTATCGCGTCCTTAACCCTTTCGGAATTAAAGTGGCGAAGATCGCGTTTTAAGGACTTCGAAATCTGTCTATTGAGCTGACGATATCTGCACGTATCGTCTGAAGACTGCAGAATCATCTCACGCCCCTTCTTCATGAGCTCGAGAGTCGGATCCGAGAGCCTCTTGTTCTTGTTTGTACGGTGGGCCTTGAAAAACTTAGACCCGACCGAATGGACAGTTTCCACGAACCCATCGTTAGATTCGTCCACGGAGTGCCTAGGAAGCCTTAGGCACTCGAAACGATTGTGGAGTTCGAGCTGAAAGCTCTCAGGGTTTTGGAGCTGGATTTGTGCTGGACGGAGCGTAGACTTCACCAGTTGAGACCTTTCAAGCTTTATGTTGATATTCAATGTGCCTCTCACCATGCGGTGATCACTTCCCGTTTTCACCGCATTGATGATGAAATATTTGCTTTTTCGTCGACAAGATGAAGTCAATCTCATATTTAGTTGCACCATCGGGGCTTTTTGCCAGGTCCACCTCCTAAGCTCACGCTTTTTGAAGAAGGAGTTCATCATGTAGAGTCGTCTACATGATGAACTCGAAATCGTCTCGCGCGCAGGTTCGACGACTTCCAGCCTCCTGAACAAGACGGATTCCAAAAAGGCTTCAGCACCGTAGACCACATACATACGCTACGGCAGGTTATACAGAAGACTGAGGAGTATAACCTGCCTCTCTGCTTAGCGTTTGTGGATTACGAGAAAGCCTTTGATTCGATCGAGACTTGGGCTGTACTGCAGTCTCTCCAACGGTGCCAGATTGACTAGCGGTACATCGAAGTGCTGAAATGTTTGTACAAAAACGCCACCATGTCAGTCCGACTCCAGGACCAGACCTCGAAACCTATCCTCTTACAGCGGGGTGTGAGGCAGGGAGACGTTATCTCTCCGAAACTGTTCACGGCCGCATTGGAGGATGTCTTCAAGGTTCTGGAATGGAGAGGGCGAGGCATCAATGTCAACGGCGAGTACATCACTCACCTTCGGTTTGCCGACGACATAGTAGTCATGGCTGAGACTACGAAGGAGCTCAGTACAATGCTCGGTGATCTCAGTAGGGCTTCCGAAAGAGTGGGACTCAAAATGAACATGGACAAAACCAAAGTCCTGGTAAACATCCATGTAGCTCCCACTCCTATCTAGATCGGAGACTCTACACTCGAAGTTGTGGACGACTACGTCTACCTGGGACAGACGGTCCAGTTGGGTAGATCTAACTTCGAGAAAGAGATCAATCGTCGAATCCGACTCGGCTGGGCAGCGTTCAGGAAGCTGCACGGTATCTTCTCGTCCATACCGCAGTGTCTCAAGACAAAAGTCTATGATCAGTGTGTGTTGCCAGTGATGACATATGGCTCAGAAACGTGGTCGCTCACAATAGGCCTCATCAGAAGGCTTAAAGTCACCCAAAGAGCAATGGAAAGGGCTATGCTCGGAATTTCCTTGCGCGATCATATCAGGAATGAAGATCCGCAAGAGAACTAAGGTTACCGACATAGCCCGAAGAATCGCCAAACTTAAGTGGCAGTGGGCAGGGCACATTGCTCGCAGAACAGATGGTCGATGGGGACGGAAGGTTCTGGAGTGGCGGCCACGTACCGGAAGGCGCAGCGTCGGAAGGCCCCCCACAAGGTGGACCGACGACCTGGCGAGGGTCGCGGGAATCCGATGGATGCGAGACGCACAGGACCGGTCGCTGTGGCGGCGCTTGGGGGAGGCCTATGTCCAACAGCGGACGTCTTTCGGCTGAGATGATGATGGTGATGATGAAATCTTACAAAACCTTAATATTAATTTTAATTTTTTCTTCCTTTAATTTTTACTTTATTATTTCTATTCACATGACTTGTGATAATTTTAGTCTAGCGTATGATTGTCGTAGTCTGAAGTAATTGAAACGTCGTGTAAGTGCATAATTGTTTATTTATATTATTGAGATACATCAATCGATAAATATCACAATAATGCCGTATAATGTGCATATTACGGAGCATGAACGTCACAAATATACAAATATCCTTGTTCTCTTGAGAGAACAAGGATACAATGTATTAGAAACTGCTGCAGAATTAGGAGTTTCGGTATGTAATACAACGTATAATATTATATCATATTTGTATTCACGTTTCACAATAATTGTAAGTAGGTATTAAGATTGCTGTAATTAATAAAAACAAATAAAGTGTGCATTATTTCTAAAACATTTTAACAATTAAACAGTGCAAGACAAACAAACAACATACACACACACACACACACACACAAAAACAAAGAAAGAAACAAGACAGAAAGAGACAAAGAAAAAGGGTAGACAGATTTGTCTGCTCTTAACGATTTATTTTCATCCACCCGAACTCTCCAGTCATCCCGCGATCATGGCGCTTGCAACAGCGTCGAAATATCGGGAACTCAAAATAATAAAAAATCACGGAAGATATCCCGTAAGTGACAATTTAAATTGTGAAACAAACCGTGATAGCCTAAAACAGTGTTTGTATCCTTGTTCTCTCAAGAGAACAATTTTGTGACGTTCATGCTCCGTAATATGCACATTATACGGCATTATTGTGATATTTATCGATTGATGTATCTCAATAATATAAATAAACAATTACGCACTTACACGACGTTTCAATTACTTCAGACTACGACAATCATACGCTAGACTAAAATTATCACAAGTCATGTGAATAGAAATAATAAAGTAAAAATTAAAGGAAGAAAAAATTAAAATTAATATTAAGGTTTTGTAAGATTTCATCATCACCATCATCATCTCAGCCGAAAGACGTCCGCTGTTGGACATAGGCCTCCCCCAAGCGCCGCCACAGCGACCGGTCCTGTGCGTCTCGCATCCATCGGATTCCCGCGACCCTCGCCAGGTCGTCGGTCCACCTTGTGGGGGGCCTTCCGACGCTGCGCCTTCCGGTACGTGGCCGCCACTCCAGAACCTTCCGTCCCCATCGACCATCTGTTCTGCGAGCAATGTGCCCTGCCCACTGCCACTTAAGTTTGGCGATTCTTCGGGCTATGTCGGTAACCTTAGTTCTCTTGCGGATCTTCATTCCTGATATGATCGCGCAAGGAAATTCCGAGCATAGCCCTTTCCATTGCTCTTTGGGTGACTTTAAGCCTTCTGATGAGGCCTATTGTGAGCGACCACGTTTCTGAGCCATATGTCATCACTGGCAACACACACTGATCATAGACTTTTGTCTTGAGACACTGCGGTATGGACGAGAAGATACCGTGCAGCTTCCTGAACGCTGCCCAGCCGAGTCGGATTCGACGATTGATCTCTTTCTCGAAGTTAGATCTACCCAACTGGACCGTCTGTCCCAGGTAGACGTAGTCGTCCACAACTTCGAGTGTAGAGTCTCCGATCTAGATAGGAGTGGGAGCTACATGGATGTTTACCAGGACTTTGGTTTTGTCCATGTTCATTTTGAGTCCCACTCTTTCGGAAGCCCTACTGAGATCACCGAGCATTGTACTGAGCTCCTTCGTAGTCTCAGCCATGACTACTATGTCGTCGGCAAACCGAAGGTGAGTGATGTACTCGCCGTTGACATTGATGCCTCGCCCTCTCCATTCCAGAACCTTGAAGACATCCTCCAATGCGGCCGTGAACAGTTTCGGAGAGATAACGTCTCCCTGCCTCACACCCCGCTGTAAGAGGATAGGTTTCGAGGTCTGGTCCTGGAGTCGGACTGACATGGTGGCGTTTTTGTACAAACATTTCAGCACTTCGATGTACCGCTAGTCAATCTGGCACCGTTGGAGAGACTGCAGTACAGCCCAAGTCTCGATCGAATCAAAGGCTTTCTCGTAATCCACAAACGCTAAGCAGAGAGGCAGGTTATACTCCTCAGTCTTCTGTATAACCTGCCGTAGCGTATGTATGTGGTCTACGGTGCTGAAGCCTTTTTGGAATCCGTCTTGTTCAGGAGGCTGGAAGTCGTCGAACCTGCGCGCGAGACGATTTCGAGTTCATCATGTAGACGACTCTACATGATGAACTCCTTCTTCAAAAAGCGTGAGCTTAGGAGGTGGACCTGGCAAAAAGCCCCGATGGTGCAACTAAATATGAGATTGACTTCATCTTGTCGACGAAAAAGCAAATATTTCATCATCAATGCGGTGAAAACGGGAAGTGATCACCGCATGGTGAGAGGCACATTGAATATCAACATAAAGCTTGAAAGGTCTCAACTGGTGAAGTCTACGCTCCGTCCAGCACAAATCCAGCTCCAAAACCCTGAGAGCTTTCAGCTCGAACTCCACAATCGTTTCGAGTGCCTAAGGCTTCCTAGGCACTCCGTGGACGAATCTAACGATGGGTTCGTGGAAACTGTCCATTCGGTCGGGTCTAAGTTTTTCAAGGCCCACCGTACAAACAAGAACAAGAGGCTCTCGGATCCGACTCTCGAGCTCATGAAGAAGGGGCGTGAGATGATTCTGCAGTCTTCAGACGATACGTGCAGATATCGTCAGCTCAATAGACAGATTTCGAAGTCCTTAAAACGCGATCTTCGCCACTTTAATTCCGAAAGGGTTAAGGACGCGATAGAGCGGAATAAGGGCTCCAAAGTTTTTGCGAGGGATCTGTCTATTGGGCAGAGCCAAGTCACGAAACTGAAGACCGACGATGGCAGAGTCATATCCGCTAAATCGGAGCTCCTGGGAGAGATTGAGACATTCTATGGACAGTTATACACGTCTATCTCTAAACCCACGGCAAATCTAGCGAACGATCCAAGAGCTAGATTGACCCGACACTATACCGAAGATATCCCGGACATCAGCCTGTACGAGATTGGGATGGCGCTGAAACAACTTAAAAAAAATAAGGCGCCGGGTGAGGACGGAATTACGGCCGAACTTCTGAAGGCGGGTGGAAAACCGGTCCTTAAGGCCCTTCAGAAGCTATTTAATTCCGTCATACTCGAGGGCAAAACGCCACAGGCATGGGGCAGAGGTGTGGTGGTACTTTTCTTTAAGAAGGGCGACAATGCCCTCCTTAAGAACTACAGGCCCACCTCACTTCTGAGCCATGTCTACAAGTTGTTTTCCAGAGTCATCACGAATCGTCTCGCGCGCAGGTTGTAAGATTTGCGCAAAGTAAATTACAAGTACCGTCACAATAATCGCTTCGTAGATCATTAGAGTTATGTTATTTCATATTATAGATTGGTATGATTACTGACTTTGCAGGAACGCACTGGGGTGTTCTGATAGGTACTCGCGAAGGCTTGACTGTTTCTAGGTTTAAATGAGGATTTATTATTTTCGTTATTATTACGAACTTTAGAGGGATTAGAGTGACTACGAAGCGTTATTATTTTACTTTGTTCTTTTAGAAATAGCGAAAGATGATCGAAAGTAGGTATTGTAATATGCCTATGCGATTGTTCGAAAAGGTTAACGACCTCTTTATCTAGCTTACTGAGTGCAATATCAGTTATTATGAAATCTGACAAATCTTTTATGTCTAAGCGACGTAAAGCGGCTTGTGCCGAATGAAATTGCTCGAGAAACGAATCGATAGGTTGATAAGGTTTAAATTGAATCATTTGATGTAAATACATGGAAGCTTGTACGCGCGTATCGTGATATTTTTCTATTAAATCATTCCAAATGAGTAGGTAATTATTAGCGGTAGGTATGATACCTGAGCAAACAGTTAATGCTTTGCCCGATAAACAACTTATTAAATACTGAACCTTTTCGGCGTCAGTAAGATGCGAATTATCATGAATAAGACTTTTGAAGTTTTCATGAAAAGTTGTCCATTTGCTGGGCGTGCCATCAAATGAAGCAAGTTTTAAAGGCGGTAGTTTACGATTTAAAAACTCGAATTTATTACTAGTGCTATCATTACTCGTATTTTGTGACTTCTGAATGTTAGATTCTATTGCTTTTATTTCACAATAGATTTCATCAAATGCGGATAGTGAGGAGTAATTCGGTTTTGTCGTCGAACCACTTTCTAATAATGCTAAATTATAAGCATCAAGAGTTTCCATAAAGTTTGTTCTAATTTGCTCAAGGGAGCCAATTCGAGCTAGAAATTGCGATTTTAATGAACCATTCACGGAAACTTGTAGGCCGAGATCGTAAATGGATTGCACCATATGAAATAAATTTTCTTTTTTAGACTCTAATAGAAGAACTTTGGGATCTTCATAGGATTCTTTATCAGATTCCCTACCCTTACTACGCGTAGAAGTCATTTTTAGCGTTAGGAAGTACCTACTCGAGTTTTTAACCGTGTAATAAAATAGATGAGTGAGTGAATGTACGCGAGCGTGCGTGAGCAAAAATGTATCACGTAGACGAGTAATGGCGGATGCGTAATTGTGCGTTTTTAGCGTTTTTATGCGAATAAATGATAAATATGATGTGTGTGATGAGTGTAGCGTAGATGTGTAGTATATTGCGTTTTTTATTGGGTGAGAAGGACCAGAAAACTTGGAAGGAAAAGGACTTACAGGAAAATGCGTAGTTCTTCGATAGCTGCCTTCACAGTGCGCCGGTTCAGGCGATATTTCCTCCAAGCTTCACGCGAGACGAGGGTTTGAGGTGTTCACCACGCAGCACCAATATTTTTCACTTTTTTTAGAGTTTTTGTTTAGAGGGAGCGCGGGCGCACGAGATATACGTGTCACCAGTTTGAACGCACAGGACAGAGAGAGGGAATGGAAGGAATGAATGGATTTTGGATAGGAAATCCTTCTCGAATGAGTTATTGAGTGAAGTGTAATATAATGTTGCAAGTATAATGAGGTACAGATAATATAATGCGAATGGCGCAGACAGTGCACATGTACTTTTGAAATACTAGTGCACATGTACTTTTGAAATACTAGTGCACATGTACTTTTGAAATATTCGTGTTTAACGACTTTTGTAAATTTCTGGTGTACAGGCTATTTTGTTACCTAGTTGCGACTATAACTTATGTCATTTTATTGTGAACAGGTGTTTTGTAATGTTGATTCTGTTCATCGACTTTTGATGCTGACTGTACCATCATTAGACCAGTTTAACCAGAGATATATTCTACCTGGGTTTGAACCCGCGATGTAATAACAGTATTCGATCGCGGGCTCAAACCCAGATATGAGGACCCAAAACTCAGCGGTGGCACAGTGCTAACGGCCCTGACTTAAGAGTATACAGATAGTTGATAGCAGTCTCTCAGCTATCTGTTACCACCATTATCAATGGCAAACTGTTTAGCCAATTTGAACTTCTCTCCGGTCCTGTGCGTCTCGCATCCATCGAATTCCCGCAACCTTCGCAAGGTCGTCAGGAAAAAAAAAAATCTCCAAATTGCAATCAAAGTCAAATCATAATTTCAATCCATCCCAATAAAGTTTTACGTGATTGAAATAGTGGAACACTTAAGTTACTCAGTAGATCTGACTGCAAGCTATTTTGATATTTTGATATTGCCAGCACTTCCTGGTAGTTCATCGTAGTTCCACTTCCATGGCACGTCTTATGGCAATTTAGAGAACACTCGTACAAATGTCGCTATTTTCTCTAGAGGAAACAAAACTGGGTCCCTGTTTGTACCAAATCTTTCCTTGAGTGATATGTATCACTACTTGTATCGTAAAATCTACGTACAGTGGTAAGTCTAGTATTACAATAGTGTCTGTCTCTCTCTTTACAATAAATGAAATAATATTATCTTAATTTCTTATTGGATCCTAAATGTGACACTCAATGTTTATTCGTACATTTTCATCAACTAGTACTTTAGGTATTTCTTTCTGTAATCTATACTACAATAATATATCTATACTAATATTATAAAGAGGAAAACTTTGTTTGTTTGGTTGTAATGAATAGGCTTAAAAACTACTGCACCGTTTTTTTAAATTCTATTACCATTTGAAAGCTTCATTATACACGAGTAACATAGGCTAATTTTTATTTTGGAAAAAAATAGGGTTCCGTAAGATATTTGGGTTATTCGGACACAAGGTGTAAAAAATCATGTTACATATAATTGATATGGCAGAACAACGTTTGCCGAGTCAGCTAGTTACATATAAATCAGTAAAATAATGTTCATGGTAAAGTATCTATTTGTTGCAAAATTTGCAGGGTTTTAGTGAATACCATCCGTAGAAGAACAGATGTGTTCCCTACATACGTAACGTTGCAATCAAAGTTACGCAATCCACATCACAAAAGCTATAGAGCTTTTCAATTCCATGTATTTTTGACTTTTAGACCATCGTTATTGCTATGCTTTCGTCAGTAAAATTTCACTTGTCTAAAGCCTTAGGACTGGTTGATGTGCCCGGGAACGTAAAGGACAACTGAAAGAACAGAATTGTCGGTTTTAGGCAATAGAAACCTGACACTACCGATCAGACGTCTTTTGAGTCGACACCGTCATCGGCCCACGCTGACAACCCGCGCTGTGGACTGGTCGCACGTTCGGCCATTTTGCACGGACGTGGCGCATATTTCTTGCTGTTTTTCTTTTGTTAACAAGTTTGTAAAATTGCCGCTGTTTCATACAAATAAAGGGTTTTTCTTTCTTTTCTTTACACTCCTTCTCACTCTGGGAGCTGGACGAGTTATTTGATGATTTACCCATTTGTTGATACTTTTATTTCAATTTTACATGCTCGCAATGATTAAATTGGCCAATGAAAATATCTATAAAAGCTACTGCTCACCAGCTCACCGATATTGGATTTAAAAATGCGTGGGGTTAAATTTTACCTATATAAAGTGTTAAAACTGAAACCACTTCGAATTCAGTTTACGTTACGTTACAAATTGTGTTATTTTTGCCCCTGATAGTTGTTGGTACACCTCGAGTGTATTGGTATTTTATGGCGTAGGTATTCCTGAAATAAAAAACCATTTTAGTGACATCAGAGCAAAATGGCTATGCACCAGTGGATCCTGCTTATAATTAACAAGTTTTATGTGATGATAGGCCTAAATTAGGACCGCATAGTAGAGTATTTTATCACCACTGCTCTTAAAACGGTACAATTGTAGATCTTTGGCAGTCGTTACGGATAGTCAGAAACCAATATAATCTGACTCCAGTCTTGCTATGAAGTACCATGTTTCCCCAGTTAATGGGTTGTGGAGGTCTGGTAGGTAGACGCTCCTCGTAAAATGCCGACCCCAATATAGTTGGGAAAAAGGTAGGCAAATGATGATGATGATGGTCTCAAAACGGTAAAAAAATCGTAAGAAAACTAGTGTATCTTAGATCCAAAACAAAGGATATTTACACTTACGTGCTGGAATCATGTGGTGGTTTAGGGACCACTCCACCTCACAAAAATGTATCTTATGTTCCAGTAATAAGAGATTATTTTAATATTCATTTATTAATTCATAAACTAATAATTGTAAAGCTGAAGCTGAACGAAATAAAATGATAATGGTGAACGAAATTCATATACGTACTTACATTGGGAGGAGTAAAAATTTCACTGAATGCATTTAAAGCATGCATATTAAATACATCAACTCTTAATAATACCATGAAAAGTAATACATATAAAAAGTGGAAAAAAGCTGCATAAAAAGAACACATTTCCTGACCTCCCAGCCATTTATTTTTATTGAATTATGCAACGCTACTGAAAACTATTTCATATTCAAAAACATTATTCTCATCTCTACACAACGCTATTTCCCTTTAAAAACTAACTTTACCCGAGAACCCAACGTAGCCTATTATTGTTCCTTTTTATTTCGACATCAACAAGGATACCCGAAGCTCTAAAATAAGAAAAGATTAAGAGATAAGGTCCCATAGCCTCAGGCAATTTTGTGCCGTGCTAGTCGCTACAACGATGCGTCCAAGTGTCCATTTTGCTGCGAAACATAAATTTTTATGTTTCTCATAGTTATAAAAATATATTCAGGGCTCTTGCCATTTTATAAGTGAAAAAAGATACTGTTGGGACATGAAATGTTGTTGAGATTTTATTTTGTTTTGAATATGAAGGCAACTATCTTGTAACACACAATTTTGCTACTGGTGAGAGCAATATCAGCCTTGGGTACGACGTGTAAATGATCTGGTACAGAGATGGAACTTTATGAGGAAATTTTTTTTTTTTACAATGGACATATCTCACAACACTGATGATAATTTGTGGCATAACCAGAACCCATGTTACGAGAATAACAGAATCATGATGATGATACAGAGACTGATTTTTGAAAAAAACTGTCTTTTCTGGTACAACAAAAGTCATGTACAAAATCACATCCATACGCACAAGCGATTAGGATTTAGATTTTTCTTGAGTCATCATCATCATTTTAGTCGAAGGACGTCTACTGCAGCTGGACATAGTCCCTCCCCCAAGCGTCGCCATAACGACCAATTTTGTGCAT
Organism: Mythimna separata; assembly: GCA_030763345.1. NCBI lineage: Eukaryota > Metazoa > Arthropoda > Insecta > Lepidoptera > Noctuidae > Mythimna > Mythimna separata. Next base: position 6,190,003 of record CM061191.1, read on the forward strand.
CTCACATCCACTGGATTCCCTCAACCCTCACCAGGTCATCGGTCCTCCTTATAGGAAGCCTTCCAATGCTTCGTCTACCAGTATGTAGTCACCACTCCAGAACTTTTCCCCATCGACTATCTGTCCATCTTGAGTATAGACTATTAAAAAAATTACACGATAGGTTTCAATTTTCAAAATTTATATTTATAAAATTATACAGTAAGTATTCCATCAGAGATCAAGTGCAGAAACTAAACTCCAAACAGAAAACGGAGAAGATAGTCAAAATATTCCATGATTTTCCTTACTTCGAAGATTTCTCGGAAATTTAGACAAGATAACAACACTGTTTTCATTTTGCTGAGCAAACTAAAACTAGTTAAGATTGAAATTATGATTGTAATCTCGCAGTACCTAACGGAAAATGGTTTCAACGGAGATCCACGGTGTGATATTTTAAGCTAACATTGTTTGGATCCTGCCATAAAAGCTGAAGCAAGGTCTTGTGCCTGAAGCTTGTTCAAAAGATATGTGTTGATAAAAAAAGTAATCTTGGTAGTTATTCTAGATATTTCATTAACCTATCAATACCCGCGAAACGAGACACAATAGTAAAACAATAACAGTGCGGTCCAATGAGACCGGTCGGGGATTCATGAATTAATGAAGAGAGTATATTATTGTTACATGTTCTTAAATTCAGTACTAGCTTTTCCTTACAAGATTTGCACCCCGTATCGTTTATACCTTCTTAGGGGTGAAATTTGGGAAAGCCTTTCTTATTCTTTGCTATGTATATATTATATTTTCTTGTTTATGATGAATATCATAAAAAAGGCATCCTGAATAAAAAAATTAAGGGTTTCAGCTAGGGGTTGATGGGCTTTTTCTTGCTTCATCTAAAGTGGGTGAAGCTATCTGATGATTTCTTACCCCCCATAAAAAGGTTCGACAACTCGTTACTTTGAATCATTAAGATAAAATCAGATGGATAAACTACAGAAAACTGACAAACTACAGAGAACTGCATAGATAAATCACACATAACTTGTTTCTTTCTTTCCTATAGCCATACTTACCAACAACAAAGTAGTCTCTGAACTACCGACATCAAAAGATATAGATCATGGCAACACCCAAGCTTAAACTAATAAAAGTTTAAATTCTCAATGCACCTGCAATATTTGAGTTATAATAATCATGCTATCCCTTTCTAGGGCAGTGTTAATCCGTACGAAGGAGAGAGATAGACATAAGAATATAACTCCCGATAAATCCTGCTCAAGTGAAAGGCCACTGGAAAATAACGAGCATCTAAATTCTCTGTGAGATGGGTTAAGCTCGATGACATACGAACAAATGCTTTGGCGTTCGAAACTAAAACTATTCGACTAAGTAATCTGGTGTTAGAGTTTCAGGAAACGCTTTCGAAACCTCAAACTGGTGGCAATACTAGTACGTATTATATAGCGCACTTACGTAAAAAATCGAAAGTTTTGCAATTTTTTATAATTATTTTTCTTTGAGAGTAAGTTAAGTGATTTTTAATTCTTCTTTCCCTGTGGTAGTGGTTTGAGGACTGGTTTAATTTTCTTGATCGTTTTTTTGTAAAATCGTTTTGGATTATTATTTTAGAAAGTGTTTTTCAAAATATGCTGTTTTAAACGAATTGCTTTCCAAGTTTTGTACTTCTATATTTTTTATTGTATTCGTGACTTCAAGTCCTCTAGCGGGCATCAAATTGAATTTAGTGTGACGGCAAATAGCCTGTAGAAGACGCTTCCCACTAAACCTCATTTTAAACCCTTCTTTTAGCTTCGCTGTTGTTAAATATAAAGTAAGTTATAGACCTGTGCCTATGAACAACTATCTCTTTGAAATGTGGGTTATCAACAGGTACCAAATGACAGTGTTTATTATGAGCTGTATATTAATCTTCAGTTTGCTAAACAGCGTGAAACACTCCATCACTTTCCTCAAAAGAAATATTGGTTACTTAAAACGGAAAATGAAATAAAGCACATTTAAAAAAAAAACACACTGTTGTTGCATTTAGGGAGGTTTATGTCCACCTGTGGACGTCCTTCGGCTGAAATGATGATGGTAATAATGATGATCTACTGTCTTTTAATGAATCACAATCTGAATTCGTAGACGCTCTTCAGCTATAATGGTGATGATGATGATAATAATCTGCTCTTTTTAACAAATCAAAGTCTGAATTCAGACAAAAACAAGAGACATACGCGGTCCCAACTTAAAAAGATCTCCTCACAAAAAAATCATAAACCAAACATCTGTTACAACTTAACTTTTCTCTTACAGAACCTCACACCAAACATATGTTTAACTTTCTTCCAAACAAAAAAATATGGAACGTTAATCCTTCAAACTATTCCACCGTATATCACAGTTGTAACTCATTCAAGTTTGGCTCGCACCTGTTACCAAATTTCCCGCTATGTGGATTTTTCCATGCGAACGGGTTTCGGGAATAACCTCCGTTATTTGAAAATATACCGGCTTTATAGTAAATGTTTTTGTTCTTTATTGGACCGCAAGAAGGTAATAAAAAAATCTGTTATAATGTTATGATGAAGATTCTTGTTTCCAAAGAACTATTTGAGTAAACTTTGATCATTAATGGAGCGAAAATATGCTGAACTATGTATCTTTAGTGCCTTAGAAAGCCTCGTGTATCAGTCGTAGCCATTGGTTTTATTTTAAGGTGGGAAATTATTCAATGACTTGTCAAGCTTTAGAGTAGAACAATAGGGCGTAAAACCTGTTGCTGCTGCTGTTGTTGTTGCTGTTGTTGTGTTGTTTCTTTACCTTGCGTTTCAGGAACCCGAGTTTCCCTTTTAGAAGTAAACTCATGGCTCAGGACGGTTACTGGATGGAGAGCTACTCATTGCTTAACCTTCGCAAGTCCACAAATCAATTAGCTTAATTCCCTGTTTATTTAATAGCTCAGCCTGATAATTAAACGATGAGACGATGTCGAGGAGGAGCTCGTGGCTAGATAATGACAGCCGCACAGGGCGATCTTAAGGTTAAGCAACGCTTGCCAAGGTTGGTCTGTGGATGGGTGACCATCTTAACATACCGATTTTCCTTCGTGCCTCGGAAAGCACAAAGCAGTCGTTTGCACTCCAGTCTTGCCGTGAAGTACCGTGTTACCCTAGTTAATGGGTTGTGGAGGTCTGGTAGACAGTTGCTCCTCGTAAAATACTGGTATTTCAGCTAAATCCGCCTTGACTGGAAGCCGACACCAATACAGTTAGGAAAAGGCTAGGCCTGATAACTAAACGATGGCGTTCAACTAGCAGCGTCTCCCGTTTAATAAAAACCGACATAAACTGGTCGAGCAAGATGACGAAGACTCGAATGAACAAACAAAGCGAGCGAATTAAACCTTATCGTTCCAGGTAATTTCTTAGCTATTTGTTCGAATGGCTAAATATCCTTCAGACGGCTAATTGAACGGTGCCGTTTAGAAAAAGAGGCTAGACTCTTAACTAAATGGCGAATTAACCTAGTTTTCTGCAAACATATCTAGGTAGATCTTATATTACGAAGTCGTAATTTTTGTAGCATGAAGATGCTTGAAAGGATTTCATGTCATGGAAAAATTAGATTATTATTAATATATAATGAATACAAGGAAATGATCAACTGTGGTTGACTCAAGAATGAACATATCCGCAGGAAAACCAAGGTCACTGAAAAAGCCCGAAGAATGGGCAGGGTACCTTGCTCGTAACCGAAAGGTTCTAGAATGGCGACCGCGCACTGAAAGACGCAGCATTCAATGCAATGTATCCGAGACGTAAACAGGACCGTTCTTTTTGCCAACACTTGGACTCAATGTTCCACTGTGGACGTACTTCGACTAAAATGATAATGAGGATGATGATGACCTTAATAATTGAATAACCATCAGTCATAAAAAACATATGTAAAACAATGCACAAATACCCACAAACACTAAATCTAGAAAAACCAAGCACAAAGAAAAAACCGCTTGCCTCATCAATAATTTTCCTTCCCAAATCAAAATACTTCACTGATCCAAGATCACAAGGCAAATGATTACGAACCAACTCGAATCTCGTTGCGAACGCGATTGAAATCAAAGTAATTCCCCTTGTCTACAAAGGAGTAATTTTTAGATGACGGGAATGAGGGTTCCGCAGAAAATTGGGTCTTTACTTTTCACACGAGGAAAAGAAACACCTTTGTTGAACAGCGAAACAATATGAGTCAAGTAAAAAATTAAGGGAAAATTGCTGAAATGTGACAGCGTCTTGTGAAAGCGAAACGAAGAAAAAATATGAGGAATTCCAATTTCTTGCTTTCCTCAATAATGTTTTCGTATTTTTTTGTTGGGATGCTCTTTTGAGATGCTTTGGAGCTTTGGGACTGTTCGTTTTTTGGGGTTCCTTAATCTTAACAGGAAACGGTTATAGTTTCGTCATATCTCTCTGTCCGTATGTCCGTTAGTCCGTTTGCCTTCCCTACATTTACAAAGAGAACAGAGAGAGAGGATATGTCAAAGTTTTACCGACTGACGGCCAGTTTTTTCATCAAAGGTAACAGCCAAAGTAACGACATAAAGTAATAATAACGATTAAATTCGTTTCTTCACAATTTCAACCGTTGGTTTGACTGTTCTTTAGCCCTTAACCTTTACTGCTCATTGAGGGGCTGTTAAAGCTATAGACACTGTCATTTTGACAAAATTGTATTGGTTTCACTGCGTTCATTATGGATGCGTTCAAACACATTTTATTTTAAAGTTTTTTTTTTTAAGAAATAGTGTAAAGGCGGGAATAAATGCCCCGGTGGCATAGATGCCTTGTTATCAAAAAATGACAAACGGAAACGGAACCCTCAGTGCCCGAGTCCGACTCACACTTGCCCCCTTTTTTATTTGTAATATGTACGAATGTAGCAGAACCATGCCATGAATATATAAAAGAAAGGAAGGAGTGCAAGTTCGAGTAGCATTTTGCATTAGCATTATCAGCCTTATAATAATCCCACTGCTGGGACTCAAGTCTGCTCTTTAGGAGAGGAATGATCCACCACGTGGGCCCGGGGTGGACTGGTGGATGAGAGTATGTTCGAGTTAGAGTATGGAATACAGAGCAATTACAGTCAACTTTCGAGGAAATGGACAGAAATACCATGGGGGGTTAAAATTCTAAAACCACAAATGCTTTTAGAATTTTAAAAATAGGTCCAAAAATATTTAAAGGATTAAACTAGCTAGCAATATATATCCCGCCTTCACCCTAAACAACAAATGACATTTGACTTATGGCACTACTGGACAGTGATGTTGCGATGTTGTCATGAGTAAAAAAAGCTCCCCACGTGTTTTTGGGGTAATTACGACGTTTGCGTAGCGGCAACTCTTTTTACTTTTAGTTTAGCTGTTATTTGGATGAAGAAACACATTTGCCATTATGACAGCTATGGTCAAGTAAATGTTAATGGTTTTACTGATAGTTTTAGTTTTTGATGAAAAAACTAGCCGTAAAACTCGACATGTGTTTCTTCATTTGCTTTTTGCGTTCCAAGCTCATGCTGGTGCACTACACTGCATCCTCCAGTTGTACTGACATCTCTTTAGGCGTATCTGGATCACAAATCTAAGTCAAATCGAGCTTGGTCCTGAACGGACAGCTGGAAGGCCAAACGGACGGACGGCAAACTCATTGCACGTGTTCCACGAGCTCACGATTAAAGTGGGCGGGAATGGCCCTGAGACCCACGATGCCAAGGGCGTAGATTGTAGCGGCAGCTGTGGCGTGAGAATGTCCACGTCCTCAAGATTACTCGCCTTACTGATTCAATCCCCCTCAACCAGACTATGACCTAGACCTGGACTAAAAGCAAGAGGTTGCCTGCCTATGACCAGATTTTACTTAAAAATCTGATGATCTGATAACAGAAAAACTTACAAAACGATATTTGTTACAATGTTACTCGTTATATCAATTTCAACACTGTCATCGCGGAAAATTTATAGACACGTTTTGTTGGTTTTTATTTTTGCTGTCGAAAAGAAAAATTATCTTGATAATTATGATTTTTTAAGCATTTTGAAAAAAAATAAGTGTTATTACAATATTTTCTTTTTCAAAACTAACGTGTTAACTTAGCTCTAAACGAATTTAATTTACGTAAAAGAGTACATAATCCAAACTGATCTGAGTACAATGTAAGTGGCTCCAAAGAGCTCTCAAGATCAACATTATCTTAGAACGGGACCCTAATGTGCTCTCCAGTATTATATCAAGTCGTTCTATGCTGAGGTACGAACAAACAATGTAAAAAACCAGGGATCAATGTGTTTGCTGTTCAAACAAACAATGTTAAAAAATTATAAGTAGAACAGCTTTGCTTCCCAATCTTTTTTTCCAGTGACTATTTTGGTTTCTTTGCTGTTAGGTGCAGAAGGCCGGAAGAAAAGTTAAAAAACCTATTAAAAAAAAACTATACCACCAATTCGAAACTTATGGCACACCAATTCTTTGAAATCAGAAGTAACAAGCATTACCATTGATATAGACGAAACAACATTTGTAATAACTGTGAGTTTTAGTTGGAAACTTTTAAAAAAAATTCCAGACTATAATTATTTTATCTCTTACGGGTCACCAGTGGCCCGCAGACCAATGGTTGGGAACCATCACTGCTAAAGATAAAGTGATTCATCAGCGTTAACGATTGCCCAAAATATAAGGGACTGATATGTTCTGTAGATATCTTTATAATTTCTAAAAGGTTGTCATTTTGTCGAGTGTAATTTTAATCAGAATTTTACACGAAAAAGCGTTTTCATATATTTTATTCCTGTTTCCTTATTGGATCGGAATAAAAGTGTCCAAATTACCCATTAAAAAAAAAACTTCAAAGTTTAAATCCAGGAATTTCCTCATCCTTAATCCTTAACCAGTAAAGCAACAAGCTTAATAACATTTAAAAAACCCAAGCTCCATTTTTCGGCAGCTTTTGCAAAAAACACAAAGGTACCAAATTTACATGACATAATATTATTCAACCCAAAACGTGTCACCCAGTTTGGCCTCAGGGTAAAGGAGAATAAGAGTCACGTTACGTATGACAAAGATACATCAAAAGGACACAAATGCACTACTTTCACCATTATTTTACGACTCTGAGTCAGCGTGAAACATAAAAGAACCTACGTGGGCTATAGAGATACAAATAAGTAAGAAGGATATTAAGGTTTACGATAATAGTGTAGCTACAAGCTAAATTCTTGGCTGAACTGCGTCGGTTAAGGAAAAGTAGGCTTTTGACACATTTTTGTTGTGCCTTATTTACTATTGATTGTTGCTCTTGTGCGACTTGGAAATTATCTTAAATGTACATAATACCAGGATTGAAAAGTAACTTAAAGCCTAGTACAGGCCATAGTCTAGGCGGCTATTTATCACATGGCTAGTTGAAACCACTACCCATGTGAACCTATTCAACTGATGATCGACTAATCATCATTATAGCCGAAAGATGTCCACCGTTGGACAAAGGCCTACCCAATGAACGTCGTCGCCACAATGAACTTTCTCGTACGTCTCACATCCATCGGATTCCCGCTACTCCCATCAGGTCATCAGCCCACCTTGTGGGAGGCCTTCCAACGCTGCGTCTTTCGGCACATAGTCATCACTTCGGAACCTTCGGCCCTAACGGCCATCTGTTTTGCGAGCAATGTGCCCTACTTATTGCCATTTAAGTTCGGCGATTTTTCCTTGACTACCAAACGTTATACAGACTTTCTAACTGATAATATAATAATAGTCACAATAAATATATAAATTCCCTTAAAAAAATAGTAACCAAACTTAAACTATGGTCAAAAATCATCCGATAAAACTCCCCAATCAAAAACCCGTTCAGAATAAAAATATCGTTTCAACATCATCCCTCAAAATCGAAACAAGCCAAGTAGAAAATTATGTAGATATTATTTTAAAGGAAAAAGCTGAAGGATGACCGTCGAGGCAAAATAGCCACACTTGTGTACGAGTTGACTATGTCATTATTACAGAACATTTTTCAGAAGAATTTTGTGAAATACTGGCTGGTATAAAGGAACAGAAATGTAGGCGGTGCGATGATAGTAGTGGACGATATTAAGAACGCCTTGAGTGCAGTAAATAGGGGTCAAGAGGGGCTTAGACTCTGTAAAATGTAGACTTTTACTGCAAAAGATTCTTAGCAGATACTTAATGTTGAGTTAAATTGTATGAGATTATGTCTCTTTCTCTGCAGTGTTAGCGTTAGCTACGAGAATTATAGAAAAACTAACTAACCCGGCAAAAGTTATTCTGCCGTGTAGTACAATATCACAGAACAAATGGTTGATGGGACTGGTGGAGGTAGAAAAGTGATAAATAGCCTACGAACTTATGCAGACTGGTAAGTGATTTTTCTTAGTGTATGTTAGGTATAACATACACTAAGAAAAATCATAAAATCGGTCTAGCCTTTTTGGAGAAGTTTGATTACAAACACAGTGACACGAGATTTTTTTTGCCTGCCTTCTGCCAGCGGCTTAAGCGGAAAAAACGTTACCCTTAACCGTTGTCCGTATAAACTTTAAAGCTCCGTTTCGTCCCTTAAGGAAGTGAATTTTGAAAAGTCCTTGCTTATTGCTCGCCTTAGGGCTAATATATACGCTCCTAATCCCAGTAGTAGCAATAGGTTAAATACATAAATCGATTTAATTAGAATAATAGATAGACTAATAATTAAACAACATGACGCGACATGGTTGGCGCAGTGGGGAAGCAATTGACTGCTGTGTTGCATGTCGCGGGTTCGATCCCTATACGGAACAAGTATTTGTCTAACTTTCAGATAAGTGTTCCGGGTCTAGGTGTCTTGTGTACGTGAGTTTACATATTTGTGAAAAAAGCCACGATAAAAAAGTCACTCCTAGTGTAGGGCAACGTTTAAAAAAATAATACCTTCAAGTAACCAATACTCCAGTGACACACATTTCAGACTATTACATGATATCTCTCAGAAGGCAGTCAATAAATTCCTCCACACGGCACTCCAAGGTTCTTTTATAGCCTATATATTTAATTCTGACTCCCGCCCAAAACCAACAACTTAGCGGTACATAATGGTTACAAAATCCTACTTTATTTCAGCATTACAGTCACGTAACAGAATGAAAAACAAGATCTACCCACCGATAGGAACGGCTCAACGTTTTCTTACGAAGAAACTGCGAAATAAATGTTTGTGCCGTGAGGCTTCGATAAAATCAAGTAAATAAAAACGCAAAATTATGATGATGAAGTATATGTGTGATGATTGTGCTTATCATACAAACACTTATTTTTACCTCTAGCATAGCAATCAGGGTTCGCAATACATTGGTCTGACCAGATCCACGCCGGTCTTAATTCCACTTTTTACGATGCCCTTCACAACGCCAAAGACAGGAACAGATGGAGGAACATCATAAGTGCTAAGGTGATGAAGCAGGGAGGTCACGACCCTCTGCATTGAGGAATACGACGCAAGGAGGAGGAGCAGTCAGGGCCACCACCACAAGACCAACAGGCCAGTCAAAACATATCCTCAACTCGCTCCGAATCGTAAGTACATGCTCAATTTAAAGCTTTTTTAGCATTTAATTTTCAGTAACGACTCTGAGTGCGGAAGTTAATAAAATTTATTTGTAATGAATGTAGGTTTATCTTTTTTTTTTAATTTACGAGACCAATGTCCCCTTTGAGGTCAGCCTGATTTCCCTAGGGAGCTTGTTCTTTTCAAATGTTTTATCTTCCTGTTTCTGTAAAGACAGGAAGTTTGAACAGATTTGCTTTCGGAGAGTATCCTAGGAGAATACGAAAATTAATATTTGAAGGTAATTTATTTAGGCCGAATAAAACCTAATTTTGTGTTTTTTAAAACATGAAATTAATAAGTGTTTATTTACATTGAGACATGATCTGTGACACTTCAATGCTTACGGACATCATTCGATTTCTTCTTCGATCATTTTTTTTTTTGTTTTAATAAATTAACTAGTCAGCTGATTGCGAATGATGATGTCAAATCTAATTGACATTCTAGCAATCAAAGTCTCATATATACCTTAGGCCTCCCACAAACTGGATCGATGACCTGATGAAGGTTGCGGGAATCCGATAGATGAAAGACGCACGGGACCGGTCGTTGTGGCGACGTTTGGGGGACCGCTGGACATGGCCCATGTGTGGACGTATCCAGACTGAAATGATGATGATCATGACCTATATATACCAAATTATATTGTATGGTACGTTCTTGGTTCTCTTAAGACCCTCGCCACGGCTCGGGTCTTAATACGATCGCGACGGTTATCACCCACATTACACACTTGTATCATAATCTACTATTACAGGGACTATGTTACTAACATCATAAACAAAAACTTTTGTTCTTTTAAAAATTTATCATTATTTCCATTATATAAAAATATAAATATTTAAATTGAACTATTGTCTATGCGAAGCAAGCAATAGTACAATAGTGGGAAGAGCGGGGGGGGTGAGAACAGTGCGCCGGAAGCGTAGGTAAGTGTAGTATTTGTCTCATGACAGATGCTGGAAATTTCATTGCGCCACCGTCTTTCCAATATACTAGGAAGTGATGCCGGATGGATGTTTCGGAGAAACTGTCTTTATGTAAAATTAACGTTCAAAAAGTGCTACCTCTCAGCATATTTTGAATAAATTACTCTTAATTTTCAAGACTCCGTGGTTCTAAAAAGGAATTGTTATAATAATATATAGAAATAGTCTATCAGTCTGTCCTCTGGCTCAGTTTAAAAGTTTTTAGTATAAAGCTGCAATTTTGTATGAATTTTGACCAATAAGCTGACACTTCCTGTCACCACACCACAAAAATACTTCTCTCAAACTAGGTGGAGTTTGAGAGAAGTATTTTTTATGGTTGATAAACTTGCCCTTGGCCACTATCTCACCTGATTAAAAGCGACAATGCGGACAACGGTGGAGCACGCTAGTTTAGATATAAACTATTCACTCTCGACTTAAATGTCCCTAGGTTGTAGCTATCAAAAAAACACAGAATCTGTCAGCGCATTCTACTCATTATCCGCACGGACAATAAATATACTCCCAAAATGGTTTGTACGTAAGGGTGGGAATGTCTACCATGTACTGGTGGCTCATCGCTGTACGACTCGGAATTAAGCCATACAATCCGACAGACATTCGGAAAACAACTGGTAGAAAATCGACAGACTAGCTACTCGTCTTCAATGCTCAAGATTTTAAAACCTCGACTCAACAAGTGCATCATTGCCAATGACCCTCTTGACTGACCTCTCAATTTGGTGACTTCCTACCCCAAAAAAATCTGTAACTATACTTCGGACATAATTCATGACACACATTAAAAACAAAAAAAGCTCTGTCATAATTTGTACATAGAGTGCTGAAATATATTAATATTAGGTCCCAAATAAGTGCATAACAGAACCTACAAATGGAATTTGATTTACGAGTTTTATGCATGACCACGTACGTTATGATTTGTACGTAATTAATTGTACTAGGGTCGGTTTAATAGCTTTTGGGTTCAGTGAACTGACATAACTTTACTGTAGACCAGTGGTTCCCAACCTTTTGTGATTGTGGAGCACCTTGGCTCCTTGTTGGTAGCAGGGACCAGAACTCGAGAGCAAAAACAATTAACTACCTTAACAAAAAAGATTTTGAACATTTTGTAGTACTTACAGTTGTGGCTAAATGTATGGGTTAGATCATTGTCATCTTCGAGCAGAAAGAAGGTATGATTAACGCCAAAAACAAAATTGATGTTTACTCCACAACCAATCCGTACCATTAGCGTGGTCCTCATTAAAACCTTAAAAACAATAAAAATAACGGCCAACCAAAAACAGACGGTCGCGTCTACGTCAATAGTGTCCCTTATTTGTCCCAAATTTGTCCCTCGCCCATCGTTAGGACAATTCTCACGTACCTTTCTACTTATTAAGGGTTCTTAGGGCGGACCAATGTGGAAAAAAATCCTTGGAATTTCTATCCCCGCGGGTGTAAAACTTTGGTTAGGAGCGGTCGAATTGATACACCCGAAATTTCTTCGGAGCCGTCCCACTTTCTTAAAAAGGATACAGAATTACATTTTGATGGGTTACTTGTTTTCATAGGGAAAAGGTTTGTTAGTTGTTACGTGAAAGTGGGTTAGGGTCCGCCAGATGTTTACTTTAGAAAAAATAGGGCTAAGCTGAGATAAATGATGATGATGATGGCAAGAAGGGCTTGGAAGGTCTGGTAATTACGGTTGGAGAGGAATAAAGAAAATATTATATTTTGTTTAAGGAAGTTATAATTAAGTTTTTTTTTTACTTTTAAATATATATTATAAAGGAAGTAATGTATAAAACTATTTTTAAAATGTAGTAAACAAACCCGTCGTTTATACCACGTACATCGAAGGACTGAAACAATTCTAGTGCATTTCATCATCAATGATTGCATCACAGTTTACCATGAGAGGGGCTCGTACTCACGGTCTAGTTTATTTATAATTAAAAGAAATACAGGCATTTTCAAACCCAGTACCACCTAAGAGCACTTGCAATACTTACTAAACTTAACATAAAATATGTCGTATCGAATTTCAAAACGAAAAAAAAAGCCACTATAATTATAATAACACTTTACAAAGAAAACAGTAAGCAATCAAATAATTTAAAGTTAATTCAACCGAGCCTTATAATAACTGGGCGAAAATTGAACAACTTTTTCAAAGGGGCCACAGTTAGCCCCTCTAATTTCTTTATGGACCCCATGGTACCACCGAACATCTTGGCATTCAAAGTAATGTTACAGATCCCATTAAAGTAATTGCTTCTGGTTCTTTTTTTCTTTTGAATTTTTGACCGCCCTGAGGTTTTAGATTGAGAGAAAATTTGTTATGGAATGAGAGATGAAGATAATTTTCAAGTTGAGTGTTTTGTGGAAATAGATGGTGGCATGAACTAAGGCCCAACCACGAGCTCTTAACGCGAACTATTTGACGACCTAAACTGAACTGTTATAGAGATGGAACTATAATAATATATGGTGTATAACTGTGTCCTTCCGTTTCATTTACACGCTTGGTATTTAAACACGTCATCGTGAGGGCCCTGGACTTCTTATAAAGAAACATCATAAAATTTTATTCTTACCACTCTCTCCAATCCATTGCTTGCCGTTCGTAAAATCCACGCCTATAGCAGCAGGTGAGAAGCGCCGGCCGAGCTGTGATGATATCCAAGCTTCATGGTTTCCACCGGAGGTGGTGGCAATTTGCATGTATTTCTGCTTGGCAGAAAAAGGTCTCTGCATTCCATTCCCTCGCGCTCTGTACTATGATTTAAATTAGAACTGGACGCGAGATATCCTCTGCTGCAAGTGAGGACACTTTGGCACCACTCCGCAAAAAGGGGACTTACCACCACCGTGGTGGAATACAGTAAAGTTGCGACAGTCGCAGTCTCTGTACCGCCATAAAATCCTGCTTCCACGTAATATTTTCTTGTGTTTTCTCTGTTGGCAGCCATGTGAACAATCCTTAAGACTAGTCTAAGGAACAATCCTTAGACTACAATAGTCATTGTTCACATGGCTGCCACACGGCTGGTTCTGAAGTGAATGGTCTAAAGTCTACATCATAAAAAATCATTTACGTGGTCTGAAATTGTTTATTGCTCGTTACCCACTCATAACACCAACAATATAGGGTTTCTCAGATGACTAGTATTTCCACTCTGATAGGCATCGTTTACCGTCGTACATATCAAAGAAGCCAATCTCATCTAAGTTAGTTCTTATTATTTTACGAGTACCAAGGTACGAAGGTTCACAGAGGTAACACTTTTGTTCTATTAGTAGCCTGATTTACGTAAAATCAAACAAGGAAAATATCGTTGAAATTTTATAGTGGTTTGATTGAAGTCCTACCTAAAATCGGTATTCACGTGTACTTTGAACAGCATTCGATAGAACGATAATTCAATTAGCTTGAAACGAAAGAGTCTATCAACGGTTACATTATTGTGTATTCTACCAGGATACTTATTAACATAACTGAATACGCGTCAACGTCACTTCGAACGAACGACTTTAAAATCAGTCGTTCAAGCTCGATTGATGGATGTAAATGTCTAACAATACTCTAAACGATTTAGCCGCTACGATATCGTTAAAGTTTTGAATACTTAAATCGGGCTACTGGAAATAAAAAACTATAATTAAAACGAACCAAACGAACAGGATATTTAATTTACTAAACCACAAAGTAAAACACTAAGTACTACTGAAATAATATGATAAGTAGTACTGCTAAACACAGACACTTCGTTGTGCAGAGGTTTAGGAGGGTGGACATTAGTAAGTGGGACGCCAGCGTTCATCAGCTTAGCGAGAGACTTGCCTGAAGGCCGGGGATCACCTCCTGGGCAGTTCGTATACATCATGTTCGAGTCGCAGTCCTGAGGAAAAGAAAACAGATGTGTAATATCTGATTATATCTAACATCTCTTCTTAATCGTACACTCTTGATAGAGTGGTCGTGGTCATGTTTCAGTCGAGTCCTGTGCCACGGCCTCTCTCGCGATACGACGCCATGCAGCTCTGTATTGGCGTCTTGGGAGTGGAAATTTATGCTGCAGTGTGTAACTTGATAAAGTCAGTCCACCGTGTCACCGTATGTTTGTGTGTGAGCGTCCACGTGATCTTTTGCCCTCAACTTTCCCTTCCCTTGCACCACCAATCTTTCCATCAAGACCATCGATATGTAACATAGAGCTGTTGGAAAAATGCCACGAAAACCCGATCGACTGCCAGATCAAGGGTCGCAAGTGGAGATGGATTAGACACACGCTTCGAAATGATTCAGACCCAAGCAAGCGTTGGACTAGAATCCAAAAGGCAAAAGAAAGCGTGGCCGTCTCCGATAAACTTGGCATCACACCGTGTTGGCAGAAGCGGTGAGCAACGGAATGACGTGGAGCGTGAAGCTTAAGACCGTTCGCGATGGAGGATTACTGCGGATGCCCTCTGCCCCATCTAGGAGACATAGGATATTAATTCAAGTATTTGAATGAATTTTCAATTTCAGTTTTGGCAGAAGAGACGTACTTTAGCTTAGCTATCACGGCTGCCATTTTAACCGAAACTGAAACTAATTTTGGCAGGTTTTGTGCTGCATTCGGACATGTTATGTTGTTATCTAATTAATTAGGTGAAAGGTAATGTTGTTTTGTTCTTCAAATATTAGATACTGAATTATTAATATAATGTGAAAGCTTTTAAGCCTAAAATGGTTATAACAAGGCGTGATTTGTTGGAATAAGTAATCCTTATAATTTGAATCACATAATTTTAGTTTTTCTTTGTAATATTCTCATTAAATAATCACCATAGATAAATCACCACACAATAATGATTACAACAAAATTAGCAACACGATTAAGACCAAACCACGACATGCAATTCTGAATAAAGCTCCAGATCATACTACTGATACTGTTTACAGTAACCGATCAGATAGCAAATTTTACATCCCTTATTTTGACGTGTTAAAACCCCCATACTTTCAATGTAAGACATCATTTCTCTCGTATTCATATCTCTATCACATTCATAAGATACAGTAAAATTTCAGGTGTTAAAATTTCATCCCATTCCTGCAAACTGAACAACAATTTTCCATGAACGTAGCAAACAAAATTACAAAACCGTTACCCAAACAATACAGCTTCGCATTGCAGCCAACTTCCACATTTCAAAATACAGCCATAACATGAAGTTCCGTAAAGCAAAAAGTGGCAGAAATTGTTAAAATTTGTAGCCCCTTTTACAACAAAATTCGGTATTCGGAAATTGCCAGGAATTCTGACGAGAGGACGGACCGCGGATGAAATGAGATTTTCCGCGAGTGTGGCGTGACCACGGCGTCAAAATGTAGGTTGCAAATTACAAGCGGAAAGCCCTCAAGGGTCATTGTCAAGGGTAAGAGTTTATGAGGTTAAACCCATGGTTTTGCGATCGACACAGTCGGTAGTTGTTTTATATTAGAAGTTTAAGGTTTTGTGTTATAAAATAGGGTTTTTTAACTTATTAAGCCTCAGTGAACTGAATATAGTATCCTCGTATCAACTAACTTAACCTTATTTATACGTTAGAATTAGGTTTGAGTTAGCTATTAACCGATTTTTGTTTTCGTTTTCGTTACACTGGGGCCTGAGAGGTAGGGTCATTATGTGGTTCTAAGTTTTGAAGTTACAGTGTTAAATTATTCTGTGTTAAGAGCAGAATTGAAATTCGACTCACTCAAATCACCAGTCTCAAACCTGAATGAAATCCAGACTTAATATTAAGTAATCTAAATTTAGATAAACAAAAGAGATGTATTGAAAACTGAGTTTTAAAAGGCTGACATATTTTAGATCAATGCATAATATCACATCCTACAAAACAGGTATGAACTATCGAGTACTGAAATGCAGGATAGGACAACAATCGAGGATACACTGTTTTATACTGAAATGCATTACGCTGCACCTATAATACGCACTGAATTTAACATACCAAGAATAGGTAAAACTTTAGACCAAACTAAATTCAGCTCAGTGGTACCGCCAACTCAACGCACACCATATGGTACAAAATAAATGGAAAGTAGCGAAACTTCGTTCATAACTTCAGTAACTAGACAAACAAGAATGTAATGTATAGGGAAGGGGCCTCGCCCACGACGACTTTTTAAAGCGATGCAGTAGCGCGGCTGTCGCGTGTTCGCATCGATACAGTCGCGATGCAGTCGCCAGCACCTTGCCTCGGCCACACCACGATTCTCAGTCGCGATGCAAACGCACGTCAGCAGCGCTACAGTCGCGATGCAAACACGATACAGTAGCACAAAAATTAAGATTTTGTATGTAGATTGTTTTTGTTTTTCATTCACGCGCCACCCTCCCTCCGTCCTTTCCCCGCGTTGTCGTCTGACACGGTCGCGCGTTAGCAGCACAAGGGCCCGTTCACACAGACTGGCTCGGAGAGGAGAGCAGATGTTTTATCACATTGAAAACAGACTTTTAAGTATTTGTAGTAAGGTTTGTTTTTGCATGAGCACTGCGCGTTCAAGCATTCTTTATGAAAAAAGCAATGTGATAAAACATCTGCTCTCCTCTCCGAGCCGGTCTGTGTGAACGGACCCCTACAGTCGCGATGCAGTAGCCCGTTTGCATCGCGACTGTACAGCGTTTCGAATGCGACTGCAGCGCTACAAAAAGTCGCCGTGGGCCCGAAGGTAGGTTTTATCAAACTAAAACGTAGAACAATGTAATATTAAATGCAAATCAGACTGAATTGTTAAATTCAGCTCGTTTTGACAGAGTGATGTTTTCCGGGATTAATTATGAATTTTTATGTGATTGTTTTAGGTAAATGTAGGTAAGCTTTTTACACATGTAGGCAATATACATGTAATTTTTTATTGAATATTTTCAAAGTTGCTAATAAGAAAGAGATGCATTGTAGTGACATCTATTTTGCCACTTAGGAACTAAAATTCAAAATTCTCCTCCGCCTGTTTTTTAAGCAATTCGAACATGATAATATCATCATTTGAGGTTTACGGAACCCTGCTCCGCATCCATTTAAAATATATTTCTGGTTGATTTTTATAGCTATTTTGTACCTTCTATACAAATGCAATAGTAAAATATTTTACACTGACGACAAAAAATTAATATTGGACAAAACAGAAACGGAGAACAAAACCTGAAACTACCATCCATTCCAAATAACCAATGAACAATGATCCATTAAAAAACGTGTGAATAAAATACATATAAAATAGGTTTCCAAATCCAATCCTGGTAGCATCAATAACTATTATAATATATGTATAAATAACAATGGCGAATAAAATTAATTGGTAGTAGATTTCAATAAATAATCACGCTTTAGTGAACTTTTGTTGAAACGCATGAAATTCCGTCAGTGATATCAAAAACATATTTTACAAACAGAATTTGAATACTCTTTCATACCGGTTGACTACACCACGCATACAATAATAGAGTGGGTAGGTTAAGCGAGTTTGAAATAGATGAACGCTAAAAAATTCTCGCATTACAGAAAATTACGACTTCGTAATCCTGTGTAATTTGGTAATATTCAGGTCTTCACTTAGTCCATCTATCGTCATTTGGTCTTTCCGTAGACGCTCCTTAAAATTATATTTGGAACTTTCGTTAAATATTGGTTTAAGTTACCGGTATTGAAAGACTCGTCACGGGCTCCAGCAACGGTAAGAAATAGCAAGCCGAAGGTCACTAACACTATGCTACTGTAGCGACTACGATCTACTACATATGATGTCACTGAATCCTGCATCGCGCAAGCAAAGATCTCCGCGCGCGATTTGAATAGGTTTTTTTTTTTTTCTGGTAGGGGAATCATCAGAATGACTTCCCCCGCTCTTGGGCGGAGCGGGAGGGCGTGTCAGACTCTTACTGACTAAACCCCTACCCCGTTCCTTCGTTGCCTTCGTTCTGGGGGGGACTCGGTATCAACCGTTAGGAATACCACATGTTCCCCCCAGAGGCTTCGGCCCTACCGGGCCCCTACAGTTTGCTGACATCTCCTTGAGGCGCGCGTGGAACAGAACGCGCCGTTGACGACTGGGCTCGGTCCAGATTATTTCCAGACTGCCGGACGGCGAGCTACCCAGTGCTCGCCGTCCGCGAACCCGCGCCTACGGTGGTCGGAAATCGGGATCGGGATCTCGGCGGCGGCGGCGTGAGGACCGTTCCCTCACGCGCTCGCGGTCAGCAGCCTCCTTCACGAGCATCACTGCTTCGCAGAAGGAGGCGACCGCATGCCAACCCTCCTCGCTCCGGACCATGGCCTGAACCAGGGCCCGGCGCGAGAGGTCGCCGCTCCCGATAGTCTCCACGAGGACACGGCGGTGCTCCGCCCAAGCGGGGCACACTTCTACCGTGTGCTCCACCGTGTCCTCCGGGCGGTCCACACAGTGGCGACACCCGGGCGTCCTCTCCTGCTTGATTCGATGCAGGAACCTCCCGAACTTACCGTGTCCGGTGAGGACCTGCGTCACACGGAAAGAGAGGACGCCGTGACCTCTTTCCAACCACTCCTCAAAGAGGGGCCTAACCGCCTCAATGACGGCGTGCCCAGCACTGGGTTGCGACAGTCGCAGTCGCCATGCCACCCTAAGATCCCGCCGGAACTCTGTCCGCCATGCCGCGACTTGTCGCGGCAGCGGAGTTTCGCCCCGGCGTTGCATCTCCACGCGCAAATCGTGCATGCGTGCAAGGACTGTTGCCTCCAGATCCCACGATGGCAGGCCAGCGAGGAGGCTCGCCGCTTCGCGGGAGATCGTGCGGTATCCCCGCACCATCCGGATGGCCATGACCCTCTGGCAAGCGTTCAGCTTGGCCGCCGGTCGCTTACCTAGCGACGGCGCCCAAACCGGCGCCCCGTAAAGGGCCATGGACCGAACGATCCCCGCGTAGAGCCTCCGGCAGGGGGCGTCTGGACCCCCTAGGTTGGGCAGGAGCCGCTTCAGAGCGGCCCCAGACCTGTCCAGTTTGGGGGCCAAACGTCGGAAATGCTCCTCGAAAGTCCACCGGCTGTCGAGGACGAGTCCCAGGTACTTCATCGCCGACCCGACGCCAATGTGGACCCCCCCTACCGTTATTTGGGAACCCGGTGGTGGAGCGTACCGAGGGCCATGAAAGCACATGGCCTCGGACTTGTGCAATGCCACCTTGAGTCCCAGTTGCTGGATCCTCTCCACGACTGTCGCAACCCCGCGTGTCGCTGTTTCGGCCGCCGCCTGGTACGACTCTCCCCGCGCCAGGACCAGCGTGTCGTCTGCGTAGTAGACCACGCTGACCCCGTCGGGGAGGTCGCCGCGCAGCACGTAGTCGTATCCGATGTTCCACAGGGGCGGTCCTAGTACCGATCCCTGCGGAACACCGCACGACATCTCTCGCCGTCTCCACTCTCCCTGGTGACCGGGATAGATGATGAACGTATCCGACAGGTAGGCCTCGATCACACGACGGAGGTAGGCGGGCACCTCGTGGTACCGAAGTGCCGCCCCGATGCAACTCCAGGGCAGGGAGTTGAAGGCATTGGCGATGTCCAAAGACACCGCCAAGACGACCCTGCCCCGAGACACCGCATCCCCCGTCGTGAGAGCCCTCACGCGCATGATGGCGTCCACCGTGGAACGCCCCCTGCGAAAGCCGAACTGGCCGTCCGAAAGGTCCGGCCCCACCCGCGCAAGATGCCCGACGAGGCGGTCTGCAATTACTCTTTCAAAGAGTTTGCCCACCTCGTCGAGCAGCACAATGGGCCGGTACGCGGACGGAGAGTCCGCGGGGCGCCCCGGCTTCGCAATGAGGACCAGTTTCCCGGTCTTCCAGCGACGGGGAAACTGTCCTCTCTCCATGCATGCGCTAAAGAGCCCTCGCAATCGAGACCCGAGAGCCTCCATGGCCAGGACCCATACCCTGCCGTGCACGCCGTCGGGTCCTGGGGCGGTGTTCTTGAAACTGAGTCTTTGTACCACCGCCCTCATCTCTACCTCGGTCACCTCTGGAGCGTCGTCCTCGTCGTCGCTGGTGTGGTCCGCTACAGGTACCGCAGGTGGCGGAGCCATGAGCGGGGGAGAGTGTTCCCCTCGCTCAGGGAACAGATTGGCCACCACACCCTCCACAACTTGGGGCCGGAGACTCTGAGTCAGAGGGGGAGCCCATTGGCGGAGTTTGTCCCGCACCACCTGGTAAGGGCGTCCCCATGGGTCCCTGTTCAGAGTCCCCAGCCACACATTGCGGGCCTCCAACTTGGCCCGCTTTACCTCTGTTCGGAGGGTGCGCCTTGCCGCTCTGTACCCCTCGTAAAGCTCCGCCTCCCTGGCCTCCGCATCCGGCGGGCGGGTGCGGCGCCTGCGGAACCTGGCGTACCGGCGCCGCGCGGCGGTGCACGCCTCGCGCAGAGCCGCAATCTCCGGCGACCACCAGTACACCTGGCGCCGAGCACGTCCTGGATATTTGAATAGGTACAACAACCCGAAATCATCTATCGGGCAGTAGGCTCACCGGACATAACACCAGTCCGGTCGGAGGATCCTGCCTTTACAATGAAGATTTGTGGGACTTTACTCTCTGTTCCACCTACTCCAAACTACTACCATGGCATGCCGTAGCATGGCACTGCAATTCTGGGATATCTAAGTGGCGAGTATGCAAAGACTGTAGAACGGTAAAATTAATCCATTGCCATGCCGTCCTGACCTGCGTTTGCACTAAGATTAATACTTCATTGTTCGATTGTATATTCATAAATATACAACATGTAACATAATTAACACACATCCTTTTGGGGGGTCGTTGTACTCATCATTATGAACAACTTTTACTATAATGGGACCGAACCTGAAATCGAAAAAAAATAATTAGCTGTTCCCTACATTTATGTTCGCTTATGTCATCAAAATGTATGGAACAGCTGATTATTTTTTCTTATATACCTATAGCCCTAGTATATGTACCTATTTAAAAAAGCCTCAGCATCAAAGTCATTTCGAAAATAACTCAAAACTATCCATACCTGAAACACATCACCTTCAGAGATAATTACTGAAAATTTCTGCAACGTCACAGCTTGTTCATAGGAACATACATCGGGCATGTCAAAGAGTGAATTCAACGTGCACCGCCTGAATTGAGCTCGGGCACTGCGAACAAAAACAAAGAAAGAAAAAATAGCATTTGTCGCACGCTTTAGGATTTTTTGTTAAAATATCTGTGGTGCCCAGAGTGCTGGACCGCTGTCGATTCGAATTCGTGCTTCATTGCTGCAGCGGTTAGAGTGAACGGTAGAATAGCTTTTGTTCAAAGGATTAGATAGATAAATGGTGGTGTCTATCTTTTTTTATGTGTTTAGTGAGGTTTTAAAGGACTATGTCACAGTACACGAAGCGCTGCATCTGTTGAGCTACGTACGATCAATCCCCGATTTTTTTATCAAAGCTGTGGCGATGTCTATAGCGTCATATAAGACTATCCTACATCATGCAATCGTTGTTTTCTGCTCGACTTGAGTTTGTACAACAGCCCAAAATCATATGTCAGGCAGTTTTCCCACCAGACATAACACTTGTCTGGTCCGAGGATCCTTCCATTTCAAAAATGATTGCGAGACTTTACTCTCTGTTCCGCATACCTCTAAAAATCATTTTAAATTAAATATTTCTTAACCTACTTTAGCCTGACGGCACTGTAGACTACAGATTTTAATTACTACCTTTTTGAACCCAGTTTTTGACTAATTTTATCTATATTGTGGTTTTGGGTGCAATATTGACTGGTCTACACCATCCTCGCATAAGTGTCTGTGTTTTTTTTTTTTTTTTTTTTTTTTTCTGGTAGGGGAATCATCAGAATGACTTCCCCCGCTCTTGGGCGGAGCGGGAGGGCGTGTCAGACTCTTACTGACTAAACCCCTACCCCGTTCCTTCGTTGCCTTCGTTCTGGGGGGGACTCGGTATCAACCGTTAGGAATACCACATGTTCCCCCCAGAGGCTTCGGCCCTACCGGGCCCCTACAGTTTGCTGACATCTCCTTGAGGCGCGCGTGGAACAGAACGCGCCGTTGACGACTGGGCTCGGTCCAGATTATTTCCAGACTGCCGGACGGCGAGCTACCCAGTGCTCGCCGTCCGCGAACCCGCGCCTACGGTGGTCGGAAATCGGGATCGGGATCTCGGCGGCGGCGGCGTGAGGACCGTTCCCTCACGCGCTCGCGGTCAGCAGCCTCCTTCACGAGCATCACTGCTTCGCAGAAGGAGGCGACCGCATGCCAACCCTCCTCGCTCCGGACCATGGCCTGAACCAGGGCCCGGCGCGAGAGGTCGCCGCTCCCGATAGTCTCCACGAGGACACGGCGGTGCTCCGCCCAAGCGGGGCACACTTCTACCGT
This sequence comes from Mythimna separata, assembly GCA_030763345.1. NCBI lineage: Eukaryota > Metazoa > Arthropoda > Insecta > Lepidoptera > Noctuidae > Mythimna > Mythimna separata. The sequence goes on from CM061191.1 coordinate 6,213,081, forward strand.
GTGCTCCACCGTGTCCTCCGGGCGGTCCACACAGTGGCGACACCCGGGCGTCCTCTCCTGCTTGATTCGATGCAGGAACCTCCCGAACTTACCGTGTCCGGTGAGGACCTGCGTCACACGGAAAGAGAGGACGCCGTGACCTCTTTCCAACCACTCCTCAAAGAGGGGCCTAACCGCCTCAATGACGGCGTGCCCAGCACTGGGTTGCGACAGTCGCAGTCGCCATGCCACCCTAAGATCCCGCCGGAACTCTGTCCGCCATGCCGCGACTTGTCGCGGCAGCGGAGTTTCGCCCCGGCGTTGCATCTCCACGCGCAAATCGTGCATGCGTGCAAGGACTGTTGCCTCCAGATCCCACGGTGGCAGGCCAGCGAGGAGGCTCGCCGCTTCGCGGGAGATCGTGCGGTATCCCCGCACCATCCGGATGGCCATGACCCTCTGGCAAGCGTTCAGCTTGGCCGCCGGTCGCTTACCTAGCGACGGCGCCCAAACCGGCGCCCCGTAAAGGGCCATGGACCGAACGATCCCTGCGTAGAGCCTCCGGCAGGGGGCGTCTGGACCCCCTAGGTTGGGCAGGAGCCGCTTCAGAGCGGCCCCTGACCTGTCCAGTTTGGGGGCCAAACGTCGGAAATGCTCCTCGAAAGTCCACCGGCTGTCGAGGACGAGTCCCAGGTACTTCATCGCCGACCCGACGCCGATGTGGACCCCCCCTACCGTTATTTGGGAACCCGGAGGTGGCGCGTACCGAGGGCCATGAAAGCACATGGCCTCGGACTTGTGCAATGCCACCTTGAGTCCCAATTGCTGGATCCTCTCCACGACTGTCGCAACCCCGCGTGTCGCTGTTTCGGCCGCCGCCTGGTACGACTCTCCCCGCGCCAGGACCAGCGTGTCGTCTGCGTAGCAGACCACGCTGACCCCGTCGGGGAGGTCGCCGCGCAGCACGTAGTCGTATCCGATGTTCCACAGGGGCGGTCCTAGTACCGATCCCTGCGGAACACCGCACGACATCTCTCGCCGTCTCCACTCTCCCTGGTGACCGGGATAGATGATGAACCTATCCGACAGGTAGGCCTCGATCACACGACGGAGGTAGGCGGGCACCTCGTGGTACCGAAGTGCCGCCCCGATGCAACTCCAGGGCAGGGAGTTGAAGGCATTGGCGATGTCCAAAGACACCGCCAAGACGACCCTGCCCCGAGACACCGCATCCCCCGTCGTGAGAGCCCTCACGCGCATGATGGCGTCCACCGTGGAACGCCCCCTGCGAAAGCCGAACTGACCGTCCGAAAGGTCCGGCCCCACCCGCGCAAGATGCCCGACGAGGCGGTCTGCAATTACTCTTTCAAAGAGTTTGCCCACCTCGTCGAGCAGCACAATGGGCCGGTACGCGGACGGAGAGTCCGCGGGGCGCCCCGGCTTCGCAATGAGGACCAGTTTCCCGGTCTTCCAGCGACGGGGAAACTGTCCTCTCTCCATGCATGCGCTAAAGAGCCCTCGCAATCGAGACCCGAGAGCCTCCATGGCCAGGACCCATACCCTGCCGTGCACGCCGTCGGGTCCTGGGGCGGTGTTCTTGAAGCTGAGTCTTCGTACCACCGCCCTCATCTCTACCTCGGTCACCTCTGGAGCGTCGTCCTCGTCGTCGCTGGTGTGGTCCGCTACGGGTACCGCAGGTGGCGGAGCCATGAGCGGGGGAGAGTGTTCCCCTCGCTCAGGGAACAGATTGGCCACCACACCCTCCACAACTTGGGGCCGGAGACTCTGAGTCAGAGGGGGAGCCCATGGGCGGAGTTTGTCCCGCACCACCTGGTAAGGGCGTCCCCATGGGTCCCTGTTCAGAGTCCCCAGCCACACATTGCGGGCCTCCAACTTGGCCCGCTTTACCTCTGTTCGGAGGGTGCGCCTTGCCGCTCTGTACCCCTCGTAAAGCTCCGCCTCCCTGGCCACCGCATCCGGCGGGCGGGTGCGGCGCCTGCGGAACCTGGCGTACCGGCGCCGCGCGGCGGTGCACGCCTCGCGCAGAGCCGCAATCTCCGGCGACCACCAGTACACCTGGCGCCGAGCACGTCCTGGATGGACTCGGGGCATCGCCTCGTCGCAGATTTGCGACATGGCCTCCTGGAACCACTCTGCCTCCGGGTCAATTTCGACAGGCCTGTCCGGTGCTTGCACCCAGGCCTGTACCCTCGCGGCTTCCAGGAGAGCGTCCCGGTCCATCTGCCTCAGCGCCCACCGCGGACCACACGGGGTCTGCTCCCTGACCGGCGCGGTCGAGATCCGGGCGGAGACGTCAAACCGGATGTACCGGTGGTCGGAATACGTCTCCACCCCCTCCATTACGCGCCAGTCGACGACGCGCGGCGACAGAGCGGGGCTGGCGAACGAGAGGTCCACCACCGACTCACCCCGCATCCGCACGCACGTGGGGACAGAACCCCGGTTTAGGACGACCAGGCCTGTCTCCAGAGCCCAGTCCTCCACCATCCGACCCCGTCGGTTCGTCAGCCGGGAACCCCAAGCCAGATTCCAGGCATTGAAGTCCCCGCAGACGACCACGGGGAGGGATCCGAACCCAGCGACGACGGCATTCAGCTCCATGAGGGAGTTGTGGAGATCGGCGAGATCTCGGTTCGGGGACAGGTAGACGCCTACCACTGCAATGTCCCCGACCCGTGCTGCCACGCAGCCCCGCCTTCTCGTGATGGACTCGAGAGGCGGGGGTACCGGCGGCGGCCGACGAAATTAGGGTCACCGAGCCGCTCAGGTCCTGGACCCAGTCTTCCCTGGGCAGGACAAAATACGGCTCGGAGACCACGGCGATATTGATCGACCACTGCGCCATGCTCTGGAGCAACAGATCCTGAGCGGGGGCGCAGTGGTTGATGTTCGCCTGGAGGAGACGTAATGGGGCCATCACTGACAGTCCATTACGGTCTCCTCCGGAGCCCCCCTTGAGGGCTCTGCCGCGGTGATGGCGGCAGCAGCGTCAGCCTTGGCTGCGGCGGTGTTGGCGTTGGGGTGAGGGCCCCTCCGGACCTTACCCTTGGCTTTGGCGGGGGGGTCGCAGGACCTGCTCCCAGCCCGGTGGTCGGCAGCCTTGCCTGCCGCCGCACATGCGTAGCAGTGCGGCGACGCACGGCATTCGACGGCCCTGTGACCAGGCTGACCGCACTGGAAGCAGCGGTCACTGCGGTCCACCTCCGCGGCGCAACGGGCTCCCACGTGGTGCCCCACGTGGCAACGGAAGCACCGCAGCGGTCTGGGCTCCAGCACCTTGACTTGGGCTGACACCCAGCCCACCAAGAGCCTTCGGCCCTCCGCCGTGATGGCCTTGACCGCCGACACGGGGCAGCTCACCGTGACGGCTCGCATACCCGTGCCGTCAAGGCGGATGATGCCCGCCCGCACTTGGTCGGTCGTGCACCCTCCCGCCTCAACGACGGCGGCCACCACTTCCTCCACCTTGACGGAGTCGTCCAGGCCCATGATGCGCATATCGATGCACTTTGTGGGCCTGGACACTCGGGCGTCCTCCTCGTTCACAGACGCCCTGACCTTGTCAGCCAGGGCGTCCGCGGCAGGACCGCTGTCCTCGCCGGGAACCTCCAGCATCCAGGCACCGGTCACGGTGCGCCGCATGCGGAAGCCCTTCGAGGCCCCGTATTCGTCGAGGTGAGGGAGTACCGCCTTTTTGGCCTTCTCCATCACGGCGTCGTACGTCACGCCCCTCTTCTCCGCGCCCGGCTGTAGTGTGATCACTACAGCCGCGGCGCCCGGGGCGCGAAGCCGGTTCGCCACGGCACGCTTTTTGCGCTGCTGCCGCCTTTCCCTCTTTTTGGCGGCCCTGGCCGCCTTGCCCGCCTGCTTCTTGGCGCCGACGACCGACCATTCGGCGCCAGCTGGAGAATCGGCAGGCGGGGGCAGCCGAGGCCGCCCGTTCGCCACCGCCGCGGCAGGAGCACCCGCCGCATTGGCGGTTGGCGCCGCCCTAGCGGTGGGCGCCGCTTTGCCCTTCGCAGGAGGGGCAAGGGCAGGAGCTGCCCTCCCCTGCTGCCTCGTCATCGGGGCCTGCCTCGCGGTCGCAGCCGCCGCCGTCACGGCCCCACGCCCGGCTTGCCCTGACGGGCCAGCCTTGGGCGCGGCACCTGCCGTAGGCGTAGCTGCGGCGGCGTACGACGCCGCCGGTCTGCGACCGGAGCCCGCGAGTGGGGGACGCAGCACCATCCCTTCCAGCAGGGACAATTGCCGCTGGAACTGCTCCTGCTGCCGCAGCATTTGCTGCCGGAAGGCAGCCAGCTCCTGCCGCAGCAGGGTCAGAGCATGTCCCTCTGGCTCGTGCTGGGGTTGGGTCTGCGCCGACCCCTGCCCCTGCGGGCTCCCCGCCTTTGGATGCTGCTGGGAGCAGACTTCCCTCGGAGGGGCGGCGGCTTCCAACACCTCCCTCCGGGTCCTCGCACCCCGTTTGTCCAGGGCCTTCTGGAAGGCCTCTAGGATAGGGGGCAAGACCTCGGCGACGGCAGAAGTCCTGCCCTTCGGGGTGCTTTTTCTGGCCACCAGCCGCAGAGACTCTATGACCAGGTCGCAGACCTCCTGGTGAGCCTCGTCGGCGGAGCCTCCCCCGTCGTCCGTCTCACCGCCAGGCGGCCCCGAGGGACCGGGGCTGGGTGCTCCGGGATGGCGTCCCTCCGCGGCAAGCTTCCCAGCCCTCTCGGCAGCCTCCTTGGAGGTCAGCACCCTCCCTCTGCCACGGGCTTGGCTCGCTCCCCGCCGAGCGGTGGGGATCTTTCGAGCCGAGCCCCTTCGGCTGTCAGACTCCTCGTCCGACCCCTCTCTTCCTAGAGAGCGTTTCCGGGAGCTGCGCACGCTTCCGGAGTCGCTCCCCAGCTCCTCCCCCGAGCTCTCCGAGCACTTCCGCGACGCCGCGTCGGACTCCGACCGCGCATCGCTCCTCGCCTTCTCGTCCTTGGGTTTTGTTTTTATACATTTATCCATATCAGTTCCCACGAGTAAAAACTTCGGGTACTTGCTCAAAATAAGTGGTCCGCACTAGAGACTAATTTAGCTACCCATTAGTCAAGCTAACAACCTCCCTCACGGTGCGCCGCCGCTTGGAGGTTTGGGGTAATTTTTTTATAGAGGTTGTCTTCCTCGCGGCCCGGGCGGTTAAGCCAGGACCCTCGACCCCCACCAAAAGTCAGAAACATGACCTTGGACAATCAATGGGGCTACGAGACTAACGGTGGCAGGAGGAGGAGCGAGTCTTCCTCCTGCCTGCCCGGTAGCAGGGTAAGTGCATACCGAGCCCGCTCTTGCTTCGCCACTGTGCCCTCTGCTGCAGCAGAGGGACACGCGTTGAAGCGCTCCTTCAGACAGAACATTCGCAGACGGCCATCGAGGCTCCTTGGGCAGAAGTACCCAAGAGAGTCGTTGGCCGCCTCCCAGGGTGCACCGTCCCGCGGACTGGCCTTCACTCCGGAAGAATCCGTGAGGGAATTCCAGCCCGCGAGCACGCGTGGAGGTTTTCTGTCGCGGCACCCCAAGTGTCTGTGTTGTAATATGGAAATGTTGTAAACCCAATAGTTTTTTGAAAAGAGTAACCATGGAGTTTCTTGCCGGTTCTTCTCCATAGGAAACGACCAATTTGGAACCGTGCACTAGTTTTCGACGTTTTATAAGTGCCCATGTAGGCCTATGTGAAATAAAAATATTTGACTTTGACTTTGACTTTGACCTGAAAAACTGTAAAATTTTTGCATTCAAATGAAGATAAGCCCAAGTTTCAGTTACTACTGATTGCTTCTGTGTATAGTCTTGCGCTTAAACGGAGCTAAACTACTGTCAATTGCATCTTAGCCTAAACGAACGTGTGATCAAAAAGCTAATTTTCACGCCAAAGAACGTGCTAATCACACGATCGCTAAAAACCGAATGCTACTTTAGGGCAGAGAATATGTATGTTTTTAAAATATACAAGAATTGAACTTCAGAATTACGTATTGACTCAATTCCATCGTCAGTCATACTATGCCTATGGTCTATCGGTTTAGGTGGTTAACTAAAGGTATGTCTTTTTATATTAAAGAGGTTGTATTATAATATACACAAAGATTATTTAAATTTAGTTTGTTAGCTAACATCGATTTAGGTAAATACCTAGTCGCAAAGATTTTTATATACAATTTATAGACAACTTTTAGATAAAAAGATATGCCAAGATTGTTTACATTTAGTTAACTACCTAAACCGACGGAGTATAGAACATGAATGAATGGTCGATGGATTATGCAAACTGGAATCAAACTTCGTTTGTTTGAAGTGCACTCACTCTGGCCCTGTTGAGCAAATATATTTGATCACGTTCTGTCTATGTGGCTAGTATTCTGTTAGAGTATATTTTTATTTCGAAATATGTATATTTTTTATATCAAATATAAAAAAAAAACTACCTATAGCGCGACCTGAGAAAAAGAGCTTGAATCCAAAAAAATTGTATGGGGTATTACTTACCTACTAGTAGGAGAATCATGTCTTGACATTTCACTTTTTTTTTTTATTTACTACAATTGCGGCTGAATAATGATGCCAATTAAATAAAAAATAAAAAAACTCCAGGTCGCTCTTTCATTAGACGCACTCTACTAGAGAACTAAATCATACAGCGACAAAGTCATTTAGGTCGTGATAGATTTAAAAGCTCGGTTTATCTTGATCTCAAGGTGACATGGCAGCTGCGACTGTCGCAACCCAGCCTGGGCACACCATCATTGCGGTGGTAAGTCCCCTCTTTAAGAAGTGGTTGGAAAGAGGTCACGGCGTCCTCACGTTGCGTATGTCGCAGGTCCGTCACAGTAAGTTCGGGAGGTTCCTAGGATGAAGGTGGAGGTAGAAAGGACGCCCTGGTGTCGCCACTGTGTGGACCGCCCGCAGGATATGATGTAACATACGGCAGAGGTGTGCCACGCTTGGGCGCAGCTTGGGTGTGCTCGTAGAGGCTACCGGCCTTTCGCAACGGGCCCTGGTACAAGCCATGGTCTGGAGTGAGGAGGGATAGCGGGCGGTCGCCGCCTTCTGCGAAACAGTAATGCTAGCGAAAGAGGCGGCCGACCGCGAGCGACAGACGGAAAGGCCCTTATGCCCTCGCTGCCGCAGGGATACCGATCCCGATATCCGACCACCGCGCGTAGGCGCGGGCTTACAGACGGCGAGCACTGGGTAGCTTATCGTCCGGCAGTCCGGTAATAACCTGGACGAATGACCCCAAGTCGTCAACGGCGCGTACTGTTCCATGCGCGTCTCAAGGAGATGTCAGCATACTGAAGGAGCCTGGCAGGGCGAAGCCTCTGGGGTCATGGATCGGATTGCCGAAAGGTCAGCTCGGTGTCCCCAGATCGAAGGCAACGAAGGAACGGGGTCGGGTTTAGTTAGTCAGTAAGAGTCTGACACGCCCTCCCGCTCCGCCCAAGAAGCCGTAACTGGATGTTAGGGTTGGGAACTCGGTGGCTGAGGCGTGAGGATGTCCAGACAGTTACTAAAAAATCACTGAAGGAAAATATCAAAATACCAGAATCTATGCTATTCCTGCAATGTAATCAACACGAAAATTAGCAAACATTCCCCCACTGTAATGATCCGCCTATTAAATAAATTCCAACCAAAGCATCCGATAGCACACACGATTCCATGCAATCTAATGCTTTTAACTGCACCAGGCTTAGCAAATAACGGGGAACTGTAATACTCAGATCCAAAATAATCCAAAAACAGTTTGAAAAGGCAAATATTCTGAATACACATAGGAGTTTGAATGGAAGCTTTGAAGGGTAGTCAAATATGGATTTCAATCGAACTATGAAGAGGAGTCTTGCACGCACGAAACGAGGTTTTCGTATAAGCCTCTTGCAATGTTCCGTCACTGATATAATTGGAGCAGTTCTGTCAAAGGACGGACAATGAACGTATGTGATAACGTGATATATTTGTATGGAGTTTAGAGCATTCTTTGTAAGGACCTGTTCAAATAATTAAGTTGAACTCGGTTTTTGAGGTTGACATAAAAAGTGTATTTTCAAATTGTAGCGAGGAAAAGTGTCAAATTTTCACTAACTACAACTCAATCATGTATCTTTAGTTGCTCTTTGCGTTCCAGGGCTAGCCTTGTCCCAAGCTTACAAGTTTCCAATCTGATCGTTTACATAAAGTTTAAGCAGTCGTTTACAGACTTCCACAACCCAATTACTGGGCAACACAATACTCCTTGCATAGACTGATGGTCAGATTTTCTTGCGTCTAGCTAGACGCCAGGTAAGACAGGTGATTGTAACGACTATCAAAGATCTACGAATGACAATAGGACTAAAAGCTTTAGGTGATTTCTGAGACACAGGGGTTCTACACCGTATCTCAGAAATCACCAAATCAATTTTTCAATTTAACATATAAATTGAAAAAATCACATCAGCAATGCAAAGAAAATGGTTTAACCAATCCATCCATCACGATGTCACGACACTAAAATAACATCACTTCTCAAAATATTTATTATTATTACTATTAAATTAACATCAATAAAAATAAACTTACTAACCAGCACATATGAAAATGCGTATCAAAGTGTGTCCATTCGTGCGTGGTGTTCTTCTGCTCGTCTACCAATCTTTTGAAATCTGTGTAGCAACATTCCCAAGCCTCACCGGCAGCCTCTATACATCCTGGCAGTACGTCATATCCTGAAAAGAAGATTATATAATTTTTAATCATCATCTTTCTACTTCTGTCCTGAGTTACTTCAAATCAGCATAACACGAACGATTTCTAAAAAGAAATTGCATAATGTATCCAGCAATATGATGTCCATACTGCTGGGTTTCAGACCTCCTCTCAATGATTGAGAACGGGCCATAATCTATCGTGCGAACCCAACGCATGTATATCCGGTGTAGCATACGGTGGAGGTGTCTCGCTTGGGCGGAGCAACGCCGTATCCTCGTGGAGGCAATCGACAGCAATCTCTAGCGCCTGGCCTTGGTTCGGGCTATGAACTGGAGCGAGGAAGAATGGCAAGCGGACGCTTTCTTCTCCGATCAAGGACACAATTATGTCATCAACTTTTTGTTTCAAGGATATGACAGTTTCTTCACCTTTTTGCGAGCAATAGTGACGAAATAAATTCTGCAAGTAAATCGACTGCCCGAAATCTGTTCGGTTAAAAATTTTGAAAGATTGCTCCACCCTAGAGTAGGAGAAGTCATTAGAAGATATTCCACCTCAAAAAATCATTAGGCCACCACTTCTTTTATCATCATACCGTTTTTTTTTAATCTGCTTCTCGTCTTTTAGTTGTTATATTATTGTTGTGCATATAAATGTACGAGTATATAGGTACTTACTTGTTAAAAACCACTCGTCATCACAAATATTATTTACTACGTGCATATGTCCACGAACACTTTCTTCATTGAAATGGCTTTCGGTCACTTCTTTACAATCTGCATTCCAGTCTATGGCACAATTTGTGAGGTGGCGTATAGCTCTGAAAAATCAATTCAAGTCAATGAGTTTGCAAGTTACATCACTTACACATTTTGTTTTTACCAGTGTTATATAAAGATAACGCTCATAAGTTTTTTGAAACATAATACGAAACAATATTTGCTGCTTTTAATATTTTGAAGAGTTTACCCTAACCAACCAGCGCAGAGTGTCTGACGCCCAGCAAAGCTGAGGTGGTTTTCCTTCCTTCCCGCCTTCCCGGTATGGGCAAATTCTATTCTATTCTATTCAGCCTATTTCACGCCTGAGTAAAAAAAAATCTTACAGGGCCATCGATCATTTTAAGGTAGCGGAATGTAATACGGAGGAGCTCGTGGGTAGATATTTTTTTTTTTACAATTTTGCATAATTTTTTGTATTATGTGCTACTAAAGTTACAACTTAGATGTATTATATAGAAGACTACTCTATAAAACGAGCAATAAAACACGCACATATAGACACAGAACTCATATCTTACAACTAGGGTAAGCAAGCTCGCGACTGTGATTTGTTTGAAGACGCCGTCTTGCGCCGTATATACGCCTATATTTGTGTGCTTATCATATTTAGTTTAAGTATAACCCTGAAGTTCACGTACCGTAAGCAATTTTCAATACACTTAACTCGAAAACTCGTTCCTGTCTCAACCGTTTTTAGGCACGCAATTTACTTTTTTCCGCACTAGTGCAGAAAAGTGCACGAGCTCGCCCCGATCATAATTGATTTTGCTTATGCTCTTGATAAGTTTATATGTTTGCGAACGCACCCACGATATAGCACCAATTCCAAATATGAGATAACAAAAAAAAAACTCTTTATAATAAGGAAAAAAAAGCAGAAAACAAAAGATTTGTGCCATGTTAGCAGTCTACCATTTATTACGGGCTAGATATTTCCGCTATGTTTTGAGTTTAATTTGGCTACAAAATCTATAGTAAAATTACAATTCTTACTTGCACCAATCACCAATTTTAGCGGGCATCGGCGGAGACTTCTTAGTAGAATTATACATGAGTGCAGCTTCAAAGGTACAGTTCATTGCGTACTTCGCAAAGTCATCACAATTTATATTCTTGACTACTATCATTTTTTCTTTATCTTTCGTAAGGGTAATTATTGGTTCGAATTCCAGGTCATCGCTCACTGACATGCGTGAGCTATCTTCGTCGTAAATATCTGTAATAGAATATGGATGACAAATAATTATGACCTTTTAGTAAACGTAAAGTACACTCCTAAAGGGGTGCGTGATTATTTGAAAAATTTACCGTGGCCTTAGAACTCAAAAAACACTGGAAGATAAGTTCTATTTGTGTAAGCATAATCAGAGATAGTAAAAATGATGACTTAAAGTCATCAGTTTTACTATCTCTTCGAAAGTCAAAGCAGAGAAACGAGAGACTATGCGCGCTGTGGAAACAGAAACACCCAACTCCTCCACATTTCATTCAACCATCAAAACATCTCCCCCTGAAAACGAACTACAATGGCCAATCTAGAATTCTCTTAACCAACTGTGGACCCAGGTTTGCTGTTGTAAAAAAAATCGGACCAAATGGGGCTTCCTTGACCCATATTTGACTCAGTGCCAGCGTGGAGCCGCTGTACAGGACATGCGACTCCTGCTATGCTGCCCATCCTGCACAACCACTTACACTTTTCAAGATTTATCAGAGGTCAATAACAGAGCTGTACATAGGTTGCCAAATACTGATCAGAAAAAGAATCAACCTTATAACTTACAAATGCTGGGACTCAGGCCGCTTCTCTAGGTCTTAATCCACCACGCAGGTCACTGGAGACTCGTACTGACGAGTCGCTTGCTTTTTACAGTAAACCTAACATCTGCCTGAAAGCTATCAGCACAAAGATTTCATTGCTGGACATAGACACAATGTCACTTCAAGTAATCGAATACTATATTGGTGGAAAAACGTCCAAGCAGTTTAGTCAGGCCCTTTGATACGCAAACATTAATTCCATACCTATTTTTCCATCAAGCCGCTTTACTATTCCTCTAACATTTGTGGCATAGGTTGTGGTAATATATGGCATGACACCGGTTTGGTTTTCGGGCGGTAAAGGATCCCAAGTATCTTTATAATTGAAAAGGTCTGTATTCATAGGCACCAGAAACCACTTACCATCAGGTAGGCCGTCTGCAAGATCACCATTCGATGACATGGAACAAAAAAATTACCTAAGGATCTTAATTTGAAACAACATAATATTCCTGGCAAGGCTACATTTAATCCATTTATCCGCAGTAAGAGCTTGCCACGAGCTTTGAATTTATGCAACAACTAAAAATTATATCTCGGACTATTGCTCAGATCAGACTAAACTTCCATCTGGTTGGAGAATCCTCCCTTTTTAACGGAGGTTTGGAGGACTTAACACCCTGTTCCGAACTCCTCCATAAATTAGTCAATATTTTTATTTTGTTGTTCTGTCCGAGTCACCAATACACTTTCTTCTTTCTCTCCTCATACAAAACAGTAAAAGCCAATCTTGATTATAGTTATGACCTACCAAAACCTGTGCTTAGCGTTTATACATTACTGAGGCACGAATCTAATCAATTAGTAATAATTTTGGGCACTGTTAGCAACCATTATGTGCTAAAGCAAACCATAGTTCATGCTGCAACTTAAATTCAATAAAAACACCTTAAATATAGCATTCGCAGTTATTATAGTGGACAATCAGTAGTCATTATATGGCTTGCTTTTTCGTTGATGATAGTAAACGACAGATCCAGAGCATTGCCATAGCCCGTTGGTAGAATATCAAAACTTTTAACGCTTTTATTAACGGGCAAAGGCGTGTCGATGTGACTGAAGTTGTAGCTCGTGAAAATGCCAATACAACGTAACCACAACGTAACTACTTTGACATATGTGGTTACTTTAACGAAAATACAAGAAGCAGCAGCGACATTATTCACGCGTAACCACTTTTTGTCTCTGCCATATGGTGTAGTTGTGATACGTGTGGATAGAGCCTTAGGCAGCACTTCAATTCGAAGTCAAATTAGATGCACCAATAATAATTTAGCCTGTTGCAGACCTGAGCCTTGAGCAAAAAAAAGTTTACCTCAGGAAGCATAGCGGAGAGTAATTTTTCATGCTATCCATGTAAATAATTACTGGGATAGCATAAAAACATATCTCAACTGTGTAAACACTGACATTACTTCACTATTGGTTGCAGATCCAAGGTAAGATTTGCCTTCAACGAAGTCTCTCAAGTACAAAAACAACAATCATTGTACTCACAGGCGCCATTAAAACATTCCAAAAGGATTGTTACGACGTAAAGAATTAGCATTTCTCATTTATAACAGTTTTTCATTCACATCATTTCTTTGAATTTTACATAGTTTTGTCCAACATTAAAGTTATACTTTTGTCAAGATTGACATGACAGCTTGACTTTTAGTGGAAACTTCTTTACTAGACATCTGTTTTTGGTTTTCTGTTTACACCTTTTTCTAGGTTTTTTTAATATTTAAAAAGGACATAATATAAACTCGGATGGTTGCTAAAACATTGGAGAGATGAACTCTCTCCAATGTTTTAGCAACCATTTTTGTTTCATTACAAACAAAAATATATTTTTTTAATATAATTTATATAAAAACAATGTGAAAAGCCAACAAAATAATAAAATAAAAATCTGACATCGAGGTATTCTTTATTATTATTTTACTGTTGAAAAGCAATTGAGTTCGCCTATTGGTACTACTATAAGGTATCTTTAATAATTATCTGAAATAAAAATCTAATTTATTCTACTTCTTACTTATAACATTAAACTTTGGATGTTGTTTCTTCAGATCTGACTCCAAAGTTAAGCTATGCTTACCGAGGTCGAATTGTGGATATTTTTTTATAATTGACTAGCTGCGGGTTCACCCACGTAATGATAGAATGTTCATACCTTTATGAATTGTAGCCTATGTGTTGTTCTGATATGTAAGCTATATTATTGTGAAGTTTCATCAAAATCCATTCAGCAGTTTTTGCGTGAAAGAGCAACAAACACACAAACCTTTGCGTTTATAATATTAGCTAGATATAATCAAACGCTTGACTGCGGTCCCACCTGTAATCAGTGATACAATCGTTGACGGAGACGCACTAGTTTATTAAGAGCCTATTCACTCCAGACTAAACTTGAAGACACCTAAATTATTCCAGTTCTCCGAAGTACGCGGTACAAATGACGAATTCCATATAATATTTAGATTTCGCCGTGCTTCGGGACACAGGTTAAAACGTTGATCGTTAATGATAGTCAGAAACCAGAAATTTAAACAACAGTCTTGCTAAGGGATATCGTGTTAACCATTGATAGGGTTGTGTAGATGAGGCAGGCAGATCTGTGGGCAGCTCCATATAAAATACTGCTATCCATATATGGCATCAGGCCCATAGTTAGTGAATAGGTTACTTCTAGGTAATCTTTTTCCATCGTCGAACGCATCATCACTTACCATGAGACGGTTACAAATCCGAGCATATAAAAAATAAAAAAAAGTAGGAAATGGCTTGACAGATTAATAATACGAGTAGTTAGTTAGATATGGTTTGCTTACTACGTTTACGTTCATTTTAGCCAAAAGATGTCCACTGCTGAACATTACACAGGCCTCTCCCAAGTGTCGATACAACGACTGGGTACATTTGTACCCATTCGTTGTATCGACACTACAGGCGGTAAATCCCCGCCGCCGCAATGACGGCGTGCCCAGCACTGGGTTGCGACAGTCGCAATCGCCATGCCACCCTGAGATCCCGCCGGAACTCTTTCCGCCATACCGCGACTTGCTGCGGCAGCGGAGTTTCGCCCTGGCGTTGCATCTCCACGCGCAAATCGAGCCATATCTACCTGGACTAGGAGCGTGAATGTGTTTCCACAACGATTTCTTTTAAGACGTAGACGAGCACTATGAGTGAATTTTCCAAAATTTATTTCAAAGTTTATATGGAGAAACCTACTATTACGCGAGCGAAGCTGCTGCCGCTGGCAGAAGCTACTATTCCATCAATACGTTCCCGCGGGATAATTTTCAACATTCACGTGGATGATCCTCTGACTAAAACTCATGTATATGTATTATTAATATTAAACAATTTCAAACGCTAATCCAAACCTGATTCGTTAATCCCTATAGACATTTATATGAATATAGAGTGAATATAGAGCTTGTAATAACCCTAATACCAGAGCGAGTGCTTCCCAATTGATGCTAATTGATTATGGATCTGATATGGAACTGTTATCAAAGGATAGATTAGCCAACAATATCTGATGACATGAATCTTGTAGCAATTAAGTTTGATCTATGATTTTGATTTGAATATGGAGAATCAATCTTAGATATTATAATCATCATCAACTCAGCTGAAAGACGTCCACTGCTGGACATAGGCCTCCCAAAAGCGTCGCTACAACGACCGGTTATGTGTGTCTCGCATCCATCAGATTTCCGCGACCCTCGCCAGGTCGTTCGGTCCACTTTGTGGGAGGCTTTCCAACGCTGCGTCCGTGGTCGCCGCTCCAGAACCTTCCATCCCCCCCGATCATCCATTCTACGAGTAATCTTAGAGATACTGACACACAATTGACTGCTCTGTAGAAAGAGCATAAGTAACTGTGTAGCACAAGCATGTATCTTTCAGGTAGAACGTAGTGACAAACTTAATGTTTCAAGCTTGTGACTTGAAATAACTATAGATCGTATGAATGTTTTATCACTTTCAAACTTTTTCCAATATTTACTTTACGCGTTGATATGAAATGGTCAATCCGATCTTAATGTTCAAAATTGTTGGTGTGAAAGTGAGAAAGTAAAGATTTATGATAATGGTAACGTACATTGTTTATCTAGATGAATTTTAAAAATATTATAGCTATGATTATGCTTTCAGACTGAAAGTAACCTCCAAAAAATTAAAAAAAAGAAATGAAATGAAATGAAATGAAATAATTTAGTTTGCTAGGAATGTAGGTACAAAAATATTATGGTGTTAAATAAGAAAATGATCCAAATACATTCTACCGTGAGGCATGCAAATTTTTTTTATAGAGCAATTAAATGAAATAGGTAATTAAAAAAAATCAATTATTTAACTAGTGCCAAATGCTCAAATAGTCCATAAAAATATAAATCATTAAATTTGCAAATTCATTCAGTGATACACAATATCAAAATTCAATTAATAATTAGTCAATAATACAATGTCAATAATAAGTGAAGGTGACATTAGCGGAGCAGCCAGAATTCTGTTCAGTAGTGATGTGCTGGCTCCTTGTTCTCCAGCTACTCTAGTAGCTCTGGAGAGTAAACACCCTGCCCCAGCGGATGGCCTTTCTTTTCCTGATCCTCCTGATTCGGACATTCATACCCTCACCGTTACAGGTCGAGAGGTAGTGTTAGCTGTTTGCTCCTTCCGGAGTGGCTCTGCCGGCGGCCTCGACGGCCTAAGCCCTCAACATTTAAAGGACCTCATTTGTTCAGGCGCCGGGGAAGCTGGTGAGTTGCTCTTGAAGGAGCTTACAGCTCTAATTAACCTCATGCTCTCGGGCAAAGTGAACGAAGCCGTCATCGAGACTCTGTACGGGGCCAACTTATGTGCTCTGCGCAAGAGAGATGGCGGTATTCGACCCATTGCTGTGGGAACTACCTATCGGCGTATGGCAGCCAAAATTTGCTGTAAATTTTATGGTGAGGCTGTTTCGGAAAAATTTCAGCCCCTACAGCTTGGTTTCGGCTCTAAAGGGGGCTGCGAGGCTGCCGTACACGCCTTGTCGACCTACTTAAATTCTAACCTAGGAGAGGTCATCCTGAAGGTTGACATAAAAAATGCTTTTAATTCAGTGAATAGGGACACCTTGCTGGCAGAAGCTAAAAAAGAAGTACCCCAAATTTTTAGTTTTCTTTGGCAATGTTACAGGAAACCATCTAAATTACTATATCGGGACAACCATTTGGAATCCGCTGTTGGTTGTCAACAAGGTGATCCCCTCGGGCCGGTGATCTTCAGCTTAGCCATTCACCCCATTATTCGACAGTTAAATTCCAAATTTAACGTTTGGTACCTCGACGATGGAACCCTAGGAGGCGAAGCAGATATAGTTTTGAATGATTTACAATTCCTAAAAAATCAACTTCACTCAATAGGACTCGAACTTAATCTTTCAAAATGCGAATTATTTTTAAATGACAGTACTGACAGACAACTGACTCTTTCCAAATTTAACACAATAGCCCCAGAAATAAAAATTATTGAAAAAAGTTCACTTCGTCTCCTTGGGTCTCCTATTTTTGAGGATTCCTTTCCCAATTTCGTTGAGGAAAAAATTCAAAATTTTAATGATATTTCGGAAAGATTGCTCAAAATTAATATGCATTCGGCCATCACCTTAATTCGGTTCTGCTGTTTCGGCCCTAAATTAACATATTTCCTCCGCGCTTCTCACTTATGGCAACATCCACAACTCTTAGAAAAAATGGATCAAATTATTCGACAAACCCTTACGTCAATTTTAAACGTGGCCATGGACGACCGAGCTTGGAGTCAAGCTACCCTTCCAATCCGTATGGGAGGCCTCGGCATCCGCAAAATTTCCAGTATTAGTTTACCTGCTTTTATATCCTCGGTTCACGGCACTGAGAAATTGGTCAGGAATATCCTATCTTCCTCACTGATCAATTTCAATGTGCCGTGCTTCACCGAAGCTATAGATACCTGGAGACTCACTTGCCCGAATTCTAATCCACCCGACGACCCTTCATCCCAAAGACGGTGGGATGAGCCGCTCTGCAGAGTAGTTCAGGAAAACCTGATTGCAACATCTACTACTCCTGCAGAGCGTGCGCGCCTGCTAGCTGTGGGGGAGTGGGAGTCGGGTCTCTGGCTTCATGCACTACCGTCATCGAACTTAGGCACCCTGCTCGATGATACCACTTTCCGTCTCGCTGCTTCCCTACGTCTAGGGGCTCCTTGTTGTTCTCCTCATCGCTGCCACTGTGGCGAAGTTGTCAACAGCCTCGGACACCACGGTCTATCATGCAGCCGAAGTGCGGGTCGCATAGCACGGCACGCGAATATCAACGACATAATCAGACGCGCTCTTGTCACCGTCGGCGTTCCAGCTGTATTAGAACCTCATGGCCTGGCACGCGACGATGGCAAGAGACCGGACGGTATGTCGTTATTCCCTTGGAAGATGGGTAGGCCTTTAGTATGGGATGCTACTTGTGTCGATACTCTTGCGCCATCCCATCTTCCAAGCTCGTCGTGTTGTGCTGGTTCCGCCGCTGCGGCTGCGGAGAACCTCAAGCGGCGGAAATATAATAACCTTGTGGGAAGTTATATTTTCGAACCGTTTGGGGTTGAAACTCTTGGTTCGTGGGGTCCGAGTGCTCACAAATTGTATAAAGATCTTTCGAAGCGCCTAGTTGACACTTCGCGTGACCCAAAGGCTGGCTTTTACTTTGGACAGAAAATAAGCATTGCCATTCAGCGTGGCAATGCTGCCAGTCTTTTGGGCACTCTACCAGTCGACAGCGATGTGGAGGAGTTTTTTGACGCCATATTTTAGTTTGTTTTAAGTTAGTTTTAATTAGTTTAGAGTTAGTTTTTATTATACTGTAAATACCTTGTACCTATTGTCGTAACAAAATAAAAAAATAATAATAAGTTATTAATAAAATGTCAATAATAAGTTATTAACGTTTGAATCCCCAACCGGTCCTATGAGACCGCGCTGTTATTGTTTTACTATTGTGTCTCGTTTCGCGGGTATCTGAGTAACTACTGCACGAACACTTCAATGTTTTTATAACACGGTACTTATTTGGTAGTTAGCGGGCCAGATTCACCACTGCACGTGTTACCCATACGGGACTGGCAGGGTCGCCATGTAAGGTTGTAACTTAGGAGACGAGTGAAACGACCGAATGTTGAGTAGTTAATAAAATGACAATAATAAGTTATTTATTAGTCAAATAATATAATCATCATTAAAATTTTAATAATATTAAAGAATCATATGGATTTGTCATTTAAAAATTCATCTATTGTGTAATAACATTTTTCAACTAACAACTTATTTAATTTCTTTTTAAATATTTGTAATGTACAATTTTTGATATCATCACGTATTTTATTGTATCCCATATGCATAATATTCTTTTTTAGTAGTGCTGTTTTAAAATTACCTGTATGTAAAAGACTTTTATATTGAGATCTTATTAATGTGGGCCTTGATGAGATGATGATGCCACGTGTTTACTTTTTACAAGACGGAAAATAATAATTTTTCAGATTATTCGTCCATTTTTTTGGCACATTTTGTAGCAAAAACAGGAAAACAGGGTTGCCATTACGTAATTGAAGTTATGTTTTTTGTGATATAGCCCTATATGAAAATATCACAGAGTTTTAAAATAAAGGGCCCAAAGAGACAATTTAGTAGCAGTCTGATACATGAGACCAGACGGTAACATTTATATCGTGTAATTGAAAAGTTATTTGTTTGGACCTTTTTAACTACGATTTTTTGTAGACTTCTTAATTTTTAACTAACAGTAAAATTATAGCATATTCAGCTCTTGGTCCTTTGTTTCTTCTTCTTTGTCCTGCCTTTGTCTGCCATATTACTTGGGGTTGGCGCAACACGTTTTTTTTTCCTCGATTCAGCTATGCTATTCTCTAATGGCGACGAGCTCGACGTCGAGTCTGTTTGAAGGTTGTCTCGGCGTCGAGCTTGTCGCTGTCGAAAATGACTTTTAAAGAATACAGCTGTCACCCGACACTAACATTTGTTCCTTTTTCTTTCACATCGCTCCTCACACAATCCATCTCTTGTACCTTTGTTTAAACGTTACTAATAAACAAACCCACACACATTCCCGTCACCATTTACATAATTATGATATTACCGTAGTTGCAAATCATATGTCAGGCAGAAGCTTATACGATTCCCGTTACCGCGAAATTGTCACCGCGATGTCAGTTACTGGGTTCATTAATATTTCATTAGTAGTTACATGGTTGTTACATTGATAGATATAGAAGCATCGCGGGTTGAAACGGCTCATTGTTTCTATTAATATAAAAGCTTTTTGGTGGAGCGAAATTTTATTACGTTCATTTTTCATCAGTTCAATCTAGGTACTGAAATATTCAAATTATGAGTCCATTTATAGTTGCAAAACGAAAATTTAATATCTCAATTTTACTGGCGTTTTCTAGATTTTCTAAATACTAGCAATGCCTAGCAAATTTATTAATTATTTCATCATCGAGCAACTTTTATTAGATTCTACTTTCACAATTGATGAAAATCTATCAACATATACATAGACCTATACATAGATCTCCCCCAAGTGTGCGCCCTGTGGAGTGAAAATATAATTTGTACACCCATTGGTCTTCAAGCTTTAACAGATGCACAAAAAATTATAATAAAGCCTGCTACAACAACATCATCATCTGCCTAGCTTTTTCCCAACTATATTGGGGTCGGCTTCCAGTCAAGCCGGATTTAGCTGAATACCAGTATTTTTAAGCCGACCCCAATATAGTTGGGAAAAGGCTAGGCAGATGATGAGTATTTTTACGAGAAGCGGCTGCCTACCAGACCTCCACAACCCATTAACTGGGGTAACACGGTACTTCATGGCAAGACTGGAGTCAGATTTACTGGCTTCTGACTATCCGTAACGACTGCCAAAGATATACAAATGACAGCCGGGATCAACGGCTTAACGTGCTTTCCGAGGCACGGAGGAAACTCGTTATTTTAAGATGGTCACCCATCCACAGACCAACCTTGGCAAGCGTTGCTTAACCTTGAAGATCGACCTGTGTGGCTGTTATTAATTAGCCACGAGCTCCTCAAGCCACGAGCTCCTCAACAACAACATAATGACTAGAAATAAAACCAATAAAAATTATCAGCAACTTAATATTTATTGGTTAACAACCAACTACCTACTTACAAAATCATCAATGACTTACTCACTTGTTGAAAACTTTAAAATACTTAAAGATTCTGTATATGTCACTACACACATTGATGTTCAAAACAGCGCTTGTGAAACAAAGCAGTCCAACCACCTTGGCTCAGGAGTCTTTTGCTTCAGCGCCCAATCATCTTCATGTTTCTTTCTTCTTTACAACATCTTTTAGTATCTTCTTTCAAACGTTAGGCAAACATACTTTCACCATCGTCTTCATCACCGTGGAAGTTCTTCAATCTACTTTCTCACCAACTGTCATCGGGCAGCTACGAAATATACCAAAAGGTCGTTATTCCACACAGCTTGAGGTTTTCCTATTCACATGTCGCCTTTCTCGTATATTTCAAATTTCAAATCAATTATGATATCAAAATTATCGCAATGCTTTTCACAGAACTTGAAACGTAAATTCTTTTTTATAATATTACTATTGTATTGGCATTGGCGGTCCTATAGCTACATTAGTAGCTATAGTTCCATCAGCTCTTCTTATACAATTCCTGATTTTCTTATACGATTTGTAAACCGCATATGTAACACACATCGTTACTTTTAAAACAACAAAAAATCCTAGTATCAAAAGCATTACTGGGAACCTTTCATATTTTTCTTCTTCGTCCGAACTTTCTTCGTTTAGAGTTGTCGACCTCATTTTGTTTTCTTTTTTCTGAAGTGATTTCAACTTTGTAAGTATTTAACGTTTGAATCCCCAACCGGTCCAATGAGACCGCGCTGTTATTGTTTTACTATTGTGTCTCGTTTCGCGGGTATCTGAGTAACTAAGAGATTTATTAGTCCAATAATGTGATCCTTTGCTCGTTTTCTCTCCAATCTTAATCTGAATAGTTTTAAGTTTTTCTTCTTTTGATAACAATTATAGATTTTTCCGTTGGTAAAAAGTCTTTGCACTGTTTCTTGAAGCCTTAATTATTTATTTTTGTATTATTTTGGATATAAACACATTTTGATCTAGTAATATTTGAAGAAAATTTCGTAAAACGAATATTGTCATTCACATTTTTTTAAATAATGGTTTAACTATATCAGTCACAAAACCACATTAGATAATTTAGTAACACAACTGAGCTTTATGTCTAAAAAACTTTCATTTATATCATAGAACAACATTATACTATGACGTCAGACCACTACAGAACATACGGCGTTTATTCTGTTCTGAGATTAGATTAGAACAATAATATCGCCATGTTATTTCGGTAACGGGCAAAGGCTGTTTCTTAGATAGATAAGGAATAAGTATTGATATGGATTGACCACCATGATAGCGATGTTGGCTTCGATGATACATTATACCATTTCTACTTTGCGTTTTAGGATTACGAAATGCCTTTTCAGAAAATACGATTCCCACGATTCTAGCAGGGATTGGCCTTGCTGGGCTCGTACGGTTTGCGTACATCTCTTTGAGGATCACTACGCCTTGTCAAGAACTCGGGTTCAGTCCGGTTGATTACCTGACGGCCGGACGGGGAGTTACCTATTGCTCAAAGATCGCAAGCCCGCATCTACCGTGCGTAGTGGGGGTCGGAAACTCGGCCGTAGAGGCCAAAAAGGGCCGAAGCCCGTTACCTAAGACCGTGGGAATTTTGCGAAAATGAAACCCGTGATCTTCGAACGCAAAAAGCAAGTAAAGGACACAGGATTAGTTTTATCCAGTAAAAGTCTGACCCTCTCGCTCAACCCAAAGCAGGAAAAGACATCAAATGATTTCCCACCTTAAAAAAACCTCAATCCATCCATCATTAACACATACATCACATAGTAACAACGTAATTACATTATAGTTTCACAACAAATGAGAATTGTGGTGTCATCACTTACAGCAAACATGAGAATCCCATTAACGGTAACAGAAAATCCTCTTTTACTGTAACTAGGTTCTGCGGTCTTGAAGAAACGTCAGGTGCTGTTTTATTACATTTAAACAATACAGTGGTATACTTAAGCTCTTTAATGTCTTTACTGGAAACAGTAAAGAGCTTAGGAACACCATTTGTATATGAATAACTAGATGGTGTCAGCGGTTTTGCTTGCGTGATAGGAGAAAATTGTCCCAAGGGATAAAAAGTATCTTGTGTCCTGTGTGGTCTATCCGTGCGCCTTTTAGTCAAATCTGTTCCGCCGTTTGAGTGTACCCTTTGCGGTCCAGGTCCAGAGTAAGTAGACAATACGGTCGGAGCAGTGGTTGAGCGATTGGATGCTATACAGCAGGTCGCCCGCTCGATTCCTGCACGAAATAAATATTTTGTATGGCCTACAGATAGGTGTTCTAGCTGTCTTATATTAATTCATGAATCCCCAACCGGTCCTATGAGACCGCGCTGTTATTGTTTTACTATTGTGTCTCGTTTTGCGGGTATGTGATAGGTTAAGATTAAATGTTTTCACGCAACCACGATACAACATTTTTTTTAAACAAAAATTAAAAAAAAGAATACATTGGGCCCACGTGGGTCACGTAGGTACGTATGTACCTTGATCTTCATACATTTTATATGGCAACTAGACTTGTAGAGCTACATCAGATCCACGCCGGACGGTCCAATTCTACGTGCAACTCAAACGTAGCCCTCGTGTGCGTCAGTCTAATGTAGTTGTCAATTAACCTATCACATACCCGCAAAACGAGACACAAGTAAAACAATAACAGCGCAATCTCATAGGACCGGTCGGGGATTCATGAACTAACTTACTTTTCTTTGCCCCCAGTTACCACAGGGTAACCGAGGGCAAAGAGGGCTATCCTCTAGAGTAGCAGTACTCAAAAGGATATCCAGTCGCTCAATTTCAATAGATACTGGTATTCATCTAAATAGATAAGTTTACTTTTAGCAAAAAATATCACAGGACTTTACAATTGGTGGTAAATCAATATTTTAACACTAGACAGTAAAATGTCCGAGTGATATGGAGTTCCAATAAACACAAACAATATATTTACGTAGTGATAATAAACAACTTCTGTTTACCCGACATTTTTATGTATATTCATCATTTACTGGAAATTGTTTTTTATACCTTTGCATTGTTTTTCAACTGTTCTGTGGTTTTAATCACACTAATATTTTTTTTCCATTACGCTCAAACGGATAGCCGCATTTCAATGAAATTTGGTAAACAAGTAAACCACCATGTCTTGAAAAATACATACAATACTTTTTTTATCCCACGAGTTATCGAAAATTAGACTTAAGTGACTCCTGCCCTAGACCATCTGTTCGCACATTGCTCGAAGAACAGATAGTTGATAGGGCTGAAAAGTTCTGAAGTGATGACGATGTACTGGATGACGAAGTGTTGGAAAGCCTACCACAAGGTAGATGGATGACCTGGTAAGGGTTGCGGGAATCCGATGGATGCGAGTCGCACAGGTTCGGTCGTTATGGCGACACTCGGTGGAGGCCTATGTCCAATAATGAACGTCTTTCGACTGCATAACTGTCATGATGATGATAGTGAACCCAAGACTATGTTGCCTCGGGATGACTATTCACCTTTACACAAGTGAAGTCGCATGCATATACTATTGTAGTAATATCATAATTGCCTTTGTTAGCTGGCAAATTAATTCGTATCTGATCCAGTGATACTATTCCGGGACAAATTAATCACAATGCGCCTGGCGTTGATTAAATAGGCCACAGTGTAAAAGGCAAAATTTTATCTAAACTAAAATTTTATACACTAGAGGCCAGACACAAAACTGCGATGGGAAGTCGCATCGTATATAAGTTAAGACTTTTAATCCTGGAAAACTCTAAGTTTTATGCCGGAACATGAATAAAATCACTGCAAAATGATTATAGGTAAAATAAATGGCTATAATTCTCTGAATTGTACAAAAAAGTGACCACTGTCCTGGAACACAAAGCACAGGTAGGTTAGTCAGTAAAAGTCAGGCTCTTCTTTGCGCTATACTTAGAGAATGTGGGAATGGGGTGTGACTTCTTTTGGTGTACAATAAAGTTAATTCTATTCTATTCTATTCTGGATATTCCATTATTTAACATCCCAAAAAATGGTTCAAATTTCTTAAGTTAACATCAGCCCGTACTTTATTTCAAACATGCAGCCTACATAGCATGTATAATTCTCATTCAAAAACGGTTCTAAAGCTTTTGATACGCAATAGTATTGAAAATAATTGAAACAATACGTAAAATATACCTATGTTTTCATTTGTAAGCGACCAGTTACCTATCAAAGGGTGGCAGAGTATATTTTCATTTGTTTTCGCGTTCAGTTTATTCATAAAACACAGATGAACTAATTATATCCAAGTAATGTAATTCGCGCTTCGCTTGTGTCATTTCAATGTGTTTATTCCACAATTTAATGCTTATTATGTTTATTTTTGAGCACACAAAGTGAATTTCGCTTTTCAGTCGAAAACATGAAAAAAGTTCACGCCTTTCCCGCGAATGATCGGATTATTGACATGAACGCTATTAAAAATGTACGCGAAACGTTTCATGACTACTGAATGTACCACAGTCTTACAAAATGTCGCAGCGAGTCAACTGTACTGTTTTACCAACCGTGCCGGACGATGTTATCTGTGGAGACAATGTCCACAGAGTCTCGGGACGTGACATTCACGCGTTCTGATTTTGAATGCAGTTGACAGTTGACGTTTCATCGTGCTCAACACCACAAAGGAAACAGCAAAGCGTTTGGAATAGAATCTACAATCAAATTGTAGCGAGATCTATGCAACTATGAAATCTTACATCGTGCAAACAGAGTTCTCCGCGTAATTTGAACATAATATACAACAACCCGAAATAAACTATCGGACAGTTGGCCAGATTAAACAAAACATCCGTCTGGTCGGAGGATCCTCCCTTTTTAACGGAGGTTTACATATCGTTCTGCATACCCCCAAACAGGTGACCCTCGACTATGAATGTCAATGCAACCTTCATAGTGACGATATCTTCATTTTCTTCAGGAAATTATGATGACGTCACGATCTCTTCTGACTATATGGCTCGTTGCTCATTTAAAGGGTATCCTGAACGTACAGAGTTCAAATTGAAATTCAAG
The DNA here is from genome assembly GCA_030763345.1 of Mythimna separata. Lineage (NCBI taxonomy): Eukaryota > Metazoa > Arthropoda > Insecta > Lepidoptera > Noctuidae > Mythimna > Mythimna separata. The sequence goes on from CM061191.1 coordinate 6,238,720, forward strand.
AATATGGAAGCAGTCTTATACCACAATGCCACTTTGATTAACGGATAGAGTGGATAGCGCGATCTGGAGTTTTTTTTTTAAATACAATTGGCAACATTATTCAGCCGCGACTGTAAGAAATAAAAAAAATTGTTAAGTGTAAGACATGATAGTAGTGGTGTGTAGACCTACCACTTACATTTTTTTTTTATTTAATCTCTTTTTCTCAGGTCGCGCTTTCATTACACGGACTATATCGTCAGGATATCGTCATCATTTCAGCCGAAAGAGGTCTGCTGCTGAAAGTTTGACTAACTAAGTCAAGTTGTATGTTGATAACAATACTACAATTCTCGACTACACTACCTACGAACTGGATCTACGAGTATTTCGGCGCAACCGTGAGGCGCACAATTGTATTTTTTGCATTTTTTTTCTGTTTCGTGTTTAACTATTGTGTGCCTTGTGTTCTGTAACTCCGTTCCAAATAAATTTTTTTTTTGTTTTTGTCTCTATTCGTTTTTATTATTCAGAGTTAGCTGAACTGACATAGTTGTATTGATGATTATAATTCCGTAATTGTTATACGTGTTACGATTACCAGTTAAATTTAGTTTTATTATTGTTTTTTTTTAATACTTAGTACATACTATACAGCATATTGTGAAAGCAATAAGCGACTTGTATCATGACTTTTTTTTGTTCCAATTGGGCTCGCGTTTCACCCTATCTCAACTGATGGTAAGCGATGATGTGACCGTCGAATGAGCACGCTAGCCTAGAAGTACCCTATTCACACTTGACTTCAAGAGTCGTAGATTGTAGATATGAGGACCCACTACTGATTACCCTTAAATGTGCTAGACGTACTTTCAATTAAAAACTCGTAACTTTTAAAATGGTTTTAATACTCATTTAACTAGTCTGTGGCAACAAAAGCGTATCTTTTGTTTCGACGAGTCACAGATGTTCGATCGCGGGTAGAAATGAAATTCCTCCGTCACCCGCCTCAGTTGACATTCTCAAACGACGTGGCCAGAATCCTGATTGGCGAAAATGTATTTTTCACGCCGACAATTTTAAGGTTCTGTAGTTAAATTGCTAAAACGGATCCTTTATAATTTTGTGATATTCATGTGTCTGTTTCATATTCATTGTAGGCAAAGGCTGTTTGCAGTGTATCATTGAAATTTGAAAAGGAATAATCTAGTAATTATTGTTAAAAAATACTCAAGTCTCTGTTACAAAATACTGACCATTGGAATGACAGACTTGACGTGCCGTTGACATCTGAATAATGTTTCCAATTTAAATATCATAAAAATCCTATCTAAGACTGTGTTTCGTTTCAGTTAGCTCAAATCTGGGAAATTTTAAAATCAAGTTTACTTTTCTTTGGGTCTTTTTCAAAAAACTATGAACTACGAACTGTTTCTTTGCAATCGCTGCCAAATTTTTTATTTTACGGAAGCTAAGTGATAGAAAAAAACTCGGGATGATTTTAAACAAAAATTATAGCCCTAATGAAGAAATCTACTTCAATGAATGAATATGAAATAATTGCGACATCAAGCAGTTTGATAGATACAATTAAATAACAAATAAGCAGCCCGGCAGTTGATTAATTTGTTAACAACGAAACAAGGCACGCCATCTAGTAGCAACTATAAGAACTAGAGTTGTTGCACTTTTGATAGACAGTGGAAGACATTGAAATTATTTATTGTTTGTATCTACATAATCTTAATATATATAAATCTCGTGTCCCAATGTTTGTCCTCAATGGACTCCTAAACCACTTAACCGATTATAATAAAATTCGCACACCATGTGCAGTTCGATCCAACTTGAAAGATAGGAGAGTTTAAATCTAAAAAAAAAAAAGTTGGGTAAAGTAGGGTAGTGTAGGGTAGTGTAGTGTAGGGTAGTGTAGGGTAGTGTAGGGTAGTGTAGGGTAGTGTAGGGTAGTGTAGGGTAGTGTAGGGTAGTGTAGGGTAGTGTAGGGTAGTGTAGTGTAGTGTAGTGTAGTGTAGGGTAGTGTAGGGTAGTGTAGGATAGTGTAGTGTAGCGTAGTGTAGTGTAGGGTACTGTAGGGTAGTGTAGGGTAGTGTAGGGTAGTGTAGGGTAGTGTAGGGTAGGTAGGGTAGTGTAGGGAAGGTAGGGTAGGGTAGTGTAGGTAAGGTAGGGTAGGGTAGCGTAGGATATGTAGGGTAGTCATTTGACGAAGAAATTCCAAAAATAAATAATTGTCTACCCCGTGCGAAGCCGGGACGGGCTGCTAGTAATAATATAGTAAGTACCGAATTTAATTGTGAAGTAAAGTGATTTAATTTCCAGCCATTTTTATTTATTGCACAATACAAACATAGACCAACCTAGTTCTGTATTGTAGCTAGAACCATCCTAATGATCCGTCAAATAAATTTTAAGACATGTGTCTAAAGAAATGTACTACACAAAGACATTAAATATTGTATCTCTTTAAGTCTCAACTACATACATAATTCACTTATTCCCACCGCAGAACCCTTTACAAATTACCGATTCGTTTCTGGCTGCTTCCTACAACTGCGTAGCTTTCATTTCTCAAATCTTTGCTGAGTTCAACGCTAGATGGAATAAAAATTGTGGCCTCGCTAAATTGACTATGATCGAGTTTCAAGGCTCTGTACTAAAGTGATGTTTGAGTACAGAAGTGAATAATACGAATCTAAATATCATGTGTGACCCACATTTTTGGATGAATTTGATTTTTCTGCGGTCGGCTTCTGAAGTTACTTTCCTTTCTTTTTCCCATCCGTTTATAATTTAGGTGTCTTCAGGGCTAGAGTGAATAGGCTCTTAATAAACTAGTGCGCCTCACTATCAACGATTGCATCACTGCTTACCATCAAATGGGATCACATGGAAATAATTAAAAAAAGAAAAACTTGAAAATTCAGGCTGTGGGAAGTTTCTTAAGAAACAAGCAATTTTGTACTACAATGTTATTTTGTATTTTCTGTAAGAGTTATAATATACTCAGATACATAAATATTATTTAAAAAAATGGTTTCTTCACATAGCATGCCAATACTGCAAAACTTTTAGTTTCTTTTTTATGGTTCCATACAGCCGGAAGACGTCCACTGTTGTATATTAGCCTCCCCTAAGCGTCGCCACAATGAAACAGTTCAGTGCATTTCGCATTCATCGGATTCCCGGAACCCTTACTAGGTCATCGGTCCACATCGGACACAATAATTACAAAATACATAATAATATGTATATACAACACCACTTAATATACTAAGAAATACGAGTATAAATATACAATTGAGAGCGAGACTATACTCGTACAAGTGATATGAATATAACAGTGAAAAGTAATGCTCCTTCACCATTGTCTTTTATATCAGTTTTTATTAAATGTGCCATATCACTTTTTATTTTTAAAAAACAATTGAAAAAACACCAGACTATCATACTACCAACAAGTGACCGCACCATTAAACTCGATACCTCTATTTTACAAACTCTACCTTTTTCAGCCACATAAGTATTTCCGTCACGTTCTCCAGACTGCACAAACGTACTCGTTATGTATGCAACCAGGCTTCAAACTTGGTACTATCTGCTGCACAAAAGGAAAAAGCTTCGGAACTCCTTTGTGCTAGTTTTTATGAGGAGATCTTGATAGGGGTGTTGGAAAACTTGTGGGTCTGTTAAGATATCCGTTTTTTATTGGTCAAGTTTCTTTTGAGGATTATCTTCTGGTCAAATGTCTGTCGTTGCGGGAAAATGTAAGCCGTTGTTCTATTTAAAATTTTAAGGATATAATTGTAGATATTGTTGGTAGTAATAGGTTTTTTGCATTAAACTATAGAACTTACAAGGTTGTCGTTATGTATTTGTACTGTTTTGTACTAATTACTCGTATATAAAGCTAGCTGCCCCGGGAAGAGTTGCTCTACCAATAATACAAATGATCAAAAATATGAAGACAAGTGAAAGCATTAGGCCTACCAGGTAGATTACGGCCCATTCCTCCCTTTTTAGAGATTTTTAATTTTAATCTTGATAACACACAATTACTTCTCCCGTCCTTGGGTGAACCAGAAGGGCGTATCAGACTTTTTCTGACTAAAACGTGGGTTTTAGTTAGAGACAAGAGTGATCTTATTTGATCTTTGGCTTCGTTCCAGGGTTTTCCTCTCAGAAGCCAAGCCATGGCACCAGAGGCTTCGGCCCTTCTGGGCCCTTACAGTTTTACTGGCAATTCTTGATAGGGTTCTCTTTTGCACAACACATTGCCCCGGAGAGTGAAAAATACTTACTTTACAATCTATTCGTAGATCTATAAGTGAATAAGACGATAAACAAACAAAAATAATAATCCTCAAGCCACAGACTTAATTAACCATTCCCATAGACCGGAACTCAGAAATCAAGTGAAACGATCTTAGTGGAATAACACTGTAATCTTCACGCTCCAATAAATATCTTTGTTTGATAAAATTCTCGCAAGACCCTCGAGCTATACCCTCAAAGAGACGATGTATTAAGTGCTGTGTGTTCGACGGAAAATTATAACATAAGGAAATTATTGTGGAAAATAATAAATTAAGTGGGTATAGATTTTTCTTTTTCTGAAGTGAAGATATTCGTAGGTGAACCAAAATTACTGATCATAGCTTGAAAAATTGGTAAACTTAAGTGGCAGTAGGCCAGATTGCTAGCAGGACAGATGGTCATCATCATCATCGTCTCAGCCGAAAGACGTCCACTGTTGGACATAGGTCCCCCAAGCGTCGTCACAGCGACCGGTCCTGTGCGTCTCGCATCCATTGGATTCCCGCGACCCTCGCCAGGTCGTCGGTCCACCTTGTGGGAGGCCTTCCAACGCTGCTGGACAGATGGTTAATGAGGTCAAAAGGTTCTGGACATACTGGAATCAACAAACCGTAGGGGTTCAATAGGGCCGAAGCCTGCTGCAGCCATGGGCCGATTTCTGAATGGGTTACTCGTGGTTCTGAGATACAAAGGGCCACTGAAAGAACACAGATGTGGTTTTTGTCAGTAAAAGTCTAATATCACCGTCCCTTTCAAGCCAAAAAGAATACATTCTTCTTCGTCCGTCTTCTCCCACTATCAGGGATCGGGTTTTCTCACATTTCTACACCAGGAAAGTTTGTCATTGTGGTTATTACAATAATTGCATGCTTAAAAAATGATTGCATATTTTAACAAATAAATCGAACCAATGGTATTAGTTTTCCCTTAATTTCCATTTTATTGCTGACTGTACCTTTTGACCCAAATCAGACTGGTTCCATCCAAGATAATTTTCTCTCGGTAAAACCATGGCTTTTCAAATGGGCATTGTTCGCAATTCAGGACCGAACGCAAATCCCACTGAATTTATTTGTTTTCGTTTTAGTGACCCGTTTCCACGAGGTTCCATACAAAATTATACTGTTTGTATGTAGGATAATATGGAACCAAAAAGACTTAATTAGTCTTTTCGATTCGATTCGATCAAACACTGATCTCTAAAAGAGGAATGGACCATAATTCGACTGGCAGGCCCGATGCTAGAAAATAGATGTCAGATGACTTCATAATTTATTTTTGTTTAAGACATGTCGGTTTCCTCATGTTCTTTTCCTGCAGCTTGTTAATGTGTTTACAAGAAAAAGTTCTTTATGAAAAGAATCTTCAAATAGTTTTTCTTAGTAAAGTTTAGAAAGAAAATTGATAATTTTATGAACTAGCTTGTGCCCGTGACTTTGACCGCGTCTAAATTGTGAAACAGCAATGCCATTTGCTAATAATTTCAATAACTTTTGCTTTTGTTTGCGCGGAACACTATTTTTTTTTCAAATATTTATGTACCAAAGCACGGTTAGTCGGATACAGTAAAATGCTTGTCAGTTAAATCAACTGAAAAGTTGTATTTTTTTGTGTTTTTTTTTTCTTTCTTCATAACTATGTAAAATACTATTTTTTGTATGGACCCGTAACAAACCGTACCTATATATCTACCAAAGTGCAGGTAATTTACACCTTACAGCACCGAACTCTACTTAAGCTCACGCCATTTTGTTCCGTTCAGTACCTGTTGTTTTAAGATTAACCCTCTTATTCCTAGTTTTGTACTAACAAAAGGTTTTACTTGTACCACATAATGTAGGTGAAGCTATAATGCTGTTATGTTATAATACTTTGAGAGTATGTAGAACAGAATACGAGTTTCCTCTATGCCTCGGAAAGCACGTTAAGCCGTAGGTTCCGGCTGTCATTTTTAGATCTTTGGCAGTCGTTACGGATAGTCAGAAGCCAGTAAATCTGACTCCAGTCTTGCCATGAAGTACCGTCGAGGTCTGGTAGGCAGCCGCTTCTCGTAAAATACTGGTATTCATCTAAATCCGGCTTGACTGGAAGCCGACCCTAATATAATTGGGACAAGGCTAGGCAGATGATGATGATGTGGAACAGAATACATACATATGCCTCTGTTGAAAAGAAAGGATTCTCCGACGGACGGATTGAGGCGGATGTTATGTCTGGTTGCCCGATGATTTCGGTGTATTGTATTTATTCGAATTGTGTAGAGCACTTTGTTTGCGCGATGCTGGATTGATGCTCTTATGTGAAATCATAGATGTCGCGCAAAAATATTGCACAAAAATATACCTTATTGTATTCTAATACCTTATTGTATTGTATTGTAATACAATAAGGTATATTTCTCTGTAATATTTTTTTGTTGGGGTATAGCGGGGAGGCACTGAAAAGTCTGATCCATTTTACGACCTAAACTAAGCTGCTAAAGGGATGGAGCTGTAGAGTGAAGTGTGAGTGAATAAAGGTGAAAGTTTTTATGCATGTGTAAGTTTGTAACTGCTTTACTCTCAAATGGCTGAACGGATTGGAATAAAAAAAAATCGTTACCCTACACTAGGAACTAACTAACTTCTGAAGGTTTTGGGAACATATTAATTATACATACGTTACATAACAGCTAAAGAGTAGAAGACCCTGCCGGAGTTTGTGTTTCCTGATAGCTACAACTTGAGGTCTTTAAATCAAGAGTGAATGGGTTACTTCTAGCTAAGCATGCTCCATCATCGACCACATCATCGCTTACCATCAAGTGAGATAGAGGTCAACAAAGAGCATATAAAAAAAAATATTAAGCTCCTCCAGGGACTGTTTCCTGTGCTTGAGCACTGCCCTAGTTACGTTACTGTTACGGGTACCACCTCATTATTTGCAGATCTTCGTCAAAAGAGGGTTTTGGCCAAAGGTAAGTGTGTGGCCGATTTAGTGGAAAAATACGGACCTCGCAGCGAAACACAACGCTGTCAATTCGTGTGCAATTACAGCTGTCATTTTTTTTAATATAAATTATTTTAATAAGATATCATCATCATCTGTCTAGCCTTTTCCCAACTATATTGGGGTCGGCTTCCAGTCAAGCCGGATTTAGCTGAATACCAGTATTTTACGAGGAGCAGCTGCCTACCAGACCTCCACAACCCAGTTAATGAGTTGTGGTTGTTGTTGTTCTTATTATTTTAATAAGATATAATTTGTGTATAATTATATTGTCTACCTATGGGCTTTAGCTGCTTAATAATAAAGAATTGTTATCAAAAAGATATGCCAAAAATGCAAATCAACTAACAAACAACCATATCGAATGCCCCATCCCGGAAAAAAATACAAAACAAAATAGAAAATCTTGCAATACCAAAATGCGACATCCATTTTATGGATTTAACGTTGAAATAAGCGGTGACAAGCTGACGGCAGATGTCATTCCGATTTGGCGCTTATTTTTGTCAAAGTTAACTGATTCCCTGTGGATTATACTGTGTTTTGTTCCGGTAGGTATAGATTTTTGTCACACCGTCTCACACCATGAACGTTACGCTATGATTGGCATGTTTAAAAAAATCATTGTTTTTCATACCCTGAGACTAAATTGACACAAGTAATGTCAAATTCACTATAGAAATTACGCCAGTTCTTTTGTGTTGAAATGTTATTTTAGTCTCAGGGTTTAAAAAAACCGGCCAAGAGTGTGTCGGGCCACGCTCAATGTAGGGTTCCGTAGTTTCCCGTCAGTCACAATAAGTGTCCCCAACTTTTCAAAAACTGTTCGTCCTATCGAGTTCAAAATAATTTTCCTAGAAAGTCTTTATAAAGCTCTACTTTCCAGATTTTTTTCATATTTTCTAAACTAATGGTTCAAAAGATAAGGGGGGGGGGGGGACACATTGCTTTTTACTTTTGGAGCGATTATTTCCGAAATTATTGATATTATCAAAAAATGATTTTAGTAAACCCCTATTTATTTTTGAATACCTATCCAATAATATAATATCATACGTTTGGGTAGAAATTAAAAAAAAAATTGCTTTCAACTTTACATGTTACCCTCAAGAGCGGGAGAAGTCATTCTGATGATTCCCCTAAAAGTAAAACATTTTTTTTTTTGCACTTTGTCGGCGTGATTAACATACATATTGGTACCAAATTTCAGCAATTCTAGAGCTAGCGGTCACAGAGATTAAGCGAGGACGGACGGACAGACATGGCGAAACTAGAAACAGGCGATAGAAAAAACCTAAAAACAGGCGATAGAAAAAACCGCATAATATTACATTACATACTTATTTCGGGTGTGTCTGACATCAACGCACAAACGAATACCATAGATCTAGTACATGATTCTGGACCCCCCTAGAGGTGGTATTTTTTGTACGCTTTTTCCTAATTTTGTAACAAAAATCTGTATTTTTTTTTTATTTAAACTTTATAAAATCGTTATTCTAGGCAGCCCAGACGACAATTTTGGAGAAAAAAATTATTTAATTGCCTTTAATTAAAAATTGATTAATTAAAAAGTCATCGGGGTCATCATCGATAAAAAAAAATTAATTAAAAAAGTAATGAATTCATTTTTTTCTCCATAAATGTTAGAATAACGATTTTAAACAATTTAAATTAGAAAGCAAAGTAATATTTTTATTTATATAAACTTTATGTACAGTGGTGGTACATAGGCGGACTTAATGCATCAGGGCATTCTTTACCAGTCAACCTTAGGGTTAAAAAGAAAACACTGTGGTAGGTCTGCATAATAAATAAATAAGTGATAATTAAAATAGAGGTTTTAACGATAAAGTTTGATTATAATTTATTACAAAATACGTATATATGCTAATAATATAAACTAATAAATAGTGTCATATATACTAAATCAATATAAATAAGAGAACTTAAATTAGATAGAACAATTATGACGACGACCAAACTAAGTTTTTATCCTATTACTAGCTTTTACCCGCGGCTTCGCTCCCGTCAAATGACTACCCTACATATCCTACGCTACCCTACCCTACCTACCCTACTCTACACTACCCTACACTACACTACACTACACTACCCTACACTACCCTACTCTACCCTACACTACCCTACACAACCCTACACTACCCTACACTACCCTACACTACCCTACACTACCCTACACTACCCTACACAACCCTACTCTACCCTACACTACCCTACACAACCCTACACAACCCTACACAACCCTACACTACCCTACGCTACCCTACACTACCCTACACTACCCTACACTACCCTACACTACCCTACACTACCCTACACTACCCTACACTACCCTACACTACCCTACACTACTCGACACTACCCTACACTACCCTACACTACCCTACACTACCCTACACTACCCTACACTACCCTACACTACCCTACACTACCCTACACTACCCTACACTACCCTACACTACCCTACACTACCCTACACTACCCTACACTACCCTACACTACCCTACACTACCCTACACTACCCTACACTACCCTACACTACCCTACACTACCCTACACTACCCTACACTACCCTACACTACCCTACACTACCCTACACTACCCTACACTACCTTATACTACCCTACCTACCCTACTTTACCTAACTTTTTTTTTTTGAATTTTTCTCTCCGTAAGAACCATCACTGAACTTCAAGGAACAATTAAAAAAAAAAATCAGCCAAATCGGTCAAGCCGTTTTCATGTTATGTCGTGACAACGGAAAACGGGTTTCATTTTCTATACATATAATAAAACAGTAAAATTGTGCATCGTTTGCCGCAAATGGCGCCAAAACTACTGAACCGATCCTGTTCAAATTTTGCATACATAATCCTTATAGGACCCTTTTTGCTTTAGGCTATATTTTATCACGCTATTTGCTATGGGGGGTGAGCAATATTGCATTTTGTCGGTTTTGAACGAGTTGCCCCGAGTTCGAATCCCACCTACAATTTATATTTCTGTCAATGTTTTATCTTATTGTTTTTGGAAAAAAAAAATACTTTTACCATTTTTTCATAAAAAAATCAACATTCCTATTTGATTTTTCCCAAATATTTTGTAAAAACTAATCAAAACACGTTATAAAATCCAAACGTCCACAAAATTCACATACTACAATGTTACATTAGTCCATTTAGCTGCAAATTTATCTACTGAAATGAAAATCATCACGCTATCATCGAAGAAGAGCGGGGCAGTCATTTATGACATTTATATGAGAACGTCTATTTTGCTTGGTTTTCATCGAACACTGCAGCGTGATTGATTAGACTGGGACGTAACACGGTGGTGGTTCGAATCCCAGGAGGTGTTTTAGAAAAAACTTTTTTTTATTTTTGTATATATTTTTTTTCACATATTTTTGCATTCTCACAATTTTTTTAACAAAAATATTACCTAAAAATATTATTATTATTGTTTAACCAAAAAAAAACCATGGTGACAAATTTTACAACTGCGGAGTTGCACCCCGTTTTCAAAATACAAACAATGACATCCTTCTTCTTCTTCCTGCTCTTATCCCGTATTACTTGGGGTCGGCGCAACACGTTTTCTTCTTCCATTCTGTCCTGTCGTCCGTCACACTATCATCTGCCCTTTTCTTTCATATCAGTCCTTACTACACAATCCATCCATCTTTTCTTTGGCCTTCCTCTCCTTCTCCATTCATCCACATGTAAATTCAGAACTCTTTTGGTAACGTGCTTTTAATCCCTCCTCTTCACATGACCATACTAAGACAAACGATTTCCTTTCAAAATACAAACATCCATTTAATTTTTTTTAACTAAAGGCGATTTATATTTTAGGTGATTTCTTCCACTCTAGGAAGGAGCACGAGGGGATGTCATACTTTCACTGACCAAAACCCACACCTTTGTATGTTCCTTCTTCGCCTTGCATTCCAGGACTCCGGGTGGAGGTGATCAGCAGTAACGACCTCTCACGTCCGGTCCTGGTACAGAGAGAGAAGGTATGGAAAGCAGTCATCACTTCCTTCCGCAAATGAAGCGAAGAAGGTAGCAGAAAGCGCAAAGATGATGCCCTTGGCATTACGAGTCGCAGGGCGATTCCATTCTACCGTTAGCGCGGAGTTTTGGACGGTGCACTATTGGCATTTCGCTGTTGAATAAAGACTGGTCTTAGTCGACTGACACCTAAAAGAGATACGCATAAGAGAATGGCCCTAAAGGGCTTCGATAGCTGGAAAATTGTTCGTATTTTAAAGGAACAAAGTGGGTATTTTTTACTGCTCTGCATGCTCTACCCGTAAAAATCGAGAGTTTACAGACTGCGTTCGATCATCAGCATGTGAAGTCGACTAGGTGAAAATACTCGCACACAAGAATTCGTTTATTATTCTCACTAAAGAAAAACATTTATTTGGTGTATTAGGGTGTCAGTCAAATACCGCACCAGAAAATTCCTGCCTGAATAAACAGGTAATATAAACACAAAAAAATGATGGTGATCGGTAAACGCCCTATAGATATGACACCTGGGAAGTGTCCAAGTGGCGATGGGAGGGGTTTAAGGATGTACTGTTTCGCACGGTTTCAGCCACGTTGCTTCACTCTAGGAGGTGACTGCTTTCCATTCCTCCTCCCAGCTCATACCATGATCTGAACTAGGGTAGGAGGATTTTGATTTTGTCCCGCAAACAGTACGGCGGTAATCCGCCCTAGCGGGGTAACTTCGATCGTAAGGTCCACCGTGTCTTCCCGCCGAATCCAAAACATCTACCTCCCGAAACACTCATGTTCGGTTAGGACCTGCGTAAAGCGCTTGCGCTTAGAGTGAATTTATAATAGTAATAATCATGGTGTGCCAATATTAGTCGCCCTAGAATGTAAATTGCAACTAAAAGAACACTGTGGAATTTAGTTGGTAAAAGTCTGATACTTTCTCTCGGTCCACCTAGAGTGGGAGAAGGTATTTGGTGGTTACCCAACAAAATAAGAGGCAAATACTAAAGGCGATTATCGGCCCTAATTTGGTTTTTTGAAGAACAAATCATTTTCATTTTGGTTTTATCGCAATATGAAGTAAACTAACTACTTAAAAAAAAAAAAAAAAAAAAAAAAAAAAAAAAAAAAAAAAAAAAAAAAAAAAAAAAAGACTTTACCCATAGAGTAGGCAATTAACTATTTAGAATGTGAACTCTGCGGCTCTGTGCTTCGTTGATGTTTTTAAGGCAATTGACGTCGTGCGGAAGAAAAACCCGGGTGTTACCATTGGGTGGATCGCCCGGAGGACACGTTAGATCATAAAGCACTGGTGGGCCACGCTTAGGCGGAGCACCACCGTGTCCTTGTGGGGACGATCGGTGACAGCAACCTCTCGCGCTGGGCACTGGTACAGGCCATGATCCAGAGCGAGGAGTAGTGGTAAATAGTCCCCTCACGCCCCAGTCGCTGGGATTCCGACCCCGATTTAGAGCCACCGGAGGAGTGGCTTGCGAATGGCGAGCAATGGGTAGTTTACCATCTGGCTGTCCGGTAATGATCCAGACGGTCAACCGTGGGCATTGTTCCACGCGTGCTTCAAAGAGATGTCAGCAAACTGTAGGTGCCCAGCAGGTTCGAAGCCTCTGGGGCCTTGGGTGAGCTTCCGAAAGGAAAACCCGGGACCCTGGAACGAAGGCAAAGAAGGAACGGGGTGAGGTTTATTCAGTAAAAGTCTAACTCACCCTCTGAGAAGTCATTCTGATGATTTTCCACCTAAACAAGAAACCTGGGCACGCCGTCATTGCGGCGGTAAGTTCCCTCTTTGAGAAGTAGTTGGAAAGAGGTCCTCACGTTCCGTATGCCGCAGGTCCTCACCAGACACGGTAAGTTCGGGAGGCTCCTGCATCGGATTCAGGGGTAGAGGGCGCCCCAGCCAGACTTGGGCGCACTGTTTGGACCGCCCGGAGGACACGGTGGAGCACACGGTAGAGGGAACGACCCTCACGCCCCCGCCGTCAGGATCACGAGAACGATTTCCGACCACCGTAGGCGCAAGCTTGCGGACGGCGAACACTGGGTAGCTTGCCGTCCAGCAGTTCGGTAATAACCCGGACCGAGTCAAGTCGTCAACTGTTCCACGAGCGCCTCAAGGAGATGTCAGCAAACTGTAGGGCGCGGCAGGGCCGAAGCCTCTGAGCACGTGGATCTGTATTCCGAAAGATAAGCTCGGTGTCCCAAAATTGAAAGCAACACAGGAACGGGGGTGGCGTTTAGTCTGTAAAAGTCTGACATGCCCTCCCGCTTCATTTAAGAGCGGGAGAAGTCATTCTGATGATTACGCATCTGAATAAAAAAACCTAAACAAGAAACCTACTGGGGCTATGGTTTCGCTTCTGAAAGGGAGACCCTGGAACGTAAGGCAAGGAAGGAATATAGAAGTGAGTCTTAGGCAGTAATAATCTGACACGCACTTCCGCTTCACACAAGAGCAAAAGTCATTAGATGATTTCCCAACTAAAAAAAGTACTAATTGGAGTTTTAACTTAAACAGTTTTATGTAAAATTAATTAATCAGATCTTTTCGGAAGTAAAGGATTAGATACTTAGATTACTTTTGTGCAGTTTTACGAACTTAACGCGGACGAAGTCGCGGGCAACAGCTAGTTATATATATAGATGTATTGTTATGACCTACGTAAACTCCATATAACAGTGTGAGTTTATTGCTATTAAAAGAGCTTAAAACCGGTCTTCTAAAGGCTTAATTGAAAAGCTGAACTAAGCTAATACTCTACATCTGCACTAATTTACTCATGTTATAAAGTTGAAGAGTTTGTTCATTTGAACGCGCTAATACTAGGAACTACTGAAAACTGTTTTCAGTTCATTTTTCGACGAAGACTATCTATATATTTAAAAGGAAAAAAAAACTGACTGACATATCAACGCACTCTCGAAACTTCTCGGACTAGTAGCTTGAAATTTTGCACAAGGTTTCCTTTTTTGACGTCAGCTAGCACTACGAGATGGTTTTCCTCAATTTTTTCCCTTAATTCATGAATCCCCGACCGGTCCTATCAGACCGCGCTGTTATTGTTTTACTATTGTGTCTCGTTTTGCGGGTATGTGATAGGTTAAAGGTATGAAAAGGGGTTTAAAGTTTGTATTGAGAAATCTACTTTAAAGCAGACCTAGCCGCTGGTAGAAGCTAGTAAGGTTCGCTACTACTCACGGAAGCTGAACAGTAACTCTGTGGAAGACAGAAATAAAACAACTTTTATATATTAATAAAATTATTCGCAAGAATGAGTCCAAATTACAACGCCCACGATAGTTCAGAAAATGGTTAAGGAAAATATTGTGAGGAAACCTATTCGATAGAATTCTATTATTAGAACAAGACATGTCAAGTTGGTTGTTGTTGTTACTGACAATTTTCTTTGTTTTGGGATGGAAAGCATCAAATAACTTTTCCTGCTCTGGACGGAGTGTGAGAGAGTCGGATTTTTATTACTGCTTTATTATTTTGGTAATCCTTCAGTGGCCTTTAGCCTTTTAAGGCTATGCTCGATATGTGCGTTAAAAATAAGTTTTCATTACTCATCATCTCATCTGCCTAGCCTTTTCCCAACTATATTGGGGTCGGCTTGCAGTCAAGCCGGATTTAGCTGAATACCAGTATTTTACGAGGAGCTGCTGCCTACCAGACCTCCACAACCCATTAACTGGGGTAACACGGTATTTCATGGCAAGACTGGAGTCAGATTTTCTGGCTATCTATACTATCTATCTAGACTATCCGTTACGCCTGCCAAAGATCTACAAATGACAGCCGGGACATACGGCTTAACGTGCTTTCCGAGGCACGGAGGAAACTCGTTATGTTAAGATGGTCACCCATCCACAGATCAACCTTGACAAGCGTTGCTTAACCTTGAAGCTTGAAGTTTTCATTACTCATACTCCCAAAATAGTTCTAAAGGTGCCAGACGAGCGGGTTGAAAATAATACTTTTCATCCCTATTGAGAATCGCTTTCAACTAACAGCTACTGCAAATAACTACAAGAGACTAAATAAGTTACTTTCACCCCTAAGGTAAAAATGTACTATTAAATAAAAAATTCAGTCCAGTTGCTGTTGGGCCTCTATGGTTCTGCAGACATCTCCATGAGCCGCGCGTAGAACACTATCCACTTTCGACGAGTTAGACTCGGTCCAGATATTTAGTTACCAAACGGTCGGACGGACCAAGCTCGCCGCCAAGAGCAAGAGCAAGCTACCTATTGCTCGCCGTTCACAAGCCCACTTCTACGTTGGCTGGAAATCGGGGTCGGGATCCCAGCGGCTGGGGCGTGAGGGAATTTTCCTTACCCGTGCAGCTGCCACCTTCGGTAAGAAAAAGTTCAGTCCAGTTGTGTAAAAATCAAAACTACAGCCTTGAAATAGTCCAGTCGGGACCCATATTGGATACAACGATTTTAGTCTAGATTTATGTACATGGTTCAGGCTTTTCCATGGTCATGTTACATTACGGTGTAATTGCAGAACAAGTTTAAATAAATCTCCTACCATGTGAGATGTCGAACAAGATTGACAGAGGATACAGGAAAATAATAATGGGATTATTTTCTATCCTTTCATTTGGATTAAAAAAATATTGTTTGTTTTTCTGTAAAATCCGAATGTGCTTTGTTTTTCTTTGAGGAAAATGTAGGTCAATATACTGAGGAAATTGTATCTTGATTGTTTTTCTTATATCTTGAAGATTTTGTTTGTTTACTATCATCATCTGCCTAGCCTTTTTCCCAACTATATTGGGGTCGGCTTCCAGTCAAGCCGGATTCAGCTGAATACCAGTATTTTTACGAGGAGCGGCTGCCTACCAGACCTCCACAACCCATTAACTGGGGTAACACGGTACTTCATGGCAAGACTGGAATCAGATTTATTGGCTTCTGACTATCCGTAACGACTGCCAAAGATCTTCAAATGACAGCCGGGGCCAACGGCTTAGCGTGCTTTCCGAGGCACGGAGGAAACTCGTTATGTTAAGATGGACACCCATCCAGAGACCAACCTAGGCAAGCGTTGCTTAACCTCGAAGATCGACCCGTGCGGCTGTTATTATTTAGCCACGAGCTCCTCTTTGTTTGTTTACTATGTAGTCACAGAAAATGGGCTGAGACTTTCATACACAAACATTTTCTATATTATGACATGTTAAAATGTCCATAGGCGCGGGCTCACAGACGGCGAGCACTGGGTAGCTCGCCGTCCAGCAGTCTGGTACTCGTAATTACCTGGACCGATCCTAATCGTCAACGGCGCGTTCTGTTCTACGCGCGCCTCAAGGAGGTGTCAGCAAACTGTAAGGGCCCGGTAGGGCCGAAGCCTCTGGGAAACACGGAAATTCTGAAAGGTAAGCCTGTGTCCCCCAGATCGAAGGCAACGAAGGAACGGGGTGGGATTTAGTCAGTGAGAGTCTGACACGCCCTTCCGCTCTGCCCAAGTGCAAGTCAGACTGATGATTCCCATTCCTAAAAAAAAAAGGCGTGCAAGCTTCGATCAAAAATGTCGTGCAAGCGAAAAAGATAGATATAGCCATACACCTTTTATATAACTTAATTCCTGTAACCATTTAGTCGTAAAATGGATCGCAATAAGAACTCTGGTAGGGCCTCTGGTATCAAGTGAATTCGGTTAGAAAATTAAGACAGAAATCGGGAGTTCTCCTTACCTAGAAATCCTAATTGCTTCGAGTTACAGGCTAACAAGAATGAATGAGTTCTCTCACATAGAGAATTTGAAAAGGAATTTCATTGGGTAGACGCTTTGTACACTGTGTCCAATTCGAGTTTAACAAATGACAGCATTAAGCCTGGGATACACTAGGGAACATTTTGTCCCGAAACACGACGCGCAACACTAAATTTACGTGACGCTGCAACGTTGCATAGTGTTCTGCAACATGCCCCGCAACATAGTACGTGACGCGGGGCATGTTGCTTGCTCCCGCCTCGAGAGCGAGCGCACGAGTCCCGCGTCAGTATGCATGTTCCACGTAGTTGTTGAGCAACATGTTCCACAACATGTTGCTCCATTTGTCCCCTAGTGTATCCTTGGCTTAACTTAGTCCATTCTCTAAAAAAAAACATATTAGTCACCTGTCTGATATGGTTTTTGATTTATGAGAAATGTGTCTAACTACCTAGTTAGACACATTTCTCCATGACGATAAATCATCATCATTATCATCATCTCAGCCGAAAGACGTCCACTGCTGGACATAGGCCTCCCCCAAGCGTCGCCACAGCGACCGGTCCTGTGCATCTCGCATTCATCGGATAAATGACGATAAATGCCCTAGATTAAAAAGATAATCATTGCTGCCGATTACGATTCATCTTAATCGACAACAATGATTATCTTTTCAATTTGGGATTTTTATATTGAAATCAGTTGTATTTGTTTTAAACGACTTTGCACTACACTACTGACTTAACTATTTTATCCTATTAATAGCCAAATACCAATATTTATGGAATTCGTCCTTCTGTCCCAAATAAAACGGAATATCAACGGAAAAGCTGTAATCGAATTACGTAATAATACATGAGAAATAATTTGCCGTAATATATTTTCTATTATACTAATAATAACAAAGCAATGTTATACATACCTACAATATTTCTATGCTATCCTACTTTATTTTTGGGGTGCTATTTATACAATGACTTTTCCCGCTCATGGTTGAGCGAGATGGCGAGTCTGACTTTTACTGAATGGGACGCACTTGTGTCTGTTCAGTTGTTTTTTGCGTTCCTGGGCTACGGAAACTCTTTTAAAAATTTTCGTGGCCTTAGCAGGCAAAAGTTCCTCCCCGGTGTGGTCTCCAAATGGCGTAACGTGCTTTCCAAGTCACTGACGGTTCTTGGTGGGCAACGCATGTCCAGTATTTCACGGACACAGCATCATCCAATCACAACAAAAACAAACGATTATTTTTATATCCCGTGCATCCTTTCATTTACACCAAAGCTAATTTAGTAAATGTGGATTCGGGCTTCCGTGATATTAAATCTGCTGCGTTGTCACTCCGGTCACGGCCTCCTGAAATTATCACTCGCATTTTGTAGGGGCCAATTTCTGTCAACGCTAGCCGGGAATGTTAAACATTGGGTGTGGCTATGGAGGGCGCGATTGTAAAGAAATATTTATAATATATGTCCCGAACAATTTTTAGTAAGCAACACAAAATTTTGACGACCTTGACGGAAATTTTCCAAAAGGCAAGCAGAATATATTAAGGTGCACCTGTATGTGCAATTGTGCATGAACACAGGTGCACTCTCTGTTCCTTTACTCTCATTGCCCGATGCGATGGCATGCCGACACGGCCAGAAATAAATCAGGCTGCAAACAGACATTTACATCATTTATCATTTATTAAAACTCGGTAAATGTATAAAGAGCAAGTGTGATGGGAGTTCAGGTGGGAAATCAAACGAAGTAACATCATTCGAGTTTTCTTATATTTTTACACAAATTCACGCTATCTCAAATTCCAGCTACTTTACAAGCGTCGCTCAAAACAATCTAACCAAACTCTCGGAAGTCAAAATACCAACCCTTTTCTAATGTCACACGAATTATTTCAATAAGTCATAAATTGACAACATTATAAAACAAATTAAGGTAGAAACAGGTGTTGGTGTACCAACCTAAAATATTATAATCAGACGTGATTAACAGTAATATTTCCAAGGTAATTAATTAATGTCAAGAGAATTAAGTATTTAAAATAACTATTATGAATATACAATTATCTGAACAGTGTCTCAATGAATTGATAGATGGCGCTCTATTGAAGTTTATAAAGATTGTCTATATGGATTGGGCTTCTAGTACACCAGGTATCTTTATTAGCCGGTAGATGGCGGGTAATTGTAACACAAGTATTTAGTTCTGAAAAGTAATCTAAAGCAATGTAAGAATTTGAATCGGACCCATGAGGTTCTGATTCAAATTCAATTAAAATTTATTTCCAACTTTTAAGATATTTAAAGTCTTGAAGTTATTTAAAAAGTAGTAGATAAGTATATTTGATAAAACTCCTATCTTTATCACAGATCCTTCTTGAATTAGATTTGATGACACTGATAGTAAAAAATCATAGTTTCAGCGATTACGCAGTCAGTGTCATCTAACTGCTAATGCCACAGTAAAATCGCTTATTTCAAAGCCCGGTCTCAAACGTAAATTGTAAATCTTCCTCATTTTACTTAGCAGCGGCAGCGGCACAAGGTGGGTTACGAATTGTTTTACAAATTGTTTACACAGACAACGGCACTGATGGGTTCCTGGTATGGTCTTTGCTTTTCTCTGGAATGTCATTTACCCGTAGAAGATGTTTCTACAGTATTCAAAAAGTTTTCGCAATTTTAAAAATAATAATGTTTAATATTGAAAAAGGAGATATAGTTATGTCCCTGCCTAGGCGACAGGAAAGTTTCTAGAAGGACGACTACTACGTACCGAAAGACGCAAAATGCGTTGAAAGGCCTCCCACAAGGTGGATCGTTAACTTAGTGAGAATCACAGGAATTCGATGATTGCCAGACACACAGGTTAATAGTTTTTGCGTGAAAGGATAACAAACAGTCGTACATACAAACATTCGCTTTCATAATATTAGAAGAATGTAGGTAACAGTAAAATCGCGCATTTCAAAGCCCGGTCTCAAACGTAAATTGTAAATCTTCCTCATTTTACTTAGCAGCGGCAGCGGCACAAGGTGGGTTACGAATTGTTTTACAAATTGTTTACACAGACAACGACACTGATGGGTTCCTGGTTTGGTCTTTGCTTTTCTCTGGAATGTCATTTACCGGTACACCTTCTATACTAATCAAAACTTTCTTAGATATAATGGTGTATTTGTTTTAATTTTTTTCATATTCTATTCTATACTTCAGTTGAAAAGGCATATTTATGTCACTGCCTAGGCAGCAGAAAAGGTTCTAGAGTGACGACTACGTTCCATAAGACGCAGCGTTGAAAAGCCTTTCACAAGGTGGGTTAATGTGGAGTGGACCGCAAGAATCCAATGGATGCGAGACGTACAAGACCAGTCGTTATGGCGACATTTAGGGGAGGTATCAATATTTTTCAATCTTGTATGTAGTTCATAGTCTTTATCCCGTTAATTTAGGGTTGATCTAGCAAATCTGAAGATTTTCCCGTATTATGATAATTATTAATAGTCTACTGCATATTACGCTGAATGAATATTGCTTTGTGTTATAATTTCTTTACGTAAAATTATTGCTGCAAAAATACTAAAAACATTATGCTATGTATCATCGGCCATTTGAATTTCAAAAACATATAGGAAAGAACGGTAATATTGACCGTAGAGTTTAAGGCCCCAAACATTTCTTAATTACTCAGATACCCGCGAAACGAGACACAATAGTAAAACAATAACAGCGCGGTCTCATAGGACCGGTTGGGGATTCAAACGTTAAAACTTCAAGGATTGTTTGGGTTGCCTTCCAAATTCTAAGAAGGATTTTTCAAGTTTCGGGCCTTATCCCCGAAATAAGGCAAGAATAATCATATTTTTTTTCTAGACCAGTGAAAACTTTTAATTGCTTTTTGGGAACTGGTTTTTTACTTCTATTTTACTTTTTGGAATTAATTAAAGTTCTATCATCCTTATTCGATCCTACCATCAAAGCAGATACCTGCCAGGACTGCAGAATTTTTGGAAATATTTATCTACCGTGGCCTTGAAATGCAACTGAAGGAACCCACGTGGGTTTCAGTAAGTAAAACTCCTTACTCCGAAGTGCTTCTTCTCGCTCTACCTTGCTAGAGAATCTATTTGATAATCATCATCTGCCTAGCCTTTTCCCAACTATGTTGGGGTCGGCTTCCAGTCAAGCCGGATTTAGCTGAATACCAGTATTTTACGAGGAGCGGCTGCCTACCAGACCTCCACAACCCATTAACTGGGGTAACACGGTACTTCATGGCAAGATTGGAGTCAGATTTACTGGCTTCTGACTATCCGTAACGACTGCCAAAGATCTCCAAATGACAGCCGGGACCAACGGCTTAACGTGCTTTCCGAGGCACGGAGGAAACTCGTTATGTTAAGATGGTCACCCATCCACAGACCAACCTAGGCAAGCGTTGCTTAACCTTAAAGATCGACCTGTGCGGCTGTTATTATCTAGCCACGAGCTCCTCAGAATCTATTCATAATCTATTCAAATAGATTCTATCTATTTGATAATACCCACTTTAAAAAAAAATGCAATGCACGATGAAATATAAAGACGAAAATTTCTGTGTGTATGATTGTGTATTTTTGTGACATTTTCACGCTCAAAGGGCTGAACGGATTCCGATGATACTTAGTGTGCAAGTAAACCTTGCCCTAGAATAGCACATAAGATAATATTTGCTCTAGCAATATGTTTCCTTGAGATAATTTACTACTATCACGTCAGTAAAAGCACTGGAAGTATATAACTATATAGTCCTATATAAATTTAATCCTATTTCAACCCTATTCCTCTCTACCGCTATTATAATGGTCTAAGTGCTTAGATGTTAGTTCATCCATCATAACTGAACAGCTGAATGGATTTACCCAAACAAATAATACTTTTTTATCACGATCAGAATTTATAGAATAGATTCGGGCATTTCCTACTTACACGTAACTGAAACAGTTAAAAAAAATTGGGTTAGGTTAGGTTAAAAATTGGGTTAGCGACTACGATCTACTACACATGACGTCACAGAATCCTGCATCTCATCAGTTCTCGGCGCGATTTGAATAGATACAACAACCCGAAATCATCTATCGGGCAGTAGCCCACCGGACATACCACCCGTCCGGTCGGAGGATCCTCCTTTTTCAATGGAGGTATGCGGGACTTTACTCTCTGTTCCGCTACCTCCAAAAGGCTACTTATGGCAATGGGTAGCTTGGCGTCTAGCCGACTGGTAAGGACCTAAACCGAGTCACGTAGTGTTTCATACGCGTTTCAAAGGGATGAACGTGACTGTAAGGGCCGTATTGGTCTGACATAGGCCTCCCCCAAGTCCACAGCTGGACATAGGCCTCATCCAAGCGTCCGCGTCGCCACAACGACCTGTTCTATGCATCTCGCGTTCATCAAATTTCTGCAACCCTTACCAGGTCATCGGTTCATATTGCGAAAGCGTCTTACGGTACGCGGTCGCTATTCCAGAACCTCTCGTCCCGATCGACCATCTGTTCTACGAGCGATATGTTCTGCCCACAGCCACTTAATTACTCAGATACCCGCGAAACGAGACACAATAGTAAAACAATAACAGCGCGGTCTCATAGGACCGGTTGGGGATTCAAACGTTAAGTTTGCCGATTCTTCGAGCTATATCACTAACCGTTCTCTTGCAGAAACCTTCATTTCTGACGCGATCACGCAAGGGAACTCCGTCCATACCCAAGACCCTTATTACAAAACATAATTGGCAAAGTGATAACATACACTTTTGTCTTACCTTAAGGTAAATACAGCTGTAATGTTATGTTGATTGTCGAGACCCTACGCTCAACCTTCCCCAAGCAAAGGGTATATACCAAGATTTTCGCACGAAAAACAAGCGTCTATTACATAACTAAAGGGAAAAAGGGCTCGCCCTTTCACACACCCTCATCCAAAACAAATTAAGGACTAGATAGTGTAAAAAACAATAACCGCCAACGATCTAGCGCAAATACGAATTTTATTACCAGTCATACAAGATGAGTGGGTAAACTAGGAACCTAAGAATACATCATAACTGATATACGAGCGCTTTTTGCTAGTTATTTTTTTATTACTTTTTGCTTAGGTGCTCATAAATATAAAAAAACAAATGATTGCAATAAAACAAAAATAATTACTTAATTAAAACCCTGTGACTAATTTAAACTCACTAAACTCAACCACTCAATACACTTCTACAGCTTACAGTACCTGGCGATGAAAAATGCACATCGACCATTTTTATTCTTTGTATTTAATACAAAAAGTAATCTAAAGAAGAAAATCATAATTGTTTTAATAGCTCCTAATAGATACCAAACTATTTGTAATTCGTGCGACAGAGATAACGCTCTACGAAGCTGAAATTAGCCGATTGTGTCTTTCCAAAGGTTAATGTGCAAAATTTATCGCCGGGTTACTGTGAGACACATATTATCGCAGCCATATCATCTATGGCTGAACTACGGGCCCTGAATAGGAGTAGGTTTTAGTCAATAAAAGTCTACACGCCCTTCCGCTCCACCCAGAGCATAAGAAAACATTGAATGATTTCCCGACTCAAAAAATAGGTGAGTTTTTGTCAGTAAAAGCCTTACTCCCTATCGGCTATCACTCAACCTTGAGTCGGGGAGGAAATACGTCCACCAGTATACAACCCTTACGTAGCAATAGATTTTACGCCAACTCCCTCGTCTACCCAATCACTTTATATACGAACTTTCTGTAACTTTAAACCGCGCGTGGAAGCATCCAGAAAAATCCAGGAAATTATTATCGAGTTCTCAACTAGCCAACGAAGTTTCCACGAGACTTGTTTATAGTACCAATGGATACAAAAATGTCCGGAAAATATTAAACTGTTTTTGAAAGCTAAAGTAGAAAGTTTGGATAGTATTTTTGAGTTGGTTCCTGTTTGAGCGTTGTTGGTGAAAATCTGTGGTTTATTACAGTTTAGTTTGTTATAAATTGGGGTAATGGTTGAATTTTGTATTGAGGGTAAGTGTCATTGGGATTTGGGACAATTTTAGGTAGTTGTTTCAAGCGGGAACTACAGTTAGATCGACGCACATGTGGGCTATTCCTGAGTTGTACGTACTACATCGCGTTGCGTAGGTCTAATGTAACTGTACCAGGCTAGTTGCCATGTTAAATTTACGGAGATCGACGCGCACAGATTGGCGTACGTGATCCACATGGGTCCAATATTCTACCTGCAATTTTTTTTTACAGATATGCGTAACAGAGTGTAAAGTCCCACATACGATACGATTAAGTTTTTTTTTTTTGTTATTTTTTTTTCTGTGGATTTCTGTTATCCGACTTATAGAAATAAACTAATTAAATTAAATAGGGCAACTGTCCCATAGATATTTTTTTGCTGTTTTATAATGTTCAAATAGTGTGGTGCTGGATTTTGAATTTAGTTAGGTATTTAGTTCCTATGCGTACTCCATTGTCGGCCATATCATCACTTACCATCAAACGCGACACGTATTTATTTTTTGTTTTAAAACTTTAAAAGGCCCCTGAAAAATAGTTAAAAAGCACCTGAAAAATATGTAGTTATAATCGTAAGAGCGAAACATTGACTATTATTCCAGTTGTAAGCGCTAACAAATAAATTATAACCTGTTTCTCGCGGTCTCGAGAATGTTATACTTAGAAGAGTAGGATTATAAGGAAAAAATCTGAAAATAAAATGTGCCAACGACGTAAATCTTCTGTTTCCGTACAATCACGATATTGGAGTAGGGTTAAATAATTCATTGTGAGGCTTATAAATAAAAACAAAAGAAATACGTTATTCAGACACCCCTTTTCTTTACTTAATACTAGCTTCTGCCAGCGGCTTCACTTGCTTGAAAGTAAATTTCTCGACACAAACTTTGGACCACCGCTGCACCGTTTCATCACCTCAGGGGGTAAATTTTGGGAATTCGTCTCTTAGTGCTAACCACCACCATTTCACGTTCCAAGTCCCAATAGATTCGGCTGTGCGTTAATAAGTCAATCAGTCAAGTTCTCCTTTTACCTATACTTATATGGATAAAATGTACAATGTAGGTATTACATTTATGTAAATAACTATGTATGCCTCTTTTAACTATGTAACTTTATGTAAGTAGAAATCTTATTTTGTAAGTACTCTTGCTTTTAAATAAAAAAATTGTGCTCCTTCTCTCTCTACCAAGCTTGGTTAACTGGTAGAGAGAATATTAATTCCGTCTTTGTACGATTGTGATTCATAAAGTTTTAATAAATGAATCATGCAACAAGTCACAGGTGAGTAACATTGCTTTCGTAAATTCAGTAGGCACCTAACAAAAAAATTGAAAAACAAAACTGGTTATAACCTAGAAACGATTCTGAATTACATTTTATTTATTTTTATCTCCCTTTAGTCTGCTTTGATTACCAATTTATTGGTGGTCAAAAGGCATGCCCACTTTTTTCAAACATCTCTATACATCGTTATCTCAATGGCCTAGTCAGTTTCTTTCTAGTAATTAACGAAAATTCCATGCATTGTATTATGTTAATCGTTCTTTAGCAATATAATCATGCTCGAACAATCCTCACGATCAAAAGGTGGAGTTCTATGTTTTTTAATAGCATCAACTTCCTTTAACACAAGTATCAGTAGGTTATTTTTAGGTAAATTTCTCCCTTATTGACCACATCATCGCTTACCATCAGGTATGATAGTAGTCAAACGGTAGCCTATCAATAATAATATCTTTTTAATAGATATAAACTAATGCTTGAATGCGATCTTCGTTTTAAGAGCTTATTCATTTTAGCCTTGAATAACCTAAATTATAAAAAAACTGAAAGCCCTTAGCAGGCAAATTGTTCCAGTCCTTCGATGTAGGAGGTACAAAGAAGGCGAAACGTTTGGTTCGGACCGGAAAGCTTAAATTAAAAAAAAGTACTTTAAAACTAAAACTTTACATTTTTTTCAATACCAAAACTTGTAGGATAAAATAAAGACAGGAAAGTAGAAAAGGATGTTTTGGAGGGACTGCCAAAAAGCAATCTTTCAAAAGATCCTATTTAAAAAACAAAACATTTATCCATCGTCACAACAGCATACTTATCATTAGAACGAACAACGAAGAGGAGGAAATTCTCAGGAAACGTCGAAAATAAAACGCACCGAAATACAAACAAGGAAGGATCTAAGTGACACCCAAAAACTGAGGGTCAGAAAAAAACGAAACGAATTGCTTCACACCCCCATTTAATGTAACATTTTTCATTGCCACAGTTACCCTTTGACAAATGAACGAAATATGCTAATGTAGACCAAACAAAGGTTTGCGAGAACATTTTTTTCATAAAAGGCTTTTCAACTAATTTGTTTCTTTTCGCTGTACGCATATTTTTGGGAGATAACAGTATTGTTATATTGTTCTTACTGAGGAATATGAAATAAAGGGAAGTATTGTAATATTGTGTTGCTACTACAATACAAATTAAGGCATTTACATATTTCTTTATCGATCTTGAAGACGAACCAGATCGTATTTACATCATGAATCATATTATATCATACTAGCTGTCCCCTGCGGTTTCACCCGCATTTTTCGTTACTGCTCCGCTCCCGTGGGTTGCAGCATGATGGTATATAGCCTATAGCATTCCTCGATAAATAGGCTATCTAACACTGAAAGAATTTTTCAAATCGGACCAGTAGTTCCAGAGATTATCCCCTACATACAAACTTACAAATTTTACCTCTTTATAATATTAGTATAGATGTCATAGGCCTCCTCCAAGTGTCGCCACAACCAACAATCCTGTTCGTCTCGCATCTACCATATTCCCGCGATTCTCACGAAAAGTCATTGGTTCACCTTGTAGACGGTTTGCCAACGCTGCGTCTTCGGGTGCGTGGTCGCCAATACAGATCTTTTCGTCTTCATTTCTTCTCATTACGAGCAATGTGAACGTTTTTACATGGCAAATAGATATTCTTAAAGACTCCTTGATGAATTTATTTCAAACAAATATTTTTATCCTTTTTAGATGTATTGCGAAAGATCACTAGTGGGTTTTAGTCTAATAAGTCTTTTACTATCCTCCTACCTAACCTTTCAATATATGAGATGTTAAATAATATCATGAGACAGACATGACTGTAATATTCTCAAAATAAACAGTCTCTTTAAAAATCACGGAACAGATTGATAAAAATCCTTTAACACAATTTTTTAAAGCGAAACCGGTCAATAAAAGCTATTCAAACACCAAAATACGGACAAGCAAAAAGTAAAAAGGAAATCTATTAGCTCAAACGATTAGCGGTCAGATAAAATCGAACCTCAAACGCGTTCAGAGAATTTGTACACAAAATGGTGGAAAAGATTTTTTTTCCGATTTGTCAGATAAATAGACCGGGAGATGGGTCAAGGACACAGAATAAATAAGTACAGAAGGTTACACCGATGCTGACAGAATTTTGGCCGTGACATCCAATCTTAGTGGTAGTAGAGTTGGTGCGGTGTGTTGTTGTTTGAAAAGTTTTGGCCGCAAGGTGTCTAGTATCGATGATTTCGCGGAAGCATACCGACTTCACAACAGCAAAACTCGACTTATATGGTGCTTAGTACAGCGGTACGAATCATCTCGCGAACTTTGGTTTTGAATGCTAATCGGTTCGTTACTATACTTCATATTGTCTTCGTTTATAATTTGTGACAGTTTGTTTTATATGTATTAGTTACTGTTTTGTAAAATAATTTGTGTATTTTGACTATGAGCTTTAGTCGCCTGATAATAAAGAATTATTATTGTGGTACAAATACATGTCCAAAACAACTGTTCTCTCTCTTCTCTTCCTTCTTTGCCGCTTCCAAGACCACATCTACACTATGATATTCTTCACATACGCAATACCATTCAAATACATTCTCAACTACCATTTATTTAATATACATACGCGTCTATGGATCCGTACGCTCGTTTTCGCTTGTAGTTATATCAAGCCGGCCTTCTGTACATTACATATTCTGTGTTATTGATTCCCAAATGTGTGTACCATCTCAAGGGAGTAAAACATTGTTCAACAGTTCAGTGTATCTGAAGTTCAGTGGATATCTATCTTTTTGTTTTTTATTGTTTTGATAGATAAAGTTTGTTCTGACGTTGCTTTTATATAGTTTCTCTTCCGTAAGATGTTAAGATAGATAGATTAAGTGTTGTGAGCTCATAAAACAAGATTGAATTAATACAAATTAATTTTGGTTTAATAGTAGAAAAAGATAAACCAAAACTGTAAAAAGTTTACTTACAGACGTATACGATAACTTTCTCCGGTGTGTTTTAGAAGCGAAGAAAATGTTCTTTTTTAGGTGCAACTAGCAGCTGCTATCGGCTTCGCTGGCGGGTGAGTAGAATATTATACCACGGGAACGAATGGAATAAAAAATATTCTAGGACATTATCTACCGGTGTACCAGGTTTCATCGTAATCAATTTCGTAGTTTTTGCGTAAAAGAGATTATCCATACCATATCCTTATTTTTTTTTAATAAAAAAAAAAAATATTTTATTAAAAATACCCATGTATTTATCCGTATAAACAAAAAATATTTTGAATAGCAAAACAAAACTTGAAAATGAGAAACATAGTGCCAGAAAGGCTCACATCCTAGTCTAAGCTAGACTTGCAAATTTTAATCAAACAAACAATTCGGATATCATAAATTTTGCACGAGTGTACCCTAACCTGCTTCTATTTCCTGCATCAAAGGTAACATTTTGGGCCCGAAACCAGTGTACCTAATAAATGTGCAGGCTGAAACCTAGCAGCGGCGTAGGTAACTAAGTGGTAAGGGCCCTGTTGTAGAAATGAAAAAGGGGCCCCTCTGTTTTGTTATTCGAACAAGAATTCGAACTTTCATTTGTTGTTCATTTTTTATTAAATTCGAGTTTAATTAAGTCAAATCTACAACATCAACATATGATAATATGTATACGCAAAACCGACAAAGGTAGGTATTACTTTACATGTTATGTTGCTTTCAGTATACACAGACTCTGAAATGACACTTCACTCTTTAGCACAGCTGTGTACGCACAATGGATGTTAAGTGCACAGCCCCGGTCGTTATGACGACACTTGAGGGAGGTCTATTTTCAACAGTGGACGTCAGCTGAAGAAGAAAACGTGTTGCGCCGACCCCAAGTAATATGAGATAAGGGCAGGAAGAAGAAGAAGAAGGACGTCTTTCGGCTGAAATGATAACAATGATTGTGTCCCCAAAACTAGTTAGTGTAAAAAAACGAAAAGTTGAAAAGAGAGAGAACTTTACGCATATCTTACAAACACGGCAGTCCTCTAGAAATATTGTCAAACTGAAGAAAGAATAAATTCCGTTATGACTTACTTTTCGAAATTTTAAGCCAAAACTAAGGGAGGCCCCAAACGTTGGGACCCTTCGACAGCACCACTTCACACCTTACTACCTACGCCCCTAAAACCTAGCCTTTGTGAAATTGTAGTGACGTGGACACAGAAATCAAGGCAGACAACATGTGAACACGTCTGTTCAGACAGAAACTTCTCTTTGTAATTGTTGGTCTGTTTGTGAGCAATGTTCTAACGTGCTGGTCATTCTAAAATTGCGGTTTGATGCTGAGAAATGTGGTTGCATACTGTGATTTGAGATTTAGAAATGTGGTGAGCATGGAAGGTATGATAGATGAAATGATTATGTTCGGTGAAATGGAGAACTTGATATGATCATGATTAACACCAACCCGAGATACATTTTCATAGAACTACTCTTACGTGACTAAGTATGATATCATTGCAAATCTTTCTCTAGATATTTTGGAATCATTGGTATTTTATGCATGTTGCCTAGGTCTCTATAAAAATCTAAATATTTTATGTAAAACTAATACAGTAAAGACGTCAGCAAATCTGATATTTTGCATGAAAATTCAAGCGCATTCTTTAAAATTTAATCTAGATTTTATATTTTTACGACAATATTTCCTAAAAACTTTTAAAGTTAAAACAAAAGAATTACCAATTAACGCCAACAAGTCGTTTTGGCGGTATCTCTTTTTTAGGGTTACGTTGGATCAACAATTTAATGATGCTTTCTTTGACAATAAACAGTTTGGGAAGCGCCCTCTAAAAAGGAAGAGCTTTACTATATAATCTAACTAAAAAACTTAGTTTTGGGTAGCAAATCATAAAATAAACCTTCTTATTCTCGGTAAAGCGTAAGTGAGTGTCAAACTTTTCACTGACAAAAACCTACTAGTGTTCCTTCAATAGCCCTTTGATGCCCCCAATGTTTTCTATCTGACTACTCTGAGAAGAAACACTGAAACAAATTCAAAGGTAGTAGCTAGGCATCTGTCTTTTACATAGCGAGCGACTGCCTATCTAAACTCCACAATCCAGTAATTGAATAAACACGATACCCTTTGGCAAGTCTGGTATTAGATTTCCTGGCTTCTGACTATCCGTAACAAAACAGTCACAGGCCAACAAAAGGCACGATGGAGTCTTGGTAAATTAAGATGGTCACCCATCCAAAGGCCGACCTCAGCAAGTGTTGTTTAACTATTGAAAACAAACTGAACAGCTGTTATTATTCTAGACACGAGCTTCTCTAAGCTTACATTTGGACATTGGTAGATTAATCCAAGAAGCATAGTCCACAAAACACAAAACGCAAACTTCTCTGGAATTTGGAACTAATTACGACCGGACTCTCTGTGAATATTGTAGAGTGAATCGTATTGCAAACTCACTATGATTACCTAGGTGCTAACGCAGTCATATGATTGCATGTAGCATGATGTTTTACTACCTAGTGTACACGCGTTTGTAGTAGAGATGTAACGGAGGTTCGGCTCCGATTATGAAAGGTCTGAACTTTTGATTTTTCACATCCGATTACGATTTCGGTTGTGATAAGTTTTAATCGAATGTACTATATGCTGCACCGGGTTTTGCATCGTGACAGAAGCGCGACAGTAACACGTTTGCAGTGCGACTGAGAATACTCAATAACAGAGCGGTGCTCCGCCCAAGCGCTGTGTAAGTTTTTTGGAGTACAGTTAAATTATTATTCAATTCCATTCACAACAATGTTTTCACAGAAGCATTATTTCAATATTTCATAGGGCGAAGAAAAAATAATAACGACCGTAAATCTCTTTTTTTTTGACTGGAAGTTGACCCCAATATATAGTTAGGAAAAAGGCTATCTAGGTAGATTAATAAGTTTTTAAGTTCGAAGTGAATGGTAAACTATCGAATTTTTCACGTCGTTTCTAGACTTTTAACGATTACTGTATGTGTATAATGAAACTTAGTCTAGAACTCTACTCAGGAACTTTGGACAGGAACTTGTAAATAAAAAATAAACAAATATATTTTTGTTACCCACTTCTTGTTGCTTAATTCAAACTAAATGACCCAACATTTTAACCCTGAAGTATAACTACACCAAACAAAGTAACTCGACCGAAATAATTTCAGTAAAAAAAAAGATGGCTCCTTCACAAAATTCACGTTACTTCTATCTCATTGTTTCGACTAAATTATTCGAGACAAGACGCCAGTGTCTTATTTCGAATAATTTAGTCGAATTCTGGCAGCCAGATGTGGTACACAAAATAATTCTAGCCTAATTACCTTAACAAAGTATTACGTTTAAACCACAAAATTACGTCTCTAGTGATGTAACGTTACTTTATTCGAGTTATTCGATTCTGTTACGTAATCGAGTCTGGTGTATCATTTGATTTGGATCGGGTTGAGTGAGCGTATTGTTAGGGCTATTGATTTTACAGCAAAGCGTGAGGTGCTTATCTTTTTTTTGTTATCGCTTCATTATTGATAGTAGTTTTTAAAGGTTCTCTTGTTAAACAATAATGTCTACGTGCTACTTTTTCGCTGTGTCCGTTTCTTTCTTAAAGTTGCAGGTATTTAGGACATGACGGTTCCTAAAACTTACTACATACCTACGAGTAATAGACACGGCTGACATCGTTCGTATCGTTAGGTGTCCTATTTCTAGTTTTAGAAAAGTAGTGTGTACAAACAATGAATATGAATACCTATGTCGTCAAAGCAGTTATAATTTCATATCTCATCAAAAACGTAAACATGCAAAACTTGAAAATAGTTTTGAAGAATAAATAAAAAACGAAGCATTAGATGTAATACGCTTACATGTATAAACAAATTGAAACGGCATGTTGCGATAAT
The DNA here is from genome assembly GCA_030763345.1 of Mythimna separata. Taxonomy (NCBI): domain Eukaryota; kingdom Metazoa; phylum Arthropoda; class Insecta; order Lepidoptera; family Noctuidae; genus Mythimna; species Mythimna separata. Next base: position 6,271,087 of record CM061191.1, read on the forward strand.
GTGACCTGGCGAGGGTCGCGGGAATCCGATGGATGCGAGACGCACAGGACCGGTCGCTGTGGCGACGCTTGGGGGAGGCCTACGTCCAGCAGTGGGCGTCTTTCGGCTGAGATGATGATGATGATGATGATGTAGCGATATCTATGGCGTCTCATAAGAACTACAAAATTCTGCATCAGGTAATTAAAATTCTTCGCGCAATTTGAACAATATGACAGCCTAAAATCATCTATCGGTCAGATGCCTGACGGTGAGACACCAGAAAAAACATCTGTCTAGTCGGATCCTTCCTTTTCTACGCAGGTTTACGGAGCTTTACACTCCGTACAAGCATACGGTGCAATAACATACGGTACCTACTTACAAACTTAACTCACAATATTGAAAACTTCGAGTAGAAGCGATGGTTCAAATACGAATAATCGAATCTCGACTCGAATGCTCATCCTTCTTTGTATAACAACAGGGACGAAATAAGACAAAAGCCTTTGTGTTTTAATAAAAACCTGGCGCTAAAAGAATGGCGTATTATCGAAAAATAAAACGTGGAAGAAATATATTCCATTTGTATTCAATAATTACATTCCAACTAGAGCATTCCAAATTTATTCGAATTGAAATCGATTCGGGAACGATTGCAATTTTGTCATTCGACGAAAATCTAATAAAGACAACGTTTGCAATTGAACCGATTTTTTTTTTATTCGATTACCACGCTAGCGAATTTCCTATTGTCTTTATTTTTTAGACGATCGTTGTGATCGAATATTTTGAGATGTTCAGAATATTGAATGGTACTTTCAATATCTTTTTTGTCTGATTGGCTGCCTTTTTTTTGAGAACCGTAATTATCATATTTTTTTAAAGTCTTAGTGGAACAGACTTTTACTGAATAAAAACCACCTGTTTTTCTGAAGTTCCTACAGACCTTCCAGGGCCATGGTAACATCTTCGAATCATCTCGCAGCCTTAGCAGGTTATCGACCCTACTAAACCTCGTCCATTTTGCTTACATCTCTTGAAGGCGCGAAATGAACACAACTGGCCATTGACTCTGGTTTGATTCTTTGCGACTTTTAATGCCCAAAACATCTCTTGCAACGGTGGCTAGGACATTAGGATGTCCTTTCCTTCACAGTTTCAGCCACTTCCTTCGCTGTCATAGCTAACTCTTTGACTTACCACGGTGTCAGTGGATTGAGTCATGTCAACTTTTACTGAAAAAAAAACCTGCCCATTTCAGGACCATGGTAAGACCGTTTTCACATTTTCCGATCCGATATCGGTATCGGACGCCGAGACGATATCGGGGTAAGTAAAATGTATGAAATATGTACCTGTCTTTCATATTGTCCGACCCGATATCGGATATCGGAGCATGGCATTTCATACATTTTACTTACCCCGATATCGGATCGGCGTCCGATACCGATATCGGATCGGATAATGTGAAACTGTACTTACTCTTTCAAATAATCTTAAAGCCTGCCAGTGAGTTACTAGGTTTGAATTTTGACTTATTTCCCACTCACCCTATAAAAGATTTTTAACACAATTATCGACTAATCCCATCACTATTATCCTTGTTTACCATCCCCTCATCCTCATAATAAGACAACAGTAAATTAAACTACACATACCTATTTACGAAAGAAAAAAAAGGTGAGAATTTTCCTCCCATTCTCGTGGTAAGGACACATGTTAAACATTATTTTCTTTTGTATCCTTGTAAGAGAAATTTATTATTGTTGTTGTACCTACGAAAACCTTTTGTTTTTCTGCGAACTGTGTGAAGTTTCGTTGGAAGTCGTTGAACTTAGGTTTATAAAGGCGGCGATTTACTTACCTGTAACGTGTATTAATGTAATAAGATGCAAGTAGTAAGCATAGTGGTGGACCACAACAAGTTTTGATTGGTGTATGTGAATATGAAATTCAAGCTACTTGTATACTTATGTGATAGTTACAGGTGTGTATATCGCTGCATTAATATTAAGTTTTACACACACACAATCGCTAGTCGGACAATCACTACTAGAAGGAGATCACAAGACTCGTAAGTAATACTTTTTTAATATAACAAACCGTACAAATCTCATTTTTTTCACCTAGAATATGATTTCTCCCGACTCCCTCAAAAAAACCTCTCGACTCCCTTTCATATCTTGAATCTACTTAAGGAGCAAATATATGGTCCGTATATTTAAAAAAAAACATATATGTTAAACGAATATTCCCAACTTTTGTCATAGAATTTGGTGTAATTTATTTTAAGTTATGTCTAAAGCAAGCAAAAAAGTGAAGATCAAGAACTCACTCAAGGTCATTGGCATTTAATGTCGCCTTAACAGCAAAACTTGCATACATTGACAGCAAAATTATTTCGCATTCATGCCTCATTAGTAATTTGCAGTCACGTTCAACACATCTCCCTAGCTCTGCGATCTAAAGTGCTACTTAGTGTACACGTACGAGTATAATGCTATGGTACACTGGTGAACAAATTAATGACCCACATGATTTACCGGTAAAAATATCGCTAAATTATTTTTCTATTTGCTAGAGGCCTTTTGATAGTTGATCTATTAGGTTGGTCGGTTGCTAGGTATCGTAATAAATTTTTCCAGGGTGTCATAATTACTATCTCGCTTTTATTCTCCGATGCGTAAGGTAGAGGTGCTTATCACTTTTTGTTTCTTACATGTTCTTTTTTTTAATATCACAGGCGGACTTTTATTATGCCTTAGGAATTCTCTACCAGTTAACCAAGGGTGGTGAAGAGAAAGCAAGCATGAAAGCATTTTTTAATATACATATAGTTAAACAGTCTTATTCATAAAAAGATAAAATAGGTTTATTAGCTTGTTATAATGAGAATCCCGAAAAGCATTATTCATAAACGTCCAATAACGCTAAACAGCTTTGTAAGTATTCAATAGTGGCTTTGTAACTTATTACAGGCTCGACCCTACTATAAACCTTTAATAAAGAGAAATATGGCCGACAAATATGCAACAGCTGATTTCATTTTTTTTTCTTTCTTGTCCGAACAGTATGTTTTGAGGTTTGTTGTCGTCATGCTTTGTCTCAACCATGACCTGTGAGTCGTTTTTATACAATACAATTTCGAGTCGAATAATACCGGCAACACGAAACAAGCAATCGATGGGTCCTATGTATACGGGCCAAACTGCAAAATTGCAACTTTACAGGAGAGCGTTTCAAAGTTTCAATTTACTATAACTTCAGATTGATGAAACCAAACTTTACAATTATTTGCTTGTTTGCTAAGACAATTATCTTCCTCATTTATACTATAGTATTTTATATATACATATATAGGATGTTTCTTTACGTCACATTGACCCTTCTACGTTACTTTTCGTTTAAATTATTTTTCTTAAAAAACAGTGTACATGGGCCCATGTGCCACATTGGCCATTATACGCATATTACGTAAATTAGCATACAGTATATATTTTGATATTTTGTACCCATAAAATAAAGTAACTACTGAAGTAGATGATATGTAATTAATTTATTAAAAACCTATCTACATAAAAAAAACTCTGTACTATAATCAATAATAAAAATACCAATATCAACATTACTAGAAATTCTTAACAAGTCATCATTAATTTTCTTTTTATTCATATTATTAACTAGTCTCTTTATAAAATTACAAAAAAATAAGTAATAAAATATAATGACCACCAATAATAACTTCGTGACCAACAAACATCTATTACCTAAAATATATACCTATTAACAAAAAAGATAAACCATAATCAAAAAATTTATCATTTTAGATTTTTGACTAAAACTAGAATGGTATCATTTATTTTAGTTTATAACTGCACTTTAAATTGTACTATGAACCCTAAATTTAGTAAATGATCACCAAATTTTGATGAGCAAACGATATTTCTAACTGACTACACCGTCGGAATGCTAATTCGAGACATGGGGCGCCCCGACTAGGATAGGTTAGGTTAGAAGGGGATTGTGGTGTCTAGTGAACGAGCGAACACAGACACCCACAAACCCCTTCGTGGTTATTGTTTTTAAGTAGTCGATGGTCCTCCACCAATATTGGAATTTATTTACTGTTTTTAAGTACTAGGTATTTATTTGGAGATAATTTACTTTTATAGGATAAACAGATGTTACAATGTTACATAGGTATTGAAATCTCATTTTGTATTAAAATTCTGTTTAATTTTTGGTGTTCATTTGCTATTTTTTTACGGTTACATTTTACTAAATCTGGTGTTCAGTTAAACATAATCCAAAAAATAACAAAATTAAAATAACTATCTGTGGGGGCACAATATTTAAGCAGAGTGTAAGCAGGGAAACCAGGATAACGTATACAATGAATTTTATTGTGTTATTCTGAGAACTGTTTATGATCAACTGACAACTATAAATATAAACAAACAATGACAAACAGGTTTATATGAAATTGACATAGTTCTATCGATAGCCAGATAGGTACCACCTATTAAAATAGGTCCGTATATAATATCACATTAATTAACTATTTCAATACGCCCCCTTAATGCGCATATTAAATACAAACAGCAATACAAGAAAAAAAACACATACAAAAGAAAGTAATATCAAAGAACAATCATAACAAAATAAACAATTAACAAGCAATGCCTAAACCACGCATGCACGAATAGTGCTTTACTCTGGGCAAAGCTTTCGTTAATATGTCCGCGAGCATTGAGTCTGTCGATAAATACTTTAGCTCAATACTCGTATTGTTCTTCAATACACTTCTAATAAAGTGGTACCTGATGTGAATGTGCTTACTCCGAGAATGAAACATTGGATCACCGGCAAGGCAAATCGCCCCCTGATTATCTACATGTAAAGATAATGGTGCAAACTTACATAGCCCAATCTCAGTAAGCAAGCTGTTCAGGTAAATTGCCTCCTTCATAGATGACGCCAAACTTATATACTCGGCTTCGCAGCTCGAAGTCGATACACATTTCTGCTTTTGTGACTTCCAAGACACGCATCCACCTCCTAACATAAAAACATAACCGGAATAAGAACGTCTATCTATCAAACATCCACCCCAGTCGGCATCTGAATAACCATGCAATGTTTTACCTGTTTTCGTAAACATAAGTCCGTGATTTCTCGTATGTTTTAGGTAGCGCAGTACACGTTTTGCTGCATTCCAGCACTGTTGATTAGGACAATCCAAGAATTGGCTCAATACTGCCACAGTATTCGTAATATCCAATCTTGTGCCCGTAGATAAATACATTAAACAACCGACTAACTCTCGATACGGATACTGCCCCGTATCACATTGTTCCGTAGGTTTCGTAATCTTAGTTTTCGGATCCATGGGTGTAGAAATCGGATTACATCCACTTAATTCAAATTTATTTAACAAATCGTCAATATATTTTCGTTGTGACAATTTAATGCTCTTGTCACATCTGTCAAACTCTATGCCTAACATATACTTCGCAATGCCATAATCTTTCAATTCAAACTTCATGGCCAGTTCCCTTTTGAAAGTTTGTATACACTCACCTCTTTGCGATGCGACTAAAATGTCATCTACGTAAACTAGTACAAAGAGTTTCGTTTCTGAATCTACGGCCTTAAAATAAAGGCATGGCTCGTTTAAAGAGACTTGTAGCCCCATGGACTTCAGCTCCTCGTCCAGCCTGATGTTCCATTGACGACCTGACTGGCGTAAACCGTACAAAGATCTTTTCAGCAGGCACACCTCGCCCCCAGACTTCAGGTTGCATAACAACTTGCTGGCACGTTCATGTATAACTGAACCTGGCTGTTCTATCCGCATGAGGTCTTGCAGGCATTCTTCTAGGAGGTCTGGCACCTTCATATATATTTCCTCATCCAACAAACCGTTTAGGTAGGCCGTGTTTATGTCCAATTGATGAATCTCAAGGTCAAGTTCAACTGCAAGTGCAACTAGCAATCTTACTGTGTCAAGTCTAGCTACAGGCGCAAAGGTATCCTTATAGTCTATTCCATAAAGTTGACTAAAACCTCTTGCCACCAGCCTGGCCTTCTTCTTCTCAGTTTTATCCACATTTAACTTTGTCGTTAAAATATAACGGCAACCTACGACGTTCCGTCCCATAGGTTTGTTGACTATATCGAAGGTGTCATTCTTGATTAAACTCTTCACTTCTGAAAGTATTGCATCTTTCCATCCTTTTCTTTCATTACTGGATAAAGCTTCCTTTAAAGTAATTTCAACGACTCCGGCAAAATCCTGACAATCAACAAACTCTTCCGTTGATTCGACGCGTTCCTCCACGGGAATATCTGGCTCTACGTTAACCATATTGTATATTTTCCGTGGACGTCCGACGTGACCTCGTTCCAGTCGTGGTCGCCCTGGACCTCTCTTCATTGCCCTCCCCCCATCAGTATGAACATCATCCCGATGATGATCGTGCTGAAATGGTCCTACAGCAATATCTGGAACGTCCGTCAGTTGTGGTGCATCAAAGGATGTTTCTTGACCTTCATATCCTTCCACAGGTACAGAAATGCCTTCACCTTCCACCTCTGGAATTTTGTTATCTTGGATTCTGCTGGATTGGTTAGGATTGAATTCTATTTCCACCGTTGCTGGTTGGTCCGAAATATTTGCAGGCCCTTCTTGGTCAATCTTGAAGGGATCAAATCGTAAATTTAAATTTTCTTTTTCTTCACTCTTCAATTCTTGAAACTTCACATCTCTTGACATGATAACTTGTCGTTGCGCTGGTATCCATACTCTATAACCCTTTCGATCTCTAGGATAACCTACGAAGATTCCTTCGAAACTTCGTGGAGCAAACTTATCTTTAACGGGTGTCTTGTCCAACACGTGTACCTTAGACCCAAACTTTTGTAAGTAGTCTAATCTGACAGGTCGTTCAAACCATTTCTCAAACGGTATTTCACCTTCAAGACTTCTTGTTGGACAACGATTTCTTACGTGACATGCTGTCGCTACAGCATCAGCCCAGAAACCCGGAGATAATCCTGACGAGATGAGCATACACCTCGCCATTTCCACCAACGTCCTGTTCTTCCTCTCAGCAACAGCATTCTGTTGCGGGACGCCAGGAACTGTCAACATTCTTGCTATTCCTTCTTTCTTCAAAAAATCGTCGAAATCTCGATTACAGAATTCACCGCCGTTATCTGTATGAAGATATTTTATTTTATGTCCTAACAAATTCTCGACATGACTTTTGTATACTTTGAATGTCGTGAACACTTCACTTTTCTTGCTGAGAAAGTATACTTCACACCACCTAGTATGATCGTCAATAAAAGTGACGAAATATTTCGCGCCATTTATTGACGTATGTTGCATGGGTCCACAAACGTCAGAATGTATAATTCTTAACTTTTCATCGCATGGCCCATTTGAACTAGTAAACGGTAACATACACATTTTACCTTTCGCACAAATATCACAATTGTACAAGTCACTCACATCTGTCATCTTAACATTCATGCCAGATTTATTTAAAATTCGGACGAGATCCTTTGCATTTAAGTGTCCTAAACGTTCATGCCACATCCATACGTCAACCTTTTGCTCAGAAATGGCTGACACACTATCTAAATGTTCCTCAACGTAATATAAATTACCTCTACGATTCGCAACAAGTTTAGTGTTACCATAACTATCTTGAACACTAGCTATGTTATCCTTAAACGTAACGCTAAACCCCTGATCAGTAATTTTGCTTACTGAAATTAGGCTACATCGTAAATCCGGAACAAATAGAGTATTGGGCAATTGAACAATTGTTTTAGAACCATTATCACATGTAAGTAATCTGACTGTCCCCTTACCTTGTACGTTTGTGCTTGAATTCGTTGCTAAGTTTAGCTTACCGAACAAAGGCACAAGTGTTTTGTCGAATTTACTTGCATCATTGCACAAATGTGATGTACAGCCACTATCGATGATCCAATTTCCACTCCCGTTGCAAACAGCATTAACATCTGAAACACAATTAAATGTTACAAAATTGGAATCGATATCAGGTACTTCATAATCATTCGACACATACTTTACGGTATCACTACACTGTTCTTTGTTCTTCTTCGTACAATCAGAGGCTTTATGACCATACAGATGACATTTAAAACATTTGTATCTGAATTTCGAACTTGTCAGCTCAGTACCACTCTTTGGTTTAGAAGACTTCTTTCCCTTTACAAGAAATGCTCTATCTACACTTTCTTTTCGATTTCTGGAATGATCTTCTTCTAAAATCTTAATCTTGAGCGTATCTGGATCCGGCAATGAATCTCGAGATTCTATGGCACATCTAAAGTTGTCAAAGCTGGACGGCAGACTGTACAGGAGCATTATCGAGGTCAGATCATTATGCATTTCGATATCCATGTCAGCTAACTGGCTTTTCACATCGAAAAATCTCATAACATGTTCTCTTACATCACCACCTTCTTCCAATTTATGGAGCAACAGCTGTTTTAGTAATGTCGCCTTTTTTGCAGGTCCCTTCGACGCATGAATGTTCTGTAACTTTAACCATACGTCTCGCGAAGTCTTACATCCTCGTAGATGTCGTAATTCGCTCGGACTTATCGATAAAATGAGATCAGACTTAGCTTTCGAGTCTCCAATGTCCCACTTTACTGCTTCGGCTGGTTCTGCTGGGCGTGCGATACTTCCGTTCACGTATCCCCAGGCATCGTTCTTAACTAAAACGGCTTCCACTTGGATTTTCCAGGTCTCGTAGTTGCTCTGATGGAGTTGATCAATTTTGACAGAACTCATTTTCACTCCAATTTCTTCCTTTATCACGTTTAAATCTCTCCTGATTTATGCATTCTGGGCCCATAACCACTGTGGGGGCACAATATTTAAGCAGAGTGTAAGCAGGGAAACCAGGATAACGTATACAATGAATTTTATTGTGTTATTCTGAGAACTGTTTATGATCAACTGACAACTATAAATATAAACAAACAATCCGTGGAACGGTTACTAGGTTTATATGAAATTGACATAGTTCTATCGATAGCCAGATAGGTACCACCTATTAAAATAGGTCCGTATATAATATCACATTAATTAACTATTTCAATACTATCTGGTATAAACAAAATAAAAAATCAACATTACTAAAAATTATTGATAAGTCGTCATTAATTTTCTTCATTATCGCTTTCATTAATTGGCACAATGTCATTCGATGCTACTAAATTTTCTTAACAGCTGTGGTATGCAAGTGGGATAATATTTTTTCTACATAAATCAAGCAAGTCCAAGTGTCAAATCAGCAGATTGGCTCGAACTACGAAACAAACGCGCGGGAACTACCCACGTATAAGTCTCTTACTACCTCTTTGGCCCTTTTACGTTTCAATTCATGTTAGATATGCCTTTATACTGTAATAAAAAATCGTGTTTCTATGCAGATTTTTTAATTTTTTAATGGCTCACATAATTATTTATACTTAAAAGATGCGTTTACCATAAAAAAGTAAAAAAGGCCAAATTGTTAGTTTTGCCCTTGTACATAGGACCCATCGCAATATTGACAAACAAAATTATGTCTAAGGTGACGTTTTAAATTTTTTTCTGGCGTTTTTTTTGCCGTGGATACCAGTGGTTTTGTCCTTTTTATCTATGGATTCATCAGAACGACAACATAACAACGCTAAAGTGTCTTATAACGAGAACATAGCTATAAAGGGTTTATTGAACGTTTATGAATAGAGAATTTTATAAAAGGCTTATTAGTACTAATGAGCGTTTTAACTAATAGGTATTTTAAACCTATTTTAGAGGATTTTTATGAATGAGACTGAAAGAGTTTACCTTCGACTCGAAAAGAAGAAGAACATGTAGTGCACCCACCAGTTAAATCTATCATCATCATTATCACCATTTCAACTAAAAGACATCCACTACTGAATATACGTCTCCTACAAGGCCTATGTCCAGCAATGGACGTCTAAAACAACAGTTGTATAGTTTCATAGTTACATTGTTTTATTTATATGATACAAAGAAGTTATACCCATAATGCAAGTGCCAATAATACAGATTTCAATCCAATACCACCATCAAAAACAGTTACGCATGCACTCTCAAAGAAAATAAATACATATTTTATTGTAAAATAGAAAAATAAAATGGAACAAACGTGTACCATTTACTCCATATTACAGCTGTTCTGAGCTACTGAGTGCAGCCGACGTACACTGGAGGACAATTTAATGACCCATTCAGACCGTAATATATAAACCTACTTAACACCATAGTGTGGCGTAATTGTCTTTTGTAATGTTGTGGTTCGTTTAAAACAGTTAACTAACTGTATTTTATTTTAGCGATAAGTTCGCTAAATGTAACCTAAAATTAACTGTAATACTAAGCAAAATCTAAAGCGGACGGCGACCAACGGGTAGCTTGCCGTCCGGCAATACGGTAATCTTCCGGGCCGAGCCCAAGTCGTCGACGGCGCGTACTGTTCCACGCGCGTCTTAAAGAGATGTCAGAAAAACCATAGGAACCCTGCTGGATCAAAGCCTCTGAGTTCATGAGTTGGCTTTTGAAAGGAAAACCTGGGACCCTGGTACGAAGGCAAAGAAGGACAAAGCAGTGGGGTTTAGTCAGAAAGTCTTAAACGCCCTGCAGTTTCCTCAGTGGGAGAAGTCTTTCTGATGGTTTCCCACCTAAAAAAAGAAAAATTTGAAAGGAATTTCTCTGAAAGTTTGCATAGCTGTTTCAATGTGGGAAACAGTTCAAAATGAATTTAAAATTGAACTAGATCGCATAGTTAGGATTGGCTTGTGTGCCAGCTGATTCCGGTTCGACCAAATATTTGTATGGCGTACTAGATACATTTCCCGGGACTCGGTGTTAGTGAATTTGAGATCAATGTTTGCAGAACTACTAGAAATTTATCGTACATTTCTTGTGTGAACAAGGTTTTGAAAGAAACCAGAAAAAAAGAAATTGAAACCACATAACACATACATCTGTTTACACTAAAACCAACTTAAAATAAAATAATAATAATAAATAGTCCGTCTAATGAAAGCGCGACCTTTGAAAAAGAGGTTAAATCCAAAAACTTTGTATGTGGTATTACTAACTAGTAGGAGTATCATGTCTTGACACTTCACATTTTTTTTTTTATTTCCTACAATTGCGGCTGAATAATGTTGTCAATTAAATTTAAAAAAATAACTCCAGGTCGCGCTTTCGTAAGAAGCACTCTAATTGTTTCTTTCTCACCACTAATTAAAAAGGTTTACAATATAAACAAACTTAATTTAAAAGTACTCAATACAAAGCAGAAATGTTATATTGTACTACAATATATTATTATAATGTAAATAAAACATAAAATATTTCATATTTTTTGTGTCCCATTTAATATGTCCCCAAGTTTACGTCTCAAGAGACAAAACAAGGTTCCCTGAACTCGACACATGCAAATGTGAAATGTCTGCTTTCATGCAACGCTTTCAAAGAAAAAACAGCCATAATTTTGTTCCCTTAGGATGTTATTTGTAGTAAAATATTGAACTCATGGTTGAACGAGATAAAAGTATATGGATAGAAGAATGAATACTCGAAGCTCTAAGTATTATTAGCTTTAAAGAAACTTCATTCTCAGTAGAAACTTAACATTTCGTTTACTTTTTGTTTTTTTTTTAGGTGGAGTGGGTCGTTATCAGAATGACTTTACTACGGCGGGTATTCATCCTTACGTTGTCGAAACCTCTACGGTCCGGACTAAGCGTTTCGCTTCGTCGTTTATACCGCGTACATCGAAGGACTGGAACAATCTGCCTGCTGCGGTTTTCCCGTCCGATTATAATTTAGGTGTCTTCAAGGCTAGAGTCAATAGGCTCGTAATAAGCTGGTGCGCCTCACCATCAACGACTGCATCGCTGCTTACCATCAGGTGGGATCGCAGTCAAGCACTAGTTTATAACAATTAAAAAAAAAAAAAAAAAAGACCTCCCAATTTTTGGTCAGAGCGGAAGGGCGTGTTAGACTTTTAATGACTATTCCCCACCCTGTTCTTTCTTTGCCTTCGTTCCAGGGTCCCGGGTTTTCCTTTCAGAAGCCAACCCATGGCCCTAGAACTTCGAGTCTGCTAGGCCCTTACAGTTTGCTGACATATCTTTGAGGCGCGCGTGGAACAGTACGCGCCATTGATGACTTGGGCTCGGTATGGATTATTACTAATTTAGGTTCGACAACGTCCATCACAAACTGATTAAATCTAACCGAAACTCTACCCACCATGCATTCATTGGGCACGCCATCATTGTAGCTGGAAAGACGTCATGGCGTCCTCACCTTCCGCATGACGCAAGTCTGCACCGATCATAGTAAGTTTGGTACGTTACTGCACCTTTGTGCGGAAGAAACGCCCGGGTGTCACTATTGTCAAGACCGACCGGAGGACACGGTAGTATGCTCCACCGTGTGTATTATAAAGTCTTCTTTGAATAACTGTAGAAAGAAAATAAAAAAGGAAAGAAGAAAGCAGAGTTAGCATACCATAAAAATAACAACACTATAATTTATCGGGAAGATAACTATGCATGACATTCCTGCGCAAACATGACACTCGGCCGCGGCCTCATGTAAAAGACAAAACCACAGCGTTGTTTTTCAGCGCCAACCAGTAAAAATTCGATAGAACGATATCAAAAGATACTAACTCGGTACAAATATAACTATTTGGAATTATTATTCAAATATAAACACTGTAGGAAGTCTAATAAGAGAAACATTCAACATCATTACTGACATATCCTATTCCCAAGCGGATTTCTCAGGAAGTCTTCTTCCAAGGAATATTATGATGCAAACACCGATGTTGAAGACTGGATATGGCCCTTGTTTATGAGATGAGTTTGGCATTCTTTGATTGTTCTTAACTAAACCGAACCAAACACTTACGACTACCGACGTAGATTACCGATGTAACCTGAAGAATCGCCAAACTTAAGTGGTAATATGCAGGGCACATTACGTGCAGAACAGATGGTTGTTGGAACCGAAGTTTTCTGGAGCTGCTTCGCGTACTTAAAGACGAAGCATTGAAAAGCGTCCCACAAGGAGGACGGATGACCTGCAGGCTAGCTTGGCCAAGTTAACTATCTCCAATCGCCATCAGAACGTCTGTTCTCAACGTAAGTCACGTGGTCAGAATAATCAAATAAAAAATACGTAGCCAAATTCACGTCTTCATTGTTACATCTTATAGTTTTATAGTATAAATGGTAGACAAGTTATAATTTTTTACAAGCGCTTGTGAAATTAACAAATTATCGTCTTTTTAAATCACATACGCTGGGCGTTACTGGTTGTAGAAAGAGATTCTACTCAAAGTGATTGTAACTTGGCAAGGACTGATGGTAAGAATTGTGGGAATCCAATGGTTGCGCGACACATAGGACCGATCATATTGCGGCAAAAACCTATCAATATTGACCTAGAGTTCATTTTGATGAGCAAGTCTCACCACGATGGCAGTGGTGAACAAAACATCACATGAAAAAAAGCTCCCCCAAAATATCAGTGATCAAGCCACTTCCATTCTCAAACTTCTTTGTCACTGAGAGGGTAATAATAAAGCATTGCAACCGCCCGCCCCTACAAATTAATTTTCCTTGCACTGTATGCCTGTTTCACCACCACATCCCCACATGTTAGACTTTTTATTGGTCGTAGACAGCTGTACTTGATGGTGGTACAGTTAAGGGAAATACAAATTCTCTGTCCGTCCGTCCGTCTGTCAAGACCCTTTTTCTCAGGAACGCGTGAAGGTATCAAGTTGAAATTAAAACCATATATTTAAATCCGCGGTCCCTTGAAGTTGTGCAAAAATCAAACTTGTAAGTTGACGGGAAAAAAAGATACGCCCGTTTATGTTGCAAAAAACGTACATTTCGACACTGTCAAAGGAATCAAAACTCATAGGGTGCTTCCCGTTGACCTAGAATCTTGAAATTTGGCACGAAGCAAGGTATTATAGCACTTATATCGGGAAAAGTCTGAAAACTGAATATTTTTAGTTACGTCACAAGAAAAAAAATTGAAAAGTCTTCAAGACTCGATTCGAGAATTAAACTGTTTTTATAGGTAGGTTGGTACGAAACCCTCAGTGCGCGAGTCCGACTCGCACTTGCCCGGTTTTTTTTGAGACGTAAATACTTCTCCCGCTTTGGGATCAGTTAAAGGGGGAATCTTGCTTTTACTGACTATGATCCACCCCTGTTCATTCGGTTTCTTTGTGTTTTCGGGCCACGGTGACTCTGAAATAATCTCGTAGACCAATTACTGTTTTTAGGGTTCCGTACCTCAAAAGGAAAAAACGGAACCCTTATAGGATCACTTTGTTGTCCGTCTGTCCGTCCGTCTGTCAAGACCCTTTTTCTCAGGAACGCGTGAAGGTATCAAGTTGAAATTAAAACCATATATTGAAATCCGCGGTCCCTTGAAGTTGTGCAAAAATCAAACTTGTAAGTTGACGGGAAAAAAAGATACGCCCGTTTATGTTGCAAAAAACGTACATTTCGACACTGTCAAAGGAATCAAAACTCATAGCGTGCTTCCCGTTGACCTAGAATCTTGAAATTTGGAACGAAGCAAGGTATTATAGCACTAATATCGGGAAAAGTCTGAAAACTGAAAATTTTTAGTTACGTCACAAGAAAAAAAAATTGAAAAGTCTTCAAGACTCGATTCGAGAATTAAACTGTTTTTATAGGTAGGTTGGTACGAAACCCTCAGTGCGCGAGTCCGACTCGCACTTGGCCGGTTTTTTTTTAAATAAATACTTACTAGTGCTTGCCTGCGATCTCACCTAATGGAGATTCTTGTCGGTTTTTTTCAATAGGAAACGATCAATTGGAAACGTGCACTAGCTTCTGACGTTTTATAAGTGCCCATGAAGGCCCATGTAAAATAGAACTAATTTTGATTGATGTTAAGCAGTGATACAATCGTTGATGATAAGGTATTCTAATTGGACGAAAAGACGGCAACAGGCCAATTGCTCCTGTCTCTCGGTGTACGAGGTATAAACGCGGTAAAAACTATACGAGTACATTAGTCTGGTTGTTACAAAGAGTGTTAATATGTACTCTAAATACGAGTAAAATAAGAGATCAAACGAACGTAATTCTATAAGTTGATTGTCGCGTTTCTTGAGTCACGTAATTTACGTTCATTTGTAACATTTAATTCCTTTTGCGACACCGTGTAACATACGAGACTTTGGTCTGAAAAGGAAAAATATATTAGCGACTCAAAAACACTACGGTTATGTATGTGTTTGAGAGAATTTGAACCTTGAATGCCAGGGTTTTTTTTAGGTGAGAAACCATCCAATGACTTCTCTCTCTCTGGGTAGAGCGGGAGAAGTTCCCATTGCCCGTCATTTGCAAGCCCACAACAACGGTATCCTTATAATGCTGGGATTGCAACAGTCGTGGAAAGGTAGTTGGTTCTGAACTTTCAAGTCATCTCCCAAAAAATACTTAGGTAAAGTTCTCTTACTGCTGGTATTCGGGCCTCTAGGAAAGGAAATAGGCCATCCGTAATCCACCTTCCCCGGCCGGTGGGGTATGTTCCATGTTAAATGTCTTTGAATTTTTAATTCCTGGACATGCCGGTTTCCTCACAATGTCTTTCTTCACCGTATTAAGGACACTGGTGATGACCAAAAATTACACTAAGTATTTTGCTCGGTTGCAACCCACAACCTAGAATTTGTAAGTCGAAGCTTTTACCACTGGGCTAACACTGCCAGACCATCGTCTAAACAGTGATGAAGGTATACAAAACTTTGCCTTGATATGGACCACTAGACTTTTTTATAAAGCGTTATTGGCACATCAGTGCAGTTCGGTAGTTTAAATTATTAGTTTTGAGGGAGAATAATGATTAAATTGTGACATTGATAATAGAAATTAGTTTGCGGTACATAATAAACTTTTAAAATCAAGAAGTTTGAACATGCTAATCTCTGAAACTACTAGTCAAACTAGTTCTTTTTGCGTCTAGTCAGACGAAAAATATTTTAAGCTACCTATTAAACGTCGTGCCACGAAAATTAAGCAAACTCAGACGAAATAAGAGGACAGCTAGTAATTAAAAAGGTTAAAAATCTTCATAATAATATAAGCGCGTCTTAAAGGTGCTTTTGAACAAAAAGTGTGTGAGGAAGCGAGGTTACTCAAGAACGCGTAACGAAGCTGTGAAACGAAGCCAGTGAATGGTGCGAGGATGCGTAGCAGACTCTTTCCAGCTGTGTGCGCAAACATTCATCGCAGATATTCCGTCGCAGACGTTCCTTGCACACATTATATCACTGACATTCAGACATTTGAAAAGAAAACTTGTGTTCGAACGCAAAGGGCCCTTTTTAGAATGCAACGGGCAACGAAGGTATAATGCGAAGTCTTCCTGCCTTTTGGTTTTTTCACAAAAGTTTTAAATTTTGTGCTTATCTGAGTCGATCTGATTGGTATTATCAGTATGACGGAGATGTAACTATAGGTACTAAGCAAGTTTAACTCGTATAATTATGTTATAGTATACATATGTAATTATTGACGCACAGGCCCGGTCATTGTGGCGACGCTTGGAAGTGGCCTATGTCCAGCAGTGGACGTCTTTCGGCTGAGATGAAGATTACGTAAATAATAAAAAAAAATTGTCTTAGTGCGGCAGTTGGGCACGTTAACGAAACAATTGGCAACAGGCACATATGCCTGGTGTACCCTATAAAGAAAACAATAACTCTGGTGTCTACCGGTGCGCGGTCGCCTCCTGTCTGCTTCGTCGACCTTCTGATCTACAAGCAATATGCCCTTAAGAGGCCTGCGGAGACCGCGCGCTATCTCGAGTTGAGACGAAATAAAATACGTTTTTGAGGTTGATGGAAGCAATCCAGATAGTATAAACAATTCTTGGACACACCGACTGGAGTACAGTCATCATCCGCACACTGACAGTTGCTTGCTGTGATAGCAATACAAACTATTGGAAATTTGGGAGAGGTTCCGTAATACCAAAAATGATGAATGAAAAATTAATGTATGTATTTCCAATATTGTTTCGAGTATTTATAACTTGACTAGCTTTTACCCGCGGCTTCGCTCCCGTCAAATGACTACCCTACATATCCTACGCTACCCTACCCTACCTTCCCTACCTACCCTACACTACACTACACTACCCTACACTACCCTATACTACCCTACACTACCCTACACTACCCTACACTACCCTACACTACCATACACTACCCAATACTACCCTACACTACCCTACACTACCCTACACTACACTACACTACCCTACACTACCCTATACTACCCTATACTACCCTACACTACCCTACACTACCCTACACTACCCTACTATACCCTACACTATCCTACACTACCCTACACTACCCTACCCTACCCTACACTACCCTACACTACCCTACACTACCCTACACTACCCTGCACTACCCTGCACTACCCTACGCTACCCTACACTACCCTACACTACCCTATACTACCCTACACTACCCTGCACTACCCTACACTACCCTACACTACCCTACACTACCCTACACTACCCTACACTACCCTACACTACCCTACACTACCCTACACTACCCTACACTACCCTACACTGCACTACCTACCCTACTTTACCTAACTTTTTTTTTTGAAATTTTCTCTCCGTAAGAACCATCATTGAACTTCAAGGAACATTTTAAAAAAAGAATCAGCCAAATCGGTCAAGCCGTTTTTGTGTGATGTCGTGACAACGGAAAACGGGTTTCATTTTTATATATATAGATAATAATCTCTATCTATAGGAACACTCCTACGAAAAGATATTTTGAAATATTGTTGTTTATAATATAGAAAAAACAAAATAAAAACATGACATTTTCGCTGTGAAAATATGCAAATTTAAATTCGCTTAAATTTCGTTTGGGGTAAGTTTTTCAACAAAAAGACGATGTAGGAACCTAGATAATTATTGTCTGAATCCGAATAACATCATATTATGGTGTAAATATGCTTAAATTGCAAATGATTTTGGTATTACGTTTGTATGGATAATTCTAACGTCGCGCCCACCTTAAAGACCATTTTTAGGGCTATATCGATACCCTTGCTTTTCTCACACAAACATGTTTTCGTAATAAACAATTTTATTCCACCAATGTTGATCAGGCGCTAAAGGTAAGGGGCACATTATGTTAAAATGGCAGGAAACGAATACTAACTCAGTTACATAAAGTTTTTATATTCGCTTCTGTATTACGATTGCTTTTGTTAAGTTTGTTATTTTCTTTTCTACGTCCACCTTTTTCTTTGTTAAATCACGTGGAAGGTGATTTTCTTTTAGCTTTTTTGAGCCTCAGACTGGAATGAGTTTACAAAATTATACGAAAGTAAAGTCTAACTAAATTATAAAGATTCATCGCCCATTTATCTGTCGGTAACGGCTCATGTCTCCTAAGACATGAGCCGTTACCGCCAAACTTAAGTGGCAGTGGGCAGGGCACATTGCTCGTAGGACGCATGGTCGATGGGGTCGGAAGGTTCTAGAGTGACGGCCACGTACCGGAAAACACAGCGTTGGGAGGCCTCCCACAAGGTGGGCCGACGACCTGGCGAGGGCCGTGGGAATCTGATGGATGCGAGGCCTATGTCCAGCAGTAGACGTCTTTCGGCTGAGATGATGATGATGATGAGTAGACGTGAGTTCTCTGGTCCTTTTACCTGACATGCTATCAACGGTTTTTTTTGGGGTGGGAAATCATCAAATAAGTACTTTATCCCATTCTGGGTGAAGTGAGAGGATATGTCAGACTTTTACTGACTAAAACCTACGAGTATTTTTATGGCCCTTTCTATTGAGGTTGCGGTAATACTTTGAAAAAATCCCTAGCAGACATCGGTCCTATTAAGCTCCGGTAATCATGCTCCTCAAAGAGCTGCCGGCAGCCCAGATAGCAAGATGTCTATTGATTTTTTTTGGAACAGGAATCATCAGAAAGACTTCTTCCGCTCTTGGGCGGAGCAGGATGGCGTGTCGGACTCTTACTGACTGAGATCTGGGGGAAATGGACTTACATTTCGGAATTTCATTGTTCCCCAGAGGCTTCTGCTCTGTCGGGCCCCTACAGTTTGCTTACATCTCTTTGAGGCGCGCGTAGAACAGAACGCGCCGTTGACGACTGGGCTTGGTTCAGGTTATTACCAGACTGCAGGACGGCGAGCTACCCAGTGCTATTACTTGCGGTCCGAATGTTCGTGATCGCTTTGGCCGGGAATCGTCCGGATGTCGTCGAGTTATTATAGAATGTAACTATCTAATCTCTTTTTATGAGAATATTTCCGCTAAACCACTGAGTACTTAGGTTAGCTACTGAGAACCACTGGGAGGTTTAGGTAAGTAAGTGATGATGAAGACATGATCATAACAAATGATATCGGCTGTCGTCCGCTCAATGATTAACTTTAGTTACTGTAAAGTATTTTTTTTTATTTTGCTCTGTCTAAAACGTAATTTTATGTTTATTATTTTATGTATTATTACAGTCTGTATTTTGTGGATGTATTTGTGGCATCATAAATCTATCAGAATACTAGAGATACTTTATATATTTTTAAGCATAGATTAATTTAGTTTAGTTATTTAATCATTTATTTAATTGTTTTTTTTACCGTTTTAGAACCATTGGGTCCTGTACCTTTGGAGAGCAGGCATACGAGGGGCCGAAGCTCTAAGAATTCCCAGAGTCCCTTTAGACTATTTTTGTGGATCGTGATGTAAGTGTCATTCATTTATAAGTCATTGTGGGTGAAATAAACAAAATAAAACTTTCAAAATTAACAATTGTAAAGTATAATCAACATCATACAACAACAATAACAACAGTAACAACAACAACAACATACAATAAATAAATCAACTACAACATGAAGACAGTTGAAAATGACTTAAAATTAACAACAAAATATTTACAAGGCACTGGATTAAAACAGTTCTTTGATAAAATTAACAACTTCTTCCTAACATTTTGCAAATAACAGTCAACATAACAATGTCTTTCTCTCTCCGAAGCTTTCCACACAAAAATCAGACTTATAATTGTAATAATCTACAATCTACGTGAACAAAAAATATCAAAATTCAGTTACAACTAGGAACAAAATTGTTAATTTCCCCAAAGAACGTTATTCTACTACTCCTTAATGATCCTTATGGTGGTGGATGGTTTTGTACACGGGGATCTTCACAGGATAAGGCTGGGGCACGTGCACTGTCACAGTCTTCTCGACCTTAATTGGCACGTGCTTTTCTACGGGGTAGGGAACGTGCTTGACTACAGGGTAAGGCACAACCTTCTCAATGGGAATGTTGATTTCAGTCTCAACGGGTACAGCGACTGGCTTGTTGACGGGAACCTTGACAGGGTAAGGATGAGGGATACCAATAAGGATAGGCTTGGGTACATTGACGTGGACAGTCTTGGGAATGGGGAACGTGACATGTTTGTAGTTAGGTACTTCGACAGGGTGTTCCTCATCAACGTGGGTACCAACAGGGATGGCTTCAGCACCGCCGAAATCGTGGCCGTCTCCGTGACCGTATTCCTGACCACCATCTTGCAGGGTGAAGGAACCAGGTCCGAATCCGTGCACGCCTTCGCTTTGACCACCGAATCCGTGTCCTCCCTGTCCTTGACCTCCGAAATCATGACCACCCTGTCCTTGACCACCGAAATCATGACCACCCTGTCCTTGGCCTCCAAAGTCATGACCACCCTGTCCTTGGCCTCCAAAATCATGTCCACCATTGCCTCCCTGACCGCCGAAATCATGTCCTCCATTGCCTCCCTGAGCACCGAAAGAATGATCCCCCTGAGAACCACCTTCTTCTTGACCCTGATGACCAGACTCTTGAGCAGCTAGCAGGTACGAATCTCCGCTAAAATCCTGACCTCCGTGGTTGCCACTGTCTTGAACAGCGAACTGGGCATGACCACCGCTGTTACCGCCGCCGAAGTCTCCATGGAACTGTCCTCCGAATCCACCAAAGCTTTGGCCGCCGTCATGTCCTTGGGCGAGAGCGAGAGTTTGCAGATGGCCTCCTGAGAAATCGTGACCGCCGCCGCTGGCTCCAAAGCTTTGTCCACCGAGGTCATGTCCTTGGCCACCGGAGAAGTCAGCGCCCCCGCCGCCGCTTGGGGCTGAGTATTCGTACCCTTGGCTACCCCCACCGTGCCCACCGTCTCCTGCTACTTCGTTGGAGTAGCTGATCCCGGCCTTGCAAGAGGCAACTGCCAGCAACAAACACACCTAGAAAGAAGGAGAAAAGTGATAAGTATGGAGATTTATTTTGAGTTTGTTCGTTTAACTTCTCTTGTTCTGGAAGGAACGTGTTCTTTTCGCTTATATACCAAAACCGCCGTAATTCTATTAAGCAATCCAGCGGATATTGGATATTTTAGACTTTCATTGGGATCCTTTATGTCAGTGTAGGTATTACAATTTTCGACGTGTTATGAACCGTATCAAGGTGAAATAGCTATTAAAACCATCAAAGTAAGTTACTTATAAAATAATTTCATGAGAAATTTTTAGTAGACCAACTTTGAAAACCAACTCAAAGTGTTCCTAATCTTCACAAACAAAAACGATGCTAAACAAAATTCCTAAAATCATTTCACCGTAACTGAAATCGTTTGAAAACAGACTTCAAACACCACGATGGGCCATTCCACTCATTTAGCACATTCAACCAGCAGATTCCATAATACAGAAGGATAATTAAAAACAAAAGAACCAAATCAGCTTAACAACCGGTGTCTTAATAGCCAATTCGAACTGAACGACCGACTTAATTGCGAAGTTAGAACAATAAAAAATACTGAAAACAACTTTCACAATTACTTTTGAAGTAACCTTTTTAAGGCTTATTTTGAGAATTGACTCGGACACATTTTGTGAAGTGTAATCGTGTTAAATTGTCTTTTTTATAGCTGAACGATCCTGGAGTTTTAAATAGTAGGAAGTATTGCTAAGTGAAAAACTGTTTGTTTCTTTAACGCCTTGATTATTTGACTTGTTTAGGTTTATCAAATAAATTATTTAAAGTATTTCGTTGTTGGTAATTGTACAACTTTTATGAAAAGGTTTATAATAAGCCTGACGTTAGACAGAAGACTATTTTAAAAACACTTTACTTACTACAATTATATTGCATCTCAAAAAAAAAGAAAAAAAAATTATATAACTAAAAACATTCTAAAAATATTTTTTAAGGTCTAATATCATCATCATCATCTTTCAATCACAATCTAAAAATATAGTGTAATGAGTGGTTAGATATCATTTTCCCATTATGTTTTGTTTCATCTGTTTCTTTTTGTCTATTTCGCCAAGAACACTATAATCAAATTACATGATTTTCCTTATACCAAAATCAGCATAACAACCTGCTATTATCTGAATTCAATCAAGAATTTTCTGTTCGCTACACGTAACTCGGTGGAAAAAATTGAAAGTAAACTAAAGATTATTTAGTCATTTTTTACAAAAGATCATTCGTATTCGACGAACTGTTTCATTGTATGATTAACTCAGTTTGATTTTTATTTAAAACTGTCAATCATTTCTCAAGCAATTTTTCCATTAGAACTTTTTTGGCAATAGAGGTTGTCGAAATGTCAAAATTGTGACATATTGGTTTTTCAACGATTTCAATTAATAAAACGCTCTCGTTTGACCACAAAATAAGCCAGGACGTGGTTGACAATAGATTACGTTTCCGTTTCCCTAGATCAATCAAGAAATACAGATCTAGCAAACTTTTATTATATCGCTATGGCTACGCATTTACTGACAGAAAATCACTTGTCTACAGCCAAAGATACAATCAAATAC
This sequence comes from Mythimna separata, assembly GCA_030763345.1. NCBI lineage: Eukaryota > Metazoa > Arthropoda > Insecta > Lepidoptera > Noctuidae > Mythimna > Mythimna separata. The sequence continues at coordinate 6,294,076 of CM061191.1, forward strand.
CATACCATAACGAAAAAATAATAAGCAGTACCGAGGAATACTTTGATAGCTACAATACTACCAATCCAAGTTTTTGAAGCATTGATCAATGACTTAGGCAGCCTTACAATCGATACACATACTTACTACCTACCTACGTTCACAGAGATGACGTCGAAGCAATGTGAATGTGAACTCGTTACGTTAGCGTAGTTTAGTTTACTTTCAGTGCCGCTCTATTTTTAGCATGTTTAAAAAAAAAGGATGAATTTAAGTGTCAAACAATCTCCTTTCACTATACGTTCACTTGCCGTTCTACCTACCTCATCATTGTCAAATTAATGAATTCGATATACTTAAAGCTCTCATTACTTTAAGTGGTATTCTCTTGTCATTTAGATCAGCAAAAACAGGCATGGTTTTAAGATTCTGTGTTAAGATTATTCCGAATGTCTTTGATCGTACTGGTTTTCCAGTCATTACGTTCAAGTAAATTTAACTTTTTTGTGATCTAGTAGCTTAATTCTGGCATAATAAATTTGTAGTAATGAATCGTTTTCGTAATTGAATATGATAGTCGACTAAAATTATGATGGCTTACAAAAAAAATATATACAATATTGAACAAGTGTGTTCTTTGAGGAAGTTTAGATTTTTAAACAATGTAGGCAACATTGTAAGTAGACTGATTAAACTTAATTACTGTCTATAAACTATTCACGCTCATAAGCAGTACTTTCATAATAATCTCACAATCTCCCATATTATCAGACTACATAACGTCAAAAATGTATAGTCCAAGTCAGATCATATAAACACTATCTTGCCATTACGTGAAGTACATTTCTCTGTGCAATCAGGGTTTGCAAACATTCATGTAACAGTGGACGATTTAATGATCTTTTAATGTACACCTTCGCTGTTTTGTTACATTACATTACGTGGTTCCTTTTCCGGATCGTGTTGATTGTTTGTCTTTCTCTGGTGGCTCAAATGGTTTGCTACCGCTGGCTTCTGTGTTTTTAGCGTTGGCTTGAGTTTTGAAAGGGATTGTGTGATCAGTAGATTGTTTTGTTTAGAAGATTGTCTTTTGAAACTTTTCACGTGTGGTGGAAAATATATTGAGTTCATTTATATTTATAGAATGACAATTTACTACTTAAAAATAACTAAACACTATACTATACACTTAACCTATCAATACCCGCGAAACGAGACACAATAGTAAAACAATAACAGCGCGGTCCAATGAGACCGGTCGGGGATTCATGAATTAAAACGAAGACTCCTAACTAAAATATGACGTAAGAAAATTCCTCCTCGTAATTGTTGACTGGAAGTGCCCAAAAGATTGACGGAATTGCCACGTTGTATGGTAATTTTTAAAAATCAACCCTTGGGTTACACAAAGTCTTAACTAGGCGTTTAGATACCTAAATCTTTAAATAAAGTAAAGTTTTTCTTTGGCAACTGAAAACTATAGAACGAAGATTGAGAAATGAATCTCTTGCTAACTGATAATTAAAAGACAACAATTTAAAAAGATAATAGGAAAAAAATATTAATCTCATGAAAATATTTCAAGATAAACCAATTGATAAATAATCACAATCGTGTCAATAAAAAATAAATAGCGAAAATCTTTTCAAGGAAGTAAATCAATCCAAACTCAGCGGTATGGCTTGAAGAGCTACCATAAATCGGGCAATATTTTGCAAATAAGGAAGCAATATTTGATCATGCATGGTTGATTAAACAATTATTCGAGAGAAATATGACACAGCCAGAAAATATGTAAATATTTCATACAAAAACTGGAGCAAGTTTCATTGAACTCCAAAGGAACAATGTACCAGAATATCCAAACTGTATAAGAGTATCGAAAAAAACGGTATACATAGAAGCATTTGCATAACATTCTTTTAAACACACTTAACTATGCAATCGTTGGAATGGAAACACACAAAACCGTCTCATAAAAACCTCTCGTTCACGGGTTGTTGATTCCGCCTTTGTGCCATTGAACTTTCAAATTTAACACAATGTCATATTTATGTAACACAACGTAATAAATAACGAATTATGTCGGAGGGAAATTGTGTCAGAATCGGTTTTGCAATTTCCTTAGCGAAGAATAAAAAAAATGTCTGAAATAGTGTCGAAGTTATTCTAGCGTAGAATTTCTCAATGTACTATTAGTTTTGTATGCTCAGAGTAAGCTTTACTTTATCGGTTTGATTTCCGTGCTTGTTCTTGTAGTAAATATAGCAGAATTGGACGATGCTGCTTGAGAAATTTTAAGTTCGAGAATTCTTATATTTTATTTTAGTGTTTAGAAAACATTTTATTGATTAGAAGCATGTTGGCATCAAGCTACTTAGGAATCTTTATAACCAACGTTAAAATATTGTACTCTATAGGCAGATATTATGGAATTGCAATTTAGCAAATTAATATGCAAACACTTCTTCCTTTCATTGCCTTCTGTGAATGGATTACTCTTTCCAAGAAAACATACTTGGCAATAACATATTTATAACTAATAGGAAATACTACTTTCAGCCATTTAACCATATCTAATTTATGTTTACGATATTTACGGAGCATGATTCGAAAATTTATGCCCTTAGAGTCAATGAACAAAACGGAACACTATCACGCTTATTATATCATCATTTTGACAAAAAAATTGTATAATTTCTACTAACCTACCTCGAAGGTATCTTCTTAATAAACCCACGAAATAGTTTCGGGCACTTTGCCAACAGGCAGGATCAGAGAAATAAGGTACGCCAAATGAGGTGTTGAAATTGTTCAAATGGGTAACAAAAGTTTGGAACAATACCAACGTAGGTGCTAAATGAGGTAAAGGATAGTGCAATGGATTTAGAAGACTTTCGTGTGTGGTTTAGTGCTTTTGTGAGAAGTTAGTAATAATGCCGATGGAATTAAATATAAATACGAGAACGTAAAATCGAGGATGGTCCAAGTAAAGACTTTATGCACAGTGAATATCATAGAAAATGTTATTACCAATGTGATGAAAAGCAGGTTTCACAAATAAATAAGATTAAGATGAAATTTATTTTCTAAGAAGAGATCAGAAAACAGTCAACCGGACTAAACGAAACACACTAGGAGTATTGCTAAGAACACAAACAATTGCTCTTATAATTTCTACAAACAATGTTATTACAACAGAAAGTCTAACAAACAAACTAAGAAAGGTTATTTGTCTTCCAAAAAAAAGCTTGTAGATACGTATAATAAATCAGTGTATTTTCTTCATACGCTAAGAACATGGGTAACTTTATGGACTATATATTCCCGTGAAAAGCACCGGTAACTAGGCGGAAAATGTAAGGGAAGAATGCCAAGGTTATACGTGAAGCTATGTCTATGTGAGCCGGGATAGCCCGAGTTATGGCTGTCACAAATTATCTTAAGGAAATTCCAGGTTTACGACGTAATAGATCCCTGCTATCTGGACTCATAAGTGTAGGAAGTTTTGGGCCGAGGAAAGACAGTACTGGTGTTCATTTACATTTCGTTAATGAGATAAAACCTAACACTGAGTATATTATTTTGGTAGAATTATATAGAGTGTTAAACCATCTAACATTTGTTTAGGAACTTTCAAAGACTACTAATAATTACGTATGCACAAAAAACATGCTAATTATTATGATATCACTTGTAAGCTTGCTTGACAAATCTACTAATCTCTTAATGGAAAGACATGGAGAGTAATACTCATATAATGAAAGAGAAAGGCAGCTTATGTGATTCCGAAACTGGTCTAAGAGATAGCAAAGGTGTTATCCCTTTTACTTGTTCCTCGTAAAACCGGTCCAAGTTCGATGCACTGATTTGCAAATAAGTTTAAAAGTTTATCTCTACAATCAGTATTGGTATTTGCAGCCAAAATTAAACACTTAAATGAGAAAGTTGAAAAGGTCATATGTATCGTGATTGCTATCAAAACCAGTCAATAAATGGTGTTCCTAATGGCTGAAAAGTTGAGTTAATTTTAGCTGATCTTTATTATAGACCGTAATGATTTAATTAAAAACTATATGGTCCAGACAAAGGTTAACTAAAATTTGTACAAAAACTAGGTCGGAGTAAATAATAGACATTGTTTGAAAGAACAATATTGAAGTAGCCTTTAACAAAGTCAAAGTTAAATGTTAATCTTCAGTTTGTTACTATCTACTACAAACTTTTATATTACTAGAGGGCAACAGACACATTGTAAGTTAGAAATTGATTATCATAAAACTTAAATTCATAATTCTACCGTACAACATATAAAAGCCATTGGATTTTGAATTTTATGAAGATTAAAATAGGGTAGTCAAATTGTTTTTGATGAACGAAATTTTTGCTGAAGTAGGCAATAAAATTACACTAGGAATTGTCAGCCATAAGCTTTTAATTTGATTGATGATATGATTATGCAAATTTAATACTGGTTCTAGTCCGTTGACTGGTTTTAACTTCTTTTTTTCTATTTTGGTGCTTCCATATTAATGACTATCGAAATTGTATCTATATTTAGCTTCAGGATAAAAACCATTTAAGTATTGAATCGCCTTAGTTTAGTGATTGATTTCATTGGGAGATATTTTTTTTATTAAATATTTAGCCGCTTGATACGAGGCTTGCATTTTTATTTTGGTTTTCTTATAATTTTATTCTAGCATGCTGCAATTTGTTAGAGATGATTTTGTGAAAAATGGCTAGGAAGTGGAAAAATTCAAACATTGAGTATACCCCGTCAGGATTTTAAGATTTTAGGAAGTATTAATAATATCTAGGCTAGCTAACTCAACTTCTAGTAAAGAGGTAAGTATAAGGGCAAGAAGGTGATGTCAACTTAAACGTTGTCGTTTAAGTTCTTAAGTCACATTTTTAAAACTTAAAAAGATTTTCTATATCTATTTCAGGCATCTTGCGTTTTAACCAGCATTATATCTTGACTCAAAATTGGTACTATAATTTTAAAACTAGGATCACGGTTTACAATATATAAAGATGACAAAATTGCTAATAAGATAAAAATACGCTTATATTCTCTAAAAGAGTAAGCCGGTGGCAACCTCTTATGTCTATCTACAAATAGTCCAAGGCAAGACAAGACGTTCTAGTTTTAAGAAGTAGCAGTCCAACTCCCGATCACAATAATTCCATATAGTTGACCCACATATTGCCAGATGCTGAATTCCACGTATCATCGTCACCTGATACGTAGAACTTGTGTGCCCAGTTGCGTGGAGATGCACAATGGTCTGGTACTGAGAAATTTCTAATGAAAAATCTCGAGAACACAGCCCAATTATGGAAAACCCGTGTATCCAAACTTATGCTCAAAATTATTATTTATATCATTTTCTACTAAGCTTAAGTTTTTGGACTTCGCTATCTCCTTTAGTTGCCAGTATTTCTTCCCTAGTACTGCGATCCTGAGATTAATTCCTTCCGTCATTTGATCTTCTATTACTATTATGTCTAAACTAAAATCCCTGCTATCAACAATCACTTAAACAGCTTTAATTACAGCAGCTTCTACATCATTAGCAAGATCGGTGTCATGATTGTCTTCATTACACGTAACTAAAACGTTTGCTAACAAAAACATGATTGTATCTTTATCGTGACAAAACTGTAGTTTCGATTATAATCTATTGTTATAGTGTTTTATAAGACAAAGAAATGAATGTGGTGTTCTAACCGTGTTGCGGTGTGATGGCGTTTGTTCTTTGATATCCTTAGTTATTATCGGGTTAGTGGTTTTGATGTGTCTGTTTGGTTGTTTATCACGATTTTGTTCTAGTTTTGGGTCGGTTTGGGTGAAATTGTTTTTGTTTTGAATTTAGACACTTTTTGCTTTAACAGTTATATACACTTTATATACCGATTAAAATTAATTTGATGGCAGTAATGCAGTTTAGAAGATGTTATGATTTTAAATTGTCGAAAATTTGCATATTTTTTCGTGGTATATCACTGAGTTTTTTTAAGAAACATTACGTCACAAAAATTTATGAAAAAATATGACTTAGTTTGTAAATTAATATTATCTAACTTCCGAAAATTGAAATCACTGAAAATCCAGGATCACGAAAAAAATCCAAAATCCACTACCGCCATCTATCGGTCACAACACGCACTTCTAACACTTTAGAGAAATAAAAATATCGATCACTTACAAAAGTCTTCATGTTTCTAGAGCTTGGTATGGCGTATCTGCCGGCGTTGCTTGCAGTGATAGCTTCAGACAAATGCACAAACATTTTTATAGAGAGCGGAAGTGACTGTCTCAAAGAGGAGTGAGGTAGAAAGGTGGCGGGAATTCTATAGAGATGTTGTTACCAAGTGGTTTTGATTATGATCTTTTTGTTGACACTTTTTTTTTTCAAGTTATTAAGTAGGTGTGTGCCTAGATTGGATTGTGATTAATTTAGAGGCAATTCTTTATTTTTATATTGTGAAAAAATTTGAATATCAGTTAGACGAGGGTTTTTAGAGATATTTTTTAATTTAATGTTTAAATGAAGCTGCAACAAAAAGGTTTAAACAGTTTATTTTTTTGACCAGTTATTCATCAAATACCTTTCCCTAGACTTTTATTGATATACATATTATACTCTTTTAGTTACTCTCTGCGTTCCAAGAACACGATAACCCTTTCAAGAATTCCCGGAGCCCTAAAGGCGTCTAGTCTAATTTAGATAAATACAAATATTTAAGTATGTCTGACTCGTAATTTTTTGCAAAAAAAACATTGAGGCCACACGTATTTGTGATTTCATGAATAACCTAAGTACTTACTTACAAAAAGCTGATCTACTTTTTCTAAAAATATTTGTCTTCTTTTTCTGCTGTGTGGCTTTTGCTTTTTTATTCATGACTATCGTCTGTTTTTTATACCCTGAGACTAAAATGACATTACAACACAAAAGAAGTAGCATCATTCCTATAGTAAAATTGACATTACATGTGACAATTTAGTCTCAGGGTATAAAAAACAGACCATAGCTTCAGCCACTGACTTCATCCGCGTGAAAATAGGTTTTTTCATACAAAGTTTAGACCTCCATTTCATTACCATAGAATTGCGAATTATGAAAAATCTTAGTGCTAGCCTACGCCACAAAAGGAAAAGTAATGCTAAATTTCACAACCTTAGTCCTAGTAGTTCTGGCTGTGCGTTGATATGTCAATCAGCACTTTTTCAGTTTTTTCTTTTATACTCGTATATTTTTATAGATAATTGTTACCTACTATTACTAACAACGTTTTTCAAAAAAAATATTTCTCAGCAATTTTCCTCAGCAAAGCCTTATTTAGTTACTTACTCGCCAAAAAAGAAATAAAAATACAATCATAATCAAACCACATGATTTATTGATCATACAAAGGAGACAGCAATTTTCTCAAATTATCTCTAAAAATACTGTCACTAAGCCCTCATTAGGCCTTTGTATCTATATTTTTCTTACAGCAATATTTTTACCTCGTAATAATATAAATTTTCCTTCATCATACTTGTAATAGACATGTGAAGGTACTTGTTATTGCTGTCCCAGCTGCTTATTTTTTCTCTAATATAAAATGTTGACATTGCTTTTAAAAATTCTCATTAAATGGGAAAAAAATTGACATCTTGTCTAACAAAAAAATATTGTTTTATTTCTTTTTTTTTCCCTATTACTTCTATACACGATGTCTACATTTTTTTTCAACTCTCCTTTCGCAGGCATGCTGGAAAAGATTTCTGCAGGAATAAGCATCATCTTTGTACCTATTGTTTTATTTGCTTCTTTTTCTCTTTACCGTCAGTTTTTTTATACCCTGAGACTAAAATGACATTACAACACAAAAGAACTGGCATCATTTCTTTAGTAAGTTTGACATTACTTGTATCAATTTAGTCTCAGAGTATAAAAAACAGTCGATAGTTATATTGTGTGTACAAGAACTGTTAAACAAATATTTTGTGATTTTTTTTTATATAATGACTCGCTGAAACAGCACAATTTATTTTATTCATTCATAAAGTCAAAAAAGCAATGCCACCAAAACTCAGTCGTTAGCTAAATGAAAAACAAATACGCAATCAAAATGAACAAACTTATTAAAACAAAATCAATCATGAATCCGACAATAAATTCGCTGAAAATGGGAAAACCAGCTAAGTAATTAACTTCCAGAGAAATACGTAAACCAAAATATCCTCGAGCCTTGGTAATCAAAGTTTCATTATCTATACAAACTAAATGAATATAAATAAGTTGGTCAAATACAAGGGCCTTGATAATTTTGCCCGGTCAAATAAATTTTGCGATCCGAATCATCTGAATATATTCCAAGTTTCAAACCTTGTCCCTTGACAAATTATTGGATTTCCCTGAATTTCAGATAGACGATTCGGTCATTGGACTTGGATATTGAAGTGTAATGATATTCTTATTAAAATATAGGAACCCTTGTCTCCCTAGGGGGCTATTTTGAATCGATATTGCTGTTTGTTTTGTAGTCTAGCCTGATCCTGTTGATACAGCATCCATTTATATTTTATACAAGTCTCGTGTCACAGTGTTTGCTATCGAACTTCGAACTTCTTTGAAATGGGTTTACCGATTTTTTTTTTTGTGTGTATTTGGTAAGTCTGGGAATAGGCTATTTTTCATCCCCATTCAACAGTTTTCCGTTAATAATTTAAATGATAGTGCAATATTTTCCAAATTAAGTCGTTATAAATATAATGTATAGAAAAAACTTATTCACAAAATAAAATGATTTAAACTTCTGCTGAATATTTAACACTACAGTCTTTTTTCCCGGAAAAAAATAATGGTTTCTGTGATATAGATCAGAGCATCGGCGGAGTTCTGTAAAAAAGTTGGTTTAGGCGAATGACCTGGTGAGGGTCGCGGGAATCCGATGGTTGCGAGACGCAAAAGACAGTTCATTATGGCGACACTAGAGACAGGCCTATGTCCAACAGTGAACAGCTTTCGACTGAAATGATGATGTTGAAACTAGTCTCGTAGTACTCGGTTGTTGGAAGCAACATATCCATTATATTTTAATAAAAAATAAAATAAAAGGTAGACAACAAAAAGAAATGTTATTGCCCGGAACAAGAACTTCGTAAATAGACAGAAGATTGTTTCAATGTCTGTACAATAAATTATATTTACTCTCATTTATTTCAACCTATTTTCTCAGAAGGAACCTTGCTTTTCTATTATTCTAGGTATCTTGTTCTTTTTTTTTCATAACAATTTATTAGACCACTAGCTGTCCCCTGCGGTTTCACCCGCATTTTTCGTTACTGCTCCGCTCTCGTGGGTCGTAGCGTGATGGTATATAGCCTATAGCATTTCTCGATAAATGGGCTATCTAACACTGAAAGAATTTTTCAAATCGGACCAGTAGTTCCAGAGATTACCCCCTACATACAAACTTACAAACATACAAACTTACAAACTTACAAATTTTACCTCTTTATAATATTAGTATAGATAAGATATTAGCTTTCTTTATTACTAACTCGCGACCCGCCCCGGCTTCGCACGGTTGCAAATTTATCAGTGTTACTCTACTATATTATGCATGTATTATAATAGGAGGTCTATGTCCAGCAGTGGACGTCTTTCGGCTGAGATGATGATGATGATACATACAAACTTTCCTCTTGAATCACTCTATCTATTAAAAAAAAAACTGCATCAAAATCCGTTGAGCAGTTATAAAGATTTAAGCATACAAAGGGATATAGGGACAGAAAAAGCGAATTTGTTTTATACTATGTAGTGAAGAATCTAATATTAAAAATAATGAAAAAGAATAGAGTCAACAAGCTTTTTAGACTTTTGCTACTCGTGTCGCCCTTAGCCTAGTCAAAGTAGACTATTGCCCCGCAGTATACCTAGTTCTTGAATTCTGTACTGAGTTGGATTCGAAGCAATATCGCGATAGAATCAAACAATTGAAACTATTTTTTTATGACTTATCCCGGTCTAGGCTAGCTGGTGGACGCGTCAAACTTTTTATAACTAAAATCACAACTATTTTCTTACTTTGCCTTGCGTTGCAGGAGCAATAAATTATTACTATTTTAATGTGTTCAATTTGATTGATTGATTATGTACTTTATTGTACACCATAAATATAATTTTACAAGGAGAATAGTACGGTGTTACAATGGGCGGTCTTATCGCTAACAGCGATTTTTTACAGACAACCTTTCTACTACTACTTTTTTATCCTGGTTCCCAAAACATAGCGACTGGTTTTCCAGTTCCCTCTAAGAGAAAAAAAACAAACATAAAATAAGAGATGTCAAAATTATTAAACCAATTCATTTAAAAAAGTGCGGTATCATTAACTCTATACACATATCGCGGCTAACTTCTTTCGTACCAATTACCTTTACTTTTTTTAATTTTTTGGCGCAGTTCGTATTATGTGGTGCCTTTCTGGAACTAGTTCTTAGTCCAAACTTGTAAGAGCTTTCGCTTTGCAAGAGTTGCAGGACCAAACTTGATTTGCAGCTCATCGGACGACATTTTTTTTTAGTTATGTAAGCAAAAAAATTTTGTAGCGTGAATGAAACAAGTGGGTGTCATTGATAGAGACTTTTTTTTATTATGCATAGGCTTGCGTTAGGCCACTATCTCATCTAGTTTAGCGATGATGTGGCCGACAATGGAGTAAGCTGGAAGTAACCTATTCACCCTTGACAACCTATGAGATACCCGCAAAACAAGATACAATAGTAAGACAATGACAGCGCGGTCATATGCGACCGGTCGGGGATTCATGAATTAAAGACCCCTTTTTATTTTTTATAAATATGTATACTGCATCACAGTCATTGGTTTATTTAAAACTAACTTCTACCAGCAGCTTCACCTGCTAAACTTCTGGGACGGGAACTCAGCGGGAATCCAACAAATGCGAAACGCACAGGACCGGTCGCTGTGGCGACGCTTGGAGGAGCCCGATGTCCAGCTGTGGACGTCTTTCGGCCAAAATGATGATGACACTAGATGCTGTCAAGGGCTTCGCACACTTGTATAACTCCTAGGATAATATTCCGAAATATAGTATGACTGTCATACGACACGACAGTCCAGTTATTCATTTTTGAGTTCATTTAGTCATTTTTGTAGTGTAAAGGAGAGACAAACATACACAAGTATAGACATACATTATAATACTTTGCTTTTTAGGGTTCCGTAGACAAATATAAAAAAATGGAACCCTAATGGATTTGTCATGTCTGTCTGTCTGTCTGTCTGTCCGTATGTCACAGCCACTTTTTTCCGAAACTATAAAAACTATACTGTTGAAACTTGGTAAGTAGATGTATTCTGTGAACCGCATTCAAATTTTCATACAAAAATAGAAAAAAAACAATAATGAGGTTTAGATGAAGAGTCAGACAAAATAAATTATTGACACTTCCTCTCTCTAACTTAATTCAAAACTCCACTCCAAGTAGTGCCACTTGCGGCCGTCTACCAACTCGGTTCCGTCTACGGCTTGTTACTTGTTACGAAGTTCAGTAGTTTAGTAATCGCACGTGTTTCAACAGATATTTTTTAACTCATTCATACCGCCAGATAGGAATTTATATTCTTCTCTCTAGCGTTTTTATCAATAAGCTTGGAGTCAGCATCAAGTCTGAATAAGGTCTGCCTATCAATGGTCGATGGAGACGGCAGGTTCTAGAGTGGCGGCCACGTACCAGAAGACGCAGCGTTGGAAGGCCTCCTACAAGGTGGACCGACGACCTGGCGAGGGTCGCGGGAATTTGATGGATGCGAGACGCACAAGACCGGTCGCTGTGGCGACGCTTGGAGGAAGCCTATGTCCAGCAGTGGACGTCTTTCGGCTGGAATGATGATGATGATGATGACTGCCTATCAGACCTCCACAACCCAGTTACTGGGCAACACGATTTTCCTTTGATAGACTACACAATACTCCATAACTTTCACACAGCGCCATCCAATCCCAAACTACGCAGAGCCTTTGGTATGAGTACTAGACAACTTATAAACACACTTACGAGTATATATTTTTAAATACATACATACATAGTCATAGATTCATTACACCCAGACACAGAACAAATAATCGTGCTCATCACACAAACATTTATCTTAGGTGTGAATCAAACTCACGATCTCCCAGCTCCGGCATAGCAGTCAGGGCCACTAACCACTAGACTGACGAACCAGTCATATAAGTTCAATCGTGCATGTTACCCACTAGTCAGGTAGTCAGGTAATTGATCTTGCAGCTAATCATGTTATTCTCTATCATTAACAAATGTATCGTAACTGTAAATAGTTCCTAGTACCCGATTCAGTGAATGGCGAGTGATTGTGCCGTAATAGTGGAAGGAAGGTGTTAAGAGTGGATCGACGGTGTGTTTTGTTCCATGCACACTTCAAAGAGTATGGATCTACCTAGAGTATTTGATGGGACTCGGTTTAAGCGATACCTGCCAAGGCTTCGGGAGTGTTTGAAACTGATATAGAGGTATTTTGCTGATCTAGCTGGGCTATAGTATTCGATTATTCTCTCCTAAGCACTCCATGGTTAAATTAAAGCTAATCTTAATCGAGATTACCAAAAAAATTGCTCAAATTATTAGGAAACATCATCATCATCATCATCATCTCAGCCGGAAGACGTCCACTGCTGGACATAGGCCTCCCCCAAGCGTCGCCACAGCGACCGGTCCTGCGCGTCTCGCATCCATCGGATTCCCGCGACCCTCGCCAGGTCGTCGGTCCACCTTGTGGGAGGCCTTCCGACGCTGCGTCTTCCGGTACGTGGCCGCCACTCTAGAACCTTCCGTCCCCATCGACCATCTGTTCTACGAGCAATGTGCCCTGCCCACTGCCACTTAAGTTTGGCGATTCTTCGGGCTATGTCGGTAACCTTAGTTCTCTTGCGGATCTCTTCATTCCTGATGTGATCGCGCAAGGAAACTCCGAGCATAGCCCTTTCCATTGCTCTTTGGGTGACTTTAAGCCTTCTGATGAGGCCCATTGTGAGCGACCACGTTTCCGAGCCATATGTCATCACTGGCAACACACACTGGTCATAGACTTTTGTCTTGAGACACTGCGGTAGGTTAGACGAGAAGATACCGTGCAGCCTCCTGAACGCTGCCCAGCCGAGTCGGATTCGACGATTGATCTCTTTCTCGAAGTTAGATCTACCCAACTGGACCGTCTGTCCCAGGTAGACGTAGTCATCCACAACTTCGAGTGTAGAGTCTCCGATCTTGATAGGAGTGGGAGCTACATGGATGTTAACCATGACTTTGGTTTTGTCCATGTTCATTTTGAGTCCCACTCTTTCGGAAGCCCTACTGAGATCACCGAGCATTGTACTGAGCTCCTCCGTAGTCTCAGCCATGACTACTATGTCGTCGGCAAACCGAAGGTGAGTGATGTACTCGCCGTTGATATTGATGCCTCGCCCTCTCCATTCCAGAACCTTGAAGACATCTTCAAGGAGGATAGGATGTCTTCAAGATGTCTTAGGAAACATATTTAAAGCCAATTACTTCTAAACATTATTATAATTTCGGTGATTATTTTATAAAAAAATTGGAAAAAGACATCGACACGAAAAGAAGAAGAAGAATGTATTTTACTGTTGGATAGGCCATTTATCGAAAATGGCATAGCAGTCATCAAAGACGCCGACGAAACTGCGGTAGATAGCCAATCCCACTAATATTACGCGAAATAATTATAATTATACATTTACATAACAAATATTTTAGATTAATTTTCGCGTTTAATAAAAACGCGAAAGTTTGTAAGGATGTATGTATGTTTGTTGCTCTTTCACGCAAAATCTTCTGAATAGATTTTGATGAAACTTGGTGAACGGCTAGAACATGTCTTAGAATAACACATAGGATCCTTTTTATCCCAGGAGTATATTCCCTTAGGATACTTTAATACCATTACGCAGGCAAAGCCGCAGGCAGCAGCTAGTAAACTATATTTCCTAATAATAATTGGATACCAAAAGGAAGACTCGATGAGGGGCTCGTGGCTAGATAATAACTGCCGCACGGTCGATCTTCAAGGTTAAGCAACGCTTGCCAAGTTTGGTCTGTGGATGGGTGACCATCTTAACGTAACGAGTTTCCTCCGTGCCTCGGAAAGCACGTTAAACCGTAGGTCCCGGCTGTCATTTGTAGATCTTTGGCAGTCGTTACGGATAGTCCTAACTTTTGAGCCAGTAAATCTGACACCAGTCTTGCCATGAAGTACCGTGTTACCCCAGTTAATGGGTTGTGGAGGTCTGGTAGGCAGCCGCTCCTCATAAAATTCTGGTATTCAGCTAAATCTGGCTTGACTGGAAGCCGAGCCCAATATAGTTGGGAAAACTTGACTTTGCATCCGTCATTATAATATAGAAAAGGTATATTCGTCGCGATGTCCGACAGCTAAAAAGTTCGAGCTGTCTAAAAGATAAAAAATTGATTTCCATTTTGAGGCCAAGTCCCCAGTCCCCCGTTTGCTCTTGTTGCAAGAGATTTATTGAAAGTAAATACCTACGTTATATAAAAGAAAGTGATTTCGTCTGCTATAGACTGCATATTGAGATAATTAATGTTGACGTACATTTTTATTTACTAGAACATACTCATTAAAATACTTTTTGTAAAAAAGTCTGTCAATGTTTAGTTTTTGTAAATTACCTACTAGATAAGGTTATATAGTTAGCTATAACCGTGCTCCATCATCGACAATATCATCTTTATGAATAAGCTTTTAATAAACTAGTGCGCTTCACCATCAACGATTTCATCACTGCTTGCCATCAGACGGGGTAGTAGTCAAGCACTAGTTTCAATTATTTAAAGGAAGAAAAAATATAGAAACAGTAGAGATAAACAACGACGGCATGGATGGCGCAGTGGTTGAGCAAATGGCTTCTACACTGACTGTCGCGGGTTTGTTTCCTCACGGAACAAATACTTGTACGGCCTACAGAAAGAGATTTGGGGTTTGATTCTCTTGTGTATGTGAGCTTATATGCTTGTAAACGCACTCACGGTACAAGAGTGACCCTTAGTGTATAATGTAGGACTCCTCTTCTCGTTTGACTAAACGTGAGGTCCACAAAATCCACTCAAGCTGTGCAGATTTCCACCATATGCCCATGTCCTCACAATGATTATGCCTGGGCGTTTCTCCCACCTGAATTCTTCTGAACTGACCATGTCCAGTGAAGAACTGTGCTATCGTGACTTTCCAACCATTCCCTAAAATATTAAATTTAAAATTAAAAAAAACCCACGACTACTCTTCACCTCTCAGGTCCTGATGACCTTGAAGACCTGAACCGATGTCCATCAAACATAGCTAAAAACACTCTCGACTGATATACCTTTCAAACAAAAAAAACCTCATTGAAATCGGATCATCCGTTTAGGAGCTACGATGCCACAGACAGACACATACATTTACCTCGTCGTTTTTGCGTCGGGGGTTAAAAAGAGATCACGAAGATTACGGCGTGCCCGCAATATGTCACAAGCCTGTGGAAATGATGTAACATAATATGAACAGGTGATTTTTTTTCTATTCAATTATATTGTGACAATTAAAGCTCCATAATAAAGATTAATCAAATAAAATTACTAAAGTATACTCATTGATAAAACCACTTCCTTCATAGAAAACGTTACGGTTACAAAACAGAGTAATTAATATTAGAAAGGCTTATTTTACTTAGTTGCGAAATATCGGCTCTAAAATGTGTCGATAAAAGCTGGTAAATAATAATTAGTGTGGTTGGCTAGAAACGCCTTTCTTTAAACTGTTAGAATCAACTGCAAGCCTTCATTTATAGCATTTGATTTGTGGAAGACACACCACAATTTTTCCAATAACACTTTTTTAAGTTAGATGCGAAATCGTCAAATGACTTTTCCGGCTCTTGAATGGAGCAGGAGGATGCGTCAGACTTTTACTGACTAATTAAAACTTTCACGTATGTAATCTTTGCCT
Organism: Mythimna separata; assembly: GCA_030763345.1. Taxonomy (NCBI): domain Eukaryota; kingdom Metazoa; phylum Arthropoda; class Insecta; order Lepidoptera; family Noctuidae; genus Mythimna; species Mythimna separata. Next base: position 6,310,125 of record CM061191.1, read on the forward strand.
TTCGTTTCAGGGTCCTGGGCTTTTCTTTCGAGAGCGAATCCATGACTCCAGAGGTTTCAACCCTACTGGACTCCTACAGTTTGCTAACATATCTATTTATGAGGCGCGCGTAGAACATAATGCGCCGTCGACGACTTCCGGACTTCCAGACGGCCGGACAGCAAGCTGCATAATGATTGCTCGCCGTTCACAAGCGGGTTCTATTCCAGGGTCAAGCATCATGGTATTAGTTTGTCTATCAGACTAGTTAGAAATCTAGAGCAGATGCCAGCATCTATAATTACTACTTAAATCGCACTTTTTTTTTTGTTTTATAGTTATTACCATCAAATCTGCAAAGTTTTGCTGTCTTATTTACTTTGCCCTAGTAAATATCGGCTTGGATCGAGTTCAATAACCTCCATAATAATAACACTTACAAAACGTAAAACAAAGATAATTTAGATTAGCTTTCAATTATGTTTTGATTGGTTCAATGCCAATAAAAACGTAATTGAAAGATAATACAAATCTCTACTTATCTTCGAAATTATAGAATAAGGGACTACACACACTTATTCAGCTCTATTCAGCTAATGTCCATAGAAAACAACGATTTTGTATGGAGACGCGTACGCATCCATTCAGCTTTCCGCGTTTATTCAGCTTTCGCGGCAAACAAGTATAAAATGAGAACAAATGTGTTTTTATCATGCGAGTGCTTTAGATAGAGTTCAGCGCTGTTCTGCTGCGTTCAGCGCTGTTCCACCGCGTTCAGCGCTGTCCCGCCGCGTTCGACGCTGAATGCGGCAGAACAGCGCTGCACACGTATGGTTCTCAACTCCTTGTCAACAAGTTGCGACCTGCATAGTTCCTGGATAGATTAGATTTATCCGAAAATGCTCTTTAAATTTAATATCATTTTGTTTCAATTGGGATACCAATATCGCGATTTCTCCAACCAAATTTCTATTTACCCAAAATGAGTCGACCCACTGTTGTTCGCGTTGTAATTTTATACGGTTATTTTTTTCTATTTCTTCTACAAGTAGCGAAACGACAAAAATATCGCACATAGAACCATCCATGTTGAGGACACAATACTAATTGAGTAGCTGACCGTCTTCGCAGCATATTCATCGCTGTACGTAGTAGATAGAAGTATTTTAGCGGAGATACCACTCTTACGCCGCTGTACGCGGCTGATAGAAGTAGAGCTGTATAAGTGTGACCAAAATCGTTCAGCGAAACGCGAATAGAGCTGAATAAGTGTGTGTAGTCCCTAAAAGTCATTCAGTGATTCAGTAACAGTTAATTGGGCCCTTGCAAGTCCAGTTCTGGTTTGCGTTTGCCTGATCGTAGAATGGTTGACGCCTACAATGAGACTTTTGAACATGTTCGCCGGTAAGTTTAAAGTCTCATTCTTAAGGAGCATTCATAAGTGTTTTTATTTGTTTTTTTTTTAGAACCTAAGTTTTATAATTGTAGCTGTTTTATGTTACTCTTTATAAAAAAAGTCCTGCACTGAGTTTGTCTATTTGTTCACGGTAACATCTATAATTTTAACAAATAGACATTGTAACTCATGATGAAGATTTACACGTATAATACCTACACATAAATTACAGTCAGTAGAAATAGAAACATAAGTGGCAGTGGGCAGGGCACACCTCTCGCAGAACAGATGGTTGACAGGCCTGAAATGGTTTGAAGTGGCGACGGACTTCTAGAAGACGCAGTGTTAGAAGGCCTTCCACAAGGTGGACCATTGACCTGGTGAGGGTCACGGGAATCCGATGGATGCGAAATGCGCAAGACCGTTCGTCTCGTCGTTCACAGAACTCGATCTCTCTGTATAGTTTTGGCTGTGGGAAAGCCCAACAAAAAAAGGAAAGAAAAAAGTACTACAACTAGCTTATAAAAGCAAAAAAAGAAACCAGCGTTTCTGGTTTTATTTCTTCGTCTTTTGACCATCGATTTCCGAAATTTTTTGCAATATTTTTTTGTATTGTTTTTAGAACTCTGTTCTCAAGCAGCAGTCTGATTCTGATGCAATTGGTAAAAAAGTGTTTTAGTTAAAGCACAGATTTGATGATCCAGTCAGATCAACTTTTTAGCTTTTTTTTCTGCAGCGGGTAAAAGTTTTTTTTAGTATTTATAGCAACATTTTAGTGATATAATTATATATTTAAAATCGTCTCTTGAAGCCCTTTATTCTCATAACTCACATGTTTACATTGTAAAAAAGGTGAGAATTGTAACCACCAACCTTAAAATCGTTATAAATCGTAAAAGGTCATAAATAATGGGAAATGGTTGGAGAAACCTAAAAATTATTTTCAAGGACCTATTTAATGTGTGTTTGGTGTTGTGTGCAGTGTGTGGGTGTGTGTGGTGTGTAGGTATGTGTGGGTGTAATGTAAAAACTGTCTTACGTCCGTTACATTGTCACAACCTCATTGATAACCAGCGTCAGGCACTAGTTGTCTAATATTCTTACTGAACTGGACCTATTTATTGTAGTTTTACTACTTTTTTGTTTGGTATCGTGTTTACATAACTATTGTCTGTGCACCTTGTGTTAAGGCAAATAAATCCGTTTTCTTTCTTCAATCTAACTATTGAATAGGTGATTCGTGCGGTAGAAACGGACGTGATGGAATGGTCGTCCTCAGGCCCATGCTGGCGTGACCCCTGATTTCGAGCTTGCAGACTACGAGCAGTGGGCAGCTCGTCGTCCGGACGTAGCCGACTCGTTGGCGGCGCGTTGTATTCTACACGCACTTCTCGATGTCGTGTCCAGTAGGGCCAAAGTCTAAAAAAAGTTGTACTACCAATTGACATAGTTTATCAACGTTGTTTTTTTTTTCACAATATGGCATCCGGTTATGTCACCATATTGAATTTCGATTACTGTCATGTCTTTATTGATTACGACGATTGACGTATGGATTATCAAAATCGGCCCATGCGTTTAGTTAAAACACTGCAAATGAACAAACATACCTACTAAACTGTTTTTTTTTCACACACTCTCTTAACACACACAGTTAAACACCTTAGATTCCCTTTTTCTATGACACTGACGGCCGAAAGCATGGTCCAGCTAATGGTTCATTAGCGTCCATTAAAGTTAAGTATTGTCAAACCTTCACTGAAAAACTGTGTAAAACTGTCAATGTGACAATTTCTTAAGTGATGATTAATGTTAATGAATGTCCCTGAAAGCGGCCGTTAGTCGGGATTAGTTGCGGATTAGTAGGTACACGGTGCGTATATAATAAAAGAAAAATATTAGGCACTTAAAAAAAAATAACAAAACAGATCTATCTATAGAATTTCTTTCTAATTAAATGAATAGGTACATAACTATTACTACAGTACTATTATTACCAGTGATAGGAATAGGTAGTGCCTATTTGCCTCAACTTCGAAGAACAGAGACAAGAAACGGAGACTTCCTTAGGACTAAATTTTTTTCCGAAACATCATTCCCGAAATTTCGAGACAACACTTAAATACATTTGAAAAATTGTTATTTGGAATAAGTAATACCTATTACGATCAACAACTCATTTAAAAAAGTTTCTCCAAAAAAAAAATCTGAAAATTTTATGGTTGTAACGACTGTGTATGTTATTTATTATGATAGTCGCAAACTTTTGGTAAATATTGACGAATTACTTATTCCACATAACAATTTTTTTAATGTATTTTAAGTGTTATCTCGGAATTTCGGGAGTCTCGGAAAAAAATTAGTCCTAAGGAGGTCTCCGTTTCTTGTCTCTGTTCTTCGAAGTTTAGGCAAATAGGCACTACCTATTCCTATCACTGATTATTACAGTGATAGTTTTCCTGAATGACGTCTAAAGCATTAATTCCGCGTTTGTGCTTCATGAAGTTTTTATATGTAAATAAATGATTGATAGCACGGTTGGCGTGACGCAGTGGTTGAGCAATTGACTGTCCCACTGCGTGTCGCGGGTTCAATTCCTGCATGAAATAAGTATTTGTTGTCACAGACAGGTACTTATTTGAAAACACCCACGCAGAATACAAAATTAGTTCCTAATGTGAAGCAAGTTTTTATTTCAAATGTCATACAAAAATGTATTAAAATAAAATAAGGAGAAAATAATATAGATATTTATCATACCAACAGGCATTTAAAATATACTTAATTTTTCCTTATTGATTTTAATAAGAAGATGAGAGATAAGTGTTTCAAGTGATTTGTATATTTTCCTGGTTCTTAAGCTGATTCTATTTTTTTCTGGCATAATATCTAAAGAATCTACTTAAGGAGATTAAGCCTAATTTTATCGAACCTTGCTTTTTGTTTTTGAGGTGAAAAATTATTAAATAACTTGTCCTACTCTGATTGGAGTGAAAGAGAGTATCAGGCTTTTACTGAATGCTAGGAGGAGTGCCATGCGGTCATCTCCGTCTGTGAAGCAGTAATGTTAGAGAAGGAAACGGCCGCACGCGAGAGGGCATGTTCCATAGCCTGGTTCCGACCCCGATTTCCAGGCACTGTAGGCATAGCACGCTGTTCGGCAACCGTCCGTAAACTATCCGGTAACCGTCCAGACCATGTTCAAGTTCGAGAGCACGTAGTGTTCCTGGAGATATCCTGGAGGTGTTAGAACGCAAAGAAGGCGCGTCCTCCCACACCGCTCTAAAACAAGAGAAAGAGAAGAAAAAAAAAAGAATAAGCTCTACTTAGTTCGGGACTAGAGCACGTGACACTTTTTATATCTTTCTACAAGTACATTACATAATATCAAAATCTTCACGCTACCAAACCCCAGACACAGAGTGAGCAGAGATACATAATAACTAGTTGTCAATCATGCCTTGTACGCTCGAGTTCCGCTGCGGTTTTGCCCGTCACTTGACATGAATCTATCAAACAACGAGTAACATTCTCTTCGGCTGACAAGTAAATCTTGTCATTCAAAATAACTTGGGTCATTCATGTCTGGCACCGCTTGAATGGGTCGTGGCTACTTGAATACAGAACTGTGTTTGTCCAGTGTTTGTCTTGTGGTTCTTAAGTTTGTAATTTGTGGCTAGAAGTCGGAGGGTGGTCGAATCAGATTTTATTTTTGAATGTTGATAGGCTCCCGTTTGACTACTATCTCACCTAACAGTAAGCGATGACGAAGAAGCACGCTTGCCTAGAAGTAACCTATTCACTCTTGACTTAAAGACCCATAGGTTGTAGCTATTAGGAAACACAATTTTATTTAATCTTCGTGAAAAACAAAGCACAAAGGCGGACTTAATGCTTCATTCTCAAGAGCAGTGATGGCCTAGAGGTAACACCATTCATGTCTGGCACCGCTTGAATGGGTTGTGGCTACTTCAATATGAACAGTGTTTGCCTTTTGGTTCTTAAGTTTGTAATTTGTGGCTAGTAGTCAGAGGGTGGTCGAATCAGTATCCGATTCAATCTTTATTTTTTTATTGTTGACAGGGTCTCATTTGACCTCTGTCTCACCTGATAGTAAGCGATGATGTGGTCGACAAAAGAATTGGCTTGCCTAGAAGTAACCTATTCACTCTTGACTTAAAGACAGAAGGTTTTAGCTATCAGGAATCACATTTATTCTTCATCCAACACAAAGTAGTAAAGCGAATTTAATGCCATAGGCATTCTCTAAGAGCTGTGCTGGCCCGGATAACAGCCCCGACTTACGAGTTGTAGGTCGCGTGTTCAGACCCAGCCAGGCGCATTACTTTGTGTAATTTATTTTTTCACCACTGCTCTCGAAACGGCGAAGGAAAACAGCATGTCGTAGAACCAAATATTGGAAGAATCGCAACAACCACCAATCCGCTTTAGGCCGGCGTGGTGAATTATGGCACATTCCCTCTAAGAAAAGAGTCCCAGTGGTGGGAACATTATAAAGTTAATTATGCTGTGCTATACTCTCGAATGCCAAGTGCGAGTTGGTTTTACATTCAAACGATCGACACGTTTATGACGTTCATCACTCCAATTGGCCCGCTCCAAGCTCTTAACCAATCAGAAAACCAAACGCGGTAAATGATCCATTCGCGTTCACGTAAAAATAGCTCGCACTTACCGCATACAACAGCTAACCAAATATTAGTTGTAAATGGGTATCGCGTGTGATAAATAATAACGGCAATTGCTCTCCAAAAAAGTGAACAAATGAATCAGCTGTTTTATTTGACCTTCACTAGTGAACTCTAGCATACGACCTTGAGTAAATTAGCAACAGCAGATTGTAGAGCTTGCGACTTAAGTTACATCATCTTAAATGAAACATTAATAATCCTACGATGCGAAAGTTTGTATATATTTATGTTTCCTACTCTTCTAAGCAAAAACTACTGAATGGACTTCAATGAAACTTACTATACAGGTAGACTATGTCCTGAAAAATCATGTAGGATAATTTAAAAAAAATACAAAATAGGTAATGTCACAATAAGCATTATCATATTTACAAGTTTTTGGAGCCTCCTTTTAAGCAAAACAGTGCCAGTATTAGGGGACTCCGCGCTTCCATATTATTGCCGTGCTTATACTAACTGTGAGTCACAACAATTAGTGTACTGTACTGTGTGTATATTTATACAGGAAGTATGTTCGCTTGGGATATAATACTTACTTTCTGCACAATTAAATAATTAATTGAAATTGCTTGCCACGTCACAAGCCTGTCACGTGTCGCAAACAACTCCTTTAACTAATTAACCACGATATACAGTACGGCCGTTATAAGTTGGCGAGTCTGAAGTTAGGCTCTGCGAATTTTGGCGCTTGAAATCACGTACAAAAATAAAGGTTTTAAAAAAATTAATGCAATTTGCAGTTGTTATTGCTGTGAAAAACTGTTATTGGCATTTATTTTATTAAAACCTTTTATTTTTGTACGAGATTTCAAGGGCCAAAATTTGCAGAGCCTAACTTCAGACTCGCCAACTTATAACAGCCGTACTGTAATAATAAATTAGGGAGGAGCTCGTGGCTAGATAATAACAGCCGCACAAGTTGATCTTCAAGGTTAAGCAACGCTTGCCTAGGTTGGTCTGTGGATGGATGACCATCCTAACATAACGAGTTTCAGTAAATCTGACTCCAGTCTTGCCATGAAGTACCGTGTTACCCCAGTTAATGGGTTGTGGAGGTCTGGTAGGCAGCCGCTCCTCGTAAAATACTGGTATTCAGCTAAATCCGGCTTGACTGGAAGCCGACCCCAATATAGTTGCGAAAAGGCTAGGCAGATGATGATGATGATGACTGTAATAATAAATTAAGTAAATAATTTAATAAACTATCAGACGTGAGGACTGGATACCGCTTGAAGCGTGACGGACGAGTCGTTAGCTAATTCCGATCTCGATTCCAATTCACTTCCGAATCGTCTTGTCCCGAATCGCCTATTGTTTGTTTGTGACTGTATCAGAAAGTAGCAACTGTGAACCGGTATTATCTCATTTATTACAGGATAAAGAAAAGACTTGTTTAAGTAGTTGTTTACGTCATTACTTCATTTTTTTATATTGTTACTACACAATTTGCCTACTGCAGTCTTCCCATCCGATTATTCATCACTGCTTACCATCAGGTGGGATCGCAGTCAAGCACTAGCTTCATCATCTGCCTAGCCTTTTCCCAACTATATTGGGGTCGGCTTCCAGTCAAGCCGGATTTAGCTGAATACCAGTATTTTACGAGGAGCGGCTGCCTACCAGACCTCCACAACCCATTAACTGGGGTAACACAGTACTTCATGGCAAGACTGGAGTCAGATTTACTGGCTTCTGACTATCCGTAACGACTGCCAAAGATCTACAAATGACAGCCGGGACCTACGGCTTAACGTGCTTTCCGAGGCACGGAGGAAACTCGTTATGTTTATATGGTCACCCATCCACAGACCAACCTAGGCAAGCGTTGCTTAACCTTGGAGATCGACCTGTGCGGCTGTTATTATTTAGCCACGAGCTCCTCTCGTCAAGTCAAGTCAAGTCAAGCACTAGCTTATACAATAAAAAAAATATATTTGGGTATCTTCAAGGCTAGAGTGAATAGGTTCTTAATAAACTAGTGCGCCTTACCATCATCGATTGCATCACTGCTTACCATCAGGTTGGATAGCGCTCAAGCACTAGTTTATACCATAAAAAAAAACTTTACAGGATGAAGAAAAGACTTGTTCACGTCATTGCGTACGTAAAAATACGTGATTTTGAAATATTTTTATTACACATCTTATTAAAAACAAAAGTTGCATAATATGCTTCCTTTTAACAAAAAATCAACAAAAAGAAGTTGTAGTTAGTACAAGTTGAATTAAGTCGATTCTGGCGCAAAAAAATTATCTGCGATGGGATTTCTTGTAGCGTTATAAGAAATACCATCGCAGATACAGGCGAAGTATAAAATAGATTAAAATGTTATTAAAAAATTACTCTTTCAAAAAATTGACAAGGAATCGGTTGCCAGTTCACAGTCGATATCGAAAAAAGAATGAAAGTCATTTGTGCTTTCTGCTACACCAGGTAGTATCAGAATACCTGCACGCATTATTTGACTTTTTTGTTTAAATATAGCAGGGGCCTTCTTGGCCTCATTATTACATCAGTCAAAAGACATCCACTGCTGGTCCTGTGTGTCTCGCATCCAACGGATTCCCGCGACCCTCATCAGGCCATCGGTCCACCTTGCCTTTTTTGCACATACACGTCTTTTTATTTTTTGTTTTTAATGTTGCGAGTGACAAATAAATATTTCGTTCAGCCGAAAGACGTACACAATTGGACATAGGCATCTCTCAAGCATCATCATAACGACCGGTCATGTGCATCTCGCAAACATCGGATTCCAAAATATCATCGAATGTCCACTATTTTTCAAAACTGAATCAGATTTTTACTCGCTAGAATCTGCCAATATAAACTTATTGTTCACTAACAACAATAATTTTATAAATATTTTGCTTCTTTTTGATACTCTTATAAAGTTGTGAGCTTTAATAATCTTTTCACGCTTAAATAAACTCTTCAGCCTTTCAAACACTGACGGAACCAATAATAATTTAAAAAGTCAATTTATTATATTACCTATCGAAGTTTTAAAACAGCTCGCTTAATAGTCTCAATGTGCCTCGGATATTCTAATTTTAGTTCAACGAGTGACTCAAAAGCATTATTGTTTTCTTTTTTGTGAATGTCGATTACATTATGTTAACGGGTGTTAGGTAAGCATAAGAAGTAAGTAAAAGGTGTCTATCCGGAAACATTACAAAGTTTTAAATATAACACTGTGTAACATGTTACAGTAATCGTACAGGGTCTTGATGTCTACTAGTGCTACGGATTGACTTGTGAAAAGGTTAGCGGTAATCCTAAAACGCCAAGGGCAACAGACGGAAATGAGGTGTGCAGTAGGTATCATCATCATCATTTCAGCCAAAAGACGTCCACTGCTGGACTTGCATCCATCGGATTCCCGCAACCCTCGCCAGGTCGTCGGTTCACCTTGTGGGAGGCCTTCCAACGCTTCGTCTTCCGGTACGTGGCCGCAGTAGGTATGACACCCTAGAATAGGAGAAGTCATTAGATAATTTCCCATCTCAAAAAAAATGACGGAATCCCGGCAAACCTGGAAGGGTTGACTTAGATGTCTACCTTAGGATTTGGCAAGAGTCGTGGAAGGAATAGAGGACGATGAAAGGCCTTAGCCCAGTAACAGGACACTACAGACAATCCCACTGCTGAGACGTTGGTTCCCCCTCTATGAATGTCACTTAAGACTTTTTCTGACTTAAACCCACCCATGTTTCTTCAATTATCCTCTACGATCTGGGGCAGCAATAACTAATTCGAACAATCTCGCATATTAATTACCTCATTCACAATAAAAAAATAAAGAACATCAGCGGGCAAATTGTTTATGAAATGCGTCTACATTATGTCTTTATGATAGACATCGACGAAATAATTGACTAAGTTTTATCAAATTATTACTCGTATTATTATTATTATTAATCGTTGGTCAAATTCGTCGAAAAAATCATCATATTTGGAGACTGAACTGAACTGATCATTGATAACAAATAATGCTTACTATCGTCTGTTTTTTATACCCTGAGACTAAATTGCCACAAGTAATGTCTTTACTATAAGAATGATGCCAGTCTGTTCTTTTGTGTTGAAATGTCATTTTAGTCTCGGTTTTTCCAGCAACAATTTTTTGGTCGGGTTACCTTCTAGCATAGCAACAAAGTACCAACTCACTTAGTAGGTGTTCATGACTAAGCCTCATAGATTTATGTTAGAGAAATCGACCGCAAGAACGAGATACGAATGATCTAGGATTCAAACAGATATCAAATCTATTTCTTGCTGTAAATCTCTCGTTATGTTCATCGAGATTTATTGCTGCCCAACATCAGTTAAGAGAACGATAGAGTTTGACTGAAACCGATTTTCACGGCCAAAGCCGAAACCGAATTTGCGCGTCGATCTCAATTTTCGTTAACCGGAGCTCATGTCAAAAAAGTCATCATCATCTGCCTAGCCTTTTCCCAACTATATTGGGGTCGGCTTCCAGTCAAGCCGGATTTAGCTGAATACCATTATTTTACGAGGAGCGGCTGTCTACCAGACCTCCACAACCCATTAACTGGGGTAACACGGTACTTCATGGCAAGACTGGAGTCAGATTTACTGGCTTCTGACTATCCGTAACGACTGCCAAAGATCTACAAATGACAGCCGGGACCAACGGCTTAACGTGCTTTCCGAGGCACGGAGGAAACTCGTTATGTTAAGATGGTCACCCATCCACAAACCAACCTAGGCAAGCGTTGCTTAACCTTGAAGATCGACCTGTGCGGCTGTTATTATCTAACAAAAAAATAAGAAGTCAATCTTAATCAGTTAGTCTTTCTTTATTTTGATAGTTATCATGAAATATTAGACATTTTACTAGCGACCTACCCCTGTTTCACACAGGAGGTAAAAAACTTTGAAATTCTCGCTTTAATGCTATACATGCACTTAAACTTTCCTAATGAATCACTCTATTAGCTGGTGAACACTGCATGCAAATCCGTTCTGTAGTTTATGAGTCTATCGCGTTCGTAAAGATCGACAAACAGACAGCGCACTATGTGGTATTGGGCCCTAAAAGTTGGCCAAAAATGCCTTTTTTTATTTTTGGTAAACTCCTTCATACTGTCGATCCTTCAAAAGTTAAGTAGTTGGTCTACAAAATGGCCAAAGAACTCCGTGCTAGCTTATCATCCCGAGCCGCTAGCTCAGTCGGAAGTTACCTTTCGCGTAAGTGATCGTGTGATTGTTCGATGCGCTCAAATTTTACTTGTTTTTAAAACGTAATATTTTAGAAACAAACGGTTTTGTGGTGGATTTTGTGATGGATTCCTTTCAGCCAGGTATGAAACTATATGGAAAATGTTTTTTTTTTAGGAAAAATCTCGATCGATTTTAATATATAGGTCCAAAAGTAAGTTGTCATAAATTATTGCAAAAATTCTTACTTTTCTATGTTTAAGAGACTTTTTGTTATATTATTTAGCACTCTTTAAGCATAAATGCTATTGTTTCTTGTAGAGTAGACAGTCCAGAACAGATTTATAAAAAATTCAGCCGCCCGTACCCGCCCCCTTTTTTTTTGAGATTTTTTTTCGTTTGTACCTAACAATCTTGTATAAATATTCGTTCATAAGATTTAGTCTTATTTTGTTACAGGGACTTCGGAATTGAGGTTTATGACTTGGAATGAGTTGTATGCTGTTATGCAAGGTTCTGATGAGTCAAAATTTTCAGGAAAATTGACGTTTCTGAAACAGCAACTGCTAAAATTCTACTGTGATGATGATATAAGAATTCATGATAAAAAGCAAAAGATCGCTAATATATAGCACAATTTTTAGCAGCTATTGAGCTGTTAACCATTTAAAAAACAAAATCGGCCAAGTGCGAGTCGGACTCGTGCACCAAAGGTTCCGTACCAACTTACCTATGAAAACGGTTCAATTCTCGAATTAATGATATTTTTTTTCATGTGACAAAACTAAAAATTTTCAGTTTTCAGATTTTTCCCTATATTTGTGCTATAATACCTTGCTTTATGCCAAATTTCAGGATTGTAGGTCCACGGGAAGTACCCTTAGTTTTGATTCCATAGGGAGTGTCAAAAAGTGAGTTTTTTTGCGATATAAACGGCTGTATCCTTTTTTTTCGTCAACTTACAAGTTTGATTTTTGCACAGCTTCAAGAGACCGTGGATTTAAGTATGTATATAGTTTTAATTTCAACTTGATACCTCCACACGTTCTCGAGATAAAGGGTCTTGTTCCGTCGTTGAGGTTCTGTATTTTTCCTCTGAGGGACGGAACCCTAAAAAATTAAACCAAAGAAGATTCGAAGAAAATAACGTAGAGTGCCTATCCGGATCAATATCGTTACCCAGAAATACTGTGATAAAATGGCGTGGCATGGTGAGTTGTATGTGGCTTTATATGGGTAATACCCTGTGTCTTCGACACTGCATAAAGTACTTCGTAACGGAGCTGAAGTGATACAATACGCAATTCTTCCAATAGGTCAACTTTCTGAAGAAGCTGCGAAATCTATATTTTAAGAAAAATAGAAAGATTGTGTAGAGACGTATTAAATTTTCTTCATGAGAGTGACCTGACCAATGAAAATGTATGTAATAGTGACGAATAAATATATATTTCTAACTGTAGTAAGTCTTTTATTACCTATTTTAACTTATATACTCTAAAAATCGTCGTTCGAGTCATAAAATATTTTAGACCAAGTTTTAGGGCCTAATACCACACTGTGCAGCGGTTGGAGACTTTATCATGTAAGGATTTTAATAATTCAGTCTCTGATATTCCAGTTTCCAAATCAAAATTACCTTTGACCTAATTAATAAATCAGGTGCAATGCAATTTAATATGTCTGATTGCAGCCGAAACCCGTTTTTTTGTCGAGACTAGGCCGGTACCGAAAGTTTGAACCTTCACGTCACTTCAGTATAAAGGCACCTTTGATACGTCTTACATTCACTTAAGTAAGTCAAGTTTTGTTATTTAATTCAAGTTTCAGCACATATCTACATTAAAAGGGTGTTAATTAAATTTTATTTACCTAAATAGGTACCTAATAAATAAGGTGCAATATAATTATGTTCGATCGCAGCACAAAAACGCTAATAAATTTAATTTAAATTTGGCAGTACTTTCGGCTGGACATGACCCGAAACCCGTTTTTTGCCGAAACTAGGCCGAAGCCGAAAGTTCGGACCATCACTAGAATCACTACAGACCGGTATAAACGCCCCTTTGATACTTACATTCACTTATGTAAGTCGGTTGTAATGTTATTTAATTCAGGTTTCGGCACATATCTACAATGAAAGGTGTTTAATTAAATTTTAGAAGGTAATTTGCGACGATTGTTGACGGTACATGATTGATTATTGTTTTTTTTTTAATTTATATTTCAGAATGATTGATGAGAGTGTGTTTGGTACCTGTGTATATTCACTTAGCGACTGAGACTAATCTTAGTACTTTACTTTTTTTCTTCTTTTTTATAGCTTTCTCCTATTCCGGCTGTTGCAGATATCTAAGGAGATAGTAAGGTCGAAACACACATAGCTACACAGGAGGTATTAAAACACAGCGACACACAGGTCGATCTTCAAGGTTAAGCAACGCTTGCCGAGGTTGGTCTGTGGATGGGTGACATAACGAATTTCCTCCGTGCCTCGGAAAGCACGTTAAGTCGTAGGTCCCGGCTGTCATTTGTAGATTTTTGGCAATCGTTACGGATAGTCAGAAGGCAGTAAATCTGACTCCAGTCTTGCCATGAAGTACCGTGTTACCCCAGTTAATGGGTTGTGGAGGTCTAGTAGGCAGCCGCTCCTCGTAAACTGGTACTGGTATTCAGCTAATTCCGGCTTGACTGGAAGCCGACCCCAATATAGTTGGGAAAAGGCTAGGTAGATGATGATGTCTGTTCTAGAATAGCTACTAAAATATCTGAGCATCGGATCCACCAGATGCGCTACCGGTACATGATAGACATCCCTCCCATATGCACAAAACATTTTGACGATTCATTGTGCATACAACTAAGGAGTAGAATTCCCTGCCGAAGTCTGTGTTTCCTGATGGCGCAGATAATAGACCACCTGGGGTGAATAGGACATTTCTTAGTAATAGTGCTCCATCGTTGACCACATTTTTGCTTTAAATCAGATGAGATAGTAATCAAGCGCGGCGTATCAGTAATATTAAAAAATGCCGTTAAGTGGCATTTTGCAATTTGCTTTTTTATTTAATCTGTACTTTCCCACTGCTGGGCAAAGGCCTCCCCCAACTTCTTTCAGGTATTCTTGTCTAGAGCCACCTCGAACCTGTCCTAGCGGCAGGCTTCTAGGTCATCTCTTAGTTCGACCTCGGTGGCGTCGTTCATTCTCGGGTACCCACTTTTTGGAGTTTTTTGATAGAAGAAAAAATTCTCTATCGATACCTTTATATAGCAGTAGATACCTACTTTTCTATTATATGATAGAGTCTGACTCTAAATAAAATCGCCGTCGACTTTCATTAATTTCTATGTAATTCAACGCCACTTTTTGTGCGTAATTCAAACGGAAAAAAATCGGCTTTATACTTAGCTTGTGGACGCAAAATTTGATTTGGTAAAAAAATGGCATTATACCTTGTGGACGGTAAGGTTGTATCTACTTTTTGTTCTATACTCTCGTATTTCGATGAAATTGGGAGGCAATTCGACACAATCACACGACTAATGAGATATCAAACGCAGCCTTCTTGTCAAGGCATGAGATCGACTCAAAACAACAATCAGCCAAGGAGTGGAACTCCCTGCCGCAGTCTGTGTTTCTTGAAAGCCACAACCCGGAAATCTTCATGAAGTTAAGAGTGAATAGGTTACTTCTAGGTAAGCACGCTCCATCGCGGCATCGTCGACCGCATCGTCGCTTTCCATCAGGTTAGATAGCGTTCAAGCGCGAACCTATCAACAATTTAAAAAAACTTGGTAATGCATTAAGTAAACAAGTAAAGACAATTGAAGAACAAATAAAGAAAATCAGTTTTAAATAAAGCTGCTGTTTAATAGCCCTTTTCAACCCCTTAATACTGATAAGGTTTTAACTTTCCAACATTAGTGTAAACTAAAGTGTAAACTCTGAATTTTTAGCGTCTGAAAATGGTAACCTGTACATAAGTGCCGGTTTTTTCTAAAAGGAATTCCTCGTGGATCCGGTAACGCCCCCGGTGTATTTACCATGATACAAAAAAAGGTCTACCCGAAACCCCTTCTCGAGGGAGTTTCGAGCTGATCTTGTTACTATTGCATCTCTGCTTACCACCAGGCGGGATCGCAATCCAGCACTATTTTAATAGCATTAGAACTATTTCATATTATTTAAAAAAAAAAAGATCCCGAGACCTGTTTATGCTGATGATAAACACTGCGATGCCGATGATAATGATAATGAGGTAAAAGTTTCACACAGGCTAGAAAGTTTTTTTCCCAAATATCTACTGTTCATTGAAGAGTTCTTCTCGAAAAAAAAAATTGCACCGACGAGACGTAGGTTGGTTTTTAGCGTTATTTTACGATGTTTTTAAAATGCTTTGAGCCAAATCCTCTTAAATCGATGATTAGGAGATAATAGTAGGCACAATTTTTTGTCAATAAAAAGGCGTAAACAGAAACCTTTTGTGAAAAGATCAGTCGAGGTTAATCAATTTATAACTGTAACGAAGTCATGCTGGCACCGGCAAAATCCATTTTCTACAGAATTTTTTTAAAAAAAGAAAAAGACAAGCCTCTCTGGCCATTCTCTTACAATTAAATAATGGTGGAATTCTTTGAAATACAGCAGGCTAGCATACCCCCCAATGTTCTATTATACCTAGTGTTTTTTATTTCAGTAAAATTAAACTCGTTTAGTCATTTTGTAATTTCATGCCATCTAGTGATCGCTGACAAAACTTCAACAGTTAATTTGAAGTTAGCGCCATCTAGTGCGGTTCAATAGAACTATGTTGCTAAGTGACTCACTGGTCTGGCAGCGGTGTAAATAGTTCATATCTTCCAATACAGATGGCGTTAAAGTTTTGCTAGTTGACTAGGTAGGTAGGTAGGTACCTACCTAAACTATTTTATTGTTAACCTCGTTTAATAATTAGAATTATGGAATAAAATTTTTGTATGATAACGTAGGTAGGTACCTAAGTATTCTGTTTGTAAGTGCTAACTTATCTATAAACTCTGTGTTGCTGTTATAACTCAGTTCCGGATATCTTAAACAGATGGCGCTGCTAGTAGCATTTACCTATATTATTTTCATCTGATACAAAATCTGAGGTGAATGCCCTATACCCAATAGATCCGAAGTAAAGTCCCTGGACCAAGAGTACAGGGGACTTATTTGAGATAACGTCATGGGTCATGCGAAGTTCAATTATTTTTAATTGAACGATTAATTTGTTACGGTACCTATAACTGGTTGATAGTGTGTGTGAATGAATATGTAGAGATAGGCATAGCGTAAACAGCCTTAAAGTCCGTTCACACAGAACAGCTCGGAGAGCAGAGCACATTTTTTGTCACGTTGAAAACAGAGGTTTTAAGCTGTTTTTGTCATAAAGAATGCTCGACCGTGCAGTGCACATGCAAAAATAAACCTTACTACAAATAGTTAAATCTCTATTTTCAACGTGATAAAAAATCTACTATTTTCTCCGAGCCGGTCTGTGTGAACGGACCCTTATAATGTTCCAACTGCTGGGACTCAGGCCTTCTCTCTAGCACAGAGAATTGACCGTAATGTACCACATAGGCTCAGTGCGGATAGGTGGATGTTACAATGTCTTCGAATGTGTGGTTCAGTCATGCCGGTTTTTTCTTACACTGTTTTGAGAGCAGTGATGATGAAATAAATAACACAAAGTAAAACGCCTGGATGGGTTTGAACCACATTGAACCCGTGACCATAACTCATAACGCCCGTTTTCAATAAGCTATCTATCTAAAGTTGCAGCTACCTACTAAACAAATCTATCCTTTTGCCCTTACTTGCTTTCCTGAAACCTACCGACGGTTAGTATTTCCTACCAAAAGTTGTGGATTGATAGATAGAATCTTACTGTTAATCGGGGATAGCTATCGATCTATGAACTGCGGTAGGTTATTGAAAACGGGAGTAAGTCGGAGCTGTTACCACTGGGTTACTTACTACTCTGACAAAGATAAGTGATGGACTACGTACAGTGTTAGGTTAGCCCAGTGCCGTAACTAGCCTTTTATGCACCCGGTGCGAGCTTTCAAAACTGCGCCCCTGAAAAATGCTCTAACCAGGCATAGTCTGGTCATTTCTGCGCCCCTCCAGGGTCTGCGCCCTGTGCCTGGGCACTGCTCGCACCGCCCTAGTTACGGCACTGGGTTAGCCTATGCCTTTTTTCAATCAAATCGGCTATCAGGTTTTTTTTAATTCTTTGCAGAGTAAAGTACCTACCAGCCTAAAGACATAAATATTTCCGAGGCAGTTTAGCGGAGCCTTCTGTATACAGGTACGAGATCCAAAGATTATTACGACCACAAAACGGTCAGCCCATTTAAGGTGAAAGTGTCAGGGTAGGTAGTATCTGACTTAGTTGCAGGAACGTATTTGACCTTAAAAAAAATCGTTCCTACAACTAAGTGAACTTGGAGGCTTGTATTGATAGTTTTTATGGTTATAATTATGTAACTAGTTACGTTTTACAGTCGCTTAAGTATTTTTAACTTCATTCAACCTAGATTTTGCAAATTGCAAAAAACTTAAGAGAATTTGAATTTCGCGGTCTACTTAACTGCTCCTGAAAATGTCATAGATAGTTAAGAAAATGCACGCGAAATCACTGTCTTGGCATCTTTTAAACTATGTGGAGATCTACCTATATGCATAGTCCCGTACGTAGATATGATGAAATGCTATCGTACACACGTTGACATAGGACCTCCTAGGTAAGAAAAAAATTTAAATGTGTATTTAATCGACGGTTCCGAACTATGTAAGCAAATTGTAAAAGGCTTTCCGGGAATCTGCAAGGACACCGCACTTTGACATGGTTAGTTTAGCATTGCCAACTGTACTATATTACATAGTCCCTATCGTATCTACTACATTTTGATCAATTGTATTATTTGATATATTTTATCGGAAGCTTACATTTGTTTTCCGAACTTACGAACAAAGTTGCTGGCAACAGCTAGTTTTATAAATAAAAATGAAGTAGTCTAAATATTATTCCTAAGTATTTTCATCGTTAAAGCAGTATTTTTAATATATATATTTTTTTAAATACCTATATAACATAAACTAGTGCTTGACTACAATCAGGTGGGATGGCAAGCAGTTTAAATTCCATACAAGTTTAAATTCGTTCGTTCATTAGCAAAACGCAGTTTAGGGGACAATTTACGAGCTGTTCTCGCTTTAACATTCTACTACTATTATCTGTTCAACTTTTCTAAACAATCAACCACTTCATTAAACTGAATAAAAAGTCAAAATGTTAGCCGATCCGTGGTAGCAAGCTAGAACGTGGTTACAAAACCATATACTTACCTCCTGACCACTATACCACTCGAGCAAAAAAAGATCAACTAGAAAGTTATAAAAATAAAAAAATATTTACTACCTTAAGTTTGAACTAACTACCTATTTTCAATTATGGAATATTAAAGAAGAAAAGTTTTCGATAAGCTCTAACACCCAATTTAAGATTTGAGCATCACACATCAGAAACCATAAGACGACCACGATAAAATTTATAACGATAATAAATGAATGCCTCCTCTCCTAGAGAGGAGGCCTGGGTCCTAGCAGCAGTAGGAACATTATAAAGCTGATGCTATGCTAATAAATGAATAATCCATCCAGTTCATAGTGATCAGCCTAGCCTTTTTCCCATATATATTGGGGTAGGCTTCCAGTCAAGCCGGATTTAGCTGAATAACAGTATTTTACGAGGAGCGGCAGCCTACCAGACCTCCACAACCCATTAACTGGGGTAACAGGTACTTTATGGCAAGACTGGAGTCAGATTAGTACTGGCTTCTGACTATCCGTAACGACTGCCCAAGATCTACAAATGACCGCCGGGACCTACGACTTAACGTGTTTTCCGAGGCACGGAGGAAACTCATTATATTTAGATGGTCATCCATCCACAGACCAACCTTGGCAAGCGTTGCTTAGTATCTACCTTTAAATTCATGCACCATCGTCAAATCAACGTTTCACCACAAACCTTAGCTACCGTAATCTTTGTTGCATCTACCAACGACCCTTCAATCCCAAGAGTCTCGACTCCACACTTATCCCCATACATACATACCCGTTCTAAACTTATTTAATTATTCAACCGTCGCTCGGCTAGGTCCGTGGATACTCGGGCGAGCTCGGGAAACTGCAAAACTTTGATAATTACTAGCATTCCGAGTGGAGGAATTGTTTGTTTTTGTTGCAGCTATGTTGGCAAGAATTTGTTTGGAATATAGAATATAGTGAGCTTGCGTTTAGCTCATAATTTATGTTATAGCTGTCTTTGGTTTGTACTTGTTTGTTAAGTAGGTACGTAATAAAGTTAATGAGAAATAGTTACCGAAAGATTTTCTTGTATAGTCATACGCCAATATCACTACAACTGGGGGCGATCGGCGGCAACACGGCACGGTTCGGAACAAGGAGAAATGGCAGGCGGTCACATCCTTCTCATCATCTGCCTAGCCTTTTCCCAACTATATTGGGGTCGGCTTCCAGTCAAGCCAGATTTAGTTGAATACCAGTATTTTACGAGGAGCGGCTGCCTACCAGACCTCCACAACCCATTAACTGGGGTAACACGGCACTTCATGGCAAGACTTGAGTCAGATTTACTGGCTTCTGACTGGTTGCATCCTTCTGCACAGCAGTAATGTCAGCGTAGGAGAAGGCCACACACGCGAGGGAATGGATACATCACTGTATTACAAAAACAAAAGAACGCCGTGTTTAATATTCACATTGACAGCAACCAACGACCTAGGTTATCATGGTCAATGACTGCGCCCTGTTAGCAGATCTAGTAGCTGACTGTCTAACGCCCGTTTTCAATAAGCTATCTATCTAAAGTTGCAGCTACAAAGCAAAAGGATAGATTTGTTTATCTTTAGATAAACAAATCTATCCGGATCGGATCTATGAACTGCGGTAGGTTATTGAAAACTGGCGTTACTTTGTTTGAGACTGTCGTCACTGTTGTTTTCTGTTTTATTATGAACACATTCTTCTCTTTTTCTTCTTGTTTAGGAAATACAAACTTTGATTTTCGTTAAGTCTTTTACTTCAAAATTCTTAGATCTATAATTATAAATCTTCAACTCAATGAATTTTTTTCCGCTACATGAATCAAAATTATTACCTAGGTCATCAGAAACGATATGACCTGGCAATAATAGTGTAGGTACTTTGTGAGATAAGTTTGTAGTCCCGGTTATCTTAAAATACCTATTAATGAAGAAACTATGCAATAAATTACGTAGTACGAAGTAATTTAGGTTACTTATATCAAGGTCAAGATCAAAAATGTGGTTAATGATGTGTTTGGCCAGCTTGGAATAGTTCAATGAAATAAAGAATGTCATGTTATGATGACTTACTGCCAATTTCTTCACCAAACGTAACAACCAAAATAACAGCCAAAGTAACGTCATAAAGTAATAATAACGGTTAAATTCGTTTCTTCACAATTTTAACTGTTAGTTTTGTCCTTAACTTTAACTGCTCATTGAAAGGCTGTTAAATCCAAAGTCACTGTCATTTTGACAAAATTGTATAGGTTTCACTGCGTTTATCCCTACATTTTATTTTAGTCGACTTTTAATTTGGCTGTCACTTGGATGAAAATATTGACAAGATGACAGTTGCTATTGACAACAATATTGGTCAAGGAAAAGTTATAACTTAAGTTTTAGTTTTAGCTTTTTTGAAGAAATTGGCCGTAAGCAGTACTTGCTTTGATAGGTAGATACGTAATTTAATTGGTAGGTACTCTCACGCGAACTAACGATCAATGTCGAGGCTATTGACTTTTGTACAGACTTAAGGTGAATGAGCTCACTTAGTTGCAGGAACGTTTTTGACCTCGAAAAAATCGTTCCTACACTTAGGTGAGCTTAGAGGCTTGTATTGATGATTTTTATGGTTATAATTATGTAACTAGTTACGTTTTACAGCCGCTAAAGTATTTTTAACTTCATACAACCTACCAATGGCTTATTTGCAATGGCAAATTTCCAAAAACGTAAGAAATTTTGATTTTCTTGGGCTAACCTGAAGCTTACCCTTAACTTTTAAAAGTGACTGAAAGTTTGCCTTTTTGTTTTGAAACTTGTTTCTTTCTATACAATATTTGTTTTTTCTTTAGTCTCCTTAGCTTTCTCCCAAAAATACTTTTTTTTCTATTTCTATTTGCTATTTATCAATTTATTTATTTGATCTTCATGCAACAATTAAGGTACACAGGCGGACTTAATGCCGTAGGCATTCTCTACCAGTCAACCTAGGGTGGTGAAGAGAGAAGGTGGCAGGTGCATAAAAAAAAAAAAAAGAAATGAATAATTAGAAATCGAGGGTACATAATTATATAATAATATACAAATAAAATATACTTACATATATATCCAATATAGTATATACCTACATATATATATATCTATATAAAATGAAGGAAAGAGGATATTGAAAAGACTCCGCTACTTGTGTAGAAAATAATTCCTCAACTTCCGCTTAAATGCATAGTGACTGGTGGCCGTCCTGATGTCGAGAGGAAGCGCATTCCACAGAAGTATGGACTGTATGTGAAAGGAAGAATGAACAAAATCAGAAGTATGAGAAGGACAAAGCAGTAGAAGATTGTTAGAAGAACGAAGACTTTTAGCATGGGAAGAACATAAATATTGAAAATGTGATATAAGATAAGAAGGGGGGTTAGGAGAGTTGAGCAGTGAGAAAAGAGTAGTCAGCGCACGCAAACTTCTCCTCTGGCGAATGGGCATCCATTTGAGTTCAGTTCTGTAACTCGAAATATGGTCATATTTCTTTAAATTAAATATGAACCGAATACAGTTGTTGAGAAGCCTGTCGAGTTTATCCAGTAAGACCGCGTTCAGATCAAAGCAGCACACATCACCATAGTCAATAACAGGGAAAATTAAAGTTTGCACAAGCATAATCTTCGTTTTCACGGGCAGAAAGTTCCTCAGACGATACAGACACCGCAGAGTCCCGTTGACCCTTTGGCAGACACTAGAAACCTGACTTTGCCAGCCAAGCGTCGAGTCAAGATGCAAACCGAGATCTTTGACGCTAGGACTAATGGGGATGATGTCACCATTAAAGACAATTGGAGGAAGAGAGTTGACCACCACTCTGCCCATCATGCGCGAGCTTCCGATGATAATGGCCTGACATTTTGTGGGGTTTACGGACACCCCAAATCTATCAGACCAATCCCTGATAGCGTCCAAATCCCGATTTACATCTTCTATAGCGTCTGACAAATCTTCTACCCGAGCAGATGCATATAATTGAAGATCATCGGCGTAAAGATGATACGAACACCGAAGACAGAGAGTTATAAAATTTATAAAGATGGAAAATAATAACGGAGAAAGAATACCGCCTTGCGGAACACCAGAATCTAGATCACGCCAACTCGACGAATTCTCGTCGACGCGAACCGACTGCTGGCGTCCCCGAAGATAAGAAGAGAACCATTCCACCGCCTCGGATGAAACCATAAGATGGGAAAGGATAGAAAGAAGAATATCGTGACTGACAGCATTAAAGGCATTTGAGAAATCAATTAAGACCAAGATGGTAACCTTGGTATCCTCCATGGCTTCCCTAATGTCGCCAGTCACTTTAAGGAGAGCTGAAGCAGTACTGTGACCAGGCCTGAATCCGGATTGAAATGCGCTAACAAGATTGTTACGGTGAACAAATCCGGAAAACTGCTTATGGACACAGGCCTCAAGCACTTTGGATAGGAAAGGAAGAATGGAAATTGGGCGAAAATGGTTAGGTAGGGAGGGATTAGAGATTTTAGGAAGTGGACGTACGTAAGCCATACGCCACAGGGATGGGAATTGTCCGGAAAAAAGGGAAAAATTAATAATATGGGAAATCGGGGGAAGAAGAAAGTCGAGGATCAAGGTAATCATATAACGACTAATGTCGTCATGTCCCACAGCCTTAGATTTTACGGACAGGATGATCTTTTTGATTTCATCCAAGGTAACTGGAGAAAAGTGGAACGGTTCAATGATGGGACCTGGGACCTGGTAGACCTGAAATGAAATCAACCGTCTGAGACAATGTTTGGGTATTGAAATGACAGGAGGTAGTGAAGTGACGGTTGATATCATCCAGGGCGATTGTTTTAGGGAATTCCACATGACGTGGTTTACCGATACCGAGAGTTCCGAGGAACTTTCAGATATCGGCAGGAGAAGAAGAAGATATGTTTTCGAGTATATGGCGGCGTTTAGCATTGCATCAATGATGTATGTCATATTACAATTTAACCCGCATTCTCCCAATACAGCGTTGCATAGCGCAGGTTTAAAAGCATTTCCGATTGCTTTTGAAAACCTTCAGTTTATTATAATCGGTTGCACATGATCCGTTGTGGTAGCGATCAATAGAAGTTGTTTTGGTTAAGCTGTTAAGATATTTTTACAGTATTATGCTCATTTCCGTAAACATAAAAAAAAGATTGCACTGTTGAATTTTCATCTCTCAACACTGAGCCCAGTGTTAAAATTTTAATTGTTCGCTTTAAATTAAGTAGGTGAAAAAACAAAATACAGATGTGCCTTATAACAAAATATGGCCCTCTTTCTATCCTCGTCTCGTAAGCAAGCATAGATATAATAGATACTTGGTTTACAACTCAGTCTTATCGCCTTACCATGTATATGTCGGCGCTTGATCGCCATCGAGGTTGACGTCACACAAAATACACAGACACAGTAATATAGAACGACAGGAAAAGTGAGTGATAATAAAGAAATACCTTACATCAGTTCTGGTCTATTCCACGGGTGGCGAAAGAGTGTTTTTATATTTGAACTAGCTGTTGCCCGCGACTTCGTCCGCGTTAAGTTCGTAAAACTGCACAAAAGTAATCTAAGTATCTAATTCTATACTTCCGAAAAGATCTGATTAATTAATTTTACATAAAACTGTTTAAGTTAAAACTCCAATTAGTACTTTTTTTAGTTGGGAAATCATCTAATGACTTTTGCTCTTGTGTGAAGCGGAAGTGCGTGTCAGATTATTACTGCCTAAGACTCACTTCTATATTCCTTCCTCGCCTTACGTTCCAGGGTCTCCCTTTCAGAAGCGAAACCATAGCCCCAGGAGGTTTCTTGTTTAGGTTTTTTTATTCAGATGGGTAATCATCAGAATGACTTCTCCCGCTCTTAAATGGAGCGGGAGAAGTCGGCTTGGAGATGTCAGACTTTTACTGACTAAACGCCGCCCCCGTTCCTGTGTTGCCTTCAATTTTGGGACACCGAGCTTATCTTTCGGAATACAGATCCACGTGCTCAGAGGCTTCGGCCCTGCCGCGCCCTACAGTTTGCTGACATCTCCTTGAGGCGCTCGTGGAACAGTTGACGACTTGACTCGGTCCGGGTTATTACCGAACTGCTGGACGGCAAGCTACCCAGTGTTCGCCGTCCGCAAGCTTGCGCCTACGGTGGTCGGAAATCGTTCTCGTGATCCTGACGGTGGGGGCGTGAGGGTCGTTCCCTTTCGCGCTCGCGGCCGGCCGCCTCCTTGGCTAGCATTACTGCTTCGCAGAAGAAGGCGACCGCAATACCTCTACCGTGTGCTCCACCGTGTCCTCCGGGCGGTCCAGACAGTGCGCCCAAGTCTGGCTGGGGCGACCCCTGAATCCGATGCAGGAGCCTCCCGAACTTACCGTGTCTGGTGAGGACCTGCGGCATACGGAACGTGAGGACCTCTTTCCAACTACTTCTCAAAGAGGGAACTTACCGCCGCAATGACGGCGTGCCCAGGTTTCTTGTTTAGGTGGAAAATCATCAGAATGACTTCTCAGAGGGTGAGTTAGACTTTTACTGAATAAACCTCACCCCGTTCCTTCTTTGCCTTCGTTCCAGGGTCCCGGGTTTTCCTTTCGGAAGCTCACCCATGGCCCCAGAGGCTTCGAACCTGCTGGGCACCTACAGTTTGCTGACATCTCTTTGAAGCACGCGTGGAACAATACCCACGGTTGACCGTCTGGATCATTACCGGACAGCCAGATGGTAAACTACCCATTGCTCGCCATTCGCAAGCCACTCCTACGGTGGCTCTAAATCGGGGTCGGAATCCCAGCGACTGGGGCGTGTGGGGACTATTTGCCACTACTCCTCGCTCTGGATCATGGCCTGTACCAGTGCCCAGCGCGAGAGGTTGCTGTCACCGATCGTCCCCACAAGGACACGGTGGTGCTCCGCCTAAGCGTGGCCCACCAGTGCTTTATGATCTAACGTGTCCTCCGGGCGATCCACCCAATGGTAACACCCGGGTTTTTCTTCCGCACGACGTCAATTGCCTTAAAAACATCAACGAAGCACAGAGCCGCAGAGTTCACGTTCTAAATAGTTAATTACCTACTCTATGGGTAAAGTCGTTAGTTTACTTCATATTGCGATAAAACCAAAATGAAAATGATTTGTTCTTCAAAGAAACCGGCCAAGTGCGAGTCGGGCTCGCGCACAAAGGGTTCCGTAGCAGCAAATATAATAAACTTTATATCATCGCGGATTTTTAAAGGTGTACAATACTGTAGTATATTTTTTGATCTATCTTATAAGGTTCAGCCATCGTTTTCAGTGTAAGCACAATAACTTAACCAAAATTACAGTTAAATCAACCTATCTCAAAAACTACCTATAAGAGATACTTTGATCAAACCAAAAATCGTTGAAAGAGTTAATTAGCATGCATCACCTCTATTTTTTTTAGAATTTTATACCCCGTAGTTATAAAAATAGAGGGGGGGGACATACTTTTTACGACTTTGAGAGCTGATATCTCAAAAACCGTTCACTTTAAGAAAAATGTTTTTTAGAAAACTTTATATCATTTTAAAAGACCTTTCCATTGATACCCCACACGGGTATGTACATCGAAAAAAAAATTTTCATCCCTCAGTTACATGTATGGGGGGCCCCACCCCCAATTCTTTTTTTTACTATTTAGTGTCATAATTTTGTAGCGGTTCATACAACACATATTCCCATCAAATTTCATCACTGTAGTACTTATAGTTTCCGAGTAAATCGGCTGTGACAGACGGACAGACGGACAGACGGACAGACGGACAGACGGACATGACGAAACTATAAGGGTTCCGTTTTTGCCATTTTGGCTACGGAACCCTAAAAACCAAATTAGGGCCGATAATCGCCTTTAGTATTTGCCTCTTTTTTTGTTGGGTAACCACCAAATACCTTCTCCCACTCTAGGTGGACCGAGAGAGAGTATCAGACTTTTACCAACTAAATTCCACAGTGTTCTTTTAGTTGCAATTTACATTCTAGGGCGACTAATATTGGCACACTATGATTATTACTATGATAAATTCACTCTAAGCGCAAGCGCTTTACGCAGGTCCTAACCGAACATGAGTGTTTCGGGAGGTAGATGTTTTGAATTCGGCGGGAAGACACGGTGGACCTTACGATCGAAGTTACCCCGCTAGGGCGGATTACCGCCGTACTGTTTGCGGGTCAAAATCAGAATCCTCCTACCCTAGTTCAGATCATGGTATGAGCTGGGAGGAGGAATGGAAAGCAGTCACCTCCTAGAGTGAAGCAACGTGGCTGAAACCGTGCGAAACAGGACATCCTTAGGCCCCTCCCATCGCCATTTGGACACTTCCCAGGTGTCATATGTATAGGGCGTTTACCGATCACCATCATTTTTTTGTGTTTATATGACCTGTTTATTGAGGCAGGAATTTTCTGGTGCGGTATTTGACTGACACCCTAATACACCAAATAAATGTTTTTCTTTAGTGAGAATAATAAACCAATTCTTGTGTGCGAGTATTTTCACCTAGTCGACTTCACATGCTGATGATCGAACGCAGTCTGTAAACTCTCGATTTTTACGGGTAGAGCATGCAGAGCAGTAAAAAATACCCACTTTGTTCCTTTAGAATACGAACAATTTTCCAGCTATCGAAGCCCTTTAGGGCCGTTCTCTTATGCGTATCTCTTTTACGTGCGCGTGGCACATAACGCAACGTCAGTCGACTAAGACCAGTCTTTATTCAACAGCGAAATGCCAATAGTGCACCGTCCAAAACTCCGCGCTAACGGTATCATGGAATCGCCCTGCGACTCGTAATGCCAAGGGCATCATCTTTGCGCTTTCTGCTACCTTCTTCGCTTCATTTGCGGAAGGAAGTGATGACTGCTTTCCATACCTTCTCTCTCTGTACCAGGACCGAACGTGAGAGGTCGTTACTGCTGATCACCTCCACCCGGAGTCCTGGAATGCAAGGCGAAGAAGGAACATACAAAGGTGTGGGTTTTGGTCAGTGAAAGTCTGACATCCCCTCGTGCTCCTTCCTAGAGTGGAAGAAATCACCTAAAATATAAATCGCCTTTAGTTAAAAAAAATTAAATGGATGTTTGTATTTTGAAAGGAAATCGTTTGTCTTAGTATGGTCATGTGAAGAGGAGGGATTAAAAGCACGTTACCAAAAGAGTTCTGAATTTACATGTGGATGAATGGAGAAGGAGAGGAAGGCCAAAGAAAAGATGGATGGATTGTGTAAGGACTGATATGAAAGAAAAGGGCAGATGATAGTGTGACGGACGACAGGACAGAATGGAAGAAGAAAACGTGTTGCGCCGACCCCAAGTAATACGGGATAAGAGCAGGAAGAAGAAGAAGGATGTCATTGTTTGTATTTTGAAAACGGGGTGCAACTCCGCAGTTGTAAAATTTGTCACCATGGTTTTTTTTTGGTTAAACAATAATAATAATATTTTTAGGTAATATTTTTGTTAAAAAAATTGTGAGAATGCAAAAATATGTGAAAAAAAATATACAAAAATTAAAAAAATCTTAAACACAGGAGGTGTTTAAGATTTTTTTAATTTGGGATTCGAACCACCACCGTGTTACGTCCCAGTCTAGTCATTAATCAATCACGCTGTAGTGTTCGATGAAAACCAAGCAAAATAGACGTTCTCATATAAATGTCATAAATGACTGCCCCGCTCTTCGTCGATGATAGCGTGATGATTTTCATTTCAGTAGATAAATTTGCAGCTAAATGGACTAATGTAACATTGTAGTATGTGAATTTCGTGGACGTTTGGATTTTATAACGTGTTTTGATTAGTTTTTACAAAATATTTGGGAAAAATCAAATAAGAATGTTGATTTTCTTATGAAAATATGGTAAAAGTATTTTTTTTTCCAAAAACAATAAGATAAAACATTGACAGAAATATAAATTGTAGGTGGGATTCGAACTCGGGGCAACTCGTTCAAAACCGACAAAATGCAATATTGCTCACCCCCCATAGCAAATAGCGTGATAAAATATAGCCTAAAGCAAAAAGGGTCCTATAAGGATTATGTATGCAAAATTTGAACAGGATCGGTTCAGTAGTTTTGGCGCCATTTGCGGCAAACGATGCACAATTTTACTGTTTTATTATATGTATAGATTACATCGGTTTTTATACCCAGCAAATAAGAGAATTTAGGCGGGAAAACACTACACTAAATAAAATTCACTATGAGGGTAGAAAAATACTTAAAATAAATAAATGAGAACGGAAGTTGTCACAGTAGAATTCACTGTGACAATTCTATTAAAGAGAGATTCTAATGGAAAATACTATTTAAATATGAGCAGAATTAATCATTTAAAAGGAAGTTGTTTCATATTAATTTCAACAAGATTTTGCAATATTTAAAAGAATTCGAAAGGAAGTTGTCAAATTAAATCCTCATATTAATTCAAGAGGGTATTTACAACATTTACAAAAGAAATCGAAAGGTAGTTTGGTTTTGCGCCCACACGGCCATTCTGATTTCAGCGCGCTC
The DNA here is from genome assembly GCA_030763345.1 of Mythimna separata. NCBI lineage: Eukaryota > Metazoa > Arthropoda > Insecta > Lepidoptera > Noctuidae > Mythimna > Mythimna separata. The sequence continues at coordinate 6,339,340 of CM061191.1, forward strand.
TCTGCGCTGTACAGAACTTTACATTAAGCTAGCATCGCTCAATAATGGGTTAAGTTTTCACTATAGAGCATCCGAAATTTTACATGAAATCGGCGTCACCCTCGTCGGGTTAGCCCAAAATTACATAACATCAAGCATCCTGTGTGAGTCGCCCTCGTTACAAATATCAATTATTATATCGACGTCACCCATTTAGGGTTAGTCTAACATCAAACAGTATCTAATATTATATTGGCGTTACCCATATAGGGTTAGCCCAAAATTAAACAGTATCAAATATTACATCGGCGTCACCCATAAAGGGTTAGCCCAACACCAAACAGTATCAAATAATTAATATATCAGCGTCACCCACATAGGGTTAGTCTAATATTAATCAGTATCAAATATTATTTCGGCGTCACCCACATAGGGTTAGCCCAATATTAATCAGTATCAAATATTATATCGGCGTCACCCACATAGGGTTAGCCCGACATCAAACAGTTTCAAATATTATACCGGCATCACCCACATAGGGTTAGCCCAATATCAAACAGTTTAAATATTATACCGGCGTCACCCACATAGGGTTAGCCCAATATCAAACAGTTTCAAATATTATACCGGCGTCACCCATATAGGGTTAGCACAGTATCAAACAGTTTCAAATATTATACCGGCGTCACCCATATAGGGTTAGCCCAATAACAAACAGTTTCAAATATTACAATATTTTTAAAAAAATCCTTCAGAATAGTCGAACTGTTATTTTCAAGGCATCATTCAACAAGGTTGTATCATCCTTAATAAATTATAAAAGTATTAGTCAACAAGACTTATTCAGATTGCTCGAATATTCTGACCCTACCTGCCTGAACCTAACTGAAAAATTACCTAACGGTGGGAACTCATTTCCAATTTACATGGTTAGGTCTTTCTCTTGCAAGAGAAGGCTTAAGAACAGGACGAACGAATCGCGAAAGTCTGACACTCCATTAAGTGTCAACCAAGTTAAGATTTAATATGCCATCATGCATAAACAAAATAATCGTCGTCATGCTTAAACCTCATCATATCAAAACCACCGAAAAAGATACGATGAAGCCTACTAAGCCAAACAAGTGATGTGAAAAATCACATCCAGCCAGAGGGGGTTTACCAAAGAGAACTCAACATCATAAACCTTTACTCCATCGGACGGATATTGCGTCAAACGGAACGAAAGGTTAGGAGGCATGCGTTCTGGTGAACGTAGAAAATTAAAAGTAGAGTTACAGGATAAAAATCTCAAACATTAAATCTCAAATATTAAATCTCAAATATTTGGTGTGAAAATCTCAAGCATTTGGTGTAAATTTCTCAAAGATTTGGTGTGAATTGACTGATTAGCATTTTATTAAGGAATCATCCGTCTTGGATTATAGCCTCCTAACATGGCATCACCCGCCTAGGATATAGCCATACCAAATGGCGTCACCTGCATAGGCTATTTGCCCCCTACTCTGGCATCACCCGCCTAGGATCTAGCCATACCAAATGGCATCACCCGCATAGGCTATTTGCTCCGGACACAGGGAAAAAGGATACACTTGCTTGGTGGCCAGCCAACGTAATAGGTGGGAAAGGGACTAGTTAATATAATGATTCTAAGTTCGCGCTTAAGGCTGAATGGTTTGGATAGGTTCAAACAACAAATCAACATTTTTTTTTGCATAAAACGCAATAAATCAATTCACATCCAAAAAAACATCACCCGCACGGGATCTAGCCATATCAGTGGACATCACCCGCATTGGATCTAGCCATACCAAATGGACATTACCCGCATTGGATCTAGCCACTATTCAATGGACAATCACCCGTATTGGATCCGCTCCCTAACTAGCATCACCCGCCTTGGATCTAGCCATATCAGTGGACATCACCCGCATTGGATCTAGCCATACCAAATGGACATCACCCGCATTGGATCTAGCCACTATCCCATGGACATCACCCGCATTGGATCAGCTCCCTACCTAGCATCACATCAAAAATCATCACCCGCACGGGATCTAGCCATATCAGTGGACATCACCCGCATTGGATCTAGCCTTTCCAAATGGACATCACCCGCATTGGATCTAGCCACTATTCAATGGACAATCACCCGTATTGGCTCAGCTAACCTAACCTAACTAGCATCACCCGCCTGGATCTAGCCATATCAGTGGACATCACCCGCATTGGATCTAGACATACCAAATGGACATCACCCGCATTGGATCTAGCCACTATTCAATGGACCACACCCGCATTGGATCAGCTCTGGACAGGAAAAAGGATACACTGGTGATCAGTCAGCGTAATAGGTGGGAAAGGGACTAGTTAATTTAAAATCCAATTCACAAATTCTCCGCCCACACGGTCGGTTCATTATCATAAAAAACTCAATATTATGAACAGCGATTTTTTCGGAACATCATAAACAATGACAACTATATCTTTTGCTTTTATCAAGCTTAACTTGTCTCGAAATCATCGCTCGTCCATCCTTATTTTACATGAAAGCTTAACACACAGTGGTGACACGTAAATGCAACAAGCATGGGGAAGTTAAGTATGTTTTGACTGTAAAATAAGTGTAGTCAATTGCAAATGTCTAATAGTATTGCCACTGTTTATCAAGTTCTACAAATGTCAACCTGACAGTTTGCCCGACCAGAAATATTAAATTAATATTGAAGGTAAATAGGAAATTATAATTTTTTTTAATTCCAATTTTATCAAAGCAATTTATATGACGCAAGTATTAGTCATGTCAACAAAGTCTAGTTATTCAGTTTTTAGATTTTGAGCTCAACAGAATCTATCATCAAATTAATCGATATCCAACCATCAAACGAATCGATATCCAACCATCAAACGAATCGATATCCAACCATCAAACGAATCGATTTGAAACCATCAAACGAATCGATATCCAACCATCAAACTAATCGACACAACATTCGAACTAATCGACACAACATTCGAACTAATCGACACAACATTCGAACTAATCGACACAACATTCGAACTAATCGACACAACATTCGAACTAATCGATACAACATTTGAACTAATCGATACAACATTCGAACTAATCGATACAACATTCGAATAATCGATTCAACACTCGAACTAATCGATCCAACATTCGAACTAATTAACACAACAATCGAACTAATCGATACAACATTCGAACTAATCGATACAACATTCGAACTAATCGATACAACATTCGAACTAATCGATACAACATTCGAACTAATCGATACAACATTCGAATAATCGATTCAACACTCGAACTAATCGATCCAACATTCGAACTAATCGATACAACATTCGAACTAATCGATACAACATTCGAACTAATAGATACAACATTCGAACTAATCGATACAACATTCGAACTAATCGATACAACATTCGAACTAATCGATACAACATTCGAACTAATCGATACAACATTCGAACTAATCGATACAACATTCGAACTAATCGATACGACATTCGAACTAATCGACACAACATCCGAACTAATCGATACAACATCCAAACTAATCGATACAACGTCCGAACTAATCGATACAACATTCGAACTAATCGAGCTAACAACAATCGAATTAATCGATCCAACATTCGAACTAATCGAGCTAAAAACAATCGAATTAATCGATCCAACAACCAATCCAACAATAGAATTAATCGACCCTATAATCGAATAAATCGAACTAATAATCGACCTTACAATTGAACAAATCGACCTAACAATCCAATTAATCGACCTAACAATCCAATTAATCGACCTAACAATCGAATTAATCTAGCCAAAAATAGAATTAAACGACCCAAAAATCGAATTAAACGACCAAGAATCGATCCACTAATTGATTTGATAATCGAACTAACAATCGATTCAATCGTTGATACAATAACCGAACTAATAGATTCAAAATATATTCAATAATCCAACTAATCGGTCTCCGTTTTAACAGTCGTGATTATTAGGCTAGTGGGGTATTTGAAATATTTTAAAGGAATTTCTAAAATATTTTTAAAGTTGAAAGTGAAAGTCCCTTTGCTTAGTGGGTATTTTTAAAATAAAAGTATTTTCACTGAACGATATATGTTTCCACTGCTGGGACTCGGGCCTCCGGCTGGGAAACACATGATGCTTGACACTAAAATCTTGACTTTGTTTTGTTTGTCTAATAAAATGAGCAACACATTTTTTTTTTGTTTGAATTCTAAATTAAAACAATTAAAATTTGCATGGAGTCGAACCACTAGTAACTAAAACAAATCTAGACAGAATTGAAGTCATTTCAATTTTGACAGATGTTTAATTTTAACTCAAAATATAAATTTTAAAGAAGGAGCTTTTGTTGGTAGTGGTGAAGGCTCGACACGTGCTTTTGTCAGTGCTACGAATTTTTTCGATTCTAGTGAATTTTTTTAGTGTGAAACTTGATCGAGACTGTTCTTAGTGTTTGTGTTCCTGGTTAAGGTTTGTTTTTGTATTTGTGTTTGTCCTTTTTTAAAAAATGAACTCGAAAAAGCCGCTTGACCCCGACCCTCCCGATGACCTCTTTGATATTTCCCCTGTATTGACCGTAACCCTCCCTCATGACACTGAAATACCCCCACAAGATACTGCTATGGATACCGAGAGCCCAAATCGGAAAAGAGTCGCTGGTTCACCACCTGCGATTTCTAATATACCGTCAAAGATCCCGAAAAGCGTAACCGGTAGACTCACATACACAATGAAGGATAACCCACCATATATCGTCCACGTTTCCTTAAAAAATGATCAGACTTCAGGCACTGTACTACAACCCATTAAGTTTGGTATGTTTTTGACGAAAAATAACGTCAGTAATGTACGTCTCGATGGGATCAAACGGATAGGCAGAAACCGTGTGTCAGTAGAGTTTAAGTCGCATCAGGACGCAAACAGTTTCCTCAACAACTCGATTCTACCCAAAAATAATTACATTGCAGCCATCCCACAATTTAACATCACACGAATGGGAATAGTTCGAGATATACCGGTTGAGTGGTCGGAGGATGAAGTTATCGCAAATGTCCAGGTTCCAGAGGGCTGTGGCCCCATTATCAAGGCCAGGAGGATGAGCCGCAAGGTATCCTCTTCTGGAGTTACTGAATGGAAACCTACACAAACCGTGGTGCTCACTTTTGACGGACAAGTCTTACCGAAACGTGTAATAAGTTTTTATTCATCTCTCCCAGTTGAGAGATACACCTATCCGACTATCCTCTGCTATCACTGCTGTCGCTTTGGACACACACGCACCTTGTGTCGGTCAAAACCAAGGTGTTTTAAATGTGGAGAAAACCATCCAGGTGATGGATGTGATGTTAGCAAGGAATCGAGCTTCTGTGTTTCGTGTACTGGCAACCATTACGCGAATGACAGTGCTTGTCCTGAATTGGGCCGACAGAAGAGCATCAAAGCTCTGATGTCGGAGAAATCGATCTCGTATGTGGAGGCAAGTCGGGTATTCCCGCCTGTTTCCAGATCATATGCCGACGTTTCTAAATCTACTCCTAGAAACAAGCTTAGGCTAAATGTATCTCAGTCCCAGTCCCCGAGTCCTATTCCTGTTACCCAAAAATCATATCGCAAAACGGTTTTCCTAAAACCTAAAACCCACGCCCCTCTCTCCCCTGGTTACAACAGACAAGCTCACCAGGAGCTTACACGAAACTATTCCTTCTCCCCAACTAGGAACGGATGTGCTCTGCCAACAGAAGTTACAGAGCCAATGACTTGTAAAAAAGAGAACAACCCTGCAAATATTCTACAATTTATAACCAACATGTTAATGGCTGTTCTTACCAGCCCAACCCACTCAATACCTGACCACGTTGCCCTAAAACTGAACTCAATTGTTGATTTTATCCATAATGGCCCATCCCCTGATATTCCTTCAGTGGAATGTGAGGAGTATTACTCCTAGGAAATCTGACCTTACCTATTTAATCAACAAATTCAAACCATCAATCTGCGGCATTGCTGAGACATGGCTCTTGCCTGATAGCAATTTCAAGTTGCCATGTTTTGGTAGTGTTCGTAATGACAGAACTGATGGATATGGGGGATGTGCCTTGCTCATCAATAGCAAGGTATCATACTCCCAGATTCCTCTAACCTTCGTAGGTGATGACATAAATGTTGTTGCTGTAAAGGCTGAGGATATATATATCTTTTCATTTTATGTTGCGCACCCAAAATCTGAACACCTTTCCGTAATAAAAAATTTGTTATGTAGTGTTAGCGGTCCAACACTGGTCATGGGTGACTTTAATTGTCACCATTATCGTTGGGGATCAGACAGTTGTGATAACTTTGGCATAGGATTGCTTGATATATTGGATGATCTAGACCTTTGTCTCATCAACGATGGCAGTGCTACACGCATGTCTGCACCTGGACAGTGTAATAGCTGTGTTGATTTGACGTTCTGTTCATCCGGTATATCTAGCCTACTTATTTGGCGTCGCTTGGAGATGACCCATGGAAGTGATCACTATCCCATCATAATCGAATTCCCCTCTAAAAACATCCCCATTAAAGTCTCCCCTCCCCTTTTAAAACACCAGCTCAATATGGCAGACTGGGATTTATATTCCAAAATTGTAGACCTAAGAATATCCTCCCTTCCAAAAGTTGACAGCCATAATGCTCATGAATGTTTCTCATCCTTCTCTTCCACCATTTCCTCCACAGCAGATGATTGCTTCCTGCCCAAAAAAACCCCGTCAGGTTTTTTTTTTTTTTTTTTTCTGGTAGGGGAATCATCAGAATGACTTCCCCCGCTCTTGGGCGGAGCGGGAGGGCGTGTCAGACTCTTACTGACTAAACCCCTACCCCGTTCCTTCGTTGCCTTCGTTCTGGGGGGGACTCGGTATCAACCGTTAGGAATACCACATGTTCCCCCCAGAGGCTTCGGCCCTACCGGGCCCCTACAGTTTGCTGACATCTACTTGAGGCGCGCGTGGAACAGAACGCGCCGTTGACGACTGGGCTCGGTCCAGATTATTTCCAGACTGCCGGACGGCGAGCTACCCAGTGCTCGCCGTCCGCGAACCCGCGCCTACGGTGGTCGGAAATCGGGATCGGGATCTCGGCGGCGGCGGCGTGAGGCCCGTTCCCTCACGCGCTCGCGGTCAGCAGCCTCCTTTACGAGCATCACTGCTTCGCAGAAGGAGGCGACCGCATGCCAACCCTCCTCGCTCCGGACCATGGCCTGAACCAGGGCCCGGCGCGAGAGGTCGCCGCTCCCGATAGTCTCCACGAGGACACGGCGGTGCTCCGCCCAAGCGGGGCACACTTCTACCGTGTGCTCCACCGTGTCCTCCGGGCGGTCCACACAGTGGCGACACCCGGGCGTCCTCTCCTGCTTGATTCGATGCAGGAACCTCCCGAACTTACCGTGTCCGGTGAGGACCTGCGTCACACGGAAAGAGAGGACGCCGTGACCTCTTTCCAACCACTCCTCAAAGAGGGGCCTAACCGCCTCAATGACGGCGTGCCCAGCACTGGGTTGCGACAGTCGCAGTCGCCATGCCACCCTAAGATCCCGCCGGAACTCTGTCCGCCATGCCGCGACTTGTCGCGGCAGCGGAGTTTCGCCCCGGCCGTCAGGTAGACTCCCTCCTCCGCCATGGTGGGATAGGGAATGCACTGACATGATCAAGGCCAGGAATGAGGCTGAGAAGACTGTTAACCGCAATATGAACCTGGATAACCTCATCACCTTCAAGCAGATGTTGGCTAAGTCCAGGAAATTCTTAAAAAAAAAGAAACGTGAAGGCTGGTCGAAGTATTGTAGTTCGCTGAGTCCGTCCACTCCGGTTTCGACAGTCTGGCGAAAGTTAAAGCGCTTTAGAAGCAGCCTAGCACCTGCGTCTTCTAACAACATCACAGAGGAACTGGGGTATCAGTTCTTCACAAAAATCGCACCGGCTTATGTTCCATCCGTAGAGGAATGCAGTGTTGGCATGGATGATGTAGACAACACTGCCGACCCAATGAACATCCCATTTAGCCTAGACGAATTAAGATCTGTCCTATCCCATGTTCGAGACTCCGCCCCGGGAGTGGATGGATTCACCTACTCCTTTATTTCTAAAGCTGGCCCAAAAACTCACCAGTATTACTTGGATTTGGCTAACTTCTGCTTTACTTCCGGCTACATTCCCAAAGAATGGAAGGTTCAGGTTGTTATCCCAATTCTAAAACCAAGCAAAGATCCTAGTGATCATTGTTCATATAGGCCTATTGCTCTATCGTCCATACTCATAAAACTGTTAGAACATCTTGTCAAAAATCGGTTGGAGTGGCTGGTGGAGAACGGGAGGCTGCTTCCGCCGACTCAGTTCGGCTTTAGGAAAGGTCTGGGCACAGCTGATAGTGTGGGTATCCTCACGTCAGCGGTCCGACTGGCCCTCAGCAGGAATGAGTCTGTGGTTGCTGTCTTCTTGGACATATCGGCTGCCTATGATTCGGTCCTCCTCCCTAACCTCAGGCAAAAATTGCAAAAGCTGAGAATCCCGGCTAGGATCTGTCGTGTCATTGGTAGTATATTTACCGACCGCACCATCCAACTTAGAATCCCTGGGGCTGACTCTGACCAAAGAACAGTCTGGAGAGGATTACCTCAAGGTTCTGTTCTGAGTCCCCCACTTTACAACATATACACCGCTGACTTATCCTCATCTCTCAATTTTGACTGTGACATCCTCCAGTATGCTGACGATATTGCTTTAATGGTTTGTGGTAGTTCCATTCAGGACGCCGCTCATTCTATGAATGTCTCTTTGTCTTCTCTAAATCAATGGCTACTAGATCACGGTTTGTCTTTAAGTGCGCCAAAGAGTACAGCTGTCATTTTTACCCGCACACGTTCTGTTCCCCCAATAGATATTAATATAGATGGACAAATTATTCCAGTCAAGGATAAGGCTAGGTTCCTGGGAGTAATATTGGACTCAAGATTGACGGGGATCGACCACATTAACAACACGGTCAAGAAATGCGAACGCTCTGTTTCGGTCCTTAAGGCCTTGGCCGGGGTATGGTGGGGAGCTCACCCTTATACCCTTAAGCTTGTCTATAACGCGTTGACAAGAAGCGCTATGGACTACTGCAGCTTCCTTGTTGAGCCCTGCAATAAAGAAGCGCTAAAACGGTTAGACGGCATCCAGGCTAAATGCTTGAGAATTGTCATTGGAGCCATGAAATCCTCTCCCATTAATGTGCTTCAAGTAGAATGTGCAGAACCGCCTCTGAACCATAGGAGACAGTATTTGGCAGACCGTTTCCTATCCAAAGTTTTCTCCCTTTCATCCCATCCCTTACTCCCCATTTTAGAGCAAATCAACCTCTCCTATAATAGCTCCCCTTATTGGAAGCATAAAACCGTTCCTCTATTGATAAATAGGTACAGAGAACTTAAACAACTCTCTGCGCCTATTTGTCAGTATCCAACTCTCCCGGTTTTCTCCTCCGCATATGAGACGATTCACTACGAACCAAAAGCCGTTTTGGGACTCGGTATATCCAGGAATTCCCAGAAGGCGAAGGACGAATTTGAGTTAGCTCTCAAACGTTACTGGGTAGGATGGAACTTCTTTTACACTGATGCTTCAAAATTGACCGAAACGGGAAATACTGGTGTGGCAGTTTACTTTCAAAATTCTAGAATCGCTCTACTTTTTCAATGTCCACCAGAAGCATCAGTGTTTACAGGAGAGTGTATCGGTATTCTAGAAGCCATACACTATATCAAATCCCATCAAATAACAAGATCAGTAATTTTTTCAGATTCGCTTAGTAGTATTCAGGCCTTAAAGCAAAACCAACTTCATAGTAAAATCCATAGCCAAATTATTGTAGATATTAAGAACTTGTTATTTGATTGTTCCCAAAACGGTTTGGACATCGAGATAACCTGGATCCCCGGTCACTCGGAAATTGTTGGCAATGAGTGCGCTGATTCGTTAGCAAAGTATGCCACAACGAATCCGGTTGATCGAAAGCACTATGTGGTTCATAACTACGATTTGCGGAATGGTGCCAAACCCAAGCTATTTAGCTCGTGGACTGAAACATGGAAGACGACCTCTAAAACTAAGGGTAGATACTATGCAGCCATACAGCCCGAAATTCAACGTAAGCCTTGGTTCTTTAAATGCCCTAAGCTAGCGAAGAGAACTGTTTCGTCACTGTGTAGGCTGAGACTCGGACACTGTTGTAGTCCAGTGTTCCTGAATAAGATACATGTTCGAGATAGTTCCCTATGCGAGTGTGGTCTTGCGGATGGTACTTTGGACCACATTTTCTTTTCCTGCCCCTTATACAACAAATCTTTCGACCTGTATCGAAAAATTTGTATGTGTAACATCCCTCTCCCAACCAATTTTCATTCCCTTCTCTCCCACTTCTCTCCTAAATTAATAAACATTTTGGGTACATTTATGAACGAAAATGACCTTAAATTTTAATTGGTGCGTAATATATGTGTAATTATTTTGTGTATAGTAGTAAATGTGTTATATATATATAATATAGTAGATTAGACTGTAAATTAGATTATGTGTATTTACTAACACTTGTGTTTGTCCTTCCAGCATAGACTAACATCTACCACGAAGTCAAAAACTCGACGGTCGAGGTGGTCCTCGCCGAGTCGCCGTCTCAACATGACACTGGCAGAATAGTCGCAACCGGCTCAATTGCCATAAAAAAAAAAAAAAAAATTTAAAGAAATAATTTCTGACCTACCCTTTTTATAGCAATATTTATTTTTAAATTACTAACTTGCGGTTTTCCGGAGACGTCTCCGGAAAATATTTGTAGGTTTCTTTCTACAGTCACGGATAACATAACCAGGTTTCTTACATAGCAAACGAATGGGAGACGGACCCGAGAAGTCAGGCGTTCAGGACTGACAACGACAATGACAGCTACTGACAAAACAATAATGACAGCTATTGACAACGACAATGACATAACAGCTACCGTCAACGACAACGATATGACAGCTACCGTCAAAGACAACGACATGACGGCTACTGTCAAAGACAACGACTTGACAGCTACCGGCAAAGACAACGACATGACAGCTACCGTCAAAGATAACAACATGACAGCTACCGTCAAAGACAACAACATGACAGCTACCGTCAACTAAAAGTGATTTGAACTATTTGTTTTTACCGTTATTTTTAGGTCGTCAAAGTCACGTTTACGAAAAGTATTCAAAATGGAGACTAGTTTTGGGCAAAGAGTCAGGAAAATTACACAATACACATTTCATAAAATCAGGAAACCAGTGATTACAGAGTAAATTATCTCACCATCCGCTGGTTCTAGCAGCACTGTCTTGAAGAGCGCCCATTCCTTGCTTATGTGGTCAGCGTAGCTGCACGCCTGCTCCGGTGTGTAGTCACGTCAACGCTGGACGTTGTCAGCATAACGGAACTCTTCACCAAATATCTGGATCATGTCCTGTTTGACTTGTCTTTGGTCTTCTTCAGTTCGTAATGGCTTCGTCAACATCGGCACACTGGGGTTCTTGATATGAGAGCGCACTTCAGGATCGAATGGCAGTAGGTAGGTATTGCCATGATCTCATGAAGGCGCAGGGGTAGCGAAACGTGCTGGAGTCACGGCTTCAGTAAGAGCGGGCTGGATCCCGCCGCTGCTGTCGGCGCTTGATCGCCATCGAGGTTGACGTCACACAAAATACACAGACACAGTAATATAGAACGACAGGAAAAGTGAGTGATAATAAAGAAATACCTTACATCAGTTCTGGTCTATTCCACGGGTGGCGAAAGAGTGTTTTTATATTTGAATTACATCGGTTTTTATACCCAGCAAATAAGAGAATTTAGGCGGGAAAACACTACACTAAATAAAATTCACTATGAGGGTAGAAAAATACTTAAAATAAATAAATGAGAACGGAAGTTGTCACAGTAGAATTCACTGTGACAATTCTATTAAAGAGAGATTCTAATGGAAAATACTATTTAAATATGAGCAGAATTAATCATTTAAATCGAAGTTGTTTCATATTAATTTCAACAAGATTTTGCAATATTTAAAAGAATTCGAAAGGAAGTTGTCAAATTAAATCCTCATATTAATTCAAGAGGGTATTTACAACATTTACAAAAGAAATCGAAAGGTAGTTTGGTTTTGCGCCCACATATACATTCACACACACTACCGTCTTAACTATCCCGTTACAAAATAATCGTAATCGATATTCAATTCAAAACATAATTGAGCTTCGTATGACTCACGACGTCATCTCGAATAAGTCCCCGGTATGCTCGGTCCAGGGAACTTACCTTAGACGCCAAAGTTAGTATAAAAAGTCATCTTGGGATTGAGGAAGGCACAGTTCACAATAGTTCCTTGTGGAGAGAAGAAGAAATAGTTCTACTGAAAGGTGTGTATAATAGCTTGGTTATCCTACGGGATATAGACTAAAATATGACATACTTTTGGTATCAACAGCCTTCACAGCAACTGTGGACAGGCTTCTAATACGCCTAACGGTTTAACCATTGACCTCATTCATGTCTTAGGAGTGATCAAGGCTAAGAAAAAACTAATTATAAAAAGACATAGCCACTTACTCAGCACTTATAAACTAAACTACGAAATCCTGCCTCTCCAATTAGATTTCTCCGCATAATTTGGACACTAACAACAGCCCGAAAACATTGCTCGGGTATTTGCCCAAACTAAACATAACACCAATCTGGTCAAAAGGTCTTCCCTTTTCAACGGAGGAGGTTTGCGGGATTTTACACTCTGTTATACCTTTCAAAAAGTTAATAAGTTCAATGCCTTACAGGTCGTATTAAAGGCTTCCTGAACCCTTTGATTTAGCCTGGGGTAATTAGATAGATCATGATCTTCTTTATTTCTATCTTCATCGTCTACTTTTCTATTACATAGAATTTTTAGGTTCATCACCTGGACAAAAAAAAGGTTTATCTCATTGGGCGTGATATTGTATTGTTATATTAAGTTCAAGAACTATTTTCTATGTTTATATTGTGTTAACCATCTCTTCTTTGATTTCAGATTCACCATGCAGTCCACAGTTCTCCTATGCTTCGCTGCCCTCGTGGCTTGCTCATACGCTCAAGTCTATAGGTTACCAGGAATGGATGAAAACCAGTTTTTCAAAGACTTGCACTTTCAACGTAACGTTGGAAGAGGCCAAATCTTTGGCACTTTAGGAGGCAATGATGCTGGACTTTTCGTGAGTATTGTTACAAATTAATTGTCGTTGGGTTAAAAGAACATGGGTAAGACAGTCCATACATGAATGTAAGGGCTCAGTGCAGGTTCACAAGTAAACAAAACCTGCTGAGAAAAATAATTACAATCCTGCCACTAATCATGCTCATTGGAGACATGCGACGAGCGATTCTAAGATGTTTTAATAATTGAAGGAATCGGAGTCGTTAAAATAAACCTTCGAGTTAATCATCGACTTTCCGCTCTGCAAAATAATCAAGATGTTTCGGTTCTATTGTTTCGGAATCAACCGCTAGTTTTTGATAGTACGAATCAGTCACTCTCATTATTCCTCTTAATTCGTAGACCTAACAGACTTACAAATAGATGATACCGAATGAAAGAGATACACCTTAAATAACCTGAGAAAAGAGCAGGATGGTACCTACTTAAAATTATTTTCCAAAGAATTTTTTATCCAAACCAATCTTCCCACAGGGTCGAGGCGGCTACAAGGCAGACATTTTCAACGACCAGCGCGGTCGTTTCCAAGGTCAAGCGTATGGCGAAAGAGTGCTTGGTGCTGCTGGTGACAGCAGTTCCTTAGGCACCAAGTTCGACTGGCACAACGCTAATGATAATGCTAGAGCTTCTCTTGATGTTCACAAGGAGATTGGACAAGGGAGTGGTGTAAGTATACAGTTCTTTAAATATATCTTAGAGATCTTAACCGTTTTTTTGGCCAGCGTTTTGGGCACTATTCCTATTGAAATTGACGTCGAATGAATGTGCCCAGTAAATTCTTTTTTTATACACGTTTGAACATACTTTTATCTTCAGTTAGTATATTTTATGTCTATTAAGTTGTTTATTATTCTAGCTGTGTGTATACCTTAATTCGTTAAGTAAATATTTTGGGATTAGTAATTGAGTTCATGGCTAGATAATAAAAGCCGCACGGGTTGATCTTCAAGGTTAAGCAACGCTTGCCAAGGTTGGTCTGTGTATGGGTGACCATCTTAACATACCGAGTTTCGTCCGTGGCTCAGAAAGCACGTTAAACCGTTGGTCCCGGTTGTCATTTGTAGATCTTTGGCAGTCGTCACGGATAGTCAGAAGCCAATAAATCTGATTCCAGTCTTGCAATGAAGTACAGTGTTACCGCAGTTAATGGGTTGTGGAGGTCTAGTAGGCAGCCGCTCCTCGTAAAATACTGGTACAAATATTCAACTAAATCCGGCTTGACTGGAAACCGACCCCAATATAGTTGGGAAAAGGCTAGGCAGATGATGATGAATTGCTTGCCAATGTTCAGTTCAGTAACCAGAAGCCATTATCGTATATTTGATAACCGCTAATTCTCACTTATTGTTTACTTTAAACTATGAAAGAGAATGGCTTAAATTTATTAGTATCAAAACCAAAGTTTTCACTTTACTACGCTTGTACTTTTCCAGGACTACATATAAAACTATTCCTCAATGTTGCTAAACATGCGGTCACATCGATTATAACATTAGAAAGTTGGGTTATTCAATATTATCATTTTGTATTTTTTTACGAAGATAATAATATGAGCTAGGATCCAGCTGCAGTAAAGACAAACAAAGAAGAAACTAAGACTAAAAACCTAATGAAACCATTCTCCTCATTTCAGATGACTCTCTCAGGTGATGGAGTATGGAAAGTAGACAAAAACACCAGATTCGTTGCTGGAGGCAACGTGGAGAAGAATTTTGGACATGACAAGCCACAAATTGGACTGGAAGCTAAAATTGAACACGACTTTTAAGTAGTTTAAAACTATATATATACAAACTACACTTCCTCAGAGCAGTGGTGACCCAGTGGTCTGCCTCGACTTGCAAGTTGTAGGTCGCGGGTTCAAACCCAGGTGTATTATTTTGTGTAATTTATTTCGTCACCACTGCTCTCAAAACGGCATTTATAGTTTTAATTGTATTATTTATTTATGTCTACTTAACTTTAAGGTTACACGTGCCAAACTGTTTTGTATTGTAAATAATTATGTAGATTGTAAGTAAATTGTAAATATTTTTATTATAGTTTTTGTAAATAAATACCGTTGAATCAAAAGCTGTCTTTACTTTATAATATATTATTGTTTTTACTTACTAAGTAATGTAAGTTGGTATCTATTTGCCAAAAAAATATTCGAATACAAAAAGATCGGTATAGGTAAAGTATATTTACACAAAGTTTGTAGGAATAAGTAACATATGTGCTTCCGAGGCAGGAAGGTAAGTCGGTATGTTAAGATGGTCACCCAGCCACAGACCAACCTTGGCAAGCGTTTCTTAACCTTGGAGATCGACTCGTGCGGCTGTTATTGTCTCGCCACGAGCTCCTCAAACGTGACAATGAATATAGAAACTAATCATTAATTAAAAATTAGTATGCAATTGAGTATGTACCATTGGTTAAATTGGTTACCATTAGCAGTAGTAGCATTCGGTTCATCAATAACTAATCAGTCGTACAAACTCAATTGAACCGAACGCTACCTTAACCCTTATAATACATACAATAAAGGTACCTTCTTAAAACGGTTCGTTACAAGAAACTGTTGCAAACTATACATTCCTGAATTCATGTATTATTTATACTTACTTGCTTCAATATCTGGGATTAATTCTCTCGACTGAAAGCACAGGGGACTTGTGTATTTGAGATGAAGTTGTGAGTCATACGGAATTAATTTGGTTTTAATTGAACGATCAATTTGTTACGAGACAATTGAACGGTATTTGTAGATGCATATGGGGATAACGATTGAGCTGTAAATAATGTTAAATATCGCGCTTGCTTAAGATGGTCCTTTCTCTTCTAAACAACACACCTGCTGGCTGCTGGACAAGGTACTCAAATGACACGGAAAATGTATTTTTCATCCCACCATCTCGGAAAGAGTATTTTTAATCTTCAATATCTGAGTGGAAAAGCCGTTTTTATTCTCTAGAGGATAAAGTAAATTGAATTTAGAACATCGTGTGCACTAAGTTTGTGAATTTAAAAAAACATTAAACCTATTTACTGCTACCTCTATGGTGCCGAATATATCATACAACTTTTTTTAAATTTGTTAAAACCTCAGACCCGGAACCTTTTTGGTGTTCTTTTTTCAATTTGCTTTGTACGCGGTTCTTTACGCGGCATTTTTTCACGTCATTGTTAAACCTTATATTAAAAACAAGTGAAAAAACTAAAATGAGTGATTCTAGCGACGAGGAAGTTTGTTTGACGCCAACAGAATTGACTGAAACTGTTAATAATGCGCAAATGAGCTTTCTCCCTCAACAATCACGCGAGAAGTATTTAAAACAGTACGATAATTATGTTCAACACGTGGCGACTAGCAAAAGGAGCCAAAACTTTCTCAGAAAACGTTGTTTTTTTGCATTTAGTCATTTCCTCGCTGAGGTGGAATGAAAAGTTACGTGTTGCACTCGAGTGCAAAGATTTTTCACCTCGTGCTCTTTTGCTTTACCTTTTGGCTACAGGATACATTTTGAAAAGTGTGTGCGAGAATTACTCAGTTTGATTCCATCATTACCTTTCTACCATCAGACAACCCGAAATGTGTCGAGTGTCCACCCTTACATTGTTGACACCTCTACAGTTTTTACTAAGCGTTTCGCCTTCTCGCTTTAAATACTGCGTACATCGAAAGATTGGAACAACTTGCCTACTGCGGTCTTCCTATCCAATTATAATTTAGGTGTTTCCAAGGCTCTTAAATAAATTAGTGTGCTTCTCCATCCATGATTGCATCACTGCTTGACATCAATGAGATTGCAGTCAAACACTCTTATATTCTTTATTGTACCTACACAATATAGATTGTTACATAAATAGGATGGCAGCTGATGTACACAGGCGAGCTTAACCCCACAATTAGGTTTTCTTACACCAAACCTAAGGTCTATCTACACAGAATTAAGTAAAGATATCAGCTAAATCCGGCTTGACTGGAAGCCGACCCTAATATAGTTGGGAAAAGGCTAGGTAGATGATGATTTCATACATCACATCATTTCTATTAATTTTTCATTTATCTTCACTCGTTAAGATAATTAAAAATAAACCTCTCTTGCCGTGATTTACATATCTTGCAATAACATACATTTTAAATTATGAAACGGTTCAAAATTTCTTCAAGCGCAAAAAATGCGATGTTATTTTGTTTTTGCTAGTTATAGTCCGGTCAATTTAGACATCCAAGGTTACAATAATTCGCACTTGCCTGAAAAGTCCTCATCGATCCGGCACGTGCAAAAAAAAATACACGTGGTCAAAGGTCACAAAAATGGGTTTTTCGGGATTTTCAGCAAAATGGTAAGTTTTATCATAAAATTAGCTCAGACAAAAATTGTAGATCGGACAATTATCTATAAAAATGTCTAACAACTTTTTTTTCCTAAGAGCCACCGTTTTTGAGATATAACGATTCGAAAAGTTGAAACAGTAGCAAGCGCAACCTGAGAAAAAGAGGTTGAATCCAAAAATTTTGTATGTGGTATTACTAACTAGTAGTTGTGAAGTGTCAAGACATGAAGAATCATGTCTTGAGACTTCACAACTTTTTTTATTTCGGACAATTATGGCTGAATAATGTGGCCCATTAAATCAAAAACTCCAGGTCGTTCTATCATTAGACGCACTCTAATAGCATTGAATGTATTCGGCATAATAAAATAAAGCAGGTATACGACCCTAGCCACGCAGACAATTGAATGGGAGGCAGATGTTGCTGAAGGTTACACTGGCGTAGAAGATAAGGGAATGGGTTTTTTTTACCCCAAATTTTCATATTTTATATGTGTTAGTCACACTGACCGATAGAACGATATTTTTGCTTGTATTACGGCTTCAGTGATGTACGAGTATATACGTGGTGTACTTATTCATATTTTGACGATTACAACTCTTTCAATATTTTGAATCGTTATATCTCAAAAACGGTGGCTCTTAGGAAAAAAGTATTTAAACATATTTATAGATAATTGTCTGATCTATAATTTTTGTCTGAGCTAATTTTATGATAAAACTTACCATTTTGCTTAATAACGCGAAAAGCCCATTTTTGTGACCTTTGACCGCGTGTATATTTTTTTGCACGTGCCGGATCGATGAGGACTTTTCACATTTCCTTTATAATAGTGTATTGAACAAACCTACCAATTTTCAGCCAAGTGCGAATTATTGTAACCTCACCCCAATTAATTAGTCTATTTTGACCGGACTATTAACGGAGTATGCAATTTAACCTTGTACTAGTTATATACAGGTTTCTCTCATAGGAATAGGTTCAGAACCGTTCCTATCTGTACCCAAGTTAATAACTGTTGCATCTATACATCGTTGATTTCTATTGCTATAGTAAGCAGACTATGATTAGTAGGTACAAAAGTTCTTTAATTATAATTTTCAATACCATTTTAGGCATAGCAGTAAAAACGTCTACTATTGGAAATAGGGCATCATTCATCGGATTTCCGCGACTCTCACTAGGTCATCGGCCCACCTTGTGGGCCTTCTGTTGCGTCTTTTGACACCTTAAAACCTTTTGGACAAATCGACTAAAAAAGTAGTCAATACTACAACAAAATTCTCAGCTCCATTTTACTGAAATCATGCCTGTTTATATATTGCCTAGCTCTAGAAACTTAAGGTACCAAAGTCCGAATTTGCGAATTATTAACACAGCCACTAAAGTCAAATACTGCAAGGAGGATCTTGTTATTGGGCTTTATGTCAGTTGTTATGTAATATTAATAAAAATGTTGTTTTACTATTGTGGTGTTAGTTAATCCTATTCTCCTGCTAAGTACAATGTAATTTTGTCTAAACTATCGTGTGTTTGGGATTTGTACTAGTCTACATTTCAATGCAAGACCACGTATGTTGAGTAGGTACACATCTTTTGTAACCTCACTTACACAAGACACCCAGACCCGGAACAATCATCTACAGGCCATAGAAATATTTGTTCCGTGCAAGAATTAAACTTAGGTACAACACGCAGCGCATCAGCTAATCAATCAATCACTACACAAACCGCGCCATCAAACTTAATCCCGTTCCCACCAATAAGGTTTATCGTGCAGTACCCCGACACACATCAGCAGTTATCACAAACAGAAATAGCCGAGAAACCCCCTTTTATCTCATCTCAGCTGATCTCACGACAAAACTAAATATAAACATAAACGTGCTAATTACTACTACAATGATAACAAGGTCAGCCGAGGTCATTGGTTGATAAGGGGATTCACGCTTCTTTAGTAAACGATTCGCTTTTGTTTGACGGCGTCTGGGACATAGAACACAGAACGACGCGAGCCGGCAGCGATTGGATATTTATTTATTTAGTTAACACTACGCAGAAATTATTTGAAATGCGGTTCTATAAAGACTACTTTAGTAAAATCGTATGAGGGTAATGATAGTATGATTTTTTTTTATAGGGCATCATTTACACGAAATATAATTCTGATATGAAATATAATTTAAAAAAAAAGAAAGAAGGAAGTAGAAGGGGGGTGGAAGTATAATTTAAATTCCTATTCCTATTGCTCAATGTGGACTTGGACCGATTTTCATTTATTTAGATATAGAATATCTTGTTGTATATTAAATTAAAGCAATAATTCGTGCTCATTGTAATTATTCACGCCAGACTAATTACACTTCTCGATCCTCCGTCGATTTCTTTGAGTGCTTTGGCATACTTATCCAGTCTGGACTAAGCGCTACTCCTCCGCGTCGTTTATACCACGTTTCGAACCATTTGCCTACTGCAGTCTTCCCGACCGTTTATAATTTAGGTGTCTTCAAGGCTAGACTGTATAGGCTCTTAATCAACTAGTGCACCTCACCATCAACGATTGCATCACTGCTTACCATCAGGTGAGATCGCGATCGAGCATTAAGTACTTTATACCAATTAAAGAAAAAACTTATTCGGCAGATAGCTTCCACTACAATATTGACTCTCATAACCCATATTATCATCATTTGCCTAGACTTTTCCCAACTATATTGGGGTCGGCTTCCAGTCAAGCCGGATTTAGCTGATTACCAGTATTTAACGAGGAGCGGCTGCCTACCAGACCTCCACAATCCATTTAACTGGGGTAACACGGTACTTCATGACAAGACTCTCATAACCCGTATCATAATATTTATTATTTGTTTTGAGACTAACATCAATAGTGGCCGCTTAGTCATAGTCGTGCTCTGTGTCACGACCTGACTCACGTCAAAGCGTGTCTAATGAAGAATCTCTCGGGGATTATTTTGGCTTTTTGAGTTTTATTTTCCTTAGGGCGATGTTCACCGACACCAAATCGACTGTTTTAATATTAAAACGGCTGTTTTAACAATATTTCCTGTTCCTTATCGTCGGTTATTGACGTTAATCAGATGGTTATCTTAAACTTATGTCGGTGCACATGGCCCTTAACGTTTGAATCCCCAACCGGTCCTATGAGACCGCGCTGTTATTGTTTTACTATTGTGTCTCGTTTCGGGGGTATCTGAGTAATTAAGCTATTATTTATTAACTGTTATTGTTAAACTAACAAAGTATTATTTCTTCAAATCGATTTTCCTTGAACTTACCTTGTAGTAGGACTATAATGAATAAGTAGGTATAGTGCTATAATTGAGCACTAAGTTAAAAGTAATGTACAGTCTGAAGTAGATGGGTATTAATCAAGCAATCATTTGACCTTATTCAAAAATATCAGATTTTTGCATACACTTTTTTTGTAGATAAATCAACCAATCACGTCTCACGTTCTAGAGTGGAGTGGAAGGTCGTGTGAGTCTCTTACTGACTATCCCAGTGACAAGACCTGTTTCTTCTTGCACTTGACCTCCATTCCTGCGATTTTTATAGTTCCTATGTGACGTCTGCCCTGAAATCACAAGACAGTGTCGCGGCAGACCAAGAAGGAGATGGTGGGACGTTTTTGACGTCTTCTTTAAGAATTAGTAAGAAATGGCTCAAAGCTGGGAACGATGGAAGGAATGGAGGGAGGCATTTTCCCAGCAGTGGAACAGTATAAGCGAGGTCATCATCATCATCTTCATCATCTCAGCCAAAAGACGTCCACTGCTGGACATAGGCCTCCCCCAAGCGTCGCCACAGCGGCCGTTCCTGTGCGTCTCGCATCCATCAGAATCCCACGACCCTCGCCAGGTCGTAGGTCCACCTTGTGTTAGGTCTACCAACGCTGCGTCTTCCGGTACGTGGCCGCCACTCTAGAACCTTTCATCCCCATTGACCATCTGTTCTACGAGCAATGGGCCCTGTCCACTGCCACTTAAGTTTCACGATTCTTCAGCGAGGTATAAAAATATAATACTCCTATAATAATGTGACTTCTTACTTATTTTTACTAAAACCCAGCAAATTTTGTTCCTTAATTTATCCTTTAAGTTTCCAAACCCTCGGTAACTTTCGAACAAATTCGCGTCCCAATACCGAGGCTAGTATTACAGGCTATACAGTAATTAAGCAGTTTATACAACATTATCGGCTTGGCATAAACGCGGCCATATATTAATAATGAAATATGGACGCACTGTTCTAATTAATCTGTAGGGATGGTCCGCCGTTATTCTGGTTTAATAATGGTCAGATGATTGTAGAATGGTGGATTTATGGAATACCTATATACTACTTACTGCCAGCACTTTCGTCTGCGCTCCTAAGGGAATATGCTCCGGAATTAATAAGGATGCTATGTATTAAGATATGGTTATCTGTGTGTCAAATTTTATTTGAATCTGTTCTGCCGTTTGAGTGTGAATGAGTAACAAATATACAATTCCGATTATAATTTAGGTGTTTTCAAGGCTAGAAGTGAATAGGCTCTTAATAAGCTAGTGCGCGTCACCATCAACGATTGCATCACTGCTTACCATCAGGTGCGATCGCAGTCAAGCACTAGTTTATAACAATTAAAAAATAAAACACTTTTTTTTTCTTATAAGTAGATAATCATCTAATTACTGCTTCCGTACTTGATGGAACGTGAAGGAGTATTTAACTTTTACTGACCAAAACTAGGAAACCCGTAGTTCTGAAAAGGAAATCTGTAGCCCTAGAACGCAAAGGGCAACTGTAAGACACAGATGTGGTTTTGGTCAACAAAAGTCTGACTCATCCTACCGCTCCGCCCAGGCCAGGGCGGGAGAAATCATTTTATGACTTGCAACCTCAAAAAAAATCCTACATTTCTTCAGTTGCTCTTTGGAACCCTCCCGGTAACTTACGATCCATATTATTGGCTTTGTAAAAATATATTTGTCAAGCCAGTAAATCTGACTCCAGTCTTGCTATGAAGTACCGTGTCACCCCAGCTAATGGGTTGTGGAGGTCTGGTAGGCAGTCGCTCCTCGTAAAATACTGATATTCAGTTAGATCCGGCTTGATTGGAAGCCGAGCCCAATATAGTTGGGAAAAGGTTAGGTAGATGATGTTAAAAATAAAATAGTCCTCCATCGACAAAATTTCTCACAAATACTTGACTCCTATTCGCATTGCCCCCTGAGTACTCGTATTAATATCGTGCAACATTTAGCACGTATCGATATGAAAACATAAGAACAGTTCGGAACATTAGACAGGTACATAATATACTGGTACATACTGTATCTAGCAGTAAATTTGGGCGTTCGCCAAATGCAATGCTCATCCATTATGTTGACTCGACGCTGCACGGGAAGTGGTGCGGTTACGTTGTTGTACGGTACGAGATTTTGAAGTATTTTGAAGTTATCGGGCTTGTAAGAAGTAAGAAGGTTTGTTTGATTGGCCATTTAGTTTAGTAGGTCCCGGCTGTCATTTGTAGATCTTTGGCAGTCGTTACGGATAGTCAGAAGAAGCCAGTAAATCTGACTCCAGTCTTGCCATGAGGTACCGTGTTATCCCAGTTAATGGGTTGTGGAGGTCTGCTAGGCAGCCGCTCCTCGTAAAATACTGATATTCAGCTAAATCCGGCTTGACTGGAAGCCGACCCCAATATAGTTGGGAAAAAGGCTAGATGATGATGATTTAGTTGGTGTAAATAAAGTGTGACAGGGTATCTATTTGAAAAGAGGAAAAAAAGTAGAGCGAAAAAAAAGTTGAGAAAAAATCGTGTGTCTTAGTATAGATATGTAAAGAAGATGGATAAAATGTTTGTGACTAAAACAGGTATGAATAAATATACAAAGGCAAGAAGATGCAGATTTCTTAACAGGAATTTTAAACAACCAAGGTGAAAGACTCTTCTTTTGCTTCATAGAAAAAAAATATCTAGACGTCAGACTTTGGTCAGTAACTTTACTGTGTCGTTCTTGCATGACCAGCCTGCTGAAGGCTACAGTAGAGCATACGGTGGCAGTGTGACCGCTTGGTCTTAGCAACGCCGGGTCCTCGTGAAGGCACCTCTCGCGCCGAGGTCTGGTTCAGGCCTTAGTTAGCCATAGGGAATGAGATGACGTCTCTCTGCAAAAACGTAATTTTAGCGAAGGAAATGGCTGCAAGCATGAGGGAACGGACAAAGGAGAGGCTCCGGGGCATCGTAAGCCCCTAGGCGATAGAGAATTTTTGAAAAAGAAGCTGTGGGTCCCGGAACGCAAAGAGAAACTAAAGTACAGAGGAGTGGTCTCCACGCTAAAGCGAGACAAGTCACTGGATGATTTTCCATCTCAAAATAAACCTTTCTCGCACACCCACAATGGACACACTCCCTCCTACATACAGAGTAAATACAGCTCTCTGGAGTGTGCTCTGTGATTGAAGCATGTTACATGTCCGCTCGGGTCCATTTCACAAAATGCATGGATTTGGGTTACATAGCCGGCCTGGCCTCTCGGGCTATGATTTCTAATTATATTAAAGAGTATTCGAGGGTTTTTGTCAAAGAGTTTCGACGTACAGAACTGTTTTTGCTTCAACTCTTTTTTGGTTTGCGAGTGTATGAGTTATGAGGTCATCATCATCATTTCAGCCGAATAATGTCCATAGCTGGACAAAGGTCTCCCAAGGCGTCGCACAACGACCCGTTCTATTCTATTCTGTACGTTACATAATTATGTCTATTATTTCAAATTAAGTTCTTTATTTTGCATTTATTTTTGCACACACCGTGTCTACGCTTATTTTTGCATGGTAATCCGTACTTTTTCTGACATTAAAGTTACTGCTACTGTTTATGACATGGTGAACACGTAAAACAAACGTTCTAACGACCCACCATCAGCCTATACTTACCCCATATTACTTAGGGTCGGCGTAACGCGTTTTTTTCTTTCTTTCTGTCGTGTCAACTGTCAGATTATATCAATAATTCCATTTTATTTCATATCACTTCCCAAATAATCTATTCAGCGTCTCTTTGAGCTCTCCATCCATATAGGCACATGTGTACTCATAACTCGTTTTGTAATATACGTTTCATCCCTCTTCACATGACCGTTCCAAGATAAACGATTCCCTGTCAACTTTTCAGTCCCTAATGCCACTTTCATACTTCTTCTAATATACAGGTTCCTCATTTGTCACGTCATCTATTAATTTCTCATTTTATCAATTCTCGCCACGGCTTCTTCATCTCGCTACTGCAAAATTCACGAGCACTCGCAAGTCGGCACCTTTCGATTTCATCTACTTTTTCTGTTATCAACTCGCTCGAACGTTTGGAGGCCCGCAATGTGTGGCTGGGGACTCTGAACAGGGACCCATGGGGACGCCCTTACCAGGTGGTGCGGGACAAACTCCGCCCATGGGCTCCCCCCCTAACTCAGAGTCTCCGGCCCCAAGTTGTGGAGGGTGTGGTGGCCAATCTGTTCCCTGAGCGAGGGGAACACTCTCCCCCGTTCATGGCTCCGCCACCTGCGGTGCCCGTAGCGGACCACACCAGCGACGACGAAGACGACGCTCCAGAGGCGACCGAGGTAGAAATGAGGGCGGTGGTACGAAGACTCAGTGTCAAGAACACTGCCCCAGGACCCGACGGCGTGCACGGAAGGGTTTGGGTCCTGGCCATGGAGGCTCTTGGGTCTCGATTGCGAGGGCTCTTTAGCGCGTGTATGGAGAGAGGCCAGTTCCCCTTTCGCTGGAAGACCGGGAAACTGGTCCTCATCGCAAAGCCGGGGCGCTCCGCGGACTCTCCGTCCGCGTACCGGCCCATCGTGCTGCTCGACGAGGTGGGCAAACTCTTTGGGTACTGGGTAGCTCGCTGTCCGGCAGTCTGGAAATAATCTGGACCGAGCCCAGTCGTCAACGGCGCGTTCTGTTCCACGCGCGTCTCAAGGAGATGTCAGCAAACTGTAGGGGCCCGGCAGGGCCGAAGCCTCTGGGGGGAACACGTGGTATTCCTAAAGGTTGACACCGAGTCCCCCCCAGATAACAGGCAACGAAGGAACGGGGTAGGGGTTTAGTCAGTAAGAGTCTGACACGCCCACCTGCTCTACCCAAGAGCGGGAGAAGTCATTCTGATGATTGCCCCCTACCAGAAAAAAAAACTCGCTCGAACGTAAAAATGTGACGTACAGTCAGTTACAAAAACTTCTTAGGATGTACCCACCATAAATATAGGGATTAGAAGTTCTATACAACTTGACTTTCAAATAAAACAAATATCTTATGAGATAGATATTTTAATAGTTACACTAACTTTAGATATTATATACTTACTTTAAGTGTTATCAGTGTCGCCCTAGGGAGTACGTTGGTCGGAGATGCATGGATGTGTCTGTCCTTGGGGCTAGGTCTCGTGGTCGCCCTCGCAAGCGCTGGCTGGACGTCGTCAAGTCCGACATGAGAGCCAAAGGCCTCACTGAGAAGGATGTTAAAGATCGGGAAAAGTGGAGAAAACTTAGTCGGAAGGCGGACCCTGGCAATGGCCGGGATTAACGCCAGGCAGAAGAAGAAGAAGAAGTGTAAACAATTGTTAGTTGGCCAATAAAGAAAAGTAAAATAAATAAATAATGTAATATGTATAAAACATTACATTATCTATTTTATGTGGTAAAACTTCAGCAGCTCAAAATCTAATTCAGTCATTAAAATGATTTCTCCCACTCTTCGTGGAGCGAGAGGGTGTATCAGACTTCTACTGACTATAATCCACTTTTGTGCCTTCATTGCATTAATTCTACGGTCCCGGGCTTCTGAATGTTTTGAAAATAACTTTGGTATCACGCACCATTGACCGCACCCTACTCGCCTCATTTTCTCATTTTAATACCAGAAACCT
The DNA here is from genome assembly GCA_030763345.1 of Mythimna separata. Taxonomy (NCBI): domain Eukaryota; kingdom Metazoa; phylum Arthropoda; class Insecta; order Lepidoptera; family Noctuidae; genus Mythimna; species Mythimna separata. Next base: position 6,365,917 of record CM061191.1, read on the forward strand.
AAATAGATAGCTGGTACAGCCAGCATGGACAAAACCGTGAGCAACTGCTAGTTTTTTATAGTTATTGTTTTCAATGTTTTTATTTGACTGTTTATAAGTACGCGCGAGTTGACGATAAAAAGTAGGTGAAATCGGAAGGTGCTAAATCGCTAGCGGCTCGCAAGTTTTGGAGTAGCGACTTGACGAATAAGCCCTCATCACCTTACCCTCCTCACTTTAAAATTGTCAAGAAGTTGGTTAGTAAGAAAAGTGATGCTCGAAAATATGAAATATGCTAATGGCATATTATTCCAAAGTGTAGATCAAAGGAGAAGAATGTGCAAGAAATTCCATGGACGCTCTTTTAAATCAAGTTACTGGTATACAAATTAATATCTGGCTTACATGTTTCTGGTCGGTAGGTGCTATTATGTGAGAACAATGTAAATAAAGTAAAAAAAGTAATTATAATAAGCCACTGGCAGCTAATAGGTGACCAGTTTCAACTGACAGCGCCCGTTCACGGACTTGACACGTACAACAGTATTTCTAAACCATTTTCAAGGCAATCGTATGATCCAATACACAGCCCATCTTATCATCATCATCTGCCTAGCCTTCCCAACTATATTGGGGTCGGCTTCCACTCAAGCCGGATTTAGCTCAATACCAGTATTTTACGAGAGGCCTACCAGACCTCCACAACCCATTAACTGCAAGGAGTTACACGGTACTTCATGAACTTGATGCGTACATAAGTATTTCTGAACCATTTTCAAGGCAATCGTAAGATCCAACACACACCCCATCTTAACTACATTAAATCAAGGTAATTAACATAGACATTATGCAACAAATTAATATACTCAACTCTACAACATTCCGGTAGTAGCTAGTTTCCATATGAACGCGAACTTCATACATACGTGTACCTACAGTTCTCGGCGCGTTCGGAGCACTTTGATTGAAGCATGTGAGCTGTGGTTCGGGTCCATTTCAGAGAATTCAAACATGCATATAGGTATATGTAAATGTAGATGGAAGCAACCTACTTCATAATTGTATATGTTAGCAGTTGAGCAGAGTTGAACTGAGTTGAGATATACGAATACTGACAAATGCTTGAGCTGACTGCTCAGGTCCGATCAAATTTATGTGGTTCTTTCTTCAAAATATCACCTCATATACTTATCTGCATGGTTACAATCAAGTTTGGTGTATGGACTTTAAAAGAGACTTTGACTTCTCAGTTTTTTTCGGTGTTTCTTCTCAGGGTAGTCAGCTACAAAACACCGGTCTCATTTAGTTTAAATCGGCGAAAAATTTACGTGCTTTATCAAAAATATTGTTATTTTACATAGGCCTACATGGGCACTTGTAATACGTCGAAAACTAGTGCACAGTTCCAAATTGGTCGTTTCCTACGGAGAAAAACCGGCAAGAAACTCCATGGTTACACTTTCCAAAACTGATTTTCTTTAATCCAGTTCTATATGCAAGCTGTATATATTACGCACATCCTTAAAGGTCGATTCAAATATTATTAGCCTACAATTAGGACACCGTTCTAAAAAAAACATCTTGATTGTAACTTAACTTATCAACAATACCCGCGAAACGAGACACAATAGTAAAACAATAACAGCGCGGTCCAATGAGACCGGTCGGGGATTCATGAATTAATCTTTTAATTTTTGTAAACTTTACAATTTCCTACACCCAAATCAACCTATACATATACCCATACATATCTACAGCTAAACTAAATACAGCTCCGAAACACAACGGGCTCTGTGATTATAGCATGTACGTCTAAACGTCCATCGAACGGAAACATCAAGGATTTGTGTTACATGGCACAGTGCTCGACTACTCGTATTGTTTGAGGATTTGATTCCGGATTTGGAGAATGAATTCCATTCTAGATTTTGAATACAGAGCTTTGTATCGAATAATGTTGATACTCGTTGGTTGAATTTCTCTTCGAGTGCTTTATGAATCAATGTTAGGGTTTTAGCAAAATTAAAGCTGTAATTATCTATCGTAGTTATTATGAGCCTGAGGAGCTCGTGGCTAGATAATAACAGCCGCACGGGTCGATCTTCAAGGTTAAGCAACGCTTGCCGAGGTTGGTCTGTGGATGGGTGACCATCTTAACATAACGTGTTTCCTCCGGGCCTCGGAAAGCACGTTAAGCCGTAGGTCCCGGCTGTCATTTGTAGATCTTTGGCAGTCGTTACGGATAGTCAAAAGCCAGTAAATCTGACTCCAGTCTTGCCATGAAGTACCGTGTTACCCCAGTTAATGGGTTGTGGAGGCCTGGTATTCAGCTAAATCCGGCTTGACTGGAAGCCAACCCCAATATAGTAGGGAAAAAAGCTAAGCAGATGATGAGTTATTATGAGCCTGTTGTATCCCACAGAAGCCATTGGACCTAGCGTTGCGCTTAAATATGTGAGCTCGCTCGCTCTCTTATTATTATTGTTTAATTGATTTTCTAACTGGATATCTGACAGGGTCTAGGTAGTAAACAGTAGATCATGGGTCTAATTAAGTTGGCCACCTCGCTATCATCATCATCATTTCAGCCGAAAGACGTCCACTGTCGGACATAGACCTGCCCCAATTATCGCCACAATGAGCCGAAAGACGTCTCTTGTTGGACATAAACATAGACCTCATCCAAATTGCAATGAACCTACTATAGATAGACGGCAGTAGCCGTAGTTTAATTTTCTTCTTTCACGCGGCCATATGTATTCTGCTGTCAGAAGCCAACGTCTAATAAAAACATATTTTAATCTAAATCTAAACCAAAGTTCCATCATAATGAAAAATATGGCAGTTAAATTTCAAGAGATTGTCTCCTCTTATTCTTTGACACGAGTCTCATAACATCTCATTTGTCAAATCGAATAAATGGGTTACGGAAAGCAGAGCATCCATTTTAAATGTCTATTCTTTTGAGAGAATTTGTTATTCCTGTCTTTTTCCCGTACCGTAAAATGGGGTGAATAGAAACTCAAGGGTGAATAGAAACAAAAATTTGAAGTAGATTTTCTCGTTATTTAACCGGTTTTCCCAGAATTTAAGTACTCTTATTTATTCATTAATTGTATAAAAAGTCAATGCTGAGATAGAAATCTGTATAAAATATGTAACCAAATTAAAAATCTTAATCAAAGTTTTGTCCCTATTCACCCCGTTTTACTAGATTGTATGACTTAAAAATTGAACGCACTAGTCGAAAATTTGTATTTGTGTAGGTGTGTACCTATGTATGATTATGAAGGACATGTTTGTCAATTCAAGACATTTAGGTAAAATGACTTGAATTGACAAACATGTCCTAGAATAGCACATAGGATACTTTTTATTCCGGGAATGTATTCCCTTGGGATAATTTTCTATTATAACGCGCTAGATAATAACAGCCGCACGATCGATCTTCAAGGTTAAGCAACGCTTGCCTAGGTTGGTCTGTGGATGGGTGACCATCTTAACATACCGAGTTTCCTCCGTGCCTCGGAAAGCACGTTAAGCCGTTGGTCCCGGCTGTCATTTGGAGATCTTTGGCAGTCGTTACGGATAGTCAGAAGCCAGTAAATCTGACTCCAGTCTTGCCATGAAGTACCGTGTTACCCCAGTTAATGGGTTGTGGAGGTCTGGTAGGCAGCCGCTCCTCGTAAAATACTGGTATTCAGCTAAATCCGGCTTGAATGGAAGCCGACCCCTAAATAGTTGGGAAAAGGCTAGGCAGATGATGATGAGGATGTGAATGTGATGTGTACCTATGTATGGTTGGTATCTTTTCACACTCAAACGTTCAAAGAATTGGTATTTTTGGCACACAGGTACAGAATAAGCAATAGTACACGGGTAAGCAATGTCCTAAAATAGGACATAAGTTATTTCTTATTTCGGGAGAATGTTTCCTTGAGACGGATGCCCCTCAAGCTGGAAGATAAAATTTACAAGTCCGTGATAAGACCTGTCGTACTCTATGGATCAGAATGTTGGGCTGTGAAGAAGACGGATGAAAAAAAATTGCATGTAGCAGAGATGAGAATGTTGAGATGGATGTGTGGTAAGACGAGAATGAACAAACCGAGAAATTAGTATATTACAGGTCTAAACGTGGCATCTGTGAATAAAAAATTTAAAGGAAATCGTCATGTGAAGAGGAGGGATGAAACGCATGTTACTAAAGCAGAGGAAGACCAAAGAAAAGATATATATATGAAAGAAAATAGCTTGACGGGTGACAGATCAGAATGGAAAGAAATAAAATGTGTTGCGCCGACTCCAAGCAATATGGGATAAAGGCAGGAAAAAGAAGAAGTTTCCTTGGGATAATTTTCCACTTTCTCGCGAGAGCAGCCTGACAGAAACTACATAATTTTAAAGTAATTCCCTTACAAAGTGTTGACCTGACGTCACATGGAACCACACACCACATTGTGGTCGCGCACATTAACCCTCAACGCACTCGCTCGCCTAAACCTCGAGCATTGAGCACAAATATCGGTCGTCTCAAAATGTTTGCCCTATTATAATTATCATCGAACGCAAGCCGTTATATTACTAAGTCAAGGCCACCAGCAATATACCTGGAGCTTGGTACTCAACATATGTAGTCCTTCGAGTCTAAGAAAATCGCTATCGCTTGCGGCTCGCGCTTCACCAATACCTCTGATAGTATAAGCGATAATGTGATCGACTATGCAGTACGGTTGTCTAGAAGTAACCTATTCACTTTCGACTTTAAGACCATAGTATCCAACAGAAGTGTTCGATTCTATATTTTGTCATCATCATCATCATCTCAGCCGAAATACGTCTACTGCTGCACATAGGCCTCCCCCAAGTGTCGCAACAGCGACAGGGCCTGTGCATCTCGCATCCATCGGATTCCCGCGACCCTCGCCAGGTCGTCGATCCACCTTGTGGGAGGCCTTCCGACGCTGCGTCTTCCGGTACGTGGCCACCACTCTAGAACCTTCCGTCCCCATCGACCATCTGTTCTACGAGCAATGTCCCCTGCTCACTGCCACTTAAGTTTGGCGATTCTTCGGGCTATGTCGGTAACCTTAGTTCTCTTGCGGATATCTTCATTTCTGTTGTGATCGCGCAATGAAACTCCGAGCATAGCCCTTTCCATTGCTCTTTGGGTGACTCACTTTTGGCCCTCTGATGAGGCCCATTCTTCTGTATTTACTATCAGAAAATACAGAATGCTGAAGATAAAGTTACTCTTCAGTTATTTCTAAAGTTTTGTGTGTATGTGTGGGACGTCTGGTGATCTAATCATGGAATGGGCTAGCGGAATTTATTTATGCAATTCCAATGCACAGTCTTCGAAATGCAACCTGTACAAAATAGGCAGCTGGCTAGCTAGCAGCTAGGATTCGAATCGTCAATGCCCAAACCTTTTCTATTGTCGGTATAACAACGAATAATGTGTATGAAATTTCGGTAAATTTGTGCAAGTAGCACTTCTAATAAACATTTTTAATTACTTGCTCTTCTTAATAAACATTTTTAATTAAAGCCCTAAAAATCAAGCATATAATGATTGTAAATTAATAATACATAGCTAGCTAGCATTGGACTCATATTCAATCATAGTTTGAATTCCTAAAACCGAGCTATCATTGTACGCACATCTAAATTCGACATCCACAAAATTAGTTTCGTAGAATCAAGCATGCATAGTGAATTCTAACTATTTTACAAGCAAATTAAATAGAGTGTTAGTTGGTAGGTAGATAATATACATGGTGTAAAAAGACCGGTCACATAGCCGATAACTGCTTATTCTGTACCTACATGTAATTAAGTAACTTAGACCATAAAATATTGCTGGGAAGAACTTTTTTTTCATCTTTAAAAAAATATTAATTAATAATAATTTCGATGAGCTGAGCGTTCCGCCGCTCGCGCACCCGTTTTGTTTAGTTTTCATTGCGTTTTTGTAACTTCAAATGCGTAACTTTTTATGAAAAATTGATAATTTTGATGTGTGTTCGGAAGAAAGTTTACTAATGATACTTTTTTTTTCTGGTAGGGCAATCATCAGAATGACTTCTCCCGCTCTTGGGCGGAGCGGGAGTGCGTGTCAGACTCTTACTGACTAAACCCCTACCCCGTTCCTTCGTTGCCTTCGATCTGGGGGGGACTCGGTGTCAACCTTTAGGAATACCACGTGTTCCCCCCAGAGGCTTCGGCCCTGCCGGGCCCCTACGGTTTGCTGACATCTCCTTGAGGCGCGCGTGGAACAGAACGCGCCGTTGACGACTGGGCTCGGTCCAGATTATTTCCAGACTGCCGGACAGCGAGCTACCCAGTGCTCGCCGTCCGCGAACCCGCGCCTATGGTGGTCGGAAATTGGGATTGGGATCTCGGCTGCGGCGGCGTGAGAACCGTTACCTCACGCGCTCGCGGTCAGCAGCCTCCTTCACGAGCATTACTGCTTCGCAGAAGGAGGCGACCGCATGCCACCCCTCCTCGCTCCAGACCATGGCCTGAACCAGAGCCCGGCGCGAGAGGTCGCCGCCCCCGATACTAATGATACTTGGAATACGATTTTGGAAAAAAAATAATCAATATCTACAGAACCAGTGAATTCCCAGGTATGTTGAGTTTTCGTTTTCGTTAAGAGTCTTTTTACAGGCGATAGAGATCGGGAACAATTAATTTTCGCGTTTACTATAGAATTTAAGTAGAATATTTAATAAATAATATAAAAAAACTATATTATAAACTTAAATCGTACATATTTCGTAACAAAAATCGTATACCTTTTCTCGCTACAATTCCTTGCATTTCTGCAATGCTTGTTTGCACTTAGGTACTCATACATGCGTGTATGTCATCATCTGCCGCCGGAAGACGTCCACTGCTGAACATAAACCTTCCCCAAGCGTCACCACAGCAACCGGTCCTATACGTCCCGCATCGTCATGCCTGTGGCGTTTTGCCCTCGAGTATGACGGAATTAAATAGCGTCTGAAGGGCCTTAAGGGCCGGTTTTCCACCTGCCTTCAGAAGTTCGGCCGTAATTCCGTCCTCACCCGGCGCCTTGCTGTTTTTAAGTTGTTTCAGAGCCATCCTAATCTCACTACAGGCTGACGTCAAGGATAAATCTTTGGTGTAGTGTCGGGTCAATCTAGCTCTTGGATCGTTCGCTAGATTTGCCGTGGGTTTAGAGATAGACGTGTATAACTGTCCATAGAATGCCTCGATCTCTCCCAGGAGTTTCGACTTAGGGGATATGACTCTGCCATCGTCGGTCTTCACTTTCGTGAGCTGGCTCTGCCCAATAGACCGTGTGTGTGTGTATCCAAAAAAAAAACTTTTTTTGCAGACGATAGTTTCTTTTAGTATTCCATATATCTATATTAGCCATCACCTCATTAGATATAAATCTCTTTAAGAACACCATTTACAAACGCACTACCAAATTCCATATTACGAATTCCATTGAAATCATCGTGAATAGTGAAAGGTTCAATTCCGTACTATTTAACAAGCGAATCAAACAGAATGATACTCGCTACATTATATACCAGTGTTTGTAAAACGCCATACGGTTTACGTGGATCTAGGACACATATGTTTGCTAAGCGAATGCAGCGCTGTGTGTTTGGGTTTCAAGCGAATTTTGGGAAGGATTTATCCAAAGTTTAAGTAGTTCTGAAGTCCATAGTATCACACTCAAACTCAGAATTATTTATTTCACATTAGCCAACGCATTTATTGTACGAGTCTGTGTTTCCTGATATCTACAACATAGGGGTCCTTTAAGTCAAGATGAGAGTGAATAGGTTACTTCTAGGCAAGCGTGCTCCTCGTGATAGAGGTTAAACGCGAGCCTATGCATAATTTTGAAAAAAAAAAACACCGGCATTCAAAATTTATCCCTATGGAGAAAAACGTGAAAAAAACTTTATAGACACTCTTTTAAATTATATTATGAGTTACATCAATCTTAGTTAGAAGTAATAACATAGGGCACAACAACAAACACCAACAACAACAACAACGTAACAATCTCCGTGGCTCTGAAATGGATTAGACATATTGTTCCACGCGTTCCTCAAAGAGATATTAGCAAGCCGATGCCCGGCCAGGGATTTCTTGAAAAGGAAACTCATCGCCCTAAACCACAAGGAACAACTGTGACACAGGTGTGGTTTTTGTCAGTAAAAGTTTGATATGCCCTTCCGTTGCACGCTAGAGCAGAAGTCACTGGATGGTTTCCCTCCTCAAAAAAGAGGAACTCTGATTGGCTTTAGTTAGGTACAGTCAGAAGTTCTGCTCTAGTCCTATCTTACGAGCACATACTTCATCTACATTACACACTAGTGTTTGTGGAACACCATGTGGTAAGCGCGAATTTAGAACAGTTGCGTTCTAGGAGTGTTGTGATGTTTACTTGGCTTAAGTAGTGTAGTGGGTTTGTAGTTGCAGTTGATTTTGAGAATTCACTGTTGGTCTTTATTGTATCGATTTGTTTTTGCATTTTGGGCAAAAATGGGTGCAGTATGTTATTTTTTATGACCAATTTGTAGGATGTCGTATGTTAAGAGGAAAGACGGGCCCTGATTACTAAGACTCCGCTATCCTTCTGTTCGACAACAGGCTTTATCTTATGAACCGTGATAGCAAAACAGTTGAAACTTTTACGGATGATGTATTTCTTTTGCCGCTATAAAAACAAATAAAATGCATATTTAAATGGGGCTCTAGTTGGTTGGAAAGCTACAATGAGACTAGTGGGCCCAGAAGATTTTTGTACCGATTTGCACTTACTTTCAATACTTTTCCTGCTCAATGATTGAAAGAAAGTGGAAATTTTCTTGTAAGACACGCTTGGCTCGGATTTTCACAAACAGGAAATACTTGTTTGGATTAGGGGTATATGTTCCGAGTCTGAGATGTCTTATGAGTTTACATATTTGTGAACACAGTCACGCTAGGAATGACTCCGGTGTGGCTGATTCTTAGTGTTGTACAAAGCGGTATTTAGTGGTATTTGCCTTCTAGGAAAGCATGCTCCATCGTCGACCACATCATTGCTTACCATCAGGTAAGATAGTAGTCAAGCGCGAGCCTATAAATAATAAAAAATAACTGTAGGTTTCAAATTCTTCTTCTGTTTGTAAACACAAAAAGAAAACAGAAATAGTAGATTATTGCATCGAGCACAAAGTAATTTATTATTGCACCGAGTGCCTGATTTAGAGCCCGAGCGTCAGCGAGGGCTATAATCTCTCGAGGGCAATATTAAATTACTTAAGGCGAGGTGCATAATCTGCTTTTCTTTCAACTATTACCTATAGGAATAGTAGATAAAAGAAACTCATATCAAACAGTTAAAATAGAAGTTTCTATAACACTGTCGGCTTCATTTAGAATGTTTTCCGGAGTTAATGTGTCGCTAGATGATTCCATTTTAATTCGAAGCCGAAGCACTCAAAATCAGATAGTATCACACTTTACCGTTTCCAAAAATATTGTCAAAACAAAATTAACAAAGTTCCCGCCAAATCACTTTTTTAAATTTCTTTCATTTTTAAATCAGAGTTAGCAGCAATCATTTTTTAAATTTGGAACAAGTAGGATAGAAACAAATAATACGTACCTACGTAAAAAAAAATTATTGATATCGGCTGGCTGAATAGAGCTAACCCATTGAGATTGGCGCCTTACGGTGCGATTAAAAAAAAAACTGTGCAATAATGAAATTTCATACATTTTTATTGCTCTAGAGCAATAAAGACTCGCTTTGTACTGAGTTTTTAGTGTGATTATGATGAAATTAACGCATAGTTGGAAGAAAAAGAGTTTTACTGGTTTACTTACAAGACTGGGGAAGAATATCTGACACGAAAAAACTTCCATTTCTAGACGCTATCCAAGTTGTTAACTTTAGCTTCTACTTGTAGCAATACCTTCATTTAGCATAGTAACGTGAACCTCTTCTAAAAATAAAACAGTGTCTAACAACTCGCTAACAAGGTCGTCGTAGCCCGAAAATCTTTTGAAAGGTCGATCAAGTTTCATTCAAAGCTCGCTCTAAGGGTCAGTTCACACCGCACATTTTAGTAGAGTGACTCAAAATAGAACTTTATTTACTACACGAAAAGATACCTACATTTTTAATTGTGAGAATTTAGAATACGTTGCTTCATGCAGCGTTGCGCAGCGCAAAGTCACTGGCCTATTCCTGCATCGTCGCGTCGCGTCGCGTCTCGGTGTGAACTGACCCTAAGGCCAACCGTACAGCATACATACATAACTAGAATGCGTCTAATGAAAGCGCGACCTGGATTTTTTTTTTAATTTAATTGGCAACGTTATTGAGCCGCAATTATAGGGAATAAAAAAAATTGTGAAATGTCAAGACATGATTCTCTAACTAAAGTACCCGTCACGAGAAGCTATAAATTATGTAAACAAACATCTTTTACAAAGTAAACATTTTCAATCGACATGAAATAGAGACGGGTTACATGAAAGTAACAACCTATTTAATTTAGTCGGATCATATTTTAACGACGCAAAGTGCTATCGTTTTTTGTTTCTTGGTCCGTCGCAGGGATTGTAAACTATCGGGACACCATTTTGAAATAAACGCGTCACTCGAGTTTCGAATGCGTACGAGTTTGTTTCATTGCTTTGCATATATCGCGGATCTGATTGTTATTGTTATAAATCGATGAGATGATTGATAAATCTGTAGACAGCTTCGTGATAAATGTCACTGATTCTGATACAGAAATGGAAACAACTGAATCTGACGGATAATTATCTATACATATAATAAAATCGTAGGAAAGTCAAAACTGTACATTGAATATTTTTTTTAAAGAATACTTGGGGCGTGATCTACAATCGATACCGAAGCCAAAAATATAGTTTTTAGAATTCATGTCTGTTTGTCTGTTTGTCTGTTTGTCTCTTTGTCTGTTTGTCTGTTTGTCTGTTTGTCTGTTTGTCTGTTTATCTGTATGTCCGGGCTAAACTCAAAAAGTACTGCAAGGATTTACTTCAAATTTTGCATGAATATTACTGAGAGGTCGGGAAAACAAATAGGCTACATATTATCACGCTATCACCTACGGGGGAGGAGCTGTGAATCTATATTTTTCTTACGCATTAAGTGGCAGCGTGTAATCTAACGACGCATATATAAATGTTGTTTTTGAGTAAGTCGTGCTATTAGTTAGCTTTACAATATAAAAACTACGCCATTTAAGTAACTTGGGCAGAAAAACATAATTTAATGAATGTTAGTAGTATAAAGGAAATTTTAAAGCAGCGCCATCTATGACATTTCATAAAAATCAAATCAAGTTACATATTAACTCTTTTCGGTTTATAATTAAAATTTTATCATGTTGGCGAGGTTAGTAGTAAGTTATTCTTATAATTCATAGATGGCATTTAGCATTTTATTCATAACAGTTGTAGTATCGTATAGTTCGTTTGACAAATACAAGTTCCAACAAAACCCTCAAAATCTTGAGCATAGTTGAGGAAGTCAATTTTAAAAAAATGCGGTGTTAAGTATTACAAAAAAGTGATGTTCATTGATGATGAAGTGACATTAAAGCTCATTTATCGCAAGAACATGACAGAATCCAAGAGAACAGCATGCGGCACAAATAGAATAAGATCGCCTATGTGGTGACATAAATCAACTTTCGACATCTGATGATGAATCCACGGCTTACGATATCGAAGAGCAAACGGCTAAATAAAGAAGGAAGTAGATTTATCTACAATATCGTGATTAACTACGCCGCCCATGGAGATATAGCCTTAGAAAAAGTTTGTACCCACTGCCAAGTCCGCAAATGGAAAAGGGGACTACATGGCGAGCATTCGAAGTCCAGCCATTTTTTGAAATACATTCGAGCTTATAACAGCGCCTTCCAGATGACTTCGTTTGGTGAACAACAAACAAGTGTTGAAGTAGACACATCCTCAATTTGGTCTGGTCTGTTCAAAGGATTGCAAAGTATGTTGCATAACGTTAATCCGCAAATTAGCAACTTCAAAGCAGCCCTCGCGTCGGTGCCTGAGAACGAACGCAACCACTTTAAGTTTGTCATCAGAGCAGATAGAAGGCCGATCACAGCCCATCCAGGGTATAATGCTCCAACGACGAATGAGGTAGCTGTTGGGTTAGTCGATCAGGAGTGTGATAAAAGAGACATCGTTTTACGCACGCATGATGACCGGCTTCGAAGGATCAGCGAGACACACCGTGCGTACGATTCTCTTCAATATTCCTCTCATTTCAGTTCTGTCGCGGAGAGGTTGGCTACCATTTTGCCCACTATAATGTAGACCCCCAGACAGGCACCCCAAATCATAAAAAAACCATCCACCATGCATTTCTACAGCTTCTTGATCCAGCTGAGGGTAAACAATGGTTCTTATCTCCGCCATTATCGTACGCTCTTTACTCAGTTTCTTAGGACATGTACGCCAAAATTGAGACAGAGCGTTTGGTATTTATAAGGTCCAACCAAAGAAAGCTCAAAGCTGAGAACTACGTCTATCTCTATGCAGAATAATACAAATGCTCATTCATGGTCATTCTCCCTTCCACCTTCACAAAAGGTCCGTGGTACATGCACGAGAGGACCCAAGATGCATTTTGTTACGTGCGAAAGTTTGGTCACCCGGACCTCTTCACTATCAACCCAAAGTAGCCTGAGATAACAGCTCAACTCCTTGCAGGATAGGCTTCGTACGACAGGCACGACTTGATCTCTCACGTATTTCACCTGAAGTTAAGTTCAATAAGAAATACTAATTTTTAATGCTCAGCTTGGAGACAATGCACGTGTTCAGGAATTTTACGATGTCCTTCTAAGTCATGGCAAACGCACACAAGAAGAGAGAGGTGGACAGGTGGTGCTGCTAGAGTCTCTCGGTAGAGTGGTACACTCTCTTGGTAGAAGTACAAAAGCGGACTTAATGCCTTAGGCATTTTCTACCAGTCAACCTTTAGGTGATACAAAAAAATAGTATCTAGCTTAGAAGAACTCATTCGCTGCGTGTACGGGGATGTCAGTCGTATACTGCACCAGTACAATTCTTGGGTGTGTGAGTAGGCCATTTAGATGCCCATAAATGATCAGGCTGCAGCAATTAACGAATGCATTCTCTGGGAAATTGAGGGGAATGATGTGGTCTACACCTCGATAAACACTGTTGTCGAGCAAGATAACACTACACATTATCCCGTGGAATTTCTGAACACCCTGTCAGCAAGTGGACTTTCAGTGCATATCATCCAGCTGAAGGTCAGTGTCCCAATTGTGCTTCTTCGGAACCTATCTCCTCCAGAGCTGTATAACGAGACTCGCCTTAAAATCGTCTCACTCCACAGACACACCATTGGAGCAGAAATTCTTATGGTTGTGGCATCGGCGAGGCAGCATTTATAACACGCATTTCCCCCCTACCTTACAACTTCCCGTTCCAGTTCAAGCGCGTACAGTTCTCAGGACGAGTTGCTTCTCACTCAGCTTGCTCCCGCGTCACCAGTCCTGATTCTCTTTACATTTTGGCACCTGGCAACGTAATTTATAGGGAAGTGTTGTAAGGTACGATATCTTTGTACGTATTTTTACACTTTTGTGTCCTGGAATGGAATACATTCCACACATACATCACCATCATCATCTGCCTAGCCTTTTCCCAACTATATTGGGGTCGGCATCCAGTCAAGCCGGATTTAGCTGAATACCAGTATTTTACGAGGTGCGGCTGCCTACCAGACCTCCACAACCCATTAACAGGGATAACACGGTACTTCATGGCAAGACTGATATTCCACACATACATCATTTTCTCTATTTCCTTCAGTCACAACTTATGACTGAACTCAGCAGAATTTCCATATAATTCTACTAGCTGTCCCTTGCGGTTTCACCCGCATTTTTCGTTAATGCTCCGCTCCCGTGGGTCGTAGCGTGATGGTATATAACCTATAGCATTTCTCGATAAATGGGCTATCTAACACTGAAAGAATTTTTCAAATCGGACCAGTAGTTCCAGAGACTACCCCCACATACAAACTTACAAATACCTCTTTATAATATTAGTATAGATAAACTTGCTTTGCTTGCAAAAAAAACATGTATTTTAATGCTATTTCAAAGTTGTTTACTTATAATGCTGTAGCGAAATCTTAAGTATTTTTGGTGCTGTAGAGCCTTCACGCAGACGACGTCGCGGGCAGCAGCTAGTTCTTATATAATATACATATATCATGTTAATTAATATTGTTACGTAGTTACTCAGATACCCGCGAAACGAGACACAATAGTAAAACAATAACAGCGCGGTCTCATAGAACCGGTTGGGGATTCAAACGTTAATAATTTATTAAATCTTAAACAAATTCATTTTTTTTTGTTGGTCCAAATGTTGTGAACTCCTGAACACTTTTTTACAAAATTTATAGCTTCTCGTGACGGGTACTTTAGTTAGTAATACCACATACAAAATTTTTCGATTGAACCTTTTTTTCTCAGGTTGCGCTTTCATTAGACGGACTTTATGAAACTCTACCGACGACGCGGCCGCGTCGTACCGCCGCGCCGTGTAGTTACCGTACCGTATGTAAGCAGTGAGGAGGTATATACCTAGCGTATAATGACAAATACTTGTTTATAATGACAAGTACGCGTCTATGCAGCTACGCGTTTATGGACATTAGGCCTTAAAATGAAAACCTCAAAACGAAGAAGACATTAAAACCGTAACGCGATAAATTTTAAAAGCAATAAATTCAGCCATAACATTAAAATATAATATCAGGACTAAATTCAGAAGCAATTTGTTAGAAAAACACTCAATGTGACCAAGCGAGGGCTCGCTCAAATTTAATGGTCTCCTTCCACTCTTTACATATTTATTACATTCTTCGGTTTTTGTTTTCCTTATGGATGAGATTTCAGAGATTCTGGAGTTGTGTGAAAATGTAATGAATCTCTTATGAAAAACATAGGATTGCTTAATGAATAATCCTTTTTGTTTTGTTAGATGGATAATCACTGCATGCTACCTGCTCTGGGTGAAACGAGACGACGTGTAAGACTTTTACTGACTAAAACCTGTTCCCTCAGTTGCCCTTTGTATTGCAGAGGCACGGTTAATCTTTTGGACGATTCTGTAGTCCAATGAGAGATCATAGCGTTTTCGATTCTCCCATTTGTCACTTATTCTCTCTAACTTAAACATGACTTAAAGCATGGTCAAGGCTTACCTGACCATTAAGTCCTGTAGTCCTATAGTACACCTTAGAGTTTAATAGGTTTTGTCATCAACACGCTAAGAAGAAGAACTCTCGGATAGGATACTTCTTCTTCTTCTTCCTGCCCTTATCTCATATTATATGGGGTCGGTGCAACATGTTTTCTTCTTCCATTCCGTCCTGTCACCCGTCAAGGTATCATCAACTCCCTTCTCTTTCATATCAGTCCTCACACAATCCATCCATCTTTTCTTTGATCTCCCTCTTCCTCTCCATCCTAAAGCAGTTATGAATTTACATGTGGGGGTAAATTCATAACTGCTTTAGTAACATGCGTTTCATCCCTCCTCTTTACACGACCATACCAAGACAAACGATTTCCTTTCAGCTATACAAAAGAAAGATATGCGCAAAGACTGCCTGCAAAATATGACTGCAAAATCCATTTGGGATCACTGCAGCGTGCCTTATTCCTAACAAATGTTTATCGTTAATGTCAGTATTTATTCAAAAATGAAAACGATCAACACCAAGAAAGTTATTTGTTTCAAAGAATTTTATTATACTTCTTGATGTTACAAATGCGCCAAAGGTACTCAAAGTTCTCTCGTGGGCTCTTAAAATGCATCTCATACCAGCTTATATTAATAGTAATAAAACAGAATCGTTTAAATATTCTAATGAAAGGTTTTATCATAAACGTTCGCCATTAGAGCTTATTTCGCTAGCGAAATATTAAAACTGAATAACTCTCATAAAGTAGACTTTGTTTAGTGGTTGGTCTCGCTACGGCGATTTTGGTATTAAAGATGTTTTATTAAGAATTGCTATATGGTTTATGCTGATGAATTTCGTTACTTCATATTTAAGTGCTAAGATGCTATAGGTGTGAAAAGAATGAATTGATAAGTATTATTAACTATTCTTTAACCAAGTACATTAGTGAAACAACTTGGGCCATGAACAAGACTATATTAATACAAATTACAATGACTGTTTTATAGATAAATGCTTATGATTATTTTATTGGCTTACAGAAATTATTTTTTATTGTCATGTCATTGGATCTATATTAATATTATTGCAATATCTTTTACAAATAAGTTTACTTTTATAGTAACAACGATATCCATATTATGGTACTTAATTAAAGATCGAAGAAATAATAATAAAAAAAGAAACGAATTTGGAAAAGCAAAAAAAAGCAACGTAAAGCAAAAAAGCAAAGCTTAAAATTCGATGTATATAACGTGTTTTTATATAAAATTTATTAACACGCAGCTCAAACTTATGATGCGTTGTTTGTCACTCAGATAGATAAATTATGACGTAGGCGTGAGTTAATACCTGATTTTCAAATATTCAACCACTAGAAAAACTCCCTTTAAACTTTAACCGTTAAGAACTTCAAACTTGAGGCACCTCGTTACATCCTCCTAGCACCTAACAGCCGAAACCAATAACCTATCTGTCACATATCGGAGATAGAAAAACAAATGAAACAACAGAAAACATGATAGTTTTTGTATTGTATCATTTGTTTTACTATCTCCAGTATGCCAAAACTGGAGATCGATAGGTTATTGGTTTCGGCCGTAAGTGCATTAAATTAAGGTCTCCCTACCTTTGATACTGGGTCACCACTGTTTAAAGGTACATGATAACGAAAAAATGGCAAAATTTTCTCCACCGTATATTACTCCCATATTCCCAAAAATTCGCACTTTTCGAACCAGACCTTAAGCAATTTCAATTTGAAGCGGCGCGACTGGCTCTCCACGGATACATTAAGCACTTAACTATGACTGTCTGCTTACTCTCAACTTATGCCGTGCCGTGATAAAACCCAGTATTTTGTGTATCTTTTTTTTTGAGGTAGATAATCTCCGCATAGCTTCTTCTGCTGTCAGTGGAGCGAGAGATAGTATAAGTCTAAGTATATTGCACAACTTTCACACAAAGTCATCTAGTCCCAAACTAAGCAGAGCTTTTAATGTGCTATGAGTACTAGACAACTGATAAATATACTTACATATTTCTAAATACAAACATATAATAGATAAATTACTCCCAGACATAGAACAAATGATCATGCTCATCACACAAACCTTTGTTCTGGGTGGGTATCGGACCCACGACCTCCGGCTCAGCAGTCAGGGCCATTAACCGCTAGACCAACAGGCCTGTATAATTATAGTGCTGCTTACTCTCAACTTATGCCGTGCCGTGATAAAACCCAGCCTTTTTGTTTATCTGTTTTTTTAGGTACCTAGATAATCTTCGAATAACTTCTCCCGGTGTCGGTGGAGCGAGAGACTCTCTCTTGCTGTAAAAGTCTGACACGCTCTCTAACACCAACTTAAAGCAGGAGAGAATATTTGATGATATTATTCTTTCTCAAAAAAAAGCATTCAAACTAAAAGCCGACCGTAACATAGTTTTTACGGCTTGCAGACGGCGAGCAACGGGTAGCTCGCCGTCCGGCCGTCCGGACCGAGCCCGACTCGTTGGGTCCCGTATGCAAGACAAAGAAAGAGAGATAAGAGTGGGTTTTAGTCAGTAAAAGTCTGACATACCCTGCGAGAGAAATCATAGGATGATTTCCAACAACATATTTTAATAATTTTCTACATATTATTTTACAAGGAGCGACTAGAAGTCTGACTGTACAATTTTAAAACTAATTCTAAAAATATGTTATTACTTACAACTTAGCTTAGGTACTTGAGTCTCCATAACTCATCGTCCAGGTACATTACCGTCAAAACTGCATCTCCGAACCAGTTTTCAAACAATTCATCACTAATACTCCAAGCCAATAGCTTTTCTGAAATCCTACCATTTTTCACAGCACCTTTCAAATCGGATGAGTTGCTCCATTTAGTTGGGCCACAGAGTATAGAGTCGCCTCGGTGGTCGCTGCAAGAAACGGTAAAACTTTTCATATAAAGCTGCCAATGAGGTAGCAATTAGTATTTAAAATATTGCTATGACGAAGAATGAAGAGCTCGTGGCTAGATAATAACAGCCGCAATGGTTGATCTTTTAGGTTAAGCAACGCCAAGGTTGGTCTGTGGATGGGAGTCCATCTTAACATACCGTGTTTCCTCCGTGCCTCGGAAAGCACGTTAAGCTGTAGGTCCCAGCTGTCACTTGTAGATCTTTGGCTGTCGTTACTTATAGTCAGAAGCCAGTAAATCTGACTCTAGTCTTGCCATGAAGTACCGTGTTACCCGAGTTAATGGGGTTTGGAGGTCTAGTAGGCAGCCGCTCCTCGTAAAATACTGGTATTCAGCTAAATTCGGCTTGACTGGAAGCCGACCCTAATATAGTTGGGAAAAGGTTAGGCAGATGATATGAGGAAGAATGGGGGCGTGGGAACACCGTGTACATATCATATCTCTTTTGATTTTTTTTATGTAGGAAAACATCCATTCGGTTCTCGGAGTCGTGTCCGACTTCTACTGACTAGAACCCTATTTTCATTCTTTGAACCACAGCCCTAGAGGCTTCGGCACTGCTGGGCCCCTACGGTTTTGCTGACATCTTCTTGAGGCTTGTGTGGAGCCCTATGTGCCGTCAATGACTCGTGCTCGATGCCAACGCCCGGACGGTTACCTAATGGCCGGCTCGGATGATAAGCGGGTAGCTTTTTACTGATAGTGATCGTTCGAAAGCCTTTACCAACGGTGGCTGGAAATTGAGGTCACGTGCCCGCCGGCTGGGGCGTGAGGAATTTCTTTCCCTCACGTGTGCGGCCGCCTCCTTCACTAGCATGACTGCTTCGCAGAAAGTGACAACCGCCTGCTATTCCCTCTCGCTCCATACCGTGGCCTGCGCCCAACGTGAGAAGTCGTTGCTGCTGATCACCCCTACGAGAACATGGTGGTGGTGTGCCCAAGCGGCGCTCATTTTCACCGTATGCTTTACCGTGTCCTCCAGACGGTCCACACAATGATATCCAAAGGCGGTTACGTTTCACTTCTTTTGTCGCTACAGTTCTTAATTTTGAACGAATTTGGATAAGAATATTTTATTATTCGCCGTG
Source organism: Mythimna separata (assembly GCA_030763345.1). Classification (NCBI taxonomy): domain Eukaryota; kingdom Metazoa; phylum Arthropoda; class Insecta; order Lepidoptera; family Noctuidae; genus Mythimna; species Mythimna separata. Next base: position 6,385,227 of record CM061191.1, read on the forward strand.
GAGGAGCTCGTGGCTAAATAATAACAGCCGCACAGTTCAATCTTCAAGGTTAAGCCACGCTTGCCTAGGTTGGTCTGTGGATGGGTGACCATCTTAACATAACGAGTTTCCTCCGTGCCTCGGAAAGCACGTTAAGCCGTTGGTCCCGGCTGTCATTTCTAGATCTTTAGCAGTCGTTACGGATAGTCAGAAGCCAGTAAATCTGACTCCAGTCTTGCCATGAAATACCGTGTTACCCCAGTTACTTAATGGGTTGTGGAGGTCTGGGAGGCAGCTGCTCCTCGTAAAAATACTGGTATTCAGCTAAATCCGGCTTGACTGGAAGCCGACCCCAATATAGTTGGGAAAAGGCTAGGTAGATGATGATGATGATGATTTTATTATTCGCCGTAAATATTATTATTTCTATTTCCATTGCCGCCGCAGAGGTTTCGTGTTCTATAAGTTGAACCAAGTAAGGAAGTAAACATATCTGTCTCTATCGAAAACTAAACTGAGTTTAAAGCTCTTTTGAATGAGATTAGGGAATGCATTTAGAATGTACAAGTAGTGCAGGCAGTGGTGGCCCAGTGGTAAAAGCCTCGACCTCGAAAATTTTATGGATACGAGATGCATGGAACCAATCTTTGTAGCGACGCTTTAAGAAGGCCTAAGTCCAGAAGAGGACGTCTTTCGGAATAATGATCATATAATATTAAAGAATCGTGGTTGAAATAGCTTAGACCATTTAAGTAATGAAATAAACGAGAGACAAAAAATTGAGCTAAAAAATTTATGTAATTTCAGTAATGGATACCGTTAAGTACCATCTGTTTTATTAATTTTCATAATTAAAGAATGAAAAACGCCTTCATAAAACTGATTAAGAAAGTGGTAATTAAACATTTATTTTCGCAAAGGTCAAAATGGAGAAAGAAAGAAAAAAAACTAATAATCGTACCTCATACAATCGTACACATCACATATAACAACAAAAAAAAACAATTTAAAAAATTATCTTTAAAACTGTGAGAGGCCAAAAAGGCTCTTAAGTCAGCATATGCTGCGATTGTTTTATTATTGACTAGCTTTAGCCCGCAGCTTCGCCCGCGTACATAAAATATAGCTTATGTCACTCAGGAATACAGCAGCTTTCTATTGGTGAAAAAATTTTAGCAATTAGATCAGTACTTCCACAAATTACCTCATACTAACAAAAAAACAAAGTTTACCTCTTTATTATATTAGTGTAGATAGGCTCGCGCTTGACCACATCTCATCTGATGGTAAGCGATCACGGTCGACGATGGAGCACGCTTGCCTAGAAGTAACCTATTCACTCTTGACTTAAAGACTCCTAGGTTGTAGCTATCAGGAAACATAGACCCCGGCAGGGAATTCCACTCTTTAGCTGTACGTACAATAAATGGTCACCCATCCACAGCCTCGCCTTAACAAACGCTGCTTAACGTCGATTGGCACTATTATCCGTATTGAGCCATCAAACTCAAGTAATACTTTATCATTAAAAGGTGCAATAAATAGCTTTATATGGCATTAAGTGTAGAATTGGTCACAAAAAGGTAATGTCAGATATAAAATAGACACTAAAACGTTTTACAGCAATTTTACGATAGTCCCTAGATGAGGAGAAATGATGGCCGACAATTACTTCGCAGGTCTTGAGAAATGAAGAGTTTTCCTCTTTTGTAAATAACTTTCAGTCATTTAGATTGTTTCTTTGTTTTTATTTGTATTTTAATTTTTTAACAGGCCTTCACAACCTCGTGATAGACTTGTAGTTAAACTACCCTCCTCTGATGCATGGTGTTTTGGCTTCGAAATCAGGAAAAACCGATAGAGTACAAAAAAAATCGCCATAGTACTTTGACTTACTTTGTTTTTCAAAGTATATTAAGAAGTATACTTGCTTTTATTCCCTAAAATATGGTTTATGAATGGAACCTAATATTAATGGGCCTACCAAACGCACAAACTTCACCACAATTTTGCCTACACAGGCCAGTAGGCCTTTCCCAACTATATTGGGGTCGGCTTCCAGTCAAGCTGGATTTAGCTGAATAACAGTATTTTACGAGGAGCGGCTGCCTACCAGACATCCACAACCCTTTAACTGGGGTAACACGGTACTTCATGGCAAGACTGGAGTCAGATTTACTGGCTGCTGACTATTCGTAACGACTGCCAAAGATCTACAAATGACAGCCAGGTCCAACGGCTTAACGTACTTTCCGAGGCACGGAGGAAACTTGGTATGTTAAGATGGTCACGCATCCACAGACCAACCTTGGCAAGCGTTGCTTAACCTTGAAGATCGACTCGTGCGGCTGTTATATCTAGCCACGAGCTCCTCAAGTAAGTAACAGATCTAGGAAAAGTATTTACCTACCTGTAGTACTGAAACAGAAGAAGTCATAAACTCAATAGCAAAGAAACACATCAGTGTTTCTGACAAGGTTTTAGACAGTTTCAGTACTCATCATCATCATCTGCCTAGCCTTTTCCCAACTATATTGGGGAAGCCGACCCCAATATAGTTGACTTCTTCTGTTTTAACATAATACCACCTGCATCTATTTGTTGCTCTCCGGGGTCACGGTAAACGTCTTCCAAACGTTTCCGTAGCCTTAAAATCTGCAGCATCCTACTTACCTAATCTATTTGATATGAACTCGGCATGCTTCCAATCGAATATCTTTAAGACCCTCTTTCTAGTTAAAAACATCTGACAACAGTGAGATATCAAATCTAGATAAGTAGGTATGTCAATAAATACATCACAAAGTTCTTTATACGATCGGCCAGAGGAAATCCCGGTTATCTGTAGTTAAATATTATTGTGCAGTTAAATGATAAGAAATTACTTGTTGGCAGTGAAGGCCAAGATCTTTATTCATTAATAGATTTTAGTTTTTTAATACCTCCGCGCTATTAGAATGGTAAAAGATGACTATTCATATAAACTAGACTAAGAAATCCCGCAAATGCGGGATCTCAAACTTTTATTGTGGGATTACTTATGTGGATTCTATACGTTTGTGGGATATTTTTTTAAGAGAATTGGATTTAGACGACGCGATGCGCCGATCTGATATTTACTAGACAGCATCATCTTATTAATAGATGATTTAACATCTTTCCATGTGTACCTACCATGGCGGTGTTAATTAATTGTTTCTCAGTGGATATTGTGATGTGATATTGTTGTAGGTTTTATCTCAAGTGTTAGATAATTTTACTGTAATATTGATTAACTTAAATAACACAATGTCATAAAATTGGGTCTACCTTTTAAAGCAGAACTTTTTTCGTCATAATATTATTTTGCATAACAACGCATAGCATAATCTTCATTTCGCAGAAAGTTGTTTGGCATACACTCACTTAACATAAATTCCAAACTCATAATTTTGTTAGTCCGAATCATCTTTAGGCATAACTTTCATGGCCATAATAACTGAGAAGCAAAACCATCATATGGCAGAAAATTCACAGTCAGTATATTTATTAACACTATATTTTTTTCGTCACGAATTTACGACGATAGCATTAAATGCTTGAGCATGTGACATGCAGCAGGCATGCAGCTTGGTGAAAGGCATGCAAAATGCAACCAGGCATGCAGCATGCATACATCATGCAGCATGCAAGAAGGCATGCAGCATGCATACAGGCAGGCAACATACAAGCAGGCATGCAGCATGCAGCAAGCATCGTTCTGTCACGGTTTCGGCGCTGCTTGATTTGGGATTTGCCTTACCCCTCCGCGCTTACGCTATTTTACTTCTGGGTGGTTTAAAAAAAAATAACCTTGAAGGAGGTGGAGGGGTCTGTGTTCGCTCGCTTCACTCGCTTACTACGACCCCGGTACCTCCTTCTAACCTTACCTGTCCGAGTCGGGGTGACCCTAAGTTGTGAGCTCGCTTCGCTCGCTCTTGCATCTTAAGTTATCCTAGTAACCGAAGAGAAACGGAATGAATCAGAATGAAATTGATTGAATGACCGAAACGAATGACAGTGACACAGACACAAACTCTACCAGCTTTGACCCTTTTTAGTCCCCATATCCTGCAACACTGAACTAAAGTTGTAGGAAAGTGATATCTAATAATATGTTATCTGTGAACATGTACTGGCCATCTATGATGGCTTAGCGGTATATTTTTGAAAATAAATTGTCAGTTCTGTTCTGCACCAAATCATGTTGGTTTTATTATAGGTTATGTGCCCAGAACGTTTCGTAAAAATTGCACATTCGTGGAATAAAACTTAAGTATTCAGAATTACGATGGCGGCCAACTATTTGGTAAATGTACCCAAATTACGTGGACGGGAAAATTACAGCGAGTGGTGCTTCGCGGCAGAGAATTTCCTAATCCTTGAAGGCATGAAACATTGCATAAAGCCAGAAGGAGCGAACGTAGGAGCTGCAGATGACGAAAAAACCCGGGCAAAATTGATCATGACAATCGACCCGTCTTTGTTTGTACATGTGAAAAGTGTCAGAACAACAAAAGAACTCTGGGAAAAACTACAACAGTTATTCGATGACAACGGTTTTTCAAGAAGGATAAATTTGTTACGGAATCTAATTTCGATAAGACTGGAAAACTGCAGTTCAATGACGTCCTATGTGACACAAATTATTGACACGGCTCAAAAATTAAGTGGCACAGGTTTCGAAATTAATGACCAGTGGACAGGCTCATTGTTATTAGCAGGATTGCCAGAGCGGTTTTCACCGATGATCATGGCAATAGAGCATTCAGGCATTAACATAACGGCTGATTCAATAAAGTCGAAATTGTTAGACATGGAGTCAACCATAGAGGAACATGATGAAGTTGGCGGGGCATTCGCAGCTCGTTCGAAGTATAAGAAAAATATAATGACGTCAAGAAAAAATGACAATGTTTGTAGCACTGCCGATGTGTCAAAATCAAACGTCAAGGAGAAAACAGTGACATGTTACCGATGTAAACAGAAAGGACATTATCGAAATCAATGTACAAATAACGAAAATAATGCGTCGAACTTCAATGAGAAACCCCGAATGCAGTCTAATGCATTTAGTGCTGTGTTCCTGAGCGGAAATTTTGACAAAAATGCATGGTATGTTGACTCTGGAGCCAGTGTACACCTTACGGCAAATGAAAGTTGGGTGATGAATGCGTCTTATGATCAGAAGCAGGAAATTATCGTTGCGAACAGTGAAAAGTTGTCAGTTTTGTGTTCTGGCGATGTAAAGATTACAACTACAACTGGTGATATTGATTACGACATTACGGTTGAAGACGTTTATTGTGTTCCAAGTCTGGCGACTAACTTGCTATCAGTCAGCCAACTCATAAGCAAAGGAAACAAGGTATCTTTTTTTGATGGTAGCTGCTCAATATATAACAAAAATAATGTGTTGGTAGCTACAGCATTATTAAAAAATGGAGTATACAAAGTAAACACAGTAAACCAGGAACTTTTGGCTGCATCAGTTGTATCAGGTGTTACATGGCATCGCAGATTAGGACACATTAATAAAGACTACCTGAATCAGATGAAGACTGCAGTACAGGGTATGTCTTTTGATGAAAAAGTGGACATTGGCAAATCTTCATGTACCAAATGTTGTGAAGGCAAACAGAGTCGGTTACCTTTCAAGAGTACCAGCCAGAGAAGCAGTAACCTATTAGATATAGTCCATACAGATATCTGTGGGCCTATGGAAAATGTATCTTTAGGAGGGTCCAGATACTTCTTGTTGTTTGTTGACGATTGTAGTCGAATGGTGTTTGTTTATTTTCTGAAACACAAGAATGAGGCTTTGAAGTGTTTCAAGGAATTCAAAGCCCAAGTGGAAAATCAAACAAAGAAGACAATCAAAGTATTAAGGAGTGACAATGGGCTAGAGTACTGCAATAAAGAGTTTGACAACTATTTAAAAGGTGCTGGAATAATACACCAAAAAACGAATACATACACACCACAAGAGAATGGATTATGTGAGCGATTCAATCGCACTATCGTTGAAAAGGCAAGATGTCTACTCTTTGATGCCAACCTAGGGAAAGAATTCTGGGGTGAGGCCACTAACACTGCAGTATATCTACAGAATCGAAGCGTGGCTGCAGCATTGGGAAATAAGACACCCTATGAGATATGGACTGGCTGTCAACCTGACATAAGTCATATCAGAATCTTCGGTAGTACTGCAATGGTCCATGTAGCTAAAGAGAAGCGCAAGAAGTGGGACAAGAAGTCAGAAAAATGTATTTTACTTGGATATCCAGAAAACACAAAGGGATACAGACTGTATAACCCAGAAACAAAGAAAATATTGATTAGTAGAGATGTGGTCATAATAGAGCAGGAATCAAAATCTGAATGTTGGATGGAAGTTTCATCTAAGAGTTTTGATTCAGTGGGGGAAGAAGAAGTTAAGATAGATGTACCAAACTCGGAATCTTACAACACAGATAGCTCAGAGGACACATTTCTGGATGTGGTTGATGAGACATATAAACCTAGTGATTCTGAAGCTGAAGATATCCCACAGATCAGATCTCCAAGACCAACACGGGAGAGAAAGCAACCAGACAGGTTTAAATTTTCGAATTGGAGGATTGGGAGTTGAGCAATCTTCCTCAAGATGTTAGAAGAATGCCATTTAAAAAATTGGCTTTGTTAATTAAATCTAAGATAGGACCATGTATGTTTTTTTTTTAAAAGACAGGATAAGTTAAAAACTATTGTTACTCGTTATGTGAACGATTTCTTTATTTTTCAAATGATAGTCAGGAAGATTATATTGATCAGCTGTTACTTAAATTTAATATGAGTCTATGTAAAACTGTTCAAACTCCAATGGAGAGTACATGCATCTAAAGATGAGAATAATGTAGGTGAACTATTGTTGAAATATTGTATAACATTGTGAATGTTAAATATTTGCCATCAGCTGAGAAACCAGCTGACTTACTTACAAAGAGCTTTTGCTCTAATAAGCATTATTAATTGTTGGATAAGTTGGGGGTTCAGCATGTTTATGTTTAAGTTGATTGTTTTGTACACTTATCAATATAACATTGTTAGATATAGTGGGGGTGTAGGAAAGTGATATCTAATAATATGTTATCTGTGAACATGTACTGGCCATCTATGATGGCTTAGCGGTATATTTTTGAAAATAAATTTGTCAGTTCTGTTCTGCACCAAATCATGTTGGTTTTATTATAAAAGTCAAGCCGTATTATTATGGCAATCGTAATTACGCCAAATAAAGTTCTCAAAAGTATGCCGTTGCAAATTCGGACATGTAAATATTCTGCCAATCAATAGTTATGCTACACATTTTTTATGCTTTAAAAATATTCGATTAAAGAAGATTATGCCAAGTGTGTTATGCCAAATGAAATTCGGAGTATCAAGATTCTGCCAAATAGAAGGAACCCCATAAAATTATATTCAATTTTTAACTAATAATGAGTAATAACTCATACAAAGTAACACACAACAAATACTAATCTATACTAATAATATAATAAAGAGGTAAAGTTTGTTTTTTTTGTTTGTATGGAGTAATCTCAGAAGATCCTGGTCAAACAACAAAAATGTAGGTATTGATAAAAAGCTGCTTCCTTTATATTTTATGCGACCCACTTACGACATTATTATTTTTTCTGAATTTACTTGGTTATCCTACTTCCACGCGGGCGAAGCCGCGGGCAAAAGCTAATACAAAATATTTTTAAATTAACTTGTCTTGATTTATATTTTAAACAAAAAAAAAATACGATTGCTGATTTTGCGGGTTTTTATTGCGGGATAGGATTTTCAAGTATCAACGCTAGTTATTTTTAGCTACGCCTAAAAATATATCTTCGACAACTTAGTAACAAACTCAAACTGATAGGAAACAATGACCTCAACCGTTTGAAATTCCATTGAACCCCAGTAAAGATTAATTGGTAACTAATAATATTGACAATAATAATTATTAAGCCGTCTTTTACTGGAGACGGCTTAGTAATCTGTTTTAAACTGTAAAAAGCCAGATCCCGGCTTTGAACAGTATAGATTGTTTTGATGATTTACAAAATCATTTATTTTACAATTTATGTACACACAAATATACAAAGAAGGAAACAATATATTATAGAAATATATACAAAGGTACTGCTTATTTCAAAAAATAAATTTCTCCCAGGAGACCTGCGATATACGAGTACGAGTCGAGTACCTTAAGATTATTCTAAAAATAAATATATAATATAAATAGTTAAATACGTTGTACTAAAAAACCAAATCATTGTAAGTAATTAGAACCTCAAACTTGACTCTACACTGTCATGCATCGACACATATTACATTTTTATCCTTATTTGAAAGATTTTACGGCTGAGCAAAGAAAGATAATATTATTTACAAACAATATGACTCAGGTCATCTCAAATAAGTCCCCTTGTTTGTCGGTCCAGGGAATTCACCTCAGATATTGAAGTTAGTCTAGTATAAATGGTCGGCTCGGGGTTGAGGAAGGCACAGTTTACAACAGTTCCTTGTGTTGTGAAGAAGTACTTACCTCTAAATCAGGTATGTATTTATTTATCAATTATATTCATTAGCTTCATTCTTCTTAATGGGTTTATTTATGTGACTTAAATTTTTACTGCAAACATCAAAAAGTCATTTAGCCATTGATTATTATCAATCGATTCATTTTCAATATTTTAAAACAAAAAAGGCTCAAACAGCCCTAATTTGGGACGACTGTATCCGAACAATATCATACTATTCATCTCTCTCTACTTATTCTTAATGTTCTTAAATTATTCTGATTTTTTAATTTATTGGACTAAAAAAAATCATTAGGATATCACTGATATCAATCAAGTCTACCAATGGCTCCTCAGTCTTCAATTTATTGAGAGATCATCTAAATATTCGCCTTAGTATCACTGCATTCCATCACAGTATTCTTCGATTGACTTTGTTTAACTTTACTTATATTTTATTTATTCTTTCTAGTTCACCATGCAGCCCCTCCTTCTAATCTGCGTCGCTGCCCTCGTGGCTTGCGCTCACGCCAGGATATACTATAAACCACCCCCGTCAGGGTGTGTGGTAGGACATCCAGATGCGATCTTTTGCAAGCCACAACGACCCCATCGCCACCCAAGGGACACGAACTGGCAGCGCAATGTTGGTAAAGGCCAAGTCTTCGGCACTTTAGGCAGCACTGATGATGCGATATTCGTAAGTATTACTGACTTTTTGAACAATTGAAGACTATTTTACGACCACTAGTAACTCAAAGCAACTTCTTGAGAAGATTCTGATCAATATTTTTTATATATAGAATAGAATAGAATAGAATATTTTTATTTCAGACCGGAGTCCATAGGGTTAGTAACAATTTTAACTTAAATTCTAGTGTTAGTAGGTTACAGACACAAAAATATACAATAACAATTAAATTAAATTTCGGCATGGAGCCGCATCCACCTCCGCAACATTGGGGAATCCCACCGATCCACGAATACACTGAGAATACTGTTGGTGCCGCCGCGAACGCGAGACATCAGGGATGCAATTCTTTTCCTAATAATAGCGGCAAAACCATCAATATTATTGTCTGTAAACATCCCTGATGCACTACATCGCCACGGCAGCCGCAGCAGCACTCTCAGTGCATTATTGTACTGAACGCGTAGGTCGCTGTATGCCCTCTGAGTGAAGTTGACCCACAGGCTGCACGTGTAGAAAGACTGACAGTATGATTTAAAAAGCGTTAATTTAACTGGTTTCGTACAACGTGCAAACCTGCGGGCCAGCATGTTACAGCGGACAGCCAGCGACCTACGTTCCCTTTCGATGTCACAATTATCTTTAAGGTCTTCAGTGACCCAGTGGCCCAAATATTTAAATTTGTCCACCCTTCGCAGTGGTTCTCCACAAAGTGCTACGTCTGGGATACATGGATATGTCAGACTGCCAGCTTTAAAAACCATTAGTTCGCTCTTAGCGACGTTATATTTGAGCCCATGATTCACCGCATAGTTTTCGCAAATAGCGATCAGTCTCCTCAGAGCACCGATTGATGGGCTCATCAACACCATGTCGTCCGCATAGCTGATATTGTTAATGCACACACCGTCAATATGACATCCAACATTGGTGCTGCTGAGCTCAAGAATCAGCTGGTTTATGTATAGGTTGAAGAGCCGAGGTGAGCTGAGCCCCCCCTGCCTCACCCCGCACTCCAACCGATACACGTCCGAGTGCGAACCATTCCACTTCACGCTATTGCTTTGACTACTGTACCAGTATTTAAATATTGACACTATTTCAGATGGTAACTTAGTGTCACATTCTAGTTTACGCCACAAAACATCATAACAAACAAGATCAAATGCACGTGAGAGATCCAGAAAACAAGCAAAAATAGGCGTCTTCCTGTTTGTGTAGTATTGAACAGTCTGCTTGAGGCAAAAGATTGCACTCTCAGTTGACAGCCCAGGCTTAAAACCGAACTGGGCATCATGTAATTCAACGTGATTAGCTAATTGCTTATCAAGCAGACTGTCCAACACTTTTGCTATGACAGTAGCCAGAGAAATGGGCCTATAATTGGAAATGTCAGAGACATCCCCCGTTTTATTTTTCACAATAGGTTGTACCATTGTATGCATCAGATCATCCGGTAAGTAACCGTGACTAACACACAGGTTAAAAAGCAAAGCCAGCACCCGCGGCATGTGTCGCCCCGCATACCTCAGGTGCTCGATGCTGAGGCCATCATGACCCGGGGATTTACCCCTCTCCATTTTATTTATGATGGCTGATATTTCTTGTGCCGTAAAAACCACAGAAATGTCGTCAGTTTTGGCTCCAGCATCAAACATCTGCACAGGTCTAGTAAGAGAAGGTGACTCAATCTGGAAATGACGTCTAAATGCATTGGCTATATCTGTCGGCTCGTGTACACCCGCTACGCTCACCGGGGGACTCGACTTCGGATTCAAACTATTTGTTGATTTCCAAAATGAACCAAATTTCTTTTCAGTGTGATGTTTAGCTAAAATATCCATTTTTATTTGCTGTTGGTTATCTTGACAATATTTCAGATTGATCTTAAATAATTTTCTAGATTCACACATTTTATTGTAAACATAACCACTAGCAGGTTTACCATAAAACAACCATGTTTGGTAACAAAGTCGAGCCTCTCTGTGAGCGTCACGAACATATTTATTCCAACCAGGAACGTATTTTTTACGATTATAACGCATCTGTTTACATACATAAGTACGTTCGGAACCCTCCTTTAAAATGCTAACCAAACTACTATACATTGTGTCTAACACTTTCACATGATTAGCATTAGAACACATTTTATGCGCACAATGCCGAAATTCATCTGGAAAATCTATTAATTTTAATTTTGAATTACAAAAGTTTGAGTATTCATTGATCTGATTGCTATCTCTGTCACCCCATATCACCCTATTGCAAGTATAGGTAGGGTTTACTAGCTTAGGTATAATTAAATCAATATTACATTTAATTAATAAAGGTATATGATCTGACAAATAGACTCCATACAAAACTGACACATCTACAACTAAATGACGTGCTGCACTGCTCACGACACAGTGATCAAGCCAGCGCAATGCTCCGTTAGCGGCACTCTCAAACGTAAACGTGTCCTTCGGAAGTAGCTCCATGTCAACACATGACCACGATTGCTCCCCACATACTGTCAATAATTCATTTGAAAAGCGCTCACCTGGATGTGCGTTAAGATCCCCCAATATAAACACTGACTCAACATTTGTGTTCTCAGTAATAGCTATAATTTCACTCAAGCACTCTGTAAACTCAATTAAGTTATCAGACGAGTTAGTCGGCATATACACTGAGAATATCAATACGGAACGACCCGCGTGCTCACTCCTAATAGCTACCAGACGATCACTATTACACTGCACCACTGATACCGTCGCAAACGCTGATTTCCTCCACAGAAGCGCAACTCCTCCATACGGTCTTCCGATGAGAACCCCGGCAGACGTGTCGACGGCAGACTTGCCAGCATACGCGAAATCCTCATCAATACTACCGAGAAAAGGCACATCATGTGGTAAAAGCCAAGTCTCCTGAAGTGCAATTACATCAGCAACACGACACAGCCTGCGAACACAATCAGCTGATCGAATAACATTCTTGCAATTGAAAGTCGATAGGGTTACATTCTTTTTCACAGTACTATCCATTATTTACTATGGTATTATCATTAACAATATCTGAGACTTTTCCTTTCTTGAAATTAATGAATCTTCTGAACATTATTCCCGCCGGCCAAAAGTTGTCATCCAAAAAAATACCTAACTTGTGTTTAGGTATAAACAACTTAAAGGCGTTATACTGCCTTTCCGACTTCATATTGACTTTTACCAGTTTTACGACTTCAGTAGTTTTTTGATGTATGTATTCACATATATCTTTCTCAGTGGTATCTTTATTTACATTCGAAATAAAAACAGGTATTTTTATGTCGGCGGCCTTAAAATTTCCCACTGAATTAGAAGCAGCTTTTCCTGTCATGCCGGCAAAACGATTTCTCGTTTTTGACCTTTGAACCAGTATCCATTGTTCGTCATGCTTATTTTCCTTCCAATCGCCTTTTTTAACAATATCTGCCAAAGTCTGCTGTTTACATGCGTCATTCACGGCCACCACGCTATCGTTCTCGAGCATAGTCGAGTTAACAGGTGCAAGAGAGACGGGTTTAGTCTGAGTAGCACCTTCGTTATGCGTGTGTACGAGAGAGCGATATATCGGCGCTGGCGGCGTTTCGCTTACGCTATCGTGGCTCACATCCCTACGACTGGAACGCGATACATCGACGACGTTTACCGGCCGCGGTTCGTTGTGAGGTAGGAGGCCAAACGGTCCGCTATCACAATTTATCATGTACCCACCGCCTCGTTTTCTCATATTAACATTTGAATTAATTAACGGACTCGATTTTTCCAAATTCATGTTTTGCTTCACTTCTTCTAATTGGATATTTGTCACATAATCGCTTTTTATATTTTCAATTTCTTTACGTAAAACCAATATATCCTTCAATAATTTTGTGACGTCGACGTGATCAAAACAAACTGGTGGCAGTTTGTGTAGGTCGTACGCCACAAACACTGGTAATTGATCAGGGTCTATTGTCTTAAACACAGTTATCATATCTTCCAAGTCTTTTTCTTTCTTCTTCTTGCGCCTCGAAACCAGTTTTCTTGTTGTTTTCGTGGATATAAACAACAACTTCTTCGCCTCGTCTATTTCCTCCTCAGAAAATGCACTTTCACATATCCTGATTAAGCTTTCATTATCGACTACATCATGCCGATCTCGTATGAAAGCAAGAACTTCCGATATCACTAGATTGCAACTCGTACACTTTAGTTTATTTACGGACATTATCGTAAGACAAAATCGGCGACCGCTAATGACAGCGCACGCGCGATGACTGATATATATCTACACTAATATAATAAAGAGGGAATAGTTTGTTTTTTAGTTTGTATGAGGTAATCTGTGGAAGTACTGGTCCGATTACTAATTTTTTTCACCAATAGAAAGCTGCTGTATTCCTGAGTGACATAGGCTATATTTTATGTACGCGGGGGAAGCTGCAGGCTAAAGCTAGTGTTAGATAAGATATTACATGCATACATGCATCCAGTCTAAACGGTTATCTACTTGTTTTTCTTCTAGTCTATTCTAAACCCACAATTCTTCTAGGGTCGAGGCGGTTACAGACAAGACATCTTCAACGACCACCGCGGTCGTCTCCAGGGAGAAGGTTACGGCACCAGAGTGCTCGGTGCTGGTGGTGACAGCAGTATACTAGGAGGCAAGCTCAACTGGAACAATGCTAACCAAAACGTTAGAGCAGGTGTTGATGTCCACAAGCAGATTGGAGGACACAGTGGGGTTAGTATCTTACTTCAGATTCATTGCACCAGAATAGATAAACCCCCACAAAGTAGACATATGACTTGCTGATAGGTACTGCCTTCTACATTGGACGAACTTCGTACTTGACGAATTACCGACTTGACCAATGTCGTGCCACCCCAGTAGAACTACTATCCAGTAGAAGGCAGCAGGCGCAATGCGATTAGACTTGCATCTATACACTCAATTTAAGGTTCAATTGAAAACCAGAGCAGCATTTGCTGAACTTAACAAAATTGTACACGCTTACACAGTAAGAGTATAACTTATATGACAAAAGTGGCAATTGTTGTAGCTTTGGGGAAGCTAGTTTTTAACATTAGACGTCTCTTAGTAAAATATTATAAAATTGATGAAATGGTACATTGTTATTTTAGTTTAGACCTTGTCTAATTGATTTGATCTTTCAAATAAGCTAAAGCATATATTTCTTGATATTTCAGATGAAAGTCACTGGTGATGGAGTATGGAAACTGGATCACAACACCAGATTTGTAGCTGGTGGTAACGTGCAGAAGCAGTTTGGACATCACAGACCTGAGTTCGGCATCCAAGGAGGCATTGAACATGACTTTTAAATAGACTTTAGATTTAGAACTTTTCCATTAAAATCAATCATCATTCTGTACCTACTTTTAAAGACTTTTCTAAAATTATGCCAAAGCATCCTGTAAATTAAACATCATCTTGTATATTTTTGACATATTAACCTGTATATAATAATATATGTAAATATAGCTTGTAAATTACTAGGAACTAAGTCAGCATTTAATAAAATGAATAGTTACATAAATTTTATTTTGATTTTCATTCTTGACTTATCCTCTGATATGCGTAATGAATAAGAGCAAAGAAAAATAAGGAAAATAATGAAAAAAAAAACTGCACTCAAAAGCATTATTCTTTTACTTCTTACAAAAAGTTTGCAAAACCTTAAAATTACAAGGCAAAATGGCTAGTAATCGGGGTAGAAATCTAAATTCCGGCTGGGGCATGAGGGAGTTTATCCCTTCATGCGTTTGGCCTCCTCTTTCGCTAGTATAGTAATGGTAGCGAAAGAGGAAGCCAGGTGAGCAGTAGCTTGTCAGAACGCGTGTCATTCCTCCTTGCTCCGAACTATGGCCTGACCGAGAGTTCGTTGCCGGCGATTGCCCCCTCGAGGATACGGCGGTGCTCCGCCCAAGCGGGACCACCTTACCAGACCAGACTGGTAGGCAAATGCTCGATAAATGATTTTGCGCTTTTTTATGTTTTAAAATCGCGCGGAAAACTTTAATTGCCCCATACAGGATTCGTAGTACTTATGTATTGTCATAGATGTCGCTACAGGATGATAACTCGCCTAATAAAAAAAGGCATATCCTACCACTCAATTTAAGGGTAGTGCAGAAACAGATCATGGTAGATGCCACTTAATGGTAAACAAATAGAAAAGGAATACAATAGTAAATATATACGTAGATAAAAATATACAAATAAACAATGTTATTATGAAAAACGCATCTAACAAATCAACGCTGTAATGATTTGCAAACGTCTTGCGAATGTGTTAACATACTTTCGCCTCAAAGGAGACCCTACTAAATACCATCCTGATTGATAACCAGCGGGAGTATCCCAAAGAGAGAGCAATTGGAAAAAAAAATAGATAAAGCCAAAGTGGCTACCATAGTAGACTATTATTGGTAGCTTGGAGATTTTGCTATGGCCAAAACAAAGGAGTTTTGAGTAGTCAGATAAGAAGAAGCCTCCTCTAGAGAAGAAAAAGTGACTAGTAAGTAGTCAAAGTTCTTACCGCACTTACTTTGACCGCTCTACGCCGACAAATGGGTAACTATTTTGAAAGTGATCCACTCTCAGATACAATGATCATAGTTAAGATGGTTAAGGACAAATCAAACGCAGTTATTCAGAAGGACGGTCAAGCTTATTAGGAAGATTTACTTATCATCCTATATAATACACCATGAACATTGCCTAATTTATCCCATTATTGACTTTGAATAATGGAATAAATTAGTTATTGTACAAGCAATATTTTCATGGGTTGATACATTTTTCAATTGACAGTGTGACCAACGTTTTGGTTATGGTCTAAGATCCAAAGAAGAATTTTATACCTCATCTGTTATTTGATTATAATTCAGATTATATGCTAGATAATGTATTTATTGATGCATTGCGAATAGGTTGCCGAGCTAAATTTGGTGCAAAAGATATTAAAAAATATTTATTGTTCGCCATTTAATTACGTAATTAGAATTTGAAAATGAAACTTTTAATTTGATAACTTATTAACTAAATCTTTGAATAATTAGTTTTGATCTAGCCAGAAAACGATATTATAGTAATAATAATTCTAGTTAGAATCTTATTGGAAAAGATATGGCAAGCTTTGTGTTCATAAGTATGGTCGAGTTAACATTTTTACTCAATGATTTTCCAGAAACTTTTTTATATGTAAATTAATGTTAAATGTTATTATTTTATATGAAAGTATAATTATATTAAAAGGAACATTTTTATGTATATATTTCCATGGTTACATAAAGATTTGAATAAATAAATGCGTCAGAAAAGAATCGACAGAAGTAAAAGTAAACGTAAAAAGGGTCTTAAACAAAATACATGGTCCCCAATAATAAGGGAACTTAGCCGACTATTAAATTGTTTAAATGCTGTAAGATTAAAGAGGAACCAATTTCGGAACGATCGTAAAAAAGTTAAATCAATAAAAAAAGTTACTAAAACGTGGTAACATCCTAATAATGACCAGTGTATAGAACTAAAAGTTAGAATCAGCACGATACAGACCTATCAAATGTTTGTTGGATATATTATTTCTTTTTGTATACCTAAATAAAAATCAATTTTTATATGTTTGTCCTCTATGCGTTCCTAAATCATTGTTCAGATTGTGGACGCCCGAGAGTATTCCTGGTCCAAAAAATGAACAAAAATAAAAATGGTTCCCGGGGTAGGGCATCTCCGAAAGGTTGGAAATGCGTAAGTAAGGCTTATTTTAATTTTTCTGTGGAAATGGAATTTCAAACTACGGAATACGTCTTCAACATAGTTAAACGAAAATATCGGGACTTTCCTTGGGATAAGTTTGTAGTAATGAGTAATATAAGCTACTTTTTTAGGGTTTCATAGCCAAATGGCGAAAACTGAACCCTTATGGATTAGTCAAGTCATGTCTGTCTGTCTGTCTGTCCGTATGTTATAGCCACTTTTTTCCGAAACTATAAGAACTATACTGCTGAAACTTGGTAAGCAGGTGTATTCTGTGAACAACACTAAGATTTTCATACAAAAATAAAAAAGAACAATAAATTTTGGGGATTTTCCTTACATAGAACTGAAACCCAAAAAGTATTTTTTAATCAAACCCATACGTGTGGGGTATCAATGGATAGATCTTTAAAAAATATATCGAGGTTTCTATATATACGATAAAATTTGGAATTTGTATCTTAGAATTAGTTGTGTGTGTTGTAATTATAAATCGAAATGTCTGAAAGATTCAACATTAAATATTCCGCTAATGCGAGAAATGGACTGCCGTACTCACTCGTTACGCATGAAATGGCTGTGGCTCTTCGAAACAACGAAAAATCGATTGAGGCGGCTAGTTCAAGGTATGAACAATATAAGGCTTCAAATGAAGCTCGTAATAATTGGTTAAAAGAGAATCCTGGGAAAGTTCACCCACAGGAAACTAGATATCAACATCAGAAAAAGGCATTAAATTCGATTTGTGATTATAATTCTAGATGTTAAGTTTGGGGTAGCGTCCAAAACTCAATTCGCATTAAGTTGCGAAGGAGTCTGAGCTAAAATTTTATTCCCTATGGTTTGGGAAATTTTATTTCTTTCTTTAATTATTTCTTTATCATTTATTTAAAAAATTAAAAAAAAAAAAAATAATACCATTTTTTTCTAAAATGAACAGTTTGCGCGAGAGACACTTCAAAAGTGTTATTTTATAGTTATTTTACCATCTTCAATTTAGGCAACTATGGATACGCACCATTTTTGGTAAGACAACTTATTACAGTTGAATTAGGAATAAAATAACCTTTCATTTGGTATATAATTCGATTAAATAACAGATGAGGTATATTTATGCCCAAAATGTAATTGCAAAGGATAATGGGCAAATTGTCCCAAGTGTTGTAGCACTTTGCACTTTGTGATATATCAATTTGTAGATATCGTTTAGAGGAACAAATTAGTGTATGACCACGAAGCTGGATTCCGCGTCAGAAAAAACTTACAGGTGTTTAACGTTTCTTTAAAAAAAATTACTCGTTAGCGTTATTTATGGTATTTCATAAGAGATATAGAAAAAGAGCTCTGCATATGGCCTTTTTAAACCTGCAGGAGGCCTTCTACTGTATACCTTTGCAGTCCATCTGGTGGGCACTCTGCTTCAAGGGCGTTCCCGAGGCCTATATTGATAATATCAGATATATGTACCGCGATCCCGTGTCCTCTATCCAGACCGCTGTTGGTGAATCCAATGTGTTCCCAATATCTGTTGGCGTTCACCAAGGTTCAGTTCTTAGCCCTTTCTTGTTTAACGTTGTGCTCGCTGTAGTTACGACTAACATCCAAGATCAGCCTCCATGGCTAATGATGTATGCCGATGACATCGCCCTCGTTAATCAGAACAAAGCCCATCTTGAGCGCAAAGTCAACATTTGGAAAGACACGCTGGATAACGGCGGTCAGGGACTAAATGTGGCGAAAAACGAGTACATGGCCTGTGGTAGCACGGATGCAAACATTATCCGAATTGGTTCGGATTTGATCACAAAGTCCAATACGTTACGGTACCTTGGATCCGTGCTGCACAAGTCTGGCAACGTGGATGACAATGTCCAAGCACGTATAGGCGCGGCTTGGGCAAAATGGCGCGAGGTAACGGGCGTTCTACGTGACCGCAAAATGTCCCCGAAACTCAAAGGGCAGATATATAAATGCATCATACGGCCTGTCCTCCTGTACGGTGGCGATTGTTGACCAGCATTAAGCAGACACACTCAGGAGCTTTGTGTCATGGAGATGAAGATGCTGAGGTGGATGAGCGGCGTAACCCGATCCGATCGCATACGCACCTCATTCATCCGGGTAGTGTTGGTGTCCGTGATGTGGGTAAAAAACTGCAAGAGTGTCGTTTGCGTTGGTATGGCCACATCATGCGCCGTCCTATGGAGTACGTTGGTCGGAGACACATGAATATGGCTATCCTTGGGGCTAGGTACCGTGGTCGCCCTCGCAAGCGCTGGCTAGACGTCGTCAAGTCCGACATGAGAGCTAATGGCCTGACTGAAAAGGATGTCGAAGATCGGGCAAAGTGGAGGAAAGTCAGCCAGAAGGCGGACTTAAGGCCAGATGGAAGAAGATATATTAGTAAAAACCAACTTGACAGGTAGAAACGCTTTGCCACAGCTATACTGTTCATGTTTGACAGGTAATCGCACCATCTTAACTTGTGCATACATTATGAGTATTATTTGGTTCCTGGGATTTGTGAGGCACCAGGCTGATGATTTTCAATGCCCCGCAAGATTTTTGGATGATGTAATTCCGATTGATCGTAACGAATAAATAAGATAATCCATTTTGTAGGTTAATGTAAATTGTGAAAAGTGTGGGTAATTATGACAGATACTTAAATAATGGTTTTATCATTTTTTATCCGTTACCATAATACATATAAAACACTAGCATAGCAATAAAGATGTAGGACAAGCATCCTACTAAAAGCGGATGATTTTTTTTTAGCTTATTTTCAAAAATATTTTTTCCTTACTTGGACATCACTTAGAGTAAAAAGGGGTGAATATATGTGATAAGGGGAACACGTACAACATTTGAGTACATATCATATATTGCTACAAGGGTTGGGACAAACTCCATACAAATCTGCCCATCATCCTTTAATTGTTTAACACCTTTTGCACCAAATTTAGCTCGGCAACCTATTCGCAATGCATCAATAAATACATTATCTAGCATATAATCTTAATCATAATCAAATAACAGATCAGGTATATTTTCTCATACATTTCGTCTATCGTATCTCGTACTATTACTTTCCGACTGACACTGCCAACTTGCTTCCGCTAATCGAGTTATGTGTAAACATGTAAAAAAAGAAAGATAAAAGACAGAAAATACGTTATTTAGGACAACATAAAGTACACACAAGTAAACACGAAATAAAGATAAAATAAGCAAAAAACATTGTAGTGTGCCCCACGGCTGCACCAAAAGAGGCCCAATTCAGCATGAATGCCAGACAACTAGTGCCCGATACTGGTTTTCGACTGAACCTAAAGCTAGCTTTTGACTGTGTCAACTGGGGTTGTTTGTGGAGGGTTCTACATGAACTGGGAGTTCCGGATCATCTCATCGTTCTACTTCGCACCCTGCATGACTCAAGTCAGGGAGGTGTAAGAGTCGATAAAATAACATCGAAACCATTTAAATTTCATCGAGGAGTGCGCCAGGGATATATTCTATCCCCTATTCTGTTCAACATTTATGGAGAATACATCATGAGACGTACCTGTGAGAATTGGGAGGAGGGCATCACAGTTGGTGGCGTAAGAATTACCAACCTGCGATACGCTGATGACACTACTCTTCTTGTAGCAAATGAGTCGGAAATGGTTGCACTCCTAGATCGAATGGAGAGTATCAGCGAGGAGATGGGGCTTTCGGTGAACAGGTCCAAAACCAAGGTCATGGTGGTGGATAGATCTGGTAAATTGGAGCTCACTGGCGCGTTGGACCTAGAAACAGTGGACAACTTTGTTTACCTGGGCTCCATCATCAGTAACGATGGGTCGTGCGAGAAGGAAGTTCGCAGGAAGGCTAAGCTGAGGCATGGCTAAGAGCGCCATGGCTCAGCTTAATAAGGTATGGAAGGATTGTAACATCTCCGTCAAGATTAAAACTAAACTGGTACACTAATCTTCTCGATCTTTTCCTATGGCGCTGAGACTTGGTCTCTGAAAGCGGCAGACCGCAAACGCATCGACGCCTTTGAGATGTGGTGCTGGAGAAAGATGCTTCGTATCCCTTGGACAGCATTTCAGACCAACGTATCTATCTTGCAAAAGCTTCAAATCTCCTCACGGCTGTCATCCGAGTGTAATATCAAATGATAAAAAATAACTCCACACCGCCATGCATCTACACATATTATCATAATATGTTATCCTATTATAACATATTTTACAGAACAGCAAAGAAAGAAGGGATTTTATGGAAACATGAAAGAATGTTTACAAACAGTATGACTCAGGTCATCTCAAATAAGTCCCGTTGTCTCTCGGTCCAGGGAATTCACCTCCGATAGCTATTGAAGCTAGTATAAATGTTCGACTGGGGATTGAGGAAGGCACAGTTTACAACATTTCCTTGTGTTGTGAAGAAGTACTTACTTCCAAATCAGGTATGAATTTATTTATTGCTGAAACAAGTTAGTTTGTCGTAGCACCAAAATTGTTATTATATGATACATTTTTGTCATTTATTTTTTTATTGCTACCATTATAAATTCTTACAACTTACAGAAATAGCCTTTCATTAACAACTTCTTGTTTTTTCAACGTGTTAAGATATACTCGTAAAAGCTTATAAGTCTAATTCAAGACAGTTGCATTTCATAATATCTTAATAGATATGAAAAAACAAAAAAAATCAACAGTGAAATTATTCTATTCATCATTCTTAGTGTTCTTAGATCTGTTGACATTTTTAATTTATTGGACCAAAGAAAATACTTTCTGCAATCAATTCTATTACTAACGGCTTGTCAGCATATTAGAAGAGATAAATGTATGTCCATTAAAACATCACTTAAACATCAGCAAAATATTTTACTTGTAATCAAAATAATCTAACATCATATTCTTCGAATCACTTTCTCTACCTTATATCTTAACCATTTCGTCTTGAACATCAACAATATCCAAATGTTTCAGAACCAATTTAAATGAGTTATAAGTTATATTTTAGATTTTTCTTTCCCAGCTCGTCATGCAGACCTTCCTCCTAATCTGCGTCGCTGCCCTCGTGGCTTGCGCTCACGCGAGAGTGTACAACCCCCCAGGGTGTGAAGAAGGCCATCTAGATTCAATTTACTGCAGATCACGACAACACCATCGCCATGCCAGGGATACGAACTGGCAGCGTAATGTTGGTAATGGCCAAGTCTTCGGCACTTTGGGCAGCACGGATGATGCGATATTCGTAAGTATATATACTGACTTTTTGAGTTCTTAAGGACTATTTTAAAACTGCCTGCTTAGTCAAAACAACTTATTGAGAAAAATCTGTTTGATTATTTTTATTTATTTGTTAGATCAGGTAAATAATTAGAGTTAGGCGCAAACAAATGTCGAAAGTTTTGAATGATGCAGTAAATTACTATCATAAAAGCTGGCAGAAATATGAATGTATGAAAATTCCAAAACAGTGACTCTTAATTTTAGAATAGCATGATACGTAGAGCAAATAGTAGAAGTGAACCCCTATATCGTAACAGAAAACTGCTAGTATTAGTCAATATAACTTAGAACCTTTTGTATCCTAACTGAACTTAACCTTCTCAATTACATGGCAGTTGACTTCCAACCTAAACGGTTATAGATGGTTTTTCTTCTAGTCTATTCTAAATCTTCAATTTTTTCTAGGGTCGAGGCGGTTACAGACAGGACATCTTCAACGACCACCGCGGTCGTCTCCAGGGAGAAGGATACGGCACCAGAGTGCTCGGTGCTGGTGGCGACAGCAGTATACTAGGAGGCAAGCTCAATTGGAACAATGCCAACGAAAACGTCAGAGCTGGTCTTGACATTAACAAGGAGATTGGAGGACACAGTGGGGTTAGTATCTTATCTCAGATTAAATGATTAAGTGTAGATGTTTCCTCCGTGCCTCGGAAAGCACGTTAAGCCGTAGGTCCCGGTTGTCATTTGTAGATCTTTGGCAGTCGTTACGGATAGTCAGAACCCCGTAAATCTGACTCCAGTCTTGCCATGATGTACCTGGAAGGAGGAGGTAAGAAGTTCTGGTTGGGAGCCGCTCCTCGTAAAATACTGGTATTCAGCTAAATCCGACTTGACTGGACGCCGACCCCAAAATAGTTGGGAAAAGGTTAGGTAGATGAATGATTTAGTGTAGATAAGACTATATCAATGAGTTGCTCATATTTATTGCCTTCCTCAAGATGTGAGAAGCACATGACTTTTCAATGGGTAATAAACTACTTAATTTAAAAGATAGGTATATTTTTCTAACTTTGTATTATATCTGGTCAACCGAGTCACGCGAAGTGTCAACAAGACGTTTTGAAAGATCTTTAAACATCATGTGAGCACTCGCACCCCACAATCCAAGAGTCTCAAACCCAAATGGTTCTAAAATATAGCTTCCCATAATCTTTTTATATTTCCGCCACTTGAGGTTCTCTGAAGCCGCTCGCAGCGTCACCAGCACAACACGACGAGCTCGGAAGATGAGATGGTGCAAGAGTATCGATTCAAGTAACGTCCTACACCCGAAACCAATAACCTATCTGTCACAAGTCGGAGATAGAAAAACAAATGAAACAACAGAAAATAAGATAATGTTTGTATTGTATCATTTGTTTTACAACCTCCAGTATGCCAAAACTGGAGATCGATAGGTTATTGGTTTCGGCCGCTATATTAAAGGCCTACCCATCTTCCAAAGAAATTACGACGATAATAAGCTAAAGCATGTATTTCTTATCTTCTCATATATTTCTTGATATTTCAGATGAAGGTAACTGGTGATGGAGTATGGAAACTGGATCACAACACCAGATTTGTCGCTGGGGGTAACGTGCAGAAGCAGTTTGGACATCACAGACCTGAGTTCGGTATCCAAGGAGGCATCGAACATGACTTTTAAATAGACTTTAGATTTACAACTTCTACATTTCAATCAATCATCATTCTGTATTCTTAAAGACTTTTCTAAATTTCATCAGCATCCTGTAAATTAAACATCATCTAGTATACTTTTGATATCATCATCATTATCTCAGCCGAAGGACGTCCATCATTGGACATAGGCCTCCCCCAAACGTTTCAAAACGACCGGTCCTGACACTTTTAATATATCAATTGTAAATATGTAAATACGTCTTGTAAATTACTAGGAATTAAGTCAGCATTTATTAAAATGAATATGTAGTTACATAAACTGTATTATTATTGTCACCTTTGAATAAGCCTGTAAGGAATACAAAAATAATTCACATAGAAAAATAGTAAACAAAAGAGCACTTAAAAAACAATACTCTCTTACTTCATACGAAAAGTTTGCTAAACATCAAAATTACAAGGCAAAATGATTACCACCGTTCCGACAGACGGGGCATAGAACAAAGAAATCGTGTAGATGCGTGAGACATATCTACTACTCGTAGAAGTAGTTTTATTGATTAAAGAGAAGTTGATTAACTCTAAAATAGTAACCTTAGAGGCTTCGCATCCTCGTCTTAGATCTTGTAGGTTATCCGTCAATCTCCATGATTGTTCGAAAGACTCACCGCGGCGCTGGAACGCGGGTGGGATCCACTCTAAGCGAAATAAGTTATTTGATGATCCTACTACAAAAAACATGTGTGAAGAGCAGTGGTGGCTGACTCACGAGTTCTAGGAAATAGTTTTAATTAAACAGCCAGATACATTATTTGTGTAGTTAATTTCATCACTACTGCTCCCAAAACAGAGAAAGAAAACTTCGCGAGGAAACCGGCATGTCTTAGAACCAAAAGTTCAAAGACATGACGTGACATCTACCAATCCGCACTGAGCCTGCGTGTTGGATTATGGCCCATTCCCTCTATTAGAGAGGAGGCTTGAGTTCCAGCAGTGGAAACATTATAAGGCTGAGAAGAATATAGGAATGAAAAAGCGTTTTGATCTGTCTCGGTTCACTGTCTAGTCTTTGGCTGCCGCCAGGATACTGATTAACGTCACCCGAAGCCAATTAGCACATTTAAAAGCCTTACAATTGGATTCACCCTCGCACACCACTAACAATTTTAGACAATTGCATTAGCAATCACGCTTCGTGATGTTTCAAAAAGCTTATGAGTATTTTGATGAAGAGTTTTATATGGAAAACTGTTGGTTGGTTTGTGCGTTTGTTGTATTTCATGGATGTATAATATTTGAAAACTAATTGGATGAAATGTAAACAATG
The DNA here is from genome assembly GCA_030763345.1 of Mythimna separata. Taxonomy (NCBI): domain Eukaryota; kingdom Metazoa; phylum Arthropoda; class Insecta; order Lepidoptera; family Noctuidae; genus Mythimna; species Mythimna separata. Next base: position 6,410,499 of record CM061191.1, read on the forward strand.
AAAATAAATGGTTCAAACTAATTGTATGAAATGTAAACAATGAAAATAAATGGTTCAAACTAAATGTATGAAATGTAAACAATGAAAATAAATGGTTCATATATCAGCTACACCTTACATTATTATGCTCAATATTTTTCCTTGCTGAGCTAGACCAGAGAGACAAAATTTAATCATTGAGAGAGACTTAGAAAAAATGTGCTTCACACAATAATTTATTAAAATAAAAATTACTCCAAGGCCAAAAAAGGAATTATCGTTAGAAAAAAATGCGCATTCACATCGTGATTACTAACACTATGTAGTGTGCTGAGTGCGAGTTGTTTTACGTTAGAGCCATCAACGCGTTTACCGTGTTTGGCTCTCTGATTGGTCGTCGTCAATCGGAGCACCGAACGTCATTGAGTTAAGTAATACAAACTCGCACTAGCAATCTGGACATTTTTACTGATGGGTGTGAGTCCCCTAAGTTGCATAGCCTAGTGCATTATTACTAACTAAATAAATATGGTCCAGGACTGAAATAAATGTTTATTATTAAGATTGTAAAAAGTTTAAAGACAATAAATTACGCAGAGCTAGTATTCTACGCCACAATCACTGGTCTACTCCAAGTTGTATTCTTAGAAGTATCGTATACTTCTAAGAATACAACTAAAAATATATTTCGAAAACAGCAAGCAACGCCAGAACTTCTACTAGTGCGAAATAATTCGCACAAATTGCCGCGAGACGCCGCGAGTACTGACGTAACGTGATAATAACTTAGTCGGCAAGCTACAATTTTGCTAATTACTACCATCAAGGGATTAATATTTGCTTTTTTTAATGTTTTCTTATTTTTATTTGTGGTAGAAGCTTTTATGGCTGAACTGTACTGAAGAAGATTTGTAAATAGTTCCATCATGTTGTAAAGGCGAATGCTTGTGAGTATGTGTAAAGTTCCCGGCACGTAAGTTGGCAAGAGTCGTTAGTTGCGCAGAAATCGTTTTTTAGATCTATTTGGTGGTCAAGCGGGACGCGGTGTATGAGGTAGCGCCGATCCGGCGCGCAATCGGTGCAATATTATAATAGTAGTCTATGATTGGTGCGTTAGTCGACTTTTGCCCCCGCATAACGTCTACGTTCCATTCGCTCATTCGCTTTTTTGTGCATCATGCGCGAATTTACCCCCACTACGTCAAAATCTTGCCAAGTTACGGGCCGGGTACTGTATCTATCTATGTATGTTTGTTTCTTCTTTGTGCTCGTACGCAAGTAAGTAAACCTTTTTTTTTTGGGAGTATGTTCTCATAAGACAATTTTTTACTATTACCATTTTATTGTTGATTCGGATCGAGAATCACTTATAATAATAATAATAATAATAATAATAATAAGTAGAGTTTGTCATATTGAGACAAACTCCATTATGTCTGCTTCTCAGAATGGATGTAGGAACGGGTCCCGTGGTACTAAGGAGCTGCTCCTCATAGATATTGCCATTAGCCAACAGGTTCGTCGTTTTCGAAAGGATATGTCGACATGTTGGATAGATTATAAGAAGGCTTATGACTCAGTGCCGCATACATGGCTCACGAGGGTGCTGGAGCTGTATAAAGTTGATGCAACTCTGCGCACTTTCTTGATGTCGTGTATGCGGCAGTGGAGGACGGTTCTTCACTATCCAGGATGTCGACAAATCCAAGAGAATGGTGAACCGATAAGGATCGAGCGTGGCATATTCCAGGGCGATAGTCTGAGTCCACTGTGGTTTTGTCTAGCCTTGAACCCACTCAGCACATTGCTGGAGGGTTCGGGCTTAGGCTTTCGGTTGAAAAGAGGTGGTCAGGTCATATCTCACCTCCTTTACATGGACGACCTGAAACTCTTTGCCCCCAACAACTTGCAACTGATGGAGCTACTGAAAGTAACTGAAACCTTCAGTAGTGCCATCAGGATGGAATTTGGTGTGGACAAATGTGCAGTCATGCATGTAAAGCGAGGGGAGATTGTGGAATCCGTGGGAACCCAACTCTCGGATTCCATACACCTTAGATCCCTCTGTTCAACCGAAACTTACAAGTATTTGGGTATGTCGGAAGCGTTAGGCATCAATACTGCTGACGTGAAGCGATCGTTGAAGGAGCGCTTCTTTGGCCGCCTGAATAAAGTACTGAATAGTCTTTTATCAGGCGGGAACAAGGTGCGCGCCTTCAACGGTTGGGTCATGCCGGTATTGATGTACTCTTTCGGCATACTTAAATGGACTCAGACGGAACTCGACGCCCTGGATAGGAGGGTCCGTTCACTACTTACTGCAAACCGGATGCATCACCCACGGTCATCGGTGATGAGGCTGTATATCCCGCGGAAGTGTGGAGGTCGTGGCTTTTTAAATGCCAAGACCCTGCATAACCGCGAGATATGCAGTCTCAGGGAATATTTCCTGGCTGTGGACGTGGGTATGCATCGCGCTGTAGTGGCGGTGGACAAGGGCCTAACCCCGCTCTCTCTGGCTAAGGAGAACTGGTGCAAACCAATAGTACTGGATACTAATGACCGCAGGGAAGTATGGCAGAGTAAGGAGCTTCACGGACGCTTTTACCGGGCCTTACATGGGCCCGATGTTGATCTATTAGCGTCCGTATCCTGGTTACGCTTTGGTGATCTTTTTGGAGAAACCGAAGGTTTTGTCTTTGCGATTATGGATGAAGTTATGATGACGAACAACTACCGGAAATACATTGTGAAGGATGGTACGGTTGACATCTGTCGGGCATGCCACCTGCCCGGAGAATCAATCCGACACATAATTTCTGGGTGTTCTCATCTTGCTAACGGAGACTATTTGCATAGACACAACCTCGTGGCCAGGATTATCCACCAGCAACTTGCTCTTAAATACAATCTTGTGGAGTCAGAAGTACCGTACTATAGGTATGTGCCCGACCCAGTTCTCGACAATGGCAATATCACGCTGTATTGGGATCGATCTATCATCACTGATAGGACTATTGTTGCCAATAAGCCCGACATAGTGGTGATAGATCGATTAGAGCGTCGCACAATGATTGTTGATATAGCGGTCCCTCATGACGAGAACCTCGTGAAAGCTGAGAAAGAAAAGCAAACTAAGTATCTTGACTTAGCTCGCGAGGTTGTCGACATGTGGGAAGTGGACACGGCAATCATTGTGCCGATAGTCGTGACGGCCAATGGCTTAATAGCCAAGAGCCTCGATGAACACCTGAGGAGGCTATCGTTAGGCAGCTGGATCAAGGGTTTGATCCAGAAAGCAGCACTCTTGGACACGGCGCGTATTGTCCGGAGGTTCCTCTCTCAGGAGCCCTGACCGCCGGTAACTTGGACCCTGTTCCCGATGCCGGTGGGCCACTATTTTTTATATTTTTAAATGTTTTTTTAAAGTTTTTGTAAAAATATTTAAAAATGTATAAAATATGTTCTAATGAAAAATAAATGAAATAATAATAATAAATAGACCAGACATAATACTTCAGGATAAAAATAAAAAAGTCACTTACCTCATAGACATCGCAGTTCCCAATACCCACAACCTACAAAAAACCATAACTGAAAAAATCAGCAAATACGCTGAGCTAAAAGACGAAATAACAAGATTGTGGAGACAAGAAAAAGTCTATGTTATATCTATAGTCCTCTCCACGACAGGCTTAATCCCCAACCATCTTCTCCGAAGTTTAAAATTAATAGACTTAGATGAATCAGTTTACATAATCCTACAGAAAGCTGCCATATTAAACACATGCAGAATAGTAAGGAAGTTCATGCAGTTGGAAGACGAAAATACATCCCCTTAATAAAACACTATACACGCTGCATTTACTTGGTTTTGGCCCGTAAATGTAGCTAATACCTACCAGCAATTAGCTGAGAAAAAGAACACGTGATAATAATAATAACCACACCTTAAACCACTACACCTTAAACCTATCACACACACACGCTACATTGACTTGGCTTGGCCCGTTAATGTAGCTTAACACTAGCCCAGGGCTAAGAAAAACTTAACGGTTTTCCAAAATAATAATAATAATAATAGTTTATTAATGTTTCAAAACAGTACATAAAAGTGGTGTTTGGAGCCTTCTTTTAAGCAAATAATGCCTGTGTTAGAAGACTCCGCTCTTCCATAACATAGCATAATATAAAATACAAAAACATAACATTTTAAACATATTTTTCTTTATAAAACTAAGAAATTAAGACTACAGACTACAATTAATCTAACAATGGATGAAAATGATAAATAATGACTAAGTAGTATGAGTTTAGTGTGTGTAGAAGGTATGGGTGTGTGGTGTATGTGCATGTGTATGTGCGATGGTGTGATGGTGTGTGTGTGTGTGTGTGTGCAAGTATGTGTGTATGTGGCGCCTCTTATTGTATTATTGTATGTATTCCAGTAGTGCCTCTGTGTCATCATAGGTGAGTGATTTTAACCAATTTATTATATTTTTTTTACTTTCATAATATGTTTTCGTGTATATGTATATATTTTTGTTTATCAGATTATATAAATAAGCCGAGCGTTTATTAAATTGTCTACTAGCAAATACGGATTTAGTTTGAGGAATCAGTGCAATAATGTCTTTCCTTCTTTTGGATTGTAACCGTGAGTCATAAGGTAGGTTTTTATGCTTCTTTAAAACTGTTTGCAGTATATATAGTTTTCTAACGGAGAGTACGTTACTAATCTGGTAAAGGCTTTCAGTTGGGTATCTTCTATTTTTAAAATGGATTACCTTTATCAAAGCGCGTTGGGCTCGCTCTACCACTAGAAAATGTGTTTTAACTGCACCTCCCCAAATAGGTAAACAGTACATTAGAACAGACTGTACCAGAGCTACATATATCTCGTTCATAATATTTCTAGAACGGTGTGTGTTACTGGTCATGTTTTTTGGCACAATATGTCTGAGTGTCTTAAATACCCAGGACAATCTCCGAACCCTATTTGCAACCTGTTCAATATGGGGATACCAGGATAGTCGCTGATCAATTACCACCCCTAAATATTTTGTCTGGGTGACTTTATCAATACACAGGCAATTACAGGATGTATTGTTACTATCACCACATAAGTGTACTTTTATAGCGAAATCCAAACTTGGTTGGGTACGATTGCAAACACTAAAGCAGATATAGTTTGTTTTAGACGTATTTAATGAAAGAAGGTTATTATTCAGCCAATTGGCTACCTGGGTCATTCCCTTCTCAGCCTTGAGTTTAACCTCGTCCCAGGATTTCCCATAAAAAACGACAGCGGTATCATCTGCATACGAGAAAACTTTTGCATTGTCGATGCTGAGGTTGCAAAGATCATTCAAATACACCAGGAATAGTGTAGGACCTAACACGCTGCCCTGGGGAACGCCGTATGATACCTCTGCGTCCACACTGATGACTTCCCCTACCCTAACCCTTTGTTTCCTAGCTGAGAGATAGTCTTTGAATAATTTCAAAGCGTTCCCTCTTATTCCAGCTTTTTCCAGTTTACTCACAAGAACGGGGACAGAGACGGTGTCAAATGCTTTTTTAAGGTCTAGGAATACAGTCAAGCATTTATTGCCAGTGTCAAGATGTTCTGTTACTAGAGAGCTTAGAGCTGTAACTGCGTCCTTGGTGGATAATCCTTGCCTGAAGCCAAATTGGGAGTGGGATAATATATCGAATTTAGTCAAGAAGGCCATAAGTCTATTATTTAACAATTTTTCTAGTATTTTCGAGATAGAAGGTAGAACAGAAATAGGTCTAAAGTTATTGACATCGTCTCTGGCCCCCCCCTTGTGCACTGGAGTAATAATAGACTGTTTCATCAAGTCAGGAAAGGTGCCTTTTTGGAAACAGAGGTTTGCTAAGTGAGCTATAACAGGAACGACTTCCTTCCTTGTGTATTTCAAAAATTTTGTTGAGATATTGTCCCAGCCAGGGGCACTGTCAGACTTTAGGCTCATCAGTACACGATCAACTTCATTGGGGTCTGTATCTAGGAGAACAAAAGTATTACTCTGTGTAAGTCTTTTTGCTTCTTGATGATTGGAGTTATTATTTGGACTATGCAGAATTTGCTGAGCTAGTTGCTTTCCAACGCTGGCAAAATGACTATTAATAAAGTTAACCGAATCTGCATGGGATGTTTTAATATTTAGTAGTTCAGTATTACCATTATTGCATTTACAAGAATAAGTTAAATTTTTTACGTTTTTCCAAAGCAGTTTACTGTTCGTTACTGATTTTGCTAGTAATTCCCTTTCATATTTGCGTTTTAATTTTTTTATCAAATTGTTACAGTAATTCCTATATCTAGTGTATGTAATCTTTAAAATTTCATTGTATGGATCATCCAAAGAAAGAAAGAAAAATTGTGCATCACTAAAGAACTGTATAAAAAATCTGTGTGACTCCAAAAAAAAGTGTTATTTTTGGAAAAAGATTTGCTGTCCTATCCTCTTGGCGGTGCGAGTCCCCTAAGCATTGGCAGAATAACCTAACATATTAATGTTTTGAAGTACCTACATTGTACTCACAACAAAATATGGCCTTGGACTGAAATAAATGTTAATTATTTTATTATTGTAATAAGGCTGCCATATTTAAAGACAATATTTTAATGCTACCCTATTTTACTCGGCAAGAATTAACCACACTCACTAGACCACGCCAAATGATAATTGATATTTATTTTGTCACACACGTTTTACACGTCAACATTTTTTTTTGGTCAATTTAAGCAAGATGAGGCCGATGTTGTCTAGCTGACTACCCTAAGAAGAAACACCGAAAAAAACTAAAGGTGGATCCACACATTGCGAGCATGCGCTCCGCACGGCGCACAACGTATGCCTCGGCTTGAGGCATGCGTGTTGACAAATTATACCAACGTATGCTCGGGTCGAGCCATCGCGTGCGAAGCAAATGCTCGAGGCAAGTGTGCGCGCAGACTTGGCAAGGCATGCGCTCCGCACGGCGCACGACGCACAGCGCGTGTGCGCCGCACACGCGCTATTCACTGTGCGCCGTGTGGCGGCCGGCTCATTGCGAGCAGTGCGTTGCGTTGTTGTGTCCGCCTCGCTGCGGATGTACGCGCGCATTATGAACGATAAAGAAATGTTAAGCAGTTTTATTATACGAAAGTAATAGATTATTATGGGATCCAAAACATAATCATTATTTTAATAAAAATAAAAGGGAAGACGTATGGCGTATAATCGCGAACGAAGTAAATGTAACCGTCGCTGAGTTGAAAAAAAAAATTAATTCTCTTCTAGGATCTTATAGAAGGGAAAAATGTCGAGAAAGTAAAAGCAAGGTAACTGGATCAGGTATGTATAATCAATTATTTCTGAACTACCTACTACTATCAGGCCTCCTTCACTAGGCCGTACTTGCAGCGGTAAATACCTATTACCTAGACTTTCGCGTGGTGCCGTCGTAATCGCTGCTAGCTGGTTTAGGCATGGCTCATTTCAATTACTTGACGGATGTGTGTCGACACAAGGAGACGACAGATTTTTTTTCGTTAGGTACCTAGGTCGCTGCAGATGAAAAAAGGAAAATTATCGTGTTGTTCACAGAAAACTTCGATATTTTTTTATTGAATTATACCTACATAGTTTAAAATACCTACATATATTTAACGTTTGATAAGATGGTTTTAAATGAATCGTACACGCTTCATACATATTATTGGATAATTACGAGAGCAGTTTGAAAATGTTTTTTTTTGTTTGTTGAGATATCTTAACGAGTTTGGTGTCAAATGAAAAGTCTAGGTCTAAAACCGTTTTATCCGTTTAAATCATGTAAATCAGTCCATCCGTTAATGAGATAATAAGTAGTAGGTATACTTACTTAGTGAAATTGTAAACAACCAGAATTTTAATAATTGAATTAATAATTATAAAAGCAGCAGCGGATACGCACACGCGATACAAAGGCGCCATCTTGACTGCTGCTGTGTGGGTTGGATCGGCCCGAGTATACGTTGCGCGCTGTGTGGCCCGAGCAAACGCAGTTTCATTTTCGCAGTCGAGGCGTGCGTTGATATTGTACGCGGCACATGCCTCGAACGTGCATGCGCGGCTACGTCCACACATAACGTAATGCTCGCACTGAGGCACTTTGATCTTGAAGCATTTGCCGCCATACGTTGGCTCGCCCGCGCGCGTGCGGAGCGCATGCCTCGCCACGAATATACAGGTCCACACTTAGCGAGGCATGCGTTGTGCGCCGTGCGGAGCGCATGCCTCGCAATGTGTGGATCCACCTTAAGAGGTAAAAAATTCCAAGTTGAACATAATATGATACTTCTAAGAATACAACTAAAAATATATTCCGAAAACTGCAAGCAAAACCAGAACTCTCGCTAGAGCGAAATAATTCGCACAAATTGCCGCGAGACGCCGCGAGTACTGACGTAACGTGATAATAAGTTAGTCGGCAAGCTACAATTTTGCTAATTACTACCATCAAGGGATTAATATTTGCTTTTTTTAATGTTTTCTTATTTTTATTTGTGGTAGAAGCTTTTATGGCTGAACTGTACTGAAGAAGATTTGTAAATAGTTTCATTTTGTTGTAAAGGCGAATGTTTGTATGTGTACAGTTCCCGGCACGTAAGTTGGCAAGAGTCGTTAGTTGCGCAGAAATCGTTTTTTAGATCTATTTGCTGGTCAAGCGGGACGCGGGGTATATTGGTATAAGGTAGCGCCGATCCGGCGCGCAATCGGTGCAATATTATAATAGTAGTCTATGATTGGTGCGTTAGTCCACTTTTGCCCCCGCATAACGTCTACGTTCCATTCGCTCATTCGCTTTTTTGTGCATCATGCGCGAATTTACCCCCACTACGTCAAAATCTTGCCAAGTTACGGGCCGGGTACTGTATCTATCTATGTATGTTTGTTTCTTCTTTGTGCTCGTACGCAAGTAAACCTTTTTTTTGGGAGTATGTTCTCTTAGGACAATTTTTTACTATTACCATTTTATTTTTGATTCGGATCGAGAATCACTTACATAAAATAATAGCGTACTGTTATTTTTTGCAGACTCCAAATTTCATTTTTCACTCTTCTTGATTTTTGTTTTACGTCTTATTCGATTTTACATCGGTACTTCTTACCTATAATAATACAGAATTTTACTACATAATTTAATTTTATTCTAAAATCAAAATTCTTCCACTCAAATCCTCTAATTTAATCAAAACGGAAGAGTCTAATCACTAACAAAGTATCCACTTCACTCGGACTATATCCATCTTCAAAGGCCGATACAATCCTATTAAAATATTTATATTATCGGAAAGCTTATCGCAATATCGGGCCGTTTCGCACAGTACAGGAAGCTTCGACAGAACATCAATTACTCCGTGACATACTGGATTTGCCCCTACCATTGGTTAGCGATCGTTTGACATGGATTACATTCGAGGCTTAGGAAAAACATATATGAGTGTGTTTCACTGGACATTTGGACATCTACCAGAATATTTAGAAAAAAGATTTATAACACAAATAACATTGGTTTTTAGTCCAGATTGTTTTTATTGATTATTCAGCTTAATAATTATGGTTCTTTATTTTTTATAAATTAACTGTTTTAACTAAGAAAGATATCGATACATATTTCAAAAAAAAAAAAAATTAAACGTGCTTATTTTGTCCATGGGTACAAACATTAAATGCATTGTAGACAATACTGAATACAAAATGTTCCTATGGACACATTAATTAAATTGAAACTTAAAAGGTTTTTATCAAATAAAAGGTAACATTATAAAAATACTCAGAGTACTTATAGAACTTAAAATCAAATAGTATGAGACAACACAAGTAGTAATAATCATCATCATCATCATCTCAGCCGAAAGACGTCCACTGCTGGATGCCTCCCCCAAGCGTCGTCATAGCGACCGGTCCTGTGCATCCATCGGATTCCCGCGACCCTCGCCAGGTCGTCGGTCCACCTTGTGGGAGTAATTATCACACTTAGCTTATATGTCTTTAGAAAAATCTTCACTATAACCAAATACACGGTGAGATACGAGGAGGAATGGCAAAACTCCTTCTGCAAAGCAGTAATTTTAGGCGCAAAATACACACAAGCGGTGAAGGATTCGGATGCGATGCGGATGTGGATCGGATTTGTGTCGCTTCAAATTTTATTCGTACAAAATGTATAAAAGAGATGCGTCGTAAATTACACAGAAAGGATGCGGCGCGGATTTATCACGTTTCCTTTCTGTGTAATTTCATTATATATTTCACATCCGCATCGCATCCGAACCTTTCATCGCTTCTGTTTATTTTGCGCCATAAGGAAGGAGACGATCACACACGTGAGAGAACGGACATCCATAGGTCCTCGTAACTCGCAACGATAATCCCTGATCCTAATCCAGATGAGGCTTACAACCACTTTCTGGAGATATTTTTAATGTACTATGACTTGTGTTTCCCATTTCAAAAAATAAAAATGTATGTACACCAACGACCTCGCTGGGTTTCACGGGGAATAAGAGCCTGTAGTAAGCGCAAGAGGACTCTTTTGTGGCATTACCGTCTCAATCCAAATGAAGCCAATAAAAGAAAACTTAAAACGTATTCTACCACGTACAAACGAATAGTTAAATTAACTAAGAGAGCTCAAAATACACACAAAATAAAATCAGCAGCAAACAAATCAAAAGCAACATGGGATATCATAAATCAGTCAAAACCTAAACTACCTAAAAACTCTATTTCAAGTATTACAGTCGATAATAAACATATAACGCAACCAACTGAAATAGCAAATGCTTTTAATGACTTTTTTATTGATAAAATTAAACCGGTTTGCAATACTGGCATACGAATTACTCCAAAGATACCTAAACAAAATAACTCAATGTTTATGGCTCCCAGCAACGAAAATGACATAAAACAAATAATAAAAGGCTTAAAAAACACTAAGAGTGTAGGAAATGATGGTATAGCCACAGAAACAATAAAATTTGTGTCAGACAGTATTAGTAGCCCCTTAAGTCATATAATTAATTTGAGTATAACGCGAGGTATATATCCGGCTACACTCAAAACTGCCGTAATAAAACCCTTGTATAAAAAAAACGAAAGAGATAAAACTGAATCATATAGACCTATTGCACTTGTACCTATTTTCTCAAAAATATTTGAAAAATACATTTATGAACAAATTTATAAATATTTAATAAAACATGACATCTTAATTGAAGAACAAAAAGGGTTTAGAAAAAATAAAACTATTAATATGGCCATTTATGACTTTCTAAATACAGTTATCACGAATGTTGATCGTAATGTACCTGTATGTTCAATCTACTGCGATATGACACAAGCTTTTGACTACGTAGATCACAATACATTACTTAATAAGTTGGAAGCCTATGGAATAAGAGGAAATATCCTACGGCTTATAGAGTCATATCTTAAAAACCGAAAACAATATGTGGAAATATCACAAATAGATCCTAAAACTAAAAACGAAAGAATCTATCGTTCATATGACAGAACAGTCACATATGGTGTACCACAGGGCAGCGTGCTTGGACCCCCTCTATTTATATTATATATAAATGACCTACCAAGCGTTACAGACCATCATATGACACTATTTGCCGACGATAGCACCGTTACCATTGACTGTAAAGACAAACTTAATTATGATACTGACATTACTAATACTATAAATTCAATTATAAAATGGCTAAATAATAATAATCTTAAGATAAATCTTGACAAAACCAAATTAATGACTTTCAATCAACGTAAACATTTACCTATGAATATTTATTACAATAGTAAACAAATTCATCAAGTAGGCACGTCTAAATTCCTGGGATTAACTATAGACCAAAGACTAGACTGGAAAGCACACACATTAGATTTAGCGAAGAAACTTAGCAAATCGGCATATGCTTTATATAAACTTGCACCAGTCACAGGAGCGGATTCTATTGTTACAGCATACCATGGCATGGCTGGTTCTTTACTAAGATATGGAGTAATTTTTTGGGGAAACTCAACAAATAAGGACCTTATTTTTAAGGCACAAAAAAAGTGCATCAGATCAATGTTCGGGTTAAAATGCACAGACACCTGTAAACCTTTTTTTATTAAATATAGAATACTTACGCTACCCTGTTTGTACATTTTCGAGGCTGCAGTATTTGTAAAGACCAACCAAAACCTATTTCCTAAGCTATCAGATAGAAATGATCGCAGCCGGCGACACGTCAATATGTTGTGTTCACGACAATCAAAAACAGCACTGATGCGTAAGAGTATTTTTTGTATGGCTCCAATAATTTATGACCGCATACCAGACACGATTAAATCATTAAATATTAATCTTTTTAAAACACATTTAAAGAATCTGCTCGTAAACAAAGCCTACTACTCAATTTCTGAGTTTCTGGAAGAAAAAATACTAGGTATGCCAACTAAAAATGATTGACTTTTGTGTGTTATTAGTATTGTTATTTTTTTTTTTTAACAATTATTATTATTTTTTTTTGACATATGTAAAACTCTAACTTTGACATAATACATTTGACTATAATAATTGACTATTGTTTTATATAAATTTGCCATAATTTTAATCCTAACTTTGACATAATATATTTAATTGTAATTTGCCTATTAATTGACTAATGCTTTATAATTATAAATTTGACATATTATAATTAAATTAATAATAATATTTATTGGACATACATAATTTATTATTTTCTTTTCTATTATACACATAATTATGTCATGACTGAATTAATTGAAGTTGATTTGAAATATTAATTTTAACATATACGTTTTTTTCCTCAAAATTTGCACGCCATTGAATTTGGCAAACATGTCTGGACCGTTATTTTTTGTCATCCTACATGCACGTATTTTTGTATTTTCTTGTATGTGTACACATGTTTTTAGCAAATAAATCATTATTATTATATCATTTATTTTTCATTGATACATATTTTATACATTTTTAAATATTTTTACAAAATCTTAAAAAAAACATTTAAAAATATAAAAAATAGTGGCCCACCGGCATCGGGAACAGGGTCCAAGTTACCGGCGGTCAGGGCTCCTGAGAGAGGAACCTCCGGACAATACGCGCCGTGTCCAAGAGTGCTGCTTTCTGGATCAAACCCTTGATCCAGCTGCCTAACGAGAGCCTCCTCAGGTGTTCGTCGAGGCTCTTGGCTATTAAGCCATTGGCCGTCACGACTATCGGCACAATGATTGCTGTGTCCACTTCCCACATGTCGACAACCTCGCGAGCTAAGTCAAGATACTTAGTTTTCTTTTCCTTCTCAGCTTTCACGAGGTTCTCGTCATGAGGGACCGCTATATCAACAATCATTGTGCGACGCTCTATTCGATCTATCACCACTATGTCAGGCTTATTGGCAACAATAGTCCTATCAGTGATGATAGATCGATCCCAATACAACGTGATATTGCCATTGTCGAGAACTGGGTCGGGCACATACCTATAGTACGGTACTTCTGACTCCACAAGATTGTATTTAAGAGCAAGTTGCTGGTGGATAATCCTGGCCACGAGGTTGTGTCTATGCAAATAGTCTCCGTTAGCAAGATGAGAACACCCAGAAATTATGTGTCGGATTGATTCTCCGGGCAGGTGGCATGCCCGACAGATGTCAACCGTACCATCCTTCACAATGTATTTCCGGTAGCTGTTCGTCATCATAACTTCATCCATAATTGCAAAGACAAAACCTTCGGTTTCTCCAAAGAGATCACCAAAGCGTAACCAGGATACGGACGCTAATAGATCAACATCGGGCCCATGTAAGGCCCGATAAAAGCGTCCGTGAAGCTCCTTACTCTGCCATACTTCCCTGCGGTCATTAGTATCCAGTACTATTGGTTTGCACCAGTTCTCCTTAGCCAAGGAGAGCGGAGTTAGGCCCTTGTCCACCGCCACTACATCGCGATGCATACCCACGTCCACAGCCAGGAAATATTCCCTGAGACTGCATATCTCGCGGTTATGCAGGGTCTTGGCATTTAAAAAGCCACGACCCCCACACTTCCGCGGGATATACAGCCTCATCACTGATGACCGTGGGTGATGCATCCGATTTGCAGTAAGGAGTGAACGGACCCTCCTATCCAGGGCGTCAAGTTCCGTCTGAGTCCATTTAAGTATGCCGAAAGAGTACATCAATACCGGCATGACCCAACCGTTGAAGGCGCGCACCTTGTTCCCGCCTGATAAAAGACTATTCAGTACTTTATTCAGGCGGCCAAAGAAGCGCTCCTTCAACGATCGCTTCACGTCAGCAGCATTGATGCCTAACGCTTCCGACATACCCAAATATTTGTAAGTTTCGGTTGAACAGAGGGATCTAAGGTGTATGGAATCCGAGATTTGGGTTCCCACGGATTCCACAATCTCCCCTCGCTTTACATGCATGACTGCACATGTGTCCACACCAAATTCCATCCTGATGGCACTACTGAAGGTTTTAGTTACCTTCAGTAGCTCCATCAGTTGCAAGTTGTTGGGGGCAAAGAGTTTCAGGTCGTCCATGTAAAGGAGGTGAGATATGACCTGACCACCTCTTTTCAACCGATAGCCTAAGCCCGAACCCTCTAGCAATGTGCTGAGTGGGTTCAAGGCTAGACAAAACCACAGTGGACTCAGACTATCGCCCTGGAATATACCACGCTCGATCCTTATCGGTTCACCATTCTCTTGGATTTGTCGACATCCTGGATAGTGAAGAACCGTCCTCCACTGCCGCATACACGACATCAAGGAGGTGCGCAGAGTTGTATCAACTTTATACAGCTCCAGCACCCTCATGAGCCATGTATGTGGCACTGAGTCATAGGCCTTCTTATAATCTATCCAACATGTCGACATATCCTTTCGAAAACGGCGAACCTGTTGGCTAATGGCAACATCTATGAGGAGCAGCTCCTTAGTACCACGGGACCCGTTCCTACATCCATTCTGAGAAGCGGACATGATGGAGTTTGTCTCAATATGACTATTGATTTTGGTTCTCAGAATGGATGTAAGAACTTTATAGACCGTCGGTAAACACGTGATCGGTCTATAATTTTTAGGTTCCGCGGTACTACCTGACTTGTGGAGCAGGTGGGTTATGCCTGTCGTTAGGAACTCGGGTAGCACTCCTGACTCTAGGGCAGATTGGAACTGAGAAGCCAAGCGGGCGTGCGATCCTGTGAACCACTTGATCCAGAAGTTGTGCAGCCCGTCCGGCCCTGGAGATTTCCAGTTAGGCAACGGACGGACTGCACGAGCTACATCTTGGGGGCTGATGGAAATTGCCCCCATTTCTGGCACAAGATCACACGTACGTTCGACCTCTTGAATCCAATCACCCTCGGTGTGACTGACAGGCACCGACCAGATATTGCGCCAGAATGAACTCATGGCGTCATCATCCGGTAGGTGCGTATCAATCACACCTTGGACCGGTCGCTCCCAAGCCCTATAAACCCACCTTTCGTTGCTTTGGAACGTGCGATTCTGTGTGTATCGCTCCACTCGCCGCTTATACCGACGAATACGGCTTGCCCATGCATAGATTTTCTGCTTCAGGAAGTCGATACGCTCTGTGACGTAGGGCAGATAATCTCGAGGACCAATATCAGTCCCCGAGAATGCCCGCCTCACAAAACGCATCACCCTAGGGCGAGTGTTGCCCTCCCTGAAGCAGATAAGCTTGCCGATGAGTGCTCTAGCCTCACCGATACGACGTTCGATCCTGCACTGCCAAGCTGGTACAGCTGGTCGTGCAGCTCTGTCACTATTTGGGAATTTGACATGAGCTACACGACATGCCGCTACAGCCGCGCAATACAAGATCGAGTGGGTATCAGTAAGGTCTTTGCTGCTATCAAAACAGTTTGATAGCTGCGAATCTAGAGCACACACCAGCGCCCTATTTTTCTTGTGCATGGGCAAGCGAGGTAGTCGAGGTCTAAGCCCAGGCGGTGTGGAGCGGTACTCCCGGAATGCATCCTCCAAAGCGCTCCTCAATCGTTCGTTGCATTGGGTACTCACGGGTATAGTCGCGTCATCACCATCTTCACTGCCCTGGTCGGGTCGCGGTGACACAGTAGATTGAGATTGCACCGCGGCCGGAGGTGCAGCTTGTGAGACACGACTACTCCGTGATTCGAGTCGTAGTCTATCAAGTACGGCATCATCCAACATACGGTTACGCTGGATGACGCGTACCTGATCCGACAGTCGCTGGTCCGAAACGTTGACAGCTGGCTCAAGCATCTGAAACAGAGAGAGCATCCGACCACGGTACGCAGTCAGGTTAGTTCCCCCCTCTGTAGCCCCGTAGTATGAGCGCATGACGTTCTCATTCATGGATCGCGTCCATCGCATGCGCTGCACACTTCCGCCGGGAGCTGGGACCCTGTCAGAGGCCGGTGGGCCTCGAGGTCCTAAGCCGCTCGGCGGCCGACGTCGTCCCCGTCGACGCGCAGGTGGTGGTGTCGTCGGCGGAGAGTAGTACTCGTCGCTGGAGCTCGACGCAACTGCCGCGGCCGGTGTCACAGCACCCACAATGGGGCTGGGTTCCGGCGGCGGCGAGGCGGAGCTGAGCGACGAGGTCGGAGGTGGTAGGCGTGCACGTCGTGCTGCAGCCCTCGTCAACATCTTCGCTTAATACGCATACTCACAATTTCTAATTTTAGTGTTCATTTTTGTGACAGCAGTTGTCACCCAGCAAATATTGCTGTTTTATTCTATTGTTGTATGAATTAATGTTCTTCATTGTGTTTTGGTTTATTTTGTCCTTATTTTTAACTTATTATGACGATTGTGGGTTGAAAAGATACTTTGTAATATTTTATAAGATTATTATTAAATTGGGAGCTAAAATTTGGCGTCGCGCGTTGACAGTTGGACCACAGATTATTATTATTATTATTTGTTTACTTCTTTATAGTACTTCCCGTATGAGGGAGATTAATAAACCATACACACGGGCCGGGGCCAAGTATGTAAGGAGGGATTTAAATGGAAAAGGTGGATGTTAGTGTTGAAGAAGTCAGGAACTTTCTAGTGATACGACAAGTGTTAAGGATGGTGGCTTTTTGGAGCATGTAGAGTTTTTGAGCTGGAATCTGTAGGGTATTGAGGCTCTGTGCGAGAGATTTTGGTACTATGCCAGTAGACGAAAGAACAATTGGGACAATATGAACAGTGTTAGCTTTCCACTGGGTTTTAATCTCTATGGCGAGATCTTGGTACTTACTGAGTTTTTCAGATATTGTGGCTAAAACATTGTGTGAGTTAGGTATTGCTATGTCTATTAAATATACTGTTTTTTTGGTTTTGTCGTGAACGGTAATATCGGGTCTGTTGTAGTGGATTGTTTTGTCTGTAATAATAGTCCGGTCCCAGTAAATTTTGATGTCCTTATTTTCTAAAATTGTTTCTGGGGTGTATTTATAATATGGCATCATTTCATTTACAAGTTTATATTTGTGTGCTAAATGTTGGTGTATGATTGCAGCAACTTGGTCGTGACGGTGCTTATAATCAGTTTGAACTAGCGATTTACATGCTCCTGTTATATGCTGGATGGTTTCGGAGGCACTGTTGCAGTGTCTGCACAAATCAGTCGGCTGGTTTTGGTCTTTCATGATATACTTACGGTAGTTGCGAGTGGCTACTATTTGATCCTGTATGGCTATCATGAAACCCTCAGTCTCTGGAAACAATTCGCCTCGTTTGAGCCATTCGTTCGACTTTAATTTATCGACGTGTGGCTGGCTCAAGTCGGCTTGGTGTCTTCCATGGAGAGCTTTTTCAGACCATGCTGCGATTTTTTGTTGTGTACTTGTAATGTGTTCATTAATTTGTGTATTCCTATTTTGAAGATTTAGTGGTGTAAGTTTTTTATCTATATCCGATACCTGTTTGTGTAGTAATGAATTTTCTGATTTATAATGGAAGTACACTCGAAGTGAATGTATCTGTTTATTGTGTAAATTCTGGATGTCTATAAGTCCCCTACCCCCTTCCGGTCGTGGCAGTGTAAGTCGTTGTATGCACGATTTTGGATGGTGTTTTCGATGCTTGGTAAGGAGTACGTGGACAGTGCGCTGTAATTTCTTGATATCAGTTTTTGACCATTGTATAATTCCGAAAGAGTATGTGAGAATAGGTATTGCAAATGTGTTGATGGCTTTAATTGTATTTCTAGAGTTTAAGTTACTTTTTAATATAAGGTTGAGGCGGTGTGAAAATTTTTTAAGCAGTTCTTGCTTAGAAAGTTTTTGTTGTATCTGTCTGGACTGTTTAAAACCTAAATATTTGTAAGTACTCTGTTCGTCCATTGGTTCGATTGATTCCCCGGATCCTAATGTGTATCTATTATTTTGTATTTTGCCTTTCACAACCGACAAGATTTTGCACTTATCCACTCCGAATGACATACAAATGTCATCAGAAAATAGCTGAGTTGTATCAGCTAGTTGGAAAAGTGCTTCCTTGTCTGCTGCATATAACTTTATATCATCCATATACATTAGGTGTGTTAGTTTATATTGCGTATGATGGTTTACTAGTGTGAATCCAACGTCTGTTTTATCTAGCAAGTGTGATAATGGATTTAGTGCCATGCAAAACCATAAAGGACTTAGAGCGTCTCCTTGAAAAATTCCACGTTTAATAGAGATCGGATCAGTAGCAACTGATGTTGAAGATGAATTAATTTTAAGGAAAGTTTGCCAGTTTTGCATAGATGTTTCTAAAAATTGCCTGAGTGTTGGGTGAATTTTGTATAAGTTTAAGACGTGTAATAACCAACTGTGTGGTACTGAATCGAAAGCCTTTTGATAATCGATAAACATAGTGTGAATATCTTTCCTACCTTTAACGGCACTGTTCATAGCTATTGCATCAATGGTTAGTTGCTCTTTACAGCCTTGGCTATGCTTTCGGCATCCCTTTTGCTGTTCTGCTAAAATGTTATTCTTTATTAAATGTTCGTATACTACTTCGCTTACGCAGGCTGTTAGTATTTTGTACAGGGTTTGCAGGCAAGTAATTGGTCGGTATTTTGCCGGATTTGAGGTATCATTTATATCTTTGGGTAACATATATGTTACTCCATGTGTTATGTATTTTGGAAGTAAATGTGGTGATTGTATGAATGTATTTAAATGGTTATGTAAGAAGGGATGAATGCAAGAGTATTTTTTATACCAGTAGTTGTGGATGTTATCGGTGCCTGGCGATTTCCAGTTGTGTGTACGCTTGATGACTGAAATAAATGTGTCTATGGGTATAAAGTCAAATTCCATGTCTGGAATTTCTGTACTTACATCGCTGATCCAGTCTGCATGATCATTATGTTGTACTGGATTTTCCCATATGTTGGCCCAAAATTGTCGTAGTGTTTCCGGTGAAGGTGTATCTAGATTTTGGTTAGTGGCATCTCTGGTATTAATAAGGTTCCTATAATATATATTTTCATTACTTTTAAATTTTGTATTTTCTACTTTGCGATTGGTGCATGTTATGTATCTTTTAAGTCTACTAGATGCTGCGCTTAATTTTTGTTTTAATGTATCCAAAAAGTGTTCTATTTGTGTATTTGAATTTTCGTGTTGAGCGTGCAATTGATATTTTAATTTTATTTGTTCGACTGCTGCTACTAATTTTTTACTTCTACTACCGTTAATGAATTGTGTCAGCCTACCTATATTTACTCTTAAATATTCAATTTTCTTTTCTAACCTGATTTGCCATTTTGGTTTTCTATTGTTGTATGTGTGGCGTTCATTTTGTACTGAATTTGATATTTTTGCTCCGTTGCAAACAGCTGCCGTCCATGCTGCACAATAAATTATTGTCTGCAATCTGATAAACGGGGTATCACCATCAACGTGTTTAGGAAGAATGACCGAATTTATGTAATTAACTATTGCAGAAAACTTTCTGGATGTCTTCTGCTTGGGAATGTATGGTCTATTAGTGGGTTGTGTGTCATTAAAATATAGTTGGGCTTGTTGAAATGTGGCTTCAATTTCTGTATTACTTTCTAATATAGAATTAAGATTGATTGGCTCAGATTGTGAGATATTTATATTGTTCAAGAAATT
The DNA here is from genome assembly GCA_030763345.1 of Mythimna separata. NCBI lineage: Eukaryota > Metazoa > Arthropoda > Insecta > Lepidoptera > Noctuidae > Mythimna > Mythimna separata. The sequence goes on from CM061191.1 coordinate 6,430,673, forward strand.
AATATTGTCTTCTATACTTACTAGCGAATCAAGAACAATGTCAGTACCAGTTATGTCATTTACGGCCGCGTTTGTAGTGAGGGTGTTTGTGGGTGTGTCAAAAGAGTTTACATTATTGCCAGATAGGTCTGACTCTATTTGCGATTGTGTATTTAAATGATCGCTACTTGTTTGTTCAGTATTTTCGGCATTGATGTTGGTATTTTGTAATTCTATAGCTACCTGGTTTCTTATTTCTTCTAACTTATTGATGTCTATATATAAATTATTTATAATCGCTCTAACTTGATCAGATAGTCTTTGTTCTGTTATATGTGTTAATTCTGGATATATATTTATAAACTCTTCACGTAAATGTTTTCTATAGGCGGTTTTATTGGTTTCTAATTGTGTGACTTTATAGTATATTCTAATTATTGCTTCATTATATTCGTTCGTCCATCTCATGCGCTGACTGAGCTGGGTGTTAGGTTGTGTAGAGTGTTGCTGTATCTGAGTGTAACACATGTTTAGTTCAGCCCTGACTTCTTCATAAATCTGATCTATTGTGTCTTGTGGTAGCAATTTCCTTTGGATTATGGCTCTGCGCTGATCACCTACTCTTTGTCGGCTTACTTGCATATCCGGGTATTTTTCTAGGAACTTAGTATGAAGCGATGGAAGATATGAATTTTTGTCTGTGTCCATGTTTGTGAGATAAAGATAAGTGCGTAGGATGAATTTGTTCATTTCAATACTCCATTTCCTACGACTTGTTGCAGTCTTAGCAGTGGGTACAGTATCGTCGACAAAATTTGTCTCCTGTACAACATCCGCTGACTGTATTGATGATGAAGATGGCGTCGGAGTGACGCGGAAAGATTGTGATGATGATGGGATTGATGAAAAAAGAGATGAAGAAGATGACGAAATGATTCGTGAAGTTTCGTCATCTATCTGAGGCATACTTGCCAGAAGTTGTTTTTTAGTTTTAGATCTGGTATTCATGATATTCCCACGAGTAGCGAGGGACTTACAAGGTCAACCACAGCAGAGCCCTGCGTTCACTGTGGCAAGGGTGAATAAAACTGGAGGTCCCCTATTATCCAGAGTTTGTACACTAGCGACTAGCGCATTCCCCTAGCCATGCAGCCCTCGGCATGTACAACCTTGGCTTGGATTGTATCTCTCTTAGTCTGGCCCTTTGCCCTAAACCCGTCTCGAAAGAGTAAACCCTGTTGAGACAGGATCAAGGCTCAGAGCACGCAAGCCCCATCACGACGTCAACGTGGAGATACGGCGATGGGGTTATTATTATTATTATTATTATTATTATTATTATTAAATCCTTGATCGCAATTCGCAGAAAGCAGAAAAGTAACTAAAATGGTTTAAGAGAAAACTAGAAAGTTTCCTCCCAAAAACTATTTCAAGCGAGAGAACTTCGAGCAAGACACTTAGTACCGCGATGCTGTCACGGCAAAGTTTTTATATCTGCAACTCGCGACCCGGATTCAAGGAATTTAATCTTGAAATTGCTTGCTTAGCAGATTTAGAACATGAGACGTAAAACAAAAGCAAAATAAAACTTATCTACTTATACGATCATTTGCTGTAGTGAACTAGTTTATTGATGTTTTGCTTTAGTGATAAATCCTAGAGTTATTTGCTTTGCCAAGTAGAATTGGTCTAAAGAATTCACTTTGAGTAAGTAGCGGGCTATCAATCAGTACAAGCTTAGTTGTCCGATGTCCGCTATTGAATGAATGTCTTGAAGTTTCACTTGATTCTTTATTTTTGTATTCCTATATTATGCTTCCTTTTTTTGGGTTCCGTACCAAAAGGGGAAAACGGGACCCTATTACTAAGACTCTGTTGCCTGTCTGTCTATCACTGTCAGACAGTTGAAATTCTTACAGATTATGTATACCTATCTGTTGCCGCTATAACAGCAAATACTAAAAACATAATAAAATAAGTATTTCATAAAATAATATGGTGCACGTCAATCCTGTATATTTTTGGCCCTTTTAACAACAATTATTGCTCAAAGAACATCTCTTTGTGAAGGCAGAATTTTATTTATCTATTTATGTTCAAAAAAAGTCAATACCAAATACAGATAGAAGAGCACAAAGGTTATTTCAAAAGAAATTTCTTTTAGCAGACCTGTGACAGGAGAGTTGGGAGAATTTTGTTCTTATTGGATGGATTTTTTCAATAGAATTTCAATGGCTGTTTTAATTACTCACATATTATTTCCTTATGAGTTTATGATGAAAAATAATTGGTATATTTTTGTAAAAAACATGCCTACAACTCCTTCCGATAGGAAAAAGTGTGGAATGATTGAAATCAGGTCTATTTCGGTAGAGTACAGAAAGCAGACCCGATGCATTTACTTACTGCCAAAAACTGCAGAACATTGGAGTATGTCACATCTATACATATAATAAAACAGTAAAATTGTGCATCGTTTGCCGCAAATGGCGCCAAAACTACTGAACCGATCCTGTTCAAATTTTGCATACATAATCCTTATAGGACCCTTAATGATATAGGCTATATTTTATCACGCTATTTGCTATGGGGGGTGAGCAATATTGCATTTTGTCGGTTTTGAACGAGTTGCCCCGAGTTCGAATCCCACCTACAATTTATATTTCTGTCAATGTTCTATCTTATTGTTTTTGGAAAAAAAAATACTTTTACCATTTTTTCATAAAAAAATCAACATTCCTATTTGATTTTTCCCAAATATTTTGTAAAAACTAATCAAAACACGTTATAAAATCCAAACGTCCACGAAATTCACATACTACAATGTTACATTAGTCCATTTAGCTGCCAATTTATCTACTGAAATGAAAATCATCACGCTATCATGGACGAAGAGCGGGGCAGTCATTTATGACATTTATATGAGAACGTCTATTTTGCTTAATATTCATCGAACATTGCAGCGCGATCGATTAATGACTAGACTGGGACGTAACACGGTGGTGGTTCGAATCCCAAGAGGTGTTTTAGAAAAGCTTTTTTTATTTTTGTATATATTTTTTCACATATTTTTGCATTCTCACAATTTTTTTAACAAAAATATTACCTAAAAATATTATTATTATTGTTTAACCAAAAAAAAACCATGGTGACAAATTTTACAACTGCGGTGTTGCACCCCGTTTTCAAAATACAAACAATGACATCCTTCTTCTTCTTCCTGCTCTTATCCCGTATTACTTGGGGTCGGCGCAACACGTTTTCTTCTTCCATTCTGTCATGTCGTCCGTCACACCATCATCTGCCCTTTTCTTTCATATCAGTCCACACTACTACACCAGTACTACACAATCCATCCATCTTTTCTTTGGCCTTCCTCTCCTTCTCCATTCATCCACATGTAAATTCAGAACTCTTTTGGTAACGTGCTTTTAATCCCTCCTCTTCACATGACCATACTAAGACAAACGATTTCCTTTAAAAATACAAACATCCATTTAATTTTTTTTAACTAAAGGCGATTTATATTTTAGGTGATTTCTTCCACTCTAGGAAGGAGCACGAGGGGATGTCAGACTTTCACTGACCAAAACCCACACCTTTGTATGTTCCTTCTTCGCCTTGCATTCCAGGACTCCAGGTGGAGGTGATCAGCAGTAACGACCTCTCACGTCCGGTCCTGGTACAGAGAGAGAAGGTATGGAAAGCAGTCATCACTTCCTTCCGCAAATGAAGCGAAGAAGGTAGCAGAAAGCGCAAAGATGATGCCCTTGGCATTACGAGTCGCAGGGCGATTCCATGATACCGTTAGCGCGGAGTTTTGGACGGTGCACTATTGGCATTTCGCTGTTGAATAAAGACTGGTCTTAGTCGACTGACGTTGCGTTATGTGCCACGCGCACCTAAAAGAGATACGCATAAGAGAACGGCGCTAACGGGCTTCGATAGCTGGAAAATTGTTCGTATTTTAAAGGAACAAAGTGGGTATTTTTTACTGCTCTGCATGCTCTACCCGTAAAAATCGAGAGTTTACAGACTGCGTTCGATCATCAGCATGTGAAGTCGACTAGGTGAAAATACTCGCACACAAGAATTCGTTTATTATTCTCACTAAAGAAAAACATTTATTTGGTGTATTAGGGTGTCAGTCAAATACCGCACCAGAAAATTCCTGCCTGAATAAACAGGTAATATAAACACAAAAAAATGATGGTGATCGGTAAACGCCCTATACATATGACACCTGGGAAGTGTCCAAGTGGCGATGGGAGGGGTCTAAGGATGTCCTGTTTCGCACGGTTTCAGCCACGTTGCTTCACTCTAGGAGGTGACTGCTTTCCATTCCTCCTCCCAGCTCATACCATGATCTGAACTAGGGTAGGAGGATTCTGATTTTGACCCGCAAACAGTACGGCGGTAATCCGCCCTAACGGGGTAACTTCGATCGTAAGGTCCACCGTGTCTTCCCGCCGAATCCAAAACATCTACCTCCCGAAACACTCATGTTCGGTTAGGACCTGCGTAAAGCGCTTGCGCTTAGAGTGAATTTATCATAGTAATAATCATGGTGTGCCAATATTAGTCGCCCTAGAATGTAAATTGCAACTAAAAAAACACTGTGGAATTTAGTTGGTAAAAGTCTGATACTCTCTCTCGGTCCACCTAGAGTGGGAGAAGGTATTTGGTGGTTACCCAACAAAAAAGAGGCAAATACTAAAGGCGATTATCGGCCCTAATTTGGTTTTTTGAAGAACAAATCATTTTCATTTTGGTTTTATCGCAATATGAAGTAAACTAACGACTTTACCCATAGAGTAGGCAATTAACTATTTAGAACGTGAACTCTGTGGCTCTGTGCTTCGTTGATGTTTTTAAGGCAATTGACGTCGTGCGGAAGAAAAACCCGGGTGTTACCATTGGGTGGATCGCCCGGAGGACACGTTAGATCATAAAGCACTGGTGGGCCACGCTTAGGCGGAGCACCACCGTGTCCTTGTGGGGACGATCAGTGACAGCAACCTCTCGCGCTGGGCACTGGTACAGGCCATGATCCAGAGCGAGGAGTAGTGGCAAATAGTCCCCTCACGCCCCAGTCGCTGGGATTCCGACCCCGATTTAGAGCCACCGTAGGAGTGGCTTGCAAATGGCGAGCAATGGGTAGTTTACCATCTGGCTGTCCGGTAATGATCCAGACGGTCAACCGTGGGTATTGTTCCACGCATGCTTCAAAGAGATGTCAGCAAACTGTAGGTGCCCAGCAGGTTCGAAGCCTCTGGGGCCATGGGTGAGCTTCCGAAAGGAAAACCCGGGACCCTGGAACGAAGGCAAAGAAGGAACGGGGTGAGGTTTATTCAGTAAAAGTCTAACTCACCCTCTGAGAAGTCATTCTGATGATTTTCCACCTAAACAAGAAACCTGGGCACGCCGTCATTGCGGCGGTAAGTTCCCTCTTTGAGGAGTAGTTGGAAAGAGGTCCTCAAGTTCCGTATGCCGCAGGTCCTCACCAGACACGGTAAGTTCGGGAGGCTCCTGCATCGGATTCAGGGGTAAAGGGCGCCCCAGCCAGACTTGGGCGCACTGTCTGGACCGCCCCAAGGACACGGTGGAGCACACGGTAGAGGTATTGCGGTCGCCTTCTTCTGCGAAGCAGTAATGCTAGCCAAGGAGGCGGCCGGCCGCGAGCGCGAAAGGGAACGACCCTCACGCCCCCGCCGTCAGGATCACGAGAACGATTTCCGACCACCGTAGGCGCAAGCTTGCGGACGGCGAACACTGGGTAGCTTGCCGTCCAGCAGTTCGGTAATAACCCGGACCGAGTCAAGTCGTCAACAGTTCCACGAGCGCCTCAAGGAGATGTCAGCAAACTGTAGGGCGCGGCAGGGCCGAAGCCTCTGAGCACGTAGATCTGTATTCCGAAAGATAAGCTCGGTGTCCCAAAATTGAAGGCAACACAGGAACGGGGGTGGCGTTTAGTCAGTAAAAGTCTGACATGCCCTCCCGCTCCATTTAAGAGCGGGAGAAGTCATTCTGATGATTACCCATCTGAATAAAAAAACCTAAACAAGAAACCTACTGGGGCTATGGTTTCGCTTCTGAAAGGGAGACCCTGGAACGTAAGGCAAGGAAGGAATATAGAAGTGAGTCTTAGGCAGTAATAATCTGACACGCACTTCCGCTTCACACAAGAGCAAAAGTCATTAGATGATTTCCCAACTAAAAAAAGTACTAATTGGAGTTTTAACTTAAACAGTTTTATGTAAAAATAATTAATTAGATCTTTTCGGAACAATAGGATTAGATACTTAGATTACTTTTGTGCAGTTTTACGAACTTAACGCGGACGAAGTCGCGGGCAACAGCTAGTCCACAATATAATGTAAAACGAAGCAACTGTATCAGAAACTAAATTCTTTCTAAACGTGACACTGGCTGAAAGCACAAGCCAAAAGATTTTTTTAACACGATAAAAAAGTGCAAACGTTTTTCTTTGTCCCGTATTATTTGGGATCGGTGCAACACGTTTTTTTCTTCCGTTTTGTCCTACCACCCGGCAATATCACTAACTCTGTTTTCTTTCATCAATCTACATTTTATACTCTTAACTCTTTTTATACAAGTTTTCATGCAAGTTCATACAACCGATTTCCGACCAAACGATCCTTTTTCAACTTTTTAGTCTCTGGCGCAGCTTTCAAACCTCTTCTGATATACTAATTTCTCACTTTATCCATTCTTGTCACACGACACATCCATCTCAACATTCTCATCTCTGCTTAGCTACATGCAATCTTTTTCCATCCATCGTTTTCTCAGACCAATATTCTGATCAATTCAGTATTTGGTTATACTGCAATGATGATGACCGAGTAAATGATCGTATTCAACACACAAAAAAATGTCTTGGTTGGATATCGAACCCAGCAGAGCAGTCAGGATGACTAAATTAATAGGCCAGTCACTTAATGTACTCATAAGATACTCATCTTTATCAAATCTCTGTCAGTAAAACTCCCGTTATAAACCAACTCCAAACTTCCACTATATATCAAGTTCCAGTCAGACCGTGGTGGAGAATATTCAACAGTCGATGTGCCACGTAGCGGCCGTAGATAACGTCTTGTTGGCAGATGTTACGTCATAGTGTGTTGTGCCATGAATTGTGGAGCAATAGTTAACTAACTTAATGAAAATGTATCATATAAACATTATAAACTTTGTTTACATATTTTATTATCCTGAACATGTCTTTATTCAAATCAAAAAGTATGATTAAAATCGGTTCACGCAATCAAAAATAACCACCGAAAACCCAACACACATAATCCAGTTTAGATTTTACTCTTAAGTGAAAACAATTTTTTGTGACGGGCGGGAAACTACAGAACCCTGCACTGAGCGTGGCCCAACACGCTCTTGGCTGATTTTTATATAATTATCTTTTTCACAGCCCAACATTCATCGATACAGTATTCTGTAATCCTGCAAAGATTTAAGCGCAAACATTTTCAATGTATCATTCTCTTCTTCATCAAATCTTTGTCAGTAAAACCCCAGTTATATTCCAACTCGAAACTTCCACTATATATCAAGCAGCAGTCAGACCGTGGTGGAGAATATTCAACAGTCGATGTGCCACGTAGCGGCCGTAGATAACGTCTTGTTGGCAGATGTTACGTCATAGTGTGCTGTGCCATGAATTGTGGAGCAATAGTTAACTAACTTAATGAAAATGTATCATATAAACATTATAAACTTTGTTTACATATTTTATTATCCTGAACATGTCTTTATTCAAATCAAAAAGTATGATTAAAATCGGTTCACGCAATCAAAAATAACCACCGAAAACCCAACACACATAATCCAGTTTAGATTTTACTCTTAAGTGAAAACAATTTTTTGTGACGGGCGGGAAACTACAGAACCCTGCACTGAGCGTGGCCCAACACGCTCTTGGCCGGTTTTTATATATCTTTTTTACAGCCCAACATTCATCTATACAATATTCTGTTATCCTGCAAAGATTTAAGCGCAAACATTTTCAATGTACCATTCTCTTCTTCATCAAATCTCTGTAACTAAAACCCGAGATATATTCCAACTCCAAACTTCCACTATATATCAAGTTCCAGTCAGATCGTGGAGGAGAATATTCAACAGTCGATGTGCCACGTAGCGGCCGTAGATAACGTCTTGTTGGCAGATGTTACGTCATAGTGTGCTGTGCCATGAATTGTGGAGCAATAGTTAACTAACTTAATGAAAATGTATGTTTGGTTAGTAATACAGGATATTTTTCAGCTCGTTAAAGATTTGTCAAAGTTCTTTGATTAGAAAGGAAGAAAATTGCGTTTATTAGCATTACAAGAACGAAAATACTTAAAAATTAAACTAAAAGAACTCAGAGTAGCGAGTGAGCAGTGGTGACCGAGTGGTAACTGCCACGACTAATAAGTTGTAAGTCGCGGGTTCAAACCCAGCCTGGAGCATTACTTTGTGTAATTTATTTCATCACCGCTGCTCTCAAAACGGTGAAGGAAAACATCGTGAGGCAACCGGCATGACCTAGAACCAAAAATTCGAAGACATGTGACATCTACCAATTCTCACTGGGTCCGCGTGGTGAATTATGGATCATCATCTCTCTCTCTTCTGTTGGGAGGCCTAAGTCCCAACAGTGGGAAAATTAAAAGGCCGCTAATGCTAATGCTACTCTGAGTAGGTACTCCAAATGACAAAAGAGCCTCAACTTAGCATAATGACAAAATAATGGTAGGCGATGGCCTTCACCGTCTGACGCTGATTTTCAGCTGTGGCCTATGAGTGCTAACTCGAAAACATACATTAAAAAAAGTTTAAAATATTTGTGCAGAAACCAAATAAAATGGTTCGATTCTTAATCATAAAATAACAGCACAACAAAACCAGGTTTCCTATTATTATTATTGCAATCTTGGTGTACAATAAAGAATCTATTAAATAAATAAAACGCACGAAACAAATATTATTATGGCCTACAGATAAGTTTTCTAAGTCTAGGTGGTTTTGTGTATGCGAGTTAACATGTTTGTGAACACACCCACGATACAGAAGTAATTCCTAGTATTAACCTATCACATACCGCGAAACGAGACACAGTAGTAAGACAATAACAGCGCGGTCTCACAAGACCGGTCGGGGATTCATGAATTAAAAAAAAAACTGTACACTAATTACTGCCAAGCAACGGTTCTCTGAAAAGACAAATAAAACTCACTACATAAAGGGTGTAAAAAGACCCTTAACGAAAACGAAAACCCCATATTCTATTCATCACTAGGATACTTTTTTTCTTCTAGACCATACCTGGGAATTCACTGGTTCTGGAGATATTGAAGGTCAAAGTCAACATTTTTTTTTCTTTTTTTTTTCAAAATCGTATTCCAAGTATCGTTAGTAAACTTTCTTCCGAACAAACGTAATCAAAATTATCAATTTTTCATAGTCAATTACGCATTTGAAGTTGCTAAAATGCATTGAAAACTAAACACAACGAGCGCCTCACACACACAAGCGTGCTATCGGTTCAACGACCAAGCGCGAGCGGCCGAACACGCAGCTGATCGGAATTATTATTAATTAATTATTTTTTAAAGATGAAAAAAAAAAGTTTTTTCCCAGCAATATTTTTTGGTCCAAGTTACTTAATTACACGTACAGAATGTGTAGTTATCGGCTTTGTGATCGGTCTTTTTACACTCCGTATATAATGGCATCAAAAAACTGTCGACTAGTACCTAATGTACCCAAAAGACTGGCAGCATTGCCACACTGAATGGCAATGCGTATCTTCTATCCAAGGTAAAAATCAGCCCTTGGGTCATGCGACGTGTCAACAAAATACAAACAAAAATCAACATCTAAAAACTCCATATCCATGTGAAGCAAAAAAATGTGCCAAAAATGAGCCCGATACCAGAATAAAGTCTTTATATAAAAGTTCAATGTAAACTTGCAACGTTTTATCACTACACATCAGGGTCTGTGTGTGAAAAATGATGCTATCATTAACCCCTTTTGAAGATTCGATCATCAAAAACGAAGGACGTTTCCACTGCTTTAGTTGTTCCGAGATTTTTCACGGGTTATGAAAAAAAATATATATATTGCTCTTAGAGCGTTTTCACATTATCCGATCCGATATCGGTATCGGACGCGGACGCCGATCCAATATCGGGGGAAATAAAATGTATGAAATATGTACCTGTCTTTCATATTGTCCAGCCCGATATCGGATATCGGAGCACGGCATTTCATACATTTTACTTACCCCGATATCGGATCGGCGTCCGACACCGATATCGGATCGGATAATGTGAAAACGCACTTACGGTCTTTGGCGTATCGGACGACGAGTTATAGGTAGTTCGCCGTCTGGTAATCGTCCGGACTAACCCCATGTAGTCGACAACGGCTCGTAGTGGTCCACAGCCGCCTCAAAGAGACGTCAGTAAAACCTTAGGGGCCCAGCAGGGGAGATGCTCGCTAGGGCCACGGGGAAATTCTGAAAAGGAAACTCGTAGCTCCAGAACGAAAAGAGCAACTTTAGGACACAGCTGTGGTTTTACTCAGTAAAAGTCTGACACTCCCTCGTGCTTCCACCCTAGGGCAGGAAGAAGTCATTAGACGATTTCACAAAAGGTAAAAACCAAAATTTAGAGATATTATTATTACTCCAACAAAAAAGCGCTAATTATGTAAGTGTGCTGAAGTATTTACTCATATTATTAAGTAGTATCTACTCTCTTCGTTCCCAACATAGCCAACCATAAAGGAATATTATTATGTTAGGTACTACTTAAGCACAGTAGTACAAGTGCTATTGTTTTTGTTTTATTTATGAGCAGACAAATTATACTGTGTACACTTATACAGGGTGTAATGAAAAGATGTGGTCAGTTTTTTAAAAACTTCGAAATTAAACCTATTTAAGGGGTGGTAAAAAGGGAAACTTCGTTTGAATATATAATTCCTTTTTCATGTGCGTAATGGTGATACAATAAAGTAAAAAATAATAATAATAATTTCGTGTACCAATATTAACAGGTTACCTAAGCAAGTAACGAAGATTGACATTATTTGTTTTCAGACCTTTAAAGGTCGTGTGGAAGATTTTTATTTCTTCGGTTCATTGACTTACATAGACAGAACTTGAACCTTGGCTCAAATTCAAACCAAAATTAATATATAAAATAAAAATAAAATAAAAAGCCTTTTATTTCCAGTACTTAAAGTTTACACTTCTTACAATCTATTTTAGTGTTAGTTCATGTAGTTTAATCTATGTTAGTATCATTTCTCTTTTTTTACTTAATTCTATGTAATTAAAATTAGTAATAAAGACTGTTATTACTAGTTTTTTAAAAGTACTTTCAAAATACGGTTTAAGAAGTGTTAAAATAGAATAGAATAGAAACTTATTTTTTGTATAAAAAGAAAACGAAGCTGGTAAAGTGCTGATTACTTTGTATAACGAAGCCATAGTCAATACCCAAATAAAAATTATATCTCCCTCACTAATTTTAATCAGCTGATTAAAACTTTTTTCACCTAAACTCCAACCTTTTTCAACCGATTTCAAAAAGGAAGAAGTTCTATGTTCGGCTGGTATTTGATAGTTTTGTCTCTTCGTTATTTAACAGCGACTTCTGAAAGTAAGTAAAAAAAAATAACACCCGACTTCAAAAGTCTACACTCGACTTCAAAAGTCGACACCCGACTTTAAAAGTCGGCTGTATTTTTTATATAAAAAGTTTTTTTTGAAAAAAATCAAATACGACCACACATTTCCATTGTGACACCCTGTATACAGCCTTCATTAATAGGTACTCATCCAGAAGGACGATTCTTTGAAGTCGTGAGTAATAATGGAGAAGAACATCTTTGTGTAGAATTTGTTCGGGTGGAAACAACGTTAAAAGATTTGTTCAAGCTAATTTTGGAGAAAAGCTATTCAAGTTATATTTAGCAGAAACGCCATAGAAATATGTACTTACCTAACTTTGTTATGGGTTTGTTATGGGATAGGCGGAAGCCAGTAAATCTGACTCCAGTCTTGCCATGAAGTACCGTGTTACCCCAGTTAATGGGTTGCCGAAGTCTGGTAGGCAGCCGCTCTTCGTAAAATACTGGTATTCAGTTAAATCCGGCTTGACTGGAAGCCGACCCCAATATAGTTGGGAAAAGGCTAGGCAGATGATGATGATACAATAGATGAGCAGTAGTAACCACATAGTAACGGCCCCGACTTGCGAAGTATATGCAGCGGGTTTAAACCCAGCTAGCCGCATTACTTTGTGTAATTTCTTTCATCACCACTACTCTCAAAACGGTAAAGGAAAACATCGTGAGGAAACCGGCACTTCCTAAAATTAAAAATTCGAAGGCATGTGACATGTACTAATCCGCACTGGGACCACGTGGTGGATTATGGCCCTCTCCTAGAGAGGATGCCTGAGTCCCAGCATTGGGAACCTAATAAGGCTGATTATGTTTGTGTTTACAACAGATACCGCAAATGGAGACTGTCTATCGGTAAACATAAGAGAAGACTTTCGCTCGAGACGTCCAGGGCGTCGGAAAACTCCTGGGTGCAGGCTTGCCGACGAGGAGTAGTGAAAAGTACCCGTTCAATAAAAATCAGACCTGGATCGAGGTCGCGTCGTATTCTCAATTCATTATTGTACACAAAAAATATAGTAGGTAATTTAACAAGGGATGTATAAAGGCGAGCTTAACTCAACAATGAGTTTTCTGCCAGTAAACCTTTAAGTGACAAAGAGAGATCATATTCGAAGGTAGGATCCAGTGTACACTAAACATATATATATGAGTCTAATATATAAAATATAGTCCACACTAATAAGTAACAGTTTATATTTTTTTTCATGTCATTAATTTTTCTTTTGAATACCTCAAGAGATGGGCTATCGCAAAGGAACTGTGTGAGAGGTTCGTATTCCAAGTACGCCTCAGTGACCAAAAGTAAGCAACAATTCCCAGCTACCTTCGGTGCGAGCTTGTGGACGGCGAGCAATAATTAGTTGGCCTTCTATTAAGGAGCAGGGCCAGGTCAACAGTGGATGCTGTCCCGAGACATACAGAGGGCCCTTCTCAAGGTGTCTATTGTCAACATAACCTTGCTTTGAAGGCTTGTTGTTTCATAAAACGCAATTCAATGCAATATTTGATAAAGCAACAATGTGAAAAATGACAAAAAAAGTATGAACGCTCTGTTGGCATTCAGCAATTCCATCAATCACTCAAAAATTTTACAAAACTTTTTTCAGGAAATATGTTTTTTTAAATACCCTTATGGAAAATGTTTTCAGCTTTCGGAATTCCGATAAAATTTTAATGTGCAAGGTGTTTATAGATAATGTAAAGCAAAATGTTAACATGGTGAAGAATCTAAGTTTATGCAAAAATATAGTGGATTTTCAGAGGACTTTGCTGAATTAGTTTTATACTTTAAGTTTTCAATCCAAAAGAAAGTTAAATAAAATCCATAGGATACAGTGTTTCCCAAATATCTGGAGAAATTTCGTCTTCTGATAACCGTCCGGACGATGCACGCGACGGTCTACGCACCGTCGATAACTTGGGCTCGCCAAGTCGTCGACGGTGCATAGGTTTTCATGCGCGCCTCCAGAAAGTGTCAGTAATTCGTAAAACATCACAAATCATTACATTCAAAAATGTAATTCAATTTCAGACTAATTCTGAAAGTAAACCTCGGGGCCCCAGAACAAAGACAAAGAAGGAACAAAGCAGTGGGTTTTAGTCAGTAAAAGTCTGGCATGCCTTCTTGCTTCACACAATACGGGAGAAGGCATTGAATGAGTTTCCACCTAAACAAAAGGAAAATCTTTTTTAGAATTTTAAAAAAGAGCACGTTTTTAAAAGCCGTACATCAATGGACACACAATAATAGATTAACCCGGCGCTTGGCAGCGACAGCTCATCCATTATAGAAAGACGATACGCCGATTGACACAGACGTTTATTGAACGCTCCTTACTAACAAGCTTACTTTCGATCCGTTTTACGATTAAATATGAGACTTTTTTTGTCATTTAGTTTTTGGTGATTTGAGTGACAGAAAAATGTTAATCATCATCATCATTTTAGCTGAAAGAAATCCACTGCTCGGCATAGACTTCTTCCAAGCATCACCACAGTGACCAGGCTTGTGCATCTCGCATCTATCAGATTTCCGTGACTCTCACCAGGTTTGCGTTTCATCTTTTCGTCCTTGTGTTGTTGTTGTTGAAGGGATGTGTCATGCGGATGTGCCACATAAGTTTGGCAATTTTCGAGCCGTATCCATAACATCTAGGGTTCTCTAAAGCGTAACTGAACGCACAAGGAATTACTTTCTTAAAACGTTTTGTCCCTACTAATTTATTGATTAAAACTTAATACAACAGCTACGAAGAAAAATTCTCTACCAGTTAACCATTGATGAAAACCACATGGCAGGCGCAGAAAAAAAAAATAACACTACCAATTCTATTATTTTATCAAGATTTTCTCCATGTCTGAGTAAAGGTTATGATCGATCGATTAGGCTATCATCGTATGCCATTTCCCTCAGTCAGGCACTTAAGTTTTACGAGTTTTCAGCTCATACCTAATTCAGCCTGAGATATAGGGGATTCAACGAGATCTATTTCATCAGAAACATCGTTTTCAGTTCGTATTTTATTTACTTATTTATTACAGTAGGCTTTTTAAGGGCTGTATGTTTGAAAAGCGATATACGGTATTTTGAGGAACTTTACGTAATCGAATCTATAAACGTAGTATGGCAAAAGAAATGCCTGGGTGTCACTATCATACGGATCGTCTAGAAGACACGTTGGAGCATCGAGCAGTGAAAGTAGTCTCCTTAGCTTGAGCGGAGCGCCGCCGTATTCTCATGGAGGCAATCGGCAGCGGTTATTTCTCGTCCAGGCATGGTGCAGGCCATGGTCCGGAGTGAGAGGGAATGAGAAGTGGCCACTTTCTTCTGTGAAGCAATACCAACTGCGATCAGAGATACCTGTAACCGCATCTAGTGAACGACGAGCAATAAATAGCTAGCCGTCCGGCCGTCCGGTAAGGACCAAACCAAATCCGAGTTAATGGCGATTAGCGTTCTACACGCGTCTCAAAGATATGTGAGCAAAACTAACTACATAGTTTTGCTCACATATCTTTGACACGCGTGTAGACCATTTGAAAGAGTTACTATGACCCTAGAACGCAAAGAGCAAATGAAAGAACAAATGTGGGTTTTAAGGATTTGTCACACTGGATGCGTTCTGCGGTCTGCGGTCCGGTCAAAGCGAACGCAGCCCGTATTATGTATGAACAACATTTTCGGTATCAATATATTTTGTATAGAATGCGATCTGACCGTGCGAGCACAACCAAAGAACGCATGTTGGACCGATGACGCGGCGGCGCGAGGGACCGACCGACAACGTGTAACACTTTGACCTGACCGCAGGCCGCAGAACGCATCCAGTGTGACAAATCCCTTAGTCAGTAAAAATTTGATACACCCTCTCGCGCACCCCAGAGCGAGACAAAGTCATCGGGTGATTTTATACAAGTTACTAACAGAGATTAAAACACATTTTTACGTATGACAGGTACGATCACGCCATTTAACTTTCACAAGAAGAAAATTAATTGTGAATTCGAAATGATAAAAGAAGCGAAAAAGTCAAAACATCTCTCGCATAAAATATTTTTATTTTGCATGAAATTCATTTAAAAAACGTATTTCCTCATTGTAGAGCGCCGTCTACGTAATCTGATAAAGTCCTCGGCTGCTTGGAGATGAGAATCCAGTGCAAGATAAGATATAATATAATATTCTAACAGATATTGTTTTTTTTTTAAGCTTACCTGTGAAAGATATAATATTCTGTCAGGTTTATTTTTTGTAAAACTTTTTTTTTTTTGAAGGAGCAATCGTCGAATGACTTTTCACACTCTGAGTGAAACGGTGTATCGTGTTAGAGATTTAATAACTAAAACATACCTGTATTCTTTTACTTGCTCATTGCGATCCAGGATCGCGGTAACTACTTTGATCATTACCTACTGCATTCTGTCTATATGTTACTGTAAATGCCCGGACTACGGTAAATCCTAAGATTTTCCAGTAAATCCTAAGATTTACCAACCTTTAATGGTAAAAGTCTGAACCATTCTATGATCATCGTTAATTTCGAACTTTTACTACTATTCACTTGGTAAATCTTAGGATTTACCTCAAAGACACGGTAAATGTTAAAATAAACATTTCCAGAAGATAGGTTACAATTTGACTGATTAGTAGTACAAATGATTAATAATTACTCATAGGTATGTAAGGATTTGAATAATTATTAATTGAAATAAATGATTAAAAAATATGCATTGTTTTGGAAAACTATGGACCGTGTACAACACTAAGCTCCTAGCTTACCTAGAAACTTATCACATCCTGAGTGACCGTCAATACGGCTTTCACCGAAATTGGTCAACTGGTGATCTTCTAGCGTATCTGGAGTGAGGCCATCGAGAAGCATGGGGAAGCGTTTGCCGTCTCTCTCAACATCTCGAAGGCTTTCGATAGGGTCTGGCACTAAAGCCTTATGAACGTCAACGTAACACCAACCATCTTGATCTTCTTGGTGTTACGTTGACGTTCATTCTCAACGTTTCTCCATATATTGAAGCAAAGGCTCAACTGGCTGCTCAAAAGCTAGGAATCCTTGCAAAAGTGAGACAGTACTTCACGCCGAAACAACTGCTCACACTTTATCAAGCGCAAGTTCGATCGTGTATAGAGTATTCCTTTCATCTTTGGGATAGATCTGCCCGATATCAGCTTGAAGCGCTTGAAGCAATGAAAGGAGAGCCAAGAGGATCATTGGTAATGATGCACTCGTTGAGTCGAGGCTTCAAAGTCTTGAGCATCGACGCCGAGTCGCTAGCCCGTCGGTTTTCTACAGGTTGAATTGCATAACCTAATTCCGCCTAGCCCGTTCCATCATCGGACCACCAGGCGTGCGGCGATGCGCCTGCAGTACATGGTAGATATCCCTCCTATACGCACAAAACGTTTTGGGAACACATTTATTGTACGTACAGCCAAGGAGTGGAATTCCTAGCTAAAACCCAGTTATCTTTAAGTCAAGAGGGAATAAGTTACTTCTTGGTAAGCGCGCTCCATCGTCGACTGCATGGTCGCTTTCCATCAGGTGAGATAGCGGTCAAGCGCGAACCTATCTACGATAAAAAAAAATCCAATATCAACATTTACCAAACCTCACTGGCAAGACCTAGCATGTACCAAATTCTAATGGTAAAAGCCCGATTAAATCGTTTCTCTTTTACATATTCTTACATTTACCGACTCGTGTTGGTAAATCCTAAGATTTACTGGTAAAACCTAAGATTTACTGTGGTGCGGGCTTTTACAGTAACATATACATCTCTAACATACAGTGGAGGTGTCCCGCTTGAGTGGAGCACTTCTTCACTTCTTGTAGGCGATCAGCGGTGACCTCGGGTGTTAGGACCTAGTTCAAACCATGGTCCGGAGCAAAAGGAAAAGGGAGGCGGTGGCCACCTTCTGCGAAGTCGCAATGGTAGCGTGCCTCTCCATTTTGCGGACGACGAGCAATAAGTAGCTCATCGTTTGGCTGTCTGGTGACTATTCCGACTATAAGTATGATTTGTTGACAGCACATAGTATTCCTCGAGTACCTCAAAGAGATGTCAGCAAAACCGTAGGCGGCATGCCCACGAGGACTTTCTGAAAAAGAAGCCAATGGTCCGCTAGAACGCAGCACAAAGCGGGTTACATTTGGATGATTTTCCACCTATAAGAATGCTTCACCTCAATCGGTCTTACCAAACTAAACCAAAGTCTTGGACATCGGCGCCGAGTTGCTAGCCTGTCGGTTTTCTATCGGTTGCACTTCGGGGAGTGTGCACAGGAATTGCACAATTTAATTCCGTCAAGTCCTTTCCATCATCGGACCACTAGGCGTACGGCGATGCGTCACCGGTATATGGTGAACATTCCATCCATACGCACAAAGCGGTTTGGAAACACATTTATCATGCGTACAGCTAAGGAGTGGAATTCTCTGACGGGGTCTGCGTTTTCTGATAGCTACAACTTAGGAGTCTTCAAGTCAAGAGTGAATAGGTTACTTCTAGGCAAGCGTGCTCCATCGTCGGCCACATCATCGCTTACCATCAGGTGAGATAGTGGTCAAACGCGAGCCTATGTATAATAAAAAAAAAAAATCGGATGGAGGTAAGCCCACTCAAAAAAACACTAAGCTAATCTTATACCAAAGTTGGTATAGCATAGCTTGCACTGCAACATTGGCCTTTTTATGAAAAAAATAAAAAATCCAACGTAAGCTTGTTTCAGTTTTGCGAAGTAATGCTTTTTGCTGAATAACTCAGATCCTGTTCTGTAAGTTAGTAAGTACTTGTTGTTCACGAGTTTACCTATTTTTATCTCAAGTAGAAATTCTTGTAAGAAAACGTCTGGTATGATACTTAGTAGTGAGGCGTGGTTTTAAGAAAAAAGGGTACTTCCATCTGTACTAGGTTTTTGTTTTGGAATATTGAGGTTGAGGCTTTTTCGTATTGTGTGTAATAAATATTTGTTTATCTCTTTCTTTTAAAAAAATGTGGGGCGAAGTACTGATAGAACACTCTTGAAGATTAACAAATGACGTGGTGATTTGAATTATCAAAGATTTGAAATAAAAAAATAACCACTTATAATACTTTTGACATGTCATGATTCAAATTGATTGATAAATGCATTGATAAACTATCTGAATTCTAATATACACCTGCGTTTCAGTCTAGTCTAAGGGGTAGCACTACAACTGAACGAGTCGTCTTATACTTATCGACTGCATATCATAACGATATAGTTTTCCCCTGAAACATAATATCAATTCCAAACGTCAGCTGCTCTGATTCGGGGACTGAAGAAGACATTTAGTATTAAAAATCATTGTTAAAATATCCACTCCAATAGTTTTAATAACGAATATTTATTGAATAACAATTGTTTCAATCATTTTTAAGGTTCCGTGGCCAATTGGCAAAAACGGAACCCTTATAGTTTCGCCATGTCTGTCCGTCCGGCCTCGCTTAATCTCTGTGACCGTAACGCTCTAGAAAGCTGAAATTTGGTACCAATATGTATGTCAATCACGCCGACAAAGTGCAAAAATAAAAATTGGAAAAAAATATTTTATTAGGGTAGCCCCCCTACATGTAAAGTAAAAAGCGATTATTTTTTAAATTTCAACCCTAACGTGTGATAGGTATATTTTTGGATAGGTATTCAAAAATGAATAGGAGTTTACTAAAATCATTTTTTGATAATATCAATAATTTCGGAAATAATCGCTCCAAAAGTTAAAAACAATGTGTCCCCCCCCTCTAACTTTTGAACCATACTTTTAGAAAATATGAAAAAAATCTGGAAAGTAGAGCTTTATAAAGACTTTCTAGGAAAATTGTTTTGAACTTGATGGGACGAACAGTTTTTGAAAAGTTGGGGACACTTATTGTGACGGACGGGAAACTACGGAACCCTACACTGAGCGTGGCCCGACACTCTCTTGACCGGTTTTATTAGAAAAAAACTACCGTCAGTTTTTTCTTGAGAGGTGGGAAATCATGTAATGACTTCTCGATAATCATTAGATGATTTCCCACGTCATATATAGGTATAGTGAGTCAGAGATAAGCGACGAACTAATGAAAATCACGGATTCAGCACATGATTCTAGTCCCCCCGGTTGTGGAATTTGTCGTCTGTTTTTTCCATTTTCTTTTTATACATTTTTTCTTCTTAATTTAATTTGTATAAGATCGTTATTCTATTCAACCCCAATGATATATTTAGTGAACAAAATTAATTTACTAGGTACTTTAAATTTAAAATGTTATCAAATGTCTAATAGGTAGATTAACAGCTACTCAATCCCAACACAACAATACATAAAGAAAACAACTCACTCACTCACCTATACTCACAATCTCTCTCGCCAGCGCTGGTCAGTTAACGCTCAATACGGCGCGGATGATATCACTCTAACATCCTCCTTGCTTTGTTCCCTCTCTTCAGCGTTACTCAGACAGGCTGGAGCACACCGGGGGATGGGGTGAAGGAACTATATATACGCCCGTTGAAAAAAAAAACTGCACATTTCGACACTGTCAAAGGAATCCAAATTAATAGAAAATGTATTTTAGGGGTTTGTAGCCAAAGAGTAAAAACAGGATACTATTCGTAAGAATCTCCTGTCCCTCCTACCTGTCTGTTGCCAAGCGGTCTCATTAAACGTTTTCAAAAATGATGTAAATTATTATAAAATTAAAAAGTAAAGAGCGTCTCTACACAATTAGAGATGAGATTTTTTTTTAACATAGTAGACCGGCTCAGTTTTTGTTTCATTCTATTTTGTCAACAGTCAGTCTATCATTAACTCCGTTTTTAACCCCCGACGCAAAAACGACGGGGTGTTATTAAGTTTGACGTGTCTGTGTGTGTGAATGTATATGTGTCTGTCTGTGGCATCGTAGCTCCCAAACGGATGATCTGATTTTAATGAGGTTTTTTTTGTTTGAAAGGTATATCAGTCGAGAGTGTTCTTAGCTATGTTTAGTGGAAATCGGTTCAGGTATTCAAGGTCATCAGGAGCTGAGAGGTGGAGAGTAGACGGGGGTTTTTTTTTAATTTTAAATTAAATTTTTTGTTTACATAGATTACACTTAGTCCTTTCGTAATATACCTATTTTTTTTCTTGTAAAGTTATACCTAGATACATTTATTATATTACATAATTTGCTTCACATAATTAGTATACAACGTAATCTTAATTGGCATTTTGTTTTACTCGCGTAAAACAAAATGTCAATTACACTATTTCACCTGCTGTTAAGCGATGATGTGGCTGACGATGGAGCACGGATGGTTAAACAAATAAATAAATATTGAATACTACAAGTTTTTTTTTTATAATTTATCAGGTAGATGATGATGACTACAAGTTATTTCTTTTAATTATACTATGTATACTATTGAATCGCATTATTATAGTTTCATTTGTGTTTTGTACACAAAATTGTTTATTTGTACTAAACTTATTCTACACTTTATGATTGTAATTTTGATCGGAAGCTCTCAGTGTACCCCAACCGTGTGTAGCGCTAAGTAAAAACCACTATAACAATGTTTTGTTCAGCGCACTAGTGTAAATGAAGTGTTCCGAATCAAAAGGGGACGGGCGTCTATCTGTGCTTATGTTGCTGCCGACATGGAGGTTAGAACTTAATAACTTTTTTTTGTTTGAAGTTGGTAAATCATCTAAGGACTTAACTTGCTCTGGGACTGAGCGGAACGGCGTGATAGGCTTTTACTGACTAACTAATTTCTTCATTTAAAGTAACAACCAAAGTAACGTCATAAAGTAATCATCATCTGCCTAGCCTCCTCCCAACGATATTGGGGTCGGCTAAAGTAATAATAACGGTTAAATTCGTTTCTTCACAATTTCAACTGTTAGTTTTGCCCTTAACTTTAACTGCTAATTGAAGGGCTGTTAAAGCTAACATCACTGTGGTCCATACTTTTACTGATAGTTTTAGCTCTTATGGGAAAACTGACTGTAAAACCGTACTATACTCCATATTTGCCCTTTATATTCCAAGACCATGGGTTTCCTATTCGTAAATCAACCGATGGTTCCAGTAGGCTTGCTTGGTAGGTTTTGCTGACATTTCTTTGAGGCGCGCGTGGGACACTACGTGCCGTCGACGACAGATTCGGTTCTGACGGTTACCGGATGGCCGGACGGTGAGCTACCCACTGCTCGTCGACCGGAAACTTTGCTAGCATTACTGCTTTACTGAAGGACGTAACCCTTCCTCTCGCTCCAAACCATGATCCTACCAGGGCCTAGTACAAACAGTAGCAACTGCCGGTGGCCCCCACGAGGACATGGCGGTTTTGGGACAGACCCGGGCGTTTCTTCCGCCTGAATCTGATGCAGGAACATTTCGAACTTATTATTTCTGGTGAGGACCTACTTATGTGAAAGGTAAGAACGCCATGAAGCTTTTCCAGCCACTTTCCGAAGAGATGACTGACCGCAATGATTATGGCGTGAGTTAGTCACTATACCATCATTATCATCCTCATCATCATCATAGCCAAAAGACGTCCACTGCTGGACATAGGCTCCCCCAAGCGTCGCCACAGCGACCGGTCCTGAGCGTCTCGCATCCATCGGATTCCCGCGACCCTCGCCAGGTCGTCGGTCTACATTGTGGGAGGCCTTCCAACGCTATATCATATAGCCATGAAATCCCGTCGAAACTCTGTCTACCATGCAGCCCCCCTTTGAAGAGTTCCGTATAATCTAAGCACAAATTGACCATACTCAGGCGTCAAGTTCCATATCTGCTTCACTTTCGACTCTACACTCATGGGCGCTTACCTACGCGCTATTGTGACTATCCTCTGCTTCCCCACGTATTGTGTGGTGTTTAATTGTTTTAAATTGCTCTTCACTTCCACTTTGTTGCATTCTTATTGAGGGAACAGACAGAGAATTGATACGCGGTTGATAGACATGTTATCTGGAGTTTGAAACCACACGAGGAATATTTTTGGAGATTTTTTTAGTGTAACGTAGCTCGTGGCTAGATAATAACAGCCGCACAGGTCGATCTTCAAGGTTAAGCAACGCTTGCCGAGGTTGGTCTGTGGATGGGTGACCATGTTAACATAACGAGTTTCCTCCGTGCCTCGGAAACTACGTTAAGCCGTAGGTCCTGGCTGTCATTTGTAGATCTTTGGCAGTTGGCAAACCAGTACATTTGACTCCAGTCTTGCCATGAAGTACCGTGTTACCCAAGTGAACGGGTTGTGGAGGTCTGGTAGGCAGCCGCTCCTCGTAAAATACTGGTAGGTATTCATCTAAATCCGACTTGACTGGAAGCCGACCCCAATATAGTTGGGAAAAGGCTAGGTAGATGATAAGTGTTTAAGTATCATACGCTTTGGTATTTTTAGAATGAACCGAAGTGGTTAGCAGGCTGTTAAGTAAGACAATGACATTATATCACGTCACTTGTCTCGTAACTTCTTCGCAGATAAAGTCATAGCCATTTTTGTGTTTACCGAATGACTGGCTCATTGATCTCCCCTGCTAGAACGCAAAGGATTGGGTTTTAGTTTTTTGAAAGTCAAACACTCTCTCTCGTTCCACACAGATCGGGAGAAATTATTTGGTGAATTTCCATATAAAAAATAATAAAAAACAATGTTCTGGATAGTGCGGTAGTAATCAAAGACCTTTCCTGTAAATCAGCAAAGGTCTGTCACTCCCGCTATCTGCTCCACCCAGAACAGGAGGACGATTGATAAATTTCTATTAAAAAAAGGTGACAAGTTTCTAAACCAGCCATCCAAAATGCAACCATATAAGTTTTTATTTTATGGGATAAAGGCAGGAAGAAGAAGATAAGTATTTTTTTAGATTTTTTTATTCAATTGTTTTACTATAAGAGAATTTATGTTTACATGAAATTCACATACTCATATAACTCCAGACCATGCAGACTTGATCGCCGTCTATTCGTCCGCAAACACGTAACAGTCAGGGTAGATACGTGTCCGAATGAATTTTTGTGTAGGTATTTATTGCTGATGATGTTTTTTTTAATGATGAGTGTAGAGAGAGTCGGAGATACAGGAGTCTTATATTAACTAAATATGGCTCTGTAATTCGACAACCTTTACTAAATATCCTTTGACTCAAGCTCATAATAACAAAGAATATTAGCACACAATTAATAACAATTAAGAATGATAGAAAACAGTCTAATAATCTAGTTTTATGCTGAGGCGTCTCGCTCATGAATATGCAATGTGTGTCCGCTCAAAGATATTAATTATGCACGGTTTTCGTCCTCCGTTGTTAAGGGGATGGCGTTTCTTTAAACCTGGGTAGCATTGTATCTTATCCGGGACTTTTAAAAACCGAGTATGACTTTTTAGAAAATAATAGATTAAACTTTATTGCGCACCAAAAAGTAATAGCACTGTTTATTCAAAACTTGATAACGTTTGAATCCCCAACCGGTCCTATGAGACCGCGCTGTTATTGTTTTACTATTGTGTCTCGTTTCGCGGGTATCTGAGTAAATAAAAAAAATGCATAATAAATCTTTTTAATTTTTTTATTATGCATAGACTCTCGTTTGACCGACATATCACCTAATGGTAAACCATGATGTGACCAACGATGGAGCACGCTTGCCAAGAAATGACCTATACACTTTTAACTTAAAAATCCCTAAAGAATTATAATCACTGTTATTACATTCCTAATATTTAGGTATTTATTCTTATTTTTATTCTTTATTGTACACAACATTTACGAAAATAAAAAATAGGGCAGATGATGTACACAGACGAGCTTAACCCACAATTGGGTTTTCTTACAGCAAACCTTAATTGCAACAAAACAACAAAACTTAAACTAACGTAAGTACTTAAAACTAAAAAAAAATATTTATAGTAGGATTTTAAATAAAACATAACTATAAAATGAAAAAAGCTGATTAATTCACAGATACTTAGGCTTACCACTTAGGTAATTGCAGGTGTGCCTGGAGAGCAAGCATAATTCTCTGTCTAGCGATAGTGAGTTATAGCACCGTTCATCGTTGTCCCGAAGGACCGTTAGTTACTGCGTATTTGAGAGCTCGAAACAATAACTATTGTTCACAGAACCTTAGCATAGTTTCCGCTGTAAATCACTGTAACGACTATGTATATTTAAGGTCCTTATTATAAAAATTACTGGCCAATGGCCATGTGTAAAAATGACATGGAACGGCTATAATATCATTCTTATTTTTAATATTTATAAAATCGACACAAATACTTTTGTGACAGCAGAACTTGAATGAAGTTGGTTTAAGAGGTTGGCCTAGAAGGGAGAGGCATATACCCAGCAGTGGGTTATATGATGATGATAATAATGACGTTGATACGATAAAGCCAAAATAATCCTTCCGAATATGATTTTAACAAACTAAATACATACGATTATGGAAATGTTTGGTCCAAGGAAGCGTTTAAACTACTACCGTTTTTGTTGAACGAGGGGTTATTGATTTACTGTTAGAATCCGACTGCCATATATTATACGAATTAACACGCCGAGTATGAATTAACACGACTAGTATAATTTACACGCCATATATTACATCCAAAATATGAGGATCTTGAAAACATTCGTGAAATAAAAGAGGAGCATATTAGAATAGAATAGAATAGAATAAACTTTATTGTACTTACACCAAGATAGAAACAGTTCCTTTTCTACATTAAAATAAATTACAATAAAAATACCGTATAATATGTATTGCATTTAAGAGTACCGTCGTGATTTTGTTTGAAATTAATTTTATATTCATTTTTTTGTTACTTTAGCCTGTTATAAAAAGAAATGCAATAATCACATCAAAAGCGATCAAGAGGTAGTACTAATGATATATATTCGATGTAGCTCTGAGAATAAAATGACATAACATGTTTTGTCACAGTTGTCACAACACAACAGAACTGGTATCATTATTATTGTAAGTTTGACATCTGCCTGTGTAAATTTAGTCTCAGGGATTAAAAAACAGACTTTACGTCTTCCTTTTACTACCAACAAAACAGTCAATACAATTACCTATCCATTCCACATTCCCACTTTTCCAAAACCCGATCAAACAAAATCCCTAACAAAATCCAAAGCAACTTCCCCTTAAGTTAGCACATAACGTTTTAAAGCTCAGATTTTAAGCGGCACGAAGCGACGGAAACTGCTGAGTGTGCGAAAAAAGAATGTTAGTACAAAAATGTCTGTCCAGAGGAAATATTTTAGAGCTGAAAATATTTTGTTGCGACTGAAAACTGGTTTGGATGTAGGAGTGGTGATTGTGCAGTTTGTTTTAATGAGTTTGTGCGTGTCTTTTTGTCTTGGAAAGGCAATTGAGATTGAAAATAAAAGTAAGAGCCTGCCTAAGTTCTAGTCTAATAATGTCAAGAGGTAAAATTAAAATTAAAAAGGTTTAAATGAATCTCGAGAGCTGTGGTGGCTCTGTGGTAACTGCCCCGACTTTTAACTTGTAGGTCGTCTGTTCCAAGGTGCATTTTTTTGTGTAATTTCATAACCGCTGCTCTCAAAAACGGTGAAGAAATCATCGTGAGGAAACTGGCATGTCTTAGAACCTTATCAATATATCTGGGTGTTATTTCAAGAGACCTTGGAATCAACCTAAAATATCATAGAATTCTGCATGATCGCCTGTCAGCCTTGGTTCCCTACCTCTATCTATCGGGGTCCGCGATGAATTGTAATGCGAACTGTACTACGTGGTCTTCCAATCTTTACCATGTACCTATACCATTTTAAAATACTGTACTTAACTCTTTTTATATTGCCTCTCAAACGACACATCGCGGTATCATTTCCTAAATGTTATAGTTTACTGAAGACGCTCATCTTCAGGTACCTTGCCCCGCACGATTGACCTAGCTCATATTTATATAGACTAGGCAATATAATATATCCTAGAATTCACCAATGGGACACGAACTGCAGTGGCCAGTCTGAAAATCTATGAAAGAACTGTGAGCTCAGTTTGTCCGCTGCTGAGATAATATGACCAAATGGAGTTTCCTTGACCCATCGGAAATACAGTCATGCCAGTATGGAGTTCCTTCACAGGATATAAGTCACCTTGTCCTTTCCTGCTTAGCATGCACAACTACCTGCACCTTCCACGACTTATAAGAGGCCAACGATAGAACTGTCCAGATGGCTAAATATTGGTTAGATAAAATTTAAGTCAGATCGATACTAAGTACAAATAAGAAAGAATTCACCAATAATTTATACATTTAACTTAACAAAAACCCCGCTTACACAGAAACCCACCCTTACCACGATGCTGTCTGCCAAAAATATGCAACAAAGAAAAAAAAACTTTCACCCCGCGAGACCACAGTTCAAAGTGCCCGCAGAATTATACATTTCTGTCATTTTTTCATAATGCTCTTTTTTGTGGACGGCGCCGAAAAGCCAGTTTTTGATAAATAAATACAAAAAACTCATGTTATTAAAGAATACTGGTCTGGTTATGTCGAGGATTGGCTTAATATGTTTTGAGAATTTTAAACCCTTATCTCCAAGCCTATTTCTATACAGCAATTGGCTGGTTTTGGCCTCAGGTACTTACCTATAATCATTATCTCATCATCATCTACCTAGCCTTTTCCCACCATATTGGGGTCGGCTCTCAGTTAAGCCGGATTTAGCTGAATACCATTATTTTACGAGGAGCGGCTGCCTACCAGACCTCCACAACACAATGTTGCGATGACGTTTCGCGCGGTCGCATGAGATCGCACGGGATTTACGGGGAAAAGTTAATTTCTCGGAAAGAGACACAGTGGTTTTCTTGTTCTAGATTTTTAAGGCACCTACTTGAGACAGGACATAAACGGTACATTACATAAAAGGAACCTTTATAAGATTACTTTGTTGTCCGTCTGACTTCTCTGACTCTTGATTCGGGGGCGAGGTCAATTCGCACTTGACCAGTTTTTTTGTTACATCACGTCTGCTCCATAAAATCGACCGATGTGGAGTCGCTAGGGGAAGTGTGTGTCCAATAGTGGATGTTTTTGAACAGAAATGATGACGATGATCACCAGTGATAGGAATAGGTAGTGCCTATTTGCAACAATTTTTTTTCTGAGACTCCCGAAATTTCGAGACAACACTTAAAAATACATTTAAAACATTTTTTTATTTGGAATAAGTAATTCGTCTATATTTACCAAAAGTTTGCGATTATAAATAACATACACAGTCGTTACAACAAAAATTTTCAGATTTTTTTTTTGGAGAACATTTTGTAAATGACTTGTTGATCGTAATAGGTATTACTTATTCCAAATAACAATTTTTTTTAATTTATTTAAGTGTTGTCACGAAATTTCGCGACAGATATCTCGGAAAAAATTTAGTTCTAAGGAAATCCCCGTTTCTTGTGTCTGTTCTTCGAAGTTTAGGCAAATAGGCACTACCTATTCCTATCACTGATGTAAATTGCAGAAACATTTAAATTTAAACAAATTCAGTTTAGTTTAATTTCCATTAAAATTTATGTTAATATTTCGTAGATAAAAATTAAAGAACTTAAAAAAACTTGCAAATCTCCATTTTTTAAAAGGGTCTCCTGACAAACCAAACCACCAACCAAAAATTCGAAGACATGTGACATCCACGGTGGATGATCCACCAATCCGCAATGGATGGCTAATAATCCAATGGGCCCGCGCATTGGATGATGGCCCATTCCCTCTCCACAGAGAGGATTCCTGAATCCCAGCAGTAGGAGCATTATAAGGCCGATAATGCTAATGCTCCTGACAAATGTTTAAAATGTAATCACATCAGACTTCTATTAGGATGTAAGTAGATTAACTCCAAAATTATATAAACCCAGCTGAAATTCATACGCAAACAAATCTTGATATAATAGCTACCCTCATAATTGAATAAGTCTAAGCTTAAAACCTATCCCCTTAAATAAGATGCTAATAGAAATTCCCCATTCACAAACTGCTGACTATAGTACAATTAAAAATAAAAGATGGTGCCTACTCTGCCGAAAATTTAATCTTCCTTTTAAAGGTCCACGTTGATAATTTTAATAATTGTTAGGGACCTAATATCTCCGTGAATTGCCGCTTTGGGTAAAACAATTTATTTAATGAATTGTTTAAAATAACTCATGTTGGGCAGGAATGTCTTGCGTTTGAGTTATGACGGATATTTCCTTAATGGTGCTCAATTTTGATCGTTATGGATCTGTTGGTGGAAATGAAGTTTTTAAAGCTTATTGCAGTAATGAAACATTTGAGTGATGATCTCATCATCATCATCTGCCTAGCCTTTTCCCAACTATATTGGGGTTGGCTTCCAGTCAAGCCGGATTTAGCTGAATTACCAGTATTTTACGAGGAGCGGCTGCCTACCAGACCTCCACAACCCATTAACTGGGGTCACACGATACCTACTTCATGGCAAGACTGGAGTCAGATTTACTGGCTTCTGACTATCCGTGACGTAACGACTGCCAAAGATCTACAAATGACAGCCAGGACCTACGGCTTAGCGTGCTTTCCGAGGCACGGAGGAAACTCGTTATGTTAAAATGGTCACCCATCCACAGCCCAACTTTGGCCAGCGTTGCTTAACCTTGAAGATCGACCTGTGCGGCTGTTATTATCTAGCCACGAGCTCCTCATTTCAGTGATGATCTAAGCATGTCGTTTTTTTAGTTGCAGTTAATGTTAGTTGCTTCTAGGTATTTTTTTTTTTATTTTATTTATTTATTTGGTTCACCAACGACTGTTTACACTAACAATACACATAAATCTATTTTAATACATAAGTAGCAGTGTAACACTCACTTATAGGTAAACACCACATGCACATCACAAAACTTAATTCTAGTAATCTATCTATTCTATGTAACTATATCTATTTATGTAACAAAATGACATAAGTACTTATAAACTATACTTGGTACGTAAACACAATGAAAACACAACAACTAGAGAACAACTAACTTAGAGGTAGAACAAAAATGGTTATTATGAACCACATAAAGCTTTAATGAGCTTTGACCTAAGCTTTGGTAGTGAGTCATGGTGCAAGTCAATGGAATCGCAGCAACTGTTTATGACCATACAAAATCTCGCATATGGAGAATTAGACCCCAAGACAGTTCGTCTAATAGGAGGACGTAGTGGAGTGATGGAGCCGCGTGGGATTCTTGATGGGGCACGAAAATTACATAGTCCTAGCAGTCTAGGGCACTCAATCTTGTTGCTCAAGATTTTGCACATGAATAAAGCGTCATTCAATTGCCTGCGTTTTTCTAGAGTGCACATAGCAAAGTGCTGTAATCTTTTTCTATAAGACGGCATCTTTTTAGCAATACCATCTGAAAATGCTAAGTGCCAGAGGAAGCGCTTTTGAACTCGCTCAATACGCAAACTATGTACCGTATAATGTGGTCGCCAAACAACACTACAATACTCCAGTCTACTCCTAACTAAACTATTGTAAATAATTAATTTTGATTTAAATTTACGGAATCTTCGACAATTTCTTATAACAAAGCCTAGTAATTTGGATGAAGCTTTAATGATGTTGTCTAAGTGAGGAATGAAAGTTAGTTTTTTATCGAATAGAACACCAAGATCTCGTATAATATCTGTTTCCTTTATTGTTTCTGAATTTATTTCATACTTTGAATTTATTATATTATTTTTTCTTGTATATTTAACATGATAACATTTCCCCGAATTTAGACACATTTCATTACTATTGCACCATTGAATTAATCTATTAAGATCCATCTGTAAATATTGAACATCTTCTTCAGATTTCACTACACGGACAAATTTCAAGTCATCTGCATACATAAAAAGCTCAGAGTTTTGAAAGCATTCAGGTATGTCATTTATAAAGTAAATGAATAAAACTGGCCCAAGGTGGGAACCTTGTGGGACGCCTGAAGAAATTTTATAAGCAGTAGATTGGTAACCGTTAACCACTACGAAAAATGTCCTATCAGTTAGGTACGAACTCAGCCAATTCAGCAAAGTGCCAGTAATGCCGTAAGCGCTCAACTTGTGTATTAATATTTTATGGCAAATTTTATCGAACGCTTTACTAAAATCCGTGTAAATAACGTCTGCCTGGTGACCCGAATCGATAGCTTTAATTAGAGTTTCTGTAAATGGTACTAGGTTCGTGCTTGTGGAACGTGCGCTAACAAAACCGTGTTGATCATCACTTAAATACAACTTCAAATGGTCTTGAATGTGTGGACAGATCACCGACTCAAACACTTTTGCACATGTGGAGAGAATAGAGATCGGTCTGTAATGTGACACCAAATCATCGCTATCCGATTTATGTATGGGTACTACCTTCGCTATCTTCCATTTTGATGGAAATACGCCAGAAGTTAGTGATTTTTCAAAAATATGCATCAGCGGACAAACTAACTCTAAGGCACATTCTTTTAAAAAAATGGGTGGGATTCCATCTGGACCTGCACCTTTATTACAGTCTAGGTTTTTTAGTTTCTCATACAGTTTTTTAGGGTCTATACTTGGGCTTGTTAAACTTTGACTGTTATTCAATAAAGAATTTAAATAGTCTGAATTTTTCTATTTATTGCCATTGTTCTGATTGGTTACATAAACAGAGGAGAAATACTTACCAAACAATTCACAAATCTCCGTACCATTTGATGTTGTATTTATTCCATCTGTCATAGTCATAGGATACGTACTAGTGCCTCCACGCATGGCTTTTACATGTGTCCAAAACATTTTCGGGTTTTTTGTAATCTCATCTTCCAGATGTCCGATGTAATCGTTATAGCAAGCTGTTGCTAAACTATCACATCGTTTACCAATAAGTTTTAATTCAATAGCATCTAAGGGGTTTTTATACTTACAATATCGTTTTCTTATCTTATACTTTACATTTAATAACTTAATCAAGTTTCGGCTAAACCATATCGGATATTTACGAGACCTTGGAGCCCGTGGAGGTATAAATTTCTCAATAACCATATATATTGTTCGATAAAAAGAATCGAGCATCTCATTCACTTCATTCTGTCCTTTAAACAAGTCGATCCAGTCGAAATTCTTTAGAAATTTTCTAATACTTGTGTAATTTGCATTTTTGAAATTATTTTTTAACTGCTTATTATTATATGACAACCTGGAGCCCTCATTGAAAGCGATGATTATATCTAGTGGAGGATGGTGCCGGTCAACGTTGGATAGTGGGTTCATATTCTCGATAACATTACACAATGGATAGGTCGATAAAACTAAATCCAGTGTCCGACCAGCAGCATTAACCACCGAGTTAAATTGAGTAAGCCTGTTCATATTAATAAAATCAATCAAAATTTCAGATGTATTAGGTAAAGCGATATTATAATTTGACTCTCCCACCATGCTCCAATCAATATTACTCATGTTAAAATCACCTACAATATAAATATTTGAATCTCTGATTTGTTCCAAAACTGCATTACAATTGTTCAAAAAATATTCCAGGGAAGAGCGGCGGACAGGCGG
Organism: Mythimna separata; assembly: GCA_030763345.1. NCBI lineage: Eukaryota > Metazoa > Arthropoda > Insecta > Lepidoptera > Noctuidae > Mythimna > Mythimna separata. The sequence goes on from CM061191.1 coordinate 6,462,972, forward strand.
GGGTAGGTATACTGCACAGAGAGCCATTCGACGAACGCTACGTGTTAGCGGTAGTTCTATGTTAACCCATAGGTCTTCACACTCACTGTTCCAGTGTTTGACTTGTCTTGACTTTATGTTTTTTTTGACGGCTATTAATACACCACCACCTTCTTTACCGCATTGCTGACTAGAACTTTCCCTATCGCGCCTGGAAGGAAAAGGACTTACAGGAAAATGCGTAGTTCTTCGATAGCTGCCTTCACAGTGCGCCGGTTCAGGCGATATTTCCTCCAAGCTTCACGCGAGACGAGGGTTTGAGATGTTCATCACACAGCACCAATATTTTTCACTTTTTTTAGAGTTTTTGTTTAGAGGGAGCGCGGGCGCACGAGATATACGTGTCACCAGTAAGAACGCACAGGACAGAGAGAGGGAATGAAAGGAATGAATGGATTTTGGATAGGAAATCCTTCTCGAATGAGTTATTGAGTGAAGTGTAATATAATGTTGCAAGTATAATGAGGTACAGATAATATAATGCGAATGGCGCAGACAGCGCCTATATACCACATATCGTTCGTCAAATAGCTCACTGCTTAATACAGAACTATTGAGCCATGTTTCAGTTAAAATTACTACATCATAGTTGTTACAGACAATATTGCGATAAAACATATGTGTTTTTGTTCTCAAACCGCGACTATTTTGGTAATACAACTGTAAGCTGCTGAATTTTAACGATTTTGTTTTTGATACATGCGAAAAGTTTAAAATTCAGCAATTTATGACTTATACAATCTTGTTTATAGCTTCTAAGTTCTTAATAAGTATGTGATCTGAATCAATATTTTTTCTGACGAAGATACGACCATTCCTAATCCAAACGAACTTGTATCCTTTTTCTTTTGCCCTGAGTCTTGTAGCAGCGTGAAGTGCCTTATGAGCGGGAGACAAATGTTCAACAACATAAACAGGTGACTTGCTGCCGGCCAATCCGAGGTCAGCAGTACTGAGTTTGCTTTCAGGAGTTCTCTTATTGTGTTTGATTACTGAGGCGAGCAGGTGATCACGGATCTTTGGAGATACAAGCTGAACCACGACAGATCGGGGGCGATCGTTGGATGTCTGAAGTTTAGCTGTGCGGGTGCAATTCATGATATCGCTGTCCTTTATTTCACACCCCACGACTGAGCCCAGATGTTTGACAACAGTAAACAAATTTTCTTGTTTGTTTTCGGGCAGACATTGTATTTCCAAATTGTTCGATCGGGCTTGCTGCTCCAAATAATTCAATCGCTGACTGAGATCGCAGACCGTTTTATTTAAGATGTCATTCTCTTTCTTCATGTTCTTATAATTGTTTGTTAATTCGACGTGTTCCGATTGCAATCTATCAAACTCCGTAGTATGGAAATTGAACGATTCCTTTAGATCCCTTATTTCACTTTTGATAGGTTCCAGCTCCCTATTTATAATGGTAACTATCATATTAGAAAACTTCTGAGCCATCATGTCAAGCTCCTTTTGAACCACCTCTTGCACAATCAGTCGAACTTCATCGCTGGTGACAGCCTTTATTTCCGGAGGGGAGTTTAGTGCAGGTCTTTTATTACCTCTTGTGGTGGAAATGTTCCGAATCGGAGTGTGGTCTTTTTTAGAAACTCTTGGCATCTGACTCAAACATTCCGGACATATCCATTCATGATAAGCTTCCGAATCAGTAGTAATTTTGGGTAGTGACAAACAAAGAAAATGATATTTTTTATTACATTGAACGCAACTTATGAAATTGTCATTCCCTTCTATATCTTCATTGCTGCAGCACCCCCAAGACGGAGTTGAACTTGATGCCATGTTGTAGTTATAATTTTAATAACAAACAGATCCGTGCTGGGTACTTAAAGTTTTACTTTGCGTTTGTTATGAGCAAATAGTATCTACTCACAGTCGCCCTCCGTGCCAGTGTAGCAAGCTCGCGGAAAGAACGTCGTAAGCGCCGTGCATACCGCGTCGCTTACGCGTTAGTTCAAAGCACTTCGCGTTATCACTTGATGACGGTTATTTGCAACAAAGTTTTAATTTATTAATTAAATTGACGCTTATTCAGAACACTAAACAGTTTTACAAGTTCACAGATCGATAACAACACTATATATCTCTTTGAATACACAAAATTGTTTTGTTTACGTTCTTAAAACTTGTAGAAAAGCAATAATTTCGAAGAGTTCAATTATAACATGTCTTGTCGGTGCGGTAGATTACTGACATAGGTAGGATGAGGACTTTTCACATTTCCTTTATAATAGTGTATTGAATAATCCTACCAATTTTCAGCCAAGTGCGAATTATTGTAACCTTGGATGTCTAAATTGACCGGACTATTTAATTGACAAAGATATTTTAATATCTAAAAAGTGGACAAACACTCACACTGTTTCTTCATGTGTTCACAACGCTCAATCTGTGTTGTTACAACGTTGACCAATGTCCCACAATTTGCGAGGTATTCCACGAAGCACAACCAGATGAAGCGCAACTAAAGTATTCCACGAAGCACAACTTTGTGCTTCAAATCAATTTTTATTTGAAGGATTTGAAGCACAAATTTGTGCTTCGTGGAGCACTTTAGTTGCGCTTCGTCTGGTTATGCTGCGTTTGGTTGTGCTTCGTGGAATACCTCCAATTTGCACCCTAATAAATTACGATAAACATTTTCATGACACGACACATGACACATTTGTTTGGATGATTTCACGTCAAGTTGGGAGACATTTTGTCCCTCAATGTATCTGAGGATTTAAGGAATCCTAAAAACTGATTCTACTCAAAGAGAATGGAGTAGTTATAAAGTATAAAATTTAAAAATATACTGCACTTCAAAAGAACCAAGAATTTTTAAAAAGGAGAAAAAGAATTTTTAAATAACCGAGTTACTTACATTCCATTTCAAGTATAAATCCGACGTATGCTAATAGAAAACTTTCAAAGGAAATTTAATTTATGCTATTAGTTTCTTTTGCAGGCAGATTTTTTAAGGTTCCGTAATGAAACAAGGAAACCATTCGATGCATTTTTTATTTAGTTAGGCGGCTTTTTTCTCACGACCTAACATAGTGTATTTTGGCAGGATTTTTGTTGAGTGAAGTCCAGTGTGATTTTATGATGTAAAATGATATTTTTGTATTTCATATGTCTACAGAAATGGACAAAACGTGGAATCACTGAAAAAAGCGCAATGTCTGAATTGTGGAGCTAAGATTTTATTATACCTAGTATTATCTACCTTAGCGAAGTATGTCGACAAAGCTGCCTCAACAAATTAGGTGCCACATACTGTAAAAGCATCAGAACATGAGTTACATTTACATCCGAAACATCCAACAACAATTGCATTTGTAGAACAGTAATTTTGGAACGTGGTACCAACCGAAGATTATCCCTGTACGCACTATTTCAGTGCACCCAAGGACGACCCCCGTTGCTGGAAAACTATGGCGATACATTGAAAACAAAGATATAATAGGGCTATGGTTTTTGGAGGCTTAAGTAGAACGATTATCAGGAACAATGTTAGGACTACAGTTCTCACCTGCGTACAGTATTCAATAAACAAAAATATTATTATTACACAGCTGCGGAACCCCGGAATATTGTCCGACAAACACTGCTCCACAGATTTTTTTTTATTAATTTTGCTCGACTGACTGGAATATTATAAAATTGCAGGGAAATTGTTATGAACATTATATCTTCCTCTTTGATCAACTGTTCCTTTGAAGGGATATTATATTGGTAACATGAGAAAAGGAGGCGCGGAAGTTCCGTCCGCAATCCGTAGCAAAAAACGGCAAATAAGTCATGTTTGCTGTAGGATAGCAAGACTTAGATATTTATTTCATTTTGTTTTTCTGTGAAAATTCCAACTGACTAGCTAACACTCGGCCAAACGGACAGCAGTCTTAGCAATCTGTAGGGGCCCGGCAGGGTCCACGCCTGGGGCCCTGAGTTGTACGAAAGAGACCCCGGGACCCTGAAATGAAGGCAAAGAAGGAACAGGCGTGGATTTTCGTCAGTAGAAATCTGACGCGTCCTCCCTTTTTGCCCTCTGAGCCTAAACGGAACCTTAAAAATGGCACTCTGTCAAATCACACACTTATTTTAATTATAAACCCTAGCTAAACTACACCTAGTAAGCTATCGGATAAATATGCACGTACTAACGTTGCCTGACAGGTTGGTTTAGGTGTCCTTTCCCCCTGTATCGTATGTGACGAGCTAGCTACAGTACAGTGTATCTCGTAGCGGAGTATGTTTCACACTTCACTGAAGGTGCTCGTAAACGTTTGTGAGCCGAGACGTTTGTAGTGTCGTTGTAGTGTACGATACTTAGTGAGAATGTAAAGTGACTAGGTTTTGATAGTTTTAGGTGGAAATGTGTAGCTGGCATTCTTTCTACGTATCTTTTCTAGTATGGTACAGTAAGCGCGAGGCAGACGGAGCAGCGGAATCTTAGCAATAGAGTTCAATATTTACCCTTCAGGTACGGAGCACTAAAAAAGTCATACTAATTTATTTTAATTACAAACCCTAGCTAAACTACACCTAGTAAGCTATCGGATAAATATGCACGTACTAACGTTGCCTGATAGGTTGGTTTAGGTGTCCTTTCCCCCTGTATCGTATGTGACGAGCTAGCTACAGTACAGTGTATCTCGTAGCGGAGTATGTTTCACACTTCACTGAAGGTGCTCGTAAACGTTTGTGAGCCGAGACGTTTGTAGTGTCGTTGTAGTGTACGATACTTAGTGAGAATGTAAAGTGACTAGGTTTTGATAGTTTTAGGTGGAAATATGTTACTGACAATTTTTTACTGGCTTTGTTTTGATGTATGTCATGGTAAGTAAAAACATCAGCATTCTGCATTCTTTCTGAGAGAGAATTTAGGGGATTTCTGTCAACTATAACCTAATATGCAGGTGACATGTCATAGGTTGTACTTACATGTTCTTATTGAGACTTAATTGTTGTTCAATCTACCTAAACTTTTTCCAGACATATATATTTTTTTAAATATGAAATTATCCAATGTCCTGAAGGGCCGCACGGTGAGGTCCATACTTCCGCAAGACCGCACCTACTGAGGCTGATAGTCGAGATCGTGACGACCGTGTTCTTCGCTAGCAATACTGCTTCGCAGAAGAAGACGACCTCCTCTCAATCTATCTCGGTCCAGACCATAGTTTAAACCAGGGCCCGACGCGAAAACTTGCCGCCACCCTTCACCTGTTCCACCGAGTCCTCCGGGCGGATTCGTAATATAATCACTTATATCACAATTCGGAACGCTAGTTATAACGCACTTATAACGAGTGATCATCATTTGAGCTATCAAAAAAGATAAGCATTAACCTCGCTACAGAACTCAAACAAAGACATAACCACAGGACAAAACTGACACACACATCTAAAAAATTTAAAATTTAAAAAACCCCCGACTACTCTCCACCTCTCAGGTCATGATGACCTTGAAGACCTGAACCAATTTCCACCAAACATAGCTAAGAACACTCTCGACTGATATACCTTTCAAACAAAAAAAGCTCATTAAAATCGGATCATCCGTTTGGGAGCTACGATGCCACAGACAGACACATACATTTACACACACAGACACGTCAAACTTATAACATCCCGTCGTTTTTGCGTCGGGAGTTAAAAACCAATCCAAACAGTAATTTCCAAAACGCCCCGATCTCACCCACATGCCTGCCACAAACGCATGCGACACTTCTAACAGCCACATACATAGACACACGTATAAATACAGGCGCACAGATAACCCTACCTTGTTAGAACGCAGGTTTATGTATCGAAATACTCTGCAGCAGGGGTGCCTAACTTTGTGCGTTGAGTCTATGATATTTGATGCGCGCTACGTTGAGAACTAAAAATGCGTAATGAATTGGATGGTGAGGGTGACCAGTGGGATAAATTTCAAATGATTTTTGTATCTAGCAGAAAATAATCAAGTATCTCCCCCTTTTTTTAAGTTGGAAATTATTTAATAACTTCTCCAGCTCTGGGCGGGGTGGGAGGCTGTGGCCGACTTTTACTGACTAAAACCTACTTCTGTTCCTTGTAACTTAGGCGTTCTTTTCCCCCGATCTCACTCACATGTTTGCTAAAAACGCATGCGACACTTCTAACACCCACACATAGACACACGTATAAATACAGGCGCACAGATAACCCTACCTTGTTAGAACGCAGGTTTATGTATCGAAATACCCTGCAGCAGGGGTGCCTAACTTTGTGCTGTGACAATCGGTGCTAGTTATTTAATTTTATTTTGGCTTACATTTGACCACTATCTCACCTGATGGTAAGTGATGATACAAGTGGGATAAACGTCAAATGAGTTGGGTTTCTAGTGGAAAGTGATCAAATATCGCCTCCTGCTCTGAGTAAAACGAGATTCAAACGTTTTCTTTTTAGGCAGGAAATCATCAGAATGACGTCTCCTGTTGGGTTAAGCTGGAGAGCGTTTAAGGCCGTTTGTCCACTACCGCCGTCACCGGGGACGTCACCGAGAACTAGATGACGGCGCCGATTTAGCGATACATTCATTTTTATGGCCATGTGTCCACCGCACGCCCGTCACCCGAGCGCCGTCATCCCAGCCGCCGATGTAAAAAAAACCCCAAAATAATCTCGTTCTCGGTGACGTCCCGGTGACGGTGGCGGTGGACAGACGGTTTCAGACTTTCACTGACTTTCACGACTCGGGCTCAGTCCTAACAAGACGTGCCAACGACAAGCTACCTATTGCTCGTCATCCATTCATTCCCAGTGGCAGTGTTAAGTTAAATATTTCCGTCAGAATTATTTTATTAGCTATCGCTCTTTATAAGTTCAATAGATTTGTGTCACTAACTAGTGGAAATAAGGTTGACTTTAAAAAGAATTGGTGAGAATATACGTACGAATGAGGCAGGGATAGAGGTAAAATTTTATTCTCATAAGAATTGCATTACCTGTAGGCACGCTAACATGAAAGAATAAAAAGTAGAAAATAATCAAATATGACAGATATGTAGATAACTTACGGCTTGGTTACCATCCCTACAATAATCAACAAGGTCCTATCACATACCCGCAAAACGAGACACAATAGTAAAACAATAACAGCGCAGTCTCATAGGACCGGTCAGGTATTCATGAATTAAGGCGTTCAAACGTAGGATTTATTATTTTGAGATTACTCTCTTAAAGTATTAACAAATGCCCTTTAATGCCTTTCAGCTTGACAGCTGTCCAACATCTTTGAAAATTAGATTTATTTTAAAACTCGAATTTTGTTGAAGTTGAAGTGAAGTTGAAGACTGGCCTGATGGTATAGTGGTTAATGGGTTGTATTTTTAAAATGTAATGTAATTTCCTAAAAATAAATAAAAGTACCTAATGTTCGATAATATAAAGAGGTCCAGATGAAAAAATCTAGTACTATAATTCAACTTCTTTGCTCATGTGTAACAACCCTAAAAAAAACCTACTTTATTATGATTTTATAGTCTGAAGTGAGCCTTTGACGATTATTTACCCGTCTAACTTTGCAGTCTGAGGTAGATTTGTATAAATATTATATTAATGTGCAATGTTATTTTTAATTGGTAAGCATATTATATTTTTTCATCCTTAATACAAGGTGTAAGTATCGACGAATCTAGGTAGTGATTCTCGACCTGAGTCAAAAATCATAGGGTTAGGTTTTTTTTTTTTTATTGTTATAAACTAATGCTTGACTGCGATCGTTGATAGTAAGGCGCACTAGGTATTTTAAAAGAAAAAATATCTTATTTACGGAAATCAGTAAAACCGTTTCGTAAAGCAAGACAGAGGGTGAAGCCTCGTATATTCGTACAGGCTGTCGCATTCACGGACACAAGTGACATGACGCGCGATAAATCGCAACGGCTGACTCTGTAGTTTTTTAAAAGTGTTACTACCAGCGTTATTCTGAATATTTAACCATAAAAGTTAAGAAAAAAAAACTAAAATAATAGGTATTTATTCATGATTATTTACAATTTTATATCAAAAGAAGACCCTACGATGATTTAAAATAAGTCGGTTGACCCGACCGACTTATTTTAAATCAAATTTAAAAAATCATTTAACTCCAACAAAATTAAAAAAAAAACACAAAATATGTAACACGTATTTTTTATGACCATTTACGAATTTTATAAATACCTCCTGAAAGTTTAAGCAATTCAAAATTACACCTTGTATAAATGTCAACAAAGATTTTTTTAGTAAAACCAAAGCAGCACTCAGAATTTTCTACCACAGGTTTGCCATCCCTGGCTCACAGCCATTTTAGACGTACGGCCGTCGCTAGGTACGCCTCAAAGACACGATATTGGAATACTGTACAAATTATTATCCTGCATGCTTGTAATATTGGAAGTATTGGCTTTACTGTATTGGTTATATTAAATACTTACTTACCTTGACTTATGGTTGAAACAATATCTACTTAATTAAATGACAAATCGATACCTTTGGGTAGAAAGGTCGTATAAACCAAAACCCGACTTTTCAGTAGACCAAAAAAACTATTTTTTTTTTACAAAAAAATTCATAACTTTTTTGCTTTTTAAGTTATAAAAAAATAATCTATGAGAAAGGTTCTTACATTTTGCAGATGAAAAAGGTTAAATCATCAAAACCTAGCTATCTTCTTTAGTTTTAAAGTTAGCTTGCATTTACGCCTAAGAAAAAATCAATGCTTGGTTTATACACCCCATGAAAATGTGCTTTGAAAAAACTGTGTGGGTCGTATATCCATTTTTGGTAAGCTTAAGGTCACATTTAATGTCGTAAAAACCCAAATTTATGTAATTTTTTGTATTAAAAACCATTTGTAATCATAGATCAATTGAATTCTGACTAATAAATAATCCTGTTACTCATAGAATTAGTAGAAACTCAATTATTATTATTCTAATACCCAATAATGGTCGATTCAAATAAAATAAAACTACCTGAACCAACATTTATTACGTATTATAATACCTTCTAATCAATGGTATCTGTCTATCGCGCTCGTTCTTCTGCTTGTCGCTGCGCGCAAAATGCGAGCCTTGTGTGTTGATCGTAAAGTTCTTCCTGGCCTTATCCCATATTACTTGGGGTCGGCGCAACACGTTTTCTTCTTCCATTCTGTCCTGTCGTCCGTCACACTATCACTAACTTCCTTTTCTTTCTTATCGGTCCTTACGTAATCCATCCATCTTTTCTATGGCCTCCCTCTCCCTCTCCATCCATCCACATGTAAATTCAGAACTCTTTTAGTACATGTGTTTTATCTCTCCTCTTCACATGACCATACCAAGACAAAACGATATCCTTCCAACTTTTCAGTCACTGGCGCCACTTTCAAACTTTCCCTAATACACTTATTTCTCACTTTGTCCATTCTTGTCACACCACACACCCATCTCAACATTCTCATCTCCACTAGATGCAATCTTTTTCATCCATCTTTTTCACAGCCCAACATTCTAATCCATACAGTATGATAGGTCTTATCACGGACTTGTAGATTGCACCCTTCAACTTGAGGGGCATCCGTGGATCACAAGTTGTTCCCGTCACCTGTCGCCATTTCATCCAACCTGCGTTGATCCGATGTGTTATGTCCCGGTCTACCTCACCATTTCCTTGGACAAGCGACCCGACGTACCGAAAGTCGGAACAAATCGATATGAATGTCCTAGCGAGGGCTAAAGGCGAAGGATTGGTGGGACCGCCGAAATCGCAGAACAAGTACTCTGTTTTGGTTCTACTCAATTTCACGCTAACACTCTCCCGTCTATGCCACCACACCTCCAATATGCTCTGGACCTCTAGGTCACTCTCGGCAACCAGCACAATATCATCGGCAAACAGCATACACTCGGGGGCCTCTTCCTGAATGTCTATCAGCAGGAAGAGTTAAGGGCTGAGAGCCGATCACCACATTCAAACTGCCACTGGTGCCTACTGTAGACTGAACTTGGGTACTACACCGACTGTACATCGCTCGGATCAACTGCACATACTTCACAGGCACATCTTTCTCCTTAAGGGCCCACCACAGAACCTGACGATGTATGTACCCGGTTGTATGCCTTTTCGAGGTCAATTAATACCATTTGCAAGTTTTTATGTTCACCTCTGAATTTCTCGCACAGCTGGCGTATAGCGAAAATGGCATCCGTTGTACCCCGACCAGGCATAAAACCGAATTGGGTCTGTGAAATTTCACTCTCTTCTCTCAACCGCCTTTCAATAATTCTTCCTGCCAGACATTCATACTATGTGACATTAGCTTTATTCCTCTATAATTGTTGCACTTAAGAACATCACCTTTGTTTTTAAAGATGGGCACCAAAGAACTTTTGCACCAATCATCAGGTATGAATTCTTCTTTCAACAACTTATTGAAGAACATAGCTTACCACATCCGTCCATCCACTCGCAGTAACTTCCACACTTCAACTGGTATTCCAAACTGGGCCACTGGCCTTACCATTCTTCATTCCATTTACTGCTATTCTGACTTCAACCATACTAACCATTCTCACTAAAACCACATTTTCTGGTTTACATTCTAAAATCCCACTCCAATCATTTTCCTTATTCATTAGTCTATCAAAATATTCCTTCCACCTCTCTTTGATTTTTTCATCATCTGATAGAACCAGTCCAGGTTCATTCCTTCCAGACAAATATCCTAAAGTAAAGTGCGACTTGCTATGATCATGGCTTATACACCAATGTTGCGAACTATCTTTGGATTTACGACGTCGATTTTAACCTGGGTCTAAGTAATGCATTTAACACTTTAGGGCGTATAAACCATTTACAATTAATGCATTTAACATTTTAGGGCGTATAAACCATTTAAAATTAATGCATTTAACACTTTAGGGCGTATAAACCATTTACAATTAACGACTATTTTTACACCCTCCGTTAATATAAATTATGGTCATTACGCCATAACAAAATTACAAAAAAATAATATTTGGCTTTTACATTGAAAATTTACCTTTTTTAAGTGGCCATGATCGAAAATTTCTGGGTCGTATTAACCATTTTTGAGCGAATTTCCACATTTCGTATGTACAGATCGATAGAGAAAAAAATTCTGAGAAAAATGGTATATTTAACTCAATTTGGCCAAAATGGTTTATACGACCTTTCTACCCAAAGGTAGCGAAATATTTAGGTAACTAAAGTACCTCGTAACTGCAATATTGTTCTTCTGATCTGTTGTCTAAAACATCGTGAGGAAATCAATATGTCCAAACAAAAAAAAACAAAACACAAACCATACAATACACAACTACACACATACATAATTTCAATTATTTTTATTTTTTGACTGTTCTATAAAATCAAAAGTAAAGTATTAGCAGGGAAATCACACTATTTTTGTAAGAAACTTAAAATGAGTTATGATTTTAGACTTTTATTATTCTCAAAAGTTCGTGTTAATAATTATTTCATCGAAAGTTAGAAATTTTTAGACCTTTCACGGAACTTATCTATCTATCTGCCTAGCCTTTTCCCAACTATATTGGGGTCGGCTTCCAGTCAAGCCGGATTTAGCTGAATATCAGTATTTTACGAGGAGCGGCTGCCTACCAGACCTCCACAACCCATTAACTGGGGTAACACGGTACTTCATGGCAAGACTGGAGTCAGATTTACTGGCTTCTGACTATCCGTAACGACTGCCAAAGATCTACAAATGACAGCCGGGACCAACGGCTTAGCGTGCTTTCCGAGGCACGGAGGAAACTCGTTATGCAAAGATGGTCACCCATCCACAGACCAACCTAGGCAAGCAATTGCTTAACCTTGGAGATCGACCTGTGCAGCTGTTATTATTTAGCCACGAGCTCCTCGAAACTCCTTTCACGGAACTTATAATAAATACTTATAATCCGTCTAATGAAAGCGCGACCGGACACAAAGAATTGAGAACAAAAATTTTGTATACAGTAGTATTCTAACCAGTAGGAGAATCATGTTTTGACATTTAATTTTTTTTTATTTCCTACAATTGCGGCTGAATAATGTTGCCAATTATTTTTTTTTTAAACTCCAGGTCGCGCTTTCATTAGACGCACTCTACCTATATTTTAGCTCTTACAGGTTGAAAACCACTGAATTAAAGTACGAACCTAAACATCTACAAACATTATTGTTTCGTACAAAATGGTTTATATTCAGGCAATGCAGCCAACAGTGGAATTTTGGTTGCGTTTCTATACTGCGGTCAGGAAAGGAATGTTGGCCTTTGGTAGCAACACAATAATACCTTTTCCTGACCGTCTTTAGGAAGGAATACCTGCTTGAGTGAAAGTTTAAAGTTGGAAAGAAAGAGTTTAATATGTAACGTAACGTCTCAGTAATAAGACGTAGATTGTACGGGTTATAGAAAATCCTGATAGCTACGACTTAGGGGGCTACAACTTAAGTGAAGAGTGAATAGGTTACATCTAGACATCGTCGGCCACATCATCGCTTACCATGTTTTTATGTTATGTGTTAGACGGTTGACTCGAACATGACAGAATGGAAGAAATAAATATATTGCGCCGATCCCAAATACCTAACCTAAGGCCAGAGAAGGAAAATGAAATTTAACTAGTTTCTGACAGAGGTTTCATTCGCATGAAAGCCGAAAATTTTGACAAGGAAGTATACTTCCTGGGATCAAAACATTATCATATTAATTATTTCAGGACATAGTCCACATGTGTGCCAAATTTCGTCCAGCCCTTTAAGCGTGAAGGAGTAACAAATATGTACATACAGTTAACCGTTGTTTCCGTTTGTGCTGTGTCTAACTAGAAAAAAACAGTATATTTAAGTACCTATCTATTCTGTTCTTCTTTTATACTTACACACATAAAAAAACTTTTCGACTTGTTTACGCCACTTTTCATCATTGCAACGACATTTCCTTTTTCCAAACGTGCTGAGAGAGTCGCCTCATTTGCCATTTTGCACTGTCAATTTCCAATCTCCAACAAGTCAGACCTATCAATTTGTACTTTAGGTAAGTGAATTCTGAGTGGCACTGGTGGTTAAGTACCTATATGCTATTTTAATTAAATTAAGGGCCTGTTTCACCACCTATGATTAAGTTTCGAGTATCTTACTTGGCAGATAAATTCATACCAATTCTGTCAAATTTTTGAATTTATTCAGTGAGTAGTGCCTACTCGGACATTGTGAAACAGGCCCTAAGTATCTTTAGTAATTATTAATTGTACGTAGGTAATTATCTAAAAAACTTTATACTACACAAATGTACAAAAGCGACCAAGGATGGTGGAGAGACATCATGTCATATCCTATTGGCATGCATATGCCGTCGCATTAGATTTCCTGTAAAGTAGAAAGTTTGATAAATAAATAAATAAACAAATCTCAATTCAAAACTACAACGCACGTACCCACCATCTCTCACTACCAACCGAAGAACAAAATTCCAAGATGGCCGCCTACCCGGAACGAAATAACATAACTTGAAAATAATTTACGATGACAAGGAGACATAATAACGTAAGTTTTGGAGTTACACTTGACAACTTTATTGCCGTAGTATGTTTGCGGACTCGCAGGAATTTCCTCGTGTTATTATGTTAATTAGTAACAGTAAGGGAAAATAGAGGTGTGCGTCCTGTAATCCTGTTTTATGAACGAGGGTGCTGAGATTGGGTAAATGTAACTTATTTGAAACTTGCGAGATTTCCTTGTTGCATAAATTATACCTACACGTGGTTCGTTAAGGAATTAACTGGGCCAATTTTTTTTTGTTATTGTTTAACGTGGTTAGAATACTTATTAGTAGTGTCTACCGCAAAAAAGTTTGATTGAAATCCATTCAGTATTATTTTTTCCGTGAAAGAGTAAGAAACTTCATGCATATCCATAATTATAATTATACAAACTTTCACGTTTATAATATTAATTTTGTATAGGTTATTACCATCCAAAATACCTATTGGTGCCGAAACAGGAATAGTTTGGTGCCGAAACAGGAATAAGTACTTCATATTGTAGCGACTACGATCATCGACATCTACACATGACGTCACAGAATCCTGCATCGCGTAAGCAAAGTTCTCCGCGCGATTTGAATAGATACAACAGCCCGAAATCATCTATCGGGCAGTAGCCCACCGGACATAACACCTCGTCCGGTCGGAGGATCCTCCCTTTTCAACGGAGGTATGTGGGACTTTACTCTCTGTCTCACTACCTCCAAACTGGTGACCCCGACGTGATTATGTTAATGTAATCTTATATGTTATGTGATTTTAGTGTTAGTTTTGATTTTATATAATGCTACTGTTTATGTTTATAACTAATTGATGCTAATAACAATTTCTATGAATTATAGTTAAGTTAGTTTTAATAATAATTATATTAGGTAACATTATGGCTACAATCAATGTTATTGTAGTAGGTAGGTAGGTCACTACATCACTCCCCTCCTGAGACCGTCAAGGGCGATAGTAGTCGGGAAATCGAACGCGGCGTCCTGACCGCGTCTTTCTGATGACGTCATCATCGGCGTCAGGTAAGTCCCGGTTTTCCGCGCTTGGTGTGTCATGTTGAGTGTTGTTGTAAGGGGGTGTTTGTGATGTGTTGTGATGAATGTCTGTGGTAGGTGGTGAGTATGGTGTGTCTGGGTCACGCAGTATGAAGGCCGGCTTAATTCGGTCAATCGATACTGTAACCTCTTTTCCGTTTACCACTATTTTAAAAACCTTGTCCCCTCGTTGAATGACCTCGTGTGGACCAGAATATGCCGGTTTGAAACCACCACCGGCAGTGCAGTCCTTGAGGAAAACGTGAGTGGACGTTGCGAGTTCTTTAAAAACAAAAATTTTGCTCTTGTTGTGCCTGGCCGCCGGTGATGGATGCATTTTGCGAACTACATTTCTAAGTCTGGTCAAGTAGTCCGTCATGTCCATGGCCTCTTCAGGCTGAGGTTCAAAAAATTCGCCTGGTAGACGCAATGGCTGGCCGTAGACTAATTCAGCGGCAGAAGCTTCTGCGTCCTCTTTATATGCGCTGCGAACGCCTAAAAGGACTAGTGGAAGAGATTCCACCCAACTGGTATTAGCGTGGCAGGTTATTGCGGCTTTGAGTTGGCGATGGAATCTCTCCACCAAACCATTACAGGCTGGATGGTACGCTGTTGTGCGGCGGTGATGGAAACCAGCAATATTGGACAAACATTTAAAAAGTGCTGACTCGAACTGCCCACCTCTATCGGTAACGATATCCGTTGGGCAGCCGAAACGAGCGATCCAACCGCTCAGCAGAGCCTTTGCCACTGTCTCAGCAGTTATGTCTGCTAACGGTATTGCCTCAGGCCATCGCGTAAAGCGATCGACGGCGGTGAGACAATACCGATATCCTTGGCACAGGGGCAAAGGACCTACTAGGTCAATGTGTATGAAGGCAAACCTTGAAGAAGGTAGTTTGAAATTGCCTAATGGGGAAGAAACATGCCGTGTGGTTTTTGCACGCTGGCAGCTTACGCAAGAACGTACCCACTCACGGCAGTCTTTTCGAACTCCAGGCCAGACGTACCTATCTGCGACCAGCCTTGCGGATGCTTTGGTACCTGGGTGACTCAAAGAGTGCAGGCTAGTGAATATCGACCTGCGCAGCTCCTTGGGTACGAAAGGTCTTGGTGTTGAGGTGCTGATATCGCAGTACAGTAGGCAACTGGAGCCTGGAATGCACACCTGTTGCAGTTGCATGGATGTGTCCCCAGCAGCTAGCAGTTGCTTCAGCTCAGGGTCCACGAGTTGAGCAGCGGCGATCTTCTCAGCATGCACGGGTTGGGCAATCTCCTCTACGCGTGAGAGGGTGTCCGCCACGACATTGTTCTAACCCGAGATATGTCGGATGTCCGTCGTAAATTGGGCTATGAAATCTAACTGACGGAACTGTCGCGGCGAACTGTTCTCTTTACGAGAGTGATAGGCATATGTGATAGGCTTGTGGTCAGTATAAATGACAAAATGCCGTGCCTCTAGCATGTGCCTGAAGTATTTGACACTCTCGTAAATAGCCAGCAACTCACGGTCGTAGGGAGAGTATTTGACTTGTGCTGGTGTCAACTTACGTGAGAAGAACGCCAGTGGCTGCCATGCTCCCTCGTTGAGCTGCTGCAGGACTGCACCGATGGCTTTATCTGACGCATCCGTGACCAACGCCATCTTAGCGTTGCAATCAGGATGGGCCAGTAATGCTGCCTGACAGAGACTGTCCTTGCAGTGCTGGAAAGCCTCATGTTCCTGTGGTGAGAGGGTAACTGGGTGAGAACCCTTTACCGAGCCGGTTAGGAGGGCGTTCAGGGGTGCCTGAAGAGCAGCTGCCTGTGGGATGAACCGACGGTAAAAATTGAGCATCCCAAGGAATCTCCGCAGCTCTCTTACGGTTTTGGGAGCGGGAAAATTTTTCACAGCTTCGACCTTGGAAAGCAGTGGCTTGGTACCCTCGGCTGTGATGTGGTAGCCCAAGAAATTTACCTCCGGCACACCGAAAACACACTTTGAGCTGTTGATGACCATACCGTACTCCTTGAGCCTGGTGAATAGCTGTCGCAGGTGTTGCTCGTGGGACTTCTGGTCTTTTGAAAAGACCAAAAAATCATCCAGGTATGCGTATGTGAAGTCCAGACCCCGGAGCATTTCATCCACAAAGCGCTGGAACGTCTGTCCGGCATTTCGAAGACCGAAGGTCATATAAGGGAATTCGAAAAGACCGAACGGCGTGGTGATAGCTGTCTTCGGGATGTCGTCTTGATGAACAGGGATCTGGTTGTACGCTTTCACCAGGTCAATTTGTGAGAATATGGTACATCCAGTCAGACTGTGTGCGAAGTCGTGGATATGCCGGATAGGGTACTGGTCTGCGACGGTTCTCGCGTTCAGCATCCTGTAATCGCCACAGGGGCGCCAACCATTGTCCTTCTTCGGCGCTAGATGTAGGGGCGATGACCAGGGTGACTCGGATTGTCGACAAGTGCCGCACTTGAGCATGGCGTCGAACTCATCCTTTGCGATTTTTAATTTATCTGGGGCCAGTCGACGAGGTGAGCAGGATACTGGTGGCCCAGGTGTGGTGCGGATGTGGTGTACCGTGTTGTGTTTAGGGGTGCGATGTATGCCTGGTGGACGGGTGATGTCGGGAAATTCCCGCAGTATGTGTATGTATGCGGAATCACCGAGACTTACCCTCACCGATGAGACGTCATCAGAACGACGGACAGGCGAAGCCGGGGCGGAGAGCGTAGTATGATTGTCGATGAGGCGTTGGTTCCTGCAATCAACAACCAAATTGTAAAAAGATAAAAAATCCACGCCTATTATCGCCCTTGTAACGTCGGCGACAATAAATCGCCAAGCAAAGTCACGGCGCAACCCCAGATTCAACGATACATTTATGAATCCGTAGGTAGCAATCGATGTACCGTTTGCCGCGCACAGTTGGTAGTTCGTCTTCTCTAGCCGCTTCGTTATTGCCGATCGGGGGTAGACGCAAAGGTCGCTACCTGTGTCGACCAAAAATTGCACCTTCGACCTTTGATCGGTGACGAATAAGCGACCAGCGCTTGGACAATCATCGGTCGCCATTATTGATTGCCCCGTACATTTCCCGACGATGTGTAATCGCACGGCTTCACACACTTCCTAGCCCTGTCGCGAAAGTGCTGGTGGTACCAGCACGTAGGGAACCTGTCGTAGCTGGACTGGGACCGTCTTGAGCCGGAACGATGGCGTGAGTGACTGCGGGACCGTCCTCTGGGGCGGGACAACCGCTCCACTTTATCCGCCAGTTTCTCCATCTGCTTGGTCAGGGCGGCGATCTCCGAGTATGCGCTACTGCCCTGGGTGCTCGACGATGCTGGAGTCGCGATGGCTGCTGTTGTTGCCATCTGGGGGCCGACGACGTCGTGTATACGATCGGCCAGCTCCGCTAGCTCAGGCAGATCCTGCCTGGACTGCGATGCGATGATGGCCTGCGTGCTTGGTGGTAGGCGGCTCGTCCATATTGTCCGCAGGAACTCCTCGGGTACACCCGGTCCAGCGAGGTCGAGGAGGTGTCGGTAAAATTGGGATGGCTTCCGGTCTCCCAGTTCCTCGTGCATGAGGAGCTGCTTCACCTTCCTCTCTCGTGAAGCTGACAGCCTCTTGATCAACTCTGACTTGAGCTTTTCGTATTTCCCTGTGTCTGGAGGGTAGCTTATTACGTCCTCGACTTCGACGGCGTATTGCGGGTCCAAGTTGCCAAAAAAAAAAAAAGAATAAGATAAAAAATACATAGCTAAGTATACTAAGCTAACTGTAGGTAGGTACACCACTTATTATGTGAGAAATGACACCAAAAAAACCGCCCAAGAGCGTGTTGGGCCACGCCCAGTGTAGGGTTCCGTAGTTTCCCGTCTGTCAAAATAAGTGTCCCCAACTTTTCAAAAAGTGTTCGTCCCATCAAGTTCAAAACAATTTTCCTAGAAAGTCTTTATAAAGCTCTACTTTCCAGATTTTTTTCATATTTTCTAAACTTATGGTTCAAAAGTTAGAGGGGGGGGGACGCATTGTTTTTTACTTTTGGAGCGATTATTTCCGAAATTATTGATATTATCAAAAAAATATTTTAGTAAACCCTTATTTATTTTTGAATACCTATCCAAAAATATACCACACGGTAGGGTTGAAATTAAAAAAAAAAACACTTTTTACTTTACATGTAGGGGGGCTACCATAATAATAGTAGATTATGATACAAGTGTGTAATGTGGGAGATTACCGTCGAGGTGGTATTAAGAGCCGAGCCTTGGCTTAAGAGAACCAAGAACGGTAATCTCTAATTACTCACATGTATCATACGACGTTTTTCAATACACTTGTGAAGAAAAACAATATAACTATCACCAAAATAGTACCTAAAACTAGAAAAAAACATAACAAAAATTAAATGTTTTTTTTTGTGCCTTAAAGGTGAAGGCTAAGGTATTTTGATCACATTGCCTAGTCATAAATTATCCTGCGTCAATTTTTTTTATGATAAGTAATGTCTTTCGTTGTGACAATAGAATGCGAATGTAACAGTTTGTAATGATTGAATTAAATACTAGGTACAAAGTATTTAATGTTATTACATTTATACAGCCCCTTAACGTCATTCGAAAAAATTACGTCTACAACCGCGCGCATCTTAAAATGGCGGCCATAGACCACAAACAAAAAAAATCATTTTTATTTAAATTATTGATTTATTTATTAAATATTATTAAAAATAAATCGTTTAAATGGACCGTTATTGCATGAAAATAAGCAAGTAAGGCACTAATTTATACTATTGAAAGCAATAAAGTAATGAATTTTTATCCTGTTAAAACTCTTTTTGAGAAAAAAAAGGCTTAACAAAAAGGTTTTAATTACATTACAGCACTAGTGTATAATGGTAATCAATGACAGCCGGGACCTACGGCTTAGCGTGCTTTCCGAGGCACGGAGGAAACTCGTTATGTTAAGATGGTCACCCATCCACAGAACAACCTTGGCAAGCGTTGCTTAACCTTGAAGTCGAATTGTGTTCTATTACTTACACTGAGCCACCAAAAAAAATTTACGCAGTGGTTAACAACTTTTCCTGTATAGTAAAATTTGAATTTCACGGGCTACCCTGACGCTTTCACCTTAAGGTGAATGCTTCAGGTAGCCCGCGAAATTCAAATTTTCTTACGTTTTTTGCAATTTGCAAGCCAGCGGTAGGTTGTATGAAGTTAAAAATACTTAAGCGGTTGTAAAACGTAACTAGTTACATAATTATAAACATAAAAATCATCAATACAAGCCTCCAAGCTCACTTAGTTGCAAGAACGTTTTTGACCTCGAAAAAATCGTTCCTACACTTAGGTGAGCTTGGAGGCTTGTATTAATGATTTTTATGTTTATAATTATGTAACTAGTTACGTTTTACAGCCGCTTAAGTATTTTTAACTTTATACAACTTATCACTGGCTTTCAAATTGCAAAAAACGTAAGAAAATTTGAATTTCGCGGGCTAAGCTGGAACATCCCCCTTAAGGATTGAATTTCAGTCATACGTTTTAAAATAATGCTATCAAATTAGCTTTTTAGGTCCAAAGGTTTAGGTTCGGTATAGATGAGTCAGTGAGTCAGTCCTTCTCTTTTTAATCTAATCTATACAATTTTCGTGTCAGTTGACCGATATTTGTTTTTATATTTGGTATGACTGAGAATCCTGATAGTAATGATGGTAATGGGCGAAGGGTATTTTTATTTATATATCAGTAATATTATTATGAAAAATTAACCCTCATTTTAAAGCAAGACAACGTTTGCCGACTCAGCTAGCAATACCTAAAAATATAGATTTAAATTCTCTTCAAATAGCAACCCGTTTTTCCCAACTGTTTGTTTACTTAGAAGCTGAACAGTACTCAAATGCAATTAGTTTAGCTCACAATTCAATGTACGATGAACTGAAATTTAATTTCCGTGTAAACGCCTGAATAGGGTGTAATGAAGTACTCCGTGACTCCGACCCAAAGTTCATATACTTCTATCATATATAATATCATTATACATTTTGGTTTACATTTAGTTGATTTACATAAGCAAATTGTCGTATTCACTTTGAATTTACACTTGGTTATGCTCTAGTTTTTTTTTAGTATCGGTAAAAGGGTTCCGTACAACAATACCTACAGTATAATTCCCGATAGAGTTTCGAAGATTTTTCCGAAGCGCAAGAAGTTTTTAGGATCCCTAACCTTAAAAGGAAAAACGAAACACTTATAAGATCACTTAGTTGTCCATCTGTCTGTCAAGGCCCAGACGCTACAACACAGTTTTCGGTTTTTTTCTGTACTTAATAAATAAATAATAAATGTTTTTATTTTACATAGGCCTACATGGGCACTTATAAAAAGTCGAAGCTAGCTGCTAGTGCACGGTTCCAATTGGTCGTTTTCTATGGACAAGAACCGGCAAGAAACTCCATGGAAACTCTTTTCGAAAACTTGTGCTATGAGACCTTGCTTCATGCAAAATTTCAGGATACTCGGTCAACGGGAAGCATCCAATGAATTTTGATTCCTTTGAGTGTCGAAATAAACGGTCGTATATTTTTTATCGTTAACTTAGAAGTTTGATTTTATAACTAGTTATAAAATCAAAGTTCTAAGTATAAAAATAGCTATTTTATAAGTAGATATATCGTTTTAATTTCAATTCGATACCTTCATACGATCCCGAGATCTTATCAGACAAATAGATAGATAGACAGACGGATAACAAAGCGATCCTGTCCAAATAAACTTTAGTAACTTTTATAGAAGAGAAACTTGTTTTCCAGACTAAGATGTAACTTTCGATCCATTAGCCATTGCAGATTATGGAGTTTCATTCAGATCGAGTGCTTTTCTTTTTGTTTAAAATGCTTTCTCCACATCAGTCTACGGACAAGAATTCTGATTTTGAAGTGAAAATAAAGGCAAATAAATTCATTACTTACTATTGTAGTGAGTGTATCAAAGTTCACACCAAAAACAAAACAGGAAACAAGATTTCCCCGAAACTAACCTCAAAAAACACGACCGCCTTTTCCCTAACTACCCGCAGTCCCTCTAATATAATAAAGAATAAAGGCTCCCCCACACAGGTGCGTTATTATCGGTCGATAATATCGCATGCGTTACTGCGATATCTGTTTTCAGTACATTTTGTATTAGGACGGTCATGTACTTACACACTGCTGCGATAATAGCGCTGCAATGGAAGGGGGACGTTGCGTTTCTCCGTCCTGCGATATTCCGATATAAGTTCTAGAATGTTTTATATCGGGACGCAAACGACCGTACACACATCTGCGATAATAACGGCGCTCTCTCGTAAGAAATATCGGACGATAAAAACGCAGTTGTGTGCAAGGAATCAGGACGCATTAACGCAATACCGCATGCGATATTATCGACCGATAATAACGCGCCTGTGTGGGGGAGCCTTAAAACACGCAAAAAGTCTCCGCCATTTTCCGAGACGTCACGTGGTAACACGCCTATAGTTACATTACATAAATCCATTTTATCACATCACGTTTTGTAAGAACATTCCAACTCCAAGATGTACCGCAGACAGGATCCAAGTAATGTTAGGCTTTGTAAGAATTATTGTGGAAGCTTGTAGGGAAGGGATTTTGGCAGGAGTATATAGAGAGGGGTAGGTTAGTTGATATGTGGCTATTAGTGAGAGGTGGATAAGTTATTCGAGTTTGTATTCGTAAATTGTTTTTATGGCTATCAGGTCGTCTTTTGCAGCTTTGTTCATAGCTGGATAATATAAGTTTGATGCAGATGATGTATATTTACAACATATATTCGATGAAGATATCCGTAGGAAAACCAATGCCACCGATATAGACCGAAGAATCGCCAAACTCGCTCGCAGAACAGATGATCGGTCGAAAGGTTCTGGAGTGGAAACTGTGTACCAGAAGTTAGCTTCGGACGGCCTTCCCACAAGAGGGACAGATGACTTAGAGTGGATTGCGGGAATCCGATGAATGCGAGATGCACAGGACCGTTCGTTGTGGCGACATTTGGGGGAGACCTAATGTTTATTCATTCCATCCCTTTAAGGGGGATGTTCCAGCTTAGCCCGCGAAATTCAAATTTTCTTACGTTTTTTGCTATTTGAAAGCCAGTGATAAGTTGTATAAAGTTAAAAATACTTAAGCGGCTGTAAAACGTAACTATTTACATAATCATAAACATAAAAATCATTAACCCAACCCAGCCAATGTAGCACAGAGTACGAACATGCTCTGAGTCACAAATACTTATTGCAACAACAGCTGCAAGAGGCAAAAACTCAAATATCAGAACTAGAGACAACAAATCATAACATCACTGCCTCGTTGAATGAAAGTCTATTCAGCGAGTTGGTGCCTATTGTCCCATCATTAGCTTCTCAAATAAACCCCTCTTTTACTATAGATTTGACTGGTGATGATGACTCTAAATCAAATAAATCAATGAGGGTAGTCACTAGCAAAAATAAATTAAAAAAATATATTAAAATTAATAAATATATTGTAAAAACTAAGAAAATGGTAAAAAAACAAAAGTTCTTCATCAAAAATGTAAAATTAAATAGGGAAAGGTTACATCTTTTGAAACAATTGGATATGTATTCACTAAATCTAGAAAAAAGCACTAAGAAACACCAAAATGAAACTGAAGACTTACTATGTGAGCTAAACCGCCTACAAGAGAAACTAAATTCAGTAACTATTAAATATACTGCCTCCGAAAACCAGATGAGGGAATACGTTTTGGCAATGAATGAACTGGTGAGCTCACAAAAAAACAATTGTGAGCGCTGTCAATTACCATCCATTGCTTCTGAGCCAGGGCATTCATTGGCAATATGTGATACCACCTCACCCCAGCCTAGTGTTAGTCTTCCATTAGAAATCACTAGCTGTCTGTCACAACAGTTTATAAATAAAGAAATTGTTATTTATTCTGATGAAATCGGTAAAGGATTAGAAATAACTGCATGCCTGGCTGTTCATTAGTTGATATAATGGGAAAAATTATAAAATGTAAATTTCACCAAGACACTACACTTTTAATTTTTGTGGGTAATAGGGGTAATGTGAACAAAGCAGATTTACTGCAATATTATAAGACCTTAAGTCACCTAACTGTAAAAAAAATTGTGATGTTCACATTTCCTTATAGTCAAAGTTTGCCACAGGAAGAAAATAATCTTAGATTTAAGCTAAATACAACTTTGTACAATGTGACATTGTACAATCAATTATTTCATTTCATTGACACCAACAATTATGTTGGTACTAACTTTTATTTGACAAAAGATAGATATCATAAGGATAATTACTATCTTTCTTTGTTTTGTAGGAGAAAAATAGCTGTGTCGCTATCATATTATTTTGTTATTACAGCCAAGAACTTGGCTAAACAAATTGCTTCTGTTGAGCAAAGCAATGTTTTGACAAATGATTTTGCCAATAACTTGGCATCAAATATTAAAATCAATGTTGATTTAAATTAGTAATTAAGACAACGGAGTCAATCTCTGGCATAAAAACTATGAACATGCTGAACGAATATTCCACTAAAGTTTTAAATTCAACAAATAATATCAACCTGGTGCATCAAAATATTCAAGGTCTTATGAACAAAGATTTAGAAGTAGAACTTTTCTTAAATTGTAATAATATTGATATTCTTTGTTTAACTGAACATTGGCTTAAAAGCCAACAGTTAATGTTTAATTTTAGTAATCACCAGATTGGTAGTTCGTTCAGCAGAATTAATGCTATACGTGGTGGCTCAATGATTATTGTAAATAACCACCTGAAATATAAAGAACGGCAGGACATTGTGAGTTTATCTGTTGAGCGGTCAGTTGAAATAGCTTGCATTGAACTGGATCAATTTATTATATTAAGTGTTTACAAACCCCCTTCCGGATTGTATGACTGCTTCGAAAAGGTAATGGATGAAGTGTTTCACAAGATTTGCAATTCAAATAAGTACATAATCACTTGTGGTGATTTTAATATTAATCTACTAGAAAACTCAAGCTTATGTAGTAAAATTTTAAGTCTATTTAAGTCCTACAATCTGGTTAACCAATTTTTGGAGCCCACTAGAATAACTCCTAATAGTGCCACATGTATAGATAATATTTATACGGATGTTGTACCCAGTCGCAAAGAAGTCATTAATTTATTAGATTCTGATCATTGTGGGCAATTAATTACTTTTCAAAACAAGCACAGCATAGTGGCTAAAAAGAATATCACTGTTAACCCTAAAACTGCAAGTCGTTTAGAAAGTTTTAAAACTAAACTTATTAATAATTTACCCGACTTGTCTACATATGATGAACTCAATCATCAATATGAAGGTTTCTTTAACATGTACTGTAATCAATTTAATTCTACTTTCATACCTAAGACTCTCTCGGTTAACAGTAATGTGTCGTTCAGTGAATGGGCTACCACTGGTATTCATAAAAGTAGAACTAGGCTTTACGAATTGTATGACGAAAGAATTCTTGTTAATACTGCTGAATTTAATTTATATGTTCGAAATTATTCGAAATTATTTAAAAAAGTTTGTTCTCTAGCGAAATCGCGTTATTTGAGTTCCAAAATTAAAAACAGTAAAAATATAATTAAGACTACTTGGAATGTTATAAATAGTGAAACTGGAAGGTCTACGAGACCATCTAGTGACTATAAACTTATAATTGATGACAATGTGATCACATCAGACTCACAGGTTGCTGCGGCTTTTGAGAACTTCTTTTCGAGATCCCTATATCAACAACAAAATCTCTGAACTCATCACCCACAGCTGCAGATTCTCTGCTTAAAGAAAACGTTAAAGTTTGCGATTCTGTTTTTAATTTCGAACATGTTACTTGTGCAGATATTGTTAAGACCTTTAAGTCCTTAAATGTAAAAAAGACTGCAGATTTATGGGGTAATTCTGTGGACGTTGTTAAGTCTATAATCCATATTGTGGCTCCTTCATTAGCCTTTATTTTTAATAATTGTATCGATCGCGGTGAGTTTCCTGATTTAATGAAGAATAGTAAAATTATACCTTTGTTCAAAACGGGTAGTACATCTGACCCCACGAATTACAGACCTATTTCAGTGCTACCCACTTTTAGTAAAATATATGAAAAACTCATTTTAAAGCAACTACAAAAGTTTTTTAATAGACATAAATTATTGCATACCAAACAGTTCGGTTTTACAAGGGGTCGTTCAACAACCGATGCTGGTGTTGAACTTTTAGGACATATTTTTGATGCATGGGAAGACAAATGCGATGTCCTGGGTATTTTTTGCGATTTGTCTAAGGCCTTCGATTGTGTTCCCCATGAAACATTAATCAGGAAACTACACCATTACGGAATCCGGAACTCCTCCCTGGATCTTCTTGCATCATATCTGGGCGATAGGATTCAGAGAGTTGATGTAAACGGAAAAAGATCTCCTGGGTCTGTAGTAAAAATGGGTGTCCCTCAGGGCTCAATTCTTGGTCCATTTTTGTTTCTTATTTATATTAACGATTTACCTTACCTCATGAAGGATAACGATAATATAGTGTTGTTTGCAGACGACACTTCACTTTTGTTTAAACTGAAACGTCAGCAGTCGGTTACTGACGATATAAATATAGTTATCTCTAAAATAGTACACTGGTTTAATGTAAATAACCTACATCTGAATGAAAAGAAAACTAAATGCATAAAGTTTACGATGCCCCATGTTAGGCAAGTAGAAACTAGTGTGCTAATAAAGGGAAAGGAGTTGAGTCCTGAAGATACTACAGTGTTTTTGGGCATAACTTTAGATGCTAAGCTTCAGTGGGGCCCACATATAGACAAATTATCTAAAAAACTTAGCTCTGCAGCATATGCTGTAAGAAAAATTCGAAATTTAACTGATTTAGAAACAGCCCGTTTAGTTTATTTTAGCTATTTTCATAGTGTCATGTCGTACGGTATCCTACTGTGGGGAAATGCCGCCGATATCCAAACAATTTTCATTTTACAGAAAAGGGCTATTCGTTCCATTTATAATTTAAGTCCTAGATACTCCCTCAGAGATAAATTTAAGGAGATCAAGGTAATGACTGTGCCTTCACAGTATATTTATGAGAATATCCTGTATGCCCATAAGAACAAAAACATGTTTAAAAAATACAGTGATATACATAATTTTAATACTAGAAATAAACACAAATTTGTAGTTCCTGCAACTAGGCTCAAAAAAATAGGGGGCTCATTTAGATGTCAATGTGTACACTTCTATAATAAACTTCCCAGTCATATTCAAGAACTAAGCCTCAATAAATTTAAATCATTTGTAAAGCGTAAACTTTGCCAAAAGGCTTTTTATACTATAAAGGACTATGTTGAGGACAATAAGGCTTGGGATTGACCTGCTCCAGTACTCGCTGTACTGTCGTTTATTCTTTTAACTTATGTTTCAATTTGACATTGATATTCTCTTTTTTTTTTTCAATCCGACATTTTGTTTTTTATATACAATTCGATTAATTTCTTTTTATTCTTTAATTTTTTTTTTGACAACAATATTTACTTTGTTAAGTATTACTTTTTGTAAATTTTATTTATATCTTTTTTATTTTATTTTTTTGTGAATGTGAGGACTATGTGGATAGCTTGCTTTTTCCTTTCGTTTCAGTCACTTTAACTTATGTCTGGCAATTTGAGTATTTTCTACGGCCTAACCAAATGTCCTTTCCTTTGCATTGTTCGTCAAGTCGTTGAGCTCCTTAGTAGCCCCGAGTTGAGCTTTACGAGGAAAATGACAAATGCTTGCACTGACTGGACAGGTCCGCTCAAATCTGCATGGTTCTTTCTTTAAAAGGCCATCTCAGACACCAATCTGCATAGTTCGCATATGATTTGACCAATACATTTTGTATGGATATTTTTTTTTTTTAAAAGAGACTGTGACCCCTGAGTTTGTTTCGGTGTTTCTTCTCAGGGTAGTCAGTTAGGAAACACCGGCCTCATCTAGATTAATAATTTTGACAAAAAAAAAATTGACGTGTAAAAGTGTTTCGTGAAACCTATTTGCAAAATAAATATCATTTATCATTTATCATTTATCATTTATCATTTATCATTTATCAATACAAGCCTCCAAGCACACCTAAATTCAGGAACGATTTTTTCGAGGTCAAAAACGTTCCTGCAACTAAGTGAGCTTGGAGGCTTGTATTGATGATTTTTATGATTATAATTATGTAACTAGTTACGTTTTACAGTCGCTAAAGTATTTTTAACTTCATACTACCTACCACTGGCTTACAAATTGTAAAAAACGTAAGAAAATTTGAATTTCGCGGGCTAGCTGAAGCATTCACCTTAACAGATTAGTTTAGGTCATAAAAGTATCGCGTTAAGAGCTCGTAGCAGGGCCTCTAATCAAATTATTGTCACTATTATTCAACATCCAAAGCTCAAAGGGAAGCTGCCAAACAAACCATTTTTCCAAAAAAAAAACACTCGTAATCCCATATGATCTCCATGTTAGCCGGACACTATAGTAAATTATATCCGAACTACTCTCCCTAGGGAGTTCTATAGATACGTACACAAAGTTTAGTGTCAGTAAAAATGAGTACAGTACTAATAACAATAAATTTTCTTTAGATGCCCCTGAGAGGGAGATGGGGCAGCGGCGTTATTGTTAGGGCGGCACGAGGTAGAAGTTACATATAAGAATGTAGTAAAGGTGTGGGCCGCGTACGGCGTTCTGGGCGCGTCGCCGTCGGTCTCCATTAATTTTGTATGGCTACTGGACTTGTAGAGCTACATTAGATCCCGCCATATGACGTACCCATGTACCACTCAGGCGTCGGCTAATGTAGTTCCCGCTTAATGATTTCGGTGAGCTATTGTCGAACCAAGGCTCAACGAAATCATACCCATACCCCTGTAACTTCATGGGCCTCACGGACGACCTACCGGTAGCTCGCCATCCGGCCGTCCGGTAAACGCCCGAATTCAGGCCGAGCCGTCCGTCGACGGCACGTAGTGTTCTATGAGCGCCTCTAAGTGATGTTAGCAAGCAAAACCGTGGAACCGAAGCTTACTAAGGCCATGGGTTCGCTTCTGAAAGGAAAACCCAGGGTCCTGGAACGCAAGGCAAAGAAGGAAAATAGGAGTGGGTTTTAGTCAGTAAAAGTCTGATTCGCCCTCCTGCTCCGTCTTATACCGGGAGAAGCTGTTAAATGATCATCATCATCATCTGCCTAGCCTTTTCCCACCTATATTGGGGTCGGCTTCCAGTCAAGCCGGATTTAGCTGAATACCAGTATTTTACGAGGAGCGGCTGCCTACCAGACCTCCACAACCCATTAACTGGGGTACTTCATGGTAAGTCTGGAGTCAGATTTACTGGCTTCTGACTATCCGTAACGACTGCCAAAGATCTACAAATGACAGCCGGGACCTACGGCTTAACGTGCAACGTACTGTCGCATTATATTTCCTGTAAAAATAGTATTTTGATGCTGTTGAATGATATCCCACCTAACAACAACCCGTGTAACTTCGCTCTTACATCGCACGGAAAACTAAGGGGTTGAATACACGTCGGGGCCATAAATGTTAGTAACATCGTGTAAATGACTAGTCCAACAGAGGGACTCGTAAAGGGAACGACTGATTTGCTCGAGGACCTTACTCACGAGCCTATTATTATTATGGACTTAGATTTTAGTTGTATTTTGGGTAATAGATGAAGGACCTAAACAAATTATCTAGATATGTTGTTGCATGAGCTTTTGCAGCGTATTTTTGTTCCCACTGCTGGGACTCAGGTTGTTTTTAGAATTTGTGTCGCTGAGGCAACACTTAGGAGATCTCTAGCGGTGGAAATATTTTGGCTGAAATGATAAATGAGATGTAGTATACGCAGAAAAGGGCATACACGCACGACATTAACACGGCGGTAAGTTCCTCCTTTGAAGAGTGGCTGGAAAGATGTCACGGCATCCTCACCTTCGGCATGACACAGGTCCTCACCAGACTTGGTAAGTTTGGGAGATTACTGTGTCGGATTCGTTAATAAGAAACGCCCAGGTGTCACCATTGTGTGGATGCGTGGGTGGGTCGTCGTTCGGTAACGGTCCAGAGCGAGCCCGTGTCATCAAAACAGAAGGGGCCCAGCAAGGTCGAAGGCTACTCGGTCTGGAAGGCTACCGGTCGGAGCCACGGGTTTGCTTCTGAAAAGGACACCCGCGGTCCTGGACCGAAAACAAAGAAGAATCTGTCTTAGGAGTGGGTTTTAGTTAGTAATTTTATATTAATGTTAATTGTTTGATTAATTATTTGTGTTTTTATAATTTGTTATTTTTTCTTCTTGTATTTTTTAAAAATTGTATGGTCATTCGACTTAACTTATGAAATACCCGCAAAACGAGACACAATAGTAAGACAATGACAGCGCGGTCTCATAGGACCGGTCGGGGATTGATGAGTTAATTTGCACACCAGCTATGGTCAAACATGTTGAGCCAAAAATATCTTGTAAAACCTATAATAAGCATCTTACCATGTATTATGTACACATGTTTATGCAAATAAATAAATCTGAATCTGAAGAGTATGGATACGCCCTCCCGCGCCGTCCTAGAGCAGGAGAAGTCATTGCATGATGATGATGTACTTCAAAAAATATAAATACCTACAGGTCATGAAAATGGTAACTTCTAGTGTATTTTACATTTAAATACCTATATAAATATCATTATAATTTTATTAACGAATTGGAAATGAAAGACGTAACAGGTAATTAATACTCGTAGGAAATATTTTAAACATTGAAAGGAGTAAGAGTAGTTACTGACCGAATTTCCGGGTACATCCGAACTTTCCGAAATCCTACAGAATTCTCGTTAATTAGTTAATGACAACATCCGTAGGTACTAGTACTCTTACATACTAATCTTACATTAATCTTGCAGACCTATTTGATTTGAATCTGCAGGATATATATAAAGACGGAATCCTTTAGTTTTGGGATTGTTAGAAAGAGTTACCGTTGCCTTGGGACGTCAAGAAAAAATACTGAAGAAATACAGGTGGATTTCATTTAATGAAAGTTTTGAAACTTCCTTTCGCTTTATCCAGAGTTTTTAGATGATTTCCTACCAAAACAAAGTATTTCGTCAAAAGAATGACTAACTTATAAGTGTTAGAACTTAAGATATGATTTGTAGGTTGGGCATCATCATCATTACAGCCAAAAGACGTCCACAGCTGGACATAGGCCTCCCCCAAGTATCGCTGTAACGAACAGTCCTGTACGTTTCGCATCCATTGGATTCCCGCGACCCTCACCAGGTCATTGCTCCACCTTCTAAGAAGCGTTCTAATGCTGCGTCTTTTGATAGGTAAGTAGTACGTCAAAGCCAAATGTATTTACGAGTAGGTATATACAGACAACGTATTTTTTTTTAAGATGGGATATCACTAGAATGACTTCTCCCGCTCTTGGGTGGAGCAGGAGGGTTTGACAGACTTTTACTGACTAAAACCCACCCCGTTCCTTCTTTACCTTCGTTCCAGGGTCCCGGTTAGACAGCGTTATCTAGTTGATTGCCCCCTTTTCGGTAGGTATTTTAATTTCAGAGGGGTAGGTAACCAATTGATGCTGCTATCCGTACTAAGCGAAAATAGACATACAGTCAGCACCAAAAGTCGATGAACAGAATCAACATAACAAAATACCTGTTCGCAATCAAATGTGTTTCATCTGTTCACAATAAAAGGTTTTGTTATGTTTATTCTGTTCATCGACTTTTGGTGCTGACTGTACATTGGCGTAGCAAATAAGAAATAAACATCATGCCAATAACATCGACCCTCGAAACGCTAAAAAGATCACGCAACTTCGCATTGTCTCAAAAAATATCGTTCTTCTCAAAAAAATAAATCGCCAGTAAAGAAAATTGGATTCGAATACAACAGTACGGATAGCAATCAAATCTGGATTGGTCCGGTTCGTCCCAATTCTTGGAGCCAATGTGATTAGATTGGCAGCCATTTTGATTCCAATATGGAACATAAGTGGCGCCAAAATGTTATGATCGGGCACAAAATGGCGGGACTAAAGTTTCGTATTTGTTTTGCAATTGTAACCTGCCATTAGTCTTCTAAAAGAGGCTATACATCTTTGTATATGGCCTGATATCGATAAAATGAATGTGAACTGTACTATGGTCTGTTTTTTAAACCCGGAGACTAAATTGACACAAGTAATATCAAATGTACTATAGGAATAACGCCAGTTCTTTTGTGTTGAAATGTCATTTTAGTCTCCGGGTTTAAAAAACAGACCATAGTACAGGCTTTTGCTTACCTATAAACTCAAAGGCTATCAGTTAACGTGCCATTGGCCTCTCCCTCACAAATTACGGTAACTGAGCGAGTTCTCAATTCTTTTTTAAGTGGCAAATCATCTGTGCTCCTCCTTCTTCTGCTACTGTAAGGGAAGCAGAAGGGCCTGTCAAATTTTATTGACTAAAACCCACTTGTGTTCCTTCAGTTGCGTTTCAGGGCTACGGTGACTCTTGTCGAACATTTTTACAGGCTGGTCAAGTCCTATACCTATTTTTAGTACCAATAATAAGTGTTAAGTTTTGATATGTTTTTTTTTCCGGTAGGGAAATCATCAGAATGACTTCTCCCACTCTTGGGCGGAGCGGAACGGCGTGTCAGACTCTTACTGACTAAACTCCTACCCCGTTCCTTCGTTGCCATCGATCTGGGGGACACGGTGACAACCTTTCGGATACCGTGTTCCCCAGAGGGTTCGGCCCTACCGGGCCCCTACAGTTTGCTGACATCTCCTTGAGGCGCGCGTGGAACAGAACGCGCCGTCGACGACTAGGCTCGGTCCAGATTATTACCAGACTGCCGGACGGCGAGCTACCCAGTGCTCGCTATCCGCAAGCCCGCGCCTACGGTGGTCGGAAATCGGGATCAGGATCTCGGCGGCGGCGGCGTGAGTTCCGTTGCCTCACGCGGTCGGCAGCCTCCTTCGCTAACATTACTGCTTCGCAGAAGGAGGCGACTGCCTGCCACCCCTCCTCGCTCCGGACCATGGCCTGTACCAGGGCCCGGCGCGAGAGGTCACCGCCGCCGATAGCCTCCACAAGGACACGGCGGTGCTCCGCCCAAGCGGGGCACACCTCTTCCGTGTCCTCCGGGCGATATGTAAGTTATGAG
Organism: Mythimna separata; assembly: GCA_030763345.1. Lineage (NCBI taxonomy): Eukaryota > Metazoa > Arthropoda > Insecta > Lepidoptera > Noctuidae > Mythimna > Mythimna separata. Next base: position 6,495,896 of record CM061191.1, read on the forward strand.
ATTATTTACTATTATTTTTGACTATCCATTGCAATCGAGTAATTGTGTTAGCAACCCCGAAACGTATCTGTCTGTAGTAAAGCTGGCGATGTAGCATAATGGCGGGCGACAGCTTTCTTGTTTAATTGGCGATCGTTGAGATTGGACGCACAATTTGTTTCTTGCAATAATATAGCGTCACGAAATATATACGGTAAACTACTTGACCCCGTGGCACAAAAACGTGCCAGTAAACAAGTAATTACCTTTTAACTTTGAGAACCGCTGGAAAAAAATTGTGCCACCAAACCCCGACCGATTTAAAATTGTACTCTAGTAGTATAATTACAGAAGCAACAGAAACAGAGCAATAACAGTTTATATTATTAATATTATTTATATTAATTTATTAATATTAAATAAATAAATAAATAATAAAAAATGGCGGTCCCCACGGGGATCCACAGGTTAACCGAGATATTTGTAATACTAAATACAGATCGTCCGTTATAAGTTGGCGAGTGTGAAGTTAGGCTCTGCGAATTTTGGCGCTTGAAATATCGTACAAAAATAAAGTACTTTTTCTGACTAAAACCCACCTCTATGTTTTTGATTTGCATTCCCGGGCCGTGTGTTTTGCTTTCAGAAGTGAACCCATGGGGACCAGTAGGCTTCGGCCCTGCTGGACCTCTATGCGTGGTTTATTAAATAGGTAAGTAAAATTTTGAGATTCTTTCTCGCTGTAATCAAAACGAGAAGAATTATTAGCTGATGACCTGCCATCCCAAAATAAAATACCCCATATCAAAAATCAGTTCTTCAGTACTTACATTTTTTTAGCGCATGACTCTTATAAATACACGGACTCTTTAAGCACAATAGAAACTGGAGACACAAACCAAAATCAAACAGCAAAGCTACATAGGCAGTAAATCAATCATTTAGTCAGCTAGCAACAGTAGCTACCACTCTCTCTGTAGGTACAATAGGTAACCTAGCTTTTCTAAGAACAATCTATTGTCCTACAAAGCTTGAGAGTTAATTCAAATAAATGGCTTCTTTAGAACTGTGGTATATTGCTGTTGTTTAAAGTTATTTGTTGAAGTTGAAGGAGACATACACTAGAACTACAGATTATGGAAGTAAGTACATAGGAAATAGGAAGAGACTTCCTGTAAAAATCCTACCTACTGTTTTTTTTAATATATGTACTAGTGCTTGACTGCAATCCCGCCTGATTGTAAGCAGTGGTGCAATCGTTAATGGTGAGGCGCACTAGTATATTAAGAGCCTATTCACTCTAGCCTTGAAGATACCCGAATCATAATCGGACGGGAAGACTGCAACAGGCATATTGTTCCAGTCCTTCGATACTACGTACGAATAAACGACGAGGTAATGCGCTGAGCCCGGACCGTAGAGGTGTCAACAACGTAAGGGCGCTTGTGCACTACACGGAATTTTACTGTCCGGCAGTCAGATTATATCAACTTTAATTGAAATTCATTGACAATTGTAAGAAATCGGACTGCCGGACAGTAAAATTCCGTGTATTGCAGAAACGCCTTAAGGGTGTATACTCGCCGTACGACGGGTATGTCCGATGAACGAAAGACGATGGCGGAATCAAGTCATACAATTTCAAATAGGATGCATTTGTAACTAGCCTATTGATATTTTTTTCATAAAATAATATCAATAGGCTAGTTACCCTTAGTTGCTATGCAATACCGCTTTTGACTTAATTAGGCTTACTGAAAGACTTAATTTAGAGGATAACAACATGCAAAGAAATCCTAGGAGGAGTAGTGAAAATTAGCCAGAGGAATCACAGATGTTTGTGGCAAAAAACCCACCTGTATTATTTACACCATCAGATAGTGTTGCTAATTTGGATAAAATTCTGGGAAATAATACAATGGATTTAGAACTAATTTTGGTGAAGTATTAACCTGGGCCTCATGTCTACTATTCTAATAGTATCAGTTATTGTCGATCATTGGCTTCATAATTGTTGATTTTGACAAGTTTGGTTGTCTACTATATGTTAGTGGACTACAAAATTTTACAAAATTAACAATTATGAAGCCAATGATCGACAATTCTGATACAGGATACTATGCTAATAGCAGACTTGAGGCCCAGGCCAAATCAAGCACCCCTATTTATCCATAAGAGAAAACGACCCAAAAATTTCAGTAAATGCGCTCGAATCCGACAGGAGAGAAGATTATGCAAGACCTAAATTCGCATGACCCAGAAGCATCCACATTTCCGTAGTAACTTCATTCCAAAGTTATACCCACACCTTCCAAGCTTATATAATCCTTGAAATACCGGTCCTTTCCTTCGTTGTGGCCGAGAATCTGGGGCTCATTTTAAGCCACATTTAAATCACTTTCCATTCGCCATTTTCATCTAAAACTCATTGAATACAGAGGCCACATGTCTAAGGACTATTGAAGCCTCTAAGTCCCTTTTAAAACTCTTCAACACGGGATTCAAAGTTCAGGGACCTAACATTGTTCGTTACGGAACAGAGATAGAAGTACACACGTGTGACGCCATCTCTTTTTCGCAACAACGACTATAGTTTCAGTTCTATTGAGCGGAAATAGAATAGAGCGAGTTTAGAAGGTCTAGTCATGTGGAAAGTATGATAAAATAAGCTATTGTACATGTACGTACAAAGAGGTAAGGTCGATAATCCTATCAATCCATTTCTGGGTTACTTGACTGAGTTTGAGATGAAAACTGAAGTGGATCCTTGGTAAAAATTGTAAGGCCATCTTATCTTAACGAGTCTGATAATATACAACTTTTTTTGGGAGGAAATTAACAAATAACTCCTTCCGCTCTGAGTAAAGCGAAAGAGAATGTCAGAGTTTTACTGATCAAATCCTACTCTTATGTTCTTTTAAACTAAAGAAACATATATACCTAATTGGGATTTTCCCTTTGCGTTACAGGGTCGAAGTACAGTAATTCTTTCGACCAATTCCGAATGTTAGCCTTCAGGTTGTTGTATCTAGAAAGATACAGATAATATGACATCTTAAGTTCTACAATCCATATTAGAATTCCTTTTTTCCACATCTGCTCCCTCTGAACTTACCACCGGTACGTGGCGTAAATCACCCCGGTATAGTCAGTGGTATGTACCTATTTAGTTTCATCTGCCTCCTTCGTAGTTATATTACACGACTTTATCCGCATTTCATATTAGACATTATCAATAAAAATTGAAATAAAATATCACTGGAAATCAAAGGTGCCATTGGCTACCGGGGTGGTAAACGCCAATTGGAATTTGCCCTGCAGTGGAACATAACAGGGTCATAATAATACTAATATCTGGATCTTCGTCTACAGCTAAAGGAATTCTAGTAAAGCTATAAACCTTCTTGTAATATTAATAAATATTTTTCTTCAAATCAAACAATAAAACTATGTGCCAAAAAATAAACTAAGTATTGAATGGAACTTCTGACGCTCCTCATAGCACGCCGCATCCCACAAATGTGTTGAAACAATAGAAGTTTCGAGTACACTCCGTAAGTTGTTCAAATACCACGAGATTTGCATGCTGTTCGGAGCGGTGCTTAGTTTTAGACTGATACCTATTGATTGGTTGGCAAGTGAGGCAACAAATGATTTTGATTGGGCAGTACTTCAAACAGCTTTTGTTTTAGTTATTGAAGAGTTGCAGATGTTAGATTTTGTGGTTGTAGTTAAAAATGGCGGTTTTTGTACAGCGGGAAACGAGTTATGGTACTTGAAATGGGGTTTAAAAGGATACATGGCGGGGGGCGGTGATGATTGATGGGGTGTAAGTAGTGACTACTGAGTAGTACTCAAGGGGTGGAAGAAAATTTCTTCGTGTATCGGCCAGTCGGGCAGATATCATTGTTGCTATTGAAGGTTTTTTTAGGTAGGAGGAATCATCAGAATGACTAGGGCGTGTCAGACTCTTACTGAGTAAAACCCATCCCGTTCCTTCGTTGCCTAGGGCCCCTACAGTTTGCTGATATCTTCTTGAGGCGCGCGTGGAACAAAACGCGACGTTGACGACTAGGCTCGGTCCGGATTATTACCGGACCGCCGGACGGCAGCTACCCAGTGATGTAGAATCTGGATTATGCTGTAATGCTGGCCAAAAAACGTTGGGATTGGCAAAAAAAAAGAGTAGCCTCACTCAGCTGTGTTAAATTCTTGAATCAAAGGCCGCGGTAAGTCCTTCGAAAACTTGCCCACACTATCCCACCCCTTTGGTAGATAGACATCATAAATAGATGTAAAAAATGCTCCGGTATGCACACAATAGAACGAAATACGGTAATAACACTTACAGCATCCGTTTACCTAACAAAAAACATAAAGAAAATATCTTTGGGCTTGCAAAAATAAATCGTGTTTTACATTAGGTAGGTACATATACGTATGCCCATCCATAAGGGAACATCACCATTTGCCCGCCTACGCATCTTGTTTTTCCTCTATTAAATCGCCCAGCGTCAGTATATTAAAAAATACAAAGGACGTAACAAAGGTAAATGACACTAAAATGGACTGAAATTGCCTAAATTATTGTTATTTATGTTCCATGTTTTGGTGGTATCACCTCATTTTTAGGGGACGTGTTTTTATCTAGGTCAGCGTTTGAAGAATCGTTGTTTACGGGACTTTTGCGAATATTTTAATGTCTATTATTGTTTTGAGTGTTCCGTGCCTCGGAAAGCACGTTAAGCCGTAAATCCCGGCTGTCATTTGTAGATCTTTGGCAGTCGTTACGGATAGTCAGAAGCCAGTAAATCTGACTCCAGTCTTGCCATGAAGTACCTTGTTACCCCAGTTAATGGGTTGTGGAGGTCTTGTAGGCTAAAGCTCCTCGTAAAATACTGGTATTCAGCTAAATCCGGCTTGACTGGAAGCCGACCCCAATATAGTTGGGGAAAGGCTAGGCAGATGATGATGATTGTTTTGAGTGATTTTTTCAACGATGGATGGCATCTTGGCAATATCCCTAAATTGTTAAGCCACGTTAAAACTTGGTACGATGGATTTGGTCTGTCCGTAACAAGGTCGAACGAGAATCAATGTAATTGGTATCAACAATTACAACAATAACAATTACACGAATCAAAATTACTTACGCCTTGTCACCCACCGACCTTGCCTTATTATCGACCTTTGTATGGAAAGACCAAATCCGTCGTATGAAGTTCGAGTCTGTAATTTTGCCCACTGTCCTTTGAAGATCGAAAATTTGAAACTATGATTAGGTACTAAGAAATCCCACAACATACCAATAATATTACGCTGACCGTAAAAATAATATCAATATGAATCTCAAAGTTAATGTGCTAGTGGTGGAAATACAGAAGTAGGTAAAGACCACCAAAACATAAGAACTAAACTTAACGCTTTTATGCTGAAGTTATTTAGATTAACACCCAACCTTCACAGAATACCGATAGGTACTGAAAAGGTCGCCTTTTTATAGAAAGGTAAACTAAAAATAGACAATGCGTTCGCTGGCAGTAAAAATAACCCACCTCTCAAGTGCGATTCAAACTGCCTATTTTTCCTTATTATCCAGTGACTTGTGAGGAGCTCGTGGCTAGATAATAACAACCGCACAGGTCGATCTTCAAGGTTAAGTAACGCTTGCCAAGGTTAGTCTGTGGATGGGTGACCATCTTAACACACCGAGTTTCCTTAGTGCCTCGGAAAGCACGTTAAGCAGTAGGTCCCGGCTGTCATTTGTAGATCTTTGGCAGTCGTTACGGATAGTCAGAAGCCAGTAAATCTGACTCCAGTCTTGCCTTGAAGTACCGTGTTACCCCAGTTAGTGGGTTGTGGAGGTCTGGTAGGCAGCCGCTCCTCGTAAAATACTGGTATTCAGCGAAATCCGTCTTGACTGGAAGCCGACACCAATACATATAGTTGGGAAAAGGGCTAGGTAGATGATGATCCAGTGACTTCTTCCGGTCTAGGGGGGAACGGGAAGGTGTGTCACTTTTACTGACTAAAACCTGCCTGCCTTTAGTTGCTCTTCGTGTTCTAAGACCTCGGTTTTCCTTTTCAAAAAGCTCCCCACGGCCCTAGAGGCTCGCAAGCCCGAAGTCAAGCTACGTATTTTTAGCATTAGCATTATCGGCCTTATAATGTTCCCACTGCTGGGACTCTGGCCTCCTCTCTAGGAGAAGAAATGGGCTGTAATCCACCACGCGGGCCCAGTGCGGATTGGTGGATGTCACATGTCTTCGAATTTTTGGTTCTAGGACATGCCGGTCTCCTCACGATGTTTTGCTTCACCGTTTTGCGAGCAGTGGTGATGAAATTAATAACACAAAGTAATGCGCCTGGCTGGGTTTGAATCCGCGACCTACAACTTGTAAGTCGGGGCAGTTATACCACTCGACCACCACTGCTCTCTACTAAGCTACGTATGATTGCAATGTTTTGTCAGTTCGCTACGGAACCCTAAAACTACGTACTGCCGCAGTGGGTACTGTATTTACTTTCTATTTCGCTCTGGAGCGCGAAGAACGAATGGTAGGACTTTTATACACCGAACGAACGTTTAATCAATTCAGTTTAAAAAAGTTTTTATTCGTTACTTTTTGTAGGTTGGTACTGCGATCGGCGATGGAAAAGAAACATTGGTTTCTGCTAGTGCAAATTATTGCAAACTTAATTTCATTGGGAGTTGTAATTGAGTTTGGTAGCTAACTACAATATGTGCTAGCTTTTGTCGACGGTTTCGCTCACGTTATTCCGGCTACTAAGTACCTAGACGGTAAGTAAAACGGTTGAAAAACAAACGTGAAGGTGTACGCCGCTTGGGCGGAGCTCCAACATGTCTTCGTGGGGGCGATCGATTTTCTTGTGCTAAGCAGTAATGTTTTTACCCAGCTACTGAGGCACAGTCTCCGACTACCCGCCACCGTGCGGGTGTGGACGACGAGCAATGGGTAGCTCGCCGTCCAAGCCGAACTCAAGTCTTCGACAGCACGTACCTAGTGTTCCACGCGTTTTTTTTTTAATTTTTTTTTATTATACATAGGCTCGCGTTTGACCACAATCTCACCTGATGGTTAGCGATGATGTGGCCGACGATGGAGCACGCTTGCCTAGAAGTAACCTATTCACTCTTGACTTGAAGACTCCTAAGTTGTAGCTATCAGGAAACACAGACCCCGGCAGGGAATTCCACTCCTTAGCTGTACGCATAATAAATGTGTTTCCAAACCGCTTTGTGCGTATGGGTGGAATGTTCACCATATACCGGTGACGTATCGCCGCACGCCTAGTGGTCCGATGATGGAAAGGACTTGACGGAATTAAATTGCGCAATTCCTGTGCACACTCCCCGAAGTGCAACCGATAGAAAACCGACAGGCTAGCAACTCGGCGCCGATGTCCAAGACTTTGGAGTTTCGACTCAACAAGTGCATCATTACCGATTATCTTCTTGGCTCGCTTCTCAATCGACTCAAGTGCATCAAGCTGGTATTTGGCAGACCCATCCCAAAGATGAGAGCAGTACTCCATACACGATCGAACTTGCGCTTTATACAGGTTGAGCAGCTGTTCCGGCGTAAAGTACCGTCTCACCTTTGCTAAGATCCCCAATTTTTTAGCAGCCAGCTGGGCCTTTGCCTCGATGTATGAGCCGAAATTGAGAGTAGACGAGAGTGTTACTCCAAGAAGCTCAAGGTGGTCGGTTATCGGAACGGTTACACCCCGGAAAGATGGAGCCGGGTGGAATTGACTCCGTTTAGCGGAGAAAAGACACGCCTGGGTTTTTGCAGCATTGAACTTCACCAGATTGGCATCGCCCCAATCAGAGACCGCCTTCAAGGACGAGTTCAAGCGCTCAACCATAGCCTCTCGGAAAGACTGGATCTGTGACCCACTAGCGCGTGCGTCGGACACGTATCTCTCAGCAACAGTGCTGTCGTCTGCATACCCAGTGTGGGCTCAGGGAGACGTCAGCAAAACTGTAGGGGCCTAACAGGGCCGAAGCCTACTATGTACTACTAGGTAGTATGTAGTACTAGTATTACTACTAGGGCAATGCTCATGGGTCGAGTTCTGATAATGTTACCCATGGTCTTAGAACGCAAAGGCAACTGAAGGAACATAAGTGTGGTTTTAGTAAATAAAAGTCTAACACCCTTCCACTCTGCCCTAGAGCGGGAGAAATCATTAGAAGATTTCCCTTCTCAAAAAAATTAAAATCGACACCCGAATCCCCAACTAACAAAATGTATTGGTAGGCCTTAGCCCACCAGTAGTAGATAAAACGATCTAGTAAATAAAGAATAATAGCCTATAAAGAAAATAAAAATTACCATTATGAAAAGAAATGCTACCAGTATTGTCTTTTTGAACCCAAAGGTAGACTGTACCACTACTGTACATCATCATCATCATCTGCCTAGCCTTTTCCCAACTATATTGGGGTCGGCTTCCAGTCAAGCCGGATTTAGTTGAATACCAGTATTTTACGGGGAGCGGCCGCCTACCAGACCTCCAGAACCCATTAACTGGGGTAACACGGTACTTCATGGCAAGACTGGTGTCAGATTTACTGGCTTCTGACTATCCGTAATGACTGCCAAAGATCTACAAATGACAGCCGGGACCTACGGCTTAACGTGCTTTCCAAGGCACGGAGGAAACTCGTTATGTTAAGATGGTCACCCATCCACAGACCAACCTAGGCAAGGTTAAGCCTTGAAGATCGACCTATGCGGCTGTTATTATCTAGCCACGAGCTCCTCTCCACTACTGTACATGAAGTTTGTAAAATAAATAATAATGTGTAAAGAAGGACACATTTTTCTGACAGACAGACAGACAGACAGGCAGGCAGATAGATAGACAGATGTATGGACGCACAACAGCGGAAGCTACTAAGCTTCCACTGTTGTGTGTCTAAAAATAAAGTAAGTTACCATTTTGTTCAGTTCAGTAGTTTTACTATGGTCTATCGGTTTAGGTGGTTAACTAAAGGTAAACAATCTTGGTATGTCTTTTTATATTAAAGAGGTCGTTTATAATATACTCAAAGATTATTTAAATTTAGTTTATTAGCTAACATCGATTTAGGTAAATAACTAGTTGCAAAGATTTTTACTTACAATTTTTAGACAACTTTAAAACTTCTTTACCTTTTTAATTGTGCTTTAAGGTCCAAAGCTAGGGTAGCCAACATTGACCTCTTATATTTTTTGTTATTGTCATAGTATGTAGTTATGTAGAAACAATAATTTTTTGAAAAAAGTACCCAAGGAGTTTCTTGCCGGTTATTACCCATAGGCAAACCACTAATTGGAACCCTGCACTAGCTTCTGATGTCTATGTGAAATGGTTTTTTTTTTATTTAGTTGCTGCATTACTCTAAAGAACATTAAATAGAAGTTACTATAAGTTGTAGTGAAAGGTTAATTCATGAATCCCCGACCGGTCCCATGAGACCGCATTGTTATTGTTTTACTATTGTGTCTCGTTTTGTGGGTATGTGATAGGTTAAACAGCTATTTTGCTATACTCTTCCTCGATAAATGGGTTATTCAACATTTAAAGTTGTTTCAATTCAAATTAGCAGTTCCTAAGATTAGCGGGTTCAAAAAAGAAAATGAATTCTAGTAATATTCCGACTGTTGGGACTCTGAAGTAGCTATAATGTTTATTTTAGACAGCCTCGAACAAAGATTATCTATGTAAATATTTTTTTTACTATAACAAACTTTTTTAAACATTTGTAGTAGGCATTAGATTTTCTTACGTGCCTGTATTTATTTGAATTGAGAACATAGAAGTATTTGACTACAAAAACAGCTATTGGTACTCTTCTTTAGGTAGGTAGGTACCAAACTTCTAACATAAGACATCAACAATAAACTTTTTCATTTGGGCAAGTCAGTGTCAAATTTTTACTGACTAACGGCCGACACCAATAACCTATCGATCTCCAGTTTTGGCATACTGGAGATTGTAAAACAAATGATACAATACTAAAATTATCATGTTTTCTGTTGTTTCATTTGTTTTTCAATCTCCGATATGTGATAGATAGGTTATTGGTTTCGGCTGTAAAACCCTCGGTATTCCTATAGTTAACTTTCTTTAGGTGCTAAAGCCAACACAACCTATCTATTAATTTTGTTCACATTATATTTTCAGAATAATAGGCACAGTGCTACGGTTTTCAAACTTATTCAGCGAGTAATTACTACCTACACTTTTTGCTGCAATCACAATCATTTGTTTATATCGCATCTGTAAGGTATACCTACCGAAGCTGCGTAATGTTTTCTTGTCATACAATCCAATACACATTCATCACATAATTTTTACCTTTTACTAAAAACAAACGAAAGACTTAACTTCCGCAAATCATTAATATTTTAAAAATAAATAAAACAAAAGTCATTCGAATTTCGAAGAGACAGAATGACAGGTAATTGGTAAACGTCAAGTATGGTTTAGGTTTATAAACATGATAAATTGAGCATTGTTCATGGTCTAACGTCGTGACTTGGAACGAGGATGGCTATTTATCTCGCTCACTCGCATCCATTAATGTTGCTAATTCACTCTAACCCCCTCTGAGCGACGAGACCATACAGACAAGCGTTGGATCTTGCATTTCAGTCGTGTAGATGCTAACTATATATTTCTTTCTCTGTTCTGTTTGTTTGCTTGGATTTCATTTCATTGTCAGACTTCCAGCGAATCCGACGTCACAGTGCAGTGCAGTGTAGTGTATAACAAAATGGCGTCAACGAGCAGAGATAAATCGGTAAGAAATACCAGAAAACCCGAAAAAAAATTGGGTGTACTTAATATAAGTGTAGAAGAAACAAATTTAATTAAAAAAGAATTCAATGAAAAGCTTTATGAACATTTTTTATCAACGAAAAATAAGGATACATTCTTAACAATTTCTGATTTGAAGAGTACAGAATGTATCACCTCAATGATTCAAAAGATTAGAAAAGAAGAAAAGAAATCAAATCTGGATAAAAACTACGTCAATATTTATCGGGATAAATACAAGATTGTTCAATATGCGGATGGAAAAGGGAGTTTGTTTTACAAAGATGACGATATGAAACTAAAAATGGTTCTGCCTTGGGAAGAACTTTTTGATGTTTATTGGGAAGCACACGTAAAATATGCTCATGACGAAGGGAAGGCACTTAAAAAGATTTTGAATCGTGATGTCGTGGTAAATGATTTTGCCGTTCAAACTCTAAGCGAAGTCTGTTACGCCTGTTCGGGACCAAAAAAGCCGTATTATTGCTGTTCTTTAGACCTAGTGACAATGGGAGGATCAGATTACGCGTTCAGTCACTTGATGGTTTGCCAAGACATGTACTCTGGATACATTCACTTGAGACCCATATGCGCTGATAATAAAGACGGTGAAATTTGTGTGGAGCTGTTTAGAATCTTTATGGACTTTGGACCACCTAAAAAAGTACTTGTAAGCGATGCAGTTTTTTTGACAGCCCTAGATCAAATTAAACACCTAACTACATACGCACCTATATCAATAGAAATAATGAAAGTTAGTGTCGACTTAAATAAAATAAATAGTCTTCGTAAGAAGATCAGATCATGGATGGCGACGAATAACTTTGGAAATTGGGGCATAGCCTGTTACGGCTTTCAGTTCCATTTAAATAAGGAAGGAAGAGATGGTCATAAGTCACCTTACGACAGAGTCTTCAAAAAGTTACAATCTTCCGTCGTCGAAGATTTGACTGAAGAGGAAAATGACAGTTCTGCGATATCTATGCCAAGTGATGGCACATTAGTTGATAAAGCAGTATCTACAAGATCACCTATAGATTTCAATGCCATGAACTTTATATCTGGGACAGGACAAAGCAGTTCTGATTCGGATTCATCAGACGAAGTGCAGGAAATTGGAGGAGGTTCTAATGCTATTGAAACTGAAATACACACGGCTTCAGAAGATGAAACGGTTCAATGCGAAGAATCGATTCTATGCGAAGAAACACTTTCAGAAAGCGAAGAGGAGGATCCCCTGGCTATATATTGATTAAAATATATAAAAGTTGGAAGTTGAAGAGTGTTAAATTGTTTTATATAGTCCGTCTAATGAAAGCGCGACCTGAGAAAAAGAGGTTAAGTATATCCAAAAAATTTGTACCTATGTGGTATTACTAACAATTAGGATAATCATGTCTTGATACTTCACAATTTTTTTTATTTCCTACAATTGCGGCTGAATAATGCTGCCAATTAAATTAAAAAGAAACTCCAGATCGCGCTTTCGTTAGACGCACTCTAGGTTCCCGACTGCCAAAAAGGATTATGTTTGAGAATGATCTTTTTTTCTGATCTTGGTATTAAAGACTTCCATTTTGATCTTTGAGTTGTATCTAATTAATAAATAAGCAAATAAATGTCTTCCGTGATTTATAGTTTGTTTCCATTCAGTTAGCTACACGATTAGACTGTGGTTGCGCTATTGACCTTTTCTGTCACACATTTACACTATCATTGACACACACTGTCACAAACATACACACACGCACACACAAACACACATGTCTTATTAAAACCTCCCCATACATACATACAACATCAACAGGCCCCAGCGATGCAAAACCAAAAAAAAAAAATTTTGCTAAAATCTAAAGGTGAGTATAAACTACAACATTTGCTTGTAACAGAACAACGAGCTGCTCTATGATATGTTCTAGTGTATCATCCTTTTACGAACTAAACGTCGAACACGCTCGCCTCTTTGTTGCAAACCAACGAGCATATTGGTGTAACATTTCGGCGAGCGTATTGGTGTAACATTTCGTCGAGCGTATTGGTGTAACATTTCGCCGAAGGAAAGTATGAAAAAGAATGAATGCAAGGTACAACAAAATGTTCGTAAATGCACACTAACTGTAAGCATTTACCCGTAGCATAACGCCGAGCATTCGCAGGAACGTTACATTACATGGAAATGTTTTGGGAACTGAGCTTTTGCCTGTATTGTACCATTCGTAAGAACGTTACATTACACAGAAATGCTCGAGAAAATGTTGTAGTCTATACTCACCTTTACATTATTTAATGTTATATTCTGGGTTTTTTTTTTGCTCGTGGTGAGAAATAAACTTATTATTATTGACTGCTGCCAACTGCTGCGATGCGTATCGCGGGTAAACACAACGCACAGAAAATAATATGTAGGTACCTAGTTGTTGCGGGTTTTCCACGATCCATGAATAATTCATAGGAAAAGAAAAGATTGTCTAATAACTTAAAATTAGTATTGCAATCATCAATAGCTTCAAATAAAATCAAAAATTTTATTCCACATAGACGATTTACAAGCACTTTTGAATTGTTAAATTAACGGTCAGTCAAAAAAGTGAAGTTATAAAATTACACGTTCCAAAACGTAGATTCTTTCTTCTCATGGAGAAGAACGTGCAAAAAACTGGCATGGATTTTCATAAAAGATCTAAAACTGGATTACACGAACATAGACCTTTGCAATCTTCTCAGGTAGCAAAAGCTCTTAGCGCCTGTTCGATTATAATAGCAAAGTCTTCAACCGTACTATGATTGACATTATAATAATTACAGGCGTACCACCAGTGGAGCGTAGATATTTGCTAACATGTATGTGGCGTGTAGGTACCTGCTTCCGGTAGCCACATTGTGCTAGACTAATGATGTAACAAAACACCTTAGCCTTATAATGGATTATTAGTTTGTAATACGAAACTATTGTAAAACTTTTTTTTTAACCTTCCCAATCCCGACCGGTCTCATGAGACCGCGCGAAACGTCATCGCAACATTGAGTAACCATGGAGTTTCTTGCTGGTTCTTCTCCATAGGAAACGACCAATTGGAACCATGCGCTAGCTGATGTTTTATAAGTGGGGCCTACAGGGGGGCCTTTATGAAATAAAAAATATTGAATTTGAGTTAGTATGCAGCGTAATTCGTGCTGGAGGAGCTCGTGGCTAGATAATAACAGCCTCACGGGTCGATCTTCAAGGTTAAGCAACGCTTGTCAAGGTTGGTCTGTGGATGGGTGATCTTAACATACTTACCAAGTTTCCTCCGTGCCTCGGAAAGCATGTTAAGCCGTAAGTTCCGGCTGTCATTTGTAGATCTTTGGCAGTCGTTACGGATAGTCAGAAGCCAGTAAATCTGACTCCAGTCTTGCCATGAAGTACCGTGTTTCTTCTGTTAATGGGTTGTGGAGGTCTGGTAGGCAGCCGCTCCTCATAAAATAGTAGATAGTATTCAGCTAAATCCGGCTTGACTGGAAGCCGACCCCAATATAGTTGGGAAAAGGCTAGGTAGATGATGATGCATAATTCGTGCTGATCCTCAAAAAAGAAAGAAAAGGTCATCCCTATGTGTAGTCAGTACTTTAGTATTGCAATTCATAGATTTAAATTCTCTTATTTATAGTCTAAAGTTGCGAAAGCTGTTAAGCGCCTTATCGATTAAAATAGCAAAGTCTTTAATCGTACACTCTCTTACTAAATTCGCGTAGCACCGCACACAAAAATTATAAATGTGTGCATAAACGCTACCGCGTGAAACACAACAGGTATTATCGTTGTGTGCTACAAATTAACTCGTCTGCGCATCGTCATCCCAGCAAGCCGCTACGATTGGTCGGCCCAGAGGGGAAGTGCGGGGCTTAGTTCCGTTTTCTTACGCGCGCGCCGCCACTAATGATAAATGATAAATGATATTTATTTTGCAAATAGGTTTTTTCAAACTCTTTTACACGTCAATTTTTTTTTTTTGTTACTAGATGAGGCCGGTGTTTCCTAACTGACTACCCTGAGAAGAAACACCGAAACAAACTCAGGGGTCACAGTCTCTTTTAAAGTCCGTACAATATGAAAATAATATGCGAACCATGCAGATTAGTGTCTGAGATGGCCTTTTGAAGAAAGAACCATGCAATTTGAGTGGACCTGTCCAGTCAGTGCAAGCATTTGTCAATATTCGCAAAGCTCAACTCAGGACTACTAAGGAGCTCAACGACTTGACGAACAATACCAAAGAGAGGACATAATGGTTAGGCCACAGAAAACACTCAAATTGCCAGACATAAGTTAAAATGACTAAAAAAGAAAAAAAAAGCAATCCACATAGTTCTCACATTCACAAAAAAGAAAAAATAATAATAATACAAAGTGTAATACTTAACAAAGTAAGCATTTATGTCAAACATAAATAAAAAAGAAAAAAATAATTAAAAAATGTCAAATTGTAAAGTAAAAATTATTTTACAATGTCAAATTGTAATAAATAAATTTCAAATTGTAAAAAAGTACAATCGAAAATAAAATAAAGTAAGAAGATAAGACAACAGTTGTAGTGCGCACTGGAGCGGGTCAATCCCAAGCCTTTACGTCCTCAACGTAGTCCTTTACAGTGTAATAAGCCTTTTGGCAAAGTTTTCGCTTAACAAAAGATTTGAACTTATTAAGGCTTAGTTCTTGCATATGACTAGGAAGCTTATTATAAAAGCGTATACATTGACATCTAAATGAACCCCCTATTTTTTTGAGCCTGGTTGCAGGAACAACATAGTTATGTTTGTTCCTGGTATTAAAACTATGAATATCACTGTACTTTTTAAACATGTTTTTGTTTTTATGGGCGTACAAGATATTTTCGTAAATATACTGTGAGGGCACAGTCATTAAATTAATTTCTTTAAATTTAACTCTGAGGGAGTATCTGGGACTTAATTTATAGATTGAACGAATAGCCCTTTTCTGCAATACGAAAATTGTCTGGATATCGGCGGCATTTCCCCACAGTAGAATACCGTACGACATGACACTATGGAAATAGCTAAAATAAACTAAACGGGCTGTCTCTACATCAGTTAAATTTCTTATTTGTCTATCAGCGTATGCTGCAGAGCTAAGTTTCTTCGATAATTTGTCTATATGTGGGCCCCACTGAAGCCCAGCATCTAGAGTTATGCCCAAGAACACTGTTGCATCTTCAGGACTCAACTCTTTACCTTTAACTAGTACACTAGTTTCTACTTGCCTAACATGTGGCATGGTAAACTTAATACACTTTGTTTTTTTTTCATTAAGATGGAGGTTATTTACATTAAACCAGTGTATTATTTTGGAAAGAACTACATTTATATCATCAGTAACCGTCTGTTGACGTTTCATTTTAAACAAAAGTGAAGTGTCGTCTGCAAACAACACTATATTATGGTTATCCTTGATGAGGTAAGGTAATTCATTTATATAAATAAGAAACAAAAAGGGGCCAAGAATTGAGCCCTGAGGGACACCCATTTTTACTACGGATCCGGGAGATCTTTTCCCATTAACATCGACTGTCTGAATCCTATCACTCAGATAAGAAATAAGAAGATTCAGAGAGGAGTTCCGGATCCCGTAATGGCGAAGCTTCCTGATTAATGTTTCATGGAGAACACAATCGAATGCCTTAGATAAGTCACAAAAAATGCCCAGAGCATCGCATTTGTCTTCCCATGCATCATAAATATGACCTAAAAGTTCAACCCCGGCATCGGTTGTTGAACGACCCCTTGTAAAACCAAATTGTTTAGTATGTAACAATTTGTGTCTATTGAAAAATCTTTGTAATTGGTCTAAAATGAGTTTCTCGAATATTTTACTAAAGGTAGGTAGTACTGAAATGGGTCTATAATTCGTGGGGTCAGAAGTACTACCCGTTTTAAACAATGGTATTATTTTTCGACACTTCATTCACTGTCATTCCGCCATTATACCGGTAAACGAAACGCACACGCAATTTTGTAAAAACTATATTCTCATGATTATACGCCTAAATTCTATCGAAGAAGTATTTTATTCATCTCCAAAACAGTAGACGATGGAAAAATTGACCACTGTTGTTAACGGCGCCATGGCGCAATGCGTATGATACATGTCTGACGAGTAAGAGGTCCCAAGTTCGATTCCTATCGTCTGATAAATATAATTTTGTAATTTTATACATATAAACTATGTATATTTACGAAATTAACTAACGAAATTTTTGTATATAACTTGTAATATAAATAATTTTATAATATATATATAATACATATATTATTTACGTAATATAATAATAGATACGTTATTATTATAATTATTGTTAGTTGACAATACTTTCATTGTCAACTTTTTTTTATTTTCGCAAGCATTCACTTATGAAATTATTATAGTTATTTAAATTAACATCGAACACTTACACTTAATCTTTGGAAAGTATATTTTTATGATATGGGTAGGTAATCAGTAATAATGTTCACAATAATCAAGTAGCTGTGGGTATAAAACAAACATAAAGTATCATCTGACAATAATTCACGTATTCAAGTAATATTATGTCTCCAGCCTCGATATACACACACACATATTTGTATATGTGTTTGCTACGAATCAGATAAATAAATTCGCTTCATTCGTTAGATGGTAATTTAGCATTGATTATCAAGTGCTTGCTTGCCGTTAAAGGTGTATCGAGTTCGATCCTTGCCATTGACAAAACGTTTTTTTTCTACTTTATTGTAGTATATATAATGATAACGAAGTTTAATAAAACTAAAACTTAGAATATTAATTGCTTTAGCGTTTGAATCCCCAACCGGTCCTATGAGACCGCGCTGTTATTGTTATACTATTGTGTCTCGTTTCGCGGGTATCTGAGTAATTAAAAACTAAGTGTATGAATATTATCATCTACCCACTTTATTAGTTATTTACTAAGAAATGAGTCGGATAATAAGTTAACCTGGCATAACGCTTTTGCCTATCACGATCGTGTGTTCTACAACTTACTCCGAGACAAAAAATAATTAATCGTTGTGGAAAGTGATACTTTTTATAAATAATAAACAACATGTCTCATTTGTCTACACTTTTGATGAGGGCTGAGATAATAGTATTACATAAACAAAATGTATCCATAAGTGAAATTTCGAGGAGATTAATGCTACCGGTAAGTAACAAATCCAAACTTAACATAGGTAATGCAAAATAATTTAACATTGTTGATATTTGTTAGGTTTTAACGTAATTTTGTGATTGTTTACAGAGGAAAACTGTGCAGTTTTGGGTGCATAGATATGCAGCTGAAGGGACAATCGATGCCAAACGTCCGGGTCCAAAAGCAATTACATATACGGATGCCAACCCACTGCATCGAAATATTGTTGCTACGTATAGCGCTGACGGCTTTGCTACAACAAGAAACACTGCAATTATGCACGACGTGTCTATGACAATTGTTCGACGCCACTTACGAGCAGCTAAAATAAAATGTCGCAAGCCCGCGAAAAAAATTTTACTGACGGCGTTGCATAAGGAAGAAAGGATGCGGTTTGCAAGAAAATTTATAGATTTCGATTGGTGCAATAACATAGTTATATTTAGTGATGAAAAGTGTTTTAAGTCAGATAAGGATGGGCGTAAAATATTATGGAGAAAAGATGGCGAACGTTACCATCACAAAAATATTCTCCCATGCAGGTCTAGTGGTCGCATTACGTTAGGTTATTGGGGCTGGATGTCATCGATGGGTCCCGGTGAGTTAGTGGAGGTAGGGGGTCGCAATACCAGTCAAGGTTACTTGGACATTTTGCAAAATGTTATGTTGCCTACCGTGCGCGTGGCATACCCGGTCGAGCATATTTACTTCGTGCACGATAACTGCTCGGTGCACTGCGCACGAATGGTGCAAGACTGGTTAAGTGTCCAAGAAAACTTGACTGTTATTGAATGGCCCTCTAAAAGTCCCGATTTGAACCCCATAGAAAACCTATGGGGTCACATGGTGCTCAACTGGGATTCATCTGATGTGAGATCTAAACGTAATTTAGATAATTTAGTGTTATCCATATGGGAATCGTTTCGCGGCACTGACCTGTGTGAAAATTTGGTGGCTAGCATGAGAACGAGGTTACAAGAAGTAATCGACAATGAAGGTGCACCAATTAGATATTAATTTTGATTTAAATTGAATCCAATTATAAATATTTTTAAAAAGCTGTATTACTGTATTTTGTTCTTCTTGTTGTTGTTTTTATGATGTTACCTATTGTTATTGAAATCAAGAGTTACGATACCTATCATAGTTCATTTTTTAAAACATGCTGATTGATAACTTTGATAAGTAAAAAAAAGACTAAGAAGTAAGCTGTAGGTAATTATACTGTTGTTGTTATTATGTGACATGATGTTATTGTTATTGAGATCAAGAGTTGCGATATCTATCATAATTCATTCTTGATAACATGTTGATTTATGTCACTAATAAAAAACTTAAAAATCAGTGACGTCCATCCTTGTCTGACTTAGAATATTTTCACTTTATATATTGTATTAAGGATAATCATGAACAGATTCGTTAATTGTGACCATTCCGTTTAATATATGTAATTAATAAGCTGTAATAAACATAGTTGGATCGTTATCGCAGTTTTATTTGTCACAATATTTTCAAAATATTTTAATTATTATGAGAGTAACTATAACATTACTATTAAAAAAAAGGTTCAAATAGAAAATAAAAACAAGCAAACTTTCTGTTACACCAGACGATTGGAATCGAACTTGGGACCTCTTACTTGTCAGTCACGTATCATACGCATTGCGCCATGGCGCCGATAACCGCAGTAGTCAATTTTTGCTGTACTTTCATAGTTGTGTACGGCTTGCTTTTTTGCAAGAGTGTGAGTGTAGAAACGACGAGTTACTTTGTAGCACACAACGATAATACCTGTTGTGTTTCACGCGGTAGCGTTCTCGCACACATTTATGACCTGCTACCCAATCTCCGCCGCCGCGTGTACTATGATTGAAGAATGAAGAAGAAGAAGCATTCAAATAATTATATGTGAGTAATGAGTAGATCGCCGGCCAGCCAACCGGTATGGATCTAAAGTGAGTCGACATCGCGCTTTTAAGCGATATTATCAACAAAATGGGCGGTCGAGAGACGGATGCTAAGAATGCGAGATTGTTCGGAAGAGTTAGGTACTACTGTCCTGGAAAGCAAGGGCAACGGACAGAACACAGGTGGCTGTGTGTTAACTACTCAGTAAAATTCTGATCTCCCTATCGATCTCTGATGGTTTTAGGATTCTGTGATCAATTATATAAGACGTCTTATGTAGTTGATCGTAGTCGCTACACCCATCTCTAACGGCCGAAACCAATAACCTATCGATCTCCAGTTTTGGCATACTGAAGATAATAAAACAAATGGTACAATACAAAAATTATCGTGTTTCCTGTTGTTTCATTTGTTTTTCTATCTCCGGTATATGATAGATAGGTTATTGGTTTCGGCTGTAAAGAGAAGTGGATCACCCTATCGTTAGTAATAAATCGCCTAAATACTAGAGTCACATTTCGACACAGCCTGCCATTCACACAGGGCGTTCAGTTCACGGTCCAATAAAGCGCATTTTCGCATAACAAAACATTCCACAGCCGAGTGACGTTTGACGTTAATTCAATTTTCAATACTGCGATTCTCGGGGACAATGACAAGCGCCGTTCTGCCTTCTTTTTCTTTTTTGCTTTTCGATATTGATACTCGGAAAGCTTTGAATATCATCTACTGTTTTTTTTTGTTTGTAAAAAACTAAGTCTTTTGATGTCATAACCTTGTTCAATTCCTCGATAACATAGACATGTACTTACATACCTGTTTAAATACCTACTGGTAAATACCTAGTTAACCGTTTAAATACTAAGGGCCTGTTTCACAATGTCCGAGTAGGCACTACTCACTGAATAAATTCAAAAATGGAACAGAATTCGTATGAAATTATCTGCCAAGTAAGATACTTGAAACATAATCATAGGTGGTGAAATAGGCCCTTAGTGTAAGTACCTACCTACCTATTCTAAATTTTTCTCATTATAAGGGCCTGTTTCACAATGTCCGAGTAAGCACTACTCACTGAATAAATTCAATTTGACAGAATTTGTATGAAATTATCTGCCAAGTAAGATACTCGAAACTTAATCATAGGTGGTGAAATAGGCCCTAATTGTAAAGTGTAAGTACCTATCAGTAACTTTAAAAATTCTGATTCTTATTTCGACTGTCTTTATTTCACAAACATTTGATTTTAGAATTAGGGCTACATGGGCACATTTAAAATTAAAACGTCAGAAGCTCGTGCACGGTACCTACCAATAATAAAGTCGTTTCATATGGAGAAGAACCAGAAAGAAACTCCATAAATATAGGACAGGTATGGTTGTTCTTTTAATTTTATTATAATTATTTTAAGAGGACCGTGTAGGTCTTATACTTAAGATGCAGCATTACTTATAAGGCATTCTACAAAGTGGAGCGATGACCTAATATGGGCCGTGGGAGTGCGCTGGATGCGGAAAACATAAGACCGCACGATGCAGTGATTTTTAAAGAAGGTCTATGACCAGTAAAGGTTTCTTTAATATGTTTTAGTGCAAGTGTGGTGCCCCTATTCAGGACATGAACTAAGTAAGTATCTACATAAGCCTTGGAGTGCCCCAATTTTTTTAGTGGTGTTATAAACTAATGCTTGACTGCGATCCCATCTGATGGTAAGCAGTGCTTATTTTGCTTATAAACGCACGCAAATTGAATGCATACAAATGCAAAAGGATTCAATGTAGGTATGTATGCCAGTGATTTATTATTAGGTGGTAGGTAAGTCATCCAATGACTCCCCCCTTTAGGGTGGAAAGAGAAGGCATGTAAGACTATTCTGGGTTCTTCAGGGCCCCGATCATTGCTTCAAACACGCTGCACTGACAGGCTTCGCTGTGCTTCGGCCCTACTGGGCCCGGGCCTGGCCACACCGATACTGCAATTAACAGCCACCAAGTAAGTATTTATTCATCATCATCATTTCAGCCGAAAGACATCCACTGTTGGACATAGGCCTCTCCCAAATGTCAACATAACGTCATCATCGGATTCCCGCGACTTTCACCAGGTCATTGGTCCACTTTGTGGGAGGCCTTCCAACGCTGCGTCTTCCGGTATGTGGTCATGGTGACGAAAGAGAACAGAGACAGGAGTTGGTTTTTGTCAGTAGAAGTCTGACACGCCCTCCCGCTTTGCCCAGAGCGGGAGAAGTCATTTTGATGATCTGTCACCCTAAAAAACTTCAATACTTAGGAAATTCAAATACTTAATATCACATTAACACAATATCTCCAAGATATTTTCGCGACATAAAACAAAAACAGTGAAGACATGCAAATCAGAGCAAATATAAACAAACTGAAGTACTAACAATTTAAATTCTATTAGACGGAGTGTCTCGCTGCTCTTTTTTCGAAGCTCTTCCTATAACAGCGAATTTTAGACATCGCGTCGCTTTGATATTCGGTAGGATTGTGTGGATGTGCCGGTTACAATTTTGTTTATTTGTTTTGAAGCGAAATAATCCAGCATCTGCTTCAAGCTGCTTGAAAGGTAACTTGTTTGGGAGATTTTTAATCGTTTTATAAATATTTACCTATAAGAAAAACTAGTTACAGCGATACTATTTGATGTCTAATTTCAGGATTTAGTAAGGTCTGCTATCCACGGATGGGTAGCTAAATAATGCGAATTCCTCATTATACGCTTGGTGTGTTTCTTGGTGTTGTGCCTGCTGTTGTCTTTAGCATCTTCTCAGGTAGCAAAACCTGTTAGCGCCTTATCGATTATAATAGCAAAGTCTTTATTGCCGTACTATGATTGACGTTATAATAAGCACAGGCGTACCTCCATTGTAGCGTAGATATTTGTTAACATGTACGTAGCGTATACTTACCTCCGGTAACCACATCGCACTGGACTAATGGTGTAACGAGACATCTTAACCTTATAAATCCACGACTAAATATAAACAAACTGAAGTACTAACAATTTAAATTCTATTAGACGGAGTGTCTCGCTGCTCTTTTTTTCGAAGCTCTTCCTATAACAGCGAATTTTAGACATCGCGTCGCTTTGATATTCGGTAGGATTGTGTGGATGTGCCTGTTACAATTTTGTTTGTTTTGAAGCGAAATAATCCAGCATCTGCTTCAAACTGCTTGAAAAGTACTTGTTTGGGATATTTTTAAAAGCAGAACTATATTGCGCACACGTCATAGATCTGTGGTCTCCGTAAATTTTATATGGCAGCTAGACAGGCATGAATCTAGTGCAACTAGCATTATATTCATGCCACGCGACGCCCTGTAATATCGTTCTACGTACAAACCAGGCGTGACCCACGTATACGTTGGTCCAAGGTAGTTCCGGCTTAATTGTTTTTGAAATATTGTGGATCGCAGGTTCTGTACCTCTACAAAAACCACAATCACACAGCAA
This sequence comes from Mythimna separata, assembly GCA_030763345.1. Lineage (NCBI taxonomy): Eukaryota > Metazoa > Arthropoda > Insecta > Lepidoptera > Noctuidae > Mythimna > Mythimna separata. Next base: position 6,519,277 of record CM061191.1, read on the forward strand.
TACTACTGGTTGTCAAATAGTCCAAAATGGATGGAATTGGTAAGCGCTACCGAAATGTCAATTCATTTCGCTTGTCTTAAACCGCAGTTAATATCTACTCCTTGGTAGCTGCATATATCCATTATAGAATAAAAGCAAAATAAAAGCAGAATGTTGATTTAGTGTTTCTTATTGATTGGATAAAAATATAAAATGAAATTAAAATATTACAGCAAGAGCGCCTTCGAAAAACAAATAGCAACATATCATAATCATACTGTCACGAACATTAGAAATCCATGAGGCGGACATTAATAAAATTCTTTCTGTGTTTCAAAGCACCCGTTGCTTAAGTCTAAGAGTAAATAGCGTAGTAATAAGCGTTTTTAGTCATATGAGATGATTGAAAGTTCTAATTCTGTGTTGTCATGGCAATATTCTTAAACCACAATCAATCTGCGTGGTCTATTATCTACTTGCTGGCGTCAGTTTCCAGTCAACCGAATGTTGCTGAGAACTAATATTCTGAACTGAAACTGCTACCTATGCTACTACTCTCTGGTCTCATGTACTAGTTCTTGTTAAAGAAAGATAAAAACTGCACTTCGCAGCCTGCTGGAACAACCACTTTACGAGACACGGAGTAATTATGGGTATGTTAAGTTGGTACCTTATCTGTCCACACGCTCCCCCTGAACTAACAATCTTTACCTTCCTCCCCTTGTCCCGTGTTATTTAGGGACTGGCACAACACGTTTCTTTCTTCAATATCAACATTTTTTCTTTGGCCTCACTCTCCTTCGTCCATCCTATCGTCTGTTTTTTATACCCTGAGACTAAAATGACATTACAACACAAAAGAACTAACATCATACTATATTAAGTTTGACATTTTACCTGTGTCAATTTAGTCTCAGGGTATAAAAACAGACGATAATCTCTCTCAAGTCAAGTCTCTCCAAGTAAACCAGCATTTAATTAGGTACTCACGTTCGTAACAATGTTAAAAAAAAATTGTAAAGAAAATATATTCCGGTCATATCCACACAAAAACCGCCCCAACCCCTACTTCCGCACTTGTTTCGTGAGCCCCAGACTAGAGACAGTTTGAAATTGAAAAAGAAAACTCCAACAGAATTCCCTCTGAAGAGAAATGGCTGGAAATATTGTTACACAGTACTGCTGGAAAACGCTATGAATATATTGATGGTGGGACTGATTGGTGGGATCAAATGATTTGGAATAAGTAGTGTAGTATTGTGGGAGACGGGTGTTACTTATATGTGTAGTTTTATGGTGCATTTTAACCCTTTTTTTTGGGTTCCGTATACCTCAAAAGGAAAAAAACTTAACCTTTATATTAGGATCACTTTGTTGTCCGTCTGTCTGTTTATCTCGGCAACACGTGGAGGTATCAGAAAATTCCAACATAATTCCCTCTGAAGAGAAATGGCTGGAAATATTGTTACACAGTACTGCTGGAAAACGCTATGAACATATTGATGGTGGGACTGATTGGTGGGATCAAATGATTTGGAATAAGCAGTTTAGTATTGTGGGAGACGGATGTCATTTATATGTGAAGTTTTTTAGTGCATTTTTATCCTTTTTTTTAGGGTTTCGCATACCTCAAAAGGAATAAAACGGAAACCTTATAGGATCACTTTGTTGTCCGTCTGTCTGTTTATCTCGGCAACGCGTGGAGGTATCAGAAAATTCCAACAGAATTCCCTCTGAAGAGAAATGGCTGGAAATATTGTTACACAGTACTGCTGGAAAACGCTATGAACATATTGATGGTGGGACTGATTGGTGGGATCAAATGATTTGGAATAAGCAGTTTAGTATTGTGGGAGACGGATGTCATTTATTTGTGAAGTTTTATAGTGCATTTTTATCCTTTTTTTAGGGTTTCGTATACTTCAAAAGGAATAAAACGGAAACCTTATAAGATCACTTTGTTGTCCGTCTGTCTGTCTGTTTATCTCGGCAACGTGTGGAGGTATCAGAAAACTCCAACAGAATTCCCTCTGAAGAGAAATGGCTGGAAATATTGTTACACAGTACTGCTAGGAAACGCTATGAATATATTGATGGGGCGACTGATTGGTGGGATCAAATGATTTGGAATAAGTAGTTTAGTACTGTGGGAGACGGATGTCACTTATATGTGAAGTTTTATAGTGCATTTTTATCCTTTTTTTAGGGTTCCGTTTACCTCAGAAGGAATAAAAACGGATTACTTTGTTGTCCGACGGTCTGTCAAGAGTCTGTATCTCAGGAACGCGTGAAGTCATCGATTTGAAATTAAAACCGTGTACTCAGGTTTGCGGTCCATGGAAGCTGTGCAAAAATCAAACTTGTATTTTAACGAAAAAAAAAGATGCGACATAAAGTCGCAATAAACGTAAGTACATTTCGACACTCACAAGAGAATCAAAATTCGTAGATCACGTTGACCTAAAAACCTGAAATTTAGCATAAAGCAAGGTCACATTGCACCAATGTAGAAGCATGTCTGATAACTGAAATTTTGTAGATAAGTCACAAAAACTTTTTTTTACTATTCAGAAAAAATATGACTCGCTTCGGGAATTGAACTCTTTATTTACAATAAGTTGGTACGGAACCTTAAGTGCGTAAGTCCGACTCGCACTTGCTCGGTTTTTTAGGGTTTCATACCCAAAAAACGGGTAAAACGGGACCCTATTACTGATACTCCGCTGGCCGTCCGTCAGAGACACACAGACTCCCACAGACAGACAGTCTGTCTGTGCGTCTTTGGGGGTATGCGGAACAAAAAAGTTACACTGTGGTAAAGTCCCACAGACCTCCGGTGAAAAGGGCAGATCCTCCAACCAGATGGGTGTAATGTCTGACGGGCTACTGCCCGTTACATGAATTCGAGTCGTTCTATACCTATAATCGGGGACTTAAAAACACCTTCATAAAGGTTACAGAATTATAAGTGTTACATGTTGAATCTGTAACAGAATCAAATCTGTAACACTTGTTTTCAATGTGTTTAACCCAAAACACTCATAAAAGTGTTATAGATGTTTTATCTCACGAAAGCGGGTAACCCATACTAGTGTGTGTAAGTGTACATGTACTCTGTCTTTGTGTGCGTAAGCTCGGGAGCGCTCAGTTGCGGCCGGGTCGCCGGCTGAGTCAGTAGTGCTTCTTGGTTCGCGTCAAAATAATTTATCGAGTACCGTCAGCATGCGAGGTACGAAGGAACGTAGGAAAGTTGTTCGCAGTGCGATAAGGCAACTTAATGTTCATGTTTGTTGTGTGTAATATATGAATGTATTTATTTATTTCAATTACTAGCTATACTTACTTAAAGTACGCACCAAAGCGTATAGCTAGCCAACAACTTACAAACTAGAGATTTTATTATACACAGATATTGATCATTTCTTTACTGCTAAGTATATAAAAAAAAAACGAATTTCGATTCCTGAGCAATCAGGGCGTTCAGCAGATTATTTATGTGGCGTAACCAAGGTAACCACAAAAACCATCGAAGGAGCATCGACGCGCGCACCAGAGCGCCTGTTAGTCCGCTTCGCTCACAGATGACAGACGCCACGCTCTTACTTTTGCTGTGTTAACTATATTAATGGTGAGAATAAACTATTGAAAAAGAATCTGGTCCGTTTGATTGTGTTCCACCACCACAACACATCAACATGTTAAACGATTTTATAACTGTTTTGTTTATTTTAGGCTCGTCAAATGATTGCAAATATTTATAATTTGGCAAAGAAGAATATTAATTCACGGAACTTCATCGAGAACCAAATTGTGATTTATCATATTTGCGTAATATTACAAAACGCACTGCAGCAGCGACGGGGGTAAGTGAAAGAACAGTGCAAAAAACTAATAAAAGAAGGAAGAGATGTCGCAAGTACATCTTCGAATTTTATGTCACCCATGAAAAACCGAAGAAAGAGAGAAAATAAAGGTGGATTTACAGGTGACGTTGTACGGAGCACAATACAAAATTTTCATATCGTACTAAAACAGATTCCAACATAAATATCATCAAATAAAATAAATAAATTGTTTATTTGGTCTCAAAAGGTTATATAACACTTGTAGTGTTAACGAAACATCCCCAGTAAGTTATTATTAATATTTGTGTTGGGGTTATTTCGTTCCTTCCCTTAATTGTATAACATTGGCAAAGCTAAGGTCAGTTTTGAATGAAAAAGTTGGTGTCGATGGATGTCTCGTAACGCTGCGTAAGTTATTAAATACATTGGGCAACAAGTGGCAACTTTATTATTTTGTTCAATAGCGATGAGCTTGCTAACGCTACCTGTAGTTACGCACACAAGAGCGAGTGTCTATACACATCACAACTACAAGTATGGCTCACCCGCTTTCGTGAGATAAAACAACTATAACACTGTTAGTAAGTGTAACAGGTAAACGCAGCCATACTTACTGTGCAACTGATTATTATTTTGATTCGGTAACATTATTGTATCTGTTACATTTAAAAGTGTTTTTCTGTTAAAACTGTTTTAAAAAGCAGTGTAAAAACACTTAGGGCCATGTGCACCGACATAAGTTTAAGATAACCATCTGATTAACGTCAATAACCGACGATAAGGAACAGGAAATATTGCTAAAACAGCCGTTTTAATATTAAAACAGTCGATTTGGTGTCGGTGAACATCGCCCTTAATACGGTTACAGTTTGAGTCCCTGCCTATAATGTTCTAAGCGCGCGGAAAACTTGCGCGATGCAGGATTAGTTCTTCTGCGACATCATAGATGTCGCTACACGTTTGTCACCAGGCTATAACTCCTGAACCGTGACAGTTAGATGGTTGAAATTGTCACAGATGATGTATTTCTGTTGCTGCTATAACAACAAATACAAACTGCATGATCACTTAGGTATATTATGTTTTGATTGAATATTACTTAGTTCATCATCTGCCTAGCCTTTTCCCAACTATATTGGGGTCGGCTTCCAGTCAAGCCGGATTTAGCTGAATACCAGTATTTTACGAGGAGCGGCTACCTACCAGACCTCCACAACCCATTAACTGGAGTAACACGGTACTTCATGGCACGACTGGAGTCAGATTTACTGGCTTCTGACTATCCGTAACGACTGACAAAGATCTACAAATGACAGCCGGGACCTACGGCTTAACGTGCTATCCGAGGCACGGAGGAAACTCGTTATGTCAAGATGGTCACCCATCCACAGACCAACCTAGGCAAGCGTTGCTTAACCTTGAAGATCGACCCGTGCGGCTGTTATTATTTAGCCACGAGCTCCTCATTGAATATTACTTAGTTTCCTTATTTCAATTCATGATAATATTATTAAAATCTATCATCACCCACGATAATAATTATTATCTAATAGAATCTGTTATCCTACTTCGAAACGAACAAACGGAGCAAAATATGCAATCAGCTTGATTGCATATTTTATTGATAAGATAAAAAAATCGGGCAAGTGTGAGTCTGACACGCGTACCAAGGGGTCCGCACCAGTCCTAGCAAAAAACGGCAAAATAAATCACGTTCATTAATTGGGAGGCCCACTTCAATATTTATAACTTGCTGTCCCCTGCGGTTTCACCCGCATTTTTCGTTACTGCTCCGCTCCCGTAGGCCGTAGCGTGATGGTATATAGCCTATAGCATTCCTCGATAAATGGGCTATCTAACACTGAAAGAATTTTTCAAATCGGACCAGTAGTTCCAGAGATTACCTCCTACATACAAACTTACAAACCTACAAACTTACAAACTTACAAACTTACAAATTTTACCTCTTTATAATATTAGTATAGATTATTCTGTTTTTAGTAGTAATTTTTGATGTTATAGTGGCAGTAAAAATACATCATCAGAATTTGTGAAAATTTCAACCGTCTCTGCTATCACGGTTCATGTGATAGAGCCCGGTGACAGACAGACGGACAGTGGCTTCTTAGCAATACCGTCCCGTGTTTACCCTTTGGGCACGGAACCCTAAAAAGTGTAAATATGGGGGTATTCACCTTTCTTATCTTTACGATACTGACTATTTTCTTGGAATCGCGGAATAAGGAAAAATTGCCGATGGGACACAAAAATATTCTGAACTGTTTTTTCTTATTAGATGTGGGAAAAGACACTGGCAGCAGCTAGTTACGACAAACATACTAACAAACAATTGCTTGAAACAAATATTTTTTATAAGCGGGTTTTCTTTAATCCGTATGCTTTTCCCGTTCTTTGGCGGAGCGGGAGGGCGTGTCAGACTCTTACCGACTAAACCCCACTCCGTTCCTTGGGCTTTGAGCTAAGAAGTAAGGAGAGTACGTCTTAATAGTTCACAAATAATTTCGATGATACTGTGTGTGACATCTGAAAAGGTCGCATTCGGTTTTTTTGTTTAGATGGGCAATCATCAGAATGATTTCTTCCGCTCTTGGGCGGAACGGGAGGGCGTATCAAAATTTTACTGACTAAACTTTACCCCGTTATTCCTTCTCTGCCTTTCATTCCAGGGTCCTAGGATTATCTTTCGTCAATCCAGGCCCCACTAGGCTTCGACCCTATCGGGCCGGGCTATAAACGAAAAATCGAAGAAAAAATACTGGAAATGTTATTTCTAATTATGAGCAGGTAAAGACCATGCTATAAACAAACTTGCAAAGAATTGCTTGAAATCCAAAAGAAAATTTTCATCTATTAGCCGAATAACGTAACTAGGGTAAAGGACCCAATTATCAGCAATTTAAGAGTTAGTCTTAACTTAATCCCGTTCATCTCATTTATAAATAGGTACTTGTTCACCCGTTATGACCAGTTTGCTAGTTTTAATATTTAATCAGAAAGATGATATTTGAAAAAAAGAAAGGTTTATCTTTATCCAATTTATTTTTAAATGGGTAAGAGTAAAAAATTACTATGTCACCATTTACTAGCACCATCTCCACCAATTAATAGCATACAGAGAGCCAATTAACAGCACTGTGATAGTGGTATTGAAATTATATGATATAAAAACGATATTTATCAGTAATTATAATTTTTCTTAAAAATTTTCGTTTGTGTACTTTTTTTCTTTCATTTGATGTATTTACTTCCTTTGGTTTCATGGTAGGTGGGTCTGAAAAAAGGAAAAATGATGAAATGCTACGGGAACCAAATTATCAGCATGCTTTTGATCCATTATCAGCACTTTGCTGCCAAATTGCAAATGCGGATTCAGCAGCATGCTAAGATTTGGATTCCGAAGACATATAAACTACCTTTACCAAAAAAATAGTGAATTCTATCTAAGTATAAAATAACACAGTTTTTAATCAAAAAAATGTATGGAACTAGGTAGTGTTTACGTAATATTTATCATTTATCAGCTCCAGTGCTGATAATTTAGAATTTGTAAAATATTAGATCCATATATCAGCACCACATTTTTTATCAATATATTACCATAACATCAAACTATTAATTTCAAATTATCCTCATAAACTATCTAAGAAATCAGAGAAATCAAAAGTTTCAGTATAAAGCCCTTAAAAGAACTAAAATATTATAAAATATAAACACGTGAATTTACCTTCGATCACAAGGAACAGGCAAAAATAAGAGCAACTGCTGAACACGAACGTTTCTTCACTAAATTACCGCCAGTTTGAACTTGGAAAGTATTATTATTTCTAGAAGTAGGATTCTAAAAACATCTACTTATTTATCTATTAAAGTGATAACCCAAATTATTTGATGAAAACCTTACAATTGTACTATTTATGCGGAGTGCTGATTATTTGGTGTAGTGCTAGCATTTGGGTCAGTCACCCTACACAAACATCAATTGGTTAAACCGTTAAGTAGGTAAGTAGTTCAATACTAACTAAGTTTAAGGCTGTAGTTTGGGGGTGAAACTACCGGGGTAGTGGCTCACGGGCCATTGGACTTCCAAACGATATGTTCCTCCTTGTGCCAAAGTCGACTTTGAGCTACGAAGTAAGGAGACCTTCAGCGTTTATACCGCGTACATCGAGGCCCCTCGACCGCAGCAGACAAATTGTTCCAGCCCTGGAACAATTTGTCTGCTGCGGTTTTCCCGTCCGATTATAATTTAGGTGTCTTCAAGGCTAGAGTGATCAGGCTCTTAATAAGCTAGTAAGCCTCACCATCAACGATTGCATAACTGCTTACCATCAGGTGGGATCGCAGTCAAGCACTAGTTTATAACAATAAAAAAAAAAGTCTTATTCATTGACAAATAATTTCCATGATACTGTGATATGGAAAGTCGATCGAATAAGTTATTTTTGTGTCTCTAGACTTTTTTATGGTAGGGGAATCATCAGAATGACTTCTCCACTCTTGGGCGGAGCGGGAGGGTGTACTGGCTTCTAGATTATAGAGTAGCATGTTCCCACTGTTGGGGCTCAGACTACCTCTCTAGTAGAGGGAATGGGCCACTATGCAGACCCAGTGCTGATTGGTGGACGACATATATCTTGGAATTTTTGGTTTTAGAATACGGCCGGTTTCCTCACGATGTTTTCATTCACCGTTTTGAGATCAGTGGTGATGAAATAAATTACACAAAGTAATGCGCTTGGCTGGGTTTGAACCCGCGGCCTACAACTCGTAAGTCGGGGACTTACCTTTTTGCCACCACTGATGATATGGCGTGATAGAGTATGTTGAAATAACTGAAATGATGATGATGATGATGATGTTGTTGCTAAGTTGCCCATTTTTGCCGAAAGAACGCTTTTGTTCGACGTGGCAATCAAAAGGTTAAAGTCAAAAGCCGATTCTACAGATTTTTACTTCACTGTTTCCTGGGTCCTCAGTAATTTAAGCGATGCGGTCTCGTACTTACCCCGTTTAAGTGCCTTCTCCATTTTGTATGACTTTAATCACACACCGCTTCTGAAATGGAGTAGATTTTCTTTTTTTTTTCTTTTAGGCTTCGCACGGATTGTGCATTTGGCCAGTATTAGGTTTAGAAAGTAAGTAGTTATAGTCCGTCTAATGAAAGCGCGACCTGAGAAAAAGAGGTTAAATCCAAAATTAAATAGGTATTACTAACTAGTAGGAGAATCATGTTATGACACTTCACAATTTTTTTTATTTCCTACACTTGCAGCTGAATAATGTAGCCAATTATATTTAAAAAAACTCCAGGTGGTGCTTGCATTAGACGCACTCTAGTACAAATTCACTTTAAAGTGAATTTATTTGGCACAATACAAGGCACGCACCCAACAGTTATAATCCGGTCACACTCACAAAAGCGAGCATCCCCCTGCTTCACACCGCATTCCCTTAGCTCACCCGGCAAGGTAGGTATCAGGTATGGTCAGCATCTTTGTAGATACGCGCGTCGATAATTTGGCTAGTTCTCTGCTTTTGATATGTGTATTGTTTTTGAAGATTTTTTTCATCGACGCCAAGCGTCAATTTAATGTGACCGAGTTGTAGGTAAACACGAAAATAAAGAAGCAAAAAAAACAATTGTATGCGACTACACCAAAATAGGTTCAGTTCAGCATGAATGATAGACAACTAGTGTTTCAACGATGTCACATATTGTCCAATTCTGTAGAATGATTTTACATGAAATTATCCACTATTATCTGTTTTTTATTCCCTGAGACTAAAATGACATTATGACACAAAATAACTGGCATCATTCCTATAGTAAATTTGACATTACCTGTGTCAATTTAGTCTCAGGGTATAAAAAACAAACGATAGGAACAAAGTGAATAATTAAAACTGTTACTAAACTTCACTCAAAAAACAAACTCGTGAATTTCGTAGAATTCGCGTATAATTTGTGAGAAACTATCCATTTGAGCGGAAAATATGAGAAAAGTTAGCACACGTCTCGTTTACTATGGCAACAGAGGTTAATAACCTTTCGCTAATATCTCTTGTAGGAGACCCGTACAGATTTGTATCATTATTAAAACATGTGGAGGATTTCAATAAATTCTAATTTTAACCTATCAATACCCGCGAAACGAGACACAATAGTAAGACAATAACAGCGCGGTCTTATGAGACCGGTCGGGGATTCATGAATTAACCCCCGACGCAAAAACAACGGGGTGTTATAAGTTTGACGTGTCTGTGTGTGTAAATGTCATTGTATATGTGTCTGTCTGTGGCATCGTAGCTCCCAAACGGATGATCCGACTTTAATGAGGTTTTTTTGTTTGAAAGGTATATCAGTCGAGAGTGTTCTTAGCTATGTTTGGTGGAAATCGGTTCAGGTCTTTAAGGTCATCAGGACCTGAGAGGGGGAGAGTAGTTGGGGATTTTTTTAATTTTAATTTTTAGGTCGGCTTTAGTTGCTTCCGTGTTTCCTTGGAGGCGATCGGCGGCAAGACCTATCGCGTCGGGCCCTGGTACAGGCTATGGTCCGGAGCGAAGAGGAGTGGTAGGCGGTCACCTCCTTCTGCGAAGCAGTAATGCTAGTAAAGGAGGCGATCCAGATCTTAATTTTCAACCACCGTAGTTATGAGCTAGTGGATGGTGAGGAGTAGGTAAGTTGCCGTCCGGTAGTTCAGTAATCATCTGGACCGAGATCAAGTCGTCGACGCGCATAGTTTTCCACGTGCACCGTGGATTTTGGAGAGGGATTTTTAGGAATGTGTGTCGAAAGAACACAGGCGAGCTTAACCGATGGCGAGCACTGGGTAACTTGCCGTCTGGCAGTCCGGTAATAATTCAGACCGATACCAAGTTTTCCATGGCGCGTACTGTTCCACGCGCGCTTCAAAGAGATGTCAACAAAACTAGCAGCCCAGCAGGGTCGAAGCCTCTAGGGTCATGGGTTTGCTTCTGAAAGGAAAACTCGGGACCCTGGAACACAGGCAAAGAAGAAACGAAGGAGTGGACTTTAGTCAGTAAAAGTCTGACACGCCATCTGACTACGCCCAAAAGAGGGAAAAATCATTCTGATAATTTCAAACCTAAATAAAAACTGAAACACAATAAAAAAGCGTGACAAGCTATATTAAAATTGAAAACAGATTTCTTAAAACAATGAAAAAAAAAAATGAAACCTTTCATAAACAAGTTGAAGTGGGCAATAAAATAAAACGTGGAAACAAAGCACGGTGCAACTGTGGTGGAAATCTGGGCCTGACGTGTATTGTACATACGTGCACTGCAAGCCAGAATAATTGCTCCCTACACGGTGTACGACAATGTTTTAAAATGTATTGCCTTGCAGTTTGTGTTTAATGTTGGGATCTTTTTTTTGTTACGAAGTCATTTTTTTATTTGCTTGCACCTATAGCTGTGCCGTTGTCCGAATCTGCTATTGATAGAGCGTCAAAGTTACATTTTAAAAAGATTGTTATTATTTTTAATGTGTTGATAACAAAAACAAACTAAAAATAACTATTTGACCCGGCCAACTAGAATGTAGTGATTACCTTTTAGACAAACTTATTGACCGAACGATTGAATGGCTTAGATCAAATATATTGGATTTAACACAATAATATGACACCTACTTTGCTGATAGCTAAACTGTCATTTAGGCTTACTGTTCTGTTAGAGCAAATATCTTTATAGTGATCTTTTATGCACTGAAATCAACAGATATGCTTGTAATCAAGAGATTAACAAAACCGTTGAGCACGAGGATTTTGGTTCGTTTTCCCCCATCAAGTAGAAATGTTTATTTTTTATTTTTTATTGTACACAACATTTACAAAAATAAAAATAGGAAATGTGATGTACACAGGCGAGCTTAATCCAGAATTGGGGCTGTAGATGGACTTTTTTGTTAAGATTATTATCCTGCAGCTACTCAAAGTTTGGAAGTTGGTAGGTAGTATGACACCGCCGTGCCTCGGAAAGCACGGTAAGCCGTTGGTCCTGCGCCTGATCGCTCTGCGGTCACACACACATTGGGAACACATTTGCGCACCATAATACCTCCTGTGTTTTTGGTGTAATCAGTTTTGAGAGTGACCTAGATGTTGTTAGACCAATCGTACTTGGTTAATCTCTTTTGAGAGAGACAGCCGTGATTGAAATTCGGTCGGGAGAATTATTACATTTCATTTTAGTCTAATAAATATATGGGTCTATTATTTTACGTTCAGACGCACGTTTGTCGTGTTCAGATAATAAAAACCGGCCAAGAGCGTGTCAGGCCACGCCCACTGTAGGGTTCCGTAGTTTCCCGTCCGTCAAAATAAGTGTCCCCAACTTTTCAAAAACTGTTCGTCCCATCAAGTTCAAAATAATTTTCCTAGAAAGTCTTTATAAAGTTCTACTTTCCACATTTTTTTCATATTTTCTAAACTTATGGTTCAAAAGTTAGAGCCCCCCCCCTCTAACTTTTGAATGGTTCAAAAGTTAGAGGGGGGGGACACATTGTTTTTTACTTTTGGAGCGATTATTTCCGAAATTATAGATATTATCAAAAAATGATTTTAGTAAACCCCTATTCATTTTTGAATACCTATCCAACAATATATCACACGTTAGGGTTGAAATTTAAAAAAAAATCGCGTTTTACTTTACATGTAGGGGGGCTACCCTAATAGATTTTTTTTTCCAATTTTTATTTTTGCACTTGGTCGGTGTGATTGACATAAATATTGGTACCAAATTTCAGCTTTCTACAGCTAACGGTCACAGAGATTAAGCGAGGACGGACGGACAGACATGGCGAAACTATAAGGGTTCCGTTTTTGCCATTTGGCTACGGGACCCTAATAAGACGCTTGTCCATTGTTCCCATTGCAATTAAAGATTTCTAACTTTTTCCGTCAGTTTATATACTAGATGAGGTCGGTGCTTCCTAGCTAGAGCTTTCTAAAGAAGAAACACCGAAACAAACTCAGGGGCCAAAGTCCCTTCAATACAACAATTTATAACGGCCAAATCACATGAGAACTATGAAGATTAGTGTCTGAATAGAATAAAATAGAATAGAATAAACTTTATTGTACACCAAAAGAAGAAGAGATTGAGATGAATGCGATGGACTTTTGAGAGAAAAACCGTGCTGGTTTGAGTGGACCAGTCAGTGCAAGATTTTGTCAGTACTTATTCTTAAAGCTCAACCTACGACTACTAAGGTGAGTAGCAAGTTAATCTTACAAATAAAATATGAGTCTGTTACTGTGCTCTCAAGTGTATCTAGACTCACGTTTGTCGTGGCCAGACAATAAAAAAATATATTAGACGCTTGTCCATTGTTCGTATTATAATTAAAGATTGAATATTCACATTAAAATGGCCGCTCAAATGGCCGCTAAAAATTTAAATAGAAAGTTTAAAATTGCTTTTACGTTTAGTTGGGGATTCATTAAGGATTTTATAAAGTATAAAATATTCATTGGCACGTTTGCGGGTGTGGTAGGTTATCCCTTTTCTTTCTAATGCGGATTTTGAAACGGCCTTCTAATGTATCTATCCATATTGAATTTGGGGACAGTCACTTTATTGCCGGTTAGATATTTTCATCAAATTGATTCTCCCGCTCTAGAGGGAAGCAGGAGGGTGTGTCAGAATTTTACTGACTGAAACTAGCTTTATAAAACCACAAGCTACGCTAGCACGTTAAGCCGTAGGTCCCGGCTGTTATTTAGATCTTTGGCAGTTGTTACGAATAGCCAGAAGCCAGTAAATCTGACTCCAGTCTTGCCATGAAGTACCCTGTTTCCCCAGTTATTGGGTTGTGGAGGTCTGGTAGGCAGCCTATGCTTTCCGAGGCACGGAGGAAACTCGTTATTTTAAGATGGTCACCCATCCACAGACCAACCTTGGAAAGCGTTGCTTAACCTTGAAGGTCGACTTGTGTTTTATTACTTACACTGAGCCACCAAAAAAAAAATACGCAATGGTTAAAAACTTTTCCTGTATATTAGATCGTAATCGCTACACAGGAACCTTCCAAACCTAGTTTCTGCGTTATGCGGAAGTTGCGGAATCCGTGACCTCTTCTTAGTCACTCCTCAAAGAGTGTAACGCTTTAACTTTAAGAGCAATAGTGCACTAGCGGCCAGGTCGCGGCGGCCATCGAGATACATATGAGTACATAAGTATGAAATCGCCATAGAGCGCACGCGGCCAACGGCCACAAGTGCGCGATTTCATACGTATGTATCTCGATGGCCGCCGCGACCTGGCCGCTAGTGCACTATTGCCCTAACCAAACCATCCCGCCGCCCAACCATAAAGCTAGATCTACATTGGATCCACGTGGGCCACGTACGCCATTCTGGGTGCATCAGTCTCCTTACATTTTATACGGCAACCAGACTTGTAGAACTACATTAGAACCATGCGACGAGACGCGGTTCTACGTACAAATCAAGCGTCACCCACGTGTACGTCGGTCTAATGTAGTTCCCGCTTTATACATGGCCCAAGTTTGAAATTAACAGAGAGGAGCTCGTGGCTAGATAACAGCCGCAGGTTGATCTTCAAGGTGAAGCAACGCTTGCCAAGGTTGGTCTGTGGATGGGTGACCATATTAACATACCGAGTTCCCTCCGTGCTTCGGCCGTAGGTCGCGGCTGTCTTTGTAGATCTTTAGTAGATGCCAGTAAATCTGACTCCAGTCTTGCCATGAAGTACCGTGATACCCCATTTAATGGATTGTGGAGGTCTGATAGGCAGCAACTCCTCGTAAAATACTGGTATTCGGCTTAATCCGACTTGACTGGAAGCTGACACCAATATAGTTGGGAAAAAGGCTAGGTAGATGATGTGTTTGAAATAACAGAGACAAAATTAAATATGTACTTCAGAACATTTAAAATTATATTCAATTCATACTCGCTCCGACGCTAAATGAAGCGTACTTGAAAAGCTTAACAATTGCAATGTTATCATAACCGCACTAGTACGGAAACGTTGAAATTTAATTTATTTTATTCTAGCGTGACATGTGTTTCGCGTCGCTTTATGTGGTTGAATGTAATAATTTTTATTACATACGATGATATGAGGAAGACCTTGTTTTTGTTGGGGCTTTGAAATCAGCGTTGTCCTTCTGTAAAAAAGATTGTAGTTAATAAGTCTCAGACAAATGTATTTATTTAAAATATGTATTTATTCCCGGTGCGTGTCAGACTTTTACTGACAATATAAATTTCTTCTCTGCCTTGCGTTCCTGGAATCCAGGTATAGGCGATCTGCGGTAACGACCTTTCGCGTCCGGTTCTAGTATAGGCCAAAAACCAGAGGCTAAGAACTCACGGAGCGATTTTCGCCCGCGACCGCCGCGGTCGTGGAACTGCGGTTTTATTTCAAAACTCACGAGAACGGTTATTTGCGTGGTAGACGCGCCCGCAGACGTGGCGGGCGATGACCGCAAGATGGGCGGTTGCAAAATAGTGTTGGATTTCTGTACCACCCGCCGCCCGCCGGACCTCGCGGTCGCCCGCCAACCGACCGCAGAGCGCGCGGGCGCCACCCGCCGAGGCTGCGGGTGACCGCGACCCGCGCGATTCTACTAGTTGCCCGCCGGTACAGCGGGAACCGCAAACAACCGCGTACACCGCGGGCGTAAAACGCGTCGTGAGTTGTGCTTTAATTTTTTACATACGCATCTGAATTCTATACAAGCTGCGGGCCCGCAACCGCGGCGGCCGCGGGCGAAAATCGCTCCGTGAGTTCTTAGCCTTAGAGCTACTGTTTTCCTTTCAGAAGCGAACGCATGGCCCCAGTATGTTTTGATCCCACTGGGCCTCTACGGTTTTGATGACATCTTTTTGAGAGAGAACGCCATAAAATTTTGATAAACAAATACGCGGAATAATCACTTTCTGTTTTTTTTTTAGTTTTAGAAACTAGTGCTTGACTGCGATCCCACCTGATGGTAAGCAGTGATGCAATTGTAGATGGTGAGGCGAACTAGTTTATTAAGAGCTTATTCACTGATACCTAAATTATAATCGGACGGGAAGACCGTAGCAGGCTAATTGTTCCAATCCTATTAGAAAGAACATTTTACTCTGTTCTTCTTAAACAGTTTCTAACACTAAGAAGAACAGAATCACACGCCCATTGTTTAATTTTCGACGCCCACTTAATTTAATCCGCTTATTCCATGGCCCCACCTCCATAATACCATGTTTACGGAAATGAGGGGAAATGAATTTTAACATAATCTTTGTAAAAAGATGAAGAATTAATGAACGCTGAGACAGGCAAATTACTTTACTAATATTATTTTAAAGAATATCCTCTTTCGAAATATCCTTGAGGGAATATTTTTGCTGATTAAAGTAAGTCGATAATCTTGCGCTTATGTAAAGTACGAATATTTTTTATCAGAAGGATATTTTTTTTGGTGAAAATTTATCAGTGTTTTTATATTGTGGAGATTTTTATATATCGATACCTTTGGGTAGAAAGGTCGTATAAACCATTTTGGCCAAATTGAGTTATACAGGGTGTAAAAAGACCGATCACAAACCCGATAACTACACATTCTGTACATGTAATTAAGTAACTTAGACCAAAAAATATTACTGGGAAAAAACTTTTTTTTTCATCTTTAAAAAATAATTAATAAATAATAACTTCGATCAGCTGAGCGTTCGGCCGCTCGCGCTTGGTCATTGAACCGACCGTACGCTTGTGTGTGAGGCGCTCGTTGTGTTTAGTTCTCGTTGCATTTTTCTAACTTCAAATGCGTAATTTGGTATCAAAAAATGATAATTTTGATAATGTTTGTTCGGAAGAAAGTTTACTAATGATACTTGGAATACGATTTTGAAATAAAAACGATCAAAAATTTTTGACTTTGACCTTCAATATCTCCAGAACCAGTGAATTCCCAGGTATGTCCTAGAAGAAAAAAAATATCCCAGTGATGAGTAGAATATGGGGTTTTCGTTTTCGTTAAGGGTCTTTTTACACCCTTTATAAAGGGTGTAAAAAGACCCTTAACGAAATCCCTGGAGATATTGAAGGTCAAAGTCAACAATTTTTTTTCGTTTTTTTTTCAAAATCGTATTCCAAGTATCATTAGTATCCTCGTGGAGACTATCGGGAGCGGCGACCTCTCGCGCCGGGCCCTGGTTCAGACCATGGTCCGGAGCGAGGAGGGTTGGCATGCGGTCGCCTCCTTCTGCGAAGCAGTAATGCTCGTGAAGGAGGCTGCTGACCGCGAGCGCGTGAGGGAACGGTCCTCACGCCGCCGCCGCCGAGATCCCGATCCCGATTTCCGACCACCGTAGGCGCGGGTTCGCGGACGGCGAGCACTGGGTAGCTCGCTGTCCGGCAGTCTGGAAATAATCTGGACCGAGCCCAGTCGTCAACGGCGCGTTCTGTTCCACGCGCGCCTCAAGGAGATGTCAGCAAACTGTAGGGGCCCGGCAGGGCCGAAGCCTCTGGGGGGAACATGTGGTATTCCTAACGGTTGATACCGAGTCCCCCCCAGAACGAAGGCAACGAAGGAACGGGGTAGGGGTTTAGTCAGTAAGAGTCTGACACGCCCTCCCGCTCCGCCCAAGAGCGGGGGAAGTCATTCTGATGATTCCCCTACCAGAAAAAAAAAAAAAGTATCATTAGTAAACTTTCTTCTGAACAAACATTATCAAAATTATCAATTTTTCACAACAAGTTACGCATTTGAAGTTAGAAAAATGCAACGAAAACTAAACACAACGAGTGCCTCACACACACAAGCGTGCGGTCGGTTCAACGACCAAGCGCGAGCGGCCGATCGCTCAGCTGATCGAAATTATTTTTAATTAATTATTTTTTAAAGATGAAAAAAAAAATGTTTTTCCCAGCAATAATTTTTGGTTAAAGTTGCTTAATTACATGTACAGAATGTGTAGTTATCGGCTTTGTGATCGGTCTTTTTACACCCTGTATACCATTTTATTAAGATTTTTTTTTCTCTATCGATCTGTATATACGAAATGTAGAAATTCGCTCAAAAATGGTTAATACGACCCAGAAATTTTTGTTCATTTTTGGTAAAAAAGGTAATTTTTCAATGTAAAAGCCGAATATTCTTTTTTGTAATTTTTTTATGACGTAATGACCATAATTTAAAATAACTCAGGGTGTAAAAATAGTCGTTAATTGCAAATGGTTTATACGCCATAAAGTGTTGAATGCATTAATTGTAAATGGTTTATACGCCCTAAAATGTTAAATGCTTTAATTGTAAATGGTTTATACGCCCTAAAGTGTTAAATGCATTATCTAAACAAAGGTTAAATTTGACGTCGTAAATCCAAAGACAGTTCGCAACGTTGGTGTATAAACCATGTTCGTTGCAAGTCGCACTTCACTTTAGGATGTTTGTCAAGTAAAATGTGTAAGAAATGAACCTGGAATGGTTCTATCAGATGATGAAGAAATCAAAGAGAGGTGGAAGAAATATTTTGAAAGACTAATAAATGAGGAAAATGATTGGATTGGGATTTTAGAAACTAAACCAGAAAATGTGGGGTTAATGAGAATGGTTAGTATGGATGAAGGCAGTAAATGGAATGAAAAATGGTAAGGCCATTGGCCCAGTTTAAGTGTGGTCACATACTCTGAAAGTCTGGAAGGAAGAAGTATAGAAAGGCGGTTGATAGAAAAAAGTGAAATTTCACAGAACCAATTCGGTTTTATGCCTGGTCGGGGTACAACGGCTGCCATTTTCGCTATACGCCAGCTGTACGAGAAATACAGAGGTGCACATAAAAACTTCCACATGGTATTAGTTGAACTCGAAAATGCATACGACCGGGTACATCGTGAGGTTCTGTGGTGGGCCCTTAAGGAGAAAGATGTGCCTGTGAAGTAAGTGCAGTTGATCCGAGAGATGTGCAGTTGGTGTAGTACCCAAGTCCGGTCTACAGTAGGCACCAGTGGCAGTTTGAATGTGGCGGTCGGCCTACATTAGGGTCTGCTCTCAGCCATTAAATTAACTCTTCCTGCTGATAATGGACGCTTTGACGTTAGATATTCAGGAAGAGGCCCCCTGGTGTATGCTGTTTGCCGCTGACATTGTGCTGGTTGCCGAGCGTGGCCTACAGGTCCAGAGCAGATTGGAGGTGTGGTGGCATAGACTGGAGAGTGTTGGCCTGAAATTGAGTAGAACCAAAACAGAGTACTTGTTCTGCGATTTCGGCGGTCCCTCCAATCCTTCGCCTTTAGCCCTCACTAGGACGCCCATACCGATCAGTTCCGACTTTCGGTACCTCGGGTCGTTTGTCCAAGGAGATGGTGAGGTAGACCGGGACATAATACATCCGATCAACGCAGGATGGATGAAATGGCGACAGGTCACGGGAACAACTTGTGATCCACGGATGCTCCTCAAGCTGAAGGGTAAAATCTACAAGTCCGTGGTAAGACCTGTCATACTGTATGGATCAGAATGTTGGGCTGTGAAAAAGATGGATGAAAAAAGATTGCATGTAGCGGAGATTAAAATGTTGAGATGAATGTGTGGTGTGACAAGAATGGACAAAGTGAGAAATGAGTGTATTAGGGGAAGTTTAAAAGGGGCGCCAGTGACTGAAAAGTTGGAAGGAGATCGTTTGTCTTGGTATGGTCATGTGAAGAGGAAGGATGAAACGCATGTTACTAAAAGAGTTCTGAATTTACAAGTGGATGGATGGAGAGGGAGAAAAAGGCCAAAGAAAAGATGGATGGATTACGTAAAGACCGATATGAAAGAAAAAGAAGATAGTGATAGTGTGACAGACGACAGGGCAGAATGGAAGAAGAAAACGTGTTGGGCCGACCCCAAGTAATATGGAATAAGAGCAGGAAGCATTTTGCGCGCAGCGACAAGCAGAAGAACGAGCGCGATAGACAGATACCGGACAGATACCATTGATTATAAGGTATTATAATACTTAATAAATGTTGATTCCATATTTCAGGCAGTTTTATTTTATTTGAATCGACCATTATTGGGTATTAGAATAATAATAATTGAGTTCCTACTAATTCTATGAGTAATAGGATTATTTATTAGTCAGAATTCAATTGATCTATGATTATAAATGGTCTTTAATACAAAAAAAAATACATTTATGGGTTTTTACGACACTAAGTGTGACCATAAGCTTACCAAAAATGGATATACGACCCACACAGTTTTTTCCAAGTACATTTTCATGGGGTGTATTAACCAAGAATTGATTTCATCTGAGACTTAAATGCAAGCTAACTTTGAAACTAAAGAAGATAGATAGTTTTTGATTATTTAACCTTTTTCATTTGCAAAATGTAAAAACCTTTCTTGTACATATTTTTTTTGTAACTTCAAAAGCAAAAGGGTTATGAATTTTTATGTCTGTCCTGAAAAGTCGGGTTTTGGTTTATACGACCTTTCTACCCAAAGGTATCGATATATATTAATGTTTTTTTTTTAAATATTTTTTTTATAATTTATTGGTTCGCGTTAAGCCGTAGGTGCCGGCTGTCATTTGTACATCTCGGACAGTCGTTATGGATAGTCAGAAGCCAGTAAATCTGGCTCCAGTCTTGCCATGAAGTACCGTGTTACCCCAGTTGGTTGTGTTGTGGAGGTCTGGTAGGTAGCCGCTCCTCGTAAAATAATGGTATTCAGCTAAATCTGGCTTGACTGGAAGCCGACCATAATATAGTTGGGAAAAGGCTAGGTAGGTGATGTTGATGTGCAAAATTTATCGCCGGGTAGGTACTGTAGCTACCTACTGCGCCCAAAAGAATTACGAGTTTACCTTCGATTCAAAAAGAAGGGAAGATGATAGAAATATAAGATACTTTACCCAAGTACGTTCAAGGTAAACTCTTTTGTGCATCTTTCAGAGCCAGTGCATCGAACGCAGGTTTATACACCGCTAGTTCGTGAATATAATACGGTATAATGAAGTGTCCGGCTCCTAGATAATCTATTGTCAATGAAGAGGAGTACTGACTGAGATGTAAAGCGTGGGGATATAGTGGTGATAGAATAGCGGATAATCATTGGGGAGAGCGGAGCTCAATCGCTGAGAGACCTTTTTTTATTATTATGCTTAAGCTCGCGTTTGGTCACTATCTCACCTGATGGTAAGCGATAATTTGGCCGACGATGGAGCACGCTTGCCTAGTAGTAACCTATTCACTCTTGACTTAAAGAAAATGAGAAAGAGTTGTAGCTATTAGGAATCGCAGACTTCGACAGGGGATTTCAGGCGCAACGCCGTACCTACAGATGTACGATGTGGTGTGTAGTGGTCCGACAATGGAACGAACTACGAAGTGTCAATGTCATCATGATTGTGTTCGAAAGAGATAGTGCTATTTGTCCTGCATAGCTCTGTCTTTGTCTCTCATATAAAAAGACGTCAAGTACCTACTAACACAGGGTAAGAATTATTGATACTAACTTTATATTGATCTTTGTTGTCTATTAATAGAATCACTAGATAGTATAAAACAAAGTCGCTTCCTCTGTCGCTATATCCCTATGTATGCTTAAATCTTTAAAACTACGCAACGGATTTTGATGTGTTATTTTTAATAGATAGCGTGATTCAAGAGGATGGTTTATATTGTATAATACATGCATAATATAGTAGGGAAACACTGATCGTTTTGCACCCGTGCGAAGCCGGGGCGGGTCGCTAGTAAATTATAATATCCTTTATTTAGCTTATTTACACTTTTAAATATGTCAATAAAAAGCATTTAAAAAATATAGCGGTCAGGACTACCAAAGAAAAGAACCCTGTAACGATACGAGCCGTGTCCAGAATTACCGCATTCTAAATCAGCCCTTGATCCAGCTGCCTAACGAGGGCCTCCTAAGATGTTGGTCGAGGCTTATACGACTATTTGTACAATGATTACCGAGAGTTATTATTTCTGCAGGATCCGATGGATACGAGACGCACAGGACCGGTCGTTGTAGCGACGCTTGAAATAGGCTTATGTCCAGCCGTGGACATCTTTCGGCTGAAATGATGATTTTTGCAGGACACCTATCTAATCGCTATTTCTTATGCACTAAAACCTCAACCTATACGTTCACCGACCGGTGAAACAAGAGGCCCTATTGTCAAGTCTACTATCTACAGATACGGAAAAAACCAAACTAAACACTACACTTCAATCATTCAAAATTCAACCTTATCATTTAAGAATTAAAGTCTTTACAACCGTACAACTAAAATAGTCTTGAAATATCGCGATACAAAGTTGCCAAGCGCAAACGAAAGATGTAAAATAGACTCTATTTTTCAGATTTTAAGGTGCAAATGAAGTGAAAATTTAACATGGTTATAGCCAGACACGATGGTTAAGCACTCAATGTACCCTTTATCTTAGATTAAAAATGGGGGGTTCCCCCCTTTCCCTAGTCAGATAGGTAGGTGTTGATATTTATTGAAAATCGACGCTTCTCTTTAATACAATGGTGTCTGAAGGCATTCTTTTAGCTTTTGCACTTAAATCAAAGGGGACTATAGTTCATTTTTTTTAAAGAGAAATGCTTTGAATATAGTTATAGGAAAGGTGTTGCAATCAATGCAAGCAGTTTCCATGGATATAGCTTTAAGATTTAGCGATAAATTAAAACACTGTTTAACGTAATGAAACATAGTAAACACATTTAACTATACCAGAGCATAATCAAGCTATGACACGTTTGGCGCAATGGTTTAGTGATTGGCTTCTACGAGTCGTGGGTTCGAATATTTGTATAATAATAATAAATAGAAAACGATGTAGGACCTCAACACACGACACATTGAAATGTCACACGCTTACATTTACTTGGCTTAGCCCGTAAATGTGGTTGGAACCAGCTGAACAGCTGTGAAAAGAAAATGTATCCGAAAATAATAATATTCCACAACTTTCACACAACATCATCTAGTCCCAAGCCTACGGCTGTATGTATAGTATGGCCTACTAGATAGATGTTCCGAGTATAGAAGGCTTGTGTAGGTACGCAATGTACGAACAGGAATTTGAATCCACGTCATACAAATTGTCTGGGTCGAAATGGATTGGATTCTGAAAGAGAAACTTGTGACCCCAGAACGAAGGCAAAGAAGAAACGGGGTGGGGTTTAGTCAGTAAAAGTCTGACACGCCCTCCCGCTCCGTACTGAAATGTTTTGAAACTTCAATTTTAAATTGGTATATAATAATACTAACGAGTATAAAAATTGATTCAGTCATTTTTAGGATTCCGTACCTCAAAAGGAAATAACGGAACCCTTATAGGATCACTTTCTTGTCCGTCTGTCTGTATGTCTGTCTGTCTGTCAAGACTCTTTATCTCGAGAACGCGTGAAGGTATCAAGTTGAAATTAAAACTATATACTCAAATCCGCGGACCCTTGAAACTGTGAAAAAATCAAACTAGTAAGTTGACGGGGAAAAAGATACGCCCGTTTATGTTACAAAAACGTACATTTCGACACTGTCAAAGGGATTCAAAATTCAAATTTCAAAAAATATTTTTCTTGCGACGTAACTAAAAGGACATGTCCGGAAATGGTTTTTTATTATTTAATAATTCTAACCAGAGTAAGTTAAATATATTTGGATAGACATCTCAAAACCTAGTGCTTCTGACTATATCATGCATTTTTAAAGCCCTCCAATTTTAAGAAAAATCGTTTTTCATTTTAGTGAGAATTTACTACTAAAACGAACGAACCTTTCTATTTATCTATGTTAGTAAAGTGAACGCACCCAAAAAAAGTAATATTGACACAAGATAACTGTCAATGTCAATCGATATTTGATCTAAGTCAATGTAAACAAAACAAAGAACTACAATAATAGCAGTCAATTGCAATAGCTTTTACATTATTTTTAGTAAAAATGTCTAGCATTATCCATCAAGAACTTAGACCACGCTATGGTGACTTCACTTAATGTAAACGTGTTAATTAAAATATTTTACTAAGACCTGGTTGTGTTTATTATACGCTGAAGATAATGAATAAGAATGTTCGATGAGAATTCTTACTAAAATATTGTCGAGAAACTGAACAGGTGGAGATATATTTGTTGCCGATTGTAGTTTCCGTGCTATTGTAGGTTTTTGGTTTGTTTACATTGACTTAGATCAAATATTGATTGACACTGACAGTTATCTTGTGTCAATTTTACTTTTTTTTGGGTGTGTTCACTTTACTAACATAGATAAATAGAAAGGTTCGTTCGTTTTAGTAGTAAATTCTCACTCAAATAAAAAACGATTTTTCTCAAAATTGGAGGCCTTTAAAAATGCATGATATAGTCAGAAGTACTAGGTTTTGAGATGTCTATCCAAATATATTTAACTTACTCTGGTTAGAATTATTAAATAATAAAAAACCAACGTCCATACAAAAAGCGGACATCTCCTTTTCAGTTTTCAGATTTTTTCCTATATTTGTGCTATAATACCTTGTTTCGTGCCACATTTCAAGATTCTAGGTCAACAGGAAGTACCCTATGTATTTTGATTCCTTTGACAGTGTCGAAATGTACGTTTTTTGCATCATAAACGGTCGTATCTTTTTTAACCGTCAACTTAAAAGTTTGATTTTTACACAGTTTCAAGGGACCGCGGACTTAAGTGTATAGTTTTAATCACAATTTGATACCTTTACGCGTTCTCGAGATAAAGGGTCTTGACAGACAGACAGAATACAGACAGACAGACAAACGGACAACAAAGTGATCCTATAAGGGTTCCGTTTTTCCTTTTGAGTTACGGAACCCTAAAAACATCTACAAGTGCGCTCTTTTCCGTTGAGTCGATTTGATTGGAATGTAGATAAAATGACGTTCTATTAGTGATAACATTGCTAATAATAGCTACGAAATATTACATTCGATTAATTCACAAACTCTAAACACTGTGTTGAAAATTACGTCTAGAATATTATTCAAATTTTGTCACATGCAGATACAATTTATACATCTGAAAACAATTTATACAATCACTACATTGTATTTATAAAACAAAGTCGCTTTCTCTGTCCCTATATACATAGCTTAAATCTTTAAAACTACGCAAAGATTTTTTTTTAATAGATAGACTGATTAAAGAGGAAGGTTTATATTATGTATAATACATGTAGTAGGAAAACACTGATAATTTTGCATCCGTGCGAAGCTGGGGCGGTCGCTAGTTGCAAATAAATGGAATAATGTAAAATATTGAATAGTACTGCGACATTGTTCGAAAGAGTTACCCACCGTAGCCCAGGGTTGCAAAAGGCATTTGAAGGAATACTTTTGAATCATCAACATTCTCGATAGAGAGCGAGAGAAGTTATTTGATGATTTACTCAAACAAATCATCATCATCTTCTTTTCCCAACTATATTGGGGTCGGCTTCCAGTCAAGCCGGAATTAGCTGAATACCACTGTTTTACGCGGAGCGGCTGCCTACCAGACCTCCACAACCCATTAATTGGAGAAATACGGTACGGATTTACTCAAACTAATGTCTATAAATAAATGCCCTGTCAAATGAATGTCATATATAATATCAAATCATCATCATTTCATCTGGAACGGGCAGCATTGGAAGGCTTTCAAAAAGGTAGACCAATGGGTTCTTAAGGGTTGCGGGAATCTGATGGATGCGAGACGCACATAACCGTTCGTTGTGATGACACTTGGGGGAGCCTATGGTAAACAATGGACATCTTTGGTTACTGTCAGTCGTCAATAGCGCGTTCTGTTCCACGCGCGCCTCAAAGAGATGTTAGCAATCTGTAGGGGCCCGACACGGCCGAAGCCTCTGGGGAACAATGAAATTCTAAAAAGTAAGTCCATGTCCCCCAGATCGAAGGCAACGAAGGAACGGGGTGGGGTTTAGTCAGTAAGAGTCTGACACGCCCTCCCGCTCCGCCCGAGAGCGGGAGAAGTCATTCTGATGATTCACACACCAAAAAAAAAATATGTCCAAAATATTTAGGATTGACATTTCAGTATCGTGTATATCAGTCAAATATTTAAGATTTTTTGAAAGTCTTTACTGCTGGTATTACTTTACTTCGTAATTTCATAGTATGCATACTTGCATGTCAGTTTGTCTAAAGGCATACTTTTGTCAAGTGTGTTACGCGATAATATTGATAATAGGTACTTGTTTATTAACAATATTATCATTGTTATCATTTGTGCAATTTAGATTAACATAAATATCTTTAACCTGATAAAGAACTGCAATATTCAAAAAGAAAACTAACATCCACAGTATGGTTGCACCCCGAAATTTAAGAATGAGACATAAAGGAAGATTTGTTGGCCATACTAGAGAATGTGCCCCAGGAATCCGTAGTTCCTACAGAATATACAGAGAAAGTGAATTAGTGGGTATAGAAATGTATTCTAGCAGGGCACATTTCTCGAAGAACAGGTGACCGATGAAGCCAAAAAGTTCTGAAGAAGACCCAGCATTGGAAGGCTTCCCACAAGGTGGACCGATGACCTGGTTGTGGCGACACTTTAGGAGAGTACCAAACAGTGGTATCGTCTGAAATGATGATGATGATGCCAATACAATATTTTAAAATTATGATTGTGTCATAAAATACAATATTAAGCAGGACACACATGATAGTGATCGTGTCAATAAAAAAAGAAAAGAGATCAAAGATTTTATTGTAATAAAAAAAACATAAAAAGGTTATCTGTACGTAATTAACAAATCAATTAACCTAACAATGAATCATTAAGTGCGTTTGTTGTGTAGAAAAGTAATAAGGTACAGCAAAACCAGTATGAATAAAAAGTATTTAATCGGTTGAACGGTACTGTTCACACTATCCTGATGTTGCAGTAACGAGTGCCTTAGAATCAAGGTCTCATCATCCTTTGAGTTCATTCGTCTTTCAAACTCACTGAATTTGTGATCTATATTATCAGACAGTGAAGAAATTTTTGCATTGATTTCTTGTAATTCTTCTCTTAGCATCCGAACTTCGAAGAAGAAACTTATGTTTTCTGTATCCCAACTTTTCGATGCTTGCTTCGTGATGGCGACGTCTGTATTTACATTTATTGGTTGCGTCGGGTTGTTAATTTCTTCGTTGTATTGGTTTTCGGAATCATCAAGCTTTGGCTGGCTAGTTGTTTCTTGGCCTAGCCTTACTTCTGGTCTTCTTGTAGTATATGTGGCCCTGGGTGGTGTTACGGGTTTTATTGGAATTGTCCTGTCTAATGTTTCGTTTGTTTCATCATCATTTTGATTTGCGGAATCATCGAGCTTTGACTGGCTAGTTGAGTGTTGGCCTAGCCTTACTTCTGGTCTTCTTGTGGTGGCCCTAGATGTAGCAGGTTTCATTGGCACTGTCCTGTCTAATGTTTCGTCATCATATGGGCTTGCAGGATCATTAAGTCTTGACTGGCTTGGTCTTCGTTGCTCGAATCTTACGGATTTTGCAATAGCGTAAGTAATTTTGGTCGGATTAGGTCTCCATTTTGTAATCCTCGTCGTGCAATGCTCACAAGTCCACTGTTTCTTCTCCTCTGGTGTGAATCTATCAAAGGTTTCCTTGTCAATATTGAAGCAGGTTATATCAAATTGCGAAGTACAAATAGAGCATTCTAGGAAACGAAAATTTTCTTCTGAATCGTTTCTTCTTAGGGTTTCTTTGTTACGCCAGTTTGGCGGTCGGTAGGCCATATTTTTGTTAAAACTGTTCTGGATTTTTAAAAACTGTTGTAATATTGATTCACTTAAAGTTTATTTGTTTTATATACCGTTTTTTTCACACGTCACTGCTTTTTGGTATGTTTGTTAGATTAGTGGAGTGATGGCCACGTATTAAAGGATGGCATTCACAAGATAAGCCGATAATATCCTGGTGGATATTGAGGCAGGAATTCACTGAATAGCTGAGGCACTGGATTAGTTGAACTAAGTGGTGGTTTTGGGTAATCTTGGTCTTGCTGTGGACGTCTATTTGCTGAATGATGATGGTACTCAACTGATATATAAATAAGATTAAGGACACTTGAGCGAAGTTGTATTGATTGATACGCCCCGCTCATCGGGCGATCGACGACTGTTAAGTGTTCGCCATCATTAATTTATCGAAGTGATTATTTGTTATCAATAGATAAAAAGTTATTTACGCTTGATGAGTAATCGGAAAGCATAACACGTCTTGTTTTTGAGTACTTTGTCCGCTTTAAAGATTGCTTTTAAATCAAAATTTAAACTAAAACCTTACTAGTCAACCTTTATAATTATTATTTTATTCGACTTGGCTTTTACAGTTTAGATACACGGCAGTGTGTCAGGTAAGTTCGAACATCGGTCGTTATTGTATTACATGAACTATTTCAGGCCACTTCCTTTCTCCTCATTAGATTAAATCAAATGAGTACAACAAAATTATAAATTGCAAATACACTTATACTAGAATTGCAAATAAGCACACTTATATATCACAATACAGTATCTAAAATTAATAACCATATCTCGTTGGTCTTTTGTTTTCAGTGCAATGAATTTAGCTATCGCAATAATTTTGCACACGCTCCGATATTTCGCCCGAAGAATAAGTCATCGGTATTATGGATATCAACTGACTATTTTTTGATGCCCAGTAAATCCCCTTTTTATTTTTGTATATATATAGGTTTGTAAATACTTTTATCTTTAGTTTGTATATACATATATCTATTAAGTCATTTATTAGTTTAATATGTATATATAATTTATAGTATTCAGATTTTATGAAATAAACTAATATATTCACTGACTATTCATTACAATTCAGAGGGAAGATGTCCACTTCTGACTTTCCAAAAGTATGGAAAGTCAGAAGTCTTTACCACTTCTCCGGTACACCTCACGACCGATTCCTACATCTTTCGTACATACCATGACAGATTTTTTATGTATCGTATACTAGTGCTTGACTGCGATCCCACCTGATGCAATCATTGGTAATGAGACGCACTAGTTTATTATGAGCCTATTCGCTCTAGCCTTGAAGACACCCAAATTATAATCAATTCATCATTAATTAATAAAAATTAGACTATTTGCTTAGGAGGTGCCCATGTAAGCCTGAAATAAAAATATTTAGAATTTTGATCATTTTCAACCTTCACGAGGCGATTTCATAGATAGCTGTTATGAAGGTTGCAGCTGCAATGAAAGTGAAAGTATGTGATGGTGTGTTTGTATGCTACATACTTCATTACGCTCTAACGGCTAAACGAATTTGGATGTAACTTGGCACTTACGTAGATGAAGTGCTGGAATATAATATAGCTTATTTTTATTCTAGGAGTATGTTCGTATTTTGGAGGTAGGTGGAAGAGAGAGTAAAGTCTCACATACCTCCGTTGAAAAGGGGATATCCTCCGACCAGATGGGTGTTATGTCTGGTAGGCTACTTGCCCGATATATGATTTCGGGCTGGTCTTTATCTTTATTACAAAAGTGGTAAGTACTTATAAGCTAAGCCCGTTGCAATGGTTTGACTGTGGGGTCAATGAGTCTCTAAACATTCTTCACATTCATTTAAAGCGCGTGAAGAACTTTGCTTGCGCGATGCAGGATTCTGTGACGTCATAGATGGCGCTACAGTATTATTTCCAGTTTTAAGTTGTTATTACAGAAAAACACTAAAGAACCAAGCATTGTCAATTCCATCGAGAACTAAAAGTGCCCCTACATGAAAGTGCTTTCAAAATACTCAGTAAAGCCTTCATCCGTAGGTACCTCTCGAAACAGCTGAGGAGGAGATGAAAGCAAATAACATTAGTTAGAGTTCAGAGTCTAAGCGGAATCCTTCGTTTTACGTCTTATAATTTCCAATGGAATTTTTCTTTTTTGTGTTCTTAATCACATTTTTTAATAGATGAAAACTAGTGCTTGACTGCGATTTCACCTGATGGTAAGCAGTGATGCAATCCTTGCTTCACTATTCAAATCGAGTGCTATGATTGCTTCATGCCTGATTTTTTGATTCTAGGATAATGGGAAGAAGTTTATATATAGGCTTTGATTATTTTGCAAGTGCCGATATATCAGGTGTGTCTGACATCGACGCACAGACGAAAACCATGGATTCAGTACATGATTTTGGACCCCCCAGTGGTGGAATTTTTCGTCGGCTTTTTCCTATTTTTTTCAACAAACATCAAATTAAAAAAAATGACTGTATAAAATCGTTCTTCTAATCAACCCTGATGAGCCCCTACTAATTTGAAGCTTCTAATGTATTTTTTTGGTGTACAATAAAGAGTATAATTATAAATAATTGCAACTGCATGAAATTAAATTGTAGATAATTCTCCAACTAACCCAACATGTCAATTTATAGTATTACCTCCAAAAGTATTTGGGTCAGGATTTTTTTTATTTTACAGATAGGAGGTATTGGCACGTTGCCGTCGAAAGGTGGGTTCTTATCAGTACGAATTTAACATTCTCGTTTCATCAAGAGCGGGAGAGGTTTTTTGATAATTTCTTACCCTAAGAAAAGAACCTGCAAAGCTACAAAAGATACGAGAATTTTGGTAGGTAATTGTTTTGAATAAAAAATTAATTTAGTAAATAAGTAGTGTGTATAAAAAACATCGTGATCTGTGTTGTTTTTCAAGATTCTTCAGAATAAAAAAAAACCAAAGAAAGAAAATAGATGCACTTTTACTGGCATAGAAGATGATTTCTAAAATTCCAATCCAACAAACGATCTGTTTGCGGATGAATAGAAGATGATTTTATTGGCATGTCAAAAGTAATGTGAGAGAAATTGATGTACATGTTGTTTTTAATTTTAATTCTTTTGTTTAGTTATTATAGTTGGTTGCCTAATCGTTGTAATTAATAAAAACAAACGAATATTTTTTTTTACTATAAATGACTTTAATTCCTTCTAATAAAATACAAGTCAAAATAATGTTGAAAGACTTCAGACCAATCAAACCTCTGTTTCGATACCACTTTTACATAGAAATAAAGTAACCCTAACAAGAGCAGACATAATAAAAACGATTTTATTGCTTGCATAGTATCTCCCATCTTGTTCTGAGTCTCCAATAAAGCCTGTCTTAATATCGAAGCCTCATCATTCCTCGTATTGTATCGGCTTTCAAGTCGGTCAAATTTTCGGCTCATACTTTCAGACAACGCTGCCACTTTTGTTTCTATATTCCAGTTTTGTTGCTTGATATCTCTCATTCCTTCTATGAGTAAGCGCATTTCAGAGATGATTGGAGCTTCTGCGTGTGGGATATTATTTGGTGGTGCTTCATTACCTAATGTGTTATTTGCTGGGTCATTTTCCATTGTAATTGGTTCACTTATTTCACTTAAACACGTATTCTGAGGTATAATATTGCTTTCTTCTGTTGTTAAAGTCAAACAAAGCTAGGTAACAGTCTTGATAAGTATAGTGACGAGTTCTATTGATATTCTGGTGAGAGTTGCGGGAATCCAGCAGTGAGAGACACAGGATTGGTAGAATTGGCAACTGGTAGTGTTTTATAAAGTCACCTGCCAAATTCTCGTTCTTTAAACAAAGCTAGCCAATGCTCTTGATAAATGCAATGACGAGTTCGATTGATGTTCTGGTGAGAGTTGCGGGTATCCAGCGGTGAGAGACACAGGATTAGTAGAAATGGCAGCCTGTAATACTTGAGGCAGTCCCTTGTCTAGAAGTGGTTCTTCACACAAAGCTAGTCAACGGTCTTGATACATACAGTGACGAGTTTGCTTGAAGTTCTGGTGAGAGTTGCGGGTATCCAGCGGTGAGAGACACAGGATTGGCAGAAGTGGCAGCTGGTAGTGCTTTTGAAGGATTCCTTTGTGCAGTAGTGGTACTTCACACAAAGCTAGTCGACGGTCTTGATACACATTGTGACGAGTTTGCTTGAAGTTCTGGTGAGAGATACGGGAATCCGGCAGTGAGAAACACAGGATTGGCAGAAGTTGCAGCTGGTAGTGCTTTTGAAGGATTCCTTTGTGCAGTAGTGGTACTTCACACAAAGCTAGTCGACGGTCTTGATACACACAGTGACGAGTTTGCTTGAAGCTCTGGTGAGAGATACGGGAACCCAGCAATGAGATACACAGGATTAGAAGAAGTGGCAGATGGACTATACGACACTATAAGCACTAACTTTAGGGAGTCCTTTATCCAGTAATGGTACTTCTAACTGCTATCTGATGATGATAGTCTGGTGATCTCTGTAGTACTATTCGATAAGTCTTCGTGGAGAATTGCGGAATAAGTACTAAATAACTGCAGTAACCAAGCACATTATACTGCGATCGAGTTACGACTGTTTTGTTTATTTAAATACATAGAATTCTTTACTTCAATTGAGATTTATATGCCGACATTCGATAACAAGATATAATAAGCGGATTAGATAAACTAATCATACTGTATTACAATTTTATGTTTTTACCCGACTTTTGAATGAATGAATCTTTGTTTTGCGAGGTTGTCGCCAATTATGAAGCGATTTAAAAGCCTCATAATATGTCACAGTGCTATTCTATAACTCTTCCAAAACAGCGTGATCGATTTTTATGATTTTTTTGTTTATATTTAGCAGATCTAAGAATAAGACTGAAAGTATTTTTCATCCTACTTACTCCACCCTCTTTTCTTTGAGTATGCCATAATCATATCATGGCGGTAAGTCCCGTTTTGAGGAATACCTGGAAAGACGTCACGGCGTCCTCATCTTCCGCATGACGCAGGCCCTCAGCGGTCATGACAAGTTAAGGAGGTTCCTGCACCTGATTATTATGGAAGAAACGCCCAGGTGACACCATTGTGTCCACCGCTCGGAGGCGACGGTGGAGCATACGATGAAGGTTTGCCTCGCTTGGGCAAAGCACTGCCGTGTCTTTATGAGAGCGATCGGACCAAATCCGGAGTACCTGTAACCCTTCAACAAAAAATCCTATTTCGGCCTACAATTGTCCAAATGATCGGTGAAAAAAAAAGTAAATTACGTAAACATAATTGTTTCAAATTATTTTTTTTGCCGAACATATTATTGCAACTTCCTTATTTTTGAAGTCGGTTAAAATAAAGAAAGACGAGTATAAATCGGGTCGTACCTAAATTATGATGCCTAAATAAAAACCACTACCATCACATGCTAATTAAAACCTAAAACACCAGACAAAAAAAAAACTACTTAAAACCCCACCATGCTACCCCAGTCTAAATGAGCCTTAAGACAAACTAACAAAGATCAAATACTGTAACAAAGTAGAACTGTAAATAAAGCATACATGTGTAATTCATACTTAAAGCCCTTACAATTATGCTCAGCACACAAGCTGGCCTTTCGGGCCTCAAACAAAGGAAGAGAACAATAAATTGTGGTCCTTTGTACCCGAGAATTATACCAATAGAGGGTAGGGATCAATATTGACACTGGAATGGTAAGGTGGCCTCGGAATGTGACCATGTACGGCATAGTCAGGTAATTGTTAGTAAATGAAAACGCAGACATTATATTTTTTGTGTTGTCAACTTTGTCTATTTTAAGTAGGCGTTCCGTTCTTAGTGAACGCGATATGCGACCGCGATCTGGTCGCGCGAACCACTGCTGCGTATGGAGTACTAAATGGCACAGCACGACACGGCAATGTTCCGCCCAAGCGGGGCACACTTTCACGACTAAACCGTATATAGTCATGATTACTATTTAAAACGTTAGATTGACACATTTTTACTGACTAAAACCCACCCTTGTTGCTTCAGTGGCCCTTTGCATTCCAGGGCCACGATAACTCTTTCAAACAATCCGGTAGTCCAACATTACCCTTAGAAAAACAAAAACAAATAAAGAGTTCCATTGGATCCGAGGCTCAAACAAATTAAATAGAACAAAAACCTTTTTCTCAGAAATCAAATAACTACTCCTCATAACATATACCTAACGACATAATCCTCCAAAAATATACCTCTGAAACATAGTTAGGGCTGATCCCAACCGAAAATCGTATGAAATCCGGGTACGGTTGACGAAACAGTTGCTTCTTATTCTTAACTTTAAATTCTTTTACACATTTTATTACAAAAAAATCTGAAATAACTACTTATTTATTTAAATTGTTAGCTATCAGCATGCACCAGAGCTTATAGCAAAAACTTACGAACTAAAGAATTTTACTTAATATGCTGTATTATATGTATATAGAGATGGGTACCTTGCGGAAACTGCATGCGTTCATAGTTGGGTTTGATAGGATGAAAATGGACAGTCAACCTGAAATGGAAAAGGCTACACTGTTTCCTTGCTTGCGTGATCACATCAGAAATGAAGACATCTGGATAACCAAGGTAATTGACATAGCCCGAAGAATTGTTAAACTTAAGTGACCAGTAGGCAGGACACATTGTTCGCAGAATAGATGGACGATTAGTAAAAAGATTCCGGAGTGTTTGTGCTAAGGCCACGGTAATCTTTTCAAACTTTTCCGCAGACGGATTATGACATGATTGACTTTAAAATTCATAAAAACATCCAATGTGAGAAAAGGATAGTGGTATTCGCTCTGTATAGCTCCATCTCTATCTCTGTCTTTCTCACACCATTGTTACAGAGACACACATACATCCCGTAGAGTCTTTAGAGCGAGAAAATGCATAAAATGAGCCTTAGCGATATTTCCATCTACCTACCTAGCCTTTTCCCAACTATATTAGGGTCGGCTTCCAGTCAAGCCACATTTAGCTGACTACCAGTATTTTACGAGGAGCGGCTGCCTGCCAGACTTCCATAACCCATTAACTGGGGTAACACGGTACTTCATGGCAAGACTAGAGTCAGATTTACAGGCTTCTAACTATTTCCTATAGAAAATATCTTCAACAATCCTCAAGCACTTTTTGTCTGACTGTACCCAATCAATGAAAACAATCCGAAGGAGAGATTTTATTCTGTTCATAGTTCATACATATTTCACCTGGCTCTGTGTTCGCGGTAATCATGTTGGACTGGAGCCAATTGTATGAAAAATTGCAATTGGTCGCCGTGTCGCCGTGTCGGTTTCACTATTTCATTCTCTTACTCGTTTTTTAATGGTATTTCGGACGTTTTTTCTCACTTTGAATCTTTTTTGGCTTCGTGCTCAGCTTGTGAAATGTTTTTCGAACAGTTTCATGGGTTATGGAAGCTATGTAATCGTCCCATAAAGCATTTTTTGTTACCACAAAAGGAAAATGCTTAAATTTATTTTTGAGCTTGCTTGCTTGTCAAATGAGTTCTCACGCTCTAGGTTAGAGTGAGTGGGTGTGTCGGACTTTTACTGACTAGAACCCACCCATATTTCTTCATTTGCTCTTTGCCTTGGCAAATCTTTCAAACGTTCCCGCATCCATAAATACTTAAACAGTTAAGATGTAAATCAAAGTAAAAAATTTTGAAGTACAATATTTCTTTGCTGGACATAGGGCTCCTCTTAGTGCCGGCTCACATCCATCGGATTGCTGCAACCATCACCCATCAACAATCAATCAATTCACCTTGTTTAGCATGTTCTATTTTTATGCATAGGTTCACGTTTGACACTATTTCACACTATCTCGCTTGATGGTATGGCGATGACGTGGCCGACAATGGAGCACGCTTACTCGAACTTAGAAGTAGCCTATTCACGCTTGACTTAAAGATATAATTATCAGGAAACAGACTCTGGTAGGAAATTCTGCTCCTTGGTTGCACACATAACGAATGTGTTCCCAAAACGCTTCTGCATCTTATTGCGGTATACAGTCATCTCTCCAAACCACAATTTGTCCTGTCCACTACCACAATTGAAACAACCAAATGAATTAACGAAAAAAAAAAGCGTAAAAAAATCAAATGCATTGACAGTATCGGGAATGCGACACACGGAACACAAGAGAAACCAAAAAAAAGTTGAAAATAAAAGAAAACAAGGTAAACACCGATTCGTATTTTATATCGGATTTATTGGACCGCCGATTTGTACCACTGTTGTGTTGCCAAACCAAAAAAACACAACACTTTTTAAAGGAAAATTTGTAATTGGAATTTTTGGTGTTAAACTGGGAAAGTTACATTTTTATTGCCTTTTTATTATTACGTTTCATGTTTTTGTTTTAAAAGCGTGTTGCTTACTGACTTTTGTTTCGAATTAAACAGATTTTTCTACGTTACGTACTTTCATATTTTGGTTTTAAATGTCACCAAAGTTTTATGACAAAACCTTGTTATAAGTTAACTAGTCGTTTACGACCCCGATGTACGAGTTGTAGATCGCAGGCTTATACCTAGCCAGGCACATTACTTTGTGTAATTAATTTCATCATTACTGCTCCTAAAACGGTGAAGGGAAACAAAATTTCGAAGACATGTGACATCCACCATCCCGTACTGGGCCCATTCCCTCGATTAGGGCCAATTCCCTCTCCTAGGGAGTAGGCCTGAGTCCCAGCAGTGGGAACTTTATACTTTACTATGCTACGCAATGAGTTATTCCTTGATTAATTTAGGGGATTTTCGCTAATGATTGCTAAGGTAGCAGGATATTTTGAAAGAGTAACTGCAGCCCTAGAACGCAAAGAATAACTGAAAAAACTATAGGTAATAAGACTGACAAAAATCTCTAAAAAATAATGTCGAGGAACGTGTCGAGAAAAGCAATAGCATAAGGCAAAACGAAAAAAAGAGAGAGTTTAAGACATAATAAGAAAACCACATAGCTTAGTTACTGTTATTGTTGTATATAAACAGAATTGCTCAGGAGCTCGTGGCTAGATAGTAACAGCCGCACGGTCCATCTTTAAGGTTAAGTAACGCTTGCCAAAGTTGGTCTGTGGATGGGTGACCATCTTAACATACCGAGTTTCCTCCGTGCCTCGGAAAGCACGTTAGGCCGTAGGTCCCGGCTGTTTTTTATAGATCTTTGGCAGTCGTTACGGATAGTCCGAAACCAGTAAATCTGACTCCAGTATTGTCATGAAGTACCGTGTTACCCCAGTTAAAGGGTTGTGGATGTCTGGTAGGCAGTCGCTCCTCATAAAATACTGGTATTCAGCTAAATCCGGCTTGACTGGAAGCCGACCCCAATATAGTTGGGAAAAGGCTAGGCAGATGATAAAATAGCTTAGTTACTAACACTCATAATTATTTCAGACCGAAACAAACAGATATTAATATTATTAAAGTGGATACCGTGGATTCTCCGATGTCATACACTAATACCAACCAAGATCTTACCTTCTCACGCCAAAGCACCGGTATCACTTACTTCAAACGCTTCCCCTAGCGATCACGATACCTCAAGTATATGTATTTATTTATTTATTTATTATATGCTTTATTGTTTGTTACCATTAATAAATACAAAAAAGGAACTAAAACTATGAAATAGGTACAAGCAATGGGCGGCCTTATCGCATTCCGCGATCTCTTCCAGGCAACCTGGAATGGACAGAGATTGCATGGACAAGAAATGGGGCAGCCAATGGTGTTACAATACCAGAACATTATTACAATAAATATTACAATAAATATAACAATACTATATAATTATGTCACAATACACACATAGAATCATACATAATTTTAATGCTATATAATAGATACATATATACATACATATTGACAACTATAAACAGAGAAAAACAAAATTAAAAATAAATGACGACTCGATACTCATAGCGACAGGTAATGATCCCGAACGAGTTTCTTAAAGACAGGCAACGATTGAGCGCGCTTGATTGTGACTGGCAAATCGTTCCAGAGACGAGCAGCCTGGACAGTGAACGACTTGTCAAAGAAGGTCGTGGTATGGATAGGCATTTTAAGTCGCAAGTTCTCTGATGATCTTAGCAATTTTGAGTGTGAATTGCAGAGAAATTCAAACCGTTTTTTAAGGTAAAGAGGCGTAAAAGGAGAAAAGAGAACGTTATATAGAAGGGAAAGAATATGAGCATTCCGGCGAAGGCGAATTGGCAACCACTTGAGCTTCACACGGAAATCGGAAACACGATCATATTTGCGTAAACCAAATATGAATCTTATACAAAAATTTTGAAGCCGCTCAAGCTTATCCAGTTGCTCTTGAGTAAGGTCAAGATAGCTGGCATCAGCATAATCAAGGATGAGGAGAAGAAGAGACTGGGCAAGCGCAATCTTGGTGGCAGTTGGCAGAAAATTGCGAAGCCTTCTTAAAGATGCAGCAGATGCGTATAACTTACGGCTGACTTCTTGTAGCTGGGCAGTCCAGGAAAAGTTCTTGTCTATAAATATCCCCAAGTTCTTAACTTTATCACTAAAGGGTATAATAGAGTTGTCAAAAGAGATTTGGGGAAGAGTTGTCCAGTCGATCCTAGAAACCATCCTAGAACTGCCCACCACTATAACCTGTGTCTTTGTGGGGTTGACCGTAAGACCATACTTTTTGCTCCACTCGCATATGCGGGCCAGATCACGGTTTATGGTGATGATAGCCTCAGACAGATTTCCAAGAGGTGCTCTCGAGTAAATTTGTAGATCATCTGCATATAGGTGGTAGGAAGAAACAAGTTCGTTGGAAATTGAGTTAATAAAAACTGCGAAAAGTAAAGGGGATAACACGCCACCCTGTGGTACCCCGGCGGAAGTACTACACCAGGAAGACAGAGTCTCTCCGATGCAAATACGTTGCCGGCGACCAAGCAGGTAACTGCGAAACCAGTCAATCACCGATGGAGATATATTAAGAGAGCGTAGAATACCAAGCAGAACATCGTAATCAACAGTATTAAAGGCATTACTGAAATCAAGCAATGCCAAGACCGTTAAATTACTGGTTTCCATGGCTGATCTTATATCATCCGTAATATTAAGGAGTGCTGTAGTTGTACTATGACTAGGGCGGAAGCCGGACTGAAAGGGGTTCAGGAGATTATGTTTGTAAAGGAAAGAACTTAATTGGTTGTAGATTAGCCGTTCAAGGACTTTGGAAAGGAAAGGTAGAACGGATATAGGACGGTACTCAGAAAAGGAGGAGGGATTGGACTTTTTTGGTAAAGGAATAATTTGTGCATCTTTCCACGAACATGGAAAGACACCATTTGACGCAGAAAAGTTGAGGATGTGGCAAATTACGGGAAGGATTATGTCCAGCACCGGGAGTAGCATTTTACGGCTGATACAGTCACTTCCTACAGCATTGGATGTAATTGATAGAATGCTCTTCTTAACATCACATGCGGAGAATTCACTGAAAACAAATGGTGAATAACTGGGAGTCGGGAGTGCGGATAGATAATCTAAAGTATTCAATTTCACTGTCCTATCGAATTTGGACGAAGCTGTAAAATGATAATTCATTGCATCAATGTCTAAATCTTTAGGAATTGACTCTTGTCGTGTTTTACCGACTCCCAACGATCTTAGAAAACTCCAAATTTTGGAAGTGTCCCCATTTTGGACGGAATTATGAATGTGTTGGCGATTAGCATTCCTACACACCTTATTACAGTGATTGCGAATTGAAGCGTATTTTTCCCTATTAGCATCACTTGGTTGCCGCTTAAATTTCGACTTTGCCAACGCTTTTTTGTTCAACAATTTTTTAATCTCATCTGTTAGCCACGGCGCCGGTAAATGTCTGACTTTAACCGCACGGACTGGTGCATGAACATCATACAGCTCGAGAAGTTTCGTTGAAAATAATGTGACTTTCTCCTCGACCGACGCAGAGGCAAACAAAGGAGACCAGTCAATGTTGCTGGCATCCTCGCAAAGATTGTCAACGTTCATTCCAACAAAATTGCGCAAAATTGCGCAAAATTGCGCGTATGTAAGTATCACTCAGGATACTGAGGGGTATCCTATGTATTAGTACATAAGGTGGTATATTGTGACGAGATATATGATAAACTCTGTCGATGAGATCATAATTCTGGTTAATACTTTAATGTAGATACAGTCGAGTGTGCCAATAGTTTCTGGAGAGGTGACTGTATACCAGAAGATAAAGCATTGAAAGAGCTACAGAGTAGACTGATAAGTCTGGGGTAAGGGTTGCGAGAATAAGCTAGATACAATCTAGCTAGTTAGTAGTAGATTTAGCTAGTTTGTGTAATTTATTTCATCAACGCTACTCTCAAAATGGTGAAGAAAAACATCTTGAGGAAACCGGCATGTCCTAGAACCAGAAATTCAAAGACATGTGACCTCCACCAACTGGCACTGGGCACGCGTGATGGATTATGGTTTATTAGAGGGAAGGCCTGAGTCCCAGCAGTCGAGACCTTATAAGACTGAAATTATGTATGTATGAGGTGCATGGAACTGGTTGTTGTGGCAATGCTTACGCAAAGTCTAGGTCCAGCTGTGGACGTCCTTAGGCTAAAATGATGATGATGATGTTTTTTATCTGTCAATCATTATAAGCGTTTGATTTTTCTTAGGGGTCTAACGTTGGGAGGCTTAAACATCTCTGAATTTAATCAATGGTACAAAATACATGTCTTTAGCGCCACTTAGGAACTAAAATTCAAAATTCCTGCATCGCGGTATAATAGTTCTTTACGCAGTTAAATCAAAACATGCAACAGTTCGAAATCAACTATCGAGCAGTTGCCCGCATCAGACAAAACACCCGTCTGATAGGTAAATTCCTCTTTTTCCGTGCAGATTTGTGGAACTTCACACAGTATTCCACATACCTCAAAAAATACAAAAAAAAACGTTCAAATCGTTTCCCCCAAATCTGGTAACACTGCACCCACACTGTGTACGGACAGTAAAAAAAATTAGGAATGAATAAAAGATGAGATGAAGAGACCTGAGGCGTCCGATAACTCCCACGCTGGGGATTTGATGCTATTCACCTAAAATGGATTGTTTCTTATAAAACAAGTTATTTCTCGAGATTTTCGCGGAAGAAAATTTGTTACGATTTTTTTTTGCTTCGCTCTACTGTTTGTGCGTTTAGCCAGTGTTTTGGAAGTAGGTGGACAGAGAGTAAAGTCCCATATACCTCCGTTGAAAAGGGAGGATCCTCCGACCGGACGGGTGTTATGTCCGGTGGGCTAGTAACTGCCCCATTGATGATTTCGGGCTGTTGTATCTATTGAAATCGCGCGGAGAACTTTGCTTGCGCGATGCAGGATTCTGTGGCGTCATGTGTAGTAGATCGTAGTCGCTACAGTGTCAAGTCCGATTATAATTTAGGTGTATTCAAGGCTAAAGTAAATAGGCTTTTAATAAGCTAGTGCACCTCACTATCAACGATTGCAACACTGCTTACCATCAGGTAGGATCGCAGTCAAGCACTAGTTTATAACAATTCAAGTTTTTGCTACGGAATCAGCATCATTTAAGCCGAGAGACGTCAACTGCTGGACATAGGCCACCCCAAGTGTCGTCACACGAACGGACTTGTGCATCTCGCATCCATCGCATTCCCGCGATACTTATCAGGTCATCGGTCTACCTAGTAGGAGGCTTTCGAACGCTACGTCTTTGCTACAAAATATAATCACTTAATTTTCCATTAAAAAGAAACAAATAAGTAGGTACGGACAGTACCTAATTATTTGCATGCCGATCTCTTTGAATGATTATTCGTAATTTTTTTCTTCAAAAGTTTAAAAACTTGATTCAAATAGTTTCCTATTAAATATTCAGGCTTAGCTATCAAAAGTTCTTAAAGTATACACAAGATAAATCTATTAAAACCTCTACATAAAACCACTTACATTTAAAAATAGAGAAAAATCCTCTACACATTTTTACTCTAGGCCCTTCAATCTACTCAAAATAACAAGGGCTATTCAAAAACAGCCGAATCGCAAAATCCTTTTAGTGATATTGAAATTTTCAGACGCTTGAAAAACTTTTTCAGCGTTTCAGAACGGGTATGATGCTCTCAACTCGACTCAAAAGCTTAAAACTTTAGATAATAGCAATAACTTAGTGGGTAGTTCGAAATTTCGGAATGAATTCGCAAGTTTTGAAGACAATACGAGTTTTGAATTTAGAACATTTATAGTTTAACTGGTTTTTGGTTTTGAATTTCGAATAAAGTTTTTTTCAATTAGACGGGCCATTACAAAACTACGGTGAAACAAATCTGCCAAGAGCGATTTGGATTTACACATAGGATTCCGTATCACAAATGCTACTATTAGCTTACCTTATTTTTATCGTTACAGTGAAAGAGCGGCCAAAGTATTCAATAAGTAAATTTATCAAAACCTGCTATATCGTTTAGATTATAAGAGAGTCTAACAGATCAATCTTACCAAATCAGACCGTCAGACAAACCGACAGATGATAGATGGGTAGTTACTCCTATTGGTTACCCTTACATTTTTTAGTGCGTTTTCAAATATCTTATCTAACATTTTTTTTTTTTTTTTTTTTTATTTATATATACTTTATTGTACACCAAGATTACAAAAACAATAAGGAAACCTTATGGTAAAACTCATACAATTGGCGGCCTTATCGCACTTGGCGATTTCTTCCAGGCAACCTTGAATGGACAGAGACAGACTGGACACAAAATGGGGTTGCACTTGGTGCATATATAAAAGTTTACAAAAATATAAAGTACAATAGATACATATATACATACATACAAAATATACATAGGCAAGAAAATAAGTGCTAAGACGAAAACAAAATCAGAGTGATAAGAAATGCTCCTTCACAAGCCTTTTAAACTCAGGCAATGTTTGCGCACGTTTGATTGTCAAAGGCAATGCATTCCATAGACGCGCGGCCTGAACAGTAAATGCCTTATCCAGGAAAGAAGTTGTATGCATTGGCATTTTAAGTTTCAAATTATCCGATGACCTAAGAACCTTCATATGTGTGTCGCAAAGAAATTGAAACCTTTCTTTAAGGTAACTAGGGGTAACAGGGGAAAAGAGCACTTTATACAAAAGGGAAAGAATATGAGCATTACGGCGAAGGCGAATTGGCAACCACTTGAGTTTAACACGAAATTCAGAAACATGGTCATATTTGCGCAAACCGAATATGAACCTTATACAAAAATTTTGAAGTCGCTCAAGTTTATCCAGTTGTACTTCAGTAAGGTCAAGATAGCTGGCATCAGCATAATCAAGGATGGGCAGAAGGAGAGATTGTGCAAGCGTGATCTTGGTGGCAGTCGGTAGAAAATTACGTAGTCTTCTCAAAGATCCAGCAGACGCGAACAACTTGCGGCTGACTTCCTGTAACTGGGCAGTCCA
The DNA here is from genome assembly GCA_030763345.1 of Mythimna separata. Taxonomy (NCBI): domain Eukaryota; kingdom Metazoa; phylum Arthropoda; class Insecta; order Lepidoptera; family Noctuidae; genus Mythimna; species Mythimna separata. The sequence continues at coordinate 6,562,400 of CM061191.1, forward strand.
AGAAAAATTTGTGTCGATGAAAATCCCCAAGTTCTTGACTTTCTCACTGAAAGGAATGACTGAGTTGTCGAACGATACTTTGGGAAGAGTCGTCCAGTCAATCCTCGAGACCAATCTAGAACTGCCCACCACCATAACCTGCGTCTTCACGGGGTTCACCATAAGTCCGTACCTCCTGCTCCAGTCGCAAATACGGGCCAGATCAACGTTAATGGTCGATATAGCCTCAGACAGCTTTTCGAGAGGGGCTCGTGAGTATATTTGAAGGTCATCTGCATAAAGGTGGTAGGAAGAAATTAATTCGTTGGAAATTGAGTTAATAAAAACTGCGAAAAGTAAAGGAGATAGAACGCCACCCTGTGGTACCCCGGCAGAAGTACTACACCAGGAAGACATGGTCTCTCCGATGCAAATACGTTGCCGTCGACCGAACAGGTAACTACGAAACCAGTCAATCACCGGAGGAGATATATTAAGAGAGCATAGAATACCAAGCAAAACCTCAAAATCAACAGTATTAAAAGCATTGCTGAAATCTAGCAATGCCAAGACCGTTAAATTACTGCTTTCCATAGCTGACCTGATATCCTCCGTAATATTGAGAAGTGCTGTAGCGGTGCTATGACCTGGACGAAAACCGGACTGATAGGGGTTGAGGAGATTATTTTTGGACAGGAAAGTACTTACTTGGTTATGGATTAAACGTTCTAGGACTTTGGACAGGAATGGTAAGACAGATATTGGACGGTATTCAGAAAAGGATGTGGGATTGGACTTTTTAGGTAGAGGGACGATTTGAGCATCTTTCCATGAACATGGAAAGACACCACTTGCTGCAGAAAAGTTGAGGATGTGACAAATGACAGGAAGGATTATGTCCAGCACCGGCAGTAACATTTTTCGGCTGATACAGTCACTTCCTACGGCATTGGAAGTAATCGCTAGTATGCTCTTCTTAACATCACACGCGGAGAATTGATCAAATACGAATGGAGAGTAACTGGGAGTCGGCAGAGATGAAAGATAATGCAATGTATTCAATTTTGTTGTCCTATCAAAATTAGACGAAGCTGTAAAATGATTATTCATCGCATCGATGTCTAAATCTCTAGAAATTGACTCTTGACGAGTTTTGCCGACCCCCAATGATCTAAGAAAATTCCAAACTTTGGATGCGTCCCCATTTTGGACAGAGTTATGAATGTGTTGGCGGTTCGCATTCCTACAGACCTTATTACAGTGATTACGGATGGAGACATATTTTTCTCTATTTGCATCATTAGGGTGACGCTTAAATTTTGTCTTTGCAGCAGCTTTTTTGTTCATTATGGATTTAATTTCATCCGTTAGCCACGGTGCCGGAAAATGTCTGACCTTGACCGCTCGAACAGGAGCATGGTGATCGTAAAGCTCAACAAGTTTGGTAGTGAAAATATCAACTTGCTCATCGACTGATGCAGAGACATATAGAGCAGACCAGTCAATATTGCTAGCATCCTCACAAAGACTGTCAACGTTCATGCCACCAAAATTGCGCTGCATAAGAATTTTGGCTTTAGATTTAGGTGGACGAATTTTGTACGAAAGGAAAATCAAATCATGATAAGAAAAGGCATCAGCTGAGCATTGGCCATACTTAGCGACGCGATCAGGAGAGGAAACAATAATTAAGTCAAGAAGCGAAGGATTACAATTAGGAAAATGGTGAGTGGCACTTAGTGGAAGAATAGAAAGATTGCTAGAAGCCGAAACATTAAGCAGGGAAGAAGAGCGATAATCCTTTTTCAGGAGGCAAGTATTAAAATCACCCATGATTATGCTATGACTGTAAGAAGGGATTAGCAGTTCTAAGAGGTTTTCGAAAGATGAAAAATAGTTAATGCGCAAAGAGGGACAGTAATAAACGCCAAGTAGCAGTTTCGAATGTTTAAGTTCGACCTCGAGAAAGAGATGTTCCCCAGCACTTGATGGAGGAGGCTGTGCTGACATATTAACAACAGTGAAAGGAATATATGATCGTAGATATATGGCAACACCGCCACCACCACCAACCGCCCGGTCATTTCTTATGAGTACGAAACCAGGAAGGGAGTAACTAGTAGAAGGGAGACAAGGTTTAAGCCACGACTCAGAAATAAGAATAGCATGTATGTCTTTACAGTCAAAACTTGCCAGCATATCGTGGAAATGGGCCGGAATGCTCTGGGCATTAATATGTAGGACATTGAAGTTCTTAGGAACATCAGACAATTGCGCTGCAAGACTATCTGCAAGTGAAGGAACACTTACAAAACTATCATCATCACTTGTTAAGGAGAAAAAACTATCGTTGACACTGCTTTCATCTGTAGACATAAATATTAGTTTTAACTATAATTAATAATAATATATATATTATACACTAAAAACTTAAAACAAACCAGGGAATTATCACCTGCTGGTTGCGCTATTTAATAATTGCTTCGATATCAATTTAAATAGAAAAATTGTCCGAGTAACATAACTAAATTAAAAAAAAAAACAAAAAACAAAATTGATGAAGAAAAGTTATAACTACGGAAACAAAACGTTAAGCCGTAGTTACGAAACGCACAACATTGACATTGACAAGACACTGACAGTACCGAGGTACCAAAACGTCACAGTAAAATTTAATGTCATTGTCAAATCTAAAAACACTTCGTGAAGGTAAAAACAAAATAAAAACAATACCCGGCACCAATACATCACAAGAAGGAATATGATTATCACTTCTTCAGAGCAGCAACACGCTTCAGTCTTGCGGTCTTCGCAGTAGCAGCAGTCGGAACAGCGTCTGGTGCTATCGATTTAGCTTCTCCCGGCTGTGGCTCACTGGAACTCGGGGCGATCTTTTTAGCATTAGCATTATCGGCTGTATAATGTTCCCACTGCTGGGACTCAGGTCAACCGTCTAACATTTCACATTTTAACATTAATATTCACATATTATACATTTCATTACATTATTAACTTATTTTTTTTTTTTTTTTAACTGTTTTGTGTGTACATAAACCTTTAAATAAATAATCCGCTCCCGCTTTAGATGGGACTTCAAAAGTACTTATCAGTTTTGTACTGACTAAACCTAAACTGTTTTCTTTCAGTTACCTTTTGGATTTTAGGGACACGATTACTCTTTCCAACAAACTACAGTCTGAGTTACAGATCTCTACAAACTGATATTTCTGACGCTTTAAGAAAATTTTCCATCAGTGTTCTTAGTACCGCGATAGCTTTTAACCTGCTATCTCAGACCTCATGTTTTAAAAATACATTGCCCACTTTGCAAAGCTTTCAGGCAGGGTATGGAATATTCTTATACTACCAGAGGCTATTTAATCCATTCTTACATTTAATGTACTAGCATCATACATGCCACACACGGATGTCTGTTTGTTCCAAACTATTATATTTCCATAATAAGTGTTTGTTTTTTAAAAGTAAGTAATTTTAAACATTAACTGTTACTATGTACTACCTATTACTTTTTTATCTACCTATCGTTTTTAAGCAAGCGATTTACAGTTTTCCGCGCTAGAGCGGAAAAGTATGCGTGTTTGCCCCGCCACAATATTATATTTAACGTATCAGGCCGGGTGCTAAGCAACCCCAATGAGTCACTTGGTCATCCCTAGTTTATATCTTCGTAAATGTATTGAAAATCGTCGTTTGATACACGTGAAAATTTATCACTACAACCCTCGAGGCACCATAACTCGGGTTCGGGCGAATTCCATCTCGGTTGCAATGACAAACTCTCCACTTGTATCAAAATGTACTATTGAAAAACGTACGTGTATATAAGTATATCTCGACCTGCATAAGGATATAGAGTACATTTCTATACCGCTGCACCGGTTATACATTCCCGTGGGATTCTTTATGAGTTTCATGCGCGAAGCCGTTGGAAAAACTCGTAGGTATGGAATATTTTCATACTGCACACAGACTTTCAATCCATTGCTATGTTTAATGCAAAAGCGTCAGACATACCTAGCTAATATTCGTAATAGCTTGAAACTTCGCTTCAAAATGGAGTTCAGCTCAGTTATTTTTAACAAACGCAAATGGAAGATTTTTTGAAGATGTTGCAGAAAATATTGCGGGGCACTTACTATAAACGATCTTAAAAGCGAGAATGAAAGCACATCATCTACCTAGCCTTTTCCCAACTATATTGGGGTCGGCTTCCAGTCAAGCCGGATTTAGCTGAATACCAGTATTTTATGAAGAGCGGCTGCCTACCAGACCTCCACAACACATTAAATGGGGTAACACGGTACTTCATGGCAAGACTGGAGTCGGACTTACTGGCTTCTGACTATCCGTGACGACTGCCAAAGATCTACAAATGACAGCCGGGACCTACGGCTTAACGTGCTTTCCGAGGCACGGAAGAAACTCGTTATGTTAAGATGGTCACCCATCCACAAACCAACCTTGGCAAGCATTGCTTAATCTTGAAGATCGACCTGTGCCGCTGTTATGATCTAGCCACGAGCTCCTCCGAGAATGAAACCACAGACGAAAAGAAATGACATTTATATGACAGATAAATGTGGACAAAGAGTACATTATATACTTATTTTGATTCAAAGTTATTCTGTTAATATTTTTCTAGCAAAAGATGACTTTATAGAAAGCACTTTGACTTTGCTAAGTAGATTAAGCGTCTCATACGAATTAAACTCTCAAATAAATCCCTTAAAATAAAGTCTATTTCGTGTGACATTCAAACTTTAGTTAGCAAATATAAGTTGCTACGAGCTTTAAAAACTTGTAAATATTTTTGAATTGAATTAAATTAAACTGAACTAAAACGAATCAAATCGTATCGAATCGAAGTCAAATTACATTAAATAATACTACTACAGTGTAATATGCATTACAGATACATCTGCAAATGACAATTCAGTGTTTTTATATTAATTATAAACTGTGTCCCATTTTCACATAAATTAAATGGTATGAGACCATTTCATCAATTATAATTAAGTATATCAATATTTATTAGAATAGTTTATCTAATTAAGGCGATAACTATAAAATCGAAACCTTTATTAAATTATACCTTTTTAAATACAACACCAGCGCAAATTTTAAGTATCTTAATAATTGAATAATCACGAGTGCAACTTCGTCTGAATCCGCAATTCTTTCGTTTAAGGTCCAAGTTACAAGAAGAAGCGGTCTCATCTTCTTTTATTCTATCAGGAGTAGTGTAACCCGCAATCACTGGGTCCTGAAGAACAGATCCTTCTGATCTTTTCTTATGCTTGCAAGAGCGTGTAACCCAGTTACTGGGTTGTGGGGGGGTTAGATCCTTCTCATTTTATCTTATATTAGGAGTCGTGTAATAAGTCACTGGGTGCTGGATCTTAGGCCTCATCTCTAGGAGAGAGAATACACGTAGGTACATATATAAATTAATCTTCTTCTTCTTATCGTGTCGATGGCAAAACCAGTCGGGCCCAGAACTCAGCCACGAGAATGCCGTCCATTGATGCTGTCTAATGGCTAATCTAAAAAAGTAAATATTTTTTGTTTATCTTTTTTTTAACGCTGCTGTACCTTAGAAATTGCTTTTGTGTCGTGGGTCCGTTCACAAACATGTAAACTCACATACAAAACCACACTTAGATTCGAAACAACTATCTGTATGCAAATATTCGTTAATTGCGGGAATCAAACCCGCGACGCTTACATTTTGTACCAAACACTGCTGTCTCGTTAAAAACAATCTGCCACAAGTCAGATTTATGCAGCTTTTAAAACGTGTGCCGAAACTAAGGAGCTCGAGACTTGGCATATGACTCGTTATTCTTTGAAACTTTATTGTTTATTTTTAATTTGTGTAGCAGACAACAGTAATGTGAAAGTCTTACATTAATTTTGAAGCAAGGTGCGATTTAACTAGCGGTGCGACAATGTATAGCGGCTATGAAGATATCTATGGTCTATTCGCCGGAGCATGAGCCAAAAGGTAAACAAAGAAATCATTTTTTCGAAATGACAGGTATAACCCGACCGATGACAAAACGTCACATTTTAATGTAAAATGTTCGCAGTATCTGTGGTCTACAATTTAGTAGTATTAAAATGTCTTTTTAGGTTCTTTTACATGTAAACTATTTAATGCATAATTAATAAACATTAACAAAATAATTAAAGGCATTTATAATGTTTGATTTCAAATAAATCTGAAAAGATAACATAAGTTCCACAGACATCATTCTAAAATATAATTTCTAATGTTGTCAGTGTATTAATACCGTAGTTATTTTTATAAAATATGTTCACTACATCAATCGTGACATATAAAGAACCCTTTTTATGGTTTGTTTACCTTTTGGCTCATGCTCCGGCGAATAGACTATAGTAATGTTTATTTTTAGGGCTCAAAAGGAAAAGACGAAACCTAAAGGTATCGAGTTGAAATTAAAACCATATACTTAGGTTTGCGGTAAAATACTGGAATTCAGCTAAATCCGGCTTAACTGGAAGACGACCCCAATATCGTTGGGAAAAGGCTAGGTAGTTGATGATTATGGTGATGATGATAGGTTTTCGGTCCCTTGAAGCTGCAAAAAATAATTAAGTCCTGTTTCCGCGAGAAAATAGAAAGTAGCTTAATTTTTTCATTAAAACACAAGCTATATATGTATAACCAAATGCAATACTTACTTATCCCTTTACCTAACATAATAAAAGTTAGCTTCCTTAAAAACTTTTCTTATTTATACTTAAACTAAAACTTCCCTAGTCTTTGGCTGAACGGAAGCAATAATCGTACTTTTCTTGTTATCGAGTAAGTTTTAAAAAGTTGTAAGTAAGTGAAACAATTAGTAAGTTAGAACTTTATGCTTCTAGGAAAGTAGTTTTGGTCTTAGTATGAAGCAATTTTGTAAAAAGTATTCTTTGTGAAGGAGAAAATTAAGGTTAGAACCATTATTGTTGATTGAAAGAGTTTCATTTGTTTTGGAAGGGTGTAATTGATTGTGTTTATTTACTAGCATTTGGCCTGCGACTTCTTTCGCGTTTTTATAAAAAATTAAACTCTATTTTGAGGGTAGTTTTGAAAAAGTAATTATGACAGTTTTTATCATAAATTTTGGTTAGGCTTTGTGCCAAGTTTCAAGTTTATTAACACAAGGAATAAGATTCTCCAAAATAAATTGTGGCCCCCATTCTTATTGGATGCCTACATCATTAAAAGAACGTACCCTCCACATTTCCGGTCTTCTGTAAGTATTCTATACAGATTACTATTAAGTACAGATTTATTAATTAAAACTTCATGCAACACAACGGTATAAAAACAATGCCTTAGACTCTCTCTGTCTAGGCTTACTGCCATAATTATGGCGGTAGGTCACCTCTTTGAGGAGTGGCTGGAAAGACGTCACCGCGTCCTTACTTTCCGCATGATGCAAGTCATCACCGGACATGGACAGGACTGGTGCCGCTCTGAAGCGGCTCCTGCCCAACCTAGGGGGTCCAGACGCCCCCTGCCGGAGGCTCTACGCGGGGATCGTTCGGTCCATGGCCCTTTACGGGGCGCCAGTTTGGGCGCCATCGCTGGGTAAGCGACCAGCGGCCAAACTGAACGCTTGCCAGAGGGTCATGGCCATCCGGATGGTGCGGGGATACCGCACGATCTCCCGCGAAGCGGCGAGCCTCCTTGCTGGCCTGCCACCGTGGGATTTGGAGGCAACAGTCCTTGCACGCATGCACGATTTGCGCGTGGAGATGCAACGCCGGGGCGAAACTCCGCTGCCACGACAAGTCGCGGAATGGCGGACAGAGTTCCGGCGGGATCTCAGGGTGGCATGGCGACTGCGACTGTCGCAACCCAGTGCTGGGCATGCCGTCATTGCGGTGGTAAGTCCCCTCTTTGAGGAGTGGTTGGAAAGAGGTCACGGCGTCCTCTCGTTCCGTATGACGCAGGTCCTCACCGGACACGGTAAGTTCGGGAGGTTCCTGCATCGGATCAAGGAGGAAAGGACGCCCGGGTGTCGCCACTGTGTGGACCGCCCGGAGGACACGGTGGAGCACACGGTAGAGGTGTGCCCCGCTTGGGCGGAGCACCGCCGTGTCCTTGTGGAGGCTATCGGCGGCGGTGACCTCTCGCGCCGGGCCCTGGTACAGGCCATGGTCCGGAGCGAGGAGGGGTGGCAGGCAGTCGCCTCCTTCTGCGAAGCAGTAATGTTAGCGAAGGAGGCTGCCGACCGCGTGAGGCAACGGAACTCACACCGCCGCCGCCGAGATCCCGATCCCGATTACCGACCACCGTAGGCGCGGGCTCGCGGATAGCGAGCACTGGGTAGCTCGCCGTCCGGCAGTCTAGTAATAATCTGGACCGAGCCTAGTCGTCGACGGCGCGTTCTGTTCCACGCGCGCCTCAAGGAGATGTCAGCAAACTGTAGGGGCCCGGCAGGGCCGAAGCCTCTGGGGAACACGGTATCCGAAAGGCTGTCACCGTGTCCCCCAGATCGATGGCAACGAAGGAACGGGGTAGGGGTTTAGTCAGTAAGAGTCTGACACACCCTCCCGCTCCGCCCAAGAGTGGGAGAAGTCATTCTGATGATTCCCCTACCGGGAAAAAAAAAAAAAAAAAAAAGTCATCACCGGACATGGGAAGTTCGGAAGGTTCTGTCAATATAAGATCCTAACAGAATTAATCACAAGCATAGAATTATTAGTCCTACTTATATTTCTGCAGTTTAACGCGGATCAAGTTGCGGGCCACGGTACATTTTTTTTTTCTGGTAGGGTAATCATCAGAATGACTTCTCCCGCTCTTGGGCGGAGCGGGAGGGCGTGTCAGACTCTTACTGACTAAACTCCTACCCCGTTCCTTCGTTGCCTTCGATCTGGGGGGGACTCGGTGTCAACCTTTAGGAACGTTACATTTGTTTTTTCTTTTCTATTATAGCTATCTATAATAGAAAAGAAAAAACAGGCAGTGGTGGGTCTATATCCACCACTGCCACTGCCACCATTGACCATTATCTCACCTTATGGTAAGCGATGATGTGGCCGACCACTGGCCGACGATGGAGCATGCTTGCGTGGAAGTTACCTATTCACTCTTAGCTCATAGACCTGTAAGTTGTAGCTATTAGGAAACACAGACTCCGGTAGAAATGCCACTCCTTAGCTATCATCATCATCATCATCATCATCTCAGCCGAAACACGTCGACTGCTGGACATAGGCCTACCCCAAGCGTCGCCACAGTTACAGCGCAGCTCGCAGTCGTCGCAGCTTAGCTGTACGTTCAATAAATGTATTCCTAAAACGCGTTTTATACATATAGGTATGATGTCCACCATATACCAGCGTCGCAACGCCGTACGTTTAGTTTACATTTCTTTTTAAAATGTAACGTCGGATGTCCTAGATTGAGCGAATGCTCAAAGCAACTTTTTTTAGAAATCTTTTTGGTGAAACTTCAAAGTGTTACTCGCTTCGACGAATTCGTCGAATTTTTTGGCATAACAACCAAGGAATGCACTGAAATGGAATAGGAGAAATAAGAGTATCAGGGTTGGGTTTAAACTTGTTTTTTAGGGTTCCATACCTCAGTCAGCCTTTACAGAATCACTTTGTTGTCCGTCTGTCCTTCTCTGAAGACTATTTATCTCAGAATTACGTGGAGGTATTAATCTGTTATTTATCAAATACTTAGGTTTGCTTTTTCTTGAAGTAGTGGAAAAAACAAACTTCTGAGTCCACAGCAGTCTAACTATTGAATGGAAAACCCGGCGGCCTAGAACGCGAAGCAGTAATGCTCGTGCTGCTGACCGCGAGCGCGTGAGGGAACGGTCCTCACGCCGCCGCCGCCGAGATCCCGATCCCGATTTCCGACCACCGTAGGCGAAGGTTCGCGGACGGCGAGCACTGGGTAGCTCGCCGTCCGGCAGTCTGGAAATAGTCTGGACCGAGCCCAGTCGTCAACGGCGCGTTCTGTTCCACGCGCGCCTCAAGGAGTTGTCAGCAAACTGTAGGGGCCCGGCAGGGCCGAAGCCTCTGGGGGGAACACGTGGTATTCCTAAAGGTTGACACCGAGTCCCCCCCAGAACGAAGGCAACGAAGGAACGGGGTAGGGGTTTAGTCAGTAAGAGTCTGACACGCCCTCCCGCTCCGCCCAAGAGCGGGAGAGTCATTCTGATGATTCCCCTACCAGAAAAAAAAAAGCGGCCTAGAACGCAAGTCCTCCTTTAACAGGCATATGCCTAATTATTATAACATTTCATATCAAAGAGTAACAAAACAACATAACCAAATGGATCTCAGATTTTTTCAACAAAGCTTCCAAGTAATTTGAACCGGGTACCTAATTGCCTGGAGGTAACTCGTTGTCTTACAATTTTTTCCTTCACCGATGTCAGTCATGTCTGAAATAAACTTAAAAAGAAAAGGATAAATTGTACTTGCTTGGAATATCCTTTATCTCTTTATAACAAGACAATAATTAACATTAAAAAAAGATTACAAGGCCACCCAATCCAGGGCTTTTTTAAGCCCTACCTTAAAAAAAGCTCAGGGTTCATCATCCTCCTTCAGGCCTCTTCATCATCAGAATGACTTCTCCCACTTTTAGGCGGAGCGGGAAGGCGTGTCAGGCTTTTACTGACTAAAACCCGCCCGTCCTTTCTTTGCTTTCGTTCCAGGTTCCCGGGTTTTCCTTTCAGAAGCCAACCCATGGCCCTAGAAGCTGTGACCCTACAGACCCATCCCTGGGTACGCTAATAATTATGGCGGTAAGTTCCCTTGAGAAAGAAACATCCGAGCGTCACCATTGTATGGACCGCACGGAGGACACGGTAGAGTATAAGGTGGAGGTGCGCCCTTGTGATACAGCTCATGGTCTGGAGCAAGGAGGATTGGCAGGCGGTAGTTTCCTTCTTTGGAGTAAAGAGTAGCAAAACCGTAGGGGCCCAGCAAAGCTGAAACTTACTGGAAACATGTAGGTTAGATGCCAAAGGGAAACTTGGGGTCCTGGAACTGATAAACATACTTATATATTTCTAAATACATACATATAATACCGAGTTTCCTTCGTGCCCCGGAAAGCACGTTAAGCCGTAGGTCCCGGCTGTCATTTGTAGATCTTTATAAGTCGTTATGGATAGTCAGAAGCCAGTAAATCTGACTCCAGTGAAAAAAAAACTAGGTAGATGATGATGATTGTAGATGTGAAAGTCACGTCCACGGAGTATGATAAAGACTACTTTTTATCTGGCTGATTTCACGGCAATAACCGACAGTCTCGCGGATTAAGTCACTGCTAGAAATAAGTACCTACAACATACGAGAAAGTTAAAAAAAAAACAGTTCAGTTTAGGTCGTCAAATGGATAGCGTTAACAGCTCGTGGTAGGGTCTTCCTCACAATTTATATTCTTTAATTGATATCAGTTATACTCAAACTAAGCCAAACTAAGAAATTAAATAATGAATTAAAAAGCCCATATCTTACTTGCCAAGCATAATTACTTCCTCTTTCAAACAAGCCCATAATTACAAAATTTCCTCTCAAGAATTAACAAGTACACCGAGCCAAGGCCTCTTAGATTTTTCAAGCGAATTTCCCAAGCCATTCGAACCGAGTAATTGGCTAAAACACGTCTATAGAACCTCTATACAACCTCTATACGACTTAATGCTTGTACGTAATCTCTCGTAAGGAAATGACAGACACAGGTGGCTCCGTCGCCAACTGCTAATAGCTTTTAGACAGCTAGATGGCTTAGTGTGGGGCGAGTGTCGATAGTTTTTTAATCTTTTATGTGGTTTAACTTGTTCTTAGATAATAAACTCTGTTAATAATTCGATTCAGTTAGGTTTACTGTAGCCTTATAGACGCGTATTCGTCATTATACGCTTAGTGTACGTCAGTGTAACTGGATCACCACGCGTTCACTCTGGACAAAGCTTTATAAACACTGTCGTAGGCCGTAGCCCGTAGTCGGTCGACAGCATTGCGTAGCTCTCTGTATTATGCTACGCCGTAGCTGACGTAGCCGTGACGTAGGCAGAGCCGAGCGTCTATTCGTAATTATTTTTAAAAGTTTATACAGTCATCTTTGCGTTAGCATTAGCATTATCGGCCTTATAATGGTCCCACTGCTGGGACTCAGGCCTCCTCTCTAGGAGAGGGAAGTCATCTTTGAATATTGTGTTATTTTATAGTACTCGTATTTTATGAAAACTGTGTGTACTTTGTTTTAATAATTTAAAAATATTGAGTATGTAAGTAAAATCTGTGAATAATGTGCATGCTTGTAATTGCTTTGTTTACACAATACCATCTTCTGGAAGTTTAATACAAAAAAATCTGTAAACCAATTTTTAGTATATCTGACTAAAAATAAAAAAAAACACACAAAATAAAATCCTATTATTTTACCCTAAAATCAAAGTGACAAACGCCACTAACGCTACAATAATGTGGTTACTTAGTACGCCCAACATATTTAATGACAAAAGCTCCAGAAATTGCTTGCAATTAACAATGAACTAACTTAAAACTTAAGTTAGTTAAGTTACTTCGTCGCCGTGTGTGATGGCTTATTGTATGAGCTTCAACTTAGGTAATATGCTTAAGGAAGTTGGTTATCACTTTGTTTCGATTTAAAATTGTTTAGTAAGAAAGTGTTTTTTAAAAGAAGCTTTTAGAATCCACCATTTTTTAGAGTATCATATCAGATTTAGAAAAACATAACTTAACTTTAAGGTAATTAATTCATGAATCCCCGACCGGTCTCATTTGACTGCGCTGTTATTGTTTTACTATTGTGTCTTGTTTCGCGGGTATTGATAGGTTAATATTGTAATTAATAATTGGAGTCGATTTTGTTGTGCACTAACTAAACATTTTTTTAAACAATCGCTCTCTCTCTTACAATAGTAGCGTATAAAAAAGAGAATTAATCAAAATTTTACTTCTGTCAAATTAGTCAGAATTTTTATTTTAGAGGTGATTTCAGAACGAATAGATTTATCAATACAAAGAAGTGTATCATGGAAAGTAATTGGAGTAAAATTATTGCTATCTTTTTTTAATTTTAAACAATAATACTTATTTTAAACAATCACTCTATTTTACATCATCATGTCATCGTCATCATCATCATGTCATCATCATCATTATCGTGTTTCTTACATACACAAACATATTTTAAATTCTAACTTAATTTGTTTCTTGTAAACTTTGTTTGCAACAATATGACTTTGACCAAGCTTATGATCACTCAACTCAAAAGAAAATTGCCTATTGCTTGCCCTTACCAACGTAGCAATACACTATAATAAAAAAGTTCAATAAAGAAAAATCGATAACTTTTTCTATTAAACCTATCGACCCTTTTCCCTCCCTAGCAGAGATGACATACAGTAATGGCCGACTGCAACATCTGCTACCAACATTACAACGTGGTTGTCTTTATAGCAGAATTGGTACATGTGATATTTTAATTAGATCACGCGATTATGACTCCTATTCCTTTGCTGTTAAGGCGGGGGTTGGGGTAACGGTAACGCGCTTAAGTGCTGAACTTAAGTGGTGCAGGTGTACTATTTTTATAGTTTGCTGTAGGATGAATGCATTAGGTTTTTAGTAGGCTAAAAGGGCTGTGTTGAAGCGTAGTTTCATGAATTTATTTATATTTTAAGTAGGTCTTCTTGCGTGGTAGATTTTAAGTTTAGGTCTAAAACTTTGCACGTATTTAGCGTGTATGTTTAGTAACTTTTTTTTTTGAGAGTGGGAAATTGTCCAATAACTTTTCCCGCTATGGGTGGTATGAGAACTCGTTTTCTTTTTCGTTTATTTGTTAATAGGTTTTTCAACATTACGTGTCAGACTTTTACTGACGAAACCACACACGCGTCCTTCAGTTACCAGTTGCGTTCTAGGACTACGAGTTTCCTTTTCAGAACTTCCACGCGGTCCTAGCTTGCGGGCATCAGCCCTGCTGGGCCCATATAGTTTGCTGACATCTCTTTGAGGAGCGCGTGGATCAGAATGCGTTGTTGACGACTGGGTTCGGTTCGATCGATTACCGACGTCGAGTCATCGTTGCTCGCCATCCACAAGCCTGCTTTACTGGGGTCGGAATCTCGGCGACTGGCGTGTGAGGACGTTCGTTCCCTAACACGTGCCTCCTCCTTTACCAGCATTACTGCTTTGCAGAAGGAGGCGACCGCCTGCCACTCCTCCTCACTCCGGACCATAGCCTGAACCAGGGTCCGGCGCGAGAGATCACTGCCGCCGATTGTTTCTACAAGGACACAGTGGTGCTCCAGCCAAGCGTGGCATACCTCCACCATGTCCTCTGGGCAATCATCACAATGGTGACACCCGGGCGATTCTTCCGCCTGAATCCGATGAAGGAAGCTCCCGAGCTTACCAAGTCCGGTAAGGACCTGCGTCATACGAAGGGTGAGTACGCCGAGTTGCTGCTCTAACCACTCCTCAAAGAGGGGACTTACTGCCTTGATAAATGATATTTATTTTGCAAGCAGGTTTTTACAAACACACGTTATTTTTTTTGGACTTTTTTTTCTTTTTTTTTGCTAGATGAGGCTGGTGTTTCCTAAGCGACTACCCTGAGAAGAAACACCGAAACAAACTCAGGGGTCACAGTCTCTTTTAAAGTCCATACCCAATGTATTGGTCAAATCATATGCGAACCATGCAGATCAGTATCTGAGATGGCCTTTTGAAGAAAGAACATGATTATGGCGTGCTCATGCTATTATTGATAAGGAAGCTATGTTGGCAACATGTACTTTTAAATTGAATGAATAATATAGGCACGTTTTTTACCAAAATTTTCCGAACATAAAAGGAATAGCAATAAAATATGATAATATCCACTTCGGGACAATCAGACTTAAGTAAAGACAATTGTTACAGAATATGTTGTACACATGGAGTGGGATTGGCAGAAGGTTCGTTTGTGAAATTATAGGTACAGGATTTGGAGAAAGAGGCGTGAGTAGATGACTAATTTTGTTTTCCGTGTATCTGGTGTGGTCTGTCATTATATTATCTCAAGAACTTGGAGAGATACTCAAGAAAATCGTTCAAAAGCCCAAAGAATAAATATCATTTATCATTTTATAAGTTTCAAATGAAACTAGATGTTACATAATCAGGACAAACGCAAGCAAGTAGAATGCAATCTTAGTTCATGAATCCCCGCCCGGTCTCATTGGACCGCGCTGTTATTGTCTTACTATTGTGTCTCGTTTCGCGGGTATTGATAGGTTAAGAGAAGTCATTCAGATAACTTCCCACTTAAAAAAAGGCCCCGATTAAATTATGAAAATATTCAAATGCACTCTATTTTAAAGTTAAACTTCTGTAACATTTTTATTCTGTGTCTGCTTTAAAGCGCGAGCTACAAAGATGATCCCTCATTCTCCTTACCCAAGGGTGTATAAATATAGAATTGTTACAAGTACCCTCTAATACGGATTGTCGGAGTGAAACGGAGTGGAAAGCAATCCGATTCTCAAACGGAATCCATATGGGACTGATTGTGATTCTGATGTTCATTTGTTGAATGAATAGAAGGATAGGACTCGTGATTATTAATTGTTTGAGTTGATAGAACATTTAAAACGTTCCATAGATTTCACAGATTTAAAATGAATAAATTCTGTTGCTTTTCTTGTGTACTGTAAAGTTTTATTCTCCTCTGTTTTGTTCTATTCATTTGTTTTTCTTAGTATTTGGAATTGCAATAAAGTTTTTAGGATTCCGTAGCCAAATAGTAAAAAAAGGAACCCTTTTATTATAGATTCGTCATATCTGTCTGCCACTGTCACTTTTTTTCGAAATTATAAGAACTATACTGTTAAAGCTTGATAATTAGATGTATTCTGTGAACCTCATTAAGATTTTCACACAAAAATAGAAAAAAGCAATAAATTTTGGGGTTTCCCCATACTTATACTCCGTTTGTTTAGGTAGTTAACTGAAGGTAAACAGTCTTGGTAAGTCTTTTTATATTAAAGAGGTCGTATATAATATACACAAAGATTATTTAAATTTAGTTTATTAGCTAACATCGATTTAGGTAAATACCTATTTGCAAAGATTTTTACATACAATTTATAGACAACTTTTAGATAAAAAGACATGCCAAGATTGTTTACCTTTAGTTAACTACCTAAACCGACGGAGTATAGAACTGAAACTCACTGAGGTTTCTAATATAGGTACATATATATTTTTTAAACTAAATAGTTTGCGCGAGAGACACTTTCAAAGTGGTATAATAATATTGTTTGTCCCACCCCCCCTGTAACTTCTAAAACAAGAGAATTATAAAACTGAAAAAAAAATCTATGATGTAGGTACGTTACCATGCAAACTTCCATCGAAAATTGTTTTGAACGAGATCTATTGAATAGTATTTTTCACCTATCAATACCCGCAAAACGAGACACAATAGTAAAACAATAACAGCGCGGTCTCATAGGACCGGTCGGGGATTCATGAATTAATACGTCATAAATCATAAACCGCAATTAAGTTGGTACGGAACCCTCAGTGACACCAAAAAATTTACGAGCAGGTTTGGCGACTTCCAGTCTCCCTAACAAGCCTGATTCCGTAATGGCTTCTGCACCGTAGACAACATACATAGGTACGCTGCGGCAGGTTATACGGAAGACTTCCAAGTATAAGCTGACTCTCTATTTAGCGTTTGTGAATTACTAGGAAGCCTTTGATTCGATCGAGAATTAGGCAGTATTAAAGTCCCTCCATCGGGGCCAGATTTACTAGCGGTTTACTGAAGTAATGAAGTGTTGATACGAAAAGTGTGAGGTAGAGAGACGTCATTTCTTGGAAGATGTCTTCAAGGTTCTGGATTGGAGAGGGCTGGGCGTTAACTAAATAACTTACCGGCGGTATAGTAGTAGGATGGTCCTCATCACTCCTGTCTTCACACCTTTCTCTCCTGTACACTTGCAGTATGGTGGGCAGTGTAGGTACGTTTTAACAAAAATACCACCTACAAACTTTTTCAACCCAAGGAAAATCTGCTGCCTGGACGTGAATCACAGTGCTCCTCCTCCATGGAAAAACCGGTTGCGCATTCAAATAGCTGCTAAAATAACTTAGTAAATACTACAAAAATGCTTGAGGAGCTTGTGGCTAGATAACAGCCGTACGGATTGATCTTCAAGGTTAAACAACGCTTGCCAAGGTTGGTTTGTAGATGGGTGACCAGCTTAACACACCGAGTTTCCTTCGTGTCTCGGAAAGTACGTTAAGCCGTAGGTCCCAGCTGTCATATGTAGATCTTTGGCAGTCATTACGGATAGTCAGAAGCCAGTAAATCTGATTCCAGTCTTGCCATGAAGTATCGTGTTGCCCCAGTTAATGGGTTGTGGAGGTCTGGTAGGCAGCCGCTTCTCGTAATTCTGGTATTCATTTAAATCCGGTTTGACTGGATTACTGGAAGCCTGGTACCTGTTCCTCGTAAAATACTGGTATTCAGCTAAATACGGCTTCCCACGCATTTTGTAAGTAAGTCTTACTTACTAACAAAATGCGGTTTTAAAACTCGTCGGATACCCAATTTAAGTCCAGTGCCCCTATTTAAAACATAAGCCACAAGTTGGAACTTATAACGAATGTCGTTGGACTTAACGAATGCCAACGATTTGACAGTTAACTTCAATTCTAACACTATTATGAGTTTTACTGAAAAAAAAAATGGAATGAAATTTTACTTCTGACACGTGTGTACACAACTTATTTTAGAATTAACTCATAACTCAATCTCCTAACTCATTAGTAATTTCACCTTTTCCTTTTGTAATACCCACTGATATTAATTACGAAAAGGTCTAGAAATAACTACATCCTTATCATTTTAATTAGCACGTTACGTTGGGACTCAGGCCTCCTCTCTAGGAGAAGGAATGTCCCATCATTTTCAAGCCTTCTGGGGCCTGGGTTGACTAAAGAGAGCCCCGGGACCCCGGAATTAAGGCAAAGAAGGAACAGGAGTGGGTTCAGTAAAAGTCTGACACACCCTCCCGCTCGAGAGAGAGAGAAGTCATTTTGATGATTCCCCACCTAAAAACAAAAAATAGTTTTCAATTAGTATAAATAATTTGTTTGATTGAAAAAAAAGTATGTAGGTAGGTCAACCTATCCATCGAAATGCAAACTATGATTGTCGGCATTTTCACATTCATGAGAAACCCTCCAATCAATTTGTTCGCAATTCCATGTTTATATACTACACATTCATTATCGGCCAGTAATATATTCGACCACAAAATTTCCACGAACATTCTAGATTCAAAATTTCGAACCGTACTAAAACTATCGCTTCATCAAATTCTAGGAACGGGATATACAAACGGGGTGAACAGATGTACACCCGTAGTACGACCGTCCACCCTCAGTTTGCCGCGAATCGCAGTCGGGAGAGGACGTATGCTCTCCTGGAAGCGAAAACCCGCGAACTAAACTACGCGACTTGATAAAAAAAGAAAATCATTTTTCTTTTCCTTATCTGTGACGACTTGTGTTTATGAAAAATGGGACCGTTTATTTTGTGTTTCGAACTTTTTTGATTTAAGTTTTTTTTTTAAGAAGTGGTTTTCGAAATGGATTTGAATTTTTGGAGACATCGTCTTTTGTTTTTAATTGGTGAGTTCAAATGATTGTTTTTGCCTTGTTCGTTTTTTATAGCGGTTTTTTCCTTCTATTCCACTTTTAGATTACCGTTTTCCTTAGAAATTTTCCTCACTTGAGTGAAGATAATAATTAAAATGTTTTCTTTGTTCTTCGTGAACATTATAAAATCAAAGTTTTTTGAGGTGGGTGATCATCAAATAACTTCTCCTGCTATGGATGAAGCGATAGTGATGGTTAGAATTTTACTGACTAGAATTCAAACTGTCCTTTAGTTGTCTGTTGCGTTCCGAAACCGCGGTAACTATTTTGAGATATACTGCAGCCCAACAAAAACAGAGCTTAAAACGAGAAAGAAGTCATTTTGATGATTCCCCACCTAAAAAAAAGCTTCAAAATAGGTTATCGATTAAATTCATCAGTCGGTCATTAAGGTGTTTTATCGGGAGGTACAGTACGGCCGTTATAAATGTTTGCGGGTCTGAAGTTAGGCTCTGTGAATTTTATCATTTAAAAACTCGTACAAAAATAAAGGTTTTAAAAAAATAAATGCCAATAACAGTTTTTAACAGCAATAACAACTGCAAATACTGTACATAGTGGAATAAATAAAATTTGCGAGATTTTTCCCAGCAAAAATGTACGCTCGGAAGCGTTAAAAATGCTTACTTATATTATACTAAATTGTTAACATTTTTTTTCTCGTATTATTGCAGTACATTTTCAAAACATTCTCCAAACTAGAATAAAATCGCAGACTTGTTGAATATTTTTACTGTAACTATCTGTCAATTTAAATTATACACAGCACTAGTAGTAACTTCTGGAAGTTAAAATAATATACACACATGGTTTATTAATATTAAAAAGATTTGTAAGTTTGTAGGTATATCTGAAACTATTGCATCGCTCCTGAAAAAATTTTCACATAAATGTAGCTGCATTATCCTAGAATGCTGTAGGCTAGTCATAATTTTCATATCATAATTTCTGCGGGCAAAGCTGCTGGCAGAAGCAAGTTAAAAATAATAAAAAAGTTAAAACTGAAATTTAGTAAAACAAACCTGAAAAACAAAATGACCTGTTACTATAGTAAAACCTATAACTAAAATACCTATTACTTTAATATCTATTTATTTTGGAAACAAAGCTTATAAATTAAGTTACATGAGTTAGTGCCTGTTTCACCACCTATGATTAAGTTTCCAATGTCTTAATTGGCAGATAATGTCACACAAATTCTGTTCCATTTTTGAATTTATTCAGGAAGTAGTGGCTACCCGTACATTGTGAAACAGGCCCTTAAACTACTACACAAAACTATTTCCATCGTAATACAAACCTATTACAAAAATAAATCTACAAAACCTCTTTCCTAAATCCGGAAATCGGCACCATTCTCTTTCCTATCCAACAAAACTGGCCAGAAATAAAAACAAAAAAAAAATATAACAAAAACCCATTTTTGTCGCATAAAACTCTTGAACAATCTTGACACTCTCCTATTTTCACAAACATTCGACGGACGTTGAAACGGAAAATCCGATGAACCGTGTATCGGAAACTCGTTGAGGGTTCCGTACTTAAAACTCCTTTTTTTAAGTGTTTTTTTTTCTTTTCGTAATCGGTTACAGTCTTTATGATTTGTGAGATTTGAATAAAGAACAATGTAAATACGAGTGTACCTTTCCACTCATATTTCAATTCTTATGCTGTATTTCAGTGTCTATAATATGTTATGTCTATATATTATTATATCTTTATAATATACAAGTATTATAAAAAGAAAAGATTTGTTTATTACAAAAAAAAAAACAATACAAACTACTGGACCGATTAAAAAAAACATCACGATTAAATGTTACTTTATTACTTAATGACACAGGCTAAATATTTTCTATGGGAGCGAAAAAAATGCCGCTGGTTAATATTGTAAAAATATAATTCAAGATTGTGTTTTTCATTTTTCTTCCAGTCTTGCCATGAAGTACCGTGTTACCCCAGTTAACGTTTGAATCCCCAACCGGTCCTATGAGACCGCGCTGTTATTGTTTTACTATTGTGTCTCGTTTCGCGGGTATCTGAGTAATTAAAGGATTGTGGAGGTCTGGTAGACAGCCGCTCCTAATAAAATACTGATATTCAGCTAGACCCGGCTTGACTGGAAGCCGACCTCAATATAGTTGGGAAAAGGCTAGGCAGATGATGATGATTGTGTTATTTCATGTTGGTAAGAGTAATCTTTTAAATATTGCCCATATATTCAAGAAACATATTAGCTTATCGGCATGATTACACAAACTATTCAAATTCTCTCCCAATAGAGAAGGTTTCACTCTAACATCCAAATAGTTTGAAAACTCATAAACTCAAACTAAGACGCAAGGTTAAAGTAAATAGAGTTAGTAGAAAGTTCTCGTAATTCCATCTCGGCCATTATTATCTTAAAATCGAATTTTCAATCGTCAAATAACTATTCGAAAAGATGTCAAACAGTCTTAAAGAAGTTTTCTAACGACTGAAAAGTTAGCTTTTAATACAATAAACGTCTACAAATTAGAAAGAAATAAAGGAAAAACACTTATTTGTAAATTACATAGGAAAAACAGTAATAAGGAAAAAAACCTTAAAAATCTTTTTGTTGATTTTTTTTATTCAAAAGATAAATAAAAGAATTTTAAAGATTGTCCTATTCCTATTTCCTTACAGAACCCTAAAAAACTTATCTATACCCTTCAAAACGCGAAAAAATAACTATAAATGTTTATTGTTATTGTGTACTGTGGCCGCCAGTGTAAGCCGTGAATGAAATTCATGGCCCGTGGGAGCGATTCGGCTAAACATTGCCTAAACGTCTGTGGCGCCATAAAATCTTTTGAAGCGCTGCAGGGCTATATGGACAAAAATGTATGTAAATGTTTGTCATTTGTTTATGAAGTGTTGTTCTCAAAGATTCAAGCGCTTTTGTGCTTTACGGGGAAATGCGTTTGCGTATAAAATGCTTGTTATTTACTTGAGTAGAATGAAGGACCGACGCCATGTTTTTTTTTTAAGATGGTCCCATTCTTTATTCAAATGATTGAATCTTTTATATCAGAGACTAAAAAAGGCTTATATTAGTGCAAATTGGGTCGAGGTTCGCAGAGGTTGTATTACTTTTCATTTGATATTTGGCGCGAGAATAATAAAATAGCTGCTTGGTCTAAAGGGCATCGGGGTTACACGTGTAATTATTGAAAAATCGCGTTCAATAAGCCCGCGTGTAACCGCGTTAAGTTCGGTATCGGTCAGGAAAAAGTGTCACTCATAAGTTTTGAGTAGCAGTTTGGAGTTCAAATTTTTTTTCGGTTTTATATTAACGTGTGGCAGCTTTTACGAAAACCTAGTCATTTATTTTCGAATTTTTCGTAAAAACTATTTTTTATTTTTTGCTATATTGTGTTCCTTCTGTTGCTCCTTTTAGGGTCGAAATAATTGTTGGAAAAAATATTTCGACCCTAAAAGCTCACTAAAAACACACTACTCGGTAGTGCACGAAGGGTTCTGTACCATCCATAACAAAAAAAAACACGTATTTATATGGGAGCCCTACTTTATATTTTGTTCCATTTTTAGTTCTTACTTATTGTTATAGCAGCAACAGAAATACATAATCGGTGAAAATTTCTACTCTCCGTCTATCACATGCAGCCTGGTGACAGACAGACGGACAATGGAGTCTTAGTAATAGTGTCCCGTTTTATCCTTTAGGTACGCAACCCTAAAAAGAATCATCATCATCTGCCTAGCCTTTTCCCAACTATATTGGGGTCGGCTTCCAGTCAGGGTGGATTTATCTGAATACCAGTATTTTACGAGGAGTGGCTGCCTACCAGATCTCCACAGCCCATTAACTGGGGTAACACGGTACGTCATGGCAAGACTGGAGTCAGATTTGCAACGCTAAAAAGAATACTTATCTTAAATGATAACCAACGGTTTACTTAAAAAATCGACTCATCCGTTGTATCTTCAGCTTGATCGTATCTCAAGGAAGCAATGGAGATTTTCCATTAGGGAGTAATAGGGTAAATTGAAGGGCATAGAAAAAAATTGAGGCAAAATATTCTATAAGGATTTTTTTGGGACACAATGCGGAAGAAACTGGGCGATATCTGTTGCTCCTACAAAAAAAGGGCGTCTTTTTAGGAGCAGTGCAGCAGTGGTTGCCTAGTGGTAACGATTCTGACCACTACTGCTCTAAAAACGGTGAAGGAAAACATTGTTAGAGAACTGGCATGTCCTAAAGCCAAAAACTTGAAGACATGCGGCATCCATGAATCGAAATTGGGCCCGAGTGTTGGATTATGGCCCATTCCCTCTCATAGAGAGGAGACCTGAGTCCCAGTAGTGAGAACATTATAAGGCTGATCATGCTTGTGCTTATTTTTAAACTTTATATAGGTAGAATGGTGGTAAATATAATTATTTATTTATTCAAACTTTATGCACAACCATTTTCTACCACCAGCTTTACCAATGTGAAGGATAAGGAAGTAGGTTAGTCCATACAAAGTTTGGCCCCCCATTTCATTCACTTAGAGGGTGAATCCTCTCTTAGTGCGCGTATACATCATAAAAGGAACCATCATCTGCCTAGCCTTTTTCCCAACTATATTGGGGTCGGCTTCCAGTCAAGCCGGATTTAGCTGAATACCAGTATTTTACGAGGAGCGGCTGCCTAGCAGACCTCCACAACCCATTAACTGGGGTAACACGGTACTTCATGGCAAGACTGGCGTCAGATTTACTGGCTTCTGACTATCCGTAACGACTGCCAAAGATCTCCAAATGACAGCCGGGACCAACGACTTTAAAACGTGCTTTCCGAGGCACGGAGGAAACTCGTTATGTTAAGATGGTCACCCATCCACAGACCAACCTAGGCAAGCGTTGCTTAACCTTGAAGATCGACCTGTGCGGCTGTTATTATCTAGCCACGAGCTCCTCCACATCATAAAAGGAACCGTTGTGCACAATTTAACACTCCTGGTCTCAATAGTTTCGTCTGTATGAACGTTGGTTAGACGTTGATATGTCAGTTAGTCAATTTTTTCTTCTATTTATAGAGATTTAATTTATGAAAAACTTTGTTTTTGAATTATCCAATCATCTGCTCGAATACTGTTTATTACAGTTTAACGTTTGAATCCCCAACCGGTCCTATGAGACCGCGCTGTTATTGTTTTACTATTGTGTCTCGTTTCGCGGGTATGTGAGTAACTACGAATATATATTACCAGGAGCCCAATGTAATCTGTGTAATATGTAAAAATTAATCCCTATTTCCGTTGGTCACGTCATCACGTGTGAATGGTTGGAACAATTTCGCTAATGGGTACTTTTGTTCTGTATGTTATTGTCAGGAAAAAGTTTTTATAAATGGAAACATCAAGAAAGTTGCGCAGAAAAATAGGAACATTTCAAAAACTTACGACAGAACAGACAGACAGACCCGATAAATAAATTAGCTGACAGGACGTCTATCGGATCAGCTATTTTATTTATACTTAATCAATATTGATTGACCTACTATCGTATTTTTATATACTCGTAATTTTATCTACGAGTTGTACAGCAATTTCCTGAAAATTTGTGCAAATTCAATACCGTAAGTCATTATACCTTCCAAACCATTTAGGTACATTAGAAAAGTAATGCTACTGGTGTGAAGCAAAAATGGTATTAGACCATTATCTTGCTATGCTTAACAAAAATGCGTACTGATGTTTTCTTTACATTTGGGGTGATCAGTTTACATGTAAGCAGAACAAAGTGTAAAGTCCCACAAACCTTCTTTAATAAGAGAGGATCCTCCGACCAGACGGTTGCTGTGTCTGGTCTGGGCAACAAAATCAAAACCTTGATTTTGAGCTCTTTTATATGATCTAAACGCGTAAAAAAATTGAATTCACGATACAGAATTTCGAAGTTTAATTTCGATGTGGTTAAATAGATGTCACTACAAAGACACACATTGAGTATCCTTTAGTACCCAATAAAAACCAACACATTCACTACCAATTAAATTAATTCCCTACCAAACCGTCACAAAAAACTTTCCCTCACCCTCTTCAAAACCTCTTTGTGTCCAAACTTCAGGTAGGGAGGAGCGCTTAGAAGCCTCAAAGGCCTCTATGAATACCGTTATCTAGGTTACATCTCTACCTTCCTCATTGAAAAGTACTCTGAGAAGCACTACTCTTAAAAGCGGGGCGTTTGAGGCCAAATAGCGGAGCCACTTTAAAGATTGAAGACGGATTCCCGAATCCGGTTTTCTTGGAGGAAAAATTTGTAGTTTGTTGTGTATAAACAGAATTGCTGAGGAGCTCGTGGCTAGATAACAGCCGCACGGGTCGATCTTCAAGGTTAAGCAAGGCTTGCCAAGGTTGGTCTGTAGATGGGTGATCATCTTAACATACCGAGTTTCCGAGGAAAGCATGTTAAGCCGTAGGTCTCGGCTGTCATTTGTAGATCTTTGGCAGTCGTTACGAATAGTCAGCAGCCAGGAAATTTGATTTGTCTTGTCATGAAGTACCTACCGTGTTACCCCAGTTAATGGGTTGTGGAGGTCTGGTAGGCAGCCGCTCCTCGTAAAATACTGGTATTCAGCTAAATCCGGCTTGACTGGAAGCCGACTCCAATATAGTTGAGAAAAGGCTAGGCAGATGATGATGTATATAAACAGAACAGTACGTTACTAAATCCTGCTAATGTTATAAAGGCAGAAGTTTTTGTGTATGGATGTTTGTTACTCTCTCACGCAAAAACTAAGAAAGGGATTTCAAAAAAACTTTGTAAATAGGTAGATCATTTCCTGTAATATCATATAGGATACCTTTTATTTTGGGAATATGTTTTCTTGCGGTATTTTTTTACTATCAGGCGAGTAGGGTTTTCTCCTAGCTTCCCACCAAACAGTATGTGAGCAGTCATGGTGGCCCTGTGGTAATGGCTCCAACTTACGAGTTGTACCAAGGTTTCGGGTTCAAACCCGGCCAGGCGTATTACTTTATCTAATTTATTTTATCACCTCTGCTATCAATCCAGTAAAGAACCACTGACTAAATAAAATCATCGTGAGGAATCCTAGAATAAAAAATTCGAAGGCATGTGGCATCTATTAATCCTCACAGTTCTAAACGCTCTAAAAAGGAGAGAAGGTTTTAACAGTAGGTACCCAGGTACAGAAATTTAAAACCGTTTATGTAAAATAAAACCTGTTTTCAATTTAAAATTCAACATCAACAGACTTTAAAACATCCTCTTTTACCTGTAAACCAATTAGGCGACCTAATGACTGAATTATTTTAAAGCCGTCCGTGACGAAGACCTTTTGAATGCCATTTAATTTGCTTCTCCTTTTTTTTATAAATAGAACAAGACACAGTTTTATTACTAAACAAAATCACTGGGCTTTATTTCTTACCCGACTATAAGGCTTCTTGTACATGGCAGGTTTTTCGCAGTATGTAAGTATTGTTAATAAATCGTGCCGTGTACAAGAGGCCATTGACTGCAATACAACATTGAAAACCATGCCTACGCACAATGAATTAACAGTGCCTACACACGGCGAAAAACGTGCCACGTACATGACGTCTAACAGCGAAGCCTAGGAGATGATTATGATTTTAACCTGTATGTATGTACCTACGGATGATCATCTGTACTCCCATTCCTTCTCATCATCTGCCTAGCCTTTTCCCAACTATATTGGGGTCGGCTTCCAGTTAACCCGGATTTAACTGAATACCTTTACTACGGCCAACCTGGGTGCGGAGTTGGCCGTAGCAAAGACAATCTCCACAGATGGGGGTTCTCGGACGGTTCTGATCTTCAGTGTTTGTGCGGCGTCTCTCCACAGACCATGTCCCATCTTCCATCCTGCACCACATGTCCTGTTGCTTGTTCTCGCGAGGACCTAATGACAGCATCGGTGGACGGCATTGCCGTGGCCGAGTACTGGGCCAGGCAAAGTATCTGACTGGTTTTGCCATCGACACGCTAAGAAGAAGAAGAAGCTGAATACCAGTATTTTACGAGGAGCGTCTGCCTACCAGACCTCCACAACCCATTTACTGGGGAAACACGGTATTTTATGCTAGACGGGAGTCAGATTTACTGGCTTCTGACTATCCGTAACGACTGGCAAAGATCTACAAATGACAGCCGGGACCTACGGGTTAACGTGCTTTCCGAGGCACGGAGGAAACTCGTTATGTTAAGATGGTCACCCATCCACAGACCAACCTAAGGTCGATCTTCAAGGTTAAGCGTTGCTTAACCTTGAAGATCGACCTGTGCGGCTGTTATTATCTAGCCACGACGCTTCCCACTCCCATTCCTTCTAAACTACTTATTAAAATTTGAAATCGTTCGTTCTTCATACACGTATGCTTAATGGCGTCACAGTAATTTCATTACAGCGCCTTTGAGAGTACATGAAGTCGATTAAAATAGGAAATATACCGTGTTGAGTATCAAATAAACAGAAGCCATGTTTATTTTTAATTACATCATTTCAAAATACAGTGAAACCTGAATAACTTCCGATAAGGGCCCTCGCCCATGACGACTTTTTGTAGCGCTGCAAACGCGCTACAGTCGCCATGCTAACGCGCTACTGCATCGCGTCTGTAGCGCTGCAAACGCGCGACTATGTCACGACATCGGGGAGAGAACGGAGGGAGGGTATCGCGTGAATGAAAAACAAAAACAATCTGTACTGTGTCGCGTTTGCATCGCGACTGTAACGCGTTTGCATCGCGACTGTAACGCGTTTGCATATAGCTACTACATCGGTTCTAAAAGGCACTGTGGGCGAGGCCCCTGAAATCGAAAAAATTAATCCCAGTTATAGCAGTTTGGTTTGTGTCACTGACAGAGGTAATACGAGTAAAGTACTAAAGTGTTAGGACCTCAGTATGTATGATATCCAGTTTCTAACGGTTTCTTAATTATCCAAGTCCCACTTAACTGAGTACCACTATATAAAAATGACTTGGACTAAATATACTTAATACGTAGGCTTAAGCTTTCGGTAACCGTCTGGACCAAGTCAGAGTTGTCGAGGTTGCGTAGGGTTCCACGCGTGCCTCATAGAGATGTTAGCGAAACCTAAGGAGCCTAGCAGGGTTGAAGTCTACTAAGGCAATGGGTTGTGCGAAAGACCACCCTGGGGTCCAGAAACAATGACTAAAAAGGAACATATGAGTGGTTTTTAATCAGTGAAAGTCTGACACATCCTGCCCTTCTGCTCTACCCTACGGGGGGAAAAGGTATTAGATGATTTTTCAACTAAAAAAAGGCAACCGAATTGAAAACGCGACAAAATAGAGTTTATGTCCCTACCAAATACGAACCATGTTATAATGACCTACTATTTTAAATCAACTCGGGAATTAAAACAAATTGATCGATGAAAACAGTATTTGCTTCAATAATTGAAGCAAACATTAATTAAGATTCTGATTTTATAATTATTTTTGAAACCTGCCCTTTCATTTGTGTGGATTCTAGGTAATCGATTCAATTGAATTTTAATTATATCTCTCGTTTGTTCGTTGCCACATACACTTTGTATCATTTGCAATGTTATCAATCTTCGAGGTTGAAGAAGGTCGTTGGAAACTTGGTCCATGTACTGGTGTTCAGCTCATCATCATTATCATCATCGGAGAGCAGTGGTAGCCCAGTGGTAACGGCTCAGACTTACGATTCAAATCCAGACAGGCGCATTACTTTGAATAATTTAATTTATTACTAGCTAGTCTTCTGCGGTTTCACCCGCATTTTTCGTTACTGCTCCGCTCCCGTGGGTCGTAGCGTAATGATATATAACCTATAGCATTCCTCGATAAATGGGCTATCTAACACTGAAAGAATTTTTCAAATCGGACCAGTAGTTCCAGAGATTACTCCCTACATACAAACTTACAAATTTTACCTCTTCATAATATTAGTATAGACATACAAACTTACAAACCTACAAACTTACAAATTTTACCTCTTTATAATATTAGTATAGATTAATTTCATCACCGCCTACTCTCAAAACGGTGAAGTCTAGTCTAGTCGGAAAAATGTCTAAGAATAAAAAAATTGAAGACATATGACATCCAACAATCCATACGTGCGTGACGCATTCTTTAGAAGAGGCCTGAGTCCCAGCAGTGGGCTGATTATGCTATCATCATCATCGCCATAACAACCGAAAAACGTCCACTGTTTTTTAATGTTCTTTTTTCTTATTGACATGGGCTTCCAAGGGTCGTAAAAACGACTGGTCTTGTGCATCTCGCATTGACTACTGAAGCTGTAGTTCTCACAACAATCTTTATCAATCTGAAAAGACTGAAAATATCCAAATCCAGATACCGAATAAAATAAAAAGGCAAAGTAAAGAGATAGTGTTGTATGCGCAAATAGTTCTCGATTTATTCCGCTGCGAACTCGATATCCTGATGGTGCTCGATTTGCAAAATAAACGAGTCGCTCTCAAACGGTTTAAGGTAACATTTGGTTCTAAGCGACCGCGATGCGATTGTATGAAGTTTTGCGATTGACCGATTTATTATTTATTTATTTTTATTACAAAAAGGTTAGTAACTTATAAGCTAAGACCCACAAAACCGTTGCAATGGTTTGATTGAGGGGTCAATGAGTCTCTAGACATATTTAAATGTACTTATACAACTAAATATACATTTCTAAATTATATGATTTTAACTTACGTCTAAAACTGTGTTTGTTTCACTCCTTATGTCTGCCAGCAGACTATTTATTTGTATGAAGCACTACAAACCAGGGGATTGGGTCGCACTCCCAGTGGCATATATAAATCCATACTAAGCAGTGGGTCGAGCGACTCGATCGCGGTCGCGGGTCGTGGTCGGTAACAACCGAATGCTGCCTTTAGAGACGCGGTCGTCAATCTTATTGTTATGGAAGATTTATTTTCTAAAATATCAGTAACAGTTGATATTGCAGAAAGAAAATGTGCGAATGGGTTTGAGAGCACCTTAAATATTTACTGGAAGTTCACATGATATTTATAAGTGCCGTGTTCGCATCATCATCTGCCTAGGCTTTTCCCAACTATTTTGGGGTCGGCTTCCAGTCAAGCCGGATTTAGCTGAAGACCAGTATTTTACGAGGAGCGGCTGCCTACCAGACCTCCACAACCCATTAACTGGGGTAACACGGTACTTCATGGTAAGACTGGAGTCAGATTTACTGGCTTCTGACTATCCGTAACGACTGCCAAAGATCTCCAAATGACAGCCGGGACCAACGGCTTAACGTGCTTTCCGAGGCACGGAGGAGACTCGTTATGTTAAGATGGTCACCCATCCACAGACCAACCTAGGCAAGCGTTGCTTAACCTTGAAGATCGACCTGTGCGGCTGTTATTATCTAGCCACGAGCTCCTCATGCCGTGTTCGCATGATATATCTATTAAGAACTGGTCAAGCGCGAGTCGAAGTCGCACACGAAGGGTTCCATAACATCCGTAGCAAAAAACGAACAAAAAAAACACGTTTTTTATATGAGAGTCCCACTCAAATATCTAATTTATTCAGTTTTTAGTACTTATTTGTTGTTATAACGGCAACAGAAATACATCATTCTCATTTATTTCAACTGTGTAGCTATCACGTTTTATGAGGTACACCCTGGTGACCGATGGAGAGATAGACAGACATACGGTCAGACAGCGGAGTCCTAGTAATAGGGCCCCGTTTTACCCTTTGAGTACGAGGGTAAAACGGGGCCGAGATCCCGATCCCGATTTCCGACCAACGTAGGCGCGGGCTCGCGGACGGCGAGCACTGGGTAGCTCG
This sequence comes from Mythimna separata, assembly GCA_030763345.1. NCBI lineage: Eukaryota > Metazoa > Arthropoda > Insecta > Lepidoptera > Noctuidae > Mythimna > Mythimna separata. The sequence continues at coordinate 6,592,978 of CM061191.1, forward strand.
CCGTCCGGCAGTCTGGTAATAATCTGGACCGAGCCTAGTCGTCGACGGCGCGTTCTGTTCCACGCGCGCCTCAAGGAGATGTCTGCAAACTGTAGGGGCCCGGTAGGGCTGAAGCCTCTGGGGAACACGGTATCCGAAAGGTTGTCACCGTGTCCCCCAGATCGATGGCAACGAAGGAACGGGGTAGGGGTTTAGTCAGTAAGAGTCTGACACGCCCTCCCGCTCCGCCCAAGAGTGGGAGAAGTCATTCTGATGATTCCCCTACCGGGAAAAAAAAAACCCTTTGAGTACGAAACCCTATAAAAACCATTGCATTCGTTCAACAAACTTTCGTAGGTACATCCATCAACAAAAAACAATTCACTTCAATAAATTCACAATAGTTCCGTTATTAAATTCGCGAACAGTTTCTGTACGCCACTGTACGTGATAGATGATGCGATGACGTCATAACTGAGCTCATATGTACGGACCGTGTGCTCGTGACGTCATTAAAATACCGTCAATTATTATTATGGAGAGTGAATATTATTGTAACACTTTGTTGTGTAATGTACAGGGGAGCATTAATGCGTTATAAATCTTTAAAGCTGTACATTATAATTATAAATAAAATTAATTCATATTAATATTCGTTTATTTGCTTCTACAATGTTGATAAGTTGGTAAAAAACAGGTTTGAAACTATACATAATAATTTGTAGACCGTGTTTGGGCACAATAGCATTTTCATCATCATTTCAGCCACAAGACGTCCACTGTTGGATGGCTTAGGGTACCCACTTGGGGTAAGCTTAAGTCCAACAGTGGACGCCACCATGAACGGTCCCGTCCTCCCAATAAAATTGAGGTCAAATATTTAGATTAAATTAAATATTTAGTTTTTTACCCAATGCATAAGTAAGTAAATATATTATATTCGATACTTTTAACAAATATGCAATATTTAAAATCTTTGTTGGTCTGTCTGTTTGTTCTCACATATCTCAAAAAATTCTTGACTGATTTTTATAGGACTTTTACTGAAAGATAGTTGATGCTGTACGGCGTAACGCAGTCTACTTTTATTTAAGAAAAATAATGATAATAAATTCTGCTAAGTAAATAAACTTATATTTGTAAACTAATGGCATCGTGCTTTTATACGAGTTAAAAATAAACTTCTGTTTTTATTAAAGTGCCACTGATCTCAGTAGAATACTGCCATTTGCTGGCTTATTACCCAGCAAATGGACAATAAAGGTCTAATGACATGGAAAAACTACCTAGTCACTTGTCTAGCGTATTGCGTATGTGGTTTTACTAGTTTGTAAACGCGCCAATAATTTACATTAAAAAAAAAACAGCCAAGTGCAAGTTGGACTCGCGAATAGAGGTTTCCGTACAAATGTACCAACACAAGCAGTTCGATTCATGAATCGAGTTTCGAAGATTTTTCCGAATTGCAAAATCTGTCTGTTTTTCTGTGATGGTTACAAACTAGGGGGCTTTAAGTCAAGAGTGCATGGGTTACTTCTAGGAAAGCGTGCTCCATCTTCGGCCACATCATTGCTTACCATCAGGTGAGATGGTGGTTAAACGCAAGCCTATCAATATTAAAAAAAACGGCGCACCAAGGATTCCGAAAAAAATTACTTACTTAAGTAGTTCAATTCACGAATTGAGTCTCGAAGATTTTTTCGAATTGCAAAATCTCTGGGGTAGCAGAATTACTCAGAGTATTTGATAATAATTTCATCTTCATATGGCAATGCCGCCAGCCTTCTGGGCACATTTCCAGATGACAGCGATGTGGAGGAGTACTTCGACGCCTAAGTGTATATTTTATATTTGTATTATATGTACATAGCTAGGTTTAACTTAAGTTTTTTATTTAAATTGTTAGTATTTGTATGTAATTTATAATTATTATGTCAGTGTTATATCATAATTACCTTTCACTGACTAAAACTATAATATTATATTATATTATATTATTTTCCTAGAACCGTGTTTTCAAATTATCTACTCAACAGTCAGTTTCATCAGACAACAAGCAAGGAGTAGGTATTCCCGTTTCAGCACCCAGATTTTCGTCACCCAAGCTATTCCCGTTTCAGCATCAATAGGTACCTATTTTAGATTGAAGAGTGCGTCTAATGAAAGCGTGGTTATTTAGCCGCAATTGTAAGAAATAAAAAAAAATATGCCACATACAAAATTTTTGGATTTAACCTCTTTTTCTCAGGTCGCGCTTTCATTAGACGGACTCTAGTAACCTATACAAAATCCCAATCTATTCATATAGGTAATCTATTGATGCCGAAACAGGAATAACTTGGGTACCGCAAAATTTTGATTTTTTTTATCTTTGATAGGTTCGCGCTTGACCACTATCTCACCTGATAGAAAGCGACGATGCGGTCAACGATGGAGCTCGCTTACCTAGAAGTAACCTATTTACTCTTGACTTAAAGATTCCTGGATTGTAGCTGTGTAGCTTCTTCTTCTTTTCGAATCGAAGGTAAACTCTTTATATTGTTTGGGCCCAGTAGGTAGCTACGTTAATTGCAGCATCAGTGGCACACATTAGATCCTCCAACGTGCAGGGGGGGCGGGGTTGCATGAAAGGAGCGATTCCAAACGCCCGGCGCACCCTGGACAGCTCTAGCTGACTAATCCTTTCACCACGATAGTAAACTCAAACGGTTCTCATCAGGACCATGACCAACGGCCCGATCTGAGGCCACTTAACATTAACAACACCTCTGAGGGTAACCACCACCGGCTATGTAGCTATGGTGCCGAAAATCTGGATGAAAATACGGCAATACTCCTACAAGTCTGTGAAAATCAGTTTTAAACTTGAAAGACATACTGTATTACAGTTTTGTAACTAGTTACAATCTCTATTAGAGAGGCTACAAGTCTGTATTCAACTTGATCACAATATTGTCGAAGTTTTAACGACTTGCTAGTCTACTTCTAGTCGTATGTATATTATAAAGTTTTGTGTCGTCAAGTGAGATGGATTTAATTGGTTATGTTTTTGTGTTTTATTGTGTGCTATATTTTAGTGTCTCAAAAACTTTTTTTATGAACCTTTTGTATCCCACTGCAAGGCAAAGGCATCCCTTTCATTTTTCTACTCTTCTCTGAAATGATAGTAAGCCTACAACTTCTCAGTTGTATCCGTTGTAGCCTTACTAACAAATTATTGTTGGTTTTGGGCACTGAAAATGTAAAAAAGCGAGGTCTAGACGATATTTTGTCCAGTTTTAAGTTCATACAAAAGTCCTACAGAAAAAGGTACTCCAAATTTTCTAATTTATTGGGCAACCTTTTCAATTTTTCTGTACCTAAGTACTGTTCATGTCTCAAGTGATGCTTACCAAGCAACAGCAATTAATTTTTAATTATAATTAGAATTACTAACGGACCCAACATTATTCCTAGTACACTCTGTTACTTATTTCGCGTAGCACCCCCACACTAACGTAATAAATGTGTGTGTTTAAACGCAAGCGCGTGAAACACAACAGGTATTATCGTTGTGTGCTACAAATTAACTCGTCTGCGCATCGTCATCCCAGCGAGCGGCTACGATTGGTCGGCCCAGAGGAGAAGTGCGGGGCTTAGTTCCGTTTTCTTACGCGCGCGCCGCCACTGTCATTCCGCCGTGGCGCAATGCGTATGATACATGTCTGACGAGTAAGAGGTCCCAAGTTCGATTCCTATCGTCTGATGTAATAGAAAGATTGCTTGTTTTCGTTTTCTATTTGATTTACCCGTTTTTTAATAGTAATGTTATAGTTACTCCCATAATAATTAATTATCTGTTATTTTCTTTTTATTTTACTCATGCTTTTTTTTAATAGTAATGTTATGGTTACTCTCTTGTAATAATTAAAATATTCGAAATATAATTTTGTAATTTTATACATATAAACTATGTATATTTACGAAATTAATTAACGAAATTTTTGTATATAACTTGTAATATAAATAATTTTATAATATATATATAATACATATATTATTTACGTAATATAATAATAGATACGTTATTATTATAATTATTGTTAGTTGACAATACTTTCATTGTCAACTTTTTTTTTATTTTCGCAAACATTCACTTATGAAATTATTATAGTTATTTAAAATAACATCAAACACTTACATTTAATCTTTGGAAAGTATATTTTTATGATATGGGTAGGTAATCAGTAATAATGTTCACAATAATCAAGTAGCTGTGGGTATAAATCAAAAATAAAGTAAAACCATACCACCAACCAATTCACCTATTCAAGTAATATTATGTAGCCAGCTCAACTCGTAAACAAAATAAAACTCGTTTACTACTCGATATACACACACACATATATATGTGTTTGCTACGAATCAGATAAACAAATTCGCTTCATTCATTAGATGGTAATTTAGCACTGATTATTAAGTGCTTGCTGGCCGTTAAAGGTGTATCGAGTTCGATCCTAGCCATTGACAAAACATTTTTTTTCTACTTTATTGTAGTATAATGATAACGAAGTTTAATAAAACTAAAACTTAAAATATTTGCTTTAGCGTTTGAATCCCCAACCGGTCCTATGAGACCGCGCTGTTATTGTTATACTATCGTGTCTCGTTTCGCGGGTATCTGAGTAATTAAAAACTAAGTGTATGAATATTATCATCTACCCACTTTATTAGTTATTTACTAAGAAATGAGTCGGATAATAAGTTAACCTGGCATAACGCTTTTGCCTATCACGATCGTGTGTTCTACAACTTACTCCGAGACAAAAAACTAATTAATCGTTGTGGAAAGTGATACTTTTTACAAATAATAAACAACATGTCTCATTATTTTGTCTACACTTTTGAGGGCTGAGATAATAGTATTACATAAACAAAATGTATCCATAAGTGAAATTTCCAGGAGATTAATGCTACCGGTAAGTAACAAATCCAAACTTAAAATAGGTAATGCAAAATAATTTAACATTGTTGATATTTGTAAGGTTTTAACGTAATTTTGTGATTGTTTACAGAGGAAAACTGTGCAGTTTTGGGTGCAAATATTGCTGCTACGTATAACGCTGACGGCTTTGCTACAACAAGAAACACTGCAATTATGCACGACGTATCTATGACAATTGTTCGGCGCCACTTACTTAAAATTAAATGTCGCAAGCCCGCGAAAAAAATTTTACTGACGGCGTTGCATAAGGAAGAAAGGATGCGGTTTGCAAGAAAATTTATAGATTTCGATTGGTGCAATAACATAGTTATATTTAGTGATGAAAAGTGTTTTAAGTCAGATAAGGATGGGCGTAAAATATTATGCAGAAAAAATGGAGAACGTTACCATCACAAAAATATTCTCCCATGCAGGTCTAGTGGTCGCATTACGTTAGGGGGGATGCTTCAGGTCAGCCCGCGAAATTCAAATTTTCTTACGTTTTTTGCATTTTGCAAGCCAGTGGTAGGTTATATGAAGTTAAAAATACTTACGCGACTGTAAAACGTAACTAATTATATAATTATAACCATAAAAATCATCAATACTAGTCTCCAAGCTCACCTAAGTGTTGGAACGATTTTTTCGAGGTCAAAAACGTTCCTGCAACTAAGTGAGCTTGGAGGCTTGTATTAACGATTTTTATGGTTATAATTATATAACTAGTTACGTTTTACAGTCGCGTAAGTATTTTTAACTTCATACAACCTACCACTGGCTTGAAAAATGCAAAAAACGTAAGAAAATTTGAATTTCGCGGGCTGACCTGAAGCATTCACCTTAGTTATTGGGGCTGGATGTCATCGATGGGTCCCGGTGAGTTAGTGGAGGTAGGGGGTCGCAATACCAGTCAAGGTTACTTGGACATCAAGAGTTACGATACCTATCATAGTTCATTTTTTAAAACATGTTGATTGATAACTTTGATAAGTAAAAAAAAAGACTAAGAAGTAAGCTGTAGGTAATTATACTGTTGTTGTATTATGTGACATGATGTTATTGTTATTGAGATCAAGAGTTGCGATATCTATCATAATTCATTCTTGATAACATGTTGATTTATGTCACTAATAAAAAACTTAAAAAAAAGTGACGTCCATCCTTGTCTGACTAACGGCCCGACTCAGGGACATTCATTAACGTTAATCATCACTTAAGAAATTGTCACATTGACAGTTTTACACAGTTTTTCAGTGAAGGTTTGACAATACTTAACTTTAATGGACGCTAATGAACCATTAGCTGGACTATGCGTTCGGCCGTTAGAATATTTTCACTTTATATATTGTATTAAGGATAATCATGAACAGATTCGTTAATTGTGACCATTCCGTTTAATGTATGTAATTAATAAGTTGTAATAAACATAATTGGATCGTTATCGCAGTTTTCTTTGTCACAATATTTTCAAAATATTTTAATTATTATGAGAGTAACTATAACATTACTATTAAAAAAAAGGTCAAATAGAAAATAAAAACAAGCAAACTTTCTGTTACACCAGACGATTGGAATCGAACTTGGGACCTCTTACTCGTCAGTCACGTATCATACGCATTGCGCCAGGGCGCCGATAACAACAGTAGCAAATTCTTGCTGTAGGTACTTTCATAGTGGTATACGGCTACTAATTGCTTTTTGCAAGAGTGTGAGTGTAGAAACGACGAGTTACTTTGTAGCACACAACGATAATACCTGTTGTGTTTCACGCGGTACACGGCGCACACATTTATAACCTGCTACGCAATCTCCGCCGCCGTGTGTACCTAGGTACAACAAATCAAAAGCACATTTACAAAACATAAAATACAAAACAGAAAGACCTTATAAATATCATATTACGAGTATCGTAGGGATGGGCGATTCCGAGATAATTTAAAAATCGAAAGAATAGGAGTCGGTAAAATAATGCATCGAGTCAACCATCGACTTGCCGTTCTACAAAATGATCGAGAATTTTTTCCGATTGTTCCGAGCCAATGGAATAGACTTCTAAATTTTTGATTGTACGGAGCAGTAAACTCATCTCCTCCCTCGATACTCTAATGTCAGCAAACCGACAGAGTCGAAGCCTACTGGGGTCCTGGGTTAACGAAAGAAAATCCTGAGACCCTGGACGATTAAGGCATAGAAGGAACAGCGCTTCGCCCAGAGTGGGAAAAGTCATTTTGATGATCTCCTGCCTTAAAAAAACTCGATACTCTAAACCGTCGAGAAACAAATCGCTAATGAACGCGCCTTGTACCAGTCGCAGTAAATTCGGATTCGAGTAAAAGGCCAAACAATCGTGAACCATCGAGATGTTTAAACTATCGAAACACTCGAATAAAATCTCTCGCCAACTCGCATCGCTAGACTATCGTAGTAAATATTAAATTGTTCAGAAGCTCGTTAACCGCCCGACTTGCTTCAAAGCAGTTCTAGAAAACAGATATAGAACTTTCAAGTTTATAGGTACTAGGATGGGGACTTTAAATGTCATATTAGCGTAACAAAGTTGCTACAAAGTTGTTGGCTCTTGCGGCGTTTTCAAACTAAATGTTTAATCAGTCTACGATGGCATTAGGATCCGACCCAAAGTGCCCTTCGTCAACATATTTATGGAACGTACAAAAAAGATGAAACGTTATTTTATATGGTCTCTTTATGTACTGGCCATCTTTCTTAATTCTTTATTGTACACAAAAACATAGCATAAAACATGGTGTTAAAGAGAGTTCATGTTCAAGGTCTTTTTTCAATCAATTCATCATCTACCTAGCCTTGTCCCAACTATATTGGGGTCGGCTTCCAGTCAAGCCGGAATCAGCTGAATATCTGTATTTTACGAGGAGCGGCTGCATACCAGACCTCCACAACTCATTAACTGGGGTAACACGGTATTTCATGGCAAGACTGGAGTCAGATTTACTGGCTTCTGACTATCCGTAACGACTGCCAAACATCTACAAATGACAGCCGGGACCTATGGCTTAACGCACTTTCCGAGATACGGAGGAAACTCAGTATGTTAAGATGGTCACCCATCCACAGACCAACCTTGACAAGCGTTGCTAAACCTTGAAGATCGACCCGTGCGGCTGTTATTATCTAGCCACGAGCTAGGATACCCTCATTAATGCAGGCTTTAAAACAGTTTGCTGGATTTAGCAGTATTTTTCAAATTCAGTTTTGTTTTTAGTTTTTTTGCTAGGGTGCAACATCACATGTCTGATATCGGCCAGAAACTTATTTTTGAGCTCAAACTAGGCCGAAATCGAAACCAAAAGTTCAGTTGGAATCTAGGTGACAAAAAAGTTGTATTGAAATAGATTTTCATGGTACATGTTATGCGGAGGATTGAGGAAAATATTGTAAGTTTGTTCCCTTCATATAGGAATTGTAACTTTGTGAATTTAAGAGTAGCGGAAGGCAAATTATAATATGGACAGATTGTGAGGGATGATATAATCTGACTCCAGTCTTGCCATGAAGTACCGTGTTACCCCAGTTAATGGGTTGTGGAGGTCTGGTATGCAGCCGCTCCTCGTAAAATACTGGTATTCAGCTAAATCCGGCTTGACTGGAAGCCGACCTCACTATATGTAGTTGGGAAAAGGCTAGGTAGATGATGATGATAATGATATAAGAGAAGAAGTAGGTTAATTTGGCCGCCCGGCAATCATTCAGACCGAGCCCAAGTCGTCAACGGCGGGTGGTGTTCCATGCGCGCCTCTAGGAGATGTCACCAGAACGCAGGGGCCCAGCAGGGTTGAAGTCTACTGTGGCCATGAGTTTGCTTATGAAAGAAAATCCTGGGAACTCTGCAACGAAGGCATAGAGAGAACAAAATTGAGTTTAGTTAGTAAAAGTCTGACACAATCTCCCTCTCACCCAAAGCGGGATAAGTCGTTAGCTATGGTTTGTTTTATAAACCCGGAGACTAAAATGACATTTCAACACAAAAGAACTGGCGTCATTTCTATAGAAAATTTGACATTACTTGTGTCAATTTAGTCTCCGGGTTTATAAAACAGACGATAGATGATTTTCCACCTAAAAAAGGTCATCATGACCTAATTCTTACATTTCTCACACAATGTACAGATGAGATTAGAAAAAATCGTGTTATTTCGAACCCGAGAAGCATTAGGTAAGGGTAGAAAGGTGATAAAAACAAATTACTTACTACTTTGGGTTCAATCCCGTGACCTACAAATTGTAAATAGGCTTTGTTACCTTTGGGTCTTTGTAGCGACATCTAGGTCGCCTCATACAAACTAAACTGACGTCACAGTTTGTGTGGGATTTGAATATAAAACAAGAAACATTATAAACGTCGCTTTCATTATCAGCTACTCAATCTATTTCAGTTTTTGTTTATAATAGGTATTTTTTCTGTTATCGACGACGACGCCTAGTGTTCCATCGTGCCTCGAAGATCTCTTCGAGGCACGATGGAACACTGCAGCAAAACCGTAGCTGCCCAGAAGTGTTGTTGACAGATGAGGCTCCGGGGAGTCCCTGAAAATGTAACTCGTAGTCTCAGAACGCAGCTCGTGACTAGATAATAACAGCCGCACAGGTCGATCTTCAAGGTTAAGCAACGCTTGCCTAGGTTGGTCTGTGGATGGGTGACCATCTTAACATAACGAGTTTCCTCCGTGCCTCGGAAAGCACGTTAAGCCGTTGGTCCCGGCTGTCATTTGTAGATCTTTGGCAGTCGTTACGGATAGTCAGAAGCCAGTAAATCTGACTCCAGTCTTGCCATGAAGTACCGTATTACCCCAGTTAATGGGTTGTGGAGGTCTGGTAGGCAGCCGCTCCTCGTAAAATACTGGTATTCAGCTGAATCCGGCTTTACTGGAAGCCGACCCCAATATAGTTGGGAAAAGGCTTGGCAGATGATGAGTCTCAGAACTCAAGGGCAACTGAAAGGCATAAGCGTGGTGTTAGTCAATAAAAGTCTAACACGCCTTCTTACTCCACTTTTAAGTGGGAAAAGCCTACTGAGGCCCTGAGTTGCACGAAAGAGTACCCAGAGACCCTGGAATGAAAGGAAAAGAAGTGATAAAGGAGTGGGTTTTCGTCATTAAATATCTGATACGACCTCCTGCTCCGCACAAGAGCGAGAGAAATCATTCATATGATTTCTTACCTTAAAAAACTGTAGAGTGGGAATCCTCCTTGCGCCGTATTCCTCAATGCTGAGGGTCGTGACCTCCCTGCTTCATCACCTTAGCTCTTATGATGCTCCTCTATCTGTTTCTGTCTTTGGCGTTGTGGAGGGCATCGTACATCGTGGAGTTAAGAGCGGCGCGGATCTGGTCGGACCAACGTATTGGACTGCGCCTGCGAGGGATTTTCCCATCTACTTTACCAGTCACAATGAGCCTTTCGAGGTTGCCACCGTCTTTTCTGCAATGTGACCGAAGTATTGCAGAATCCGGCGAAGACACTCGGACGACAGCCGTGAAGAGATTTGAAGCTCTTGCAAGATGGATACGTTGAGTGAGAATAGTCTTTGGATAATATCCCACCAAAAAAAAGGTAGCTGTAGGGTAAACCTCAGCTTCCATTTTTAATACCCGTAAGATGCAACTGCCCCTTATCACATGAACTATTCCTTAACTATACCAATTTGCCTTAAAACCGTGGTCTAGTTTTACATCATAACCCACTGGAGTACAGAACCCAGTGAAACAAATCTAGAAGTTTGAACGTTCGCAGATGACATGGGACCGTATTCTGTAACTACGGACTTAATTGAGCAACTTCCTACTATGTAGCGGTTACGACATTATTGCTGGTTTCTTGTGTCTTCTTGAAATTGTATACTTATTGTTCTTATTGTTGCAGGCTGTTTAATTAAACTATAGTATGCGGTCCTTCACAGTTTTACTCACACCTTTGGTTAGGTATTACTTCTCTTGCGTAGGTTGTAGAGGGATGTTGTAGAGCCTAGACTGATTGTAAAACTGCCTCTTTGGTTTAGTGATTGCAAGAGCGACTGCTGAGCATTTATTTAAGAGCGCTAAATCCATGATACTATTCCCATACAAACATACGCTCTTACTTTATTATGACGTTGTTACATATTTTTTGTCTAGATTTTTTAATGATATAATCCAATGCTCGACTCCGGATGGTAAGCAGTGACGAAATTGTTCATGGTAAAACGCACTAGTTTATTAAGAGCCTATTCACTCAAGCCTTGAAGTGCAAATTATTTCAGTCCTCCGATATAGGCGGTACAAACGACGAGACAAAATGCTTAGATCACACCGTAGAGGTGTCGACAACGTAAGAGAGAATACGTCAGAATATCCGATGGTAGAAAAATAATAGCGGAAACAAGTCATGCAACTCCTAAGCACACTCTCCATAGTGCATCCTATAGAATAAAAGCCGAAAAACTGACTATCCTGCACCTGAAGTAACTACCTATGCACGGAGGACTACACATTCTAAAAAAATACCTAAAAAATATTTACTTATATACTAATTGAATTTGGTAAACATATGCAATTAGGTAACTTATGCCGTGGGCGCTCAGAGTTACTGACCCACTTTACTATAAGCACTAGTCTAGGTCACGCAGTCGAAATCCCAAATATTGAAACATTAATGTTACAATTCCATTTTTATACATCATTCATATGAAGCTCATTTGGTTAGTGACTGTCTTGTATGAAAAGGAATATAAGGGCGGTAGGTTTGCCTCCTTTTTTGTGTGGCCAATTAATTGTCAAACTCCTTCTCCCGCTCTGGGAGGTGTGAGACAGAGTCAGACATTTATCTACTGACTAAAACACTCCCATGTTCGCTGTGTGCTTTTAGTGTGCCAGAGACACTTTCAAACAATCCTGCAGCCTAAGTTTGCCTCATAGCTGTATAATATATGTTTTTATTTTTGATGTTGATGTGTTACAAGTGCAATTTTACGGGTTTATGCACGACGAGCAATGGGCAGCTCTCCGTCCAGCCGCCTGGTAAACGTAACGTCATTAACGGCGTGTTATCTTCCAAGTATAGCTCAAAGAGATGTCAGATAAACCGTAGGGGTTTAGTTGGACCGATGCTCGCCTTCGGAGAATTTGTGAAAGAGATACCGTGGTTCTAGAATGCAAAGGGAAACTGAAGGATACAGGCGGTCTGTGAAAATTCTTGAGCGCAAGAAGTTATTATATTATTTCCAACCTCAAAAAAAGTAGCCTAATAAGTAGGATAACATGACGTTGAAAAAATAAACAAAACGGAAAGTTTTTTTAAAAGATATAAGCTTCTGCTTGTCTGCGGTCCAGACAAGACAAGCACAAGTTTTATGTTAAGATTATAATGATCAAGAAAATAACCAAAACAAAAACCACTATGCAATAACAAAGTTGCAGGCAGATTTTGTTAGTAGAGAGCACTAACAACCGCCATGCGATGTAACTGCAGACTTAATAGAGCAAGTTTAAACGAGGCTTGCTTGTGACGTCAGAGCCGAGGTTATTGCTTGAGAGTTCGACGAGATCTCCAAGTCTTTACGTTAATTGTGAGGCTGTTGAAGAAATTGCGGCTTTGTGTAGTGTATGGTAAATGGGGTAAAGCACAGGCCTTAATAGACAGAGTGGAGTTCATAAAGGAATATGTGTGGCTATATGACTATAGAATTAGTGTGACGAACGACAGGACAGAATGGAAGAAGAAAACGTGTTGCCTCAAGTAATATGGGATTAAGGCAGGAAGCAGCAAGAAGAAACTTGTGGCTATACCTAGGAGTAGTTGAAGACGAATAATTAAAATATGGATGGATTGTGTGAGGAATGAAAGAAAAAGGTTACCGGGAGGAACGGAAGGTAGTCGCCTGCTTCTGCGAAGCAGTAACGCTAGCAAAGAAGGAATGGCTCTCACGCTCTAAACGTTAGGAATCCGATCTCGAATTCCAGCCACCGTAGGCGCAGCGTTGCAGACGGCGAGCGATGAGTAGCTCGTGTAACTGCAGACTTAATAGAGCAAGTTTAAACGAGGCTTGCTTGTGACGTCAGAGCCGAAAAAGCTGAAAAAAAAATGAAAAAATTGAAAAAATTGTTGGGGTTTTATAGACTGTATGGGAAATAGAATAAGACTACATGCCCTAGATGGAGTGCAGGTGTATTCGTGTTATCGTATAGCCATTTGTGGCGGTAATCTTTTGTGCTGGACCCTGGTCCAGGTGATGGTTCGAGAAGTGATGGGATGAGGTCATCTCCTTTTGCGAAGAAATGAATATCTCGACGCCAATCTGGGGTGGTGGAATTTTTAGTAAAACAGTACAGATTTTATTTACAAAAAAAGTGTATACGAATGAAATCCTTATTGTCAACAACCCCAATTTATTTATAATTGACATTGTAAAAAAATGACTTAATTACATTTTAATTTAAAATATCAGTAGGGTCCACTAGGATAACAGTTTAAAATAATAAAATAGAATAAAATAAAAACGGCCGACGAAAACTTCCCCCGCTGGGGCGACGCATGTACCGGATCCATGATACATGTGCCGATGACACTGACACACTTCAGCTGAAGGACGTCCACTTTTAGTTTTTCCTAAATGTCACCATAACGAACGGTCCTATGCTTCTCACATATATCGCATTTCCGCAGCAGACAAAGGCACAAACACAACATACACCAAAAGACACAGAGACACGATACAGACGCAGTATACTCCTACATCGAACATAACAAGTACAAGTGTGAAAGTCGACAACCGAAACATCCCTGCCACACATCCACTCACGCCTATTCCCATGAGGGAAAACCCTCAACAAATATGTACATACTTAAGCTCCAACTGTCACAGTGCAAACGACACTTTACTCCACTATTTACATCTTACCACACCCATCATCTACCTAGCCTTTCCCTACTATATTCGAGTCGGCTTCCAGTCAAGCCAGATTTAGCTGAATACCAGTACTTTACAAGGAGCGACTGCCTACCAGACCTCCACAACCCATTAACTGGGGTAACACGGTTCTTCATGGCAAGACTGGAAGCAGATTTACTGGCTTCTGATTATCCGTAACGACTGCCAAAGATCTACAAATGACTACCAGGACCTATGGCTTAACTTACTTTCCTCGAAAACTCGGTATGTTAAGTTCATCACCCATCCACAGACCAATCTTGGCAAGCGTTGATTAACATTGAAGATCGACCCGTGCGGCTGTTATTATCTAGCCATGAGCTCCTCCAGCTTAACATGTAGATAGATATTGTACCTATAATTACTGGTTTTAGCCCCCTCTCTTCCTGTGGGTCGTTGTCGTTGCTTATAATAGAACTGCCTAGTAATAGGACTTGAAAACTGCGGCTGTTATTATCTAGCCACGAGCTCCTCCGTAGACGTCAAGTTACTTCACTATTTACATCTTACTATTCCCGATTCCAGAAAATACTTTTACCATACCTAGAAAATCATTTCTAACTGACACAATTTCCTTGTTCCAGTCGTTCTCCGAACTGCGGATGCTGTTCGATTTCCTGGAGTTGAAAGGGGCCTATCTAATGAACGGTAAGAAACAATTTTTGGTTGCAAATATACTGGAGACAAGATTTATGTGGTTTGCGGGTGATTTATTTGAAACGTGGTTAGGGCATAAAATGGTTGGAATCGTCATGGGGTGGAGACGCACGTAAAAGGCTTCTGTTTTAAATTAATAATGTACTCGTATTATTATTGTTATAAACTCTATTTGTGATTAGCTTTTGACAGCAACTTCGCCCGCGTGAAAGTAGGTTCTCCATACAAAATTTGGACCCCCGTTTCATCCCTTTAAAGGATGAAATTTGGGCATTCTTCTAAGTCAGTAGGCTCTTGTGGTGGATTTATTTATTAAATACTTTATGCACATAGAAGTACAGAGGTGGACTTAATGCCTTAGGCATTTTCTTGTTGCGGATGGACGGCCCATTCTCTTTTCTTAGAGAGGAAGCCGAAGTCCCAGCAGTGGGAAAATTATAAGACCGATTATGTGCATGTAATTTGACTGGCCTAGTGGTTAGTAGCCCTAACTGCTATGCCGCAGGTCGTGCATTCGATTCCCAACCAGGACAAATGTTTGTGTTATGAGCACGATCATTTGTTCTGTCTGGGTGTAATTTATCTATAATATTGGTATGTATGTACCTATTTAGAAACATATAAGAATGTTTATCAGTGTCTAGTACCCATAACACATGCTCTGCTTAGCATGAGACTAGATGGCGTTGTGTGAAAAGTTGTGGGATGTTATATTATTAAAAAAAAATGGCTTTGGCGATTGGCGTAGTCGTTAATCGTATGGCTGCTGCGCTGCGCATCATGGGTCCGATTACCGCCAAATAAAAAAATATTTATATGGTTTACGGATAGTTGTTCCGAGTATTTTGTGTATGTGAGTATATATTTTTGTGAAAGTCATGATACAGGAGTTATTCGTAGTGTGGGGTAAAAAGAAAAAAGCTTTCTAGCTCGAAATGGCTTTAACTTGAGTGAGCACTGAGTAAAAGTTTTGCTACAGTAAAGTTTTCTTATTTTATGCTATCTGACAGAATGGTGGTAATAATATGGGTAGTATTAAGTTCTTTTTGAATGTCTTATCTTAGGGTAAAAATAATAAAAAAAGTTAGTGACATTTTTTTTAATACTTGCAAATTTACAATTAATATTTACAAAACATACAAGAATTACAAATAAAAAAGAAAGTATTTACAGAAGTTTGTGTGAAATGCAACAATTAATATTTACAAAACATACAAAAATTACAATAAAAGAAAAAAAATTACTGAAGTTTGTATGAAATGGATAATACTTAATATTAAATCTACTTAAAAGTCATGTTCAATGGCTCCTTGAATGCCAACCTCAGGTCTGTGATGTCCAAACTGCTTCTGCACGTTACCACCAGCAACAAATCTGGTGTTGTGATCCAGTTTCCATACTCCATCACCAGTTAGCCTCATCTGAAAGGTCAAGTCATTTAGAACTACCATATAATACTAAAGTCCTATATAATAAACGGTAGATACATATATTGCTATGCTTCCAAAGAAATAAAGCTATCTCAATTTTAGTCAACTCTCGATCAACTGCTGCCAAACATCTTGCGTCATCATACATCGTCAGAATTAAACGATCCATTTCTTAACCCTTACATCAAGCTAAGGTCATCTAACAATCACTAAACCAAAGAAAACCGTCGAATCAATCGCACATGATATTCTAAATACTTACATTACTATGACCTCCAATCTCCTTTTGAATATCAAGACCAGCTCTGACGTTTTCGTTGGCATTGTTCCAATTGAGCTTGCCTCCTAGTATACTGCTGTCACCACCAGCGCCGAGAACTCTGGTGCCGTAACCTTCTCCCTGGAGACGGCCGTGGCGGTTGTTGAAGATATCATGTCTGTAACCGCCTCGCCCCTGTGGAAAGATTATTATGTTAGGAAACTTAAACACTGTTAGGAAAAGCAGAGGAGTCATTTAGTTTCGAATCCGTCTTGGTTATTCTATTACGAAAAATGGAAGGAGCTATTTTACCTGCATAACTATGCAGGAAGAATAAAATGCTAAATTTTAAGGCATCCCAATACGAAAAGGTTAGGTAAGAATGCTAAGGCTAAGGTGGGAGCTCCGCTCTACTTCCCTCCCGCCTTAGTCTTTGTGGTTACATCATAGAAGAAAAAAATACGAAAACTAAGTTTTTAATTTAGATTTTAAAGTCTAGGAATATTTTGACTACATCATATGATCTTAGTGACGATAATTTCACTTCCAAACGTTATAAAGCACTTTCAATGTCCTTCAGTACATCGTTGCCATATTTGTCAGATGTTCTTTAATTTTTAAAATGACACTGAGCCTACTAGCATTATTTAAGAAAGCAAAACAGTAAGTAAAATCACAAAAACAAGAAATAATACTCACGTATAACGAATCATCAGTGCTGCCCAAAGTGCCGAAGATTTGTCCTCCAGCGGCATTACGGTGCCAGTTCAAGTCTCGGGCATAACGCTGGTGTGGGTTGGGATAGTAGTACAAGTCCGCATCAGGATGACCAACTGCAATAGCTGGGGGAGGTGGTCGGTAGTACACTGTGGCGTGAGCACAAGCCACGAGGGCAGTGATGCAGAATAGAAGAAGAGACTGCATGGTGATCTGGATTAAAAAAAAATATAGGGTAAATATCATAGAAATGCACAATTGTTGCAAATGCAAAAAGTTAATGAAAGAAAAAGGGATGAATAGCAGAAACATAGGGAGATAGAAGACTATGATATTAAGATGCAATGATGCCAGGATAGAATTGGATAGAATGATTTAAGGCAGTGAAGGACCTTAATATTTTTTTAAAGTCATACACGACATTAATTTAAGTACCTACTAGCTTTTTCCGGTATATTTCCCACGAACCGTGATTTTTTTAGATAAAGACTATAATTTAGTAAACGAAAACGATTAGTTTATTAAGTTAATCGTTAGAAATAATGTTATGTGATTTGTTTACTTTTTATTTATCTATTTGTTTATTTAAAAGAGAACAATAGCAGAGATTAAAAGAAATATACACAGTGTGATAGCAAAAAAAATAAGAGAAGAAGAAGAATAAGGTGAATAAACCTACATAGAATGAATATTATTATCTATCAATTACTCGTATAAAAAAATCTTTTTTACCTTATTAAAACTCTTGTTGTAGTGTTTCTTCACAACACAAGGAACTGTTGTAAACTGTGCCTTCTTCAGTCCCGAGTCGACCATTTATACTAGCTCCAATATCTGAGGTGAATTCCCTGTACCGGGAGACTAGGGGACTTATTCGAGATGACCTGAGTCAGAGTAATGTTTGTAAACAATATTATCTTACTTGACGGGACAGTTAAATTATTTTATAACAGGAAAATATAGAACAACTTTAAATAATACGTAACATTTCTTATCATTTAACAGCATATAATTATAATTAGACCTAAGATAAGCGGGATTTACTTTAACCTATCGTATAAAGAACTCTGTGACGTTTGACTTGTCTACTTATCTCAATTTAGTAATGTGTCAGGGTCAGTCTGGATGGCGATATGCTCAGAAATGCAATGATTACTCAGCTGATGGTTACTAGTAGCAAAGCCGTTTTAGTACATTTAGAACGTACCAAATCTGCCTAGCCTTTTCCCAACTAAATTGGGGTCGGCTTCCAGTCAAGCCGGGTTTAGCTGAATACCAGTATTTTACGAGGAGCGGCTGCCTACCAGACCTCCACAACCCATTAACTGGGGTAACACGGTACTTCATGGCAAGACTGGAGTCAGATTTACTGGCTTCTGACTATCCGTAACGACTGCCAAAGATCTCCAAATGACAGCCGGGACCAACGGCTTAACGTGCTTTCCGAGGCACGGAGGAAACTCGTTATGTTAAGATGGTCACCCATCCACAGACCAACCTAGGCAAGCGTTGCTTAACCTTGAAGATCGACCTGTGCGGCTGTTATTATCTAGCCACGAGCTCCTCCATTTAGAACGTACCAATTATTAGAATTTGGGCTCCATATTCAAACTCAAACTCAAAAGTATTTTATTTTACACTAACTTCTTCCAGTGGCATTGCACGCGTGAAAGTAGAAAATATTATGTTGTTAGCCGATGTTACTGAGTGAAGATGTAGCTTTATAATATGGTGAAAGAATTTTTGAAATCAGATCAGTAGTTTTGGAGTTAAATCGTAACATTATCTGCCTAGCCTTTTCCCAACTATATTGGGGTCGGCTTCTAGTCAAGCCGGATTTAGCTGAATACCAGTATTTTACGAGGAGCGGCTGCCTACCAGACCTCCACAACCAATTAACTGGGGTAACACGGTACTTCATGGCAAGACTGGAGTCAGATTTACTGGCTTCTGACTATCCGTAACGACTGCCAAAGATCTCCAAATGACAGCCGGGACCAACGGCTTAACGTGCTTTCCGAGGCACGGAGGAAACTCGTTATGTTAAGATGGTCACCCATCCACAGACCAACCTAGGCAAGCGTTGCTTAACCTTGAAGATCGACCTGTGCGGCTGTTGTTATCTAGCCACGAGCTCCTCAGGAGTTAAATCGTAACATACAAACAAAAAACCAATTTAAAAAAGCTCTCAATAATATTCGTTTAGATGAACTGTACTGTGAAAATATAACAGCAGCAAAAACAATTTAAATGTCTTGAAACTCAATATTCTTGATAATACAGACAGTTCATAACAACAAAAAAAAAACTACAAAATCTACGAAATATCGTCCTTAGCCTGTGCTAAATATTTTATTTTTCCTAGAATGACGAAAATATTTCGTTTAATATATTTTTGTCAGTGGGACACGGAACGTATTTAATTTACCCGACATATTTTTCATTTGACAAAAGAAATATAATATAGGCATTTATTATCACAGATATTAAATTAGATCTTTACTATCTCAGTTGAGACTTACAATATTCTTCACTTATAGGTATATACCTAAGTAGTTTTAGGTTTTTAGATAGAACTAGCGACCGCCCCGGTTTCGCACAGGTGCAAAATTATCAGTGTTACTCTACTATATTATGCATGTTTTATACATATAAAACTTCCTCTTAAATCACTCTATCTATTAAAAAAAATTGCTTGCAAATAAATTTTAAAGTTTTACAAAAGCCTTTAATATGGGACGCAATGTCGTAGGAAAAGTTTTTGAGAAGGATAGTGGATGGCTGTACGAGTAGAGAAAGACCGAAGAAACAATGAAAGTATGAAAAAAGACGACATTTTGCATGGATCCCAAATAAATTAGTATAAAAGAAAGAGTCAAGAGAGAGAGAAGACCTATGTCCAGCAGTGGACGTGTTTCGGCTACGATGATGATTATGATGATGAAGAGAGAGAGGGAATTATTGTTAAGTTAGGCTTAAAGGTAAGCTTAACTTGTCAAATTAATGTTTTGTGTAAGCATATAAATAATCAGTTTAACAATGTATCCACTACTAGGATTCAGGCATCTTCTCTCGGAGTAATCCACCACACGTAGTAAGGACTGGTGGATGTAACATATCTTCGAATTTTCGAAGGTTCGAGGTTCTAGGATATGCCAGTTTCCTCACGATGTTTTCTTTCACCGTTTTGAGAGCAGTGGTGATGAAATAAATGAGACAAAGAATAACTGGCTGGGTTTGAACTCTTGATCTACAACTCGTAAGCCAGGGCTGTTACTACTGGGCCACCACTGCTCTCTTCTTCAACATTACTATCTAGTACTGTAGTAGTGTGTGTGTATTAGTCGGTACTGTAGTATCAAGTCTGTGTATGGAGTTTTGTGTACAACAAAGAGTCTTGTCATTGAATCTAATCTAATCTGATGTTGAATCTAAGTAAGGAATTCCTTCCTCTGTACAAATTCTTTAGGCACTTTGCACAAAGAACTCGACGATATAGCGAATCCACTCTCACTTTACAATGACCTTCCGAAATCGTCCTTGCAAAATTGTGAAGCACCCGAAATCCTTTGTACTCCCCTTTTCCGTATTTGTGTACTTTTACCGTACCCCCCAAGGGTTTCCTCTCAGCAAATAAGCAAAAAATCTCCACATTCCATTACGTCACACATCAGAGGGGTAATAAAGCGGATTCCTATACATATAATGCTATACGGACATTTATAACAAGTGTAGGTGAGAGTGGGGAGCACTCTAAACATCAGTAGAAGACGCCCCCTACTACGAGCTTTGAGTAACTTCGTGAAATTTCGGAAGATTTCGGGTGTTTTATTTTTAAGTACCATTGAACCTTGGGGTTTGTTATTGAGAATATTTTTTTTGGATAGAATGTATTATTGAATAGTTATTTTGATTCGTTGGCTGCATTCTAATTTAGTTGCAGAGTTAACATTTTTTTTCTTGGTGGGATAGAAAGCTTCTAGAGGGGCAACTGTGTATCTTCAACGTTAATCAGTTCGTAGCCATCATGTCCTCTTCGGGTAAAGCATATTGCAGAGAAAAAACCTGTACCAAGAAAGGCCAGCAACAGAACTCACTGCGAGAATGGGACATAAAAGAAGCGTAGATTTTTATTGCATAAATGTAAATACTTTGCTTTACTGTAGACTATACCTCTATTGAGTCATCTTCTATTATTTTTAATAAAAGATGACACAATATACGTAGATGACATTATATATAGGAGTTATCGACAAGTCCTTTAACCGTCTCGGCCAAAAGCAATTCCTGCAACAGCACTATTTCTATTAAGCTAGACATTTCAAGTTAAAACACCCGTAACATTACTAAATATCCGAAAATATTTAACTAAGTCAAAAGCCCTCAGCGAATTTAAATGACAAATTGTCTCTCACCATACTTCCCAAGGTAAGGGCCACAAGCAACTCGCCCAAGTTTAACAACAACAATAAAACAACCACCGTTGGTACTCGCTTACATCCACGAGATAAAACTTATGTTCACACTTAGTTGTTCTTGTGAAAGACTTGAAAGGGTAACGCTTTCGCCGTGGTTTTAAATAATGGTGTATTTTTAGAACTTTTTCTTGTCATTCAGATAAAGTTCTGAGACAACTATAAGACATAGCCCGAAAAATCGTTAAACTAAAGTGGTAGTCGAAGAACGGATAGTCGATTGGTCTAAAAGGTTCTAGAGTAGCCACCGAGCTCCGGAAGATGTACCGATGGAAGGCTGCTCGCAAAGTGGACCGATGACCTGGTGAGAGTCGTAGGAATACGATGGATGCGAGACGCACAGGACCGTTCGTTGTGGTGACACTTGGGGCCTATGACCGTAACAGTGGACGTCTTTTGCCTGAAAAAATGATGATGATGAACATCAACAGGAAAGACTTCAAAGTTACTTTTTTGTAAACTTAATACAAAAACAGCTAGCGAGAGAATGACAAGAAGACGTGATGTGAATAATGAGATAAGGCTTGTCAAAAATCTTTCTCGATTCAGCTGAAAGAGGTTCACTGATGGACGTAACGTATTTTTCAAAATACACTTACTTGTTGTTGCTTCTACCACTTTTAGGCAAGCAATTTACTGTCTTTCGCATTAGTGCAAAAAGTAATGGCACTCACCCCCGCCACAATTTACTATATTCATCGTATTTGACGGGGCGCTAATAGACCCCCACGAATCACACGTCGGCCTCGTTTATTATGTCTTCCTATTAAATAAGTGAATTAAAAAACGTCGCTGGATACACGTGGAAATTAGTCACTGCAGTACTTGGCTCCATAAAACCCTTATCTACGCCTCGGCCAAAATGACAAACCTTTTCAACTTGTATCAAAAGGTACGTACTCCAACTATTGTCACAAAAGTCAGTGTCAGTGGTTTCCCGCGACCTTACCTTTTGTGGTCCATTTTGACTGGTGCCATCTTGTCTACGATAAGCTTTTTGGTATCGATCGCCACTCCAAAGCTTTTCAGCCCCATCAGCCAAGCCTTTTGTGGGTAATGTGATGCACATTACCTATCGCCATTTTGCAACTTTGACTATTCTACGGACTTTGTCGTTAGGTACGTCGTTTGTTATCTTCGTTCTCTTGCCAGCACTTTAATATTCATGGGAAAGTAACATAAAACCATTAATGTGAATGTAAAAAAATAATAATGAAAGGTACTTTTTTAAAATGCATAGGGCCAAGCATACTCCCTTGTGGCATTCATTTTGATGTACTTAAAAACACTGATCAAATAACACTCCTGAACTTGGAATATCTGACACGGCGTTTTAATGATATGGCGCAGCAAACATTCCGTTTTTGTTCTACTTATTTGCACGTTCTTTTTTATGAGAGTGGGAAATTTACCGTCTCCCTTTATGGGTAAAGCAAGCAAAAGGAAGCGTCAAAATTTTAGTGGCGCGTTCCTAATTGCACTTTGCATGGTGTCGCTTTCAAACGATCTTACAACCCTGACAGACATCGGTACTGGCGAAGTCCATCAATTATGCTGACATTACCCACTCACACACACACACTACAACTCGGGTCTGGTCATTATCGGACGGTGAGATACACATTACTCGTGTTATCGCCCTGTGGTTCCCAATGCTCAGGCCGTCCCCTGTGGCTCGGGGCGTGACGTTAAATTTTACTATAATTAGCATAGAATGAGATAAATTATTTATTAAACTAAATGTTTGGTGCTACAATTGCTATCAAAATTTAAAGCTTATTGACTGTGAGATAAGATAGAAAATTAAAGGCACAACTCGTATCAAAGACATCAAATAACTACGTCATGTTAGCAAAAGCGACGCACAGAAATATCTATAGGTATTTGAAGCAGCTTTTGATCGCCTCCGATCATAATAATGCAAGCTCAATATATCGGTTGGATGCGTTCGTGCAAGCTGTATCGGACGAAATATATAGGTACAGAAGAGCAACTTCCTGCAATGAACGAAACAGGTGCACATAGACATAGACTGAGGCTATATTAGACCGCGACGTGCCTTGCGATACATGAGCGATTACAACAAATGATTATACCGTTTATGGCTACACTGTACGCCAAATATTATTAGCGCTATAAATTATTTTTTTAAGCGATTGCGATACGAGACGCACAGGACCGGTCGTTATGGCGACGTTCGGGGGGGCCTATGTCCGGCAGTGGACGTCTTTTGGCTGAAATGATGATGATAAAGCGATAGGCAAAACAATAAATTAGTGCGTATCACCATCGACGATTGCAACACTGTTTACCATCAGGTGGGATCGCAGTCAAGCACTAGTTTATAAAATTAAAAAAAAAAAGTTTAGTCACAGCATCGGCTACATCAAAATCAGCGAAAAAATGAGTTTATTGGATAGTTTCTTACTTAGCCAACAAGTTTAACAATGCTACTTACGTCTTGTTGGGCCACATTACGCATATCGTTAATGGTGGCAGATGCTTCCATTACCGGATTTTAGCTTATAATGTAGCCATACCATATTATAGTTAGTCGTTTCACTCTTCCAGTCGCATCGCAAATTGCTGGCTACTATAACCTCAGCTTTATACGCGTGTGTACGGCGATTTCAAACAAATCACGGGTGCACTTGGATTCGCTATAACCTAAACGTGTAAGCTATGTTTGCCAATGTCTGCGTCAGTTTCTGCTTATTGTGTGAACCCGACCTTCTGTGCTACTCTTTTTGTCAACGGAGCATCCTGTGACTTCAAAGTAACATCGATCGAGCTGGTTAAATGTCAGTTATAAAGCTATTTTGTGATACGGACTGATTGGCTGTGAAAGGACTAAAAACAGTGTGATGTTTTGAATGTCTAAAAATACATAGTTGTTAGCTTTACTATTGGGACTCAGGGCTGTAAGACAGTCGTGGGCTCAGTGCAATTTGATGAATGTCACATGTTTTCAAAATGTTGGTTTTAGGGCATATCAGTTTCCTCACTATATTGTCCTTCACCGTTTTGGTAGTGATGATGAAATTAATAACACAAAGTAAAGCGTCTGCTTAAGTTTAAGCTCGTGACATATTACCACAGGTACGTCTATTAGTTAGGGCCGTTGCCACTTGATCATCCACCACTACTAACTTGTACTGTTGAAGTTAAATTACTTTGTTATCTTTGTCTTTAGTTGTAATATTACTTGTATTCATTACCTTACCATTAACTTTGTTATTCTTTTGATGTACCTATTTATAGGGAAAACCTTCAATCTTTCTTTCTCTTGAAATTCCATGTTTATTCAATTTACTAAATACCAAATTTAAGAAAACGACTTTGATCGCATGACCTTATTATGAGTATAACAGACTACTTTTATTTAAAGCCTAGGATATGGTAAAGCGCTTGTGCGGGTAATGAAGGCAAAAAATCAAACATAGGTACCTAAGTATTTTCAACCATCGTTTATGTCCATACTGAAGTGACTGTAGAGGACGCTTATCGTGACATGACAGAGCAACCTATGGCGAGCGATACTCCATTGTTTCACTCTAAAGAAACATGCCTAGCTTCTACAATACTTTGCGATGCACTGTGGCTACCAAATCGCGCCGCTACCGCTAACGCTCCCACACCCGCTCTTGTACTCACTCAGGGCGAGGGTTCATCTATGAGATCAAAGCCTAGAGCACAAGCAAGTAAACTAATAAGCTGAACAGTAATTCCATAAAGCGAGTAAATAAGGCCAGAGCTGAGTAGGGTATCCAGTGATTTAATAAGGGTAACTAAAATATGTTTGCGTATTTAGTCTAAATTTAGTCCACTATAGTCTATTTTCGTAGGCACTAGAAGCCAATAATTTTATTATAGCCTTATCCAAACAGGAATAGGCGATGCTCGAGTTTACGTGGATGATCGACTCAGGAATAAAAACATCCGCAGGAGAACTGACATAGCCAGCCCAATGGCAGTGGGCAGGGCACATTGCTCACAGAACGGATGGTTGATGAGCCAAAGAGTTTTAGAGTATCAGCCTTGTACTGAAAGTCAAAGCGTTGGAAGCCCTTCCACAAGGCGGACCGATGACCTGGTGAGAGTCGCGAAAATCCAATTTATGCGAGACGCACAGTATCGGTCGTTGGGGCGACGCTTGGGGCAGGGCTATGTCCAGCAGTGGATCTTTTTCGGCTCAAATGATGATGATGATGGAACCGCCTAGCCTGACACACACCTATGGCAAAATTAGAAGGGCTTTTGTGAGGGACGCTACTTGTGTCGATACTTTAGCGCTATTCTAACTTCCTAGCGCATCGTGCTGTGTTGAAAACCTTAGGGCGGAATTCTAATAACATTGTTGACAGTATGTTTTCGAGCCGTTTGAGGTTGAAACTTTTTGATCGTGGGTTCGAGTGCTCACAAATTATATAAAGACCTATCTAAACGCCTTGTTGACATTTTGCCTTATCCAAGGGCATCTTTTGGACACATTACCAGTCGACATCAAAGTTTATTTTAATTTTTTTTTTTAGTATATATTTTTATTATTTTAGTAAGTTAATTTAGTGACCTCCCGATGTGGTTGACGACCTGGTCAGGGTCATGGGAAACCGATGTGTGCAAGATGCCTAGAACCGATATTAATGCGATAGTTGGGGGACGTCTATCGACTGAAATGATGATGATGATGAAAAAAGTTAATGAAATGTTTTAAATATGTAAACAGTATGTCCTGTCGCTAAATAAATTATTACAAAAACTTCAACATACTCGTAACTCCATATAACTAGCTTTTCTAACTTCCAACATCTTTTTAAATGGAATTTTGGAACGATGCTTTTAGAGATTAAAACAGTGACTGACAAAAAACTGGAATCCAGTAATACGGGAAGCGTAAAATTCTCTAGCGTCCTAACTGTCTTTTTTGAAGCTTTTCCTGGCAATGTAGGTCGTAAAAGTGGGATTAAACCAACTTTTTTAAGTGTCCTGAATTTTGTCATGGAGAAAATGATATAACTTTATAGTATAGTTTATTAATGAACATTTTAATATCTACCTACTTAATATCAAAGTACCTATAACGAATGTATTTTTTATTCTTTACTGACACCTTTTTCTTTGGCCTTCGTTTCCATCCGTTACATGTATACCCATCACTATTCTGGTAATATGCGTTTCAACCCTGTTTTTCACATGACCATACCAAGACAAACAATTCTCTTTAAATTGCGTCACTGCTGGTACCACTTTCACACTTTCTCTACTAGACTCATTTCTCACTTTATTCATTTTTGTCACTTCATATAGCCAACACTTTTATCTCTCCTACATGCAATCTTTGTTCCCCGTCTCTTTCACAGTCCTTCTCAAAATTCTTCTTCTTTTCGTGTCGATGCACTCATATCAAACCTCTTCTGACCAGTATTTGGCAACCTGCACGGCCGTGTCATTGGCCTCGCATAGATCCTGAAAGTACAGTACGGTGGTGCACAGTAGTGAATGGACTGTTTAGCAGGTCTATGGACCAAATGGTCCAAGATTCTGATCCATACGGTATTACAGGTTGTACCACATGCACACAGAGTTAAAAAAAAAATATTTTCTTTAATGAACACAACTTAAACAAACAACAAAATTAGAACGGCCGATGTACACAAGCTAGCTTAGCCCATAATATTTTCTTGTGGCAACCCCATACATAGAGAAAAATTCAACGTATAAGGATGAGTATCACCCAAAATAAAACCCTTTTAAGGGACTGACAAGATATATTCATCCTGAAACTCTTTGCACTCCATACCGTGCACTTTGGAGTAAACCGAGTTAGGGAAACCAAGTTATTGGGAAAACGCCCGTGCTTCCCGGCTTGTCAGTTTTTCGTAGTTTTTTCTTGGAAAAGGAAAGGCTTTGGTGATTTTGCTTTTTATAGATTTGTTTTTAGGCATTGATTGATCACGATTGTATTGCCATATTTTTTGCTGCTATAAGAGATATGACATTCATTTACTGTCTCGATATTATCGGAAAAGTACTTAATCTTGTACAATCAATACTTCTATACTAATATTATAAAGAGGTAAAATTTGTAAGTTTGTAAGTTTGTATGTAGGGGGCAATCTCTGGAATTACTGGTCCGATTTGAAAAATTCTTTCAGTGTTAGATAGCCCATTTATCGAGGAATGCTATAGGCTATATACCATCACGCTACGACCCACGGGAGCGGAGCAGTAACGAAAAATGCGGGTGAAACCACAGGGGGCAGCTAGTATTTTATATAACACATAATTGCAGTTTTATGTAAATTCATCTGTTATATTATCTTCTAACAAAATTACTTTTGTGAATGGTTTAAATTTTTTTTTTGAGAAAGATTTGTAAATTTTTTTTCATGTTAGATAAAATCAATTTTAAATACAAAAAATGAATTAAAAAATTTTTGGGTACAATTTTTTACCTGAATATTTGCATGAAATTCTTATAACATTCATTAACTTAAAATATTAACTTTTTTCACAATGATACCAATGCTATTGGTTAAAATCCATAGAGACTTCACAGTTATATTTTTGTATACATCGACTCAAACTTTTAATCATCTGCCCTTGTTTCATTTTACCCGGGGTCAGCGCAACATGATTTTTTTACCATTCCATCCTGTTACCCGCTCCGCTATCTCTAACTTCCTTTTTTTTCATATCACTCCTCACACAATATATCCATCTTTCTATAGCCTGACTTACTGACTTAAGGTCCTATATCCCCTAGCTGGGGCAGAGGGCGTCCACAGTAGTCACCCAACGCGAGCGGTCTTGCGCTTTATGCTTAACCTCGCTCCACGTCAGTCCGATGTCTTTCGCTTCAGCCAAAACGGTGCGTCGCCAGGTCTGCCGAGGACGGCCACGCTTCCGTTTCCCTTGGGGATTCCAGTCCAGTGCCTGTTTAGGTATATGATTGGAATCCCTCCTAAGCGTGTGACCAATCCAACTCCACTTGCGACGCTTGATCTGGTGGTCGATCGGGCTTTCGCGGCATTTCTCCAACAGCTCTACGTTAGAGATGGTCTCGGGCCAGTAAATTCCGAGGATACGGCGAAGGCATCGATTCACGAAAACCTGGATTTGTCGTGAGATCTCCTTTGTCACCTTCCACGTTTCGCACCCGTAAAGCAGCACGGATTTGACGTTTGACCTGAAGATTTTTAGCTTAACTCTTCGAGTCAATTTCCGTGATTGCCAAACCGGTCTCAGCTGTGCAAAGGTACCGCGGGCTTTGGCGATTCTAGAAGCGACGTCTTCTTCAGTTCCACCAGTTTCCGCCACGACGCTTCCGAGGTACGTGAATTTCTGGACGCGTTCCACTGCCTCAGTGCCGATTAGCAGCGGCGCAGCATTAATCACCCCTGTACGCATTTCCTGGGTCTTCCGCGAGTTAATTTTAAGCCCAGTTTTCGCTGCCTCCTGACGCAGGTCGTTCAATTTTGCTTGCATGTCGGCGTGCGTATGACTTAGCAGGCATAGGTCATCGGCGTAGTCCAAGTCTTCTAAAACGCTGGACAATCCCCATTCTATCCCGCGGCG
The DNA here is from genome assembly GCA_030763345.1 of Mythimna separata. Taxonomy (NCBI): domain Eukaryota; kingdom Metazoa; phylum Arthropoda; class Insecta; order Lepidoptera; family Noctuidae; genus Mythimna; species Mythimna separata. The sequence continues at coordinate 6,621,977 of CM061191.1, forward strand.
CCTCTCATTGAAGATGCGAAGCAAAATTCCGTCAAGAACGACTATAAAGAGAAGAGGCGAGAGGAGGCAACCCTGACGAACACCCGCGTGCACTGCGATGTCCTCCGAGATGAGACCGTCGTGAACCACTCTGCAGGAATATTTCCGATATATGCTCTGTAATAAGCGGACCAATTTTGGTGGCACTCCCATTTCCAGCAGGCGAGACCAAATGCTGGACCACTTCAACGTATCGAAGGCTTTTTCAAAGTCCACAAAAGTGAGATATATCTCCCTTTGCCATTCTGATGCCTGTTCAAGAATTATACGTAGAGTGTTAATTTGATCCGTGCAAGAACGACTCAAACGGAAACCAGCCTGCTCCCTGCGTAGTAAGGGTTCCAGGGCCCTCGATAGCCTATCCAAGATTATCCTGCAGAAAACCTTAGAGGGAATTGACAGCAGTGCAATGCCTCTCCAGTTATCGCACTGACTTAGATCACCTTTTTTAGGCACGGTAATTACGAGCCCTTTGTTCCAGTCGTCCGGGAGTTCTTCAGCAGTCCAGATCTTTTCAATTAAAGGCGTCAGTACGTCGACGGCGAAGGTTAAGTCGGCTTGCAGCATTTCCGCAGTAATCAAGTCGAATCCTGGAGCCTTCCCTGTCTTCAAAGAGAGGACTGCTTCAGCTACCTCCGATTCTGACGGTGGTTCCGAATTGATATCGAGGAGCCGGGGTGGTGAAGAACTAACCAACAGTGCCTCAGGCGTCGAAGTCGCTGACAATCGGAAAACCTCCTCAAAGTGTTGGTGCCAGCGTAGAAGTTGCTCTTCCGACGTCACAATGAGCTGCCCCTCTTTGGATCTAAGTGGTTTTCTTTTGCGCCTGTTGTCCCCTACCAAGATCTTTGTGCTTCTATACAGCTCCTTAAGGTTGCCGGTGTTCGCAGCGTGTTGAGCATGATCAGCTAAGTCATCGGCCCACCGCCTTCTATCCGCACGCGTGCTCCGATAAATAGCCTTGCGTATTCGACGATACTGTAAAATGAGGCGGGCTCGCTCGTCAACATTACGGGTCTCCAGAAGCTTTAGGTGCAGATTCCTTCTGTCCTCGATAAGACTCCAGGTGTGTTGAGACATCCAGTCCTCGCGAGAGTGTGACGATTTGTGCCCTAGAATGACGGAGCTGGTCTCTGTGTAGGCCATTTTAATGCGATTCCACTCCTCATCCAGTGAATCCGCAACTTCTTCGAGTCCGGAGAATCGATTTCGCAGCTCAAGACGAAAAGCCCTACGGGTGTCCAAGTCAGACAGTTTGTTCACGTCAAACCTCCTTCCCAACCTGCCAGGTCCTCCAGTTGCACGGGCTACTGCAACCTTAAGCCGAACTTCAGCAACCACCAGATGATGGTCGCTATCTATATCGGCGCCCCTACGGTTGCGAACGTCGAGCAGTGAAGAACGCCATTTAGAACTAATGGCAAGATGGTCAATTTGGTTCTTTGTGACTCCATCGGGTGAGTTCCAGGTGTATTTGTGGTGGTCGCCGTGAATGAACAATGTTCCTCCGATGGTAAGATCATGGTTCTGACAAAAATCGATAAAACGATCCCCATTATCGTTACAAACTCCAAGACCCTGAGTCCCCATATGCCGCTCACGGCCCGCATTAACCCTCCCAACCTTAGCATTTAGATCTCCCATGACGATGACGATGTCTTGCCTCTTAATACTCCTAAGGGTGGCGTTCAGGGCGTTGTAGAAATCGTCTTTAGTATCCTCGGATGATGCATTGGTTGGGGCATAGCACTGTACGATGGAGATTTTCCGTACTCTAGAGTTAAAGCGAGCGTACATGATCCGGTCTGAGATCGGTTTCCAATCGACAAGGCTTTTCTTCGCTACATTAGAGAGGAGAAGCCCCACGCCGTACTCGCGCACATCTTCCTCATTTTCTTTACCTGAATATAGCAAAGTCAAGCCCCTAGATGTTCTCAGCTCACCAAAGCCGTGTCTTCTCACTTCGCTTAGACCCAATATCTGCAGGTTGTAACCAAGCATGACTGCTTCTGCCTGTGCTAGTCGGCTGTCATCACTAAGCGTACGCACATTCCAAAATGCAATTCGTGTCCGTATTTTCATGCCAAAAGTCGTCGGTAAAGTATCGGTCCGGTTTTCTACTGTTTCGGTTTCTTGAATCTATAATTGTCGGGCAAGCGAGTGATTAGCCCACTGTGCCTTAATCCGCTAGCGGGGCTGCCGCTTTAGAGCCTACGGATATGCTCGGGTTTCTTTCGGGTTCTCTCCCTGGTGAGACGATTCTGTTTTAAGGCGCAGAATACTCGCCCTTCGCCCTGCATCCGTTAGCTCAGCTGCACCACGAGGTGGCGGTCGCGCGGCGGCGCGGGTGCAGCAGGTCCCAGGGAGGACGGCGGGGACGTGGATGACTCGGACTGGCTAGGGCTCTGCTTCATACGGTACTCCGCCACGAGCACAGCAGATGGTTTCTTGACATTTTATAGGTAATGCTGCCGTCACCTACAGCGATTCCCACCAAGACCATACCCTAGCTTCCCCCCCCAATTTCTATAGCCTAGAATAGTAATATAGACTATACTCCGTCGGTTTAGGTAGTTAACTAAAGGTAAACAGTCTTGGTATGTCTTTTTATATCAAAAAGTGGTCGTATATAATATACACAAAGATTAAACACTGTTTTAGGCTATCACGGTTAGACAAAGAAAGAGGGTAGACAGATTTGTCTGCTCTTAGCAAAAATTTTTTCCATCCACCCGCACTCTCCAGTCATCCCGCGATCATGGCGCTTGCAACAGCGTCGAAATATCGGGAACTCAAAATAAACATAAATCACGGAAGATATCCCGTAAGTGACAATTTAAATTACACAAAGATTATTTAAATTTAGTTTATTAGCTAACATCGATTTAGGTAAATACCTATTTGCAAAGATTTTTACATACAATTTATAGACAACTTTTAGATAAAAAGACATGCCAAGATTGTTTATCTTTAATTAACTACCTAAACCGACGGAGTATAGTGTTTCACTGCGATCCCACCTTAAAGTAAGCAGTGATGCAATCATTGATGATGAGACGCACTAGTTTATAAAGAGCCTATTGCTTGTAACTTAAATCCATGGGTATGATAAAGGGGTCTACGGTGTACTGCTAGTAAATATTATTCAAATCAGATTATCACATCATTATCATCCACATATAGCTACATTTTTTTTTGTATCAAGTGTACTTTCATCCATCCTCATAACTTGTCCACACCAAGATAATTCCCTTTCAAGTTTTAGTCACTGGGATTACCCATAGCTTAAAACCTTTAAATACCCTATACCTAAATAGATAAGGAACAAATTCTAAATAAGAACCGCTGCTTTTAGAATTTGCTAAATCTCTTTTAAAGATCCTTGGACCTGTTTGCAAGTACATCATCACAAAATCATTCACCCATAATGCAGAAGGTCATATACCCTTTAGGTCCACATCAAAGACGATTCAAATTATGGAAGGGATAGTTTCTGATAGTACACATCATCATAATATTGAGGATACAAGCGTCTAAATACATTTTCAAAGACCCCTAAGTTACTTCAAAGTGTATCGGAGAGTAATAAGGTTTTTCGACCCAGTGGGTTTCCAAATTATTTGGCTGGTAATCTTCAAAGGCTGTCCGGGTCTTATCGGGTGACTATAGAGGTTTCTATAATAGTCGGCTTTTCCAGTTTCTCTTCTGAGTTATCTTTGTAGAGTTATGCCTGTTTTCCGCTGTAATACAATGTCTGTACTAAGGGGCGTCGTCCACGGCGACTTTTTGCAGCTGTCGCGTGTTTCGGCAGCGCCACTAACGCGCTACAGTCGCATTGGCAACGCGCTATATAAGCAATACTAAAGCGTTACTGAATCGCAACTGTAGCGCTGCAAACCGCCGCCGCTGCTGCCGTCTGACACGGCATCGGGAAGAGGACGGAGAGAGGGTGGTGCGAAGAAAAGTACAAAAACCAAACTACATGCTAAGCGCTACTATATCGCGTTTGCTTCGCGACAGTCGCGCGACTGTATCGCGTTTCCATCGCAACAGTAGCGCGTTTGCATCGTCAGCGGGGAGAGGACGGAGGGAAGGTGGCGAGTGAATGAAAAACAAAAACAATCTACATACAAAATCTTAATTTTCGTGCTACTGTATCGCGTTTGTAACGCGACTGTAGCGCGTTAGTAGCGCTGCTGACGCGCGTTTACTTCGCGACTGAGAATCGTGGCGTGAGCGAGGGCAAGCAGCTAGCGACTGCATCGCGACTGTATCGATGCGAACGCGCTACAACAGCGCTACTGAATCGCTTCAAAAAGTCGCTGTGGGCGAGGCCCCTAAAGTTTTGAGAATTCCTCTGTCTGTCAAGAATTCTAACGTAACAATAGCCAGTTACAGTGATCAAAGAAGGTAGGTTTCTACATACGGGGAATTCATATGTTTGCTCTGGATAATTCGGACTTCATTTTTTATTAAAACTTTACGGAACAAAGGTGTAAGGCGGTTTTAATGCTTTAGATGTCCTTTACCAGTTAACCAATGGCGTTGAGAGAGAACTTATAAAGTGCAAAAAAAGATAATATTATTATTGAGAAGATAAGGGTACGAAGGTATATTATGTAATTCATATAAATGACAAATGTATTTAAATGCAATAAAGTCAACGCCCCTTGTGTTTGAGGCGACTCAGGCTCTATTTTTGTAAGAAATAATACCGCAATATCACTTGAATGCATACTGACTGATGACTACCATGATGTCAAGAAGAAGCGCATTCTATCGAAATATGAACTGTATACACAACATATAAAATAATTAACACACAACCCCTTGGGGGGTCATTATACTCATCATTATGAACAACTTTTAGTATGAAACCAAACCTGAAATCGAGAAAAAATTGTCAGCTGTGTCGCGTTTATGTTCGCTTATTTCGTCAAAATGTATGGAACAGCCGATAATTTTTTCTCGATTTCAGGTTTGGTCCCATCCATATGATGAGTGAAATGACCCCAAAGAGGCAGTGCGTTAATTATGTTACATGTTGTATATTTGTAAAAAGAAGAATGAAAAAAATCAGAAGTATGAGAAAGATAAAACTTTAGAAGATTGTTAGGCAAATTCCTAATGTGTAAAGAATATAAAAATAGGACGTGAGATATAAGACAAGGCGAAATATTTTCAAATCGCGCAAACTTTTCTAGCGAATGGCCTATCACGCAAACTTAAGAGGCCTGGCATAAAATTCACTCGCTCGAGTTTAGGCACATTCGTTGCAATGCTATGTTTGTGTGCATCGCTCACGCAGCTGCTACGCACACACGCGTAAAATTCGTGCTTGGTGAACGCTCAAACAATTTTGATCTTTTGAAAGATTGTGTTCTCAGTTACAAAGTATATAGCAAATATGGTTAGTAAATAAAAGTCTGAGAAATGCATTAGCGCCCTGCACACGTACAGTTCGGACCGCGGGAAACGCCACGCGCCGTTCCATCCCGCGCTCCGAACTGTACGTGTAGATGTGCGGGGCTGACAGTCCGATCTAGCGCATCGACGCGTACGCATGTCTCACAGTTTGGCGCGCGCATCACGTGTAAACGTAAAATATAAAGAATGGCGGTTTGGAGCGTCGAGGCTCTCACTGAATTCATTCGTTTGTTCCGTGAACATCCGTGTCTCTGGAAGATAAAAAGTAAGGAGTATATTATAGTAACGTGACGCGGACAGCGAGCACTGGGTAGGGGTTTAGTCAGTAAGAGCCTCCCGCTCCGCCCAAGAGTGGGAGAAGTAATTCAGATGATTCCCCTACCCGAAAAAAAAACTACAGTTCTGGTACGTAAAAGGGAACTAAAGGTACACACATTAGAGTTTCTTAAAAGAGTGACAATTTCGTTCCACTCACAGTGGGAGAAATAATTTGATAAAGCAAAACCATCTTTCAACAGCTTCAAATGAACTAAAAACTCACATTTTTAGATCATAAAATTTTTAAACCTCTTATGATTCCCCTACAATAAAAAAAGAGGTGCATTTCGCAAAGAATTGAAGAAAGTAACGGAGACACGGAACAAAAACTTTTAAAAGTTATAACGTTCCACGCGCCATTCCAAACTGCAGTCCAAACTCTTGAAAATCAATTTACACGCACAGTTCGGAACGTTTGTCTAGATATGTAAGTTTCGTCCGCAGTCCAAACCGTGAATGCATTTTTAACCGTAATCAGTAAAACAGTTTGATCCGCAGTCCAAACCGTACAGACCTAACCGCGGTTTGGAACGCAGTCCAAGATGCGCGATTCGAACTGTACGTGTGCAGGGCGCTATTCTCAGACTTTTATTTACTAACCATTATTTTATATTTGTGAAAATTCATACCAAAATTGTTCAATTTTGTGTTAGATGGATGTTGCATTTAACAAAAACATAAATAATGTTAAATCTAAAATGACGATACAATGATATTTATTTATGTATAATGCTATATTTTTATGTATTATGCTTATAAAAAAAACCAATTTGCTTTCATCAAAAATATGTTAAGTTTACGAGATTTCTCTTTTAAAGTCCAGATGTACTTAATCTCGTGTGAGGACAGTGTAAACTAGTATCTGAGGAATTATTTTGAGGACGGAACTATACCGATTACAGTGGACCTATTCAATCAGTGTAAGAATTTGTCAGTAAATGTATAGTTCAAGTCACAAATTAATGAATTGACAAAACAATACCAAGTCGTCAAACGGTCTGGCCGTTGTTAAAAACTACGTGAAAAAAGAATGAAAAATTTACATACTCCGCTCATTCAAAAATAACAGATTTCAAACAACATAATCATAAAAATTAAAATTGCATAAAAAATATATTCATTAATGTCAAGTGTTAATTGGAAGCAAAAATATCGGAATAAAAAGGAAAGCAGGTAAAATAACCAAAAAAATAAGGTATTATATATTATACCTTATTTTTTAAATCCGATGTACATTTAAAAGATTTTAGTATTTACTGTAAAGGCACGTGATGGCTGTGTCATTACGTTTATTACTACTTATACATTTCTTTTAATTTTTTTATTAATATCTAAGAAATAATCTTAACTAATATTATACGAAAACAAGTTAGTTTGTTACCATTTTACGCCTAAACCAATGAACCGATTATCCTGAAATTATGCATATTTTATTATAATTGGTAATAACTTAAACTTACAACGCGTCCGTAAGATTTACTTAAGGTCTGACCACCCTAAAATATAAGAATAAATACGGCGAGTTAATAGCAGATGATGTGATGGTAATGCACGTCTAAACAAATGTTGGGAGCAGGACATATTCTAATGAACCAGCTTAGAAAATGAAATGTACTGATCACCTGCTACGACGGAAAAATCGGATTTTTCCTAAATGCTCTGCCAACCGTCAAAAGTGTAAAAAAGCACAGAATTGGTCTCCTGCAGAGCAGATTAAAACAAAGTATTTTAAAACAGTCCTATGCATATCATTGGTGACCACCACCAGATTGTAAGAACTAGATATTACTACTGTGAAAATAGGAAAGTAGAAGTAAATGTTCTTAAAAAAGTACACTATTTGGTTTATAAAAATGGGATTAACTGCACGGCTCATTTTTCACTCATTAGTCTAGTAACAAGAAATCTAAACAATTTTATCGATTGTGCGCGGCACAATTAGTCCACAGAAAGCACATGATAAAAAGAATCGTATCCAGCACGCTGTCAAATCACAGTTATTTCTTTTAATTCTGCACGACCTCAGTATGCCCTTTAGAAAACGGTCCAGGTATTCACCACAATTATATTAGGTTTATTGCGTACAATAGACCTGCCTGATTATGAATTGATCCAAGTACAATGTGATATTGCCATTTTGGAAAATAAGTAACCTGCAGAGAGAGTAACCTTAGAGCATACTACTGGTACGAGTATATAATCACAAGATTGTGTCTGTGCTCTCCGGTAGTTATTCATCATCATAACTTCATCCATAACCGAAAGAGTACATCAAAATCAGTATGACCGAACGGTTAAAGCCACATGGAAAATAAGATCGGACTGTACTATGGTTAACGTTCAATTTATTTTGTTCATTTTCACAAGTATAATAATAAGTTGGGATCGAGCCATCATCACTGACATGACTGTTGTGGCCATCAAGCCTGATATAGTGGTGGTGTTACTGAATCAAGAGGCGTGCAATGGTTTTTGATATAACCATTACGCATGACGAGAATCTATTATATTACTTGACTCGCGAGGTAGTCGAATGTGGGATGTAGACGCAGCAATCGACCGATTCCGATGTACCGATAGTCGTATCCGTCAATGCCTTCATAGCCAAGAGCGTCGACCAACATCTCAGAAAGCTCAAGTTTGCGGCTAGATCAGGGCTTGAATCAGAAAGCTGTACTCCTAGACACGGCTCACATTGTTAGTAGGTTCTTTTCTTTGGAACCCTAATCACCGGTAGCTTAGTACCGGATTCCGTTACCGGTAGGCTATTATTTTATTTTAAGAAATATTTTAAAATTTAAATCTTCTTCTTTTTGTATCGATGCTCTCATCAAACTTTTTCTGCCCAGTATTTGGCAACCTGTATGGCTTTGGCATTGGCCTCGTTTAGATCCTTCAAAGTACAGGTGGTTGTGCAGGATGGACAGCATAGCAAGTGCCGCATGTCCTGGGTAGCTGCTCCACACTGGCACTGCGTTAAGGATGGGTCGATGGGTCATGGCCAAATGGGGCTTCCATTTGGTCATGTTGTTTTTACAGCGGCCAACCTGGGTCCGCAGTCGGTTAAGAGATTTCCAGATTGGCCACTGTTATTCGCTTCCAGGGGGGAGATGTTCTGATGGGGCGATGAAGTGTGGAAGAATTGGGTGTTTCTGCTTCCACAGCGAGCATCTCTCGTTTTATGCACTGTCTTTTGAAGAGGTCATAAAGCGCAGTAAACTTTTTTTTACTCATCAATAAGAACAACTTTTACTATGCAACTAACCCTGAAATCACGAAAAAAAAATCCGCTCCTCCATATATTTTTTCAAATTATGTGAACATAAATGTATGGAGAATCAGTTTTTTCTTCGTTATTTCAGGGTTGGTCGCATAGTAAAAGTTGTTCATATTGATGAGTACAATAACTCGTTTCAAGGAAAGCCCCTCTGTTGTATCAACGTTGTATAAACAAATAAACGAAATAATAATAATATCTTTATTTCGCACAAATCAAGACTTACACGATTCAAATTAACTAATATAACAAAAACAAGTGTTTATTTCGAATCGACTTACACACATCTATTTTTGACGCAAATGTTCCGTTATCAATAGGTTTGATAACTTACACCCAAATCTATCATTATGATTGGAGATAGTTACCAATTGGTCAAATAAATATTGGAAATTGACTATTCTTTGCCTTTCAATAATAATAGATGATAATGATTCCTGAAAAACAAATAACATTGTTACTGACCCATATTGTATCTTACACTCGCACCTCCACACTCCACCTCATTAAATAAAAATACTTTTCAATAAAACTCATACTTCATTACCTCTAAATTGTATTTAAGTTGAAATAAATTTTAACAATCTTAATAAACAAACATAGTACTTAAAATAAACAACAATACTTACTTGATCAAAATGTGGTAGTCGGCGTACAATCTCGGGAATATATTTACGTAATACTCGCGAGCGGCCGCGGAGCAAAGTGACGTGACCGCTCGCTGGGAGGACCCAAACGCGACTGAGCACACCGCGTTTGCGCGGTCGATAATATAGTTCAATTTGCTTGTCATTTACTAAATGAAGTTATTGTTTAATTTCAAAATAAATTTTAGATTCTATTAAAAGATTAACTTAAGATTATTGTATATTTTTTAAATTTTCTCTAAAGTGTTTTTAAGGCATAGAAAAAAATACTTATTTATCTAGATATTTTCCAAGAATTACGTTTTTTCATAATTTTTTTTCTGTTATGTTTCCTATTGAAATCGATAATGTTGTCAATACATCTAAGAGTGGACCATATAATGGTGTTACTGATATTTTTTTAAATGTTTTATTCCTTTGTGATTTTGTGTAACACTTAGCCAAACATCACTCGATTGTTACTTTTGCGATAAAAGGGTTTTGAATATGAGTAATTGCCATTAATATATACATTATTTAAAAAAAATCGTCGCTTAGTCCGCCAGAATAAGAACTTGACTTTCATAATCTAAAATAAAGAGGTTGAAATTCTTCTTATTTTTCTCACAAACAATGGTCAAAAATGACGAAAATGAGTAAATTTCATGCACGGCCTCTTAAGCCGCTAGCAAAAACTAATATAGGCCAACAAAATAAAAAGCCAAATAAACTCCCACGTTTTCTAATAAAAATCCCTCTCATTAGAGCTAAAGATTCATCTTTCACTTCATTAAAAATAATTGGTATCTTACAGTATTTTTTTTTTCAGATCGCATTTCGGTAGCGGAGATTATAAGCCGGGGATACAACGTGATGTTCCGTTGAAAGGTAAGCCGAATGGATCATTATTTACCTATTGAAGTATAATTTGATTTTGTTGTGATTTGTAATATATTTCTTTTGATTAGAAGAATTTCTTTTATTGGAAAGCTGAATACTTATTGGTGTTATTTGGTAATGACTTTTGTATAAAAATTGGGACGGTAAATTAAATGGGAAGATCAATAGGGATGTTTGCTTTTTTCTTAAATGACATGGAACATATTTTAAGCATTATTTTGAAACTGTAGTGAAACACCGCAATCCTCTAATGGCACCGTCCTCCCGTTTTCACGGTCTCAGGCACTTCTCTGGTGTTACCTCAAGGAACGGTCTTTGGATTCCCGCAACTCTTACAAGTTACTACTCCTAGTTATTACTTCCATCGCTGCGTCTTTCGGTACGCAATCGCCACTCCAGAACCAATGGCCCCAACGGCCATCTACTAACTATATTACCTATTTCCAAAAAATGAAAAAGAAGTGTAATGTGTAATCTTGTAAGAGCAGTTATAATAATTATGGGGAAGTATCACGGGTTGGACGTTCTTAACAACACTGAATGTAACCACATTTGCTTTTTTTTTATTAGCAACAGATGACTGCCATTGGTTCCTTTATTACAGATTCAGCTGATGTCCAATACCGCTACAGAAGGAGCCTGCAAATGATCATATCACAACACTTCAGTGAGACTACTGTTATGCCTGGAGTTGATGTAAGTATGTTGAGGTGTTATTGCTTAACATAATAAGGCTCAAGCCTACAATGAGCTTAAAGCTCGGGAAAGAAGTTTTTTAAGAGTTCAAGAGGTCTCTGAACCGGATTGAGGCGGAAGAAACGCCCGCGGCGGGTAGTCCGGAGGACACGATAGCACATAGCATGTCCCTGCTTGGGACCACAGCCATATCCTCATGGATAGGTGATCGGCAGCAGTGACCTTTCACGTCGGACCTCAGTAAGTTCAGTACGGGGAGAGAAGAAACGGCATGTTAATCAGTTACAAACATAAACACACATGGTTACAAACTGTCACCGTTCTGGTTTCCGCATTTAGTTCCGTTGGTCCATTGTGAGTTCGCCATGGCGGCCTTTACTCCAACCAGCACACCTCATTTCAGAAGCAAATTATTTTCTTTGGTTTGTTCAGGGTATCTGTGATTGACTTCGGTGTTCCCAGGGTTTTCATTAATTAGGTATGAATCATGACGTCATTCACGTCTATCCAGCGATCTGTGATGGGTAACCGCTGTGTATGTGTCACACCGCTGAACACAAGCATCTATTCTACTTTCAAAGCTCTCTCTTTTTAGTAATTTTTGGGCAAATTTTCCATTATAGAAACCGTCAGCCTTATTTTTGTAGTCGTCCCAAGGGAGCTATAAGCTTTCCCGGGAATAATTAGCATGTCTTCTTGACCCTTACAGAATTTAATTAGAGCAATGAGCAACAGGGATTCGAGATTTTTTTGGCCTTTTAATTGGAGCTCGAATTTTTTATAAGCAATTTTAAGAGGTATTTTTAAACTTAAACATGAGTTGGTTACGAGATTATTTCAAAAATCAGATTCTTTTAAATGATTCATTTAAAGACATCGACTTTTTATCTAAATTTATGTTCTGAAATCGATTAGTTTCGATTGATCTAGATTAATAATAATATTCTTTTGTTTCGGCAGGGGTAATCAGTCCGCTCAAAATTATATCTCTTCGCTTTCCACCTATCGCAATAGTTTCTCTTTAACTCCATCCTATGTGTCACTGCCATACATGGTCTACCTAGGCGCTAAATATCCAAAGAACAATGTTCAAAACGTCCCCACCCTTGTAGCACTTTATAACCTATATCAATCGAACGGCTTTGACCGTCTCATCATTTTATTGTATGACGGCGAAGCAGAAATATGCATCCGAAAAAGTTATATCGAAATGAAGTAGCTGAAATCAGTCCCAATTTATGTTCCCATCTACTACAATTATCCTTTGTAGCACTATAAATCCTATATCAATCCAACGGCCTTGACCGTCTCATCATTTTATTGTATGACAGCGAAGCTGAAATATGCGTCCGAAAAAAGTTATGTGGACATGAAGTAGCTGAAATCAGTCACAATTATGTTCCCATCTAATACAATTATAATTATAAGTTGGCAAGTTTTTCAGTTTAAATATGTTCATAGTCCAAAGAAACTATAGGTGAACAAGATAGCATAGTAATCATAAGGGCCGCATGCGCAGAGCATCGCGCAATATTGTAATTATAGCAGAACTTCTTTTAGTTCGTATAGAGTATACAAAATTCCTTGGAGTAGCATCACGAAAAAAGTACTGTACAACACTTAATAAATAACTTCCTCACGTCTTCACTGTCTTCTGAGTTGCTGAAGCGCTTCCCAATACCTTCAGGGAGCCTTTTCAAGATAGTACATACGCCATCGACTTCTTAAAACGAATTAGTCACAGCATCCATACCAGTAATGACTGTGGAACAGAACGCACCGTTGACGACTTGGCTCGGCCCGGATTATTACCAAACTACAAGTTACCCAGTGCTCGCCTTTCGCAAGCCTGCGCCTACGGTCTTTGGAAATCGGCATCGGGATCCCGGCGGCGGCGGAGGCGTGAGGGTCGTTCCCTCTCGCGGTCGTGGTCGGCTGCCTCCTTCGCTAGCATTACTGCTTTGCAGAACCGTAGACCCAATAGTTTTTTGAAAAGAGTAACCAAGGAGTTTCTAGCAGGTTCTTCTCCATAGGAATCGACCAATTTGGAACCGTGCACTAGTTTTTGACGTTTTATAAGTGCCCATGTAGGCCTATGTGACATAAAACCACTTTGACTTTGAAGAAGAAGGCGACCGCCCGTCACCCCTCCTCGCTCCAGACTATGGCGTGTACCAGGGTCAGACGCGAGAGGCCGCCGTCGCCGATAGCCTCCACGAGGACACAGCGGTGTTCCGCCCAAGCAAAGCACACCTCCACAGTGTGCTCCAGGTCATCCACACATTGGCGACACCCGGGCGTCCTTTCTGCCTGAATCCGATGCAGGAACCTCCCGAACTTACCGCGTCCGGTGAGGACCTGCGTCATATGAAACGTGAGGACGCTGTGATCTCTTTCTAACCACACCTCAAAGAGGGGACTTACCGCCGCAATGACAGCGTGCCCAGCACTGGGTTGCGACAGTTACAGTCGTTATGCCACGCTGAGATCCCGCCGGAACTCTGTCCGCCATACTTCGACTTGCATCTCCACGCGCAAATCGTGCCTGTGTGCAAGGACTGTTGCCTCCAGATCTCACGGTGGCAGGCCAGCGAGGAGGTTCACCGCTTTGCGGGAGATCGTGCGGTGGTATCCCCGAACCATTCATATGACCATAACTTTCTGGCAAGGATTCAGCTTGGCCGCCGGTCGCTTACCCAGCGACGGCTCCCATAAAGGGCCACGGACCGAACGATCCCCACGTGGAGCCTCCAGTAAGGGGCGTCTGTACCTCTTAGGTTAAGTAGGCGCCGCTTCAGGGCAGCCTCAGTCCTTGCCAGTTTGGGAGCCAGACGTTGAAAGTGCTCGGTCAACCCGGTGGTGACGCGGTCTGAGGGCCATGACACAAAGGCATGAGGGCAATGGTGGGTCCGATGGCACATGGCCTCGGACTTGTACAATGCCACCTTGAGTCACAATTGCTGGATCCTGCCTATGACTGTCGCAACCCCGCGTGTCGCTATCCTAAACATTAGGGGCATGCAGGAAGTGGATATCGCGAGATAAGTGAAAATAATTTTAAGGTGAATGAAGTGAGATGACATGTGTCGTACAGTACTTTTTTCGTGATGCTACTCCAAGGAACTTGTATACTTTATATGAACTATATGAATTTCTGCTATAATTACAATATTGCGCGATGCTCTGCGCATGCGGCCCTTATGATTACTATGCTATCTTGCTCACCTATAGTTTCTTTGGACTATGAACATATTTAAACTGAAAAACTTGCCAACTTATAATTATAATTAATTGTGACTGATTTCGGCTACTTCATTTCGATATAACTATTTTCGGACGCATATTTCAGCTTCACCGTTATATAATAAAATGATGAGACGGTCAAGGCCGTTGGATTGATATAGGATTTATAGTGCTACAAGGGATAATTGTAGTAGATGGGAACATAAATTGGGACTGATTTCGGCTACTTCATTTCGATATAACTTTTTTCGGATGCATATTTCAGCTTCGCCGTCATACAATAAAATGATGAGACGGTCAAGGCTGATCGATTTATATAGGTTATAAAGTGCTACAAGGGTGGGGACGGTGTCCGAACATTTTGAACATTGTTCTTTCTTTAGCAGTTTCAGCGTGCAGGAGTTGTTACTCCTAACATGCCAATATACACACACACAAACTTTCGCCTTTGTAGGAGTAATATTAGTGTGATGCAACCACTAAGTTGTAGCCAACAGAAAAGACAGACTCCAGCAGGGAATTCCACTCCTTAATAGCACGCTTCGTGAACGAGAACAATTATAAGTAAAACTTAAAACAAACGTAACTATGATAATAAAGCGAACATTATTCTAGCAAACAATATAAACCCAGGTCTTTCAATTGAAGTGCCATTTTAAATTCAACATTGTATTATATTCAGAACTGTTCTTTGTTTCCCGATTTCAATTTTATACTACCACCTTGCCAGTTGATTTTCTACCTTGATTTTGGGATGTGAAGGTTGAATTTTGGTTGCAGGTCAGTCTACAATGTACGCTGAATGGACCACATCCTGGGAGATTCGTATGGGAAAGAGATGGTATTGTTATATCGTCTAATACTGATTCCAGGTACATTTGTTTTTATGTTACTTACATTTAATTTAATAATAATATCTATAGGAGCTAGGCTAGATAATAACAGCCGCACAGGTCGATCTTCAAGGTTAAGCAACGATTGCCAAGGTTGGTCTGTGGATGGGTGACCATCTTAACATAACGAGTTTCCTCCTTGCCTTGGAAAGCACGTTAAGCCGTAGATCCCGGCTGTCATTTGTAGATCTATGGCAGTCGTTACGGATAGTCAGAAGCCAGTAAATCTGACTCCAGCCTTGCCGTGAAGTACCGTGTTATCCCAGTTAATGGGTTGTGGAGGTCTGGTAGGCAGCCGCTCCTGGTAAAATGCTGGAAGCCGACCCCAATATAGTTGGGAAAAGGCTAGGCAGATGATGATCTATAGATTATATGTCTCCACCTAAGGACTTTTTTGTTAATAAGTAATTTCTTCCAGTCTACTTACTTCACTTGACATAAATAAATAGGCATAGCTCTTTATTTATTTACAGTTTTTGGCTTTATTTTTTCGAATAAGTTCAGAGACTGTTTTAATAATTCGCAATTTGATGCCTAGTAGATATTGTAAAGTAAAATTGGTGTAGTTTTATATCTCAAGCGTCTTCGCATGTGGAATCATTGAAACAGGCGCGATCTCGATAAAACTTTAATGTAGCTGAGAATTTTATGGTAGAATTGAGTATCTTTAATGTAAATATTATAGACTAGCTTCCGTCCGCGGCTTCGCCCGCGTGGTGTGTTGATAAAAACCAGCCTAAAGCAAAAATAACAAAATCGACGAATAAATAAGGTTACGTTTCATTTTTTTTCCTGGTATATTGTGTGTGGTTATAAACTATCTACATACCAAATTTCAACCAAATCGTTCCAGCCGTTTTTCTTCGTTTTCCATTTTCACAAACTTTCACATTTATAATATTAGTAGAATTATAATAGGCCGTGTACTACTACTGTACACGACGATAAAAAAAAACAGTACACGACGTTCAAAAGAGTAGTAAAACAGAAGTAAATACAAATATCAAAGTCCCTTACGAAAGCAGATGAAGCAAAACCAACGTTTTCAAACGGACTTCGCCGTATCATCAATATGCAACAAAATGGTAGCTCTATTTCACCAGCACTATCGAATAGTCATATAATCACTTCAGAAAATAAACGTAGAATCGATATTCTCGAAGGTTCTTAAGTAAATCTGGGATAGTCTGGCGCTCAGTAATGGAATCTATTCCATGAATGTGTACTATAAAATGACAGCAATTTAAAAACGACGGAGCTGAGGAAATAGCTGAATACGTTTATCTTGCGGGAACATTTCGCTTTGAATTAGTGGCTTTTAAGTTATTCAGGTATGGAGAAAATTTTATAGAATTCTTATGTTAATGCTGTACTTGTGGATAGAATTGTCTAACGCCCATTTTCAATAACCTACCACAGTTCATAGATAGATAGCTATCCCCGATAAACAGTAAGATTCTATCTATCCATCAACAACTTTGATAGGAAATGCTATCCGTCGGTACGTTATAGGAAAGCAAGTAAGGGCAAAAGGATAGCTTTGTTTATCTTTAGTAGCGGCTACTGTAGATAGGTTATTGAAAACAGGCGTTATTTTAATGTTAAGGGGTTAATAAAATTGTTGACCATACACATTAAAAATGCTTTTATGTTAGTAGTTTACCAAACTAAAAATTCAGAAGTTTTAGCAAAAAAAGAAAGTCAAAATCAAAGTGGAGAGAAAGTAACTCTTTTTGTAACATGAGTTTCATCTTCTTCACATGACCGTAGCAAGACAAGTGATTACCTTTCAACTTTTCCGTCACTGGTGCCACTTTCTTTCTCCTAACAGTTACTCCTCAAAGAAGGGACTTCCCGCTGAAATTATGCCCAGCACTGAGTTGTTCAGCTAAATCCGGCTTGACTAGAAGCCGACCCCAATATAGTTGGGAAAAGGCTAGGTAGATATGACTGAGTAGTGACAGTCGCTGTCGCCATTCCACAATGAGATTCCACCGGAAACTCATATCCACTACATGCAATTTTTTTCATCCATCTTTTTTAGGCTCAACATTCCAAACCATACAATATGATAAGCCTTATCACGGACTTACAGATTTTACCCTACAGCTTGATGGGCAGCCGTGGGTCACAAGTTCTTCCAGGGGCCAATCACCATTTCATCCACCTTGCATTGTTCCAATGTGATACGTCTCGTTCTACCTCACCATCCCATCGGACAAGCAACCTAAAGTACTTAAGGTCGGAACAGATTCTACTAGGCTACCAGAAGACTACAGAGCATCAATTGTTACTTGTTTAATATCAAGAGAGACCCCAAGAAAGCCCAATTGGCAAAATCGACATCTCAGAACAGACTGTCCTGGCGCAGAATTGTGACGGGACTCGACCCCAGATGTTGGGAGCAGGAATGGCTGGAGAAGATGAATTGATACTTGTCTTGACTCAGCATCTACCTAGCCTTTTCTCAACTATATTGGGGTCGGCTTCCAGTCAAGCCTGATTTAGCTGAATACCAGTATTTTACGAGGAGCGGCTGCCTACCAGACCTCCACAACCCATTAACTGGGGTAGCACGGTACTTTATGGCAAGACTGGAGTCAGGTTTACTGGCTTCTGACTATCCGTAATGACTGCCAAAGATCTACAAATGGCGGTTTAACGTGCTTTCCGAGGCACGTAGGAAACTCGGTATGTTAAGATGGTCACCCCTCAACAGACCAACCTTGGCAAGCGTTGCTCAACCTCGAATATCGACCCTTTGGCTGTTATTATCTACCCACGAGCTCCTCAACTCTTCATAATCAATTGATACTTGACTCTCGTGTATAAAAACCATAACGTTAATTACTTCGCAAACATGATCTTCATTTGCAAATATGGTTTAATTAAATATTCTGCGGAAACGTATATTTCCATTTTTATAAAAATCTACGGAAACAACTCGGTAATAAAAAAAGAGTATATTTTTTGCGAGACTTTTTATAGTAATTGAAATGCTTCGATGGTGTTTGGTTACTTTACCGGTTTTTTTTTTCATGGTTTCGATTACGTAAAATAAATAATTCATTCAAAATTATCCTGACCTATAAATATTATAAAACAAAGTCCCCCAGTGCGTCTGTTCGTCTGTCTGGTCACGATAAAATCAAAAACTACTGAATGAATCTTCATGCAATTTTCACCAGACGGACAAGACCCTCCACTCCCACCAGAAGGCCATCTCAGACACCAATCTGCATAGTTCGCATATGATTTGACCAATACATTTTGTATGGATATTTTTTTTAAAAGAGACTGTGACCCCTGAGTTTGTTTCGGTGTTTCTTCTCAGGGTAGTCAGTTAGGAAACACCGGCCTCGTCTAGATTAATAATTTTGACAAAACAAAAATTGACGTGTAAAAGTGTTTCGTGAAACCTATTTGCAAAATAAATATCATTTATCATTTACCCGGACAACACCCGTCTGATTAGAGGATCCTCTCTTTTCAACGGAAGTTTGCGGGACTTTACATTCTGTTCCGCATACCTCTGAACTGATGACCCTCGATGAACATTAGCACAATCTTCGTGCAGATAAAAAATGATTCATGAAGAAGGTTTGGGTGTATCAGTTATATGTGCATGCATGTATATAATTTTAAAGATGTGTAGCACTCGTTGCCAAGTTAGGTAGTTAAAGAATTTTTTTTAATCATCTAATTATGTACTTCTCCCACTCTAGGCCGAGTAGATAGGCAGGCAGGACAGGGAAGAGTAGGGTAGGACATATAGGGTGTATAGTTCCATCCTTCTCTCTCGCTTGAACTTGGTAACAAAACTGATTGCCGGCTGTCCGGTAATAACCCGGACCGAGCCCGGGTCGTCAACAGCATGTACTGTCCCACGTGCATCTCAAAGAGATGTCAGCAAACTGTAGGAGCGTAGCAGGGTCGAAACCTCTGAGGCCATCGATGGGCTTCCGAAAGAAAAACCTTGAAACGAAGGTAAAGAAGGAACGGGGTGGGGATTAGTCAGTAAAAGTCTGACTGTCCCGCTGCGCCCAAGAGCGGAAGAAGTCATTCTGGTGATTCTTCACCTTAAGAAAGTTGCGATGATTTAATCTACCTTTTCTAAGTTCCACTTCTTTTCCAGATACACAATAGGCCAGACTATGGCCCCTGACAGCGGGGTGATCACTCAACTCAACATATCCCACCTGAGGGTGGACGACGGTGGCTTGTTCTCCTGCGTGGCTCATCACGGTGATAGTGTCGTGGCTCACCATGATCGGCTTAATGTTTATGGTAAGTTATAGTTTTAATCTTATAGTCCGTCTAATGAAAGCGCGACCTGAGAAAAAGAGGTTTAATCCAAAAAAATTGTATCTGGTATTACTAACTAGTAGGAGAATCATGTTTTGACACTTCACAATTTTTTTTATTTCCTACAATTGCGGCTAAATAATGTTGCCAATTAAATTTAAAAAAAACTTCAAGTCGCACTTTCATAAGACGCACTCTATAAACTTATATTCCACATTGGCCTCACGAGGTAAGTCAGAATCAAAAAATCCAGACTGAACGCAGACTTACGCACTGAGGATTCCGTACAAACTAAGGTAACTTTGAACGATATCCTCGGTATGCGAGTGCTATGTAAGTATGTAGGTAGGTAAGTAGTTCCATTTTCGAATCGAGCCTAAAAAGTATTACTTTTTCTTGGACTTGTGTTACAAGACCTTGCTTTTAGCCATAATATTTTTTGGTTTCATTGCAAGTATCAAAATATGTGCCTAAATGGAGCTTAAACGACCATATCTTTAGATTGTTTTGACAAGAAGTTTGATTTTTGTGCTTTTGAGTATTAAATATATTAATTTCAGCTTAAAACCTCGATGTGTTCCTGAAAAAAAGGTCTTGACAGATGGAACTAGATGAACAACCAAGTAATCCTACATGGTTTCCGTTTTTGCCAATTGACCAGAAATTGGAATATATTATTATGTGACATCCACCAACCCGTAGAGTTTTACATCGCACTAGCATTATAAAGGCGAAAGTATAAACATGTTTGTAACTCCTTCACGTTCAAACGGCTAATAGAATTTGGATAAAATTTAGCACATAGGTAGTCAGATAGACAGACTTTTTATCTCGCGAGAATGTTCCTCTGGAATATTTTTTTAACTTCAAAGCAGGCGAAACTGCTGGCAGAAGCTAGTTTATAATATTAGTAGGAATATTAGAATTTCTAGCTCTGTTTCACTACATGATATCACGACTATTTTCTTCTTTCCTTTTGTTTCATATCCGCACATAATGCTTCTTTCGTGAAAGCAAGTTAATTAGTATCTTAAGCAGTGAGAGTGGTGGTTTTGTTTCATTAGCTATGCTCCGTAATATTGTAATTACTATTCATGACGGTGTTTTTTCTTCGGACTCTCAAAGCTTACTAATGGCCATTGGTATATTTGTAAAAGACTGTTCAAATGACAATGTTTGTCGAATTAATTTTCGAACCTATTAACAAGAAATATCCGTAAGCAGCAACGACCTAAAGGAAGTCCAAGAGAAGGACTCGACGATCCAGAAACGAAATATCTGGCGAAAAATGACGAGAAGAGCTGAATCCAAATGAAATGGGAAAAGTTTAGGCAAGGAGAGAGAGTAAATCTATGAATATGGACAATCCACACATATGTTCATACCCGTGGGTCATACAAACTCTAAGTAAGATGTCCAAATTACATCTGGAGTTGTACACTACTTTAACTTACCTAAGAAACTAAAACTTTCGGTTGCTCTCAAGCTTTTACGCGACTTTTTTATATCAGGGCCCTTGTCCACAGCGACTTTTTGTAGACGCGCTTTTACGAAACGCGTTACAGTCACATTTGCAACGCGCTACAGAAGCGATGCTAACGCGCTACTTACGCGCTACTGCATCGCAACTGTATCGCAGCAATCGCGCGACCATGTCAGACGACATTAGGGAGAGGACGGAGGACCATCATCATCATCTGCCTAGCCTTTTCCCAACTATATTGGGGTCGGCATCCAGTCAAGCCGGATTTATCTGAATACCAGTATTCTTACGAGAAGCGGCTGCCTACCAGACCTCCACAACCCATTGACTGGGGTAAAACGGTACTTTATGGCAAGACTGGAGTCAGATTTACTGGCTTCTGACTATCCGTAACGACTGCCAAAGATCTACAAATGACAGCCGGGACCTACGGCTTAACGTGCTTTCCGAGACATGGAGGAAACTCGTTATGTTAAGATGGTCACCCACCTTGGCAAGCGTTGCTTAACCTTGAAGATCGACCCGTGCGGCTGTTATTATCTAGCCACGTGCTCCTCGACTCCTCCTTTACTCTCATAGTCCAATAAAAAAACCTTCCAACAAAGCATGTTCCAGTACGAAGTCGCCACTCCAAAACCTTTCAGCCCTACCGACTATCTGTAACATAACCATACCAATACTCTATCTAGGGAAACTAAACTGGCCACAGTTTGAACTCAAGTCTCCAGTAAACAAACCAAGTCTAAAGTTATCTTCATCGTCTCGTAATTTCGTGCTCCAGTTGACAATGTTGCGCTCCAACTGATCTTGTGACTGGCTTCCAGTGAATGTTGCAATGAGCGTAACGTGTCGGTATGATGGAGTGTAGTTACGGTATCAAAGTTACTACGGTCCTGAATACTTTGATGGAACTGAGTGAGTGAAATAACTGATGTTAGTTGTGGAACTGCTCATTCGTTTTGGAAATGGAATACTTGCATGACTTTTGGAATGCAATCTTTTTTCATTCTGTTTTTAGCGTCTTTACAGTCGTATACTATGAAATAGTACATTTTGATACAAGTGGAGAAAGTTTGTCATTGCGACTGAGGCGGAATTCACATTAACCGTTAGTGAGTGTGTTATGGAGCCGAGTGCTGCAGTGACAAATTTCCATGTGTATCAAACAACGTATACGCACAAAACGTTTTGGGAACACATCAATTGTGTGTACAGCTAAAGAGTAGAATTACCTCTGGGAGTCTGTGTTTCCTGTTTGCCTAAAATATGGGATTTTTAAGTGATAAATAAATAGGTTACTTTTAGGCAAGCACGCTTCATCACCACTTACCATCAGGTGAAATAGTGCTCCTGATTGAGTCTATCGAAAATAAAGAAATATGTAGTATTCACTTTTGACGTGTTGCTAAAATCACTCCTCAACACTTGCTAAACCCTGATAAGGATATAGAATATTATTTTTAATACCATGTAGGTATTAGATTTCCGTAGATCAAAATTTGAGTTCACGTAAGAAAACACTTTTCACTAAAGTGAAACCGTGAGCAAAGACTTGTCAATAAATTTGAATCTCCAAAATCTATTACAGGTCCTTAAGGAAATAACCTTTCTCATGATTACAAAAGAAACTCCGCATAAAAATACATGACACCCTTTACTGCAAGGTATACTCATATAACCGTACCAACAACTTTTATGAAGAAACTTGAAGCTAAAATTCTATTAAAATAAAAACAGAATAACAAAGAGATAAGGGTAGTTCAGAAGTTTATCTTCTCCATAAAGTTTGTGTATTGTGGAGAATATTGTTCTTAAGGGTCAGTGCACACTGAGTCGCGATGCTGCACTAACTTTATAGAACAGTAGTGGTGCAATGGTAACTGCCTGTACTTACAAGTTTAATTTCTTTTTTCGTACATTACTTTGTGTAATTTATTTCTTCACCAATGCTCTAAAAATGGTGGAGGAAAACATCGTGAGGAAACCGACATGTCTTAAAACGAACAATTTGAAGATAGGTGACATCCATCAATCCGCACTGGAGGATTACGGCGCATTCCCTCTTCTAGAACGGAGACCTGAGTCCCAGCAGTGGAAACATTACAAGGCCGACTACGCTTATGTTTTTATAACGGTACAACATACTCGTAGAAATGTCAGCTTTTGGGCAGGACAAAGACTGCTAGGACCGCTAGTAGTTACCTGTATAACTTTTACTGAGTAAAACCTTCGTAGAAAACTTAACGTTAAAACTTCAAATATCATGTTTCTCATTTCTACTACTAAATACTGAGTAATCGGTCGCGAGTTCATAATAGTTTCGATCTGCGCAAATAATTTGCATAACTCTTCAAAAGTTTAACTGGAGTTACCCACTTTACGCGAAGATATTTTTATCCAAGGATCAATTTTTAATTTTCTCGGAGGCAAAGCTACTGACAGCAGCTAGTACACTAAGAAATGAAAACTATCTTAGAATTAAAAATTATTGCTGAGATCATTTTCCCAATTATATTGGGGTCGGACTCCCAGTCAAGCCGGATTTAGGTAGATTATTGCTGAGATCATCCGTTACAAATATGTAGACCAGGTGTGGCACACTTCATCATCATCTTTCTACCGTAATCTCGTGTCATAAAACACTAATATTTTAGCCAGTTTTGTTCAAGGGACTAACCTATCTTGCTATTAAACGAGCATTCTCACACTAAACCATCTGAAAAAACACTATGAGTTTCCGTCAACAAAAGTCTGACACCGTTCAAGGGCTGTAGTAGATTTAAGATGATTTCCCAGGTAAAAATAAAGGCTGCTAGGAACTTTACATTAAAACGGTTCAGAATTCATTC
This sequence comes from Mythimna separata, assembly GCA_030763345.1. NCBI lineage: Eukaryota > Metazoa > Arthropoda > Insecta > Lepidoptera > Noctuidae > Mythimna > Mythimna separata. The sequence continues at coordinate 6,646,033 of CM061191.1, forward strand.
GTCTATTTTTGCTCACGACCCAAATTTGTTGACTGATCAATACAGCAACTAACGGGCATTGATCCCTACGCTTCTTCATTGCATTTTGGTAATATTAGAACTTAGGGACGGAAAGTTCTAGAGTGGCGGCCACGTACCGGAAGACGCAGCGTCGGAAGGCCTCCTACAAGGTGGACCGACGACGTGGCGAGGGTCGCGGGAATCCGATGGAAGTGAGACGCACACGACCGCTCGCTGTGGCGACGCTTGGGGGAGGCCTATGTCCAGCAGTGGACGTCTTTCGGCTGAGATGATGATGATGAATATTAGAACTCTCCCTGAGTTCAAGAAAAGATACAAGGATTTTAGTGTCGAGGGTCACCAGTTCTCCATAGCTCTAAATATTCGGAGCAGGGGGTAGAGTCCCACAAACCTCTGTTAAATGGAAGGATCCTCCAACTTTTGCGTCACTGCTTACCATCAGGTGGGATCACAGTCAAGAACTACATATATGTGTGTTATATGTCCGGGGTAACTGGCAGATAGATGTTTTTTATCTGTTGTATATTTTCAAATAACGCGGAGAAATTCTAATTGCATGATGCAGGGTAGGTGAACAAAAAGGCCTGGAAAAGCTACTGAAAGAACTTTTTAAAGGCATCTTGTCTAAGTCACATAAACGTAAATATGTAGTAGGTGGTGTAACTGTCTCTTCTATTAGATATTTTCAGTTCGCCTTGCCAGTTTTGCGCTAGAAGCTTATTAGCAGCAAAAGTTTTACGTTGCTTGAAAAAACTAACGTCGTACGGTAATCCGATATGTTGCTAGTCGAGCTTTTACAAAAAAAGTTCGAGCCAAAAAACGAGCAAAAAAATGTTGTCAGTTTCCTCTTCAGCCTTTGAAACTTAAAATTAATTTAAAAAAGTAACTTCACCTAAAGGCAAGCTGATTATTTTAGTACTAGAGGGTGATATAACCAAATGATGTTAGCAGGCTAACGATCCCGAGCTAATTGGGCTAAATCTGTCCCAAATAGCGCACGGATAACGCAAAATTAAGCAGGAATTGAATTGGAGAGATTCGTATTTAGTGAGACGATTTTAGCTGTACTGTCTCATTGAATCCTTCAGTTTTGAATTTGAATTCATCGATATTGCGGGTTTAGTGGTTAGTAGAGCGGTGTCATTTGAAAGGAACAGAATTGAATGATTTTGTGCATCATTATCCTTTGTGGAAAACTAATACTCCTAAGCTGCATACCGTGGTCTCTGTTTTATTTCAACTGTGTACCAGTTAAATATAGCCTCATCAATAGACATAGCTTGATGCCCGTGCCTAATAGACACGAATTGCACATTGAATCGTTTCAACAAAAAAAAAATAGATTCTTACCAGTCAATATCATTCATAATTCATATTTTATTTGAAATTGCATCTTAAAAGACATTTGCATGAAAGTAATTTCCGTGGAAGATATTTTCGCAAATCCGCAATCAATCTTGCGCAATCCTAGTATGTGGTAGAATACGTGTGGGTAGCCTGTGCAAACTATTTCTATATACATAATGCAGTATTTCCCTGCATATATATATAGAAATAGCTTGCACTCAGGTATGTGTGTGGTAAGTAACCCACACACATACAAACTTTCACCTTCTTCTTATCGAGTCGAAGAAAAACTTCCTTACAATTTTTGGGCCTAGTATGTAGCTAGGTACATTCACTGCAGCATGGGTGGCACTCATTACGATGATTATAAGACCTAAAGCATCATGGTGAAATAGCGACAACGACTGTCACAACTTAGTGCTGGACACGCCGTAATCACAGAACATATAAAGGCCGTAATCACGGCGGAAAGTTGTTGAGGAGGAAAGAGTTTGAGGAGTGGAGTTTTTTTTTCCGGTAGGGGAATCATCAGAATGACTTCTCCCACTCTTGGGCGGAGCGGGAGGGCGTGTCAGACTCTTACTGACTAAACCCCTACCCCGTTTCTTCGTTGCTATCGATCTGGGGGACACGGTGACAACCTTTCGGATTCCGTGTTCCCCAGAGGCTTCGGCCCTACCGGGCCCCTACAGTTTGCTGACATCTCCTTGACGCGCGCGTGGAACAGAACGCGCCGTCGACGACTAGGCTCGGTCCAGATTATTACCAGACTGCCGGACGGCGAGCTAACCAGTGCTCGCTGTCCGCGAGCCCGCGCCTACGGTGGTCGGAAATCGGGATCGGGATCTCGGCGGCGGCGGCGTGAGTTCCGTTGCCTCACGCGGTCGGCAGCCTCCTTCGCTAACATTACTGCTTCGCAGAAGGAGGCGACTGCCTGTCACCCCTCCTCGCTCCGGACCATGGCCTGTACCAGGGCCCGACGCGAGAGGTCGCCGCCGCCGATAGCCTCCACAAGGACACGGCGGTGCTCCGCCCAAGCGGGGCACACCTCTACCGTGTGCTCCACCATGTCCTCCGGGCGGTCCACACAGTGGCGACACCCAGGCGTCCTTTCCTCCTTGATCCGATGCAGGATCCTCCCGAACTTACCGTGTCCAGTGAGGACCTGCGTCATACGGAACGAGAGGACGCCGTGACCTCTTTCCAACCACTCCTTAAAGAGGGGACTTACCGCCGCAATGACGGCATACCCAGCACTGGGTTGCGGTTGGGTGGACAGTCGCAGTCGCAATGCCACCCTGAGATCCCTCCGGAACTCTGTCCGCCATACCGCGACTTGTCGTGGCAGCTGAGTTTCGCCCCGGCGTTGCATCTCCACGCGCAAATCGTGCATGCGTGCAAGGACTGTTGCCTCCAAATCCCACGGTGGCAGGCCAGCAAGGAGGCTCGCCGTTTCGCGGGAGATCGTGCGGTATCCCCGCACCATCCGGATGGCCATGACCCTCTGGAGGAGTGGCTGGAGTGGTAACACGGCGTTCTAACCTTCCGCATGACGCAGGTCCCCACCGGACGTGGCAAGTTCCTGCATCGGATCTCGTATCATTCAGTTTCCTGCGATCCTCACCCACCTTATGCTCTTCTCGTTACCAGTTAAGTTTGGAAATTTATAATTGTCTAATTCAAAACCAAAATTCTAAAGAAACGTCGCAGCGTTGGATAGCGTCTTATAAGGAGAACCGATGCTCTGGTAAGGGTTGCCGGAATCCGATGGTTGTGAGGCGCACAAGAACGTTTACTCTAGTGACATTTGGGGGAGGCTTATGTCCAAAAGTGGAAGTCTTTCGGCTGAAATGATAATGATGATGATGAATTTTCTAAATCAAAAAACTAATTTTCAAAGACATTTTCAATAAAGATTAAGAACATAAAACTCTAGATAGTTTATTAAAGTTTTGAAGTGCACCAGAATCCAACCATTTTCGTCGGAAGCCATAATGTTTTATATCCAATTTGGAATATTTAATGCTATGCTGCATATACTCATACCTATAAAAATGGTCATTCCATTTATGTACTGTTTAAAACCCGTCGTGTTAAAAGAAATGGCTCTGAAAATAAATGGGTTGGAAGTTGTTTACATCAAGGTCTTTTCGTCATCACATCTTCATCATCATCTCAGCCGAAAGACGTCCACTGCTGGACATAGGCCTCCCCCAAGTGTCGCCACAACGACCGGTTCTGTGCGTCTCACATCCATCGGATTTTGTGGGAGGCCTTCCAACGCTGCGTCTTCCGGTACGTGGCCGCCACTCTAAAATCTTTTATCTCTATCGACCATCTGTTCTACGAGCAATGTGCCCTGCCCACTACCAGTTAAGTTTGGCGATTCTTCGGGCTGTGTCGGTAACCTTAGTTCTCTTGCGGATATCTTCATTTCTGATGTGATCGCGCAAGGCAACTCCGAGAATAGCCCTTTCCATTGCTCTTTGGGTGGCTTTAAGCCTTCTGATGAGGCCCATTGTGAGCAACAACGTTTAAAACTCGTCGTGTTAAAAGAAATGGCTTTAAAAATAAATGGGTTGGAAGATGCTTGCATCAACTAAAATGGAAAATGGACTTGTATTACGGTATTTTAACATTAATGTTAGCTCTGTGATTTGAAGTTATTTGTTTCTTAAATAGATACTTTAAGTAAATGAGTATTGAAATGGAAATTATTTTCAGTTTAAAACAAAATTATATACAGTGCTAGCTTTTGCAAACGGCTTCGTGTTAGTGAAAGTATTTATTGCCCCTATTTATACATTAAAGCTGAAATGTTATTCTAATGTGTGTATAAGCTCATATTACGTCTTTAAATTTTCACCTACGGGAACGTCTGAAAGAGTGATTGATCTCCAGTATGCAAAGGGCAATTGAACGACACACATGTGGGTTTTAGTCAGTAAGTCTGACACACCATCTAGTTCTGCCTTAAAGCAGGAAAAGTCATAATTATAATGATTCTGAACCTTAAAAAATACAGACCTTCAGTTGCCCTTTGCGTTCTAGGACCTCACGGTCCTCCTTTTCAGATCCTCGTGGCTCTAGCAACCATCGGTACTGTAGGCTCCTGTTTGCTAACATCTCTTTTGCTATTGAAAACTTGGGCTCGGTCCAAAAGGCTACCGAACAGCCAAACAGGCCACCCATTACTCGTCATACGTTGATAGCAGATAATACTTTATGTTTAGCATTATAATCTACTGTAAAAGTTAACCATAATTATTTATAAGTAAGTCAATAACTAAAAAAACCCCAATAAAAATAAAGTATAATGCCATTTCTTCCAAGGTAAACCATAAATTCAATAACATCCCCTTCCAATGCATGAGGAACTTTAAAACCAATTTTATTCCCGCATACGAAATGGCTGAAGGAAAATGTTTTGTTCTAGGACCGCCGTATATCCGGACGTTGCCGCCTTTCAAAGTCCAGAGCGGACAAAGTATCACGCTAAAGTGCCCGTACTATGGGTATCCAGTGAGGTAAGATTTATTTATAGGTGATTTTATACAACGTTGATACGACGGGTTTCCTTAAAACGGGTTTGTTGTACTCATCAATATGAACAACTTTAACTATGCGACCAACCCTGAATTCACGAGAAAAAAAATCCGCTCCTTCTCATATTTTGTCAAATTATGTGAACGTATTCAAATTACGTGTATGGAGAAGTGGATTCTTTTTTCGTGATTTCAAAGTTAGTTGTATAGTAAAAGTTATTCATATTGATAAGTACATCCACACGTTTCAAGGAAAGCCCCTCTGTTGTATCATCTCACTTATCATTTTTATTTACACTATGAATTTATTTATTGTTAGAAAATTTATAACAATTTATGTACACTAAATAAAAAATACCTTAAGAACTAACCAAAAGTAATCTAAAGAATGGCGTCAAAAAGCTCCTCCGCATCGCTATCGACTATTAATGTATCCAAAAGACTGGCAGCATTGCCACGCTGTATAGTAATGCTGTCTGCCCAAAGTAGAAGCCAGCCTTTGGGTCATACGAACTATCAACAAGGCGTTTGAAATTCATATTTTATTAATATTAATCATTTACACAGAAAACATAATTATTATAATTACATTACTAGTTGGAAATATCCGAACTAATTAATATTAAAAGCTTAATTAGTTGATTCACATAGAGGTTATAATATTATTATAACTTACATTGCAATATTTTTAACTTACTACTTATATAATTTTTAGTTTATGTTTGCTATCTAATATATTTACTATCTGCTTAGAATTTTTCATAGAGTATGTATGTTTAAGTTGCTTTTTTATTTTATTTTTAATACTTGTATCAGTCTAGTTTGATGTTCATCATTTATTTATTTTTGCCGTAATTTGTTCATCCTACCACTTGAAACTGTTTAGGCTATGTTTAATAAATATTATTAAATCCGCTATTTAACCTTTTGAAGTGATCTCTTGACTCCTAGAGATTTAATATAATATTTGAAAATTTCTTTAACTTTTGTTGTATAGGATCTACTGGGCAAAATTTCTTGCTATTTCTGTCAAAGCATTTCACACAGAGTGGATCAATTTGGTACTTACTATCTACCGTGTAATATTCGCAATATTATACGGTATATTGGTACTTGGTATAAAATTAATATCAGAGTTTTATTGGTTTCGGGCCGGAGAATAGTTTCTCCAAAATAGTATTTAAGATGTCAAAAATATGACTCAGTAACTCATAATAATACTGTATGATGGTAAAATCTAGAACTATGAGCAAAGTTAAGCTCATAATTCTAGATTTGAATATCCATTGTTTTAGTAAGACACAGCATTCTAGAGAAAATTTCAAAGAGAATACAAAAATATTTTAGTCTGAATGCTATTGCCAAATGAATTCCACATTCTGTTGTTGTTAGATTAAATTATGTTGATAGTACTAAAAGGGGTTAAAGATACTAAACGTTATGTGTATAAATGCGTTCCGTTCTTTGCCAATTCACAATTTAACGATTTCACTTGGATAGATTATAATCTATCGAAAAATAGTGCGTTAAATTGTAAACAACATGTTTACAGTTCATAATCTATCGACAGTTTACAATCTCGTGAGATAGATTATTATACAAAGGTTTTTACAATTTTGCGGCGACATACATAAATTACTTAAAGGAAAAATAAATCCGTTGTTTAGTTTTTTTTTCTTTTGACTTCAAATATTTTTTCATTAATTTCGTTATCACAATTAAAATCAATTGACTAAAATTTTCCAACGCCATCAAATTCAACCTCCCAATAAGAGCCAATTTCTTTTGTGGTGTCCGTTGTTCTCTTCTTCTTATTCATCCGTTTCTTTTGTACCTCAAAAACATTATTTATAAACAATAACATTCAGTACATTTACGAAGAAGACTCTTAGCTTTGATGTCATTTTTATGATCTCTCCCGGAGAAGTCCATCAAATATTTTTATAGCGAATAAAAAACGAACGTGTACAATTTTTGTTGAAAATTTTTCCAATATGATTTCTTTTGTTTTTTGTTAAAGTATCGCCCTAACGCTAATTGGGAAAAAGTGGAAAAGTTTGGCGCTTAATCGGTTTTTGCTAACTTTGTTGTGTAGTTTTGCGGCTTTAGTAATCTGAATATATGTGGCTGTTTATCAAATTCTGCTGAGAGTTTTTGGAAGCAACAATTTATGTATAGTAAATCTGTTTTATTTTATCTGCAACATGAAAATAGTTTAATTCATGTTTATTACATGTGTTGAATACTTTTTCGAATAATTTACTATGCAGTATCAACAAAACCAGTTTTATTTCAATACTCATTTCTACCAAAACATGAAATAAAACGAGTTCAGTTTTCCCAAGTTGTGAAGTCCTTATCTTTAATGATTTTCTCGCAGAACTACACAACAAAATTCCTTTAACCAAGAACGTTGTTATTTTATCAAGTATTTTAATATTCACTAAAGAAAACAGTAACACAGATACTTCTAATACTTACATTTACAGGGAAATAACATGGGAATACAAAGGCAAGGAAATAAACACAGATATAGCAGTACAGAATAATCGGTATAAAAGATCAGATAATAAGAGAGCTAATACAGAAATATTTGGGCGAAAACCGAAGTTAAGAGAGAAGAGAGATACTCCGATAGTAAACGATGGAACACTGAATATACCAAAAGTTTCTAAAACGGATAATGGGGCTTCTTATTCTTGTATAGTTAGAAGTCCTTCAGGTGAGATGGCTAAAAGATCTTTCGAGTTACATGTGGTGGAGGCTCCACAGTTGGAAGAGATATTGCTACCGACGGATTTACAGGAGGGACAGATTGTTCAAATACATTGTAATCTTAAGAGCGGCGACTCGCCAGTTTATTACTCTTGGTTGAAGGATGGCAAGAAAATTCCGACGCATTTGAAGGTAAGCTTTATTGTTCGTGGATGTAATGTTTTGTTTTAGTTATAGGGGAAGTTTATGATAAAGATGATGTTGTTGATGATAACAATTATTGTGATGTGGGTTTTGTATTGTCATGATGCTGATATAGTCAACATTAGAAATCAGTATACAGATATTATACAGCTGTTTGTCGGCTACTGACGATAATATTTCATCAGAAGTGGCTTTAACCGTTGTTCGGCCTCAAGTTGCAGAGCCATGCAAAGCCCTTAACTTTCACCAATTTAAATCGAAAGTCGTATTTTAAATGCAATGATAGGGCCGCCGAAAAATGAATAGCAAAAAAATAACAAACTCAAATTAGATGACACAAATTACATGTCAACAATACTGTGAAAATTTATTTCACAGTATTGTTGTAACTTTACTAATTTTTAAAATAATATGTAATTTTATATTATTTTTCCCGACGGATTTTTGCTCAAGACCCCTGTAAGAGCGAAGCTCCGGGCAATTATCCTGCTTGCCACCCTATAGCTATGGATGCCACTGGGTTAAAATATTAATTTTACAAGAATGTCTGTTACCCTATTTTTTTCTTAATACAGACATCTTTTGTCTTCAAATTTTAACTCAAAACCTTGGAATGTTTGTTACAATTTAATTACAATAAGGGTTCCAAATATTTTCAGATGCTAAAAATTTGAAATCTCATTTTACCTTTCTCAAATTCTCATAAATTTTCAGATCGTGGAAAGGAGCTTAGAAGTATTTAGCGTTCTGATTATAAAGAACGTCTCTTTGGATCACTGCGGTACCTACACTTGCGTCGCAGCTAACCACGTAGCAAAAGTGAATCGAACCGTGAACCTCTACATAAAAGGTAAAGCCACTAGAATAGATAGTAATATTACAGAAGGATACTAACGCCCGTTTTCAATAAGCTATCTATCTAAAGTTGCAGCTACTAAAGATAAACAAATCTATCCTTTTGCCCTTACTTGCTTTCCTATAACCTACCGACGGATAGCATTTCCTACCAAAAGTTGTGGTTTGATAGATAGAATCTTACTGTTTATCGGGGATAGCTATCTATCTTTGAATTGCGGTAGGTTATTGAAAACGGGCGGGTAGACCGATGATCTGGTGGTGGAATCCGATGGATGCAAGACGCACAGGGCCTTACGTACGGCGGGTATCCATTCTTACGTTGATTACACCTCTACGGTCCGGACTAAGCGTTACGTCTCGTCGTTTATACCGCGAACATCGAAAAACTGAAATAATTTTCCTGCTGCGGTCTTCTCGTCAGTTTATAATTTAGGTGCCTTCAAGGCTAGAGTGAATAGGCTCTTAAAAAAAATAGTGCTTGCACCATCAATGATTGCATCACTGCTTACCATCAGGTGGAATCGCAGTCAAGCACTGTTTAAGTTAGATTAAAAAGATCGATCCCTGTGGCGACGCTTGCTTGGCCTATGTTAAGCAGTCGACTTCTTTCGCCTGAAATGATGATGATGATCTGAAGGTACAGAAGGACGGCTTCATATCTATACATATAATAAAATCGTAGGAAAGTCAAAACTGTACATTGAATATATTTTTTTAAAGAATACTTGGGGCGTGATCTACAGTCGATACCGAAGCCAAAAATATAGTTTTTAGAATTCATGTCTGTTTGTCTGTTTATCTGTTTATCTGTTTGTCTGTTTGTCTGTTTGTCTGTTTGTCTGTTTATCTGTATGTCCGGGCTAAACTCAATAAATACTGCATGGATTTACTTCAAATTTTGCATGAATATTCCTGAGAGGTCGGGAAAACAAATAGGCTACATATTATCACGCTATCACCTACGAGGGAGGAGCTGTGAATCTTTATTTTTCTTACGCATTATGTGGCAGCGTGTAATCTAACGACGCATATATAAATGTGGTTTTTGAGTAAGCCATGCTATTATTTAGCTTTACAATATAAAAACTACGCCATTTAAGTAACTTGGGCAGAAAAACATAATTTAATGAATGTTAGTAGTATAAAGGAAATTTTTAAGCAGCGCCATCTATGACGTTTCATAAAAATCAAATCAAGTTACATATTAAGACTTTTTGGAAATTTATAATTAAAATTTTATCATGTTGGCGAGGTTAGTAGTTAGTTATTCTTAAAATTCATAGATAGCATTTTGCATTTTTTTCATAACAGTTGTATCGTATAGTTCGTTTAACAAATACAAGTTCCAACAAAACCCTCAAAATCTTGAGTAGAGTTGAGGAAGACAATTTAAAAAAAAATGCGGTGTTTAGTATTACAAAAAAGTGATGTTCATTGATGATGAAGTGACATTGAAGCTCATTTATCGCAAGAACGTGACAGAATCCAAGAGAACAGCGTGCGGCACAAATAGAATAAGATCGCCCGTGTCGTGACATAAATCAACTTTCGACATCTGATGATGAATCCACGGTTTACGATATCGAAGAGCAAACGGCTAAATAAAGAAGGAAGTGGATTTATCTACAATATCGTGATTAACTACTCCGCCCATGGAGATATGGTTGCCTTAGAAGAAGTTTGTACCCACTGCCAAGTCCGCAAATAGAAAAGGGGACTAAATGGCGAGCATTCGAAGTCCAGCCATTTTTTGAAATACATTCGAGCTTATAACAGCGCCTTCCAGATGACTTCGTTTGGTGAACAACAAGCAAGTGTTGAAGTAGACACATCCTCAATTTGGTCTGGTCTGTTCAAAGGATTGCAAAGTATGTTGCATAACGTTAATCCGCAAATTAGCAACTTCAAAGCAGCCCTCACGTCGGTGCCTGAGAACGAGCGCAACCACTTTAAGTTTGTCATCAGAGCAGATAGAAGGCCGATCACAGCCCATCCAGGGTGGTATAATGCTCCAACGATGAATGAGGTAGCTGTTGTGTTAGTCGATCAGGAGTGTGATAAAAGAGACATCGTTTTACGCACGCATGATGACCGGCTTCGAAGGATCAGCGAGACTCACCGTGCGTACTATTCTCTTCAATATCCTCTCATTTCAGTTCTGTCGCGGAGAGGTTGGCTACCATTTTGCCCACTATAATGTAGACCCCCAGACAGGCGCCCCAAATCATAAAAAAAACCATCCACCATGCATTTCTACAGCTTCTTGATCCAGCTGAGGGTAAACAATGGTTCTTATCTCCGCCATTCTGCCGCACTAGCGATATGAGCAGTAAGTACGTTTTGCGTAGTTTTGAGTAATTGACGCGCAAAGTTTTTGTTACAAATTTTGTTTCTATCAATTGTGATGGTTGAAACGTATAGCCCAAATAAAGCTAATATAAAGCTAAAACAAAGTTAATATCGCTAGCGCGGCAGCATTATCGTACGCTCTTTACTCAGTTTCTGACATGTACGCCAAAATTGAGACAGAGCGTTTGGTATTTATAAGGTCCAACCAAAGAAAGCTCAAAGCTGAGAACTACGTCTATCTCTATGCAGAATAATACAAATGCTCATTCATGGTCATTCTCCCCTCCACCTTCACAAAAGGTCCGTGGTACATGGACGAGAGGACCCAAGATGCATTTTGTTACGTGCGAAAGTTTGGTCGCCCGGACCTCTTCACTATCATCACTACCAACCCAAAATAGCCTGAAATAACAGCTCTACTCCTTGCAAGATAGGCTTCGTACGACAGGCACGACTTGATCTCTCGCGTATTCCACCTGAAGTTAAGTTCAATTAGAAATGCTAATTTTTAATGCTCAGCTTGTAGTCAATGCACGTGTTCAGGAATTTTACGATGTCCTTCTAAGTCATGGCAAAAGCACACAAAAAGAGAGAGGTGGACAGGTGGTGCTGCTAGAGTCTCTCGGTAGAGTGGTACACTCTCTTGGTACAAGTACAGAAGCGGACTTAATGCCTTAGGCATTTTCTACCCGTCAACCTTTGGGTGATACAAAAAAATAGTATCCAGCTTAGAAGAACTCATTCGCTGTGTGTACGGGGATGTCAGTCGTATACTGCACCAGTAGAATTCTTGGGTGTGTGAGTAGGCCATTTAGATGCCCATAAATGATCAGGCTGCAGCAATTAACGAATGCATTCTCTGGGAAATTGAGGGGAATGAAGTGGTCTACACCTTGATAAACACTGTTGTCGAGCAAGATAACGCTACACATTATCCCGTGGAATTTCTGAACACCCTGTCAGCAAGTGGACTTTCAGTGCATATCATCCAGCTGAAGGTTAGTGTCCCAATTGTGCTTCTTCGGAACCTATCTCCTCCAGAGCTGTGTAACGAGACTCGCCTTAAAGTCGACTCACTCCACAGACACACCATTGGAGCAGAATTTCTTATGGTTGTGGCATCGGCGAGGCAGCATTTATACCACGCATTTCCCCCCTACCTTACAACTTCCCGTTCCAGTTCAAGCGCGTACAGTTCTCAGGACGAGTTGCTTCTCACAAAGGCAACTGTACGGTGCTTGCTCCCGCGTCACCAGTCCTGATTCTCTTTACATTTTGGCACCTGGCAACGTAATTTATAGGGAAGTGTTGTAAGGTACGATATCTTTGTACGTATTTTTACACTTTTGAGTCCTGGAATGGAATACATTCCACACATACATCACCATCATCATCTGCCTAGCCTTTTCTCAACTATATTGGGGTCGGCTTCCAGTCAAGCCGGAATTAGCTGAATACCAGTATTTTACGAGGAGCGGCTGCCTACCAGACCTCCACAACCCATTAACTGGGATAACACGGTACTTCATGACTTGACTTGACTTAATGTCCTATGTCCCCTAGATGGGGCAGAGGGCGTCCACAATAGTCCTCCATCGCGAACGGTCTTGAGCTTCACGCTTCACCTCGCTCCATGTCATTCCGTTGTTCGCCGCTTCTGCCAACACGGTGCGACGCCAAGTTTGACGGGGACGGCCACGCTTTCTTTTTCCTTGGGGATTCCAGTCCAAAGCTTGTTTGGGTATGTGGTCGGGATCCCTTCGGAGAGTGTGTCCAATCCATTTCCACTTGCGACGCTTGATCTGGCGGCCGATCGGGCTCTCGTGGCATTGTTCCAACAGTTCTACGTTAAATATTGTCTCGGGCCAGTAAATACCGAGGATGCGGCGAAGACAGCGGTTGACAAAAACTTGGATTTGGCGTGAGATGTCCTTTGTGACCTTCCACGTTTCGCACCCGTATAGCAGTACGGGTTTGACATTGGACCCGAAGATTTTAAGTTTTAACCTTCGAGTCAGTTTCCGCGACTGCCAAACAGGTCTCAGCTGTGCGAAGGTTGCTCGGGCTTTGGCAATCCGTGAAGCGATATCCTCTTCACTACCTCCGGTTTCAGTCACGACGCTTCCCAGGTAAGTAAACTTGTGCACGCGTTCCACTACTTCTGAGTTTAAAACCAACGGGGAGGGATTCCTCGCACCAGTTCTCATCTCTTGCGTCTTCCGAATGTTAATTTTAAGGCTAGATCTTCCCGCCACGGTACTTCATGGCAAGACTGATATTCCTCACATACATCATTTTCTCTATTTCCTTCAGTCACAACTTATGACTGAACTCAGCAGGATTCCCATATAATTCTCTAAACTTGCTTCGCTTGCAAAAAAAAACATGTATTTTGATGCTATTTTAAAAGTTGTTTACTTATAATGCTATAGCGACATCTTTAGTATTTTTGGTGCTGTAGAGCCTTCACGCAGACGACGTCGCGGGCAGCAGCTAGTAGTGAAATAAAACGCAAGCACACTTATACATTGTTCACGTACAGCGAGTGCTAGTTCACTTGTGACCGGTATTTGTATGAAATTAGCACACATACCTACGCATCTGTGTTCTATACGGAGTCGACCTTTTGAGCTTCTCTATACTAAAGCGTAGGACTAAACTCATTTGTATCGAATGGCTGACACTGTTCCAACTGCCAATGGAAAACATGACTTATGTTTTAAAACTTACGGTCGTATTTACAGTGTTTTGCACTAGAAGGGTCTGTCCAGCGATATTATTTTCTTGGAAAACCATTTTCATATCATTTGTAGTGTTTTGCGCCGGCTGTTATGCCCTAATGTTGGATATAATTTGAGATATGTTTTTGTTCTAGGCTTTTGTTTTTGGTATTAGGTACCTCTAAGACCTTTTACGTAATACTCGTATTCTGAAGATTATTTTTTTAAGGTGGATAATCATCAGGTGGAATCGCTAGAGTTGAACGGGAGGGTATGTCAGCCTTTCTTCTCATACAAACCCTCTCGCTCCACACAGAGCGTGAAATGTTATTGCCTGATTTTAAACCTTAAATAAAAGCTTGTTTGATGAACAAAACTTAGCTGACCGTGTAACTAAATTAGTATTTTTGGTTTTAGAGCGGTTGTATTTGTCTTATAGACCTATTCTTTTAATACTATCCCAAAATTAAAAATCCTGCATAATTATAAAAATCAAGAAAAACCTCAATGACAGGCTGACAAAAAATTCTCTAATTAAAGTTCAATTATCCCTTACAAACTGATTTAAATGCAACATTATTATTTGACTTTTAGAGTAATTTGCATTTTGCTCATTAATGCTAAGCTGTCAAAAACGTCTCTCGGATTAGAAACATGATTTTTACATTACATTACTTGAAAATGCAAAAAGTTTTGACATGATAATAAAGGGCCTCGTCCACGGCGACTTTTTGAAGCGATGCAGTAGCGCGGCGGTTACACGTTCGCATCGATACAGTCGCGATGCAGTCGTTAGCGGCTTACCCCCGCCCACGCCGCGATTCTCAATCGCGATGAAAACGCGCGTCAGCAACGCTACTAACGCGCTACATTCGCGATGCAAACGCGATACAGTAGCACAAAAATTAAGATTTTGTATGTAGATTGTTTTTGTTTATCATCACGCGTCACCCTCCCTCCGTCCTCTCCCCGCTGTCAACAGATACGGTCGCGCGTTAGCAGCGTTACAATCGCGATGCAGTAGCGTGTCAGCATCGTGACTGTGGCGCGTTTCAAATGCGACTGTAGCGCTAGATAAAGTCGCCGTGGACGAGGGCCTTAAATATTCTTCCGTAATATTTCAGATTTATTTATACCGAACACTCAGTAAAATGAGTTTTATCATGAATATTTAATATTGAAATCAAGTGTCTGATCAAAGGTGGATCGTGATTTTTGTTATCTGTTATTATATCTTTGCTTCTTTTTTGGGAAAGGACGCATTAATGATTTTCTACCCTCCGTTGATATCTGATTGAAAGTCAAGATGCTTTTTTAGGGAATTTAAAAATAGAATGATTTTATCTTTCTTCCTTAATGTTTATTAATATTGATTTATTTTTAACTTTTTTTCGTAATTTTTATTCTTGTATGCGTCTTTCCATACAATTAAACCGTTTTTCTTTCTTTCTTTTTACGTTTCATTGACTTCAAATGTATTTTTAATGTGTTTTTTTTTTGGTTAACTGGTAGAGAATGCCTTGATACATTCTTCTTCTGCCTGGCGTTAGTCCCGGCCGTTACCAGGGTCCGCCTTCCTGCTAAGCTTACTCCACTTTGCCCGATCTTCAATATCCTTCCCAGTAAGGCCATTGGCTCTCATGTCGGACTTGACGACGTCCAGCCAGCGCTTGCGAGGGCGACCACGGGACCTAGCCCCAAGAACAGCCATATCCATGCATCTCCGACCGACGTACTCCCTAGGGCGACGCATGATGTGGCCATACCATCGCAGACGACACTCTTGCAGTTTTTCCCCCACGTCACGGACACCAAGACTACCTCGGATGAATGAGTTGCGCACGCGATCGGATCGCGTTACGCCACACATCCACCTCAGCATCTTCATTTCCGTGACGCGAAGCTCCTGAGTGTGTCTGCTTAATGCCGGCCAACACTCGCCACCGTACAGGAGGACCGGCCGAATGATGCATTTATATATCTGCCCTTTGAGCCTCGGGGGCATTCTACGGTCACATAAAACGCCCGTTACCTCGCGCCATTTTGCCCAAGCCGCGCCTATACGTGCTTGGACATCGTCATCCACGTTGCCAGACTCGTGCAGCACGGATCCAAGGTACCGGAACTTATCGGTCTTTGTTACCAGATCCGAACCTATTCGGATAGTGTTTGAATCCGTGCCGCCACAGGACATGTACTCAGTCTTCGCCACATTTAGTCTCAGACCGCCGTTTTCCAGCGTGTCCTTCCAAATGTTGACCTTGCGCTCAAGATGGGCTTTGTTCTGGTTAACGAGGGCGATGTCATCGGCATACATCAATAGCCATGGAGGCTGGTCTTGGATGTTTGCCGTAACTACATCAAGCACAACGTTAAACAAGAACGGGCTTAGAGCCGAACCTTGGTGAACGCCAACAGATATTGGAAAAACACTGGATTCGCCAACAGCGGTCTGGACAGAGGACACGGAATCACGGTACATGTCTCTGATAATGTCAACATAGGCCTCAGGAACACCCTTGAAGCGGAGTGCCCACCAGATAGCCTGCCGAGGTATACAGTCGAAGGCCTTCTGCAGGTCTAAAAAGGCCATATGCAGAGCTCTCCTTCTCTCTCTGTAAGCCTCAGACAGAGTCCGTAAGGCGAACACTGCGTCCATGGTGCTGTTACCCGCCCGAAAGCCATATTGACACTCAGAGACAGTGCACTCGCTACGGAGCCTTGTGTCAATTATGCGCTCGAAGAGCTTCATGGTGTGGCACATGATCTTGATACCGCGGTAGTTACTGCAGTCCTGTACGCTACCTTTGCCTTTGTAAACCGGGATAATCAGGCTTAGTCGCCACTGGTTTGGCATTTCCTTGGTGGTCAGGATGCGGTTAAAAAGATCTGTCAATAGGTCCACACCATGTGGGCCCATCGCTTTCCACGCCTCAATTGGCACATTGTCAGGCCCGACCGATTTCCGGTTTTTCATGTGGCGAAGAGCAATGCGAATTTCGTCGGGGGAAATAGGGGAAATAAGTCCAAGGTTAGGAGGCGGTTCGGGAGGAAGGTTATGAGGATGCTGTTTGTTGGACAGCTCCGTGAAGTACGTACACCATCTCTCCTTAACAGAGGGGGCATCGTAGAGCAGCTTACCCTGGGCGTCCCTTACACAGAGACATTTACTAATGTCCCGTGTTGCTTTTTCCCGGGCACGCGCCAGCTTAAAAATAAGTTTTTGCCCCTCCGCAGTTTCCAGCTTGTCGTACAAGGGCGACAAACTTTTGCTGCGGGCTCTGGCTACTGCTTTTTTGCAAGCGCGCTTAGCCGCTCCATATTACCCAATTCCTGGTCATGGTCAATGACTTGCCGGAGGTCGTCGAGACGGCGAAGTGCTTGATGTTTGCTGACGACCTTAAGATTTACTTGGGTATGGGGACAGCGGCCGACTGTGATGCGCTTCAGCGGGACATCGATAATGTGGTAGCCTGGAGCAACCGAAATCGTTTGTAATTTAACAAGTCTAAATGTAGGGCTATCACATTCTCGCGCTGTCGCTCGCCGCTCGTGTATGCGTACAGCGTGTCGGGCACTCCGCTGGAGCGTGTCACAACAATCCGCGATTTGGGTGTCACGTTGGACACCGAGCTGACCTTCAATGACCACATAACCGGCCTGTGTAAGCGAGCACACCAATCTCTGGGGTTCGTCATGAGGCAGTCGGCTCGGTTCACTGGCAGACATGCAATTGTCGCCATATATTTCGCGTTTGTCCGTAGCAAGCTTGAGTTCAATTCGATTGTGTGGGATCCACACGAGACTAAGTACAATCTCCTATTAGAGCGAGTTCAGCGCAAGTTCTGTCGGTACCTATACATGAAGATGTATGGATACTATCCCTACCTGTATCCATCTTTGTTCGTCTCAGGAATGGTGGGTATCGATACCCTCGAGCTGAGACGTAAATGTGCTCTCCTCGTTCATTACTTTCTGTTATTTGCTGGTAAAATTGACAACCCTACGGCACTGTCGCGCTGTGGCCTATCCGCGCCGCCGCAATACACGCGACTGCGCTCGCGCCCTCTGCTGGCGACGCCCAGGGTTCGGACTCGTACCGCGCAGTATGCGGCAACGCATCGGGCGGTGACACTGCTCAACACTCTGACTGCTCAGCATCCGGACGTGGACTTGTTCCACTCCAGTGTGCAAATGTTTTTACAGAAATGCAAAGAATGTTTTAGTTAATTTGTTATATTATAATCAATTTTTTTTTTTCTTCACTTTATTAGTTTTTTATGTGTATATATTTTTTTTTATTTTTTATTTGTGACATTGTAATTGTTTTACTTTTGATTATTATTTTTCTAATCTTGTTTGACATTTTGTAACTTTTTTTTTTTTTATTATTATTATTTCACTTACTATTATTTTTTTTTGACATTTGTTACTTTTTTGATTATTGTTTGTATCCAATTTATTATTTTTTGACATATGTAACTTTTAAAATTATTGTTGTATTCCATTTTTATTATATTAGTTTTTGATTATGTTGAAATAATTAATGACTCTCTGCACGTCTTGGTTCCGACTGTTAGTGCAGAGAGTACCTGTAATAATAAATAAATAAATAAATAAATATGCCTCCCTGTCCTCCGGAGAGTTGGACCCTTGCCACTGTTTAAATAAAACCTTCTTCTTCCGAGTCGCCTCCTGCACCTCGTCATCCCACCACCACGTCTCCTTGTTTATGGTGCGGCCACCACGAGAAGTGCCAAGGACGCGCTTACCCGCAGCGGTGATTGCTGAGTGGATCCTACTCCAGATATCTTGAGCAGACTCATGCGGAGCACTGATTTTGAGATGCTCGACCTCCGCGATGAAGTCTGACTGCTTAGGCCCATTAAGCAACCACCACTTAGTGCGGGGGTTGCGTTTCTCAGTCACTTTCTTCTTTGGCCTGACTGCCAAGTCCAGGACCAGAAGGCGGTGTTGAGCCGTTAAGCTTTCGCCTGGGATGACCTTGCAGTTGGTAACCTTGCCAATGTGGCACCGTCGCACCAGCAGGTAATCAATTTGGGTTGAGTAGGCACCACTACGGTACGTAATGAGATGCTGGGGCTTCTTCTGAAAGAATGTGTTCACGATGGCTAGGTCAGACACCGCGCAGGTCCTGAGTATACTGACTCCCTCTGCATTTAGTTGGCCATAGCCAAAACCACCGTGGACACGTCCGTACTCTCCAGCAGACCGACCTACGTGGCCGTTGAGATCCCCCCCAACCAAAACATCTTCGGAATTCGGAATAGCGCGCATTACGTCCTCGAACTCTTCCCAGAAGGCCTCCTTTTCAGACTCACAGCAACCAGTTTGGGGAGCATAGGCGCTGATTAGGTTCGTAACCGATCCTTCAATCAGCACCCTAACTCTCATCAAACGGTCGCTGTATCGGTCTACTTCAAGGAGTCCATCCTGAAGGTCCTTAGACAACACGACGGCTACTCCGTTCCTACCCGACGGTGATCCGGTGTACACTAGCTGGTACCCCTGCCCGATGTCACGGGACTTATTCCCCTTCCAGCGCGTCTCCTGAAGGAAGGCGCACTGGACCCGACGCTTTGCAAGTACGTCCGCGAGTTCTCTGCAACGTCCAGTTAGAGAGCCAATGTTCCAGGTGGCAAAGCGGAGCTTCCTTTTGGGTACTAGCATCTTTAGCCGTGCCCGTACTTGACACGGTAGCCCTAGCCCACTTGTCGCAGGTTTAGGGCGATGTGCCTGCGCGTCGTTGTGCGGCGACGCCCTAGCCCAAGTACCCAATCTTGCCTTGTTCCTATCCATATTATTTGACTGATGTTGGTTTTACGTGGGGCGACCAGCCGTCTGACCCCCACAACCCTACTAGAGGGAAACCAGGTACGCCAGAGCCTTGTCCGTTGGTCAGCAGGGTGCACCGCTAGCAGGTAAGGTTGGCTTGGGTCCTCAAGGTCTGAGCGGACCCCATACACCCCCTTGCCTGGTGCCTGCCAGTGCCTTGATACATTAAGTCCGCCTATGTACCACCACTGTACATATAGTTTAAATAAGTAAATAAATAATCGTTTTTTCTAAATTTATCTAGAACATTACTGACACTCCATGCCTCAGGTAACACGTAAACCCATTGGTCTGGGTTTTCATTGATAGATCTTTGATAGTCGTTACAGGTAGTCAGGTACCCGAAAGTTAGACCATTAGTCTATCTAAGGCCTAGTAACTAGGTAGTAACTGGGTTGTGTGGATCTAATAGGTACCTAGTCGCTCCATGTAAAACCCAGGTACCTATTCAGACGCATGCGGTAGGACTGAAAATCAACCCTAAGCTATTTGGAAAAAGGCTAGGGAGATGATGACGTTTCAATGACTCAAAATCTGATCATTTTTACATGAGTTGGTTTTCAAAAGTACGAGTACATATGCCTCCTTTAATATTTTTACTTGCGTCTTTTAAGTTAATGAAATACTATTTAAGTAAAGCTATATTTACGTACTTAACAAATGAAGGTACAATATTTCGGAGTAAATTTGTTCAGATTAATATAAAGGACATTACTGAGAAACAAAAGCTTTTTCATCAATGTACATAAATAGAACCGAAAAAAACAACAGAAAATCAAATGAAGTAAATACAAATAAACGAAAAAACAACCGCGAACAAAAAAAAAATATAACGAACTACAGCGAAAGTCTCGAAATAAAATTTCCCTTTATTCATTCTACGATTACAAAATAAATAAGTTCAGAAGGCTGGCAACATACAATGTGCCAAAAGAGGTACACTTAGAACGAAGCAGTAATGACAGCCAAGGTGATGGCTTAACCTATCACATACCCGCGAAACGAGACACAATAGTAAAACAATAACAGCGCGGTTTCATAGGACCGGTCGGGGATTCATGAACTAACGTGAAGGAATGGACAATGACGGACATTGTCACGTTTTAGCCGCCGTCACAAAAGATGCCCCAAACGACTGGAGCCGCAGCACGATTTCCGACCACCGTTGCTACCGGCTTGTGGACGACGAGCAATGGGTAAATCTGCGTCCGGTCGTCCGGTAACGACCAAACCCTAGTTGTCAATGGCGCATAGTATTCCACACGTGTCTCAAAGAAATGGTCGACGCCTGCAGGCTAGGGCCATGGTTAATTACTGGAATAGTTACAAGTATGGTTTTAGTCAGTAAAAGTCTAACAAGGCCAGTGGCTCCACTTTAGAGTAGGAATGTTATTGAATTATTTCCCTACTCAAAAAAGAACCCACACATAGGCTTGTACGTGCGATGTAACAATTTCAAACACCGTCTCGGTCGCAAGCGTGCTTGCACTCGCTGTACGTAATGGCGGCGCCACACACTGGATATATTGGCTCCAAGTTATAGTCTTGGATCCAATACACCAATGCAAATGTGTGGATCGGTCTTGGCGGCCCGATACTGGGCACATTGGTGTATTTGATCCAAGACTAGGAGCCAATATATCCAATGTGTGGCGCTGGTATAAAGCATGTCTGCGGAAGCCTTTTCACATATTGTATGGAGCTGGTCTTCTGAACCAATCTATTCATGTGCCCCTCGATATTGAGTTTCATTATTCGCTTGCGACTAATTAAAACGTTTGGTAGGTGTTTTAATAATAAACCTGGTATATTATGTTTTTATTTGGTGATTTTATATAGCTTCCCTGACTTAATGGTTTTCGCAGTAAAGTGTATGTTACCTTTATTAATATTTTGTAGTCTTTCTTATAATGTTTCTCACGAAAATGGGAAATGGTTTTCTTAAAGGAAATTGTATATTAATTAATTTTCACACATCAATTAAAGTTCTCGACGGTGAAAGAAATTATCGTGAAAGAACCAACAAGTCCTCGAGCCAAAAACTATATAACATAGATCCGTGTGTTCCTCTCCATTTCTCAGATATAATTCTATGTTCTTACGGGAACCAGCAGCAGGGACATTGTTGACTGTTAGGGAAGCATACAAATAAATTAGTATTAAATGTAATATACAATTTGTTTTTTAAAAATCGCGTTATACTTGTAATGTCTTTGTAAATCCCAAAGTAATTGGTAGATTGAGTCATTATGGATATTAATTAAAAAGAGTTTTCTGGTAAATACCAAAAAAACTTGCTTAAATTAGAATAATTAATTACTGAAGAAAGTAATGTTTTTAAAAACCATAAAACTAAAATGCAACTCTTTAACAAAAAAAAAACGAACTGTATTTAAATTGCAATTTTCTAACACAAAAAAGGATATAAAAAATTGCAAACATTGGCTTCAAATGGAAATGTTGGCAGAAAAAATTGTATATATCGGCTTTAGTGTATAACGTATTTAATAAAATATTTCGAGACTTTTTCCGTGCCAACGTGCGCCTTTTTCATAGGTGTCTATATATATTAAAAGGTTTTGCTACCTACACTTGTATTTATATATAAGTTTTTTTTATTCTCTTAGCTTGAAATGTTTGTTACATTTAACCAGTCTCAAGTTTCAAAAGCCTTTAGTTTTTAGCACAAAATATAGTCACTTTATTTTCCATTAGAATGCTGATGCAACATTTTCTGATGTTTTTACTATATTTGGCACCGAATGCATCGACCCAGCCTTCTCGACAAGCTTCGCTGAGGTTGTCAATACTTACTGCAATAAAATTCTTAATGTATTTTACCGAGGTCGCGTCTGTTTCAACGAGTTCAGTTGTGTAGACACTTAAGATACATTGCCTCGTCATCGTCTACCTAGCCTTTTCCCAACTATATTGGGGTCGGCTTCCAGTCAAGCCGGATTTAGCCTCCACAACCCATTAACTGGGGTAACGCGGTACTTCATGGCAAGACTGGAGTCAGATTTACTGGCATTACATAACCATACCAATTTTTCATTAAAATATCCACTTACACAATTTGCAAATAATTAAAGCAGTCACTGAATTTCACTCAAAAATATCCCGCCAAAACCCGCATATGGTATTTATCGTTAAGGAGCTTTCTTTCGGTGAAAGGATTTGTGTAAGTTATCAAATCGATACTTCTGTTTTTATTTTTTTTTAGTTAATTAGTCAGTCAGTCTGTTATGTCCCACTGCTGAGCGAAGGCCTCCACTCCCTTTTCAACACACGCCTATCCTCAGCCATCTTTTTAAGCATTCGTAAATCTTTACGTCCTTCACCCTAGAGCAAACGGGTCGGTCAGTCTCTTACTGACTTAGACCACACGATATTAATATACCTAAGTTAGATTAACTATTTTACCTCTTAACAATATTGTTATACAAAAGACACGATATTGGTTCCTATATTTTGTGTATTGGTCTAATACGATAAGTAGGAGCTCGTGGCTACATAATAACAGCCACACAGGTCGATCTTCAAGGTTAAGCTACGCTTGCCTAGGTTGGTCTGTGGATGGGTGACCATCTTAACATAACGAGTTTCCTCCGTGCCTCGGAAAGCACGTTAAGCCGTAGGTCCCGGCTGTCATTTGTAGATCTTTGGCAGTCGTTACGGATAGTCAGAAGCCAGTAAATCTGACTCCAGTCTTGCCATGAAGTACCGTGTTACCCCAGTTAATGGGTTGTGAAGGTCTGGTAGGCAGCCGCTCCTCGTAAAATACTGGTATTCAGCTAAATCCGGCTTGACTGGAAGCCGACCCCAATATAGTTGGGAAAAGGCTAGGCAGATGATGATGGTCTAATACGATAAGTCTTATCTTATTATGTTACCCGAACAACAAGTAATCTTAATCTGAGAAAGTTTTCCTCAAGTAATTAATTATTTTATTGCTTTTCTCTTGATGAGACAGCTCTTAACCTTGATCTTACTTAATGGTTATTAGTCGCTAAGTTCTACAATGGAACAATATATTTTTTATACTAATTCTTGACCACGATCCCACCTGATACTAAGCACTGCGCAAGTTTATTAAGAGGCTATTCACTCTACCCTTGAAGACCCCTAAATTATAATCGGACAGGAAGAAAGCAAGAAAATTGAATCAGTCCTTTAATATACGCGGTATTAACGACGGGGTGAAACACTTCGTTCAGACCGTAGAGGTTACAACAATGTAAGTGTGAATACTCGGTTGACTGATGGTAAAAAGGAGATGGCGGAATCAAGTCATACAATTCCCGTGCACCGTCTCTTATAATTTTTTTGTTTTTCTCTTTATGACCTTAATCTTACCTATTCAATCAATTAGCGCCCGTTTTCAATAACCTACCGCAGTTTATAGATAGATAGCTATCCCCGATATACAGTAACATTCTATCTATCCATCCACAACTTTGGTAGGAAATGCTATACGTCTGTAGGAGGAAAGCAAATAAGGGCAAAAGGATAGATTTTTTTATCTTTAGTAGCTGCAACTGTTGATAGATAGCTTATTGAAAACGGGCGTAGGTCTACTATGGAACAAAAAATGTAATATTTAATTATAATTCTTTGATACAGTTGCCCCAAAATGGAATGAAGAACCTCAGAACTCATCCCTCCTGCTTGGCAGAGGAGGTCACATATCCTGCAGTGCTAACGGCTACCCACAGCCACAGACCCACTGGCTGAAGAAAGACAGTAAGTATCCTAATATTCTTATTAAAATACTGGTAATTTTGTACAGCAATAAACAGTAATGACGATGCTATAAAAAATGACATGAAGAAAGGTTTGATTATGTATTCTTAAAACCATTTAAGTGAATGAAGACTGGCGTGTGCCGAATTTCATCTAAATCTGTTTAGTTGTTTGGGTGTGAAGGAGTAACCAACACACACGCACCGAATATTGCCGCGGTCAGGCCATGGTCTTGGGGGAACTGTAGACGGCTGCTGAAGGAGTTTCAGCGAAGATCAATATTATCCTCACGCTTTAGCTGCCGCGACCCTGACCCGTTGTTGCCATCTTTGCGTACGACGAGCAATAGATAGCTCGACGACCAACCATTAGCAAATCGCTGTGGCCTAGTAAGGCCGATGCCCGATGGGCCGAGGAAATTTTCTGAAATGGAAATTCAGGAGTGGTTTTAGTCTGTAAAGCGCGAAAAAACACTTATGTTGAATTTCCACCTGAATAAAAAAACACAAACTTTCATTTTTATAACATTTGTGAGATTATCAAAATATCGTCAAACTCGTCAAATATAATATCCATCGATCCTAAAAACAAAATGCTAGCTTCTATCGCCTCACTAAAAACACAGTGACGTGCAAGCGTAGTAAAACACTAAAACCTCACTGTCGTATTTTAGTAGCTACAAAAAACTAAGTGAAATCTCAAACAGAATCTTGAAACATTGCCAAAATTCTGTGAGTTTCTTTTGCAATGCTCTCTTTTGTGGAGAGTGTTTGTCAGTACAATGCTTTTAGTATTTTTCTTTATTCTTTTTCTAGTCATAATCTGTTTTAGAAAAGCTTTTAAGAGTATTCGTATAATGTTTTAGTCTGCTTGCTGTATGACTAGACCCAATAGTGGCTAGATGAAACCAACAGGCTTTTAAAATAACACGTTTTTGCTCTAACATTTTTTTTTTTTAATTTTTAATAGTGTGACTGGTAATTAGTGACCGATACTTAAACACGAGGTTGTACTCATGATAACAAATAATTTTTACTATCGGGCCAAACCTGAAATTGGGGAAAATCAGGTATTGACATGAATGTTCTGAATAACAGATTTTTTCATTTAGGTACTTGTTTGCGATCCTACCTGATAGTAAGCAGTGGTGAGGCACATTAGTTTATTAAGAGCCTATTTACTCTATCCTTAATCAGTCAGTTACCATAATTACAATAATATTAAAAAGGTGAAAGTTTGTGTGTATGTTTAATACTGCTTTTGGCTCAAACAGCTGAATAGATTCGGATGAAATTTGTCACACTTATACCACGTTCTGATATAATTAGCATAAATAGGATACTTTTTATCCCGAGAGTAAAGTTTCCCTGGAATTCGATAACTACGCCAGCAAAGCCGCTGACTGAAGCTAGTATGCAGGATATTGCACTCTAAATCGGCTGGTTTTATAGGACGGTGAGCTACCCATTGCTCACCATCCACAAGCCCGTGGCTACAGCGACATCTTCTTTAAATCCTAAAACTCTATATTCATATACCCTTTTAGAAACTTTGATTGTTAAATATTGGTGGTGATTTTATTGTTGTACAAAAACTATATTATAAGAGCTTTTATTGCCTGTGATACAGGTTTATCCTAGTACAGGCACATATCATAGTCATACCTTTGTAATTATTTTTAAGATTTTATGTAACTATTTTACCACATTTTAACTCTGAATAAACTATTATTATTATGGTGCTTAAGGCAAATTTTCTCAGGTTAAGAACCTGGTGTTATTTTAGGATCTCACGGGTGTGAACCATTTCAACATCAACGTTGATTATTATTATTATTTTACAATTGTTGTAGTCGTATCAGAAACATGGCGACCAGTTCTCGAAGTGGCCGGTGGAGGCGTCCTGAGCCTGTCCAATGGGTCTCTGATCTTCGACTCAGTGGCGCTGTCTGATGCTGGACTGTACACCTGCCATGTGGAGAATGGAGTCGGCGAGGCGCTGAGTAAAACTGTGTGGATCTCCGTTAACAGTAAGTGTAAGGTTTTTTAAGACTTCTATGCTGTTTTTTTTATTACCAGCATAAATCAGTGCTTAAGGGAGAAGCTTCAGGGTAGCCCGCGAAATTCAAATTGTCTTACGTTTTTTGCAATTTGCAAGCCAGTGGTAGGTTGTTTGAAGTTAAAAATACTTTAGCTACTGTAAAACGTAACTAGTTACATAATTATAACCATACAAATCATCAATACGAGGAGCTCGTGGCTAGATAATAAGTAACAGCCGCACAGATCGATCTTCAAGGTTAAGCAACGCTTGCCAAGGTTGGTCTGTGGATGAGTGACCATCTTAACATAACGAGTTTCCTCCGTGCCTCGGAAAGCACGTTAAGCCGTAGGTCCCGGCTGTCATTTGTAGATCTTTGGCAGTCGTTACGGATAGTCAGAAGCCAGTAAATCTGACTCCAGTCTTGCCATGAAGTACCGTGTTACCCCAGTTAATGGGTTGTGGAGGTCTGGTAGGCAGCCGCTCCTCGTAAAATACTTGTATTCAGCTAAATCCGGCTTGACTGGAAGCCGACCCCAATATACTTGTGAAAAGGCTAGGCAGATGATGATGACAAATCATCAATACAAGCCTCAAGCTCACTTAAGTGTAGGAACGATTTTATCAAGGTCAAAAACGTTCCTACACCTAAGTGTGAAGTACACCTAAGTAAAATCGTTCAATCAAAGTATCCCGTCTGGTGATAACAGTGACGAAATCGTTGATGGAGGCATTTATTTGTTTATTAAGACTCTATTTACTCGCAGCAAAGCAAAGTTAGATCTACAAATTTTTGGCACATTGTACATTGTCATTCAGGCGTAGTTTAAATTGATCTACCTATCTGATTAACCTAAATAGTCTCGTCGTCCTAAGCGCTACTGCTGAATGTGGGGTCCTGGGTTAGATTCCCGGGTCGATCAAAAGGTGCAATTAAGTTTTGCTCTAGGAATTATTCGGTAGCGGGTTAACAGAAAACCCGGGACCCTGGAATGAAGCAAAGAAAGATCAAAAGAGTGTGGTTTTAGTCAGTAAAAGTCTGACATCCTCCCGCTCCACTTAAGAGCAGGAAAAATCATTTGTTTTCCCACCTAAAAAATGACCTGGGATTTGGGAATTGTTGATGTTACATACCCGTGATTCAGAAAACATGTAAATCTGTTGGTTATGGACCTGATCTCTCCTTGGTTGTGTAAGATTGCCATCCTGTCGGACTATGAGAGTAAAGAAACAGAAAATGCACCTATGTTTGCACACACTCCTGTGCACTATAATATCACCTGCGTACTAGGTTAATCTTCGATGAGATTAGCCATCGTGATCGAAATTTGAACGAGAAGATTATAATATATTGCTTAAGGGGCCTGCGTACACCGCGCGCTATTTCGAGTTGAGACGAAATAAAATACGTTTTAGAGGTTATTGAATCAATCCAGATAGTATAAACAATTCTTGGACACACTGACTGGAGTTAAGTCATCATCCACACACTGACAGTTGTTTGCTGTGATAGCAATACAAATTATTGGAAATTTGGGAGATGTTCCGTAAAACCGAAAATGATGAATGAAAAATTAATGTATTTCCAATATTGTTTCGAGTATTTATAACTTGATAATAATATCTGTGTTCCTACGGAGAGATATTTTGAAATATTTTTGTTTATAATAGAGAAAAAAACAAATAAAAACATGACATTTTCGCTGTGAAAATGTGCAACTTTAAATTCGCTTAAATTTCGTTTGGGGTAAGTTTAAAAAAAAAAGACGATGTAGGAACCTAGATAATTATTATCTGAATCCGAATAACATCATATTATGGTGTAAATATGCTTAAATTGCAAATGATTTTGGTATTACGTTTGTATGGAAAATTCTAACGTCGCGGCCACCTTAACGGATTTAATATAACAGCTTTGTCTTACATACGTATACTGTGTTATAGTTCATCATTATATAGAAGAAAAACCTTTACAATCCAAATGCTTCAACATGCCCGAAGACGGGAGCGTACTCGTAACTTTCTACTTATTTATCTGGTGTAATGCTTTTAAAAACTCTGCAAAAATGACTTGTGCAAATTAGGTATTAATCAAAAAACTTCCATAAAACAAATCAAGGACCGTACCAGAAGACGCAACGTTGGAAGGCCTCCCACAAGGTGGACCGACGACCTGGCGAGGGTCGCGGGAATCCGATGGATGCGAGACGCACAGGACCGGTCGCTGTGGCGACGCTTGGGGGAGGCCTATGTACAGCAGTGGACGTCTTTCGGTTGAGATGATAATGATGAACAAATCAAGTGAGATGGCAGTCAAGCGTAAAACTATCAGAGATATAAAAAAGTTACTTTGGCGTGAGACGCTTAAACCTCCTGATGTTTTCGTTGAACCGTCGGAGAAAACCTCTCGCTTGGGTACGAGTTGCCATGGCCAATGTAAAAAACTTTAAGAGTCTCCGCGTTCGGGTCTCCCTCAGCAAAGACAATCTCTACTGGTTGGGGTTCTAGGACGGCTTCGATAAAAACTAGAGGACTTAACAACCTCCGCCTTTTGAAAGTCGGTTAAACAATTTATAGTTTTGTTTGCTGACACCTTAAAAAAATGAAACACAAAAAATAAACAGTAAAAAATGTTACGGACGCTTTATCGACTAAAGAATCTTGTCCCAGCTCACATAAAAGTAATGCTTACAGTCCCTATATCTTTTCCATAATTGATTATGCTACTACGGGTATGACCTGAATGCAGATCTCCTCAATAAATTTGACCGTCTTCCTAATAACTGCATTCGATTTGTCTTCAACCTTCGTAAGTGCGATCATGTATCTGCGCATCGTTCGCTTTTAAAATGGTTATCCATTTGTCAGTGTACAGTGCTAAGGGCTTTGACCCTGTTTTCTTTTCTAGATAACCCTTTTACCCCTTCTTATCTGATTGTAGAAAATGAATTTTTTTGCTCTACTTTTAAGAAAAGTCTTAGGTTTAAAAATAATCATCTTCTACGAAGTGGGATCACACCGCCGCGCTGGTTTGATCCAATCTTCCTCTTTTGTCCAGGCGATATTTCTTTGAAATCCGCTCCCTCTGAACGTCAGGATGATGACCAGTTAAACTTTAAAGTCAAGAACACATTTGCAAGAATTTGATGCATTTAATTGGTTAGATTTGTTTTTTCTTATATCATTTCTCCTTTCATGTTTCTGCACAACCCTGAGGTCGACAAAGGTAAAAATTAACAAAAGCAGCTTTAAATAGTGTTTTTAACTAGTGTAAAAAGTGAAAATAAATAAAAACACGAAAATATTTACCGACATAATTTCTTTTTGCATCTGACGTTGATCGTTTACCGAGAACTCGAATATGAATTGGAATATACACAAGCCAGTAATATTTATACCAAACAGATACAGGCAGTTGTTGATTTTTTTAATATAGTTTTTATTAGGGTTCCGTAGCCAGATGGCAAAAACGGAACCCTTATAGTTTCGCCATGTCTGTCCGTATGTCCGTCCGTCCGTCCTCGCTTAATCTCTGTGACCGTTAGCACTAGAAAGCTGAAATTTGGTACCAATATGTATACCAACCACGCCGACAAAGTAGTAAAATAAAATTTGGAAAAAAATGTTTTAGTAGGGTAGTCCCCCTACATGTAAAGTAGAAAGTGTTAGTAATAATATCAATTATTTCGGAAATAATCGCTCCAAAAGTAAAAAACATTGTGTGTGTCCCTCTAACTTTTGAACCATAAGTTTAGAAAATATGAAAAAAACTGGAAACTAGAGCTTTATAAAGACTTTCTAGGAAAATTATTTTTAACTTGATGGGACGAACAGTTTTTGAAAAATTGGGGACACTTATAGTGACGGACGGGAAACTACGGAACCCTACACTGAGTGTGGCCCGACACTCTCTTGGCCGGTTTTATTTATTATGAAAGAAGAAGTTAACGCTCATAAGAATGCATTTTATGTCTTAAAGGGAAAATTTGGCAAGCTAGCATCTGTCCAAACTGTATGGCCTAGCAGGGTCGAAGCCCAGTGGGGCCATGGGTTGTGTGAAAGATACCTCGCGGCTTTGGAACGAAGGCAAAGAAGAAACTGGAGTGGGTTTTAGTCGGTAAAAGTCTTACTCGCTCTCCCACTTTGCCCCAGATCAGGAGAAGTCATTGGATAATTTTTACTTAAAAAAAAATTTAGTGTCGATGACCGCCTGGGCTAGTAAAAAAGTCGGTCTTGCCTTTTAAAAACTTAAACCTTAATTGTCAGGAATTACATAAATATGCAAGGAAGATTAAAACAAAACGAAAAAGAATATAGCCTATGCCGAAGTGCGAAAAACAACACTTCAATTATGCAATGTTTTCGTCTAATAGTAGTCTATACTAATATAATAAAGAGGTAAAGTTTGTTTTTTGGTTTGTATGAGGTAATCTGTGGAAGTAGTGGTCCGATTGCTAAAATTTTTTCACCAATAGAAAGTTGCTGTATTCCTGAGTGACATAGGCTATATTTTATGTACGCGGGCAAAAGCTGCGGGCTAAAGCTAGTTTATAATATAGGTAATCATTGGATGACGCCCACTCGTCGTAGTTCTCTCGACCTTTCAGCTTTGGAATGCTGGTCAAGAACGAATTTGTAGCCATTTCCGTTAATTTGATTCACTGATTCTCACAGCCGTTTTATTTATATTATACACCGCGCCTAAGCTAAATAAAAGCAAAAAATATACTTAAAATTTAACTATAGAAGATACTGGGCCCATAACCTAATAAAACGACAGTTTAGTTTGAATGCAATGACACGACTGTTTATTTGTTCTAAGTGACGTTACATATTAGCACCAGTAATATTTAAACATAGAAGGTACCTAGCAGGTTTATTTTATGTCTATGGCATACAATTTTAACAGATTTCCCAGCTAAAAACACTAATAAAGTTTATCTAATCAAATCAGCTTTTGAGATTGCCGCGTTAAACCACACCAAAACATATACTCTTCAACTTTGTAATATAAATAATAATAATCCTCATGACCGGGTTTCGATCACGGTGTTGGCCACCGTGATCCCAAGTGGATCCAAGGTTTCGATCCGGTGGCCAATAATCGAGTTTTGCCAAGTACTTAGAAGATTCCTGCAGAAGCAAGTACGCAATCACAGGTGCACAATCTGTTCACTTACTCTCATAGTCAGATAGGACGAAAATCCAGTGCGACCAAAGAGAGATTAGGCATAGAACGTACGGCTATAAGTACATTCTGAGACACAGGGGTGTCGCACCAACCTCCAAAAGGACTAAAACTACAGAGTAATTCCTAATGGAAAAACCCAATAGCACTTATTATCTGCTTCAGGAATCAATGCCACTAAACGCAGTAGGCATCTACAGTACGGCCGTTATAAGTTGGCGAGTCTGAAGTTAGGCTCTGCGAATTTTAGCGTTTGAAAACTCTTTAAAACCTTTATTTTTGTACGAGTTTTCAAGCGCCAAAATTCGCAGAGCCTAACTTCAGACTCGCCAACTTATAGCGGCCGTACTGTGATCATGAAACAAAAGAGATACTAAAGCTGTGTATACATATGTCGCAGTTAACTGTAACACATAGACTAATCCACCATTTAGTTGATGACAGCCTTCTTACTAATCGTCGCTATTCAACAAGTCAGCCAAATTATATACAGCCATTCATAGAAACGGCAAGGGCAAAATTACTTGAATCGATAATGTTTAGATACCCGCTCAGAGCAGACATTTAAGGGAATCTGGGATTAGTCATAAAATTAATTTGAATTCGCATGCATCCAGCAATGTGCTTACTTAGTAAAATAAGCCGTCGGAGGATATCCCATCTTATCCTTCGACAGAATTTAAAGAAATTTAACTTGTCTTTAAATAATATGTCTTAATTCAGAGTTTATTTCGTGGGCTTGTGGACGGCGAGCGATGGGCAGCCGTCCGGCTGTCTGGAAATCGTCCGTACCGAGCCCGAATTGTCAACGACGCAAGATGTAAAAGTTTATTTGGAATTATAGCTTAACTTAGAATTCCAAACTAATCTGAAGAAATCACAGACCAAAGTGTAAACGTGTTAGTACGAGTTGTCTATCAATTTGAATAACAATATGAACTTGAGCACCTTAAATCTTTTTCACCTCATCTTCTAACCCAAACAAAGCTTACAAAATATACACCTATATACATTCTAAGCAGAACCATTTATTCAAAAGCGAAAGTTCTGATTTAAATTCATTGCTTACGTCATCCGAATCAACCTCAGGTCTTAATTAATTCTAACAACTTGCAAACGGAGTTCTTTCACAAGTTTGTTTTTCTTCCTTCCCTTATTACTTGTAAGGGAATGTTGGTAAGCTCTTCCTTAACAAGTTAAGACAAATATACTTTGTAAACATGCAAATGTAAACGCTTTTGTTTCATGGAAGGAGCGGGAATTGTTGGAATTTTTTTTATGATCTAATATTTTTATTTTATTTTTGTATTCTTATCTTTATTGCGGAATTTAAGAACGTAAAAAGTTCAGTGACA
The DNA here is from genome assembly GCA_030763345.1 of Mythimna separata. NCBI lineage: Eukaryota > Metazoa > Arthropoda > Insecta > Lepidoptera > Noctuidae > Mythimna > Mythimna separata. The sequence goes on from CM061191.1 coordinate 6,678,974, forward strand.
GTTTATTCCGTTTTGGTTTGTCTATACTAATATTATAAAGAGGAAAGATTTGTACCTATTTTTGTATGTTTGTAATGAATAGGCTCAAAAAGTACTGGGCCGATTTAAAAAATTCTTTCACCAATAGAATGCTACATTCTTCCAATTTGACATAGGCTACATTTCATTTTGAAAAAAATTAGGGATCCTTGGTAAAATTTGAATAATGTAACCGAAGGTGTAGAAAAAATTCCAAAAATAAATAATTGTCTATCCCGTGCGAAGCCGGGATTGGCTGCTAGTAATTTATATTTTGAAGAATTTGTTTGTAAGCGAAGTCAATAGTACAGAAGCAAACTTGACAACCAGAGAAAGCATTGTGTGACGTAAACAATACATGCTTTGACAGAGTCAGGCTAGCAGAGTAAGGCTATAAAAGAAGTAATGAAGACCCAAATAGATCTCTTCTTGTTCAATCTAGCCTTTCACTTGATGCCTTCCCTCAGCGAAGCCCTAAACCGAACGTATCCCAAATGGAGTGGGGTAGGGACCTAAGCTTGTAGTCGTTTAATTTAAAGTTTATTTTAGTAAGCCCTGGCTAGAAGATTAAATTTTTATTAAGGCTAATCCGGTTAACCTATCAATACCCGCGAAACGAGACACAATAGTAAGACAATAACAGCGCGGTCCTATGAGACCGGTCGGGGATTCATGAATTAAACAGTCGACTACCTTATAAGTTGACCTGTGAGAGACAACTCACAAATAAAAATCCCAAGAGCTCTCTTAATGTTTCGACTTCTATGAACAACATTGCCTGAAACTGTATCTTGGCTCATGATTGTGATTTGTATACCTAAAGCTTACGTCATAATAAATCAGTTGCACGGTCCGGAATAGCTTGCTCGTTACTCACTCATGAATGAAATTCAGTCAGTGTTTAAATGACAGTCGTGCGAGCGAGAAAGAGGGATGTAGCTATACACCATAATATATTTTAGGTCCATCCCTTTAACAGTTCAGTTTAGGTCGTAAAATGGATCGCGTTAAGAGTTCGTGGTAGGACTTCAGAAACAATATTATACTTTTCTGATTCCGTCTACTTTGATTAGTTTAATTTGTTCTTTTGTTTTACTACAAGAACCATTCCATTCTAAACTTAAACGCCGATACTCTAAATGCACATTGCAAGTTGTGTAAAATTTCTTCCTAAACTTAATTTACTTAGTTATAGTTTCATTTCAGAGCCGGTGACTTTCGATATTCTGTCAAGGAATATGACAGCTAAACTTGGTCAGCATGTGACAATTGAGTGTCAAGCCAAAGGTGACGATCCTATCAGAATTATGTGGACGAGAAATGGAAAACCGATTAATCCTTTGACGCAAAGGTAAGAAATTTTCAAGTTTAACAGTATTATAACACAGGTTATACTATTCACAAACCCATTTTCATTATTCTCCTAGAGAGTTTTACTTATCCCCTTCCCCATGTCAGCGCTATATTTATTTATTTAATACTTTATGGACGTAAGAGTACAAAAGCGGACTTAACGCCAATATTAAATAATAATATTATTACGCTGCTGCTATAATATGTTTCCTTCTACTAAATTTCTCATTTTATTATGTACGGTTTCCAAAGCTAATTAAAGCTAAGTAAATTGCAGGTATATAGGAATGGAAGACGACCATAGGGTTAGGTCAGGGTTAGGTTCAAATGTATGTTGTGAGATGATTGTATGAATGTATTTAAAATGTCACTTACGGGATATCAAAACTCAAAACAATGACCAATCACGGAAGATATCCCGTAAGTGAAATTTTAAATTGTAAAATAAACCGTGATAGCCTAAAACAGTGTTTGTATGAATGTGTATTATTATAATAGCTTTGTCCATTCTTCTTCTTCCTGCCCTTATCCCATATTACTTGGGGTTGGCCCAACAGGCCAACACGTTTTATTCTTCTATCCTGTCCTATCACGGGTCTTGCGTGTTTGTGATAGTTCTAGTAACAAAAGTAGTTAGTGATAACGAGACTTTCATAATAATTTTCACATAGTCCAATTTTTTTCGGCCTTTCTCTCCCTTTCCATCCGCACATCTACATGTATACTCATATTTATTTTAGTTCCATGCATTTCATCCCGCCTCTTCACTTTAAATTTCTGAAAAACTCGCATTTAAAGCTTAACAGTCCGTTATTTTAAATAGCAAATAGCGCAATATTATTTCAAGATAAATAAAACAGAAAAGAGTTAATTAGTTCATCTCATTGACAGTGTTTACTCTACTGTTCAACCGGCCTATCTGGGTCAACTTTGTCTGAAACAAGTAAACTTAGTTTCCAAGGAATTAGCACACTTTATAAAGCAGGTTATTTTATATTCTCTACTGTTCTGGGAATGAATTCAATGCTTGGAAAAAAGTGTTTTGATGTTATTTTATTATAGAGGAGCTCGTGGCTAGATAATAACAGCCGCACAGGTCGATCTTCAAGGCTAAGCAACGCTTGCCAAGTTTGGTCTGTGGATGGGTGACTATCTTAACATAACGAGTTTCCTCCGTGCCTCGGAAAGCACGTTAAGCCGTAGGTCCCGGCTGTCATTTGTAGATCTTTGGCAGTCGTTACGGACAATCAGAAGCCAGTAAATCTGACTCCAGACTTGTCATGGAGTACCGTGTTACCCCAGTTAATTGGTCGTTCACTTGTTGAGGTCTAGTAGGCAGCCACTCTTCGTAAAATACTGGTATTCAGCTGAATCTGGCTTGACTGGAAGCCGACCCCAATATAGTTGGAAAATGGCTAGGTATATTATGATGATGATGACAGTGTTTACTCTACTGTTCATCCGGCCTATCTGGGTCAACTTTGTCTGAAAGTAAACTTAGTTTCCAAGAAATTAGCACACTTTATAAGCAGGTCATTTTATTTTCTCTACTGTTCTAGGAATGGATTCAACTCTTGGAAAAAGTGTTTTGATGTTATTTTATCATATTAGTGCTTAGGGCTAATATTTATTTAATTATCAATAGTGTTTTTGTTTTCTGGTAACTCGGCCCCATTATTGTAGATGTGTTCAAAAACATAATATACAAGGAATTTGGACCTGAAACAATATACTTGTAGCCTTGTTAAATAGAGTAATTCCGTGCAAAAAACGAACGCGCGACACACAGTGTTTGTAAACACCTCTGCGATAGAAGAGTAATTCCTAGTAAAGGTTTTTTTTATCAATTAAAATGAATCTTTTTAGTGAAAAAAATTAATTCACAAGTTTTTTTATTAATAACAACGATTTAATACAGTTTAGGTTTAAAAAAGTACATTTTTTTTTTAAAGTAAGCCGATGGCCCCGACTGGGAATCCAGAATCATGTACTGAATTCCTGATATTCGTTTGTGCGTCGACTTCTGACCCATCCTGTATTATAGGCGTCATGTCCGTGAACGTACGCTGTCGGTTGAGACTGATCATCTCTTAACAGACACTGACTAGTCTAGTTTTTTACATTGTTCGCACCTAATAAGATAAGATAACATTATTTTTTAAGCATTATCGGCCTGCAATGTTCCCACTGCTGGGACTCAGGCCTCCTCTCTAGGAAAGGGAATGGGCCATAATCCACCGCGTGGGCCCAATGCGTAATGGTGGATGTCACATGTCTTCGAATTTTTGTCTTTAAAACATGCCGGTTTCCTCGCGATGTTTTCCCTCATCGTTTTGAAAGCAGTGGTGATGAAATAAATTATACAAAGTAATGCGCCAGACTAGGTTTAAACCGGTGACCTAGAACTTGTAAGTCGAGGCGGTTACCGATGGGCCACCACTGCACTGATAAGATTTTCTTGACATAAAAACAAAGTAGTAAAATATAGTACATGATTTGATGAGATAACTACATGATGTAAAAGCTTATCCAGCGAGTTTCTCATATATTCTTCTACATAAAGATCAGTGTATCATGATGATGCTAATTACACATTCCAAAGCGTCAATTTGGAATTTGCAATTGAGAGAGCCTTTGCCTAGCAGTAGGATATGATATAACCGGCTAATTGAATTACATTAGGTTATTGAAACCAAATACCTACTGAGAAGCTCGTGGCTAGATAATAACAGCCGAACGGGCCGATTTTTCCATCCATATGTATATTCATTACTCATTTACTAACTCCACTCCTCTTCTTCACATGACCATATCAAAACAAACGATTCGCTTCCAAATTTCTCTTAGCTCACCTCATCCGTTCTTGTCACACCATACATCCATATCAACATTCTCATCTCTGCTACATTTAAAATTTTGTCATCCGTATTTTCACAGCCCAACATTCTCTCTATTACATCGTTATTTCAAAATCGCACCTTTAAAGTAAAACCGTTACTAAACGAAATTATGAAATTTTATAGGGGGATATTAGAAAACAGTCACTGTTTTTTCTAAATAAAATCTGAATTTAGGATTTTATAAGATATGTTTCTATGATAGATATGATGATATGATAGATGAAGTTTATTTTGTAGTTTACATGTATTTAAGATAGATGACATTGATACCTCATTCTTGAAAAATTTCGTTTAGTAACGGTTTTACTTTAAAGGTGCGAAATATGTAACCAAATTAACAATACTTTTTCTTACAGAGTAAAAATATCAGAAGCTAAATCGGAGGATGGGATGACAAGCATACTGGAACTATTACAGACAGAAACAAGTGATGGAGCATTGTATCAGTGCAGAGCTGGTAATCCATTTGGAGCTGACGTGTTCAGTGTACATCTTACTATACTAGGTGAGTGAGTTTGCATAATTTTATTTGGCGCAATAACCCTGTATTCGGGTGTACGAATAGCGTTACTCGAATCCTGCTGACTCGAAAGCTGTCCGAATACGGGCGTACTCGATTCTGTTCATAGACTTAGTCGTTTGTCCGAATTCCATTGGCAATCTAATAATATTCCACAGGCCAACGACATTTAGGCTGTGACTGTTATAAAAATAGAAAATATTTGACAAAGATGAACACAGAAGCAACAATCACAAAGTTAAAGAGAAGAATAGTAAAGAACATGATAAAATAAAACTATCATCAATAAAAAAAATAGAGAAGAATAGTAAAGAACATGAGTTAATTTTGAGTTGAATTATAGTCGTTACAGCATTTAGCATAAAATATGCAATCTATTTAGCAAAAGTGATAAATAATGAATTAGTGATAAAAATTTGCTGATTAGACATTGTGACAAAATGTGGGATCTCAACCGTTGATTGTAATATCTATGCTGTATCCGATGTTTTTTTTTTTTTTTTTATTAAGGTAAAACCAACAGCTTCTATGTACAGCATTTCTTGGGTATAAAGAACAATTGGCCTAAGTCTTACATAGTCGCCAATTACAGGTCAACCAGCATTCATAAAATAAGGGTGACATAAATTATTACATAATATAAAATTGCAATGAGAAAAAAAAACAAATTGTAAACTAACACATAAAAAAATAAAACCAAAATCAATTAATACATATTTAAAATTAGAATCAAATTGAATGAAAAACTAAATTAAGTACATATAAACTAGACATATGAAAAGACACAAAAATTGTTTCATAGATCCAAATCCAATAATAATGTGACTGTGAGCGCTTTATATGAATAACCTAAACACAATTGTCAAACGATGTTGAAATCAATACACTCAAAAAAAGTAATAAAACCAACCAAAAACAAAACAGAAATTCTTTCAACGCAAAGCTTATCGTGCAGGAATGAGTTGCTGCAAAAATTAGGTTAAAAGGGTTATTCCTACTTACGATTGGCTCAAAGCTACGGCACAGAGCAAGCTAATACTAAGCCGTGGTAGGATCAAAGCTGTTAGTAGGGACTAATGATAATAATCTCGTTAGGCAGCTGAATGAAAGGCCTGATTTAGAAGACAGATCTACTCCATACAAGACCTATTGAGAAGACTGTGTATAGTTAGTTTGTAATTGTGACCCAGTACTTTACACTGGTCCATTAAGAATTCTGAAGACTGGTTCACTGGTTCATTGAGACCAGTGGTAGCCGAGTGCCCGAGTCGTAACTGCTCCGACTTACAAGCTGTAGGTCGTGGGTTCGAACCCAGCCAGGCGCATTACTTTGTGTAATTTATTTCATTACCGCTGCTCTCAAAACGGTTGAGGCAAACATCGTGAAGAAACCAGCATGTCCTAGAACCAAAAATTCGAAGACATGTGACATCCGCCAATCCGTACTGGACCCGCGCGGTGGATTCATAAGCCCATTCCCTATCCTAGAGAGGAAGCCTGAGTCCCAGCAGTGGGAACATTATAAGGTCGATATTGCTAATGATAATGCTAATTTAGTTCTTACTTAGTCAATGACTCTGAAATGTGGTCGCTGAAAATGGACCTCATTAGAAAGCTTAAGATCACTCAAAGAACTGTAGGGCATTATACTCGAATTTTTCTCACGTGATCGAATCAGGGATATAGATATCTGCAATAGAACCAAAGTCATCAACATTTCCTGAAGAATTCAAACTTAAAAGTAGTGGACATTGCACATTAGAGAGAATGACGGTCGATTTGTATTGATGATTTCCTACTGTATATTGCTCACATAATTGGGGAGGTCTTTGTCCACTATTGGACGTCTTCTGACTGAAATGATAATGATCTTCTTCTTCTTCTCGTTAAACTGTTTGGGCCCAGTAGTTGGCTACATAAACTGCAGCATCGATTGCACTTATTAAATCCTTCATGTACAGGTAAATGGGCACTTGAGGCACTCCAACGTGTGGCTCAAGTTTTGATTTATAAAATCCCTGACGATGATGTCGTCCCATTAATTATTATGTGTATTATGAGACACCACTCTTCGTGAGTCAATAGCTTAAATATAGACGTTTAGTACTCGTCCACGTGCTTTGTTTTTAAGGAAAATGTAGACTTAAAATCTTAAAGACCTGTACATTTGTATTTCTCTTCTAATTTTCTTTTAACTGGCAACTTGTGTAACACACAATGGGCCATTTGTTTTTCATGTTTGACCTCAAGACATGACAAACCTCATAACAGCCCTCTCAAAAAGGAAACTCCATCAAGGTGGCCAAGTAATGGGGTCTTTTTATCACCGGTTCTTTGGAACGTGGACTGTTTTTATTTACCTGCGGATTATTAAACACTTTGGCCCATTCAGACTAAATAAGCTTAAAGTGGTCTAAAGGGGCAGGTACGCTATTTTTAGTTAGTTGTAACGGGTGATTTTTTAAGAGGTATGGATTTGATTTCCAAGAAAAACAAAAAAAATGAAAAATTTGATGAAATCTTTATTGGAATCGATAGAACGATCGAAGGAGCTGCGGCCTGCATTTGCATGAAATCATCTTCAAACATTAAATTATAAGATTTCAGATTTCATCAAATTTTTCAAATTTTTTGTGTTTTTTTTTGAAAATCAAATCCATACCTCTTAAAAAATCACCCGTTATTTTTTAGAGAATAGGACAGTACAATCGAATTTGTTAGATATCTCAAATTTTCCCACAACGGTAAAGGAAAACATCATGAGGACCAAAAATTTTAAGTCATGTGATATCCACCAACTTGCATGGGCCACACACTAAGTAGAAAGAGAGAAAAAAGAAAACGAAAAATAGAGAACATAACTAATTTTCTTTCGTTTCGTCCTTTCTTGTAGAACCGACAAAGAAAGAACGAAAGATAGAAATAAATAAAGAAAGCCAGAAAGAAAGACAGACAGAAAGAAAGAAAGAAGGAAAAAAAGAAAGAAATAAAGCTGATCACACTATGCCCACCTACCCTAAACCTGATCAACAGTAAACCACCATATGAAACGTAAACAAACTTCCAGCACAACACAATTTACGCAACATGATTAGCCAGCTGCAACCAAACAGATTTATTGGCACCGATGCACGCAATCGGTTCGGTTTAGCGACAAACAGGTTGGGTCCGTATTACCTTTAATGAGATTATGAACTGGAAACTGAAATTCACATAGCGAACATTATAATGGGTACTTAAATGTAAAATCAATGTTCTGTGGGCAGAAAGGCATGTTGATTGTCAATTGATTTGACCATTACATATTCAGATCATATGAGAATCTGTTCTTTAACGACGTCATATTTCTGAAAGAAATTTTGAATTATTTTACTAACGAACGAAAGATAGAAATAAATAAAGAAAGCCAGAAAGAAAGACAGACAGAAAGAAAGAAGGAAGGAAAAAAAGAAAGAAATAAAGCTGATCACACTATGCCTACCTACCCTAAATCTGATCAACAGTAAACCACCATATGAAACGTAAACAAACTTCCAGCAGAACACAATTTACGCAACATGATTAGCCAGCTGCAACCAAACAGATTTATTGGCACCGATGCACGCAATCGGTTCGGTTTAGCGACAAACAGGTTGGGTCCGTATTACCTTTAATGAGATTATGGAATGGAAACTGAAATTCACATAGCGAACATTATAATGGGTACTTAAATGTAAAATCAATGTTGTGTGGATGGAAGGACATTTTGTCATATGATTTGACTTCCCAAAACGGTAAAAGAAAACATCGTGAGGAAATCATGCATATCACAGTACAAAGAATTTGAAGACGTATGCCATCCACCAACTCGCACTGGGCAACATACTCAGCAGTGAAAAAGAGAGAAACAGAAAAATAGATTGATACAAAGTAAGAAGAAAAGAAAAATAACCAAAGAGAGAAATATAGAAAGAAACGTTATAAAGTTAATTACTCTATATGCTATGCTTAATACCATCACAATACCTATCAACTGTTTTATTACACCCTGAGACTAAAATGACATTACAACATAAAAGAACTGGCATCATTCCTATAGTAAGTTTGACATTACCTGTGTCAATTTAGTCTCAGGGTATAAAAAACAGACGATACTTATTCCAAAACTGATCAACAGTAAACCACCATATGAAACGTAAACAAACCTGCAGCACAACACAATTTACGCAACATGATTAGCCAGCTGCACCCAAACAGATTTATTGGCACCGATGCACGCAATCGGTTCAGTTTAGCGACAAACAGGTTGGGTCGGTATTACCTTTAATGAGATTATGAACTGGAAACTGAAATTCACATAGCGAACATTATAATGGGTACTTAAATGTAAAATCAATGTTCTGTGGATGGAATGGCATGTTAATTGTCAATTTATTTGACTATTACATGTTCAGATGTGTCTGTGTTGTAATATGGAAGTATTGTAGACTCAACAATTTTTAAGAGTAATCATGGAGTTTCTTGCCGGTTCTTCTCCATAGGACACGACCAATTTGGGACCATGCACTAGTGTTTGACGTTTTATAAGTGCCCATGAAGGCCTTATGTAAAATAAAATCAATTTGTTTTTTTTTTTGAGATCATAATATGAGAAGCTGTTCTTTAAGATCATTGTTATAGAAGACGTCATATTTCTGAAAGAAACTTTGAATTATTTTACCATATATCTGATAGAAACTTTGAATCACTTTACCATATTTCTGATAGAAATTTTGAATTATTTTACTGCAATGCAGCATTTTTAGGCTAACCAGTCTCTAAACCATAGTTTTGTTCTTGCTAAACATCCGTAGTCCGCAGCCTATAGATTAAGAACCAATAACCTTCTCATTGCTAAGACACACCCCCTCCCACACACACACACACACACACACACACACACCCTTCCTCTCTATGTCTCGTCTGGTGGGAGGACTATGCTCTTTTCAACAGAGTCGTGCAATCTGATTGGTAAACAAGCACGATGATAGAGTTCCATGGAGTTTCTTGCCGGTTCTTCTCCATCGGAAACGACCAATTTGGAACCATGCACTAGGTTTTGACGTTTTATAAGTGCCCATGTAGGCCTATGTAAAATATAATAATTTTGACTTTGATGGTGATCAATGTTTATTCCTTCTTTCAACATAAAAGAAATCAAAAGATCGAATAACCAAAAGATAGATAACAGTCTACAGCACTTTTCAAAATTTACACGCAATATGACATTTCAAAATTATTCGCGCAAATATAACAATCAATTAATCACTAAAACCGATAAACTGTGCCACGGTCCCGGCTCGCCCAAATCCAATTAACGTCCACGACCGCAATTAACGACTCCCCGTACTATACGTACCGCGTTTAAATCAGTAGAAAAATTATGAGCTAGGACTTTTATTTTATAATAAAGGTAATTGTAAAGCGTTCGGCCGTTTTGTAATGTGACGCATGTTTTTCCTAAATTGATTACGATTGTTAGTTTGATTTTAGATTGCGTAATTTTTACTTTAATAAATTAGTTAGTTAACCTGTAGTGTCCCACTGCTGGGCGAAGACCTCCCTTTTCCACACACGCCTATCTTCAGCCATTGCCGGCCAGTCCCTCCGATATTTGTCCAACTCATCTCTCCACCTTCGCCTCGGTCTGCCACGATGTCATCTTGTGTTTAATGGGGTCCAGTATGTAGTTCTTTTAGCCCACAGCTCGTCTGCATGTCAGACGAATAAATTAGTTTTCTTTTTATTTCTTTATATTTAGTGGATAAACAATATTGGCAATATACAAGTTAGTCGTTCAGTTTAAAGTGTGTTATCGTAACTATTATACAGCCATACTCACAGAAGGATAAGTGAACGCTGAAATTCTCAATTTTCTATGAATTAAAAAATTATAGACTCTTAGGACTCAAAAATGCAGTTACATTCTACCATTGCAAGATAATAATTGCTTGCGTCATCCACAAGCCATAAAGTGCAACTGCATTTTGGCCCTTGACAATACAAGAGTAACATACTCGTATATGGGGAATACTTCTCCACTAAAGTGATGATTGAAAATGTTTTTGCAGTAATAAATCAAGAAACTTGGATTGTAAAGCCACCGATGTTTCTAAGTAATATTAACAGAGTTAATTTTATCTAAAAAGTCGTAAGCATTTTAATTCAGCACTAAAATTTGAGACCAGGTCTCGTCTTGCTCAAACCAAAATCACTAAAATTGATGGTGCCTGGCTGGGTTTGAACTCGCGGATCATTCCCACTAGTTCTACTGAACAGTTCAACGGTAGAACTAATGGGACTTTTTTTTCCCACTAGTTCTACGATATTATGTATAACAAAATAGTAGAACTACTGGGATTTTTTTTTCCCACTAGTTCTACGGTATTATGTATAACAAAATAGTAGAACTACTGGGATTCTCTATTTTCCACTTGTTCTACCTGTTCCATCGGTAGAACTAATGGGTTATTTTGTTCTCACTAATACTACTTTCAATCCCAATACATGTTTTAGACACAATTTTTTAGTAGTTCTGTTCCATATTATTTTTTATAACTTTGACTTACTTGACTTAAGATCCTATATCCCCTAGCTGGGGCAGAGGGCGTCAACAGTAGTCACCCAACGCGAGCGGTCTTGCGCTTTATGCTTGACCTCGCTCCACGTCAGTCCGATGTCTTTCGCTTCAGCCAAAACGGTGCGTCGCCAGGTCTGCCGAGGACGGCCACGCTTCCGTTTCCCTTGGGGATTCCAGTCCAGTGCCTGTTTAGGTATATGATTGGAATCCCTCCTAAGCGTGTGACCAATCCAACTCCACTTGCGACGCTTGATCTGGTGGTCGATCGGGCTTTCGCGGCATTTCTCCAACAGCTTTACGTTAGAGATGGTCTCGGGCCAGTAAATCCCGAGGATACGGCGAAGGCATCGATTTACGAAAACCTGGATTTGTCGTGAGATCTCCTTTGTCACCTTCCACGTTTCGCACCCGTAAAGCAGCACGGATTTGATGTTTGACCTGAAGATTTTTAGCTTAACTCTTCGAGTCAATTTCCGTGATTGCCAAACCGGTCTCAGCTGTGCAAAGGTACCGCGGGCTTTGGCAATTCGAGAAGCGACGTCTTCTTCAGTTCCACCAGTTCCCGCCACGACACTTCCGAGGTACGTGAATTTCTGGACGCGTTCCACTGCCTCAGTGCCGATTAGCAGCGGCGCAGCATTAATCACCCCTGTACGCATCTCCTGGGTCTTCCGCGAGTTAATTTTAAGCCCAGTTTTCGCTGCTTCCTGACGCAGGTCGTTCAATTTTGCTTGCATGTCGGCGTGCGTATGACTTAGCAGGCATAGGTCATCGGCGTAGTCCAAATCTTCTAAAACGCTGGACAATCCCCACTCTATCCCGCGGCGCCTCTCATTGAAGATGCGAAGCAAAATTCCGTCAATTTCAATGTGCCCTGCTTAGCTGAGGCCGTAAATGCCTGGAAGCTCGCTTGCCCGAGTTCTAAACTTCCCGACATTCTTTCTTCCCAAAGGCGGTGGGACGAGCCGCTCTGCAAAGTAGTGCAGGATAACCTGCTTGCAACATCTCCTACTGCTGCGGAGCGTGCGCGCCTGCTTGCCGTGGGGGAGTGGGAGTCGGGTCTCTGGCTTCACGCACTACCGTCGTCGAACATAGGCACCTTGCTCGACGATACTACTTTCCGCCTCGCTGTTTCCCTTCGTCTTGGCGCTCCCTGTTGTTCTCCTCATCGCTGCCGCTGTGGCGAAGTTGTCAACAGCCTCGGACACCACGGTCTCTCATGCAGCCGTAGTGCGGGTCGCATAGCGCGGCATGCGAATATCAATGACATCATCCGACGCGCTCTTGTCACCGTCGGCGTTCCAGCTGTATTAGAACCTCATGGCCTGGCACGCGACGATGGCAAGAGACCGGACGGTATGTCTTTATTTCCTTGGAAGATGGGTAGGCCTTTAGTGTGGGACGCTACTTGCGTCGATACTCTTGCGCCATCTCATGTTCCTAGCTCGTCGTGCTGTGCTGGTGCTGCCGCTGCGTCTGCGGAGAACCTCAAACGGCGAAAATATAATAATTTAGTAGGTAGTTATATATTCGAGCCGTTTGGGGTTGAACCTCTTGGATCGTGGGGTCCGAGCGCCCACCAATTGTTTAAAGACCTATGCAAACGCCTTGTTGACACTTCGCGTGACCCAAGGGCTGGCTTTTATCTTGGTCAGAGAATAAGCATTGCCATACAGCGTGGCAATGCTGCCAGCCTTTTGGGTACTTTACCAGTCGACAGCGATGGGGAGGAGTTTTTCGACGCCATTCCTTAGGTTAATTTTTAGTTAGTTCGTTAGGGTTTTTTTTTTCTATTTCATTTAGTATAATTTGTAAATAGTTTTTATCAATAAAAAATCTATATTGTATTTATATTAGGTACATACCTGTAAAGGTGCAAGTTTTTATTTATACGCGTGTGAGACAAATACTTTTTATCTTTAGTGTTTTTCCACCGTTCAAAAAAATTACAAGTGTTTTTACCTCTAGTGTTTTCCCACCTTTAAAAAAATTTAAAAGTGTTTTTACTTCTTAGTGTTTTTCCACCTTTCAAAAAAAATACAAGTGTTTTTACCTCTAGTGTTTTTCCACCTTTAAAAAAATTTAAAAGTGTTTTTACTTCTTAGTGTTTTTCCACCTTTCAAAAAAAATACAAGTGTTTTTACCTCTAGTGTTTTTCCACCTTTAAAAAAAAATTACAAGTACGTAAAGTTATAAAAATAATATGGAACAGAACTACTAAAAAATTGTGTCTAAAACATGTATTGGGATTGAAAGTAGTATTAGTGAGAACAAAATAACCCATTAGTTCTACCGATGGAACAGGTAGAACAAGTGGGAAATAGAGAATCCCAGTAGTTCTACTATTTTGTTATACATAATACTGTAGAACTAGTGGAAAAAAAAATCCCAGTAGTTCTACTATTTTGTTATACATAATATTGTAGAACTAGTGGGAAAAAAAAGTCCCATTAGTTCTACCGTAGTTTCCACTAGTTCAGTAGAACTACTCGGAATGATCCGAACTCACAACCTACAACTTGTAAGTCAGATCCATCACTGTTCTTAAAATTGATATTACATCAATACACGCGGTCTTTTAGGAATGGTTTTCCATCATCAACACTCATCATCATCTGCCTAGCCTTTTCCCAACTATATTGGGGTCGGCTTCCAGTCAAGCCGGATTTAGCTGAATACCAGTATTTTACGAGGAGCGGCTGCCTACCAGACCTCCACAACCCATTAACTGATGTAACACGGTACTTCATGGCATGGCTGGAGTCAGTCAGTCATCATCATCAACACTAAGATTTCTTATAAAGGGTGTAAAAAGACCCTTAACGAAAACGAAAACCACATATTCTACTCATCACTGGGATACTTTTTTTCTTCTAGGACATACCTGGGAATTCACTGGTTCTGGAGATATTGAAGGTCAAAGTCAAAAAAATTTTTCTTTTTTTTTTCAAAATCGTATTCCAAGTACCATTAGTAAACTTTCTTCTGAACAAACATTATCAAAATTATCAATTTTTCATAACAAATTACGCATTTGAAGTTAGAAAAATGCAACGAAAACAAAACACAACGAGCGCCTCACACACATAATTATGCGGTCGGTTCAACAACCAAGCGCGAGCGGCCGAACGCTCAGCTGGTCGAAATTATTATTAATTTATTATTTTTTAAAGATGAAAATAAAAAGTTTTTTCCCAGCAATAATTTTTGGTCAAAGTTGCTTAATTACATGTACAGAATGTGTAGTTATCGGCTTTGTGATCGGTCTTTTTACACCCTGTATAAGATCAACAATAACCATAATTATTTCCTCTTCCAGAACCGCCAGCACCCCCTTCAGACCTGTCAGTGGACTCAATCAAGAGCAGATCTGTCAAGCTATCCTGGAGGGACATGACCAGATCCCTGGCACAGTTCTACAGTCTTCAGATCAGCAGCAGTCAGAGGCTATCCTGGAATAATGCTAGAGTTATTAATATTACCAGGTATGTTATACAAATATTACTAGTTTAAGAGCTTAGTTTTCTCAACAGCATTATTAATTAAACCACTTATTGAGAAACTGAAGGTTTTTTTTTATTGGTATAAACTATACCTAGTACATTCGCGTTAAGAATTTAAATTCATTAAACTTAGGGCCTGTTTCACAATGTCCGAGTAGGCATTACTCACTGAATAAATTCAAAAATGGAACAGAATTTGTATGAAATTATCTGCCAAGTAAGATACTCGAAACTTAATCATAGGTGGTGAAACAGGCCCTTAATCTTTTAAAATATAATTTGTTTGGATTTAAGACCACTGTAAATACACCTTTATCTTGCAGTTGCACTGATAAATCACTATGTACATTCTTAACGCAAACGAACTATAGTACTTGACCGCGAATACAAGATTTGTTTTTATAAACTTACAGGAAGAGCGCGAGATAGCACTGATTTTTATTTTTTGTATTTATTTTAACATAACGATGCACGCTTGGAGTTATAGTTTTTACCTTAAAACGATCGGCTTTTTAAATCAATATAGTAACACTAATTTCATTTTTTTTTAATTACTACAAAACTCAGAGCACCTGAAGGACTGACTTTTTTTAACCTAGTGTGTAAAGGTTAAAAAAGAGGTCACCACCGACCAGACGATGCTTATTCACTTTAAGTAAAAAATATTATAAAAAAGACATCTACTTTAACGAGACTGAAAAGGTTTTTATAACCTACTAGTTCACACTAAGGCCAGTAGATATTTATTACAAAACAGCTGTTCTTAAGCAATTTCACTGTAATGTGAACTTTGATAGAACTCTCATTAGTTTTATTTCTCTATCCACACAGATTAGAAGAACTACGGCACAGCATAGAAGTAGAAGATCTCCTACCAGCCACTAGTTACACAGCAAGAGTAGCAGGTGGCAACCAGGCGGATCTGAGTCACTTCTCTACTCCGGTCAGATTTTCTACTACTGAGGAAGGTAAATAAAATTAAACTTTTACTCGTAAATATAAAAGCAAAAGTTTGTGTGACAGTATTGTGTGTTCCTTACTTCTACATGTTTTAGCGCTCAGGTTGGTCTGTGGATGGGTGACCATCTTAACATAACGAGTTTCCTCCGTGCCTCGGAAAGCACGTTAAGCCGTTGGTCCCGGCTGTCATTTGGAGATCTTTGGCAGTCGTTACGGATAGTCAGAAGCCAGTAAATCTGACTCCAGTATTGCCATGGAGTACCGTGTTACCCCAGTTAATGGGTTGTGGAGGTCTGGTAGGCAGCCGCTCCTCGTAAAACACTGGTACTCAGCTAAATCCAGCTTGACTGGAAGCCGACCCCAATATAGTTGGGAAAAGGCTAGGCAGATGATGATGAAGAATACTCAAAGGTAGTCCGTGAAAAGTTTGTAGGTCAGTATCAAGTTATATGTTGATTAAAATATAATAGGCGGGCGTAATTTCTTATAATACTTATCATTTACATCATCAATACAACCCTCTTAGCCTCGAAACCCTGTCAGTTCATCTTATCTTATCGAATAGCTAGCTCCGGGGGCACAGTAACACTTTTGAATAATCCCGCAGCTCTGACCGGCCCTTGCGGTCCTCACGTTACTCTTGCTGACGCCTGGTCCTTATCGGACGGTGTGCTACTCGCCATCTGCAGGCGATATCTGTGACACCTCGAACATGAGAATTATCTCTATCTTACCGCTTTCCCGACGACCTGACGATCGAGGGTCGCGGGAATCCGATGGATGCGAAACGCACAGGACCGGTCGCTGTGACGATGCTTGGAGGAGGCCTATGTCCAGCAGTGAACGTCTATCGGCTAAGATGATGATGATGATGATGAACCGCTTTCCGCTGTAGCTGTCATTGACAGTTTTTTTTAGTCCACTTCTATTTTTATTTAAAGTCATCTTGATTTTACTCGAAAGTATGCCTCCAATTAGCTTATTTTCTGGCAAATGTAATTTTCTATCATCCATCTACCATCAGTGCAGAACATAGCCCTCACCAACCAAACGCCATTAAGTCTTACTCAAATCTACATTTTATCATCAGCTCCATCATCACCACCTCTTGGAGTACAACTAGAACAAACAGAGTCACCTGGAGAGCTTCGAGTGAGATGGCTACCCCCACCTGCAGATACTCATAATGGACTTATAATAGGATACCGATTGAAGGCAGTTCCTCAGTTGACGGGAGTCAAAGGTATGTTCAAATGTGTTTCTATTTATTTTGGAGATCAGTTTAAATAACCTATCTGTACAGCTTTGTTACGCTTAGCACCTTAAAGTCGGTCGGCTCGAACCGATCTTACCCGACTGATTACGATTTTGTAATATAAAGGGTGTAAAAAGACCCTTAACGAAAACGAAAACCCCATATTCTACTCATCACTAGGATACTTTTTTTCTTCTAGACCATACCTGGGAATTCACTGGTTCTGGAGATATTGAAGGTCAAAGTCAACATTTTTTTTTCGTATTTTTTTTGAAATCGTATTCCAAGTATCATTAGTAAACTTTCTTCCGAACAAATGTTATCAAAATTATCAATTTTTCATAGTCAATTACGCATTTGAAGTTACTAAAATGCATTGAAAACTAAACACAACGCGCCTCACACACACAAGCGTACGGTCGGTTCAACGACCAAGCGCGAGCGGCCGAACGCGCAGCTGATCGGAATTATTATTAATTAATTATTTTTTAAAGATGAAAAAAAAAAGTTTTTTCCCAGCAATATTTTTTGGTCCAAGTTACTTAATTACACGTACAGAATGTGTAGTTATCGGCTTTGTGATCGGTCTTTTTACACCCTGTAGAACTCACCTTACAAAGTTTCTAATTCTGTCGTGTGATCGTACATCCTGATTTTTCCTTATCAGCAGTTTATTTATTATACTTACAACAGGAAACATAGAAAAAAAATTATACCTAAAACAAAAAAAATGGGTAGACTTGTCGTATTCCGCGATCTCTTCCAGGCAATCTGGAATGGATAATAATTATCAGAACATGATAATGGCTGTCATTACGAGTAGTTTAACCAAAACTCCGATATGCCAGATTATTTGAAAAACACTGGCTACCTCTACGTACTATGTTACTATCATCATAAACAACAACTTTCGTTCTATGACTTTTAAAATTTATCATATTTCAGTTCATGACATTATTTTACAAAAAAAATTGACGTTCTAAATGTCACGAAGTCTATGCGAAGCAAGCGATAGTACAATAGTAGGGGGAGCGGGGGGCGAGAAAAGTACGCGGGTCGCGTAGGCAGTTAAAGCAAAATACAGAGTTGAAATGTGTTAGATACGAGTAGAACAACGACATCTTGAAAGTTTGTTTTTAGTACATGACTTGTATTATGTTTTGTAAAAAGTCATAAAACAATAGTTGTTGTTTATGATGTCAGTAACAGAGTCCTGCAAGGTTGTTAGTGGTTTTACTTTTTACAAATAACCCTGTATATTGCAAGAAATTAACTGAGTTATTCAATTAATTGAGGTGCTCGTGGCTAGATAATAACAGCCGCACAGGTCGATCTTCAAGGTTAAGCAACGCTTGCCTAGGTTGGTCTGTGGATGGGTGACCATCTTAACATAACGAGTTTCCTCCGTGCCTCGGAAAGCACGCTAAGCCGTTGGTCCCGGCTGTCATTTGGAGATCTTTGGCAGTCGTTACGGATAGTCAGAAGCCAGTAAATCTGACTCCAGTCTTGCCATGGAGTACCGTGTTACCCCAGTTAATGGGTTGTGGAGGTCTGGTAGGCAGCCGCTCCTCGTAAAACACTGGTATTCAGCTAAATCCAGCTTGACTGGAAGCCGACCCCAATATAGTTGGGAAAAGGCTAGGCAGATGATGATGATTCAATTAATTGAGGATTTCTTTTTTTAGAAACGGAAGAAACGAGTGACAAGACAATTAAGACTGCATCGCTGTACGCTAAGCAAGAGACTGTTGTTTCCGGATTACTCAAGGGAGTGAGGTAAACTATTGCGCTATTAACTAACGTTGACTACAAACTGCTGTCCGCTGAGAGATTGAGCTCATTTTTAAAGTCTGTGAGTTAAACATGATTTAATTTTTGTTCTTGCGTGTTACTTTACTTGTAATCTTCGGTAATATTATAGAGGCAAAAGTTTGTAAGTATGTGTGTGTGTTTGTTTGTTTGAAGTCCCTAGATTCGTTCATGTTGAAACGGTTAATCAGATTTAGATATTAGGCATACTGATGTCCTGGAACCCATTAAAATACTTCAGGGATATAAATGTATCCTGATATAGGATACTTGTTTATGCCGAAAGTATTTTCCAGCGGGATAATTTTCGACTTGCGCCCACAGCCAAAACTTCTGGCATGCCTACACTAATATTACAGAGTGGAAAGATTTGTATTATTGTTTGAAATGAATACACTCTAAAAACCACTGAACCAATTTTAAACATTCCTTCATTAGTAAAATGCTATTTATACACTGAGTAAAGTAGGTACTATTGTCGAGGTAATCCTCGAAGCGCCCCTGTTTTAAAGTGCACCAATGAAGCGCACCATTTTGGTGCGCTCCCGATAGCAATTAAAAATATTAACTTTTATTTCCTCGAAGCGCACCTACGAGTTACTTTCGAATAGATATAGGGTACTTTTGGTTAAGCAACTTTCCTATTTTTAAACGTGGGTGCGCTTCGAGGAATACCTCATATGGTCAGCTTACTGTAAGAACTTGCTAACTGACAAACCTTTGAATAAAACCTCTTTTAGTAACTAAAAGAGGCTACTTATATAAGCCGAAAATATCTTTTATTTTTACGCATGCTCTTTTAGTTACTAAAAGAGGTTATATAAGCCGATGATATTTTCTACTTTATCGCAGGCAAAGCCACTGTTACAAGCAAGTATTCTACATTAACAAAACATTTCTTTATTCACACCCTCTTTGTATATTTCATCAGGTATGCAGTATCAGTAGCAGCATTCAACAGCGCTGGGTCGGGACCTTTCTCCGTTCCGCTGTTTCAAGACACGCGAGAAGGGGGTAAGTGAAATTGATGAGCTACCCAAATGGCGTATTGGTGGAGGTATAGAAATAAAGATAGAATTGTATATAGGTGTGAAAGTGAACGGAGAAAATTGTAAGAATATAGGGTAGTTTTTTTTATTAATAATGTGATATTACTAGGTGAGAAAGTGAACATAGAAAATGGTAAAAAATAGGATACAGTCAAACGGGGTGAATATGAACAAAAATATGAAGTGAATTTTCACGTTATTTAACAGGTTTTCCTACCATTTAAGTATTTCTATTTGTTCATTAATTGTAATAAAAGTCGGTGCTTAGATAAAAATCAATATAAATTTTTTAACCTAAGTATAAATCCTAATCAAACTTTCGTCCCTCTTTACCCCTGCGTTCCTATTGTATATTACTGTAGTATTCCACCCCGTTTGACGGTAGGTAGTTTTTTTATTAATAATGTGTGTACGGGCTACGAGCTAATAGGGATTACCTCCACTAACTTGTTTGTCGTAAAGTTTAGGAAATGAAGTATTAAGAGAAACACGAACTAAGACTTACTTACTAGTCAAGTATATTTAAGTTAAAGTTACTGTTTTAAAGTAAAAGTTTTGGCAACACATTATTTATTGTACGTACAGCTAAAGAGTTGAATTCACTGCCGGAGTATGTATTTCCTGATAGCTACAACTTAGGGAACCTTAAGTCAAAACAAATAGGTTACTTCTAGGCAAGCGTGCTCCATCGTCAGCCACGTCATCGCTTACCATCGGGTGTTATAGTAGTCAAACGTAAGCCTATCTAATAAAAAAGGTGATTATAGCACTCTCTGCTGTTGTTAGTTACACGTATTTATGTAAGTTCGCTTAATTTAAAAATTGTTAAATTCAGTATATCTATTACGTAAAATTATGATGTGCATAAGTGCTAGAATGATGTGCAATGTGATTGTAATCCTAACTATATAATATATTGATATTAATTATTATTATTTTATATATATTTATTATATTTTAATATTATAAATGTGAAAGTGTGGATGTTTGTTACTTAATCACGCAAAAACGGCTAAACGGATTTGGATAAAATTTGGCATGCATATAGCCTTTGACATGGACAAGAACATAGGCTACCTTTTATCCCGATCTTTTATTTTCTGAAGTCCTCGCAGACGAAGTCGCGGGTAGAAGCTAGTAATAATATAAGAATAATAATTCATTTACACCATAAGCCTTCTATTACAAAATTCCTAAACATTAGTTATACAAAAGCTTATAGTAATTAAGGTCATTTTAACGCCCTGACTCCTAAACTAGATTTATGTCCTGTGGCTTAGGAGTCAATGATCCTTGGTAGCATCAAACCAAATAAAATAGATAAAGGAAATCATTCAGTAGCCATTGTACAATAAATGATGATACAAAAAAGAACTAATTTGAAGAAAAAAGTGAATTTAATTATAACAAAAAATAATAATAATTCAAATCAAATGTAAAACAAAAATTAATAAAATAATAATTTAGTAGTTAAAAAAATAATTTAATAAATTGTAAGGCCAATGTAGATTATTTTTTCATTTCAAATATTTAAAAAAAATTGTCTAAAAATGTTAGTACTTTATGCGGTCTTTCTAATTGTCTTTTGTTTACTTTTATCCGCTCTTCAGTAGTCCTAAATTGAGCTACACGAATACTAACAAAGAACACAGAAGCTAACAATCTGTTCAATTACCTTGCTCTCTATCTATCGTATCACCTATATTGGAAATACTCGGTGAAACTTCGAAGCCAATCTATCTGATTTGGTTTGTGTTACATCTTATATCTGATGAATTAGTCTTCATTAACCATCAGTCCCTTCCGGTCGGTTTCTCATTGTATTCATTTGATGGAAATTTTAATGTAGGAACTCAATTACTTTGTTCTTGTTTATTTTATATGCGTTTTCTTTTAAATTATTGCAATCAAAATTCAAGATATTTTTCTGTTAAACGGTGAAGGAAAACATTGTGAAGAAACCGGCATTTATTAGAAATCAAAAATTTGAAAATATGTGACATCCAGCAATCCACACTGGGTCTGCGTGGTAGATTACAGCCTATTTCCTATCCTAGAGAGGAAGCCTGAGTCCCAACAGTGAGAACATTACAAAGCCGATAATGCTAATAAGGTTTTCTGTGTTATTCATCAGATTCATTTATAGTATTTGTTTTACTTAAGTATTAAATTGATTCATTATGCATGATAAAAAAAAGTCTCTCACCCTTACTCAAACCATTTGAATCTTCTTCATTCTAACATCATTTTCTTTATCCCAATTTAGGACACTTTTTCAACTGTATTTCCTACAAAAATTTAAAATATGTTTCCTGCATTAGAAAAATATTAAATCGTATCATTTCGCATCATAAAAAAAATCGTCTCTCTAATCTTTTCTCAAACCATTTCAACATTCCTCATTCTAAAACCATTTTCTTCAAACTCAATTTAAAAAAAACTTTTTCAACAGTATTCAAATTTTCTTCTCCAATTTAGAATCCTAAATCTCCAAATTAGTCCATATCAGATAAACTACCATCTCTAGGACCATTATCACACCGTTCAGCGCGAGTTACGCAAGTATTTTATCTAACATCAACTATGCAAATTGGCTGAAGTTTGGCAGAACAAACTTTGCCTCGTAAAGCTTTATCGTCTTCGTTAACATTGTAGTAACCTTTATGTTTTGTTGTTATAATTACTGCCTCACCTTTTTATGTTTTTGTTTTATGATCTTTTGGAGACATTGGTTTATTGTTTGGGTTCTTTTCTTTTTAAGTTCCGTTGGAAAAGAGGGGTGTTATGTCTGCATGATTATGGATTTAAAATAAAATTGTATCGTTTAAGTCAAGTTTCTCTTGCGATCTGTTATGTGTATAAACAGGCAGTAAATTAAAAAAAAATGCAAAGAATATGAACCCTCTTGGGCAAATCGTTTAATTTCTTTTTCTGTTGTCTGTATGATTGTGGATCTGATAAAAAATAGTTTAAACCAAAATCTTTCTTGCAATCTATCTTGTTACAAAATTAAAGGCTACTTCTTTTATATTTCACAATTAGTGTTCTCTGTTAATTGTATAGTTTAATTTGATTCTGTTTTATGAGCATCATGTTTCTACTCATAATAATTAAAGATTGAAATTGTCGCGATATGTGTTATCATCTACTTCGCGCTTTCTTAGACCTAATATTAATTTAAAATTTATACTCGTTAGCTAAACATCTTTACTACTCCCGTTTTCATATCACACATAATAATTTAATATAGTTTCAAGTTTTGCCTACATATCCAAAGTTTCTTCTCAAGATCTTGTTTCTAAAACAAAATAAGTGCCTTATATTAATGTCAACCCATAGTGCTTGACAGAAAACTTCGTTCAGTAAAAGTTGGGGTTTTTCTCCGCGTTTCCAGACCTACTTTGTTTAAGGAGAAAAGTTCTAAACAGTTTCTGTCTACGCCTCTTTCATATTTTCAGGCTTTGTGTGAAAGTTTGGCTGTAAAATGTCAGCCAATTTCGACTTAATTTTAGATGTTTATTCTTGATATCGATACGAAGTTTTGAGTCTGTTATATGTTAAGTAAATTACATATTACTTTGACGGGATCAAGAAAACTGCCTACGTGTTTGAAAAGTATAAAGTTTATAACATACGAGTATGATCTACTTGTGAATAAGTTTCTGAAAAGACGTAATTTTCTAACTTAACAACAGTGGCTCATTAATTAAATTAGGTGTGTAATATATTTGAAATTTTATTAGACTTAAATGGCTTATACACGAACATTGATAAAATGTTCCAATTAAAACCAAAATTATCGCAACTCACATTAGTTAGTTGTTTATAAGTAATCAGTGATGTAAATCTATAAAAAAATATGTTAAGCTTTATGGAAACAGTTATTTTTTCCCTTATTTACATGGTGTGTACAGCTAAAGAGTATATTTACGAGCATAAATTCTACCGCAATATCAAAAAGTAAAAAAATAATTCAATCAATTAATTTTAATTTACTGAAAATTTTATTCCCTGACAATATAGTGACAACACATTATACCGTGGACTAAAAGTTCTCTTATAATAAATCATCATTATTATTATTCGTCATATATTAATTTTTATTATTATTCCGTTTATTATTATTACTAAAAGCAACATCCCAGCAAACGCTACAAAAACTTTGTTAAAACAGTTTCCATACATTTATTTCAATTGCTACAATTTTACAAAATATTTGACTTGGAACTTCTTGCTTATACGGAAAGTTTTCTTTAATTATCATTACACTGTTTCGTTTAACTGCAAACTTAAGACTGTTACATTTATGTATGAGTTGAGAAACAAAATGGCCGACACTTCTGTGTTCTGTTTTGTTTTGTTAGCGATTTGTGTTATCATTACTATCGTATTTTGTGTTTGGTTCTGTAATTATAGGTTTGTTTTGGAATCGAGTTTCTTAATTAGATTTAGCAGCAGCGGTGTTAATATAAATGTATTATTGTTTTAATTTTCATCAATATAACTGATGTGAAACTGAAAGAACGAAGTATCATCTTCTTTTAAAGTAATCATTCTATGCTGGAATCTCTGGATTTGGCGGCGATTGCGATCTATCTGTAGCGACTACGATCTACATATGACGTCACAGAATCCTGCATCGCGCAAGCAAAGTTCTCCGCGCGATTTGAATAAATACAACAGCCCGAAATCATCTATTGGGCAGTAGCCCACCGGACATAACACCCGTCCGGTTGGAGGATCCTCCCTTTTCAACGGAGGTATGCGGGACTTTACTCTCTGTCTCATTTACCTCCAAATATCCATTAAATATCCATCCATCAAAATAGTATCATAAATTTTACACAAACTTAAATCTATGGGTATCTTATCGCTGACAACGGTATCTACTAGACAAGCTTTGGATGGACTATAATAAAAATAAAAAGAGTATTCAGCAGAAAAATTAACTGTTTTAGAATAAGGGTGTCAGGTCTTTTTCCTTTAAAAACGTATGCAAGACGTATATATACGTCTAACGTTGATGTCGTTTTTTTTTTCATATGCGTTTTGACTGGAGCCTGGACCTGAAATGACGCCTCAGTGTTGCCTCTTGGGGATCGTCATTTTATAACATCTTCATTGGCTTCAACAACTATCTAAAGCTCAACGCCTTTCCCATTCGCTTGTTCTATCAATCTGAAAATTACTTTATTCATTAATACAGAATCATTTTCCTTGATCCCAGCCCCAGAAGAAGGTCCATCATCAGTAGAATGTGGCGGAGTGACGTCCACAGCTCTGCGCGTCAGCTGGCAACCGATACCTCCTCACAAACAGGCTGGAGCGCTGATTGGCTATACTGTGCTTTATGCTGCTCAGGGTAAGGATGAAATTGGCTTGTCAGTGTTTATTTATATATTTTACAATTCATGTTCACACAAATATACAGAGAAGGAAACATTATTATAAAAATTGTACAAAGATACTACTTATTTCAAAAATAAATTTCTCCCAGCAGAGAAAGAGAGATTATGTGAGATGTAGACGATAGTGTGCTAGAAAAAGAAAAGAAAAGAAAAGTTTATGGAAACTTAATTATTTTTATTTTATATATGTTACGATTGTTACATTAAACTTTTTATAAATGTTTAAATTAGTTACGTTTGCATAGAAGACACATAAATCAAATAAAAAATCCAGTCACTCGCGCACCGATTAGTCCATCTTACCTATGTAAATGGTTCGATTCCAGAACAAGGTAGATAATCGCAAAAACAAAAAACATTATTTTGTGCAAAATTTTAGAATTTTAGATCAAAGGGAAGTCTATGTATATTTTCCTTGCAAATGTCAAAATATGTGCCATACACGATTTTATCTTTACAATGCAATAGTTAAAAGTTTGATTATTTTACTGCTTATAGGAGTAGCAAACTTGAATATTAGATACTAATTTCAGCTCAATATTTACGCGATCCTGAAAAAAAGGTCTTGACAGACGGACAACAAAGTTACTCTATATGCTGACCACAGTATTAGTTAAATAAACAGAAAAATGTACAACCATCCCCACAAAATATAAAGTCCAACATATTACATTACACTCCGCTGGCCTCAAACAAAAACAGCTTCTCTACCAAACTCTACACAAAGCAATCACTGTCTCTATCATTATGTAAATCTGTCCAACAGGTCGACAATGGCTGAACTCTACGTCGCTAGTGACGGAACTTCGGCTACAGGGACTCTACAAATTCACTAACTACACCGTCAAAGTGGCCGGCTTCTCTAACTATGGGTTAGGGCCGTTCTCGTTCCCTATTGTTTGCTCTACGATGCAAGATGGTGAGTTTTGGTGACTCTATATAGAGATTATGTAGATTTTTTTGCAATTACCGATTAGGGTTTTTTATGTTGATTGTTTTGAAAAAGAGGATTTATTTTTCGACTTAAGTCTAGTAGTTTTTATTTTTTATTGTGTGTGTTTCTATTTTTATTTTGTACGTCTAATTAATTTAAATGGTAATATTTTTCTTAATTATTGTCTTATCTAATATTGTGTAATCTGTGCATACCTGTAATAGGCATGCATACCAGTGACTAGATTTTAATTTTTCTTAATAACTGTATGTAATGCTGTTGGTGTGCCAAAAAAAATAAATATGAGAATGTGTTTGAATTTCAAAGTAAAATCTTACAAAAATACAGTACAAAAGCACAGAAAAATAAAGTACAGTATCCTAAGTCGTCATAAATATGAATACAGAAAATAATACCAATAGTATTTATGTTAATAATATTTTGGAAGCTATTTCTGAAAAATTGAAATAATTTAGGTTGACAAAGTGATTATTATTTCGCAGTAAAAGATAATAATAGGTCCTGTGTTTCTATGAGTACGGTCGAATAATATTTATTTTAAGACTGCTTCAAAAGCTACAAGATTCCAATTTCTACCATATAGTTCCAAAACCCAAGGCTGGTTTTACCTCAGTCCGATATTAAGCATTTACATACAACCAATGCTACTAGTTTTTTAGGCACAATTCCAGTCGAGAGCGATTCAGAGGAATTTTTTGACGCCATATTTGAAGTTAGGAGATATTTGCCTTTTGTAAATAATATCTAACTTTAATTAGTTAAGTGATTTTATTTTTCTTGTATTTAACGTTTGAATCCCCAACCGGTCCTATGAGACCGCGCTGTTATTGTTTTACTATTGTGTCTCGAGGGCGACCAGCAGTCCCAGGGTGGTGTCGGGTTTTTCGTCCACAGGTCCCTTGTGAACAATGTGGTGAGGATCGAGAGTGTGTCGACCAGGGTGGCTTACCTTATACTCAGAATATCGGCAAGATATTCGCTGAAGGTCATACAGGTATATGCCCCAACCTCGACACACTCCGACGACGAAGTAGAGACCATGTATGAGGATATATCCAGAGCCATACATGGTTATAAGACTCACTTCACCGTGGTCATGGGGGACTTCAACGCTAAACTGGGCAAACGAGACGGTGATGAGCTGCGAGTGGGGCAATTTGGATTTGGACGGCGGAACCACCGAGGACACCTACTGGCTAGCTTTATGGAGAAGGAGGGCCTCTACATGATGAACTCTTTCTTCAAAAAGCGTGAGCATAGGAGGTGGACCTGGCAAAGCCCCGATGGTGCAACTAAAAATGAGATTGACTTCATCTTGTCGACGAAGAAGCAAATATTCAATGATGTCTCTGTGATCAATGCAGTGAAAACTGGTAGTGATCACCGCATGGTGAGAGGCACATTGAATATCAACATCAAGCTTGAAAGGTCTCGACTGGTGAAGTCTACGCTCCGTCCAGCACAAATCCAGCTCCAAAACCCCGAGAGCTTTCAGCTCGAACTCCACAACCGTTTCGAGTGCCTAGGTAGCTCCGTGGACGAATGTAACGATGGGTTCGTGGAAACTGTCCATACGGTCGGGTCTAAGTTTTTCAAGACCCACCGTACAAATAGGAACAAGAAGCTCTCGGATCCGACTCTCGAGCTCATGAAGAAGAGGCGTGAGATGATTCTGCAGTCTTCAGACGATTTGTGCAGATACCGTCAGCTCAATAGACAGATTTCGAAGTCCTTAAAACGCGATCTTCGCCACTTTAATTCCGAAAGGGTTAAGGACGCGATAGAGCGGAATAAGGGCTCCAAAGTTTTTGCGAGGGATCTGTCTATTGGGCAGAGCCAACTCACGAAACTGAAGACCGACGATGGCAGAGTCATATCCGCTAAATCGGAGCTCCTGGGAGAGATCGAGGCATTCTATGGACAGTTATACACGTCTATCTCTAAACCCACGACAAATCTAGCGAGTGATCCAAGAGCTAGATTGACCCGACACTATACCAAAGATATCCCGGACGTCAGCCTGTGCGAGATTAGGGTGGCTCTGAAACAACTTAAACACAATAAGGCGCCGGGTGAGGACGGAATTACGGCCGAACTTCTGAAGGCGGGTGGAAAACCGGTCCTTAAGGCCCTTCAGAAGCTATTTAATTCCGTCATACTCGAGGGCAAAACGCCACAGGCATGGGGCAGAGGTGTGGTGGTACTCTTCTTTAAGAAGGGCGACAATGCCCTCCTTAAGAACTACAGGCCCATCTCACTTCTGAGCCATGTCTACAAGTTGTTTTCCAGAGTCATCACGAATCGTCTCGCACGCAGGTTCGACGACTTCCAGCCTCCTGAACAAGCCGGATTCCGAAAAGGCTTTAGCACCGTAGACCACATACATACGCTACGGCAGATTATACAGAAGACTGAGGAGTATAACCTGCCTCTCTGCTTAGCGTTTGTGGATTACGAGAAAGCCTTCGATTCGATCGAGACTTGGGCTGTACTGCAGTCTCTCCAACGGTGCCAGATTGACTATCGGTACATCGAAGTGCTGAAATGTTTGTACAAAAACGCCACCATGTCAGTCCGACTCCAGGATCAGACCTCGAAACCTATCCTTTTACAGCGGGGTGTGAGACAGGGAGACGTTATCTCTCCGAAACTGTTCACGGCCGCATTGGAGGACGTCTTCAAGGTTCTGGAATGGAGAGGGCGAGGCATCAATATCAACGGCGAGTACATCACTCACCTTCGGTTTGCCGACGACATAGTAGTCATGGCTGAGACTACGGAGGAGCTCAGTACAATGCTCGGTGATCTCAGTAGGGCTTCCGAAAGAGTGGGACTCAAAATGAACATGGACAAAACCAAAGTCATGGTAAACATCCATGTAGCTCCCACTCCTATCAAGATCGGAGACTCTACACTCGAAGTTGTGGACGACTACGTCTACCTGGGACAGACGGTCCAGTTGGGTAGATCTAACTTCGAGAAAGAGATCAATCGTCGAATCCGACTCGGCTGGGCAGCGTTCAGGAAGCTGCACGGTATCTTCTCGTCCAACCTACCGCAGTGTCTCAAGACAAAAGTCTATGACCAGTGTGTGTTGCCAGTGATGACATATGGCTCGGAAACGTGGTCGCTCACAATGGGCCTCATCAGAAGGCTTAAAGTCACCCAAAGAGCAATGGAAAGGGCTATGCTCGGAGTTTCCTTGCGCGATCACATCAGGAATGAAGAGATCCGCAAGAGAACTAAGGTTACCGACATATCCCGAAGAATCGCCAAACTTAAGTGGCAGTGGGCAGGGCATATTGCTCGTAGAACAGATGGTCGATGGGGACGGAAGGTTCTAGAGTGGCGGCCACGTACCGGAAGACGCAGCGTCGGAAGGCCTCCCACAAGGTGGACCGACGACCTGGCGAGGGTCGCGGGAATCCGATGGATGCGAGACGCGCAGGACCGGTCGCTGTGGCGACGCTTGGGGGAGGCCTATGTCCAGCAGTGGACGTCTTTCGGCTGAGATGATGATGATGATGATTGTGTCTCGTTTCGCGGGTATCTGAGTAATTAATTACTTACAAAATTAAGAAGTTACGAGGTTTTCCTTCTGCCAAAATCTTGCCTAGTGTTCCACTGTATGTAAGTACATTCGGCCAAAAAAACAAAATCTCTAACTTCTTTTGTTTCCAGTGCCTGAAGCCCCCGCTGAAATAAAGCTACTGTCTCAATCGTCAACTACACTCCTCGTCAGTTGGAAGAGACCGCGACAGCCGAATGGAAGGCTGCTGCATTATACTGTATATTGCAAACTTACTGCTAGGTATGTATGCTTTAATATACATCACTCGATTTTCAGCAAAATTTGGTTTGATATAAATCTTAGGGTAGTCTTCGGTTCTTAGCGACCGCTATCACACTAGTGATGTTTGAAGCAATGGTAAAATGTAATATTACACGGTACAAAACGTATTAACATACCACACCACTTCGTAAAGCATTGTTTTGCGTGTCTACAAATATCATTTCTTTGAGTTCAACGCCATATAAATAGTAAGAATATTCAACACTTTCTGGCTTTTAGCTTTATCCATGAGCGTCTATTCAGACGAACCATAGCCACCACCATATCACAACGAAAACACGTAGCTGGCCACTTTTTTTATAAAAAAAAAAATACTTTCATTCCCACTGACTACATTTTTTCGCTGCGATGTGGTACCTATAAACATGTAGAGGCCAAAATCTAAATGAAGTCGTCTATAAACCACAAGTAACAAACGATCTTTACCGCCAGCAACGACGGCCCTCAAGCAATACGAGTGGACGTCCAAAGCACATCAGAAGCATACGAGAAGTGCCAAACGTTAGAACTGAAAGGACTGATCGAAGGAAGACAGTATGACGTTTGGGTGACGTCCAGCACTGCAGTTGGTGAAGGCCCTGAAAGCAGGAGGGTGACTAATACTCCTTCGCAAAGAGGTAAGTGCTGGTAAAAATAAAGAATGTATTATCTACGTGTATGTTCAACCGACAAGATGACATATTACCATTTTTTTCCGTAATTTTCAATTTAAATTGAAAATTCAGAAAAAAATCATCGAAAGAGCTTCAATAATTCAATATGTGTGCGATACGGAATCCTGGAGAAGCGCTGGCCTGATGGCTGGTGAGCGTACGTGACCCATCGCTACTACCACTCCATCAGTCCATCGTGCATATGCTGTAAGAAGGCTGTTGGAAAGTAGCTTGGACTTGTGCTTCATTGGTGTAATTGCCGCAAGGCGTTTCATTGTAAGGATAAACCAATTAATAAATAAATCTACAGTCACCAAGAAAGTGTAACAGTGAACGATTTTCAGCTGAAATGATCATGAATAATGAGTACATTATTTTCTAAATAATATTCAGATTTTCATTGTTTCTGTTGATAATATAATAGAATAGTATTTATTTAGGCAATGCAATACAACGGCAACAACACACAATAATATAATAAAGTGTATAGAAAAACAAAACAATTGCGCTGAGCGTGCCCGAACCAAAAGGGTCGCCAACTCAGCAATTGTTTGTCGGGTGTCAGATACCCACCGCAATTTAATAATGTTATAATATAACTGCCTTTTGCCTTTTGTAGATCTTTGGCAGTCGTTACGGATAGTCAGAAGCCAGTAAATCTGACTCCAGTCTTGCCATGAAGTACCGTGTTACCCCAGTCAATTTGGTTGTGGAGGTCTGGTAGGCAGCTGCTTCTCGTAAAATACTGGTATTCAGCTAAATCTGGCTTGACTGGAAGCCGACCCCAATATAGTTAGGAAAAGGCTAGGTAGATGGTGATAAACTGCCTTTTGATACACAATCTTTATATAGCTTGTATATTTATAGCCATGTCTAAATATTGTGAAGGACAAAACTGTTTATCTTGCGATCCGTTCGCTAAATATTTGTCCGTCTACGAGTAGTTTCACGAGGTCCCTTCCGGCTTCACGTTTGTGTACAGTCGACAAAGAAAACAAGTTACCAGGGTCAGATGTAGTTGATGTTTTCATGAAACCCGCTTTATGAATGTGAATGACATAGTAGTTTTTTGGAGGTAGGTAGAACAGAGAGTAAAGTCCCACGAACCTCCGTTAAAAAGAGAGGATCCTCCGACCGGACGAGGTGTTATGTCCGGTGGGCTACTGCCCGATAGATGATTGCCGGTTGTTATATCTATGAAAATCGCACGGAGAACTTTGCTTGCGCAATGCAAGATTCTGTGACGTCATATGTAGTAAATCGTAGTCGCTACAGTTTAATAATGAGTTGTGTATTTGCTATGACTTTAATTATGTTTCATTCATATCTTTACATCGGTTTCCATGAAAACTTTAGCTGTTTGACAACCCTCGTTACTTATTTATTTTGATGACTGTACACAGTATAAATATGGTTGAAATTCGGGACAGCATTATACACAGAGATATTAAACGACATTTTTGCTTCGTTCCTTTGGTTTGTGGTCGTGTTATGTCCGTTTTTTTTTATATTTGCTAAAGTTACATTAAAATCTCGTCGTTCTGACCAAATATTTGTTTATGTGGTTCTATAATATGAAATGTACCTATACATATATGAAATAAAATAGGTTTTTACTTATACTTTATGCATATAAAGGTATAGAGGCGGACTTAATTAGTGCCTTAGGCATTTTCTAATATAATACTAAAAATAAAATGGTACAACATTAATTGTACTTAGAGCTGAGGAGTTGAATTCCCTATTTTTCCTGATAGCTACTACTTATGGAACTTTAAGTCAAGAGTGAATAAATTACGTCTTTAAAGATACGGTGGAGCACACGGTAGAGGTGTGCCCCGCTTGGGCGGAGCACCGCCGTGTCCTTGTGGAGGCTATCGGCGGCGGTGACCTCTCGCGCCGGGCCCTGGTACAGGCCATGGTCCGAAGCGAGGAGGGGTGGCAGGCAGTCGCCTCCTTCTGCGAAGCAGTAATGTTAGCGAAGGAGGCTGCCGACCGCGTGAGGCAACGGAACTCACGCCGCCGCCGCCGAGATCCCGATCCCGATTTCCGACCACCGTAGGCGCGGGCTCGCGGATAGCGAGCACTGGGTAGCTCGCCGTCCGGCAGTCTGGTAATAATCTGGACCGAGCCTAGTCGTCGACGGCGCGTTCTGTTCCACGCGCGCCTCAAGGAGATGTCAGGAAACTGTAGGGGCCCGGTAGGGCCGAAGCCTCTGGGGAACACGGTATCCGAAAGGTTGTCACCGTGTCCCCCAGATCGATGGCAACGAAGGAACGGGGTAGGGGTTTAGTCAGTAAGAGTCTGACACGCCCTCCCGCTCCGCCCAAGAGTGGGAGAATTCATTCTGATGATTCCCCTACCGGAAAAAAAAAAAAACGTCGTTAAAGATAAATGTGTTCTACCGTTGACCACATCATTGTTTACAATTAGGTGTGATAGTGCCCAAACACGAGCCTATCAATAATAACAAAAAATATAATGTCTTGACCTGAATATTCAAAGATTTACTTTGGATTTATAAAATAAACCTAACTCATTAGAGACAAGGAAACAATAAGGAATGAAGAAACGAAACCATAACATAGTTATTTTATCCTAATGACAAGAGTAATGCAATGAATTCTACTTGTGCTGAAAAGTGCGGCGATTAGCCCAATCAAGCCCGAAGTACACAAAAACAAACCCACGAACTAAATCCCAAAAAAAAATATTCAAAATGTGATGTTTACAAAATATTATTCATTATGGTACCTAGTGTGTTAAAAACATATTTTGATAAATGTGGATATTTCACATTGAAATAATTAATTGATTGACTGTGTGGAAATGGGAGAGGGAGGCCTTCGCCCAGCAGTGGGACACTACAGGCTAACTAACTTCACATTGCACTCTTTCGGTTACTCTATACTAGCCTCGTCTTCAGCTCAATACTGCAACGCCAAACTTTAGCCACTTGCATCAAAATCTACAACCCGAGTTCCTCTTCGCCTAACTACCATCTAACATACAAAAACTTACCCTCAACTATTGTGAAAGAAAACTAATATCATTCAACTATTTTACTTACTTCTCTGACTGGCAATGCTTACAAAACTTTCCTCTAACTTATTCTAACATTAAAACTTTTCTGTACAGTTGTGGCCGGAGTTGCATCCCTTGGAGGGGAAATAACAGTAGCTGTTAGAAACTCCTTGCTGTTAGAATGTAGGAGCGTCGGATCACCACCACCGAGGACCGTGTGGTACCACAACCAGAACATCATCACTCATCATCCGAGGTTTACGAGGAATCGAGATGATAGTTTGCTGATTAAAAGTAAGTATCTTAGTTTTTAGGGTCAGCTTATACCGAGACGCGACGCGATGCGACGCTGCACGCACATTTTAATAGAGTGACTCAAGATAGAACTTTATTTACTACGTGAAAAGATACACATTTCATTGTGAGAATTTAGAATACGTTGCTTCATGAAGCGTTGCGCCTCGTGACGCTGCGCGGCGTCTTACTGCGCAGCGGAACGTTTTTACATTCACGACGTCATATTTCCGACGATTTTACTATGCGCCTCGCAACGGTGCGATGCGCCTCGCGGCGGCGCGCGGCGCAGCGCGAAGTCACTGGCCTCTTCCTGCATCGTCGCGTCGCGTCGCGTCTCTGCGTGAATTGACCCTTAGTGTGTTTTACCAGCGACTTCGTTCGCAAGAATGTTATTAATTTATTAAATTTTTATTAACGTCCTTTATCACCCTTTAAACTAGCTAGCTTTTTCATTTTAATTAAAATTTGTACGGGGCAAGTTTCCAGTTTATTAACCCAAGAAACAAGATTTTCATATAAAACCTTTTAGCTTTTACCCCATAGTAGGTTAGTTTTAAAAAACTAACAACAAAGACGTTTTTTTTTGCTTGGGTTAATATGTATTCTAATCAATCAATCAAAATATTTATTGGCTAGAATATGGTACATAAGTTTCAAATACATATATTATAAGCCTAAGAAATTAACTTTGCATAAAATCAAGTTTCCTCCTTTAAAATGTCATAAAAGGAAACCATGTGCCTTTCACGCTTTCACTACTGGGTAGTTACGGCTGTGCGTTGATATGTCAGTTTATCCTTTTAGTTCATGAATCCCCGACCGGTCCTATGAGACCGCGCTGTTATTGTTTTACTATTGTGTCTCGTTTTGCGGGTATGTGATAGGTTAAGCATACATGGTTATTTTTCAGAAACCGGCCAAATTTTCACAGGGTGTTTTTCCCATGAATATGAACAACTTTCACTATGGGACCAACTCTGAAATCACGAAAAAAAAATCTGCTGTTACATACAAAAGTACAATACCTACTCGACTAAAGTGTGTGAAACAGGTGATTTTTTTTTCGTGATTTCAGAGTCAGTCCTATAGTGAAAGTTGTTCATATTAATGGGTAACACCCAGTGAAACTTTGGCCGGTCATTGAAAAATAACCCCGTATAGACCAGCTAAACCCTGCGAAAGATTGCACAAGTTATTTACACACAGACTCTTAAACTAGATTGTGTTGTGACTTAAGAGGTAGTATCGCTTTTTAACGGTCCAAATAACCGTAATACCTAAATTATTGGTTTCCAATCTGTGGACTATGGACCACTGGCAGTCCGTAAGAGATAAAATATGGTCCAAAAATGGTTTAAAATTTTAAACTTTCCAACTAAAAAATAACGTTGTACTGAACAGGTTCGAAGTTTTACCAGAAACTAGCAGACCCGGTAAAGTTTATACCGTATAACACTCAATGGATGCATTGACCTTTGCACAGGAGTGGTATAGGTTAATAAAAAATCATTAATAATTTGTACTAACATTTTTTTTCTTTCAGGCATAGACCAATCACTAAGCGGTAACTACACTTGTTTAGCCAAGAACCTCTACGGTTCAGACTCAGTGGTGTACACTGTCAAAGTGCTACCGTTGCCAGATCCACCGACGTTGAGAGCTACGCCTTATAAGGACTATATTGTCGTGGAATGGGACGAGATACGATCTTATGGAAATGATTCTTTTGGATTTGGTATTAGTAAGTATTTGTTTGATAATAATCCTTCCGATTGAGTTTCAATCACCAGTTCAGAACATTTTGACCAGTTAATAGGCGAACACATATGTACTGAACAGCAGATTTTTTAAGCTATTTCAGGTTTGGTCCCATTGTAAAAGTTATTTGTTTTCATGAGTAAAAATTACGTGTATATCGATCACTGATTACTAGTCACCCTATGTAGGGTTTATAGGTCCATCCCTCTTTTTTGCTCGCACACTTTGGTCTTGATTGACATTTTAACACGTCATGGTAAGGTTGTAAAATTAAACATTTTCAAAAAGCCGCTCCATCAGTTTTATAATACACTAGCTGTTCCACGCAGCTTCAACCGCATCTTTGGTTTCTGATCCGCTCCTATAGGTCGTAGTGCGATATTACCTATATAGTCTTATAGCCTGTCTCAATAATAGGGCTATCAAACACTTAAATAATATTAAATTGGAATCAGTAGTTTCTTAGATTTTGTAATATACATCCGACAATTTTTTGATTTCTGTCTATTTTCTTTAAACTTAATATTCTCGTTTTAGTAACTTATTATGCAATTGTTATAAGAGTAAACTAATCTGAAACCTCAAAACGAACTCAATCAGGTTCTATTCCCGCACGGATCAAATATTTGTATGGCCTACATATAGTGATCGTGGTTCAGGATCTGTTTGTGTTTGTGAGCTTAAATGTTTGTTAACGCAACCACGGCCGCGATACGTCAGAAGTTCGTAGATTGAGGCTAAAAAAATCTGTTCAACTAAAGTTATCCTAACTAATATTATAAATACGAAAGTGTGGATGTTTGCTACTTAATCACGCAAAAACGGCTGAACGGATTTGGATGAAATCTAGCATGTATATGGTCTTTGACATGGAAAAGAACATAGACTACCTTTTATCCCGACTATTTGTACACGCGGACGGAGTCGCGGTCGGATGCTAGTAAAAAATTTAAAAAAAAATATTTCTGTAATAAATATCTGGAAAAAGATAATATTTCGAATTTAAAACTTGGCTCCACAATTGCTACAATTCTTAGTAGTTAATTTAAAAAAAGTATTGTATTCAGTATTCGAAAATATTAAACTGAAAATATTATTTTTAATACTTGATTCTCTGAAATTCCAAATAGAGTTGGTATAAAAAATGTTTTCAAAAGTTTCACGAATGCTTTTAAGTTAAAATGTATTTAAAATCTTCGCCAAAAAGCATTTGCTCCAAAAAGAAATTCTTTATGCTGTGATAATGCATAAATAATCCAATAAGTACTTACAAATTAATAGTATTTTCGGTTTTGCGGAAATAAGGATCCTATGAAAATACCATCTTCTATGCAGGTAACAACGTCATAAAATGTGAATATGTAAATATTATTTTTAAGACTTCGTGTTCTGAAAACTTTTTATTAACACTTCGTCGAAGAAAATATGTTCCAAGAAAAATCTTTTTATACTGTGAGAATCCCAATTAGTGTCTCCAATGCAGTATTCTCGATATTCTTCTTCCTCCTCTTGTCCCATTTTACTTGGGGTCGGAGCAACATGTCTTTTTCTGTCTTGTAAAGAAAATGGAGTCAGTGATATTGTGACGGGGGCGTCACAATATCACTGACTCCATTTTCTTTCATATCACTCCTCACTATCACCAACTCCCATTTCTGTCATATTAAGTACTGCTCACGCAATCAATCCATCTTTTCTTTGACCTCCCCTTCCCTCTGCATCCATCTACATGCAGTATGCTCGATCAATTTCCATATAGCACAGTGTCCATGGAGTTTCTTACACATTCTTCTCCATACAGATCTACATCTCTATAAAATGTGTATGCATCATCTTTTTGGACAAACTGACCTCTTGACCTTTTAAAAGTTCCTGTATTGGTTTATTCGAAATAAATGCTTTTGAGTTTGAATTCAATTTACCAAAACAGCCCTTGCTTCCCACCGCATTTCCTTAGTTTACCCGCCAAGTTTCAGGTAAGGTATGCATCTTTGTTATCGATACGCGTGTCGATAATTTGGCTAGTTCTCTGTTGTAGTTATATTGTTTTTGGACATTATTTCATCGACGCCAAGCGTCAAGTTAATGTGACCGAGTTCTATAATATGACCATCTCCTACACAGGTTACAATCTAACTTGGCGAGAGAACGACGGCCTCTGGCAAGAGGCATGGCCGGCGTCAAGAGAGAACCGTCTGCCAGGAGTACAGACCCACACGCTGGCTGGTCTGAAGTGCGGCACCAAGTATTCTGTGAGAGTCACCGCCACTGACAGTGTCGGGACTTCTGCTCCTGCTCATATTGATGTTACTACTTTGGGTGGAGGTAAGTTTATCTTATTTGTAGTTAGTTATGTTTGTACCTAGGTTTTTTTTGAGTTGGTTTTAAGTAGTGAAACTTATTTTGAAACTCACTGTGGGACCCATTGTGGAACCTATTGTAGAAACCGTTGTGGAAACCATTGTGAAAATCAATGTTGAAACTATTGTGGAAACCATTGAAAAAACGACGGTCTCTGGCAAGAAGCATGGTCGGCGACAAAAGAAGACCCCTCCCAGGAGTATAGACTCACACGCTAGCTTAGTCGGTAAAAGTCCCAGCCATCCCACTCCGCCCAAGAGCAGGAGAAGTCATTCTGTTTCAGTCAATTTCATTCCACTACCTAAAAAAACCATATCACACGTGTAATCGTTTACCTATGACTCTCAAAAGCATTCATACAATATTTGGGACGTAAAAAACGCTTTCATATAAAACAAATCACTATCCCAGAATAGATTCTAGACTAGAAGACATAAAATATGTTCACTGAAGTGTTACTCAATCTTAATCTGGAGGCAATATCTATGATTGTTTTTTGATATTACACTAGAGTCGAATTGATGAGACCTTCAGAAACCGAACATAAGTGGTATTTAGCGAAATAACCTTCCATTTTTGTGACTACAGGAAAGATTTACCACAAATCATTTCTGCTATCGTAGAAAAACATTTATAGTAAAATAGCTTTTGCCAGCGTCTTCTCTTATCTGTACGAGTTGAAAATTATACTAAAGAGACGTACTCTAGGGATAAAAATATCGTACATATTGTCCTAATTCAGGCTATTTACTTGTGTCCCATAAACATTGCATAAATCAACAACCAAACATCTAAGCGTCGGATTGATAATATCGCCAAAAAATTAAAGTCAAGAGTGAATAAATTGTTTCTAGGCAAGTGTGCATAATCATCGACCACATTATCACTTACTATCAGGTGAGATTGTGATCAAGTGTGAACCTACTGATAAAAATAAAAACTCCTGGAAGAGGAAAGCACAGAAGGGCATAGAACACAGAAATATAAGAAAGAAATGATAGTCCCTTTGTGATTAGTGACGGAAATGATAATGTTGGTGATGATGAAACATATTATGTACGTCCAACATACAGACTAGGAAATCAAGACGGAAATATGACAAAAGAAAAGGCATCTGTGGGTCACAGTGACGGAAATAAAAATGCTGGTGATGATGAAACATGTGACCACGAAACCAAGACGGAAATATGACAAAAGAAAAGGCATCTGTGGTTCATAATGACGAAAATAATAATGCTAGTGATGAAGAAACAAATGAACATCCAAACATACAGATTGTCATATTTCTACTACTACTAGGAACAGTATTAAAAGTATCTTCGTACATGAGTAATAATCCGGTACGTGCTAATCGACTGGCTAGTGAAATTAGGACAGAGCCGTTACTACGCTTATATACGGTCCTTCATCGACACTAATCTTGATACTTGCGTGATTCACGTTTGTGTAAACAAGTACCAAGGACCATTAGCTTTTTTACCCTCACTTGTAGTATTTTCTTTTTTGGTTGGTAAGTGGATTTAATTACCTAAAATTTTACTTTCAGACTAGCTACTGTTAGGTATACTGCTTTACAACGTTTAAGAATGTTCTAAAGCAGTGTGTACAGTATACCTAACTGCTTTAGATCATTCTTTAACGTTACTTCCTACATCAGTTTTATTACCCCAACATTTAATTGTTCGAAAAAATCAGTCATAGAATGTAAAAAGTAAATTTTGATTAGACACTGACAATACTACAGTTATTTACGGGGTGGGTGTATTTAAATACTAATAGGGTGGAAGGAGTTATTTGATGATTCCCACCTGTGATTCCCACTATACAAACAAACAGGTCTTGAATCTATTATCCCGTTCATAACTGGACCTAGTTCTGCAGAAAGCAGCCATGTGAGGAAAAGTACAAACAGAGCTTAGTCTACACCGTACCTACTACTAGGATACAGGCCATTCATTCAAGATTCAAAAACTTGAAGCATTTATTTTAATAAAATTTCTTTGGAGGAATACTGACTTCAAAGATACAAGACTTCAAGACAGTTGCCTACTTTAGAAGTTGGAGTTTCACTGTTTTCAATTATCTTCTTACTTTGTACATTTTGACCAAAAAAAAACATTTACAGACACTTTTGAGTTCTTTGTTTAAAGGATTAAGCCAGGGTGTGAGCCAAGTGCGGGTAAATGAATATCGCATGCTTTCGGTTTTTTTCTTGAGACATTCTAGAATCTTCACGATAATTACTTTAAAAACAGCGATGTATATTATACACAAAGTAAAATGCCTACCAGGGTTTAATTAAACTAATCAACTAAGACTCAGTTCCCTCCCAAAATTTTGCTTTTCCTAAAGTTGTTACATTTTAAATTTTTTCTTGACACAGCCCCAGTATCACCACCATCAACGGACTGGCTGTGGAGCAACGCCACCCACATCTACATCCAACTTAGCGGATGGGATGACAGTGGCTGTGACGTCACACGATGGGAGGTGGACTACAGACTCCTTGGATCCAGCCTGTGGCAACGCGCGGAGAATAAGGCGGTAAGTCTTGGTACTTTTGTATTTTCTTCATGTACAGGTAGTGGTACATAGGCGGATTTAATGCAACCAGTTAACCTTTAGGTTCAAAAAGACAACACTCTGGTAGGTGTGTCTAATAAATAAAAACTACTTAAAAATATTTGCCGGTAATAAGGTGAGTGTATGGTTGTTAGTAGAAGGAGCGGCAAAATGATACACGTGTTCTTGGTTCGAGATTTATTGAACGACTCTCTGACTCCAGTGAATGAAGATTCATTGTAATTAAGGTATAATAAGGTGCTTATAAAATTAAATTAATTCATTAATAGGTAAATAATAATTATTATTATGATAAATATCGAATCATTATAATTACGAGTATGAAATTCAAAATATAATTATGGCGACGAAGACCACGCTAAGAGAAAGGAGTAGGGTAATTTGTATTTAGGATCTTAGCTATCAGATTTAAGGAATTTAAGCTCAGTGCCATAGATGATATTGTTCAAATTCCAATGTAATCAAA
The DNA here is from genome assembly GCA_030763345.1 of Mythimna separata. Taxonomy (NCBI): domain Eukaryota; kingdom Metazoa; phylum Arthropoda; class Insecta; order Lepidoptera; family Noctuidae; genus Mythimna; species Mythimna separata. Next base: position 6,720,297 of record CM061191.1, read on the forward strand.
AAGTAGGGCTCTTGCTCGTATGTTACAAAATGTCACTACAAATAACAGATTGAGAAGACTTATTTTAGATTGATTAATTCAAGTACAGATGGATCGTTCTTTCCGACAATCAATCAGTACACACATTGTGTGACATGGCCCAGGCATATGTCGTCCACAAACAATAATAAAAATATTTTTAATCAAATATTTTTTTTGCATTGATAGTAATTATCATCATCTGGATTAATAGTATGCAATGTAGAATAAAAATTGAGGTAGGTACTCAAATAAATTACCTTACTATTCGATATTGAATTGTAAATTGCAAAAAATCGTACAAAAACTTGAAGCTATCACACTAATTAAAATAGTAATCGTGAAAGTTTTTGAGCGTGTGCGTGTGTATGTGCATGTTTGTTCCTCAAAATAATTAAAAATGACGGAAGATATCCCGTAAGTGACAATTTAAATTGTGAAACAAACCGTGATAGCCTAAAACAGTGTTTATGTTTGTTCCTCTTTTACGCTATACTACGGGCTCCCTTTTCTTTCATATCACTCCTCACTCAAACCACTATCTTTTCTTAAGACTTCCTCTCCCTCTTCGTCCATTCACTCATAATTAACCACACTGATATTATAAAGGCAAAAATTTGCATACACTGGCAAACTTTTGTTACTTCTTCACTTTCGAATGGCTAAATGGATTTGAATGAAATTTAGCATACGGGTGTACCATGTTCTGGAACAGCACATAAGATACACACTTTTTACCTAGGATTAGATATGATCCCTTAAATGTACACGGGCGAAGCCGCTGGTTTCACCTAGTTCCTTATAAGTAGGTATGTCGATGAAAAAGAAAAGCAACCCAGATAATATTTTGCTTTGTATTAAGCTCCCCTCGTTTCGCAAAGTTTCGAAGTCACAGCAAAAGTTTTCGACAGAGTAGAAAATTGTTATTTGAAAACTGGTGCTTATATGAAATGTGAGTTTTGAATGTTGTTGCTTTTAAGATGCGTTCAGGGAACTTTAGGCAGCCGTGGAATGCGATAGGCAGAATCGATAGCGATGTTATGATTTTATACACATACAATAAATTATATCTTCAGTAATTTACCTGCTATTGGAACTCAGAGCCTAGACTTTATTTTAGGTAATCTAAATTGAAAAGCGATGGACTTGACGACACAGGACCGTACGTTATGGCGACTTGGGGGAGGCCTATGTCCAACTGTGGGCTTCTTTCATCTGAAATGATGATGATGTTGATGAAGTTTTTTGAGAGCAATAATGGCCCAGTGGTAACGGCTCCCACTTGCACATACATCGTGAATTTCATGCAGGCGCATTACTTCATGTCATTTATATCAACACTACTGCTTTCAAAACCGCAAAAACCAAGAGGACATTGGTATGTCCTCTTGGAATCTAATGAGAATGATTACGCTATGCTATGTAGCTTTGGTCTCTTATTTTTAAATAATATAAACTAGTGCTTCTACGGTCCCGTTTGACATCCACCCATGATGCAATCGTTGAAAGTGAAGCGCACTAGTTTATTAATCACGCTAAAACCGCAGCAGGAAAATTGTTCCAGTCCTTTGATTTACGTAGTTTAAACGACGATGCGAAACGCTTGGTCCAGACCGTAAGGTGTTAACAATGTAAGGGTGGATACTCGCCGTGCCTCGAATCGTCCGATGGTAGAAATGCTCCTCATTCATGTCATCATCATCTCAGCCAAAAGACGTCCACTGCCGGTCATAGGCCTCCCCCAAGCAACGCCACAATGAACGGTCCTGTGCGTCTCGCATTCATTCATTTATTTACAAATATTAAAATTGCCTTAATGTATTTTCTCCTCTCCTTAGCCCATGGACCTCAACCTCGGCTGGAGCTACATAGAAGGTCACTTCCAGGCTCCCCCTCTCCGATCCATCCCCACGTCATACGCAGTCGGATCTCTCGCTCCCGCCAATTGGTATCAGCTGAGAGTGACTGCAATAAACGATGCTGGGACCGCTTCTACAGTTTATACTTATGCTACGAAGACTTTGGATGGAGGTAAGTCTATTTTTTATATTTTAGTAAGACATTCCACCCATTTTGGGAACACATTTATTATGCGAACAGCTAATAATTCCCTGGGAATTCCCTGCTGGAGTCTGCATTTCCTGATAGCTTCAACTTAGGAGTGTTTATGTCAAGATAGAATAGATTACTTCTAGGCAAGCGTGATCCATCGTCGGCCACCTCATCGCTTAAAATAAGGTGAAATAGTGGTCACACGAGTGCCTAATATAAAAAAGACATCACCTTTATTCTTATTTAGAATAGAATAGAATTTATGCAACGTAGGCATTGCCATACAATGTCAACAACACTACAAAAATAATACAGAAACACAATACAATTGCGCTGAGCGTGCCCGAACCGAAAGAGTCGCCAACTCAGCAATTGCTGGGCGTCAGATACCCAGCGTTGGTTTTCAGTTAGCACCCCGCAGTGAGCATTTAGGAAATCACTTTTATCAAATTAAATATATGAATTCTTCTTCTTCTTCTTCTTCTTCTTCCTGTCCTTATCCCATATTACTTGGGGTCGACGCAACATGTTTTTTTCTTCCATTCTGTCCTGTCACCCGTCATAACATCACTGACTCCCTTTTCTTTCATATCAGTCTTTACACAGTTCATCCATCGTTTCTTTGGCCTCCCTCTTCCTCTCCATCCGTTCACATGTAAATGAATACGAAAAATAAATAATATGTTTAGAACCAACTATGAAATATGGAAAAAGCCCACAGGTCCTTTTTGGTTCGATTGCTTGACAAAATATTTCCTACATTTTGCAGCAAAAAAAAAGTAGCAGCAATACTTAAAAGTCATCACCTTTCAGTCTATTCAGATGGAGCTGTGTTTTATATGGAGCGACTATGGTCTATCAGACCTCCAAAACTCTGTTACTGGGTAATACGATGCTTCTCAGATAGACTGATGGTCAGATGTCCTGGCATCTGGCTACCTATAACGACGAGGGAATACGTATCTTGGATATAAGGCATCCAAGATACGAATTAAAACCATGACCAACAGCTTTACGTATTTTCCAAAGCACGGGGTATCAATATAGTCTCGATTAGCTTAGAAAAGTAAATAAGAAAAAAATTAAAGAGAAAAATATCATGCAATTGATTCTAGCATTTTTACCGTGGGTAAATTCACAGGCATCAGCTAATGTAACACAAATTACCATAGAAAAGCTAGCACACCAATAAATTCCAAATATAGTCTCCGAAATTCCTTTCGCAAATAAACCAAGCCAAGAGCTCAAGCCAAACTTTGTGTCCTAAATAAGCAGAGGAAACTTCCACCTGCGTCCTAACCGAGCAAGTTCTAGCTCGACACATTATGCCACAAAAAGTTAGACAACGTTGTAAGTGACTCGAACTCCATTAATATTAATTTTCATACTCTGTGGAGCTTTAATATTGACTAGTGGTGCTGAGGGAGGGTCTGAGAAATTGATTTAGTTGTGTTTATAGTATAAATGTATGAATTAGGTGAAATACTCACATGTTCGTCGTTATTATACCTAGTAGTAATTCATATTATGTGAATATGTTAAAATTAAGGACACACACAATTTGCTAAAAGAATACAGCATACTTGTATATGTTTTTTTAAGATGGGCAATCATTCAATGACTCCTCCCTCTGTGATCAGTGCGGGAGGGTGTGTAAGACTTTTACTGACTAAAACCCACTCCTGTTTCTTCTTTGTCTCTATCCCAGGATCCCATGGTTCATTTTCACATAACCCATGGCCCCAATAGGCTTCAAACATGCTGAGCCCCTATGAGGTCACGGCGATACTCCACCAAAGTGGGGCATACCTTCACTGAATGCCGCACCACTTCCTCCAGGCGAGGCGGTCCAAAACAATGGCGACACGTGGTAAAATATGAAAAACTGCAGTCAGAATTAATCAGAAATCAGTCAGACGAATGAAGTGCAGGAACCTCTTGAACTTACTATGACTGATAAGAACCTACGTCATGAGGAAGACAAGGACGCCATGACTTCTCCCCAGCCACTTCTCAAAGAAGAGACTTACCGCAATGGTCATGGCGTCCCAAAGATCTCTTGGTTAAGGTTTGAACCTCCTTACTTTAGTATACTATGGCACAAAAAGCTCAGTTTAATCAATTAACATTATTAACATAACACCATCTCGTAAATAAATCATCTCGAAACTTGCTTCTTCAGAAACATGGTCAGTTAACGAACCATCTCACTTATTGCCTTAATGTAAATAGTTTGAAAGCCGTGATCGATCACCTCGCTTATACAACAACAAACTGCTCTTAAGGCTATTTCACGGCAGTGAAATTGTTTAAGATAGTCACCGTGGGGTCGCGGAATGCAAAGAGAAACAGATGAAATTCGGGTAAGATTTAATCAGTAAATATGTGACACATCCTTGCTTCATCCAGAGCGGGGAAAGTTATTTAATGATTTATCACACAAAAAAGGGAAAACAGCCCTTTCACAGAAGAGCAAGGAAAAAATGCGGACGGCAGCCTATTTCTGCGAAGCAATATGCTAGCAAAAGAGGTGACCTCACGCCCGAGGGAAGGGCCCTCACACTAGCCAACGGGATTCCGATCCCGATTTCTAGCCTCAGTAGGCGTAGGTTTACGGATGGCAAGCAATGGGCAGCTCTCTATCCGGGCGTCCATTAACCGCGCGGTTCTCAAAGAGATGTCAGCAAAACAAAGACAGCAGGGGCTATGGGTTGGATTATAGAAGAGAAATCTGGGGTCCTAGACAAAGAAGGAACATAGCAGTATTTTTTAGTCCGAAAAAGTCTGACACACCACCCTAGAACAGGAGAAGTCAATAGATGATTTCCCACCTTAATTTCCTTTGCGTTCCAGGGCCACGGTAACTCTTTTAAACGATTCTCCCAGCCCTGGATATAATATGCGTGCTCTAATAAGTGTACACACGACTTTATACACTAGATAAAAACTTACGATCAAAACTTCAACATCAAAAACGTTTGCAAAGCTCCAACATAAACAAACTTAAACATTAAAGTTGTCTTATTATTCTAAGTTTTGAAGCGAGCCGTCGGCGCCGTGTACACCAGCCTTAATAGTTTGTCAAGAACATAATTGTTAACAAATGACACAAGTTTGATCGGAACTTTGATGTTCAGTTCAGAAAGTTGTGTTATCTGCCGTGACAGGCCTGAGATGAAATTGTCATTGAAGAGGAGGGAAGGGTGACGGTTTAGGTTTTAGGGCGGATAATGATGAGCTAGGGTTAGGGTTTTTTTTTTTTTTTCCGGTAGGGGAATCATCAGAATGACTTCTCCCACTCTTGGGCGGAACGGGAGGGCGTGTCAGACTCTTACTGACTAAACCCCTACCCCGTTCCTTCGTTACCATCGATCTGGGGGACACGGTGACAACCTTTCGGATACCGTGTTCCCTAGAGGCTTCGGCCCTACCGGGCCCCTACAGTTTGCTGACATCTCCTTGAGGCGCGCGTGGAACAGAACGCGCCGTCGACGACTAGGCTCGGTCCAGATTATTACCAGACTGCCGGACGGCGAGCTACCCAGCTCTCGCTGTCCGCGAGCCCGCGCCTACGGTGGTCGGAAATCGGGATCGGGATCTCGGCGGCGGCGGCGTGAGTTCCGTTGCCTCACGCGGTCGGCAGCCTCCTTCGCTAACATTACTGCTTCGCAGAAGGAGGCGACTGCGTGCCACCCCTCCTCGCTCCGGACCATGGCCTCTACCAGGGCCCGGCGCGAGAGGTCACCGCCGCCGATAGCCTCCACAAGGACACGGCGGTGCTCCGCCCAAGCGGGGCACACCTCTACCGTGTGCTCCATCGTGTCCTCCGGGCGGTCCACACAGTGGCGACACCCGGGCGTCCTTTCCTCCTTGATCCGATGCAGGAACCTCCCGAACTTACCGTGTCCGGTGAGGACCTGCGTCATACGGAACGAGAGGACGCCGTGACCTCTTTAGCTAGGGTTAGGGTAAAGATCGGTTTGAATAAATTTTAGTTTGGGTCCAATCATGAAATCGAGAAATTAAACAAACTGGGAAGTGTTGAATTATGCGTATGCACTATGCGCCGTTGATGACTCGGGGCTCGGTCTGGACGGTTACCAGAGGACCGGACGGCGAGCTACCTATTGCTCGCCATATGCAAATCTACGTCTACGGCGACTGAAAAGGCGGACGCGTATGGCTGCTTCTTTCGTTAGCATTACTGCTTCGCAGAAAGAGGCTACTACTGCCAGTCCTCCACTTTTCAGACAATAGCCTGTAGGTACTAATGCCGAGCGCTAAAGGTCCTTGCCGCTGATCGATCCAACCAGGACGCGGCGGTTCTCCACCCAAGCGAGGCATACCCCCACTGTATACTCCACTGTGTCCTCCAGGCGATCCACATAATTATGTCAAGAGGGCGTTTCTTAAGCACGAATCCGGTGCTGGAACCTCTCGAACTTATTATGTCCACTGAGAACCTGCATGACGTAGGTTCTCACCGGACATAGTTATAGGAAGGTGAGGATGCCGTGACGACTCTCCACACACACATTTATAATTATGGCGTACCCAAACCCAACATCTGGCTGCCCCTGTTCTATGATACCTGGGGTCAGTCGACGCAACACGACTTTTTCTTGCATTCTATTCTATCAACCGTCACGCTATTACTCACTCCCATTTCTTTCATATAACTTTTCACACAATCAATAAATCTTTTTTTGGCATATACATAAGTCTATAGCTTGCTATAGCAACAAGGTCACAAAAAAAGAATATAACACTCTGAGACAAAGCCCATTTCTATTTTAAGAGATAAAAATGTTGCTACTCAAATCCAATATTGAATGACAAATGTCACTTAGAAAATCTCAATATCTTCGAGTTCTCGGAAAGTCGTAGAATGTTGCCCTTTGATCTTGATGTAAGGTGAAAATAAAAGCAGATGTATCATCTCCTGATTTGGAGTGGAAAATTAACTGAAAATAACTTGTTTCGCTTTAAGTGGAGTAGACTAAGTGACAGGCCTTTACTGGCCATAACCGTCCTGTGTTCCTTAAGAGAGTTCTTCTCGATTATAAGCTGTTAAAGCGTATAATTTAGTGCATTTTGTGCTCTTCTTTAAGTGATGGGGCACTTAGACTTGAGACAAAATTGTATTTATTTACATTTAACAGTGTACTCATTGTTGAAGAGCCAAATAAAATAAATAAATAAATCAGTCAATAAAAAAGAAGTTTGTTGTTTCATCCAACGCAATTTTTGATAAAGAGGCGAACGCGAAAGCGCGTTGGCATTCGATAACTTCTCTAACAGTCATTTCTCAAGAATTTCACAAAACTTAATCAATGATTTTAAAATCTTTAAAAGTTTTTAGAAAAAAAAAATCGTCTCTCATAAAGAGGTGGCCTGTATCCGAACAGTAGTAATTTTAAGGGAAAAGGGGGATTGTATGGCAAGGGGAGGGGAAGTTGGTGGGTAATTTATAAGGTAAGGTAATTTTAGGTTGCTTATGCTTTTTCTACGCTGCATCTGGATCTATACCAGGCTAAGTAGGTAGGCCGCTGCAAATGCAATTTGGCCAGATGGAGTTTTACAGACCCGTCGGATACTCAAAGTGAGTGCGGTGCTCCGGTCCAAAACATGAGCCACATGTTTGAATACCCCAAGTGCCCCTACACCTACACTTTGGAGGATCCAATGAGCGCCACTGATGCAGCTATTAACGTGGCCACTTACTGGGCCCAAAAAAATTTGCGAGTTTACCGTCGTATCGAGAAGAAGAAGCATTATTCTCACCCCAGTTTCATTGGGTTATCAACTGACGAGTTTTTTGAACGGTTCTACCAACCCTTTGGCCCTGAGGTTTGTTTATGTGCTCTTTGTCAAAAAGTTTGTCCGCTTGTTTTATTGTTCAAAGGGCTGTAAATTTACAAACAAAATGAGACTGTTTTTAACTACGCAAGCCTAACCTTTTTTTTATACTTCGCACTCTAGGAGGTACTCCAATAATACGGATGCGTTTACAAACACAAAGAAAAGAGAGCTCGTGGCTAGATAATAACAGCCGTACAGGTCGATCTTCAAGGTTAAGCAACGCTTGCTTAGGTTGGTCTGTGGATGGGTGACCATCTTAACATAACGAGTTTCCTCCGTGCCTCGGAAAGCACGTTAAGCCGTTGGTCCCGGCTGTCATTTGTAGATCTTTGGCAGTCGTTACGGATAGTCAGAAGCCAGTAAATCTGACTCCAGTCTTGCCATGAAGTACCGTGTTACCCCAGTTAATGGGTTGTGGAGATTTGGTAGGCAGCCGTTCCTCGTAAAATACTAGTATTCAGCTAAATCCGGCTTGACTGAAAGCCGCCCCAATATAGTTGGGAAAAGGCTAGGCAGATGATGATGATGTTCTGTGAGAGAACTGGCTCTAACGTCACAGACGTTATTATTTTTCGAGAGTCATTACTGTTCCACGTTAAGTTATTCCAATTTTATTGAAATTATATTCATTCAAAATGATGTTATTCAAATACTACAATATTCTAATGATCAATTATTCAAAAATTGTATACCACTGCTAATATTATGTAAGTCCTTTTTTATGTTTCTTCGTATTTCTTTGTAATTCATGAAATTGGACTTGATCTGTTAATTACTCAGATACCCGCGAAACGAGACACAATAGTAAAACAATAACAGCGCGGTCTCATAGGACCGGTTGGGGATTCAAACGTTAAATTAACTATGAATAAAATGAATAGTAGCAGGTCTTTCATTAAGGACCTTGACTGAGTCCTAGGCTTTATCAAAATCTATTCCATTAGAGTAATAGTTCGCCTACACTAAGAGAATAAATTAATCAACATTAATGGAGACTTAGATCAGGGGTCGCGTGTTCAAACTCAGCCAGACTTTGTGTAATTTATTTCATCACCACTGCTCACAAAACGGTGAAGGAAAACATCTTGAAGAAACCGGAATGTCCTAGAACCAAAAATTCGAAAATATGTGACGTTGATTGTGACCCATTCCCTCTCCTAGAGACATAGCTGAGTCCTAACAGTGGGAACACCATAAGGCTGATTACGTACGTCTGTAATGAAAACTTGAAGTTAATAACGACTATTATTAAAGCTTGATAATTAATGATAATAATAAAGAAACAAGAAGCGCGCAGTTAGTCTACATGATGATAAACTCGTGAAAGCTGAAAAAGATAAACAAATCATTGATTTTGTTCATGGGGGCGCTGTTTACGAGTCCATCGCTGGAGTACTTTTAACTATGTAAATGGTATGTTATGCAATAAACAGATACTATAATATCTTGTACAGTTTGACACTGCATCCAAAATAACACAAAGTCTTGGACCACTAGTATAATCAAACGAACTATAACAAAACCTTTAGAATCAAAGTCTATCCAGTCCACGAACTAAAAGCCTTACGGTATACACCCTATGTTGTAACTCCATACTTTTTACAGATCAATTTAGATTGTTAAATGGATTGCGTTAAAGGTCCGTTCAGACGAGCCACAACCACACCACAGCAAAAACGTGGTTAGACACTATCTATACTAATATTATAAAGAGGAAAGATTTTTTTGTTTGTTTGTTTGTTTGTTTGTACCGAATAGGCTCCGAAACTACTGGACCGATTTCAACCGTTTTTTCACCAATAGAAAGCTAAATTGTCAAGAAGTAACATAGGCTATAATTTATGTTAAAAAAAATTAGAGATCCATAAGAAAATTGCAATAATGAATCCCAGAGTAGCAAAATTTTGCCTATTTAATTCATTATTTGGCGTGCGCTGAGAAAACTAATGATGATACATAAAAATTATGTACTACATGATTAAAGTACTCATTATTACCTACATAAAAGTCCGCGATGGAATATATCTAACTACCATAGTTAAGTCACAATAGCAGCTTTTGTGTTCTAAAATTTAATTAAATCGCCGGTAGAAACAAAAGTTGGTTACATTCGTATCGTAGTATTAATTCTTATTCAAATAAATAGTTTTATAATCAAGGGCGTTTATGTAGCAGTAAAATACTTTTTAATTCATTCGAATCGGACATTTAATTTAGAAGTTATAACAAGTATAAGTCCCAGGGACAAACATTTTCACTGGTCGGCATCGACTTAAGAAAAGAGTGCTTCTCTCATGGGCAAATATACGTTAGCCTGTCTGGCGTGGGATCTCCGGAAAATCAATATATTTTGCTTCAGATGAATAGCACGTCTAATATAGTTTACAGAGAAGCCTTGCAATGATTCTTTATAGGTATTTACATTAAATTTTTATTTTCTTTCTTTTTTACCCTTTTTACCCACAACTGTCACCTAAAAAGGTAACATCTATATAACTACCCATCAAGTTTCATCGCAATCGTCAACAGCTATTACTTTTTATCCCGATATTTCCACGGAATCGAAACTTACGCGGGTAAAACCGCGGGGCGCAGCTAGTAATTTAATAATTTAAATCATACTAACCACATTTTGTCATGAACAGTGTGGGTGATGTCGACTACACCGCTACCATATCGCAACCACAGTGGTATGTCGACACAACGATATTGTTGGAGCCACGTGGTTGTGCATAAACAAGCAGATGTATTTTCGAAGTCCATGAATTCATTCAGACAAGACGATCTGTCTGTCTGCAAACACTGGCTACAATCTAACCACAACACAACCACTCCTATTTTTGTAGTTACTACAACGCAACTACAAGAAACTACTGCGATAATATTCACAGGTAACCACTTTTTGTCGCTGCGATGTGGTGTGGTTGTGGAGCGTGTGTATAGAGCCTAATATTATATAAGCGAAAATGTATTCATTTGCATATGATTGATACTCCTTCAACCACAAACGGGTGAACACTTTTTGACGACATTTGATACACGAGTAGACCTTATTTTTATAATGCGACCTTCCACTATTCAGCAGTATTCACACGTAACGCAACCACTTTTTGTCGCTACGATGTGGTGTGGTCGTGGTGCGTGTGTATAGAACCTAAAAGCTCGTGGTTTCAAGAAATATTTTAACGAGCCAAACATAAATTATTTCATCAAAATTTTGTCGTAAAGCTGATTATAGTCGCCCCGTTTTATACTTGTTACGTCAATTCTATTCCAGTATATTTTAGGATCGTTTTATAGGACACCATTGTGTTTTTATATAATAGCTTTGATGAAATTTTGTTGTGGTTTCTGAAGGCTTTGTAATTTAAGGAAGTTGGTTAGTTGTTTGGAGTCTGTGTTTTCTATTTATAATTATTTTGGCTTTTGTTTTAGTCATGTTGTTAGCAGGCTATGTATTTTACCATGCCAAGGCTGTGAGATTATTTAAAAAAGTTAAAAAGATTAATTAATTAAACACCAGTGCACTTTAGTCAGTAAGAGTCTGACAATCTCTCTCAATCCAGCCAGAGCGAAAGCAGTTATTTGTCAATTCCATGAAACAACTTCCTATTATGACTGGCCTGTTGGTCTAGTGGTTAGTGACCCTGACTGCTATGCCGGAGGTCGTGGGTTCGATTCCCACCCAGGACAAATGTTTGTGTGATGAGCATGATCATTTGTTCTGTGCCTGGGTGTAATTTATCTATAATATGTATGTATTTAGAAATACATAAGTATGTTTATCAGTTGTCTAGTACCCATAACACAAGCTCTGCTTAGCTTGGGACTAGATGGCGTTGTGTGAAAGTTGTGGAATATTATTATTATTATTATTTCCTTTATTAACTTTTTTACATGTCTTTTTCATTTTTAAATATTTCTTTACAAAACAAATAAGTAAAAAAAAAAACATTTAAAAATACAAAAAACAGCGTCCCACCGGTATCGGGAACAGGGTCCAAGCTACCGGTGGTCAGGGCTTCAGGGAAAGGAACCTCCTGACAATGCGAGCCGTGTCCAGGAGTACCGCTTTCTGAATCAAGCCCTTGATCCAGTCGCCTAACGAGAGCCTCCTAAGATGTTATTATTATTATTATTATTATTTGACCTTAGTTCTTAGACAGACGAGTACATGGCTCTAACATTTTCTTAATTTTAAAAAATTCTACGTAATTACACATTATTACCGGGTTCATTGATCGCCCATTCAGTCAATGAAGCCAATAGAGTATTTCTGGTTACGCTAGAGCTCACTCCTTCTATCATTTAAAGAAAACTCAAGAGTGAATAGGTTTCTTATAGGCAAGCGTTCTCCATGGTAAGCCACATGTGAGGCACTACTAAATTTACTGTCCAGATATAAAACTTGTCAGGTTAGTACCTTTACTATCCTAATAGCAGCTGCTCTATTACAAAACAATTCCCTTTAAAGCTAAGCCCCTTTTGAGCTATATTATCAAAGTTCTCATCAAATTTTCATAGAGCACATCATATTGCCAGAATCCCTACACTTGTAACTCAAGAACCCTGTAGCATACTCGAGCATCAGTATTTGGATATATCTCTACGATATACACTAACGATATTCCTGTATAATGTAACTAAACGTCAATGATATACACTAACAATCTCTGGGAGATATTATCGTTCTACGTTAGGGTCGGATGGATGGCTCTCATATATTGTTACACAATGTTCAAGTTTCCCTATTTCATTGTTCAACGGTACGGGATTATATTCACAGTCGCTACCAGGAAATGGCCATGTTTTGTGAGCTACAGCTCAAATTCGTAGAAATTGTACAAAGCTCTTGAATGGGCTCAATTTTTTATTGTGCTTAAAGTATATAGGTAGGTAAGGTAAGTAAGCCTCAAGTAAATCCATCCCATTTACCTACTTGGAAAAATCATTGGTGCCATATAATCTGTAAAATTTCCTTACCCTAGTTAATGGGTTGTGGAGGTCTGGAAGGCAGCCGCTCCTCGTAAAATACTGGTATTTAGCTAAATCCGGCTTGACGAAGCCGACCCCAATATAGTTGGATTAGATGATGATGACACTTGCGTTTGATTACTATCTCACCTGATGGAAAGCGTGGGCTTACGAACGGCGAGCAATGGGTAGCTCGCCATCCAGCCGTCTGATAACCATCCAGTTCAAACTCGAGTCGTCGACGTTGCGTTGTGTTCCCTGGCCGTGGGTTGTGTGAAAGAGAAAAGAACGGAGACCCTTGAACAAAAGCTAAGAAAGAATATAGGGAAAGATTTTAGTTAGTAACAGTTTAAACTTTTCTAGAGCGGAGTGGGAACTCTGCTTTAGAGCAGGAAAAGTCATTAAATGATTTTCCAGCTAAAAACCTGATGGTAAGCGATGAAGGATGTATTTTTTCATCTCTTACCATTAGAGATAGAAACATTGCCTCGAAGTATTCTTTTTTTAGCATTAGCATTAGCGGCTTTATTATAATGGTCCCACTGCCGGGACTCAGGTCTCTTCTCTAGGAGAGGGGGCGTAATCCACCGCGCGGGCCCAGTGCGGATTGGTGGATATCACATGCCTTCGAATTTTTGGTTCTAGGACATGCCGGTTTCCTCACGATGTTTTCCTTCACCGTTTTGAGAGCAGTGGTGATAAAATTACACAAAGTAATGCGCCTGGCTGGGGTTGAACCCGCGACCTACAACTTGTAAGTTGGGGCAGTTACCACTCGGCCACCACTGCTCTACTCCCACTTGCTCTTAAATTAAGAACCATAACTACTAGGTTATGTCTATGCAAGCACTCACCGTTAACTGAATGGGAGCAATCAGATCAATACATAAATATAGATTGCATTGAAATTGGAACCTTGTCATGTAGAAAATAGAGTTTATTGTTTCAATATTTGATAATAATTATATCATTTATTCTGTATTTAAATATACATTTGCGACAGCGGCAAATACAGCTTTATTTTATGCTTATTTTCCTGATAGCGTCATTATAATAGTCGAGATTTTGTAAATATATTATGGAGTGGTGGCTCAGTGGTAACTGTCCCTTATTATGACTTGTCGGTCACGGTTTAAACCCAGGGAGAAACAAAAAAACACACTTCAAGGCTAGAGTGAACAGGCTTTTAATAAACTAGTGCGCCTCATCATCGACGATTGCATCATTGCTTAGCATCAGGCGGGATTGCAGTGAAGCACTAGTTTATGTAATTTAAAAAAAAAACAACACCACTCTCAAAACGATGAAAGAAATCATCGTGAGAAAACCGCCATGTCCTAGTATCAAAAATTCGAAGACATGTGATACCTAACAATCCACACTGGGTCTGCGGAGTGGCTTATGGCCCATTCCCTCCTAGAGAGGAGGTCCGAGTTCTAGCAGTGAGAACATGATAACGCTATTATTTACTGAAATTTTATGCACAAAACATTGTAAAAAGGCGGACTTAATGCCTTAGGCATTTTCTACCAGTCGGCCAGATGGTACCTACAGAAACATGGCGTGATAGGTGCAACTTACTAAAACGAAACGTGTTAATATGAGTTTTTTTGTTCCAGAGGAAATTGGTCCCCCATCAGAGCTGTTCGACCTGAATATGCTGGTCATCATCTGCAGTTCTATACTCCTCGTCATCTGTCTCATGGCTTTCTTCTGCATATTGTTTAGAAGACATAGGTAAGTTCTGAATACTTCTTTATTATTACAGTACAAAGGCAGTGGTGGTCCAGTGGTAACGGCCCCGACTATCGTCTGTTTTTTAAACCCTGAGACTAAAATGACGTTTCAACACAAAAGAACTAGAGTCATTCCTATAGTAAACTTGACATTACTTGTGTTAATTTAGTCTCAGGGTATAAAAAACAGACGATAGCGACTAAAAAGTCTTGGGTTCGAACACAGCTAGGCGCATTAGTTTGTGAAATTTATTTTATCACCACTGCTCTCAAAACGGTGAAGGAAAACATCGAAAGGAAACCGACGTGTCTTAGTACTAAAAAATCGAAGACACGTGACATCCACCATCCTGCACTGGACCTGTGTGGTGGATTAAGGCTCGACTCACTTGGAGAGGAGGCTTGAGTCCCAAGAGTGGAAACATAAATAAGATTGATCATTTATTATGGTAATACATACCCACTATTATAAAAAAAGTTTTCTGAAAGTAGTATAATGTGGTTTTCATACTAGACCTTTGTAGGCTACTAATACTTAAAGAATCAAAATGTATGTAATATTATTAATATTACTAGCTTGTACCAGTAAAACTCTCGTCAAAATCAAAACAGTTAGGGTGATTTTCGATATTATAAACAGATACTTCAATCATATTTGTTTGCATAGACAATTATTAACAAACAGTACAATTCGTGATTACACGACCAACTACTAATGAACAGTTATTAATTATGTGTCTATTATATGAGCTGACATAATTACTCATTGTGTACTGAAAATATGAAATGAATTACTTAATGATATGATCATAATTAAACAGTAGATAGCTTGTCCATGGAGCTGTGTATTGTTGTGATCAGATTCATCTATACTATTAAATACTCTAAAAGGATTTATACAAGAAAAGCAAATATAATATCAGCAAATAGCTGGTCGACTAGTCATGTGACCAGAGGGCTGAGCTTTTCTTTGGTAAGCGAATCAGTATCCTAAAGGTACTATCCAACGTGGCAATACTGCCAGAGTCCCTACGGCTCGCGGTAAGGCCGTGCGGACCGAGCCCAAGTCGTCGACGGCGTGTAGTGTTCTACGCCCGCTTCAAAAAGATGACAGCAAAACCGTAGGGACCCTACTGGGTCAAAGCCTACTAGGGCCATGGGTTGCATGGCTGGTTGGGGGCACGGCAATCAAATTAAATTTGGTTCTTGGACGTTCCGGTTTCCACACTAAGCTACCAACTGCCTAGTGATGTATAGCATTTTCGGCCTTGTAATGTTCCCACTTTTGTAACTCAGGCCTTCTCTCTAGGAGAGGAAATTGAGTGGTACAGAATATTTTTAATCAAAAAAAAACACACACTATGTGAAGCCGCTGGCAAAAGGTGGTAAAAAATAAATTAGAGTAACTACTACCACTATAAAGATACTTAGAATTTTCAATGAAACGGTTGCTAAAACTTATTTGCCCCACACTAAGAATGTCTCTTATATCTTCCTTAATATTTTGGTAGCAGGTGTATATTTTAGATCATTTTATAATTTTAATTACTTTACCTAGACTCGCTACTATAACTATCAACCATCAAACCTAACAATGTTTAAAAAAAATATTACGTTGAAGCTAACCAAAACAAAGTGGATTTAAGCGAACGTTATACTGCCAAAATTTGTTCGAAATTTCTAACAAGGTCAAATACTGTAAATTCTAAATCTATGCGAACAGTTATGAATACTAATCAATGTTTATTTTCCAAACAGACAGAACTATACATCGCAGTACCGTCACTCCATTGCTGATGAAGTTAAATCTCGTAATGAAAGCGTAGCCTCCCAGTCGGAACATAAGGAGCGGTATGCGCACGCGCCAAGGATATATACTTCGCCTGTACATAATAGGAAGGCTAGTAAGAATGGTAAGATTTTTTGTGCTTTCTTTATTGTCGTCACAGTGTTAATATTCTTTCTGTATTTGTTTGTATCAAGGTTTTAAGTACGAATATATTCATGTATTTAATTTACTAATTTCAGTATATTACATAATTCGAACGAATCTATAGTTATTATATACTTAATAAATATATCTTTGTAGTTAAAGTTATTAAAGTGTACAATTTTTCCTATGATAATTTTAACTGGTAGAAAGGCCTGAAGCATTGTGTCTCTCTGTATTTTTGTGTGCCGTAACCATTTTTTTATTAGCTGTTTTATTTTTGTTAATCTTTTAAAACGACTTAGGCATAGATAAAATAGAGACAGGTGATATAAAAGTTATCTTGAATTTGATATTTAATCTATTTGAAAAAAAAAACCAAGTCAAGGGTGTTATCACAATTTGTTTGGCTGGTGCAAAAAGGTCTCTAGAGTCATTAGTAAAAAAGATTTCTACTTGTTTCAAAGCATAAATTGAGATTATTCACATATCAGGATAAGGAGAATACTAAGAATGACCAATGTAAACATTTTCCCTATTTTAATGGATGTAGTTCAGTCTTGAAACTACCAAAACACATGATTCGAAGAAGCACTTGACATTATTGTTTTTTCAACAGAAATGTTCGAGATAAGTCCCTACGCGGAATTCGCTCTGGGCTTCAGAACGTTTGATCACGTAGAAAACCAGGACCTACCGAGCAGACTGCCCAGTAGACCGAGGTTTGATACTGGTAAGTAAATTTTAATAAGCTTGTACTAACATTTTTCGATCGTACGACTTGGTTTAATAGATTTCTTGAACAATAAGACATGGAGTCCCTCAAGGAACAGTTTTCGGACCGGTGAAGATTTCTTTCAAAGTAAACGCATGAATACATTTTTTATGCCGTAGAATAACAAACATATAGACGACTCATCTGATGGTAAGTGATCACTTTCGTCTATAAATATCTTCAATGCCAATGTAGTCACAGGTGGGAAGAGCAAAGAAGATTCCTTCTAATTCGAAGATGATAATAGTTGGTCCATTATTCGTTTTAGCTGAGAGAACCTCACCAAACAAACATTAATAGTTTTCAAATAGATTATTAACGCTCTACCAAATCCAAAACACAAACTCGTACCATTCACTCATTACTAATTCATATATGTGCATAATTAGGCTTTTCAAATACTATGATTCCGTCCATCACGTTAAACTTGTTACAATCGAGGCCTATGTTTACAAAATATACAAGCGAGATAAAATGGAATTTGATAACGAATTTTGCAAATAATACAGGAAATTGGATTTCGAGGCGGACGCTTTGAACATTTGTGAATTGGTTACTGGGCCTGATAATAATTATAATTAGTGTTGTTGGAATGTATTGAGTGCGGGCTTTGTGTTATACGGAGCTAGTAATTGTGTTATCAATGTTTTGTTGGACCGTTGTTTGTGAAACTACACACGTAATTATGTAATACTAGATAGTATTGTCCGCAGCTCTGCTCGCTATTAAGTTGAAAATTATTCCACGAAAATGTGTAATCCCAAACTGGATGACACTTAATTCTCAAACTGTAATAATTGATTTCAATGAAAATATTTACAGTCAAAAAAATTCCTTCGCTTCGCTGTAGACTGGAAGTGTGCCCAAAAGACTGGCGGCATTGCTACATTTGTATGGCAATGCCCCGTACACAAGGTCCCCGTTAATAGAGCACTTTTGAATAGTGAAGATTTATCTGCCAAAAAAGATGTAACACGATCCAAAACGTATGTCTACGGATAGGCGGTGTGTGATTCTATCCCTATCTAAGTCTGTTTTCCTGATAGCTACAATGGTTTTAGTTAGGGTAGGTCTTAATGTCAAGAGTAAATTGGTTACTTCTAATCAAACGTGCCCCATCGTCGGCCACATCATCGCTTACCATCAGGAGAGATAGTGGTCAAAAGCAAGAAAGTGGAAAAAAAGAGTCTCGTATTTCTTTCATTTAAATTGATTGAACTATTGAGGCGAGATTTATTTCAATTCATCTATTTATTTTTTTCTTAACAATAGGTTTTCTTGACATTTAACAACATCTGTGACTTAACGTTTGAATCCCCAACCGGTCCTATGAGACCGCGCTGTTATTGTTTTACTATTGTGTCTCGTTTCGCGGGTATCTGAGTAACTACATACTATATTCCGCTATTGTAAGAGTTTGATCCTTGAAATAGATTTTCGGGAAAAACCTGTGGTACAGGTCACCAAGGCCTGGGTAAATAGATAAACAGAAAACTAAACATTCAGTCTTCCACGTTTCAAATATTATAAGACACAATTTGGTGTACTCAGAATTTGTTACAAATTGCAAATGCTTAATTCCTCGTGGATGAAGTAAGTATAAACAAAATTAATAATTTGGCTCTTTTCACTTTCATCCCCAAAAATCTATTAACAAGAAACTACGGTTAAAGAAAACGTCCGTTTGATTCCAAGAATATTCTTAGAAGCCAAAGATTAGAACAGAAATATTTACCTTTCATCAACTATTCAATATCCGTAGATAAATTAAAATTGACGTTTTGGAGGAAGTAACTCAAATTCTAAGAAATCTTAAACGTGGTTTAGACGAAATTTGGTACACGAGTAGACCATGTCTTGGAATATCGTTCCCTTGGGATAATTTTTTACCATCAGAAACTACTTACAAATTTCTTTTAAGGTTTCTAAGGTTTGCTGTAAGAAAACCCAATTGTGGGTTAAACTCGCGTGTGTACATCAATGGTCCTATTTTATTTTTGTAAATTTTGTGTACAATAAAGAATAAAGAGAATGAAGAGGAACCCATTCTTTGAGGTGTTATTATCAAATAATTTCCCCGGCTCCAAGTGGACTGTCAGACATTTTTCTGACTAAAACCCATCTTTCAGTTGCTATATGCGTTTTAGAGCCACGGTAACTCTTTTGAACAAGCCTGCAACCCTAGCAATACATAGACCTCTCCACTACTGTAGTATACAATGCTCGGTCACCAATCCATGAACCGACCTCAACCAACGTTACTTAACCTAGTAAATTGTTATTGTCTTCAGTGTATATGCTTCGGTCAGAGGCTTCTCTAGCATAAAAGTTGATATCTCCTTACACACTTTGGAACCACTTTTTATCCCCTTTAGGGGTGAATTTTGATAGATCCTCTCTTAGTGCTCGCCTACGTCATAAAAACAAACCTTTTGCAAAATTTCACATTCTTACGGCCAGTTTCTTCATAAAAGCTAAAACTATCACTAAAGTCTTAACTTTTCCTTGACCCTTAATGCTGTCAATAGCAAATGTCATCTTATAAATGTCTCCATCCAAGTGACAGCTAAATTAAAAGCCGACTAAAATAAAATGTAGGGATAAACGCAGTTAAACCTATACAATTTTGTCAAAATGACAGTGACATTTGATTTAACAGCCTTTCAATGAGCAGTAAAAGTTAAGGGCAAAAGTAAAACCAACGGTTAAAATTGTGAAGAAACGAATTTAGTTAATTGTTATTATTACTTTATGACGTTACTTTGGCTGTTACTTTTGATGAAGAAATTGGCCGTTAGTCGACTGTGCGTTGACATGTCAGTCAGTTTCTCCTTTATACAACATGTAACATAATTAACGCATATCCTCTCGGGAGGTCATTGTACGCATCATTATGAACAACTTTTACTATGGGATCAAACCTGAAATCGAGAAAAAATAATCAGCTGTTCCCTACATTTTGACGAAATAGGCGTTCATAAATGTATGGAACAGCTATAACAAAATACATAGGTAATATAAATTTTTGGTTGTTACATAAAAAATCCTTAGAAATCGATCAACTGTAACTACAATGCCACAAGCCCCTCAGCCTTTAATTAAAATAGATTTATGTTGTCTGTCTAATTCATATTGTTTATATATGAATTGGACAGACAACATAAATCTGTTTTGTACGTTCTATTCAATATTCAGGATCTGGTATGAGGCAATTTGACAGTAAATTGTAACGTACTTTGAAATCGTTTTGGTACATTGTCAGAGAAGTAATGTAATTTATTTACTGGATGTGCCAGTGTTAACCGACTGCAACAGAAAGAGTGGTATGTGTTTTTGAAGGTGTGTTTTATGCTGATGCACAAAACCAAATTAATGTAAAAAGGTAAAAAAAGGTGTAAAGGATAGCGTGACGGATGTTTACCCGAAATGACAAGGGCAGGAAGATGATGATGACTACAACACCGATTCTGGAATTTAAAAAATAATCAGCTGTTCCCTACATTAATGTTCGCATATTTCGTCAAAATGTATGAAACAGCTTATTATTTTTTCCCGACAACTAAAAGTTGTTCATAATGATGAGTACAATGACCCCTCAAGAGGATGTGCGTTAATTATGTTACATGTTGTATAGACCCTTACTTGCCCTGTCATTCATACTGATAGGCGTTTAAGACGCACGTGGAGCACAACGCACCGTCTAACCGGTCTTGGTTCTTATCGCATAGCCCGCGTATATGGGGGCTGAGAATCAGCCTGCGGCTCCCCAGCCCTGGCGGCGCTAACGGCGTCACCTGCGGCGGTTCCTTTATCTGTTCTTTCTTACCCGTAGTATTAACATACTCCCCTGTTTTTTTGAAGTCAGTAAGGTTTTAAAAATTGTCTGCTTTATTGTGACGTAGTTTTTTTACCCCCAACATTCCTTTTTACTCGTTCTATGGAGGTGTATAAAATAAATAACTAGTCCACCATCTTCAGGAGTCAGCCATATTGAATTTAGAATGACGTCACTAAGCTAAATTTTCAGCTCAATCTCAAATTAATTTACAAGATTTGTCTTGAACAAACTTACAAACAAATGAAGGAAATAATAGCTTGTAAAAATAAGACACTAGCCATATATAGAGTTATAATGCAAACTTAGGCCTACTGTCCACAGACACGTAGCTTCATAGACACGTATAAATCATTCTACGCTTATTGTACGCGTGAAGCTTACGTACAAAACTATGAAACTCTGCCGACGAAGCGGTTACGATACGTAAGTACGCGTCTAAGAAACTACGCATACGTGGGCAGAAGACCTAAATTGTGGTCAGCATTGCGCCTGACATAAAGTAAGAAAGTACTCGTAAGTCTGCGGTTTGGTGACCATTGAGTAAATCTTTCTTTGGCCAAAGTTTGAAAACTAGGCGATCGTTGGAATATACATTTAGGCTAGTTATTGAGTTAGAGAGGTCAGATGGCAGACGTTTTATGTAAAATGATAATGTTTGACCGCAAGTAATGTAAGTTAAAGTTAACCCAAACTTGACTTAAAGCAAATGAATGAGCCTGGGATTGTACTTATAATATTACTAGCTGTCTCCCACGGTTTTGGTAGGAGCAGTAATGGGCTAGTGTTAACGCGAGGCCATTGAAAAAAAAAAAACTAAAAAGTCGTGAGATCACACCCAGGCGGGTGTTTTACTTTGTATAATTTATTTCGTTACCTCCACTCTCAAAATAGTGAACGAAAACGTCTGGAGGACACCGGCATGTCCTCGGACCAAAGCTTCAATGACATGCGACATATACCTACTACCATCTTAAATACAGCCATTCCCTGGAAGACTGGGTCCCATAAGTGCATACATTTTAGAGATTATACTATTATGTACTAGTACACTCTGGTTAACTCGCGTCTTTGGTTACTTCTCTACTCCTATTCCTATTGATTGAAACGTGACGATTGATTAATGACCCAGGAATTCCTGAGATAAGCATACTCAAACAAACTCTTTGGCAATAAAATCATTGTAGTTGGTATAGGTACAACAGACTAAAATAGACTACAAGGTACTCAAGACAACATAGAAGGTAGATTTCCTCGGTCAAGGAACCTGGAAATCTCTTAAAATAAACTGTTTTCTTTTTTGCCACGATTTCAATTCGCAGCGAAAAAGAAATATTGATAAAACTGACTGTAAAAAGTAACTATTCAATTTCATTTATCTAAATGGAAATCTTCGCTTCGGCAATGACCATTTTTTTAAATTGTTTAAACTGAGTGTTATTATTATACTGTAATAAAAAACTGCATTTATTTGTTAGTGTTTTAAACTTACGGAAGCGACTGGACCTCACGACACAGGGTATGATAGTGTGAGGGCCAGTGATATATTGTTTTTTTAGTGTCTAAGTCAATTGATGTATCAAAAGGGGATGCAAATCCTGGGTCCATCTTTCTACAGCTATGTGTTATACATCGTTTGATAGGTATTTTTAAGCTGAACAATATAGTTACTATAGTATAAGTACCAAATCTTTGTCCTTCACGAATTATTCAAATACTTCTTTTTGTTATTCAAATAAAACAACGATAATGTACTTTGTTATGAAATGCCTTATTTTACTGGGTACCTTCTATTTGGCAGAATCTTGATACTCCGAATTTCATTCGGCATAACACACTTGGCATAATCTTCTTTAATCGAATATTTTTAAAGCATAAAAATTATGCTGCATAACTATTGATTGGCAGAATATTTACATGTCCGAATTTGCAACGGCATACTTTTAACATGGCAGAACTTTACTTGGCATAGTTACGATTGCCATAATAATACGGCTTGACTTTAGTTTAGTGTCGCAGGATATGGGGACTAAAAAGGGCCAAAGCTGGTAGGACTTGGGGCTTAACAAAAAAAAAAGTCGCCAATTTGTGTCTGTGTCACTGTCACTCGTTTCACTCTTCGGTTACCAGGATAACTTAAGATGCAAGAGCGAGCGAAGCGAGCTCACGACTTCAGGGCACCCCGACTCGGACAGGTTAGGTTAGAAGGAGGTGGCGGGGTCGTAGTGAGCGAGCGAAGCGAGCGAACACAGACCCCGCCACCTCCTTCGAGGTTATTTTTTTTTAAACCACCCAGAAGTAGGAGCCCCGCGCAGCGGGGCTCCGTCGACCACGCCTTATCTTACGATTTGAGGGCACCCCAACTCGAACATTTTTTTTAAACCACCCAGAAGTAGTAGCCCGTCGACTACGCCTTTTAAGCAATTTTTCTAATCGCCGCAAAACCGATTTTATGTAGTCTTGTTTGGCCTACCATTAGAGTGTAATTTAAAATAGCGTAGGCGCGAAGGGGTAGGGCGGCTCCGAAGCTGAGGAGCAGGTGATTTGAAGGCCACGTGTGAGGCTAGCCGGCCAAGCCGGTCAGCAAGCCGAAACTGCGGTGGTGAGCGTTGAAACCTGTGGTTGAAACCATCTGCGATGTTAAGCTCGCGTGGGGCCGCCCAAACCCCGCAGCGTCGGAGCCGTGGCAGAACGACGCTTGCTGCATGCTGCATGCTTGCTTGCGTACTGCATGCCTGCTTGCATTATGCATGCCAGTTTGCATGCTGCATGTCTGGTTGCGTGCTGCATGCCTTTGTATGTTGCCTGCCTGTATGCATGCTACATGTCTGTATGCATGCTACAGGCTTGCTTGCATTTCGCATGCCTGTCACCAAGCAGCATGCCTGCTACATGCTCAAACAATTAATGTAACTGTCGTAAATTCGTGGCGAAAAAAATATAGTGTTAATAAATATACTGACTGCGAATTTTTTGCGATTTGATGGTTCTGCTTTTCAATTATTATGACCATGAAAATTATGCCTAAAGATGATTCGGACTTACAAAATTATGAGTTTCGAATTTATGATAAGTGAGTGTATGCCAAACAACTTTCTGCGAAATGAAGATTATGCTATGCGTTGTTATGCAAAATAATATTATGACGATAAAAATTCTGCTTTAAAAGGTAGACCCTATTTTACTCTCATTTTTAAAAAGACAAGAAAGAATTGGTGAAGAAAGTGGGCCCAGATTACATAAAAAACCCTGGCATCATTATTTTTGCATAATATTTATTGAACAAATGTATGAACAAATCATTATCATCTACCTTTTCCCAACTATATTGGGGTCGGCTTCCAGTCAAGCCGGATTTAGCTGAATACCAGTATTTTACGAGGAGCGGTACCAGACCTCAAATAAAGTTTGAACAAATAAAATTTATTGTTATTAAGAATACATATTCACAAGTACCCAAAGACACATCCAGCAGATATCTCCTACCGCTTCCAGCTATCACGTTTCCTTTGAGTTATGAGACAGTCCCTCCTCGTATATTTCACTCTGACATCCCAAATGAACGCTATTCAAATTCTAGACGCTGTTATCATTAATTGAATTCCCTTCGAAGCTTCGCTAAATTATTATTTAGTTATACCCGAGGCCGTTCAAGTTGATTTTTAGGATTATCCTGCTTTGACAGGTTAAATGTTTTGGAATAGGCTCGTGGTATTACGTGTATAATTTTCTTGAATTTGTTATTAGGTTTTTGACGGTTTCTATTCGTATTTTATTTTCAATGACTTATGTTATATGACTATGTTATAGTCTGTCTAAAAGGCAACAGACTTGGGTAATTATAAGGGTACATTGAAGTCTGATATAGGCAGCACTTGCTGAATAGTCAGCAAGGTCGATTAAAAGGTCTTGATCGTTGTTTACAAATAGAACCTTATAAGACGTCTCGAATGTAAAAATCTTATGCTTTTTAGTAGTAAACAGTGATCAAGAGCTTGTTAATAACCTTGATTATTCAACCAGTGTTGCCTATATCAGATTTCATTAGGCTTTTTTAACAGTCAAACGCGAGCCTATCAATTATTTATTTTTTTAATAGCCTATTTTGTGTCCCACTGCTGGGCAAAGG
Organism: Mythimna separata; assembly: GCA_030763345.1. NCBI lineage: Eukaryota > Metazoa > Arthropoda > Insecta > Lepidoptera > Noctuidae > Mythimna > Mythimna separata. The sequence goes on from CM061191.1 coordinate 6,745,608, forward strand.
CCCCCCCTTTCTCTCTCCAAATCTCTCTGTCTTGGGCCATCTCTAGCAAAGTTTATCCCGCGAACACGATCAGAACGTCACACCATCTTCGCCGCGGTCGCCCTCGACGACGTCGACCTCCCTCAAGCGTCCAGTGACTTACAATCTTCGCTTATCTGTCCGGGTGCATTCGAGCGACATGGCCAGCCCACTCCCACTTTAGCCTTGCTGTTTTTTCCTATCAATGAATACTAAAAAAAAACTTAAATTTTGCGATTTTTCGTGCTATGTCCATAAATTTATGGTTCTCCTGCAGATATCTTCGTTTCTAACCGATTACGCAAATCCGTCAACTTTTCCATCAACTAAAATGTTGTCATTGAACTTTAAAAAAATTCGCTAAACCGTTTTCGGTGAAGACAATTTTTGACGTTTATGCTAATCAATTTTCATTGTTCAACTTTAATAAATGTTTTTTTAATTACACTGCGGCCAAAGTTAGATTACTTTCCCAGATTATTAATCTAAGTTTTGTCAAGTATATTCTTTCTCATTCCTTTGTTCGTCGGTGCGAAGAATTAGGATTTCTGTGAGTTTTCAAGTGCAGGCCAGAAATAAGTTTGTTTTAGTGACAACTTGTCAAATTAAGTTTGTAATTAATTTATTCGTTTTAAAGAAATTTCACGCCGTCTGATCGACACTTTGCGGGACCAGAGGGCTGGCTCGTTCTTCGCCCAAAGAATTAGCATTGCCATACAACGTGGCAATGCCGCCAGCCTTCTGGGCACATTTCCAGATGACAGCGATGTGGAGGAGTACTTCGACGCCTGAGTGTATATTTTATATTTGTATTATATGTACATAGCTAGGTTTAACTTAAGTTTTTTATTTAAAGTTTTATGTTATTATTTCTGTTCAATAAACTACAGATTTATTCGTGATTTTAGTTCAATTGAGATTTTTAAGGCTCATTTTGAATCTTAATTGAGCCTTGAACTCTAAAAATCAATCTGAATTTAAGTTATGGTTTGATGAAGTGACAGAAAAAGTAATGATAGCTTAGAAAATGGTTTGCAAAGGAACCAGAAGATATTTAAAAAAATAAAAATTTTAATATAATCAAAATCAATACAACGAACTTTTTTTTAAATCGTTATTTCTGGTTTACTTTCTTGATTATTTCACACCAACTTTGTAATTCTTAATGAAAATACTGAAATAGGTCGATCTCTCTATCAGAACTGGATATTGGTAAAAATACTACCAACAAAATAGTCTAAATCGGTCCTTAGTACATCTGAAGTCATCACAACTCAAAGTGAGCCGTTTCATAAAACAGCAATTTTAAAAAGACCTTTTAGTACTCGTAGTAGAAGTGAAATTACAAATGGACTAAAGAAGACGTGCTTAGACTTATACGACTTAGTAAAGATTTTTGCTCTGAGAACAAAATTGTTTTCACACGCCAGAGAGCAAAACAATCTTACCTATTATATAAAAGTATCAAAAATCTCAACAAAAACGGAACAGAGCTATTTTGAGACTGTCTAAATTGGACATCACGTAGTGCAATTTACGGACTGGGTAACTATAGCGTAGGCGGTGCTACGGCGTAGGCGGTGCTACGGCGTAGGCTGTGCTACGGCGTAGGCCGTGCTACTCACGTTTCTCGCTTCATCACCCATTCCGTTCCGATGACAGGATTCTATTCTGATACTATTTCCTCGTGATTATTTTTAATTTTCACGTGGTCTAAACTGACTCCAGTCATGCCATGAAGTACCGTGTTATCCCAGTTAATGGGTTGTGGAGGTCTGGTAGGCAGCCGCTCCTCGTAAAATACTGGTATTCAGCTAAATCAGCAGAAAAAATTCAACCTGACTGGAAGCCGACCCCAATATAGTTGGGAAAAGGCTAGGCATATGATGATAATGTGGTCAAAACTGTTGCCTGAAACTAGTCTTCTAAAAACTGAAAGCCATGTGTGCCTTATCTAATTGAAGACGACTCGTGCGATGACACTGGTAGAACACTGCCATTAAGTTTTTTTTTTATTGTTATAAACTAGTGCTTGACTGCGATCCCGCCTGATTGTAAGCAATGATGCAATCGTTGATGGTGAAGCGCACTAGTTTATTAAGAGCCTATTCACTCTAGCCTTGAAGACACCTAAATTATAAGTCCGCCTTTGTAACTTTATGTGTATAAAGTATGAAATAAATAAATAAACAAATAAGTCAGTATTCACAAATGATTGTTGCCAACATAAAAAATGAAAAAAAAGCAATGTAAACCTTCATCCATTACTCTGTTTTACCCACATTCTTTCCTTTGTTTGTTCGTAAACAATTTTATTAGGGAGTCGACGCAAACATTTATTTCTTAATTTAATTAGTTTATATATTACTCTTCCTGTCTGTGCTTTGTGCGGCCATGAAATCGGGTAACTCCTGTATCCTAGTTTAAAAAATCAAAGGAACTAACTAACCCGTACTTTAGAATGTCCTCAGACGATACTTTTGAATGGGATCTTGTCAAAATTTCAAATCATATTCCGAATTCAAAATTTTTACTGCCCGGTTTTGAATTGAAAATTTAATGTGAACGAAATAAATGAATCTAAATCTAAAAATCTGAATCTGAAACTGAATCTGAACATTTTTTCACGCCATATTTCTCAAAAACTTATGATTACATAATGTACTCGTAAGTTATTATCGAGCACTTTGCCTGCAACTTTTTTTTCGAGAATGTTTTCATAAAATCTTTAACATCTCATATACACTATTTTGGCAAGAATTTGTTTGATAAGAATTCGTTCCAAGTTCTTAAAAGTACTATTTACTCTCATACAACCTTTAACACCAATCTTAAATCGATTTATAGTTTTTGAAAAAGTATGACACGCCTTCACGCTCCGCCCAAGAGCGAGAGAAGTCATTCTGAAGATTTCCCTACTAGAAAAAATAAAGGTGTATTTTTAAATAACTAATTAATAATACCATATTTGTTTACTTATGTAACTACTTGTGCTAATTATCAATTCAAGTATATTGGCCCAAGGAATAAAATTCTGCTTTCAAAATTTTTCGTTCCCACTCCCAGTACTTTCAGTTGTGCGTTAATACGTCAATCACTCAATTTCTCCTTTAATACAAATGAACAATCAAAAAAACCGCTACTACCTTTTTTAACGCACTCCAAATACTCCATTTACGATACCCAAGAGTCTCCATAAAATGCTCCAGCCATTTTTGTTGAAAGTCATCGTATCCATAAACTCGCTAAGTCCTTATCGCCAACTTTGCAGCCCCGGAGCATCGTTTCCTTGACCATTAATCTCGATCTAATTTAATAAAATTGATGACTCTCTACTTCCGTTTAGTTTCAACATTTCGGGTAGAAATAAATAAGATAGACAATAGTGAGTAAGTGGGAAAGTGTTTGTTTAAGCTTATTGTATAGTAGTGGGTCTTATGTGGGCTTGAATGGTATTGACAAGGTATTCTCTACCTGTCAATCTTTAGGTTAAAAAAAGTATTATGTAGCAGTTTAGTATTTTGACTGGCCTGTTGGTCTAGTGGTTAGTGACCCTGACTGCTATGCCGAAGGTCGTGGGTTCGATTCCCACCCAGGACAAATGTTTGTGTGATGAGCATGATCGTTTGTTCTGTGTCTGGGTGTAATTTATCTATAATATGTATGTATTTAGAAATATATAAGTATGTTTATCAGTTGTCTAGTACCCATAATACAAGCTCCGCTTAGCTTGGGACTAGATGATGTTGTGTGAAAGTTGTAGAATATTAGTTGTTTGAAAATTTAAATTGTCTGCTGCATTTTTGTCTTTACCAATATAATTTTAAAAAGGTATTTGTATTATCTAAAGTCTCTTCCCAATAAACTTGGAAGACGAAGCACATGATTTTGTAATCCAACGCCATACACGATGGCAGGGTCAAAAAACCTCATTCAAAACCTTTTCAGCTGTAAGAACAGGCAATATAATTATGAGTATGTCTATATATACAAATCGCTTAAAAAGTCTACGAAAGGCTGATTCGATCGTCAGATAGCATTTATTTGAGGACCGCCGATTAAACAAGAACATAGTGGTGCTCCGCCCAAGCGAGATAAACCACCACCTACCATAAAACAAAAATTGTTTTCACCAGGCATTACAACCACATCCCCCCTTATCCCTTATCCATTTGCCGTCACCACCGACGTCCAGCCCAACAATTGTACCATTCCAGCTTGTACTTGTATTTAATTGATCTGTCAAGAGGTTGTAAATGTAAGAAAATGTCGCTTTTATCTCGTCGTGCGATTGTTTAAGTTCTCTCTTATTGGATGGGCAAACGACTTTAGGGACACTAAAACGAATACTTATTGTATTACCCTTATCTTTTATGTAAGTTTATAGTGATGGCGGAATTGGGAATTTAAATTTTTAAAGCGTCTTGCTCTAGTTTGGGGAGGTATTGTCCAGATGGTAGGCAAATTCTGGAGTGCGCAAGGTATAATGTTGTTTTGTGACAAAATCACACATAGAAATGAGGGAAACCTAAAGGGGATTTACTCTTTAACCTTGTAGTAGAAAAATAGAACATAAGCAAATTGAGAGATGCAGGAAATGCCTTGGATGTCGGGAGTTGCACGGCTCTTTCTGGCCCCAGTAGATGCGGGCTTGTGGACGGTGAGCAATAGATAGCTATAGGTAATAATTGGTAGCAATAGGTAGCAATAAAAAGTAATAGGTAGGTCTATAGGTGGCAGGGTAAATGTATCCAGCACAAATGGCCAAAGAGTGCCATATTGGCCGTGTACAAAAAGATCAGCTTTGAAAGTCCTCCCACAAGATGGACCAACGACCTGGCGAGAGTCGCAGGACTTTGATGGATGCAAAAAGCACAGAACCGGTCATTGTCGTAACATTTATGATTTAGGGGTGGCCGATATTAAACAGTGGACGTCTTTCAGCTGGAATGATGATGAAAATATTAATCGATGTTCTTTTGTTCACAGAAACCAGCTTCCAGACTCGTTCGGAGTCTGATGACAGTGACAGTACATCTAAGGCCACAGTCACTGCGGTGCCAAGACGTAAGTATTACGATGGATTATGTCATTTGTTTCACCTCTAAGGCGGGTTGGTCATGGCTGCGGGAATCTCATTCGCTCGCAACAGCATCACAGAAAGAGCCAACCGCTCCCCATTTCCTCTTGCTCCGGACCATGGCCTGAACCAAAGCCAGACGCAGGAGTCTGCCGCCACTGATGGCCTCTACGAGGACCTGGTGACGGTGCTTCGCCCAAGTGAGGCAAACTTCTATCGCCGCCCCACCTGGGTGTTGAAAACCTATGTTCGCAATGTCGCGATTTGTCGTAACAGCGAAGTTTCGATGCGACATTAGGGCCGGGGCCTGCCCGTACTGCGAAATTGTTCAAAGATTCACCACGACCCTGGACTGCAAAGGTTAACTGAAAAGACACGAATACATAGCGAGTAAATGTCTCTTAGTCCCTTATGCTCCACCGCGAGTGAAAGTAATTTTCTACCCATAAGATTGTTTTTTTACTTGGTATCAATTCCATCACATTAATGAGAAAGTTTGTTAGGTTTTCAGGATGAAGTAGTTTCGCAGAATTGAATATGCAAATTCATAAGTCAGAGGTACGCTTACAGTTTTATGTTAGAGAAATTAAAACTCGGAGAAAGTTTTAACTCATTACTAGTATTCAGACTAATGTTTTCTCTGTAATTACAAAACGTTTTGGTAATATTCTAGACGGATTGTTCTATTTTCTTAGTTTGAAATTTTAGTTAATGTTTTCTTAAAAGAGAATCTATTTTTTTTTCAATTGGTCTGGTAAACGTTTCTAGTTTTTTTGTTTGATTAGTTATTTCGTTAAAACATTTACAAAGGTCTGATTAAACAAAAAACTCGTTTTAAGAAAGACGAGAGGTACAAAGGATGTTAATAATAATCTGTGTTTTTAATAAATTAGAAAAAGGTTTTGTTCTTATAATCGTAAAAGATACAAAATAAGAATATCTCTTGATTTGCATTGGATAGCTTGCTGTCTGGCCGTCCGGTCGGCCGACGCCCGCTAACTAAATCTATGGGTTTAAGTTCTATAGTAGAACGCAAAGGGCAACTGAAAGGCACAGGTGTGGTTTTAGCCAGTAAAGGTCTGACATACCGTTCTTCCCAGAGCACGAGATGTCATTGGATGATTTCCCACCTTAAAAAACAAACATATTTTACAACATTGACTTTCCTGAAATTGAAGGGTGCTAATAATAGACAGAACCATAATTAAACGTGAATACTTCATAATTACACATCATATCCCCATCATAACTGTCAAACTATGAAACTAACATAATAATGATGTAACAGAGATATGCACAGAAGGCCCAAACCATACAGGAGGAAGATTCGGAACACGCACACAAAGATGAGTGCGTTTTTTTTAGTTTGGATATTGTTTACATAACTTCTTGCACTTTGGGTAGGGTTAGAAATAGTATTCAGACATTTACTGAATTCTTCTTCTTCTTTTTCGTATGGTTGATGAACAACCTGGTGTCAGAGTTTAAACCGCCCGTAGGGCTCTGACATGGCTTCACACACCGTTGAAAAATCTCTCAGGTGTGCTGGTTTCCTCACGATGTTTTCCTTCACCGTTTTTAGCAAGTGATAATTAATTTATAATACGCACATGAATTCTAAAAGACATTGGTGCGTGCCGGGGTTCGAACCTGCAACCTTTGACTTGGCAGTCCAACGGTCGTACCACTCGGCTATCACTGCTATTTTACTACATTTACTGAATAAAACGCACTCATACTTCTTTACCCTCTTAAAGAAATCCGCAAGACGTGTGCTTCCAGCGCTCTCAAACTAGTGCGTCTATCGCTCAGCTCTATAAAGGGCAAAGACACACTCACGAGAATAACAAGGACACAGGTTGACCGTCAAGGTTAAGCAAGCGACACTTATCAAAGTCACTCTGTGGATCTTAATAAACCGACACTTCTACATGCCTCGAGAAGTTTGTTAAACGGTTTGTCCCGGCTACCATGTGTAGACTTTTGAAAGTCATTACGGATAGGTAGAAGTCAAGAAATCTATAAACAGTATTGCCAAATAGTATCGTGTTACCCAATTACTGGGTTTTAGCAATCAGATGACCAATCGCTCCAAGTGAGCAGCATTTGGACCGATTGGAAGCCGACCTGGGAAAAGGTTAGAAAAATTGATTGATATGGAGCCGAGCGAATGGAAAGAGCTAGTATACTCGGAGTTTCCTTGCATGATCTAATCAGGAATGAAGATATCCGCAAAATAATAAAAGTTACCGTTAGGCTAAGAAATATTGCTCGCAGACCAGATAGTCGAAAGAGAGATGACCGCGTATTGGAAGATGCCACGTTGAAAGACCTCCCACAAGAGACGCACAGGACCAGTAGTTGTAGCAATACTAATGATTAATGATCACGAGCAGGCCTTCTGTAATTTTCTATTTTCTGACACAAACAGTCCAACAAATCATTTTAGAGCTAATTATAGACGCCGCTGACTGTAATTAGTTGAGTGGAACTAACAGCTGCTAAAATAGGCACAAATTAAATTACTATTTCGGCAGTCTGTTATTGTCATGTTCGTTTTGTCTCGGTCTATTTACCTTGTGTTGTTTCTAAACAGGCTGTTTTAATAATAAAGGCTTAGCTGACTGACATTTTGACAATTTAAAAATCTGTTAATAGTCTATTATTGAAATATAAGATTTTGTTTCTGATGGAACAATGGAACTACAATGATTTGTGATTTTATGCTGCGATGCACACTTTTTTTGAGTTGGGAAATCATCCAATGACTCTTTCTACTGTAGGGTAGTCCGGGACCAGGATGTCAGACTCTTTTACTAAAACCATATGTGTCCTGTTCTGTTCTCCTTTGAGATATGCGTTTACCGTGGGTTATCTTTTCATTTGGCCCTAGTATGGCCCTGCTGGGCCCCTAAGGTTTTGTTGATATATTTTTAAGGCGTGTGGATGGAACACTACGTGCCGTCTTCGACTCGAGCTCGGTACGGATAGTTACCGGACGACCGAACAGCGAGCTACACATTACTTATCATCCGCAATCTCGAACCTACGGTAGACGCGGATCGCAATGCGACTCCTTATACCTGGAGAGCAATGCATATATTACGGAAAGGTCATTGGTCTGATGACATAATTAACGAACGTGACACCCTTTTTCTGAGGAGGGATATCACCAATCTATTCGAGATAATCCCTTCCTCGCGTTCAATTACACGTTCCGTTATCAACGGACGGTAGTACATGGAATATAGAGGAAATGGAGGTTTAATAAAGGAAATATTGGTAGAAAGAGAACAAATTACGAATTTATTCGATTCTATTTACTGCCTACTGTCTCGTCTGTTTTTTTTTATATAGTCATCAAATGACTGTTCCGGCTCGGAGTCAGATCGGAGTGAGACAATGGATGTCAGACTGTGTCCATGGCGTTTTTCGTACATTCTCTTCCGTAGAGTTCTACTCTTTGGAATGTGCAATTCGCCTGTTCTATTTTTATTTTTGTAAATGTTGCATACAACAAAGAATTTTACACATCTCTTTTTTAACTGATTGACATTTTGATGGCTTCTTGACAATTCAAAAGTGCCTGTAAATGGTTTATTTCAAATAAATGCTTTGATTCTTAGACTAACAGTTCACTTCACGTCCACTTCATCTAAATTGCACAGCGAGTTATTTACAGAATAGACAAGCTGATTGCAAGCAAAAAAAGTGCATTGCGTGGTCGTGGTGAGCAGTGGGCGATCCCGCCTACATTTTTATACAAAGTAAAGCTGTAGAGGAAAGGATATGAGCATAGATTAGCCGTGAGCAGCTATGAAACAGGGTTTTTATATTTGATCAATGAGATGATGACACAGATTTCAAAATCATCTACTTCTTTTCATGTCGATAAACCGATATACAATTATTTCTGAACAGCATTTTGTGACTATTCATGCGTCACCTACTTTACTGCTCAATTGCATACGAGGCCAATCGTATACTCATCATCTACCTACCTTTTCCCAATTATATTGGGGTCGGCTTCCAGCCAAGCCGGATTTAGCTGAATACCAGTATTTTACGAGGAACGACTCCCAAAGATCTACAAATGACAGCCGATACCTACGGCTTAACGTGATGGTCATCCCCATCCACAGATCAACCTTAGGAAGCGTAGCTTAACCTTGAAGATCGACCCGTACGGCTGTTATTATCTAGCCATGAGCTCCTCCGAGGCCAATCATTTACTAAAAAGTTTTAAATAAATTTTAGCTCGATGATTCGCCAAACTATGGCAGTGGGTACAGCAAATTGCTCGTAGAGCAGATGGTCAATAGGGATGAAAAGTTCTACAGTTGCGACCACATACCGAAAGACGCAGCGTTGAAAGGCTTCCCACATAGTGGACCGATGACTAGGTGAGGGTGGCGGGAATCCGATGGATGCGAGACATACAGGATCGTTCGTTGTGGCGGTGCTTGAGGAAGACCTATGTCCAATAGTTTTTTTTTCAGCTTTCGGCTGAAATGATGATGATGATGAAATTTTAAAATCCGTTTATTTGTTTCAGGACACTGTCGGACTCCACATCATAGATAACAACAAAAATAGAAATAAAAATATACAATTAAATAAATATCATAAAAAAATCATTTAGGAAATTATAATTTTTAATTTAAGCATATCAAATTGTATCCATAAAGTTATGAGAAAATGTAAAAATAATTAGTCATATCTATCATTGACCAGTTTCTTTGAAAATTGAAGAAAAATCTAAGACAAAACTTCTGAATGGTCTTGAAGACAATATCAACTTAGAATTTAAGATGATCAAAACGGTTACGATTCTGAGATGAATATCATTCAATTTTAGACTCTATTCCATGCTTAAAAGGAATGGTATCTCATGTCAACACCGGAGCAATGTTGAAAAATATGTACGGTTGGCAAAACAGTCAATGTTTTCTCTGGCTACGTCTTGTGCTGGTAGCGAATTTTTGAACAGTTGCAATATTTTTGTCACTCTGAAGCGCATTAAGAACCTTGTCATATTGTACGACAGAAATATAACTTAAAATAACAATTGATAGTTTACGATTTTCCTGTGACAAAGTCCCCAAACTGAATCGGCGTTTTCATTAAAAATTTGTTTACTGTGTATGTCATGAATTCATGAATCTGTGCCAAAGTATTGAACCTCGTATACGAGTAAAAAACAGTAAATATAAAGAAATTTTTGACAGAAAAAAAGTGGTGTAACCGCTTTTCTTGGCTTATGTGGTAATTTATTCCGAGATTTTTATATCTTACTGGTTATAATTGATTACTGGTAATCTTTGGTACGGTCAGCAAAAAAATGTCTTTTAATATTTCTTAACAGATCAAAATATTAATTAAATAATGATCTAAAATCTTACTGTAAATAATACTCAAAGGTACAGGTGTGATACAGAAATAACTGAAAAGCCATTGTATCGAATCTTCTATCCTTTGTGAATACCTCGATCACTGAGCTATTTCATTTGTCATGAAGTGAACAAGACATAGTATTATGAATGAATACCTAAAAATAGCTGATATTGTGATTTTCTCGAAGAAAAATCTCCTAAAGTGATCTACGAGCCCAAAAACAAAAATGCGATACGAATCTTGAACGACACATAGAAAGAACTTGTGAATTGATTGGAACCGCACATTGTATGGTCACCTAAAACGATCGCTTGTTGCATGAATTTGCATCGTAGCAATTCGCATCGCAGCTAACTACGATGAAATGTCGTATCGCAGTTTTGTGTGGGAGTTCTTAAACAATTTGTATTAGTTTTTATTAAATACTGATTTTACAAAAATTGACTGCAGCTTCTTCACTGCCTATTTCATTCATTCGACAGTTTATACATACTAAGTATATTAAAAAAAACATAGTCATAAGAAACAAGAACAAAAAATATTCGTCTCGAAGTATCTTTATTAAAAGACTGATGTTTTAAAAGTAAAAAATAAGTTTTAAATGTTTGTGTCAAAACTAATTATAAATCTGGCGATGTGTTTCGGTAAATCACGTGGCGTTTTCAATCGAATTAAATTTTGTTTATACAATTAAATATAAATGTCAAAATTATATGAAATGTAAATGGAAATGTTTATTTTATTATACAAATTATAATTGAGCTGAATAATTTAATGATTGTAAAATAAATAGAAGTAATATCAGTAACGAATGTATTTATATATAGTTTGATAAACAAAAATAGAAAACAAAATTAACATCTTTGTAAGAAGGAAAAATTATTAATAACTATACTAACATTAAAAAGTCGAAAGTTTGTGTATTTTTCTGTTTCTTACTTCTTCGAAGAGTGAATAGGTTACTTCTAGGCAAGCGTAATGCATCTTCATCCACATCAGCGCTTACCATCTGGTGACTTAATGATCATGCGCGAGCCTATCAATAATAAAAAAATATGCTTTGACTGTCAAATCATACAAAGACGTACTCGTAAACTATAAGTAATCAACTAATGATAAATAACATTGGCAGTATTGCCATACAGCGTGGTAATGTCGCCAGTCTTTTGGATACATTACCAGTCAACAGCGGTATGAAGACGTTTTTTGACGCTATATTTTAATTTGATTCAATTATTTTTGGCCTAGGCCGTTCTTGGTGCAAAGGATGGCCATTGCTATTCAGCGAGGCAATGCAGCCAGTGTTAATATGGGCATCTTTGCACTGGGAATGATCAGGGGTGGGTTTTTCATTGACGCATGACATTTTATTTATACGTGTATATTTGTGTCTGTCATCATCATCATCTATCTAGCCTTTTCCCAACTACTCGTATATTGGGGTCGGCTTGTCTATGTATTTAATTCATGAATCCCCGACCGGTCCTATGAGACCGCGCTGTTATTGTTTTACTATTGTGTCTCGTTTTGCGGGTATGTGATAGGTTAATTCAAATTGTAAAATTATCTTAAATTTATTATTTTTTGGTTTTACCGTAATTACAATAAGTTGAATATTCTTGATATACCTTAGTTATATCACAATTATAGAAAGAAAAAGTACTACAATTGTGTCATTATAAATCGATACACGTAATTTACCGAAACCCATCACCATCAGTAGTACTTAAATGCCAAATTAATTTTAATAGGAGTAGGTAAAATATCTTCGACATACGGATTGATGTTAACAATTCGATGTTCAAAACTTTTACCAACAGTTGATGTGAATGTAAGTTAGGGACTTATGTTGTTTCTAGTCATTGAATTGTGAAATAAATGTTTAAAGTATCTTTTTTGGTGTTTTTTTTAATAACCTGTATTGTGTTTTACTGCTAGGCAAAGGCCTTAACTTTCTTCTTCTAAACTACTCCCTCTTAGGCGATCTCTGGCCAAGCTTGCCCCGCGAAGTTGATCAGCAGGCCTACCCAAGTTCTGTTCTCTCTTCTTCCAATCAATATCTTTTTACAATCTGTTACGCGGGGTAAGTGATTTAAAAAGACGGATAAGTTGGCCATTTCGTTAGCATTTGTCAAAATTGTAACTTGGCTAAACGGATGTGAATTTGGCTACGAGTTATCATTTATTTGTTCTGACCTCGTGACTTAACGTAACCTTTTAGAACTTCTCTTCTTAACTAACGTAAGAAGTTCTAAGAGGTTATCAACTTGGGTAAGCCTGCAGATCGTCACACCACTTTTGCCGCAGTCGACCTCAATAGCATCGAATTCCTTCAGGCGTCCAGTTAGTGTCAATTTTCGCCGGGGCCGGTCTGGGCCCAATCATGCGACGTTCGGCCTGGCTGTTTTTTCCCCAACATCTACTGCATCTGTCATGGAGTGCAGTGTGGTGTTTCTAACGCGATATATTCACTTGACACCTATTATACTGTGCTCTATTGCCCTTTGACAAATCTTGAGTTTTATTTGAGTGTTTTGTTTCCTATGATTATCTTGGTTTTTCTAGGTTTTTAGATGGATTTACCAAAGTATTACTACTATGTAAGTATTACGTGCTGCGCACGTCAACCATATATTATTACCTACAAACAGCGCAGTGGTTAAGAGTTTGGCTGCTACGCTGCGTGACGTAGGATCGATTCCCGCATAGATCAAAGTTTTGTATGACCTGAAGATTTTAATTTCGAGATTTAGTTGTTTAGTGACTGGTATATGTGAGTTTGCATGTGTGGGAACGCAATCACGGTACAGGTGTTCTCCCTAATGGGGGCAAAGCGTTATTGAAGAAAACATTGAAAAAGGAAAAACAAAATAGAAATGTCATAGGCGATAGTTTAAGGTGGGTGATCGCTGCACTAGCCTAAACCACAGTTAACGTTTGAATCCCCAACCGGTCCTATGAGACCGCGCTGTTATTGTTTTACTATTGTGTCTCGTTTCGCGGGTATCTGAGTAATTAAAGAACGACGGCTCATTGGTGCTGATCGACTAGCCATTAAAACAGTCGTATCGTATCGTAGCGAGTAAAAAATGAAGCAAACATGACGAGATGCGAGCCAAACTCGACAACTTATGACACCGCGGTATTCCAATGATACACCGGCGAGCTTTACCAACGAAGACCTCGAACTCCATCAGCTATGCTATTCTCTAAAAGTAATTTTCATGGCTGTAAGCTGCGACGAACTCGACGTCGAGACAGACAATTGCGTTCGCTGTTTGAAGGCTATACGACTATAAGGCTGAGGAGCTCGTGGCTAAATAATAACAGCCGCACAGGTCGATCTTCAAGGTTAAGCAACGCTTGCCTAGGTTGGTCTGTGGATGGGTGACCATATTAACATAACGAGTTTCCTCCGTGCCTCGGAAAGCACGTTAAGCCGTAGGTCCCGGCTGTCATTTGTAGATCTTTGGCAGTCGTTACGGATAGTCAGAAGCCAGTAAATCTGACTCCAGTCTTGCCATGAAATGCCGTGCTACCCCAGTTAATGGGTTGTGGAGGTCTGGTAGGCAGCCGCTCCTCGTAAAACACTGGTATTCAGCTAAATCCGGCTTGACTGGAAGCCGACCCCAATATAGTTGGGAAAAGGCTAGGCAGATGATGTTTGAAGGCTATAAAAATTACTTTTAGAGGTTAGCATAGCAGGGCCATTTACGCCCGTTTTCAATAACCTACCGCAGTTCATAGATAGATAAGCTATGCCTGATAAGCAGTAAGATTCTATCTATCAATCCACAAGTTTTGGTAGGAAATGCTAACCGTCGATAGGTTATAGGAAAGCAAGTAAGGGCAAAAGGATAGATTTGTTTATCTTTAGGAGCTGCACCTTTAGATAGATAGCTTATTGAAAACGGGCGTTGCATTCTGACTCTAATTAATAATTTTAGGGATAATAACGCGAGTGGAACTCTTCACTTCGACCTAATTTCTAGTACATAAACATTTCCACTGGCATGACAGGCACTCATCAATTTTCGACTACACATTTCGTATGAAGTTGTTCAGCAGAAATTAATTGATTTGATTACATTCGGTATAACCGTCAAACCGCAGCTCGCTGGGTTAAATAGAGCTTGAAATCGAATTATTGTTTATTGAAATGAATCATAGTATTAAAGATAAACGCAGTTTTTACCACATAAAACATTTAAACTCAAAGGACGTCCACTATTGGACATAGGCCTCCCCAAGTGTCGCCACAACGACCGGTCCTATGCGTCTCGGATCCATCGCATTCGCGCGAATCTCACCAGGTCATCGGTCTACCTTTTGGGAGGCCTTCCAACGCTGCATCTTTTAGTGGGTGGTGGTAAACATTTAATTATAACTTAAAAAGGGTAACACCGTGAAAATGGTTCGTAATTCTCCTTTCGACTGTCACTGATGCTTGTGTATAGGGGCTATACGGTTGCGCTTTACTTTTTAGTCTTACAATAGTATGATATTGTCCAATTGCATGGCAGAGCCTTCTTCTCATTTTCACAAACATGTATACTCACATAAGCACACAAGACACCCAGATCCGGAATACCTCTACAAATATTTATTCAGTGCGAGAATAGAAACCGCGACCCGAAGCGCCGCCGCCAACCATGCCGTCATATATTACATATACTAAAGGCCTAGAATTGCTGTTGAATCGTTAGATCCAGGTCTTCTTAAACTCGTCCAGCAGCTTCTCCGAGTATCTCTCTATCAGACAAAATTTACAAAACCCTAGGTAGATGAACCTTACATACTGCAAACACTCAATAAATAATTTATTCATGCCCTGACCCATCCCTAAGTCAGTATTTTCAACGTTTCTTCAGTAAACATCTGTAGATATAAGATTTATGGGACACCCAACAGAAAGCAGATATTTACGTCACCAATTTGCCAATTCACACGCAATACAGACGTCCGAAATGAATTATTACTAAAACAACAGTTCAGAAACCAACACCGGTTTTTTACACCAAAAACTTTGTGCGGATCGAACAGTTTATCAACAACAACAGCAACAGAAGGTCGGTTCCATTCAATGAGAAAAACAAACTCGCGCACATATAGACACGTTCGTGTGGCGATCGCAAGTAAACGCTGGTCACAAGTGCGTCTGAATTCACTGTACGAGTATGTGAAGTGTGTTTATGTGTGCGTTTTTTTATTAATTACTCAGATACCCGCGAAACGAGACACAATAGTAAAACAATAACAGCGCGGTCTCATAGGACCGGTTGGGGATTCAAACGTTAAGATGCTGTTTGTAATTCAATGTCTTCTTCCGCTCAGGGCTCAGAGAACACTGCCGCCGATTACCTCCACGAAGACACAATTTTGCTCCGCCCAAGCGGGGACACCTCCACCGTGTCCTCCGGGCGGTTCACAGAATTGTGACCTTCAGATGTTTCTTCCGCCTGAATCAAATGTAGGAATCTCCCGAACTTATATGATGAGGACACCGTGACGTCTCTCCAGCCTTTGCCCAAAAAAGGGATTTAGCGCCATAACTATGGCGTGCCCAGCACTGGGTTACAATTGCAACAGTCGCTATCGCCATTCCACCATGAACATATAGACGTCTGGTCATCATCTCAGCCGAAAGACGTCCACAGCTGGACATAGGCCTTCTCCAAGCGTCGCCACAGCGCCCGGTCTTGTGCGTCTTGCATCCATCGGATTCCCGCGATCGTCGCCAGATCGTCGGTCCACGTTGTGGGAGGCCTTCCAACGCTGCGTCTTCCAGTACGTGGCCGCCACTCAAGAACCTTCCGTTCCCATCGTCCATCCAGACGTCTGGTAATCTCAAGTAAACGCCGGTCCCGAGTGCGTTTGCACTAAATGTATGTGAAGAGTGTCAATGTGTGCGTGCATTTTCAATCGTTGTATGGAGTTAACCTTTTGTAACATTCTAACTGAACTGTGCCGTACCCTTGGAACTTAGCAAATAAATAAATTAAGGTGTGTGAGAATTTATGTTTACAGTTGAAATCCCTGAAGACGCAGTACGTAAGTTTTCAATTTTAACTACTACAGCTAGGTTATTCCTTCTGGGGTTAGGAATAGGAAACTATCGTCGGTGTAATTATAAAACCAATACCTCATGTAGAGAGAATTATTTGCCGTGTTTAAAAATACTTTCATATTATGTTTTATGTATATTGTTTCAGATTTCCATTTTATTTTGAGAAATCATTATGAAAATTATTGAGCCAATTTAGTCAAACAATCAGGTCACTATTTTGTTCATCGTTGGCCGCAGCCATTAAACTAATACTGTTTTTTTTAAAGAACGTGTAGGGTTCACCCCTACCATATAGTTTACATACATCTATTAAAAACACAAGCATAAACACAATCATATTATTGACGGCAAGCAGTAGGTAGCTCGTCTTCCGGCCGTCTGGTAATCAACCGGATCGAATCCAAGCTTCCGACAGCACGTAGTGTTCCACGCGCTCCTTAAAGAGATGTCAGCAAACCGTAGGGGCCCAGCAGGGCCGATGCCCATTAGCTAGGACCGCGGGGAATTTCTGAAAGGGAAAAAAAATTGTTATGATCTGATAATGAACTTCGAGGTTATGGAACGGAGCTCCTCATAGGATCATAGCAGAAACGTCGTAACGAGTAAAATTGTTTATTTATTTATTTATTTATTTATTTATTTATTTATTTATTTATTTATTTATTTATTTATTTATTTATTTATTTATTTATTTATTTATTTATTTATTTATTTATTTATTTATTTATTTATTTATTTATTTATTTATTTATTTATTTATTTATTTATTTATTTATTTATTTATTATACGCTTTATTGTACACCAATTATTATTACAACAAAGGAAACTTAAAACGTTTATACGTGTAGTTGATGACTGACCGGAGGATAAAGAGGTGGGGGGAGGAATGTAAATCCCTCTCCCCTCTCCAACTAAAAATTGTAAAATAAAAACTTTTTACCAAAAAAATACAACTGACTTCAATGTCAAATAAACACTAAAACGTACGAAATAACTTTAATTTCGGAAATCGGTGTTAAATCACAAAGAGAAAAAACTGTTGTAAAAACACCGACTTCCAAAATTAAAACTATTTTGTACTATTTAGTGTGTTTTTGTATCATTGAAGTCGGTTGTATTTTTTTGTAAATTTTTTTTTGTTTTTCATTAGGTCAGTCGGTCATAAACCTCGCTGCCTACCGCCTACGCTTGTGTGTTCTCTTGATTGTTACGCGATCTCTTACTTTATGTGCGGTCTATTCTTCGTGCTGTGACTATTGTGTTTTTTGACTACTCTGTGTACCTAATCCTTCTGTGTCATATATGTTGTGCTTATATGTTTCTGGAGACATAAACTGTGAGTAACTTTTTAGTAATCGATGACTTTTATTCGCTCACCCGCGCTACATACACCTTACCAAATACAATTAGGTACTTATACCTAAATAATACCTATTGTTATTTAGATTTCTGTGGGTACTTAGTATTTTTTTAGGAATTGGTTATCTTAGTTGTAGGTAGGTTGTGATGAAGCAAGAAGGTTACGACCCTCAGCAACCTATCACATACATGAATCCATGAATTCATGAATCCCCGACCAGTCGCATGAGACCGCGCTGTTATTGTTTTACTATTGTGTCTGGTGTCGCGGGTATGTGATAGGTTAAGGAATACGACGCAAGGAGGAAGAGGGAGTTTTAGGTAAACAATATAGAAATCGACGTTGGTAGAGCATCGGTATTAGTATCTACGCACACACATACAGACACTCTAGTAACTTTGTCAACATTTATGAAATGAGGAATTTATTATCTTAAAATAATTCTTGATTTTGACATTTTAGAATTAAAAAATCCGGCCAAGTGCGAGTAAGAATTGCGTACGAAGGATTCCGTTCCGTTATCTATAAAAACAACGAAAAAAAATCAGGTTTGTTGTATGGAAGCAGTGTCAAAATTTCAATTAACTTTCACGGTTCATGAGATAGAATCTAGAAAGTAAAAGAGTAGAAAGACGGACGGACAGCGGAGTCTTCGTAAAATCGATTCAGTATATGATTCTAAACTTACAGTATATGTGTTTATTAAGTTACATTTTGAAGTTGTACAGTTGTACAAACTTCAAGCGGACGAAGCTGGAAATTTGATACACAGCCATGTCAAGAACGCATTCTCTCGAGAGAAGTTCTATCTCAAGAAAACTTATCGCTGCATCATGCCTGCATTACTCAAGGGGACAAGCAGTGGTATAAGGTTCTATATCTTATAGTCCATTCACATCTTATCGGTTACGTTTGAGACCTTTTAAGTATCATTTTTGAAACGATAGTTAAACCTCCAAAAATAACTTTAAAAACATTAAGTATGTAAACTTTTTACTTGTCATACTTTTCAATATTAATTACAATCGAACTCGCTCGGAGTTTCTTTGCGTGATCGTATCAGTAAAGAAAATACTCCCAGGAGAACCAAGAGTGCCGACATAGCCCGAAGAATCGTCAAACTTACATGACAGTGGGCAGGGCACATTGCTCGCAGAACAGATGGTCGTTGTGGCTAAAAGGTTCTTGAAAAGCGACCGCGCGACGAAAGACGCAGCGTTAGAAGGCCTCATACAAGGTGGACCGATGATCTAGTGAGGGTCGCGGAAAGCCGATGGATGCGAGACGCACAGGACCGTTTATTATGGCGAAACTTGGAGGAGGCCTATGTCCAACAGTGGACGTTTTTCCGCTGAAATGATGATGATTATGGAGATTATCGAACTTCATATAGGACCTATATAGAAAAGATGTTCGCACCGACCCCAAGTAAAACATGACAAGCGCAGAAAGATGATGACAACTAATATAACCAATCTTAAAGATTGCTTCACAAATCGTAATACAAAAACGTCTATAAAAAAGGCAATTGATTTCAGCATACTCAATGCTCACTTTTTCTCTACCTACCCACCGAACCGGCGTAAATCTAACCTTTTTATTTCCCCCCTCAAATATTCCCCCTCTTCGCACATCGCAGCAAGTTTACCTTTAATCACATTAAATTTTTAAAACCGAGCTATATTGGAGAGCTCTTATTCGTCGGATTCTGTTGGTACAGCTCTCGCGGTGGCTGTATTTGTGTTTCTGAAACTGTGCGCTTGGATTTTGAAGGGGAAGGAAAATAGTGGTTGTGTGTGAGGGAAATAGGTTCGGTGGTTTTGGTTCCTTTGGGAGTGTTACTTAGTTAACTTTTGATTGATACGGAGAAGATTTTACTTAACCAAAATATATGACACATATTAAGTTGCCTGAACCAGACACATCACCCGTCTGGTCGGAAGACTCCCTTTTCAATGGAGATCTGATGGAATTTACACTTTACTGCCATTTGCAAATTCGTAGGGGCCAAACAGGGCCGAAGCCTTCTGGAGCCATGGGTTGGCTTCCGAGAGGAAAAGTCGGGGTCCTGGAACACAAGGCCAAGAAGGAACATAAATGTGGTTTGGTCAGTAAGTAAAAGATTGACACCCCACTCCACCCTAGAGCGAAAGTACCTAGTCTTTAGCTGGTTCCCCACCTTTAATTTGAAAACCCTGTTCCGTATCTCTCTAAATCTTTACAGTTAATTTACAACTTACAAACATAATATGTAACTATTGTCAGATGATAGGTTTGTTTTTTAACTATTTTTGAGAGTTCCTTATTAAATGAAACGATGAAAAATGATGCCCTATTGATCTTCAGTCTTGCCATGAAGTACCGTGTTACCCCATTTAATGGGTTGTGGAAGTCTGGTAGGTAGCCGCTCCTCGTAAAATACTGGTATTCAGCTAAATCCGGCTTGATTGGAAGCCGACCCTAATATAGTGGGGAAAAGGCTAGGCTGTCTGTCTGTATCCAGGCTCTATCTCATGAACCGTCATAGCTAGATGTTGAAATTTTAAGATACACCTGATTCACGTAAAATCAAACAAGTCAATGGTATTCATATGTTTTTTGAACGAGATTGCGATAGAACGATAATTCGATTGGCTTGAAACTAAACGATTTATCAACGGCTTATTGCCAGTTACAGTATTATATATTCTACCTCGATAATTATAATTTAACATAGTTGAATGCGCATCAACGACATTTCGATCGAACGACTTTAAAATCGGTGTCGTTGCTTGATAAGATGGATGTGAATACGATAATGGTCAAAATGACTAAACGATATCGTTACGGTTTTGATTACGTGGTTTTTGGTGTACAATAAAGTTTATTATATTCTATTCTATTCTACGTGAATCGTCGTCGTTGTATTCGTCGTGAAGTATATAATAAATAAATAAATAATAAATCGGGCTACAGAACGGGTGAACATACTTTGAAAGGTGTATGTCCAACAGTGGACATATTTTGGCTGAAATGATGAATTAAATACAAAAAGTCAAAAAAATAATAATATTTTATTGACATAAAAGTATGTTACATTGTTATATGGAAACCCTGACTACTGCGCTAGGTTGTAACCTGTGTTACAGGAATCAGTGTCTTCTCCCAGTAGTTTTAAATCTTATTGATATACAACAATGCCTTACCTATATAACACCAAATCTATCCTATTCATCTTCAATACTTCGTCAGAATTGACGCCGTCCCACCGAAAATATCTAAAGTTTTCCAATCTCGAACTTTTAGCGAGGAACTGAGTAACCATAGCTTCGTTGAACCCCTCATAAATCATTGTATAGCCTTTGTCAGGTTATTTCCTAGCCAATTCCTATTGATTTCTCTTTGTTTAAGGAGTATTTTGGGATCTATCAAGATATCACACTAATATTAGAAAGGTGACAGTTTGTGAGTGTGTGTGTATGCGTATGTATTTTTTACTTCTTTACACTCGAACAGTGAAACGGATTTGAATGAAATTTGGCACATAGGTAGATCATGTCCTGGAATAGCTCATAGTAGACACGTTTGATTCCACAGGGGACAATTTTCTACTTTCACGTAGATGACGCAGCAGCAGGCAGCAATAGCTAGTAGGTATTAAAATAAGGCTAAATGAAAGAAGGGGATAAAAAAAAATTGAAAACGACGGATTCGCGCATGAAGGGTTCCGTATCGTCTACAACATCGTATGGCAATGTTTATCCGCTGTCCAAGTTAAAACCAGCCCTTATTTATGTATTTGTTATTTTATTACTTATAGGAAAACTTACAGCAAAAAATTACAGTAAACATTTACAACTAACTTAAGCTTTTTTTTTAACTTTTAACTTTGGATCACTCAGTGTCAATAAGGCGTTCAAATAGGTTTTTATACAATTTGTGAGCGCTCAGAAGCCTGATTCACGTAAAATCAAACAAGTCAAATATCGTTGGAGTTTTATAGTCATTCGATCGAAGATCTTACTCAAAATCGGTATTCACGTGTTCCTTGAATGATTCGATAGAACGACCATTCAATTGGCTTGAAACTAAAAGATTTATCAACCGCTTACTGCCAGTTACATTATTATCAACAGAATAAGTAATGATTGGCATAACTGAATATGGACGACTTTAAAATCGCTGTCATTTCAGCTCGCTTGATGGATGTGAATTCGATAATGGTCTAAACGACTAAGTCACTACGTTATCGTTACGGTTTTGTGTGAATCGGGCTATAGATCCTGCGATCTGAGGGTTCCAACCGCAAACAGCTCGAAAATATAAACGGTAACAAGATTTAAATTATAAAAAAAATATGAATAATTATCCAGTTTAACATCACCACTACCTAATTCTGGCCTGTGCTTAATACAAGCCACACCAAATAAAGTACTACTAGTTGATAGAGTGCGTCTAATGAAAGCGCGACCTGGAGTTTTTTTTTTTAACTTTATTGGCAACATTAATCAGCCACAATTGTAGGAATTAAAAAAAAATGTGAAGCGTCAAGACATAATTCTCCTACTAGTTAGTAATACCATATACAAAATTTTTGGATTCCACCTCTTTTTCTCAAGTCGCGCTTTCATTAGACGGACTATAGGTATTATATCAGAAAGCCAAATAAAGCCTACTACAAGCAGGGATCATACACTTGCCTACAACATAACAAGTAATACAAAGGTCGAGGAAAGTAACCCTAATGAATCTAGGGATGGGCTGAAAGTGATCTTAACGGAGGTGAAGAACGGAATATTAATTTTACTTATTGCACGTTAATGGTTCAATATTTTTTTCAACGAGAGAGATAATTATCGTTTACATTTACACTATTATTTTATTACTGAATAAGAATATACACTTCTTCTTTTTCTTCTTCTTCTCGATTCGACGGTAAACTCGCTAAATTTTTTGGGCCCAGTAAGTGGCCACGTTAATAGCTGCATCAGTGGCGCTCATTAGATCCTCCAAAGTGCAGGTGTAGGGCACTTGGGGCATTCTAACATGTGGCTCATGTTTTGGACCGGTGCACCACTCACACATTGAATATCCGACGGTTCCGTAAAACCCGAATATACACGTAAACCGAAAATTCCTAGCCAAATATTTTAAAATATGGCATAAAAAATCTTGCATGAAGTGAATAATGGCTTTTTACTGAGGCGGTTTTATACAGATTCCGAAATAATATTGGAATCATTAAATGGTTGGTTACCTCGTTGGTAGAAGTGACAATAAGTGATATACATTGCCCTGCTTCACTAACAAATATTTCCAGAGGTACATACCGATGTACAATTTCAATTCAACGGAAATTCCGTTTTAGCGGATTCAGACGTCCCATCACAACACTAAAAGAAACTAATACTCCCAATATAAATAATTCCATAGGCAAAGAGCAATCTAATAAAACCTCTCAGTAGTTAGACTCACGTTATCTCGTCGACCTCTTCCAATCTCGAATAATATTAATTTATCCGAAGAAAAGTAGCTCTTTATCTGGCAATGAAATGACTGAGCACTGATTACAGTGCGTGGCGTCGCCTTCTAGCCACTTACTATGCTACTCTGAACGATTTTTAATTACCTGTAAACTGTCGAACAAAATTCTGGGCTAGCAATCCATTGCTTGTTTTGTTCGAGGTTTGATGGAACGTTTTGTTAGTAAACCAGCAATGGATGAAAGGTGATGTTTGAGGGTTGTTTATATAGAGGTTTCGTGGTACAAAGTCTAAGCGGATTAACTTAATAGCTCCTCACAGGTTCTTTCCATTGAATGGTGAAACAAATCGGCCTTCCTTTCCCCAACATTAAGGGTTTCAGGGTATTTCTTCGTGCGTTTAGTTTTTATTGAGCTACGGAATCAATTAGTGAACAATCTCGTTTAGTTCGCCTCTTTCATATATCGTTTTCGTGATTAAATGGTAATCAGGGAACGTCAACGATTAAGAAAATTCTTATACGATTGTCTTTTGTTTTTCGCCAGTATTTTCCTTTTTTCTTTTTCTGGATGCCGTTTTTGGTGGCTGTTAGTTAGTAAGGAATGTTGTTTTGTGTTTTTCGTAGAATCAAGAGGAAATAGTCGCAATTAGTAGAGGTTTGTACGATGATATTTGGAAATGGGTATTAAGGATACGATACGTAATATACGTGATAATTGTTTCTTTTTCAAATATTATTGATTAATGCTGCGGGCATTTTTGTGCGTCTCTTAACTTAAAAACTTTGAAGTCACATTACTTTATTATTAATTCATGAATCCCCGACCGGTCCTATGAGACCGCCTGTTAAATTAATAAACGCGAATATACATAAAAAAGCGTATAAAAATGAAGAAAAACTTGTCTTTTGAGTAAAGACCAGTCCAATTAAATCTTGAAACCACTCAATTCAAGTACCAGTATCAACCCTAAACAGACCAATCACTTCATAAACAAAATCACACAACATCATAAACACATCATCTAAACGCGAAATCCTATTCCTAAAAACTGAATAAAAATGAAATAAAAACCTGTTCAATGAAAATCTTAGAACCACACGATTCAAATTCTAGTATCAAACCTAAATTGAAGCTTACTTGGGCCCTGGGTTGAACAAAAGAGAGCCCAGGGGACCCTGGAATGAAGCCAAAGAAGGAACAGGAGTGGGTTTTAATCAGCAAAAATCTGACACGCCCTCTAACTCCGCCCAGAGCGGGAGAAGTAATATAATGATGATTTCCCACCTTAAAAAATTAAAAAGTATCAACCCTAAACAAACCAATCACATCATAAACAAAATGCCGGTCCAAACACACAAAAATATAAACGCGTCATCTACACACGGAATTCTCTTCCTTCTTCTTCTTCTTCTTCTTTGCCCTCTTCTGTTTCCATTATTCAGGGTTGGGTCTCCTCACGGAATTTTGTTCCTAAAAAGCGTAAAAAAATAAACGCTTGTCCATTGAAAATCTTGGTTCCACACGATTCCAGTTCCAATACCAACCCTAAACAGACCAATAACTTAATAAATCAAAATCACACAAAAACATAAACACGTCATCTAAACACAGAATTCTCTGCCTAAAAACTGAATAAAAATGAAAAAAAAACCTGTCCAATGAATAAATGCTATCCTTCGATTTATTGTCCGGAGTAGCTTGGAGTAATGAAACTGAATAATGCATGTCAGTGAATATTGCGAAGTGATACAGGGTTGCCGAGGGAGGGTTAGGCCAGTTTATTGAATTTTTCGTGAAGGTAAAAATTTGGGATATTGGAAGTTCGATTGGTTTGAAGAGTTTTTGGAGTTGTTAACAGACAATCAGGATTTTGGGAAGAACTTTTTTTAGGAAAGCTTTCGTCTACCGTTGTTTTCTTTCTTTAACTTTGTCCTACACTGGGTATTACTTCTGCATTTTGGATGCGTTAACAGGGTGATTCCCAGCTACCTTAGGACGTGCTTGAAGACGGCGAGCAATGTTCTCATTCCAAATTACCGAATTTTGATCACGGTGGCCAAATGCAATAAAGGTTGGCCAAATACGCAAAAGATATCACAGGTAGTGCAAAGCGTGTGCGCAAATACAGATGCACTTTCATATTCCTTTAGCTATAGCAATCCGACACGATTAGAATGAGATTCGGAAGACACTGCCTTACCACGACGTGTTATAATGACAAGCGTGCGAGCGAGAAAGAGGGATGGAGCTATACAATTTACATAGCTCCATCTCTTTAACAGTTCATTCAGGTCGTCAAATAGATTGCGTTAAGAGCTCGTGGTAGAGCTTCTAGCGCAGGAAAATACAATACAGATCCAAACTCAAGCCCGCCAACCCTAGATACAGAATAATTAGTAGCAACCAAACAACTATTTGTACGTGAACTATGAATATGAGCCCACGTACTATCCATTGCAGAAATATCAGGCGTATGAGCTACGCGCACACGTACGGTTGGAAATATACACTGATGCCGGTTGAATATTTGTTCTCTAACCGTATTTTGGGTATCACAGTGGGTGATGACCACAATATGGTTTCTTTAATAAGGCTGATTTGAATTCTTTTGTTGTAGGAAGCCTTTCAATGCTGTCTTCCAGTTTTCCAGAACCTTTCGGCCCCGTCGACCATCTGTTCTGCGGGCAATGTGCGCTGCCTACTTTTTCATTTTTTGTTTGAGGTTGGAAATCATCAAATCACCCTGGGCGAAGTGGCATGGCGTGTCAAGCATATAGACCTTCTGATGAAGCCCATTGTGAGCAACCACGTTACAAACCCATAAATCATTACTGATAACACACACTGGTGTATACGAGTATGTCCGTGAGTGGTGTGTGTGTAACACACTTGCGGCAAAACACACTAAACACAAAACACACAGTCAGTGTGTCAGTGTTTCACACTTTTGTCTTGAGTCATTGTGGTATGTGTATTGTCTTCGACTAGGTGGACCGATGACCCTCACCAGTGAGGGTCGCAGGAATTTGATGAATGCGAGTCGTACAGGACTGGTCGTTATAGTGACACTTGGAGGAGGCCTATGTCCAACCCTACGGTTCAAAGATTCATCATCAGTTCAGCCAAAAGATGTCCACACATCTTTTGGCTGAACTGATGATGAATCTTTTTTGCTCAGAAAAGTGTCGAAGCACTGAAGTGAGATGATTCCCAAAGTATCAATGTCAACTGTTCTTCATACCAAAATTAATTTAAATAGAAAATAACAGCTAAAGATTTCGAAGAAACATGGTTCCCACTGTTTTTAAAAACTATGCTCACGTCGATAAAAGACAGATAGAGAAGGGCTTTCTCTTTTCCACAAACTTCTTCTACTCTCATCCCCGTACCATCCCTACTCATACCCACCATACCAAAGTCCTGATCACACAACGATTAGATTTTCATGAACCTTTTGTCTGTAGATGCGCCGGCACCATATCAATAGTAAAGAGAGACTCCTTTCATATCGGCTTATAAGGAATCCTCTTAGGAGAGACGTGCTTCAGTGATTTTAGACTCGAGTCTAAAGGAAGTAATTATTTTGTCGATGATGAAGTGGGGTTGAAACATCAATCCTCTTTGATTTGAGGAATGATTTACAAGAAGAAAATATGTTGGTATTTTGGCCAAAGTTATTTGAAGATCCATCCTTTTTGGTGCCAGAAACGAATTTGTCAATGATATGATAATTATGTCTGATAGAGTAGTCGTGGATCTAAAATGTGGAAGGTTTTGATTTTTGCACCTGAAATTATGTGTATTTTTATACTGACTAGCTTTTGCCAGTGACTTTGCTTCTTTCCTTCCTTCCTTTCCTTCCTTTTTTCTTCCCTTCCTCCTTTTTCTTTTCCTTTGAATCCTTTTTTATTCTTTGTATTTTCTTTGCTTGCACCAAATGTGAGAGTTTGGGGTGATGAGTCATTGAGAAAGTCAGGAGTTTGCCTTTTATGCATACAAATGCCGTTGCCCTGTTGCATTCTGGCGACACGGTATTTTTTTTTATAGGCTCCCTTTTGTCCACTATCTTACCCGATGGGCACCAATAATATATTATACTAATGCGAGTTTCCTCCGTGCCTCGGAAAGCATGTTAAGCCGTAGGTCCCGGCTGTCATTTGTAGATCTTTGGCAATCGTTACGGATAGTCAGAAGTCAGTAAATCTGACTCCAGTCTCCAGTCTCAGTATAGTACCGTGTTAGACCTCCACAACCCAGTTAATGGGTTGTGGAGGTCTGGTAGGCAGCCGCTCTTCGTAAAAGACTAGTATTCAGCTAAATCTGGCTTGACTGGAAGCCGAACCCAATATATTTGGGAAAAGGCTAGGCAAATGATGATGATGAGTCAGTGCGTAAGTCAGGAATTTTCCTTTTATGTATATAAATGCCATTGCCCTGTTGCATTCTGGCGTCACGGCAAATCATTTTTTTATAAGCTCGCGTTTGCACTATCTCACCTGATGGTAAGCATAACATGGTCGCCGAAGGAGCATCTTTCAAACGTTCTCGAAGCAAATTGTACTTCACAAAGTACAGATTAAATTCTGTATTTTAATCATTATTTTTTGTTCTCATCTTGTTAATTTCACATCACTCTACAGAACGTCCGTCTCAAAGGGAGTTAATACAAAAACGTCTTTCTAGTTTCCTCGCGAAATAATTAATACTTAGTTTTCTTCTTCAGAATTTTTTATCTTGCATTAACATAGAATTTTTCAGTATTTAAAGTGTTTTATGAGCTCTGAAATGAGGTAATTACTTACGGTCTACAGATAAAAAAATGTTAAATGTTCAGACTGAAGGAATTTTTAATAAATTGCTCCAAGTAACTCATAAAGAGCTACATTTTATTTTAAACAAGTTATCTTTTGCGTCTTATTTTTTGTAGCGAACAAACATATTTTTAAGGTCATGACTTCTTATTTTCGTGGCTTAATTATCAATTTGTTAGGTACCAAGCAAACATGGGTTCAATGAACCCTCAAAATCAAATGAGGTTGTTAAAGGGGCTTTAAAGGGGCTTTACCATGATGTCTTAAAATGTCAGCCGTGCGAGTGAGAACGAAGGATGGAGTTATACACCCTATATAGCTTCATCGCTTTAACAAATCAGTTTAGGTCGTCAAATAGATTGCGTTATAGGTTATAGGTCGTGGTAGAGGATCTATATATTGGGTGCTTTCACAAACATGTAAACACACAGTAGGCTATACAAATATTTGTTCTGTCCACGAATCGAACCCGAAACTCAAACTGAAAGAGCACGGGTGGGATTTAGTCAGCAAATGTCTGCCACTCTCTTCCGATCCACCCACATAGAAAAATATTAAACAAGTATGTATTTGATTCATATAACAAAACAATTACAAAGAACCATTTTTAACGAAAAAACATTTAGTAAGCAGAATTATTAACACAAAATAATTACTGTAATTTAAAAAAAAACACTGAAAGAATACATAATGAGCATGTTATGTTCTGCAAATGGAAAGCAATCAATTATTCACGCCAAAGCTTTCACTTTTTATTTTAAAAACGTAATTTTAATGGAAAAGCATTAAGATATTTATTACTCGTGGGTTTAATGTTATTAATGTAGACTTTATGCGATAGCAATATTATCTAGAGTAGATAATGGAATATTATTACTTCGTTCTGTTTTTTTTTGGTGGGAGTTTGATGAGTTCATGCAATAGCTTCTCCCAGCTCTAGGGCCGAACGGGAAGGTGAACTTTTACTGACTAAATCACGCATCTTTGTTCCTTCTTTGCCTTGCGTTCCGGGACACCAGGTTTTCCTTTCAGAAGCGAACCCATAGCTTCAGTAGGCTTCGACCCTGCTGGGCTCCTACGATTACCCATACTAATCACGCTAATATTATAAAAAGCAAAAGATGTATGTTACTTCTTCACGCTTGATCAGCTGAAAGGATTTGGTTGAAATTTGGTACACGAGAAGGAATACTCGTATAATCATAATTTGTAATTTCCTATTTCGACTCAGGCGAAGCCGCAGGCAGCAGCTATTCTTCAACAAAATTTTATTGGTATCAATTTTGCGGGGTTGGATTATTCATCATTTCAGCCGAAGGACATCCATTTTTAGAAATAGACCTCTCTCAAGTATCGGCACAACGAACGGATACGTCTTGCATCCATCGCCTTCCTGCGATCTTTATCAGGTCTTCCGTCCACTTTGTAGGAGGCCTTCCAACGCTGCATCTTTCGGCGCGCGGTCACCGCTCTAGAACATTTCAGTCCGATGGGACTGTCTGGGCTCGTAGAAAGGATGGTTGATGGACCATCCTTTCTACGAGCAATGTGATGCCCATAGCCACTTAAGTTTGGCGATTCTACAAGTTATATCGATAAACATAGTTCTCCTACAGATATCTTCATTCCTAATGCGATCACACAAGGGAACTCCAAACATAGATTTTCAGTCTGGTACAAAGCATTTTGGGAGCACATTCATTGTGCGTAGAGCTAAGAAGTGGTATTCCCTTCCGGGGTCTGTGTTTCCTGATAGCTACACCTAGGGGTCTTTAAGTTAAGTGATTATGTTACTTCTAGACAAGCATGATCCATTGTCAGCCACATCATCGCTTACCATCAGGTGAGATAGAGGTCAAACGCAAGCCTATCAATGATAAAACCACATATAAGCCTTTAGTAACTACGTCAAACCAAATAACCAGCCTTATCTTTCACAAAACCCTACCACCAAACTGAACAAAAGACTTCAGCCTTTAATTTTCAACTTCAAAACCTAAGCCTGGTCTCCGCAGGCTGAAAGTATAAAGATTATGAACATAAAGGCGGAGCTTAGCGTATTTCAATTTCCTACAGGAAATATTAGCGCTCAGAGACGCGTTACACAAGTTATTTCATTATTCAGAAATACGTCCTCGGGAGACAGTGTGTGGATGAGTTTGAAAGTAGTTTAAAGAGCCAAAAAAATGATGTTAAATAGCTTTTTCTAGGGGTCCCTTTTTTTTTTTTTTTTCCGGTAGGGGAATCATCAGAATGACTTCTCCCACTCTTGGGCGGAGCGGGAGGGCGTGTCAGACTCTTACTGACTAAACCCCTACCCCGTTCCTTCGTTGCCATCAATCTGGGGGACACGGTGACAACCTTTCGGATACCGTGTTCCCCAGAGGCTTCGGCCCTGCCGGGCCCCTACAGTTTGCTGACATCTCCTTGAGGCGCGCGTGGAACAGAACGCGCCGTCGACGACTAGGCTCGGTCCAGATTATTACCAGACTGCCGGACGGCGAGCTACCCAGTGCTCGCTGTCCGCGAGCCCGCGCCTACGGTGGTCGGAAATCGGGATCGGGATCTCGGCGGCGACGGCGTGAGCTCCGTTGCCTCACGCGGTCGGCAGCCTCCTTCGCTAACATTACTGCTTCGCAGAAGGAGGCGACTGCCTGCCACCCCTCCTCGCTCCGGACCATGGCCTGTACCAGGGCCCGGCGAGGGGTCTCTTATATAAATTGTTTGATTTATCTATTGTTCGATTGATCGATATTTGCGAACAATAAATCGAATCGTTTAGCAAAAACATCGATGTTTTAAATCGATTGTCAACAATAAATATAACTCATTATCGATTCTGTGAATATATCTCAGAAACTTGTAATTCAGATGCGTTTTTTTTCTTGCAATCTGCAGGAAAAAAGACGTGAGTTTCCCTGCCGGAGTCTGTCTTTCCTGATAGCTACAACCTAGGGATCTGTAAGTTAAGAAATAAGTTACTTCTAGACAAGCGTGCTCCATCGGCGGCCACATCATCGCTTACCATCAGGTGAGATATAGCGTATTTCAATTTCCTACAGGAAATATTAGCGCTCAGAGACGCGTTACACAAGTTATTTCATTATTCAGACATACGTTCTCGGGAGACAGTATGTGGATGAGTTTGAGAGTAGTTTTAAGAGCCAAAAAATTGGTGTTAAAAAGCTTTTTTAGGATTTCCTTAATTCATGAATCCCCGACCGGTCCCATGAGACCGTGCTGTTATTGTTTTACTATTGTTTCTCGTTTTGTGGGTATGTGATAGGTTAAAATCAAACAGGATCCTACTACTAAGACACCACTGCACACTGTCTGTCTGTCTGTTACCACACTGTTTGTCATAAACCGTGATAGATAGACAGCTCATACAAGAAACCTATTTTTTTTCCGTTTAGGAGTAAGTGCAGGAGCCAACTCAATTATTTTATTATTATTACTGCTAGGCTCGCACTTGACCACTATCTGCTAGTAAACAATGATACGGTTGACAATGGACCACGCTTGCCTAAAGTACCTAACTTATTTACTCTAGACTAGTGATGGTGATTTCAGATCGAAGACTCGATTTTTCAGGTTAAAAAAACAATTTTTATATAGATCTTAAACAATGAATCGATTCTATGAATTCATGTCACAAACTTGAAATTGTGATCCGATTTTTCCTGTGAAATGCAAAATTTAAAAACGTTCATGAAAAGTGCCAAATTTGCTCAAGCTCATTTTTATATGTTGTACACGGCACCCGATTACTGTACAGTCATGAAACAAATGTGTATTGTCAATCATCTGTCTCAATAGACAGTGAAGTAGACAGTACCTAAACGATAACCTACGCATCGATCTTTAGGAAATCGATATTTTAGGACGTGATTTATTATTTATTCAATTCTTTGGACTTCAATCGAATCGATTAAATAATCGATCTTCTTAAGGAAGTACTCGCAATGTATTCCATCCTATTATTTAACGCGCCAATAAAAAATATGTACAAGTAAGTGTTGTTTTCAAAACGAAAATGTGTTGCGCCCTGTGGTTGCGCCGACCCCGAGTAATATGGGATAAGGGGAGGAAGAAAAATAATAAGAAGGGTTGTTGTCAAATACTTTATATACACGTAATTCATTATTATTTTATTGTTTCTTTCAGTTTCGTTCCAAATTAAATTCTAGGATATTTCTCAAATGAAATGAAAAAAAATTAAGGTCTAAAATCCACTCCTGTTCCTTCTTTGCCCTAATTAAAGGGTTCTAGAGTTCTCTTTTGTCAATCTAGGCCCTAGTAGGCTTCGACCTGTCGGGCCCCTATGGTTTGCTGACATCTCTTTGAGGCACGCGTGGAACAATATGCACCGTCACCGGGCTTTTTATCTTTTAATAACTTCAATAAGGATTAGACACTGTCCCGTAAATAAAAGGTTTCTTCTTCTTCATCTTATTTATTAGTCTTGATTGCACAATGTAAGACTTCTGTTCCATAACTGCACCACGCCAAATCTTACGTAAATCACATTGTCTTCCGCGGAGTAAATAACAGAGCACGTGTCTTCAATTGTGGTTATTTACATAAGCTTGAACAAGTGCCTATCTAATACGTTTGCTTTATTAATTAAACGAACCTATTGTACTCATATTGTGTTGTTGTTATTTCATAATATCATCATCTGCCTATCCTTTTCCCAACTATATTGGAGT
Source organism: Mythimna separata (assembly GCA_030763345.1). Taxonomy (NCBI): domain Eukaryota; kingdom Metazoa; phylum Arthropoda; class Insecta; order Lepidoptera; family Noctuidae; genus Mythimna; species Mythimna separata. The sequence continues at coordinate 6,778,515 of CM061191.1, forward strand.
CGGCTTCCAGTCAAGCCGGGTTAGCTGAATACCAGTATTTTACGAGGAGCAGCTGCCTACTAGACCTCCACAACCCATTAATTGGGCTAACACGGTATTTTATGGCAAGACTAGAGTCAGATTTACTGGCTTCTGACTATCCGTAACGACTGCCAAAGATCTACAAATGACAGCCGAGACCTACAGCTTAACGTGCTTTCCGAGGCACTTGTGGTTATTTACGTAAGCTTGAACAAATGCCTACCTAATAAGTTTGCTTTATTAATTAAACGAGCCTATTCTAGTCATATTGTTTTGTTGTTGTTTTGTAATATGTTTGTTCTAAATTTGTTGTTGTTTATCTCGAAAACTATTCTTCCCACACGAATTTTGTAGAGGATCCTCTACTTCTGTGTACTGTGTACTGAATAGAATATGTAAGTTGTTTTTCTGGGCTTAAAGTTCTACCATGAGGCGATGGAAAAATGCGATCCATTTGAAGACCTAAACTGAACTGTACTGTGTGTGCTGTGCATGTCTGTATATTGTGTATGTAGATGTATAGTTGTTCCTCTTTCTTGCTCTTATGCCAGACATTTTCACACATCATGATAAGGCCATTGGTTCTTATTTTTTTAAGACAGTAAGTAGTTACTTGGGTTGCGGCATTATTTTTTACTGTTTAAAAGCTCGCACTTGGCCACTATGTCACTTGATAGAAAACGACGATGTGGTCGTCGATGGAGCACGCTTGCCACCAAAAGAATCTCTGCAAACAGGTCACTGAATAAACACGGGTAGGTTTTAGTCAGTAAAACTCTAACACTCCTTACCCCTCCTAAAGCGGGAGATGTTATTTGTTGATATCACACCCTCAAAAAGACGGGTTCGCGGACGGCGAGCACTGGGTAGCTCGCCGTCCGGCAGTCTGGAAATAATCTGGACCGAGCCCAGTCGTCAACGGCGCGTTCTGTTCCACGCGCGCCTCAAGGAGATGTCAGCAAACTGTAGGGGCCCGGTAGGGCCGAAGCCTCTGCGGGGAACATGTGGTATTCCTAAAGGTTGACACCGAGTCCCCCCCAGAACGAAGGCAACGAAGGAACGGGGTAGGGGTTTAGTCAGTAAGAGTCTGACACGCCCTCCCGCTCCGCCCAAGAGCGGGGGAAGTCATTCTGATGATTCCACTACCATAAAAAAAAAACCCTCAAAAAGACGCCAGTAATTATTTGGAATGGAAAAGTATTTTCGTATTAGATTTCTTTAATGTTGAATTACAGAAAACCTCGAAAAGAAATGATTCTCTTGGATTTGTTATAATTATTTCACTAAGAGATATCTTTACTGATCTCATGGTAAACTCTCATAACATATTTAACAAAAATTTATTAATACTGATTATCCTCACGATATCTACCCACATAATGACGTTGTATAATACTGATATCTCTTATATTTCATGCCCCACCTACATTACATACGTTACATGAAAATGTATACCAAAAGTAGGGGTAATCATCTATACTTAATATCATAAAGCTGAACAATTTGTTTGTTCGTTTGGTTGAATGCGCTAATATAGGGAAACGCTGAAAAATTCTCCAGTGTTTATCGAGCAAGGCTATAAACTTAAACTAAATCGCTATGACCAATAGAAGCGGAGTATTGACAATAAATGTTGCGAAAAATGGTTAAAAATCAGCAAAAATATTCGTTTTGAGAGCTTCCGTTGCGTGCGCTGCGTAAAAGGTTAAAATCAAACGCAAGCAATGAAAGTATAACTGTAGGGGCCCGGTAGGGCCGAAGCCTCTGGGGAACACGGAAAATCCGAAAGGTTGTCACCGTGTCCCCCAGATGAAGACGAAGGGAACGAAGGAACGGGGTAGGGGTTTAGTCAGTAAGAGTCTGACACGCCCTCCCGCTCCGCCCAAGAGCGGGAGAAGTCATTCTGATGATTCCCCTTCCAAAAAAAAGCAATGAAAATATTTACCTATTACAAAATTGTATCACTTTAAAATAAAAAAAAACAAGTCCATGACCACCTATTTCTTTCTACCTTCTACGCGAACAAGAGGCATTTGATTTTTTGGTTTTTTGTTTGTTTTTTTTTTTATTTATTTTTTTCGAGGGTGGTCGCGTCCAGGGCCTGACATAAACTGGCGCTACTGTGCGGTGCCGCCTTGTGATTGTGATTGTCTCTGTATTTACTAACAATAGTTTTATAAGGTTCTTTGTATTACTAACAATTATGGACTGTTGTCTGAATTAAAATTTTATTATTACTTATTATTATAATAATAAAACAAACTCAATCCAAAAAAACCTAAAAGAAACATTTTCGACTTCAACGCGGACGAAGTCGCAGGCAATAGCTAGTAATACCATAATGGTCATTTAATTACCCCCGATCTTCCTGTACGGTCCCTTCCTGGTAACGGACGGGATCTGTACATATTATAGCCTAACATCACGCTTGAGGCTGATACTTTAGGGGACTAAAACCATACCTGTATTCCTTTAATTGCCTTTTACGTTCTAGGACCACGAGTATTTCTTTCATACGTTTTTCCATGGCCCTAACAAGCATTGGCCTTTCTGGGCCACTAAGATTTTGCTGACATCTCTGTGAGGTTTTTTTTTTTCTGGTAGGGGAATCATCAGAATGACTTCCCCCGCTCTTGGGCGGAGCGGGAGGGCGTGTCAGACTCTTACTGACTAAACCCCTACCCCGTTCCTTCGTTGCCTTCGTTCTGGGGGGGACTCGGTATCAACCGTTAGGAATACCACATGTTCCCCCCAGAGGCTTCGGCCCTACCGGGCCCCTACAGTTTGCTGACATCTCCTTGAGGCGCGCGTGGAACAGAACGCGTCGTTGACGACTGGGCTCGGTCCAGATTATTTCCAGACTGCCGGACAGCGAGCTGCCCAGTGCTCGCCGTCCGCGAACCCGCGCCTACGGTGGTCGGAAATCGGGATCGGGATCTCGGCGGCGGCGGCGTGAGGACCGTTCCCTCACGCGCTCGCGGTCAGCAGCCTCCTTCACGAGCATCACTGCTTCGCAGAAGGAGGCGACCGCATGCCAACCCTCCTCGCTCCGGACCATGGCCTGAACTAGGGCCCGGCGCGAGAGGTCGCCGCTCCCAATAGTCTCCACGAGGACACGGCGGTGCTCCGCCCAAGCGGGGCACACTTCTACCGTGTGCTCCACCGTGTCCTCCGGGCGGTCCACACAGTGGCGACACCCGGGCGTCCTCTCCTGCTTGATTCGATGCAGGAACCTCCCGAACTTACCGTGTCCGGTGAGGACCTGCGTCATACGGAAAGAGAGGACGCCGTGAATCTCTGTGAGGTGCGTATGGGACAGCATGCGCCGACGACGACTTGGGCTCGATCCTTTTAGGACAGCGGACGGCGAGTTACATATTACTCGTCATCCATAAACCCGCACAAGACACTCAGACCTGGAAAAAAATAATTATCAGTAGGTCAAAGTCAACTACTTGTACTGTGCAGCAGACGTTTGCTTAACCACTACACTAAATATCAACAGTACCACACCACAGTTGATGTACACCGCGTATTTATACCACAGTGTATAATACTCGGCAAATACGTTGGCAAGTTTCGCGCATGGTGCACAAAACAGCCAATGAGCGAACAGGACGTAACGCAGTGCAAAGGCAAAAGTCGTCTAACGCACCAATCATAAACTACTATTATAATGCTGCACCAATCGCGCGCCGGATCGGCGCTACCTCGTACCCCGCGTCCCGCTTGACCACCAAATAGACCTAAAAAACGATTTCTGCGCATTGCCAAATTATCTGCCGCCGGTTATAGCTTTTTAAAACCCAAATGTAGACTGGTAGAGAATGCCTTGTAGCATTAAGTCCGCCTATGTACCACTACTGTACATGCAGTTTAAATATATCATCATCTGCCTAGCCTTTTCCCAACTATATTGGGGTCGGCTTTCAGTCATGCCGGATTTAGCTGAATACTAGTATTTTACGAAGAGTGGCTGCCTATCAGACCTCCGCAACTCTCTAACTGGGGTAAAACGGTACTTCATGGCAAGACTATTATCAGATTTACTGGCTTCTGAACAACAAATAACTACCACTTCTGGTAACGATTGCCAAAGATCAACAAATAGCAGCCGGGACCTACGGCTTAACGTGCTTTCCGAGGCACGAAGGAAACTCGGTATGTTAAGATGGTCACCCATCCACAGACCAAGCACAGTTTAACCTGGAAAATCGACCCGTGCGGCTGTGATTATCTAGCCACGAGCTCCTCCTCCTTTCCAACTTTAAATATATAAATAAATAATATGCCATCTTACTTCCACAATCCAATTAGTGGGCCAAATCACATAATTTAACAAGCAGCTTTAACTGTACTTTTGAACTCAAAATATCAATACTGACTACTAAGAAGGATTTTAAACTCGTCGCACAAACTCTATTTACAAAATGACGGACAAATTGTGAAATAAACCCGATCAAAATACATTTCACTAATTAAATTAAATTTGAATTTGCAAACAGTATCAAAGGGAATACCTTACTTTAGATAGATTTTAACAAACCTGTCCCGTTAGCAATGGAAATTAAACTTTAAAATGAAGTGGTAGGGTAGGAAATTGATCGGGGTCCGTTTGAAAAAAACATGGAAGAAGGAATTCAATAAAGAGCGAAAGGAATTTGATACTGAGAGGCCGATGGAACAAAAAAATAATGATTAGAAATTCAAGTTTTTTTATCTGACTAGGAGGAAGTCAAAAGGAGGATTATGATCTTTTTCCATTGACAGTACGAGTACGTAAGTATGTGGCACATCCTAGCATAATCAGTGTTTTAATATTCTGACTGCTGGGACTCAGGCCTTCCTCTAGGAGAGGAATGGGCCATCCACGACTCGGGCCCTGTGCGGATTGGTGCATATCACATATCTTCGATTTTTTTGTGCTAGAACACGTCGGTTTTCTTACGATGTTTTCCTTCACCGTTTTTAAAACAGTGGTGCTGTCATAAATTACACAAAGTAATGCGCCTGGCTGGGTTTGAAACGTCGTAGGTTGCTCGTAAATCGGGGCAATTACCAATGGGCTTTTGGATTTATTTTAGTTTTAATATTTTAATTGATTAAAACCATTACAGTTTTCAGTTTTTTCTTGTGTTACTTTGATTGTATATTATTATTTTATTAAATAGTAATTTTATGTTAAATGTTAGATCAAGTCTTTCAAAGCACCCCTACTAATTTGTCTCTGCATCACCCAAAAGTTGACTGATAGAGAATGCCTCAAGGCATTAAGTCCGCATCTGTGCTCTTGTATGCATAAAGAATTAAATAAATAACAATTATACATCTTAATTACTATTTGCATTAGTCTTGCACTCATGAAAATTACTCCTGATGTGTATAATCTATGTGATGGTGTTAAACTAAAATAAAATAAATTAGTAAATACTCGTAAACAGCATATTCCCACTACACTACACTTCAAAATTAACATCTTAACTCCACAAAAAGCCAGACCAAACAGACTTTCCAAACAGCAATTGAAACTTTTCAACTTAACCTACATAATTAGCAACTGGCTACATAACCAACTGGCTACATAACGAAATGGCTTCGAATATGGCTACATGGCTGACTATTCTAGTGGAAAAAGCCTCGCCGTCCGTCCGTAGCCAACTGTTCGTAATTATAAATGCAACAGATGGACTAGTTTTGATACTAATTAACAGTGATTCTGTGTGCTCTCATTACGGTTTCAGTATTCGGTTTTCATAACTAAGTAATACTAGTATAATACCCGGCAAATAAGTTGGCAATAAATTAACGTAGTGGGGGTAAATTCGCGCATGGTACACAAAAAAGCGAATGAGTGAACGGGACGTAAACGTAACGCGGGGGCAAAAGTCGACTAACGCACCAATCATAAACTACTATTATAATACTGCACCAATCGCACGCCGGATCGGCGCTACCCCGCGTCCCGCTTGACCACCAAATAGATCTAAAAAACTATTTCTGCGCAACTAACGACTCTTGCCAAGTTACGTGCAGCCGGTTATAACTACCAAGAGAACCAAGGTTACTGACATCGTTCAAAGGCCCCGGTAATTATAAAAAGCTAATCCAACTGTGTCCGGAGTTTCCTTGCGTGATCGCATAAGACATGACGATATCCGCAGGAGAACCAAGGTCACCGAGAAAGCCCGAAGAATCGGTGGCAGTGGGCAGGACACATTGCTCATAGAATAGATGGTCATCATCATCTCAGCCGAAAGACGTCCTCGGCTAGACATAGGCCCCCCCAAGCGTCGCCACAGCGACCGGTCCTGTGCGTCTCGCATACATCGGATAAATAATAGATGGTCGATGGGGACGAAAGTTTCTGGAGTGGCGTACACGTACCGGAAGACATAGGGTTGGAAGGCAGGCTGACCTGGTGAGGGTCGCGAGAATCTGATGGATGCGAGACGCACAGAACCGGTCGTTGTAATGATGCTTGGGAGAGGCCTATGTCCAGCAGTGGATGTCTTTCGGCTGACATGATGATGATGATTAGATAGATTTTCAATCATTACTTTTTCGTACTATGAGTGGTACTTTTTCGTACTGCGGTACCTCCTAGGTAACTAAGCGTATTTTTTTACTATGCTGCAGAGTTTATTTATAAGGCGTCGGAAGTCTCATTCTCATGTCTCGTAAAATAACATTTTATCATCTGCCTAGCCTTTTCCCATCTATATTGGGGTCGGCTTCCAGTCAAGCCGGATTTAGCTGAATACCAGTATTTTACGAGGAGCGGCTGCCTACCAGACCTCCATAACCCATTAACTGGGGTAACACGGTACTTCATGGCAAGACTGGAGTCAGATTTACTGGCTTCTGACTATCCGTAACGACTGGCAAAGATCTCCAAATGACAGCCGGGACCAACGGCTTAACGTGCTTTCCGAGGCACGGAGGAAACTCGTTATGTTAAGATGGTCACCCATCCACAGACCAACCTAGGCAAGCGTTGCCTTACCTTGAAGATCGATCTGTGCGTCTGTTATTATCTAGCCACGAGCTCCTCGTAAAATAACATTTTATAAAACGCTTAAATATTTTAACAAACCACACGCAAATTCGCGGAAAACGAGCTTATTTTTTAACAATGAAAAAACAAAAACTTTGGTTTGCTGTGAACATAAAATAAAATATGAATGAAAAATAACATATTTTAAAAATATCATGATTTACATCACTAATCCGATTTGAACTTGACTATTTGTAGAAAAAACAGGTTAGATTAAACATAATCGGCTTATTAATTCATGAATCCCCGACCGGTCCTATGAGACCGCGCTGTTATTGTTTTACTATTGTGTCTCGTTTTGTGGGTATGTGATAGGTTAAATGTCGAACCACGTGCAAGGAAGGGTTCCGTAGTCGCGGTAAATATTTAAATGATGAATATTATAACACAAATTAATATTACTTTATCAACTGCAACTGCAAACAAGTGTTGGTATTTGAACACTTATTGCAAAAATAAACCTAAAATATAAATTGTTATCCTTTTCTTATCTAAACCTAAAATATAAGCTATATCCATTTCTAGATACAAACGCATTAAGCACACACACCAATATAAATTAAAAAATAAACTTTTTTTTTCTTTCAAACACTTTGTCCCTCTCTAGGAATTATTCCTGTACCGTGGGAGGTTTCACAAACTTGTAAACTCACATTCAAAGACACTCAGAACTGAAAGAAATATCTGTACGTCATACAAATATTTTGTTCAGTACGGGAATCGAACCCGTGACACGCAGTGCGGCAACCAGACGCTCAACCACTGCGTCAAATGATCCGACAGAAAAAAATCATATAGAAAAACCTCTTCCTAGTATTTATGTGGTACTTTTACTGCTGCTTATAGCATTGTCTAGCAGTACATACAACAGTCCATACCTTCCAAATTTAAATTGTACAGCTGTACCAATAGCATCCAAGTAATAAACCTTTGAATAAAAATGTAACATTTCCAATTTTAAAATTCTAAATATTCCATTTCTACAACGTGCCTACGCAACCCTAAAAAGGTAACGAGATTTTTACTAAACAAACAAACGCTAAATGAATAGCTAGGAGCTTTGCCGTTAAAACACAGGTCATTTTAGAGCAATTAAGAAGGGTTTTTACAAAAAAGACGGTAAATTTGCTCTCTGGGGCGTACGGTAAGCAAAGCACTTTAAAAATATTCGCGTTACGGATGGATGGATGGGACTTTGACAGTTTTCTGATAGGAGACACACCGATATCAAGCGTTCGTGCCTTTCTGGTTAGTCAAGTACAGTACTTAGACGATAATGTTGGGATAGATATGCAACGTGTTGAGAAAAGGTAAAGTGAGAAATGAGTATAGACTGTATTAGACGAAGTTTGAAAATGCCGCCTGTGACTAAAGAATTGAAAGGGAATCGTTTTGTCTTGGTATGGCCATGTGGAGAGGAGAGATAAAACGCATGTTAACAAAAGACCGAGGGCATTTAAGTTATTTATTTTACAGAAGACTTACAGACTAAGTTAAAAAAAAAATATTTTATCAAATCGCTAATTAAAAACCTCTACACGTAAATAAAAAATAAGGATAAAAAGAAAATACACAGAAGTCAATTAATCTGTATTGAGAGAATAATTTATGCCCACGTTACAAAAAGTCGTAGTCTCATCAAGACATCGCAATGTCTGTCATGTTCTTACATGGGTCTAAACCAGAATTACAGTACTTGTCAAATAAACACTAGCTAAAAGCTAAAATGCAACAAACCGTTCAAGCTCTAGAGCGTACCAAAGAAATAAACACACCATACATATGTATATTTCATCACTCTCCAAGCGCAATCGGGTAAAAGCTAGACAACAGTATCGAACACACTCTCATAAACGCGAAGCCAACTTCTACTGCAGACTAATGACCGAATTCACTGAGTGTCGCCTCCATATTCATGTGGTCGCATGACTAGCGGTAATTGATAGCGAGAGACTACTGTCACAGTGTGCGCCTCATCTGATAGCTTTTTGAGGGTGAGCAGTAATGTTGCGCATGATCTATGAAATAATTTTATCGTTGGTTTTGATTTTTAGGAGGGCCGATGACCTGGTGAAGGTTGCGGTTTTCGATAAATGCGAGACGCACAGGACCGGTCGTTGTGGCGACGACCGACGCTTGGGGAAGGCCCATGTCCAGTAGTAGACACGAAGAGTGGAGTGGAGGTGAGGTTTTGATTTATTAGAAATCTTCAAACGCTAATCACCCCCGTTCAGGTTAACAGCCGTGAAAGGTCTAGGATCAGTGAGCAAGTGAGCATTCCGTGGGTACCAGGCTTTCAAGACTTACTTGGAAACTATCTATTATTTTGTGTACAAGTGAGAACTCTGTGCATACGAGTACCAGGATTTCATGACTTGCTTGGAGACTTAGCTCGTTTCCCAAAATCACTTTTCAAAGTCTCGTATGTCTCATAATCATAACAGAAAAAGAAAACAAGAAGGGGCAGTACGTTTCTTGACAAAATCAAAGATTGGTATCACACTGGGTACCAGGATATCAGAAGATGCTAAGAGATATTTTGCTAATAAACGATTGCTTGAATACATTCATGTGGTCGCATGACTAGCGGTAATTGATAGCGAGAGACTACTGTCACAGTGTGCGCCTCATCTTTTTGAGGGTGAGCAGTAATGTTGCGCACAATTTCATGATCTATTTAATGCAGATTTTGATTTATTAGAAATCTTCGAGTACTGGACACCAACTCAGGCTTGTGTGCAAGTGAGCAGTGAACACTTCATGGGTACCAGGATTTCATGAGTTGCTTGGAGACTTAGCTCGTTTCCTAAAATAACTTTTTCAAAAATCTATGTCATCATAGAAAGAAAAAATATACTTAGAAGGGAAGGAGCGTTCCTTGTCGAATTCTATTTAAGACTAGAATGACACTGGGTACCAGGATATCAGAAGTTGCAAAGAGATGTTGCCTGCCTAAATTCCATATTCATGTGGTCGCATGACTAGCGGTAATTGATAGCGAGAGACTACTGTCACAGTGTGCGCCTCATCTGATAGCATTTTGAGAGTGAGCAGTAATGTTGCGCACAATTTCGTGATTTTAGTTAGGTTTTGATTTATTGCAGTATCTTCGAAAGCTGGTTCCAGAATCTTCGAACCAGTTGACAGATCTATTATTTTCTGTACAAGTAATCCATGGGTACCAGGATTTCAGTACTTGCTTAGAGACTTAGCTCATTTTCCTAAAGGTACGATTCCGAACCACGCTGCACGCAGCAGTGCTGCCGCGACACTACTGGTCCCTCGTACAATTTCTATTGGCTTATATGAGATTACATTCCGAGCTAGGCAGCAATGTTGCGGCAGCAATGTAGCGGCAGCACTGCTGCGCGTCAGTGTGGCCCTACCGCCGCGACAGACCAGTAGTGACGCGTCTGCCGACGCAGCAAGGGTAAAAAAGGATGAATTTCTTTGATTCAGAAGAGCAACAGAGCGACACTGCCGCGTTGCTCGGAATCAGCGCGGCAGGCAGCACTGCTGCGCAGCACCTTAGTGGCACTGCTGCTTGTTGCCGAGTTCGGAATCATACCTTAAATCACTTGCACACAAGCAAGTGAGCAGTGAACACTTCATGGGTACCAGGATTTCATGACTTGCTTGGAGACTTAGCTCGTTGTCAAATTCTAATTAAGACTAGAATGATTAGTATGACACTGGATACCAGGATATCAGAAGTTGCAAAGAGATGTTGCCTGCCTAAATTCCAAATTAATGTGGTCCCCGCATGACTAGCGGTAATTGATAGCGAGAGACCACTGTGAAATTGTGTGCTTCATCTGATATCATTTTGAGGGTGAGCAGTAATGTTGTTCACAATTTCATGATCTATGCAATAACTAGCTTCCGCCCGCGGCTTCGCCCGCAACAACAAAATCGAAGAATAAATAAGATCACGCTTCTTTTTTTTTCCTATAGCCTATATGTTAATCCAGGGTATAATCTAACTACATACCAAATTTCAACCAAATCGGTCCAGCCGTTTCTGCGTGAAAGAGTAACAAACATACATCCATCCTCACAAACTTTCGCATTTATAATATTAGTAGGATTTTAATGAAGGTTTTGAAAATCTTCGAACATTGGTTCAAGATAAAAGCAGTGAGGTTTCTTTGTGTAAAAGTGAGAAGTGGGCACATCGTGAGTACCAGGCCTTCATAATTCGGATGGAGGGTGAGCTCGTTTCCCAAAATCACTTTCTCAAGTTTTTATAATGTCATCACAGAAAGAGGTAATAGGGACGGCGCGTACCTTGTCAAGTCAAAAGACTAGAATAACCCAGTGTCAGTGTGGAACTTCTGATACCCAGGATGGTACCCAGGTACCAGGCTATCAGAATTTCCAAAGAGACGTTTTTTTATGTTTATAAACTAGTGCTTGACTGCAATCTCACTCACCTGATTTTGCTTGTAAACGATTGCCTAAATCCATTCATGTGGTCGCTGCTTGACCAGCGGTAATTGATAGCGTGAAACCACTGCACGCTGTGACAGCGTGCGCCATCTAATATCATTTTGGGGGTAAGCAGTAATGTTGCGCAAAATTTAACCTATGAATGAGTTTTTATTCTTCAGAAATCTGCAATATGCAGTTCCGTTTAATACCAGTTTCAGGTGTATTTCTTTGTGTACCACTGAGCAGTGATTAATCCGTACATACCAGGATTTCATGACTTACTTGGAGACATTTTCCAAAATCTTCGTAACCTGGTGACCGAGTTTCGAAGATTAATTAATAGAAGTGAAAGGTCTAATATTCTTTTTTGTAAGTAAATGAGCAATGAGCACCCGGCGATACCAGGCTTTCACGACTTGCAAGGAGATTTAAGTCATTACCCGAAATTACAATTCCAAGTTTCCTTATGTAATCACGGAAAGAAGTGAGGAGAGGCGTTCTTTGTCAGAATCTAAGAAAAAATTTAATCGTACTGGTTACCAGGATACGAGAAATATTGCTTGTAAATTATTTTACTAATTTCCAATAGATATTCTAATTTTTAATGGATAGCGAGTGACAACATATTCGATGTCCGATGAGGAAAACAAAAGTATGTTATTTTGACTGAGCCAGTACGTAAACATTAGAGAAGAATGAACAGATATTTAAAAAAAAACAGAGGACTAAAATCATGGCAAGTACCAGGCGAGCAGAAGTTCTTAGGAAACAGTCAGTGATAGTCACTACAAATGAGTCAAGCCAGGAAACTCTGGACATGTTCTATGATACAAAGCGCTTTGAATTTTTTTCAATTACCCAATTTATGAAAAGAAAAAAATGGGGTAATTTTTAAAGATACTAATGAAGCACCTTACTTTTCAATTGGAATGATTTATACAGAACTAAAATCATTGCAAGTACCAAGGTAACAGAAGTTCCTAGGAAACAGTGATAGTGGCCACAAATTATGGCTCACGCCAAGAAAGTGTGGACGTGTTCTTTAATCAAATTAATCTGATTTTTTTTCAATGACCCATTTATAAAAAGAAAAAAAAGTGGGGTAATTTCCATAGACTAAAAAACATCGCCAATTCTAATTAACCACCTATTTAATGGGCCCCATTCTAGCCCTAATTAAGAACACAACAAACAAAAACTACCCACCTTTTGTTACTACGCCTAGGAAGCCAATGAAAAGCGTCCATTCAAAAATTTGCCTTAGGGCTCGACCCAGCAATTATTACTGTAGCGAACTCAACAATGAAGAATGGTGAATTAAAAGCTTTAGAATTAGCGAACTCGAAAACTAAATTTAAGCCGAATATGAGTTAATGTTTTCGGAATGGATTGTTAAGGCGGGGTTTTGTTTACGCGAACACAAACAATATTAATTTAATAATGTGTATTTATGTTGTTTATTTATTTATATTTAAATTTTGTTTTAAATGCTTTTCTTTTAAACTTATTAAAATATTGAATAATAAAAAATAAGATTTTTGAAACTGTTGTAATTAATCTATTATTTACTTCATTTTTCCATTCTGATTTCCATTTTAAATTTGTAGATTAATAACCAACATACCTACCTATGAAATATTTAGTGATTTCAAACCGCGTCAATTATCCGGATTTTATCCTGTGAGCGATGCACTGAAAGAAAGAAAGAAAAATTCTTTATTTACATGAACAGTGGCAAATTTACAAAACATGTACAATATAAAAAAAAACCGGGCAAGTGCGAGTCGGACTCGCGCACTGAGGGTTCCGTAGTAACTTACCTATAAAAACAGTTCAATCGAACTGTTCGAGTTTCCATCGAACACTAAGCGAAAATGCATAATTGCATCGACTGCAAATATGCACATTCGCTCGTCCACCAAAATACAGAACAGTTCGCGTTCGGGTCTCATTGGAGCCACACGTACTCAAAACCAAAACCATTACCATAACCATAACCTTTACCATTTTATCTAGATTCTAATTATTATAAGTGTCGTAGTGATTTAGTGCAATATAGTTTCCTTACTATTTGAGACTTTAATTTACCAAACGAACCATATCCTACCATATACGCGAAAAGAGTGTTAGGTCAGCATAGCGCCAAGCACTACTTTTTACATGGTCCTTCGAGCATTTTTTTACCAGTGACTATCAAGTGATACAGTGATACAGTGACACGCGAACCAGAAGATCGCTGCAGTTTGGAGAACCTTCGATTGCAGAGACGGTCGGTTGGAGCTATAAGGTCAGATCAAACCATTTACTTACACTAACCGATACCAAATAATTTCTTACAAACTCAATCATGGATTCCGATTCTCTATTCGTCAACCAAACGGAGCTCTACGAAATTCTGTGTAAGTTTTTAACTAACATCAAGAAAGATGGATCCGAGAGGAAGACCGCCGATAATTACAAGCGTAAGGCTCAAATGTTAGAAACATACTGGAACGATTATCTGAAAAACCATCGAAAAATGTGCGAGCTTTCGGATTTCGACCACGTCTACTTCAAAAAGGGTTGTTTCGAAACAGCTCAGGAAGTTTATTTAAACATTAAGGAGATCATTGACAAAACCATGAGGCAGTTAGGCGGGCAGCAGCTGAAAGTTGACAATCCCCACAGAGCTGAAGCGGAGGAGGTACAACCATCACCAGGCAACCGGGCTAAGCAGCAGCTTGACGCGGAATATAGTCGACAGGAAGAAGGGGCGGCACAACCACAACCAGGTACGTCGTCTCGCTATGAAAGGTCCCCACAACGAGAGCATTCACTCTACATGGACAGAGGGTCCAGCATGCTGAACGGGTTAATGAAGAAGCAGAATATTAACTTCAAGGCGTTCATGAGAACCGTGAGTAATATTCAAGTAGACAAGTTTGAAAATCAATGGCAATTTGAGAACGCCTTAAAGTCATTGGATAGCCGATGGGGTGAGATCGACAAGCTTCATTGGGAAATCGAAGCAGAAGATGAAGGCGACGATATCACGTACCAAATAGAATTCTGCAAGCACGAGGAAAAGTATAGTGAGTTGACAAACGAAATCAACAAGAAGATGTGGGCAGTGAAGCACCGCGAAAAGTCAGCTCCCAAAATGGACATCCCCGTATTCAATGGGTCTTATAACCAATGGGTCCCGTTCAAAGACTTGTTCAGCGAAGCCGTCGACAAAAACCCGTCAATGTCTAATGCACAAAAGATGCAGTTTTTGAAGAGCAAGGTGACTGGAGAAGCAGAGCGCTTGATCCACCATTTGCAGATTAGCTCAGACAATTACCATGTATGTTGGAAGATTTTAAACCATAGGTATGGTAACAAGAAGTTAATCTTCACGTCCCATATCAATATCCTGCTCGGTCTTCCCAACATACAGCAGCAGACGCTAGCCACGATCAAGAAGCTGCATGACGTAACCAAAGAGACGCTGCACGCAATACAAAATCTGGGAGTCGATATTTCGACTTGGGATCCACTTCTAGTGCACCTACTAGCACAGAAGCTCGATGACGACACCTTCACCGAGTATATAGAATCAGTCAAGAATCCCAGAGAGCTACCCGAGCTACAGGAGTTCCTGGAGTTCTTGGAGACGAAATTTACAGCGCTAGAAGCGTCTCGGCGCAAGCAGGAACCAGCTAGCCAAAAAACCACGTCGCAATCAAGCAAAAACCATAACCAAAACCAGAAGAAAAACTTTCATCGCAATAACTATGTATCAGGCAACAAAGATAATTCCAAGTCTAGCATGAATGCATTACATGTGTCGCGGTCAGTGACCTGTGCATTGTGCAATTCTGAACACGGGTTGTGGCGTTGCCCTGAATTCTTGCAAATGACGCACGACCAAAAGGCAAACAAAATTGAGCAATTAAATTATTGTCAAAACTGTCTATGCAGTCATAACAATAAACCGTGTCAATCGAGCAAACGATGTCGCAAATGCTTAGGTACGCACAACACTTTACTTCACGAAGCATTGGGAAAACAAAGTCCAACTGCGTCAGCTGAAGAAACCAACAAGAGTGTTGCAACCAAAAGAAGCACGCCTAGGTCAGCTCACGTATCTTGGGATGAAATGTCTGAAGTACTTTTAGCCACCGCTATCGTTAAAGTAAAGGGAGTCGATGGAACACAGCACAAAATGAGAGCCTTAATTGACCAGGGTTCTCAACTGTCCTTAATCACCGAAAACGCAGCCCAAACATTAGGGATAAAAAGAGATCATTTTAAAGGTCAAATTTACGGCGTCGGCGAAAAAGAAAATTACGCAAAGGGTATGTTACAAATAACGCTACAGTCAGCAAATAGCGAATTTACTTGCGACACAAACGTCATCGTAATGAACAACTTAATAAAGCGACTACCAAACAGTACGTTCACCAAACCAACAACATGGAACCATATCCAAGGGATACAATTGGCTGATCCAGAGTTTCATATAAGCAGACCCGTAGACATGCTTCTAGGTGCAGATGTTTACAGCAAAATAATGCTAGGAGGGATCCTAAGAGGACACACCGACAAGCAACCAATCGCTCAACAGACGCAACTAGGATGGCTACTCTGCGGATCTATGAAAACACACTACCAATGTAACGTTGTTCTCAACAACACAGAGGATCTTCTGAAATATTGGGAAAACGAGGACATAAACCAAAAGATAGAGATGTCTAACGACGACCACGAGTGTCTGCAGTTCTTTATCCAAACCACCAAGAGGCTTGAGGACGGAAGGTACGAAGTCCGACTACCACTTAAGCCAGAACATAGAGACAAATTAGGTCAAACTAAACCACAGGCGTTAGCTCAATTTCGAAACTTAGAGAAGAAGTTCGAGAAGAACAGTGAGCTGAAATCCGAATACAAAAAATTCATGGATGAATATTTTGCATTAAACCACATGAAACCATGTACCAGTAACCAGGAACCTGAATGTTACTTACCACACCATGCAGTCATTCGGGCAGAATCAACCACTACCAAACTGAGAGTAGTATTCAATGCCTCGGCAAAGTCTTCGTCAGGGTACAGTCTAAATGACGTTATGTACAGGGGTCCAAATATACAGAAGGATCTTCAGGAGCTTATCTTGAAATGGAGACAATTTCAATTTGTATATACTTCCGACATCGAGAAGATGTACAGAATGATCCGAGTGCACCATGAAGATCAGGTTTACCAAAAAGTTCTTTGGCGAGAGTTGAACAACCAACCCATACGATCATTTCAGCTCGTAACGCTAACATACGGAACCAAACCAGCCGGTTTCTTAGCGATGATGTGCTTGAAGCAGCTAGCATCTGATGAGAGAGAAAAATTTCCAGACGCAGCAAAAGAACTGGAAGAAAGTTTTTACATGGACGATTTTTGCGGAGGGCGTCACTCAATGGAAGCAGCAAACCAACTCAAATTAGATCTCATCAAATTATGTCGATTAGGAGGATTTAACCTAAGAAAATGGACTTCGAACAAACCAGAGCTATTAACCGATTTGGAAAGAGAGCAATGTGACCAGTCAACATACGAGTTCAAGCAAAACGACTCTACCAAAACATTGGGCCTTCGTTGGAACCCGCAAAAAGATAATTTCACCTTCAACTCGAAAATAGAACCTGAATCACCTGCAATTATAACCAAAAGAGCTCTACTTTCCGACATTTCGAAGCTGTTCGACCCATTAGGGTGGTTAACCCCCGTGAGCACTACCATGAAGCTCCTGTTTCAGAATGTCTGGTTGGCAAACATGAAGTGGGATGATGCTCTACCAGAGGAAATAAACTCTGAATGGGCGAAACTCAAACAAGAATTATCCGAAATAAATAGCATTGAGGTCAACAGATGGTTAGGAATGGGAAAAGACCAAAACATAGAACTATACGGGTTCTGCGACGCCTCCAACAAAGCATACGCATGCGTAATCTACTGCAAGGTCAAGAGCAAAGAAAAGACAACCATCACATTAGTTGCAGGGAAGGCCAGGTTAGCACCCATAAGCAAAACCTTATCTATACCGAGGCTAGAGTTAATGGGCGCTCACCTGTTAGCACAGCTAATGCAAAAAGTCAGAGGTTGCTTATCAGATTACCCTACGGATGTCTACTGCTGGACTGATTCTACTGCAGTGCTAGGATGGATACAAGGAGATCCCGCCCGATGGAAACCATTCGTTGCAAATCGAGTGACAACAATAACCAAAATCATACCACCAAAACATTGGCAATACGTGAAGACGACAGACAATCCAGCGGACTCTGCGAGCCGTGGTTTAACTGTTCGGCAACTAAAAGACCATCAGTTATGGTGGCAAGGACCATCGTGGCTATCATCATACACAAACCAAGAAAACCATCAAACCATTTATGAGACGAATTTAGAAGTAAAGCCGTCTATTTTAAAACAAACCCACGCGGTAGTCATTGAACCACCAACAGAATCCCTGACCACCGCAATTATCAACCACTTGATCAGCAAATACAGCTCCATTACAAAAATAATACGTATTTTTGCATGGATACTGCGACTGCCGACCTTGAATAAACAAGACCGCCGACCCTACCTCGAATTACATGAACTTCGTCGCGCTAAACAGCTGATAATAAAAAAATGTTCAGCAAGCAGAATTTTCTAATGACATAGAGGCTTTGAATAAACACGGAAGAGTACATTCGAAAAGCAAGATTTTGAGTTTGAACCCAACCATAGATGATCGCGGCATCTTACGTGTAGGTGGGAGACTGGAAAACGCTCACATGAGTCCGGAGATGAAACATCCCATCATATTACCACACGATCATCAGCTAACCACATTACTCATCGATCAAGCTCACAAACTGACTTTCCATGGCGGAGCGCGTATAACGTTAGCGAATCTGCGACAACAGTACTGGATTATCGGCGGATATATGGCCACAAAAAAGTTCATAAGAAAATGTGTCACATGCAGGAAACAAAACCCCTTGCGGCAGCACCAGCTAATGGGAGACTTACCAGAACCAAGAGTGAATCCAGAACAAGCTTTTCTTCACTGTGGCGTAGATTACACTGGGTTCGTAGAGGTCAAGGCTAACAAAGGACGGGGAATAAAAACCACAAAGGGGTACATTGCCGTTTTTGTATGTATGGTCACGAAAGCGGTTCACCTCGAACTCGTGTCAGACCTGAGCAGCTCTGCCTTCCTGGCAGCCCTAACCAGAATGGCAGCAAGAAAAGGAGCGCCACGACATATGTACAGTGACAATGGCACAAACTTTGTAGGAGCAAACAGGATGATACAGGAAGAATTTAACCAACTTCGCAAAAGGTTCAGCGAAAGTTTTATGACCGAGATAGCAGAGATGGGAATAGAATGGCACTTTAACGTGCCTAGCTGGCCTAATGCCGGTGGGCTTTGGGAACGAGCAGTACGCAGTCTAAAACATCATCTCAAGAGAGTTATCGGTCAACAGAAACTAACTTTCGAGGAGTATACCACATTGTTGGCTAGACTAGAAGCGTGCCTCAACTCACGACCTCTTTGTGCGTTATCCGAGGACCCTGACGATATAAATTATCTAACACCAGCTCATTTCTTATCAGGGAGACCAGGAACAACTGTAATAGAAACCGAGCAAGATGCCAGAACTAGATGGCATCTAACCAGCAAATTATTCCAAGACCTTTGGAAAAGGTGGAAAACAGAATACTTGGTACAACTCTCATCAAGAAGCAAATGGACGGAACCACGAAAAAATATCGAGCTTGGAGATCTAGTGGTAATTCATGATGAGAATCTACCTCCAGGAAAATGGGCTCTTGGACGGGTGGTCGACACACACCCAGGAAATGACGGTCTGACTAGAGCGGTTTCACTAAAAACCAAGAATGGAGTCATGAAACGACCTATTGTGAAACTCTCAGTCTTGCCTGTAAACCAAAACAACACAAAGATACCAGAACCAGATGAAAAACCAACAACCAAATTGACAAAAAGGAATAGAAAACCGAGATCAAAAATTGCAACTGTGGCAACCGTTTTGCTATATTTTTTCACGCTGATTTTTCCATCTTACGGTTTACACGGAGTCAAACCATTTCCAGTCAACCAGACACTTTATTTTGATCCTATCTCAAAAATACAACTAATCAGAGATAAATGGACATTAGTTATGTATTATGACATGGGACCTTACTGGGCAGGAATAACCACATATAATAAATTAGCGGAATACCAAGAACGATTGTGCGCGGCGATTGAAACACAAAGCCACTGTAATACGATCGTGCAGCAAGCCCGACACAACTATCAGGAACTGGAGTACTACAATGAACTTTTGCTAGCGCAGCATTTCGATGTCCACGCCAGACAGCGACGCGTCGCGGGGAAGCCGCCTCGGCGTCGAAGAGGCCTGATCAACGGTATCGGGTATCTAGCGAATGACTTACTTGGTGTGTTGGACTCGCGTTTTGCTGATCAATATGAAAAAGACATTGAAACCATCCAGCACAATGAGAAACACCTGTCTAATCTATGGAAAAACCAAACTTCCATAATCGAAGCGGAGTTCAATCTTATGAAGAGAATGGAAGCCACTGTAAATAAACAGCATAAACTCATAAACAAGAAACTTGGGGATTTACAAGATAACGCGAGCACTCTCCAGCGAGAAATACGAAACATTTCATACGTCAACGACTTCACATTGTCAGCGATGTCTGGAAACAGCTTGCTACAAGGATTGAGACGACTTCAAGACACGTTGCTCGATGCATTAACAGACATTTATCACGGTCAAATAAGCATACATTTACTGCCACCAACGCAACTTAAACGTGAGCTTCAAACCATATACGGCCAGATGCCAAGCGAACTCACACTACCAATCACCAATTTAGACACCGATTTTCAGTACCTTTACAAACTACTGAAAGTCAAGGCCAGAGCGACTCAAAAGTTTGTTATCATTGAAGTTACCTTTCCACTTGTATCCAGAGAAAGCTTCAAATTGTACAAAATAATACCAATACCGCATCAAACAAACATCATTAAGACCACAATCATACCAGTCTCTGAATACGTGGCTGTCAACCTAAACAAGGATTCTTTCTTCAGCATGTCCACACAAGAGCTCACGACATGCTTACACCATGGAACAACCTTTATGTGTCAGCTGTTAAAACCAATAACCACCCTTCAGAATGACGAAAGTTTTTGCGAAAGGAACACAGAGACCAACGAATGTAAATTCGAACGAACCAAGTGTACAAACGTATGGCTTGAATTACATTTGACTTCTCAGCACTTTTACTTTTGTTGTGACACCTACACAATAAAGGTAATATGCGGCGACCTTGTGACCGTCCGTCAGCTGAGTCAAGCTGGGGTCATTGCCATAGATCAAGAGTGCGTCATCAAAGGAAAGGACTTCTCATTATATTCAATACGCCATCAGTCCAACCAAATGAACGTTACACCAACCATTTTTATGCCAGAATTTGATCAAATTAATCATTTGGTTAACATCAAGATCCCAGATGAAAGACAGATTGAAGACAGTAACCTAACCATATCAATGACTAGTTTGGGGGAGGCGATAGAAAAACTGAAGAAAAGCGATTCAGAAATCGACGACATATCGCCGCACGACATCCATCAATATGTAGTTTGTTACGTGTTGCTGTCGATCGCTACATGCGTAGCAGCAGCGTGGTTGTGGCGGACCGGACGCTGTCGCCTGTGCCGAGGGGCCGCAGCTGGACACCGTGGTGAAGGAGATCACCAGCAGCAGACCACGGTGACCCCACCGCCTCCAAAACCACGACGCCATAGCCGCCACCAGGAGTTCGCAGCGGCTGCATCAACACCGAAACCAGCCAGAAGACACGAACCATATAGTGAAGTGCTCAGTGCTAAAGATTTAAGTGAAAAAAGTGAGATCAGTTTTCGTTTACATGATTGTGCCAAACGGTGGCCTAGTGCGAAATATAGTGCGATCAAACGTGGCAAAAATATAAACACAGACAATCGAAATATCGATTTAACTTTAGATGACTCATTAGTGTAACTTAAAATCGGTGTTAAAAATGTATTCATTAATGTTGTTAATTATTTTAAGTAGACAAATAAGCTTTCACTCTATTTACTGCTAATTTTTGTACCATAACAGTTAAGATTACGTACTCTTATTTAATGTATTCATTCATTACAGTGTAGTCTTTAGCAATCATCCCGCATTTCTTCTCGCTCTCGGGAATATGTTCGAGTTTCCATCGAACACTAAGCGAAAATGCATAATTGCATCGACTGCAAATATGCACATTCGCTCGTCCACCAAAATACAGAACAGTTCGCGTTCGGGTCTCATTGGAGCCACACGTACTCAAAACCAAAACCATTACCATAACCATAACCTTTACCATTTTATCTAGATTCTAATTATTATAAGTGTCGTAGTGATTTAGTGCAATATAGTTTCCTTACTATTTGAGACTTTAATTTACCAAACGAACCATATCCTACCATATACGCGAAAAGAGTGTTAGGTCAGCATAGCGCCAAGCACTACTTTTTACACGAACAATTCGACAGTCTCGAAATGTACGATTTTTGCAGTATAAACGGACGAATCTTTTTTTCCCGTCACTTTACCAATTGAATTGAAAATTGATTTTTGCACAGCTTCAAGGGACCACGGACCCAATTATATGGTGTTAATTTCAACTCAATACCTCTAACTTACCTATGAATAAAGTTCTATTCTCGAATCGAGCGTTGAAGATTTTTCAAAAAAATAATTCTTGTGACGTAACAACAAATTTTCAGTTTTCAGACTTTTCCCTATATGAGTGCTATAAAACGTTGCTTCATGCCAAATTTCAAGAGTCTAGGTCGACTGGAAGTACCCTTTAGGTTTTGATTCCCTTGCGAGTACTTGCGAGTTTCAAAATATGCAGCTTAAATTGCTGTTTCTTTTGATTGCGTTGACATAGAAGTTTGATTTTGTTACAGCTTAAAGGTATTATAGACCTGAGTATTTGGTATGAATTTCAATTTAATACCTCTACGCGTTTATGAGGAAATGGGTAGTATATTAAAATTATTAAAAAAAAAATATATTATGTGATGTAACTAAAAATTTATGGTTTTCGTAATTTTTCCTTTATCTATGCTATAAGACGTTGCTTCGTACCAAATTTCAAGATTCTGAGTTCACGGGAAGTACCCTGTAGGTTTTGATTCCCTTGCAAGTGTCGAAAATTTGCGGCATAAACGGCTGTATCTTTTGATTGCGTTGGCTTAGAAGTTTGATTTTTTTACAGCTTCAAGGGACAGTAGACCTGAGTAATTGATATAATTTTCAGCTTCATACCTCCACGCGTTCCTGAGAAAAAGGGTCTTGACAGACGGACGGACAGACGGACAACAAAGTGATCCTATAAGGGTTCCGTTTTTTCCTTTTGAGGTACGGAACCCTAAAAACGGTAAGAAATATGCGCCACGTCCATGCAAAACGGCCGAACGCTCAGCATAATGCTGTGGGCACACATAATTATAGTGCACTGCCTCCTGTAACACAGTTTAAGACTAGCTCAGAAGTCAGAGAATTTCATTTAAATATGCAACAAACTTATGTCAATAAAAATTATATTTACTAACAGAATAATATTTACTGAACACATAAATACTCTTCTAAAAATAAAACATAGGAAAAACAATCTAAATACAAAGGTCTTTACACTAGTTTTGTTCTTCCTATTTCCTAAAATCTCTGTTTCAACAATCAAAATCCTAAACACACAAAACCATTGCAGCCTGATTCAGAATATAAAACAAAAATTCCTTCATAAAAATCGCAGCTCAAATGCATAAAACACACTCATATTCCACATTCAACTCAATAAAACACATTACTAAAGCAATATTTAGTTTAAATACGAAATAACGCTGCAAACTGACCACCCCATAACTCGTTGCGGGCATGTTATCATTGCCAAAACGCATCCCGGGCAGTTAGCAAAAGAACCACAACACAAATACTGCGCATCGAATGCTACAAAACTCGTATAAATAACCGAATGGGAATTTCGCACTGTTATTACAATGCCGTTTTTTTATTTGCCTATAACTTGTGCGAAAGTTTATGAAGCTTTGCCAGTGAAAATTATTGTCGTTGCTTTTTTTCTGATTAATTTTGGAGACGAGAATGGATAAAGTAAGAAATGCGTATTGTTGAGGAAATTTGAAAGTTACCCCAGTGACTGACCGGAGGACATGGTGAAGCGTACGGTAGAGGTGTGCACCGCTTGGGTAGAGCACGGCCGCGTCTTCTTGGAAGCTATCGGTGATAGTCACCTCTCACGTCAGGCCCTGGTACAGAACGTGGTCCTGAGCAAGGAGGAATGACTCCTTCTGCGAAGCAGTACTTAATGCTAGCAAAGGAGGTGACCGCCTTCAGATCCCAGCCAACGCGATCCCGACCGATTTCCAGGTGCGAGCAATGGGTCGTCCGGCTTTTCGGCAGCCGCCCAGACTGGGTCCAGATCGTCGACGGCACGTAGTGTTCCATGCACGCCTCAAGGAGTTGTCAGTAAATGGTAGGAGCGCGCAGCTGGGTCGAACCCTACTGGGACCAGGCATGGGGTTATGTAAAAGTGAACCCGTGGGACCTGGAACGAAGGCAAAGAAAGAACAGGCGTTAAGCGACTCTGCTAGCTACTCTGTATACAAAGACAAGCTGCAATAATTCGCAAAATCCTAGGCATTAAAAAGCAGTTAAACAAAAACCCAGTACTCCAGATGTCCAGAATTAGCGATGACTCAAACAATAACGACATCATCCTGTGGGTTCGGAATCGCTTGCGAACGTTGTTAATTATGCCAATATCAGTCTAGATAATTTGTTGAACCAAACTGGATCGAACCAATATGGGACGGGATGTGTGCGCTAATTTGGGTTTAATATCAAGTTTGGGGTTATGATATTCGCTTAAGTCGTTTGCTTGGTATTTGCGTATAAACTTGTTAGCTTAAGGGCCTGTTTCACAATGTCCGAGTAGGCACTACTCACTGAATAAATTCAAAAATAGAACAGAATTTGTATGAAAAATTATCTGCCAATAAGATACTCGAAACTTAATCGTAGGTGGTGAAACAGGCCCTAAGACTAGAAATACATTCAAACTCATGACCGTTACAGCCATGGGTAATTAGGTATAGTTCTGAAAGCTAAACCCGACTAAAGTATCATAGCGCAAAAGGGAAGACCACGGGTAAAGAAGGAACATAAGTGTGGTTTGAGTCAGCAAAAATCAGGGATACCCTCCCGCTCCGCCTTAGGCCGGGAGAAGTCATAAGATGATTTCCGACCTCCTGCCTCGGTTTATATAAACCCCTTCTATAGTTAAGGAATGGAACTGTCTGTTGAAAGTTGTGTTATGTGACTTATGTGATAGCTACATTATTTTTTAGCATTAGCATCATCGGCTTTGTAATGTTCCTACTGCTGGGACTCAGGCCTCCTCTTTAGGAGAAGGAGTAGGCAGTAAACCACCACGTGGGCCCAATGCGGAATGATAGAATTCACATGTCTTCGAATTTATGGTTCTATGACATGCTGGGTTCCTCACGATGTTTCCCTTTACCGTTTTGAGAGCAGCGGTGATGAAATAAATTACACTAAGTAATGCGTCTGGCTGGGCTTGAACCCGCTACCTACAAACTAAGAGTAATTCAGGACGAAATCGCAGGTAATAGCTAGTTCAAGATAGTAATATCAGTTTGTATATTATATAATGAGGGTGTCATTCAAAACAAGTTAAACAAAAACCCAATACTCCAGATGTCCAGAATTAGCGATGACTCAAACAATAACGACATCATCCTGTGGGCTCGGAATCGCTTGCCAACGTTGTTAATTATGCCAATATCGGTCTAGATAATTTGTTGAACCAAACTGGATCGACCCAATATGGGACGGGATGTGTGCGCTAATTTGGGTTTAATATCAAGTTTGGGGTTATGATATTCGCTTAAGTCGTTTGCTTGGTATTTGCGTATAAACTTGTTAGCTTAAGACCAGAAATACATTCTGGGTGTAAGGGACAGCCCTCCACAAACTTTAAGGGCTTGCTCAGTAGACGAATCTACTCACAATTTTTTTTTCAGGAAACGAAAAAAAAACGACCTCCCCATACAAACGGTCCGAAAAATTTTAAAAAAATAGTGGGAGGATGTTCAGATTCGTCTACTGAGCAAGCCCTTAAAGTTTGTGGAGGGCTGTCCCTTACACCCAGTATAAACCCATCATGACCCTTACAGCCATGGGTAATTGGGTATACTTCTGAAAGGTAAACCCGACTAAAGGCATCATAGCGCAAAAGGGAAGACCACGGGTAAAGAAGGAACATAAGTGTGGTTTGAGTCAGCAAAAATCAGGAATACCCTCCCGTTCTGCCCTAAAGCGGGAGAAGTCATAAGATGATTTCCCACTTTCTGCCTCGATTTATACAAACCCCTTCTACAGTTAATGAATGGAACTATCTGTTGTCTTTTGAAACTAAGAATGACTACAGAGAGCCCCGGGACCCCGGAATTAAGGCAAAGAAGGAATAGGAGTGAGTTTTAGTCAGTAAAAGTCTGACACGCCCTCCCGCTCCGCCCAGAGCGGGAGAAGTCATTTTGATGATTCCACAACTAAAAACAAAAAAAAAACTAAGAATGATTCAGGACAAAATCGCGGGTAATAGCTAGTTCAAGATAATAATATCATTTTGTAACTGTCACTCTTAAATATTTTGTGCCATTAATACGAGAAGTTTATTGCTTTTTCATATGAATTTTCTCATTATTTGAGCTTGCAGACTGTTTTTCTAAAATATCATACTAGCCAAATGTAGGTTAACTTTTCCTTACTAATCTTTATTATCATCTGTCTGTCAGTTTACCTTAAATTCAAAAACTACTGAACGGATTTTCATGTGTTTTTCGCAGATATACCAACAAATTAATAGAAAAAGTTTGAGCGTTTAAAATATGTATGTACATAAAATACAGTAGAAAATAACTAAAAATTTCAAACATTTTTAACACCCCTGTAGAACCAGGTTAGCGATCCACCTTATTATTTCCGTATTTTAATTACTATTTGAGACGAGAAAAAGAAGAAAACTCGTAACTGCTCTACTAAAAGCTTACGCTTTTACCTCATAATAGCATAGACGAAAACGCTTGTTCCCTGAATGGTTTCACTATTTGTTCCATATTTCCTACCGTCAGTGATGAAACTAGGACCCTATTATAAAAATGTTACTGCCTGACTCGAATGAAAAAAGTATAGATTTGAAAATAGAATATTCAACCCATCACATTTTCCGAATAGTCGATATAGTCCGTCTAATGAAAGCGCGACCTGAGAAAAAGAGGTTAAATACAAAAATGTTGAATGACTGGTATTATTAACATAGTACGAGAATCAAGTCTTGGTACTTTTAATTTTTTTTTATTTAGTACCATTGCGGCTGAATAATGTTGCCAAATTATTTTTTTAACTCCAGGTCGTGCTTTTATTAGACGCAATCTACCAGCTCAGAATATTAAAGAGAAAAAGAAAATAGATTTGTCGCTTAAAAAGAAGAAATTTAAAAATAGAATTTCGCTTAAAAAAGAACAGATTTAAAAATAGAATGTCGCGTAAAAAAGAATAGATTTAAAAATGGAACCAGTGCCGTAACTAGGGCGGTGCGAGCAGTGCCCAGGCACAGGGCGCAGACCCTGGAGGGGCGCAGAAATTACCAGACTAAGCTTAGTTAGAGCATTTTTCAGGGGCGCAGTTTTGAAAGCTCGCACCGGGTGCATGAAAGGCTAGTTACGGTACTGAATGGAACCTCGCGTAAGACAAACTAAGCCTTAACAAAACGTTTTAACCTAAAACAGAAATTCAAATTGGGAAACTTCGAAAGCTTTTGATTCCGAAAATAATTAGTAATTTATTATTTTATTTAATTATTTTATTTAATTATAAAATTATTATTATTATTATTATTATATTATTTTACTCCGAACTCATAATAATGATGAATGCGAATTTTCTCAATACTATTAAATTTTGATGAATTTCTTGAATTTGCGGTGAGTCTTATTTAATGTAGAATTCTGAGTATTTACTATTAAGGTTTTTCGCGTAAATAGGTTACTTCTAGGAAAGTGTGTTCCATCGTCGACTACATCAATCGCTTACTATCTGGTAAGATTATAGTGATCAAACGCGAGCCTATCTATATAATCTATACTAATATTGTAGAGGTAAAATTTGTAAGTTTGTATGTAGGGGGTAATCTCTGGAATTACTGGTCCGATTTGAAGAATTCTTTCAGTGTTAGATAGTCCATTTATCGAGAAATGCTACAGGCTATATACCTACGACCTACGGGAGCGGAGCAGTAACGAAAAATGCGGGTGAAACCGCAGGGGACAGCTAGTAATATAACAAAGAGGTAAATCTTTATATATTTCAATTGTTTATATGAGGTAATCTGTGGAAGTACTGGTCCAATTGCTAAAAAATTTTCACCAATAGAAAGCTGCTGTATTCCTGAGTGACATAGGCTATATTTTATGTACGCGGGCGAAGCTGCGGGCTAAAGCTAGTCAATAATAAAAAGAAGGTGATGCTTCATATTCTTAAACGTGGAACTCATTTTAAAACAGGATGTATTTAGGGCTATAATTATCCTCTGTTATTTTCACTTAATTCAGAACAATTGACAGTTCTAACATTGCGCCAGTTATGTCAATGCTACAAGCGGGAGGGTATCAGGGGTATCAGACTTTTATTGACTAAAACTACACTTATTTTCCTTCTTTGCCTTGTATGTCAGGACCCCGGGTTTTCCCTTTTATAAGTCAACTCGACTACGACGACGAGAGCCGAAGCCTATTGGGGCCATCCCCATTTCAGGGTGTCAATATACAACTTTTTTTTTTTTTTTTTTTTTTAATCATTATAAACTAGCGCTTGACTGCGATCCCACCTGATGGTAAGCAGTGATGCAATCGTCGATGGTGAGGCGCACTAGTTTATTAAGAGCCTATTCACTCTAGCCTTGAAGACACCCAAATCATAATCAGATGGAAAAACCGCAGCAGGCAGATTGTTCCAGTCCCTCGATGTACGCGGTATGAACGACGAAGCGAAACGCTTAGTCCGGACCGTAGAGGTTTGGACAACGAAAGGGTGGATACCCGCCGTACGACGGCTTGTCCGATGGTGGAATGGGGATGGCGGAATCAGTTCATGCAATTCCTGCGCACACTCTCCGAAATGCATCCTGTAGAAAACCGAAAGGCTGGCTACCCTGCGCCTGTGCTCAAGGCTTTGTAGATTGGAAGCCAAATCCATATCTCCAATTAGCCTCTTTGCACGCCTTTCCACGGAGTCCAAAGCTGCCAGGTGGCATTTTGCAGCTCCAGCCCATATGTGGCTGCAGTACTCCACACACGATCGGACCTGTGCTTTGTATAACATTAGAAGCTGTCCCGGTGTGAAGTACTGCCGGACCTTTGCCAAAACGCCTAGTTTTCTAGCAGCAATCTTGGCCTTGGACTCAATGAACCGCCCAAAGTTGAGATCGGAGGAAATTTCAACTCCTAAGAGCTGAAGGCGGTTGGCGCATTCCAGGGATACATTCCGGAAAGCAGGAGCCAAGGTGAACGGGCTCCTTTTAGCGGTGAATAGACACGCTTGTGTTTTGGTGGCGTTGAATCCCACTAAATTGGCTTCGCCCCACTTGGAGACTGCCTGAAGTGAGTCATTCGTACGCTCTACCATAGCCTCTCTTTCAGACCGGATTAGCTCCTTACTAGCCTGAGTACTCGGCAAGTATCTCTCTACAACTGTGCTATCATCTGCATACCCATAGATACCGGGCATCAGCAGATCGTTGATGTGGAGCAGGAAGAGAGTTGCAGAGAGAACAGACCCCTGAGGAACTCCGGCATTAGTCATCATGGGCTCTGATGAGCATCCGTCGACAACAACTCGGAGAGACCGTTCACTCAGGAAGTCTTTTATCCAGTTAATCAGGCCAGGAGAGATGCCGTACGCTGGAAGCTTACTTAAAAGGCTAGCGTGCCATACCCTGTCGAAGGCCTTCGAGACGTCTAAGGAGACTGCAAGTCCTTCCCCATTCTTCTCGAGGGCCTCGCCCCACAAGTGAGTGGCATACGCTAGTAGGTCCCCAGTAGACCGATTGCGACGAAACCCGTACTGTCGGTCACTGAGGAGATCGTTACCTTCCAGGTATGCCATGAGGCGCGAGTTCAACACACGCTCCATAATCTTGCAGAGTATGGAGGTTATTGAAATCGGCCGATAGTTGGCAGGATCGGCACGACTGCCCTTTTTGGGCACGGGCTGCACGTTGGCAAGCTTCCAGGATTTGGGCACTATACCGGTCCTATATGAGAGGCGATACAAGCGTGTCAGAACAGGAGACAACTCGGGCGCACATGCCTTGAGAACAATCGCTGGAATACCATCTGGTCCACTAGCTTTGTTCACGTCTAGACGACACAGTGCTCTCAGAACCTCTTTGTTCCTTATATGGAACTCGGGCATCGAGGTGCCGCAGTGAGGTAGGGTCGGTGGAGTAGCACTGCCAGTGTCAAGACGAGAATTATGGGCGAAGAGAGATGCAAAGAGACCTGCTTTCTCTCTCGCCGTATGAGCCAGTGTTCCATCTGGCCGATCCAGCGGGGGCAATGTGGGCCGACAAAAGTTCGCTTCGACCGACTTGGCAAGGGACCAGAACGCTCTGCTACCGGACGGTCGTGCAGAGAGCTTCTGGCCAATGTGGGAAATGCGATCGAAGCGAGCCTTCCT
Source organism: Mythimna separata (assembly GCA_030763345.1). Taxonomy (NCBI): domain Eukaryota; kingdom Metazoa; phylum Arthropoda; class Insecta; order Lepidoptera; family Noctuidae; genus Mythimna; species Mythimna separata. Next base: position 6,808,920 of record CM061191.1, read on the forward strand.
TAGTGCCTTTTTGTAGGACTTGGCAGCATGGTTGAAGGCTCTCTTCTTTGAACTCAGGTCCGGAGCTTTGCGGTCACGAGCATCCACCCAGCAAAGAAACGCCGAGTGCTTTCGCTTTTCAGCTTCAGCACAGTCGGCGTTGAACCATGGGCGGGCTGAGCTACCGACGGGTACGTCACTATATGGGATGAAATACTCCATAGCTTGACGCACCACATCGGAAATTGCCTCCTCACAGCTCGACGGATTTTCCGAAGAGAAGCAGACCCGCTGCCAAGGATAAGACGCAAAGAAGTGTCGCATCTCATCCCAATCTGCTGACTTGTAACGCCACACTCGCCGTTCACCGCGTGAGTCGCAGTCAGGTGGCGAGAAGGACGTTACAGACTTCACCAGACAGTGATCTGAAGTTCCGAGTGGTGAGGAAACTGTTACGATACATCTGTCTGGATCGGTTGTCAGCAGAAGGTCCAGACAATTGGCAGTATGACCAGCAATATCAGGCACCCTTGTTGCTTGCTTTACCAACTGGGAGAGCCCCATTGAAACTGCAAAGTTTCGAGCTTCTCTCCCAGCGTAGTCGGTCCTCTGGTATGGGAAAAGCCAGTCTTGATGACAAGCGTTAAAGTCCCCCAGAGCGACGAACTGCGCATCAGGGTGCCGATGCAGGGCTGTATCGGCGGCCATACTGAGGTGGTCAAATAGCCGAGTTGTCTCCTGATCACCGCTGTGTGAACGGTAGACACAGGCATAGACAATTTTGTCCATACCTGTGTAACTATTTACAAACTTACAGCTGGGTATCTCGAATTCCGAGATTCTTACCTTAATTGAGCTAATTTGACTGGACTACACAGGCAGCAAGATACTCTAAACGGCAAAATAGCATAAATAAAAATACAAAAAGATTCCCGGTCCGGATGATTTGACCCCGGTCTCCCGCGTGACAGGCGGGGAAACTTACCACTATACTACCGAAGACTTATTCTCTAGTGTTCAATTTTCAGAGCCTATTCATAACAGTTCGACGTTTATTTAAATAAGTTACACAAATCAACGTATGACCATATATTGTTTAATTTTATACAGCTGCCCAGCTGGTATATCCTTATGAAACTGCCTCTTATACCAAATAATTAGCCTAATAATGTTCTTACGGTTGAGGCTCAGGCCTCTTTAAAAAAATGTATTAATTCTAAATAAATTCTTAAATGGTTAACGTTCACAATTTCCAACCAATTTAATAATGACGCATTTAATTAAACCTTTTTCGTTCTACATTCATTTATTGACTCGGGTTTTATATAAAAATCGTGTAGTAGGTAAATCTCGCAACGCCAAATCCTTTTTTCCTCGCCAAACCAATCCATTTAGGATTATATCCGTAGAATGAGAGGAAAAAAGATACAAAATAGTAAAAATACGTCAAAAGTCAATAGATTAAAAGGGGAACCAGAACACGGGCTAATTAATGTGAAACATTTCGATTAATTACTAATGGAACTCACTTTTGGATAGAAACTCACTTGAATACTCACTCTCAGGCCGATACTATCTGGTCTTTTCTTATTTTCTTTTTCTGGTAGGGGAATCATCAGAATGACTTCTCCCGCTCTTGGGCGGAGCGGGAGGGCGTATCAGACTCTTACTGACTAAACCCCTACCCCGTTCCTTCGTTGCCATCGATCTGGGGGACACGGTGACAACCTTTCGGATACCGTGTTCCCCAGAGGCTTCGGCCCTACCGGGCCCCAGTCTGGTACTGTGGTATTATTCGAAAGTTGCCGCGGTCTTTTGTTTTTTTCTTTGCCTTCGTTCCAGGGCCCTGGGGATCTCCTTCTTTCCAGTGCCCCAGGCTTCTATTCGAGGGTCCTGGAATTGTCATCGCGGATCTGGAAGGCAAAACCGAAGGAACACTAACGGATGCAAGTCAGTAAGTCTGACACTCTCTCTCTCTCGCTAGCTCCATCGAGAGTGGGAAAAATTATTTGATAACTAGCTGTCCCCTGCGGTTCCACCCGCATTTTTCGTTACTGCTCCGCTCCCGTGGGTTGCAGCGTGATGGTATATAGCCTATAGCATTCCTTGATAAATGGGCTATCTAACACTGAAAGAATTTTTCAAATCGGACCAGTAGTTCCAGAGATTACCCCCTACATACAAACTTACAAACTTACAAATTTTACCTCTTTATAATATTAGTATAGATATCCATCCGCCAAAAAAAAAAATGTTCCCAGATTACTTTCCATAAATAAAATTTAAACTGACTGATTGATATATCAACGCACAGCACAGCAGTACTCGTAGGAACTACTGGGACTAGGAACATTACATTTTTGACCAGGCTTTCTTTTATGACGTAGGCGAGCATTACCCACTTAATTATTGTTTTTTTATTGAGAAATTATATTTAAGTAAAAAAAAAATATTGTCAATAATAATGAATTTAATCAAGCCAGATTTAGCTGAATACCAGTATTTTACGAGGAGCGGCTTCCTACCAGACCTCCACAACCCATTAACTGGGGTAACACGGCAAGACTGGAGACTATCCGTAACGACAGCCAAAGATCTACAAATGACAGCCGGGACCGGGGCTTAACATGCTTTCCGAGGCACGGAGGAAACTCGTTATGTTAAGTAGTAAACAGTTACCATAACAAAATTATATCTGACACTCTCTCTCAAGAGTGAAGACTCTGAACGGGAGAAATTCTAGACGAAAAAAAAAACCCTCAGGCACATAGTAACGGCCACGATACCCTCATTCAATTTATTAAGGCGAGAGGATCCGAGGGTGCTTACTTTGCGATTCGTACGGCTTAACCTGAAGCACAGCGTTTTAAGAAAATGAACTTAACATAACTATGTAGGGACCTAGGCATTCTACTTAATTACTAACACCCTTAAGAGATTGCTTCGGTAGAGATTTTTTTTTTGGTACGCTTGTGTAGGTACGTATACAAAACATTTATTTATTTTTAGGGTTCCGTATGTGAAAAGGAAAAAGGGTACTCTTAAAGGATAACGTTGTCTTTCTGTCTGTCAAGACAAGTAAAATGTTATTTTGATTCCTATTTTGCTAAGTGTGGATAAATCTTGATTCCGTCACGCAGACGTCAGAAATAAAAACGCTTGAAAAACTTGCACGGGATAAAAAACAGAATAAAAAATAAGTTTATTCTTTTCTATAACTCACAAAAACATTTAAAACGGACAATAAATAAACCTGTGTGAGCTCAAGCTTCTATCTCAACATATTCAGCGATATTTTTTTAAATCACAGCGCTTGTATTCTAAAAATGTTTGTGACAACACTTGAGTGGAGCGGAAGGGCGTCCCAGACGTTTCCTGAATAAAACCCACTCCTGTTCCTTCTTTGCCTTCGTTTCAAGACCCTGGGGTTCTCTTTCACTGGCTGGCTTTGACCTTGCTGGGCTCTTAATTCATGAATCCCCGACCGGTCTCATAGGACCGCGCTGTTATTGTCTTACTATTGTGTCTCGTTTCGCGGGTATTGATAGGTTAAAATTTTGCTGACATCTTCTTGAGGCGCTCGTGGAACACTATGCGCTATCGACTCGGGCTCGGTCTGAACGGCTACACGGCGAGCAGTAGGTAGCTCGCCGTCTGACCGTCTAGCAAACCCACACATACGTTGGCTGGAAATCACACACCCTTGTTGGCACAAAACCTTTCAATCTAGTCAATATCCTTCAACATTGCATAGCATCAGAAATACACAGATACTACGGTCCGGACTGAGCGCTTCTCTTCGTCGTTTATATCGCGTACATCGAAGGACTGGAATAATTTGCCTGCTGCGGTCTTCCCGTCCGTTTAAAAGTTGGGTGTCTTCAAGGCTCTTAATAAACTAGTGCGCCTCACCATCTACGATTGCATCACTGCTTACCATTAAGGTGGGATCGCAGTCAAGCACTGGTTTACATAACTAAAAAAAAAAAACAACAACACCTTTCAATCAAGTCAATATCCTTCAACATTGCATAGCAACAAAAATAATTAAAATAATACTAATACTTTACAAGAGTATTCCTAATGAAAGTCTGCCACTAAAAAGATTAACCACTTAATTGGTCCAATCAGCTCACAAATTGAGTTTGATTTCTCAACTCCTTATTCTAAAAGGACTTAACCTGACCTGACTTCACCCGGCTTAACTTGAGCCTTTTGCCCTGAACAGATTATATACCTATCCTATCCAACTAATATTATTTTATGATTGTGTAAAGGTGGTTTTGTACTGGTGGGGTAAGGCGTAAATGGGATGGGTGAGAATTAAAATGTGTATTTATGTGTATTTCTAGCCACGCCTTCCATAATTTGGCAAATTTACAATTAGACGAACTACAGCTTTGACCAATTTCAAATTTGACGAACTGCGTATTTAACGAATAACCAATTTGATCAATGTCGTGCAACCCTACATCTTTGGTTGTAAAAAGTCTAAATGCGGAAAAAAAGAGACAAGAATTAAAATATTTTTAGTGTGTTATTTAATTTTATTGCTTTAAAAAAATATTATTTATTTACCTTGTAAAAGCACAGCCGTCTTAATAAAAGGCGACTGAAGGAACACAGTGGGTTTTTGACAGCAAAAGTCTGACAATCCCTCCCACTCCTCAGGAGAATTATTTGATGACATCTAATCCAGTTGTAACAGCATGGAACAGGCCCCTGGAAAGTTCTGTGAAATCTACCACATTGAACTGCTTTAAAAATCGGTTGGACCGATTACACGTCTCTAAAGTTTAGAAACACACTCATCAACTAATAGCTGCTAATGTACTACTAAATAATAATAATAATCCTGGCTGTGGACGTGGGTATGCATCGCGCTGTAGTGGCGGTGGACAAGGGCCTAACCCCGCTCTCCTTGGCTAAGGAGAACTGGTGCAAACCAATAGTACTGGATACTAATGACCGCAGGGAAATATGGCAGAGTAAGGAGCTTCACGGACGCTTTTACCGGGCCTTACATGGACCCGATGTTGATCTATTAGCGTCCGTATCCTGGTTACGCTTTGGTGATCTTTTTGGAGAAACCGAAGGTTTTGTCTTTGCAATTATGGATGAAGTTATGATGACGAACAACTACCGGAAATACATTGTGAAGGATGGTACGGTTGACATCTGTCGGGCATGCCACCTGCCCGGAGAATCAATCCGACACATAATTTCTGGGTGTTCTCATCTTGCTAACGGAGACTATTTGCATAGACACAACCTCGTGGCCAGGATTATCCACCAGCAACTTGCTCTTAAATACAATCTTGTGGAGTCAGAAGTACCGTACTATAGGTATGTGCCCGACCCAGTTCTCGACAATGGCAATATCACGTTGTAATGGAATCGATCTATCATCACTGATAGGACTATTGTTGCCAATAAGCCTGACATAATGGTGATAGATCGAACAGAGCGTCGCACAATGATTGTTGATATAGCGGTCCCTCATGACGAGAACCTCGTGAAAGCTGAGAAGGAAAAGCAATCTAAGTATCTTGACTTAGCTCGCGAGGTTGTCGACATGTGGGAAGTGGACACAGCAATCATTGTGCCGATAGTCGTGACGGCCAATGGCTTAATAGGCAAGAGCCTCGACGAACACCTGAGGAGGCTCTCGTTAGGCAGCTGGATCAAGGGTTTGATCCAGAAAGCAGCACTCTTGGACACGGCGCGTATTGTCCGGAGGTTCCTCTCTCAGGAGCCCTGACCGCCGGTAACTTGGACCCTGTTCCCGATGCCGGTGGGCCACTATTTTTTATATTTTTAATTTTTTTTTAAAGGTTTTTGTAAAAATATTTAAAAATGTACGAAATATGTTACAATGAAAAATAAATGGAATAATAATCCTAATTAAGTTGTGGAGGTCTGGTAGGCAGCCACTCCGCGGGAAATACTGGTATTCAGCTAAATCCGGCTTGACTGGAAGCCGACCCCAATACAGTTGGGAAAAGTCTAGTCAGATGATGATGATGAATCCTACATAATAAAAACAGGTTTTTGTATTGCTAAAATACTCTAGGTAAGTCGTATCTGAAAAACTGCTATACAACGATCGCATAACAAATTCCGAACAAAATACAGACTTTCCATTCCCACCCGTTGCAGAAACATTTTCATATAGAAACACAAATGCTGAGAATTTGCACAAATCCGCTTTACTATATATTTACATACAGGCTAGTGCCGTGAAACGCAAACACGGTGGCAGCACAAGCGTGCAGCGTCGCTCCACGATGCAAATACCTGAGTTTGTTTAATTACATGACAATTTAATGTACCAACGTATTTCGTAGCCCTCTTCATTTAACTAAAAGACGTCCACTGTTGTATATAGACACAGTTTTAGATGGTTGCAATTCGCAACGAAAGCTCTTTTTAGAATTTTTTTTTATACCACAAACCAGTGCTTGACTGCAATCCACGTCTAAGGAAACGGCAAGACCTTCCCCATTCTTCTCGAGGGCCTCGCCCCACAACTGAGTGGCATATACTAGTAGGTCCCCAGTAGACCGATTGCGACGAAACCCGTACTGTCGGTCACTGAGGAGATCGTTACCTTCCAGGTATGCCATGAGGCGTGAGTTCAATACACGCTCCATAATCTTGTAGAGTATGGAGGTTATTGAAATCGGTCGATAGTTGGCAACGAAAGCTCTTTTTAAGATGTTTGAACATATCATCCGCAACGAAAGCTCTTTAGAACGATTAGTGGTACAGGGAAGAGTAGATGGCCAACGATCTCGCGGTCGATATGGAGTTACTTGCCGGTTCTTCTCCACAGAAAACGACCAATTGGTACCGTGCATTAGTTTCTGACGTTTTATAAGTGCACATCTATACTAATATTATAAAGAGGTAAAATTTGTAAGTTTGCAAGTTTGCAAGTTTGCAAGTTTGCAAGTTTGCAAGTTTGCAAGTTTGCAAGTTTGCAAGTTTGCAAGTTTGTAGGTTTGTAAGTTTGTATGTAGGGGGTAATCTCTGGAACTACTGGTCCGATTTAAAAAAATCTTTCAGTGTTAGATAGCCCATTTATCGAGGAATGCTATAGGAATGCTAAATGATATATACCATCACGCTACGGCCTACGGGAGCGGAGCAGTAACGAAAAATGCGGGTGAAACCGCAGGGAACAGCTAGTGTAAAATAAAAACATTTTTGATTTCATTTGATCACCTACCAGACGAGCAAAGCTCATTAAGTCGTCTTCGAAGTGTTCCCTTATTGAATGTACACGAAGTGCCATGAACAGAGAGAGATGGAGAAGTCTCGCAAAAGCTGCAACCAGCATACCATGACACATGGCCACGACCACTCCACCAGGAGTGTACGATTGTGAAGAAGAAGTTGGTCATTTTTCTAGTTGATTAAGTGTTGAATGGCTTTACTGCGATTCTACAATCGTCCTATAGTTGTTCAAAAATCTTCATAATTGTTGAAAATCAACAATTATGAAGGCAATGATCGAAAATTCTGATTCAATTCTAATAACAGAGTTGAGGCTCTGTATACCAGTATCACTACTAGGACTACGTACCAACCACCCACGATGCAAATATCTGGTCGGTTTATCGGCATAAGCCAACAGTAAAAATATTTTGTATTCAATTATTGTGCCTAAACCCCGGGGCCGTGGAACGAAGATACAGAAGGAATAGGAGTGGTTTTTAGTCTGTAAAAGTCTGACACGCCCTCCCGCTCCGCTCCAGAGCGGGAGAAGACGGCAAGACGAAGAGAATGACTAAAAAAAAAAGTCTGTGTTACTAATAGAACAAGTTATAATTATACCAGTATGTGCTAGTAGGACTACGTACCAATATCTAGCCACGATGCAAATATCTGGTCGGTTTAATTACACCACGGTGGGATGTAAGGTAATTATCGCGTGATTTAGTAAGGTCGTGTGTACGAGGTGGGCTGGTACGGGACGCCGCAGAGAGGCGCCCTGGGAAGCGGGTGAGATATTGTGATAGGCGGTTACACTATTGTGTGGAGGAAGGAAAATCAGAAAGGAAAAGGGGTGTAAAATTTAACTTTTCTTTAGAGTTCTATACGTTAAAGGAAAAACAAAATCCTTAAAGGATCGCTTCGCTGTTCGTCTAAGTATCTGTGAGTCTGTCAAGACCGTTTTTAGGGTTTCGTACCTACCTCAAAGGGAAAAAACGGAACCCTTATAGGATCACTTTGTTGTCCGTCGGTATGTCTGTTAAGACCTTTTATCTCGAGAACGCGTTGAGGTATCGAGTGAAATTAAAACCATATACTAAGGTCCGAAGTCCCTTGAAGCTGTGCAAAAATCAAACTTGTAAGTTAACGAGAAAAAAATATACGGTCATTTATGTCACAAAAAAAGTACTTTTAGGTAATTCTTAGGGTTCCCGTTGACCTAGAATCCTGAAATTTGGCATAAAGCAAGGTATTATGGCACAAATATAGGAAAAAATCTGAAAACTAAAAATTTGTAGTAACGTCACAAGAAAAATATAAGTGAAAAAAAATAATTATATTAAATTTAAAAATATAAAAATTACTAAATCTTTAACACTCGATTCGAACATTGAACTGTTTGCATAGATAACGGTACGGAATCCTCAGTGCGCGAGTCCGACTTCACACTTACCCGGTTTTTTCTCAGGAATGTAGGTATGCATTATGTCGCAGGAACAATGAAAAATCAAACTCTTAAGTCAACGTAATCTAAAGTTAAAACCGTTTATGCTCCGTTTATGGCGCATAATTTAACACTCGTTAACCTAGAAGCCTGAAAAGCTTGAAGCAAAGTCTCGTATAGACTGCCTTATGAGCTGATTTATACACTTTTGTAAGATGTTCCAACGTTAGAGGGATACACAATTAATGCAACTGTTTATACATCATGATCACCATTTCAGTCCAAAGACGTCCACTGCTGGACATAGGCCTCCCCCAAGCGCCGCCACAGTCCTGTGCGTCTCGCATCCATCGGATTCCCGCGACCCTCGCCAGGTCGTCGGTCCACCTTGTGGGAGGCCTTCCAACGCTACGTCTTCCGGTACGTTGCCGCCACTCCAGAACCTTCCGTCCCCATCGACCATCTGTTCTACGAGCAATGTGCCCTGCCAAAGTAAGTTTCTACGGAATCCTCGGTGTGCGAACGACTCCGACTCAAATTTAACCGATTGTTTTCAAGATTGCTATAGTCTAGGTTGACTACTACACCTCTTTCAACTATTCTGTGACTACTACCGCAGACAATATCAACGCACAAGCGAAACTACTGAGTCTAGGAAAGTTAAAATTTATACAAGGTCTCCTCTTATGATTCAGACGAGCACGTGGATCAAGCACATGAAACGGGTATCCAAATTTTGTATGACTTACACGCGGGTGAAGCCGCTGGCGGCAGAAGCTAGTTTCATATAAATTATTTTGGAGCTCATAAAAATATCTTTTCCGAAACAATAATTTTGTTAAATGCAATCTATTAAATTATAGTAATAATGTATACGAAACAATTTGAAACAGGAAGTGATTTAAATTTAAATTAAACACCTTTTCCAAGAAAACCGTTTTATAGGTAAGTAAGTATCCCTTTCACAACATCATCGAATATTACACTACCTAAAATTCCCGGTAATTCTAAGACCCTTAAACCAAACCTTTATAATTCAATCGCACACCTCATACATCGACTCGTAACCATAAAATCAACACGGAAAAATCTTTACACACTACAGACCAACACCGATTTAAAGGTAATCCAATCACTGGATACGCCTCCGGACGGCAGGATACAACTAGACAGTTTGATGACGTATCTCATTTTCCTTGCTGTTTTACATCGACGCGACTGATTGACTGATACATGCATGCATGGAGACAACACTCTGACGGAGGCAAGCATCAGCGACAGTGCCAATTAGCTGCGATATATTATGGCCATTATTAAGTTATTTCGTCTCCGAAACACAAGGCTGTTGTGGATATTTTGAGGGGTCGGTTCATCGGGAAGAAAGACCCAAATTTCACAACATCATCGAAAATTACCCTCTAAAATTCCGGGTAATTCTAAGAACCCTTAAACCAAACCTTTATATTTCAATCGCACACCTCATACATGTCGACGTAACCATAAAATCAACGCAGAAAAATCTTTACACACTACAGACCAACACCGATTTAAAGGTAATCCAATCACTGGATACGCCTCCGGACGGCGAGGATACTCAAATAGAAACGTACATAGCAATCAGCTTTGTGAATGGGCCGGTTCATAAAACGGCTTTCCACCTAACCCGATCTAGGTCAGACGGTTTTGAACCGTAGTTCTGTGTTTCTCTTCTGTTTTTGTCTATCTATAGAACTTTTTGGGTAATCAAAATGTTGTTTGGTTACATTGATTGGGATTTTTTTTTGTGGTTTCTTTTAGTTGGGTTTTGCTTTATAAGTTTTATCGTTTTTGAGGTATTGGAAACAGAGTTTAAAGTTCCACTGTTGAAAAGGAAGGATTCTCTGACCAGACGGATCTTTTGTCTGATATGGGAACTTCCCGAGATATGACTTCGGGCTATTGTGGGTTAAAAAAAGGAAAGAAAGAAAAAAGAAAGAAAACATATTTATTCCGCCCTAAATGGACGCACACTAAAATATACATTAAAAATATAATTAATATAATGCACACTAAAAAATATATCTAAACTGTCGGGCAAGAGTGGACCTGGCATTAACTTTATGGCATCATAGATACTATTCCCTAGACATTATAGACAGAACACAGTAAGTTGTCTATGATGTTTTAATGTTGTCTAATGGGTTCGGGTTTATGTTCAAATTACACGGAAAATTAAAAATGCAGGATTACGCAGTTTAGTTCATATGTGAAAAAAAAATGGTCGACGGCGCTTTGTGTAAGATATCAGCAAGATTGGCAAGGCCCGTTCAGGCCGACGCTTACCAGGGCTGCAGGATTGATCGAAAGAGTTACCTTACCCCCGGAAGACAAAATGTAACTGAAGGAACACAGGTGGGTTTTAGTCAGTAATAGCTCCGACACTCGTTCTCTCTCCACCAAAAGCGGGAGGAGTCAATTTCGACGATTTTCCACATAAACAAAAGAGTCGGTTTTCAGTCTATACGGCTGCAGCTGAATTAGTTCAGTGCCTGGGGGTTTTCACCCAGAACATTTTTGACTGTGGACGGATTTTAAAAAGAAAAACTGCGGTGTGTAACTAATAACGAGCGTAAAAAAGTTTACCTATTTAAAATTTGCGATCTTGATTTAAAAAAAAAAATTGGATTACTTCAGTTCAATTAGTAAATAGAACTAAATTAATCCTTTTTTTTTTCTACGATTTCGAATTGAAAATTTCTTTCAATGTTAGATAGCCCATTTATCGAAGAAAGTTATAAACTAGGTATATAACATTACGGTACAACTAAATAGAGGAGTGGAGTAGTAACCAAGGATTATTTTACATGCACCGACTGTCTATCAGATCTGCACACAAAACCACAGTGTACACAATTACTGGGTACACTCGATACCCCTTGGTAAGACCAGGTAAGACTAATTGCAGATATTCGACCCTAACTTTAACAAAGCATGTCATAATTTGCTTTTACATAAACCATGATAAAATATAACAAGCCTTTCCTATTATACAGCTGAAAGTGTATATCTTAGATGTCAACTAAAGAACGCATTTGGATGGAATTTGGCACACGACTTAGATTTCATGAAGATATCCGCAAGAGAACCGGGTTACCGATACAGCACGAAGCACCACTGGGGCCATGAATTTCGTGACCCCACAAGAAGGCAACGAAGGAATGGAGTGAGGGTTTAGTCAGTAAAAGTCTTACAAGCCCTCCCACTCCGCCTAAGATTGGGAGAAGTCATTCTGATGATTCCCAAGTTTAAAAAAAAAGCACGAAGACCCACCAAACTTAAGCGCTAATGGGCAAGGCACATCAGCGTTAGAAGACCTCCTACAAGGTGGACCGTTGACTTAATAAGGGTTGCGGGAATCGTATAAATGCAAGACACACAGGAGCGTTCATTGTGACATTCATCATCATTGCGATTGACTCTTCATTTATCTTTTTATCCCGGGAGTAGGAATGTTCTCTAGGGATAATTTCCAACTTTTACGCAGCCGAATCCGCTGGCCGAACCTACTTTATAATCATCATCATCTGCCTAGCCTTTTCCCGACTATATTGGGGTCGGCTTCCAGTCAAGCCTTATTTAGCTGAATACCAGTACTTTACGAGGAGCGGCTGCCTACCAGACCTCAACAACCCATTAACTAGGGTAATACAGAACCTACTTTATAATATTGCCAAGTAAAACAAATAGTATGCAACGAACACTCTTCGGTAGTATTGACACGGGGTAAATTGAAACGATCTACGTGCAGCGTGTTTATTTTACCCCACGTTTCACGATGCTATTATTTAGTTTATTTACAAAAGACTTTATAATACACATAATGTAGGTTGTATCAGACATCGACGCATAAACAAATAACATGGATCCAATTCATAACTTGAGTGAATGAGAGTTTAACTGGACCTACCAGTGGTGACACTTTACGTCGGCTATTTCCTAACTTTAAGAAAAGTCTTTGGCATTGACAGCTAACACATATAAATAAATTATGTGTCATCTATACTAATATTATAAAGAGGTAAAATTTGTAAGTTTGTAAGTTTGTATGTTTGTAAGTTTGTATGTAGGGGGTAATCTCTGGAACTACTGGTTCGATTTGAAAAATTCTTTCAGTGTTAGATAGCCCATTTATCGAGGAATGCTATAGGCTATATACCATCACGCTATGACCCACGGGAGCGGAGTAGTAACGAAAAATGCGGGTGAAACCGCAGGGGACAGCTAGTATCAAATAGTTTTAGCTTATTTGCCTTAAAAATGCACTAGACAGACAGGCTCACTTTCTCTTTACCATGCACAAGGATTACAGAATAACGCCTAGCTAGCACACAAATACTGGGGCGTATTGACTCTCAGTGGGGCGTATTGAAACACAGGCGCGCTGCGTAGCGTGTTTGTTACTAACTACAACCGGTTCTCTAATCTGGTTTACCTAAACCAAAGATTTCCAACGGGAGCGGTACCGGCCTCTAGTGGCCGAAGCTTTTCAAGAGGTTTGTCGCTACCAACCCCATTTATGTTGGACCCGTTGGTCTTGGTCACTGGGGTCGTAAAAATAATTAATAATCGCGACCCTCCGCGACTACAAGTAGAACTATTAAGAAAGAATGAGGATTAATTTTTAATTTGTATCTAATTGTTATTACATAATAGATACGTGTAAAATTCGTATAATTAAATATTATTTAAAGGGGGCAGTAGTTCATAAACTTATCTTAGCTAATATTATAAAAGTAAATAAAAGCGTGTTCGTAGAACAGATAGTCGAAGGGGACAGAAAGTTCTAGAGTGGCGGCCACGTACCGGAAGACGCAGCGTTGGAAGGCCTCCCACAAGTTGGCCCGACGACCTGGCGAGGGTCGGGGGAATCCGATGGATGCGAGACGCACAGGTCCGGACGCTTGGGGGAGGCCGATGATGATGAAATAAAAGAGTTAATTGCAAAAAGTAAAATTATGAATCCAAAATAGAAACTACATTTATCCCTGATATTTTTACAATTTCTATGCCTAAAACAAAAAGCTAGTTTAAACTACAAACAAAATAGGATGTAAAACAAAGTCTAAATACTAAAAGTGTTTAAACACAATCACAAACCAGTATCAACAAAATAACGCTACCCCAGCACAGTTACACGCTGGGGCGTGTTGACACGCTAGCGAGTTGTAGCGTGCCACCTACGTGCAGCGTGTTTGTCTGCCACTCTTGACGATGCAAATATCTGCTTTGTTTAGTCACTACTGTGTTTGTGTCTGTTGGTCGTCGAATTTACTGTTTAGGACACACGGAAAGGTTTTTATTAAGGGTATCTGAATATAATATGGTTGTTCCAGGAAAGTCAGGTAGATACTCGTATTGGATGTGTGTGTAGAGGTTTTTTGTGAGATGGGAAATCTTTTAATGACATCTCTCTCTTTCTCTAGGGTAGAGTAAGAGGGCGTGTCATACTGTAACTGACTAAAACCAGACTAGTGTCCTTTACTTGCCCTTTATGTTCTTACGGGGAACGGTGAGCTACCCATTGCTTGTCGTCCACAACGCTACGCCAGCACGGGAACACGCTGGGGCGCGTTGACACGCTAGCGAGTTATAGCGTGCCACCTACGTGCAGCGTGTTTGTCTGCCACTCTTGACGATGCAAATATCTGCTTTGTTTAGTCACTACTGTGTTTGTGTCTGTTGGTCGTCGAATTTACTGTTTAGAACATTTTTAAGGCGTCTGAATGTAATTTATAGTTGCCCTATCTTATGAAAGTTGGGTTGATATTGAACGAGTGTGTAGAGGTTTTTTTGAAGTGAGAAATCTTTCAAAAACTTCTCTTGCTCTAGGGTAGAGTAAGAGGGCCTGTCATACTCTTACTGACTAAAACCAGAACAGTGTCTTTTTTGCCCTTTGAGTTCTTACGGGGAACGACGAGCTACCCATTGCTTGTCGTCCAGTCCAAGCAAGCCAGCACGGGCACACGCTGGGGCGTGTTGACACGCTAGCGAGTTGTAGCGTGCCACCTACGTGCAGCGTGTTTGTCTGCCACTCTTGACGATGCAAATATCTGCTTTGTTTAGTCACTACTGTGTGGTGTCTGTTGGTAGCTGAATTTACTGTTTAGGACTTATAGAAATGATTTTTTTTTGGTGTGTAGGGCTTTTTGAAATGGGTAATCATTCAATCACATATTTCGCTCCAGGCTAGATAGAGTGAGAGACAGAAAAATCCTGTCACTTTTACTTACTAACACCTATATCCTTCAGTTACCCTTTATGTTCTAGGACCCTTACAGCCTCCACCAAGTTGATTCATTTCAGTTGAAAGACATCCACTACTGGACATAGGCATCCCCATTTAACGTTTCTAGTCCCTGTAATTTCGACTGTGCGTTGATATGTCAGTCAGTCAGTAAACTACATGTAACGTTATACTATGTAGATACATATATCGCCAAACATATTCGCAGAACGAGACAAAAATATTTCAGCCAAGAAAAACGACGAAAATATTACACAATAAATCTTCCTCTTTCTATCTCAATCATCAAAACCTTCCGTCTCGTCGTTCCCATAAAACCAGGAACACATCACATCTACGAAGTGTGCAATAAATAAAATAAATTGAACACGGACTCCATACATAAACATCTATGTATATAAAATTATTCATTGCTGGTCAGGTGTACTAGGAGCTCATGTTTTATTCGCAAGTCTTGTTATTCTCCGGACTTGTATCGGGTTTGGCGATAAATCCGATATACTTGGAGTAATGCTTGCGAATGTAGACCGTGTCGTAACATAAAGAGAACGGCGGGAACCTGGAATTAGGGAAAGAATGAACAGGAGTGGGTAGTCAGTAGAAGTCTGACACGCCCTCTCGTTCCGCCCAGAGCGGGACAAGTCGTTCATCTCCCCCTTAAAATAAAAGACTGTATCGTAAGATGGTAGGTACTCGTATATATGGGTATTTGGAGGTATGTGGAACAGAGAGTAAAGTCACACCTACCTCCGTTTAACCCTAGAGTGGGCGCGTCTTCCAGTGTAACGCCAGTGGGCGCGTGGGGAGCATTTTGCCGCCCTATTTCTATGACCATTCTAAGTAGGAATGCAGTTATTAAATTAATTTATTTTTTCAGGATTTTAATGAAATACCAATAAGTAATGAGATATCAACTTATTTATTGAACTTTATTACATAAACTTTGATTTATTAAAGATTTTTGAAAACGCAATATTTTAATTGAATATTTTACCTTATCTCGCATTATCCTATATGACACTCATTAAATTGGGAAAAACATAACAAAAATGTTTATTTTCTTCATCTACTGGGTGTGTTTTGTCAAAATAGTCTTCACAAAGGTATCTCCAATGTTTATTGCACAGTAATTTTGAGCGTCTGCAACATCCTTTTTGCAGTCGCGAAGATAACGCTTGTTTTATAGGTACATAGTGAAAATTAAGATTCTCAAAGAAATATTTGATGTCCCAATAGACTACATTATGGTATTATATATGACCACACGGTAATCAGCTATATAGCTTAGTTAGAACATCGCGATCTCTTTCACATACTGTCGGTATAGCATCAATTATTTGATCATTTATACCAGCTGTATTCTTTGAGTTTTCGTTAGATACTTTTAAATCTTGAAATCAAAACACTTTTTCTTAGTTTTTATAATAAATGCACCATACAATATTGTCTACGTTTCAATTTTACGAAAAAAAATGACACAAATTTCACCAACGTCAGTGGGCGCGTGGTGAGCAAAATGCCGCCCGGCGATACCTGATGGTAATAAACTCCTCCTGTAGTGAAACCCCATACTCTGATGGCGTGCAGCTTTTAGGCACGAGTTGCGAACGAAAGTGGAGCCAGCTACTAAAAGACGCGAACCTATTGGGCCATTGTTTTTGGAATTATCAAGGTTTTTTTGATGAGGGCGGCAAAATGCTCATAGCGCGCCCACTCTAGGGTTAAGGCCTCCCTCTCCTTTTTCCACACACGCTTATCTTCAGCCATTGCAGGCCAGTCTCGTAATAAGGAATACGACAAGAGGAGGAAGAGCAATTGGGGCGGAACGTTTCATCATCATCATCTACCAAGCCTTTTCCCAACTATATCGGAGTCGGCTTCCAGTTAAGCCGGATTTAGCTGAATACCAGTATTTTACGAGGAGCGGCTGCCTACCAGACCTCCACAACCCATTAACTGGGGTAACACGGTACTTCATGGCAAGACTGGAGTCAGATTTACTGGCTTCTGACTATCCGTAACGACTGCCAAAGATCTACAAATGACAGCCGGGACCTACAGCTTAACGTGCTTTCCGAGGCACGGTGAAAACTCGTTATGTTAAGATGGTCACCCATTAACAGACCAACCTTAGTAAGCGTTGCTTATCCTTAAAGGTTGACCCGTGCGGCTGTTATTATCTAGCCACGAGCTCCTCGAATCACAACACAAAATACACAATTTATATGTACAAGTAACATTCCGAAATACTTCGCAACTTTGCAAAAATAAATTCGTATCTGCTTCAACACAGGAATAGTTATCCATCTATTTCTGGCTCCATCGATACTTGGATCCATTCGTCATAATAACTGCCGACTCAAAACTATTTCAGCTTCAAGCAGGGCTGCCAAACGTACTCTAAAATAGAGTATTGTACTCTAATTTGAGGAGGAGTACTTTATAGAACAATAGAGTAAAGTAAAATTAATATTCTTGGTATTTTGATTAAGATTTTGAATGAACCTGAATGATATCCTACGATTTCTGCATTTTACTAGAATAATTTGTCTTTTCATTCTTCTTTGAAAAGCATGTTAACCATGACTTTATTAAAACAACAAAATATATTGGGAGCGATGGAAAGAATGGAGGCAGGCCTTTGCCCAGCGGGGCGGGCAGTATAGGCAGATATAATAATAATATTGTGTCCCGCTGCTGGGCAAAGGCCTCCCCTTTCTCCTTCTAGACCTCTCTGTTAAACGCGATCTCTACCTAATATTGCCCGAGAACATGATCCGATCGTGGTCTAACAATCGGATCATGTTCGCGAGCAATCCGACGACCTGGTGCGGCATCGACCTCCGTCAGGCGTCCAGTGACAATCCGCACTCCTCCCATTCGTGCAATGTGGCCTTCATCCTGACTGTCTTTTTCCCGACATTAAAAATAATACATAAAATTATTTTTAAAACAACGATAAATCTGTTTCACAAGAAGTAAAACCAGGTTATTGTTTTCATCTTACAATGTACTCTTAATTTAATACTTTTAAAATCAGATATTTATTATACTCTAATACTTCCTAAAAAACTTGACAACCCTAGCCTCCAGGGAATAACATCAAGACACAAATATTTTGAGAGACGAAATACCTTTTCCTCCTACCAATAAATACCTACATCTTTTCTCATATGACCACTAATGGATCCTGTCCATTGATGGCTGTCCAAAATGTTTAGGGGACATCAAGATAGGCCGGGACATGTCTTGAGGCTTCAATATTGTGAATGAAAAGTTAACTTGCGATAAGACAGCGGACGGACTGTCAGGGAATGGAGAGTGAAATGTTATGAATCTGGGTGTGGTATTTTGTTAGATGGAATTTCAGAAGACATGTACAGTACGGCCGTTATAAGTTGGCGAGTCTGAAGTTAGGCTCTGCGAATTTTGGCGCTTGAAAACTCGAAAGTTGTCCCAAGTGGAACATACTTTGAAATAAAATGTAATTCAAGTATCTGCCTATAAGTTCTATAAATATCAGAACATAGTCTACCCGAGTGCCAAATCAAAATCTGTTTAAAAGCGTGAAGAAGTTGCAAACATACAAACTTTCGCCTTTATAATGTTAGTATGATTTCGTACCACATTATGTTTAATTTCTACAAGTATGAGGTAACTACTTGAAAGGTGATTTTTTTGAAAGGGCAACTGGATGGACACGGGTAGGCTATAAGTTTGAGACTCGGATCCCTCTTGCTCTATCCAGAGCGGGCGAAGTTGTATGTTAATTAGTTAGTAGCAATAACAAAGATAGATTGCAGGATTGTTGAAAAAAGATATCATGATCCTGGAACAGAAAGCGCAACTGAAAGAATACAGGTGGGTTTTAGTTCGCAAAAATATGAGGAAAAGTCGCTCCACCCAAAGAAGAATGAAAAAAAAGAAAGAAGTGTCAAACATATACACAGTACAAGTACTTACTTGTACGAAAGTTTTTAGGTACTTACCTAAAAACTTTCATCCTTACAACATTAGTGTGATATGTAAAGACAACCTCCTCTCCAGTTAAGCGAATAGCAAAAGACAGTTCGGTGTAACAGGTAGTCCATTTGGCTTGTAGAAAAGTCTCAATCTTAAGGCTCCCAAGTTCGAAGGACGTCGCCAGGGAATAGAGGCAATTACATCAAATAATTAGATTCTGCTATCCAATAACATTTTGTATTGAAACAATAATTAATTTCAGCGATTGTCCACAGTAATTATTATTTCTGTTAGTCAAATAGAGATGAAATGTAGTTCGTGATTAATTCGCGTTGTTTGTGGAGTAAGGTAATTATTTCATGCGTTTCCGTGCGGAGATAGTACTATGATAGGTGCCAAATAAAATTGAAATAGCAGCCATTGATCCTCCAACATTTTACCTATTGACATGCAAATCGTAGAGGTCTAGCAGGGTCAAAGCCTACTGGGCAAGGTCCCAGGTTGTACGAAAGAGAACCCCGGGGTCCTGCATCTAAGGCAAAGAAGGAACCGGAGTGGGTTTTAATTAGTGATAGTCTGACTCGCCCTTACGCTCCGCCCAGATTAAATAAAAGTCAATATGATGATTTTATCATCTGCCTAGCCTTTTCCCAACTATATTGGGGTCGGCTTCCAGTCAAGCCGGATTTAGCTGAATACCAGTATTTTACGAGGAGGGGCTGCCTACCAGACCTCCACAACACAATCAATATGATGATTTGCCAACAAAAAAACCTCTTTCTTTGAAAATACGTAAGTAAGAAAAAATCCTATATGTATAAATTGAATAGACCGATACCATTTTGAATCTACATGTTTAGGGAGCAAATTCAAATTTATTTCGCAAATTATATGTCAATCAATATACCTACCTACACCTACATACTAGTTACCTACCATACACTCATAGAAACACTAGATTGAGTTAATTTATGTAGATTTAGTATATAATTATAATAATGTCTTGTTTAACTTCATAACACTTATTGTTACGGAAGAGCAGCCTAAAAAGAGGCCCCAATATACATTGTAAAAACTTAAAGTTGTTATTCCAATTAACATTTATTATTATTACCTACAACCTGACAATATCTTGCAAACAAGGTTGGTTACTTTCAGTTAAGCGTTCTTCATCGTCGACCACATCATCGCTTACCATCAGGTAGTTAAACGCGAGCCTGTACATAATAAAAATAAATGCAAAAACCTTAAGAGATTCAAATTTTACAGGCTCCTAGCGCTTTCACCTTAAAAAACGAGCAGCGACCCTAGATACCCATTAGCTTGATTACATCTTATAAATATACATAGGTCGTTATGTTGCAAACTTAATGAAAATTCTTCAGAACCATTTGTTTTAGTTCGTTAATGATTTTAATCCTAGTTAAAGTAGTATAAAAGCGAAATTCTTGGTACTTAAATGTTTGGCTATCAATTACGCCTCAACGGCTAAATGGGATTAAATATAATTATGTTTCTTGGTAGTCTTTGATAGACCATAGCCTAACCTGAATTAAAACATAGGATATAATTTGTTAGAAATTCCACAATCGCGGCAGTAAGACTCTTCTTAGAGGAGTGGTTAAAGAAACACCACAGCAGCCTACATACCTACTGCAAAGTAGTAAGTAATACGAGTGAAGGAGTAAGTGACGGAAAACGTGAGGTGGAGACAATCATCACGCCCCAGCTGGGCATCGGAAGTCCCAGTGCGATTCCCGGTCACCATAGGAATGAGCTGTTTCCTTGCGTGATCACATGAGAAATGAAAAAGAACTAAGGTTACAAGAGAACTAAGGTTACCGACATAGTCCGAAGAATCGCCAAACTTAAGTGGCAATGGGCAGGGCACATTGCTCGAAGAACAGATGGTCGATAGGGACTGAAGGTTCTAGAATGGCGGCCACGTACCGAAAGACGCAGTGTTGGAAGGCCTCCCACAAGGTGGACCGACGATCTGGCGAGGGTCGCGGGAATCCGATGGATGCGAGACGCACAAGACCGGTCGCTGTGGCGACGCTTGAGGAAGCTATGTCCAGCAGTGGACGTCTTTCGGCTGAGATGATGATGATAAGTATGAGCTCGAGAATCGTGAGTAATGGATAGCTCACTGTTATTTATTTATTTATTTATTGGCACACCAACAGCATAACATACAAAAGTATTATAATAACTAACATTAAGATCTAGTCACTGGTATGCATGCCTATTATAGGTCTGCACAACTTACACCATATTAGACTTAATATTATTTACTTAATAAAGATACCACTGTTCGATAGCAGAAGCTAGAACTTGGTCAGCAAGATAGACAGGACCTGAAGAGGCCGATACCTGCCAAGGCCGAGGATGATTCGAAAGAGTAACCATGGCCCAGGAACTCAGGTGGGTTTTGATAAGTTCCCAGTATCGAAACCCACCTCGCTCCAAGCGGGAAGGATTATTTGATGACTTCCCACCTCATCAAAAAAAAAACCTTATACACAATTACCTTTCCAACCAAAAACACCTTCCAACTCCCTCAAAATCCCGCCCCACCTTACCTTCTATACCTACATACCCCTAACTACAGCCAGAGTGTATTAACTACAATGTGCCGAGAATCAGAGCGCGCAAGATTTATAGTTGCCGAGCTAGCTACATTTAGAGCTGTCCGGTGCTTCGCCAGTGTGCTAGTGCTTGGTAACTTACTGCTGCAGAGGGCGAATTTACTTCCCCTTTTTGTTAGTGAATAAAGGGGGTTTATTTTAAGATGAAAATGATGTTTTTGGGACAAGACGTCGGACAAAAATGATAAATGATATTTATTTTGCAAATAGGTTTTTTCCAAACTCTTTTACACGTCAATTTTTTTTTTGACTTGATTTTGTAACTAGATGAGGCCGGTGTTTCCTAACTGACTACCCTGCGAAGAAACTCCGAAACAAACTCAGGGGTAAAAGGTAAAGTTCTTTGCATAATATACTTAAAGTCTGTTTTTTAATCCCTGAGACTAAACTGACACAGACAAATGTCAAACATACAATTTATAATGGTGATCCCATTTTTTTTGTGTTGTGACAAGTGTTTAGTGTTTAGTCTCAGAGATTAAAAATAGACTTTCCAAACAATCAAAACTCAAAAGCATGCACTGCAGCATTTCAAATAAACCAATACAGACACTTTGGAAGATCAAAAGGTCAGTCTGTCAGAAATAGTGATGCTAATTGCACATTCTAACGCGTAAATCTATATGGAAACGAATATGCAACAAATTCTATGAACAGTTTTTTCGTTCACCGAGATATTTATAATACATACTCGTAACATGAGTATTTATAGTATTACACGTTTGCTGTCGCTACTATGTGAACAAATATATATGAATATGAAAAAAAGATTTGCTTGATGATGTTCCCACTGCTGGGAATCAGGCAGAGACTCTCCTCCAGGCAGCGGGGCCTGTAGCGAGTTCGACCAAGCGGTCCCCTGCTTAAACCTATTTTTTTTTAAATACTGTAATATTTTATTACAAAATGATTTAACAATGGCGTTGTGTTGAAGTAATTAAGACCTTGCAAGAGCCTGATATTTTATTCATAGCAACGATCGACGATGCATCCTGTTTTATGTATTAGTTTTGAGTAGGCTAATTGACTATAATGTTTTGTTTTATTCGTTAGCACTTTTGTCCTTATCACAGTTATATAAAAAACATGTTTTAAAAACAATATTGTAAGGTATGGAAGAAGCCTGGATCTCATGTCACAGGGAATCCTTGTATGAGTCTCATGAAACCAACCTGTGTAATGTATTTAAAAAAAACCGGCCATGAGCGTGTCGGGCCACGCTCAGTGTAGGGTTCCGTAGTTTCCCGTCCGTCACAACAAGTGTCCCCAACTTTTCAAAAACTGTTCGTCCCATCAAGTTCAAAATAATTTTCCTAGAAAGTCTTTATAAAGCTCTACTTTCCAGATATTTTTCATATTATTTTCTAAACTTATGGTTCAAAATTTAAATTGTCACTTACGGGATATCTTCCGTGATTTATGTTTATTTATGGTTCAAAAGTTAGAGGGGGGGACATTGTTTTTTACTTTTGGAGCGATTATTTCCGAAATTATTGATATTATCAAAAAATGATTTTAGTAAACCCTTATTCATTTTTGAATACCTAACCAACAATATATCACACGTTAGAGTTGAAATTTAAAAAAAAACTCTTTTTACTTTACATGTAGGGGGGCTACCCTAATAAAACATTTTTTTTCCAATTTTTATTTTTGCACTTTGTCAGCGTGATTGACATACATATTGGTACCAAATTTCAGCTTTCTAGAGCTAACGGTCACAGAGATTAAGCGAGGACGTACGGACAGACATGGCGAAACTATAAGGGTTCCGTTTTTGCCAATTGGCTACGGAACCCTAAAAAAGGTCCGAAGTAATTTGTAATTCTCTTCTTTAATTTGACACAAATCCCAAACAGTCCCGCACATGGTCCTTCGAACTGGGCATTTTGGCTTTCCTCATTAACCGTAACACTCAAATAAAACGGTACTAATTAATATAGGTATTTTGAAAAAACATGGATGAGTTTTGTATACCCCCGGACGAGGAAAGATTTGAAAGTGAAATTCTAAAAAATACAAACATCCGAATTGAGAACCTCCTCCTTTTTTAAAAGTCGGTTGAAAAGCGAACAGATCTCGAAAATAATAGCTTTCTAATTTTGGTTTTATTTTGACAATAGTACTTACAGAAATAAGAAGTGTTTGTGAATTAATAGAGAAAAGTTGAATGAACGGTATGGTCTGTTTCTTATACCCGGAGACTAAATTGACACAAGTAATGTCAAATTTACTATCCTATAGTTGTATATAGCCGCCAGTTCTTTTGTGTTGAAATGTCATTTTAGTCTCAAGGTTTAAAAAACAGACCATAAGAATAGAATTCGAAACTTAAGCATTTTCCTCAAAGAGGTTTATTATACTCACAAAGGTTTAAATAGATTTGGGCCTCCTTTAATTGGAATATTTTTTTCAATACATACACTTAGGGGTTCGGCTTGCGGTGTCTTGACTTGTGGACGTGTGTTAGTCTCGCTTAAGTTTTTGTGACTCTAAATTACGTGATTGGTTTTTGCCAGTAATTTTTAATTCCTTGTCACTCACCTGGACTTTATACGTATTTGTGCCACCCACTGGGCGGTCTTAGAAAGGGATACATATATTTCTGACTTTTCGAACTTTTTGGAGTGATCGTGATTTGCTGAGGTTCGAACCCGCGACAGTGTGAACACCGCGAGGAGTGACCCGGCTGCGTAACCAACGCGCCACCGAGCAAGTAGCAGCGACGGGTGAAATATCGGTGTGGTACGATCGCCGACCGTGCTACGTGAGTGCTACGACTGCTACGAGTCCGCTACGTTCACTGTGTCGGCTACGAACATTGCATCGGCTGCGAACGTCGTTTACGTATGTACTTGAACTGTTTAGCGCTTTGCCGTCCGCCGGTTATCACATAGCTAGATTAGTTAAATAAACAATAATACAGATCCTAAATAAAAATGGCTAGCGTCCAAAGAACTCCTCCGTAATCAAAAAATGTTAATCTGACCCAAACTCGGTCTGAACCAGATATCAGCTCAGCGATTGATTCGGACGAATACGTCACGAATAGGACTAACAAACGTCCGAGGTGTGAACATTCGCCACAAGGCCAGCTGAATATTCAAGACGTACTGGACAGTGGCGATCGAAGTCAAAACGCTCTCATCACTAAAATGTTATCTGATCAAAGCGCCCTTATGTCAAAATTAGTAAATGATATTACGGAAATTAAGACACAAAACCTAAAGATACAGGAATCGAATGTTGAAATTCGCAAATCAACATAAAGATTGAACAATCAATGTCGTTCATGAACGAAAAATTTGAAGAACTGAAGAAAGAAGTAGAAGAGCTCAAAAAAGTGCGTCAAGAACAACGAGGATATATCGAAAACCTCGAGAAGAAAATCTTTGATCTTCAATCCAAATCCCGGTCGTCGAGTATAGAAATTAGAAACATTCCACACATTGAAAATGAGACTACAGCCGACATTATAAAAACGGTCTGCAACATGGGCTTATCAGTTGGAGTACCCATACCCGAAACTGAACTCCGGGACGTTTATCGTGTTCCAGGAAAACCTTCCACAGACATGGTACCTAACACTTCACGACCGATCATAGCCGAATTTACAACTGTACGAACAAAGCAAATAATTTTGTCCGCCATCCGTACCTACAATAACAGCAAGAAATCTAAGGAAGATAAATTGAACACTAGTCTGATCGGAGTACCAGGGATACGACAGGCTGTCTATGTTGCAGAACAGTTGCCTCCTAGCTCGAAAAAGCTATTCTTCCTTGCACGAGAGTACGCGAAGAAAAACAACTACAAGTTTTGTTGGATTAGCAACGGTAACATTTTTCTTCGAAAGCAAACGGGTGATAAGCAGCTGCTAATCAAATCAGAAAAATGTATTGAAGACCTAGTTAGTAAGAATATGTGACTAATGACCTCTTTGCTTACCTACTCTATGTTTCTCGATTTACTTTTTGTTAATTTTTCCAATACACTTATGTCATTAATACACAACTATAATACAAATACTTATACATCCATACATATATTACACACTGTTAAAACACGTACTCACTCACCTAGCCCGGACACTATACCCACAATCATACACTTCTCAACTCCACTACCACATTTCACAGCATATTTCAGGCAAGCGATGACATTACCAAATTTTAATACCAAATTCATAAGCTATCGTATTTATAGTATCTTACGTTGGTGCTTAATAAATAGGTCTAAATGGCTACCATAAGCAATGTCAATAATGACCTCGATCAAATCACTGTAGGAGAGTCCTTTGTCTGCAGTCCAGAAGAATGTTTTAAGTACATTAATATTTCGGAATCCAACCTAAACCTGTTGCATTTAAATATTCGTAGTGTTAATAAAAACTACACACAGCTACAAGTCCTGTTAAATCAAATAAAAATAGATCTCGATATAATAATTTTAACAGAATGTTGGCTCAGTAAAATAAACAATATACCTATATTAGATGGCTTTGAGTCCCACATGACGATGACAAACGCTAATCAAAACGACGGTGTCATTATTTATACCAAATCATCCATTCAATTTTCTGTATGGGAACCCAATTTTACCGGAGGAAACTGTTTAGTATGTCAAGTTGACAAAAAACTATCCGTGGTAGCAGTGTATCGATCTCCGGCTTTAAATTCAAAAGAGAATTTTGATAATTTCACATCAAGTTTGATAAAAGTCTACGAATCCATTCAATCTTGCCCAAATACGATACTGGTGGGTGACTTAAATATAGACATAAATCCAAATAATATGAATGGACGGAGTTTTGATTATCTCACACTAAATGCATCCCATGGCCTTATGCCAATGCACTCTTTTCCCACCCGGCAAGACAATTGCCTGGATCACTTTTTTGTTAACTCTCAGTTAGCCACCACCACATTAGTTTTAGAGGCACATATTACTGACCACAAACCTATCATCTTATCATTACAAAATGCTAACCCATCACGTAAAAAACACACAAAAACAAGTCATAACTATAACACTTTTATCCCGGAATTAGAAACCACAGATTTCACGGAAATATATCGAATATCGGACATAAACTCGGCTGTTTACAAATTCATTAGTATAATCAATTCATTAATACTAAAACATTCCAAACAAGTTCAAATCCCTAGACAAAAGAGAATAATTAAACCGTGGATAACACCTGGTCTCTTAAAATGCATAAAAAACAGAGATAAGATGCACCTGAAATCTAAAAAAGCCCCAGACAATCTCATCCTGAGAACCACATACTTACGTTATCGCAACTTCTGCAGTGACCTGCTTAGGAAATTAAAACGATCTTATGAATCAAGCGAACTTGAGAAAGCCAAGAAAAATCCTAAAGCTCTGTGGAAGACAATCAAACAGATCACTAATACTGCGAAAACAAAACACAGCCCGGTGGAGCTGCTCAGTATAAAGGACAACGTTAGATCATCGATTAATGAGGTTGGCTTGTTCTTTAGCAATGTTGGTAAAAACCTAGCAGGGGAAATTATATCGAAGAGACAATCCATGACAGTCCCGGCCCCTGACCTGCCGTCTACTCCTCTATCCGATGCTCAAAACTCTCCTGTAAATTCTCTTATCATACTAGAGGTAGACGAAGCTGAAGTTGAGGCCATAATTCTTCAGTTAAGAAACGACTGTGCTGTTGGCTGGGACGGTATATCGTCTATAATGCTGAAAAACTGCCGTCATATATTGGTTCCACATATTACCTATCTTCTAAATCGATGCCTACAGGAGGGTGTGTTTCATAACGCATTTAAAAAAGCCATAGTTTACCCTATATATAAGAGTGGGATCAGAAGCTGTGTCAACAACTACAGACCGATTTCAGTTTTATCCACGCTGTCTAAAATCCTCGAAAAAATCTTAAACAAATGTCTGCGTAGCTTCCTTGACAAACACCAGATCATTGCAAATAACCAATATGGCTTCCGGACAAAACTATCTACAGAGGATGCGGTCTTGGATCTCACCCAACAAGTGGCTTTGAATCTGGATCAGAAGCATAAATGTCTAGGCATCTTCCTAGATCTCTCAAAAGCATTTGACACAGTTTCTGTTCCCTCTCTCATTGCAAAACTAGAACGAATCGGAGTCCGAGGAA
This sequence comes from Mythimna separata, assembly GCA_030763345.1. Taxonomy (NCBI): domain Eukaryota; kingdom Metazoa; phylum Arthropoda; class Insecta; order Lepidoptera; family Noctuidae; genus Mythimna; species Mythimna separata. Next base: position 6,836,609 of record CM061191.1, read on the forward strand.
CACCTTTGAAAATTTTCAAGGACTACTTACACAACCGTAAACAATGTGTTAGGATTGATGCAAGTCTTAGTGATGAGTTTTCCGTGTCCTACGGCGTTCCCCAGGGTGGCATACTTTCCCCTACGCTGTTGCAAATATACGTCAACGATCTCTGCAGGTTGAGCCTCCCACACTGTAAGATTTTTGCATACGCAGACGACACCGCGATTCTCATAGATGGGCCTACCTGGGAAACTGTTAAGATAAATGCAGAGACGGCAATGTCTGGGGTAATGTCATGGCTAAATACAAATCTCCTTACCCTTAACCTTGGGAAAACCACATACATTCCGTTCGCTATCCGACGTAACAATAAGCCACCCCCTTCCTTTACCATAACGGCTCACTCGTGCGCAAATACATCCAGTTGCATCACCTGTCCTGCACTCACAAGTTCTGACACCGTGAGGTATCTGGGGGTGCTGATAGATGATGGTCTGAGGTGGGACAAACAAATTGATGCTATCACCACCCGAACATTGCGACTCATTCATACCTTCAAGTCGCTGAGAGAATCGGCCAATCCTGACACACTGAAAATGGTTTACTTCGCACTGTGCCAATCAGTGATTGGATACTGCATTGTTGCGTATCCAATCACTGATTGGCACATGGCACATGCGGGAGGCGCTACAAAAACTAACCTTCTGCGAGTGGAGAGAGCACAAAGAGCAATACTCAAAGTCATGACAAAAAAGCCATACAAATTCCCAACTACAGAACTATATTCTTCCTGTAAAGTTCTCACTGTTCGACAACTCTTTGTGCTCCAATCCACCCTCAGAAGGCACAGTAGCCTTCCACTCGCAAATCCAAATAAGCGTATATTCCTTCCACCAAGCACTCAACACAAGACCACCTTTGCTAAACACCAATATTATACATTAAGTTCTTGTTAAGTATGCGTACCGGTTGGCGGGAAAACTGGGAAGGGCGATCGTACACGTCAATCAAACAAGCGAGTCAATTGCACACTGTTTATTCGACAGATGGCGCGCACGCGGTATGACGCGCGGCTCACGCACACATACATGGGCTGCATTTAATGCGTACTGTTGCCGTACACACACATGCGTTACTAAGATATAACACCTTCCCCTTATAGTAATAAAACTAGAGAACTTAACCTAACTAAGTGGCGACATCCGTGTCATAATACGGATCCGACGTCGGCGTCGAGAAAATCGGGCTTATTGCTCGTCGCCGTTCAGCGGCGTCAGCGGCGCGCGGCGGCGTCTTTGGGGCCTCCGCTATTTCTCCTTGGTTGGGTCCCGCAGGTACTTCCCCGTCCCTTCCCGGTTGGGCTACTGTATCGCCTTGATCTGCAGCAGGTGGTGATGGTGATACATCGGGTATCAGATCTGGGTCCCAGCTCTGGTCGCTGCTTTGCGCCGAGTCTAGTCGTGGACTGATGGTGTCTCGACGGGGTCTAATCTGGTCGATATGTCTGGTGACTTCACAATTTAAAACTGGTACATATACCACGTACATTACATGTCCGATTTTCTTTTTAATTTTTCCTTCAAGCCACGTAAATTTTTTTTTATCGGTGTTCTTAGTAATCCATACACAATCGTTTTCTTTATAAACTGCTCGTTTTATTCCTTTATAGTATTTAGCCTGTAAGGACTGTTTAAGTTCGACGGTTCGATTTAGTTCCGTGGACGAAGGAGGCGGGGCGACTGGGTTTATTAAGTCCAGCCTTGATCGTAACGAGCGTCCATACACTAACTCGGCTGGCGACTGATCCGTGGTACTGTTTTTAGAGTTTCGATAGTCAAATAAAAATTTATTTATCTTTTCTTGAATAGTCTTTTTATTACATCCCTCTAAAATTATCCCCTTTATTCCCTTTTTTACAATCTTTACGAAACTCTCGGCTTGACCATTGCTGGCTGGGTGATATACTGGTGATAACACATGTTGAATACCGTTACGTTTGCAAAAATCATTAAATTCTCCAGATGTAAAAGAAGTACCATTGTCACTCACTAGTGTGTGCGGGATTCCGAAACGTGACATCAAGTCATACATCTTATTAATAACCGCTTTTGAATTATACGTCGACGACATGTCGTAACATTCTACCCATTTACCTTATGCATCAACAATGATTAAAAACATGTAACCATGAAACGGTCCCAAGAAATCTACGTGAATTCGATAAAACGGGTGCGGCGGCAGCGGCCAGGGCGCCAACGCGGCGTGCGGCGGCGCGGGCGCAGCGCGCAGCACACGCCGCACGCCGCCGCCAGGCCCTCCAGGGCCGCGTCCACGCCCGGGAACCACAACCGCTTACGAGCCTCTGCCTTCATTTTCACTACCCCGAAATGTGAACTATGAAGTTCTTTACAAATAGTATTATGTAAACTTGAAGGAATAACAACCTTATGTCCGCGCATTAAAATACCATTTTCGTACGACAACTGCGATCGACAATTAAAGAAGGGTTTCAGGTTAGTGTCATCAATTTTCCTAGGCCAGCCGTTCAGTATATATCGAATAACTATCGTTAAGTAGGGGTCGCGGGCCGTTTCACGTCGCATGTCGCTGAGTGTCACCGGCAGATCGCCGTCTGTTATAAAGTTGACGTACGTTGCGCAATCCTCGCACTCCGCAAGTTCCTCCGACGTTTCCTCGTGCCCCTCCTCCCAGCAAGCCCTAGATAGATAATCCGCGCTGTTTTGTTTGCTACTAATATACTCTATAGTATAATTGTACGCAGTTAGAAATATAGCGTACCTTTGAAGACGGTTAGCGGACACTTCGGGAATCCCCTTGTGTGGTCCGAATATAGCTAACAAGGGCTTATGGTCCGTTCGTAACGTGAAGGGCTCTTCCATCCTCGGCATCCCATCCTCGTCGCCACTTGTTAAGTATGCGTACCGGTTGGCGGGAAAACTGGGAAGGGCGATCGTACACGTCAATCAAACAAGCGAGTCAATTGCACACTGTTTATTCGACAGATGGCGCGCGCGCGGTATGACGCGCGGCTCACGCACACATACATGGGCTGCATTTAATGCGTACTGTTGCCGTACACACACATGCGTTACTAAGATATAACAGTTCTCATATATACAGGAAAATTAACAAACATATAAAAATTCTAAACCTAAACATTTTTGAACTAAAATCTAAATTAACAGACTGGCTCCTACTGAAGGACTATTCATACACGGAATCCCTACTAGCATATATTGCCTGATACCGCATTCACACCCACCCACACACATCAAATGTGTTATACACATCATAAGTGTCTATACACAAACAGTCACACACTCATACAAGGGCGTCGCCAAGGGTGGGCAGGGGGGGGCAGCTGCCCCCCCCTAGAGATCAAATGTAGCTAGCCACAAAGCGACCAAAGCCAAATTATACTTATGCAGCTATATTATAAACTGCAAGAAATTATAAATTTTAGGTTGCGGAAAAAGTCAGCGAAAGAAACAGCAACATGCGGAGTTGCGACAGTCGTAGACAGAATTGGGACTCAAGGTGGCATTGCACAAGTCCGAGAGATTTTCGACGTCTAGCTCCCAATCTGGACAAGACTGGGGTTGCTCTGAAGCGGCTCCTGCCTAACCTAGGGGGTCCAGACGCCCCCTGCCGGAGGCTCTACGCAGGGATCGTTCGGTCCATGGCCCTTTACGGAGCGCCGGTTTGGGCGCCGTCGCTGGGTAAGCGACCGGCGGCCAAACTGAACCTTTGCCAGAGGGTCATGGCCATCCGGATGGCGCGGGGATACCGCACGATCTCCTCCCTCCTCTTGGGATCTGGAGGCAACAGTCCTTACACGCATGCACGATTTGCGCGTGGAGATGCAACGCCGTCGCGGTATGGCGAACAGAGATCCGGCGGGATCTTAGGGTGGCATGGCGACTGCCACTGTTGCAACCCAGTGCTGGACACGCCGTCATTGCGGTGGTAAGAAGAACGAAGAAAAGTAAAGAGGGGACCTCTTTGAGGAGTGATTGGAAAGGGGTTACGGCGTCCTCTCGTTCCGTATGACGCAGGTCTTCACCAGACACGGTAAGTTCGGATGGTTCCTGCATCGGATTAAGCAGGAAAGTACGCCCGGGTGTCGCCACTGTGTGGACCGCCCGGAGGACACGGTGGAGGTGTGCCCCACTTGGGCGGAGTACCGCCGTGTCCCCGTGGAGGCTATCGGCGGTGACGACTTCTCGCACCGGGCCCTGTTACAGGCCAGGGTCCAGAGCGAGAAGTGGTAGCGGGCGGTCGCCTCCTTCTGCGAAGCAGTAATGCTAGCGAAGGAGGCTGCCGAGCATGGGGACGGCCCTCAAGCCGCCGCCGCCGAGATCCCGATCCCAGTTTCCGACCACCGTAGGCGCGGACTTGCGGACGGCGTGCACTGGGTAGCTCGCTATCCGGCAGTCCGGTAATAACCCGGACCAAGCCCAGTCGTCAAAGACAAGTTCTGTTCTACGCGCGCCTCAGGGAAATGTCAGCAAACTGTAGGGGCCAGATAGGGCCAAACAAAGACTTCCAAAGTGCTCTCGGCGTTCATATTTTTTATCATCCACAATATTGCCCCATTGCCCCCCCTTTGTCATAAGCTGGCGACGCCCTTGCACTCATACATACAACACACATACCCTCTCACACAAACACGAACTACACGCACACTTCCACACACACACAGCACACTTTACATTCTCACGCCCCTGTATCCACAATTCTCTACACACTTTCTCAAGCACAAACCCAACCAGTTACGGATACATAACACTTGTTTTTCTATTTAATTTAATTATGTTCTTTTTCCTTTATGTTTTTAGTTTTTTACATGTTTGTAAGCCAAACGGCGAGCCCGCTTAGTCCATCTGTCAGACTCAGTTTTGCTGTCCTTTAATTATTGTAACCTTAGCCGAACACTACTTCTTAAGATACAGGAAATTCCTAGTTTAAGAGGTAGAGGAACCTTTCTTGGACGGATTGCTTTTACATTGAACTCTGAATGTAATAATATAAACCCATGTATCAATCTGCATTTTTGGCTAAATAAACATTATTATTATTATTATTATTACTTAGGGCCTGTTTCACCACCTATGATTTAGTTTCGAGTATCTTACTTGGCAGATAATTTCATACGAATTCTGTCACATTTTTGAATTTATTCAGTGAGTAGTGCCTACTCGGACATTGTGAAACAGGCCCTTACTCCAAAAACCCGATCTTATTCCTACCGATTTTATGCACAGAACTGACTGTTTTTTTTATAAGAACAGTTTGTCCGTTATAAGTTGGCGAGTGAGAAGTTAGGCTCTGTGAATTTTGGCGCTTGAAATGTCGTACAAAAATAAAGGTTTTAAAAAAAAATCCCAATAACTGTTTTTAACAGCCAATACACCAGTCCTCTCCTCTCCATTCCACATCAATGGAAAGGCACCTTAATAGTATAAGGTGTAGTACACACCTGACCCCCTACCAATGTCTGGTGTGAGAAAGGGATCGTGCTATTCGTACTTTTATATCCGTCTCTCTCACTCACACCGAATTTATGACGATTTTAAGCCGTCATAATAGGATAGCCTCTGTAAAGAAACGTTATATTATGAAGTTTTATTATTTTATTTTGAAACTAAATAGTAATGTGAAAGAATAGTCTTTAAAACAAAAAAAAAAGATTTAAAAAAATTCAAAAAGATTCTCTCCGGCGGGGAATCGAACCCCGGTCTCCCGCGTGACAGGCGGGGATACTTACCACTATACTACCGAAGACTTATTTAGACTCTCGAAATTACGGTTCTGTACCTGCAAGCTACTGCGTCATAATAACATTCTTACACACATTGATTAAACAGCCGGTATCGATGCCATTCAAGGTTAAAAACTGAATGGCGCATTACGTTGTATTACTCATATCGTATAATTTTTATTGTGTCTTACTATTTATCAATGAATTTGATAAGGTAAGACTGGTGACTGTTCTTGACTTTTTTTATAGTGAATTGTATGTTTTTTTTTGTAAAGGCATACTTTTTAGCTATGTTTTTTTTGCTAATCTATTTTTCAGATTTTAGGTACGATATGTAACTATAAAATAAGTAAGTTAGTATTTTCTAAAAGAAATTTTCATTATGATAGCGTAATGTACTTATCAAAAATGAATTTTATATAACGTACTATATTGCAATAATAACGAATACAAACAGAAGAGAATAACAGACGCCCATTAAAACCATAACCATTAAACTACATCGAAGTAAAATGCTCGTCAAAAACAAGAACTAAGACAAGAAAACTCCTTGCTTAACAAAGTTACTAACTACGGCTCGTCATTATAACTTTAAGCATCGGTCATTATGGTACAAACAAAGTTCTAGTACGTCTTCAAAAGTTGTAGAACTTTCCATACAGCTAACGATGTCCCTGGCATTGGATATTTTAATTCTCTTTTAGAGAAGACGCATCTTCAGCCACTTTAATTTGGCACGCGGCGGAAAATGGAACTTAATTTTGGCTTTCTGAATTTGAAAGCTTGTTTAACAAGTGCTGCCATTGTGAGAGGTTAAGTTAGTTTGGTAGTTAGTTTTGACAGTTCATGGTGTTTGGTTTTTGGAAGATGACAATAGATGGCGCTGTGCTAAATTGTACTTAAAGTATTCTTGTACTAGCATAGTGACTTTTGTTAAGTATTAGATTATTAATATTTTTAGAATCTTAGTAACAAGTTTGTACAACATGCACCAAATTGTTCCTCATTGATAGCCGATGCCTCATCAGCCGTAAGTCATTTTATTGATGTTAGAATGGCATCCTAAACAATAATAACATTAACCGCTCAAATTTTGCGAGCTTCAGTTGCGATTAAAACAGCTGATGATAAATTTAACGTTTAAGCAAGTACGATGGAGTAACATTGGACGGTAAAATCCTGCTGTTAATCTGTTGCAAGCATTTTTATGTCGTAACTTATATTACAACAGTAGTCTATTATTTAATATTGTGGTTAGTTTATAAAACTAGGTTATAGGTTAATAAAAATTTCTCTGCAAAATTTTCTCCATAATAATCAAAAACAAGTAAAATACAAAATTAAACTCAACTTTGTTCTTGCAACGACAAGCTTGACTGCTATTGATTGCTATTGTATTTTTTGTAGGCGAATTGTAATTCTTTTCTTCGTTATTATAAAATGTTAAAGTTTGTTATTTTTGTTTAAAATACTAGTCCGATTACAATATTTTTTTTTACTGATAGAAAGTTGCTTTATTTCTGAGAACAATTTCCGAATGTTTATGTTCTGTTTTTTCTATAACAACATCATCTTTTAACTATATTTGCTTTCCTTGACTTTTCCCATCCATCTTTATTTACCCATCAATTGATGATTGAACAGACGAACCACAGCTCATCTTAACGTTTCATTCTATACTCAACCATGGCGACTATGTATCATTTTTATAGTGTGCACTCGACGTTAAAAGGGTGTTATTTGATGGACGACCTTAAAGCAATCTTTCACAATTAAAACAACCTCCAAGACACAGCAAAATAAACCTTAAAGATAAGGAAATAGAGGCGTACCGAAGTATAAATATATCTTTGTAAAAAAAAGGGGAAGTAGACACAAAACGATAACCGATTGGCTGTCAATGTCAGTCATAGTACATTTTCTTTGTCGCTTGGTTGGTTCCAATTTGGGTCAAATCTCGTTGTAACAAGGTCATTCGGTGTGACAAGTTGGGCCAAGCTTGGAGCCAATATGGGGTTGTTCCCGTTCGTCCACACCCCGTCGTCCACACTGCGGACGACTGGGAATGATGCGTTCCGTTCGTCCACAGTGTAGACGAACAGAACGCAACATACTCACATTCCCAGTCGTCCGCACCTCGTTTCATGTTTAGTTTAAGAGTAAGTGTAAAGAAATTTTAAATTAAATAAATGATTTAACGGTTTAATTAATTTAAAAACAACATAACCTAGAATATTTAAAATTTCTTTACACTGACTCTTAAACTAAACATGAAACGAGGTGCGGACGACTGGGAATGTGAGAATGTTGCGTTCTGTTCGTCTACACTGTGGACAAGGGCGTCGCCAGCTTATGACAAAGGGGGGGGCAATGGTTGCCCTATATTATGGATGATAAAAAATATGAACGCCGAGAGTATGAAGCATTACACTTTGGAAGTCTTTGCCTGGATGACGATTTTTTTTTCACGTGGGAAATCATCAGAATGACTTCTCCCGCTCTTGGGCGAAGCGGGAGGGCGTGTCAGACTCTTACTGACGAAACCCCACCCCGTTCCTTCGTTACCTTCGATCTGGGAGGACACGGGCTCACCTTTCGGAATTTCCGTGTTCCCCAGAGGCTTCGGCCCTACCTGGCCCCTACAGTTTGCTTACATCTCCTTGAGGCGCGCGTGGAACAGAACGCGCCTTTGACGACTGGGTTTGGTCCGGGTCCTTGGTCGGAAACTGGGCCCTTCCCTCGCGCGCTCGCGGTCGGCAGCCTCCTTCGCTAGCATTACTGCTTCGCAGAATTAGGCGACCGCCCGCCACCCCTACTCGGTCCGTACCAGGGTCTGGCGCGAGATGTCGCCACCGCCGATAGCCTCCACGGGGACACGGCGGTACTCCGCCCAAGTGAGGTACACCTTTACCCTTTGCTCCACCGTGTCCTCCGGGTGGTCCACACAGTGGCGACACCCGGGCGTCCTTTCCTCCTTCATCCGATGCAGGAACCTCCCGAACTTACCGTGTCCGGTGAGGACCTGCGTCATACGGAACGAGAGGACGCCTTAACTTCTTTATAATCACTCCTCAAAGAGGGGACTTACCGCCGCAATGACGGCGTGCCCAGCACTGGGTTGCAACAGTCGCAGTCGCCATGCCACCCTGAGATCCCGCCGGAACTCTGTCCGCCATACCATGACTTCTCGCGGCAGCGGAGTTTCGCCCCAGCGTTGTTATTGTGGCGCAAATCGTGCATGCGTGCAAGGTCTGTTGCCTCCAGATCCCACGGTGGCAGGCCAGCAAGGAGACTCGCCGCTTCGCGAGAGATCATATGCGGTATCCCTACACTATCCGGATGGCCATGAGCTTCTGGGAAGCGTTCAGTTTAGCCGCCGGTCGCTTACCCAGCGACGGTGCCCAAACCGGCGCTCCGTAAAGGGCCATAGACCGAACGATCCCCGCGCAGAGCTTCCGGCAGGGGGTGTCTGGGCTGTCTAGCCTCAGTCCTGTCCAGTTTGGGAGCCAGATGTCGAAAACGCTCCTCGAAAGTCCACCGGCTGTCGAGGACCAGTACCCAACAGGTACTTCATCGTCGACCCGACGCCGATGTGGACCACCACCTACCGATATTTGGGAACCCGGTGGTGGCACGGTCCGAGGGTCATGAAAGCACATGGCCTCGGACTTGTGTAATGCCACCTTGAGTCCCAATTGCTGGATCCTGTCTACGACTGTCGCAACCCCGCGTGTCGCTGTTTCGGCTGCCGCCTGGTACTATATACTCTCCCCACGCCAGGACCAGCTTATCATCTGCGTAGCAGATCTCGCTGACCCCGTCAGGGAGGTCGCCGCGCAGCACGTATTGGTATCCGATGTTCCACAGGGGCGGTCCTAGTACCGATCCCTGCGGAACACCGCACGACATCTCTCACCGTCTCCACCCTCCCTGGTGACCGGGGTAGATGATAAACCTGTCCGACAGGTAGGCCTCAATTATGCGACTTAGGTAGGCGGGCACCTCATGGTGCTGAAGTGCCGCCTCGATGCTACTCCTAGGACTTCAAGGGAGGTGATAATTGAATCTAAGTATGGTATCACTAAAGATCTCTTTCAGTATTCTGAAGGGCTTTCTGCTGAATGATTGTTTCTATGACGCTGTTTCACTCGTAATACGTGGCATTGATGTAATGTCCAACTCCAGTCCGAATTTCTCCGCAACACCTGTAGCTTCCTTTATCATTTCTTGCAGTTTATAATATAGCAGCTACTACTTTCTGCATTTATTAATAGTTAAGGAAGTCAATTGTTCGCACTTCAATCAAAAATTTTCGCCAATTGGTCGCTTTGCGGCTAGCTACATTTGATCTCTAGGGGGGGGCAGCTGCCCCCCCCTGCCCCCCCTTGGCGACGCCCTTGACTGTGGACGAACGGAACGCATCATTCCCAGTCGTCCGCAGTGTGGACGACGGGGTGTGGACGAACGGGAACCACCCGCCAATATGTGGCAGTGATGTAACTGTGAAAGAGAAATGTCAGATAGCGAAAATGAAACGCGTATTGTGTCAAGTAGGTATTGAAGATAAAAATATCTGTTTGTATATTTATTCTGAGGTAGAGAAAGAATTATGTATACCTAAGCGTTAATTCCCTGCGATATTTTTTTTATATAAACATTCAAGTCACGTAATACTAATCAAACAAATATTATATTTTTAATTACGCCCGAACGACTGAATGGATTCAAAGAAACTCGGTATAGATACCGATAGACTGTGCTCTATAATAGGAAATAGGAACTTTTTATTTCTAGAGTAGGTATGTTCCCGTGGGATAATTTTCTAATATCACCCGTCGCTGGAGGTGTATCCAGCTTGGGCGGAGCACCGCCATGTCCTCGTAAAAGCAAGGGAAAGACGGAACATAAGTGTCTGTCTAATCAGTAAAAGTCTGATACGCCCTTTAGCTCTGCCCTACAGCATTAAGATTTCCCACCTTAAAATAAATCATTATCTACAGTCTGACTTTACTCACTGGAGAAGTGGAGAGCGCCAATCGTCACGATTCTGTGCCAAGTTTTACCTACGATAGCAACAATATCATCAGCCCATCTCGTCACTCGACGAGCAGCTTTATCGCTTTCCTTCCTTTGACGGACCCAGTCACCGCCTCTTACGCTGTGCTTATGCAGTGTCCTTTATGCGGAATTCGATACAAAGTCGATTGGAAAGCAAAGTGGCGCGAATTAAACCAACAATTGTTTAGTATCAATCGTTAGTGTCATTCGACTGACTGACTTGACGGGTAAAAGTATTTGTGAAAACCTAATTCTGTAAATCTGACTCCAGTTGTGCCATGAACCGTGTTACCCCAGTTAACGGGTTATGAAGGTCTGGTAGGCAGCCGCTCCTCGTAAAATACTAGTGTTCGAACCATTTCAATAATAACGAGCTGTATGCATGTGTTTACGTAAGCGTATGTATGTGTGTAAAAATCTTTTAGTTAAACTGTGTCATTACAAGTAGCTAAGTAGTATCGAAATAAACTCGTTAGAAGCAACACCTCTTTAAGTTAAACCACATCCTTACAAAGTAAACTGAACCCTATCTACTAAACAACATGGTCGAATTTCGAACCGGATAAACAATCTACTTGGGTGGTCTAGTGAATAGTGCGAATACAAACGAAGCGCATTCCTTAGATAAGGAACTCGTTTTCTATGAGTGATTTGTGCCAATATTATGAACGAAGTAAAACACGACTGATACCGAATATTACGATTGGATTATCTCAGTAAATACGTGACCTATATTGCATCTTTTTTCGGAATAATGTCTACTACAGTGGAACAATTGCTGGCAGAGTTGGAAGATATTGCGTTATTACTGCAAAAGGCGCAAACTAACTTCAAGAAATGTCCGAAACAAAGACTTACAAAAGGATACATCGAGACACGTTTACAATCCATTGAACAATATTGGACGAAGTTTACTACGGCGCATCATAACTTATTAAAAGTGATACCTAAGGAAAAGAAGAACGATGTTCCGTATTTCGCAAATGAAGACTACTTTGTTATTGAAGATTTGTACTTATGTATGCAAGGTGATTTGAAGGACCTTTTATCGGTTAACCAAAACCCGAGATTAAGTGACATTGCATACAATACCGGCACACATTATGAAGGAAATCTCAAACTGCCTCAAATACAGTTACCTACCTTTTCGGGACATTATGAAGACTGGACCACGTTCCGGGATCTTTTCACATCGTTAGTGCATAACAACTCCACGTTGTCCAAGGTTCAAAAGCTTCATTACTTGAAAAGTAGCATTACAGGAGAAGCAGAAACATTATTAAAGCACATACAAATTACAGAAAGTAATTACGAGCAAGCTTGGAACTTATTACGAGATAGGTACGGTAACCGACGGATTATAGTGAATTCACTCATTCGGAAATTGGTGACGCAGAAGAAGGTTACTACTCAATCTGCTAACAATATAAAGGCATTGTTAGACACAACAAGTGAGTGTATTAATAGTCTAAAAAACCTCAACGTGTCAACTGATTCTTGGGATCCGTTCATTATATTTGTGACGGTGGACCCAGATTCACACCGAGAATGGGAACAGTTTGCGTACAAAGATAATTTAGAAGAATTACCAAAATGGGAAGAACTTGTAAGGTTCCTACAAACCACATTTCGCACACTAGAACTGATTGCTCCGCCGTCAAGAGAGAAACCATCAAGAGGTAAAGAATATACAGTCCATTCTTCTACAGTACCTTCTACCACTAAACAAAGAAGTTGCCTACTTTGTAAGGATAATCATACGCTATGCCATTGTAAAGATTTTAACAAAATGGAACCAACTGAGAGGTGTGAATATGTGAAGAAGTACCAATTATGTTTCAATTGTTTAGCGCCAGGACATTCAGCTAAGAAGTGTCGGTTAAACATGTCCTGCCGCATATGCCATAAACGCCACCATTCTCTTGTTCATCAACATGCACGAACAAGTACCAACAATCAATCAGATAACAAGCAACAACAAAGTGAAGAACAAAGCAAACCAAAGGAAGCTAATGAAGAAGTTGAGCTTGCATCGCACTTCACCGCCAGCACATGTACAGCACTATTAGCCACAGCACTTGTGCCAGTTTGTGACGAATCAGGGCGAGTGACAGTGCTGCGCGCGCTCATTGACCAGGGCTCACAGGCCACATTCATTAGCGAGAGAGCTGCTCAACTGTTACGACTCAAGAAAATACCTGCACACGCAACAGTTAACGGAGTTGGTTCGACCACAACTGCTGTCAAACAAGCTGCCTATATCGAGCTGCAATCAAGATACGACAACAGTTTCAAGTTAAGAGTGAAGGCTTATATTATGTCAACACGCATAACCACGCAATTACCATCACAAACCATTCCAACCAACACCTGGTCTCATTTGGAAGGTTTATTATTAGCCGACCCAGGCTTTAATAAACCAGGAAGAGTAGATCTGCTACTAGGTGTAGAAGTATGTGCCCAAATACTAAGAAGCGATATCATCAAAGGTCCCCCAGGTTCTCCATGTGCTCAAAATACCAGCCTAGGGTGGATCTTGTTTGGAAACATAAACAAACATGGAACTACCAATCAAGTCATTGTGATGCACCATAGCCTTGACTTAGACAAGATGTTGAAATCAATGTGGGAGTTGGATACTGAAGCCAAGACTACGCTAACACAAGAAGAAAGAAGATGTGAACAAATCTACCAATCCACTCACACAAGAACAGAAGACGGACGATATATCGTCAAACTACCAACCAAAACCGACAAGCTGTTATCAACACAAGGAGGAACAAGAGAAATAGCTATGAAGAGACTTAATCAATTAGAGAAAAGACTAGAGAAGAATCCTACACTAAAAACAGAATATGCAAAGGTCATGGATGAATATATAAACATGAATCATATGGAAGAGGTCCCACAAGAGGAAATAAACAATGAAAGTGTCTACCTGCCACATCATGCAGTGGTAAAAGAAGATAAAGAAACTACAAAGGTCAGAATAGTTTTTAACGCATCGCAAAAGGGAAACAATGATGTTTCTTTAAATGACGAACTTCTAGTTGGACCTCAGCTTCAAACTGATATGAGGAGCCTCATCATGAGATGGCGTATGAGGAGGATTTGTTTTGTGGCGGACATACAACGCATGTATCGAATGGTTTTAGTGACGAAAGAAGACAGAGACCTGCAAAGAATAGTATGGAGGAGTGACCCTAAGCAACCAGTCAAAGACTATAGACTCACACGCGTCACGTTCGGTACCGCATCCGCTCCATACTTAGCTATCCGAACTTTACATCAAATCTCAGATGATGAAGGAACCGTATGCCCTGATGCTGCTAAAATGATCAAAGAAGACTTCTACGTCGACGATTTGATGGCTTCGAACGACGATGTAGAAAATGCAATAGACGTAGCAAAGAACGTAGAAGCTATACTACAGAAGGGAGGGTTCACACTACAGAAATGGTGCTCAAATGACATTGACTTCTTAAGACAATTTGATCCTGCAAAACGAACAACGCACGCCAGTCTAGACATCTCCATCCATGGCACCATCACTGCCTTGGGCCTACGCTGGAACATGGGTAAAGACATGCTTCAGTACAGTCTAACCTTGCCACCTATGAGTAACCAGATTACCAAACGCACAATCCTCGCCGACGTGCAACGGCTATTTGATCCATTGGGTTGGTTAGCTCCAGCTATGCTACCAACAAAGCTATTGATCCAGAAGCTGTGGTTGCAAGGAATAAACTGGGATGAAGAAGTAGACGCTGATATCAAGCAAGAATGGACTTCACTAAGAGATAGTCTTCAAGATGTTAATGAAATTGAAGTACAAAGATGGCTGGGAATCACAAACCATAAGGTAACTACCATAGAAGTTCACGGTTTTTGCGATGCCTCTACCAAAGCATACGCAGCTGTTGCATATGTCAGAGTGCAAGAAGAAAATGAAGATATCCAAACACAGATAATAGCTGCAAAGACGCGAGTAGCACCTGTTAAACCACTGTCTCTTCCACGATTAGAGTTGTGCGGTGCCCTTCTCTTATCTAGACTGCTCAAACAAATTAAAACAGCATTGAGAATACCTGATGACAAAATATTCGCATGGAGTGACTCCACAATAGTGCTTTCTTGGCTACTGGGAGACCCAACAAGATGGCAAACCTTTGTGAGAAATCGGGTTGTTGAAATATTGGATAATACAGGATCCAATTGGTTTCATGTACAAACAAACGACAATCCTGCTGATGTTGCGTCCCGAGGAGAACATATTCTGGAGTTGAAGAAAGATGAGCAATGGTGGAAGGGCCCAGAATGGCTAAGACAGAAAACAATAACGTTCAATAGACCAAATAACCTAATGACAAGTTTAGAAAGAAGACAAGTAATACAAACAAACTTTAAACTAGAAGAAAAGGAAGAAAGCCTAGACAAACAATTAGAACAATTTAATTGCTTAGAAGAACTTCTAAAATCAATAAGTTATTGCAGGAGATTTCTCAAAGGGAAGAAGTTAGAAAACAAGGATACAGTCATAACCACTCAAGAACTAGAAGAAGCACTGAAAGCCTGCATTAAAATTTCTCAAAGAGATGCATTTTATGAAGAAATTTTGAGATTAAGCAAAGGAAAGGAAGTAAAGGCTAATAGTAAATTGAAATTATTAAAACCATACCTGGACAATGAAAATATTCTCAGGGTGGGCGGCAGGTTGCGCCATGCAAATATATCTGAAGAAACTAAAAATCCGATTATATTGGATAATCACAGCAACTTGTCAATACTCATCGTGAAAGATGCTCACCTGAAGTCATTACATGGAGGGGTACAAATGATGATGGCCTACGTAAGAACAAAATTTTGGTTGATCAAAGCAAAAAGTATGATCAAGTTTAGAATCCGCAAATGTTTAATATGTTCGAAACACAGCGCTGCAACCAAAAACCAACTCATGGGAGACTTACCTAAGGTCAGGGTCACTCCAGCTAAACCTTTTCTAAACAGTGGGGTGGATTTCGCCGGACCCTATCAAGTTTTAGCATCCAAAGGTCGAGGAGTAAAAACAAACAAGGCTTACGTCGCAGTATTTGTGTGCATGTCCACTAAAGCCATTCACCTCGAATTGGTCGGCGATCTCACAACCGAATCATTTATTGGGGCCTTCAAAAGGTTCGTCGCCAGACGTGGAAGATGCTCACAGATGTGGAGTGACCAAGGGCGCAATTTTGTGGGTGCTAATAAAGAACTGGCAACAGCTTGGAAGGAGGCAAAATTTGAACTTGAAGGTTCAATAGCAGATTCTCTTGCACAGGATGGAACGCAGTGGCACTTCATCCCTGCCTATAGCCCTCATGTTGGTGGCTTGTGGGAGGCGGGCGTGAAGTCCATGAAACACCACATGAAAAGGATTCTGACCCATCATTTAACGTATGAAGAAATGAGTACCCTGCTTTGTCAAATCGAAGCGTGCCTAAACTCTCGGCCGCTATGCCCTATAGATGACGAAGACGCAGATAATCTGACACCCTTAACACCAGGTCATTTTTTGATTGGTGAAACACCAATAACTACACCACAACCTGATCTTCAAGACATTCCAATCAGTCACCTGTCACGCTGGAAGCACATGCAGAAATTGATGGGAGATTTCTGGCGTAAATGGCAATCAGAATACCTAACCAGCCTACAACAGAGACCCAAATGGCTGAAACAATGCAAGGAGCTTGATGTCGGCAAAATTGTTCTCATCAAAAATGATCAGCTCCCACCAGGCAAATGGGCGTTAGGTCGCATTATCGCTAAGCACCCAGGTGTCGATGGAGTCACTAGAGTGTACAGTGTTAAGAGTGGTGACAGTGTAGTTAAGCGAAGTTTTAATAAGCTCTGTCCTTTGCCAATAGATATTGATAATTAATATTCATGATTAATGTTCCAATATGTAATGAAACTATGTTAATTCGTAACATTGTTTTTGTATATTATTTGAATTTTCTCGCAGTATTTATGACTTGTGCTTAGATGCTTGATGATGAAACCTAAATTAATTAGTTATGTTGTTATGTTTATAAATGTAAAGGTCTTTATGAGCCCTTTGGTGGGCGGCATGTTCGAACCATTTCAATAACAACGAGCTGTATGCATGTGTTTACGTAAGCGTATGTATGTGTGTAAAAATCTTTTAGTTAAACTGTGTCATTACAAGTAGCTAAGTAGTATCGAAATAAACTCGTTAGAAGCAACACCTCTTTAAGTTAAACCACATCCTTACAAAGTAAACTGAACCCTATCTACTAAACAACAACTAGTATTCAGCTAAGTCCGGCTTGACTGGAAGCCGACCCCAATATAGTTCATAGTTGGGAAAAGGCTAGGTAGATGAAGATGATTTATCATTTGACTTGATTCCGCCATCACCTTTCTACCATCGGACAAGATATATGTCACTGTCTGGACTAAGCGTTTCGCCTCGTCGTTTATACCGCGTACGTCGAAGAACGGGAACAATTAGCCTGCAGTGGTCTTCCCGTCCGATTATAATTCACGTGTCTTCAATATTAAAATGAATAGGCTCTAGCCTCTTGGTTCGCTTTACTACCAACGATCATACAAAGGAAGTTTCTCACTTTTCACCTCTAAAGGTTGAATTTCCAAAAAGCCCTATTTTTAATTAGTATAATCTAGTGGTTGACCGCATCCCGCCTGATGGTAGGCAGTGATGCCATCATTGATGGTGAGGCGCACTAGGGCTCTTCTTAGTGCTTGCCTACGTTATAACCAAAAATTTCAAGTTCCTATTCTCAATACGAACTGTGGCTATGCGTTGGCATGTCAGTCATTCCGTTTCTCCTTTTATATAGGTATAGTACTTACAATATAAAGATTACGACTTCATCAGATATTCTCTATCAGCATATCCATATCACAAGAGTGAGTGAACGAAGAAATTCTCGCTAGCTACGCGAAGCTGTGAAGCGAATGCCCGTGCCCAGCAAAGCGTGAATGACATGAATTTACTGAAATACTATGTATTGATGTCTCACTAAATCTACAATTCTCAACTCTTGCTCGCTCTACTGGACAGCTATCCAACCTGTAGATGGCTCAGAACTACCGGACTAGCTAGGTATATTTGAAATTAGAATTCGAGAAAATTGTAAAATTCTGGAATAACAAAATCCTACTATCCTACTTAATATTATAAATGTGAAAGTTTGTGAGAATGTATGTGTGGATGTGTGTATATGTGTGGATGTTTGTTACTCTTTCACGCAAAAACGGCGGGACCGATTTGGTTGAGATTTGGTACTTATGTAGGTAGGCTCCCTGGATTAACATATAGGCTACTTTTATCCCGGTCAACAGGAAAAAATCTAACAACTAGTGCTTGACTGTGATTCTACCTGATGGTAAGCAGTGATTTCGAAAAACACGTGGAGCTGTTGGTCCTGCGCCGCCGATGGAGCATACAATCTGACACGACTTATTATAAAATGTGTTCGCAATAACTCGGTTTTTACTAAACCCAGTCAATCGTCGAAGGACTGGAACAATTTGCCTGCTGCGGCCTTTTTGCGTCCGATTATAATTTGGATGTCTTCAAGACTAGAGTGAATAGGCTCTTAACAAACTAGTCCACCTCACCATAAACGATTGCATCACTGCTTACCATCAGGTGGGATCGCGGTCAAGCACAAGTTACATAGAAATCAATGATTTACACACACTCTTACAAAGTAGGAAGCTAAAAACCGCACCATTTTCCAACACTAAAACCCCATAGATAATTATCATCCTCGCATCCTCCCAGTATTGGCTTCGTAAATTATCGGCAACCGAGAACAGATGTCCCGAATAGCTCCGAATGGCTCCGAATTGCCCCGAGCTCGTTTTTACGACTACAAATTGACTCTAAGATTAAAACGCTCGCGTTTTCGAATCATACGTGGTTATAATAAAGTTTTATTGAAGACATATTGGATAAGAGCCCGGGTTTGTTCTTTAGGGTTCCGCAGCTAACTTTATTTTCTCACTTCATTGTCTTGGAGGGCCTGGTGACCATAACATAGGTTTTTTTTTAACCTATTTTGGGCACCAGTCTCTCACAATTGTTTATGTTATTTTGATTAAGTATTTTTGTTCACTAAATAGCATTTGTGATGAGAAATAAATTTATTTAAATTTACCTATTTTTCAGCCAAAAGACGACACTTTTCGATATATGTCTCAAACAAATGTCTACACAACGATCAGTCCTGTATGTCTCGTATCCATCGGATTCCCACGAGATGCACCAGATCATCGGTCCAACTTGTAGGAGGCCTTCCAACGTTGCGTCTTCCGGTACGGTCGCCACTCCAGAACTTCTCAAGTTTGGCGAGCAATGCATCCCGCCCATTGCTACTAACCAATTCTTCGGGCTAAAACGGTATCAATCGTACAAAAATAAACACAAGCAAAAGGATGTCGAAAACATCATCATCGTGACTTTACGCAGCATTACGAGTATATACGACTGTGGCAAACAAGCGGAGATATTGCGATAATTGCTTCAAATAGGCAATTTTCTTAAAACCAATTAAAGTTAATTTTGCTACCAATAAAGGCATAAAGTTTGTGTTTTCCCCCATGTGTGCTCCACGTTTCGGCATCTAGGAAGCCAGCGTTAAATCGGCGAAATATCATTTAAAGTGTGTTACAAGGATGAAGGAACAATCATTTGACATTTGTGGAGATAAAATACAGTTTAAAGATTTTTTGTATTGTGATCTTTTTCAAAAGATCGCGTTATTTAGTTAAATTCTGGCACTCCCTCTCGCTCCACCTATAACAAGAAAATTATTTGTTGATTTCCCACCTCAATATAACCAAAAATCACTTACTCGTACCTCGTGGGTTCGCGGACGGCGAGCACTGGGTAGCTCGCCGTCCGGCAGTCTGGAAATAATCTGGACCGAGCCCAGTCGTCAACGGCGCGTTCTGTTCCACGCGCGCCTCAAGGAGATGTCAGCAAACTGTAGGGGCCCGGCAGGGCCGAAGCCTCTGGGGGGAACATGTGGTATTCCTAAAGGTTGACACCGAGTCCCCCCCAGAACGAAGGCAACGAAGGAACGGGGTAGGGGTTTAGTCAATAAAAGTCTGACACGCCCTCCCGCTCCGCCCAAGAGCGGGGGAAGTCATTCTGATGATTCCCCTACCATAAAAAAAAAACTTACTCGTACCTATTTAGGTGTCGGAAATGGCGAATTCACAAATTTTCGCAAACTGCATGGGTGTTGACCGCTGTCATAGGTTAGCAAAACCTGACATGCCAACTATCTCTCCATCCATTACAAAGCGAAACTACAGGAAAACTTGTAGGCGTGTCTATCGCGTCAGTTTCCACTGCGAGCTATTAATTAATTCACTCCCTCACATCTTGTGCCGGATTAATTCATCAGCCGACCAATCCAGTGAGTGATGCTAGCGTGGATGTAGATCACTGGATACGTTATGTGGGGATAATTTGAGGTACCCATTAGAAATCGTATGATAACGAATTTCGGATCGATGAGGACTTTTTAGGTTTAATTTGTGATGGTGTGTTGAACAATCATAACAATTTTCAGCTGGTTGCGAATTATGGTAAACTTACCCCTATTTTTGCATGGAGTTTCTTGCCGGTTCTTCTCCATAGGAAACGACCAATTTGGAACCGTGCACTAGTTTTCGACGTTTTATAAGTGCCCATGTAGGCCTATGTGAAATAAAAATATTTTGACTTTGACTTTTTGTCTAATTTGCCCGGGCTATCAGTTAAAAAACTTCATTATTACTTACTTTTGTCTATCACTCAAACTATCATATTTCAAAGTGTCATCATTTTGCATGTCGGCCGAAAGGCACGTTGGACTTATTTTTCTTAAAGCAGCTTTGAAGTTTTATAACTTCGTTTTTGATGATGATAAGATGATATGTGATAAATTCTTTCCTACTTACTAAACTAAAAACTTCATGCATATTCCCTATTGGTCTAATAACAAAAAGTCTCTACTTGAAATCTACAATCGAAATGCTTGACAGAAATAGCCACGTAAGTTATGTGGGTGGATAGAATAGAGACAAACTAAGTTTTCACCGCGTCACCCTTTTAGAAAGTCTTTTCAAGTCTATTATTTATGCAACCTTTTCATGTGCCACTTCTAGAACCGTATTTCACTGTGTAGCATCAAAATGTAACGTACCGGAGTAATTTATAGGGCTCTCAAAGAAATCAAGGCTGCATTTAGACACAGCAGTTCAATCCAATGATTGATTACAGATACCATATCCATTAGCTTATTATTAACTATCTATTGATTAGAGATACAGCAGCCGTTACGGATAGTCAGAAGCCAGTAAATCTGACTCCAGTCTTGCCATGAAATACCGTACCCTACCCTAAGCAGATGATGATAAGAGATACAGAATTCATTGGCAGCAACAGCAGTGATGGCCCAGTGGTAACTGCCCCGATTTACAAGTTGTAAGTCGCGGCCAAAACCCAGCCAGCCGCATTACTTTGTGTAATTTTTTCATCACCGCTGCTCTCAAAACGGTGAAGGAAAACATTGTGAGGAAACCGGCATGTCCTGGAACCAAAAATTCGAAGACTTTTGACATCCACCAACCCGCACTGGACCCGCGTGGTGGATTACGGCCCATTCCCTCTCCTAGAGAGGCCGGAATCCCAGCAGTGGGAACATTATAAGGATGATGCTATGCTAGTTCAATCCAATGATTGATTACACATTTCCATTAGCTATTAACTATCTATTGATTAGAGATTCGGTATTCATTTGCTATTCACTATTCATTCATTTGTATAACTAGCTTCATCTAGCAGTATTTCAGACACTCACTCACCACTTTACATGTGGATGGATGGAGAGGGAGAGGGAGGCCAAAGAAAAGATGGATGGATTGTGTGAGAAGTGATATGGAAGAAAAGGGAGTGAGTGATAGCGTGACGAGTGACAGGACAGAATGGAAGAAAAAGACATGTTGCGCCGACCTCAAGTAGAACGGGACAAGGGCAGGAAGATGATGATGACTCACCACTCAAACACACTCCACCGCCATACTCACTCACTTCACTTCTTTCACTTTTTTTCTTCTCTTCTTCTATTCAGGTAGGTTTCTCTTTACAGAGTTTGATTCCCAGACAAAAAACCGTATCTTGACTTAAGCATTACTAGCTTAATATGATTATGTCGCGCAACCAGCAGGCATTTGCCTAACCGTTTAGGTTTTTTTTCCATGAGAATAAATCCATCAAATGACTTCTTCTGCTCTGGATTGCGTGCGAGGTATCAGACTTTTACTGACTAAAACCCAGTACTACTTCATTTGCCTTGTGCCAGGGCTAGAGCAAAGCTGCCAAAAAATTCGCAGCCCCGGCAGATATTAACTCTAACGAGCTCCGTCATTTTGCTGACATCTCTATTACACCGTCAAACCGGACGGCGAGCTACCTAATGCTCGCCTTGCACAAGCACAATGAATCACCCTACTACTCCCGAAGGCAGAGTCATCAACCCTTTAGCATAATACTAAAGTCCCCGTCACGAGAAGCTATAAATTTTGTAAACAAACATCTTTTACTAAGTAAACATTTTCAATCGACATGAAATAGAGACGGGTTATATGAAAGTAACAACCTCTTTAATTTAGTCGGATCATATTTTAACGACGCAAAGTGCTATCGTTTTTTGTTTCTTGGTCCGTCGCAGGGATTGTAAACTATCGGGACACCATTTTGAAATAAACGCGTCATTCGAGTTTCGAATGCGTACGAGTTTGTTTCATTGCTTTGCATATATCGCGGATCTGATTTAGTCCGGTCAATTTAGACATCCAAGGTTACAATAATTCGCACTTGGGTGAAAATTGGTAGGATTGTTCAATACACTATTATAAAGGAAATGTGAAAAGTCCTCATCCATCCGGCACGTGCAAAAAAAATACACGTGGTCAAAGGTCACAAAAATGGGTTTTTCGCGATTTTCAGCAAAATGGTAAGTTTTATCATAAAATTAGCTCGGACAAAAATTGTAGATCGGACAATTATCTATAAAAATGTCTAACTACTTTTTTTCCTAAGAGCCACCGTTTTTGAGATATAACGATTCAAAAAGTTGAAATAGTAGCAAGCGCAACCTGAGAAAAAGAGGTTGAATCCAAAAATTTTGTATGTGGTATTACTAACTAGTAGTCGTGAAGTGTCAAGACATGATTCTTCATGTCTTGACACTTCACAACTTTTTTTATTTCGGACAATTGTTGCTGAATAATGTGGCCCATTAAATCAAAAACTCCAGGTCGTTCTATCATTAGACGCACTGTAATAGCATTGAATGTATTCGGCATAGTAAAATAAAGCAGGTATACGACCCTAGCCACGCAGACAATTGAATGGGAGGCAGATGTTGCTGAAGGTTACACTGGCGTAGAAGATAAGGGAATGGTTTTTTTTTACCTCAAATTTTCATATTTTATATGTGTTAGTCACACTGACCGATAGAACGATATTTTTGCTTGTATTACGGCTTCAGTGATGTACGAGTATATACGTGGTGTACTTATTCATATTTTGACGATTACAACTCTTTCAATATTTTGAATCGTGATTTCTCAAAAACGGTGGCTCTTAGGAAAAAAGTATTTAGACATATTTATAGATAATTGTCTGATCTATAATTTTTGTCTGAGCTAATTTTATGATAAAACTTACCATTTTGCTTAATAACGCGAAAAACCCATTTTTGTGACCTTTGACCGCGTGTATATTTTTTTGCACGTGCCGGATCGATGAGGACTTTTCACATTTCCTTTATAATAGTGTTTTGAACAAACCTACCAATTTTCAGCCAAGTGCGAATTATTGTAACCTCACCCCAATTAATTAGTCTATTTTGACCGGACTAATTGTTATTGTTATAAATCGATGAGATGATTGATAAAACTGTAGACAGCTTCGTGATACATGTCACTGATTCTGACACAGAAATAGAAACAACTGAATCTGACGAATAATAATTATTCTTAAATAATATACATATGTTAAAATAATTTATTAAATCTTAAACAAATTCATTTTTTTTGTTGGTCCAAATGTTGTGAACTCCTGAACACTTGTTTACAAAATTTATAGCTTCTCGTGACGGGGACTTTAGTCCAATATTATGTGTATTATGAAAGGCTTAGGCGATAGAAATCAAATGTTATCCGAATTCTATCAAAGGCGAACATACTCCGCATACCAGGAGCTCATGAAACACAAAGGTTTGCTCCAAACAAGGTATTTAGTGCCAGGCATATCGCTCAAAATCAATTCAAACAAACATTCTTCATTACTTTGATACGCAATCGGCTGGAACTATACACCAGTGGTAGTAGCATGAAATTCGTTGCAGGAATTTAGACCGTATGTTATTGGGACTCTGAGTTGGAGTGTAAATATTACTGTGATGTAGTCAGAATCAATGAAAGAGCACCATTCTAATATTCAGTATGAAAATAATAGAATAGAATCGTTCGTTTCTGAGTTCCTGGTATATCCACACAAAATAGGTAATTTCTGAGAACATGGTAAATCCTAAGTTTAGACAGAATCACATTATTTTATTCCTACCTTTGCCAGTGTAGAAATATTGAGTCTTCATGTAGAGTGCGTCTAATGAAAGCGTGACCTGAAGTTTTTTAGTAAATTTAATTGGCAACATTATTCAGCCGCAATTGTAGGAAATAAAAAAAATTGCGAAGTGTCAAGACATGATTCTCCTACTAGTTCTAACCTCTTTTTCTCAGGTCGCGATTTTTGATTAGACGGACTAGTACGCCACGGTCACGATTACATGACGTAGTTTGCTGGACAAAAGCTAATAAATGGTATAAAACAGTACTATTTTTCTTATTTGTCCTCGCCGAGTTGCCCTGTCGGGACCGAGAGCAACCCTTACAACTTGTTTCTGTGGGTTCTGTTTAGTCACAGTGGTGTCAACTCCCACTCGACACTAAGCTAATTGATTAGTAACATAATCGATTGCACAAAATCGAGAAATATGCATCTACCGATCGAAAAAATTGTACTTGGCTTCTACAAAACTACGATCACGATGCAAAATTACAATGGTCCCTATGATAGTGTTAGTATAACAGTTTAGTATACTTTTTCCGTAGAATATCAATTCTACCGCTGTTAGTGACTGGTGGAGACGTTTACAAACTAAGCAGCATTAGAAGACCTCTCACAAGGCAGACCGATGACCTGGTGAGGGTTGTAGGAATCCGATGGATGCGAGACACATAGGACCGTTTATTGTGGTGACACTTAGGGGAGACCTATGTCTAACTGTGGATGTTAGCATTAGCATTATCGGCTTTATAATGTTCCCACTGTTGCGACTCAGGCCTCCTCTTTAGGAGAGGCAATGGGCCTGTAGACGTATTTCAGCAGAAATGATGATGATAATGATGACTAAACAACTTACAACACAACTCCTCCATCACTAGACGCTATCCAAACTCTAAAGACACTAGATATCCGCCCCGAAGTTCGGAAAACAAACGGGCATCATTGGAAATCGGATAATCCATTAATTCAGAGTCGAAATTTCCTTTATAGCCCAACTGGGAGTGCTTCAGTGATGAATCGCGACAAATTCGCTTCGGAAAGCAATTTGGAAAAGTAGAGAGTTCTGCTGATGTATTAGGTACGTAGCTATTTGGGTATACAGTTTCTATTCGGTAAGAGTATTCAGCTAGGCTCTATAAGTATATTTAGATAGCTTTGTGTGACATGAACGTTGATAAAACTAGATCCTGACATATTTTTGCTTAGTTTTAGAAAAGGATCGACTTTTTCCTGTTTTTAATTCTTGTTTTATGTCAGTAATGACCAATTATTTGCACGCTATAAGCAATACTTGGTGAAAATAAATTATACAACAATGTGTCAGACATCGAAGCATAAACGAATACCTACCATAGATCCAGTACATGATTGTGGTGGAACTTTTGCTAATATTTTTTTTTAAACTAAAAAAAAGGTTTATATCTGTTTATATATTTTATAACTATGATTTCATTTGTTGTGCTTTAAAGTGTCATAAGAAATGTATCTTAGTAAATTTATTATTATACATGCAAAGTTAAAATGGAAGTCATTTTCGAAGACGCATATTTATTCTACTGCGGCTTCGCTAAAATTATACCAAGGGAACACGCTACCAGAATAAAAAAATGTATCCTGAGTCCTGTACATGGTCTACCCATGTGTTCATGTTAATCCCAATCCGTTCAGTTATTTCAAAATATTCACATACATACTTACAAACTTTCATCGTTATATTACTATCAAGAGTGAATTTGTTAAAATGGGATTTTTTTGGGACGTATTTTTTTCCATTCGAAAGTACGTGACCTACACTAAACTGCACTTGGCCCGCATATTGGCATACGACCCATTCCCAGTCGTAATGCATTCCTTTAAAATTCCTAGAGACTACTTTTTCTGGCTTCGTGCCTCCTCCTGAGTCTCAGCAGTCATTCAGCAGTCTTTTCCCAACTATATTGGGGTCGGCTTCCAGTCAAGCCGGATTTAGCTGAATACCAGTATTTTACGAGGAGCGGCTGCCTACCAGACCTCCACAACCCATTAACTGGGGTAACACGGTACTTCATGGCAAGACTGGAGTCAGATTTACTAGCTTCTGACTATCCGTAACGACTGCCAAAGATCTACAAATGACAGCCGGGACCTACGGCTTAACGTGCTTTCCGAGGCACGGAGGAAACTCGATATGTTAAGAGGGTCACCCACCACAGACCAACCTTGGCAAGCGTTGCTTAACCTTGAAGATCGACCCGTGCGGCTGTTATTATCTAGCCACGAGCTCCTCAAAGCCTTTTAAGATATAGGGTACAAATCTATAGATGTTCTGGATTAGTTCAATTTCAGTGATAGTTTCAACTACACCAAAAGTTACATACAGCAATCGCTGAAAGGGCGGTGGTCCTTAAAGTACGTCCTATTTACACTTTAATACGAGTCCTTCAACGAACATATAGATAAAGATATTTCTCCATTTTCCGAGCCTATTTCAAGCCTCGGGTATCTAGTTTGAAAAGAAGGTAAATTGCCTCAATTTGTCAATGTGAGTAAGTAGGAATCCCGTCAGACTCGTGATGAAACGCACAATAGATTACTCTGTCCTATAGAGGTATAGAGCGGTGTAGTTGGGATTTCATATAAATGGGGTAATCTGCTTTGAGCGTCTTTTGTTTTTGGTTTGAGCGTGAATAGCTGGATATTGCCTACAGTCAGTTTTATAAACGCTGAGACTGAATTGACACAGGCAAATGTCAAACTTACAATAATAATGATGCCAGTTCTTTTGTGTTGTGACAAGTTTGCACGTAAAGTCAATTTAGTCTCAGAGATTAAAAAACAGACTTTAGGTCTGTTACGTGGATGAAAACAATAATTCTGTTGGGCCTTTCAGTTTGTCAATAATGTTAGTTATGCATTAATTGCTGTATCAAATCAAATCAATAAATA
The DNA here is from genome assembly GCA_030763345.1 of Mythimna separata. Taxonomy (NCBI): domain Eukaryota; kingdom Metazoa; phylum Arthropoda; class Insecta; order Lepidoptera; family Noctuidae; genus Mythimna; species Mythimna separata. The sequence continues at coordinate 6,864,010 of CM061191.1, forward strand.
TTGAATTGTTTTAGTTTTTGTTTTATACTCGGTGTGGCGAGGGTCGCGGGAATCCGATGGATGCGAGACGCACAGGACCGGTCGTTGTGGCGACGCTTGGGAAGGCCTATGTCTAGCAGTGGACGTCTTTCGGCTGAGGTGACCATGATAATGACACGGTGTGTCAAACATCGATGCGCAGACGAATACCATGCATCCAGTACATGAATCTGGATCCCCGCAGTGGCGGAATTTTTCGTCAGCTTTTAAAATCTATAAGTACATTTTATATGAAAAAGTATAGACTTATAGTACTTAGGCACATCGTTATTCTAATATCGGAGTTCATAAAATAGTTATGCAATCAATACTGATGAGAATTTTAATTAAAAAGTCATTCATTCCTGAGTTTGTTTCGGTGTTTCTTCTCAGGGTAGTCAGTTAGGAAACACCGGTCTCATCTAGTAAGAAAAAAAAAGTCCAAAAAAAAATTGACGTGTAAAAGAGTTTGAAAAAACCTATTTGCAAAATAAATATCAGTTATCAATTTATTTATCATTCATTTTTTTTTCACTGAAAATATCATCGGGGTTAATTCAGACAAAAGTCAAGACAAAAGTCAGCAAAGACGAGAGAGTCAAACCATTTAATAACACATTTTGGAGGTAGTGGAACAGAGAGTAAAGTCCCACATACCTCCATTGAAAAGGGAGGATCCTCCGACCGGACGAGGTGTTATGTCCGGTGGGCTACTGCCCTATAGATGATTTCGGGCTGTTGTATCTATTCAAATCGCGCGGAGAACTTTGCTTGCGCGATGCAGGATTCTGTGACGTCATGTGTAGATGTCGATGATCGTAGTCGCTACACACATTAACTACAAATACTTAATGTATCCGGAAAGAGAAACAATTTATTTGGCTCCCTGAGGAATCTTAAAGTAGGTTTGTGGATTAGTAAATGTACCCGTTTTAATTTTTAATACAGTCAGCCCCTTAAAAGGTTGTCTACATTATTTACGACGTAGCATCTGGTATGTGGAACTATCCTCAATGCGGAAGTCACTTACGATGAGAATTTAGCCAGTTTTTAACGAAAACTAACAAAAGATGACAATTGACTTGTAGATATAAACTAGTGCTTGATTGCAATGCCACCTGATGGTAAGCAGTGATGCAATCGTTGATGGTAAAATATACTAGTTTATTTAGACACTATTCAGTCTAGTCTTGAAGACACCTAAATAATAATCGGTCAGGTAGACCTTAGCAGGCAAATTGTTTCAGTCCTTCGATGTACGATGTACACGACGAGGCGAAATGCTTAGTCCGGGCCGTAGAGATTTCAATAACGTAAGGGTACTTCGGGTTATCCGATGGTAGAAAGAAGATGGCGAAATCAAGTCATGTGCTCAGTGCATCCTTTAAAATACCGAAAGCGTAGCTACTCTATTCATTTATCTATCTATGACTAGGCCTGCAACCTTAGGATACCTTCCAACGCTGCTTCTTCCAGTATAACTGCAGCTGGTGATCGGATACTTTCGGCCCCAACGTACATCTGTTCTGCGAGCAACGATTCTTCATGCTATGTCGGTAACCTTAGTACTCCTACGGTTATCTTCATTCCTGATTAGATCATGCAAGGAAACTCCTAGCAAAGCCCTATCCATTACCCTTTAGGTGACTTTTAGCCTTCTGATTAAAGCATAGAGATTAGAGATATTAAACTTTATATCAAAAACTCAAATTCGAGCATTTTTATATTGCTAATTTTATAGAGCAATATAAAAATCATACTTAAGTCAACGCAATTCAAAGATAAGTCCGTTTATGCTCCATTTATGGCGCTGTTTTGATACTCGCATGGAAATCTAAACCTATAAGCCATTTCCCTTTGATCTAGAATCCTGAAATATGGCAAGAAGCAAGATCTCATAACACAAGTGAAGGAATACCATTACACCACAAAAATAAATACTTTTTTGTGTTACGAAAAAAAAGACTAAGTAGTGGTGGATCAGTGGTAATTACCTCGTAGGTGTGGGCTTACAGACGGCGAGCTATGGATAGCTCGCCGCCCCGTAACCATCCCTATGTGTCCATGCGCGCCTCAAGGAGATAGCAGTGAAACCTTCGATCACTTATAATCAGTGATCGAAGAGTGAAACCCAAAAGGAAAACATGGGGTCCTTGAACGCAAGGCAAAGGCGGAATATAAAGGGTGTAAAAAGACCCTTAACGAAAACGAATGAATGCCAATTGATGTATATAATTAGTTAATTTTTTTGTGTAGGTAATGGGTTGTTTTGTGTACGTGCTATGATGGTTTTATTTTCTTTTGTTTTAACATAGCTGTATTCAAATTTTTTAATATTGTACCCCATGGGTATGGTAGGTATGTTACAGTGATACTTGTGATGATTATAAAGGGTGTAAAAAGACCCTTAACGAAAACGAAAACCCCAAATAGTCCTCATCACTGGGATAGTTTTATTCATCTAGGACATAACTGGGAATTCACTGGTTCTGGAGATATTGAAGGTCAAAGTCAAAATTTTTTCATCGTTTTTATTTCAAAATCGTATTCCAAGTATCATTAGTAAACTTTCTTCCGAACAAACATTATCAAAATTATCATTTTTTCATACCAAATTACGCATTTGAAGTTAGAAAAATGCAACGAAAACTAAACACAACGAGCGCCTCACGCACACAAGCGTAAGGTCGGTTCAATGACCAAGCGCGAGCAGCCGAACGCTCAGCTGATCGAAGTTATTATTAATTAATTATTTTTTAAAGATGAAAAAAAAAAGTTTTTTCCCAGCAATATTTTTTGGTCTAAGTTACCTAATTACATGTACAGAATGTGTAGTTATCGGCTTTGTGATCGGTCTTTTTACACCCTTTAGGAGTGGGTTTTAGTCAGTTAAAGGCTGACGACACGCCTTCTCACTCCACCCTTGAGCGGTATTAGACATAGGATGATTACACAACTAAAAATACAAAATTCTAGATTTTGAGACCACAAACTAACGTCTGTTTTTTATACCCAGAGACTAAATTGACACAATTAATGTCAAACTTACTATAGGAATGATGCCAGTTCTTTTGTGTTGTAGTGTCATTTTAGTCTCAGGGTATAAAAAACAGACGATAGTAAATATCTCTGAGCTAAGTACAAGGCATAACAAAACTAAAAGTTTCAAGAAGTTGGCTTAGAACTTAAAAACATTATTCCCACGAACCTCCTTTTCACCAAAAGATTATAATTATAAAAGTGTAAAAAACGCCAGAAAAATTCACAGTATCTTAGCTAACTTCTAACCGTCGAAAGTTTAGATGAGTATAAAGTAAGACAGTGCACACACTTCAACGAAAGTTTTTACCCAATTACGGTGGAGATGGGAAGGGTTAGAAATATCCGTTGGGTATTTTTTTCAAGTGAGGAATCATCAGAATGACTTCTCCCTCTCTTGGGCGGAATGGGAGGGTGTGTCAGATTTTTACTGACTAAACCCAACCCCGTTCCTTCTTTGCCTTCGTTCTGAGGACACGAGCATCACTTTCCAGATCCATTGGGTAAGTAGTATAATTGTATGAACGAGTTAGACCGTTTTCACATTATCCGATCCGATATCGGTATCGGACGCCGATACGATATCGGGGTAAGTAAAATGTATGAAATGCTGTGCTCCGATATCCGATATCGGGTCGGACAATATGAAAGACAGGTACATATCTCAAACATTTTACTTACCCCGATATCGTATCGGCGTCCGATACCGATATCGGATCGGATAATGCGGAAACGCTCTTAGACTGTTTTCATATTATCCGATCCGATATCAGTATCGGACGCCGATACGATATCGGGGTAAGTAAAATGTATGAAATGCTGTGCTCCGATATCCGATATCGGGTCGGACAATATGAAAGACAGGTACATATCTCATACATTTACCTTACCCCGATATCGTATCGGCGTCCGATACCGATATCGGATCGAAAATGTGAAAACGGTCTTACAGTGGCCCTGGAACGCAAAAGGCCAATGAAGGAACTTAGAAGAGATTTGGTTAACAGCAATCTACAAAGCCTGGAGCACAGGCGTAGGGTAGCCAGATAGGCGTGGGCTTACCGACGACGAACAATGGTTAGGTCGCCGTCCGGACCGAGCCCAAATCGTTGATGGCGCGTAGTGTTCCACGCGCGCGCGCCGCAAAAGATGTCACCAGATCCTTAAAGGGCCAGTAAGGGGCTTCGACCCAGCTGGGGCCACTGGGACCACTATATCCGAAAGTGAAACGTAAGGAAAATAATAATAATAATAATAATAATATATTTATTCAGAGTTAAATTTGGTAAAATAGTTACATCAAATCTTAAGAATAATTAAAAAGGTATAGCTATGTTATGTGCCTGTACTAGGATAAACCTGTATCACAGGCGGTAGGAGTTCTTATACTATGGATTTGTAGGGCATTTAATTTCGTAACAATATTTAACATTGAAAGCCTCGAAATATGGTAAAAAATATTAAATTATTTATAAAGTTATAACCTAGTTTGCTTAACACTAAAAGTTACAATATGTTATTTCGTATTTTCAAACTGTTAACTGTAACTGAAAAGAAGGAACAGAGGAGTGAGTGAAATTCTGACACGCTTAACTACTCCACCCAAGAGTGGAAGAAGCCATGAGATGATTTACCACTTAAAAAAAAAGTGTAACCAGCCATTTGGTAAGATACACTTTGATGAGTCACGTTCGACTTTGGTACGGACGGACCAAATCCGTCATATCAAACTGGAGCATGTGTTAACACTATTATAGCTGTCGCTTCAAATACACCATGGAGTTTCTTGTCGTCTTCTCCATAGAAAGGAACCGTGCACTGTAGCTCAAGCCCATGTAGGCCTATGTGAAATAAAAAGATTTTTATTTTCAATGCATTTTTAGACCCCAGTCTGCGCATACCCCAATAGAGAGAACATTTTTAATGATTGATATTCATCAAAAGTTAAGAAAAGCCTCGCTCAAAGCCGTTTAATATTTAATCACTTCACTTAAGATTATAAGGAGTTATTGATTCTGCGGTAAGGAGCTTTGTTTGGCCTCCATTGAAGGGTTGAAGATGCTCGTGGTTCCTTATTTACTTAGGTATTTTTAGATTATGAAAGATATTAAGTTGATCTTCAGTTAGGAATGAAAGATTTTGTTTTTATTACTGTTTTATTCGCGTTTAACAATTATCGCAACTGATTGTAAACGTAAATGTTTGAATGTTATGTTTAGAGTTTGAACTAACAACACTATTTACAAGTATGTATTAATACAAAAAAGAAAAGTTTCCGATGAGCTCTGGCACCCTAACTAATATTAACTTAACGCTAACAAGAAGCATGCTTGCCTAGAAGTAACCTATTCACTTTTGACTTAAAGACCTTCAGTTAATCAAGTAGTAGCTATTAGGAAACACAGACTCAGGGAATTCCACTCTTTAACTGTACACACATTAAGAACCCCGGGACGCTGGAATTAAGGCAAAGAAGGAACGCGAGTGGGTTTTAGTCAGTAGAAGTCTGAAACGCCCTCCCGGTCCATCCAGAGCGGGAGAAGTCATTTTGAAGACTTACCACCTTAAAAAAAGCTGTATACAAATACACATTGAATGTGTTTCCAAAATATTTTGTGTTTATATGGATGTACCAAATTAACCTTAAAAAAAAGCTGTACACACACTGTGTTCCCAAAATATTTTATGTTTATATGGGTAAGAAGTCCTCCATATTATATCAATGGCGTTTCACTGTTGGTACGTGATATTCCCATGAGAACCAACTTCACCGTCTTTGTATACTCGTAGAAGCAAACTAACTTGGAGTTTGATTTCGTATTTTTCAATTTCGATACTATGCAATAGATCATATAGAGCTGAAAATATTTGAAACTTATACGAATCAAGAGCAAGGCAACTTCTTCGAAGTTTTGTTAGTGTCCCTATTTGATTCAAATCAATTCAATACAAATATTTATTGCTGAATACGGTATAATAATAAAGTTATATTTTTAAATAATTTTCTTCAAGATAGTGTATGTTTTATGCCTGTGTATGTGAACATTAACCGTTAAATAAACAAAAATATATATATTTACGGTGGTAACCGCGCATCAGAAGACGCAGAGTTGGAAAGCCACCTACAAGGTGGACCGATGACCTGGTGAGAGTCGAGGGAATGCGATGGATGCGAGTCGCACAGGACCGTCAGTTGTAGCAACACTTGGAGGAGGCCTATGTCCGGCAGTGGACGTCCTTCGGCTGAAATGTTGAGGATGATGATAATATTCGAAGTTTTTTTTTGCTGTTGTAACTAATCATCAAAAACACTTTCATGCAAAAGAGTTACCATAAAATAGCCTCAATCATAAGCTCTTAACAAGTAAAAAAAAAATCAGAACAGACTCTCTTACTAAGCCAAATAACATCTACCTTCAAAAACATTTACCTCCCAAAAAAAAACACCATCAAATTACCATACCCAGAAAAATAGAAGGGAAAATATCCAGCAAACCGAATTCAATTAATAGCAATGTTTTCTCCATTCCATGGTGTTTGTCACCATGAATAAGTGATGAGCCTGCCAACCTATCAAATGGAACAAGGGTACAATGTAGTACTATTGCCGAATTCATTCCTTACTTACGACTTACGACTGACAGAATGCGAAACATTGAAATATCATACCTGTTTTTGTTTATCGTATTTTGTACTTGGATGTCTTCCTTAAGAATTGGCAAGAAGTGGCTCAAAGCCGGGAACGATGCAAGGAATGGAGGGAGGACTTTGCCCAGCAGTGGACAGTACAGACTAGGTATAATAATAATCTTATACTAGCTTCTGATGGATGATTCACTCGCGTGAAAGTTAAAATTTACTCCAATGTATCAAACTCCGTGAATAAAAATATAAATATAATATATATAGATATAATATAATATAAATATAATATAAATAGTAATATTAATAGTAGTAGTAATTGGTAAGCGATGATGTGGTTGACGTGTTTCTTCGAGAATATGTCGTATTTGCAATGGATTTATTTAAGTTTCTGAATTTTCTTTAATTTTTTTTATTGGGAAAGTACACTTTATCTTTGAGTAATTTTAAATATATTATGAACATAATCAAATCAAAGAAAAAGTTAAGTTGCGAAAGGTTAGTTTTGTTTTTTGATTTACGATTCGAAACGTTTTTATTGCTCGGTGTAAAATTTTCTTATGAACGGATCGTTTTAAAAGTTGTGGTCCGAAACGACGACTTAAAAGTAATACCTAATTGTTTTTTTTTTGGGTGGAATCCCGGACTGCAATCTGTTGTGACGAGTGACAGAACAGAATGAAAGAAAAAACATGTTGCGTCGACCCCAAATAAAACGTGACAAGCTAAAATAAGACCGAACTTCCAAATAAATTTCAGGAAAATCTGTTTAAAAACATAACTCCAAATTCACAAAACACAGACAGAATGGACAAAATACACCTCTATTTTACTTTTATTCTACTTATCAATTGTCGACATAAAGAACATGGTCCAAAAAAGCTAGATGTTGCGCTGACCCCAAATAAATCAGGACAAGAGCAGCAAAATTATGAATGACTGCAATCCTGGTGCCAAAAGCCCCTCTATTTCAAAATAAACCCCTTTGGGACTCTAAACACAGCAACAAATCCCTAATGCAATACTTACATTAGAACTCTTTCGAAGCCACTCACTCAAACGAAACTCTTTTTCTCGCCAAAAACATTTAATTGTGTTGGCAACTTTTTGTTGTGGAAGCGCTGGCGAAGTTTTCCTTCAATCTATCTTGTAAGCCCTCAGCAAACCTCTTTAGGGCGCTACGATCCGTTAAATCAATAAGCAGAACCCACTTTGAAAGTTGGTAAACTCTTCTACGCAGGATAGTGTGACCACTGGGAATGGGGACTGAGAGTATTTTTTGTTTGTGGGTTAATTATTTTTTAGTTTGATTTTTTTTTTGTTTGTTTATTTTTTAGTTGATTTTGTTGTTGTTTCTCGTGAATGGTTCAGTATACAAATGTAGAAAATTAAAATTTTATAAATTGTGTATTTAACTAATACCACTATAACAAATAATAACATCGTACAGAACCCTTCATAGCTTTTTGTTTCTAATGTTATTAAACCGTGGTCAACAATTTTATTTTAGCTGTCTGTTTCTGGTTATTGAATTTCCCTTTGTATTGAAACTGGCCACAAAATGATCATTAACGTTAATCTTACCTTCACTGCAGGACAGATCTTCTGGCTTGTGAATCAGATTTTCTGGCTTGTGACGACTATACCGAGAGATCTGCAAACGACAGCCAGGACCAAATAAACCCAGTTAATTACATCCACTAATTCAATTCATTCACCTGACCTCAATGACGTAAGCAACTTCGAAATGTACCGACTTCCAAAGTCTCCGCAGCCCCATTCGTTTACTAAACGAAGTCGTCCAACGTCACGTAGACAAACTCCGCAGATCGACTTCCACAATAATCAAGTTGCCGGCGCTGGAGCTGATTCCATGTTGAAGACTGCCGGAGTAATTCATTGTGTCAATGTTTTGTTTATTATTTAGTTTTGAAGGGGTACAGGGGGGAGGAATGGGTACTACATGCCCGTTTATAGAAGAACTTTTTAAATTTGGATTTCTTGTAATACGTTTTGTCAATAGGTCTTTAGACGTGAGTTAAGAGTTAAGTTTATCAACTACTGGCTTTTGTCCGCGGTTTTGCTCATATTGAACTTTGCTTCAGAAATAACAGATCTCCGTACAAATTTTCAACTCCTTTTTTCCCTTTTTTAGGGTTCCTTACCTCAAAAGGAAAAAACGGAACCCTTATAGAATCACTTTGTTGTCCGTCTTTCTGTCTGTCAATTAATACAAATGACCCCAATGACGTAAAACCCTCCGAATTGTACCGACTTCCAAAGTCTCCGTAACCCCATTCGTTTACTAAACGAAGTCGTCCAACGTCACGTAGACAAACTCCGCAGATCGACTTCCACAATAATCAAGTTGCCGGCGCTGGAGCTGATTCCATGTTGAAGACTGCCGGAGTAATTCATTGTGTCAATGTTTTGTTTATTATTTAGTTTTGAGGGGGGTTGGAAGGAGGGATAGGTAGTACACTGTACATGCCTGTTTATAGGAGGACTTTTCTAATTAAAGTTGGATTTCTGGTAATACGTTCTATCAATGGGCCTTTTAATGTGAGTTAAGGGTTAAGTTTATTAGCGGTTTTGCTCATGTTGAACTTTGCTTCAAAAATGACGGGCTTCCATACAAATTTTCAACTCCATTTTTTGAGGGTTCCGTACCTCAAAAGGAAAAAATAGAACCCATATACGATCATTTTGTTGTGCGTCTGTCTGTCTATCAAATAATTCAAATAACGCAAATGACGTAAACACATCCGAATTGTACTGACTTCCAAAGTCTCCGCAGCCCCATTCGTTTACTAAACGAAGTCGTCCAACGTCACGTAGACAAACTCCGCAGATCGACTTCCACAATAATCAAGTTGCCGGCGCTGGAGCTGATTCCATGTTGAAGACTGCCGGAGTAATTCATTGTGTCAATGTTTTGTTTATTATTTAGTTTTGAGGGGGGAAGGGGAAGGGAGGAGAATGAGCAGTACACGCCCGTTAATTACTCAGATACCCGCGAAACGAGACACAATAGTAAAACAATAACAGCGCGGTCTTATAGGACCGGTTGGGGATTCAAACGTTAATAGAGGGACTTTTTAAATTTTGAATTCTGGTAATATCTTTTGAGATGGTTTTTGAATGTATTATCATGCAGATCAGATTCTTTTATAATCACATATCGATACTGGAAATATGAAATAACGTAAGGACATTTACCAAAACTGCATAAGTGTCCCTTACGACTGTGGTCATCAGGGCCTTTTTCCCAAAACGTAAAAATGTCACTTACGTTAATTCGTACTTTTGGTATCGGTATATCAGCTTTGCTTTTAAAAATAAATAAAAAAATGTTTCTCCACTATAGGAATTACTCCTGTATCGTGGATGCGTTCACAAATATGTAAACTCACATACTCAAGACACCCACCACATCTGTCTGTAGGCCCACAACGCATCAGCCAATTGCTCAAGTACTGCACCAACTATGCCATAATTATACAACATGTAACATAAATAACGCACATCCTCTTGGGGGGTCATTGTACTCATCATTATGATAGTACCATACATTTTGACGAAATAAGCGAACATAAATGTAGGGAACAGCTGATTATTTTTTCTCGATTTCAGGTTTGGTCCCATAGTAAAGTTTTTCATAATGATGAGTACAATGACCCCCCAAGAGGATGTGCGTTAATTATGTTACATGTTGTATACCTCCATGCAAATTTTTAACCCCGTTTTCACACCGTAATAATCCTCGCCTGTCTTAATCTGTTGAGCCCGAGAGGACGCCGGCGTCCGCACACCTTTTGTCTTTCTATTGATAAATGAATGATAAATGATAATTATTTATTTTGTCAATACGTTTTCACAAACACTTTTACACGTCAATTTTTTTTTGTCTTATTATTCTAGATGAGGCCGGTGTTTCCTAACTGACTACCCTGAGAAGAAACACCGAAACAAACTCAGGGGTCACTGTCACTTAAAAAAAACATCTATACAATAATTAAGGTATCCGAAAGATTAAAAACAACACCTATGGATAAAATCGGCTTTTTACGCCGAAGCAGTAGGTACTAAAACATAATAGTTTGACAATAATCATAGATTTAGACCAAAATAACAAAACTGCATTATACCTCTTGTTTTTATTGCTATGAACAGGAAGCACTTGTACAAACTCTAGGTTCAGAAGCAGTAGTACCAAGCTACGTAATTATTGTTTACCCAAAAGGTTACCGTAACAAGTTTCCCTCAGTTATGACTTGCATGAGAAAGCAAGCAGCTGGCTACTACTTGTTCCGAAGTAATAGTTCTAAATAAATAATGAAGTAACATTATTTGGCTCTGGTAATACTATAAGCATAGCAGAACCGATGTTTTAAGGAGACACTAAATTGCCACTTATTTTAAAGTTAAAGACGGCAGTCTTTAACTAGTCTAAATCCAAAGAAATGTCACAATAAATTATAGTCAAAATCAATCATCATGATCATCTCAGCCAGAAGACGACCCTGCTGAAAATAGGCCTCTCCCAAGCTTCGCCAAAACGACCGGCCCTGTGCGTCATACATCCATCAGATTCATCGGTCCACCTTGTGGGAGGCCTTCCAACGCTGTGTTTTCCTTTAAATTACCTAATTCAAAAGAAAAGTCACAAAAAATTACAGTCCAAATTAATATTCATTTCAAAATAATAATCGCCATTAGGAATCAAATTGTGAATAAGTATATTTTTTAAAACAGTCACCGAACTTCACTTGTTAACATCCCGTAAGAAACTCGTGAAGCCTTATAAAATTAGCAACAAAATAACAATTCTGATATCCAAAAGAACCTACCAGAAGAACCAGACATTTCTCAAAACAATCACCCACCCAATATGTTACAGGCTGCTCCAAAAACCAAATCGCCAATCTTTTCTATATACAGGGTGGTAATGATCGCCGTTAAGCGCTAGTAAAAACAGTCGTCGGACGCATAGCGCCGCCCCTTGAGCTGTAAAACACACAAACTGAACATACCCCACCTAGTTAGTGAAGAGAACCGCGTAATGTCATCGTGAGATGGGTTCCGCATAGCTTTTTTGACGTTTAAAGCAGTCTTCGTGTTTTGTTTACGGCTTTGATCGCTTGTTGGTAACTAGTTTGATAACTCGAGTAAAGAAGGGTACAGACTGCTGTGACGATAACCGTTGGGACTCAGCGGGGTCGAAGCCTCTGGAGCCATAGATTCGCTTCTGAAAGTAAAACCCCCTGAAACAAAACACAAAGAACGAAAGAACTTCTTTGTTCCTTACAAAGATGTGGGTTTTAGTCAGTAAAAGTCCGACACAACCTTTCGATACGCCCAAGAGCGGGAGAAGTCACTCAAATGACATCGAGCTAAAAAAAAACTGCTGCTGTAACGTAACCTGAAATGTAACACGCAATAAAAAGATTTGTCGCAATGTATCATACAATGTAACAGAATTCTCATAGTGTGGACACCTTGCGCAAGTGAATAGAGTATTACAACTCGTGCGCACTTTTTTTTAGATGAGAAAACATCAAAATTACTTCTCCTGCTTTTCGTGTCAGAGTTTAACCCACCCACCAATCAAACCACCAACCGCCAACACCACCACCAACACACACCCAACCAACCAACTAAAAGCTTTCGTTGTAGGGCCCCGGGATTCTCTTTCGTACAACCCGGGCCCCAGTAGGCTTCGACCCAGCTGCCCAGCAGGGCCCCCCTACGTTTTGCTAATATCTTTTTGACTTGGGCTCGGTCCGGACGGTTATCAAACGGCCGGACGGTGAGCTACCCATTGCTCGGCAAGGTCAGTGCGAGCGCTGTGTCTACACTAATGAAATGCTACTTTTGTAGCGACTACGATCTACTACATATGACGTCACAGAATCTTGCATCGCACAAGCAAAGTTCTCGGCGCGATTTGAATAGATACAACAACCCGAAATCATCTATCGGGCAGTAGCCCACCGGACATAACACCCCGTCCGGTCGGAGGATCCTCCCTTTTCAACGGAGGTATGTGGGACTTTACTCTCTGTTCCACTACCTCCAAACTTTCATGTTACCATGCATGTTACATTACAACGGTGCTTTATAAGTTCCGTGCAGAACTTAACACTCCTTTTTCACCCCCTTAGGGATTCAATTTCTTTAAATTTCGCTCCTCGTAAAATACTGGTATTCAGCTAAATCCGGCTTGACTGGAAGCCTACCCCAATATAGTTGAGAAAAGGCTAGGCAGATGATGAGGGATTACATTTCTAAACATATTTGTTTCTTCGTTGTCGAAGGAACAAAAGCGTCTTATAAGTTGATAAGTCAAATGTCGTTAGAACATTCAATAAAAAAAAATCTTATGATATCTACTGATATCATAAGATCTTTTTGAAAAAAATTATATTGAAACTAGATAAAATTATAGCAAAGAATATTCTTCTTTTAGAAAATTTATACAGAATTTATTATTATTGAATTTGCAGCAATAAAACACAGAGTATGGTACTGAAGTCAGCATAATCCTTAAATATTGTGAGTACAAATCTGTGAGCATTTTGGATAAAGTAAATGGTAGACAAATACTTATGGGTGTTTGCTTTTATACTTAACGTTTAGAAGTCGACTCGACTTTTGATTTTTTTAATTCAATTAGTTAATTTTCTTTCAATAAAGTTTTTGAGGGTAAATTTTTAGCTGGGAAATCTTCAGAATGACTTCTCCCGCTTTTGGGCGGAGCGGCGTGTCAGACTTTTACCGACTAAAACCTACTCCTTTATTCCTTCTTAGCGTTTGGTTCCAGGACCCGGGTTTTCCTCTCCGAAGCGAAACCATGGCCCCAGAGGCTTCGACCCTGCTGGGCTCCTACGGTTTTGCTGACGTCTCCTTGAGGCGCACGTGGAAACATACGAGCTGCACGCCACCGACAACTTGGGCTCGGTCCGGATGATTATATTATCGGACCGAGCATTGCTCTCCGTTCGCAAGCCCACACCTTTCATACTTTCACTGACTAAAACCCACCCATATTCTTGCAGTTACTCTTTGCGTTCCAAGTCGCAGTGATTCTCCTTCCTTTTTTTTGTTGTGTCACCCACCAATTTTTACAGTAGTCCTATTCGGGCCACGGTGATTCTCCATTCTTTCTTCACCCAACGCACTTAACCTTACTCTACAACATCCACCTACACAACAGCATCAAATAAAAAAAAATACGTCCCTAACTTTCATTTATCGTCATTTTATTCGATCCCTAACTCATAACTAGGTCCGCCCATGGGGAAAACAGTAAGTTCAGAACCGTACACATAAAAATAAAATAGTATATTTACTGCGGAACCCTAAAAAAGTTGCGCCTCTCTAACCTGAGTTTATTTGCTTTTATGTTTATAGAGCGCTTCAGTCTGGAAAATTGTGTCCTCCTCGCTAAACGAAAATATTAAAATATTCTTTTTATGTGTAACCTGCTAACTCAGAAGTGGAAACTGTGTTTAAGTGTGGCTATTTGGTTTGGTTTTCATATTTCATTCTTGATTTTGAATTAGAATATATTTTGTTTTTTTTTTTGTCTTGTTGAGAGGCTCGCGTTTGAACATTATCTCTACTGATGGAAAACGACGATGTGGTCGACGATGAAACACGCTTGCCTAGAAGGAACCTATTCATCATTATCGTCATCATCATCTCAGCCGAAAGCCGTCCACTGCTGTGCATAGGTCTCCCCCAAGCGTCGCCACAGCGACCGGTCCTGTGCGTCTCGCATCCATCGGATTCCCGCGACCCTCGCCAGGCGTCAGTCCACCTGACGGAAAGCGAGGATGTGGTCAACCATAGAAGAGTTGAAATGGTTGACGATGGCACACACTTACCTAGAAGTAATCTATTCACTCTTCTACTTATTTTTTTTCCATCTTTCTTTCATAGTTATCCATCTTCTTCTGTTGTGTTTTTGTGTAATTAATAACATAGTATTATTACAAAATATAAGTAGTCCCCCCCACTGCGTTTGTAAGTATAAGTTAGCATTAGCATTATCGGCCTTATAATGTTCCCACTGTTGGGACTCAGGCCTCCTCTCTAGGAGAGGGAATGGGCTGTAATCCACCACGCGGGCCCAGTGCGGATTGGTGGATAGAATAGAAGAAATAGAATAAAGTTAGTGCAAATTTAAATTAGAGACGTTTACATTTGCAAGCAAGCTATGTTTGCAATATATTATTTGCGATATAGCATACAGGTTTTGTGTAATAACATAGTATTATTACAAAATATAGTTCCCCCACTGCGTTTGTAAGAATAAGTTAGCTTTAGCATTATCGGCCTTGTAATGTTCCCACTGTTTTGACTCAGGCCTCTTCTCTAGGAGAGGGAATGGGCTGTAATCCACCACGCGGGCCCAGTGCGGATTGGTGGATAGAATAGAAGACATAAAATACGTTAGTGCAACTTTAAATTAGAGAAGTTTACATTTGCAAGTGAGCTATGTTTGCTATATACTATATGGGATATAGCATACATATAGGCCGTAATCCACTCTCCGAACCGAATGCGGGGTGGTAGATGACACATGTCTCAGAATTTTTCGTTCTAGGACATATCTACCGGTTATCTCACGATATTTTCCTTCAACATTTTGAGAGCAGTGTTGACAAAATAAAATACACGTAGAAAAGAGCTTGCGTAGATTTCAACGTACAATGAAATGTTTTATTTATTTAATTAACGATTTATGTACTTGTACACTTACAAAAGAATTAGAAAAGAAAAAGGAGACAGAAAGTAGGTACAAGGGTAATGCTTATTTCTAAAGAAATGTCTTCCAGCATACTAATTACTAGCAAATCAATGCAATCTCTTCTTGCATTTTAATTACTATTGCTTATTAATTTTTTTAATTATGTTGTGCTCACATAATAGAAGCGACAAGAAATATGTATGGTTACATTTTCGTAACTCATCATAACAGGATTTAAAAGCGTGTCCATGGAGTTTCTTGCACGTTCTTCTCCATAGAGATCTACGCTTTGGAACGTGCAATTTAGCTTTACTTTTTTGACTGATCTTCATTTTGACAATTCAAAAATGCCTGTAAATAAAATGAAACAATTATTAGAAAGAAATGTTTCTGATTTCGATGTACAACTCGTAAGTCGAGGCAGTTAGCCCGGCAGGGTCGAAGCCTACTCAGGCCCTAGGTTAATTACTCAGATACCCGCGAAACGAGACACAATAGTATAACAATAACAGCGCGGTCTCATAGGACCGGTTGGGGATTCAAACGCTAAACGAAAGAGAGCCCAGGGAACCTGGAATGCAGCATTTTAGCATAGTATTATCGGCCTTATAATGTTTCCACTGCTGGGACTCAGGCCTCCTTTCTAGGTGAGAAAATGGGCTGTAATCCATCACGCGGGCCCAGTGCGGATTGGTGAATGTCACATGTCTCGGAATTTTGGTTCTAGGACATACCGGTTTCCTCACGATGTTTTTCTTCATCTTTTTGAGAGCAATGGTGATGAAATAAATTACATAAAGTAATGCACCTGACTGGGTTTGAACCCGCGACCTACAACTTCCAAGTCGGGGCAGTTACCACTGGGCCACAGAAGGAACAGGACTGGGTTTCAGTCAGAAGAAGTCTAACACCTCCCGCTCCGCCCAGAGCGGGAAAAGTCATATCGATGATTTTCATTCTTAAAAAAAAAAGTTCGGGGCTGTTACCTCTGCGCCACTACTAAAAGATAATAAATAATCCAAAACGTATGCGTTCCGAATTATGATTTAACCCAAATTACCGCACAATAGTTAGTATTGCATCCCAAACGATACGTTTACCCGCACAATGAGCAGAGCTCTGCTATTAACCGAATTATTGTGTTGTTTCATGTAAATTTGGGAGCGATAGCGATCCCCGACGCGATGGAAAACCATTGTGCTATCGCTGTGATAAAATTATACCATTACTATTGAATTCGTCGAAATTGCTTCTTGTTTTTGAAGAGTTTTACAAATATTTGTCATTTACGCTAATTCAAAATGGCATAAAACTGTCCAACCTGTCCCGTCTTTGTCTTGGATCTTCTTGTATGTTCATCATCATCTTTTTAATCGAAAGACGTCTACTGTTTTTGAGTGACATAGGGTTCCCGCTAGTGTCGCCACAACAACGGTCCTTTACCAAGCCATTGGTCTAACTTTTAGGAGGCCTTTCAATCTTCCAATTTGTGGTCGTCACTTTAGAACTAACTGTATCAACCATCTGTTCTTGGAGCAATGTACCCTTCCCACTGCCACCTTAGTTTGGCGATTCTTCAATTTAAACTAGACGAGGCCGGAGTTTCCGAGCTGACTACCCTGATAAAACACACCAAAACAAACTTAGAGCTCAAAGTCTCTTTTAAAGTCCATACAGTAAACATGCAATGGTCAAATTATATGCGGAGCATGCAGATTGATGTCTGAGATAGTCTTTAGATGAAAGAACACCACAGATTTGAGTGGACCTTTCCAGTCAGTGCAAGCGTCAGTAATCGCGTAGCTCAATTCAGGACTACTATGAAGCTTAACGACTTGACGAACGATGCCGAAGAAAGTGAGGGCTATATTAATACTCAAAACTGCCAGTCATTAAAAATAAACTCACTTCTAATTCACCGCATCGAGTACCAATAGTAAAAAGTTAACCGAAATGAGTTCACTGAGCAAAATAATCGACTTAGCTCCGGTACGGGGAAATTCATTTATTTAATTAAGACTCAACAAACTTCCCGAAGCAGACTTAGAGCGAATTAATGATTATAACATCTTATTTTAATTGGCCATTACAATTTTTGGCGGATTTGATTTAATTTTAAAATGGATTGGGAAATTGATGGTGTTTTTTTTACGTGGGAAATCATCAGCATGGCTCTCTGGGCGGAGCGGGAGGGCGTGTCACACTTCTACTGACTAAAACCCATCGCTTTGCCTTCATTCTAGGGTCCCGGGTTTTCTTTTCAGAAGCAAACTAATATATCTCCAGTGGCTTCGAACCTGCTAGACCTCTTTTTTAAGGTGGGAAATCATGAAAATGACTTCTACTCTTGGGCGGAGCGGGGAGATGAGTCAGACTTTTACTGACTAAAACGCACTACTTTTCCTTCGGCCAGGGTCCCGGGTTTTCCCCTCAGAAGCAAACCCATGGCCCCAGTAGGCGTCGACCCTGCAGGGCCCCTACGGTTCTGCTGACATCTTTTTGAGGCACGCGTGGAACAATACGTTTTGTTTTGTTGGAACTTTATGAAATATGTAGGATGTAGGATAGTTTGATGATGAATCGCTCATACTTCCAAATCTTATATATAGATAACTTTTTTGAACAGTTTAGTTAGCTTTCTCCAGTTAATGGGTTGTGCAGGTCTGGTAGGCAGCCGCTCCTCGCAAAATACTGGTATTCAGCTAAATCCGGCTTGACTGGAAGCCGACCCCAATATAGTTGGGAAAAGGCTAGACCGATGATGCTGAGTTAGCTTTCTCCATATTACGTAGGCTCAGACCAGTTTCATTCTCATGCCAGATGCTTTCAAATACCTACTTAAATAATTTCAACACAATGGTTATTTTTATGTGCGACAAGGATCACGCCTATTGCCATTAGCCGTTCTCAGCTTCAGACTACAAGACTGTAATGGAAATCTTTATTAGTTTGAAATCTTAATAATATCTATAGTAAGTACATCCAATGACCAAGATTTTTGTAACTCGTAAAATGATTTAAAAGATTGTTCATGAAATATCTTGCACGTTCTATTTAGCTTCACTTTATCTGGTTAAAGAACTTTACTTTTCTCATCAGAATTAACAATAATTCACTTACTGAGAAACAATATAATGTTGTTATGACTGCACAGGGACCAGTGAACTGTTTATAAAAACAAAAAATAATTTAGGTAGGCTTTATATCAAGGCACAGTCGAAACTACTGGGACTAGAACTGTGAAATGCACCAAGTTTTCTTTTATGATGTTTGCCTACGCATTTATGTAAGGAAGATTTCCCAAAATTTTATCCACTTAGAGGATCAAACGGGGTCGATAGTATGTTTAAAAACGCAACTTTTACACGGACGAAGCCGCTGGTAAAAGCTAGATATATCATACAATTAATGCATACTACGTTTTTCAAAAATCGCCCCGAACAAAACAACACTAAACGTGCCTCCTATCACTAATTCAGGGGTCCACAACATTTTATAGAGAAACACAAAAAGATATTAAACCGAACCTTTTTGCACTATTCGACGACGGAGCATCGCAATAAAGTTATTACACTGGCGAACAGAATATTTGGCCCACTACTCTAATGCCACACTATACAGCGGGTTGGAAAAACATTGCAGTACAGTGTACGCGTGAAATGTAGGGGGAGGGGGGTGAAATATGGGTAGAAATTAAATTTCGGATATGGGCTTTATGTGTGAAAATGTTTTTTTTTTTTGTGGAGTGGTAATGTAGAGTCTAGTGTTTTATGCGTTCCGTAATGTTTTTGGGGTAATAGAGTGCTGTTTTAGTTTTAGCAAGGAGCAAAGCAAATGCATGTTTTTACTTGTTATTTTTTTTATTATTGAATATTTAACTGGTAGAGGGCCTTGATGCATTAAGTCCGCTATATACTACTGCGTACACGAAGATTAAATAAATACAAACTAATGCTTGACTGCAATCACACCTGATGGTAAGCAGTGATGCAATCACACAGTGAATTGCAGTAGTTTATTAAGAGCCTATAGCACTCTAATCTTGAAAACACCTAAATTATAATCGGACGGGAAGACCGCAGCAGGCAAATTGTTCCAGTCCTTCGATATAACATGGTATAAACGACGAGACGAAACGCTTAAATATTCTATTAAAGTTTAAAATAAAATTTGTAAACTATACTGTTTATTTATTTAGAGCCAAAACTGAAGAAATACAGAACAAAAGCTCAGAACGAAAATAAGTTTAAATAGACATTTAGTTTAAGCACCAACGTTTAAAATAATAAAATTATCTTTAATGGGCACTTTTCCTTGAAGTCAGGGAAAAACCACTCAAACAAAATTACACACATTACCTATTTTAACAATATAAGCCTTTATTCAGACAAAAAAATATTTTAACAAAAAATAAACTTAAATTAACGAGTTTGCTGAGTCGATGACACCTTCAAGGTAACACGTGGGCCACGTACGCCGTTCCGGGCGCGTCGGTCTCTATACATTTTATATGGCAACTAGACTTGTAGACCTACATTAGATCCACGCCACGAACACCACATGACGTACAAATCAAGCGTAGTCCACGTGTGCGTTGGTCTAATGTAGCTCCCAATTAAATTTGTTCTGAGTGCCCAGCTTAGGCAAAGTCCTTCTCCATTTCTTTCTCTCTTTTCTGTTCAGCGCTTTCATAGTACAGGTTTTCCCCACTATTGTTTTTATCTCGTCTTCTCACCTTCGAGTCTATTTTGCTTGCTATTTCAATTTCTTGAAACAGAAAAACGTCTATTTCAAGTAGACCATTTACAGGCACTTTAGAATGGTCAAAATGTTCGTCTGTCAAAAAAGTGAAGCTAAATTTTTATTAACGTTTCAAAGCGCAGATCTCTATGGAGAATAACGTGTAAGAAATTCCAAGAACACTCTTTTAACCTATCACATACCCACAAAACAAGACACAATAGTAAAACAATAACAGCGCGGTCTCATAGGACCGGTCGGGGATTCATGAACTAAATCATATCATGAGTTACAAAAATCTTGGTTACATAATTCTGGTCGCTTCTATTATATGAGGTGTAGATAAATAATGAGGAAAAAAGTAATTTAAAAAATAGAAATTGAAATATCTTGCATTGGAGAATACTATGCATTTATTTCATTTCTCATCGTCATCTGCCTAGCCTTTTTCCCAACTATATTGGGGTCGGCTTCCAGTCAAGCCGGATTTAGCTGAATACCAGTATTTTACGAGGAGCGGCTGCCTACCAGACCTCCACAACCCATTAACTGGGGTAACACGGTACTTCATCTCGATACCTCTAAATAATATGACTACCCTCAAAAACTAATAATATAAACCATTAAATCCGCAACGTGTAACTTCGAAACTAGGCCATGAGCTTTCGAATAGATGAAATTCCGTAAAAACTAATTTTGTTGTTTTTGCATAGTGCATCCGGACCGAATGTTGTAGACACAAAAAACGGTAAAAATAGATTTACGTTAAAAACTGTTGCTGTTCTGGCTTAGCGCAGAACATTACATTTAAATAAATGTGCCGATAAATTATTCTGTGGACATTTTGTGTTGGATGATATGATACCTACATTATCTTAAGCAATTTTTTTTCTTATTACTATTATTTCAGCGAAGACGTTCACTGTTGGACATAGGCCTTGGGGGACCAAGCGTCGCTATAAGGACAGGTCTTGTGCGTCTCGCATCCATCGGATTCTCGCAACCCTCACCAGTTTATGAGTCCAACTTGTCCTTGCAACACTGCGTCTTCCGGTACAAGGTCGCCACTTCAGAACCTTTCGTCTCCATCGACCATCCGTTCTGCGAGCAATGTACCCTGCTCACTGCCACTTAAGTAAGACGATTCTTCAGGCTTTATCGGTAACCTTAATTATCCTACGAACATCTTGTAAAGTTGTGATATCTTTAGTATGTAATCTTTATGCAGGCGTACACCAAGCGTATAATGACGAATACGCGTCTATAAAGCTTCGCCTCCAGCGACAGTCATCATTTGCCTAGCCTTTTCCCAACTATATTGAGGTCGGCTTCCAGTCAAGTCGCATTTAGCTGAATACCAGTATTTTACGAGGAGCGGCTGCCTACCAGACCTCCACAACCCATTAACTGGGGTAACACAGTAGTTCATGGCAAGACTGGAGTCAGATTTTACTGGCTTCTGACTATCCGTAACGACAGTAGACCTATCATAATATACACAAGCCTCTACAAGTACCAGAACTATACAAACATCGACTTACAACCCCGAAACCTCCTGTATAACATCCGTTAAACGTACGTATGTGGTCTCATGAATATTCCGGATCCGCGATGAGATTTATTACGGCCCGGTTTTCCGTCTTCCTCCAGATTTATGCGTCGGACGAACCGTACGGTCCGGACCGGTGGTCGACCGGCACCCGCCGAATTAGATTTGTGACTGAGCGTGTGAGTTCGTTAATAATTTATAGTTTGGTGTTAATATGCAGGTAGGCTGCTCTAGTACGTACACTTGTGAGAAAGGTCGTAGATTTAAGGTTGGCGGTTTTGTTTGTTGTTCTCTGTTTTTTATTTTTAATGTGGTGAATTTTCTATCTTTTCTCCCTGTCCAGGTACAGAGAGAGAGTGTCAAAATTGGACTGACTGAAACCTATTCCTGTTTTCCCGATGAGCTGTGGTGGTCCAAAGATAACGGCCTTAACTTACGAGTTGTTTTGGCCCAGACTTAGGAGTTTGATTGCGTGTTCAACACCAGCCAGGCACATTATTTCATTACTACTGTTCTCTAAACGGTGAAGAAAAACATCGTGAGGAAACCGACATGTCCTAGAACGAAAAGTTCGAAGAAATTTATTTATTTATTCGTTTACCCTCACAACGGAACGCCTTCCAGCAATTACACCATTGGAGCACAAAAAATCTGCTCTATTCTAGCAACGTTGAACCACGTACGCATGCTTACGCAGCGTCAAACCAGCGTTCCTCCAGGATTCCATATGTACAGATAGCGTCTTCGACTGGTTAAAGGTATTTTAATTTGAAAGTATTACCCGATTCTACATGATGAATCTGTACCTAATTCCAAATTGTACATATTCTTTTACTTTTAGTGCGAAAATTTTATGGTTGATTATGCTGTTCTTTCAGTTACTCTTTGAATTCCAGGGCTGCGGATTAGTTAATAAATTATTATTCGAACAATCACGTAGCTCTTTAGGTATTTTCCTTGAAGGAAAAAACTCCTAAAAAAGATTTATTGAAAGGTAAACCCAAAAACCTATTTAAGAATCGTTTCACATTTGTTAAAAATTTTAACAATCCCGACAGCTACGTTTTTATCAGCGGCACGTGGAATCAAAAATATGACAGTCGAAAATTAACCCAGGAAAACATATTCCCGGGATTAACGTCGATCTTTTTATATATTTATGTACCTTAAAACAAAAAAAAAACTAATATACCCGTACATTGCTGATGCGTTTTAACATTGTAATAACTATAAAACTCACAAATCATTTTTCAAAAGTCGATTTTACAACTAGAAGGAGGATGGGACGAAGTCGATTTTCCACTACTTACTAAATAACACTTTTAATTCAAGATGAACACAGAAATCCTTTCAGCCCTACAAACTGGAAATCATCCGCACTCGCCGACTCGACTAAAGATCGTCGAAGTATAAAAATATGACAATCACTAATACGGTCGGTTCGCACGGCTGCCTCTGAATTTATAGGCTACGACAAAATGTTGCGCGCTCCGGTGACTTTGTGAAATTTAATGGAAGAGACTTGCTTTCGAGATTTAGTTTTTATAAGTGAGAAAATCATTTGTGTTATTCTTGTTTATTTTTTGCCTTCTGTACACTAATGTAATTTTTTTTGTGTGTGAAATCATAATATAACTAACTACCACTCTGAGTGGAGCAGAAGGGAATGACAGGCTTTTACTGACATAACCCGTGTTCCTACGCTTACATTTCAGGACCATGTTAATTCTTTTAATGATTTCCTAACTCAAAAAAGAGTGTTAGACTTTTACTGTTTTAGTCAGTATGTACACACTTATATTCCCTCAGTTGCCCATTGCGTTCTAGGACCATATTTATTTCTTTCAGGAGTCAACCCATGGCCCCAGTAGGTTTCGGCCCGACTGAGGCTTTGCTGACATCTGTTTGAGGCGCGCGTGGAACACAAAGCACAAGCAAGTTCGATGGATGATTATTACCTACCGGACAGCCGGACGGCGAGCTATGCATTGGTTGTCGTCCGTAACTCTACGCCTACGGTGGCTAGAACTGTACCTGCTTTAGTTTCTAGTCATTTCCCGTATATTTTTGTTTAACATTCTTACGATAAAAATCTGCTGTACTTTAACTAATTATTTCGATAAAAATCTGCTGTACTTTAACTAATTATTTCGATAAAAATCTGTACTTTAATTAATTTTTAAAAAAGCCTTCGCCATCCCTGATCCAGGCACTAATATAATTACGAGTAAAACTTTGTGACCTGTTTGTCGGGCTTAAGCTCTGGAACTAGAACCTAATGAGATCAGTGAAACTTTTTCACAACTTGTGTTTGATAAGCCTGGCCGGTTAGAATGACACGAGAGTTTTTGTAGCTGGATTTTAGATTTGGAAATTGTTTTTTTTTTGTTTAAATTGTTTCGTGGCTGTATCTTCTGTATTTTATTTTTACTATTAACTATACATACACTGTTTATACTAGTGTCATAAGTGATTTTTAATTGCGCTTAATAAACATTACATTGGATACTTCTAATTTTTTTTTTACTGTTGTTGATAGGCTCGCGTTTGAAAGCGATGATGTGGTCGATGATGGAACACGCTTGCCTAGAACTAAAAGCTATTTACAATACTTAAAGATTTTAAACTTAAAAAAAAAACTTTTTATTTCATCTCTTAGAGGACGCCATATTATTTTATTTAAATATTTAATTACATAAAAAAAGCCTTCGCCATCCCTGAACCAGGCACTAATATAATTACGAGTAAAACTTTGCGACCTGTTTGTCGGGCTTAAGCTCTGAAACTAGAACCTAATGAGATCAGCGAAACTTTTTCACAACTTGTGCTTGATAAGCCTGGCCGGTTAGAATGACACGAGAGTTTTTGTAGCTGTAGTAAGGTTTTAGTTTTCGAACTATTTTTTTTTCTATTTAAATTTTTTGTCACTGGTATTATTTATTCTTACTTCACAATTTATTATGTACAATTTTGTACCCTATTTATTCTAGTGACATAAGTGATTTTGAAATTGTGCTTACTAAGCACTGCATTAGACGCTGAACTGGGCAACTTTTTATTGTTCATAGGCTCGCGCTTGGCCGGTTTCTCACCTGATGGAAAGGGACGATGTGGTCTATGATGGGGCATACTTGTTTTAGAGTAACTTATTCACTTTCGACTAAAAGATCCCAAACTTTCCATTTAACTTTTTTATTTCATCTTTTAGAGGGCCCCATATTATTTTATTTAAATATTTATTTACATAAACTAAAAAAAAGCCTTCGCCATCCCTGAACAAAGCACTAATATAATTACGAGTAAAACTTTGTGACCTGTTTGTCGGGCTTAAGCTCTGAAACTACTAGAACCTAATGAGATCAGTGAAACTTTTTCACAACTTGTGTCTGATAAGCCTGGCCGGTTAGAATGACACGAGAGTTTTTGTAGCTGGATTTTAGATTTGGAACTTATTTTTTTGTTTATTATTATTTTATGGCTGTATTTTCTTTATTTCTACTACATAATTGTAATATATACTTTTGTACCCTATTTATTAATGGCATAAGTTATTTTCGCATGTCTTTTACTATGCACTACATTTTTATTCTCAACTGGGTAACTTTTTTATTTTTTATCTTTTTATTGTTGATAGGCTCACGCTTGACCACTACTATCTCACAAGATAGAAAGCGGCGATATAGTCGATGATGGAACATGCTTGCCTAGAGGTAAAAGCTTTACTTAAAGATCTCCAACTTAAAAAAAACTTTTTTATATCATCTCTTAGAAACCATATTATTAAAACCATTTATTTAATTTAAATATTTATTTTAATACAATAAAAAAAAGCCTTCGCCATCCCTGATCCAGGCACTAATATAATTACGAGTAAAACTTTGCGACCTGTTTGTCGGGCTTAAGCTCTGGAACTACTAGAACCTAATGAGATCAGTAAAACTTTTTCACAACTTGTGTCTGATAAGCCTGGCCGGTTAGAATGACACGAGAGTTTTTGTAGCTGGATTTTAGATTTGGAACTTATTTTCTTTTTGTTTTAATTATTTTGTGGCTTTACATTCTTTATTTTTACTCAGTACTTTATTAGTGCTCAGGCACAGGGCGCAGACCCTGGAGGGGCGCAGAAATAACCAGACTAAGCCTGGTTAGAGCATTTTTCAGGGGCGCAGTTTTCAAAGCTCGCACAGGGTGCATAAAAGGCTAGTTACGGCACTGTTACTACGTTCTTCTTTGTCGGTGTCACTCTTGACAGAGTGGTCTTGGTCATCACTCCAGGTGTTGGTACCAAGCTTCACAACACGCCGCCACTTTTCTCTGATGGCCGCCTTCCTCGTGCATTCATGTATGTAGGTATTTTAATAATATACTTAAAGAAGATTGGCAAAACCCCATGTACTTTCAGTATCACATACAGGCTTAACGTACAATAGAATGAATATATGGATTAGAATGCTACAATTGAGTATAACAAAATATGTAATGGTAAGACATACATTAGAGTTGGGGATATAAAATGATTTATAGACATAACCTCAAAATGGACCACCAAAAATAATACAAGGTACCTACCTAATTATGTAACTTAGAGCTTGACCAGAAGGGGCGAATTCATCGCGATTCTCTCTTTATTTACTACGCGAAAAGATACACATTTCATTGTGAGAATTTAGAATACGTTGCTTCATGCAGCGCTGCTCCTCGTGGTGCCACGCGGCGTCGCGCTGCACCTCTTGATGCCGCGTGGCGTCTCGTAACAGGTAAAAAACAAAACCATAGTATTTATAACATTTTTTTATTATAATTGTAACAATACATTGTCAAGAAATACCGCAGGGAGATTGTTCCTTCGTGTCGATCGTAAGCTAAATACCAGACTACACTCATGACATGTGAACAACAGCCCACGGTTCTGATTCATACTTTACAATTACAACAGTAGCAGATAATGGCTTCGGTTTTCTCCTTTAAACTGGTCAAATCAAGACACGTCGGCGAAGGCGTGATAAGCGCACATAACAGTTTATACACCGAAGATCAACTGCTGACATTGTTAAAGCATGAAAAATCATTTACAGAATAAATAAGAGTCCTATTTCAGTCCTGCGCAGGTTTATACACTAAACGCAAATTGTAATGTACTAAAGTAACGTGGCGGCACAAAATAAGAGTTCACACTTCATTTATAGATGCAGACAACATTACAAATAACACGAACGACGAATTACGTTTAGGCAGGGTCAAACAACAATATCATGACAGTTTATATTTTTTTGTATTTGACATACCTAAGTAACAGCTGACGTAATAAGCCTATTTTACCTATGCGTTTTGTTTTTACCGACTTCACAAAAAGGACGAGGTACTATTGCATTATTGAGTTTTGTTTCCGTAACGGGACTGTACCCTAAAATCATGGTTTTTTAATTACTCCGGACTGCTAATATTGTATTTTAGCTTGGAAAATAACTAACGATATATGACCCATAAGTTGCATATAACTAGATTTGTGTATGTTTGGATTTTGATGTGATACCCAGCTCGCCAATCTTCTTATTATATACACTCTTCTTATTACCTAATGTCATAGGTGTTTTCCGAATTGTGTTTATTAAGCACTACATTTGATACTCAATTGGGCAACTTTTTTTTTTAGGCTCGTGCTAGGCCGACCTGGTGGAAAGTGGCGAAATTGTCGACGGTGCAGCACGCTTACTTAAAAGTAACCTATTCACTCCTGACTTAAAGATCACCAAAAATAGAATTTGTTGCCAAACCACACTTGCACGCTACAATTTACAAAATTCTTTTGCTAAATGCTATTGCTAAAATTGAATTTATTCCCAAAACTTAATTTTATGCAACAGTTTTACAACATTTATTTACCTACTCACTTTGAAAATTTCTATTCAAAAACCGTTGACCCGTCTCTTCCAGTTTAAACACTCACTCTACGTCCCACCTGAACAATATATCCCAGTTGTGATATCTGTGACGTTCGCTCGCGTATCTCGCGTCATCGTTACGATAACGACTGATACCGTAGCGGAATACTGACGTAAATAAATAAATGTGAAGTGTACGTATATTACATTAAACTGTAATATAGGGAAAATGTAAGGGAGCTGTGCGATTGTTCGTAAGAATTACCGTGGCTTGAACGGAAAAGGTGACTGAAGGAACGCAGGTCAATGAAAATCACTAAGACTCACCCTTGACTTGTCAACTCACTCGTGTTATTTTCAGAATGGGAGGAATTATTTGATGACTTCGCAACTTAAAAAAAAAGGAGAAATAAGGACAGAAAACAAGCGTTCATTTATGCGTAGCCAGTATTACTGGTTTTTTAAACTGAAAAAAAAATCTTTTATATTAAACTAGCTGTCCCCCACTGTTTTATTCGCATCTTTGGTTACTGCTGTGCCCCCGTGAGACATAGCGTGATGTTATAGCCTATAGCTTCCTTTATAAATGGGCTCCAATACTGAAAGAATTTTCCTCTCCTGAGATTAGCGCGTTCAAACCAACAAACTCTTCAACTTTATAATATTAGTGTAAATAAGATATACAACCATGTTGTTGGTACTTTCGTGTTTTGACATTGTCTTCCCATGTTATAGTTATTTTGGAAGATTTTATCTATGTTGTGGTATTTATACCATGGAAAACTGTTCCACAACAGGGTACCCTGTCAGAATTCACTAGCGTGATGTTATGTTGTGAAACTGCAAACATGCGATAACAGCAATCAAAAATAATATACGATTTCTGCAATCCCGAAAGAATTGGTATCTTTATTGAAAAGTTATAATTTATTTTATCACCACTACAGCTGCTCTCAAAACGGTGAAAAAAAAACATTATGAGAAAAACCGACGTGTCCTAGATCCTTGAACCAAAAAATTCGAAGTCATGTGTCATCCAGCAACAAGCACTGGGCCTTCGTGGTTTTTATTTTTATGGTGAGAAATCATCCAATGGCATCGCCCGCTCCGGGCTGAACGTAGCAGACTTTTACATACTATAACTACACCTGTGTCCTTCAAGGGCAACTGCCCTTTGCGTTTTAGGACTGCGGGTTTCCTTTTCAGAAAATCTCCGCTGTCCTAGCTAGAGGGTATCGGCCCTGCTGGGTTCCAACGGTTTGTTCACATCTCTATGAGGACCGCGTAGATCGTTACTCGCTATCAACGTCTTGGGCTCGGTCCGGTCGACGGCGAGCTACCGACGTGCGTGGATTATGGCTCATTCTTTGTCCCAAAAGGAACGCTTGAATACTAGCAGCAGGCAAAAAAACAAGGCAGATTCTGATACAGCAACCCTGACGGAAAAACGAAAGGCTAAAACAAACAATTATAGTCGTTACACACTTAATATAAACATTAACGCAACTATCACAACTTATAATTAAGACATTACCTCCTCACAGTTCAGACACCTCATCATTAACCTTTGCTCTCTAATGGAAATACCTTAAAGGCCACGCGAAACTCGACCTTATTACACACGTTAACCCCAAAATTCCTGTAGGCCGATTCACGTAATCAAAACCGTAACGATATCGTAGCGACTTAATCGTTTAGACCAATATCGTATTCACATTTATCAATATACAGCTAGTATGACACCGATTTAGGCCGCTTGTACAAGGCACATATTTCGCCGTACTTAGGCACGGTTAATAAAACGTACCGTGTACAAGAGGTCATAGACTGCGATACAACACTGATGAAACGGCCAAACGGAAGAGGCCTTAATTCATGAATCCCCGACCGGTCCTATGAGACCGCGCTATTATTGTTTTACTATTGTGTCTCGTTTTGTGGGTACGTGATAGGTTAATCGTTTAGACCATTATCGTATTCACATCCATCAATCGAGCTAGAACGACACCGATTTTAAAGTCGTTTGATCGAAGTGTCATTATCCTAATAGAATACATTATAATGTAACTGGCAATAAGCTGTCAATAAATCGTTTAGTTTAAAGCAAATTGAATAGTCGTTCTATTGCATCTTGCTATTGCACCTCTACGATCCGGATTAAGCGTTTCGCCTCGTCGTTTGTACTGCGTACATCGAAGGATTGGAACAATTTGGTTGCTGCGAGCTTCCCGTCCGATTATAATTTAGGTGTCTTCAAGGCTAAAGTGAATAGGCTCTTAATAAACTAGTGCGCCTCACCATCACTGCTTACCATTTGGGTAGGACTTCGAACCAACGACGATAAAACTTCAACGATATTTGACATCTTTGATTTAGCATGAATCAGGCCACTAGCGTTCCAATCACTTACAAGATGTACGGAATCGGGGGGGAAATGAGCCGTGATCCTACCCGATTACGTGTGAAAAAGAGGGGTAACATGTTTTTTACAGACGACGTAGATCTGCGGAGGTGTGCGGAAATTGCTCAGGCGTGGTTATCTCCTAAAGATTGGGGAGCATTCGGGAGGTTTCTCGCTGTAGTGATTTTTGAGGACTGTATTTTGTAGGGCGGTTTGCTGAGGTGTGGGTACATGATTTCTTTGTCGTGATAAGAAAAAGGAGTCGTCCTTTTCTCATAAATGTCGTTGGAATGTTAGCTGTATAGATAAATAGCCAGTAATTTCATGCAAATAATGTTTTTTTTTTAATTATCTTAATCTTAATGTAGGTACTACAAATATTGGCCAAGTGCGAGTTGAACCCGCGTACGAAGGGTACCGTCTGTAACAAAAACCGGTTAAAAAGAGTTTGTTGTATGGGAGTCCAATTTAAATAATATTTATTTTATTCTGTTTTCATTTTATTTTTGTCAGAGCGGCAAAAGAAATACATCATCCGTGAAAATTCAGACCGGAAAATCAGACCCAATTTTTGAGAAGAATTTTATTTTCATTCACAGATTAGAAACAAATTTAAAAAACCGGGCAAGTGCGAGTCGGACTCGCGCACTGAGGGTTTCGTACCAACCTACCTATAAAAACAGTTTAATTCTCGAATCGAGTCTTGAAGACTTTTCAATTTTTTTTTCTTGTGACGTAACTAAAAATTTTCAGTTTTCAGACTTTTCCCGATATTAGTGCTATAATACCTTGCTTCGTGCCAAATTTCAAGATTCTAGGTCAACGGGAAGCACCCTATGAGTTTTGATTCCTTTGACAGTGTCGAAATGTACGTTTTTTGCAACATAAACGGGCGTATCTTTTTTTCCAAGTTTGATTTTTGCACAACTTCAAGGGACCGCGGATTTCAATATATGGTTTTAATTTCAACTTGATACCTTCACGCGTTCCTGAGAAAAAGGGTCTTGACAGACGGACGGACGGACAGACGGACAACAAAGTGATCCTATAAGGGTTCCGTTTTTTCCTTTTGAGGTACGGAACCCTAAAAATAGGAAAAAAAATTAAAGAGAGAGAGAGATTTAAAGTGAGTACGTAATTACAAATCGCGACAACAAACACGCCACGTACACCATTGCACTTCGCCTTCCAACCACAACACATACAATCTATGCCCCATATTTTCCCACACATACCTACCTACTATCTAAAAGCACCTAGTACCACTCTGGAGTGCACTCATACATCAACATGCGTTGCTAATGGACCCTGTCAAAGCGTTCAGTCGCAGCTAAAAGCACGTTTTGACCAGCGCAGTCCGAGCGTAACTGTGAATTTAGAATTACACTCTCTCTGTTAAATGTGCCTTTGAAGTGTAGGACGATAGTGCAGGGAATTAATATTCTAGGGTACGTGTGCACAAGGGA
Organism: Mythimna separata; assembly: GCA_030763345.1. NCBI lineage: Eukaryota > Metazoa > Arthropoda > Insecta > Lepidoptera > Noctuidae > Mythimna > Mythimna separata. The sequence goes on from CM061191.1 coordinate 6,895,502, forward strand.
ACATACCTATTTTTACATGCCTTAATTTATTAAAGCTTTATGTACTAGTAAATAACAGTTTACAAAGGCGAACTACACTAGTGCTCGTAGAACGGATAGTCGAAGGGGCCGAAAGGTTCTAGCGTGGCAACAGCGCAGCGGAAGACGCAGTGTTAGAACCAGAACCTCACCAGGTCAACGGTCCACGTTTTGTGTGTCCACGGTAGTGGAAATCCGATGGATGTGAGACGCACAGGATTGGTCGTTATCTATACTAATATAATAAAGAGATAAAGTTTGTTTTTTTGTTTGTATGGAATAATCTCCGAAGATCCTGGTTCGATTACATAAATGTATATATAGAAATCTACTTTCTTCCTGAGTGCTATATTTTATGTAAAAAAAGTGAACTAAGTAAATTCAGAAAAACTTTCACGCGGGCGAAGCCGCGGGCAAAAGCTAGTGGTATTATAATATATTATTATTGTCCATATTTCGTTTCTATTTGTCTATCTATTAAGAAGCACCAGCATACATATTATGTTTCTGCACCACCCTAAGGTCGACGTGGTAAAAAATGCCCAACGCATTAAGTTCGACTTTGATCATCATCATTCCAGGCAAAAAACGTCCACTGTTTGACATAAGCCTCCCGAAGTGTCGCCACAATGAACGGTCCTGTGCGTCTCGCATCCACTGGATTCCCGCTACCCTTACCAGGTCATCCGTCCACCTTTGTGGTCCACCTTGTAGAACGCCTTTCAACGCTGCGTCTTCACACTCCTCTTCAGAACCTTTCGGTCCAAACGGCCATCTGTTCTGCAAGCAATACACCCTGCCCATTACCACTTAGACAATTCTTCATAGCAGATGACTTGCAATATTTCAACCACATCATTCCCCTCTTTTGATACAATAAAGTGAAAGCAAAATCCACAAAAGAAACAGTCTCTTTCCCACAAAACGTCTCCAGGGACAGTAATAATCTTCAAGAGACCCTTACAGCATTAAAATTTTACTGTCTGGAATGTCTCAAGTTATATTGGGTGGTCATAAAAATGGAGTAACGGCCTTTAAATTGAGACCGTCGTTGTATCTTTTGGAGTAGTTACTTGAGGCGTGTGTTGGGGACGTATCTTGAAAACTGGGGTCTTAGCATGACGTTTTGAAACGAATAGTGTTCAAGGGAGATAGAGGATGGATTTATACCATAGTTTCTCAACCTTTATGATCTAACTTTAAAAGGAAAAAAGAAATACAAAGCCCTCCTGTACATAATATTTAATTATACCAATTTTATATTATGTCTGTCTATTATCTATGAATAATCACAAATTAAAAAATAATTCTCTGTCTCTGTAATCGTGGTCGAGATTAAAATTATTATTTCTAACGCTCCTATTTGCCTTAGGACTCGCTGCCGCCCTTCAGAAAAGCTCCAGCGCCCACTAGGAGGCGGTACCGCCCCCATTGAGATCTACGATCTATACACTCTATATAGCTCCATCCCTTTAACTCGTCAGTTTAGGTCGTCAAATGGTTCGCGTTAAGAGCTTATCATAAGGCTCTGATAGGCGAATTTACTTATGTTGCGATAGGAAATGATTTTGACTATCGTCGACTAGTCGTACTTAGGCAGAATTCTAAAGAATGTGACATTTTCAGCAATAGTACATGTTGAAGGCTGTAAAAACGCTTGTTGTTTGGTGTCGCATACATGTCAATCGAACACTCGTATCTAACGTAAAACAAAAAGTAGACTCGTTTTTACTCTAGAACTTCCTAGAATTTGATTCGTACCTTAGTCAACAAAAACGGAAGCTTTATAACATCTCTTTGTTGTCCGTCTATCAAGAACTTTTTCAGGAGGTATAAAACTGAAATTAGTATGAAACAGTAGCGCGGCCTGTAAACAACTCCATTCCTGCCGGCTTTCCTTTACAAACACAACAACAAACCTTAACAAATTAATTATGTATTAATCAAATCTTATAACTGCATAATACTTGCTTGTGAAAATAACAATCAACAATAAATAAACGCCTGCAAGTTTTTTCGGAGCAATCACTCACAACTTACGCAAAACAGGTCTGTAACCCGGTCTTATAAACGGGAATGTCATACATTTTAATTCATAGTTTCTAGCGACATCTAGCGGTGTTATACAAGCGACAAGCCAGTATAATACGGCTAAATAGCGTTTGCAAGCAACCCGGTATTTATCGAGTTAAATCATAAAATGCGTCCGCTAGAACGAGATGGAATGATACTGAACTTCTTAATTTAATTAGCATTTAGTTTGACAGTTTTGGTTCGCGCTTATTCATGTGTCATATTTCACCTGTTCATTTGCATTTTATTTGATACTAGCTGTTGCCCGCGACTTCGTCCGCGTTAAGTTCGTAAAACTGCACAAAAATAATCTAAGTATCTAATCCTATACTTCCGAAAAGATCTGATTAATTAATTTTACATAAAACTGTTTAAGTTAAAACTCCAATTAGTACTTTTTTTAGTTGGGAAATCATCTAATGACTTTGCCTCTTGTGTGAAGCGGAAGTGCGTGTCAGATTATTACTGCCTAAGACTCACTTCTATATTCCTTCCTTGCCTTACGTTCCAGGGTCTCCCTTTCAGAAGCGAAACCATAGCCCCAGTAGGTTTCTTGTTTAGGTTTTTTTATTCAGATGGGTAATCATCAGAATTACTTCTCCCGCTCTTAAATGGAGCGGGAGGGCATGTCAGACTTTTACTGACTAAACGCCACCCCCGCTCCTGTGTTGCCTTCAATTTTGGGACACTTATCTTTCGGAATACAGATCCACGTGCTCAGAGGCTTCGGCCCTGCCGCGCCCTAAAGTTTGCTGACATCTCCTTGAGGCGCTCGTGGAACAGTTGACGATTTGACTCGGTCCGGGTTATTACCGAACTGCTGGACGGCAAGCTCCCAGTGTTCGTCCGCAAGCTTGCGCCTACGGTGGTCGGAAATCGTTCTCGTGATCCTGACGGCGGGGGCGTGAGGGTCGTTCCCTTTCGCGCTCGCGGCCGGCCGCCTCCTTGGCTAGCATTACTGCTTCGCAGAAGAAGGCGACCGCAATACCTCTACCGTGTGCTCCACCGTGTCCTCCGGGCGGTCCAGACAGTGCGCCCAAGTCTGGCTGGGGCGCCCTTTACCCCTGAATCCGATGCAGGAGCCTCCCGAACTTACCGTGTCTGGTGAGGACCTGCGGCATACGGAACGTGAGGACCTCTTTCCAACTACTTCTCAAAGAGGGAACTTACCGCCGCAATGACGGCGTGCCCAGGTTTCTTGTTTAGGTGGAAAATCATCAGAATGACTTCTCAGAGGGTGAGTTAGACTTTTACTGAATAAACCTCACCCCGTTCCTTCTTTGCCTTCATTCCAGGGTCCCGGGTTTTCCTTTCGGAAGCTCACCCATGGCCCCAGAGGCTTCGAACCTGCTGGGCACCTACAGTTTGCTGACATCTCTTTGAAGCACGCGTGGAACAATACCCACGGTTGACCGTCTGGATCATTACCGGACAGCCAGATGGTAAACTACCCATTTCTCGCCATTCGCAAGCCACTCCCACGGTGGCTCTAAATCGGGGTCGGAATCCCAGCGACTGGGGCGTGAGGGGACTATTTGCCACTACTCCTCGCTCTGGATCATGGCCTGTACCAGTGCCCAGCGCGAGAGGTTGCTGTCACCGATCGTCCCCACAAGGACACGGTGGTGCTCCGCCTAAGCGTGGCCCACCAGTGCTTTATGATCTAACGTGTCCTCCGGGCGATCCACCCAATGGTAACACCCGGGTTTTTCTTCCGCACGACATCAACATCAACGAAGCACAGAGCCGCAGAGTTCACGTTCTAAATAGTTAATTGCCTACTCTATGGGTAAAGTCGTTAGTTTACTTCATATTGCGATAAAACCAAAACGAAAATGATTTGTTCTTCAAAAACCAAATTAGGGCCGATAATCGCCTTTAGTATTTGCCTCTTTTTTTGTTGGGTAACCACCAAATACCTTCTCCCACTCTAGGTGGACCGAGAGAGAGTATCAGACTTTTACCAACTAAATTCCACAGTGTTCTTTTAGTTGCAATTTACATTCTAGGGCGACTAATTTTGGCACACCATGATTGTTACTATTATAAATTCACTCTAAGCGCAAGCGCTTTACGCAGGTCCTAACCGAACATGAGTGTTTCGGGAGGTAGATGTTTTGGATTCGGCGGGAAGACACGGTGGACCTTACGATCGAAGTTACCCCGCTAGGGCGGATTACCGTCGTACTGTTTGCGGGTCAAAATCAGAATCCTCCTACCCTAGTTCAGATCATGGTATGAGCTGGGAGGAGGAATGGAAAGCAGTCACCTCCTAGAGTGAAGCAACGTGGCTGAAACCGTGCGAAACAGGACATCCTTAGACCCCTCCCATCGCCACTTGGACACATCCCAGGTGTCATATGTATAGGGCGTTTACCGATCGCCATCATTTTTTTGTGTTTATATTACCTGTTTATTCAGGCAGGAATTTTCTGGTGCGGTATTTGACTGACACCCTAATACACCAAATAAATGTTTTTCTTTAGTGAGAATAATAAACGAATTCTTGTGTGCGAGTATTTTCACCTAGTCGACTTCACATGCTGATGATCGAACGCAGTCTGTAAACTCTCGATTTTTACGGGTAGAGCATGCAGAGCAGTAAAAAATACCCACTTTGTTCCTTTAGAATACGAACAATTTTCCAGCTATCGAAGCCCGTTAGGGCCGTTCTCTTATGCGTATCTCTTTTAGGTGCACGTGGCACATAACGCAACGTCAGTCGACTAAGACCAGTCTTTATTCAACAGCGAAATGCCAATAGTGCACCGTCCAAAACTCCGCGCTAACGGTATCATGGAATCGCCCTGCGACTCGTAATGCCAAGGGCATCATCTTTGCGCTTTCTGCTACCTTCTTCGCTTCATTTGCGGAAGGAAGTGATGACTGCTTTCCATACCTTCTCTCTCTGTACCAGGACCGGACGTGAGAGGTCGTTACTGCTGATCACCTCCACCCGGAGTCCTGGAATGCAAGGCGAAGAAGGAACATACAAAGGTGTGGGTTTTGGTCAGTGAAAGTCTGACATCCCCTCGTGCTCCTTCCTAGAGTGGAAGAAATCACCTAAAATATAAATCGCCTTTAGTTAAAAAAAATTAAATGGATGTTTGTATTTTGAAAGGAAATCGTTTGTCTTAGTATGGTCATGTGAAGAGGAGGGATTAAAAGCACGTTACCAAAAGAGTTCTGAATTTACATGTGGATGAATGGAGAAGGAGAGGAAGGCCAAAGAAAAGATGGATGGATTGTGTAAGGACTGATATGAAAGAAAAGGGCAGATGATAGTGTGACGGACGACAGGACAGAATGGAAGAAGAAAACGTGTTGCGCCGACCCCAAGTAATGCGGGATAAGAGCAGGAAGAAGAAGAAGGATGTCATTGTTTGTATTTTGAAAACGGGGTGCAACTCCGCAGTTGTAAAATTTGTCACCATGGTTTTTTTTTGGTTAAACAATAATAATAATATTTTTAGGTAATATTTTTGTTAAAAAATTGTGAGAATGCAAAAATATGTGATAAAAAAATATACAAAAATAAAAAAAAGCTTTTACTAAATAAAACACCTCCTGGGATTCGAACCACCACCGTGTTACGTCCCAGTCTAGTCATTAATCAATCACGCTGCAGTGTTCGATGAAAACCAAGCAAAATAGACGTTCTCATATAAATGTCATAAATGACTGCCCCGCTCTTCGTCGATGATAGCGTGATGATTTTCATTTCAGTAGATAAATTTACAGCTAAATGGACTAATGTAACATTGTAGTATGTGAATTTCGTGGACGTTTGGATTTTATAACGTGTTTTGATTAGTTTTTACAAAATATTTGGGAAAAATCAAATAGGAATGTTGATTTTTTTATGAAAAAATGGTAAAAGTATTTTTTTTCCAAAAACAATAAGATAAAACATTGACAGAAATATAAATTGTAGGTGGGATTCGAACTCGGGGCAACTCGTTCAAAACCGACAAAATGCAATATTGCTCACCCCCCATAGCAAATAGCGTGATAAAATATAGCCTAAAGCAAAAAGGGTCTTATAAGGATTATGTATGCAAAATTTGAACAGGATCGGTTCAGTAGTTTTGGCGCCATTTGCGGCAAACGATGCACAATTTTACTGTTTTATTATATGTATAGATATTCGTATCATAATTTAGAATCTTATAGTTTTATGGTTGAAATTAGTTTATATGTAAACTAGTGATAGTTTTGCGTAGTGATAGTGCAGCAAAAAGAAGAACAGTTCAGTTGTATTGTTTGGTAATCGTACTTGAATAGGTATGGTAAGAATAATAATTATAATGGTTTTAGTTTGTAGTTTTATTAGAAAGTAGTTATTTAAGCAGTGATTTTGTTAATATTGTGAAAATTCGATAGCAAAAAAAAGACAAATAGCTGTAGAGTATAACTATGTAGAAAAGTAGTAATCAAATCACGGGGCCTCAATGATAACAAGGTTCAAATACATTTCACTAGATGGCGTGACATGTATTAATCCGTGGTTGAAGAATATATGATTTTCCATTTATTTATTTTTTCACTTTATTATGGTTTATTTATTAAATGATCAACTCCTATACACACATAATTATGGAAAAATGGGCTCTTATTTCAAATTTTCGAAGATGATTGAAATGGACAATTAATATCTATACTAGTAGATGGAGCTGTATTAAATTGCAGAGGTTAAGCACTCGACTTTTTAAAATTTCGTTTGTAAAATAATATCACAGATAATTACTCGTATTAGCAGCAGTACAAAAGTATATACGCTTTTAACGTCATTTATTAGGAATAAAAGAAGATCCATGTAAATATCTTGCAGTCGCTGCTAGCACCATCTATTGGCCTGGAACGGGGATGAAACCGATTGATGTTATCACAAAAATAAGCAGAATTATCAGATGACGCAAACGTCAGCAGTTTCTTTGTACAGTGATGGTGCATAGGCGGACTTAATACATCAGGGCATTCTCTACCAGTCAACCTCAGTGTTAAAAAGACAACACTCTGGTAGGTCTACACAATAAATAAATAAGCGATACTTCAAACAGAGGTTTTATCGATAAAGTGGTTTATACTTAATTATGAAATACGTAATATTATAATATTAAAAACTAATAAAAACTATGATAAATATGTAATAGTAAAGTAGATACATATTTTATTTTATCTTTTTCATATAGTTTTAACGACCTGAGTGTTGTCACAATAATAATTATATAATTCACCGTTGCGCGAAATATTGCGAATTCGATTCTCGCATTAGATCATAATTACTATTTGCATGCATGCATGGTTTTGTTTGATTTAGCATGTAAGAAGGCGTATCTTAAGCTTAAAAGTTGTAAAAATTAAAGTTGCACTTTATATATGTATTTTTTTAGAAAGTTGTGGCTTTGGATGGTTTTTATTTACTTATATGTTATTTTCAATACATGCATGATAGATATAGAGGAGGGTATTTTCTATCCTAATTTCATCACATTTCATAGCAACATGCTTCTCAAATTCAACCCCAGTGAGCAAAAGCCAATTAATGAGTACAAGATTTTGAAGTCAGCCACAGGGCCACAGCTATAGTTACTGGAATTTACGCATCACATTCGAGCAAGGTAAGCTTTTTTTGGTCCGGATTACCTATTAAGAAAACCCACACTTCGCCACTGGTATGAAATACTCAGGTCGGCTGTTCCTTGAAACGGAGAAAATTTCAGACTTCTATGTCAGCATCATCAAAGGTTTATGCTTCGTTAAAACGTAACAGTCACAAGGAAAATTAAAACCTATAGGCTACTTCCCTTTGGTTTAAAATTCCGATCGTGCTTGTTGTTGCAAGAAGGAAGGTCTCATAGCACAAAAAAGGGAGACAGAATCATTTTCTTTCCCATCCATGGCTCGATCTCGGCAAGTTGATTTTTTTGAAGGTGGGAAATCATTAAATAACTTCTCCCATTTTGGGTGGAAAGAGAGAGAGTGTCAGACATTTACTGACTTAAACTCTCCTGTGTCCCTTCAGTTGCCTTTCGCAGTCCAGAGCCAGAGAAATTCTTTCGACCATAACCTGCCATTGGCCCGCGCGGTGGTTGTTACTTTACCACAAGGACTTTGCAAGTTAATTATGGATTCAAGGCATAAGAGATAGTCACGGAGGTTGTGGTCCGACTCTGAAACTTCAAAATTCCTAAGATTTTTCAGTTTCAATTCCTGTTCCGATTCCGATAAACCAAATTTCCAAAGACTTCTTCGAAATTCGGTTGCGACATATTTTTTTATTTACATATTTCCTTACAGCTATCATAATCCAATACGATACAGTAATATTTTTTTGTCTAATTATTCACTTGTAACCGTTACTTTTTCTTCTCTGTATTTTAAGTTCATTTCCTCCAACAACTTCTTCGATCTATCTTTTCTTCATTACCCAAGACAAAAGCAATCAATTCTAATTCGACTTCTCGCCTGCAAGTTCTTGGAAACCAACTAAAACAATCGAAGCACCTGTTCTATACAGTTTGCCTTCGTTAAGTTAAAAAACTTAGTCGCGCTATCTTACTGAGGGGTTACCAAGAAAAAAGGGAAAGAAGGACTTTCTTGAAAAAAATGGTCATTTTTTCAGTTTTTATTCGTATTTTGGTTTAAAATAAAATGAATAAAACTTTATTTTACAAGTTTACATGCGCGAACGTTGTGGAGGTCTGCCTCTCCTCGCAAAATACTGGTATTCAGCTAAATCCGGCTTGACTGGAAGCCGACCCCAATATAGTTGGGAAAAGACTAGGAAGATGATGATGATGACATGCGCGAACGTTCGCAATGTTTGTGTATCTTATGTGTTTGTATATCTCAGAAACCTAAGGGCCGAAGCCAACTCGCAGAGGCCCCATAGACATTTTTCATGGATTTCTTGGAACATGATACTAATAGACGATTATATTATTATCCCCGTTCGCGTTTTGCAAGTACATCCAAGGACAAGCCCCCGTTTGGTTGGAAACTATTGCGGCATATGGAAAACAAACCTACCTATAGGTTCTGGACAGCTTTAACCTATCACATAGCCGCAAAACAAGACACAATAGTAAAACAATAACAGCGCGGTCTCAGGACCGGTCGGGGATTCATGAATTAAATTTAATTGGCAACATTATTCAGCCGCAATTGTAGGAAAAAAAAAATGTTAAGTGTCAAGACATGATTCTCCTACTAGTTAGTAATACCACATACAACATTTTTGGATTTAACCTCTTTTTCTCAGGTCGCGCTTTCATTAGACGGACTATAAGAACTTTGTTAAGATTTGTAGACATTTGACAGTGTTGAAAATGTAAAAAAAAAGTTTTTAGAGTATTCTCGTCACAACATCGAAAAATTGGATCTATTTGATGCTGATAACTAACAAAGTGATATCCACCCACCAATGACTATAATTTGCAACAAAAATAGTACCTAACAATATTTGTTCAAGCAAACCCAATAATCTGGACCGAGCCCAGTCGTCAACAGCGCGTTCTGTTCCACGCGCGCCTCAAGGAGATGTCAGCAAAATGTAGGGATCCGGCAGGGCCGAAGCCGCTGGGGAACACGTGGTATTCCGAAAGGTTGACACCGAGTCCCCCCCAGATCATAGGTAACGAAGGAACGGGGTAGGGGTTTAGTCAGTAAGAGTCTGACACGCCCTCCCACTCCGCCCAAGAGCGGGAGAAGTCATTCTGATGATTCCCCTAACAGAAAAATAAAAACCGTTGATACAAATCATCCTGGTATTCTAATATTTACGAGTATGTATAAGTTAATACATGAACATTAAGTACCTGGTCTAATCAAAATATGTATAACGTACCTACAGAGATTTTATTATATACTCTATCTGTACTAGATAGTTTTACCCTTATGACAGAACGCTCAACATTTCATTTTAAAAGACCCTAAATAAACATACGCCACATTTACCAAACAGTAAGCGTGCGTACACACCGGCGGGGGGAACTAAAGTAAATAGGTTACACTAGTGGCTCATTACTTACTATAAAACGAGGCCAGACCCCTCGAACTACCCTCCTTCACGTTAAAAATAGCTCTGGCCCAGATTTCGTCACGCATCAACGGAATTTGTACTTACTATCTAAGGCTCTACCACGAGATTTTAACGCGATCTATTTGACAATCTAAACTGAACTGTTAAAGATAATATATAGGGCAATAATTTTAAATACTGTCTGGATTGATTATGTCAATCTCAAAAACGTACCGAAAAATACGACACAAAAAGGGTATGTTTTCTCTTTCTATTAATGTGTCCATAGACTAGACTACTAGTGTGTCCATAAACTACTTCTTTCTCAATGTCATTGTTGGGTACGTTTTTTCTCTTTTGCTTGTCAATAAAAATACATAACGACAATGTCGATAAATTATACTTCACAATGTGAAATATTGTTTCGTAATCAATTTAGTTTAGTCCGTAGGGTATACAAGATACTTGATATAGGGTGTATAGCTCCATCCCTCTTTCTCACTCGCACGCCTGTCATTTTAACACGTCATGGTAAAGCCCCTGTTCTTTGTTCAAAAACTTAAGAATAGAAGAACATTAACTAATTTATACTTTTCGGGATCTATGCGAGGCCAAAGATAGAGGCGTACGGGTTGCTAAATACTGGTCGGAAAAAAAATTGTTGAAGACATCGACACGATAAGAAGAACTATTTTATATACCACTATACTTGAACTAATGAATTGCCCAAAAGTGAGACAAAAGCCACACAATTTTACATAGTATTTCAATTTGAATATATTTGTACATACAATTTTCCATTGTATTTCAACTTCAATAGTCACACAATTTTAACCGTCACAGAATATTCAAAGTATTTTAATTTTAATCATTACTCAATTTCCAAAGTACCTAGGTATTTCAATTTAAATTGTTATACAATTTTGCCAATATGCCATTTCATACAAAGTCCCAAATACCTGACAAATAAACTTCATAACAAAATAATATAAATACATATTTAATAAAAAACAAAAGCAGATTTTCAACATAAAATTTAAATACCTACGATTTTCAATTTGTAAACAACACTAAATTCTCATCATCATCATTATTTCAGCCGCAGGACGTCCACCATTGGAGATTACATACACCAACGATGTTTTCCTTTACCGTTTTGAGAGCAGCGGTGACGAAATAAATTACACAAATCACGTTTGTTGAATAGGCCCGCCTAAATATTTATTTTGGATTAAAAGGTCAAAAATACATCATCAGTGAAAAGTTCAACTGTCTAACTAACATAGTTCATGAGATACAGCATGGCGACGAATGGAGAGACAGACAGACAAACAGACGGGCGGACAACGGAATCTTAATTAAATAACAAGGCCCCTTTTTACCCTTTAGATACGGAACCCTAAAACATTAAGTTTCAGCACGAACCAAAAAACTATTTCAATAATAAGTAAACAAAAAAAAATCCAAGAAAACACAAAATTTTGTGTTACAAACAGGAACGGAGCACTCGAAAAAAATCCTCGCAGAATTTGCAGGAGCCGCTTCAATTAAGTTTCCACCGCTGTGCACCATTGTACCAGCGCTTAAAGTTGCGACTTGCGTTACCGAGTGTACTTCACTGTTGCTTGTACGGCTGAACCACCAAACAGATAGATACAGAAGGCAATCTACTTACAAAGCGCGATCGAGCAACGCACACATAGACACCGCTCAAAGACACGATGTCTCGGACTGTAATCGGACTGAGCGGTCAAAATTTTTATAATAGTTTTCTCTTCGTTATTTAACACCGACTTTCGGAATTAAAGTGATTTTGTACTTTCTAGTGTTTTTTTTTAACATTGATTCGGATGTATTTTTTTTTTAAACAGTTTTATTTTTCACTTTTCAGTTAGGAGGGGCAGGCGGGCTACCCTTCCTCTCCCCACACCCCTTCTTCTTTCAGTCAGTCATCGACTACACGTATAAACAAAGCAATTTTACTTGTTACGACATTTCTGCTATAATCCTATGAGGAGTTCCGTTCCATAACTTTGAACTTCATCATCGAATCATAACAAAACTTTAGGACCAAATACGGGAATATAAACTTTCAATAAAAAAAAAATCAAATGCGGTCTACAATTGACTGAGATGTCGGTAAACATACATATAAAAAACATATATAGCTGAACTTAGAGGAGGGAGGAGCTCGTGGCTAGATAATAACAGCCGCACGGGTCGATCTTCAAGGTTAAGCAACGCTTGCCTAGGTTGATCTGTGGATGGGTGACCATCTTAACATAACGAGTTTCCTCCGTGCCTCGGAAAGCACGTTAAGCCGTTGGTCCCGGCTGTCATTTGAAGATCTTTGGCAGTCGTTACGGATAATCAGAAGCCAGTAAATCTGATTCCAGTCTTGCCATGAAGTACCGTGTCACCCCAGTCAATGGGTTGTGGAGGTCTGGCAGGCAGCCGCTCCTCGTAAAATACTGGTATTCAGCTGAATCCGGCTTGACTGGAAGCCGACCCCAATATAGTTGGGAAAAGGCTAGGCAGATGATGATGATGATATAGCTGAACTTAGACCCATGAGATTGCCTTCTGTACCTATCTCTATCGTGGTTGGCGGAACTTTTTGCAGCGTTATTTTTTTTTATTAATCCTTTTTTTTCATGACGAGAAGAGATAAGCATAGAGAAATAGCAAAAGTTTTATTGCGTTGTTAATAACGGATTTAGTTTTTTTTTTTTGTTATCGACGTAGCGTACTCTCCGAGGATGAGATAGTGCGCATAAAACCTTTTCGTTTCTCTAATTAAAAGTATGAAGCTTGGAGTAAAGCCTTTTTTTAAAGCTGATTAATTTTTGTTGTGTTCCTTTTTTGAATTAATGTTATACTTGAGAACATTGAACGTTTGGACTACTGATACTGTTATGCTTTTAAACGTTTATGTAATGTCTGACCATCATCCTTTTGCCCTGAAAAATGCAAAAAAGCATAATCACCCTTATAATGTTCCCACTGCTGGGTCTTAGGTTTTCTCTCTAGGGATTTGTAAACTATCTCGCGACCCGAGTCTGGTTTAATGAATGTCACAATCATGTGACATTCATTAATCATATCATTGAATTTTTTGGTACTAGGACACGCCGGTATCCTTACGATATTTTTCTTCACCGTTTAAAAAGCAGTGGCGGTGTAATAAATTACCATAGTTCAACCCACGGGTTGTGGAGGTCTGGTAGGCAGCGGCTCCTCTCGGCTCCCAAAATACTGGTATTCAGCTAAATCCGGCTTGACTGGAAGCCGACCCCAATATAGTTGGGAAAAGGCTCGGTAGGTGATGAACCCACGATGGACGACTCGTAAGTTCGACTCACCACTGACCCACCATACCCATATCATATAAGTACTAAATACTGTACAAAATAGTCTTCTAGGATTCCTGATAACTGTCAGAGTCCTTTTGGGAGGCCTTCCAACGCTGTGTCTTTCGGAACGTGGTCGCCACTTCAGAACCTTTCGTCCCATTGACCATCTTTTATACGTGCAATGTCCGAATGATGCTAGTCCTAGTCTTAAGCGGCAGTGATGCCTGCTAACTGCCACTTAAGACTAGGACTAGCATCACTTAGACGCAACTAAAACAAGGTTACTAGGTGTAGGTCTAAAACCCACCCACCTAACTATTACCTACCCAAAAAGGCGCCTCAAAATCCCAAAAGACTAAAGGCCTCGACACTCACAAAAACCTAGCATCAACCTCGACTCCAGTTCACCACTAAGTAACTGCTTTAATTAAAATTTTAAATTATACCGAATTTTTATTTTCCGCATTAATACCACGGAGTAGTGAGTTAATGGAGGACTGAAGTTAGGAGAGCGATCGCTGCATGTAGCATTAGAACCAATCAGGAACACAGTCCGACATGAGAGCCAATGACCTTACTGAGAAGGATATTAAAGATCGGGCAAAGTGGAGAAAACTTAGTCGGAAGGCGGACCCTGGCAATGGCCGGGATTAACGCCAGGTAGAAGAAGAAGAAGAACCAATCAGGAACACAGAATATTATATGATCATAGGCCTGGGCTTGCGGATGACAAACAATCAGTACCTGGTAGCCCGGTCACCAGGTTACCGTCCGAACCGAGCCAGACTCGTCGACAGCGCGTAGTATTATGATATACTACGCGCACGCCTCAATGAGATGTTAGTAAAACCATAGGGACAAAGTTAAAATGTTTCTTCGTGGTCCTAGAACGCAAATGGCAACATTGGTGTGGTTTTGGTTAGTAAAAGTCTACCAAGCCTTCTCGCTCCACTTTAAAGTGGGAGAAGTCATCGCTAATTCCTCACAATATGTTGGTGATAATCCAATAACAATAGTTTAGGCAGTTTCATCCTCATCCCTCATCATCATCATTCACTGCTGGATACTACCAGAAGCCAGAATATGAAGATTTGGGGTCTAACCATGACATTTTAAGTGATAAGCGTGCGAGCGAGATAGAGGGATTGTGTTATATGCACCCTTTAACGCTCCATCCTTTTAACAGTTCAGTTTAGGTCGTTAAATGAATAACGTTAAGAGCTCGTTGTAAAATCTCTGCGCGGCCGTTAAGTAAAAAGTAGTAGTTGATAATACAAACTCCAGTCTTGCCACGAAGTACCGTGTTACCCCATTTAATGGATTGTGGAGGTCTGGTAGGCAGCCGCTCCTCGTAAAATACTGGTATTCAGCTAAATCCGGCTTGACTGGAAGCCGACCCCAATATAGTTGGGAATAGGCTAAGTGGATGATAATGAAGTAGATGATGGTGTCATATTTTCTTAGCATTCCATTTATGCCTCCTCCATGTCCCACTGCAGTCGTATATTTAGCATGGGGACACAAGTTTCTAGATTCTTGTTTTTCTGCCTCAATCTGTTTAATGGCAGCGGGAATGAAATGCGGGTGCAGGCCACTATTCTAAAAGTTACGAGTGTTTTTTGCGAGTGGTATTCAAATTTATTTTACGTGTTACAAAATGGCAAAAAAAAATCTACTACAAATTTAACCAATGAATTGTAGGCTCTACCAGCTCTAGCATAAGCTCTTAACGCAATCCATTTTACGACCTAAATTGAACTTGGAGCCATGGGTAGGAAACGCTTCTGAAAGGAAAACTCGAGACCCTTGAACTAAAGGCAAAGAAGAAACATGGGAGTGGGTTTTAGTCAGTAAATCTGACATGCCCGCCAGCTCCACCCAAGAGCTGGAGAAATAATTTGATGAATTAACAAAAGAAAACCTAACGAAAACCTAAATTGAACTGTTAAAGGGATGATGCTATATAGGATGTATACTCGTATCTCCATCACGCTTTCTCACTCGCACATCATCATCTGCCTAGCCTTTTCCCAACTATATTGGGGTCGGCTTCCAGTCAAGCCGGATTTAACTGAATACCAGTATTTTAAGAGGAGCGGCTGCCTACCAGACCTCTACAACCCACTCGCGCACAACCAATTCATCTTTTTCACTCGCACGCTTGACATTTTAACATAGTCATAGTAACCCCAGAACCCTATTTATAGCAGCAGCTCTTGTTACCACCATATTATACTAATAAGACAATATGTGTAAATAAAGAAAAAATACTCGACTCACATAAGAAACCACTTAAATACACCAAACAACGAATGTTTAGGAAAATTCCGTGACGCCAAACAATGCCAGAAAAATCTTTGTATAAGTAAATTGAATTTATTTTTTGTAATACTTCAAAGAATACGTAATGTACAAGGACTTTTGACGTTGAATGGTATTTTTTGTAACTAAATAGCCAAGACGCGACGTCACGGTTTTGAAGGCGACGATCAATGTGTACAGTCCTGCCGTCCAATAACCGTCCGGACTGACCCTGAGACGTCAACGGTACGTAGTGTTCCACATACGTCTCAAAGAGATGTTAGCAAAACCGTAGGGGCCCAGTAAGGCTTACGAGAGCCATGGGTTGACTTACAACTACTGAAAAGCTTACTGGAGCCATGGGATGACTTCCGAAAGACCTGAGGTCCTGAAACGCAAGGCCCGGACTAAGTGTTTCGCCTCGTCGTTTATACCGCGTACATCAAAGGACTGGAACAATCTGCCTGCTACGGTCTGCCCGTCTGACTATACATAATTTGGGTGTCTTCGGTTCTTACGCCTCACCTTCAACGATTGCATCACTGTCTACCATCAGTTGGGATCGCAATCAAATACTAGTTTATGTTACATAAAAAAAAGTGGAGGTAAGTGACCATCATACACGCCGCCATGTCAGCTAATGCTCTGTGCTCCACTGGTGTTACACCGCCTGTATTTTCATAATGTCAGGTTTTTAGTGAAGAATGATGAGAAAAAATTAAAAAAAAACCTCTAACGCATTTGGGAAAACGCTAGTAGATTGACTACTCTAAGTTTATATCGTCCACTTTTTGTTCAACAAAACTGACACCAGTAAATCCCACAGACCCCAGTTTACTTGTCGTAATTTTTTGTAGTCGTTTGTCCTTTCTCAAGTCGACAGTCGGGCTTTGTAGCCACAGGGGACCATTAGCATGATTACAGCTTTATAAAATTTAACAATTTATTTATAAAATACTTACTTTTATCATCTTAGTTAAGTAATTAACATCAGACCTTTTTTTAGGTGGGAAATCATTGATATGACCTCCCGCTCTGAGCGAAGCGGGAGGCTAAAGCCCACTACTAAAAACTGTAATACATTCTTTGCCTTTATTCCAGGGCCCCGGAGTTCTCTTTCGTACAACCCTGGCCCCCGGACCCGTAGACTTCAACCCTGCTGAGACCTACGATTTAATGACATCACATTGATGCACCGTCGACGACTTGAGCTCGATCTGGATGATTACCGGACGGCCGGACGGCGAGCTGCCCATTGCTCGTCTTCCGCAAGCCCACGCCTACTGTGAATTTTTGCAGAAGTGTTTTTGACGTACAGCCGTATATTACGAGAAGATCAACCTCGGTATGTAGGTAAGTGGTAAGTCTTAATTCTGAAACATGAGGTTGCTGGCTCAACACCGAACAATTACCAATGTGATTCTTTCAGTTCATGTGTATTTATTTAAGTTTATCTAGAACATTAGTGACACCCTGAATCTCGGAAAACACGTAAAGTCGTTGGGCCTGGTTTAGTGTAGACTGGTAACCGACCCCGAGCTAGTTGGGAAAAGCCTAGGGAGATAATGATGATTAAAATTCGGTATGTAATTAAAGACTAGGCATTCACGCACTGACCTCGACTAGCATTTCTCGATATCAAAGACAGACCTCCGCCCCTATAAAATATCGAACGTTAACTTTTCAATTTATCGAACGTCTCCAAGAATAGTCGACATACTTTTTTCCGTCCCGCAGCGCTAAATCAGGGCGTGCTTACTTTAATGCAGTATCGACAGTAATAATGTTTCCGAAACAGTCATATTTTCAAACTACCCGCTGAAAATGTGGCTCTTGAAAATATGAGTTTTTCTGGGCCATGTTTCGATGGTTCCCTTTTTTTAATTCGGACGAAAGTTTTTCGTAAAGGTTTTTGAGATTTTGTTTGTTTTTTTTGGGTGTGTTTCAGGGGTAAGTCTTAATTAGCGGTAATGTTATGTTGATCAATAAAAGATTTTTATTTAAGGTCGTAAGGGAGATCATTAGAATGTCTTCTACCGCTCTTGGACGGAACGGGAGGACAGACTTTTACTAACTAAAACCCACTCCAGTTCCTTCTTTGCCTTAATTCTAAGGTCCCGGGATTCTGTTTCGTCAACCCAGGCCTCAGTAGGCTTTGATCATGTAGGGCCCCTACTTTGGTGACATCTCTTTTAGCGCGTGGAACAATACGCGCCGTTGGCGACATGGGCTAATCAATGAAAGAAACCGATACAATAAATAAAACATCTTATGAGGAAAATCGACAAAAGTTTAATAACAAATAAAATCATTTATGTCTATGACTTAACAATGAATCATATTTTTAAGTTACAAACGAACCATTTTACTTGATCACTCCACAACAGTGCGTAAAAAATTAGGTTCCCAACTTTTTCTAGTGTAAGGAGTCGCCATTACATTCAAAAAGTATTTCTTACTGCCTAGGAATGGACTCTTGTCAAAGGAGGTATCGGCCTTTTTACTGAAAAGAAAAAAAAATCAATATTAATAAAGGAGTTTGTAGATTGTTTTGTTCAATGAAAGCGCTATTTTATTTTTACTCATTACTTTTTATAACTACCCAACATGTTGCATATGAGTGAGTGAGTGAGTGATAGCGTGACGAGTGACAGGTCAGAATGGAAGAAAAAGACGTGTTGCGCCGACCCCAAATAAAACGGGACAAGGGCAGGAAGATGATGACTTTTTATCATCGCTAGGCGTGAATTAATTTTGGCATAAACAGTAATTTTAATCACAATTAAGTACATATAACAATAATAATATTTTTTCGAAGAAATATTTAAAAATTTAAATAATATGTTGATACAGACAAATAAAGAAAATAATAATAATATATTTAATGTTTTTTAAAGAAATTTTTAAAACTGTAAATAAGGTTTAAAAATTAAATAAACGGAATAATAATAATCTTGACTTCAGAAACCAAAGTACGAGTTCACATAAATACTACTCGTACTTCATGAGTGACAAATAAAAGACCACAGTGAATAACGAAGTAGGAACCCAGTTCCATGCTAGAAGTTAACCTGTGTTACAGACACTAGGGAATGTTCCATCACTTCACTAGAAACTTTGCCTCAAACGTCTCTAGTATAAAGTTACTGAATAACTGGGTTCTCAGTTTAGGCATGCCAGACTCATTTATACGGTATCTATATAGAATTAAGTACCAAAATAAAAAAACCGGGCAAGTGCGAGTCGGACTCGCGCTCTGAGGGTTCCGTACCAACTTATCTATGAAAACAGTTCAATTCTTGAATCGAGTCTAGAAGATTTTTCAAAACTTTTTTTTCTTGTGAAGTGCCATAAAATTTTCAGTTTTTAGACTTTTCCCTGCATTTGTGCTATAATACTTTGCTTCGTGCCAAATTTCAAGATTCTAAAACGGGAAGTACTTACCCTACAAATTTTGATTCTACAGTGTCGAAATGTACGTTTTTTGCAACATAAACGGGCGTATCTTTTTTTTCCCGCCAAATTACAAGTTTGATTTTTGCACAATTTGAAGGGAACGCGGACCTTATTAAATAGTTTTCATTTCAAGTTGATACCTTCACGCGTTCCCGAGATAAAGGCTCTTGACAGACAGACAGACGGACCACAAAGTGATCCTATAAGGGTTCCGTTTTTTCCTTTTGAGGTACGGAACGGTAAAAATACTCACAGATTTTGAAGAACCAATTCCCTTGGTATGCTTCCCTGCTCTTTTATCTTCTCGTCATCAAATCCACCACCACCAGCATTCAGGATCTTATTCTCAGCTATAGGCATTTCAGTTCCCATGCCTTTGCCATTGGAGTTTAAAGCAAAGGCTCCTGTTCACAGTAAATAAAAGATGAGCAACATATACATAAAACCAGTTTTATTTCCAATGACTTGTCCCCCTTTGGATGGTGCGAGAGAGTGTGTCAGATTTTTACTGATTATCGTATCTTATCTTTATTTTCTGGTTTCTACACTTAGTCCCGCTGGACCATTGTGCGTGGGCCATCCGGCCTTTACTCCAACCAGCCCACCTCATTCCAAAAGCAAACCAGCTTCTTAAGTTTGTTCAGGGACTGTCGAAACACCGAAGGCAATGACAGACCGTCATTGACTACCACCAACCAGGATACGTGACGTTACTGATTAAAATCACACCAATTTCCTTTAGTTGCCTATTGCTTCAGCATACAGTACAGTACAAAAAAAAATTGCTAGTATTTTATTTACCTTGAACTATCTCTCTCGGTGGCCTAAGCTTTAGTCTTCTCAATTCCATGGAGCTGATCTCATCAGGCTTGCTGACGGATTCGAAGAATGGATCGTCTTCATCGAAATCGAAATCAGGTAAGGCTGCATTCGAATAAAAATATATCTTATACCCTGAGAATGAGCATGCTGTATGCAGGAACCCAAAAAGTATCAAAACTAATATTTCAAACTTCATTTTAGTTCTGAAAGCAAAGTGAAATTCTATGTAAGGGCTACTGACGCTAGCGACAAGACAGCACGACATTATCGCTTCGTTAAAAAAAAAAATATGTGTAGAGCAATGGGTGGCCCAGTGGTAACCCCGACTTGCAAATTGTAGGTCGCGGGTTCAAACCCAGTCAGGCGCATTACTTTGTGTAATTTATTTCATCACCACTGCTCTCAAAACGGAATCTCAAAATTCGAAGACATCAATCTGCACTGGGCCCGCGTAGTGGATTATGGCCCATTCCCTTTCCTAGAGAGGAGGCCTGGGTCCCAACAGTGGGAACATTATAAAGTCGATAATGCTAATGCTATTTATGTGTATTTATTGTACCCCAAGATTACAATGTAGGTGCTGATGTGTTTTAGTCAGGTAAAGTCTGAAGATCCACTGAAGTCTTGTTTTAGTCTTTGTGAAATGCCATGTGGTAAGTATGGATTTAGAAAAGATGTGTGTCTATCAAAAACTGGGTCCTCCTTACGTTAGAACTACGGTGGAGCCTAGAGCGGCAGAACAGTCATTAGTTGGTTCTCGACATAATAAAAAACCCCTAGTAACGTAGGTCAATCTCGTACATGTTTTCAACGCTGACGTTATCGCCACTAGAATGCGACTTTGTCTATCTGACAGTTTCATTTGATTTCAGTGGTTTATGACCTCTGCTTAGTCACATGTCCGAGAACCTGAAAAGAAACGGAAATAACATGTTATTTTCTAGATTTACTGCACTAAGATATTTTGGTTTTTGGATAGATATATCTAGTGTTTGACGTCCTTTATGAGCATTAATTTATGTAACTAGTTATTATAATGACACGATTTTGACAACAGGGCTTTCGACATAATGAGCTGTCGGCTGCTGTGCTGTATGTCGAGGGTTCGATTCCCTCATTGAACTTTTTTACGAGCATTGGCTATGAAATAAATTAAATAAAAGCGCCTGTCTGAGTTTGAACCCTTGACCTTTAATTTGTAAGTTAAGACCGTTATCAATGGGCCAACTCCGTTCTCCAATTGCTCAGATATTAGGTCACAGAGTAATTTAGCAAATAACAGACCAACAATGTTTTGTTTTCCACACAGCTATATTATTTTCATCAAACACATAAAATAAGTATCTAAACTAGTATTTCAACAGTTATCATCTTTTGCATCAGAATTGCTCCAAACTGAAGGAATTTTCACGACAATTTTCCGACGTTGAAAGCTCTTGATAATGTCTCGAAAACTTCGCTCGTTTCCCCCAACAAAGATACTTAACGAAGCTAGAAGTGAAAATATATGAAGACATGTCTAGAGTCTAATAAGAATTCTCGTTTAACTACCTCAGTCGCAAAAATGCATTGGAATTTTCTTTTAAGAATTAGATTTTTGCAGTCCGGAGTTTGAAAGTTGAAGGTGTTTTTTTTTCTGTTAGGGGAATCATCAAAATGACTTCTCCCGCTCTGGGCGGAGCGGGAGGGCGTGTCAGACTTTTACTGACTAAAACCCACTCCTGTTCCTTCTTTGCCTTAAATTCCGGGGCACCGGGGCTCTCTTTAGTCAACCCAGGCCCCAGAAGGCTTCAGCCCTACCGGGCCCCTACTGTTTGCTGAAGAAGACGTGTCTAGAGTCTAATAAGAATTCTCGTTTAACTACCTCGGTCGCAAAAGTGCATTGGAATTTTCTTTTAAGAATTAGTTTTGTTCAGCTCGGAGTTTGGAAGTTGAAAGTGTGATAATCCAGTGCCTCAGAAATCACTTAATGCCGTTGGTCTTTTTTTTAGGTGGGATATCATCCAACCACTGAATTTGGGCGGAATGGGAGGATATTTCAAACATTTACTGACTAAAAACCACTTCTGATCCGTCTTTGCGTTCGTTCCAGGGTTCCGTGGTTCTTTCTCACACAACCCTTGGCCCCAGTAGGCTTCGGGCTCCTATGGTTTTGGTGTCATATCCTTGAGGCACTCGTAGAACATTATATTGAAGGAAAAGGGGTTTAACTCTCTTGATACATCGAACCTCTCTTCCTTCACTTAGTGTCGAAGCACATTTTATTTTGATTTAACCCTTGCATTTTTTTTTAACGGAATGAATATCATTTGGTAGCCACGTCTTCGTAGCTTTCGTAGCCATCAGTTGAATCGGGACGGGAACGTTTGAATGAGTGATCGCAACTAAAGAATACTCAAACACACTACCCACTAACAAACACAAACACACACACACATACACACACACACATACACACACACACAACAACTCATATATTTTATTCTAAAACAGGTGGGTTTTAATGACACGCCCCTTCTCTTCACCCTAGAGTGGGAGAAGTCCTTAGATGGTTTCCCACCTCATATAAAGCCACATCTAGGTCTCTCACATCTTTGTAGATTGTCACCAGCCTGTTATGATTGCAAGTTGCGGCCCATTGGGTTCGAAACAAAGGATTTATTCAACAAATATTGAGAAGAAACAATGTTTTATTGTCGAGAAATATTTTGGGAGAGACTTGTCAAGTAAATGTGTTTATTATTATTTTCTAAAATACTTGGTCTTGCCTGCGGTTTTAGCCGTATACTAGGCAAATAATTACATGTACCTACCCAAATCGTGTGATACAAGAACTTTTTTTTTTCAATATTAATTTTTATTTTATTTTTTTCCGACTTTATGTCTTAACGGTCGATAAGAATTAAATAAAACTTAGCACAATGATAAACCATGTCCTGAAACAGAATGCCTTTCACTCCGGGAGTATGTTACCTTGGCTTCAATTTTAGTGTCACACAGTTGAAGGTGTACCAGTATGTTTAATTCATGAATCCCCGACCGGTCCTATGAGACCGCGCTGTTATTGTTTTACTATTGTGTCTCGTTTTGCGGGTATGTGATAGGTTAAATATAAAAATGGTTTTTTAAACTTACAAACAATGTCGGAAAAGTTAATAAATAGTTACTTTTTAATCTAAAACACTAGTGTTCTAAACACGATCACGACACGAAAGAAATACAAATGATCTATATAGGTACAGAATTTACCTTACAACAACACCATGTCGAAGGATATACAGGGTGACTTTAAGTGACCCATTTCTAGCCGCCGAAGCTTGTACTTAGGCGGCGAGCAATGGAATATTAAAAAGTTAAATTACTTATACACAAAAAATAAACCCGGGCCCAGTGCCGATTGAACATTCGAAAAACTATTGGAACATTTCTTTAACAAGAACTGTATTATCTGCGGTGATTTTAACATTGACTTATCAACTGACAATAAAAAAAGGAATGACTTATTAAATCTATTGACATGTTACAACTTTAGACCTCTAATTAATTCGACTACGTTTATTCGAAATGACTTACAATCTTGTATTGATAATGTCTTTACCAATTTGTCAGATGAATGTGTGATAAGTTGTGATGTCGATCATAACGGCTTGGCAGATGGACATGCAGGACTGCTTTGCAATACAGCGTTCAGAAGTAAGGAACTATGTAGGAATAAAAAAGCCAGTACTGTGCAAATTACTAAACGGGTTTACAACGCAAATACAAGAAGAAACTTTAGAAATTTGCTTTTAAATCACGACTGGAGTGATTTTGGAATAAACTCATTCTTAAAACAATTCGAGGAAATGTTTACACGCTGTTTTAGGAAAAGAAAACTAATGGTGCGCCAAACGCCTAAAGCACAGCTACGTTGGGTCACCAAGGGTGTAAAGGTTTCTAGCAAAATTAAACGATTTCTATGTACTGGCAAGGGGAATAAACAAAGTGACACTCTGATGGACTATAGACAAAAATACATAGCTCTGTACAGGAAAGTAATAAATATGGACAAAAAGTTATCAGTACAATCAGAATTAGCTAATTCGACGAACATTTCGAAAGATGTTTGGAAAGTGGTAAATAGACATAGGAATAGAAGTATAAAAAACAATAAAAAACTAATTTTAAAACTTCACAGTAAGATTGTGTCAGAACCATCAGATGTTGTTAATATCTTGTCCCAGCAGTTCCAACTTAATTCATCTACCACCGCAAACACAGGGGCTGCCATGGATATTCTACGTAAAAGTACAAAAAGAGTAACTAACGACCTGATCTTAGACCCTGTCACTCCCAATGAGATATTAAAAATAATTAAAAGCATGGACGACAAAAAATCTTATGGCTACGATGACATAAATATATCAGTCATAAAGGACAATATAAATATACTAGCGGAACCATTAAGCATTTTTTACAACAAGTGTTTTGATGAAGGAATTTTTCCAGATCAACTGAAGATAGCCAAAATAATACCTGTACACAAAAAAGGATCTAAAACAGACCCAAAGATGTACAGACCAATTTCATTACTACCTATTCACTCAAAAATTCTTGAAAAGCTAATTAAAACTAGATTACTCAGACATTTTTACCAAAATAGGGTGTTAAGTGGAAAACAATTTGGTTATCAGAAAAATGTCGGGACACAAGATGCAATATCGACTTTAATTAAAGACGTAGTGAGCAGATTAGAAGACAAACAGAAAGTAGCTGGGCTTTTCTTAGATTTAAGTTCAGCATTTGATACTGTAGATCATAAACTGTTGCTTGAAAAACTTGAGCACTACGGTGTCAGGGGTAGTATTGGCACTTCTTTCTTCATATTTGAAGAACAGGAAGATGTTCGTGGAGATCAAATCAGAAATGTCAGGGACAAATTCCTCAGGCAAAAACTGTCCAACGATAGAAACATACAGATCCCAATTGTCTCCTGTGCATACTGGCGTACCACAGGGCTCTATTCTGGGTCCGATATTCTTCATCGTGTTTGTAAATGACCTTATACAACATATGATGGAAAATGCTGCGGGATCTATCCAGCTTGTGGTGTTTGCCGATGATACAAACGCCGTTGTTTCAGCTGACAATATACAATATCTTAATTCTATTGTTAATGAAGCCTTAGATATCTTCCACAGTTGGTTTGCTGTCAACGGTCTTAAAGTGTTTGTTTCATTACGTTTGTTTTACTGGCATTAGCCAGTAAAACAAACGTAATGCTTTTTCGAACCACTTCCAAAAATAAGGATAGCATTAACTGTGCCATAAATGGAGATAAAGTAAATGTGGTACAGGTGGTTAAGTTTCTGGGAGTGTATATTGATAGCCAGTTAAAGTGGAAAGAAGAGCTAAAATACCTGGAGAAAGCGATTAGCTCTGCCTGTTACGTGCTTAGAAGTCTCAGGAACGAAGTATCCAGAAAATATTTGAAAATGGTGTATTACGCATTGGTAGAGTCAAAACTAAGGTACAGCATACTTTTCTGGGGTGGAAGCTATGACTACAATATACAGAAAGCTTTTGTGATCCAGAAAAGAGCAGTCTGAACCATGGTTAGAATACAACAGCAAGAAACATGTAAGCCTCATTTCAGTAACTTAGATATATTGACAGTCCCAAGTTTGTACATATTGGTCCTGCTTACTCATTTGTCTAAGTACATCTCTGAATATGAGACTGAAGATGAAAGACAAAAAAGGGAGAGGTCAAGAAGGAAAGATCTTGAGTTGAAGCAAATGACTCACCTGAACGTTGCAAAGCATAGTTCCTACTACAAGTCATTAAAACTATTTAATAAACTGCCGACAGAAATAAAAGGTCTTGTTTATAAAAGTGAGTTTCACAGCAAGCTTAAACAGTTCTTGTTAAATAAATGTCTTTATCGTATTGATGAATTATAATTTAATAGAAATGTTAATATTTTTTGTATTGTAATGAATTGATTATTGTATGTATAATTTTTTTTTATCATTATTGTTATTATGATTGTAATTTAAATTGAATAATTTTGACTGTTTAAATATTGACATTTAATTTTAATTTTAATAATTGTTGTGACTTAATATAGCATGTATAATTTTTAGGATATAGGTATTTAGTTGTACAAATTTCAAACACAATGTAATTGTTGTTAATGAATAAATATGATGATGATGATTGGTGGTCAGACTTCTTCATATTTTTGGTTCTAAAACGTACGTTTCCTCACGATGTTTTCCTTCACCGTTTTGAGCGCAGTGGTGATGAAACAAATGGCACAAAGTATTGTACCTAACTGGGTTTGAACCCGCAACCTACAACTTGCAAGTTACGGCAGTTACCACTGGGTCAAGTAAAAGTCACCCTGTATTCTCTTGACCGTACTAAGAAATGATATTGGAGCATAAACCTCATTGAACATCAGACACTTATTTGATATTGTTGCAACTGACAATGGAACCGTAAAACGGAAAGATATAATAGATGGGCAAGATAAGTGCACGATGTTAGTCTTTCATAACATACCTACCACAGTCAGCGTTATAATGTTCCCACTGCTGAGACTCAGGCCTCTTCTGCAGGAGAGGGTATGGACCGTAATCCATCACGCGAGCCCAAGACAGTGAAGATCACATGTCTCCGATATTTTTATTTATTTAATACTTCATGCATGCACAAAGACGAATTATGCAGGTACAAAGACGGACTTAATTCCTTTGGCATTTTCTACAAGTCAACCATTAGGTGATGCAGAGAATATTAGAGGAAGGTGCAATAAAAGATAGAGAAAAAATAATATTAAATTAAGAGCCTTCCTCGATAAATAGGCTATCCAACACTAAAAGAAGTTTCCAAATTGAACAAGCATGAGATCAGTGAAACCAACAAAAACTCTTCAGCTTTATAATAACGACAACTTAATATTCGTTTGGTGTCTTCAAGGCTAAAGTGAGTAGACTCTTAATAAACTAGTGCGCTCCACCATCAAGGTTGCATCACTGCTTACCATCAGGTGGTATGTTATATAAAAAAAATTGTTTATATTATCTTGGTACTTAAACAAAATAAATGGATCTATTATAAAATGATGAATTAAAAAACAAACTTATATTTAAAATATTTTTATGGGCAGTTCTAATTTGGGACTAATTTATAAATGCATTGACAATAGAAAATTAATTCCTATCAATATAATTAATACTTAACCACAATTAGTAACAATAATGAATTTTCGAATGTACATAAAAAAAATATTTACACTTACTTTCCAACTCAAATATTAATTAATACTTTGTCTATTAAAATCACTTGTTTACAGATATTGTACGTTAAATTCTACTGAAATATACAACCTTGATTACAGAACATGAAAATGAATAATATTCACACGAATGAAAACTTTTTACAATCAAACCAAACTTAGAAAATACACAGATCGATAAAACTTATACAAGAAATGACAAAGCGGAGAATTTACTGGACGAACTAGCGAATTCGCTAACATAGATCTCGTATTTGTAACAGAACCTTTCCTCTTTAGGCTGAGGCTACATTAGACCGCGACGCGATTGGCGATTCATGAGCGATTAAAACAAATAATGGAAATTCATGATTACGGCTACACTTTACGCCAAATTTTACTAGTGATATTTGATTCGCTCTTCCAGTCGCATCGCAAATCGCTGGCAACTGTAGCCTCAGCCTTACTCTTAACTTTTTTACCGGGTTAAGGGGTTAATCTGTCAATTATCGCCTGATACCTCTTAGGATCATAAAATAATGAGCAAACACCGGTTTTTTTTACGTGGTGAATCATTAGAAAGACTTTTCACCCTCCTGGGCAGAGCGGGAGGGCGTGTCAGATTCGACTTTTAGTGACTAAACCCCACCCTGTTTTTTCTTTGCCTTCGTTCCAGGGTCCCGGGGTTCTCTTCCGTTCAACCCAGGGCCCCAGTAGCTTCGACCCTGCCGGGCCCCTAAGGTTCATAACAGAATAAGTGAACACCATAAGTTCATAAGCGGTAAGTACAAAAATCTTGCTTTTTTAAATAATTTTTGGATAAGAAGAAAGGCATTCAAAGAGTGAGCAAGGAGATTAGCAATCACAAAAGAGACCTATAGCAGCGACTACTAGTTGGATCCAATACGTCCTCTCCTGTCATTGAAGATTCTTAACAAAATTAAAAGAACTTCCTAAAAGTAAACCCAGTAGAAGGCTCCCATGACGAACTTCTCATAAACGGTGACACAGACTTGCTGAGACCGGTGTTGAAGTCCAGAGAACTGTCGCGTCCTCTGAACAGGTTCAGGTTGCCGGTGGCTGAGTAATCTGTGCGTTGGAGGAGAGGCGTGTGAGCTGCACTTAATGAAGCTCCCACTCGGTTCCTGGAATGGAAGGAAAAACGTTAGAAACCTGTATTTTGCGGCATCGGTAATAGGAATTCTCAGTCGAGAAATAGGTTGTGATTGTTTTATAAACCCTTTTTTCTTTAGATGATAAATCATCGAATAACAACCCCCGCTCCGGAGAAGCTGGAGGGAATGTCAGATTTTGACTAAAACCCACCCGTCTTTCTTCAGTGCCCTTTTGCGTTTCAGGATCGATTATTCTTTTAAGCAATCATTGATTGACTTGCTTTCACTATCTCGTCTTGATTATCCCAGCATTAAGCAGTGATGTCGACGATGGAGCACACTTGTCTAGAAGAAGCCTACAAGACATGATATTCTTTTTCTTTTTGATTCGATGGTAAACTCGTTAAACTACTGGACCCTATGACAGGTGTCTTAATTAATAATAGCATCGGTGGCACTCATTAAATCCTTCAAAGTTAAAGCTAGAGTTAATAGGCTGTTAATAAACTAGTGCGCCTCACCATCAATAATTGCATCACTGCGAACCATCAGGTGGGATCGCAGTCAAGCACTATAGTTTAAATATGTTACATAAAAAAACATTTTCAATAATTTCAATAAACACTTACTTATACATATAATCAAGCCCACCGCCATAGGTGTTGAAGTTCGGCACTTGAGGAATGGACGGCAGGTTCCTGGTGGCGAAGGCATTGGCGGTGACGTCATGGTTGGGGTTGTGGAACAGCCTCGCGTGGCCTGCAGCAGTGACGCGCTCGCCGAAGTTCGGAATGTGTGTGTTGGTGAGGGAGAGACCGTGGCCGTTGCTGGAAGTAAGGAAAGTTTTGTTAGTCAATGTTTGTAAACTTACAGAGAAATGGCGTTCTTATATCTTCTGAGGCCATAGGCAAATTCACTGGATGAGGCCCCAGAAAAATTGTCATTGTCATTTTGTTGTGAGTGGGGCCACATCAAACCGAGGCGATGGCCTGTGGCATTTTGCTGACCTATAGGTACGTCACTGTGACAGAGGACTTGGCTCTTCATATAGGCTAAACCAACAACGTTAGGTTAACAGCACTAATAAAGTTTGTGAGTGTGTGTGTTTGTTGATTCTTCACGCTCGAACCTATTTCCAAATAAAATAAAATTTGAAAATAGGTTTATCCCGGGAGTATTTTCCCTTGGGACTATTATAAACTTTGAAGTAGGCGAAGCCACTGGCACCCGCTAGTGTAGTCAAAATATTAAGATTTAAGTGACTACTGATTTAAGTATCTAAGTACTTATCAAAACTCATATTTTTCTATGTAAACTATAAAGAAGAAAGACTACACGATACGAATAAACTCAAAAACTACAGACCATTGTGAAGTGTGTAGAAAAATCTAATTAATTAAAATAAAATACACTTAGTAAACTTACACATTATCGAAAGCCAGACCCGCCGTACCGGACTGTAAGTGCTTGTTCGCGTCGAAGTTGGCTGCTCCAATAGCGCTCAGGACATTCTTGTCGTTACCAGCAAACGGTAACCTGGCATTGATACCTGGAAAAGAAAAAAACAAATGAATAACTATCAATGTGTTGGGCCATTTCCCAACTATAAACATGTAGCGCCACCTATGATGACACATTGGAACTAATAATATTCACACAATTTTTTTAAGGTAGGGAATCGTCAGAATGACTTCTCCCGCTCTTGGGAGGAGCGGGAGGTCTCAGACTTTTACTGATTAAGCCCCAACCCGTTCCTTCTTTGCCTTCGTTCCATTGTCACGGGTTTTCCTTTCGAAACCAATTCATGGCCCCAGAGGCTTCGACCCTGCTGGGCCCCTACAATAATCACTGCTGCTTGGGCTAATACCTCCTTCTGTGGATATCACATGTCTTCTAATTTTTGGTACTAGAACATGCCGCGGTCCTCATGATGTTTTCCTTCACCGTTTTGAGAGCAACCTCTTAGACTAGAAGCTAAACCGTGGGGGTCACCAGTTTAGCAGTATGCAGTGTTCTGCATACCTCTCTACCACACCCTGTTGGGTTTAAAACCCCACAGACCTCCATTGAAAAGGGAGATCTTCCGACCAGATGGATGTTAAGTCTGATCCGGGTAGGTGATTTGAGGCTGTTCATTATCATTTCAGCTGAAAGACTTTCACTGCTCGACCCATTGCGACATACAGATTAACTATCTAGCCTTTTCCCGACTATACTGGGGTCGGCTTCCAGTCCAGCCGGATTTAGCTGAATACCAGTATTTTACGAGGAGCGGCTGCCTATCAAACCTACACAACAACTGGGGTAACACGGTAAGTACTTCATGGCAAGACAGGAGTCAGATTTACTGGCTTCACGGAGGAAACTCGGTATGTTAAGATGGTCACCCATCCACAGACCAACCTGGGCAGGCGTTGCTTAACCTTGAAGATCGACCAGTGCGGCTGTTATTATCTAGCCACGAGCTCCTTATGCGACATACGGATTATTATTATTAATCAACAAAATATTTGAAAAAGCTTACCAGTAGATCCATCAGAATTCAGCATGGTACTTCCATGAAGCTGGCGCGTAACCCTCCTATGTTCTGGCTGATATAAATACTGGTAGAAGCCATCGCTCAACTCCTGGTCTTCAGAACCGAACCCTAGTTCATAACCTTCTGGGTCCACTTCCCAGGCGGAGGCACTTACTACGAAGATGGTGAAGAGAATCGGAGAGAACATGACTGCTTGGAGTTGGATTCACGAATGATGCTGTTAGAATGGATCCTCCAGTTTATATAGGAGAGTCTGTGAAGAGATAATTTGTTCAGGGCATCGGGACTTTACCAGCGGGACTGCGGTTTGAGTGCTATCAGTGATGTTTTTGTTTTGTTACATTGATGTTTTTGTGACGTCGTTTCGTCTGTGTAGTTTGTAGAAGCTTTGAAAACGATAGTGTTTTGTGACGTCATCAGTGATATATCAGTATCTCTTATGAAGAAAGATGATAGTAAAAAATATTCATCATTCAGGATTGTTACAAATAGTCACTGCAGCCGACGTATACAAAAGGTAACTGAAGGAAAACGTGTGGGTTTTAGTTGGCATAACATCTGACACTGTCTCTCGATCCACCTAAACCGGGGAAGTTATTTGATAAATGATTTCTTGCTTCCTGATAGCTATAACTTAGGGTTCTTTAAGTAAGGAGTGATTAGGAGTGAATAGGTTAGTTATAGGCAAGCGTTCTCTATCATCGGCCACATTATCGCTTATCATCACGTGAGATGCTAATCAAACGTAAGCTTTAAATAATAAAATAATAATTCTTATCTCAAAAACAATGCAGTTTCGTATATTTGGGAGAACGGCTAAATAATTTGTGTTTTTCACAATCCTTTTAAATACTCAACGGATAATAGTTTTTCATGAAAAGTAATGTTATGTGATATAGTTATAGATTATTTTAGTGTAGTAAAAGCCTGTCAGGAAGCAAATAAGTAGTTATGAAAGAAAAATTTGCCAAACAACTTGACTTAGGGGACTTTTTTCCATGTGAGAGAAGACTCAGGAAAAACTAAGTTTATAAAATAAAGTTCAAAACACTTTGCGGTGGTTTTGGTATTACTCATGATATAACAATACATAATGCTATTAATAAATTGAATTAGAAACAAAGGGAATTATTAAAAGTAAATATTTTTATTGCGGTTACCGGATTGTGGTGAACGGAAGAGTTATATTGGTCAGCTAATAAGATAATTTAGTGTTTTGTAAATAAACGTTCAAAACAAATTGTTTAAAAAATGCATGAAAGGCCATTTCTGCTCCTAAGAACGACCTAACTTAGACCTAGACGTCAGAACGGAGTACAGTACCTATGAGATGTATTCTTCAGCCGAAAGAAGACGTGGACATAGGCCTCCCCCAAGAAGGGAGGGTTTTGCCATAATCGCCAAGCTTGGCATTCGGGTTGGTGATCGCAGTGTAGATGTTGAAAAACATGCACAAAAAATGCTGCTGCCCATTCTCTGGTGTGTCCCTTAGTCGCCTCTTACGACACCCACGGGAAGAGATGGGATGGTGTAATTCTTTGCGTCCAGACACCATACAGGCGACGTATACGCTGTCATCATCATCATCTCAGCCGAAAGACGTCCACTGCTGAACATAGGCCTCCCCAAGAAGGGGGGTTTTGCCATAATCGCCACGCTTGGCATGTGGGTTGGCGATCGCAGTATGGTTGTTGAAAATGCACAGAGAGTGCTGCTGCCCATTCTCTGGTGTGTCCCTTAGTCGCCTCTTACGAAACCCACGGGAATAGATGGGATGGTGTAAGTCTTTGCGTCCAGAAACCATACGGACGAAAAACACAGGTAGGTTTTAATCAAGTCTGATACTCTCTCTCACTTTCCCCAGAGTGGAAGGATGATGAGTGAGAAGACACACACCTAAAAAAACAATGTTTGTTTCATGTCCCAGATATTTAAAGTCATTCTATTGTCATTCCTCATGATCATAATTTTAATGGAAGTATCGTGATGACCCAGTGGTTAAAGTACGCCCCTCACATGTAGAGAATGTGAAATTTTCAATTCATAATATGTTCTTTTCTAAGATTATCTAGGACATTACTGACACCCCGTGCCTCGGAAAGCACGTAAAGCTTTTGGTCCCGGTTGTCATTCGTAGATCTCACCACATCGTTCAGGCCTGAGTTCGACGCTTTGCAGAGATAATACATATAATTAAAAGCTCTATCATAAAGAAAAATAAGTCGGATCCAGGCTTTCTGAATCTGCACGATTTTTTTAATGATTTACTATCAAGGCTCTGGAAAGCTTATGTCCACTGAAGGAACTCCGATGAGTTTTAGTCAGTACCTATAAGCCCTCTTGTGCATGAGACAATTTTTGCGCCGAACGGCTTAAAAAACGTACCAGCGGCATATCTACACCGCGGAACAACACCGATGACACACGGCGGCGTCGCCGTTCCGTAGCGTCGCCGTTTGTGTCTACAAGCTCTCTCAGTGACCCATACAACACTGCGCGCCGTGCTTACGGACGGAGAATTGACCGGACCTACGTACAGAGTGAAACCGTGTCGTTTACAAGAGGCCTTATTCTGTTACACCTTCTCGGTCCTTTCAGAGCAGATGTTTCATCAAAAAAAGGATCTCATGATTACCTGCTTTTGTGTATTTAAGTAGATTAAATTCGCTACTGAATTCAGACCCACTTGCCGCGGGATGAAGACCTGGAGTCCTGAAATACAGGGCTGCCCTAGTTTAGGCTCCAATCCACTCCAATTATTGTAATAAATGTAGTCTGTACTATATTACTGTGGAAAATAAATAAATTTTTACTTTTTTACCTGTTGCATCTGAAACCATTCGAATGCAGAAGCAGATGATTCTTTTCAGTTTGCTCAGAGCATCATATCACTCACATTACGTCATACAAACAAACATGACAAATATTTTTAGCACTAAGATATCGGGAGAGAACCGTCTCCGTTGATAAGTGAAGTAAATTAGCCGCTATTATATCACTCTATATCATTTTTTTAGGAGGAAATTCGTCAATATGACTTCTCCCGCTCTTGGCAGAGTCGGAGACTTTTACTGACTTAAGCCCTCCTGAAGAGGGTTTTACTTCTCCTATTCCTTCTTTTCCTTCGTTGCAGGGCCCCAGAGTTCTGGTTTCTGCACTTAGTCCTTAATATACCATTTTGCATAAACCATGACTGCCTTTACTCCAGCCTACCTCACTCCAGAAGTACCCGATTATTTTCAGTATGCTTTTGGCAACATATCACTCACATCGCCCTCCTCCTACATGATATATTGTTATGCCCGACAGGGCCCACAATGCTCCAAAACTGATGTATATTTAACTTTATGTACCTTCCACCTAAGTTCATATTGTGGAATACAATAAACATTGAGTATTGAGTATTAGAGAGCAGTGGTGGCCCAGTGGTAACGACCCCGACTTACGAATTGTAGGTCGCGGGTTCAAACCCAGCCAGGCGCATTACTTTGTGTAATTTATTTCATCACCACTGCTCTCAAAACGGTAAAAGAAATCATCGTGAGGAAACCGGCATGTCCTAGAACCAAAAATTCGAAGACATGTGACATCCACCAATTCGCACTGGGCCCACACTGTGGATTATGGCTCCTTCCCTCTCCTAAAAGAGGAGGCCTGAGTCCCAGCAGTGGGAACATTATAAGGCCAATAATGCTAATGCTAAATGCTAATTGAGTATTACGTCATACAAACAAACCTGACATATATATTAAGAACTAAGATACCGGGAGAGAACCGTCTGCGTTGATAAGTGAAGTAAATGAGCCGCTATTATATATTATGTAGTGTGAGGTCACACGCGGTCAACAAAGATAGTGTGGGGACGGGGGATTCCTCTCGTGGTACTGAGAATTAGGTACGCTGGATAAGAAAGGAGATAAGGAAAACGATGATAATTGTATATATATTATAGGTATTGGTTAATGTTTTAACCTTTTAATTGTGACAATACACCTCTTGTTTATGTGGTGTGAAAACATCCAATGAACCGCTCTAGGATGAAGCGGCGTATCAGACTTTTACTGATTAAAACCACATCACTGTCCTTCAGTAGCCCTTTGATCGCGTGTTTTTCTTTTTAGAAAATCCCTGCAGCTCTAGTTGGCATAGGCCAGTAAGGTTTTGCTGACAGGTTTCTGAGTGATGATTGAGTAATAGAGAGAGTAGTTGAGTTGAGAGAGTGAAATGGTTACCGGACGAGTGGACGACGAACTACCCATTGTTCTTCGTTCGCAAGCCCAGTATTATCAGCAGAACACCTTGTTTTTTAGCGTTTGGGTTAAAGAGTTAGGCGCTCGAGGGGCTTACTTTTTTTTAGTACAGAAATCATCCAGTGACTTCTCTAGCTCCATGGCGGAGCGAGAGATCGTGTTAGACTTTTACTGATCAAAACCCACTCCTTTACCTTGCAGCCCAGGAGTCTGGAGTTCACTTTCGGACAACCCATGGTCGAGAGTTTAATACTATGGCACGGATGACGCAGTGGTTAAGTGATTTTTTTAATAAGTCTATAACATAAACTAGTGCTTGACTGCAATCGTACCTGATGGCTAACCGCAGTAGCCGCTACGTGTCCCGGGTTCAATTCCCGCACGCAACCAAAGTTTGTATGATCTACAAATAATTGTATATGAAGGCGCGTCCCAGGCGCCAAAGAGATTGGAAACCTTATTTTAACCTTTATGTGTGATTTATGGAATGATGATCGAGCGGACGAGAGTGACAACCCAGTTGTCATTCTGGTGGAACGTCGTAACATAAAAAGAACCAACGGACTGGTAAAATATCGTGTGGTGGATTGGACGGTTACGACGGATCGCCTACGTCCCATCATCTGTGTGATTATTGTAATTCCAATTGAAAACTGCGATTATAAAGCTGCTGATTGAACACGTCTACTTATTTCAAAGATACCTCTTGCGATACGCACCTTCAACATGGATGACTCTGATATCGGTACCCACGTGCCGTTATATATATCTTGTGCATCTAAATTTCCATGTTTGTGAACGTAACTAGAGCATTGGAGTAGTTCTTAGTGCGCAATAAGTTTTTTTTTTTAAAACAAACAGAATATCTAGCAGCCATTTTGCAGCTTTAGACTCAGTGGAAAAGCGTGCGAAGAGGCTAATTGGTAATCCAGATTTGGTTAAGTCTAATCTACAAAGCCTGGAGCATGGGCACAGGGTTGCCAGCCTTTCAGTTTTTTAACCTATCACATACCCACAAAACGAGACACAATAGTAAAACAATAACAGCGCGGTCTCATAGGACCGGTCGGGGATTCATGAATTAACAGGATGCATTTTGGAGAGTCAAATAAATTACTTTTCTAGCTTCGAACAACCCGACGTATCACAAGTATTCACCCTTACATTGCTAACACCTCTACGGTCCGGACCATAGATATCCGTGGTCCGGACTAAGCGTTTCGCCTCGTCGTTTATACTGCGTACATAGAAGGACTGGAACCATTTGCCTACGGCGGTCATCCCGTCCGATTATAATTTAAGGTATTTTCAACGCTTCAGTAAATAATAATAGGCTCTTAATTATTAGTTTATTTTTAAGAGTATTTTGTGTATAGTGTTTATGGGCCTAGTAGCCTGAAATAAATAAATAATAATCCAGTGAGATAAACCATCAACGATTGTCTCTCTACTTTCGACCATGTCGAATGGCAGTCAAGCACTAGAGGGTAATTTTTTTTATATAAAGGGTGTAAAAAGACCCTTAACGAAACGAAAACCCCATATTCTACACATCATTGGGATACTTTTTTTCTTCTAGACCATACCTGGGAATTCACTGGTTCTGGAGATATTGAAGGTCAAAGTCAACATTTTTTTTTCGTTTTTCTTTCAAAATCGTATTCCAAATATCATTAGTAAACTTTCTTCTGAACAAACATTATCAAAATTATCAATTTTCATAACAAATTACGCATTTGAAGTTAGAAAAATGCAACGAAAACTAAACACAACGAGCGCCTCACACGCACAAGCGTGCGGTCGGTTCAACAACCAAGTGCGAGCGGCCGAACGCTCAGCTGGGCGAAATTATTATTAATTAAGTAATTATTTTTTAACGTTTGAATCCCCAACCGGTCCAATGAGACCGCGCTGTTATTGTTTTACTATTGTGTCTCGTTTCGCGGGTATCTGAGTAATTAAAGAAGAAAAAAAAAAGTTTTTTCCCAGCAATTATTTTTGCTCAAAGTTGCTTAATTACATGTACAGAATGTGTAGTTATCGGCTTTGTGATCGGTCTTTTTACACCCTGTATAACATAAACCAGTACTTGACTGTAATCCTACCTGATGATAAGCAGTGATGCAGTCGTTGATGGTGAAGCGCACTAGTTTATTAAGAGCCTATTCACTCTAGTCTTGAAGACACCCAAATTCAAATTCTAAGTCAAACAAGAAAACAGTTGTGTGTATTACTTGTGTCAAGGCTTCAAGGTTACAACAGAAGTTGTAACCTTGAAGCTTTGTCTTATTTTAAGAAAATACCCGTAAACACGTATCTAAGTATAACAGCCGCACGATTGCATCTTCAAGGTTAAGCAACGCTTGGTGAGGTGGGGATGGGTTCTTCTCCCTCTCATTTTTTTTCGTACCAAGGCTCCTCCGCACCTTAACGTTTGAATCCCCAACCGGTCCTATGAGACCGCGCTGTTATTGTTTTACTATTGTGTCTCGTTTCGCGGGTATCTGAGTAACTACCCTATCAATACCCGCGAAACGAGACACAATAGTAAAACAATAACAGCGCGGTCCAATGAGACCGGTCGGGGAGTCATGAATTAAAACGTACAACGTTGGCTGCTCCGAGAGTTATTTGTATCTTTGAGAAAGAAAGAAAATCCTTTTATTTAGCACGCAGACACAGACAATGAAGAAACAAGAACATATTATGTAGAAACTATTTTTTTTTAAATAAAACTAGGTACAACACGAAACCTCAACCAAAATACTTTGATAGTCGTTACGGGTCTCAAAAGTCGACTGCAGGACTTTTTCTTCCAAACTCTAGCTTGCACAGAATAAAATAATTCTTATTGAAGATTGTGTTTGTTCTTATTAAAAAAATAGTTTTTTAGTGACTTTTAGTCCAACCCGTGAATCGAGCCAAGGACTCCACGCTCGCAGTCACGCTTGCAACCATCACCAAAGGCGTTTAATCATGAATCCCCGACCGGTCTCATTGGACCGCGCTGTTATTGTTTTACTATTGAGTCTCGTTTCGCAGGTATTGATAGGTTAAACACAAATAAAGTAATACACATGAACCAACAAAAAAAAAACAAATCCTCTTCCGTAAACACCAAACACGAAGAACCATAATCAGCTTACCATTCCCTCCAACCAAAGAGCATTTAAAACTTCCTTTCCGTACCCTCTCACCTTATCGGGCCAATACACCACAAAAGGCATTCCCCCCACTTCCCCCCATTATGAGAAACTTTCTATACAACCTTCATTTTGTTACAAATTAATGACAGCTTCCTTCTATCACACCATCTCCGCACATTATCTAAAAAACGAAACATTTAAGCCTTTTTCTTTGACTAAAAGCATGTATAAAAATATCGGACGAAAAACCACAATCACTTGACCTACCAAACATATAAACCAAACTCTATTTTCTGTGACACAAAGTTCAAATTTGTTTGTTTGTTGAAAAACGCGTTCCTTTTTACGCTGGACGATTCAATATCGCACTAAATAAAAAAACCTTAACGTCACGATAAAAATCCTCAACAAAGCCAAAAAGGTCTGCGATTTTACGAACGTTTTCAATGCGAATGTGAGCCTTATTGCTTGGAGATAAAGGTCATGTAAAAATGTTATGTAAGCCAAAATAAGTGAATGGCTCAGGAGATGTATCAGAATTTAATAAGTTATGAGTATTTTCCTTAAATTAATTTGTGTATTTGAAGGTCGATTTGTTCACGATATTGAAGTGTTTAGCACTTTTCACAAAAAAAAGATATTTGCAACTTGTATTAGGTTCCTAACCTAGCAAGTACCTAAACGTTTTTTCTTAATGTTAGAATTGGTAATGACTTTGTAAGGAATCTATGTAGAGTTAATCTAGGCTGAGGTAGTAGTTGAGCGAGTGGCTACTGCGCTGCGTGTCGCGGGTTTGAATTTCTATGATCTGCAGATTATGATTCTGATATGTGAGTTTATATTTTTATGAATGCACCCGTTTTACAGAAATAATTGCTATTGTGAGGAAAAGTTTTAAATAAAAAAAGTGATCGTTAAATAATTTCAGCTTCGTAGGCAAATGAGGAACAGCGGAGTGGGTTTTAGTAAGTAAAAGTGTAACAATTTTCTTATATTTTCCAACTAACTATCTATCTATCTTCCGATAATTTTCCAACTAATAAAACATACTCAAGTTTTTAAGTAATCGGTCCAAGACAAACGGAAAGATGGACAACAAACTGATCCTATAAAAGCACCGTTTATACCGACTTAGGTACAGATCCCTAAGAATGTATATCCATGAACAGTTTATTTTATTTTATTCAACATATGCAGTTGATTTACACAACGGTTGATTTTTCTAAAAATGAATTTCTAACAAATCTACAAAATGTTACATAATATATTTTGTTTCAAACATTAATTTTTACGCAAGCCTCCAACAACACTAAAAAAGGAAATTCTATTTATAACCTCCTTACAAAAGTCAGAAAGAATAGTACAAGAAGTTTATAATTATATGTCAGGCCAACGAGAGTCTATGACAGTACTTTATAAGTTACAAACAAAGTTCTATAAGTGGATTCCGGAGTATACCCATTTCGGCACCCAGATTTTCGGTTCCCAAGCTATTCCCGATTCCTCACCAATAATTATTTTGGACTGGGATTTTGTATTGGTTACTGAGGAGCTCGTGGCTAGATGATAACAGCCGCACGGGTCGATCTTCAAGGTTAAGCAACGCTTGCCAAGGTTGGTCTGTGGACGGATGACCACCTTAACATACCGAGTTTCCTCCGTGCCTCGTGCACGTTAAGCCGTAGGTCCCGGTTGTCATTTGTAGATCTTTGGCAGTCGTTACGTATAATCAGAAGCCAGTAAATCTGACTCTGGTCTTGCCATGAAATACCGTGTTACCCCAGTTAATGGTTTGTGGAGGTCTGATAGGCAGCCGCTTCTCGTAAAATACTGGTATTTAGCTAAATCCGGCCTGACTGGAAGCCGACCCCAATATAGTTAGGAAAAGGCTAGGTAGATGATGATTTTGTATTGGTTACTACATTCCATTGGTGCCAAATCAGGAATAGCTTGGGTGCCGAAAATTTTGGTGCCGAAGCGGGTATACTCCGGTTTCCGTTGCGGATTCCACGGATTTCAACTTTTGACTTTTAAGCCGTATTTAATCTTAACTAAGTTCGTAGAGGTTGACTGTTTAATAATATTAATTTGTATGTAAATTGATAAACGGAGAATCTGTAGATGGCTTTGTTGGTGCAGTGGTTGAGCAATTCACTAATGCGCTGCGTGTCGAGGGTTTGATTCCCGGGACAAATATTTGTATGGCTCCGCATGCGTGAGGGAACAGACTTCCTCACGCCCCAGCTGCTAGAACCACGATCCCGATTTATAGCCGGCGTGGCCTTACAGACGACGAGCAACGGGTAGCTCGCCGACTGGTCATCCAGTAACCGTCTGGACCAAGCCCGAGTCGTCATCGGCGTGTAGTGTTCCACGCGCGCCTCAAAGAGGTGTCAGCAAAACCATAGCAGAAGCTTACTGGGGCCATGGGGCGAAAGGGAACGTTGTCCTGTGACGCAATGAAAAGAAGGGACATAGGAAAGGGTTTTAGTCAATAAAAGTCTGGGACAGGAGAAGTCATTGGATGATTTCCGACCTAAAAAAAGCCATGAAACACAACATTCGTTTTTTTTAGTCTACCTACTCTTATACGCCTTCATATAATTATTAAAGTATTCTCTTTAACACTAACAAAACTCACCCTATCTCTCAGCCTAACTCCTTGTACACAGCGTCTATTGAAATCAGGAAAAGGGCCTAAGGTCGCCAAGTATAGGGCTATTTATTTTGATCTCAAGTGACATTCCCCAAATCGTTCGCGGAATGTGAAAATTTTTAGCCCTTTTTAGCCCTTTTCAGTTAAGGATATAAATTGTTTTCCTAAATCGGATAAGGGTACAAAGATTTGGAAGGATTCTGTGTCCAACACCTCTTTGGTGTTAAGATTGATTAATTTGGGAAGATTAATTCGGTTTTTTAATGGTAATGTTGCTTCAAAGGACTGGAGAGCTCATTTTCTTGTAAATAGGTCGTGTGATAGCCCAAAGGTTTCGTCCTTTGGGCTTTATTTTTAGATCTCCGTACCCAAAGAGTAAAATAGGGAACCTAAAAGTGGAGTCTTAGTGTTAAAGACAAAAATCAGTTTACCCTAAAAGTGTCGAGCCCCTAACCTAGTATGAAGAAAGGAAATAAATCACAAAATCCTAAAACGTGACATCAAAGTTCTCCACACGATTATACAACTGTCTGAAGCCATCAGGCGGTTGCCCGGACCAGACACAACACCCATCTGGTTGAAGGATCGGCCTTTTTCAACGGAGGTTGGTGAGATTCGATACCCATAAAGAACTTCATACTTTTCTTTTATTATTCTTGTCTTAAATTCTGTTCTACAAACTATCACGCTATGACTGACTCTCTTTTTTTTCATGTCACTCTTCACACAATCCATTTAACTTTTCGCTGGCTTCCTCTCTTTCTCCATTTATCCGCTTGCATACTCGTTACTATTTTATTAACATGTGTTATTTTGTGGCCCTCTTCACATGATCATTGTATATCGAGCTGGTATCCGCAACTCCATGACTTAAGAGCCATTTGCGGAATACCAGACAAACGATTCCATTTTAACTTTCCAGTCTCTGGTGCCACTGTCAAACTTCCTCTAATGTACTGATTTCTCACTTTATCCATTCTCATCACACCTGACCACACATCCATCTCAACATTCTCATCTCAGCTGCATCCAATCTTTTTTATAATTCATTCATCTTTTTCACAGAGACGAGATAGTAATAAAAATGATAAATAAGTAGATCTAATTTTAAACCTCGAATTTAGGAAAGATTGCGACGTAGCCACCTTGTTGAAAGACCACGAGTAATGGGTAGCTCACCCTCCGGCCGTCTGATAACCGTCCAGATTGAGCCTGAGTCAGTCATGTGAGTGTGTTTTAGTCAGTAAAAGTCTGA
Source organism: Mythimna separata (assembly GCA_030763345.1). Taxonomy (NCBI): domain Eukaryota; kingdom Metazoa; phylum Arthropoda; class Insecta; order Lepidoptera; family Noctuidae; genus Mythimna; species Mythimna separata. The sequence continues at coordinate 6,937,770 of CM061191.1, forward strand.
CACGCCCTCCCGCTCCATCCCAAAGCGGTATAAATCATTGAATGATATCCCAACTAAAAAAGCACACATCCATCTCAACATTCTCATTTCCGCTGCATCCAATCTTTTATCATCCTTCATTTTCACAGCTAACTTTTAAGTGGATTTATTTTCACGAGCAAAAAACTGCGTATTCGGAGAGGATTGCGACCTAGCCGCCATTTTGAATCTTCAGCCTTCACGGTTCTTGACTCTTGAACATACAGACGCATCCTGGATTAAAGTGGATAAAGTTTGCTGCTTATTTTTTAAATTACCCTCACTTCATATGTTCATTTTATGTTAAACTTGTTTTTCTCTAGTCTAGTCTTCTGGTAATAATAATGTAGAGACATCACAGAACATCGTCATTGCAGAGAGGACTCTCTATTCTGTAAACTTTTACCACAGCGTTAACTTTAAAAAATAAATAACCTAGGTACTGCGATGAAGCAATCGTTGATGGTGAAGCGCAGTAGTTTATTAAGAACCTATTTACTCTAGCTTTAACTAAAGCTTTGAATACACCTAAATTATAATCGGACTGGAAGACCTCAGTAGTCAAATTGTTCCAGTCCTTTAATGTAAGCAAAAAACAACGAGACATAAACATTGAACTTGAATACCGGGAATTATCTGAATTATCGGCCTTGTAGTCTTCTCACTGTTGGAACTCAGGTCTCCTATCTAGAGAGGGAACGGGGCGTAATCCACCATGTGAGCCCAGTGCGGATTGGTGTCTAAATGTCTTCAGATTTTTGATTCTAGGATATTATGATGGCCGATATATTTCCTCACGATGTTTTCCTTCACCGTTTTGAAAGCAGCGGTGATGAAATAAATTACACAAAGAAATGGGGCTTGCTGGGTTTGAATCCGCAACCTACAACTTGTAAGTCGTGGCTGTTACCTCTGGGCCACCACTGCTCAAAACCCACTTTTAAAAATATTTGGTCCGAAAGACACTTAAAATAGTGAAATCGCCCATAGTGGATAGTTCTCAAACGTCTCTCATATCTAAAAGGGGCTGTTAAAACCCACTCGCCCCACATAAATAACAGAACACAGAGTCTAAATAGCCAAAGTTCAGAGAAACAGTTTGAAACAATCCTTCCGGACTTTTATTGAGAGAAACAATTCAAATTGGAACATAAATTACAAACGCTTTCAATTTAAATGACCTTTTAGACGATTAACTGAAGCCTTTTAGGGGTGTGCCAAATGCGGTTAGCTATATGTTTTGTCATGAGGATTGCTCATTTTTAGGGTTATTCGGAGATAGGGTTATAAGTTAAGTTAAAAGGGTTATTTATCAGATATGCAAATGTGTGTCTGTGTATTATGACGATCGTGACAGAGGTTTTTCAACTTCAGGCCGGAATATTTTAGAGTAGCGGGATTGTTGCCATGAGGCTCAAAGAGTAACTAAAGGAATGTGGTTGTGTTTTTGTCTGTAAAACCCTGTCGGCTCTCGCGCTACCCAGGGTGGGAGAAGTTATTTGATAATTTCTTTCATTTCGTTTGGTAATTTCTTTCATTTCGTTTAGTAATTTCTTTCAATTAATTTGATAATTTCTTTCAATGTAAATAAACTTTAGGACGATTAACTGAAGCCTTTTAGGGGTGTGCCAAATGCGGTTAGCTATATGTTTTATCATGAAGATTGCTCATTTTTAGGGTTATTCGGAGATAGGGTTATAAGTTAAGTTAAAAGGGTTATTTATCAGATATGCAAATGTGTGTCTGTGTATTATGACGATCGTGACAGAGGTTTTTCAACTTCAGGCCGGAATATTTTAGAGTAGCGGGATTGTTGCCATGAGGCTCAAAGAGTAACTAAAGGAATGTGGTTGTGTTTTTGTCTGTAAAACCCTGTCGGCTCTCGCGCTACCCAGGGTGGGAGAAGTTATTTGATAATTTCTTTCATTTCGTTTGGTAATTTCTTTCATTTCGTTTAGTAATTTCTTTCAATTAATTTGATAATTTCTTTCAATGTAAATAAACTTTAGGACGATTAACTGAAGCCTTTTAGGGGTGTGCCAAATGCGGTTAGCTATATGTTTTATTATGAGGATTCTCATTTTTAGGGTTATTCGGAGATGGGGTTATAAGTTAAGTTAAAAGGGTTATTTATCAGATATGCAAATGTGTGTCTGTGTATTATGACGATCGTGAGTCGTGACAGAGATTTTTCAACTTCAGGCCTGAATATTTTCGGGTAGCGGGATTCTTCACCTGAAACATAAAGGGTAACTTAAGGAATATGGGTTTGTCTGACAGCCTTTCTCACTGTACCCATAGCTGGGGAAGTTATTTGATGATTTTTTACAAAAATATGGTGATGTGATTTTTTGTTTCGAAGAACGGGAATTTATTAAAAAAAATGTTTATTTATTACAAAATTAATTTAATTATAAAAATACAGGGTACTGAACTGATGGCTGATGCAAGACTGAATATTCAAAGAAAAATAATTACGTCCAATTTCCGATAGTTGCAATACGATGCATGCTCACGAAGACTGCGTAGTCAGCGTAGACGTTAAATATAATTAGTTGCATGTAATATGAAAGCATGCATTTTTTATTTTCATATATTTTTATATATTTTAAGACTAGCTTCTGCTAGCGGCTTCCCCTGCGTAAATGTAGATTTCTCCATACAAGCTTTGGTATCCCGATTATTTTCAGTGAATTTTGAAAAATCTTCTCTTAGTAGTCCTGAGTTTAAGCTACACTACTACAAAATTAAATACTTTCTAAACTTGACACTGGTTAAATGCCCAAACCGTGCAAAGTCAAATAAAAAATAATTGGTCAGTCGATTACGACAAGGTAACTTATTTTAATATTATATTATGCAAAGATAAGCGTATCAGCTGTGACCTACAAATAAATAAATAAAATTCGACAATTTGAACTAAACACAAGGACAGTTTTCGATAAAATTACTGCCCGACAAACTTTTTTATTTCGAGTCTCATACACAATGCCTCTTGCTTTTTGCTATAACGTTCTCACAATATAATATGACCTAAAGGGCCGGTGGCGGCGGCCGTTACAACAGGTCACGGAACCTTTAATAAGTACCTCTGTATCATAGGAGTTACAGACAGCCCACTCTCTGGAGCCTGAATGGACGAGAACGAAACAGCAGCTCATCTGCTTCTTTCAAGTCAAGTCAAAATATTTTTATTTCCCATAGGCCTACATGGGCACTTATAAAACGTTAGAAGCTAGTGCACGGTTCCGTTACCTATGGAGAAGAATCGGCAAGAAACTCCATGGTTACTCTTTTCAAAAATCTATTAGGTTTACAATACTTCTATATTACAACACAAACACATATGCGAGGACAGTGTAGACCAGTCAATAATGCACCCAAAAGCACAATAAAAATAAAATTAATCAAAAACTGGGTTGAAATAGGTAATCATTAAAATCCGTGGTCCACAGTGTTCTCTCATTCACACTATTAGAGAGAAGGCTATACAAAACAAATGTAACAAAAAAATAATAACCTTTACTACCCTGGTCGCTTGATACATTGCAAAGTACTTCGAGAACCCAGGTAACCATTGCGAAATGGTCAGTAACACCAAGGCGCTGCTGGTCTTCCTTGAGGAGCTGGAGTAGGTCGAATGACAAATTTCTCCCACCCGTACACAAAATGCGGGTAAATGTGGAGTTGCAGACACCAGCTTAAAATACAAATAAAATGCCTTAACTGGCTTTATGACATAAGTAGTAAAAAAAAACGGCCAAGAGCGTCGGGCCACGCTCAGTGTAGGGTTCCATAGTTTCCGTCCGTCACAATAAGTGTCCCCAATTTTTCAAAAACTGTCCGTCCCATCAAGTTCAAAATAATTTTCCTAGAAAGTCTTTATAAAGCTCTATTTTCCATATTTTTTAAACTTATGGTTCAAAAGTTAGAGGACATTGTTTTTTTACTTTTGGAGCGATTATTTCCGAAATTATTGATATTAACAAAAAATGATTGTAATAAAATAATAAAATAAAATTTTTGAATACCTATCCAACAATATATCACACGTTAGGGTTGACATAAAAAAAAAAACACTTTCCACTATACATGTAGGGGGGGCTACCCTAATAATACATTTTTTTCTTAAAAACCTTCGACCAACCGTATTGACTTAACCAGTCCTCTGGCTATTTACTATAACGTACTCACAATGAGGCCTAAAAGGCTAATGCCCGTCAGAAAAACGTCCTTTCTATTCGTTCTTTCAATCGCTAGGGATGGCCATACAACGGACATGTTAATACACTGTAATGCAGAAAAATAGTGGACTCCATTTTTAAGTTAAAATAGGTTTTATTAAAAAAAACACATTTTCAAAAAATCATTCACTCTTTTTATTTTGTGTGTACACAAAAATAAAAATGTAAGAAGAAGAAAATAAAGATATAGTTACAAAAGTGGTGTTTATTTCTACAGAAATCTCTTCCAGCGTACATGACAGTTGGAAAAAAAGAGTTGTACAGGGCAGTTTCACTAACCACCAAAACCATTTTTTTTAAATGTAAGTGGAGTTAGCAAAAAAATAATTAAGAATGACACGTTGTGTAAGAATAATAGGAAAATGAGTACAAACAAAACAGCTAAAAACAATAATAATAATATAACATACAATGTAAAGATAAAAAAAACTACACACACAGATAAAAAAGTACATATTAATACTATCATAATTGTACGAGGATACATAACGTAATATACGAGTATATAGTCCAAGACCCGCCTAAGAAGGATCATCATCTATCTATTTACTGAATGAAAAGTATTATGCAGGTATCTTTAATATCCTATCCAATATAGTAACATAAATATCACATCAGTACATACTAAATAATGTTATATAATAAATAAATATACTTATATGCAACTACAACAAAATAGAAGAGAGATTTCACATGTAGACAAAAACGAAATACACTTAGGCCGAAGTACTCCATCACATCGTCGTCTGTCATCCGGAAACGGGAAAAACTTCTGAAAAAAACATTTGGAAAATGTGGCTGTATAAAATGGTTTGATACAGTCGGTTTGACACTAATCGCTGTTGTTATTTAACCTTCTATATCTTTCATTGGTATAATATTACATTCACATTTTATTATCGTTGCATTTTTAATTTCTATAAAACTTAGGTACTTTTACCTACATTAAATAAATGTAATACTTTGTATACGTAGACACAGTATACACAAAAACATAATCATTATTATAATCAATTATTATTTATTATTTTTAATTAATGTTTAACATGTCTTGATGATTTGAATATTGTTTTTTAATTATTTTTCAATCGCAGTATTAATAAAGACTGAAGTAAAAAAAGAAAGCTATTTATAAGTAAATATGAAGTGACTCAAACCGTTTATAAAAGTAGACGTGTCGTCCAGGTAAGTCAACAAAAAGATATGCCCCGGGTGAGGATCGAACTCACGACCTTAAGATTATGAGACTTACGCGCTGCCTACTGCGCCACCGAGGCCGGTAGATGCAGGTGCGAAACAGACTACCAATTTGCGACTTTGATAAAAAAACATGAATAGAAAAGTAAATAAGTATTTGTTTTACCAAAGATGTATTAATTTCATTAATTAATTACTTTTATTTATTTATTGGTTTTGTTACTTTTTTGTTTGTTTTGTAAATCAATTAATAAATATGAAAATTAAATTATTCATTCATAAAATAAACAAGTTACAAACCTGAAGTGTTATAAGTACGTAATTTTTTTTAAAACAATCATCATTATTAAATTAACAGGTTGGCGCTGTATGAAGAATTTTTGATTGTGTGGCTGTTTTTTTTTCTTATGTAAACACAACATATCAAAAAATCTTTCTCACTGTTACGTCATTTCATTTATTTAAAACTTCATACAACACAAAGGTCCACTTTTGTAAGCGAACTTAACGCTTTAAACATTCTCTACAAGTCAACTAAGGGTGGTCGAGATACAACATGGCAGGTCTGAGCATAAAAAAATCCAAAAAAATCATTTCATTAATCCCAAAAAGTTTATAAGTCAAGAACATCCATATTTCATGCAACACACTGTATTTCTTTTACCTCTCGCCATCTCCGTACAGCCCTACTGTAGCATAGCTATAAGATTAGTGAAAACCCTCACTTCACGTAATGGACCGCCGTTTAAAAAGCTACCGTACCTACCTAGGACCCTACCATAGAGCGTGGATGCGGCTAAGTAGACATTACTAGGCCCTGTGCAAAGTGAACGCATTAGTAATCATTTGGATGTGGTCCATTCAGATTCAAGTCAAAGTCAAATAATTTATTTAACTTAGAATTAGACAGAAAAATAGGTACAAAGGTGATGCTTATTTATAAAGAAATCTCTTCCAGCATACCTGCATTTATTCGCATAGTAAGGAGAAATACCCCACTTGAGATTGGAACGAGTCAAATCTGACTTAATCTCACATGGGACTACCAAAAACACGGCTAAGCCCCATGACAATAATACCGTCGAGTCAAAATTCACGAGATCTCACACATGGGCTTGTACGAATAAATCACCAGAGTCAGTTCACGTAACGAATGGACGCCAGTAGTGAGTATAAAGACATCACAGCGTCTTCACCTTCCGCAAGAGGCAGGTCCTCACCAGGCTCATGCCCGAATTAGGTGTAGGTTAGGTGTAATATCGAGAGGTTCCTACTCCTATTTCGTGCATGAATCAATTCGGACCAAGCTCGTCGACGGCGCATAGTGTTTCACGTGCACCTCAAAGGGATGTCAGCAAAACCGTTAGAGCCGAAGCCTACTGGGCAGTTTACTTCCAAAAGGGAAATCCGTAGTCCTGGAACGCTAAAATTAACATAGACCAGGTGTCGTTTTAGTCACTAAAAGTCTGGTAACGCTCCACTCTAGAACGGGAGCAGTCTTTGGACGATTTTCTATCATAAATAAAAAATAGGTATAGTTATGAAAAGGTTAGACAGGTTGATCGGACTCTAGTCGCTGCCAGTGCGACGTTCCTAGCTCTATGTTTTCCACCTACCAGTCACTTTCGGACAGATTAATGGACCTACGCCGCCTTAGAATCACTAAGTGGTTTATGAAAAGTCTGTGTACTGTATAAGAGTGTTTGTTGATCAAAAAAGGGTGTTGGGGTTAAGTAAAGAAAGTAAATTCTAAAATAACGCCACACAAAGAGCTGGGACTTACATTCAACTAAAGTTAATCCACATTTCATCAGTTACATTAAGGTACCAGAAAGCGTTGTTCAAAATAATTGCCCCGGTAGTGGAGCGCAAGGGGCAACTAAGGGAAAATGGATGCGCTTAAGTCAAAGGAACATGGGTGCGCTTATTTATATTTATGATTGATTTAAGTCAGTAAAAGTCTTACACCCCTTCTTTCTTCGACCAGAGCAAATGTGGTAAGATGACTGATGCTGACGTAGCAGACAAAGATATACAGCGAGTCTACTACGCAGACGCTATGTCTTAACACAACGTCTGCAATCAATGAGGCCCCGACAAGGTAATCAAATGTATAAATGCAAACGAATAAAGGCTCCCACACACAGGTGCGTTATTATCGGTCGGTAATATCGCATGCGGTATTGCGTTAATGCGTCCCGATTCCTTGCACACAGCTGCGTTTTTATCGTCCGATATTTCTTACGAGAAAGTTGCGTTATTATCGCAGATGTGTGTACGGTCGTTTGCGTTCTGATACAAAACATTCTAGAACGCATATCGGAATATCGCAGGACGGAGAAACGCAACGTCCCACTTCCATTGCAGCGTTATTATCGCAGCAGTGTGTAACTATACGACCGTCCTAATACAAAATGTACTGCAAACAGATATCGCAGTAACGCATGCGATATTATCGACCGATAATAACGCGCCTGTGTGTGGGAGCCTTAAAAATCGCTGCACAGCTGCAGTATAGCATCTGCTACTCCTAGTATGACTGCATGGCGCCCAGCCGAACACAACGTCAATTTCAAAGCGTTCGTAGTGTCATCTCGAACACTTATCTACACCTCATGGCATGGTTTTTTCACTTACAACTTTTCGCGGACAGGTGCCATAAAACGGCACGAAGTAAATATAGTGCAATATAAAATGTTGCTATCATAGTTCTAATTCTTATTTCCTAACCAGTGACTCGTGTACGATATAGATGATGATATGTTAAACACTATTTTAGACCATCACGGTTTATTTCACAATTTAAAACAATGAACAATCACGGAAGATATCCCGTAAGTGACATTTTAAATTGATGATATGTTAGTCTGTAAGGCAGGTATGTATCGATCAGCCAATATACCTGATAATAAACAATTTATTATTATTTTTATTACAAAGACATCATAAAAAAGAATATACCTAATAACATAAGAGCACTTCTTGCCTGACTAACTTTGCCTACCTAGCAAGCTATCTGAAATATTATTACTATCTTACGTCTAAATGAAGATAAGTTTTCTCTTACAGCTAAGTAAACTAGCAGACCACAATAATAACGGAATAAAGAAAGTTTCTCCAGACAAAAACGGAAAAAATACGCCCATTACCAACTTGGAGTTTCGTTCATTTGTCTGTCTAGCCCTGAATTGAGTTTTTCTGCTGTAGGTGGGTACTTACATAATGATATTAAGGTAGAATAACATATAATCTCTGTTTACGTATGAAGTTTAATTTTATAGACTTTCGGGAGTTGCGTATAGGTACCTCCTCATAAAAGGAAGGATTTAAAAAAATGGGTAATTGAAAAAATATTTTTTTTTTATCCAAATTCGTCGACGGCGCGTACTATTCCACCCGCGCCTCACAGAGACAATGGTGTGGGTTTTAATCAGTAAAGTCTGACACGCCCTTCCGCCAAGCACAACAACTTATTAGTGTCCGACCGAAGGTGCAATTCTGGCCGAAGCCGAAGCCGATGAATCAGTATTCACCAAAACCTTCGGCCGGAGCCGAAGCCGAAGGTGATGATATAAACACTAAATTAAATTCGCGCTCTCAAACTTGTTTCGACTTGTTTTGTTTACTAACTGCGATGCGTTCGGGCGGGCCGATGCGGTGGTGCGGTGTAACGCTGCTCTGCTCTGCGCACTCTCCGTCTCGCTCTAGTATCGTTCAGTAAATTTCAAATTTTGACAACTTGCAAACCTTCGGCTTCGGCAAAAGCTTCGGCTAATTTTTGGCCGAAGCCGAAGGTTTGGCCGAAGGTGCTTTTTTTGGCCGAAGGTGGCCGAAGCCGAAGCCGAAGCCGAAGCTTCGGTCGGACACTACAACTTATACAACTTATACCCATTCGAAACAGCAGTTCATCGATAAAAAAATATTCGATGTATCATTCAGTCGAAGTAACATTTGGCGATAAAAGGTTGTTTCGTAATAAGTTCTGTTCGATCAATCGTTCAGTCGACATTTCGTTAATCGACCGTGTGAATCTCGAAGTAACGTTACGGACGCAAATTCTTATGCGTTGTCACTATTTACACATAAAGAAAGAATGAAAGAAAAAAAAATTAAGTGAAAATCGAAGAGAAATTTGAAGCGTTAGGAAGCTTACATACCATCAGGTGAGATAGTGGTCAAACGCAAGCCTAAGCATTATAAAAAAATAAATAAAGAATCTACCTAAAATAGTTTCAAAAGCAAAGAAAACAAAAGACGAACTCAAAACTCATCCCCGCTAATCTTCCAGTACTTGAAACCATTACATCTTCGAAGCTTCATAACAACAAACTTTTGAAGAGTTCCCAACTAAAATTCGATGGGAAATAATATGAAAAACAATTTTATACTTTAAGCAGGCTAGCGCAGTTCGCGGAGTTGCGAGACGTACTCTTTTTGTTATAAGACAGACTGCCGTAACAAGTTGTTCGTTCCATTTCGCGCTTCAACAAAACGCGACGCGCTGGGAGCGTTAAGATTGAAGTACAATGGGATTTTGTGGTTAAAATGTGTCTTATGATTGTTATTAGAGGACTTTAAAGGTATGCGAAACAATGTGTAAGGTCCTACAAAGCAATGCACCCGATTTGAAAAGTATCCGGCTCGAAGGACCGACTTTTGAAAAACAATTTTATACTTTAAGTAGGCTAGTGTGTTACGTCGACCCTTAGTAATATGGGATAAGGGCAGGTAGAAGAAGAGGAAGAAGACTTTAAGCAGGCTAGCGCAGTTCGCGGAGTTGCGAGACATAGGTACTCTTTTTGTTATAAGACAGACTGCTGTAACAAGTTGTTCGTTCCATTTCGCGCTTCAACAAAACGCGACGCGCTGGGCGCGTTAAGATGGGGGTGCAATGGGATTTTGTGGTTAATATAAGACGTATTTTATTATTGTCATTAGAGGGCTTTAGAGGTATACGGAACAATGTGTAAAGTCCCGCAAAGCAACGCAGGCCGAGTAATTTAAAAAGTATCCGGCTCGAAGGACCGACTTTTGAAAAACAATTTTATACTTTTAGTAGGCTAGCGTGTTACGAAGATCTTAAGTAATATGGGATAAGGGCAGGGAGAAGGAGAAGAGAACTTGAAGCAGGCTAGCGCAGTTCGCGGAGTTGCGAGACGTACTCTTTTTGTTATAAGACAGACTGCTGTAACAAGTTGTTCGTTCCATTTCGCGCTTCAACAAAACGCGACGCGCTGGGGGCGTTAAGATGGGGTGCAATGGGCTAGTTTTGTGGTTAAGACGTATTTTATTATTGCTATCACCCGAGTTCTTTTATCTTCTTTTATTATTGCTATCAACTACTTTTAAGTCGGGGCTGTTCACACTGGGCGTAGTACTTCTCTCTGTAGTCAAAAAACATCATATTAGTCAAATTCTGTTTAGTTTTTGTGTCATGATTCACTTTAGAAATATACTTCAAAACGACAAAATGCTCTTAATAATCTTAGTGCACTTCCTCAACAACGATTGCATGACTGTTTATTTTTTTTACCTGAACGACGGCGACGGCTTTAAAATGTTCCCAGTTTCCAGATATTTTCATAAACTTAAGCATCTTCATCTTCAACGTAGTCTCGCAGGCTGGACTATTTACAGATTCACTTTACAAAAATAATATATAATACAATAGAACAAAATGAATAGGCTCTTAATAAACGAGTAGCCTCCCTCATCATCAACGATTGCATCCCTGCATATTTTTTCAGAACGCTGGTTATAAAACGCTCCCAGTGTTAGTACCCCTCGTCTGTTTCCACTTATTTTCATAAACTTAGCTATCTCTGTCTTCAACGTAGTCTCGCCGACCGGACTATTTCATTACGAACTTTACTAATAAATATTTTATACCTGCAATCCCGTTGTTCAAGATTCCCTTACTTTTCTAAAGTGTATTTTGATATCAGAAAAACCAAATAACATAAATTATTTTTGGAACGCAGGCTATAAAATGCTCTCAGTGTACCCCTCGTCTGTTTCCACTTATTTTCATAAACTTAGCTATCTCTGTCTTCAACGTAGTCTCGCCGGCCGGACTATTTCATTACGAACTTTACTAATAAATATTTTATACCTGCAATCCCGTTGTTCAAGATTCACTTACTTTTCTGAAGTGTATTTTGATATCAGAAAACTATAACATACACTATTTTCTGAACAACGGTTTTAAAATGCTCCCAGTGTACCCCTCGTCTGTTTCCACTTATTTTCATAAACTTAGCTATCTCTGTCTTCAACATAGTCTCGCCGGCCGGACTATTTCATTACGAACTTTACTAATAAATATTTTATACCTGCAATCCTGTTGTTTTATTATGACAATTGTATTTTAAACTTTGTATTATTAATTAAGAATAAATCTTGTAGTTTTAAATTTACATACTTAATTATTTTAAGATACAATAACAATTATGTTGAATGTGCTCGTATATGTCATAATAATCATTAGGTCTGTTCAGGAGATTATAAAAAAGTACCGTGCAGTTTGATAAATAGTTAAATACCTACCCAATTTATGAGGGATATGTGATAACAACTATTAAAATAAGTTAAATCGTCCGAGCATTATTTACATTGAGTAAATAAATGGACCAAATATTTTTTTAATTACTCTGCCCCGTAGGTGATCTATAGGGACTCGGAAAAGTCAAAAAAACCTGCTGGGACCCTGGGTTCAACAAAGGAGAACCCCGGGACCTAAAAGAGAATAATAATTGTATTTCTTAAATATTTACGTTTTTTGTTATTTTGACACTTTCATACACGCATACACGTCCTTCATAAAACACAGGGTTGGTGCCCTGAAATCCCACGACACGACCAAGTCGCGGCGGACCAAGAAGAAGATGGCGGAACGACTTGAATGTGAAAGTGGCTCAAAGCCGGGAGCGATGGAGGGAATGGAGGGAGGGCCTTTGTCCAGCTGTGGGATAGTTTAAATAGGCTAAATATAATAATAATATGAAAATTCAAGTTTGTTTCTTACAGTTATGGATGATTTTTTTGCGCCGCCGCGGCGCCGCCCAGAAAAAAAGTCCTATATCCACCCCCCCAGATCGAAGGCAACGAAGGAACGGGGTAGGGGTTTAGTCAGTAAGAGTCTGACACGCCCTCCCGCTCCGCCCAAGAGTGGGAGAAGTCATTCTGATGATTCCCCTACCAGAAAAAAAAACCCTTCCTTTATACCCGTTATGCAGGACAAGTAGCTATACATACTTAAACCTTCAAACTACCACTACAACATCTAAACCAACAAAACATCAGTATCAGTATCCAAAAGACAAACACACACTGGATATTAACTTAGTCTAATACTGTAACCAGAACTTCCCCTCCCCATATTTGTGTTAAATCCAAGGTTGTTCAGAAGGCTTATTAAATAACTTTCTTACTGTAAGGAGTTTCGAGTTTTAATCAAAATTGGGTTTGTGTGTAAAAGTTGAGGATTCGTTTTCAGTTCAGATCTCTTTGGGTTCGATGTGGTTGAAACTGTTTAGGATAACGGGTTCTTCGTCTGACTGAATGCCTTTTTTATCTGAAAAATTGTCAAATAACTTCTGATATGTCAGATAGTGTTACATGTTCTGGTATGTCAGAGTTTAGCTGTCTAAAACTCACCTGTATTCCTTCTCTTGCCCTTTGCGTTCTAGGGCCACGGTAACTCATTCGATCATTCCTGCAAGTGTAAAAATAATTTTTGTCTAACACTCATTCTCGCTCCACCGAAAGCGGGATAAGTCATTTGAATTCAACCCCAAGAAAAAACGCGCTACGTCGATACTAGGAATTGACTGCTCCCTTAACTTACGTAAGTTTTCACGATGAGATTATTTTTAACATGACAGCACTGCTGAACTTTTACACTAATGCTGACGCTAACGCAGTACTTAACTGAATTCTGCTGTAAAATAAAAAATTAGAGCAAGGTTTACTATACTCCGTTGGTTTAGGTAGTTAACTAAAGGTAAACAATCTTGGTATGTCTTTTTATATTAAAGAGGTCGTATATAATATACACAAAGATTATTTAAATTTAGTTTATTAGCTAACATTGATTTAGGTAAATACCTATTTGCAAAGATTTTTACATACAATTTATAGACAGCTTTTAGATAAAAGACATGCCAAGATTATTTACATTTAGTTAACTACCTAAACCGACGGAGTATAGGGGAGGTTTAGGGGAGTTCACTAGGTCACCTGCCAGGGCTCCTTTCTTTAAAGGATAGGTACCTAAGTATCCTATTTAATCCACAAGTCTTGGTCGCCCTACAGTTCACTACCGAGTCATACTCTAATTACCTTCAGCAAATGTAATACAGGTAACTAATTGCATAATACTCGTACGTATTAAATGTATAATGTAAGCTGAGCTCAATGAAATCTACGGCTGTGTTTTCATTTCCTTGTACACAGATTCCGTATACCTGTAGGACCCCGTGGCACAAAAACGTGCCAGTAAACAAGTAATTACCTTTTAACTTTGAGAACCGCTGGAAAAAAATTGTGCCGCCAAACCCCGACCGATTTAAAATTGTACTCTAGTAGTATAATTACAGAAGCAACAGAAACAGAGCAATAACAGTTTATATTATTTATATTAATTTATTAATATTAAATAAATAAATAAATAATAAAAAATGGCGAAAACTGGAGTCAGATTTTACTGGGATCTGACTATCCGTAACGACTGCCGAAGATCTACAAATGACAGCCGGGACCTACGGCTTAACGTGCTTTCCGAGGCACGGAGGAAACTCGTTATGTTAAGATGGTCACCCATCCACAAACCAACCTTGGCAAGCGTTGCTTAACCTTGAAGATCGACCTGTGCGACTGTTATTATCTAGCCACGAACTCCTCAACCACGAGCTCCTTGTAATAGGCTTCGGCCCTTCTGGAGGGCTAATTGGGCGAGATTGTTTGAAAGAGTTGACAGACCGTGGTACTGAGTGTGAGGAAATGGGAGGCGGTCTCCTCTTTCTGCGAAACAATAATCTGGGCAAAGAAGGCGGTGAAAACCGTGAGACGTAGACAACATGTACGTTTCCTACCTCACCGGAGTCTAACAGCAATCTCTAAGCACGTAAGCGCCATTTTACTGACAGCGAGCAATGGGTAGCTCCCCGAGAAGCCATCTGATGAGGAGCAAACCCGGGTCGACGGTGAGTTTTTTTCCATGTGCGCTTCAAAGAGATGTCAGCAAGATTGATGGAGCCAGTTACGACCTGCCAAGACTAAGGATTGTTCGTAAGAGGCACAAGATTTTTTTTTCAATATCTGGGAAAAGAGTAGAGCTCGTGGAGCTCGAGGAGCTCGTGGCTAGATAATGACAGCCGCACAGGTCGATCTTCAAGGTTAAGCAACGCTTGCCTAGGTTGGTCTGTGGATGGGTGACCATCTTAACATAACGAGTTTCCTCCGTGCCTCGGATAGCACGTTAAGCCGTAGGTCCCGGCTGTCATTTGTAGATCTTTGGCAGTCGTTACGGATAGTCAGAAGCCAGTAAATCTGACTCCAGTCTTGCCATGTAGTACCGTGTTACCCCAGTTAATGGGTTGTGGAGGTCTGGTAGGCAGCCGCTCCTCGTAAAATACTGGTATTCAGCTAAATCCGGCTTGACTGGAAGCCGACCCCAATATAGTTGGGAAGAGGCTAGGTGGATGGTGGATGGATGGATCTGGGAAAAGAGTAGTAGGAAAGTACTTATAATATCTTAGTTACGTAAAAGCGGATGTATACTTGTATAGGCAATTATCCCGGATTAGGCACTCATAGAACTCACTGGCAGCAATTAGCGTAGTCTAGTTTCAATGTTCATTTGATGCTAGAATGAAAGGATAATATTCTCAAATCATAGTCACCCTTTATTCAGCAGTCTGTATACTGAGAACACATTAATTGACTAGTTAATACTGGAGCTAGGTAAACGGAATATTGCAGGCTCAATCAAACTCGACGACTCGACTGTTTATTGAGTAACAGTATACTTACCTATGTTAGTGTGTATTGAGCATAATTATTTAGTACTAGCTTCTGTCCGCGGCTTCGCTTGCAGGAAAGTAGGTTTTTCTATACAGTCTTTAGTCCCCTATTTCTTGTTCTCAGGGGGTGAATTTTAGAAAATACTGTCTTATTCTTTGTGTATCATACTTGATTACTTGGTTAAGCAAAGTTTGAAAGGTGCTCGAAATTTGCATAGCAGTCTGAACAAAAGTTCAGCGTTCTGGGTCTAGGGTTTGGGCTGGATGTTGATGAGTCAGTGAGTGAATCAGGACCTTTTATATGTACAGAAGATTATGGTAATTTTTAACATATGAAAGTTAAAATTAACTGAGCCAGTGCTCTTTTGAAAAATGTCAATGTCGTGTCTGCAAGTTGGCTTCGGCCCCTTGGAACGCCATCCAAAGGTCCTGACTAGTCCTGAGGTACGTATACGATATAGTATGTAACTAAAGAACGAGTACGAGTATAATTATGCATAGTAATTATAATATATCTGGTTGTAAAAGGCTCTGGAGTGGCGACCACGTACCGGGAGAAGCAGCGTTGGAAGGCCTCCCACTAGGAGCTGCGGGAATCCGATGGATGCGAGATGCACAGGACCGGTCGTTGTGGCGACGCTTGGAGGAGGCCTATGTCCAGCAGTGGACGTCTTTCGGCTGAGATGATGATGATGAAAATAATATTCCTAGGTCTAGCGTTTCAGGCGCGAAAACTGCACAAATAAACAGACAGACTGCTGTCGTATTTATTAATAAGTATGTAAGTAGGTATGGATATTGAGCACATATTATTATTTGCCAGTTTATGAAGCCGGCAGTTGCGTTAATTAGGAAACGCGTGCGACGGAGCTGCTGTTTGTAAATTAGTGAATAAATAATAATTAGAAATGGAGAATTCTACAAGTGGAGTTCGACTGAACAAATACTACTGTGTTTATGGAAATTAAGTAGGGTCGAACAACTGTTTGTTTAGTTATGTTTTTAAATTAAGTAGGTACGTTAGATACGTGTGTGGCTCGTGTCGGGAAACTTTTAGAATAAAATCCGTGTCATATAATAAAAAGTTTATTGTGTGTATAAGAAAAAGTTATAATGTGAACAAGAGTATTGTTCCCATAGATGTTGTGATGGGAAAAGCCCAGGGTCTTGAAACTGAAACGGTTTACCAACAGTCGAATGGTCCATGAACGGTTGGTCAACATTATCTTTAACCCATTACGTTTTGTCCAAAGAACGTTTCGTCAACATTACACTACGTCAGGGAATGCTTAACCAACAGAATGTTTTGACCAATAACTTTTCACCCAAAGAACAATTGGGCCATGGACTGTTCCTGTTCTGTCACTGTTAGACTGCCAAGTTACAGGTCGTACATGAATCCTTAGGCTATCATTGCTTCTTGAGATTACTTAAACACTCACTGACGGAACAGGAACAGTCCATGGCCCAATTGTTCTTTGGGTGAAAAGTTATTGGTCAAAACATTCTGTTGGTTAAGCATTCCCTGACGTAGTGTAATGTTGACGAAACGTTCGTGGACGAAACGTTCTTTGGACGAAAAGTTAATGGGTTAAAGATAATGTTGACCAACCGTTCATGGACCAATCGACTATTGGTTAACCGTTTCAGTTTCCAGGGTCTTGCAGTTACCATGGGAAGCTCTACTCATAGAATCTCAAATATTTTGAGCCAGCTTCTTGGCGTCGCGCGTCGTAACACATTTCATGTCACAAAATAAAGTTTTGGCAGCAGCGGGGCTGATTTTCAGTTCGTAATTAGGTATCGGATTTAGGAGGAGCTCGTGGCTAAATAATAACAGCCGCACAGGTCGATCTTCAAGGTTAAGCAACGCTTGCCTAGGTTGGTCTGTGGATGGGTGACCATCTTAACATAACGAGTTTCCTCCGTGCCTCGGATAGCACGTTAAGCCGTAGGTCCCGGCTGTCATTTGTAGATCTTTGGCAGTCGTTACGGATAGTCAGAAGCCAGTAAATCTGACTCCAGTCTTGCCATGAAGTACCGTGTTACCCCAGTTAATGGGTTGTGGAGGTCTGGTAGGCAGCCGCTCCTCGTAAAATATTGGTATTCAGCTAAATCCAGCTTGACTGGAAGCCGACCCCAATATAGTTGGGAAAAGGCTAGGCAGATGATGATGAATTAGGTATCGGATTTATGAGAAGCTCGTGGCTAGATAATAACAGCCGCACAGATCGATCTTCAAGGTTAAGCAACGCTTGCCTAGGTTGGTCTGTGGATGGGTGACCATCTCAACATAACGAGTTTCCTCCGTGCCTCGGAAAGCACGTTAAGCCGTTGGTCCCGGCTGTCATTTGGAGATCTTTGGCAGTCGTTACGGATAGTCAGAAGCCAGTAAATCTGACTCCAGTCTTGCCATGAAGTAGGTACCGTGTTACCCCAGTTAATGGGTTGTGAAGGTCTGGTAGGCAGCCGCTCCTCGTAAAATACTGGTATTCAGCTAAATCCGGCTTGACTGGAAGCCGACCCCAATATAGTTGGGAAAAGGCTAGGCAGATGATGAATTAGGTATCGGAGTTAAGTAGGTACAAAAGTAATTTTAGTACCAAAACGATGATGAGGTCAACGACAGAGCACATAAAAGGAACTTATTCACTCTTGACATAAAATCCCCTAGGTTGTAGCTATCAGGAAACACTGGCAAGGAATTCCACTCTTTAGCTGTATGTACAACTAGCTGTCCCCTGCAGTTTCACCCGCATTTTTCGTTACTGCTCCGCTCCCGTGGGTCGTAGCGTAATGGTATATAGCCTATAGCATTCCTCGATAAATGGGCTATCTAACACTGAAAGTATTTTTCAAATCGGACCAGTAGTTCCAGAGATTATCCCCTACATACAAATTTACAAACCTACAAACTTACAAATTTTACCTCTTTATAATATTAGTATAGATAAAGTGTCTTCCCAAAATGGTTCATGTTGTTTAATTAGGTCCATGTTTTTCTTAATTAACTGGTAATTCTAGCATTGTTTAATTTCTGTTACGGCTGTCGCACTAATGTGAAACCTGCGCGGAGAAATTACAACCAGAAAATAAAATCCCGCTGGTGTCAAAACAAGGTTCTTTTGGGATGACAATGTTTTAGATGATTCGGCGAGAAGAAAAAGGGTGTTTTATCAATACAAACCGTCATTTTTTTGAAAAGAGTACCTAACCATGAAGTTTCTTGCCAGTTCTTCTCCATAGGAAACGACCAATTGGAACCGTGCACTAGCTTCTAACGTTTTATAAGTGCCCATGTAGGCCTCATCATCTGCCTAGCATTTTCCCAACTATTTTGGGGTCGGCTTCCAGTCAAGCCGGATTTAGCGGAAGACCAGTATTTTACGAGAAGCGGCTGCCTACAAGACCTCCATAACCCATTAACTGGGGTAACACGGTACTTCATGGCAAGACTGGAGTCAGATTTACTGGCTTCTGAATATCCGTAACGACTGCCAAAGATCTCCAAATGACAGCCGGGACCAACGGCTTAACGTGCTTTCCGAGGCACGGAGGAAACTTGTTATGTTAAGATGGTCACCCATCCACAGACCAACCTAGGCAAGCGTTGCTTAACCTTGAAGATCGACCTGTGCGGCTGTTAGGCCTACGTGACATAAAAAGATTTCTGATTTCATTTAAATATCAAATACACGGCATGGATGACATAAGGTGGAGGCCTGCCCTGCTTGAGCGAGCAATAGTAGCCGATGGGCGATGGTCTTTCGATAATATCGTGGATCATGTCGAGTGCAAGAAGCATTCCTCGTGCATATCAAAGAGACGTACGCATAGGCTTAGGCCGATATTTGCCAAGCTTGCGGGATGGATCGTAAGAGTCTTAGTCTTGGAACATAAAGGGAAACTAGAGGAACGCGCAAGGAATTTTAGTCAGTACTAGCTGTCCCCTGCGGTTTCACCCGCATTTTTCGTTACTGCTCCGCTCCGGTGGGTCATAGCGTGATGTTATATAGCCTATAGCACTCCTCGATAAATGGGCTATCTAACACCGAAAGAATTTTTCAAATCGGACCAGTAGTTCCAGAGATTACCCCCTACATACAAACTTACAAACATACAAACTTACAAATTTTACCTCTTTATAATATTAGTATAGATAAGTCTTACACTCCCTCTCGCTCCACCCAGAGCGTTATTCTCACCCAAAATCCGCTGCTCGTACTAGAGTTTTTTATATCCTGGAAATCGAAATCTTGTAACTTGGTACGAATGTCCATGGGAACGTGCACTTTACCAATTGGATACAGATTTGGTCGCTTGCCAAAATAGACCACAACTTGAACAGAAAGATCACAACGTTGATTTTTTACAGTCCATGAATAAAATACTCTTAGCATCACTTCTGTAACTCCCTCGCGCTCCACCCAAATCGGGAGCTTTTTTTAGGGTTCCGTATCCAAAGTGTAAAAACGGAACCCTCTTACTAAGACTCCACTGTCTGTCACCAGCCTGTATCTCATTTCAACTGCTGGCTGTGACGCATCAAGAGAGTTGAAATTTTCACTGATGATACAATGCATTTCTATAAACATTGCAACAGAAATACATTATTTCTGTTGCCGCTATAATAACAAGTACTAAAAACAGACTCGATAAATATTTAAGTGGGCATATCGCATTTTTTGTATATATCTCATACAAAAAATGCGACTTTTCATGTTCACGTTTCATGTACCTAACTCTTTGCGCGCGAATCTGACTCGCACTTGGTCGGTTTTGCTGAGTAAGTATACGTTTTAATTAATACCCAACCAATATATTGAGCACTAAATAATAAAGAGAAGCTCACCAATAAATTCTGCAGAATTCAACTAAATTTAGACCAGTGACATCCAATCTTAATAGCTCCAAGCGATGTTACTCCAATTTACAACCGTTCGACTAGGGTTTGACTTCGAGTCAAAGTAATTAGAACTTTAATTACTGTTGTGAAAGTTGGTTTTGGCTTGGAAGTAGCCTCGTTGGCGAGGTAAGGGTGATCGCTTATTGGTAATGGAATGCTGTTTAAATTATTATTAGTAAAATTAATTATGGCTTTGAAGTGATATGTGAGGTTTGTTCGTATGGAAATGGAGAAATGATAATTGCTTTTCTTGGAATTGCAGAATTAATTTTAATGAGGTAGCTGCTTTCCTATCTATATTACTAAACTAGTAGCCTGTCCCGGCTTCGCGCGGGGTAGACAATTATTTATTTTTGGAAATTTGGATATAAAACACTTTTTTTTGTGACGAAAGACATTTTAAGACTCATTTTTCTACACCTTCGGTTACATTGTTCAAATTTTACCAAGGATCCCTACTTTTTTTCAAAATGAAATGTAGCCTATGTCAAATTGGAAGAATGTAGCATTCTATTGGTGAAAGAATTTTTTAAATCGGCCCAGTACTTTTTGAGCCTATTTATTCGGGTTATGGGACATCTCGCCCAAGCAAAAACTCGCCTGTGGGCGAAATGTCACCTTTTTAAAATGTGCATGGGTAGATTCGCCCGGACGAGTCTAGTAAAATGGGCCACATGTCTCCTGTTAAAAAGTAAAGGGATATTTCGCCCAAATCGTATAATTATTAATTAAATAGCCAATAAATCTGAAAATCATAGCTTCAAATGACAAAATCTGAATCGAAAATGAGTTAGCCAAAATATGACAAAATCTGAATCATGATTTCCTGCTCTATTTTTAATGTTTCAACAGATATTTTAACTTCCTTTAACATTGAATTTTAAGACCGCCCCAGTATAAAATTACTTGCTGACAACAAACCAAATTAATTGGCTATTCTAGTGGTCAGCAAATATACTGTTGATCAGCAAGTAGTTTTATATTGGGCGGTCTTAAAATTTAATGTTAAAGGAAGTTAAAATACAGGGGAGTAGCTACCGCCGTATCTGCCGTATCAATTATACACAAATTGTGTAAGGAAAAAAAATAAAAACTTTATAATTTATTTTATTTTACAAATAAAATTCTATAAAGCAATTACTTTTTTCCCGCCTTAAGCGTACGTTCAAAAGTTGGCAACACTACATCGTTATGGCGGGCTGCGGGACTTCCCCGTTTTACTTACTTCATCTTCAATTCAGCGGGGAATCCTTCATCGATATTGCGATGTACCTACGTGTACGTTGTTGTACTTTACATTGAATGTTAAACCACGGAGTGCAGTGCAGTGTTACTAGTACCTACTTAAGAACTTCGATGGGACAAGAACGGCTGTCAGACCTCTCACTATTGTCAATAGAGGCAGAAACTTTAGAAAAACTAAAATCATCATCAGTCATAAATGATTGAGTGAATATTTATTTGATTTTTATTTGTAAATTGGTTAAATTATGTTATGATAAATAAATATTTCTTTTCACATTTTTTTTCTTTTGTGAAAAATCTTTACCCCCATAAAAGGGCCTCCAAACAATTTTTTTATACGGGGCCCCGACAAGGCACGCTACGCCACTGTTAAAATATGTGTTGAAACATTAAAAATAGAGCAGGAAACCATGATTTAGGTTTTGTCATTTGAAGCTATGATTTTCAGATTTATTGGCTATTTAATTAATAATTATACGATTTGGGCGAAACATCCCTTTACTTTTTAACAGGAGACATGTGGCCCATTTTACTAGACTCGTCCGGGCGAATCTACCCATGCACATTTTATAAAGGTGACATTTCGCCCACAGGCGAGTTTTTGCTTGGGCGAGATGTCCCATAACCCATTTATTCATTACAAACATACAAAAATAGATACAAATCTTTCCTCTTTATAATATTAGTATAGACTAGCTTCTGCTAGCGGCTTCGCTCGCGTCAGTATGTTTCTTCATAATACCAACTTTAGACATCCGTTTCATCCCCTTAAGGGGTAAATTTTGGAAAATCCTCTTTTAGTCCTCGCCAACATCATAGAAGGACGCCTTATGAAAACTTTTACGTTATTCCAGTTTCAGTTTCTC
This sequence comes from Mythimna separata, assembly GCA_030763345.1. NCBI lineage: Eukaryota > Metazoa > Arthropoda > Insecta > Lepidoptera > Noctuidae > Mythimna > Mythimna separata. Next base: position 6,960,268 of record CM061191.1, read on the forward strand.
CTTTTATATACGAATAATAAGTGCCCGTAGGTATCAAAACATTCTCGGGCTTGCGGAGAACGAGCAATAGGTAGTTCACCGTCCACCCGTCTGTTAAGGACCAAGCCGAAACTTCCTCGCGCGCCTTAAAAAATGGATCACCCGGAGAACGCGGTGGAGCATACCTACTATGGAAGTGTACCCCGCTTGGGCAGAGCACCGCCGTGTCATCATGAGGGCGATTGGCAGCAACGACCTTTCGCGATGAGCCCTTTTACAGGCCTAGGTCGAAGGTACCAGGGTACAAGGGTGATTTCCAGCCACCGTATGCGCAGACTTACGGACGGCGAGTAATGGCCAGCTCGCCATCCAGCCGTCCGGTAACCGTCCGGACCGAGCCCAAGTCGTCGACGGCGCATAGTGTTCCACGCGCGCGTCTAGATGTCAGCACCGAACACCACGGCACCACGGCCTCAGCAGGATCGAAGCGTACTGGGGTCATGGGTTATGTGAAATTAACCCGAGGGTCCTGAAACGATGATAAAGAACGGACCAGAGTTTTAAGTCAGTAAAAGTCTGATACGCCCTCCCGGTCCGCCCAGAGGGGGAGGGATAATGTTTGGTGGAATTTCACTTGTCAGAATAGTGTGATACAACCTCCTCTAACTACATAAATCGCTCCCGCACCCCTCACCACTGGCCTCAACCTAACCGTACAATTTAATTCGTCCTCATGCTAATAGGCACCGGTCTCGGCTGGGAGGCAATTTCGCAAGACGTTTCAGTTACTGATGCCATTAGCCTGTATCACGACACTACGGTTTTACATTTAACTTTACCACTATATGTACTTTACTACTATGTACGAGGTTTTAGTAGAGATATACTCGTACAGTCGTACCAACCTTAGGGGATAATTCTGGGGGTTAGTTAATAACGTTATAAGAGAACGGTTACAGGAATTTTGTTAGGTAGGTAAGCAAGTAAATAACTTGTTGGTATAAAGACAAGGGCGTCGCCAAGGGGGGGGCAGCTGCCCCCCCCCCCCCCCCCCTAGAGATCAAATGTAACTAGCCGCAAAGCGACCAAAGTGCGAAATTACTCGCTTAGACTTCCTTAATTATTAATAAATGCAGAAATTATACTTGTGCTGCTATATTATAAACTGCAAGAAATTATAAAGGAAGCTACTGCTGTTGCGGAAAAAGTCGGACTGGAGTTGGACATTACATCAATGCCGCATATTACGGGGGAAACAACGTCATAGAAACAATCATTCAGTAGAAAGCCCTTCAGAGTACTTTTTTTTTTTTTTTCTGGTAGGGGAATCATCAGAATGACTTCCCCCGCTCTTGGGCGGAGCGGGAGGGCGTGTCAGACTCTTACTGACTAAACCCCTACCCCGTTCCTTCGTTGCCTTCGTTCTGGGGGGGACTCGGTATCAACCGTTAGGAATACCACATGTTCCCCCAGAGGCTTCGGCCCTACCGGGCCCCTACAGTTTGCTGACATCTCCTTGAGGAGCGCGTGGAACAGAACGCGCCGTTGACGACTGGGCTCGGTCCAGATTATTTCCAGACTGCCGGACAGCGAGCTACCCAGTGCTCGCCGTCCGCGAACCCGCGCCTACGGTGGTCGGAAATCGGGATCGGGATCTCGGCGGCGGCGGCGTGAGGACCGTTCCCTCACGCGCTCGCGGTCAGCAGCCTCCTTCACGAGCATCACTGCTTCGCAGAAGGAGGCGACCGCATGCCAACCCTCCTCGCTCCGGACCATGGCCTGAACCAGGGCCCGGCGCGAGAGGTCGCCGCTCCCGATAGTCTCCACGAGGACACGGCGGTGCTCCGCCCAAGCGGGGCACACTTCTACCGTGTGCTCCACCGTGTCCTCCGGGCGGTCCACACACACGGGCGACACCCGGGCGTCCTCTCCTGCTTGATTCGATGCAGGAACCTCCCGAACTTACCGTGTCCGGTGAGGACCTGCGTCACACGGAAAGAGAGGACGCCGTGACCTCTTTCCAACCACTCCTCAAAGAGGGGCCTAACCGCCTCAATGACGGCGTGCCCAGCACTGGGTTGCGACAGTCGCAGTCGCCATGCCACCCTAAGATCCCGCCGGAACTCTGTCCGCCATGCCGCGACTAGTCGCGGCAGCGGAGTTTCGCCCCGGCGTTGCATTTCCACGCGCAAATCGTGCATGCGTGCAAGGACTGTTGCCTCCAGATCCCACGGTGGCAGGCCAGCGAGGAGGCTCGCCGCTTCGCGGGAGATCGTGCGGTATCCCCGCACCATCCGGATGGCCATGACCCTCTGGCAAGCGTTCAGCTTGGCCGCCGGTCGCTTACCTAGCGACGGCGCCCAAACCGGCGCCCCGTAAAGGACCATGGACCGAACGATCCCCGCGTAGAGCCTCCGGCAGGGGGCGTCTGGACCCCCTAGGTTGGGCAGGAGCCGCTTCAGAGCGGCCCCAGACCTGTCCAGTTTGGGGGCCAAACGTCGGAAATGCTCCTCGAAAGTCCACCGGCTGTCGAGGACGAGTCCCAGGTACTTCATCGCCGACCCGACGCCGATGTGGACCCCCCCTACCGTTATTTGGGAACCCGGAGGTGGCGCGTACCGAGGGCCATGAAAGCACATGGCCTCGGACTTGTGCAATGCCACCTTGAGTCCCAATTGCTGGATCCTCTCCACGACTGTCGCAACCCCGCGTGTCGCTGTTTCGGCCGCCGCCTGGTACGACTCTCCCCGCGCCAGGACCAGCGTGTCGTCTGCGTAGCAGACCACGCTGACCCCGTCGGGTAGGTCGCCGCGCAGCACGTAGTCGTATCCGATGTTCCACAGGGGCGGTCCCAGTACCGATCCCTGCGGAACACCGCACGACATCTTTCGCCGTCTCCACTCTCCCTGGTGACCGGGATAGATGATGAACCTATCCGACAGGTAGGCCTCGATCACACGACGGAGGTAGGCGGGCACCTCGTGGTACCGAAGTGCCGCCCCGATGCAACTCCAGGGCAGGGAGTTAAAGGCATTGGCGATGTCCAAAGACACCGCCAAGACGACCCTGCCCCGACTCACCGCATCCCCCGTCGTGAGAGCCCTCACGCGCATGATGGCGTCCACCGTGGAACGCCCCCTGCGAAAGCCGAACTGGCCGTCCGAGAGATCCGGCCCCACCCGCGCAAGATGCCCGACGAGGCGGTCTGCAATTACTCTTTCAAAGAGTTTGCCCACCTCGTCGAGCAGCACGATGGGCCGGTACGCGGACGGAGAGTCCGCGGGGCGCCCCGGCTTCGCGATGAGGACCAGTTTCCCGGTCTTCCAGCGAAGGGGGAACTGTCCTCTCTCCATGCATGCGCTAAAGAGCCCTCGCAATCGAGACCCGAGAGCCTCCGTGGCCAGGACCCATACCCTGCCGTGCACGCCGTCGGGTCCTGGGGCGGTGTTCTTGAGACTGAGTCTTCGTACCACCGCCCTCATCTCTACCTCGGTCACCTCTGGAGCGTCGTCTTCGTCGTCGCTGGTGTGGTCCGCTACGGGTACCGCAGGTGGCGGAGCCATGAGCGGGGGAGAGTGTTCCCCTCGCTCAGGGAACAGATTGGCCACCACACCCTCCACAACTTGGGGCCGGAGACTCTCGAGTCAGAGGGGGAGCCCATGGGCGGAGTTTGTCCCGCACCACCTGGTAAGGGCGTCCCCATGGGTCCCTGTTCAGAGTCCCCAGCCACACATTGCGGGCCTCCAACTTGGCCCGCTTTACCTCTGTTCGGAGAGTGCGCCTTGCCGCTCTGTACCCCTCGTAAAGCTCCGCCTCCCTGGCCTCCACATCCGGCGGGCGGGTGCGGCGCCTGCGGGACCTGGCGTACCGGCGCCGCGCGGCGGTGCACGCCTCGCGCAGAGCCGCAGTCTCCGGCGACCACCAGTACACCTGGCGCCGAGCACGTCCTGGATGGACTCGGGGCATCGCCTCGTCGCAGATTTGCGACATGGCCTCCTGGAACCACTCTGCCTCCGGGTCAATTTCGACAGGCCTGTCCGGTGCTTGCACCCAGGCCTGTACCCTCGCGGCTTCCAGGAGAGCGTCCCGGTCCATCTGCCTCAGCGCCCACCGCGGACCACACGGGGTCTGCTCCCTGACCGGCGCGGTCGAGATCCGGGCGGAGACGTGAAACCGGATGTCCCGGTGGTCGGAATACGTCTCCACCCCCTCCATTACGCGCCAGTCGACGACGCGCGGCGACAGAGCGGGGCTGGCAAACGAGAGGTCCACCACCGACTCACCCCGCATCCGCACGCACGTGGGGACAGAACCCCGGTTTAGGACGACCAGGCCTGTCTCCAGAGCCCAGTCCTCCACCATCCGACCCCGTCGGTTCGTCAGCCGGGAACCCCAAGCCAGATTCCAGGCATTGAAGTCCCCGCAGACGACCACGGGGAGGGATCCGAACCCACCCTTCAGAGTACTGGAAGAGATCTTTAGATACCATACTTAGATTCAATTATCACCTCCCTTGAAGTTCCTGAAGTAGCTTCGAGGCGACACTTCGGCACCATGAGGTGCCCGCCTACCTCCGTCGTGTGATCGAGGCCTACCTGTCGGATAGGTTCATTATCTACCCCGGTCACCAGGGAGAGTAGAGACGGCGAGAGATGTCGTGCGGTGGATCGGATACGACTACGTGCCGCGCGGCGACCTCCCCGACGGTGTCAGCGTGATCTGCTACGCACACCGACACGCTGGTCCTGACGCGGGGAGAGTCGTACCAGGCGGCGGCCGGGTTGCGACAGTCGTAGACAAGATCCAGCAATTGGGACTTAAGGTGGCATTGCACAAGACCGAGGCCAGTGCTTTCATGACCCTCGGACCGCGGCACCACCGGGTGCCCAAATATCCACTAGCATCAGGGCGACGATGAAGTACCCGGGACTCGTCCTCGACAGCCGGTGGACTTTCGAGGAGCATTTTCGACGTCTGGCTCCTAAACTGAACAGGATTGGGGCTGCTCTGACTAAGGGGTCCAGACGCCCCCTGCCGGTTTGGGCGTCGTCGCTGGGTAAGCGACCGGCGACCAAACTGAACGCTTGCCAGAGGGTCATGGCCATCCGGATGGTGCAGGGATACCGCACGATCTTCCGCGAAGCGGTGAGCCTCCTTGCTGGCCTGCCACCGTAGGATCTGGAGGCAACAGTCCTAGTTGCATGCATGCACGATTTACGCGTGGAGATACAACGCCGGGGTAAACTCCGCTGCGACAAGTCGCGGTATGGCGGACAGAGTTCCAGCGGGATCTCAGGGTGGCATTTCGACTGCGACTGTCGCAACTCAGTGCTGGGCACGCCGTCATTGCGGCGGTAAGTCCCCTCTTTGAGGAGTGGTTGGAAAGAGGTCACGGCGCCCTCTCGTTCCGTATGACGCAGGTCCTCACCAGACACGGTAAGTTCGGGAGGTTCCTGCATCGGATCAAGGAGGAAAGCATCCCCGGGTGTCACCACTGTGCGGACCACTACACGGTGAAGCACAGGGAGAAGTAATTCTTATGATTCCCCACGTGACAAAAAAAATCGTCATCAAGGAAAAGATTTTCAAAGTGTAGTGCTTCATGCTCTCGGCGTTCATATTTTTAGCATCCATAATATTGCCCCACTGCCCCCCCCCCCCTATGTCATAAGCTGGCGACGACCTTGTATAAAGATGGCATCAGCCTCGTTGCGAGCTTGCGGGCGATGAGCAATGGGTCGCTCTCACTTTTCCGAGTCACCGACGGCGTGTATTGTTCTACGCAAAGAAAAAAGTTATAATTTTATAACAATAATGAGAAAAACTGAAGTCCCCATAGGATCACTCGTGTGTTTGTCTGTCTGTCTGTCACAGCTATTTTGATCGGATTCTACTAGACAGATTAAAATGAAGTTTGGTTACACACAAACACACACGCGAGGCCAGTGCGGATTGGTGGATGTCACATGTCTTCAAATTTTTGGTTCTAGGACATGCCAGTTTCGCTGATTGAAGATGTTTCAGTTACTGATGCCATTAGCCTGTATCACGACACTACGGTTTTACATTTAACTTTACCACTTGTATGTACTTTACTACTATATGTACGAGGTTTTAGTAGAGATACCTACTTGTACCTATAGGGGATAAATCTGTAGGGGGTTAGTTATTACTGTTATGAAACGGTGATAGAGATTTTATAAGATAGAATAAGCACATAGGTAATAACTTGTTCTTGTTCATTTAACTTTACCACTATATGTAGGTACCTTACTACTTATTATGTACGAGGTTTTGGTACAGGTAACTATAGGTTAATAACCTTGTGAGAGAACCGTCACAGGGATTTTGTTAGCTAGGTACCTAAGTAACTTTTTATTCTAATAAACATAGCATCAGCCTCATTGTGGGTTTGCAGACGACGAGCAATGGGTAGCTCGCCGTCCAGTTGTCCTGTAACAGGAAGTTAGTGAATTTGTGGTGAGACGTTTACGGAGATTTTATTAGGTAGACTAGCTGTGCCCGCGACTTCGTTCGCGTGGATGTCGGAACTTAACAATGTATTTTTTATTGCGAAGCGCTGTTGGAGGATACCGATACAAATATAATTTATTTATTCTAGTCGTTTTTTATAAACAACATTAGCTGTGGAACTATCTGGAGCGTACACAAAAAGATTATTGGGGTTGTTTACCCGTGAAAGAGCTACGTATGCGTACGACCATGGGAAAAGCATTATTAGCAATATTTAGGTCTGCACCCGTAACAGATAATATCTGGCCCTGACTTTGTTAATCGTCATGGTATAACAGACACTAACTGGGAATTGCACTCGTTTGAAAGAGAAAGGAAAGTTGTTATTAGGTAGATAAGCAAATATTATGTTGTTTTAATTACTCAGATACCCGCGAAACGAGACACAATAGTAAAACAATAACAGCGCGGTCTCATAGGGCCGGTTGGGGATTCAAACGTTAATAAACATAGCATTAGCGCGGGCTTGCAGATGCCGAGCAATAGGTAGCTCGCCGTCCACTGGTCCTGTTAAGGCCGGCCCGAGTCATCAACGTGTTTTTGTTGACGACGCATATCGTATAAAATATTATGGAGTTATGTACTCTTCTGAGGAATTGTAAAGAAAGTTTTCTTAATATACCTACTGTGTCACATACCAAATGAAAAAGTATATTCTTATTCCGATTCGTTATAAAGTTGTCTACTTATGAAAATTTGCCATCAAGGTTTAGGTAATTATTTTTTAATGGGTGTATAAAAACAGACATTAATTCATGAATCCCCAACCGGTCCTATGAGACCGCGCTGTTATTGTTTTACTATTGTGTCTCGTTTTGCGGGTATGTGATAGGTTAATTCCCCGAATTACAGAAAAATGTTATTTACAATCAACTGTATAGATACCAATAGCGACAGTGGATTCTTCTTGCTTGAAGAATCCACACAGCATTGAGAAAATTATTATTTTGAAAAACTAAGCGTTCTCTTAAGAAAATTCACATTCTGTGCTTTTGATTGTGATGTGGAGAATTTTCAACTCAACGTTATTTCTCTACGGAGTTTAGGCCGCGATCACTTACATAACTTTCTCGGAGTTAAGTAAATTCCTAGGGAATACGGGATGATGTGCGTTCATTCCCACTAGTTGGATTCATTAGTTCGATCGTCGAACTAGTGAGACTTTTTTTTCTCATTTGTCGACCATCGAACTAGTGAGAATTTCTTTTCTCATTTGTTCGACTGTCGAAAAAGAGGTAAGGTTTGTTTTTTGTTTGTATGAGGTAATCTGTGGAAGTACTGGTCAGATTGCTAAAATTTTTCACCAGTAGAACGTTGTTGTATTCCTGAGTGACATAGGCTATATTTTTTTATATCTAATTAATTCGATAGTCGAACAAATGAGAAAAAAAAATCTCACTAGTTCGACGGTCGAACAAATGAGAAAAAAAAGTCTCACTAGTTTGACGATCGAACTAATGAATCGAACTAGTGGGAATGAACGATGATGTGCACTGGTAGTTTGCTTGCTGTAAACGAATTCAAATTTACTACGAGGTAAAGTATGGTGTAATTTTGCTCCACAACAGTAGGTGGGTACTTTTCCTATGAAAATGCCGTTTTCTGAAACGGGACACTTAGAATTGCAAGTTAAAAATATAAACTTTATACCTACTAAAGGTACGTTATTGTATTTTTGATACTTATATAGGTACCTAATAATTAATTATATTATTTATTGGTTACTTTTGGTTTTGTTTGTATTTATATTCTGAACACTTGACTTATTGAATGTACGGTAGGTACCTATATTAAATGTTCAATTTATTAAGCATTCGATATATGTTAGAAATTATGCCTCTAGTTACTCTGTGATATCATCATTATCAGCCGAAAAACGTCCGCTGTTAGACATAGGCCTCTCTAGCTTGGCGTCGCCACAACGACCGGTCCTGTGCGTCTCGCATCCATCGGATTCCCGCGACCCTCGCCAAATATGATATGGTAGAGTAAAAATGAAATCACAAAAATTCTATAAACCTTTTATTTTCCTTACATAAACATCCTTAAACCTACTTAAACGATCTACTATTTACAAACTAGAACAATATAATTGTTGTCACATGATAAAAAACACGAAATCTTTGTTTAAAATAAAAACATGGCAATACCTTAGAACTAGGACGTTTACAAAAATATCTTTTACACCACAAATTCAAAATTCGAATATTATTACCGGATTTTGTTATTATAGGTACATCTTTGACAATCATTACGGGTAGGCACTGTAGGCAGGACACAACGGCACGAAGTTGCCGCTTCGTTGACAGAGTTTCATAGTTTTGTATGTAAGCTTCACGCAAGCGTACACCAAGCGTATGACGAATACGCGTCTATGAAGATACGTGTTCGTGAACAGTAGGCCTATCGAAACGTGGGCGATTCAGATAGCCAACCATCATCTGCCTAGCCTTTCCCAAATATATTGGGGTCGGCTTCCAGTCAAGCCGGATTTAGCAGAATACCAGTATTTTACGAGGAGGATAGGCAACCGATCCATATAAAATACTGATATGCAACTGCATCCGGCTAAATTGGAAACCAGCCCAAATATACTAGGAAAAAGGCTAGGTAGGTTGATTACTAGGAAGCTAGGAAGACATTCCAGAAATACGTCGGTTAATTTCAAGAAGAACATCGTAAGCGAGTTTGCATGTTTTGTATTTAGGTTCTTGTCTTATTGAAAGAGCTTTAGGCAGTAGGTACATTTTGATACAATTGTAGAAAGTTTGTCATTGGGATCGTGGCAGAATTCGCCCGCGCCCCATGTGAGGGTATGTTACTACTGCAAAAGTAACAAATTTCTACGTGTATCAAACGACGTTTTTCAATACTTTTATGGAGACATAATCAGGTTGAATATCAGGCTCGAGCCTGATGCGATAAATTCAGTCAATCGTGGCGGAGGCGAGCTCGTGCAGTTTTCTGCACTAGTGCGGAAAACAGTAAATTGCGTGCCTAAAAACGGTAGGGAAATGAGCGAGTTTTCAAGTAGGTGTATTCAAAAATATTTTATTGCTATTAGTGTAAACTAGTGTAATTTTTGTTCAGCAGCCTATGTGAAAATTTTGAATATAGAAAATATAAATTAATAAAATAGAAATCACAAGAAAAACATACAATAAAAATATGCTTAAACATAATTCGTATAAATATTGCTTCTTAAATTATAAAAATGACACAAAACTTAAACTTTAATCATAATGTTTCAATTGCTTAAGTTTTTTTTTTAAATATTAATTTAATAAAAACTCAACCTTTTACAGAATATTCCAATAGAAAGATACAAGTATTCTCAAATAAAACTTATTAAAAAAAAAATCTAAAAAGGAAAGGTACTCAAACATTGAATTGCAAAGAAAATTATAAAAGTAATTATTTCACCCAAAAAAAAAACAATATAAAAAGACCTACATTATTATTATTACTGTACATTTAGAATTGGATTACACTTAGAACTATATTTGTACTCTTTTCCGTTTACGAGATAACCTTACAAAGAAACTATTTAAACTTACATTATATTTAGTGCAAAATCAATGTACATTTTTTAACATAATATATCTTGACATTACAAAATGTGACCCTTTAAGTCTGAAAATGAAATATTATTATTATTATTCTTGATTTATTATTAGTTTCTGAGCTGTAATTCTATTAAAAACAATATTTTTAAAATGCGTAGAGTAACGGTACCTAAACAAATCTTGTGATTTCAATATGAAAATTAGAATTTTTTAATAAAAATTATATTTTCTGCGACTTATAAAAATCTATAAAATATTTTTTCACACATAATATTAATAACAAACTATAAGCTGACTGACAAATCATTAATTAAAAATTTTACCACAAAACCTTAAAAATATTTCTATAAAAACTTAAAAGACAAACAAACGTACATTCTTCATTTTAAATCAATTTACTGTTACAAAATTATCGGTACATAATTATTATTCTTACACTAGAATCACACTGTTTTTATTTACAAACTATGAAATAATATTCTTAACTAAATTCGTAATCTAAAATAATAAGCGTACTTACGACTGTATCGTATTTTTACTATCGAAACTAACCGTGTTCTTGTGTGGCCAAATTTTATTAATAAATACTTTCTCCATGGCTTTTTCTGTTCCTAAGAATGACATTATTTTGTTGTAAGTCTAAAATAGGCAAACCAGTGTGAGACACTTTTAAAAAAAAGCTTTTTAAATCTTTTTCGAACGTTTACAATTTCAAGAATGTGAAAAATGAGTTCGGTGGGTTCGGTGTAAGCTTATTGACATTTTTATGGTGAATATAATTTTATTATTATTTCAACGCGGTTTTTTACAATTTACTGAATTACTAACCCAGAGAGGAATCATCTGATCAATTTGAAAATGATGGAATATTTTATTCTATGTATTTTCAAATATTATGTTTTATTTCTTTCAAAAAAAAATCCCGAACACTAGTACAACCCATTAAGACTTACTACATTTTTTTTTCTAATTCTTTTGGCCGAATATATGACATAAATTTATTACAAACCAGTATTTGTCTACCTAGACAAGACACTCATCAAATCACACACAACACATTTGAAATCCATACATAGGAATACCAGCTCTACAAAAATAGTCCTTATTTTTAAGAACTTAAGGAACCTAAGCTTTAGGGCAGTTTTGAAATCCACACTTAGGAATACCAGCTCCACAAAAATAGTCCTTATTCATAGGAAGTTAAGGGACCTAGGTTTTAGGGCTGTTTTCCTCATGTACTGATGAGCTAGTTGAGTGAGGTCCAGTTGGTCTTGAGTCATACCGCAGGCGAAGGTTTGCCATTTGTAGTTACCCTGGAAAGTTTAAAGATACATTTATTTATTTAAACTTTATGTACAGTAGTGGTACATAGGCGGACTTAATGTATCATGGCATTCTCTACCAGTCAACCTTTATGTTAAACAGACAGTATATTGTCATTTTTACTTAAACTTTCTCCCACACTAAGAATAACTCTTGTATCGAGGGTGCGTTTACAAACATGTTAACTGATACGCTTTTATCCACGTCTAATTGGTCCACACTACGCCTCTGGGTAGGGGAATAACTGCTGCCCATTGTCAGGCTCACCTACTGTAACTAGTACCCTGATAAGAGGCGCTCATATACAAATTCTGCTAGTCTGTCTAATGAAAGCGCGACCTGGAGTTTTTTTTTTATTTAATTGCAACATTATTCAGCCGCAATTGTAGGAAATAATTTTTTTTATGAAGAGTCAAGGCATGATTCTCCTACTAGTTAGAACCATATACAAAATTTTTGGATTTAACCTCTTTTTTTCAGGTCGCGCTTTCATTAGGCGGACTATATTTCAAATATCACATTATAATGCTCCTGTCACAGGCTTATTTAATCCCAAGAAATTATAAACTTTTGTTTCTCGGTAAAACATAGATGAATGGTAAATTAACAGATTTAGATGGGATTGATAAAATAATAATTTGTTCATTTTTCCCTTGATTCGAATAAAAGTGACGTAAACGGTTAAAGGGTTAAAGGTGGACCAGACGGTCCAGCAGTCACCCACTTGCTAGTTTTAATCCGTATAGACACAGCAGTTCTAATCTTGACATTCAAAGTCCCTTGATAGGTGGAGGCGAAACGGAGGAAAAGGAGGTTGGAGCGCGAGGATTGCAACCGCCTAGACAGCAGATTACAACCAACCAAAGATGTCCGGCGAGCTACCACGGGCTATCCTGAAGCATTCACTTCTGGATAGCCCGTCACTGCCTGAAGCATTCACTTCAACACCTCGGGACGTTTGTTATACCCAGTCCCGTTTCCTCACAAATCATTTCTAATTGAGTCCGACCGAAACTAGTTTTTCGGCCGAAACCGAAACCGAATATTCGGCCGAGGCTTCAGTTTCGTCCGAAACCGAAACCGAAGCTCACGTGGTATAAAATTCCATTATTCTGCATTGTGACTTATTTTGTTTTTTTTCTTCATTTTTTTAACAACAAAGCAATGTTACTGTCTCAGTATTGTGATAGATACTCAATATAGTGACGAAACAAAAACTTAACTCTAAATAATGTTTGCGTCAGGCAATAACGCACAATATTTTTTATAAACTGACACTTGACTGCGATCCCACCTGATGATAAGCAGTGATGCAATTGGTATTGCTACAGAGCTATCCGAACGGCGTACGACAATTCCCGAACAGAAACCGAACTTTCGGTCGGACACTAATTTCTAATTATACCCTAACTTACCAACATTTGAACACAAAACAATACTTACAAGTATAAAAGGCGACGTAGGGACCTCCTCCTTAATCTCCGACAGGTCTTCAAGTTTGTCGAACTTGATGGAGCGGACGGCGGACTTTTTCACTATTATGGGCTCATTGCCCCGGGCAATCTATAAGGGAATACGTTTTGGGTGCAGTTTATAGCATTTGAATGGTTATAGTTATAAGTACTGCATTATCAATATAAAGGTAGAACTACATTGGGCTACATATGCCTATCTAAATGCATCAGTCTACACACTATAGTCTATTCACCGGAGCATGAGCCAAAAGGTAAACAAACCATAAAAAGGTTTCTTTATATGTCACGATTGATGTAGTGAACATATTTTATAAAAATAACTACGGTATTAATACACTGACAACATTAGAAATTATATTTTAGAATGATGTCTGTGGAACTTATGTTATCTTTTCAGATTTATTTGAAAGCAAACATTATAAATGCCTTTAATTATTTTCTTAATGTTTATTAATTATGCATTAAATAGCTTACATGTAAAAGAACCTAAAATGACATTTTAATACTACTAAATTGTAGACCACAGATACTGCGAACATTTTACATTAAAATATGACGTTTTGTCATCGGTCGGGTTATACCCGCCATTTTGAAAAAATGATTTCTTTGGCCTTTTGGCTCATGCTTCGGCGAATAGACCATAGAATCACGCAACGCGACGTGGTTCGTTGCCCACGTGTGCGTCGGTCTAATGTAGTTCCCGCTTTATTATTTTGTTCTTAACCCAATTTATTTGAGGATCGGAATAATATTATGTGTGTCTCCTTCATCTTCCTAATACATCAACTATTGAAATATATGTACAAATCGAGTAACTATTTTTTTTTATCGCGAAACAATTTAAAAATCAAAAAGAAATTCAAATATACTATATATTTTTTCTCTTTAGTGAACTCAACATTTCGACATTACGACCACCCAAAATATTCAATTTTAAAAATATATTCTCCAACTTTCAAAATTGATTCACGCAAGTAACAAAATTTATAAAACAATAATTTCTGTGACTTTAAATAAAAATTATCAGCAATCTTTTTAGCTAACTGTACCAAGGGTGAAAAAAAATCAAACCAAAAATAAAATGTACAAAATACATTTATTGAAATAAAAAATGACATCGGATCTCTTTTGGATTGGATTGGAATACAAACAATATTGACAGAGACACTAAACTACCCAATAAAAAAGAAAATAAAACACATCGAAATACAAAAAAAAAATGTTGCCACAATACAAAGAAACTACAGCTACAGAATAAATTAAAACATTCTTTTAAACATAAATAGTAACAAAAAACAATTTTTCTATAACAACATATAAATAAATAAGTATTTTTTATGAAGATTCAACACTGGCCTGTCAATATTGTGCGGGATTGGATTTGGCGGGAAAAATACAAAATGGAGGGATACAGGGTAAAAGGTAATGTCATTTATTTATTTCAAATAAATTTTTCTTAAGTAGCTGCCGATATAAAAATGTTACAATTTAACAAAAAAGAGTGACTGTATATAAATACAACTTCCACAACCTATGCGACAGCGTTTTAGTCGTTACTCGAATGACAGTTAAATTAAAAGTATAAAAAAAATGTTAATATTTTTAAAGGCAAAATACAAAGCAAAAATACTATAATTAATAGAATTTCTAAATAAATAAATACAGGGGGAAAGGAAAGGGTTCCCTACTAGGGGTGGTTAGTAGAACGAACGAATCGTGCCCTAAAACTACCCTACAATGTGCGTTTTTCAACGATTTTTCTCAAATTCCGTATTGAAGAAAAAGTTCATTTAAAAAACATTTCTTTATTTTTACATTTCTCCATCAATATTAAAACGTCGCGTCCTAAATACTGTTGAAACACAATAATTATTTTGTACTTATTTGTTTTTTGTTACTACGAACAAGTATTTTTTTTAACCTAAACAATTTAATACTTGAAATTATTATAACTAGTAACACTTAAATAATTTGGTGCATGGTAAACTTGAGGTATACTTTTGACGATTCCTACAGCTAGGTTTTTAACTAGAGAGTTAAGAAATATATTAAATAGAAAAAAAAAAAACGAATAATTCATTTGATGAAAACCTCATCTTTGGTTCCTTATTTTCTAATACCGTTTAACGTTTACATTAGTTTGGTGCAAAACCTACCTAAGAATTTAATAATTCGTTAAAAAATAAAATTAGAAAAATTTACAACCGAGTATGTATAACACGATAAAAGTTACGAATAATCGATATCTTTATTCGATATTTCGTCAAAAACTTACGTAGTTTAGTTTAATTTTTAACGTATTTTTATAAGTTAGTCATGATTTTTATTAGATCCCGTTTTTAAAATCGATTTTTTTTAATCGATTTCGAGTCACTTTATTTTACCGATAAATTAGTCGAACTTGATCACCGATGTGCGCTTTGATTTTTAGTAATAGATCACAATGTTATCGCGTAATTTTAATGTTAGTTTATTAGTCGTTTAATGATTAGTTTAATTTTAAGTGGGTTACCAATTCAGAAATACTAAAATGTCTAGATTTTAGATCCATTTTAGATTTTTTTATATTATTGATAGGCTCATTGTCTAACCACTATCTCAGGTAAGGGTAAGTAATGAGATTTCAATGTGTAAATAAATTAATAAAAATACCTACATAGAACACTGGTAGACCAAAGTCCATGGATAACCAACGGTATAAAAGTTTTTGGCGGGATTTCTACGAGTGAAGTTCAGTGGCTATTTTAATTATTCCCAAATTGATTCCTAGTAATGTGATGTAAAATTAATGTATCTCAAGTATCTGCGGAACTGGACAATATGTGGAATAATTGAAACAGGTGCGATCTCGGTAAAATGGGACTGAGAATTTTATTATAGTGTTGACTATATCAGCGAAATTAGCCGAGAAGATTTCCTTAATACCATTTGCTTTCCCAAAAACATTACAATGTGTACATCCATATTCTAATGGTCAAAAAATTTACTATTTCCAAAAAAAAAACGAAAGCATCGGTCGGTAGTAAGCGGTAAAGGACGCTACTAAAACGCGTATGCAAATTCTGTTTTTTTTTTAGTGTTATACCAGCTCTTAGACTTGATCTCACCTAATGGAAAGCGATGATACAATTTAGGCTAAAAAACATGCTAAGAAGAATCTTATCATTTCAGTATTTCTTCCTTTAACCCATGTAAAACTATGTTTAAAAACGTAAATGTTTATGACTTAGTTAAGCGTGTGTTTTACTTTTAACTTATAGTTTAATCACTATTATTCACAGTCCATTACATTATTTTCTTGTGATATTTTGCTAGTCATCTTTTTGAACTAACTAACTTCTTATCTGTAGAACAGTGTTGAAATATTCATACTGGATAGTGCAGTATATAATTGTGATGGCCTAGTATCAAGAATTTTTTGGCAAATCCAAAATGATTGAATAAATTATGAAAACAACTTACAACAAGAGCAATTCAGTTGATATTTGCTTCTTTACCAAATATTTACTCAATCATTTTGCTACCAAAAAAATTACCGAAAATCACCTACATTTTCAGCGTTCACATTAGTATAGAACCATAACCTACAATTACTCCATATTTATTCATTGTTACAGAGTTACATTTTACCGCTCTATCAAGGTATTTTTATTTCAATTTCAGTAAAAAACGAAATAAACTGTACTGCTTAGTACCTATATGTAGCATTATAGTCGATACATAAACATACTAACAAAATACCACAAGACTTTACTAAACCAATAAGCGTAATCCCGACCTACATATTAGTAAACATATAATAATCGCCCAACGTTTCTTCCTGCCCATTATCTTTATCAACGGTCCACCATTGGTTCTCCTTCGCATAATCATTCTTATTCATAATCTTATTGGTCAAAATCTCATCAATGCGTGATGTTGAAGGCTTCTGATTGGTTACTTTATAAATATGATCTGCTAACGCGTTTGCTAATATCTGTTTAGGCGCGATAAGAGTGTCACAAGCTAACTCGTTCCCCGTTGTAATAGTTCGAAGTCTATCCGCGTTTAATCGACTAAAACTAGGATTTTCCGTGTTCGTCAAGTCTCGGAAAGGTGTGATTTCTGTGATCTGTGTTCCGTATTCAGGATATATGATCTCAGTAGGTTCTAGGGTGTTAGGTTCGGGATTAGTAAGGAGTATAGACCTGTGTTGTACCTTAGTTTTCTCTGTGATGACGGCTTCAATGTCGATGTCTTCGTATTTGCTGGTGTCCGGAGTGTTTTCCGGACTTATGAGGGAGTGTAGGCTCGTGGACTCTTCTAGGAGTGAGTGTTTGACGATTGAAGGCGGCGAGAACATTACTGAGCTGTCTCCCGCTAAGGTTTTGCTCTGAAACAAAAATAACATTTTGTTAGCATTGAGAATAGTTCACCTAAAGTTGTGGCTATGTTATCGGGATTCGGCAAAAGATGTGGCTGACTAGTCTAATACTCGTATTCATTTATTTAAACTTCATGCAACATAATAGTACAAAGGTGGATGAATGTTTGTCGACATTTACACAGCCGCTAATGCAGATTACAACATTTTGTAATATAAAAAGACACGAATATTCGCGTGAAATGTTGTCAGCCACAGCATTATTGTTTCGAGCGCGATTGCTGCACTTGGAGATGGAGCTGGTTACGTCATATGGGGAGTAAAAGGAATTAATTATAATGTTTTCTTTTTTAATCGTGGCATCGTAAACCGTCGCGACGTTGCAGCCTTGCGGCATTGTACAGCATCACGACGTCGTAGAATTTCACGGTATCGTAGAGCCTGGCGGTGAGGCTATGAACCTTGCAACGTCCTTGCAGCGTCGCAGTAAGCCGTACGGCATCGTGTAGAGCTACATAGCGTCGTATGCATAGTAAGGTAGTAACTCACCGGCGTCTCAATATAAGACACGTCGGGCACGCGCGTGGAGGCGTGGTGCGCGTGCGGCGTGCTGGTGACGGCGCCCCAGCTGTGCGCCAGCGCCTTGCGCGCGCGCTTGTGCGTGCCGGGCAGGTTCTCTTTGCCGGGTTCGGAACGACGCTTCAGACTGCCTATGCCGGAGTCGTTTACCTGAGATACAATTTTGGAAGGTTTAGTATTTTGAATGGAATTGTTGGCTTGTGAATGGGTGCCGTCAGTTGAGACTGGCTTTTCTATTTTTATTTTTTATTTACATTGTGCTAACATAATAAAAGCAACAAGAAATTATGTAACCAACATTTTTGTAACTCATATATAATGTTTTTAAAAGATTGCAGATTGAGCTCCGCCCAAGCGGAATACATGTCTATCATATGCTTTATCGTGTCTTCTGGGTGATCCACACAACAGTGACACCCGGGCGTTTCTTCCGCACGAGTCAAATGCAGGAACCTCACGATCTTACTATAATTATCTTATGAGCACCTGCCTCATGCACAAGGTGAGCACATCATAGTTTTTCTTTATTCTCCATATTTCATGTGTGTCATGTTTTTTATGGCCATGTCTTTTTTGAAGTCTCTTTTAAAAAAGGACTTACCATATCTACGCTTTGAAATGTGCAATACTGCCGTCCAGCCCCTAAAGCGCAGTAAAATATGGGTTTTTTACGCTTTTTTACTGCGCTTTAGGAGCTGGACGGCAGAATATAACTTTCCATTTTTGACGGCCCGACATTTTGAAAATTCAAAAGTGTCTATGTTTTTTTTTAATAATTTTGAATTATATTTTTTGTAGTTGCTATTTTCATTTAGGTCACACGCATCTATATAGTATTCACCTGTACAGCAGTATTATCCTGGTCGGCCGTGGACGACAGTAGCGAGTCGTTGAGCTGCACCGTACTATCAGAGTTCTCTCTCTTCATCATCATAGTGATGTCTTCTACTAGTAAGCCGGGGCTGGATGGCTCGTATTACTATTATATTAATATTCACCTGTACAGCAGTATTATCCTGGTCGGCCGTGGACGACAGTAGCGAGTCGTTGAGCTGCACCGTACTATCAGAGTTCTCTCTCTTCATCATCATAGTGATGTCTTCTACTAGTAAGTGGCTGGATGGCTCGTATTATTATTATATTAATATTCACCTGTACAGCAGTATTATCCTGGTCGGCCGTGGAGGACAGTAGCGAGTCGTTGAGCTGCACCGTACTATCAGAGTTCTCTCTCTTCATCATCATAGTGATGTCTTCTACTAGTAAGCCGGGGCTGGATGGCTCGTATTACTATTATATTAATATTCACCTGTACAGCAGTATTATCCTGGTCGGCCGTGGACGACAGTAGCGAGTCGTTGAGCTGCACCGTACTATCAGAGTTCTCTCTCTTCATCATCATAGTGATGTCTTCCACTAGTAGACCAGGACTGGACGGCTCGTATTTCAAGCCGGATTTCTTGCCCAGTTCCGCCATTGCGATTTTGAAGGGAGTTGGGGTCCTGTAAAGAAGGAAAATGATTTTTTTATATGGGTTTGCTTACCATGAGGTGAGAAAGTGGTTAAAGTCAAGCCTATGAATGATAAAAAGATATTTATTAGGTGTGGATAATATTCTATATGTTTGAAGATGCAATTTGTTCCATAAAGGAAGCTGTATGTATTTTTTTTTTCTAAAAACTATACCTCGACATTGAAGGCACATACTCGTATATGAAAATAGCCAGATAAATTCGATCTATCCGTGTTTTTTTAATAAATAAACTAGTGCGTGACTGCGATTCTACCTAATGGTTGGCAGTGATGCAATCGTTGATAGTGAAGCGCACTATACTCCGTCGGTTTAGGTAGTTAACTAAAGGTAATCAATCTTGGTATGTCTTTTTATATTAAAGAGGTCGTATATAATATACACAAAGATTATTTAAATTTAGTTTATTAGCTAACATCGATTTAGGTTAATACCTATTTGCAAAGACTTTTACATACAATTTATAGACAACTTTTAGATAAAAAGACATGCCAAGATTGTTTACATTTAGTTAACTACCTAAACCGACGGAGTATAGTTTATTAAGAAGCCTATGCACTACTCTCACTCTAGCCTTGAAGACTCCCAAATTATAAAGAGACAGAAACACCGCAGACAAATGGTTCTAGTCCTTCGGTGTATGCAGTACAAACGACGAAGCGAAACGCTTAGCCTGGACCGTAGAGGTTTCAACAACATATTTTCATTTAAGATGAATGCTTCAGGACAGCCCGCGAAATTCAAATTTTCTTACGTTTTTTGCATTTTGCAAGCCAGTGGTAGATTGTATGAAGATAAAAATACTTAAGCGACTGTAAAACGTAACTAGTTATATAATTGAGACTTGAGAGCTTGAGAGCTTGGAGACTTGTATTGACGATTTTTATGGTTATGATTATATAACTAGTTACGTTTTACAGTCGCTTAAGTATTTTTAACTTCATACAACCTACCACTGGCTTGCAAAATGCAAAAAAACGTAAGAAACTTTGAATTTCGCGGGCTGACCTGAAGCATCCCCCTTAACCTATCAATACCCGCGAAACGAGACACAATAGTAAGACAATAACAGCGCGGTCCTGATTGACCGGTCGGGGATTTAGGAATTAATCTCAAATGCAACTTACTTGGGCGTATTACTCTTCAAGGTGTTGGGTCCGCCTGGCGTGACGTGGTTGACGGGCGTCGGCGTCTGTAGCAGCGGACTTGCACTCCATTCCTGCAACCGTTTGTTAGTGAGTTAAACATGGGAAAATATTTATTAATTTGATCAGAACGGCAGTGTCCTAGGTGGACCGACGACCAGGTGAGGATCGCAGGAATCCGATGGATACGAGACGCACAGTACCGGTCGTTGTGGCGACGCTTGGGGGAGGCCTATGTCCAGCAGTGGACGTTTTTTACCCGAAATGATCTTACCTTAGTAGCGTGCCTAAGAGGCGTGGAGTCCAGCGTGGAGAAGGAGATGGCGGCGGGCGAGTTGAGGAACTGCGACGGGCTGAAGGGGAGCGCCTTGATGGGCGTCACGCCTGACTCACGGCACTCGAACGCTTTCGAGAGAGTGTCGGTCCACGCCTGGAAATAATCAAATTAGGTTATTAGTGATTACATAATCAACGTTATAATATTCCCGCAGCTGGGACTGATGACTCCTTTCTAGAAGTGGGAATGAGCCGTGGTTTTTTTTCTAGGACAAGCTGGTTTCCTCACGATGATCTGTTTTGTGAGCAGTGGTGATGAAATAAATCACAGAAAGTAAAGGGCTCGGTTTTAAACCACGACCAATTCGTAAACGTGGGACATTTGGGTCACCACTGCTCAATTATTAGAAAACGATTTACTCAAATTATTCTACATCGCATCTACAATGATAACATTACTGTTAGTACTCGTATTTTGGAACAATAGCAAAAAGGAGACAATTTCTTTTGTTTGGGGAATAGGCCCTCTACAAATTGTGGCGTATAGCAATGAAATGCACGTTAGTTTATTCCTTACAATCTATAGATTACAGTGGTAATATTAGCAAAACTTTATGAAACCGGAATACTGTGAAATACGACGGTCAAAACATGACTCTCATAATAACTTAAAATCTCACAAGAGCTATTATCTTATGAGTGGATAGGTCTCCTTGGTATTTTAAGTCAAAATAGTGCACTTTTCAATAATATATAGTATAAAACAAAGTCACGTCTGTACTACGTGATAGATTTTGATGTGATTTACACAATTTGATAGACTTATTC
This sequence comes from Mythimna separata, assembly GCA_030763345.1. Lineage (NCBI taxonomy): Eukaryota > Metazoa > Arthropoda > Insecta > Lepidoptera > Noctuidae > Mythimna > Mythimna separata. Next base: position 6,981,867 of record CM061191.1, read on the forward strand.
ATGAAAATGGATAGATGTAGGTATTCATTTCGAAATAGCGCGGTTTTTGCCGGCCAATACTGTAAATCTAAAATAATAAGGTGATGTGTTATAAGCTGGTTGGGAAAAAAAACACATTATAGGCACATCACAAGAAATATTATTACTGTTTATCTCTTAAAAGCAGTATTTCATCTAAAAAACCGGGCAAGTGCGAGTCGGACTCGCGCACTGAGGGTTCCGTACCAACTTACCTATGAAAACAATTCAATTCTCAAATCGAGTCTTGAACATTTTTCAAAAAAAAAAAACTTGTGACGAACTAAAAACTTTCAGTTTTCAGAATTTTTTCTATATTTGTGCTAAAATTACCATGCTTTGTACCATAATTTCAAGATTCTAGGTCAACGGGAAGTACCTTATGAATTTTGATTCCTTTGACACTGTCGAAATGTACGTTTTTTGCAACATAAACGGGCGTATCTTCTTTTTCCGTCAACTTACAAGTTTGATATTTACACGGCTTCAAGGGACCACGGACTTGAATATATAGTTTTAATTTCAACTTGATACCTTTACGCGTTCTTGAGATAAAGGGTCTTGACAGACAGACAGACGGACAACCAAGTGATCCTATAAGGGATCCGTATTTTCCTTTTGAGGTACGGAACCCTAAAAAGATGCAGGTGGCTCAACCTCACCTTGATGCCGTGCCCAAGATAAATACCACACTATACACATCACATGTGCACAGCAACCAACTGCGCGTTTGCCCACTTAAAAATTACAACAGTATCCAGCAAGAGCAGCTCTATTGTTAGTAATTGATGGAGTGGTGTCAACTAATATATAAATATAAGGAGTTTTCTTACTTGTGTACCTTGATTGTATCCTACCTTGTAGGAGATAATTATTTGGACCATAATCATGGACAGATACCTCGATTTTGAATTGTCCGGAGGCCCTGACATGCTCTCCGTAGTATGAACGAGATTGTTTGATTTGATAAATTCCTAGAGAAAATAGAATTAGGTCATGGAATGACAATTGAGGAAAATCATCCAGCTCTGGAAGGTTGAAGGTTGCTGCTGGGTGTGGAAACTGGAAGACAGAGTATCTGCAACGGGCTATTAATTACGTTTTGTTCCACGGTGATTTTGAAAATAAACCTAAAAACGCTCCTAACAAGCATTTTTTGCCGTAATACTATTTTACTACTATATCATTATTCCGGTTACGTATCGATATAATTTTTGGTCAGTTAATTATAACAAGATGAACACTTTTTTCATGTGCAATATCATTAATAAACGTTACCGTTTAACAGGGGGCCCAAAAAAAATTGTCTCCTTTATTTAATTCCAAATTCAATAGTAGTAAAACAAAAGAGATCCAATACTGATGACACACATTTATGCTTTAGTGCAACTGAATTTTCAGTCGCAATTTTACCTTTAACATTTATGTTAGCTTGTATAACATTGAGTACAATTTCCCAAAAATTATCGTAACGAAACATAAAAAAAAATAAAAAGCAGATACGATACTGTAACTCACATTATGGTTGGCAGTGATAGTGTTGACCTTCTTCGCTTTCCGCCTCAATATTGGTGGTGGACTACTGGTCTCCAGCACTTTCTTCTTAGGAGACGTGTAGATTGAGGGCACGTCTATCTCTTGCGGAGACTCCACTTGCACTGAGTACGTCACTGGAATGGAGAAAGCGTTGATATTAATATTACAGATGTGAAGTCAAGAATGAATAGGGTACTTCTAAGCGTGCTCCATAGTCGGCCAAATCATCGCTTACCATCAGGTGACCACTATCAAACACAAGCCTATGCAAGTCAAAAAAAAAAGATGTAATAGGTTGCGGGAATAGAAAAATAACTGCAGTTGTGAATCTATCTATCCATTGCGTTTTGGTTTCTGCAATTAGTCCCGGCGGACCATTGGCGTGGCAGCTCCAGAAGCAAACTATTTTTTTTTTCGTTTGTACAGGGCACCTGGAAATGACTTTGGTACAATTCGTCCATTATAAGTTGGCGAGTGTGAAGTTAGGCTCTGCGAATTTTGGCGCTTGAAATATCGTACAAAAATAAAGGTTTAAAAAAAATTAATGCCAATAACTCTTTTTTAACAGCCATAAGAACTGCAAATTGCATTTATTTTTTTAAAACCTTTATTTTTGTAAGATATTTCAAGCGCCGAAATTCGCAGAGCCTAACTTCACACTCGCCAACTTATAGTCGACGAACTGTACTCCCAGGATTCGTTTTCTTATTTCACAGACGTCTGTGTACTCGAGGAGCACATGCGTAACAGTTTCCTCTGACTACATACATCCTCTGCACAGAGGACTGCAGTTGTGAAATGCAAAAGGTACCTAATGAATCACGTGGAAGGAGGGGAAGGTGGGTTTTAGTCAGCATAAGTCTGACACTCCGTCTCGCTCCACCCAGAGCTGCAGGAGTCATTCATTTATTAAAAGTTTTATGCACTACCACTTCCGTTACATAACTAGAATTTCGCATCTACTCGTAAAGCAATAGATTTTGCATCTAAAGCAATAGATTTTGCAAATCGAACAATCATGATACATGATATTTATTTTGCAAATAGGTTTTCACAAACACTTTTACACATCAATTTTTATTTTGGACTTTTTTTTTACTAGATTAGGCCGGTTCCTAGGAGTAAATAATTATTAATATGATACTAACCAGCAGCATCTTGATTGCTCTCATTCCCTGCAGTAGATTGACTCAAGTAGTTTCTGAGAGGTGAGTCCGTAGGTAATGTGTCTATGTTTACGAATCTGAAATTTAAACATTTTTCTGTTAAAGACTAGAAAAAAAAAATCCCGACCATTTTAGAATGCCGTGTCGATTCCGTACATTTACAAACCATTCTATACATTGCTAGACTATTCTACACAGTTAGATATCATTCTAGACATTGCTAAACTATTCTGTACACTCCCAGACCATTCTAGACATTGCTAAACTATTCTGTACACTCTCAGACCATTCTAGACATTGCTAAACTATTCTGTACACTCTCAGACCATTCTAGACATTGCTAAACTATTCTGTACACTCACAGAGCATTCTAGACATTGCTATACTATTCTGTACACTCTCAGACCATTCTAGACATTGCTAAACTATTCTGTACACTCAATAATTACTCTACACATTGCTAGATTATTCTGTACACACACAGACCATTCTAAACATTCCTAGACTATTTTGTACACTCATAGAACATTCTTGATACTTTCAGATCAGTCCATTGCTAAACATCTGACTAAAGCATTCTAGACTCTTTCTACAAACACTTAAGATTACTTTACTTTCTTGAAAGGAGCGTCCACAATCTCAATATCCACAGCCACCAATCCCCCTCTATCAGGGGATTTGGGGGCAGTAGTCTGTTGTTGTATGTTGTTCAGTTGCTCCTTAAGTAACTGTCGGAAGTGTAGGACATGCTTCGAAGGAGGTTGGCTTATTCTAACATCCTTGTAAACACTTCTAAACAACCTTACATTCTTCCAGACCATTCTAAACATTGCTAGAGCATTCTAAACACTCTCAGACCATTCTAGACAATGCTTAACTATTATGTACACTCACGACCATTCTAGACATTGCTAGATTATTCTATACACACACAGACCATTCTAAACATTCCTAGACTATTTTGTACACTCATAGAACATTCTTGATACTTTCAGTCCAGTCTAAACACTGCTAAACCGTTCTAGAGACCTCTGACTAAAGCATTCTAGACTCTTTATACAAATACTTAAGGTTACTTTTACTTACTTGAAAGGAGCATCCACAATCTCAATATCTGCAGCCACCAGCCCTCCTCTATCAGGGGATTTGGGGGCAGTAGTCTGTTGTTGTATGTTGTTCAGTTGTTCCTTTAGTAACTGTCTGAAGTGTAGGACGTGCTTCGAGGGAGGTTGGCTTGTGTTCGACGAGTTACTTTGAGTCGATTCATTGAAGGGATCTGACCAGATCTGCTGTGGAAAAGTTGGTTGGTTAGGTTAGGTCTCCTACTGCTGTAAATAGGTTTTTGTACTGGGTTGTTTTTGTGTGCCTCAATCATGTGTTTAACTACACCCACATTGTCTCAGTTTAAATCCTACAATCTTAGTTACTTTGTTGACAGCTGAGAGGGCAATTCCCGTATTGTAAAGAAATCTGATGTGGAATGTCCCATTCGCAAAAAGTTTCATTGACGAAGAATGTCTCATTCGCACAATGCCTAAAGAAGTACCCCATAGGGAGTTGTTATTGGTGTCAAAAACTGTTAATGGCATTGTTGTACGAGTTTTCAAGCGCCAAAATTCACATAGCCTAACTTCAGACTCGCGACAAGATACAACGGCTACTGTACTAGTGGTGCTAGGTCGTATCGTGTGATGATTTTACACGGTATATAAAACACTTTGTATGGCACAGCTGATTTCATTTTTTTTATGACTGGTGCTCCCAAATGGGCCGTTGTAGAAATGGGACATTATAAAAATAGGGCATTTTGCAAATGAGACATTTTTCGTCAGTGGGACTTTTTGTGAATGGGACATTCTGCGTCAGAGCCTTTTTTAAGAAACGTTCGTAAGTCGACTATAATAAAATTTCTCAAAAATCTTAGAATTTTCATAAAAACTTCGAGGACAAGACTGAACGAATACTGTTTTCTGAACTTTTGTTAAAAATAAATGTGTAAGTAAATTACAAAAGTGAATTATTATGTACACCGTGTGAGTCAAATAAGCGTCTATTAAGCTTAAAGCACACAGAACTACAAAATAAGCCGAAATGTAAATCAAAAACCCAGTAAAATTATATGAATGATAATAGTGTGTGATGGGGTGTTATGTACAATGTGAGGTAAGATGGAGCAAATAAACAGGAATATTGCAAATTAATATTTAACAGTTGAAATGTATAGGCTGACCGTTATAGAACCGTATGGTAAACCAAGCATTCTTGCCTCAGTCGGTAACATACCTTACTTGAAGCTTAATAAATGAAATGGGATTAATTTTTTATTTTAAATTGAGCTGATCTAGTTTATAAGTACAGTACGGCCGTTATAAGTTGGCGAGTCTGAAGTTAGTCTATGCGAATTTTGACGCTAGAAAACTCATACAAAAATAAAGGTTTTAAACAATTATGCACTTTGTTATTGATGTTAAAAACTGTAATTGGCATTTATTTTTTTGAAACCTTTAGTTTTTGTACGAGTTTTAAACGCAAAAATTCACTGAGCCTAACTTCAGACTCGCCAACTTATAACGGCCGTACTGTATGGAGGTGATGTAAACTATACACACTGCAAGTTTAACTTGAGTTGTATATTTCTGTTATCTAAATGCGTGTCTTAGTTATGCAAGTAGGGACATTATCGACTAGGACATGAATGCCTGGTTTACCTTATTGAAAAAAATCTTAACACTTTCTGTGTGTGTTAAAAATTAAAGTATGTTAAAAGTACGGTATGTTAAATATACGGTCAGCATATACATTTTAAAGGCAAAGATATTGGCTACAAAGGTAGTCCCAGTACCGTGATTTATGTAAAGTGTGCTTTTGTAGCCATATCCTGCCTTATGGTGTCGATTTGTTAGGTTCATTTTTCCGGTAGGTAATTTTTACAAGCCACAGATTAACCTGTTTTTTTTTTTAATCTTCCTTTAATTTAAAGTAATATGCGTTTTTTAGACTTTTTGTACTAGTTGGAGTAATTAAACCATAGTGTAACTGTTTTCCAAGATTATCACTTCTTTTAGATAGGTATTCTTAAACCTTAGATACATTAGGGACACCATTTCTCCCAATATCGTCATGTTAGGGGACATTTTGTCCCTCAATGTATCTGAGGTTTATAAGTATCTGGGCCGTTACCATAACAACTAAAGATTGTTTTATTTTCATTCCAGTTTGGGTAAGAGATGGTCCTAGACAACCTGTACAGCTCTGTCTCTTACCCACTCTGGAATAAGAATAAAGCAGTCTTACTTTATACGTCATGGTAACCCACATAAATGATGTTTCTTGAAGCAATCCCCCCCCCCTTGAAGCCCCTTTTTTTTTATTTTATATTTTTTTTTCCATTATTCTTATCATGTATGCGTCTTTCCGCGCAAATAAACCGTTTTTCTTTCTTTTCAATAACCTTTTTAATAGGCTTTAGACTCCCAAGGAGGGGTCCTTGCATCGTATTCCTCAATGCTGAGGGTCGTGACCTCCCTGCTGTGGCTTTAGACTTATCAACCCACCAAATCTCCACCAAAAAAAAGAAAAAAACAAACAAAAAAAGCGGACTAACATCGTTATATGCGACCTGCACCTTCTCGGGCGCTACACTACTGTCAAGGTCCCTGTTCAGCTTTACCCGCGTTTGTTTGCGTCGGAGCGACTCGAAGCTGTCCAGTAGATCGGGCTCGTACTTCCGACGCATGGTTGAGTTCCAGTGGTTCTTTATTGCGTTATCGGTCCTGGAACGTGAGATGTTTAAGGTGAGTAATTGTGAGAAATAAACTGGAGATTTTGTAGGTTAACTTGGGTTACGGTTATTTTTTTTTTACAAGGCTTTTGTGATTATGACTTAAGTTTTATCAGTAGAAGTCAGACCTCTGATGATAAAACTAGGTAGATAAAGGTAGAGTATTAAGCAAAATACAGTTGATAATACTTCCTCTAAAATCACTGAATCATAAACATATCAATTAAATCGAGGGCTTTAAGATTTGAACTAAGTTTGTAATTAAAACGCTGTGGGTAAAACTAAAGTAAAACTATAGTAAGTTTCACCCTAGACCCACACGTTTCTCGCTTTACCTAAATATACTTTCCCGGATAGGGTGTTTAGAATCTCGTGTCAAATAATTTCGCTTCACGATTTTTTATGTTGATGATTTTGTTAGCAAATTATCCTGGATTTAAAATAATTCAGTAATTCAAAAGAAGCAACAGTTAACATCATAAGAGTCAAATCTGCTGTACTAGCTGCCGCGTCTAGCATTAGACTGCAATAAGGTATCAGGTATCATTTCTATAGGCAGAGTTTATTGCTCGCAGAACAGACCATCTGTTCTGCGAGCAATAAGATTCTGATGTGGTAACCGCATACCTTGGATGGTACTACGTTGGAAGGGAAGGCCTTCCAACGTAGGACCTGCGACCCTTACCAGATTCTGATCATGATCTGATAAGGGTCGCAGGAATCTGATGGATGCGAGAAGCATAGAGCCAAGAGTTGATGTGACACTTGGCAGAGACTTATGTCCAACAGTGGACATCTTTCAGGTGAAACGATGACTACAAAGTAATGAGTGTGCTTACCTGCCGGGCAATAATTTAGCGATCTTGGCCCACTGGTTGCCGAGCTGTTTGTGCGCTTGGTATATGACTCTGTCTTCGTGCTCCGTCCAGGCTGTCTTCTTTATCGAGGGGTTTAGGTGTAAGGACGATGACGACAAAGTAATGAGTGTGCTTACCTGCCGGGCAATAACTTAGCGATCTTGGCCCACTGGTTGCCGAGCTGTTTGTGCGCTTGGTATATGACTCTGTCTTCGTGCTCCGTCCAAGCTGTCTTCTTTATCGAGGGGTTTAGGTGGTTGGACGATGACGACAAAGTAATGAGTGTGCTTACCTGCCGGGCAATAACTTAGCGATCTTGGCCCACTGGTTGCCGAGCTGTTTGTGCGCTTGGTATATGACTCTGTCTTCGTGCTCCGTCCATGCTGTCTTCTTTATCGAGGGGTTTAGGTGTAAGGACGATGACGACAAAGTAATGAGTGTGCTTACCTGCCGGGCAATAACTTAGCGATCTTGGCCCACTGGTTGCCGAGCTGTTTGTGCGCTTGGTATATGACTCTGTCTTCGTGCTCCGTCCAGGCTGTCTTCTTTATCGAGGGGTTTAGGTGGTTGTGCCATCGTTCTCTGTAACGTAGTATTAACACTTTGTTTATAAAAAAAATTAAGTACATTCTTATCTGCTGATCTGGCGTCAAATGTTAGCAATTATGCCTGATTATTAATATTGGCAGACTAGGGCTGCGGAATTTTTTGAATGACTCGTCGCAGCCCTCGACGGCAAAGGGCAACTGTTCCTGTTCACGGGTGGGTTTTATTCTGCAAGTCTCCTCTCGCTCAACCCAGAGCGGGAGAATCCTCATGTTTAAATTGAATTGTATAGTGTCTCATGCCCAGTAATTTCTCTTTTCTCATGATTTTGAGTTCAGCAAAAATTGAGATTTTTGCTGAACTCAAAATTGAGATTTTGGTACCTATAGTAGTTAGGCTAAAGGCTTAGATGTCTATTAAAGCTTATCAGTTTCAAATATATTCACCTGCACTGTTTCCCTATCCTTCCTTTTAAATGGCGCGCGATGAGCGTCCATTTCTTGGGCCCGTATCTCGCAACCAGCTCCATCACCTTTTCATCCTCCTGGAAATACAAGAAAAAAATATATTGGATAAGTTAACATAAAGTTTCTACTTACATTAAAGAAAAAATAATAGAATAGTATGAAAACTCTGTCTAACTTAGCAAGCACAAGAAAACGGTTTGCCATTGAGTTTGAAACTTTTAAAATTCTTGTGTCACATTGTTTGTGACAATAGATAACAACGGTTTGACAAATTCTGTGATTTTTTTTTTGTGTAAGTATATTCAGTTAGTCTGAGAATAGAGCGTAAACATTTTTTTACCCTCCTACCCCAAGACCCCATTTTTTTTTGGCAGAACAACATTTTCTAAGTCAGCTTATAATCTAAAAAACTGTAAATTGGTCTAGAAAGAAAAATGGTTCGTTGGTAAAAAATTGTTTTTAATTCCATTATAACCTGTTTTTCTCATTAGATCCAAATGAAGGTCACAGGACGTTCATTATTAATTTATTATTGTCTTTTTTTTTATTTCGCTACCACAAAACCGCACAAACAAATCTACTAAAGAACCATTATTTTCTCAAGTACCAAGAAATCGCAAACTCATTACTTAAACCAACACCCTTTCAAACCGAAACAATTGCGAATCACCGCCCATCCTTAAAGGAACCTCTCCAAAACAAAAAAGTTAGCAAATAAAAAAAAACAATAGCACATCTGATCGTAGCGTGCGAAAATACGTTAAAACGCAAGGTGAACGGGTGTGTGGGCGAAAAAATATGAATAAGACGGTTGATCAGCTGATTAATACAAAACAGATAGGTACCTACTACAAGTTCGGTTTCACACAACGAGAGAGATTGGACGCACACAGACGCGGCGATACGTGCGGCGATCTCGAACTAAATGCCGGTCGCCGAGTGCGGTTGCACTTGCTGTACGTAAAAAGTATAGCGTAAGTTTCGCGCGGCGATAATTTATATGGAGCCAACTTTCTGTAGCTATCCTAATCTGTGGAATTGCGAAGTATGTAAAAAGGGTTTCCACGCGTCAGGATAAGTTAGTAATTCGCGTTTCCGGCCGTATTCTAAATTGGCTTGGCACTACACACTAGACACGTAGTAAGAGTAGCAAATACTAAGGCCTCGAGGAGTCGAAGTATTCCCGTCTCGACATCCAGATTCTCAGCACTAAAATTTTCAGTACCGAAGCCATTCCCGATTCGGCTTGGTATTCGGATTGGGATTTTGTATTGGTTACTACCATCAAAAATACCTATTGGTACCGAATCGGGAATAACTTGGGGGCCGAAACTTTTGGTGCCGAAAATCTGGATGCCGAAGCGGTAATACTTCCAGAGGTCGCCACCAACAAGCATACAAAGTTACAAAAGGAAAAAGAAGTCCATACAAAAAACAAGTTTTGGATACCTCCTAATATCTAACCAATTCCGGAATATCTATAAAGACAATGTAAGCAAGCATGTGAGAAAAATAAGTTGGAAGAGTGTTAATTGGTTTTCAATAGACAAAAAAATTAATTTGGAGGTCCCTTGGTAGAATTAGCTACAGGCACTGCCTTAATCCACCACTACTCGGTATGTACCTTTTCTAATTGCGTTTTTTACCGGATCAAACGCTCGGCAAAAGTACAAAAGGGTAATGATTTTACACTTTAATATTAATTACCGTGTAACATTGTACATCGTGATTGTCTAATTGTACCCTACAAAGTACATCTAAATATCTCAATCAAATCGCGAGTCACGTAGTCCAATTTTAACGCCCTTTTAATTAAAAGAATAACACTTTTTGTATTGAACTAAATAATGATCGTGTGATTGAAACTATTTTGTTGGGTCACAAAAACGTTGGTCGGTACTACTGATTAATGAGTGGCCTTGAATGATTGGATATTGTTCATTGAAGATGTATAAGCAAGCTTTGATCTCGTAATGGTTAGTTGATTGATTTAGTTCCGGCTAGTTTGGGATTCAGAGCAGTTGATTGATTTAATTAGAAAAGAATGAAATACTTCATTTTAAAGCTTATTGCATGAATTTTGCATACAAATAGTCAAATCTTCAACTCGAGTAGCAGTGGTGGCCCAATGGTAACCATCACGATTTACAAGTTGTACAAACCCCTTGAGGCATATTAAATTGTGTGATTTATTTCATCACCACTGCTCTCAACACTGTGAAGGAAAACATCGTGGGGAAGCCGTCATATCCAAGGAACGAAAATTTCAAGACGTGTGACACCCACCAATCTGCATTAGGTCCGTGTGGTTGATTCTGACTCATTCCCTCTTCTAAAGAGGAGGCCTGAGTCCTAGGCCCACGTGGTTGATAACGACATTACGACTCATTCCCTCTACTAGAGAAGAGGCCTAAGTCCCAGCTGTGGGAACAGTATAAGGCTTATTATGCATAATATGAACAAAAATTCATTATAAATCATGAAGTATATGTATTCAATCTGTTTGCACTACATATTAATCCTCTCATACCTAAAAATAAAACCTAAATTCAGACCGCAATATCATCTTTATCACACAGCTGGCTTCAAGTCAATATCTCTGCCCTTGACTTGCATGTGTTTAGGGTTCCTTATCCAAAGGAAATAAGAGGACCCTATTACTAAGACTCCGCTGGCCGTCTGTACCTATCTCATGAACTGTGTTATCAATTGAAATTTTCAGAGATCGTTTTATTTTTTTATGCTTGTTTGACAACGATCTCACCTAATGGTAAGCGATGTATGGCCGATGATGGAGCACGCTTGCCTAGAATACCTATTCACGACCTGCGTTTGCGTAGACTCACTAAGTTGTGGCTATCAGGAAACACAGACTCCGGCAATTTTTTTTTGCTACGGATTTTTTTTTTATTATTATTCATAGGCTCGCGTTTGACCACTATCTCACCTGATGGTAAGCGATGATGTGGCCGACGATGGAGCACGCTTGCCTAAAAATATGGATGGTACGGAACCCTTCTTACGACACTTGGCGCGGCTTTTTTGTCTGTTTGTTCGACTCCAACTCTAATACAAAGATGTTTTAGTGCTTATTATTAACTAGAACGGTTCTGTTTGGTAATTGATGATGTCATTGCTTAATGGGGATAGAGACAGAGAGGTATTAGGGTCATTTTCGTTAATGAGTATAGTGTTTGTGTGGGGTATATTAATAGTCTTCTTAAATATTACCTAAGGTGAATATTACCTAAGGGTCTTGACGTGAAAAAAATCAAAAAGGGCTCTGAACTGGTCCCAAAAAAAGAACCTTAAGGAAAGAAAAACCATTGGCTCGAGAAGAAGACCGAGGAAAGCTTAATAAAAGGTGAAAGCGCCAGGATAGCCATGGATTGACTTCAAAAAGGAAAACTCAGGATTCTGGAACGCGAAGCAAAGAGAGATGCTTCCATATGGCTTCCAAGACTACACTTTTATTTTCGAAACTTAACGCACTGTTTTATGTTACCATGGTTACTGAAAAATAACCAAACTGTCATCTTGAACATATCTGGTGGTTTCATTGTACCTAGCTACGAAAAATCCATCCAATAGGTTCATGGTCCTTCGAGCCGGATAGTAAGTAGGTAAGTACTGTGTTTTCTTGTCATTAGGAAAAGGCATAATGTCGTGTTGCTACAATTTTTTTCGTAGCGTTTTTTTTTAAGCAGTTCTGATCTATTTAGTGATAAATAGCGTCCTTTAATTTTAAGTTGTCTGATGGTTATCATTATCAATCATCTAAGAGTATGTCGGCCACTTATTTATGACATCTGGCTATAGCGTTATGTATGAGTATTTAATCTAATAACTGAAGTCATGTTCGAGATAGGTATCGGAGGTTTTTAGATCGCTTTGAAAACAATGTGTAGCTTGGTCTTTTTTGGATGAAGGCTCTTAGGATCAAGAAAAAAATGACATAACAACAAGTGTGATAATAATAGTAAAAATAATAATAGTACGGCTAATTGAGTGGCTCATTGTGTGGAACACAGATCGCCATAATTATTGCAGAACAGAAGACAAAAAAAAAGTTGACTTAGAATGTAATAAAATGTGTTTGATTTTACACATTACCGAGCAATTTTTCCAATTATCTCTTCTTTACATTCTTATTGGAACTTCAAACAAAAATCATTCTATTCAGTGATCCTTGAGCTTAACGCTATTTATTTACACAAAAGACGTATGGGTAGGTACCTACCTCAGATTTAAAACCACACTTTATATTGCCATGTAAATAATAACTTGAGGAGGTAAACATTACTTGAGGAAACAATGATTTGTTCTAGTTTTCCTGTCTTCGACTTACAGATGTTTCACAATAATCAAATAGAATACATATCTAGATATTATACAGCTACATTTATCATCCCATATAAGGCCTTATAGAATTGCTTCCATATACGGTTTTATCTCTCAATTCCGCATTGATTCGAAAACTAAAATATGATTTATGTATCAATCGTTTTAAATGGTCTTTCCCCAGGTATTTTGGGGATCGGCTTCTAGTCTAACCGGATGCTGCAGAAAATGGCATTTTACATGGAGAAACTACCAACTATTTATTATAACCTTCACAACCTAGTAACTTGGTTATGGTCGTTGGTGGCAAGGCTGGTGTCAGATTATCTGGCTTCCGAAGCGAACTTCGGATAATCTGATACTAGAACTATCCATAACGACTTGAAGACTATCCATAACAACTTTCAAGGATGTTCAAAAGCCAGCAGCTGGGACAAGGGCGTATAGCGACATCTTTATCACCACATAGGAATCATTCGCATTTGCGTTTTGCAGTTCGAAATCAACTTAGACACAATATGTCTGGTCGGAAGATTCCTTCCCTTTTCAATAGAGGGTAGTGTACCTCTAAATCACCCATCCACGGACTGACCTTGGCACGCGTAGCTTATCCTTGAAATTCGGCTCGTGTAGCTGTCATTATTACGTCTAGCTTCGTCTAGATTTCCTTTTGAAGGAAAAAAACATAATCGTACATGATCTAATGCTGTAAACACGCCCATTCAATATTAGTGTCAGAAAAAACCTATCATTCTGTAGATTGATTTGCATAATTTGATGCATGATTTGATTGTTTCTATTGGGTTCCGTAGGAAAGAAATATTACTGTGTTTTAAGACACTCTTCAGTCAATCTAGGTCTTATTTGTTGGTTTCAATGTATCTCTAAGAATGTTGGATCAAAGTTTTCTATCAGTTTTGCCATAGTAATGGATTGTGAAAGCCAAATAAGCATAAACTGCACCTAAAATTCAGATGTTTTATCTGTATCAGACTTAACTGCAAGCACAGCTTAGTTGATAAAAGGCAGATTTTTCTAGAATTTTAGTTGGTAGTTTAAAGAAAGGTTGAATTCGTGCCAACGAAACTTCAGAGAACGAGAAGATAATGAAAAAGGGAAACCTTGTCTATGGATATTCGTATACTAATTTCCAGTTTTTTTTTTGTGCAAAGTTCAACAAATAGCACATTCAATAACTCTTTTAACTAATTGACGACAATTCTAAGAGGGCACCCCGGAACAAACAAACTAAACAGTTTCAACTCTTACATTGAACTCAAGGTGTCTTAAAATACATGCGGAACCCTAATTAATGCGTAGGCAGGCTCAAAATATTATTATAAATATTGTAATAGATTTTATTGTCACACTCATTGGGTGCCCGGGCCATAAAATGTGTGAAAATATAGTTCCATTCTGAGAAGTAATTTCTATTACTAAAAGTTTTTTTATGTGGCTATTGTGCGTATGATTGTTAATTTGTTAACGTGTTGTATTTGTTGAAAATAACAATGAAATTGTTACTAGGACATAGTTTTTGAGTTTGATGATTAGATCTTGTAGGATATTGACCGCAAATTCTTTAAACATTTGCATGCACCATTTGCTCTTGAATGGAAAAGTAATCGCTATGCTTGTGGCATATAAATAACTAAATGCCAGTTTGTCTGACCAAATATTTGAATTTATGTATTCCTAAAATCAATCAAATCAAAAACCAAAAAGTAACAGGTAGTGTTCCACAATGAAGCCATAAAAATCACAGGAATACATGTGCCTCTTTTACATAGACTATATCTACGAGTATCTATATCTAGCCTATACTGTCCCACTGCTGGGCAAAGGCCTTCTTCTATTCCTCCCATCGTTCTCGGCTTTGAGCCACTTCTTAAGGAAGACATCCTAGTAGTCATCCCGCCATCTTCTTCTTGGTCTGACGCGACCCCGTCTAGCGATTTCAGGGCACAAAAATAAAAAATTAAAGTTCATTTTTTTATTTTTTAAATCAAAGTAAGCCCTACCTACTAGATCCATATCTCTTCAACATTGTAAGTACTAATCACCAACAAGCAAAAGGACACAACACATACCCTACAAACGTGCGTAATAAAGATATAATCATCCATATACCACAGACAAGTACAGATAGACACATTAGCATTCTAACCTCGTTGTAGCGAACAATGGATTCATTCATAAAATCTAGGAATTTGTGTCGTAAGCCTAGCGCGGTTTATGGGCAATTTTGTGCGAAGCGCGTGCTCGAATTTGGATGACAGGATTGTTCTCCTTATCTATATGTATATCTATGAATTTTGTAATAAGGAAATATTATAAAGTCAATCACTTTTTCCTATCACATACCCACAAAACGAGACACAATAGTAAAACAATAACACCGCGGTCTCATAGGACCGGTCGGGGATTTATGAATTAAAAGAGTAATCATGGAGTCTTTTCTTTAGGAAACGACCAACTAGAACCACGCACTAGCTTCTGAAGTTAGTACTCATGTAAGCCTATGAAAACAAAAAGTTTTTTGATTTTATTTAGATTTTAGATATGCAATCTCGTACTTGAATCTAATATTTCTCTGTATTACTAAATCAATTTAAAATATTGAAAAAATTAGACCCAGACAGGTTTTAAGATGATTGTTCTAGGGTTGCCTGCGAATATCAATATTCGTACGATATTTGCAATTTACAGTTCAGTATTAAGGTAAGGTAAAATAATATATTATATAATTATGGTAAAAAAAATAGGTTTTTGGTAGTGTAGTGACATGCATGTATTTACACAGTTTACTCATTTAAAATCATTAAGAAGAGCTTTGGATAACCACGTAGATCGTCAACTGGCCACCACATAACCAGCACTTACTCAACACAAGTGCCAATCAGTCTATCGCGCTCGGAAGCGACTGAGTCACGGAGGTTGCTCTAGAAGTAACCTATTCACTAGCCTATTCAAGCGGGCACCATCGTCGGCCACCTCATCGCTTACCATCAAGTGAGATAGTGATCAAACACAAGCCTCGAGCCTATAAACAATAAAACAACAACAACAGACTTGAGTATATGGTTTTAATTTCAACTCGATAATACCGACAGACAACAAAGGGTTCTGCTTTTCCATTTGAGGTATCAGAATCCAAAAAAAAACATCCTATAACCACGTACATCGTCAACTTGCCACCACATAAACAGCACTTACTCAACACAAGTGCCAATCAGTCTATCGCGCTCGGAAGCGGCTGAGTCACGGGTCGTTGGTACAGCGCGCGTGTGCGCATAGAATGTGCATAATTAGAGGTGCATAGCTTGGTGTTGTGGAGAAGATGATATTGTTTGGTTTTTGAGAGGCAATCGTTAGTATAAATGGTAAGAATTGGTGTTGTAAGTCATCATTATCTTTCTGTCCTTGTCTCGTGTGTTTTGGTGTATGTATGATCAGCAGATCAGCTGTGTGGTAATGTAGCATATAATCAGGCTTATATTGTTTTCACTGCTTGGGACTCAGGTCACCTTTTAGGAGAGAGAATGGGCTGTAATCTACCACGCTGGCTCAGTACTGCTTAGTGGATGTCACCGGGTGGTTTCGTCACGATGTTTTCCCTTCGCTGTTTTGAGAACAGTAGATTTGACTTTGAACCCACAACTTTTTTTCTTATTATGTATAGGTTGGTTTTTTACTACTATCTCACCTGATGGTAAGAGATGATGTGGCCGACGATAGTGTACGCTTGCCTAGAAGCAACCTAGAAGTAACCGATTCAAACGCCTAAGTTAAATAGCTATCAGAAAACACAGACTCCAACAGGGAATTCCTTAGTTGTACACAAAATAAATGACTGTTCCCAAAACGCTTTGTAAGTATGGGTGGCATGGACTTGTAATTCGGTAAATCGTTACAGTACGTGCATATGCATACATGTAATAGGTGTATTTTGATGTTACTTTTCGACGTGACAATTACTTTCACTCAAATCACTCCACCAATAAAGCAGATATTTTGCAAAACTGCTAATAGACCCTTTATTTTAAGTTAACAAAACCAAAACCACGTCCTCGTGAATAGCCTGAAGCCTATAACCAGTTCAATTACATGCCTGTTCTTATGAAGGTAATATCCTCACAGTTTAACAAGACATTGTGGTCGGCAGCGGAAGGCATTTTGAGGTAATTTACTCCTCATGAGAGTATGTTATGGGGTATTATGGTAAATCAGTCTTGCCTTGAGGCTTCTTGAGGGTTTGAAGGGGATACAGGTTTAGAGACTGTGGTAAAAGGGTTTTTTTACTTGACATTTATAGGACAAGCTAGTCATATGCTTAGTATACTGAGTGTAACAGAAATGAAAAAACTGATATTCAGCAACTGTTATGGTGGTTTGTCATGCTTGCTCCCAAAAAACACGGGATACAGATGCACCAGTGGAGCATACCACTGGTGCATCTACATCAATTTTATGTATATCATGTAGCTGGCATAGCATCATCATCAAGTTGGATGCCATTCCTCACAGTTTAACAAGACATTGTGGTCGGCAGCGGAAGGCATTTTGAGGTAATTTACTCCTCATGAGAGTATGTTAAGACGTTATGGGGTATTATGGTAAATCAGCCATGCCTTGAGGGTGTGAAGGGGATACAGGTTTGGAGACTGTGGTGAAGGGGTTTTTACAAGACAATTTATAGAACAAGAAAGGACAGAAATGGGTATGGGGTTATTTTGGGTTGATTCTGCCCAAAGAAATGAAAATCTTTGAAGGAAGACGTCATTTAAAAAAAATAACTATTGAACACATGAACACATGACATGAACTGATTAAAATTAGTATGAGAGGTCCGATTTTTTTCTTATTTATCTATCTTGCTAATAGTTTTTTAGCTAGATTGTAACCAGACCGAGAGACTTGTTTTATAATATGTAAGGACATGTTTTTTTCAGGAAATCATCATAAATGATTCCGACTCTGAGTGGAACGATAGGGAGCATCAAACATTTACTTACAAAACCCATTTATGTTCCTTCAATTAGCCATTGCTTTCCAGAGTCACGGTAACTCTTTCGAATCTACAGCCCATACTGGTCAAACACATTATGTTCACCTACGATTACTCATATCCCTGGGAACTTAGGCTGAACACATATTGCTATTTAAATTCATCACAACATTGCAAAGTAAATAAGTAATGACGTAAGTTCGTTCAATAAACTCTCGGCCATTTGTTCTGACCGCAAAGGATGCGCCACACTAGGCATGCATTACCAACTCATTGACGACTTATGCTTTCATTAAGTAAGGTCCTTTATATATGAATCAGTGTCTATTTTTGTTTACATAATAAGCGCTTGGAAAAACGATAAACTAGTTTGCAAATTGAACTTTCTGTAAACGTTTTACGAAAGAATAAAACCGACTTCAACACAAAAATAATAAATTAGTCAAGTGTGTGTCGGAGTCGCGCACCGGGGGTAAAATTGCCTAATGTAAATATGTACTTCGAGTGCCATGACCAGAGAGATGGAGAAATCTCTACGACCACTCCGCCAGGAGTGGTAATATTTTTTCTTCAGACTTAATCCTAAACTTCTTGCCAAATTTCAAGATTCTTGGTCGAACATCACATTGGATAAAACAAAAACCTTTTCAACCATATCACATTGAAGATAGATAAGACCGAGAAAGAGCCCTCTTAAATCGCCCAAAAACTCAATAAAAAACGACAAACTGCCTGATTATGTATCAAGTAAATTGATGGGTCATTTGGTTACAGCAATACCATAATGCTACCTTCTTCCAGATATCTAGTTTTGATAGCATACTATTGCCGTTCAAAAACATACTGTAATACCGTAGCATTTCAGATCAAAATAGCTATACAAAGTAAAAGAGTAATTTACCTCCTTGGTCCAAGGACCTTTGACTAGTTCAGGGTTGACGACTTTGCACCAGCGCTGTTGGCACTGGACGTCGGATCGGTCTGTGAACCCGGCTGAAATCAGGTCCCAGTTCTCGTTGTACATCTTAACGTATGCTTTCAGCCTTTTGTCCTGGAATACATTAAGTTCAAAGTTAATAAGATATAGATAACCTGGGAAGAGATGGCGGCATGACTTAAATGCGTACCACACGAGCTGCTTTGAGGTGGCACGAGAAAATAATACTTGGAAGAAGTTGGGGGAGGCCTTTACCTAGCAGTAGGAAAG
Source organism: Mythimna separata (assembly GCA_030763345.1). NCBI lineage: Eukaryota > Metazoa > Arthropoda > Insecta > Lepidoptera > Noctuidae > Mythimna > Mythimna separata. Next base: position 7,000,794 of record CM061191.1, read on the forward strand.
TAATCTTAAGAACATGCTCTTGATTGGTTCTTGCTCCGTTTTAGTTAGATCTCATAATATATTTTATGTAGTGACTTCAAGATTGAAAAATACGCCAACGGCTCACCTTATGTCATGTGATGCACAAAGCTAATGTGTCGAATACCTGTATCAACTTATAGTGGTATCCATACTTTAACAACAGTGAAGGTGGGTCGTAGGCTGATGTGAGGCGTACTGTCCACGCACGAGTAGCTTCATAGACGCGTATATTTCAAACTATGAAACGGCAGTCGAAGTCAACCTGTCGTATTGTTGCAGCTTCGTCGACAGAGTTTCAGTTTTGTATGTCAGCTGTGGGTTGCTACTTCTAGAAAGCTACACGTCCGTGGAAAAGTGGCATTACTTATAGATATACTTAATTCGGCATGAAATTGCCTAGCATAGTCATATTTATTCCAATCTGGCTGGTAGTTCTAGAAATTAGTGCGTTTAAATGAACGAAGAAACTTTTTCGCTTTACTCGTATTATAATTACTAGGTTAGATTATATTGTGATTCCCTTACCTCCTCCTTCGTCCACCTTCCCCTATTAATATTCTTCCGCGGCCCAGAGCTTTTGGTTGCAACCGGGACATCTTCATAGGCCGCCGCCGAGTCCTCTGAGTATTCACTCGTCTCCGAATCATAGCCGCTACGTCTGTTGACAAGGGAAAATGGCCTTTAATTTAAGTGAAGATAGGGTTTGTAATTGATTCGCAGATAGGACGATTAGTTTGTTTTTTTTTGTTGAAGTGAAATTGGACTTTAATTTATATAAGGTTAGGATTAGAATTGAATAGTAAGGATTGCGTTATGTCACAAGCGTCACAACCTGCCTTAATTTAGGGCCCAAACACATAGCTGCGATGCGACACCGCATGGTAAGAATCTGTGAACTTGCAGAACACATCGAAAAAACTTGCGAATTGTTTAGCATTGCACATTTTATGGATACCTAAAGATTGCTTTGCCGCACGAAATCGTTTCTCCCGCTCTGGATGGAACGTAAGAGAGTATTAGACTATTACTGACTGAATCTTTCCATTTCAGAGCAGCGGTAACTTTTTCGAACAATCTCGCAGATACCCAGTTTTAACTATTCTTTAACTAAGTACATTAGTGAAACAACTTGGGCCATGAACAAGACTATATTAATACAAATTACAATGACTGTTTTACACAAAGGCTAGTTTAAGACTGCCCGAATAATTTCTCTATATTTGTGAGGAACACTGCTTGCGCTAAGATTCCCATGACCCCTGAGCCCAAAGATTATCGGGTGTTTACGTCTGGGCTCAGGGTGTCGCAGCCCGAGCACTTGAGCACCCTCGCGGCAACCACCATGCCGATGCCATGACGTCACGCAACTCTCCGACGGCGTCGCTGACTCGGATGCCAATCCAGTGACATCACGCAGCACAGCGGTCGCCAACACCAGTCAAACATACTTCCAAACCTGAACACATCATACTAAGTTACTCTCAAACAAGTCACTCAAGGTTTCACATATATTTTCTTTCCATTCCCTCGCGTACAAAGTTTACAGAAGGATATCCTTGTTTACCTTCCACCTGGCTTAGATACACACAAGTACCGTTGCGTACTAACAAGATGGATCGTATGGTACTTGGGATGAAGCTGTATGGAGTAGGTAATGTGTTAAGTGAACTTAAGTGTTGTGCTTAGTTGTGGATGGGTGACCATCTTAACATAACAAGTTTCATCCGTGCCTCGGAAAGCACGTTGAGCCGTAGGTCCCGGCTGTCATTTGTAGATCTTTGGCAGTCGTTACGGATAGTCAGAAGCCAGTAAATCTGACTCCAGTCTTGCCATGAAGTACCGTGTTACCCCAGTTATTGGGTTGTGGAGGTCTGGTAAGCAGCTGCTCCTCGTAAAATACTGGTATTCAGCTAAATCCGGCTTGACTGGAAGCCGACCCCAATATAGTTGGGAAAAGGCTAGGATGATGAGGATGACCGTTGTGTACTAACAAGATGGATCGTATGGTACTTGGGATGAAGCTGTATGAAGGTAAGTAATGTGTTAAGTGTTGTGTTTAGTTGGAGAAAGGTTATTTTAAGATGGGAGATCATTCAATTACTTCTCCCGGTTTGGGCGGAAAAAGAGGGCGTGTCAGATATTTACTGACTAAAACTACACCCGTGTCCTTCAGTTACGCTTTGCTTTCTAGAATTCCAAGGTTTCCTTTTGATAAAATCGGGCCCCTATGGTTTGCTGACTTCTCTTAGAGGAGCGTGTGGATCACTATGCGTTATCGACGACTGTGGCTCGGTCCAGTCAATAATTACCAGACTGTCGGATGGCGAGCTACCCATTGCTTGTCCGTAAGCCCGAATCGAAGGTGGGCAGGACATATTGACCCCTTTTTAGGAAGAACATCGTAAGCAATGTTAAATAAGAAAGAGAAAGCCCATTCCTGCAATAAATGTACGACAACCACAACACGCCAACCAGGCAGAAAAAGTCAAGCTTATATGTAATTGATGTGAAAAAAATACTTTGGCCGTGCGCGAGGAGTAAAAAATTATTAGGTCAGCCTATTTTGTCTCACAGCATGACGAAGGCCTCTCTCTCCCTTTTCCACACACTTCTGTCCTCAGTCATTAACTCATTACAGACCAGTCCCGGTAGTTGTCCAGCTCATCTCTACTTTTAGGCTTGGTCTGCCGTTGTATGCTACTGTGTTTAATGGGACCCAAAAGCGTAGAAATTTGGACTTTCGTAATTGTAGCATCTTGGCTTGTTAAAAAAATAATAAAAGCAAGTCACGTCTAAAACGAGACATTAAAGATATTTGTTATTTTATCAAAATAAAGAATCCCAAAATATTGTATGCCGTTCACGAAAGCGCTGCTTACAAAGGCAAACTGTCAACAATATGTCAAATTCAATACGTTTGGTAAAACCCGGGGCGAAGCAACCTAGAACAAAGGCAAAGAAGGGACAAAGGTTTTAGTTAGCAAAAGTCTGACACGCCCTCCCGTTCCACCCAAGAGCGATAGAAGTCATTCAGTTGATTTCCCACAAAAAAAAATTTGTTACATATTCTGCTGTCTCTACATAGTAAAAGTCTGACACGCCCTCGCGCTCCGCTCAAGAGCGGCACAAGTCATTCTGTTGATTACCCATTTAAAAAAAATAGTTTTATATTTTGCTGCAGTCGCCCTCCCGCTCCGCCCAAGAGTGGGAGAAGTATTCTGTTGATTACCCATCTAAAAAAAAATAGTTAATATTTTGCTGTCTCTACAAAGATCCTGTTTTTATCCTCTGTCTAAATATTACATTTGGATTACGTAATCTCCCGATGTGTTCAGGGGCCTCGTTTGGGCAGAGCACATGATATTATTACTAACAATGTGAATGAACATTCTGATGGATAATGAAAATATAGTAATTATTGTGTCGGGTTTTAAGTGTGTTTCAGATAGTTTGTTTTATTTGTTTACAATAAAGATCAATTGTAAAAAACTGGCAAAGTGTGAGTCGGTCTCCCGCACCAATGGTTCTGGGTTCTATACAGGGTTCTATAAAAAATTACAGTAAAATCACGGTTTTTTGTATGGGAACCTTCTGCGAATAGTCTTCTAGCCATGGCAAGATTTGAAAGTTTTTTTTTTGTTTTAGGGACCTACCCATACCTGTGCTATCTATTGTTAATCTGGGGTTTTACCGAGAGCAAGAAAAATCAAACCAAAAAAGTGCAGCGACAATAAGTCGATTCTTCTAATGGGACTACATACATATATAGATTACTTGCATAATCAATAAGCAAATTCAGATACATAGCAAAACAAAAGCGAATGAGTAAGTAACTTCTAGGCTTCTAGCCATGGAAAGATTTGAAAGTTTTTTTGTTTGTTTTAGGGACCTACCTGTACTATACACTGTTAATCTGGGGTTTACCGAGAGACAAAAATTAAACAAAAGAAGTGCAACTTTTTGCGATACTTCTAATGGGACTAGATTACTTGCATAATCAAACCCAGATGCATAACAAAAAAAAGCGAACGATACGAGAGCCAAAAATAAATATGACCATACGACTTCACGAGATTTTATTAATTAAAGATTATTTTTTATCTATCAGAGCATGTACTGAAGTATTCTTAATGTCTGTTAAATTATTGTTATGTATATTTCGGGTATGATAAAAGGCTTGTTGAGACGATACTGTAAACATCCATATAATATGTATGTAGTTCATTCTGTGTGGTCTCATTTAGGATTGCATTAATTATTAAAATTCAAGCCAAAATTTTGTAGATGCAATAAGATGAAATGCTGCAGTAGTTTATTCTCAGAAACATCATCATCATTTCAGCCGAAAGACGTCCACAGCTGGACATAGGTCTCCCCCAAGCGTGGCCACAACGACCGGTCCTGTGCGTCTCGCATCCATCGGACTCTCATCAGGTCATCGGTCCACCTTGTAGGAGGTCTTCCAACGCTACATCTTCCGGTATGTGGTCGCCAACATTCTCAGTAAGTAAGGAATAAATTCAATACTTTAAAAAAAAATGTTAATTCCAGCTTATTGTTTTCTAAAGGAACATTGTAAGTTTCAATATCAAGTTTCGAAGAAAAAACTACAAAATTAAACCAAAATCCAAAAAAGGAGTTTTTATACTTGTATTGTGTGTCACTTCGAAAGTGTCAGTCAGACAGTACAGTCAGACAAGAAATTATAATAGAAAAAACGTATCACCTTTTTTTTTATCATTTTGAACGACAGAAATGTATATTTAGTATTTACCACCCAAGAGGCCAAGATAGTGGATATAAAATAAAAATTGTATTATTATCCGCATATAGAACATATTTCAACTTTTTTGCCACACTAACACCACAAAGTTACTAGGTTAACTACTTCTCGCATTATTTGTCGGACTTTACTTTTGACAAAAACACGTTGGCGCCAGAATCCCCCGCAGACACACAATAAAATTCGAAGAAGTAACCAGCCCTTTGCAACTCCGCTCAAAAAGAACTGAACTTTACATCCCTAGAGATAAAATACAAAATTGGACAGCGTAGGTGATTCAATTTCTTCGAAGAACAAGTTTCGTGTAGCTATAGAAGAATAACCTATGTTGAGACAGCTAATAATTCTTGAATCGGCATGTTTCGGCAAGGTAGAAAAACCTGCGTTATTTATGCATACCGTGCTCGCCATCAGCTGATATGGAAACCAGTTTAAATGTTCTCAGTTCTCATTCATTGCAAATAACAAGGATGGAGTAAAGAAACCGGAGATATGTGAATTTCCAAGAGAATTTTATCAAGTGATCCATCTTGATCTAAAGGCTGAAGTTTGGTGATATATATTTTTATATTGATTTAATTTTTAATGTCTCGTGCCATCATTGGTAAGAAAAAATGGAATATTGAAGTTATATCAAACTTGAGATGCGTTTTAATCTGACTTCGATCTTATAAAGAAGGTTAGCATCAAACACATTGTACGGCTAAATACGAGTATACTCCACACCTGGTATAAAATTCCACAGATATTTGCAATTAATTAAAAATCTGGTCACGTAGATTTTTGACAAAATAAAAAAACACAAAACTTGTATAGCAAGAAACCTTACTCACACATTTATCATCACGACGAATTATAAGGACAACCTCCGACATCCAAAGCCCCCATCATTCACTTAAAAACATCAGCACACAGTTCAAAAACATATTAAATTTTATAAAACACTTTAATTTTTCAGGTAATACCCCAAGTTCCCGCCAAAACGCACCCAACTCACATTTCGGGAACCCGAGACACGCGCATCGAATGCCGAAACAACACTGCCCAAGAAAAATTCTATCCGTACATGTTCCCACACACACACCATGAATATTCACAAACACACCCACATGGATCGCATACGCAGGCAGTAATAAGGGTGAGGAGAACAACAAAAACCCTGTAAGGGACGCGGCAATTCCGATGAACGAGACAGCAAATACGGGAAATAATGATAAAGAAAAGGATAGAAAATCAGGTATAGAAATCATTACGCCGCAGTGGGAATGTGACGCAACACAGCCAAAGGTAAGCAGGTGTAGGCTGGTAATAGAAAGGTACAAAGAAAAATTGATCTTTTTTTATTGGATAGGTCAGCGTAGTCGCCATAAAGAAAAATAATCACATGGTATTAAAATTCCCAAAGGAAAGGAAACAGGGTGATATTTAAAAGCCTTAGGCAATAAAGCAAACATTTACAACATCATGGCACATTAAGTACTTTGAAACCTTTGGATTAAATGAAAGCCATTTCTTCCTTGCTTCTACATTATTTAATTTGATGATCCTTTGTATAGACAGGACGAGACGTAAGCTTTACAAAACCTTGATATAGAATTACTGAAAACAGACGATAGAACCTGCCATAGAAGATTTTAGCTTGTCAAAGACAGCAAGCCAAACATCATGAACCAAAATAAAGAAATAAACAGAAACCAATTCGCGAACCAAGCATATAACAGTGTTGCACAAATTTAGGAAATCGGGACCCTCAACCAAACCACATGTTCTGGTCGAACGGCACTTTCGATTGCAACAAAAAAATGTTTCAAACAAGAGGGTAGAAACGTGTGCCGGATGCTAAACTAATTTTGGATAACGGGGACTGCATTTTTTCAGCGATGGGTGTTGCGAATTCCGAACTTGATGGTTTTGGAACAGCGGTCCATGGTGACTTTGTTAATGATTTTGAAACTTATTAAAATTACTAACATATTTCTGGCAATCCTCCCAAGCCTAAAGCTTCTCCAAGCACAAGGTTTATACGAGCGACTAAGGAAAAGCCGCTGTTCTCCTATGCTCAAAACCAGAGATTCATATCCTGTCCTATAGGATACACTGGAATTCAAGATACTCGTAGGATATTGAAAATATTAAAATCTATATTACTCGAATCATCATGTTTACCTAATTCTGTTTTCACAATTCCATTCCATTGATTCCAATCATTTCCGACAAGCTTTGTCAATTACTCATAAACTGTTTGATCAGACGTCTGGTATTTTGTCCAAATATTAGTTTAAATTAAAAGGCGCTATCAACATTACTTCCGCAGCCACACAATGATAAGAATACTGTGAATGCGCTATGTGATCACATTTAAAGTAAGGGCAATGTCAGATACGAATTTGTGTAATCAGATATATTTGATAAGGAAGACCTGAAACGTGTGTTCTGGTTCTCTGAATTGTTAGGTTTCGTTTTCGTTATCCATTCATCTAGAATTTGAGACCATTGATAACTTGGATAGAACTTAGTTTACTTTTCTGTCATCATGTTATTTGCAGTGCGAATTTGCTTCTCGTTTATTTATTTGTTTTGAGTTGCCCTTTTCTATTCCATTTGATCACTGTCGACTGAAGCTATGTATATTGTACTTTACTTTGCTTCCAATTTACTTAAAAAATTTCGACTTTTTAACAAAATTACAACGGAAATGCCGTAATTAAACGACAATAGAACCGCTATTGAGGACAGTAATAATAATAATTATTAATAACTTCCACAATCTAAGATCACATTTTAATCACATGAAGCATAACTAATTTAAATGAGGAAGTGGTAGCCATTTTGTGTCGTCATTTCACCTGTCCAGTCGTGACCACCCCCTGATGTACATTTGATTTCACGACCGATTATTCGGGGAAACGGAACAAAAAACCTTGTTAAAGTTAAATTATGTTTCTTACAGATTTCTATCGTAAGGTGCATAGACAGTCCATGAATCTGAAACTTTCGAATTGAGTTGTGCTTTATTTAGGGTTGTCTTAGTCGTTTTGCTTTTACAAGGTGACTTGGGGCTCAAAATGGTTGTAAATATTTCTAATACATGGTCAGCTAGTTGGCCATTTACATCAACTGATGTTAGTTTAAATGAAGAGTATGCAGTTCTAGCTATTAAACAGCTGCCAATCTTTAACAAGATCAATACAAAGGCAATGCATGATTAACTGAATACGCAACTAAGTTGTAATGAAAAGACACGTTTCGACGTACAGTAATAAAGCCATCATTATAGCCTACTCCGCCTCTATTCATGTCATCTATAATTTTGCACGTTCTCAAATTACCCACTCTTCTATCAAGACCACCCACTTCCATTGACGCAAACCTAGATTCTATTCACGACTACCAATTAACTACGAACCTTTTCCTTTCATTCAAAACAAAAGCCTGGACATCGCCAATTTTAAAAGGGGAACAAGATATAAAAAATTGTCAAGGGGTTCCCTAAGGAAGCGTCCTGTTAACTCACGCATCGCCCGTGTATCCTGCCTTCTGTCCCCTTGCATGTCGTGTATGACCTGCTTATTAGCACTTTGGGTATACTCAAAACATTCTTAGCGCCCGTTAGAAATTTACAACTTCTTTACGTGGTCAATGACTTGTATTTGAGAATACTGCTTGCACGGGTTTTGATTTATAAATGAATCTAACTTCATAGTAGAGAATTTCTGGTATTTTATTTATGCTTGTGATCCATTTCTACCAAACAATTACCTATGACCTATGGAATTCAAAGAAAACATAATTATCAAAGGACTAAGCCAATTTAGGTACATTCCGAATTAAAGGACCAAACCATTCGCAACAGTAATCCCTCAAGAACATTATAAGAAACAGAACTACTAATCTAACACTAATCCCTTGTGATTATCTGAGAAGAGTAAGTAAATGAAATATTACAAGACACACAAATAGAAACGATGGCAAAGCTTCAAATAGACTGAACAAATGTTGCAGCTCATTCATAATTCATCTCGAATAACGAATGTGATTGCATCATAGGCTTTGAACAGATCCAAAAGCCTTGGAATATCGATATCCTGTTGGGTTGATATGTGCGATATTTAATGGATACTTAAACACTTCCTATACTTAAATAATACATGTTCTAAAGGAAGCATGTTACGAAGAGAGTTGGTCAAGAAAAAACGAAACCACAAGGACCAAAAGTAATGACCTTTTAAACGAAATATATCAACGTGGGGGTCAAAACGAAACGCCACCACACAGGAAATAACATACAAACACACGCAAATAATTCAATTATAACTTATCGGTAAGCTTTAAACATTTCATAATGTCGTCCATATAGGTCAAACGATAAGCACGGAAACATAATAATAAATGAAACCTAATCTGCTCTGATCTCTGCATGAAATCGAAAATGAATAAAACATTTGTTTTTGTAATTTACGCGTTCAATAACTTACGACTGATAAAAGAAGACGATACTGTCACAAAATTACACGTTCAAGAAATTTTGAGGAAACAACAGCTAAGGGAAAGTAATAAAACTGGTAATTTATGGTTCCTTAATTTCTGCATTTTCCGTGGATAGCAAAACAGACGACTGTGTTAGTAACACACTCATCTAAATAAGGAAAAACAGACTGAGGAAAACAAGGTTACACAGCTATAAGGGAGCTATATTCAATATTATCCAGCTGAAAATGCATTTATATCAACCTCTACCTCCTTACTTCCCGTGGGAAGGAATGCACGATAAAGTTTGTAATCCTTTGTGGCGCCAAAAGTCTAGACGTTTAAATACTTAATACATATGTACTTAGAATGTTTTTTCAGGTCATACATGTGATTGAATGAGTATTATATAAACACAGTCATAAAATTTACGAATGTGATGACGTGACGTATAGGCTAAAGACCAAATATTTAAGCCAAAGCGGCAGTGTAATGGTAACAAGTTTCGTAATGTAGCCCCATTGTAATCCACATTGTGTACAGGAAAGACAAAACAAGGAAGTACTTGTCGGTGAACCAGAAACTGAAGTAGACAGATCAATCCTAAAATGGAAACTGAGTGAAGTCAAGTAATCAAATTCTAGAACAATTAGATTCTTTTTCTTTATTTAAACTTTTGTCCTGCAGATAATAAACTAACATCACCAATTTGCCACAGATGACCATAGTAAAAGGCAACAAAGCATATCTGATTGGATGCAAGCATTAAGATGTCAAAAACACCAAAACAAGTTCTCGTGTCTCGTTAGTGGAACAGCTATTAACTAAATTAATAAATTACTTTATTAATAGGAACACGCCACTCATCGTTGACAGCACGAAATCCTATGCCAACGCAAGTATTAAAGAAATACCATTAATGGGAGAATCTGAAAAAGTTAGTTCGCATATACTCGTACATATCTTCTACAATTCCCTTTCTCATGTCAATTTAAAACAACAACATATTTTTTCCATATCAAATGCATATTCTAGTTCAGCTTCGTTTCTTCGAAGTCAATCGGTTAGCATTACAAATGACGTCTCTCCCACAATTAAGCCAAAGCAGTAAAGAGTCGAGTTTGCATTAAAAATAATTAAGATAAACATTGGCTGGCTCTTATTACGCGTTGAATAAGATGCCTTGTTGACATGTGCATCAGACGTGGAACCGTGAATGAATGAGTCAGGCGCAACAATTTGTAGATAAAGTAAGAATGTTTATTGAAGACGCAACGTGAAGTTATAATTTTTAAATTGATACGTGTTTGTGAATAAGAACCTGTAATTCTGGTTGGCATATTTCTAGGCATTAGTACAAAATTCTTCAGTGGCACTGTGGCACGTATGATCATTGCTTTCAAGCTTTAATTTTTATCACCATCATTAGTCAGCCTCGCATAAGCTTTGCCACCCTCCTTATTAGGTTAACGTTTGAATCCCCAACCGGTCCTATGAGACCGCGCTGTTATTGTTTTACTATTTTGTCTCGTTTCGCGGGTATCTGAGTAATTAATCAAACTGCATCACGCATGACTTTACTTCATTCTTATACACATTCTTCACATAAGTCAAAAAAACTATTTTCAAATTGATCATGAGGAGTCGAGCAGGAACACAAAAAACTTATTTCAAGAGACCTTAAATCTCCATGTTGTTTTTGCTCAGGAATATGACACCGGAATCTGTGCCGATGAGAACTGAGAAAGTCGATTCGATGTGGTGGCCCACTGCGTAATTTAATCCAGAGCAATCAAGAGGAATTAATTTGTCGTCCTTAAGATTAATGGCGAAAAAAAACTTGTGAAGCTTGACAATATTTTAAGGAAACCAGAGGCATTATCAGAAGCTTTGGAAAGATTAAATTGCGAAAAATTCTCTAATGATGGTCCTGCACCTATAATCGATATTAAGCAAAGCCATACGGATAAAGATAAGCATACACTATAAATTGCAATAACCTTTGTACCGCAAAAAATGACGCATATTTCTTACTCCGGAAATTCCTATTTATAGCAGTAAGCAAAGTCAGGGCTCCCAGTTTCCTTATTAAATAATTTTTTGATATAAATTGCTTAAGAACACCACCAAAAATATTCTTCTTCTAACAAAGTTTCGAAGACAACGTCCTCATTTCCATTTTAGGTCATCATTCAACATGTCCCAGACATTAAAATTCAGCGATATTTACTCAAGTGTTCTTGCCATTGAACCGCCGCGATAGTCAGACAAACGACCTGACCCAAATGAATAATTGCCTATTCAGCGGACGCTATTTTCTATTTAGAGTCATAGGAGAATAGATGGGACTTTTATTATTTAAACACCCCTTTGCGAAATTAATGCTACGTTGATACGTTCTCACACTGTCGGGATATAAATTGATTTGTCCGCTTGTTTATAAGCTGAAACGTAAGTTTTACGTATTACAAGTAAGCTTGATGTGGTGACTATCGTTATCCATCAGATTTCTTCAAATCGCAAACACAGAGGTCTTCATCGTGAAATTGAATTGAAAGTTCCAGTAGTTAAAGCATCGCAATTTAGTAAGTATATATATAATAGAGACACATTTAGAAGATATTCTGGGAACTATTATTAGAGCAGACAGAATTAATTGATATGCCCTACATCTGCATGATATCTTCTTGGCATTGACCGATATATTCATCAAGTTAGACCCAAATACTCGTTACTAGTCAGATTCGTACAAGGAGTTCTTTTGAAGGAATTCATGACCTTCTTGCAGCTTTTATTAAACAGACACCTCTCATTAATATCTGCAGCTTATTCAGAGATCTCACGCTTGGGAATCCATTTAATCTCCTCACAATGCGTAGAACACCTGAACTAAGATAGATTCCCTCCTAAATCATAGGCAGGGGTTAGAAACAGGTTCTTAGCCTTTTCAAAGTAGATAAATAGACATTAGATGAAAGGATGGCTCGCTGCGACTATACAATGGATGATAGACAAAGTTGAAGGGGATGTATGCGAAAAACAGAAACCCTTGTCTATTTTAATATACTTTCTCACGCAATGGATAAAGGTCTTGCGTGGTCATGCGCGATTCATCATAGTAATTGTGTTAGTCCGTACTTATACGAGTATTAGTCTTATCGTTGACAATATATACATTAGTTTTTAAAGGTTACTCCAAATTAGTGGAGTCCTCGCTTTCGTCTTTAAAAGGGACCATGTTATCTGAATATTTTTTGCACGCATTAGTGTCATTGAAAGCAAATACAACTTTGGCAAGTCCCGCTACGAAATTACAACAAAACCATCTTTCTTATACAAAATCTGGAAGCGACTTCCGACTTGCTAGTCAAATAGAGGGGGACTTTTTTTCCTAACTATCGTGATGTGTCAAAGGCAACAGCCGTATGACCATATGCCGTGGATGACACATTTAAAACATATGTGAACTTTTTGCTGAACCCGTCAACCATTTTGCGTGTTTGTCGATTGTCTCAATTTTATCAACATATTGATAAGAATTAATTGCGTTAGACGTATGTATGAGATCATGCAGATTCTTTATCTGTATTTTTTCTTATGATTTTAGGCATCTTTAAAAAAGATAGTGCAGGCACATTGTAAGACAGTTGGGTGTTATCGTAGGACAACGAATACATGTAGCTATACAATCTGTATTTTTTGATATCCCATAGCTCTAGGGTTATATTCTGTAGGTAAAAATAATTCTAAAACTCCTAGAATAGGTGGTCCAAAAATGCATCGTTTCGGAGATATCATATATATCTAAGTTTCATTGATAAATAAAATTAAAAGTAAATCATTAAATCAAAAAAGTAATTCATTTTTATTCAAACCAATCATTCATATTTAAAGCTAAGAAAATGCGACGTTGTCATATTTCACGTAAGGGTGTTTTACATTAATAATCCGTGACTTAGCCGAATTATTTTGTATGAAAAATTAAAAAAAAAAACGAAGCATTGGAACATAACTCATATGCCAGTTGATTCTTTGATATGACCTCAATCATACCCTGAGTTATGGGATATCAAAAAAAACACGTTGTATAAAGCTTCTGAAACTATGACAACTTAAAAATAATTTTAAAATATGCAATGCAAAAATGAATGTTTTAAAATAATCTAAACAGGAAAATAACTACAAGAGCTAAAAGAACACGAAGTGAACTAAGTACCATAATTAAATTCAGTTATACATAGATGACATTAGGACCCATACGAGGGGTGCGCACAAAAGGACCAGCTGCTGACTTTGAAAACGATTAGCATCAGTTCATGTTGCAACTTGTATGAAATTACTTGAGGCTCCAAGTTGAGGACTCGATAGGATCTTTGTATTCTTTAATGATACTTGGCCACTTTGGATTGAATTTCGTTCTCAGGATTACTGTAAAAGTGTTGAAGAAGATTCAAGTTTTCTGAAGTTTATGGATCCGTCTGCGAATAGAAGGAATTAAGATGATGCGACAATGTTGAGTAATCGTGTTGAAGGAATGTTAAAAAATAGAGATATTAAAGCTAAATGTGTCCTGTTATAAATATGCAACTTGTTCGATTAGTTAAGCATGGTTTTTGCATTGCACAATTTAATGTAAATGGAACTTCAGGTGTGTGTGCCTAATGCAAAAAACGTTTCCTCTTCTTGATAGTCATTTCCGTTTGGGAAAAACACAATCCAAACTTAATATTATAAATGCGAAAGTAACTCTGTCTGTCTGTCTGTCTGTCTGTTACGCTTTCACACTTGAACCGCCGAACCGATGTTGCTGAAATTTGGTACAAAGACAAACTAGAGCTTGAGAAAGGACATAGGCAGCAAATTATCACGCTATTCGCTTTGGGGGGTGAGTAATATTGCATTTTGTCCGCACTCCGTGGACCGTATTGAACGTCATTGGTCATGAGTTCGAATCCCTACTCCAGTTATTCTTTTTGTGTTTATTTTATCTTCTTTTTTAGACATAATTTAGAAAGATAAGTCGATTTGAATACTAAAACTGCTTTTTAAATGTTTTCAACGTAACTTCGACATTTTTATTCAATAAAGTAATCAAAATATAGGTAGAATTTAATCAATTAAGTGCAAAATACATTTACTATTTAATTATGAAGTCTGAATAGGAACGCTATTTTGAAGATATGTCATAGAAGACACGTAGTACATTGGTTTGATGACTAGATTTGTAAGACGGATAATCATGGTTCGAATCTCAGATGGTTTTTGGGTGATAGTTTTTTTTTTTCCTTTTAGCAAGATAGTTTTTTTTTTAACTGTAAGCACAACTTTCTGACATATTTTTGCATTCTTACTACTTTTTTTTATTAAAACGGTTTTTTAGATCGAGCATGACGGTCTTACAATTATTGAAGGGCCAGAGTATTTTTAACAATCATACTGTCTATTTTTATTCATTTACCAGACTAGGTTGTAACAAGCTAATTGACCGTGATTAGGCAAGGCATACCAACCAAAGGCGATAAAAGTAAATACTTAGATGAGTTTTATTATTGACTTTATAGGAAGGAGTTGCACCATGCGGCCTAATAATTGCGTGTATTTGCGGTTACTGTTTCATATAGTTCGGGGCCGAATGTAGTTTGCTTTTCTGAGGACAGTTTGATAAAGTATGACGTATCTCATATTCCTAGCAGCCTTACGTCGCTAATGGGACTATGCCTCCTTGGAGTGAGTGGTGAACAACACTGGAACAACCCTCTGACGGAGGCAAGTCTCAGGAATAACCCCAATCGACTCCGACATTTGTTTACCATCATTTCATTGTTTCATGAAGACAGCTTTTATGAGTGCGTCGAGAGGTTTCTGTTTTGATTTTGGCGGGAAGTTTCTAGATATTACCATTTGGGAACCGCTCGGAAGACACAGTGGAGCATACGGTAGAGGTCAACCCCGTTTGGGTAGAGTACCGCCATGTCCTCATGGAGATAATCGGCGGTGGCGACTACAGTCTGCCTTTGGCCATCAATAAACGCTACGACAAGATTTCGCCGAAATTCATTTAAAAGCTGGTCAAACTTCATAGGATAGTGCCCAGTGTGGAAAAACATTCGTCTGATTTACGAGGACGTTAGACAATATACACCAAAAAATACTGGGAAAATGAACAAGTAATTTAAACGACAAAAACGTACAATTAATGTAAGCATGATCTCAAATTCTTTACGAGTGCCGTTGTAAAGAAAGACAACATGTCTGAAGTTTTTGGATTCGCCTACGGCTTTGCGCTATCAGAAGGTCGGTGTTCCGATTATGCTTCTTTATTTACCTCTGCCAATATTGTAACTCTGCAGAGAAATATTATCGAGGCAAAAATTATGGAAGGTAACCCTGGCATAAAGTATCGCAGTCCTAGCAGACATCGGACGTAGAGGGCCTTTCTATATTTTGCTGAAATCACTTGAAGTCGCGCGTGGATTCAGGCTTGCTTTCACTCGACGGCCCGATGGTACAATCACAGACGTGCTTGCGGTGTTTGGGACTCTTCCTAAAGCTTGACATCCGGAGCGTCATGGAGCGAGAGGATATCCTATCCCTTATATTTTCAGGCACCTCCTTCGATCGCATTAGTGATTCATTGAAGGAGATAACTGGATGACATTTTCTCCGCCGATTGCGTCCTCGAGCACACGGCGGCGTGGCGTTCCGCATAAGCGGGGCAGACTTCCAGCGCATGCTCTATTGTATCCTCCAGGTGATTCACATAATATTACTATCAGGGTATTTCCAGCCAGATCCGAAACTGAAACCTTTTGAAACACTGTAGCTATGGTGGCGTGCTTGCTTGAAACGCAAAGGGCAACTGAAGTAACACAAATGGGATTTAGTCAGTGAAAGTCTGATAGTCTTTCTTGCTCCGCCCAGAACGGGAGAAGGTATTCGTTCATTTATCTTAAGAAATAGGTGCCCACGACAGGATCAGCTCCACAGATCACTATTTTTTTTACAGCCTACATTAAAAAGCATTTATTTGTTGTTACTAAAAATTACCGCGTCTATATCCTTTTTTTGACGAACAAATCATTTAAAAATCTTACAACGAAAAACAAAAGAACATAAACGAGAAACGTACATAAACTAATTTTGGGAAATCACCAGAATGACATATTCTACTTTTGGGCGGAGCAGGAGGACGTGTCAGAATTTTACTGACAAAAACCCACTCTGTTCCTTCTCTGCCATTGTTACAGGGTCCTGGGTTTTCCTTTCAGAAGCCAACCCATGGCCACAGAGGTTTCGACCCTGCTGGTCCCTACAGTTTTGCTGACATCTCTTTGAAGCTCGCGTGGCCAAACGCGCCGTTGACACCTTGGGCTCGGTTCGGATTATTACCAGCCTGCCAGACGGCTAGCTACCCGTTGCTCGCCGTCCGCAAGCCCGTGCCTGCGGTGGTGGAAAATCGGGATAGGAATCCCAGCGACGGGGGCAGGAGGGACGTTCCCACTCGCGTGCGGCCGTCACCTTCGCTAGCATTACTGCTTCGCAGAAGGAGGCGACCGGACCTTGACCTGTACCAGGGAACCAGCGCGAGCAGTCGCTGTCGCCGATCGCCTCCACGAGCATACGGCAGTGCACCGCTCAAGCTGGACAAACCTCCACTGTATGTTCCACCATATCCTCCGGGCGATCCAAATAGTGGTGATACCTCGGTGTTTCTTCCGCCTGAATCTGATACAGGAACCTTCCGAAGTTACCATGTCCGGTGAGAACCTGCATCATACGAAAGGTGAGGACGCAACGCACCGTAACGTCTTTCCAACCACTCCTCAAAAAAGGGACTTACCGCCATAATGATGGCGTGCCCAATATATAAACTAATGCCTTTTCACTCGGGCTAGGCAGAAACGCCAACTGTTACGACCCTTACAAATACTCTTTCTGTTCGTAAATCTGGACGTAAAACATTAACAAAACATTTCCTCAAGGTAATTTGTGTTTTTACTTTTAAACGGTTTATGGGAAAGTTAAATAAATAATTTCTATCCTTTAGAAATGAATTGCAAGCACAGAATGATAGTACTGTTTCCGAACTTAACGCGGACGAAGTCGCGGGTAACAGCTAGTAAATTAATAAATTCAGATTGCCTAAATTTATTATTCGCGAATATCGACGGTTATGATAAAATTACTTTTCCTTTCAGTTAGCAGCCCAGATTGTCGACTACAAAAGTAATAGAATTTTGTAATAACACTTTTCCTTTAACTCAGTAACTTTAGAAAAAAAATCAGCTGTACAAAACGGTCAAAATGTTCGACCTACACTACATATTGTTGAAAGCACAAAGGTTCAAGGGTGTTCACCTGGCCACCCCTAAGATTAATGTCTTAAGACAGTACAATGGTTCGCCCCCGCGGTCCCTGGCACATGGCCTGACATTTCTACCCCGACTTGAATTTTTTTCACTTCCTCCCTTATTATATCGCCTTACAATAATTACGCACGCGCTCCTAAAGGTGTTTAGAGAAAGCGTTAATGAACCATTTATTTATATATTTTTTTATTAATATTGATCTTTTTTGTCGAGGACATTTTTTTATGAAATGTCGCGTGCTTAGGAAATGTGCAGTTTTGTTAATGTTCTTTTGTGTTTTGGAATCGGAAGTTAGAGTAAATATTACGGGAGCAATTTTGTTTTTTCAATCGCTCCCGATTTCTTACTCGGTTTAGTAAGGAAGGAAGGTGAAACCAAAGATTCATTGAAACTTAATTTATTGCGTGGTTGCGTAACTTGTTATAGCGAAAGGAGGTTTTACCGTAATAAAGTTTAGAATTACACTATTCGCAGATGAAACCTTTAGCAAAGTCACCATTAAAATAAACGATGCATAAAAACGCAATAACACTAAAAGAACTTACCGAGGGCATTAATAGCTTCATTTCGAAGCAAAATACGTGTGAACCTTCATTGGATAATGGTATGAGACTTGACTATTTTTCATCAAAGGTCCAATTTAAGACAATTATCAATATGAGGTAAGTTACACCGTGAATTGATCATACGTCTGTTACAGCTACAGTTCTATTTCAAGATATCGTCACGGTTCCAATGAAATTGAGGCATGCAGACTCTAATGATAGCACAGATTGTACTCGTAATAAGAATGCAATTTGAGCCAGTGGATATTACTGCGATACAGGATCCCTTTCACACAGAGACTGCTTGTAGAAGTACGAATAAATAATATATAAGCAAGAAAAGGCGTATAAGAATAATGATGCACTTGGTTTATTGACAAAACAAATAATAAATTGAACAATAAGTATTGAACATGGCAGAAATTGGAAACAAAATGCAGCATTGTTGACTCTAAAAGGTCTTTAGTCTAATGTCCTGCCTAGATTTATACTACTTCGTTGTTTATCTTCATAAAATTTTATCCAATCCCTCGTAGGCGATAGATGTAATATATGTATTTTCAAAAATCCTTCTTTATATCCACTTTCGTCTAAGAGATAAATTCTTGTACAATATTTCATACTCCTAGACCCAGCGCTTTAGGCAATTCGTTGTCTGAGTGATCTACACAGTCACCCATTTATGCATATTCTGAGTTAGATTAAGTTGTTCTTTTCTGAACTGACTTTAACGCAATTTTTGTCTTTTCTTATTCCTTGTACATAAAAGAATGCCACTTCAACAATTGCCTACCATATCATAAACAATAACTCCCTGACATCATATGAGAAACAGATTGTGCCCGGCCTCTGGAAGACCGTATTATTGTATGAGGTCATTGTTCCTAGTCGTGCCTCTAAATTGCCACAGTTTATTACATTATTGCGGAGTTATGGGCTACGAAAACGTCGGTTGATTTATTTCTGTTCTAGCTTTTGTAGTGCTTATATGGTCGTCTATTGCAGGAAATGTTTTGGTCCTTAAATTCTTTGCTTTATCCTTAAGTTTCTTTAAGAATAGGTGGCATAAAATTACAGACTACTTAACTCTGACTTTAGAACATCGAAGATAAATTTCGATGTCTTCTAAACTTAGTTTAGGTTTATACTTTTTTGAAACTAAACAGTCTAGAGAGAGTGGAGAAACAGGTAGCTTACCAATTAAAAGTTGATAAGCATGTTCTTTAAAACTGTATATGTCTGGACTCAAAACTTTATCATGCTCATGTGAATCCGTTCTACTAGAGAAAAACTTGAAACACAAAAACCTACTAATTAATTAACAAAACTACAAAATCCGCAAAAACGCGCAAAAAATTATAAGGAATCGAACTGCAAGTCAACGACCGAGTAGTAGTGATGGGAATTCGTTTTACTAAAGAATGCGGTCCCGACGGTCTTGTTCCGCAAACCCATACAGGACTATACCTCTTTACTCAGACGGCAGGTGATACGCCATCTGGTCTGCCACGTGTCAACGAACGGCGAATTTATAATACCGATACCGATTCGCAATCATTACGAGTATATTGATACCAGGAGTCCGGGACTATTCCCGTAAAATTTAAAGCGGGAGTTCCTTTTTTTCTTTTTTATTGATCTGTAAATGGCTATTAGTTATCGCTTAGCTTTTAGTTCGCAGTTGCTAATTATAAAGCAGTTTGTAAACATTTGTGAAAGGACCACCACAAAGTTGAGAGTATTTTGGGAATATTGTTTGTGAGTGTCTGAGGAATGGAATAAAATATTGTTTTTAGGAATGGGAAATCTTGTTTTTACACTATGTGGGGTAGATAGGTTTTAAAATACCTTCTGGAAATATTAGGTACTCAGCAAGGAGAACAATGTGCATTACAATTGTAACAAAATATGCACTATATCCAGTGCTACGTCAAAGGCAAAATTAGAAATTAAAGTTCGTACCAATAGTAAAATTATTAAATACGTAAGTTTCCAACTCGAAACTTAATCAAAAACCCATCATCAACATTAAAACAACACAAGCCAAACAACGCCATATGACAACTCAACTAAACTAACATCAAACAAAAAACGACGGTAGTCATACAAAATATCGATTTTTAGTACGTGTATTCCCAATTCCGGACCGCGGGAGTGCGCTAACGCCATCTGCGACCCCCACGCAAGGCGTAAGCGCAGCTGCGCTTATGAGGGATGCGCGGAACCAACCAATAACAAAGCAGGAACATAAGACTATTCGGTCCTGAATCAGAGTGATTAAAGTAGGGGTAGCTTTTGTATTGTAATATTATGTTTATTTTATGGTGTTATCATTTCCTTTTGCTATAGTTTCGGATGGTATAACAAATTGTTTGATGAGTTTAGAATTTTGTGTTTTGAGTATTTCCGATGGTATGATGAGGATAACATTTAGACTGGACGTGGGTCGTAAGCAAAATAAAATGCTTTTTTGAATTGGGTCTAATTAGGCTGATGCAAAAAGGTTGGCATTCGCCAAGGTTGGCGAATGCACAAGATAATTTTTCTTTTTATTACTCTGTAATTATTGTCCCATTCTAAGATCACCCTACTCATGATCCACCTCTCTTTCCATAGCTGATAATGAACAATCGTAGTAAAAAGGACTCTGACTCATTCAGCTCCTACCATGCTCTCTCGGGCCATGGCGAAATTTCGGAAAAAAAAACCCGTGGTCCTAGAACGCAAAGGGCCAGTGAAGGATCATAGGCAGGTATTAGTCAGTAAAAGTCTGACTAATATCAAACGATTTCTCACCTACCAAAAATAAAAATCTGCCATTTTGTTCAGGCCCTGCTAATGTTAAAACAAATAATATGTCCCCAGGATTTCCCACCTCAAGCTAACTAAACAATAAGTAATATAAACCTTCCTTACATGCTTCAAAACCCTTTAGCAAAATGACCCATTAAGAGGGCAATGCACTTCTTAAATCTTAACAATAGTCTCCCTTTTAAACTAAAGGGGTGCTTATTAAAAAATCTTATTCTCGAAGTAGCGAAACAGGTTTTGAGGTACATTTGTTATGGATAATCTTGGTAAGAAGCGTGAGTCTCACTAATGGAAGAAACTTTTGTATTGTTGAGGGTAGACAGTAGTTTTTGTAACTCTTTGTGAAAAGAAATGGTAGTTGTTGTCTTGAATAGTGTTAAAGACTTCTGTAAGAAGACCAAGTTCTTTTTTACTTGGAATTGAACTTCAATGTGAATATTAATTCAAAGATCCATTTAAAAAGCCTTTTTTTTACAATATTAAAGGACGTCATAAATAGCTAAGCAGACAACAGAGGCACATCATTTCATTTTTCTAACATTTGGATAATTTATATTTTTTCTAACAATGCCTGTTCTAATAAAATAACCCAATTTACCCCAGAGGTTAGAATCGTACATGGGAACATCGGAAATTTCATAAACATGTCGTCACCACATCTGCTTGTTCATCGTTTACAAATTTAGATTAAAAAGATGAGAAAGGACATGCACCAATGCTTTGGCCCCTTGTCCGAACCTATGCAAGCCCCCCGGTTTTTTGACTCGTGGGAATATGCCATGGTTACCTGTAAAATAGGGTGGTTCGTCTACCCTTACGTTAATTATAAGTGCAATAAATTACAATCAGTATTTTGATTTTATTCACGCGTGATTGGGTAATTCGATGCGGGAATTATTTCGGATGACATGAAATCTTTTTGTTGGGGGCATAAAAAGCAAGAATTATGAATGCAGATCTATAAATTCAGATCCCCAGTTGAGAATATCACTCGTTTTTATTATGCATAAGCTTGTAAAACATGACACATTTAAGGAATCTAACCATAAGTCACAGTAAAGCCCAAATCTTTCGACCTTCAAATCCTAAACAAAAAAAAAACTTCCGTTAAAAAAAAAGGTTTTAATAGAATCATTCCAATGATGAATTACAAAAGATACTATCAATAGGCAAATTGTGGCCGAAAAAAACTTGTATAGAACCTGAATTAGTACAAGGGTCTTAATATATTCTGGTTCCCATGTCGCCACATCTTCGCAAACCATCAGAGCATGGCATAGCCATGACTCACGGACAATATGGCGTTCACGCTCGATGGTAACTAAACGATACCATTAATTCTTAATTAGTAATGAATAAATAAGCAATGAGAACGATTATATGGTTGTTGGGTTTGAGAATGATCTTATCGAGGGCGTGGAAAAGGGAATCTTTATGTATTTGATTTAAATCTTGAATCTATTAGAAAATCTCCCCGAGTAATATCAGTAACGCTTCAGATTTCAACGGCAAACATTTAAATAGCGAAGAAAGGATAACAAAACTTGAAAGCTAAGAACTCTTGGAAGATAACTTAGTCAAGTGCAATTTAATAGCATAATAACTCAAACCAACTCAAAAAATGAGAAGTGATTTAAGCTCGCAGCAAAGATAAATTCAAGAGAGTAAATATGCATAAGGTCCTTGAGCATCCAGAACCAACCAAAAAACCAGTTTCGTGGTTTCGCCAAACATTTACGAAATCACCAAAAATGGTTCACGTTTCAAGTAAGATGCTTAACTAACATATTCACACCTTAAAAGTAACATCGTTTATTCCAACTTTATTAAAACCACTCATGTAGTGTATACTAAAGAAAAACCCGAAAAGACCGGTCCAAAATGATCTGATTTTAATTTTAAAATAAAATATTATGTAACATATTGAGGATCCATAAAATCGTTTCGATCGACATATGGTAGACGGAAATAAAGGAATTGATAACTATTTGAAAAAACCCTCATGCAAGATAATAGGAAACTAACAATACTTTCCATAAAACAGTGAAATTATCTAAAACATAGGGGCCCCTTGAGAATTTCTCCATAGAACTTAACACCCGCATTTGCAAGCAGTTTTTACTGTTTGTAAGTTTATAGTTGTGGTTTAGACATCAGCACGATTATTAAGGAGTGAAAGACAAGTCGTAAAAGTATAAGTACTCATCACTACTAGTTGCTACTCAAGTAGAAAATTCAAGGTGTGTTCGCGAATCATTTAGTTTTACAATACATAAATGATAAAGATATAAAGTTCATAGCTGTTGTTAAAGTAACATATTTTTTAAAGTACCCTCCCAATTAATGGCAATGTTCAACAGAATATATTAATGGGATAATTGTTGGAAAGGAAATAACTCCTGAGAAGGCGAAAGAATATCTGTCAGTATTTAAAAACGAATAAAAAATAAAAGATGTAATAAGTGTCCTATTTTATTATCCAATCTTTTAAACAAACAGAAGTCTTTAACACAATTAAAGCACATTGAAAATGTGTAGAATTTCCTGTAAGCCACTGATAAACATAAAACAGTGACGAATATCCTGCACATAATTATAACGATGGCAAAGGGCATTGAAGATATCAGAACTGAGAACGCACGCCATTCGTACCGACTGACGCATGTCCAAAACCCGTTCATGAATTAAATATTCTTATTCTAAAAAGAACATCAATAAGGAACTTTTTGGTGTGTGCCTTTCACGGTTGAAGATCTAGAGACAAAAGTAAAGTTTGACCAATATAGGGGTACTTTATAAACATCTTCGCTCTTTACAAATGGCTACGAAGAAATTGTCTGACGCACCGTAGGGGTAGCAAAAACCTCATTTGAATACTCACGGACGTTAAACATCTTCGGTGCATAAGTAATTCTGAACGCACCCGGCTCGAAGGTATAGCGCGTGCCATCGCAAGCGCAGCTTATCGAAACACCTACGCATCGCTGGCATAAATCGATTCATTCATCCGTTGTGCACACAATCGCTGTTTTTGCTGAGCGTAGCTTAGGCGGAATACAGAATGCATATAAAAATGTTTATGCATTTTTGGAGAATAAATAAAACACATTTTTTGTTTGTTTTTTTTTCTTTTGTTTCCGCAAAAAATGTGTTTAACAAGGATGAATCTGCCATTTTAATGTCAAACTAAGAATTTTATAAAAAAAGAAACTTCGTACAGCTGGCATCGTAAGAGTATATTTCAAAATATCGAGACTAATAAAATTTGGGGACCGTCAATAAATATCGCTCTCGTTTGACAATTCCGGGATGTGTTCGAAAATCTTCTTAAAGGGACCTTGATGAACTTTGACACAAATACAAGACCGACCCATGTAACTTATTCATGGACGAAAAAAAATCGAATCTACTCGTCAACCATTGCGAATCCGTCTCGCGGATAACAAAGAACGGCTCGTACGAACCTTTGTTAAGACGGTCCCAAAAAAGAATTGCTCCCTCAATTTCTTGGTCCCCTCTAAAGTGTATACAATATTTCTTCTGACATCAAACCAGCTGGTCTATTCAATGTTTAAAACTAAAAAAAACACGGCTTGTCTCCACGTGGTCGGAAATTCGACTGGTTCTTCATAGATATTATTATTACCCTTGAATGGTGACTCAAACTTATTTTGTCACGACTAAGGTAATAAATTATTCATCTTATGTGTGTCTTGTAGCAATTTATTGGTGTGTTATTACGTGAAAAAACGCCTTCTCAAAATGTCAACTCGGCGAAGAATTAGTAAAAACTACTTTGACATGTTTAATGAAATCGTAAAGAGTAAATATATTATGTAGTCTAGCATTAGATGCAGTTGCAATCGTGTGAAAGTCAAGTCCTACGCTCACCCCAATTACTTTGGTATTCATAGAAAACGTCACGTTAGATACGGCTGGACGGCTCACTTATCGATACTTTATTGATATTGATTATTACTTATTTTACATGAAACTTGAGTCGTAAGCTTAAGAAGGCTGCAAAAGCATTTGCCATCTTTTTAGGTAACAGCATGGGAATTTTGATGAATTGATAAACTTAAATGTGGCTGATTCTTAGTAACATGATTGTTGGGATTTCAATTGGAGGAAGGCACAAGCCATATAAACATTTAACACTAAAGTTGCACTGATAGTCCAAATATTATAAAACTAGCATCGTATTTAAATTCCATACTTTCTCCCAATCTATACTAATATTATAAAGAGGTAAAATTTGTAAGTTTGTAAGTTTGTATGTAGGGGGTAATCTCTGGAACTACTGGTCCGATTTGAAAATTTTTTCAGTGTTAGATAGCCCATTTATCGAGGAATGCTATAGGCTATATACCATCACGCTACGACCCACGGGAGCGGAGCAGTAACGAAAAATGCGAATGAAACCGCAGGGGTCAACTAGTCTCTTATAAAATCGACTAAACGATGTTAAAATACGTATCATTGATCATTACGTAGTTTCATTTACTCATAAAGAAACATATCAACAAAAAGAGCAATAAAACAAAAAACAACAACCATAAAATTCGAACCACCCAACAGAACGCAAATAATGAAATGCTTTTTAAAAATAAAGAACAGAAGTAAGTTCGAGCGCAAAGATCAAAAGTAGCAAGCGCATTTTATCGATAAGCGAGGGACATCACTTACTCGCACCTTGCTTACCATCTGCCGCGGTGCACGTGAGGCAATTAAGGCCATCGGTCCTTTGGGGGTGCCACCCTCGGTACAATGGTCGTTTACCTCAGTACAGAGGGGTTGCAACGTGGTCAATGCACCAGGTTCATTGTTTGGTGTTTAGACTCCCACGGCAGAGAAAGAGGGCAACGTGGAAAGTTTAAGACCCTCTTTAGGAGTGGTGAGATTTTAAGGAAAGTTTATTATGGGGACAAGGCTATTTAAATATTTAATGCATTCAATTATTGAACATAGACTAAAGTGCAGCCTACAAAAAGGCCTCTGTCTTTTGTTTGATAAGTGTAAACGATAGAAATTAGATGTAAATTATAAGATAGTGTTAGAGCGGATTAATTTCTTAGATCTATACTAAAATTAAATCCTTGTAAAAGATCAATTTGTATTCACAATGCTTATTAGGTATAATTTTATTACATAATGGCAATGGCCGTTTCGTATTATGAGATGTTTCTAAAATTCCGATAATAATATCACACATATTTAATTTAGTCTTCTTAGCTGTAATCTTTTTCAAGACTTGTCTTCATAAAAGTCATTGATTTGTAACAATCTGAAGATGGAATTCCTTGAAGAAGTTTCGAAACCATTCCTCGAAACAGCAATCGAAAACACGTATCTAGCTTGATTATCGCCACCTCAAAGTCCCTTCAGAGCAATTTACAAAGGTGTGTCACCAAAAAAAAGCCATCGTCTAAAGCCAAGGACGTGCTCTACGGGTGCTAAAACTTTGAATGGACCCGACTATGACTTCATTGAATCAGTACAACTAGTTACACTACCTACGCTAAAGCGAAGGCATCTCGACGACGCTACGTGAGACCTTGGTTACCCGTCAAGGTCTCCGAAAGCACGCAGGATTATCCGGGCCATTTGCTAGTCAAGTCGTAACCAACTTAAATATTTAAATTTTATTCGCATGTGGCTTGCTTTGTAAATCATAGCTTCCTTTTCTATTAGTATTGTCATCTGTTGTCACATTTTTGACATTTCAAAAGATTCTAAAGTTTCGATTTAATTCTCGTTCGTTTTACAACTCCTACCGTATTTCCAAGATTTTCTTAAGTATTGTCTTCTACTTTCTCTAATTCCGCGTTATCTAATATCGACAAAATTTCTTTTTTTCCTACACTCCCACCAATATTTCCATTATCTTCTTTCACTCTCTTTTTCTTTAAATCATCCCTTAAGTACACAATTCATTAATCTTTTCTTTTGGTCCTTCAGTTCGTACAATACTAAATTATGGCGTTGCTCTTTCTAAGTTCCGACCATTCCGAGTAAATATCCCAGCTGATAAAGCAGTTTTTTTGGATTCCAACCGGTCACGTACAAAAAAACGACCTTGTTCTCTTAAAAGCATTAAGATAACATCTTAGACGAACGAGTTATTTTAATACTGAATATCTTCTCATTCCTCACTGAAGCCTGTGTAGGCATTATATTCTAAATTTCCTTTGTAGTTGCTCATCGTGCAACAAATTCAGGTCTCATCAATTTTCTACCTCCTTTGTCATTGTCAACATCTTGATCTACATTTTCAATGGCCTCTAATTGGGAAGTTTCAAACAAGCTAGGGGCCCCAGCCTCCAAATTATTTGCGAGGTCAAAAAGTTCAAGGAAACAGGGCTTTAAACGAACATGCTTCCTCTTAGTTACCGCATACAAATATCGCCATATAATCCAGTGTGACTGTAATCAAGGTCTCGGTTTTACATAGGTAGTTTGAGAGCATTAATACCACGAGGTTCAGCTTTCGTAATAGTACTTACTTTAGCTTTATTTGAAGCTTTGTTTGCATCGCTAATTTTCTGTACAACGTTATATTCAATCTGCTATTGCGATTTGCAATTTATTGTGTGCATTAAATTTTCTTATTGTCTGTTCGTTCTAGCGGAGTCTTCCTTAGTCATAAAACCGAGCCGTGCCGCAACATTGAAAGTTGAGAGGGCATCTTTATTAGCTCATTAATACTCAGCTCTTCAAATAATAATTCATATTTATAAGATTCCCTTTGAAAGATCTTCAATAAATATTAATTTAGTAACAATAATTTTCTATTTTCTCTTTATAGAACTATGCAAGCAAGCACGCACGTTGTCTCCAACTACCCACTTCTAAGAATCTATTAATGGAAATGTTTAAACTGTGAGTCTGACATCTCTATCAAGATTTTCTGGTTTTAAGAATAACCTCGTCACGTCCTGACGCCTAAAGACATGTTCATTACATTATTAGCAATACCTAACGCGAATCATTAATAAATTGTTAGAAACGAAGATAGATAAAATAAACTTGTTTCATTTTTTTTCTTAGTGTTACGTAATAGGGAAAGAATATTGATTTAAAATTGGGTAAAGGAAGGAAACTTTTAATTTTTGACGTGTTTGTATTGAGCGATCACATGGCTCAGAATCGGTGGTGCTTATCTGTTGTACTATAGTTAAGGTATTGAGAACGAACCGTAGCTACTCTGATACCAGTCAGACTTGACCGCTCGTGGGATTGGTTTTTGTAGCATACATTATTGTAATAGGATCATTAAATGATTAATGAATGAATGAAGCAGGATAGAGACAGATACCAACTAAATATTATATAATCAATATTTTGTATTCGGCTAGAACCACATCAGTATAAAAAGGGAGATCAATCAAAAAGGGATTAATGTGTGAGAATTGAATTGGAAGGAACGAAGGTGTGATGGTAAGACAGGGAAAAGTGGAAGAAGAAAATGTGTTGCTCCAATACCAAGTAACATAAAACGAGGACTGGAACATTATGATTATATCAGCATCTTCTAACATGATGCGTATTTTCAATTCTCATCTGGTATTTGTCGTGTGAAATATAGACAACCGTATAGTTTAAATTAGACCTAACTGCTGATAGCTACAACTTAGGAATCTTTACTTTAAGTCAATAGTGAATAGGTTACTAGGCAAGCGTGCTCCATCGACGGCCACATCATCGCTTACTAAGTGAGATAGTAGTCAAACGCTAGCCTATCCATAAATAAAAAACCCTTACTGAAACTAGTCACTCAAATCTAAGTTTAGTCTGAAATCTGATACAATAAACCTGGCTAGTAATATTTCTCATACACAATAAAGTTTGAAACTAGAAATAGACCTTTTTAAACAATGCGACGGTACTTAAAGGAGTTTAGTGAGCGTATCGGAATATCGATTGACCTAGGCCGTGGACCTAGCAAGTTGCTTCGCGAAGGGCGTGATGTGGCATAGAGAAATACAATTTCGGTAAGCAGAAAATAGATTTACGATGTATGCAGGTGTGACCTTTTTGACGCATTTTTTATGTGACTAACTGACCCGGCAAACTTCGTACTGGCGATTTTTAGTTTTTCGAATTTTTCTCACCTTTTAAACCTTGCCCAGACCACCACGAACATTTCAAGACCGAGATAAGACAAATCCGTTCAGCCGTTCACGAGTTTTAGCGATACTAACAAACAGCAATTGATTTTTATATAGATTTGAACTTCGAACGGGATGTTCTGAAAAAAAATTACGTGAGATAATCTAGTGTAGGACCTACTACAAGTTATAGACCACCTTCTTTTGTTTTAACACGGTCCAAAGAAACGGGTAACATAAACCATGTAGCTATAAATCTTTAATTATAACTTTTTCACTAACGACACCTAAATACAAAAACCGTACTCACAAATTTGGGGTATATTACCCTATCCTCATCGATGAAGATAGGATTAAACCTATGTTTATAACTCGCGATTATAACAAAAATCCATATTTTGGCTATAATCATGAGTTTAAAACGGGCAATTATTATAAAGATGAAAGTTTGTGAGTGACGACGAGATTTTTCACGCTGAAGGTGAAACTACGCGGGTCCTGCAACGGCACATGGATACTTTTTTCTCGGATGTTCCCTAGGGATAGTTATATATTTTTACGTGGGCGAAACCATTGGCAGCAGTTACCAAAGTACATAGGTATGACTTTAGTAGCTAGGAAACGAAATACGACGGTATAATATAATTATGTTACTAATTACTTAATTACACTAAATTAGTGTACTTAGATAATTAGTATAATAAATATAATTGGTATAATATAAAAGACGAAAGTTGGTGTGCGTGTATGTTTAGTAGGTACCTACTACTTCCTTCTCGGTCCAAATTGAATGAATACAAATTGCACAAATAAATAAGTTTAGCCCTTATTTCTTTAAGCTAAAAGATGCGTTTTGTGTGGAAATATGAATGATTCGACGCTCATAGCTTCCAAATTTATATTAATTACCTCAATCGATCGTTAGAAGCGGACCCCTTATCTTAGGAGTAGGACCACTTTGTTGTCCGATGGTTAAGACCCTTTTCACAAATATTCAGGTCCGCTGCTACCTCTTGGGGCATCTCAGTGAAAAAATAACAGACCATTTTTGACGCATATTTTAACACTCGCGAGGAAATAACAAACTTTACCCCAGTTAATGGGTTGTGGAGGTCTGGTAGGCAGCCGCTCCTCGTAAAAATATTGATATTCAGCTAAAGCCGACCCCAATATAGTTGGGAAAAGGCTAGGCAGATGACGATGATGATGATGATGGATGAGGAAATAACAAACTTATAGGGTACCTACTTCCCGTAGATCTAGAATCCTGAAATTTGTCAAGAAGCAAGCTGTCATATCACAAGTACAGGAAAATTTTATATGTACACCGCGAAATAATTATGTACTTTTACTATTTACATAGTGCTGGAGTTCGACTCGCAACTATCCCGGCTTTTTTCACTGTTTTACTTCCTTTTTTTTCTTTTGCTTTTTAAATAACACCGTCAAAAAGTGAAGTAATACGTTTATAAAGATGAATAAATGACTAAGGCCCCCTTAGGTAGCTTTCCTAAGCAAACATCGCTTAAAAAAGTCGATACATAGGTCAATAAGGTTAGATAGGTTAGGTGTAGCCTAAACCAGTAGGTTCCTACCTACCTACTGCCGTAGTGCGGTTAAGTTATTAGACCATGCAGGTTTTAACATTCCTTCTTAGATACCTAATCATCTGCATTGCGCGTTTTCAGGGTTTAAATACCTTCTATGATTAACCTATCACATAACCCGCAAAACGAGACACAGTAGTAAAACAATGAACAGCGCGGTCTCATAGGACCGGTCGGGGATTCATGAATTAATATTAATGATACTGGTACCTCTACCTATGGTTATTGCATTCTTTTCCTTAATTTTTGGATGAGAAGGTAACCAAAATACCAAATTGCTGAAAAAAACACCTAAGTACTTATCACATAATATAGCAGGAGCTTCTAAGTTTTTCAGTAAACTAAATGAACTTTGAAATAGGTATTGACAAACTGTACCTATTGTATTTTAGATCAGAAATAGGCTGCTGTTTGCGTTGCTAATAAAAACAAAACAATGTTTTATCAGGTTGTCTGCAATACGAACATTAAAAAAAACTAAATAAAACTATAAACAAGTAACTCACTTTCTACGTCGACCGGCAGTTTTGTTCTCGACGGGAAAATTGAAGGATTCGCCAAAAATCCGATATTGCAGGTCGTCGTCATTACTTTGATATTGCATCTCTTACACACAAATTACTACGTATTTAATAAATAAAACACCCTTATCACTATTTAATCTTAGAATCATTGTTGCAAAGCATTATTCTAGCACTTTTTGTTTGATTTTAACGCGAACATCACGTTTGGCTTTACGATACCGCCAAAATGATAAAATTAGTCGATGGTTTTATTTTTTTAATTTGTTTTTTTTTTGACGCAGGTCGCCGTGAATCTCGGCTGTAACGCGCGCGAAGCCGGACTGAGCGGAGAACGAAACGTGCGGCGACGCGGGAACCCGGCGCGTTGTCCCTCACACTGTGGTGTTGCCAATGCGGGAATTCTCCTCTTTGTGTTGTGATTTTAGTTAATCTTTCATTCTTGACGTCAAAATTGTTATTCCATAATGCCATGAAGCTCCCTGTGACCGTAATGCCTACCTTTAGAAAAAAATAATCGACATACAGCTTTCATAACGATTGTAACGATCGTCGATTTAAAGGATTTATACTTAAATTCTACACATTAAAGTTTAGTAAACAATTACTGGCCTATTAGAGGCATTTCGTAACGCTTTCCTATCCACACACTGTTCTGCGGTGGGCCAAGCAAGCAATACAATCAGGTACCAGTGTAATTCATTAAGGAAGTCGATTCTGATAGATTTTTATCCTTATTAATATTACAAATGGTAAGTCAATAGAAAAATAATACTAAATAAGTTATGTGCAATAGGTATAATTAATTATTTAATAAAACTGCAACTATACACCACTACCTACTTTATAATATTAAGTATTCATCGTCGGAGAGACTTTGACATTTATAATTTCAAACTAAAATCGTCAAGGCTGGTCATTCACTCTAAATAAAATATGCATATTATTAATTTAATAACTTAATTATATTATTTTACAGGTACCATTATAATATAATACAATTTTCGTTTTAATTTTGAGGGAGGTTTTAAAGCAATTCCTGGTAACACCGTCATGTCCCCGTATGGCCCAGGGCCGTGCTATAATGACCATGGAATGGAATTCCATACTTAATAGTTCAATTTATTGTAGAGATGAAACATTCTGATTGGGTACCGTACCTACCTAAGTTGGTGTAAGAATTTATAAGGAAAGTTTGGAAGTCTGCCTCAAGTCTAGAATATATTCGACCTTCGCAGAACAAGTTTTCGCATTTAAAATTCGAAACTAATTTGCTAGCTATTTTTTTAATTCATCACTGGCTGGATTATTATTTATTTTAAAAGGTAAGTAATAATTTCATCTTTCTCAATGGCCAGTGCCTAGTAGATATGATAAGAACTTTTAATTTATAGAAGTGTCAAATCATTAAATTAAATGTTTCCGATAAAACAACTGAAAGACGATAGATTATATTATCGTCCAAACTAACTACAATTTATTACGTGAACTAATGTTCAATTAAATTAAGTTATTTTTATGCAATAGGTTTGTTTTGGTTCAGACAAACATCGCAGGTATTTATTTACTTAGGCTAGGTACCTACGATTTTTATTATTATTATTGATTTTATAAATTGGTCCCGAATAAATTAGACTTCATTAGGTCTGGTATGATCATTTTATGCACGTTTTCTTTATGTTTGTAGATCACTACCATACATGGTCAATTGGCCATTGCCACACGTGGTAGTTACTCGTACCTACCAAAGTACCAATTGAATCGGTAGATAGCAATTGAAAAGACTTGATGATATAAGAAGTAATCACTTCCTAAATGGATTCCTTTTATAATAATAAAATTAGGTAATTTTTTTTTATATACCATAAACTAGTGCTTGACTGCAATCTCACCTGATGGTAAGCAGTGATGCAATCGTTGATGGTGAGGCGCACTAGTTTATTAAGAGCCTATTCACTCTAGTCTTAAAGATACCCAAATTATAATCGGACGGAAAGACCGCAGCAGGCAAATTGTTCCAATCCTTCGATTCAATGTGTGCCTTCGCGGGGCTTCGCGTCTTTTTTTTAGGAGCAGCTATCAGAAACTCGACTCTATTCTTTAAACAGCTGTATTCTATGCGAACCTAATCTGCACTGGCGTAACTACTGAAAGGCTAGGCGAGCCCAGGGCCCCCAAAAACTCATCCAAGAAATTCTCCCACTTTCGAAATCTAAATTTAAAATAGTTTGCAACACCATTTAATCGTCGCAACTTGGTCTTTGTCAGTACCGTAACTATCTTTTTCTCTCCTTCCCCACTTCACCCACAACAGGAGAAGTTATTTGATAATATGTCATGTAAAAAAATATAACGCAAAAAAGGGGGCCCCCTTTTTTTCGCCTCAGGGCCGTTATTCACCTAGTTACGCCCCTGCCAATCTCAGTAGGTAGGTAAAGTACAACACAATACCGTCTGGCAGACTGGCAACTTACAATGTACCTACCTGTACCGGATAGGCAGCTTCCAGGTTAGATAAAGGCTATCTACAGTATCAACTATGAATGTATGTATAATACAAAATATACTCTGCGTACATTATAAATGCAAAATAGTAAAAAAAAACTATATAAAGGCAAATGTGTGTGTACACAAGTGTTTTATAAAAGCTGTAAGTAAATGGTTATTTGAGATTTAGACCAAACTTTTCATTGTCTACCTAGAAACTCTCCCACTTTTGATATCTAAATAAAATAGCTTGCAACTCTAATCATTACTACTTGATTTTTGTCACTAAAAATCCTCCTTCCCGTTTCAATCCCCCCCCCCCCCCCCAAAAAGAGGGCCCCTGTTTTTTTCGCCCCAGGGCCGTTATTCACCTAGTTACGCGGTACGCCCCTGCAAGTCTCAGTAGGTAGGTAAAGTACAACACAATACAGTCTGGCAACTTACAATGTACTCTACCTGCACCGGATAGGCTTCCAGGTTAGATAAAGGCTATCAACAGTATCAACTATATGTACGAGTATAACACAAAATATACTCTGCGTACATTACAAATGCAAAATTGTAAAAAAAAAATCTATGTAAATGAAAATGTGTATGTGCAAATGTTTTATAAAATCTGTAAGTAAATGGTTGTTTGAGATTTAGACCAAACTTTTCATTGAACTACCGAGAAATTCTCCCACTTTTAATATCTAAATAAAATAGTTTGCAACTCCACTCAAACTCGACAAAAACCAAGTTGTAATGATTAATCATTACAACTTGGTTTTTGTCACTAAAAATTCTCGTTCCCATTTCAAAACCCCGCCCCCCAAAAAGGGGCCCCCGTTTTTTCGCCCCAGGGCCGTTATTCACCTAGTTACGCCCCTGCCAGTCAGTAGGTAGGTAAAGTACAACACAATACCGTCTGGCAGACTGGCAACTTACAATGTACCTACCTGTACCGGATAGGCAGCTTCCAGGTTAGATATAGGCTATCAACTATACATATAATACGCGTACATTACATACAAATGCAAATTTGTGCATGCGTAAATGTTTTATAAATACCGGTAAGTACCTAAATGGCTGTTTGAGCAAACTTTTTATTGAATTAATGAAACTCTCCCACCTTCGAAATATAAGTTAAATAGTTTGCAACACCACTACTTATAATCATCGCAACTTGGTTTTTGTCAGTAAGTCTCTTCCTCTCTTTCCCACTTCATTTAGAGCGACGAGGTTATTTGGTGGTTACCCATGTAAAAAAAGGGGGCCGTTATTCACCTAGTTACGCGGTACGCCCCTGCAAGTCTCAGTAGGTAGGTAAAGTACAACACAATACAGTCTGTCAACTTACAATGTACTCTACCTGCACCGGATAGGCAGCTTCCAGGTCAGATAAAGGCTATCAACTGTATCAACTATATGTACGAGTATAACACAAAATATACTCTGCGTACTTACATTACAAATGCAAAATTGTAAAAAAAGTACTATGTAAATGCAAGTATGTGTGTGTGCGTAAATGTTTTATAAAAGCGGTATGTAAATGGTTGTTTGACATTTAGACCAAACTTTTCATTGAACTAGGTACCGAGAAATTCTCGCACTTTTGATATCTAAATAAATAGTTTGCAACTCCACTCAAACTCGACAATCGGTTTTTGTCACTAAAAATTCTCCTTCCCGATTCAAACCCCCGCCAAAAAGGGGCTCCCTTTTTTTTCGCCCCAGGGCCGTTATTCACCTAGTTACGCGGTACGCCCCTGCAAGTCTCAGTAGGTAGGTAAAGTACAACACAATACCGTCTGGCAGTCTGGCAACTTACAATGTACATACCTGCACCGGATAGGCAGCTTCCAGGTCAGATAAAGGCTGTCAACAGTATCAACTATAAATGTATGTATAATACAAAATATACTCTGCGTACATTACAAATGCAAAATTGTACAGAAAACTACGTAGGTAAATGCAAATATGTGTGTGTGCGTAAATGTTTTATAAAAGCGGTATGTAAATGGTTGTTTGAGATTTAGACCAAACTTTTCATTGAACTAGCGAGAAATTCTCCAACTTTTGATATCTAAAATAAAATAGTTTGCAACTCCACTCAAACTCGACAAAAATCAAGTTGTAATGATTAATCATTACAATTTGATTTTGTCACTAAAAATCCTCCTTCCCGTTTCAAACCCCCGCCCCCCAAAAATGAGGCCCCCTTTTTTTTTCGCCCCAGGGCCCTTATTCACCTAGTTACGCCCCTGCCAGTCTCAGTAGGTAGGTAAAGTACAACACAATACAGTCTGGCAACTTACAATGTACTCTACCTGCACTGGATAGGCAGCTTCCAGGTCAGATAAAGGCTGTCAACAGTATCAACTATTTATGTAGGTATAATACAAAATATACTCTGCGTACATTACAAATGCAAAATTGTACAGAAAACTACGTAATTATGCAAGTATGTGTGTGTGCGTAAATGTTTTATAAAAGCGGTATGTAAATGGTTGTTTGACATTTAGACCAAAATTTTTATTGAACTACCGAGAAATTCTCCCACTTTTAATATCTAAATAGAATAGTTTGCAACTCTAATCATTACAACTTGATTTTTGTCACTAAAAATTCTCCTTCTCGATTCAAACCCCCGCCCCAAAAGGGGCCCCCGTTTTTTCGCCCCAGGGCCGTTATTCACCTAGTTACGCCCCTGCCAGTCTCAGTAGGTAGGTAAAGTACAACACAATACCGTCGGCAGTCTGGCAACTTACAATGTACTCTACCTGCACTGGATAGGCAGCTTCCAGGTCAGATAAAGGTTGTCAACAGTATCAACTATTTATGTAGGTATAATACAAAATATACTCTGCGTACATTACAAATGCAAAATAATAAAAAAAAAACTATGTAAATGCAAACGTGTGTGTGCGTAAATGTTTTATAAAAGCGGTATGTAAATGGTTGTTTGAGATTTAGACCAAACTTTTCATTGAACTACCGAGAAATTCTCCTACTTTTGATATCTAAATAAAATAGTTTGCAACTCCACTCAAACTCGACAAAAACCAAGTTGTAATGATTAATCATTACAACTTGGTTTTTGTCACTAAAAATCCTCCTTCTCGTTTCAATCCACCGCCCCCCAAAAAGGGGCCCCCTTTTTTCGCCCCAGGGTCGTTATTCATCTACTTACGCCCCTACCAGTCTCAGTAGGTAGGTAAAGTACAACACAATATCGTCTGGCAGTCTGGCAACTTACAATGTACCTGCACCGGATAGGCAGCTTCCAGGTCAGATAAAGGCTATCAACTGTATGTATAATGTACGCAGGGTATTTGCCTTAACCTAGTTTTCCTTTTATTATTGTAAATGTTCTATAAATAGCTGGAAGTCAATGGTTGTTTTAGTATACATTTGCTGTAGGAATTGGTAGGGAACTAGACACTGTATTGAAGTATTCCTGTTTCAGCACCAAGTTTTTCGGCACCGAAGGCTTCCGCACCCAAGCTATTCCCGTTCCGCCCCTCCGTGCCTCGGAAAGCACGTTTAAGCCGTAGGTCCCGACTGTCATTTGTAGATCTTTGGCAGTCGTTACGGTTAGTGAGAAGCCAGTAAACCTGACTCCAGTCTTGCCATGAAGTACCGTGTTACCCCAGTTAATGGGTTGTGGAGGTCTGGTAGGCGGCCGCTCTTCGTAAAATACTGGTATTCAGCTAAATCCGGCTTGACTGGAAGCCGACCCCAATCATCATCATCTGCCTAGCCTTTTCCCAACTATATTGTGGTCGGCTGCAGCATTTAGCTGAATAGGTATCAGTATTTTAGGAGGAGCAGCTGCCTACCAGACCTCCACAACCCATTAACTGGGGTAACACGGTAGGTACTTCATGGCAAGACTAAAGTCAGATTTACTGGCTTCTGACTATCCGTAACGACTGCGAAAAGATTTACAAATGACAGCCGGGACCTACGGCTTCCGAGGTACGGAGGAAACTCGTTATGTTAAGATGGTCACCCATCCACAGACCAACCTTGGCAAGCGTTGCTTAACCTTGAAGATCGACTTGTGCGGCTGCTATTATGTAGCCACGAGCTCCTCATTTCCTCCTCAGATTGAATGGCATTTTTTCTAGTACAATAATACCCGGGACACGAAGTCAACAAATGATTCATGACGTCACCGACGCGACGCGCCTTTAAAATTCGCACGCGAATAAGACGCCCAAACAGGCTCCACACCCACGTTTAGTATTTACAATATCTTAGGTAAGTGTAGGCGTTCGAAGCTGTAGGCCTCAGACTGGGTGAGGAAGCTTACGCGGATGCTAAGGCGAACGCGAAGTATCGAAGTATGAAACTATTGTTTGAGTCCATAGGTCTACATATAATATACTGAAATGAATAATATGATAATACCGTGCATCCTCCAATTATGGCTCGGCACATGATGGGACTGATGGGAAGATGCACGGTACGGTGCTGCGATGAGTAAATTATGTAAAGGAAGTGGTTTTATCGGAACCGAAGTCGGAACCAGTTTTAAAATTTGGATTGTCGGAATCTGAAGGAACAGAACCGGAAACCGCAAATGAAACACTACTAATTTTTTTTTTAACCCAATCAAAAACTCGATTGACTATAAATGAAGAGTAAACTCAAGATTCCAAGTATGATACAAAACGAGTGAAAGAGCAATGGACAGAAGGGACGAGAGGTTTTCCGCACGACAACTGTAAACTTGTTTGTATCGAAAGTGTAAAATCAATCTGACTTCAGTCTTGCCATGAAGTACCGTGTTACCCCAGTTAATGGGTTGTGGAGGTCTGTTAGGCAGCCGCTCCTCGTGAAATGCTGGTATTCAGCTAAATCCGGCTTGACTGGAAGCCGACCCCAATATAGTTGGGAAAAGGCTAGGCAGATGATGATGAAGTGTAAAATCAATAGGAAGTTCCGAACTTTCGGAATCGGACTTCCGCACAGCTAGACAATATGTGGAATCATTGAAACAAGCGGGATCTTGGTAAAAATAGAGCTGAGTTTTAATACCTCACCGAAGCTTGTCAAGGAGGCCAACTAGATTTGCCTCCAAAACCAAATAGTACAAAAAACATTTGAATGTGTTATATCCCTATCTAATGGTAAACAAACTATCTATATTGAATGAAAATAAAGACTGGACCTAAAGATCCGTTGCCAGGCCATAAAATCGCAAAAAAAAAACACACTTAGGAAATACGTCCAGCCTCTTTAGTGTCCGTTTGACAACTCTTTATGTTCCGTGGCTACCTATCGTCTGTTTTTTAAACGCTGAGACTAAAATGACATTTCCTATAGTAAATTTTACATTACTTTTGTCAATTTAGTCTCAGGGTATAAAAAACAGACGATAATCGCACCCGCATCCGCCCTAGTCCTCGTGTATTCACTCTAGACATGGCCTAAGTCTGGTAGTCGTGGGTTGTACTAGATAACGTAACGTCAAAGAGGATCTAGAAGACAGAATGGGTCTTCCTTTTAGATTACTATACTACGAAAGGTTGAAGCTTGCACGCGATGTTATAATCGCAATGTGCACTTCTATTATTATTCCATTACTCCTACCATGACATAATTGTTTTCATTCAAAGGCAGATTGTCTATGGGTATTGTGTTACCCAGTAACTGGCTCGTTTAGGACAATATTAGGCACTCGATCTATGTTAAATATTGGTATTCAGCTTCAATCTTCATCTAGATATACTGGTAACCGACCTCACCATAGCAATTTTGTCTTCAACAATAGGGAAGTTAGTGATAACGTGACGAGTGACAGGACAGAATGAAAAAAAAAATGTGTTGCCGATCCCAAATAAAACTGGACAAGGGCAGGAAGACGATGAGTCGTATTCGAGGCGGACGCATCTAAGGACGTTAAATATCTACAACAGTCGCGAATATTACCCCCCTATGTCGGCGAGAGCTTCCGAAAAAAGTCCGGACAAAGCGCTTTGCCTCGTCGTTTATACCGCGTACATCGAAGAATTGGAAAAATTTGCCTGCTGCAGTCTTTCCGTCCAATTATTATTTGGCTATTTTCAAGACTACAGTGAATAGTCTCTTAATAAACTAGTGCGCCTCACCATCAACGATTGCTTCACTGCTTACCATCAGGTGGGATTGCAGTCAAGCACTAGTTTATGTTATATAAAAAAAAGAAAATAACTTCTCTACATACATCTATTGACGTGCTAGAAGCCTAAGATCCCTAACATGTCCTACGTCTTCATTCTAACTCATTTCTTAGGTGTTCTTGTTTCTCACATTACCAGACCTATTATTTAATACAATTCACTCCAACTCCTTATAAAGACAGCCGGCGTCTCGTGGTATTCGCAACAGGACTAACCACTCTAGCCTTGGCAGATAAAAGGGTACCTAGACTTATGGGAGAGATACCTCGGATTTAAATGTAGGAGTAAGATGTTCTGTAATTAGTGTAAATGCGATGTTAATTTATCAAAGATACTCCGGAGTCTTGCGTTTTGTAATCTGTTCTAGTTAAGTTTTAATTGGGCTGTGATTCACTACACCAAACGTTCTGGTAATGCTATAATGGCGTGTACAACTTTTTTTTTAGATGAAATTGAGTTTTTTAAGTCTGATTTTAGAAGGAGGAAAGAGAGTTGAAGAGTACATCCTTAAAAAAATGGTTCGCTAATTGTTTCACTATAAATATGCAAAACAAGTCGTTCATTACTTTAAAAAATGATCGTAGATCTAACGAACAGTTTAAATGAACTCTGAAGCTATGATTTTCTTCCTTCGTGACTAAAAGGTGACTGAACGTCCAACAGCACAAAATGGTCTATTGACCAGTTAGTGTTTTAGATATCCGAGTAAGTCTAATTAGCATAACTTTTTATCACCACTTTTCAATTTATGATCAAGAAGACCAAAATTATTTCAGCAAAGCAAGATTTCATTCTAGCAAAAAAATATCTGCGCCAATGTTTTCGAATCAGACAGATACTTAAACATATTTATTGGTAAAAATTTCATTTACACGTCACAATATCTTTTAATTAACTGAAGTCCTTTTTAGGTCAAACCGAATTAAATCAAACCAAACGAGATTTGGAGGATTCTCTGAAAAAACGTCTTAGCATATTAAAATTATAGCTAATACTCACTCTTCTTTAATAATAACATAATCTTCTTCAGCTTCTGTCGACAGTTTCGCTTGTAAAACTTTCAGTCTCTCTATCTGGAACTGCAGATAGGATTTTGTTCCTTTTTCTTCAGCCATTCTGCGAACAAAGTATTATTTGATTTAAGAAATTGAGCTCCCCAGTAAGAAACCTTTTTTACAGCTTATATCAGTCGTCTCAGTCTTGCCATGAAGTACCATGTTACCCCAGTTAATGGGTTGTGGAGGTCTGGTAGGCAGCCGCTTCTCGTAAAATACTGGTATTCAGCTAAATCCGGCTTGACTGGAAGCCGACCCCAATTTAGTTGGGAAAAGGCTAGGCAGATGATGATGACTCATCGTACCAATCCGAGGCAAGTAGTCAAAGAGGTTAACAGTCTTTCTGGCCTAGTTGTAACATGGAAGAATTCAATCATTAATAGATCTGTCTCTTAGTTATTTTTTTGAGGTATTCCACATTGAGCACCCGTTTTAATAGCACCCAAACTAATAGCACCAAAGGTATTCCACATTGAGCACCGAGTGATATTTTTAGCCGGTGCTATAAGTGGAATACTTTTTAATTTAATATTTTATTCCACATTGAGCACCTACAGATTTGAAGGCACTAATGTTGGGACGTTTACGTGTTTATGGACGTCGAAATAAAAAAACAATCGATTAAAATCAGTCGAAGAACACTGATTTTAATCGATTGTTTTTTTATCCTGGCGTTAATCCCGGCTAAAGCCAGGGTCCGCCTTCCGCCTGAACTTCTTTCACTTTGCCCAATCTTCAACATCCTTTTCAGTGAGGCCATTGGCTCTAATGCGCTTGCGAGGGCGACCACGGGACCTAACCCCAAGGACAGCCATATTATATACTTAACCAAGGAAATGCCAAACCAGTGGCGATTAAGCCTGATTATTCCTGTTTACAAACGCAAAGGCAGCGTACAGGATTTCAGTAACTACCGCGGTTTCAAGATCATGTGTCACACCTTGAAACTCTTTGAGCACATCATTGACACATGGCTCCGTAGCGAGTGCACTGTCTCTGAGTGTCAATATGGCTTCTGGGCGGGTAACAGCACCACGGACGCAGTATTCTCATATATCCTTGCGGACTCTGGCTGAGGCTTACAGAGAGAGAAGCAGAGAGCTCTGAATTTGGCCTTCTTAGAACTGCAGAAGGCCTTCGACTGTATACCTCGGCAGGCCATCTGGTGGGCACTCCGCTTCGAGAGCATTCCCGAAGCCTATATCGACATTATCAGAGATATGTACCGCGATCCCGTGTCCTCTGTCCAGACCGCGTTCACCAAGGTTCGGCTCTTAGTCCGTTCTGGTTTAACATTGTGTTCGATGTAGTTACGTCAAACATCCACGATCAGCCTCCATGGCTAATGATGTATGCCGATGATATCGCCCTCGTTAACCAGAACAAATTGCATATGATTTGATCAATACATTGTGCATGGACTTTAAAAGAGACTGTGACCCCTGAGTTTGTTTCGGTGTTTCTTCTCAGGGTAGTCAGTTAGGAAACACCGACCTCATCTAGTAAAAAAAACAAAGTCCAACAAAAAAAAATGAAGTGTAAAAGTGTTTGTGAAAACCTATTCACAAAAGAAATATTATTAATATCATAAAGCCCATCTTGAGCGCAAGGTCAACGTTTGGAAGGACACGCTACGAAACTGCGGTCTGAGACTAAATATGGTGAATACCAAGTACATGTCCTGTAGCAGCACTGATTCAAATACTATACGAATAGGTTCGGATTAGATCAGAAAGTGCAATACGTTCCGGTACCTTGGATCCGTGCTGCATGAGTCTGGCAACGTGGATGACGATGTCCAAGCACGTATAGGCGTGGCTTGGACAAAATGGCGCGAGGTGACGGGAATTCTATGTGACCGCAAAATGTCTCCGAAGCTCAAAGGGCAGATATATAAATGCATCATACGGCCTGTCCTCTTGTACGGTGGCGAGTGTTGACCGGCATTAAATTAAGCAAACAAACTCAGGAGCTTCGCGTAACGGAGATGAAGATGCTGAGGTTGATGAGCGGCGTAACGCGATCCGATCGCATGCGCAACTTATTCATCCGAGGTAGTCTTGGTGTCCGTGAGGTGGGGGAAAAACTGCAAGAGTGTCGTCTGCGATGGTATGGCCACGTAATGTGCCGTCCTATGGAGTACGTTTGTCGGAGATGCATGAATATGGCTGTCCATGTGGTTAGGTCCCGTGGTCGCCCCCGCAAGCGCTGCTGGACGTCGTCATGTCCGACATTAGAGCCAATGGCCTCACTGAAAAGGATGTTGAAGATTGGGCAAAGTGAAAGAAGTTCAGGCGGAAGGCGGACCCTGGCTTTAGCCGGGATTAACGCCAGGATAAAAAAACAATCGATTAAAATCAGTGTTCTTCGACTGATTTTAATCGTTTGTTTTTTATTTCGACGTCCATAAACACGTAAACGTCCCAACACTAGTGCCTTCAAATCTGTAGGTGCTCAATGTGGAATAAAATATTAAATTAAAAAGTATTCCACTTATAGCACCGGCTAAAAATATCACTGGGTGCTCAATGTGGAATACCTTTGGTGCTATTAGTTTGGGTGCTATTAAAACGGGTGCTCAATGTGGAATACCTCATTTTTTTCCATCTTATAATTGACACAATCCAGATTTTAGTGAGTAAGAACGTGGTAAGAACATGTTATTGGGCCAGTGGCGTAGAG
Source organism: Mythimna separata (assembly GCA_030763345.1). Classification (NCBI taxonomy): domain Eukaryota; kingdom Metazoa; phylum Arthropoda; class Insecta; order Lepidoptera; family Noctuidae; genus Mythimna; species Mythimna separata. The sequence goes on from CM061191.1 coordinate 7,044,399, forward strand.
AGACCCATACGGGCCATGTATCTAACTATAAACAGAACTAGTACCACGGCCCGACAGAGTCGCGATAGGTCATGAAGGAGATCATCATCATCATATGCCTAGCCTTTTCCCAACTATATTGGGGTCGGCTTCCAGTCAAGCCGGATTTAGCTGAATACCAGTATTTTACGAGGAGCGGCTGCCTACCAGACCTCCACAACCCATTAACTGGGGTAACACGGTACTTCATGGCAAGACTGGAGTCAGATTTACTGGCTTCTGACTATCCGTAACGACTGCCAAAGATCTCCAAATGACAGCCGGGACCAACGGCTTAACGTGCTTTCCGAGGCACGGAGGAAACTCGTTATGTTAAGATGGTCACCCATCTACAGACCAACCTAGGCAAGCGTTGCTTAAACTAACTAAAAAAGATGGAAGAAGTGGTTTTGTTTTGTCATCATGTAAACCCGGCTAAAAAATTAAATTACCGCGACTCAGATAGAATAGGTTTTGATTGAAAATGAGCTCGTTTATTGGAACATTTTGAACTAGAGATCCGTAGAAAATACTAGACTGAGCGGATCGCTCTGCATTAAGCCCAAGATTAATCTTTCAGTATCATTTCTTTATGACTTTTTTACTTACAAGTTAACTAGCTAGGCTGTAGATAAATCGAGTTATACTCCAGGTACCGTAGATAAAGGTTTAAGGCATGCAGAAGCCGCCGGACGTGCCATCTACTTCAGCAAAAACCATTACTCCACTCCTGTGATTATATGTCATCAAGATTCCTCATCTCGAAATAGAAATAAGTTGCCTAGTGTCCGGTAATTTTGATTGATTGAACGAAACCTGTTTCTAGAAAGAAATAAGGGAATATGTGATGTGTCTAGAGAGGAAAAGGCACAATGCTTGGGCTAAAATGTAGTTAAAAGATTAATGAAGATTACCCTGTTTAATAGGATAATACAATATTTTACTGCAGTTACGATTAAGAGCTATATACAGGCATTTTTTTCGGGGTGGAAATCCTCATGGATGTCCTCTGCCCTGGGTGTAGGTGAGGTCTGTAAGACTCTTACTTATTAATACCGGCCTCGTACACTTGTGTCGGGGATGCGGGTGCAGTTTGACTTCCGCTGCCACATGCAGGTATGTCCCAATTTCCCATATAATGTGACTTTTATGGACGTAAAAGACTGGGCCAAAATTATCTAAAAATTACAACATCGATTCCAAAAGAAGAATTCACCAATTTATCTAAGACTGACTTTCAATACTAGGAATCTCATTTAAATGGGGTTGGAGGATGGTCTCTGCGTCTATCTATTTTCATTACATTCGAATTGTCATGTATTGTTATGTCATTTAATCAATAGACAGATTGATAAATGAGGAAGGTTTAGATATAAATAAATTGTAAGTATATGTAATCACTAATCATGCATTATGTATAGTAGAGACAAGACGAGAATTTGAAAGATTAGTAATATCTTCGAGTGTTAAAAACTGGGGCGAATCGTTAGTAAAAGTTGAAACCACTTATGCACTGGCGTGTCAAGTTAGACTCGTATATGTATAAACGATTGCCCAGAAGCAAAAAGAGACACGTAAAATGGAAAGACAGAAAAGAGACCTTTGCCCTGCAATGGGAATGGGCTAGTAATAATAAAATCGTGTATTGCAGTAAAAGAGTACATCGAAAATTACGTGCATCTGTTCCTAATTATAAATCAGCTTTTGACAAATCTAAATAAATTATAATCCTCATTGTGAATCTAAATTATCGTGTAAATGCTCTAATTGAATTGAAGTGCCATCCTTTTCTTGATTAATTTATACTTTCGACAAAATGTAAACGCTTCGTAAAGGGAGAGACCCAATAGCTTTTGAATCGTAAGTCCCTAGGGCATGTCTATTATTTATTCCTTACGATAAGTATCTTAAATCCGACATGTGGCTTGGAATTATATTGATGCACCTGGTGCCAATGTCATTTAGAGCTGCAATTACTGAGTGAACGAACCGTGAAAATAATAATGTTTAATGTCTTGCCAGCCTACGTAAGTAGAGGTCATTCTTCGTTTTCCGTTTAGGGTGTGCTAGCTGCTAGCTAAAAAGTGTTTAGTTGTTTAAGAAAGTATGCAGTTTTAAGTTTTGCTTTTTCGAATGGTCAGTCTTTTGCAGTAAACTTTAAAGAACTCTAAAAAAGAGTTTTCCAACGTTCGTCCTCTTCCCATCGTTTTCATGCCATTGCATGGGACTATTGCAAATATCTTAGTTTGATGAGACGAGAATCAGTTGACGATAAAATGAGATTTATTTAACAGTTTAAAACAGATATTCGATGGAGCCGAAAGGTTCTGGAGTGGCGACCCCATTGCAATTTCTGCCACAAGGTGGACCGATGACTTCGTGAGGATCGCGGTTTTCCGATGGATGCGAGACCAAATGCACAAGATCAGTTAGTTGTTGTGGCGAGTCTTGGGTGAGGCCTATGTCCAGCAGAAGACGTCTTTCAGTTTAAATGATAATGAAACAGATTTACGAACTACAGGAAACTAAGCATCCCTTTCTGCTGTTCATTTCTCTCGGTACTTCATTAATAGAAATTTAAATTTTTATTTTAATAACATTAACTAGTGCTTGACTGCGATCCTACCTGATTGCAAGAAGTGACGCAATCGTTTATTGTAAGCCGCACTAGTTTATTAAGAGCCTATTTACTCTAGCCTTGAAGACACCCTAACTATTATTATAATCAGATATAGAGATATTATCCGAAGACCGCCTCCTAAGATATAATGATGCTTACGCACTTATTTCTCGTAAATGTTCGATTGAACTTTACGATTTCCGTAATTCATAATGGCCTCTTAAGGTTTCCCCAAGGTTATCGAGAAAGGACACGATCTGGTATCATCAGTTTTTAATAAAATGGTTTTCTTTAGGCTTAAATATTTAGACATCCCACATTTTTACTTTAAAGCTGCAGTGCATACAAAATTCAGCCTATAATGATGGAACATAGGTCTTTTTCTTTGTTAGAGAGAGTGAGTAGGCTGTAAGTTACCACGTGTGCCAAATTCAGGGTTCGTTTTAGACAATATTATGTACTTAGTATCTTATGTACTTTTCCAGAATTCATGTAATACATAAAACGATTTATAAGAGTGGCCATGGAGTTCCTTGCACGTTCGTTTACCTCAAACATATGAACTACATAGTTTATGCTTTGGAATATGCAATAAGCTTATTTTTCTACTAGCCGACTTCTGGGCATTTCAAAAGGGTCTGTGAATGATTCATTAGAAATAAATGCGTTGATTTAATTTGATCCGAATGGTAACTATAACTATGTTACAAATGTCTTCGACTGTTTCGTTTTCCTCACTGTTTTCTTTCAATAGAGCGTTAGCTTTACATATTCTGCTTTTAATCACTCCTTTTTAAACTGCAGGCACAACTAATAATGTCTGCATGACGTCATTATCTTCGCATTCAGCACACATGATTATAAATTATGATAATCCTCCAGGATTTAAACATGTTTTCTTCTCACAGACATAAAAATAACATCAGCTGTTTTTCAACCTTTACGTAAGAAACCTGTTCCAAACCATTGTAGGTGATTAAGTTATTGGCAACTTGAATGGATGGCCAGTGCATCCATTACTATCAATTTGAGTAATTCGATCGATTTATTCCATTCATGGATCATTAATAACTTGTCTTCTGGCTAAACCAGGGTCCGAAGATTCAAGGGGATGCTACAAAAAGTATCTTTAAGTGCAATGAGTCATACTTGGGTCGGAATCTGGATAACCTTGAGATACCTACACAGTTGTACTGTTACGCTGAGGTACTATACTCCGTTTGTTTAGGTAGTTAACTAAAGGTAAACAGTCTTGGTATGTCTTTTTATATTAAAGAGGTCGTATAAAATATACACAAAGATTATTTAAATTTAGTTTATTAGCTAACATCGATTTAGGTAAATACCTATTTGCAAAGATTTTTACATACAATTTATAGACAACTTTTAGATAAAAAGACATGCCAAGATTGTTTACCTTTAGTTAACTACCTAAACCGCCGTAGTATAGTTATCCTGAATATTTTCATGACTTTTTATTTCACCTAAGATGATTATTTCATGAATCCCCGACCGGTCCTATGAGACCGCGCTGTTATTGTTTTATTATTGTGTCTCGTTTTGCGGGTCTGTGATAGGTTAATTCATGAATCCCCGACCGGTCTCATTGGACCGTGCTGTTATTGTCTTACTATTGTGTCTCGTTTCACGGGTATTGATAGGTTAAAGACAGAACTCAATGACTTACGACACCCTCCCCATATTTTCAAATGAATTTCTTCAATATCAAGATTCTTCTAATTTTCATACCACATTGATGTCTGTTTTTGAATTGGGAAATCATCTGATTAGATACTTCTCCCGATCAGAGGTGGAGCGGGAGGGTGTGTAAGACTTTTACTGACTTAAGCCAAACCTATGTCCGTTTCGTACAGTTGCCTTGCGTTTTAGGACCAAGGGTTTCCCTTTCAGAAGTCGACTCATGGCCCCAGTAGACTTCGGCGCTCCTGGATAGTTTTGCTGTCATTACTTTTTCCAAAAACAAGAAGTTAGAAGACAAAAACCATTTAAGTATCTACTACTAACCACTGCTAGCTTCGAGGATTTAGTAGTTCGTCTTAATTCATGAATCCCCGACCGGTCGCATGAGACTGCGCTGTTATTGTTTTACTATTGTGACTCGTTTCGCGGGTATGTGATAGGTTAATTAACCTAAGCCTTCCCAACTAGTATCATTTTTGGTTTGGGTAAAATATCGAATCAGTAGGTAGCAGGCTTCCCTTCAATAGAGCTATCATAGGGCCGAATTCAAATTGCCAAGCTCAAAAAATCTTGTCAATGTTCAAAGACCTTGACAGATTATGGTTGTTGGTTTCATCCATCGTACTTAGTTACTCAGATCCGACCCGGTTCCGACTAGGTACGATCTACTTACTGAAGAACTCGAGAAAGACGGGACCCGTCATTAAAGAGGGAGATTTTTGTTTATAAAATATAACCATGCTCTAGTAATCACTTCCTATTGGATTCATGTAAGAAGTAATTTTCTAGTTGCAAGACCAAAAACGGCTGCCGCTTAGTAGGTAGGTCAGTACTTAACCTCCTTTTCGTTCTAAATTTAAGTTCGAACTGTTTTTTCCTATTTAAAAATACGGAAAGACTTGCCTAGCTACATTTGAGCTACGGCCCGGATAAGGAAAGTAAATACAAGCGCTATCAACGCACCTATCTTCTTCCTATGGGCAGATAATCTAGAGTGCGCTCATAAACGAAATCTATGTTTCACAACATTTCGTACCTATATCTATGTCCTTCATTGCATCTTTTAGTTTTAAAATGACAAAACTCTGCCAGTTTTAAAAATCGAATAAATAAAATGGCTGAGTTAACGTTGCATAATCATCGCACCTAATCACGAACGACATTGAACCGTATTACGTAGTTATGCATCGAGTTAACGTTCATGAGACAGCGAAAAACGCATTGAATTCACAAAATAACTGCCTGAATTTGTTTACACTGTCTATGAAAACTGAAATAAAAACACAAAATAACGAATTTCTTTCAAATTGGAATCCGTTAAATATTCGAAGATCAAATTCGAAGGAAAAACGTTATGGCCAACGTCAAGCGTTGTGCCAATAATATCCCAAAATAAACAATTCCTGTCAGCATTTACTCTTAAATACCCGCAGTAATGTCACTATTGAGGTTGATAACAACACATAAGCGAGGTAGAAGTAAAAATATCTGAGCAAGAAAGTGTAATTGTGGTTAGAACACATTCGTATGACGACATTATCGATCGTCCACATACCTTGACTGTTCATTTTTCTCCATTTATCCTCCTTGTAGTTAGATTATAACGAAAATAAAATTACAATTAAAAATTATAGGTAATACATAAACTATAACAGCGAATAAATTACTCTGGATTGCACAAAAATTAAGTAAAATAAATAAAAACTTTTTCAAGTCATATAACCACAATTCGTTAGTATTCGTTACAATCAAAATGGAACATTGCCTCTCTCATTCATACATAGCAGAATCAGACTAAGTGCGACAGAGAGCGAAGATGTACCGTAAATAGAACTTTATCAACACGACAGCGCCATTCAGAGCCATCTTGGTAGGAAATGGGAACGCATAGATCCTTGTCTATGGTTGAAATGATACCATCTGAAAATATGAAAATCGACTAAATCGAGTTTATAATTTTAATGACGCGAGCGTGAGATCCACAATTGAGTAGAGATTCTGTGAACAAAATGTTTTATAGGGTTCCGTGAAGCAAACAAAACTTTTTAACGTATTAGTTTACAGCTATTTTTTTCGCAATGATTCAAATCTAGAACAACTTCAAATTGTACTGTAATTGTGTCTGATTTAAAAAACTTACTGGAAATTACGTTGGTTTTTATTAATGTTATATTATATATTATTTAAAACATTGACGTAGAAGATAAGCTTAAGAGCCAAACACATTTAGGTAAAGATGTTTGATAATAAGTTGTAGCTCTAAGTTGAAGGTTAATCATACATAAGAGTTCTCAAACAATCAAACAAAGGGTTGTGAAATATCTCACAAGAACCTATACCTCTCCTGGAAACCAAGTGCCTAAGAAATCCCTCTCATAAACAATTACTAACACTCCGATTCCAATTCTAATTTCTTCTGATGAATAGAGGGATCTCTAAGATAATTATTGATCAGAGGAGAGGTAGAGACACTTTCGACAAAAAAAACTAGTCAAGAAAATGTCAATTAATTTGTAAGGGTTTCAAATAGTCATCCAGAACTAAGTTAATTTTGGCGTCTAGATAAATTTTTGAAAAATATTTGAGTTTTTTAAAGAATTTGTTTTTTATTTTGATATAAATGGAACCCCAAAAACAAAGTAACCAAAGTTCACGTAATAGTTTATTTTAAACTAGCTGTTCCACGAGGCTTTACCATATCTTTATATTAGTCATCATCTGCCTAGCCTTTTCCCAACTATATTGGGGTCGGCTTCCAGTCAAGCCGGATTCAGCTGAATACCAGTATTTTACGAGGAGCGGCTGCCTACCAGACCTCCACAACCCATTAACTGGGGTAACACGGTACTTCATGGCAAGACTGGAATCAGATTTTACTGGCTTCTGACTATCCGTAACGACTGCCAAAGATCTTCAAATGACAGCCGGGACCAACGGCTTAACGTGCTTTCCGAGGCACGGAGGAAACTCGTTATGTTAAGATGGTCACCCATCCACAGACCAACCTAGGCAAGCGTTGCTTAACCTTGAAGATCGACCCGTGCGGCTGTTATTATCTAGCCACGAGCTCCTCCATATCTTTATATTAGTATGATGTTATAATATAGCCTATGATCACCCTCAATAAATGAACTATACAAAAACAAAATAATTTTGTAAGCTTGAGTTTTGGATTTAGTCTTGCTAAAACTAAAAAGCGGCGTGACCAGTTTTAATAATTATTATTTTGCCTCCCCTATAGCGAAGTATGCTAACAAAATAAAAATAAATTGATTTAAAGAAAAAAAAAGGGTTTTTCCCTTTCCAAAATTGATTAAAAGGTGAGAAGTACTTGTAATTCACTTAGACGGAGTCGCGGGCTCGTAACTCCGACTATTATAATATTTTACATTTACTTATAACTACAATATTACTTCAAATTATTAGAAAAGCTAGCTTAAAAGCTATATTACAAAACCCATTATTTTATTTATTAAGAGACACTTTTAGTAGATTTCACAATTACGATTAGTAGATTTTAAATTAAATTCAAAAAAACATTTTCACTAAAGCCACCCTAAAACTCTGGTCATTACGACGATTGTCTATACTTCATTCAATTTGCGTAGCGCCAATCGCAAGCTGTCAAAACAAAGCAAATTCGGCTTTGAAAACCCGCGAACTTTTATTTAGAGATTAAAGAGAACTATCTAATAAACGTTTCTATTAAAACTAATAAGTACAACATAAACAATGAAATTCCGGGCTGTAATGATAGACGCTGGGCCGATGCGAGAATTTTCAAGTAGTTAACCTCTCAATAAAAATGTAAACAAACTTCCAATATTTCAAACTTTTTGATAATAATGTTTATTTGCAGATGTAGTGACAATAATATCGAAGTTGTCTAAAGAATGTGTGTTAAGATTGACTGATGATCACTTGTATTTTATCGTGAGTGAAGAGAATAGTGGGCCAAGTCCACCAGTATTATGGTGTGAGATTCCTCAAAGGATGTTTTGTTCAGAGTATCAAATGATTGGGTTAGATGAAGAGCATAAGGATATTTATATGGCTTTAAGTTCAGGTTAGTCTATATATAATCCGAATTACACGTTTCCGTGGATGTTTTCGCAAGTAAACATACAAAATCCAGTGAAAAATAACTTGAGATATGGCTAATACCTAGTAATAACTAGTGTATGTTAAAATTGTAATTTATTTCATGTTTTTCAGGCAATTTAGCAAGATCCTTAGTCACATTAAAAACAGCAAAGTCTTTGAAAATGAAGCTAACAAAGAAACAATGTCCTTGTCTGACTTTAGAAATTGAAACTGTAAGTGCCAAATATTATTGTTTAAAATACTGTAAATGCAAAAAAAAATCTTATACAATACTTAATGGCTCCTTTTCTTCTCCTTCCTCTTTATCCAGCCCTTGGCCGCTACCTGCATATCTTTTTCTCACTCTCTGTCTAATCCATCCTAAGGTTATCTGTGAAATATCGCTTTTAGCGATAAGACCATTTGTTGTGACAAACAAAATAAAGTATTTAAATAAAAAATATTAGCCAGACTTATAACCAAGCATTTGCCTGCAAAATGCAATTAAAGTTGATAATAGTATATGAATCTAGGTACTGTCCCTAATAATTTGGCCACCTATGGTACATCCATTTAAGTTGGATGTTAATGTGAACAGATGTCTTTAATTTCTTCCGACACTTCAGACTGTTGACTAAAGTTGGTAAACAATTCTTACTTTTTCAGCCATGTGTTCTCTCACAACAAACTAGACAAGTGACACATGATATACCAGTAACAGTGATACCAAGGAAACTGTGGTCCGACTACCATGAACCTAGGATACCAGACCCTGATGTAAGTTATTACAAGCATATTCATTATTTTAGCCGATAATGCTACTATTGGACCGAAAACACAGATTCATTAGGGATTTTGCTGAGATACTGACCCTATATGTATTTCTGTACCTACATATTATTTGGTATTTTGTTTTGTTCCCTATTGTAATGCCTGTGTCGGATAAATTACATTTTAATTCTGTTCAATTAATTTACAATAGATAGATCCCCGGCTTGGCAAGTTGGTTAACAATTACAGTTTGTTTGTTAATTCCCAGAGAATGTTGCTGCTCATTCTTTAGTGAGTCCCTTATTCGCCTTTTACAATGCCCATGGGCAGTGATCGGATGCTATTTTGCACATTCCACACCATACGATACCGTAGTGGTACAGTAGTACTTATTACTATGACCAAATGTAGGTCAATATTCAATATGTACAGTTGTCACAATAATTGTGCACTTTTTTAACCCTCCGTTTTCATCACAAATGACTTATTTTTTGTGAATGTTTCTTAAAAAGGCCTTTGTTCAGGATTCTATTTTAACACAATTTCAAGCATAAAATTATTATGGCCTCTTTTTTTTAAAGGTGTGAAGGCCAGAGCGAAAATGCGTGTCAGACTTTTACTGAATTTAACTACACCTATGCTCCTTCAGTTGCCCTCTTAATTTTTTTCCCCATAGAAGATATTAGGCCCTGTATTCCAGATATTGTATTCGAAAAGACAAGATGTAAAGTACCCCTTTTTTTAGACATTTTCGTTACATTCAAAGATTCGTTAAAAGTACAGTGCTCATATTACAGATATCAATAGAACTGCCATCTCTGAAGCAGCTCCGCACAACTATAGACAGAATGAGGACCATGGCCTCCGAGGTGGTGATCAGAGCTTCAGCTGAAGGCCGGCTCACTTTGCAGATCAAGACCGACATGGCTAAAGTGTCAACAAGGTTTAAAGGATTGAATGTCGAGGCTTTTGGTGGTAAGTTACAGTTTGTGTGTTTTTTTTAATGACCAAGGCACTTTGGAGCCCACCTTTCTGCCCCAGACCACAGATTTTTTTCCATTCTGCTCTATCACCCGTCACTCAGTAACTCCCTTTTCTTTCATATCACTCCTCACACAATCCATCCATCTTTTCTTTAGCTTCCCTCTCACTCAGTACTCATAAGTCTTTTTTCGAATGTCACAGTAGTTTCCCACCAACCGAGCATTGTCCTGTACAGGGATAATTATCGGTTGGTACTACGCTCCATGCAAAATGTCTTTAAGGGGGCTCTGTGAGTTAGCTTCGGTCCCTAGTACTCTTTCCCTCGAGCACTCTCGAAAGGTCCAGGTGGGTCCTGGACCACCTTTCTTGATCCAGGGTTCTGAGATAAACATACACAAAAATATTCCAAGATTCACTTTCACGCAAAACTACTAGTACAATATAAAGGCGAAAGTTGGTTAAAGCTACTATTCTATACTGAATATTGTTCTGAAAAATTTCGATTCCATAACTGTCACAGGAGCGGCCCTAAATACATTACTAGACTAAAACTAAAACAGCTGTTGTTTCAAATTTCCAGGCCCAATAGAACACTCAGACTCCGAAACCGAAGAAACACAAGCAAACGAAGACATGTCCCGTATCTGCTACTGCAGAGTAGACGCCAAGAAACTGTCAATGTTCCTGAGCGCTGAGCAGATAGCGAGCAACAGGACTGTCTGCAGTGTCGTGCATAAGAAGCTGGTGATCTTGTGTCTGCAGACTGATGAGAATGTGAAGCTGCAGTGTTTTATTAGCGGGATTGTGTATTGAAACGGTGGGATTGTGTATTGAAACGGTGGGATTGTGTATTGAAATGGCAGGACTGTGTATTGAAACGGCAGGATTGTATATTGATAAGCTACAGGACTGTCTGCAGTGTCGTGCACAAGAAGCTGGTGATCTTGTGCCTGCAGACTGATGAGAATGTTAAGCTGCAGTGTTTTATTAGCGGGATTGTGTATTGAAACGGTAGGATTGTTTATTGAAACGGCAGGATTGTGTAATGAAACAGTAAGACTGTCTTCTGCAGTGTCGTGCCTAAGAAACTGGTGATCTTGTGCCTGCAGACTGATGAGAATGTTAAGCTGCAGTGTTTTATTAAGAGGATTGTGTACATATTGAATTGCATTGTTATTAAATTTGTAATTATTTTATTTAAACTGGTATTTTATTTGATCATTTTTGTCGTAATATTTGTGTAGAGTTACAGGGGGCGAATTTGAAACATTATATTTCTGCTAATAACCCAAAAGTTGATGTGGCTGTGCAACTAAAATGGGACTGAGTATGTCTGCAGTATGCCCGACAAACTGCGGGTCAAATTAATAAAAAGCTGATGCCCTGAAAATGTGTGATGGGGTCTATTAGACAGATTCCGTCAGAACTGGCAAGAGGTAGCGCGTGCTCACGAAAGATGGAAGGATTGGACGGGGGTATCTATAGTGAAGGTAACAAAAAAAAAAAAAACTTACTTTCTCAGAAGAAACGCCTGCGTCCCAGTAATTGATTAATTCTGTCTGTCAAAACTTGCAATACCACTGAGTACGAGGTCTTGGGTTCGAGTCCCAAATTGGGTCAAGTGCTATAGTGTCCATTTGATGGCAATAGGCTCGCACCCTATTGGTGTACGAGGGCGGTCCGATAAGTACTTAGCCTCACCGCCCCATGGCGCCACTATCGCAAGATTTTTTTTTTATCATGTAGTCCATTTCCTTAGAGGGCTCTTTTCAAAATTTCAGCCGAATTGGACTCGTAGTTTTTTTTTGACCGCGTCTGGAAACTGGCGTGTCGGCGGATTTGAAAAAAGTGTAATTGAGCAATATCGGTCGGTGATTCCATTCTTGTTTTTGGAAGGGAATTCGCGCAGCAAAATAAAAGAGCGCTTGGATACTGTTTACGGGGACTCTTTTCCTTCGATGGCGAATGTCAAATTTGATCTAATGAGTTTAACGTGTGCGCACGTCGGCTCTTGAGGAGCCACGACCCGATGCCCTAAAAACGGCTACCATAGAGGATAAAGTGGCAAAAAGCCATGATCTCATATTGGTAGACCATCGATTGAAAGTGCGCAAGATAGCTGAGATATTGGGCATTTCAAAAAACCGCTTAGGTCATATCCACCATAAATAATTGGACGTGAAAAATCAGTCTGCGCGATGGCTGCCGCGTTTGTTAATTTCTGACAACAACCGCTACCGTAAGAAAACTTCAGAACAGTGTTTGATGCTGTTTCAGCGCAATACGGAGGAGTTTTTGCATCATTTTATGACCGTCAAGGAAGCATGAAACCATTTGTACACATTAGAGACCAAGAAACTGTTGAAATTGTGGATTTCACCTGGCGAACGTGCTCGGAAGAAGGCGAGACTGTCCTAACAACCGGAAACGTGATGAACACCGTTTTCTGGGATTCGCAAGGTGTGATCAACATCGACTTCCTTAAGAAGGGCAATACTATCACAGGGCTCTACTATGCCGAAAAAATTGGGTCGATTCGACGCCGAATTACAGGAAAAACGGCCTTATTTGGCGACGAAAAAAGTGTTGTTCCACAATGTCAACACACCGGCTCACACTCCTCCATTGTCACGGCCAAACTGGTAGAATTAGGCTATGAACTGTTGCTCCACCCTTCTTATTCTTCAGGTTTGGCCCCGCGCGACGTCTTTTTGTTTCCAAATTTGAAGAAGTCACTTGCTGGGCAAAAATTTGGACCAATTATGAGATTATCGTCGCCACGGAGGCCATTTTTTCAGACCTTTAGATAAAAATTTTTTTTAGACGGGTTAAAGAAGTCGGAGCACCAACGAATTAAGTGAATCGAGCTATAAGGAGACTATGTTGAGAAATGCATCGCCACCTTTCAATTTTTTTTATTTTTCTTTTGTAGGCTAAGTATTTATCGGACCACCCTCGTACGTGAATCCACGCCTGACCCGAGGATTTCAGCTGAATGGTTGATTCTTAAGCATGGCGGTAGAAATGAAACGTGTTCCCTTCCTATCTCCCCTGATGATGGTTTATCATCACGAACGATGATGATGACATAAAGATGTCGAATTTCTGTGTGTAGTTCATAGACATATTATTTGGACGGCACCTGTTTTTTTTATGATCAGAAACATAGTAAGTAAACCCATATTTCCCCAGATGTGGCGACACTGGGGGAGACCTATGTCTAGCAATGGACGTCCTTCAGCTGAAATGACGAAACTTTATTAACTATAATAATCACTTTATTTCACAGAAATACACTTTAAATACGAATTACAATTACCAAACAATTTGTACAAGTTTAACAAAGATAGTTTAGATTAGAGAATTATTTTGATATTTTTGGCCATATTCAAAATGTCAATGAAAATACAATTTTTTCAAGTTAATATTACATCTTTCACAGCATCAATAAGTCTATAAGTTGTTCCACATAAATAGGGAAATATTTAGGGCAATCATTACTTATCAAATCTGGAAGAATAAGGCTAAGTACATATTAATCTAATGTCAAGAAAACAATAATTTTTAACTAGCGGTGGAAATAATTGACCTCATTTTTTATATTACTTTAAGTATCAAGAAGTAACTTCGTCTAAAATTGCAAATATGTATGATGACTAGTCACATCTGACATCATCAATTTTTAAGTTTATTTCTCCATCTACGAAATTCTGATGATTTTATGATGATTTTTTTTTCAAGGTATGAGGTGGAAATGATCAGTATTTTGTCAAGAATACTTTTATAATATAATAACTTATTGATCAGTTGTTGTAGTTATGGCTCCCATCGGTCATCATGCTATGACATCATTATATAAATGGTCCTCAAAATATGACATACAAAATGTCACGACGTTTTCAATCATATACTTTTACATTTTACTATACAAACTATGGATCTTATTTTGTTATGTAATAACTAGGTTAATCGTACTGCTAATCTATTTCTAGTAAGTAAAGGAAGAAACGAAGGATAAAGCACTGTCAATGTAGGTTGATAGAAATAAAATTTTACAGTAGACTTGTAGAGTTACATTAGGTCCACGCCACACGACGTGGTTCTGAATACAAATCAGGCGTGGCCCACGTGTGCATCGGTCTAATGTAGTTAAAAGTTTAAATTTCTAAAATATCATGAAGTTAATATTATTATTACCATTTACCTTCTATAAGACTTAGCACTTTTTCAGGCTGTATTGACAAGTCTAACTAGATGTAATCTCTTTCGTATGTTATCTACAAGAAAAAGAGACCAACACACAATATTTAACCTAGCCACTACTTAACAGAATCAGTACTAAACAGTCTGGCGTTGTCCTAACTCAAAGCGATCATCGTCCATTTAGGCCTATTGTCCACGGACGCGTAGCTTTATAGACGTGTATTCCTCAATTAATGTTTTTTTTTATTTCGTCAAATGTCGGCGAATCAAAAAAAAAAACTTTTAGTTTTACAAAGGAATTGTGACATTGAGAATTTGTGGAGTGTTGTAACACTCAACTGCATGTTGTGTTACAGTGTGTTGTTATAGTAATTGAAGAGAAACAACGCAAACAAAGAGTTTTGGCCATCGAGACTTTATGCAGTGTACATAACATTGCAGTACCCTCTTTCAATATAATAATAATATCATAATTAAGAATTTACGCACCGTTGTAACACTGCTGCGTGTAATACGCCTCTTGGCCAAGGTCCAGTACCCTATGCTGTTAAGTTTCCTGACGTATTTTGAAGCGTCTATGAAGCTACGCGTCCATGAACAGTAGACATTAGGACGACGCCCACTAATCAATTACATAACTTTAAACTACTATCACAATCAATTGTAAGTTAATTGATAGGACCGTTCGTTGTCTCTCCGCAGCGTATCGTGGGTCGCCTTCAACTGGTCTAGTTTGGTAGATATCTGCGCGATGGAGTTGTCTATCCATTGCATGGACGACATGTGCGCGTTTAGTATGCGCCCGATTTGGACGATCTGGAACAAAATAATGAAAGGAATAAGTCATCGAACAGATACGTGTAACAGATAAATGCGAGTCGGTCTCTCGCACAAACGGTGCAATACCGCGTCCGCAGCAAAAAACGGCAAAAAAGGCACGTTTGTTGTATGGGATACAAACAACAAATGTGGCTTTTTGCCGTTTTTAAATATTTATTTTATTTTGTTTTCAGTATTTCATGTTATAGCCACAATAGAAATCCGTAAAAATTTCAATTGTCTAGATATTATCAGCCTGGTGACAAACAGAGGATAGAGAAGTCTTAAAACATTTACAACGACTGAGTGTGCGATTCGCGCGCGGAATGTGTCAACACTATGGGAATTCTGTTACATTGAATTTTACGTTACAGCCATAGTAATTTTACGTTACAGCCATAGTTCTGAAGCGTTTTGTTGCATAGATTCTAGAGTAAGAAAGTTGTCCATAGACTTTACTTACAGGGTCATTACTGTCTTGACTCCTATTGGTCTCGTTGAGGTGTTCAATGACTTCCTTCAAATCTTCTGACATCTGTCTCAGCTGAGTATCCAAGTTTTCTGCTAGAGAATACCTGGAAAAAAGGAATAATATTACATTAAATTAAACATAACAAGCAATTTTGTGCAGAAAAAAGGCTTCATGACTTGAATTTCAAATCATGTTATTCATCATCATCATCAACCGAAAAACGTTCACTGCTGGACATTGGCCCCAAGCGTCGCCACAACGACCAGTCCTGTGCGTCTCGAATTCATCAGATTCCCGCAACTCTTACCAAATCACCGTCATAATCATATTATTTGCATAACCAGCAGATTTAAACAAAGTGTCTTGTTTATTTTAATTTTATTAATACCACCTAAGGTGGTCACCTTTTGGGCTCGCCATCATAGTGGCGGTAAGTCCCCTGTTTGAAGAGTAGCTGAAACGGCAACACGGCGTTCTCACCTTCCGCTAGACGCAGGTCCTCACCGGTCATGGGAAGTTCGAGAGGTTCTTGCACCGGATTCGTGTGGAAGAAACGCCCGGGTTTTATCATTGTGATGAGTGCCTGGAGTAAGTTCAGCATCAGCTACATATTACTTACATGTGCTCCCTCTCAGGATCCCTCAGCCGGTCCACGGTCTCTTCAGAGAGCTGCTTCTCCATTGGCGCCAGCAAGTCTTCCAGCTCCTTCTGCTGTGCCAGCACGAAGTCTAGCTCGTGTTCCAGGCTCTGTTGCTCGTTCTTCACTGACTGGACTACTTACATGTGCTCCCTCTCAGGATCCCTCAGCCGGTCCACGGTCTCTTCAGAGAGCTGCTTCTCCATCGGCGCCAGCAAGTCTTCCAGCTCCTTCTGCTGTGCCAGCACGAAGTCTAGCTCGTGTTCCAGGCTCTGTTGCTCGTTCTTCACTGACTGGACGGCGTCGTTTAGTTCTACGATCTGGTAAAAAAGTTATTTTTTAGAATGTACATGGGATTGTTTGTGTGACTCTACTTTTCGAAACTACTTAGGCTTACTGCCCATGGACGCCTAGCTGAAGCTGCGTGAAGTTTGCATACAAAACTATAGCCTACTGTCCAAAAATGCGTAGCTACATCAGACGCGACACGAGGGCGCGACGCTGCCGCTTTGTCGACAGAGTTTGATAGCTTTGTATTCAAGCTTCACGCAGTTGCAGCTAGGCGTCCATGAGCAGTAAGCCTAAGCAGTGCCGTAACTAGCCTTTTATGCACCCGGTGCGAGTTTCAAAACTACGCCCCTGAAAAATGCTCTAACCAGGCTTAGTCTGGTCATTTCTGCGCCCCTCCAGGGTCTGCGCCCTGTGCCTGGGCACTGCTCGCACCGCCCTAGTTACGGCACTGAGCCTAAGTAGTTTGAATGACGCCAGTAGGCCTTAGTCACAGGACATGGACCAGATGAGCGTGTTGACGAAGCCGTCCTGCCCCAATTCACAGCTTGGTTGAAAAGAGGCCTGACATACAAAACTATCAAAACCTTAAGAGGGCTGTCGCAATTTTTGATGAATTTCAGCGTTTTATCCGATTTTTGACGTGTGACGATGCTTTAGATATAGCCATAAAAAAAAAAACAAAAATATGGATAAGAAAGTTTGATAACTTATCTTGGGAGTGCTTTAAACAAATATTTGAATTTATTTACCTACATCAGTAAAATCCTTGTCTCCGCAAAGGATGTTTTATAAAATGTTGCTTTAGGGTATCTTTTGACGCCTTGGTACACCGAAGATATTAAAGTTTAATCATTTATAAAAATGTCTATGATACAACTGTATCTTCTACATTGGAGTGCTGAAACCACTTTATTACTTTTCATACAGTAATACACCAAAAATAATTCTGTAAAACCAAGATCTGCTGACAGTTTTCCGTACGAAACTACAATTTTTATCTACGAAATTATAATCCAAACTCAAATAAAAAAAATTAACCAACTAAGGTGGTATTTCTATAAATCTTGAAAAAAATAAATTGGGCTATTTAAAAGTTAAATAATATTTTTAAATCATTTTTGTATGCAATGCAAAAATCGAGCGCGACTGCTGCCGCCCGTCGTTTAATTTACCTATCGTCTGTTTTTTATATCCTGAGACTATATTGACACAGGAAATGTCAAAATTACTATAAGATGATGCCAGTTCTTTTGTGTTGTAATAGCATTTCTGTCAAAACGCTCAAATTTAAGAAAAAATGTATCAGCGCCCTTAACATTGTATCAGTTACCTTCTCCCCGTTAGCTATGAGCAGTCGGTCCCAAGCGTTGATCTGCGTCGCCTGGTTGATGAACGTCTTTTCCTGTTCTTCCAACTCTAGCGTCCATTTGTTGATGTTCTCCTCCAGTTGCGCGAACGATATTGAGGTGATGGCTTGAGGGGGCGCTGCGGCAGTTGTACTGGAAAGTTAAGAGAAGTGAAGTTATTGAACTGCAGAATGGAAGGATAGCTAGCTATAGTTCTTTGACACTTGTGGTGTCGATTGAAAGTAAATTGTTTTTCTTATTTTTACTTTCACCTTTGTGTTATTTGTTTGTTTAGCCTGTGTTAACTTTAGAAAGTATTTTGTTTTACATTAGAATGGAAACACATTCTAATGTTCTTGAAGTATTTGCTAATATTTCGGTTCAGCCTTCCTTTGGCCTTGTTTTTAGGTTCGCGCTCAACCGTATACGATACGATATGGTCGATGATGAGGTGCGCTTACCTAGAAGTATTCTATTTACTTTCAATCTTATTACTATGTGTGTACATGAATGGTTAAATAAATAAAGGATAAATGTTACTTACGTAGTTGCTGTGGTCAGAGATGCCATTGTAGTAGTGGCCGTAGTTTTGCCGAGAGCTGTGATACCAGATGGAGCGGTTGTGGAAGCTGGAATTAAGAAACAATGCATTTTGACGAGGTTTAGGTAATATGTCGAAGCTTTCTTTGCACGGTTGGATCAAGAGCCTGATATAGAAAGCAGTACGCCTCGATGTGGCTCGTATCGTGAGAAGGTTTCAGTCCTAACCAACAGCAGAGTTCCATTATATTATAAAAAAGAATTGTTTTTAAATTTAATAAAAAACTATAGAAGAATAAATAAACGATTTATTTAAATAAAGGAAAAGATCCGATTGTATGGATCCTAATAAAAATGTGCTGAACTAAAATAAAAAATATTAATGTAAAGTGAACTTTTCTAACTATTAGATAAGTTTTCATCATGTCAAAACAATTTAATTATTTTTGGACAAGTGAGAAAATGTAAAAATAACCTTTATGTTTTATGCAATAGAAGTTCTATTCAGTTACTAATAATTTTGTATTAGAATAAATAGCGTAAAAAATCAATAATTTTATCACAAACAATATTTTCTTATAAAGTCATAATGACATGATTTTGAATATTTAAATTGAGAATTAAAATTGAATAATTTAAAAATACTGTAGACCAATTACCACCAGACCTGAGGACCATTTTATGAATTAAATGTGAAAAGTTTAATTCATAAAATGTAATGACATTGTGACATTATTGTATTGATGAAATAAATGATACCTACTTTGCAATTTGGTTTTAAAAATCTTTTACATGTCAATTCGAGGCGCGCAAATGCTATGAGATTCCTCGTGGACCTAGCCGGCATCAATTGTAGGCATGAAGCAAATAACCGGTGGAGTGCGCGTACGATGCTATTGCGCTCACCAAACATATGCTAAAACTAGTAGAAGCGGCAGGAGCAAATGGAATATGCACGTCACGTGCTCCCGATTTTTAAGGGAATCAAATTAAAGATACACGACTTGACCTTGAACGGACCAATAGCAGCCGCGCATTTTTCTTCGTCCCCCGGCCCGCCGTGGTGAGTTGTTTACTTAGAAGAAATCGGGCTATGCGCTTTCTAGTGGTTATATTCTCTATGATTGTAGGGAACGCGCCGTCGACGATTCAGGCTGGACTTGAGCTACCCATTACTCGTCGTCAGTAAGTTCACATCCACGGTAGCTGGGGATCACACTGCGATAGCCGACGCCCGTGCGTCTCCTGTCTCGGCAGCTGAGGCGTGAGGATCACACTGCGATAGCCGACGCCCGTGCGTCTCCTGTCTCGGCAGCTGAGGCGTGAGGATCACACTGCGATAGCCGACGCCCGTGCGTCTCCTGTCTCGGCAGCTGAGGCGTGAGGATCACACTGCGATAGCCGACGCCCGTGCGTCTCCTGTCTCGGCAGCTGAGGCGTGAGGATCACACTGCGATAGCCGACGCCCGTGCGTCTCCTGTCTCGGCAGCTGAGGCGTGAGGATCACACTGCAATAGCCGACGCCCGTGCGTCTCCTGTCTCGGCAGCTGAGGCGTGAGGATCACATTGCGATAGCCGACGCCCGTGCGTCTCCTGTCTCGGCAGCTGAGGCGTGAGGATCACACTGCGATAGCCGACGCCCGTGCGTCTCCTGTCTCGGCAGCTGAGGCGTGAGGATCACACTGCGATAGCCGACGCCCGTGCGTCTCCTGTCTCGGCAGCTGAGGCGTGAGGATCACATTGCGATAGCCGACGCCCGTGCGTCTCCTGTCTCGGCAGCTGAGGCGTGAGGATCACACTGCGATAGCCGACGCCCGTGCGTCTCCTGTCTCGGCAGCTGAGGCGTGAGGATCACACTGCGATAGCCGACGCCCGTGCGTCTCCTGTCTCGGCAGCTGAGGCGTGAGGATGCCTGTTCCCTAACGCATACAACCGCTTCCTTGGCTAGCTTTGCAGCTTCGCACTAGAAGGCTACCTAAAAATCCCCAGCGAGAAAGAATGGCTTCTTTCTCGCTGGGGATTTTTTTTTGATTTTGGCTCCGTGTCTCGTGAAGTTTATAAACATGTTGTAAATTACCTATGCACAGGAGTACCTAATCTTTAAAGTAAACAAAAAATAATAATTGAAACTTACCTGCAGAAGAAGCAGCGACCGAAGTAATAGATTTCCCAAAACCAAGTACACTTTTATTAGCACTGGTGCCCAAGCTAAACCCAGATTGTGCGGTCGAGGCGGCCGTGGAAACGCCGAAGCTGAGGCCCGTGGTAGCGGCCGTGCTGGTGCCGAAGCTGAGCCCAGCAGTGGGCTGCGTTGTGGTCGCTAGTGGGGTGGACCAGGCAGCTAGCCCTGTGGAGGCTGCTGGTGTGGTTGAGGCGGCGCTGGAGCCTGTGGATGAGAGAATAGGTTATTTAACAATATGCTGCTGGAATGGTGAAATGTTGCCACATAACATAAGGTATCTCACAGCCCTAATGCCCACCAGGGCTGCGAGATCGGCCTTGACAGCTCTTTGAGATTTCTTTGAACCACAACACACTGTTCTTGATCCAGGCTTGATTCTTTTCGAATGGTGTGTTCGCCATTGATCGCCGTCCACAAGCCCACGTCTACGTTGGCTTGTAGATGGCGAGTGGTGGTGAATCGCTTTGTGGCTCGCAACACCCAGGTTGGGATGTTAATTTTACAGTTATTTCAGCATTACAACGTAACTGCAATGTCTGCAAAGTGTTTGATATTACAGCCAGACACACATAAAATCTTTTTATTTTTTCTATTGTATGTATAAATTTAGTTTTCCTTTATGAGATGAGGGTAAAGAGGTCTAGCAGACTCATAATTGCCAAGAACTCCGTGTTCTGCAACTACTAGCGGTAGCTGGCTAATACTTGTCAGGTACAATAGAGCATCAGTTAGCATAAAATGCAAATACAACACAAATCTCACCTGGAGTACTAGCAACCGGAGCAAAACTAATCGGAGCCGCAGAAGTCTTAGGAAACTGTCCCGCTGGCGAAGCCTGTCCCAAAGTAAGCGGCTTCTGGTTCGCTGTTGACGTTCCTATAGCCCCGGCAGTGCTTGTAGGGGCTTGTGAAGACTTACTTGTATTCTAAAGCCACCAGCGATGGCTGTTCTAATACTGGTCACACATCATGAATTGGTATAAGATGCAAATATATCACAAATCTTACCTGGAGTGCTAGCAACTGGAGCAAAACTAATCGGAGCAGCAGAAGTCTTAGGAAACTGTCCCGCTGGCGAAGCCTGTCCCAACGTAAGCGGCTTCTGGTTCGCTGTTGACGTTCCAATCACCCCAGCAGTGCTGGTAGGGGCCTGTGATAGGGTCGCTCCGAAGCTCAGTTGCCCTGGTTGAGACGTGGTTGTGGCACCGAAGCTAAGTCCCGGTTGGGATGTAGCGGTTGATGTTGGGGCAAAACTGAGGCCGGATTGTGGTTGCTGTGGTTGCAGTGATGGTTGGCTTGTGCCGAAGCTTAGTGGAGCTTGCTCTGTAATTGAGATGAAATGGTAGTGAGTGATTTGTAGTGACTGGCCGTGGGATCGGTTTCGGCAAGTTTAAGTAAGATGTCTTCAAGGCTAAAGACACACACAGTACGTGACAGGTTTTTATTATTTGTGTTTGCACTAAACAATATTCATACAAAGAATAACGTTTTTCAGAACCTCGCCCAAGATTAGACAAAAAAAAGTTCTCTAAAAAAAAGTACTCACCCACATAATTTTTTAATAAAACCATTTTTATTTAATTTTTTTTCTAATTTAGAAAGAAAGCAAAAGAAAAAGAATTCAATGCCTCAAACATTTTTTATATTTGTATTTGAATGTAAAATTTAGGTTTAATTTTCATAAAACACTAAAAAGTCGATTAAAAAATCCACAGGGCTTGGGTAATGTCTAGGGTCTGAAAGGATAGCAGATGACCCCCACTCGACCATTTAATTTGGGCACACAATGCACCAAACACCCTGTATTCTGTGCCCATTTAATCTCATCTGCCTAGCCTTTTCCCAACTATATTGGGGTCGGCTTCCAGTCAAGCCGGATTTAGCTGAATACCAGTATTTTACGAGGAGCGGCTGCCTACTAGACCTCCACAACCCATTAACTGGGGTAACACGGTACTTCATGGCAAGACTGGTGTCAGATTTACTGGCTCCTGACTATCCGTAACGACTGCCAAAGATCTCCAAATGACAGCCGGAACCAACGGCTTAACGTGCTTTCCGAGGCACGGAGGAAACTCGTTATGTTAAGATGGTCACCCATCCACAGATCAACCTAGGCAAGCGTTGCTTAACCTTGAAGATCGACCTGTGCGGCTGTTATTATTTAGCCACAAGCTCCTCTCTGTGCCCATTTAATCTATACTAATATAATAAAGAGTCAAAAGTTTTTTTTTTGTTTGTATGAGGTAATCTGTGAAAGTACTGGTCCGATTGCTAATTTTTTTTTCACCAATAGAAACCTGCTGCATTCTTGAGTGACATAGGCTATATTTTATGTACGCGGGCGAAGCTGCGGGCTAAAGCTAGTTAAAAATATAGTATGTTTTAACTCACGTCCACCACCAAACGAAGTTCCAAGGCTACCCATCTGACCCGGTTGCGCTTGAGAAGTCTGAAAACTGGAGGTCAACGTCCCAAACGCCGGTGCCGAGGTGGCGGTCGCTTGGGCGGTGCCGAAGCTAAGCCCGGTGCTCTGACCGGTGAGACCCGTCGTCTGACCGGTAAGATCGGTGGCTTGGCCGGTAGTGGTGTTGGTGGAACCGCCGATGGTGCCGAAACTGAGGCCGGCTGGTTTCTGGCCGAATGCTCCTGCGGTTGATGCTGGGGAAAAATTGATAAGTATTAGGCTAAGTTCACATGAGTTCGCGGCTCGTCGTGGCCATGTGAACTTAGGCTTAGTGTTGCGTTGTTGTTACTTAGCCTAAGGCATTGAGTCCGCCTTTGTACTTATATGTGCATAAAGCATTAAATAAATAAATAAATGATCTATGAATTGATTTAATTCCCATGAGAGTGTCGAAATACACGTTTTACGACGATAGTATCTTTTCTTTCGTTAACTTAGAATTTAGATTTTTACACAGCTTCAAGGGATCTGTGGACCGACCGGAGTATACGGTTTTCATTATAACTCGATACAGTCGCGCGTCCCGAGATAATGGTTCTTGACAGAAAGATCGACAACAAAGTGATTTCAGACGTTTTTTCCTTTGTGATACGAAACCTTAAAAAAGAGTAATAAAATACAGCTGCGTTGACCGAACCTAAAGAATAGAATAGAATAAACTTTATTGTACACCAAAAGAAGTTATAAATTGTAAAGAAACTTAACTCAGAAATTCCTGGGCGTTATACACCCAGCGCTGGTTTTCAGCTGGCACTACGTAGTGACGCACCATTCTATCCATATTTTCAACCGAAATATGCTCACAGTTGGACATGGACCTAACCAAGTGTAACCACAATTAACGGTCCTGTGCGTCCAAAAAGAAAACATATCGTATCGAGAAGGGACCTTTTACATTGCCTTTGACCGTTTTAAATGAAGTCTAAATATAAATAAAGTATAGTTGTTTTATCTCACGAAAGCGGGTGAGCCATACTTGTAGTTGTGATGTGTATAGACACTCGCTCTTGTGTGCGTAACTACATGTAGCGTTAGCAAGCTCATCGCTATTGAACAAAATAAAAAAGTTGCCCCTTGTTGCCCAATTTATTTAATAACTTACGCAGCGTTACGAGACATCCATTGAAACCAACTTTTTCATTCCAAACTGACCTTAGCTTTGCCAATGTTATACAATTAAGGGAAGGAACGAAATAACCCCAACACAAGTATTAATAATAACTTACTGGGGCTGTTTCATTTACACTTGTAATTTATTTTATTTGATTTAGTGTTGAAATTTGTTTTTGTACGATATGAAAATTGTGTATTGTGCTCCGTACAACGTCAGCTGTAAATCCACCTTTATTTTCTCTCTTTCATCGGTTTTTCATGGGTGACATAAAATTCGAAGATGTACTTGCGACATCTCTTCCTTCTTTTATTAGTTTTTTGCACTGTTCTTTCACTTACCCCTGTCGCTACTGCAGTGCGTTTTGTAATATTACGCAAATATGATAAATCACAATTTGGTTCTCGATGAAGTTCCGTGAATTAATATTCTTCTATTCTATTAATATTCTGTGTTCTAGTTAACACAGCAAAAGTAAGAGCGTGGCGTCTGTCATCTGTGAACTAAGCGGACTGACAGGCGCGGGTGCGCGCGTCGATCCTCCTTCGATGGTTTTTGTGGTTACCGTGGTTACGCCACATAAATAATCTGCTGAACGCCCTGATTGCTCAGGAACCAAAATTCATTTTTTTTTTATATAGCAGTAAAGAAATGATCAATCTCTGTGTAAAATTCTCTAGTTCGTAAGTTGTTGGCTAGCTATACGCTTTGATGCATACTGTAAGTATAGCTAGTAATTGAAATAAATAAATACATTAATATATTACACACAACATTAAGTTGCCTTACCGCACTGCGGACAACTTTTCTCCGTTTCTTCGTACCTTGCATGCTGACGGTACTCGATAAATTATTTTGACGCGAACCAAAAAGCACTACTGACTCAGCCGGCGACCCGGCCGCGACTGAGCGCTCCCGAGCTTACGCACACAAAGACAGTGTGCATGTACACTTACACACACAAGTATGGGTCACCCGCTTTCGTGAGATAAAACATCTATACTGACTAGGAGCGGGCGCAGTGCTAAAGGCAGGTGGTGCGGCCGCATTCCCGCCGCCGAAGCTGAAGGCCGAGCCCGGCTTAGCACCGAACGCCGTCTGCGCGAAGCCGCTCGGCGCGCCCGGAGACGATAGGAATGACTGGGTTGGTGCCGCCGCTGACGTCGTGGCGGCCTGCAAACGGGAATAACAGGGAATATGCATGAAAAACGTTAACTAACCAGTTTATCAATAAATATACAAGAATAGAATACTAAAGCGGGAACTATATTAGACCAACACACACATGCGCCATGCCTGACTTGTATGTAGAACGTCGCGTGGATTTATGAAGCTCTGTATGTAGTTGCCATAATTTTTTTTTATGGCAACTACATACACATTTAATCCACATTTTTATTAAAAAAGTTAAAGTTATAAGTTGGAGATCAAAGCGTAAGTGTAAGCGCGATCAGCGTACGTGGCCCACATGTGCGCAATGTAGTTCTTTCTACCTTTGTCTTTAAAACTAGAGGCTCTTAATAAACTAATGTGCTTTAACATTAACGATCACTGTTTACCATCAGGTGGCATTGCAGTCAAGCACTGATTGTTCAAATCTGGTAGAAAAGTAAACAAGATATAAAAAATAAAATAAATAATATGATTCTCTTGACAATCGTTTTCTACGGCGGTAGTATGGGCGAGGTAAACTTTGACAATCAAATTCTGTTCTCTTATTAGCAGCCTTAAAACCCTACTTCGTTGCTGAAGATATTTTACAAATATTTTCATTTGTTTACTAAAACTAAAAAAATTAAATTGCTTACATATTCCCTATTGATCAGAGGCCCAACCACGAGTTCTTAATGCGATCCATGGCAAGGCAGACACCATTCGTCATATAAATCATCTGTAGCCATTTAAAATGATAATTAAATACTCACAGTACTAGCCTGAGGTGCCGAGAAACCAGAAGCAGGTGTAGAGAAACCAAACCCAGAGGTCGCAGGTTGAGTGCCGAAACCGACAGTAGGTTGTTGAGCGGGCTGGCCGAAACCCGTAGTGGCTGGCTGAGCTTGTCCGAACGCCGAAGACGCGGGCGGGTTGGATTGGCCGAAGCCGAAACCGGAAGGCGATGCGCCGAAACCGGTTGAAGCTGGAATGAGAAAGGTTGATTGGTGTAGAAAGGTTTTGCTTTAGTAAACATTCTTATTCTTAATAAATTGTTCTAAAGGAACAATTTGAACTTTCTTTTTTTCTGGAATAAAAAGTATTCTACATGCTATTCCAGGGCATAAGATACACATGTACCAAGTTTTATAGAAAACCTATTCAATAATTTTTGCATGAAAGAGTAACAAACATTATCACACATTTATAAATACATCTTACATACAAACTTTCGCGTTTATGAGTAGGACGAAGTAGATGCAATATTTAAACAATTAGCTCAAACCATTATATTCATGAGTCTAGTAAAGGAAGAGTTCAAACCTTGTGTGGTTGGTGTACCAAATGCTGGGGCCGGTTGTTGTGTATTACCGCCACCAAGAGAGCCTGCACCACCCTGAAAAGAGAAATATCTGATTATTATTCTTTCCCTTTTTAGGGTTCCGTAGCCAAATGGCAAAAACGGAACCCTTATAGTTTCGCCATGTCTGTCCGTCCGTCCTCGCTTAATCTCTGTGACCGTTGGCACTAGAAAGCTGAAATTTGATATTAGTATGTATATTAATCACGCCGACAAAGTGCTAAAATAAAAATTGGAAAAAAATATTTTATTAGGGTAGCCCCCTACATGTAAAGTGAAGTGATTTTTTTTTAATTTCAACCCTAATGTGTGATATATTGTTGGATAGGTATTCAAAAATTAGTCATTTTTGAATACCTACCTACAATCATTTTTTGATAATATCAATAATTTCGGAAATAATCGCTCCAAAAGTAAAAAAAATGTCCCCCCCTCCCTCTAACTTTTGAACCATAACTTTGAAAACAATGAAAAAAATCTGGGAAGGAGAGCTTTATAAAGACTTTCTAGGAAAATTATTTTGAACTTGATGGGATGAACAGTTTTTGAAAAATTGGGGACCCTTATTGTAACGGACGGGAAACTACGGAACCCTACACTGAGCGTGGCCCGACACGTTCTTGGCCGGTTTTTTGTACCTGAGTACAGAGAGAGAAAGGAGCGAGGATCGCCCCAAGTAAATGAGGTAAGGGCAGCAAGATGATGATTGCAATTTGAGCTGAGATAGTGGTCAAACGCAAGATTGCAAATAATAAGTTTTTCTTTATTATGCATATAAAGAAAAACATTATTTGCAAAGCATTGCATGATGTTGCCGCACTACTGTACAAAAAAATAAATAATTAACTAGCTGTGAGTGTGTCACATTACTTAGAAAAGTGTAACAGCGAATATCGCGCCTCCGTAAATTTAATAATACGAAACTGGGTCTCCTTACGAAGTTTTCCGTCACCGTTTTGAGAACAGTGAGACTAAACATATAACATGTAATGCTCCTGGTTGGTTTTAAACACACAGCTTACAACTAGTAGCGGCCGTTAGCACTAGGGCAACACTGCTCCAAGTCTGTTGAAATCCTCAAGTTTTTTAAAATAATGCAAATAGTTTTTGTCAAATCTGCATGGCCATTCAATGGACTCAGTCTAGAAAAAGTATCATCCTGTTTAATTCAACTACTTCGTAATAATCTGTTTATTTGCAACTGTTAATTCATGAATCCCCGACCGGTCTCATGCGACCGCACTGTTATTGTCTAACTATTGTGTCTCGTTTCACGGGTATTGATAGGTTAATAAAATGAAAATATATTAGGTAAGTCCAGTACCTGTATCTGTCCAAAACCAGGGCTGCCGACAGTCTGGTTGGGTGGTGACGTGAATCCTCCAAAGTTTACAGGTGTCTTAGCTGCTCCAAACGCTGGACTAGCACCCGCACTTGTGGTTGGTGTTGAAACTGTGGATGGCAAATGTAATAAATTAGAAAAATGGTTATGACCTTGACATGATAATTTAAAATTTTAAATTACTGTTTTTAAGTAAATTTCAATAATACTAAGAGATAAAAAGTTGGAAAGAGTTGTTGCCTTACACTAGGTATTATTCCTGTACTGTACTACTGAGGGTATTTTAAAGAAAAGAAAGAGATAAATCATCCACAAGGACCACAAGTGACTCTGTCTGGGGACTAAATGGAGGTCAAACAAGTTTATAATATGTTCCCTGCAGGTTGCTTTACCACTGCATCAACTGTGTCATCAAAGTAGTTCTATTGTATGGTTATTTATCTTACTTAATAAACTTGTCCCTCAAGGACTAATATATGGAGCTAATGGATTGTATCCTACTTCAAATAGAATATGTATCATCATACTAGCTTCCCAGTGATGTTTAGTCAATTACAATGTTAATTAATTGAGTATTCTTTTCAATATTTTTCCATATTGAGGGTTATGACTATTCATATCAATTCACAAGGAAATAATTTCACACAAATGAACTCTACATGCACTATCAAACAAAATACAGGTACAGTACGATCAAAATATGTTGGATGCCCCAAAATTAGAGTTCCAAACTATTGCGCATATTTGAAAAAAAATATGCAATGCACATTCAGCTTATGATTCATATAAATAATTGTTACACAGCCAATTGTTTGAAATTCTAAACATTCAAGATATTTTAGCCGTACTGTATATCGATGGTCCCTAAGTAAAGTATTGAATCAAAAAAATTGCAATTTTTTTTTTTATTACTGTTTTGAACACTTTTTAAAGGATGTTTTTTAATACAACTTCGTTTATCAACTATGTTTATCCTAATTTTTATAAAGATTTAATCACCCGTGACAAAATTATGCAAAAAATAAACTTTAAATCACTCTCCTGCAAAGTAGCGATTTTCACTTTCGATACTTTACCTAGGGACCATCCAAAATGATTGTTAAATGCTTTATGAATGCTAAATCTACTAACACAGTGACGATGTGGGTGCTGCAGTAGTTTTAGCAGCACCAAAAGCAAATCCTCCTCCGGAAGGACTAGTGAAATTGAACGCTGGCTTGTTTTCTGTAATACAAGAAACATAAAATGCATGTATGAGTTATAGCAATCTACGATGAAGGTCAATAATGTTTCAAATTAATTAAAAATGATTTTATTGCACATACGGTGGTGGTGTTTCCTTTGGAGAAGAACTGACAAGAAACTCCATGGTTACTCTTTTTAAAAATGACTAATTTGACAAGAATATTATCTAATACTCTGGTCATATTAACGTATCTATGGGAGGACATTGTAAATCAGTCAATATTGTATGCCAAAGCACAACACAAAGTTAATATTAGCAAAAACATGATATAAAATACAGAAGAAATGAGTCTTACCTGCATTATTACTGGCAGTTCCGAATAATCCCTGTTTAGCAGTATCTCCGCTGCCAAATGCAAACCCTGAAACCATTCCAACGATAATTTGTATTTTAAAGATATAAATATTGGTTTTGTATCGTTAGGCTGAAAATAATAATGAGAGTGGGAGAATTTTGCGTGTGCGGAATGATTCTGGCTAAGTATGTAAACAGTTTGAATAGAAAATGCAATAGATTTGTGTTTTGCTATTACCCAATGTTGTAAAAGAATAGGTTAGGATTTTACAATACAAAATTAGACAATTTTGACAAAATAGTACACCCTCTTCTAAGCCCGTTACCCCTGAGTAAAGGGTTATTTCTAAACATTAGCTGTTCCTTAGCAATTAGTGAGCAATAATAAAGATATTTAAATATATTTACCAGTAGACGGGGTGGCAGTACCGAATGTGCTTGCTGCCGTCGTAGTAGCCGAACCAAAGTTGAAACTCATCTTTAAACTCTATTAAACCTTGGGAAAACTAAACAGGCACTGCCTCTTACACAACTATGTTTAATTTCGATAATATTTCTAATGAAATTCACGTTTTCCGTTGCAACAACAAATAAAAGTCAACAAACGCGGCGCGCCATTAACGACTTTATATTCGGGTGCGTTCGTTCCCGTTCTTGGTCGACATTAATTTCTATGGTTGCGTTCACTTTTATAAAAATGTTTCATTGGGTTTCATAGTGTGACTGAGTTGTGGACTTTGCAGTCTCCATGTTCTATTACATCAAATGCTGATATAAGATTTATGCGAAATCATATTTAGGCAAAACCGATAAATTTTTGTAGGTACATTAAAAACAGTGTGGAAAAATTAAATGTGAAGTATTCCGAATCATAAAATCTTATTTTATCATATTATTGTTAAATTCACAAGTAAATAAATGAAGAAAAGTTTTCAACTACTGTTCTGGAGTAATCTGCTTCTTCTTTCTGCCCTTATCCCATGTAACTTGGGGTCAGTGTAACATGTCTTTCTCTTCCATTCTGTCCTGTCACCCGTCGTAACATCACTTATTCTGAAGAGAGTAATGCAGGTTACAATCATAGCTGCGTTCAAGCATGAGGTCCACAGGAAAGGAGCCAGAGTTCGTGAGCGCTGTGCAAGAGGCTGAGCAGCAACGTCTTTTACTGTGCTGGTTTGCTACAGCCAAGTTCAAACCTAACAAAGTAAGCTTAGTTCCGAAGGCTGTGTTGAATTTGCGATCGGTTAATCCCATCACTGTCAGCATTTCGTCGATTTCTCCCACTAAGTTCACTGAGACTTTTTTTCTTTTTAGCTGGTCGGTGTCAATCTATTATGCCCTCGAGCGTAGACAAAGAAACCAATTTTCTGCCATCAGTATTGTCCATCTACCCTTGTAGCATCCCCGCTTGGGCGGAGCACCGCCGTGTCCTTGTGGAGGCTATCGGCGGCGGCGACCTCTCGCGCCGGGCCCTGGTTCAGGCCATGGTCCGAAGCGAGGAGGGGTGGCATGCGGTCGCCTCCTTCTGCGAAGCAGTAATGCTCGTGAAGGAGGCTGCTGACCGCGAGCGCGTGAGGGAACGGTCCTCACGCCGCCGCCGCCGAGATCCCGAATCAGATTTCCGACCACCGTAGGCGCGGGTTCGCGGACGGCGAGCACTGGGTAGCTCGCCGTCCGGCAGTCTGGAAATAATCTGGACCGAGCCCAGTCGTCAACGGCGCGTTCTGTTCCACGCGCGCCTCAAGGAGATGTCAGCAAACCGTAGGGGCCCGGCAGGGCCAAAGCCTCTGGGGGGAACACGTGGTATTCCTAAAGGTTGACACCGAGTCCCCCCCAAATCGAAGGCAACGAAGGAACGGGGTAGGGGTTTAGTCAGTAAGAGTCTGACACGCCTTCCCGCTCCGCCCAAGAGCGGGAGAAGTCATTCTGATGATTCCCCTACCAGAAAAAAAAGGGCGATTCATTGGTTGTGGAACTGCCTCATATGTCCTACGCTCTAGGTATCTACTGATTCGAGACGTCGAGGTAAACTAACGGCCGAAACCAATAACCTATCGATCTCCAGTTTTGGTATATGGTAAGTTGTCCCACATTGAACCAGGTAAATTTCAAAGTCTCATAGTGGGCTGGATGTTCAATCAATGCCTTTAATTTTTTGTGTATAGTTAGCCTATTTATTTAGCTTTAATTTTGTAAAACATTAATTTCTCATATTCCTTTTTGTTTCGGTGTAAAACAGGTTTTTATGAAAAATGATTTTTGGTTAAATGTGTACCACCGGTGGTACACATTTAACCAGGGTATCGTCCACATTGAGATCCCTTATTTACGATGTCTTCTAGTTCAATTTATAAGGCAAATACTTTGTAATAATAATAATAATAAACAGTAATAATAAAAATCAGCCTTATATTTATAAAAATCAATTTAAATCATATGCAATTAAACCGAGAGTCTTAGTTTTATACATCACAAAACCTTTTCAGTCAAATTCTTATCATATTTTAATAATAAAAACAAAAGTAACAGTTTTTAATTATAAAAACAAAAGTACCTTCCATAATATAACAAATTAAAATTAAATTAAAATAATTGTAAAAAACACTCCTTTAACGACTGGGGTGTACACAGTAAACCGTGGTTCAATGTGTACCATCCTCAGGTGGTTCAATGTGAGACACACCACGTTTTATTACTAAACTCAATATTTTACCGGCAAATCAATCTCTTAAAATCACGAATTATAGCGCTTTTAATTGCTAAATAACCGTAGAAAACAGTGTATATATAAATAAATTGATATTATTTAAACGAAAAAAGCTAAAAAAGAATGAAATTGGCAAAAAATATTTACTTTTTGAGTCAGTTTGCTTTCGAATACTCCTCACACAACCACTTTGCACGCGATCGCCACGCAAACTAGTGGGCAGGAACGGAACGTAAATACCTCTCTTTCACTCATATTAGTGCGGTTTGGCAATGTCGCATTTTCGAGATTCGGCGGTGGTTCAATGTAGCTGCCTGGTTCAATGTGAGACACCCGACCCTACTGGAGATTGTAAAACAAATGATACAATACAAAAATTATCATGTTTTCTGATGTTTCATTTGTTTTTCAATCTCCGATATGTGATAGATAGGTTATTGGTTTCGGCTGTAAGACAACTTAGGTAAAGATTTTCAGCAGGTAAATGGATTGAGATTGGAATGTTACAAGATTAAACGAGTGATCACACAGAATCCCATATTTTATTGATGCCCGATAAACAAAAAATAACCATAAAATACCATAACAGAACAAGACCTCATGCGGTATTTCCTGCGCTACCTAATTCAAAATGGCAGCTTGCCAATTTACTAACATACCTGATTTACGAATAACTACTCAAAATAACATAATGGCAAACTTTGTTGATGCCTAATAAACAATCCTCAATTTGTGTGTTTTCAAGGCTAGAGTGAATAGGCTCAGTAATAAACTAGTGCTCCTCACCATCAACGATTGCATCACTGCTTACCATCAGGTGGGATCGCAGTCAAGCACTAGTTTGTTATTAAAAAAAATGGCACCCAGCCAATCTTCTAACATACCTGATTTAAGAATCAACGCAACGACAGATTTTGTTGATGCCTAATAAACAAGGGCGTCGCCAGCTTTTGACAAAGGGGGGGGCAATGGGGCAATATTATGGATGATAAAAAATATGAACGCCGAGAGCATGAAGCATTACACTTTGGAAGTCTTTGCCTCGATGACGATTTTTTTTTTCAAGTGATGAATCGTCAGAATGACTTCTCCCGCTCTTGGACAGAGCGGGAAGGCGTGTCAGATTCTTACTGACTAAACCTAACCCCATTCCTTCGTTGCCTTCGATCTGGGAGGACACGGGCTCACCTTTCGGAATTTCCGTATTCCCCAGAGGCTTCGGCCCTACCTGGCCCCTACAGTTTGCTGACATCTCCTTGAGGCGCGCGTAGAACAGATCGGGACTTTGACGACTGGGCTTGGTCCGGGTTAATACCGGATTGCCGGATGGCGAGCTATTAGACTACCTACGGTGGTCCTAAACTGGCATCGGGATCTCGGCGGCGACGACATGAGGGCCGTTCCTTCGCGCGCTTGCGGTCGGTAGCCTCCTTCGCTAGCATTACTGCTTCGCAGAAGGAGGCGGATCGGACTTGTGCAATGCTAACTTAAGTTCCAATTGCTGGATCCTGTCTTCAAGGGAGGTGATAATTGAATCTAAGTATGGTATTACTAAAGATCTCTTCCAGTATTCTGAAGGACTTTCTGTTGAATGATTGTTTCCTAATGTAATGTCTAACTCCAGTCCGACTTTCTCCGCAACAGCAGTATATCCTTTATAATTTCTTGCAGTTTATAATATAGCAGCATAAGTATAATTTCTGCATTTATTTATTAATAATTTGTGCATTTGCTCGCACTTTGGTCGCTTTGCGGCTAGCTACATTTGATCTCTAGGGGGGGGCAGCTGCCCCCCCCTGCCCCCCCTTGGCGACGCCCTTGCTAATAAACAAATAATGCCTAATTATCAAAACAGAATACCCAAGACTCCAAGCGGTATTTCCTGCGCTAATTCAAAGTGGAACCTTAACAATTTTTCAACACATCTGATTTTTTTTTCTTGTAGGGGAATCATCAGAATGACTTCCCCTACCCCGTTCCTTCGTTGCCTTCGTTCTGGGGGGGACTCGGTGTCAACCTTTAGGAATACCACGTGTTCCCCCCAGAGGCTTCGGCCCTGCCGGGTCCCTACAGTTTGCTGATTTGAGAATCGTGATTTCCTACCTAAAAAAACCCTTATGAATAATCACTCAAAATAACACACCATCACATATTTTAGTATTGCATAGCATCAGCCTTGTAATGTTCCCATTGCTGGGACTCAGGCCTGCTCTCTAGGAGAGGAAATGGGCCGTAATCCACCACGCGGGCCCAGTGCGGGTTGATGGATGTCAATGTCTTCGAATTTTTGATTCAGGACATGCCGATTTCTTCACGATGTTTTCCTTCATCGTTTTTGAGAGCAGCGGTGATGAAATAAATTACACAAAGTAATGCACCTGGCTGGGTTTGAACCCCCGATTTACATCCCGATCCCGATCCCGATCTTGTAAGTTGGGGCAGTTGCCACGGCCACTATTGCTCTCAAATGTTTTGTTCATGCCTAAATTACCAAAACAGAATAAGAACCCCACGCGGCATGCGGTGTTTCCTGCGCTAATTCAAAATGGCAGCTTGCCAATTTGCTAACACACCTGATTTTGCATAAATTCCCTATCTAATCTTTTCATTGGGTGAATTTACAAAGCCACTCAGCACCCACACCTTTGAGAGGGTATCTGGGCTTGGCAGAGCGCCAAACAGCACTGGCTGCAAATCATAGGCGTTTGCTATCCCTGTAACTACTTGTAAACAAGGTCTTTTGTTAAAAAATAATAGCTGTTGTTTTGTTTATCAGGCAATGTAGTTTTTCAGCTTTGTGACACATTTGTTAGCGTTTTTGTCTTTATCGATACATTCTCATATGAAGCAGTCGCAAATTAAATCATCATCATCATCTGCCTAGCCTTTTCCCGACTATATTGGGGTCGGCTTCCAGTCAAGCTGGATTTAGCTGAATACCAGTATTTTACGAGGAGCGGCTGCCTACCAGACCTCCACAACCCATTGACTGGGGTAACACGGTACTTCATGGCAAGACTGGAGTCAGATTTACTGGCTTCTGACTATCCGTAACGACTGCCAAAGATCTACAAATGATAGCCGGGACCTACGGCTTAACGTGTATTTCGAGGCACGAAGGAAACTCGGTAGGTATGTTAAGATGGTCACCCATTCACAGACCAACCTTGGCAAGCGTTGCATAGTTACTCAGATACCCGCGAAACGAGACACAATAGTAAAACAATAACAGCGCGGTCTCATAGGACCGGTTGGGGATTCAAACGTTAACTTTCAAGATCGACCCGGGCTGTTATTATTTAGCCACGAGCTCCAAAGTCCAAGTCCAAGTCGCAAATTAAATGCACGGCAATTAAATGCCACTACGTGATGACTGTGAAGAGTACTTGGCGGTGTTCTTAATAATTCGGTGAAGTTCAAGGGACCTTTTTTCTACTAATTATGACCTTTAATTACTCAGATACCCGCGAAACGAGACACAATAGTAAAACAATAACAGCGCGGTCTCATAGGACCGGTTGGGGATTCAAACGTTAAGAAACTTGCACTAGGAAATTACTAAATTAACTTTAAGTGATATTTGGCTGGCTATATTATATCGCACATAATTACAGCCGAAAGACGTCCACACAGGTATATTGCTTAAAGATCCACCCCATTAGCTGTCACTTAGTGCTAAGCTCTGCATACTGTTGCCGTAATATCTGACCACCTAAGGCCTTGGCCTGGTCTAATCGGCCTTTAGACTAATACACCTCCTGGCATACTACACGTTAAGGTCTATTCAGATCTAAGCGGTATTAGCTACCGTCTGCGGCAGAGAAAACCCAGTGGGAATTCGGTAATATTACTGTTCAGACCTAAGCGGTATTCGCTACAGTCTGCGGCAGAGAAAACCCAGTGGGTATGCGATAATAATTTTGTTCAGACCTAAGCGGTATAAAGCGCAGGCCACACCGCCAGCTAGCAGGCGGGCGGACTAGACGGGCAAACATCGTTTTACCTCTTTATATACTTCGGTTCACACCGCGAGCAACCGACTAACCTAACGAGCTAAGCTAACGAAATGTCCGACGATTCCAGCGAAGCTACTCGTTTATCTCGATGGCGCGCCCGCGCTTCGCTAGCTTAGCTCGCCTGCCAGCCCGCTCGCCCGGTTCGTTCGCCCGTCCTCCCCGTTTCGAGTAGACTAGTCGACGCTTCCCCCGCTTCGCCCGCTCAGCCCACTTTGCCCGCTTCGCCCGCTCCGCCCGTCGCTCGTCTGTCCGTAGTCTTCGGTGTGAACCCTATAGTTTAGCTCGCCAATATTTCGCGTAGTTTGTATAGTTTCGCCCACCCGCCTAGCCCGCCCGCCCGCTAGTTGGCGGTGTGGCCTGCGCTTTATATTGCATGCCGCTGCTCCCGCGCAGTATGTACCTCTACCCACAGCGGCAGTGAATATCGCTCAGGTCGCTCTAGCCGCGGTACTTGATACTAAATACCTGAGCGAAACCCACAGCGGTACCTAGCGAATATCGCTCAGGTTTGAATAGGCCTTTAAAGAAAAAATCTTCAGGTTGGACAGAAAAAAAAATCAAAGCTCAAACTAAAAACCATACCTTAATAACATTTAATACTGATCACACAAATGCTAAATAATACATAACAATAGGACAAAGAAACAATTAAACCACATTATATCTAGCTCTCGGCACGAAGGGTACTGGCACGGAGTCAGGTGTCAGGAGCAGCCTGACGTTCACGTTGGCCCTCCTCCATCTGTTCCACATGACGTAGTGGTCCTTCCATAGGAGGTAGACGGTGACTGAGTAGCCGCAGAGGACGATGGCCATGAAGAAGTCCATTGCCGTTTCGGTGATGCGGTGCGAGATGCCTGGAAGGGGACCCGTTGGGTAAAGATAGAATTTAGAGGCCCATGTAGGCCACGTATGGCGATCTGGGCGCGTCGGTCTCCATACAAATGTAATATATGGCAACTAGACTTGTAGAGCTACATTAGACCCACACCATGCGACACGATTCTTCGTGTAACTCAGGCGTCATCAACGTTTGCGTCGGTCTAATGCTTTATTCATACCATAGCTGTATTGATTTGCTACAAATGTAGGTAGAGCTGTGCATGGCTTTTTATGGCAAAGTGCAGTAACTAGGTACCTACTCGTCTGAAACGTAACGTAATCAAACTACGACTTTTCTAAGTAGGTAACGTAGAAGATATAGGTTTCATCCAGTACCTAGTCTTTTGCAAAAAAAAACTTCACGAATCTAGGTGAGCGAGGTAGGTATTAATATTCTATAAGCTAGGGAGGGAATGATTGCTAATTTCTCTAAGTCTTCACGTAGAAAAGATTTAAACAATTAAAAATAGTCGTCTTTATTGCTATCCTCACCTGTCCCACTTCTGGCCGAAAGCACCCCTCCCTTTACTCCTACCACCTCAAATTAATTGAGTAACAGGGCTTGCTTAGCATTAGTATTACCATTATCAGCCTCGTAATGTGTCCACCGTTGGGACGCAGGCCTCTTCTCTAGAAGAGGGAATGGGCCATAATCCATCACGCGAATAGGTGCGGATAGGTGGCTTAAAACAATAAAAATAAACAAAAGGCAATTTTGCTTTTGCATTTCTTCCGAGAAACCAAACCTTTATGTACCAAAGAACTATTAAAAAAACTAATCCTCAAAAAAAAAACAAACAGCAAAATTTCCTTTTTCAAAAATCCGTAGAAACAAAATTAAAAAAGCAAAAACAAAACACACCTTCCTCTTTTCGCGCGCTTGCATCGAGCTTACCAAAATTGGTGCCTTCAATCACAAAGTACTGAGTTCCGACGATGCACACCGCTAGCAGTCCAGCCGTGACGGTCGATAGCAACCAGAATATCAGACAATCCGACTGCGGAACAAAAGTATGGCATGAGTAAATACGTTCTGTATAGTGTACAGTGTACATGTTGACGTCATGTGTGGGAGTTTTCATTAGGGCCATGTTGTGCTTGTAGGGGATGGTCCTGTGGAAGCATACTTAAATAGACAGGTACAGAAGGCAATATCATGTATGTACTTCACTTTTCATACCTGTGCTCAGCGATCGCGCTAGAATAGGCGCCGGTAGCTCAAAGGCCTATTAGGTAGGTACACCACTCGTTTTTACGAACGGTCTTAATCTACGTCGCGTAGTGTAATAAGGGTAAGACGGTCTTACTTGTACGTAGACTCACGTCTACGCAGAGCGGCCGTAAAAACGGGTGGTGTAATAGGCCTTATCAGTCCGAGCACAGCCCAAGCGCACATGGTCCGAGACATCGTGTCTGTGAGCGGTATCTATGTGCGTAGTTGGAGTGCGCTTTGTATGTACATTGCCTTCTGTACCTATCTCTTTTGTGGTGGAAGTTTAAAATTAACATAGGAAATGTAACAGACGTTTTAATAGCCTGCTAGTTCCAGGATATCTCATTTAAAATATCACTTTTTTTGTTTCAAGGCATTCCTAATTTATTACCCGACTGCGCGACGTAAAGAAGAGTAGTGTTGTTCACCAGTTTATAAAAATAATTGTGACTTTCCGGGTCCATCTAAAGCGTGTTCGAGGGGGGACCAGAGACATATTATTAGGTACTAGCTGTCCCCTGCGGTTTCACCCGCATTTTTCGTTACTGCTCCGCTCCCGTGGGCCGTAGCGTGATGGTATATAGCCTATACATTCCTCGATAAATGGGCTATCTAACACTGAAAGAATTTTTCAAATCGGACTAGTAGTTCCAGAGATTACCCCCTACATACAAACTTACAAACCTACAAACTTACAAATTTTACCTCTTTATAATATT
The DNA here is from genome assembly GCA_030763345.1 of Mythimna separata. NCBI lineage: Eukaryota > Metazoa > Arthropoda > Insecta > Lepidoptera > Noctuidae > Mythimna > Mythimna separata. The sequence continues at coordinate 7,083,574 of CM061191.1, forward strand.
AGTATAGATTATTATGAGCCTGTTGTGTCCCATTGCAGGGCAAAGGCTTCCCTTCCATTCTTCCACTCTTCTCTGCCTCTAGCTCTTTCTAGCCAGTTCTTTAGGCAAGAGTCCAACTCGTCAAGCTACTCCTTTTGGGCTTACCCTGTCACAGCTTCCTGCTGTTTGGGATCCAGTCAGATTGTTGCCTTCGCCCAATTTTATTGCGACATGTGGCAGATCTAAGTTCCATTTTAGTTTTTCGGCTGAATTGTCTACGTTTGCGATATATCGTAGCAAACATCAAAATAAATAAAGCAAATAAGACTACGACGTCTAGGTACAGTCAGTGCTTCTTCTTGTCTGACCCATAGTTTTTCTTATTAATATTTCTCAGATGGGTCAGGTAATATAGCAAAGACCGTACATACCATATAGAAAAATTAAGACTGCTAACTTTCTTCTAAATTACATTTTCATCGAGAAATTGTTCCAAAAATATAATTTACAACCTTACAAAGGATCTACCAAGAAGCTGAAACTGTTTTTCAGCGTTACCCGAATGAAATATAGCCCTAACTAACGAAGGGGGTCTCCACGTCAAAAGGGTATTTGTCAAAACTGCTACCTACCCCCGGAATTCTGGGCCAAACCCGAAGATTTGAAGCGACAGTGTTATATGGCCGGTATATTTCATCATCTACTTCGCTGCGAGATTTCCAAAAGACTGGGTGCTGCAAATCGATTTAAGGGTGATTTTGTCAAGTTTTGGGAAAAAGTTCTTTGTAACTTTACCTAATGTTTATGGGGTTTGCTACGCTAAGGGAGAAATGAAAGAGGGAAATGATGCATGTGCAGATTTAAGCGAGAACTACATTAGATCGCCGCCGCACACGTGGGCAACGACGTCAGAGTTGTATACGTAGAACCGCGTCGCGTGGCGTGGCGTGGGTCTAATGTAGCTCTACAACAACGAGTCTAGTTGCCATACAACACAATGTATGGAGACAGATGCAGCCAGATCGGCGTACCTACAGGGTCCTTTGGCCTTTAGTGATCGCCGAATTTAGATGCACCAACTCATCGTAATTCGTGATCTTTTGTGTCTGTTGATGTTAGTCTAACTAACCGTGCCCTCGCCTAGCGTCAAATATTTTTGTGTTTTGTTGGGTTCATGCTCTTCCTAGATGTCCCTAAATATAAATTTTCTTGATACAAAAGATTTTCATAGCAATCTCGTACAAATCTATTGAATATTTGAGCTATTGACGCGAATCATACACCTGAGAAAGCGCACACAGTTCAATAACATCAAGCCAAAAATCTACATACAAACACCATCTTAAATATTATATTTCGTATATATTCGGGACAACAAAGCACCCGTCGCTCGACGCAACGTAATTCAATAAATGACAGTCTGACAACAGAAATCCAATATATGCGTGTCGCGTCACGTCAACTCATGTCAGCCATCTTTGGCCGCCATCTTGCGGTCAGCGAGCGCGCGTGAAATATTGTCAACGTTTGAGAAACGCTCGACGGGACGTCAACTCAAGACGTTAATTTTGAACGATGCGAACGTCGTGCGTTCACGTTTGTGAATTTAATTTGGGGATGTCAAAGGCTCTGTTTATGTTTTGGGGACACATACCTCACATGCCTTCGGTTGATCAGGACTCTGAACAGTTTATTTATGGGCTGTACAAAATCCTTTTTGTGTACGTGGGAAATCCACTAATAATAATAATATAAACGTTCTAAATTTCGTTAGGCAGCTGGATCAAGGGTTTGATTCAGAAAGCAGCACTCTTGGACACGGCGCGTATTGTCCGGAGGTTCCTCTCTCAGGAGCCCTGACCGCCGCGCGCCGGCCGGTAACTTGGACCCTGTTCCCGATGCCGGTGGGCTACTATTTTTTGGCCCCAGTACAAAATCCTTCTGAATGATATTTATATCTCCGAAGTGGTTTGCAGATATAATTTCCCAAGTAAATTTAGTACAAAGGTGGGTTTTAATACGTAAGACTGTCTTACACTTATTTCACTACGCGAAGTAGACTAATACCGTTCGTAAAAACGAGTCGTGTATTAGGCCTTTTAGGGTGGTGCAGAAACAAAACATGGCAGGTGCAACTAAATGATAACCAACTTGAAACCACTAGACTGACCAGTTCATTAATCTGTTATCCGACTTCTCAGTAAATATCAAAAACTGCGGGAAAGCAAATGCTCTCTATCTGCTAAATCTTTGTTATAAACTTAAACGAAGGTTTATCCTGGCTTTGGTATTAAAACCTCGTTTTCAAAGACTCAATTCCACTTAGTCAGTACTAATAAATGGGAGAAGTGATTCCGTTAGTCTTTCAAAGCGAACCACTTCATGTTAATGAATAGAAATGAAACAGTTTGATTTAACTACTAAAGAAATAATAAAATACTGTTTATTTATCTGTTAAAAGGAACTAGACAATCTTGATAAAACGGCGAAGGGGTTGCGAGGGTGAGGGCCATGCCCTCACGACTCTGCCGCCAAGATTCCGATCCTGATTTCCAAGCACCGAAGACGCGGGCTTGCGTACGGCGAGCAATAAGTAGCTTGCCGTGGAAGCCGATCCCAGTATAGTTGGGAAAAGGCTAGATAAATGATGATGATAGCCCAAGTCATCAAAAACGGCATGTAATGTTCCACGCGCGCCTCATAGAGATGTCAGCAAAACCAGGATCGAAGCTTCTGGAGCCATAGGTTAGCTCCTTAAAAGAAAATCCAGGATCCTGGAATGAAGGCAAAGAAGGAACAAGGAGTAGGTTTTATTCAGTAAAAGTCTGACTCGCAATCTCGCTTCACAGTAAAGCGGGAGAAGTCCTTAGACGATATCCCACCTCAAAAGAAAACCTTATAATACCTGAATAAGATGAATGCCCAACCAACAACCATTCTGAATAATCTTATTTTCTGAATAGAAGACGAAAGGCAAACTTCCTATAACAAGAATTCAATTCTATCTTCCACTATCATCTTCACCTCTTGAAAAGTATAGTCTAGAAAACTTCTTAGAAACCATTCTTGATACTTTTAAAATCCGACGTTAAAGGAAAATCTTCAACGTTAAAATAACGGTTATAACGGTTTAAATACCACCGTGATTCATTAAGATCTTCTATCCACAGCTTCATCAAATAATTTTAATGTTAATCGAGGTTTCGTCAAACAATTGGAGTGGCGATTGAAGCCATTTTGAATTTCCATTGAAATTACACGATTAAAGGAGTCTGCTATTACACCGCACTACGAGTATACCATGATCATACTGTGTTCGTGCTAGGTACATTTCAGAGTAAGTTCTCAATTTTATAAAGTTTCCACTGCTGGGATTTAAGCCGTAATCCACCACGCAGATTCGTAATGTTACATTTCTTCGAATTTTTGGTTTTAGGACATGTCGGTTTCCTAACGGGGAAGTTACTACTGGGCCATCACTGCTTTCAGGAACATGTCACGGAAAAAATATCCTTTATAATCAGAAAAGTATGCGAGTTAGCTCGCTAGATTGTTCTGTCACCAACCAACACCGTAGCGAGCCGAGCACGGAGCGTACAAGGCGCCGGAAAAATAGCAGCAATAGGTAAATTCCAAACCGGTGCACGCTTGTGGTGACACGGTGAACATACGGGTTATATATAACCCCGTATGATGACTGCTATTCACTATGATATTCGCTGTTGATACGTTCTACCGTGGTTCTACGTTCCTAAAACGATCACAGTGTGATACGGTGTTAACGGCAGACTCTAAGTCTCAATTCAGACCAAAATATTGAAATGTTGAGCAAATTGTATGTCGATTACTGAATTTAGTGTTTGATTATGTCAGGGATATCTTGTGATTCTGACTTAGAGCTTTCAAATTGGGTAGGTTATAATCGTTAGACAAGATAGTACGTACTTAGGTACAAGATAATATAGTAGGAATTCTAGGACTGGTATATAAATTCATGATGAAATATAGATCAAGATGGCCTATCGCAATGAAGGTTAGCCAGAAGATATTAGGTACTCTAATATTATACAGGCAAGAGATTGTGAGTGTTTACTTGTATGTTTGTGACTTCTTTTCATTTGAAAAGCTGAAAGGATGGAACAATGAAATGGTACATGGGTAGACCACGTCTGGGACACCTTTATTTTTAGGATACTTTTTATTACGGGTCGGGTATATGTTGCCTAGGGATAATTTTCTTCTATCAAGCGGGCGAAGCCACCGGCAGTGGCTTGAATACCTTCTCTTTCTCTTTACTTTATTTTTTTATACAGCACCACAAAATTCTGGTTCCTTGCGTTGCTTAGCATCACACAGCATAATCATCCTTATAATGTTGCCACTGCTGGGTCTCAACACTCCACTTCATCAGAGGGAATCGCATGAGTCATCATCAACCAAGGGGGTACTAGCAGTACGGATTGGTAGCCCTCTGTCTTTGAATTTTTTGCTGTAGGACATGTCGGTTTCCTTCACCGTTTTTAAGAGCAGTGGCGATGAAATAAATTAGATAAAGTCAAGCACCCATCACATTTTGATCCTGAGACGCAAGTTGAAATGTTTGCAATACGATAACCATCTTCAATCCAAAAATTGATATTAAAAACCAACACCAACATTCCCTATCTTAAAAGAAAAGGACATTCCGTCCAAAATACAAGTTCCTATCCAAACAACTGTTTCCCAAACATTTTTGAAGTATGTCAGTCATTCAGAATCGAGAGTTCCAACAATCGATTGTAATCTCGAGTCGAAGTGACGGGCGTTGACGCGTCAAGGGCGAATCGAGTCGCGTCTGCTAAGTTAGAAGGTACTTTGTCCCAATTGAAACTGGCTTCCTTGAAAGCCGTTGAATATTTCCACCGTTTTAAGTTTTCAATGAAGCGCACGACGGGATTTTGGTACGCTGGATTTTGTTAACGTGTTTTTGTAGGGTCTTAATTATCTTTCGAGTTATTGGAAGCTTTATCTTTGGTTAAATTTGTCAAATGGAATTTGTAGCTTGTAATTGGATGTTGTTTTGAGCGGACGAAAATAGTTCATAGAACCCTAATTAAGGAGTGGAATTTCCTGCCGGGATCTATGTTTCCTGATTGTTTTCCGTGTAGTTACAACCTGGGGATCTTTAGATCAAGAGTAAATATATGTTACTTCTGGACAAGCGTGACCAGACTATTGCTTGCCATCAGTGAGATAGTACCTTGCCAAGCGCAAGCCTATCAATAATATTAATAAAAGTAGGAAAACTAAGGTCAAAGTCTTGTGATGGTAATCCAAGCAATAGAGCTATGATAGTTTTACCTCAGGGCAGTAGGTAGGTAATAAGCTCTCAACGAAATAGCATCTCTGTGAGAAATATTAGAGGATGAAAGTTGCGAAGTGATATGAACCAAAAATATATCTAGATACGATCCAAAAAATGTTTATTTGTATCGTTACCTTTTTCCAAATTCAAAACGTAACAAACCACAAATCCAATTCACGTAACACCGAAATCTATTCGAAATTCGAAATTTGACCATAAAGCGTCTCTCACCTGTAAATGGCTCCTGTTTCTCGGGTTCCCGAACCACAGCCGAAGTGCCTGTAGCACGGTGTACCGCGGCGTCCGAATTGCAGGGTAACTGCGAAAAAAGATGGCGGATTTTAGCGGGAACTCGTTTTTTGGAGGGAAAAAGCGTGGTCGTTTCACATGTCGGTAGAGAAGTGTCATTCGAATGTAGGTTGAAAAACTGAGGTTAAAAATGGTGTCTGTTCTTTTATTGTGTTGCTTTTTGTAGTTAGATATCTTCTTTAACGATGTTTTGTTTCTATTGAGCCGATAGCAGAATCGCCTATGGTTTTGTAGAGTGCTAAGCAGAATCTTAATTTAGATAATTTTGCGAAACAGCTACCTACATCGAGCAACTTGTTTGTTTGGGGACATTATTGTGCTCTCACTCGTAGGTATTTGATTCGTGTAAATTAAATAAATTTTTATTAAGTACTTACGTCAAAAACAAGAAAATATGGAAATGGAAAATACAGATTGAATAAGAATGAATAAGGTCACCGAATTAGAAAAGATATTTTATGAATCAGTTGAGAGATTAAAGGAAAGAAAGATAAATACTTTATTTTGTTCACAATATTAGACATATTTATAAATAAGATTATTTTTTTTCAAATTTTTATCTGATTCTAGAACCCAGTTTTAGTACACTGTGAAACTCATATAAACAAGCACCTAGAGACTCACTCAAATATTTATTTCGTAAGGGAATAAAATCGGGACCGCAACAGTGGCAATTGCTCTGCCTGCTGCACCCAGCAATGACCTACCTTTATACTATTAGCCATAAACAAGTAAAACGGTTTGTTTTTGTTTTTCAGACCCACTCAACATACTCAACTGGCGAACGAGAGTGAACGAAGGAGAGTCGCTCACGAACGAACGACGAATGCTAGGAGCGTTTACGGACTTCAAGTGACTTGAACTAATTCCTACTCGAGAATATTTAAGGAAGAAAGAAAATTTATTATTAGTTATTTTGCACACAGATACCTAGAGGTTACCTAGGTAAAAACTTAAAATAAAAATCAAAAATAATATAGGTTAAATGTTCTAAATGTGGCACCTCACGGCCACACCAAATAGGTCCAGTTTAGGATAATCCAAGAAAATTACTTCTATAACTTTGGAGGACCAAGTTACCTATGAAGTGATATGAACCAAAAATATTTTTGCTCTTTTTATAATTTCAAAACGTAACAATTAACGAATCTTTTTCACATAACTTTAGATTACGAGAGCATTTACATATCAATCTATTAGTTGCAATTTAAAATGTCACTTACGGGATATCTTCCGTGATTGTTTATTGTAAACACACGGAAGATATCCCGTAAGTGACATTTTAAATTGTGAAAAAAACCGTGATAGCCTAAAACAGTGTTTAATCTATTAGTTGGGCCAAAAATCAATAAAAAAAAAACCTTTCTATGCGAAGTAACCCTACTACTTACATATGGCTATGCGAACTAGCTCCAAACTCTGTAAGTCTGAATTCAGTGCATTTCCCTAGAATTCGAGTGCAGTACCGAACCGCATTAACCAGTGCGAAACACCGCCCGCTTGCTCGCTACACACATCGCCGAATTCCTTTCGTTACCCTTCGTTCACTTGGTTTGTATGTACTAGCTATACTTGAACTGTGCCAGTATAACTATGCGCGTAACTACCACCGTATGTAGGTATCTATACTAATATTATAAAGCTGAAGAGTTTGTTTGTTTGAACGCAACATTAATCTCAGGAACTACTGGTCCGATTTGAAATTCTTTCAGTGTTAGATAGCCCATTTATCGAGGAAGGCTATAGGCTATATCATCATCACGCTAGGACTTATCGGAGCACCAATTAAGAATGTTTCAAAATCGGGATTCCACGCGGAAGAAGTCGCGGGCGGAAGCTAGTCAATTATATGGGGCCCCAGGCTTTAGGGTCCCCGGTTAGAAGCCTAAATTTCTGTACAAAAACTCAAATTCCTACTGACGAGAGGCTCTCAGGCTATTGGTCTGTCGAGTTGCCGAATTGTCAGGAGATTTTTGGGTTTAATTTGTAATCAAAATAATATAATAGGGATTTTGTTTTTATTATGAAATACTTAAACGCAATCCGATAACAGAGGGCCCCTCATTTGTGTAATTACACGGCGATCCTTAGGGTAGCTAGCTACACGACTTAGCATAACGCTCCGTTTTTATTTTCCTGCGACGTCTGGCTATGAATTTACCACCTCACTTCTTCCCTTCAGCATCTATAAAGACACTGAAGGATTATCTGTTGGGGCGGTGGAAAGGGTAACAGGCGACCAGGCGTTCTTCTTTGTGCAGTGCCCGATAAATCCTCTTACGTAGCTATGACCAGACGGCGGGGATTTTGAACCGTCTTCAGAAAGTAGGAGGTTATCAATTTGAGTGTGTGTTTTGTTCTGAAGTTATGTTTTTATTGGTTATAATTTTTTCGACACACTTGCTCATAAAGTGGCTATTATTGCACTGCACTTAGGCATATAAAGGGGCTCGTTACCAAACTGTGACATTTTGATTACTATTATGCACATGTGCGGTAATGTAGTTAGAACCTTTTTGTTTAACCTCTTTTTTGTCAAAAAGAGTTTTAAGACAAAAAATAATAAAATTTGTTATTGCGCTCAATAGCATAAATTAGTGTTTTACTTACTTATTTCGTGTTTAAATAAACTGTTTAAAATTTTACATATTTAATTAATTTTTCGACACACTTGCTCATAAAGTGGCTATTATTGCACTGTACTTAGGTATATAAAGGGGCTCATTACCAAACTGTGACATTTTGATTACTATTATGCACTTGTGCTGTAATGTAGTTAGAACCGTTTTGTTTAACCTCTTTTTTGGGCAAAAGAGTTTTAAGACAAAAAAAATATCATTTGTTATTGCGTTCTATAGCATAAATTAGTGTTTTTCTTACTTATTTCATGCAATTTCGTGATTAAATAAACTGTTTAAAATTTAACATATTTAATAAATTAAATCTTTCATCAAATTTGTATTTTCTGTTTATAAGCAACCTCATCCTTATTTTTTCTAAACCAAGAGCTAGAGTAGCTAGTCTATGGCCGCCATTTTTCGCGCATGCGCGCGTCAATTTTTTAGCCGCCATATTTAAAAATTAAATAAAAATTTTACAAAAACAACTATTTATGAGGAAAATGATTTGTGCTGTAAGCCTTCAATTAGAAAATCTATGTCATGGGACCGCTATACCGTCAAAAATAGTTAATTATAACTTTACTGACTGCATTTACGAACTGTTTCTCTAAATAAACTTTTCATATACCTACTAAATAAAACTGATTTTTCATATTTTTTTCTTCGCAAGTGTGTCGAAAAACGTCGTATGACACACGTGAGTAATTAGTCATTATCGTACTTGGTTCTCTTAAGACCCTCGCCATGGCTCGGGTCTTAATACCACCGCGACGATAATGACCCACATTACACACTTGTATCATAATCTACTATAATCTTTCATCAAATTTGTATTTTTTGTTTATATGCAACCTCATTCTTATTTTTTCTAAACCAAGAGCTAGAGTAGCTAGTCTATGGTCGCCATATTCAATTTTTTAGCCGCCATATTTAAAAATAATATACAGATTTTACAAAAATGTCTACAACAACTAATTATGAGGAAAATAATTTGTGCTCTACGCCTTCAAGTAGAAAATCTATATCATGGGACCACTATACAGTCAACATACACACATCAAAGTGTCTAGGGATCAACATATATTTTTGCAATAACTTTTCCCCTGATTGATATTAATTAAAATTTTCTTTAAGGATTCATCAAATAAAGTGTTTTCGTTTGTCACAGTAACGATAAACCAAGTCACCTTTGCATTAATAAAGAAATTTGCCATTTTCCTAATAAAGGGATTTTTGACATTTGAACCACTAACATTAAAGTTCGAAAAAAGACTGAAATAACAGTTTTCTTTAAAATTTTATTGGGTAACTTAAACAATTAATAATCCGTGTTTCTACCGCGAACACTAACAACACAAGAACATCGGTTTGGCATACTCAAAATGAGTTCATCCAAATCACGCTGTGGAATGGCCGCCCATGTTCGTTGCAACAACAAAAAAAGGTCTTCTTGCGACTGGATACCCTCCATATTCGGCAGAGCTCTTCTCTGTAGCATATCCCATGCATGCTCAATCGGGTTCAAGTCTGGCGACTGAGCAGGCCAGGGCAGGACATTGATGTTAGCTGCGGCGAGAGTCTGTCTTACAACTCTTGCGGTGTGCGGTCGTGCATTATCATGCATTAACTGAAATAAGGGACCGATTTGCACTTGTAGAGGAACGATGACGTCTGATACAATCGTCTCAGCATAAATTTGAGCGTTGAGGTTGCCTCTGATCCAAATCAACTCAGTTCTTCCGCCGATCCAAATACCCGCCCATACTATGATGGTTCCACCACTATAAGGATGGACTTCCTGGCAGGATTTTAATCGCTGTTGGCGTCCAGGGGTTCTCCAGTGTCGTATACGTCTTGTATCCGGTCTCATACCAAAACGAGACTCATCAGAAAAGCACACGAAACGCCATTGTTCTTCTGCCCAATTTCTGTGTTCAAGAGCTCATTGATATCGAATCCTACGATTGTGCATTGCTATAGGTGGTACCCGTAGCGGTCTTCGGGAATGAAGGTTCACTTCATGCAAGCGGTTTCTGACTGTTTGGTCGCTAATTAAGTTCCCTGAAGAGTGATGAAGCCTCACGGCTAACATCATGGCGGTTATTGTTGGAGCTCTTCGAGTTAAGATTTGAATGTATCGGTCTTGTCTCCGTGTGGTGCAGCGATACCGTCCTCCATGGCGCTCAGCCACGGTACCAATGCTTCGGTAACGTGTCCAAAGTCGACTGATAACACTCTGACTTGTATTCAGAGCTAAAGCCACAGTACGTTGCCGGGAACCAGCTTCTATCATTCCCACGGCTCTGAGCATTTCTTCCCTACTTAAATGACGTCGCCGCTCCATAATAACGTTGGTTTTAATCAGTAGTAGGGAAACAGTAGCACTAATAATGTCTTCAATGCGTTGTATGTTTTTATAGGGAAAATATTGACAGCTGATTTTCATCTTTTACTCGAATTTGATTCACAGTTCCTGATTCAAATTATGAAATGCACCAAAAAGGATCCATATAAATTTATAAAATCATAAATTTATTACAAAGCCACATCTCAATCTCAAGAAATCCGCATAAAAATGCTTGATCCCTAGACACTTTTGATGTGTGTAGTTAATTATAACTTTACTGACTGCACATTTAGGAACTGTTTCTAAATAAACTTTTCATATACCTACTAAATAAAGTTGATTTTAAATTTATTTTCTTCTCAAGTGTGTCGAAAAACGTCGTATGATATACGTGAGTAATTAGTCATTATCGTTCTTGGTTCTCTTAAGACCCTCGCCATGGCTCGGGTCTTAATACCACCGCGACGATAATGACCCATATTACACACTTGTATCATAATGTACTATTAAAATCTATGTCTGATTTGAAGTTCTAATATTAGTATTCATAGTTCCGTACCTAATTAGATTAATTATATTGACTCTCATAATCTCATATTAGCGCTTCCTTTAAACTTACTCAAGTAAGTAAAAATTTGCTCAAATCAAAAAGCAAATTGTTCCTATGGTCGATCATTATAATTATATTCTGTCAACTATAATAATATAACAAAAAAAATACGCAACGAAAATAGCGTAGTACGCGTAGCTAAATTAGTGTTCAATAGTCTATCCCCGAATAAAAATAATTCGATCCCTCGGTTTATGAATAGAATATGTTATTTTAGTAACAAAATTACAAAAATATAAATATCAATTTTGGGGAGAATTTGGGGGAGGCCTATGTCCAGCAGTGGATGTCTTTCGTCTGAGATGATGATGAAATATCAATAAATAAATAAAATATAATTGTGATATTTAAGATTTAAAGCTGGATATTAGTACCTTAAATCTACTTTAACCTCCAGAAAACTACTTTTCATACGGTTTTCAGAACAAGATTAATTTTAGTGTCATTTCTTGTTTATTACGGGCAAGGCACCAACTGTGTTTTGCCCATTCCCAGTTTTGATTTTGTCTACATTTACATTTACCCCTCAAACCATTACTGTATCAATCTATTAGGAGGTCGGGTTCAGCAGTGGACGCTTCCGAACTGACAATGATTGATTGAGATGCACATTTCTATCTTATTCGGGTTAACAGGTGTGACGTCACAATTTGATTGATCGCCATAATAATTCAATGAGAGATATTAGCTGGCCCTATAAGGGCGCTTTTTGAACGGAGATGTGCGAGGTAGCGAGGTTTTGGGCGAGGAAAAGTTCCACCAATAGATTACCTATTTCATTTTCTAGCCTGGATTGGCATAGTTCAGGTGGTAGCTCTAGTAAAACTATGTATTTTTTAAACATACAAAAAAATTAGAGACAGGTATACGATTGAGAAAAGTGTACAATGTTTGCAAGCTAGGAATGTGTGTCTGTGTAAGAGCCACGCATCTCCACTTGCTTACAGCTGTATCCGCTAGGCATCCTCCTATCACTCAGCGTCAGACTGTTTCATAGCCTAGTTACGCATTACAACACAACTTTAATGGAAGCAGTCGCTCATTTTCTCAGCACCGTCTAGCTACCTCGCACATCTTTCCCAGAAAAGCACCCTAAACGAACCTCAGCTGCATTTAGAATTAAGATTCCCAATCCAACCAAAATCGGGAAGGGAATTAAATTCTTTGACAAATTCATTCGAATGGGGTCGCCGGATGAATAGGATTCTTTATCTTGGACGCCCATAATCCCAGTCATTATTGGAATCAACTTTTTTATTATTTTCTCTTTGGTCCGTCTTTTTTTTTAATCGATGGTATTATGTAAGAATGAATTTGGATTATTTTTTTATGAGGATTTCTTTTTTTGGTTGCGGATAAGATTATCTAATAATGTAATTTTGATTGATTTTTTGGTGTGTTCATGGCAATTGGTAGCATCGGTTAGGGATTAAAAACTAGTCAATAAAATTGTTCTAATTATTTTGTGTTTTTGAGGTGACATAAGCAGATTCGAGTTAAAGTATTCTTTTAGTGATGGATGTAGGATTAAATTGGGCCTACGTGGGCCACGTAAGCTGATCTAGGCTCATCGATGTCCATAAATTTTATATCGCAACTAGACTTGTAGAGCTACATTAGACCCACGCTACACGACGAGGTTCTACGTACGACTCAGCCGTTGCGTCGCCCATGTCAATGTGTGCTTTGGTCTTATGTAATTCCCGCTTTATTCCAGGAAGGCTATGGACTATAATCATACCATCACGCTACGATCACAAATGAAACCGCTGGTGACAGCAATTTAGTATCATATAGGTATATCATATAATTTGGTATAGACGACAAAAAAGATGACGAGTACAAATTTGATATTTTTAACCAATTTATAAAATAAAAAATATAATTCATCATTAAACCAATATTTATCCCAACAAACCAATATGTAGGTATCCCAACATCTGTTTCAAAATTAGAACGTATCGTTGTCATATACAACAGTTGGTGCTTTCAAACAGACCACAACTGAAAATAAGTTACCCGTACCGAATAATTCCGATTTGGACCGAATCAAGCCGAAGGCATAATCTAGTCCCACAATATTGCAGTTGATAGAATTAAATTTAAATTGTTACTAGCATTTACCTGAGAGCAGGGCTGCCAATGAATTGGTTATTAGTTATTTAAATGCCTTAAAATATCAGCTATGTATAATCGGCGGCACGTAACTTGGCAATAATTTGACGTAGTGAGGGTAAATTCGCGCATGGTGCACAAAAAAACGAATGAGCGAACGGGATGTAATACAGTGCGGGAGCAAAAGTCGACTAACGTATCAATCATAGACTACTATTATAATACTGTACCAATCGCGCGCCGGATCGGCGCTACCTCATACCCCGCGTCCCGCTTGACCACCAAATAGATCTAAAAAACGATCTCTGCGCATCGAACGACTCTTGCCAAGTTACGTGCCGCCGTTTTAACACTAGTCTATCGCCAAAAGACAACTGTTACGCCGTGAAACTTGAGTACGCTATATCTTCGACTGAACCAAGAGTAGCATCAAATAATTAAAACGCATTGCTGTGCGAAGCTTCTAGAATAGGAGTACATACTCAGGCCTGGCAAATTCCAGAAAAGTCCGACATACACTATTATTATTAGATAAGATTCAGTAGGTAGTTATGTGGGTGGATAAGGGAATTTGTACCTTCCGGTATTAGCAATAGAGTCGAAATTCGCATGTAAGGTGGTAGATAAGTACCTACTTACGAGAGCAATAAAAATGATTTATGGCCTCCCGATGCGACTCTGTTATTCTGGAATGTCCTTGAAACGTCGGTGTCGAGAGGTTTCGATGGCTTCGCATATAAATACGGGTCCCCGGCTGGAATCGAATCAGTTTAGTTTCGACAGCGATACAGAGCGAACTACCTAAGTGTTTGAAGTGATACCTAGCGACCTAAGCGATACTAAACGGAACTCTGAGTGTTTATAGTGATTGGTTATTTGTTGATTGGACTAATTTGTCATTGTTTTGTGGTGAATAAAGTTATCTGCTAGTAAACCGGCATTTAATTACTCACGTTCGTAACACAACTGAGTGGGTGAATGCGTACCAAATATGATTCCGTATTTGAAAAGTTCGTATCACGTATTATTTTAGAGATTTTTGAAAATGGAAAAAACTCACATTTAATAACGTTATTAAATTAAAATATATTAGCGGACTAGGTACCTTTTTTTACGGTTTTGTCTCGTATTCACCTGAATTAAACGCTAAAAAAATTGCCTACAATAAACGAAATTGGTATAATACCTAAGTGTTCCATTTCAGATATCCTTGAATTAAACAAGACGCACAAGATCGGTCGACGTGGCGACGCTTGGAGGAGGACGTCTTTCGAGTGAAATGATGAAGAATGAATCACTAAGATGTAACTTAAAATCTAGACGTGTGTGGAATATGTCTACTATTATATTCCGTCTAATGAAAGCGCGACCTGAGAAAAAGACGTTAAATCCAAAAAAAATTGTATGTGTTAAAAACTCCTGGTCGCTCTTTTATTAGACGCACTTTATCAAATTCGAACTAAGTCTGTGCTAATGACGACAAATATAACGAAACTCAATTTAAAAATAAAAAATTGTAGAGTGGCGTTGAATTATAATATAAAAAATAGATTTGATTATAATTTTTATAAACGTGTAAACGATGATTGATCGTTATTCCATTTCGAACAATCATATTAGGTCCTCACAGTCATATGAAATTGATGTTTTAAACGAGTCACTTTGGGCTGTCATAATTTCGCATCGAATTTGAATTAAGTACCTATACCTACCTACGTTCAATTTATAAATTTATATTAAAGGCAAGCTCAATGTGACCCGTTTTATAAAATACCGATTATACTGACTTTAATAATGTTCGTAGATTGTCATTATTGGCTTTTATTTAAATTGCAATATGCGACACATACAAAAATTGCCTCTATCTTATTTGAGGTCTTTAGATTGGTCTTGATTTGAATCTACAAAAACTGCTAAAATTTGTTACCACGGTACTGGAGATAGAACACAAAGGACGACTAAAATTATACAGGTGAGTTTCAGTTAGTAATAGTTCGACACCAGTCAGTGTAGGAGAAGTTACCTTTTTGAGGATTTTCCACCTCTTGGGCAGATTTATGGTTTTTGATCACAACATCACATCTAAACGGCTAGTCCGTATATTTTGAAAGAAAAAATATGTTTAATTAGACTATTTCCATAATAATTTGGTATATGAAATTATAAATATCTTCAACTTTTTCATGAAACTTGGTGTAAGTAATTTATTTTCAAAGTTTTGTCTAACGCCAGCAAAAAAGCGAAAATCAGGCAAAAATCATTGGGTATATTTTCACAATCTAAAATATGATGTAATAACCAATCTTTTGATATACAGTTTTTATTCGTATTTTGTTTGTTATTCGAATAATCTTGATGCTCAATGAATCGCGGGCTCTTGATGCTAGCTCCTCGCCACTCCCTCAATATTGCTAGCATTATGTATCACTCCAAGGAGGCGGTAGTTAAAACGAATTCCCGTCATCCCCAGCTCAGTGGCAACCCTGGCTGATGATCACAGAGCGAACAAGCCCGCAGCAAGTTGGCCAACAGTTCCACTCCATTTGAAACTGTTCAATAAGTTTTAACAATCGAGCGGCGGAAACTTTGCGAGCAACGTTTTTGTCGTTGTAAGGTTTTGTACAAGATATTTATCGGATTTTTTTTCGGTTGTCAATAATTAATTGGTGATTTGTGAATTTTTAATTTCTACGCTATAAAATTGAGAAATTGTAAGTATTTGTCTGGAATAGTTAAAATGATTCTGACTACGACTTTAGCGTAGCATAATCAGCCTTTTTAAATGTTCCCACTTTTGGGAGTCAGGCCTCCTCTCTAGGTGAAGGAATGGGCTGTAATGCTCCACGTAGGCTCAGAGCGGGTTGGTGGATATCACATCGAATTTTTAGGGTTCCGTAGCCAAAATGGCAAAAACGGAACCCTTATAGTTTCGTCATGTCCGTCTGTCCGTCTGTCCGTCTGTCCGTCTGTCACAGCCGATTTACTCGGAAACTATAAGTACTACAGTGATGAAATTTGATGGGAATATGTGTTGTATGAACCGCTACAAAATTATGACACTAAATAGTAAAAAAAAGAATTGGGGGTGGGGCCCCCCATACATGTAACTGAGGGATGAAAATTTTTTTTTCGATGTACATACCCGTGTGGGGTATCAATGGAAAGGTCTTTTAAAATGATATAAAGTTTTCTAAAAAACATTTTTCTTAAAGTGAACGGTTTTTGAGATATCAGCTCTCAAAGTCGTAAAAAGTATGTCCCCCCCCCTCTATTTTTATAACTACGGGGTATAAAATTCTAAAAAAAATAGAGGTGATGCATGCTAATTAACTCTTTCAACGATTTTTGGTTTGATCAAAGTATCTCTTATAGTTTTTGAGATAGGTTGATTTAACTGTAATTTAGGTTAGGCTCCATTCACCAGGTGTATAAATTGACATAATAAGTTTATTATATTTGCTGCTACGGAACCCTTTGTGCGCGAGCCCGACTCGCACTTGGCCGGTTTTTAATTTCTGTGTTATAGAACTGTCTTCATCTAGGTAGGTGTTTTTTGGAAAAGTTAAAATTATTTTGACCAAGACTTTAGTGATGGTTCCGGTAGTTGTCAAGCTCATCTTCTAAGTAGAGCTATTATCTCACAACTCATCTGACATACAGCAGACATATCCGGCCCGATGCCTCTTTAGGGTAGCAGTTGCACATATTATAATGACTGAGGATAGACGTGTGTGGAAAAGGGACACGGAGGCTTTCGATTAGCAGTGGAACATCATACTTGAATAGGGCTGCCATCACCTAAATCGCCGACGCCGGACAAAAACTTCAAAAACCCCGGACATTTGGATGAAATTCAGTTTTTTCCCCGGACACCCAGAAAAAAATATTACAATAAAAATCAAATGTATTCATTTAAACAGCTTGTTTGTTAGTTATTTAACAATGTTTGACACAATCAACTTAAACTACAGCTTAACAAATAAAATAGTCAAAATTTTACTCTTTTATTTCTGAGGTAATTAAAAAAAATATAATTTTAATTTTTGGTGACACTAAAAGCGTCCGGGTTTCTCCCGGACACTTTTTGACAACCCCGCCCGGACGCACTCCGGACGCCCTCTAAACTAGGACAAATCCGGGGAAACCCGGACGGATGGCAGCCCTATACTTGAAGCTAGTGATAGGCGATTCCGAAATGTTTTAACAATCGAAAGTATTGGAGTCGTTAAAATACACCATCGCATGGAGTCAACTATCGACTCGCAATTCTATAAAATAATCGAGATGTTTTTCGATTGTTTCAAGTCAAAGGAATCGACCGCTTGTTTGCGATTGTTCGAATTACGTTCGTATATAAAGTTGCAGCTACTAGAGATAAACAAATCTATCCTTTTGCCCTTACTTGCTTTCCTATAACCTACCGACGGCGACGGTTAGTATTTCCTACCAAGTTGTGGATTGATAGATAGAATTTTACTGTTTATCGCGGATAGCTATCTATCTATGAACGGTAGGTTATTGAAAACGGGCGTCATTCACTCTCACCATCAAGGAACAACTTGCGGATAAACGCGCCAAGCGCCAGTCGCGGTATCAGCTCATTCTTTTGTATGGACAATTATAGTTCTACGGTGATATGGACAAATGTCTTGGTTATCAAAAAACATTACACATACACTCACCTAAACCCACAAAGCTCGCAGTGGTTCCTCCCCACTTGGTTGAGCCATCTCTCCAGACAGCTGAGGTGGACATTCGCCATCGAACCCTTACAGTTGCATGGTGAAATCAATCTGAGAACATAGAAAATGAAACAATAAATCAAAATTTTACAGTCAAAACTATAAGTAGGTATGAAGGTAAAGTCAAATTGAATCCAAGTATAGTACGTATTGTACGCAATATGACATACATATATACTCTTAAATTGTATTTGCTTCTGATGACTTATAACAAACTTTTCATACGCAAAGCTCTCACAGAGCTGTTTTCAAACAAACTCAAGAGTCTAAATGTCATAATGCGTAACATACGTGACATACGTGGACTCAATTTGTCGTAAGGTTTAAGGGAATAAAGAAAGAGAAAGGTGATGTGATACACGTCATATCGAATATTCACTTACTAAGACAGAATTTTGGAAAATTTTAATGAAGAGCAATACAGAACAGCGTGTAAAGGCAAACCTCTATGGAAAAGGGAGGATCCTTCGATCAGAAGGGTGTTGTGTCTGGTCTAGATAAAAACCAGATAATTATTTTCGGTTCTAATCGCTCAGATATCTTTGATAACGATGCTGTCTTTTAGTTCTTATCTGGCCGCATAGATGGCGCCATTACTGTATTCTATTTAGGTGCTAAATAAGGGACGAAACTTCGTTATTTATGCCCTAAAGACATCTCATCTGCACAAGATTTGTTATACAATGGTTAATAATCAATTTTAGTTCTAACTTGGCTTAGGAATTATCAGTCTTACAACAACAAATAAGGTGTCCAGTTCAGAATAAGTGTACATACATTGATGTGTTCCTCTATTCTGTGTTCAGTTACATTAAGATACCTTATATATGATGTCAATAAAAGAAATAGACCTACTAGTAACACATTACACAAATGTCAATAAGATACGAAATGAGATTCCTGACAATAAAACGATGTTCAATCTTCAAACTCAACTACCAAATAAAAAACTCACTCAGTCCCTCGACAACAAGCTTAGCAAACATCTTATGTAACACCAAAACGAATATCTTTCAAGAAAATAAACATTTGGCATATATCAGAAATTTTCCCTTCACCAACCTTTCCCTACCACGGGTCATACATATTCTGCAAACATTGGATCCAATACTGGAAAGCGAATCTCTAGTCGCTAGTACTCCTAAATCAGATTTTTCTGAAATACTAGTCTTTTTTTTATCAGTTTTCGATATTCTAGCTTCAATAGTTTTAGTGACGATCACTTCGTTCGTAGCTATTGGTATAGGAGCACTTTCAGTTTGTACCGAACTGTTTCCTGGGTGTGTCTCTACAATTTCTGGCTGTCTACCTGGAGGCACAGGTACGATTACAGGATGAACGCTTTGAACGTTTGGGATCTCACTCAGAACGATAGCATTTGGAGTTTCTTTGACAAATTTGAAACATGATGCCATGAATTTCTTCAAATCGATTAGAGTTGTAGAATCATCTAGTGTTGTTGCTTCTGAATCTAGGATTGGTATCTTTAATTCTTTAAGGTTAAGGTTCTTTATTGCTTGTGCTGGGGAACCGAAGCTTAGGGATTTCAGTGCTTCTGTCACATCTTTGCTTGTTATAATATGCCGCATGCTGTGTTCAGATTTTGATATGCCAGGTTTAGGTGGCATGAGTTTTGCATGGAACACGGCTCCAGGTAGATTGTTAGACCCGGAAGGTCCTGCATCTTCGGTCGCAGTAGATCGTTGACTTTTACTATCAGTACCCTTTACTTCACTCGACGCAGTTTTGTCTCCATCTGTTGTTTTTTGTTCGTTCGTGTCCATCAATACTTGCGTACCATTTGTGGTATTTTTTAACAAAATAATAATTAAAATAAATCTTGTATGAATGTTGCGGTGCTTGACATAACAATTTGATGGTTTGTGAAGTGTTGATTTATTGTTGTTTTTATGTCAAAGTTTTTAAATGTCAATTCGTAAGTAGTTATGTTCTAAGGTTTTATTCCTACAAGACCCAATAGCACTTGGCTACAGTAAATGTAATTTTTCTAAACAAATAATTTATCTTATAGTAAGTAGTAGTGGTTCACAAAGAAATTTATAGAAAAAATCTACGAATTCGTTTTTTAGTTCCGCCTAGCTCGATAGATGGCGTTAAGACGTTTAAAAGCGCGCTATGGTTTCGTTACCGTGCGAGGTATAAGTAGTCTGCGCGCTCTCGACAAATTGCCATCAGGAGGGTCTTAACTGACTCGACTGAACAGCGGGTGATGAACCCGGGATATGAATCTTTGTGATTCTACTCCGCTCTCTCACAAGTCAACTATCGCAGACTTGTGAGTTGAATAACTGACGCTGTTTTTGGCCCCTTTTAATACTTGTAATGAATTAAAATAAAGAAGATTTTTGTCTTCTTTATATGTATGTATGCGTGCTGTGTAACGATTTCTTATTTCTTCATAATTTTGTTCAAGAAATCTAAATATATCATTGGACAATTTTATTGAATACAAAGTTTTATTTATAACGATAAACAGTTATAAATTAATTTATGTATTGGAATGATTCTGGCTATTTATTTTCACAAATAAGAAAAAAATGCCATAGTATGAAAGATATTTATTATTGAAGCATTTCGTAAATAAAATAACCACCACGCCACTAAGGCTTTATTTATTACGGTATGCGGTAATAAATTATTACATTGTTATTATCTATTTATTTTAAAAAATGCCATATGTGTAAAAAGATACTTATCCCTGAAGCGTTCCATAAATAAATAACCACACTGTCTAACCTAAAAATTATATCCACGCTTTTAAATAGTCCCAATTGATATTCCAGGTCTAATTAACAAATCAAATAAAAAACTTTGGACTATTCTGTAACAATGTATAATTTCTTTAATAAACTAAGGATGTTTATTAGTAAATAATATAGCTCTCAATCATGAGCGCTTTCGTTAAGGTTAAATGGGACCTGTCAAAATATTCATGGCAACCAGAGGTAAATGTGGTTGCTATTAAAAACAATCAGGAGCCACCAAAAGTTTTTTTAAAATCTATTGTATTTATTACAGGTGCATTCCTTAGAGGTAAGGCGTAAGTGTACTTATAGAAGAAGTGATCTATACTCTATTTACTTTAAGATTAGAAAACAAAAGAAAGTTGTGTTACTGTCCGTTCAACCGATTTTGACTTCCATTCCGTAGACATAAGGATGTCATTAAAAGCAAAAAAAGTGGTTACAATACCAACTTTTTCTGCGGTCATCATTTGTCATGTCATCAATGCAATATAAGTCAAAATCGGTTGAACGGACGGTAAAACATGGTTCTTTAAATTTCTAATCTTACAGTAAACGGAGTATAGGCTGCTACTGATAAATTTGAGGTGGAAAACTGAATAACACTAAAGTGTTGCGGTGTCTAAATGTGTCTGTCATAGCCTAGTTTTAGAATTTTTCACTTCACTATGTGACCGACTATTTCATAAAATAGCCGGATAAACTTGACCAAATTATTAAATGTTAAAGTTTGATGATAATTATGATAAGCCACGTTTGGCCACATGATAAACGTGAGATGTCCATTATAAGAAAAGATCTAAAGGGACCTGTCAAAATATTCATGGCAACCAGGGGCAAATGTGGTTGCTATTAAAAACAATCAGGAATCACCAAAAGTTTTTTTTTAATCTTTTGTATTTATTACATGTGCATTTCTTAAAGGTAAGACGTAGGAGTACTTATAGAAGAAGTGATCTAGGCTCTAGGCTGCTACTGATAAATTTGAGATGGAAAACTGAATAACACTAAACTGTTGCGGTGTCTAATATGTCTGTCATAGGTCATAGTCCAGTTTTGGAATTTTTCACTTCACTATATGACCGACTATTTCAGACTATTTCATGAAATAGTCGGTTAAAATTGACTAAATTGTTTAAACGTTAATTATTGATGATAATTGTGACAAGCCACGTTTGGCCATGTGATTAATATTTGATGTCCATGATAAGAAAAGGTCTACATAAAGTAGGAACTTATGTGCCTATTGCTCTTGTAAGAGCAAACATACGCTTAATAAAGATAAAAAATTCCTTCAGACGTTGAAATAAAAAGCCAATTAAAATGATTATGTATATCGTGGGCATTACTGTATCATAGTCGCATTCGGGTTGACTGCAGGCTATATATTATTATAATTATATTAAGAAACGTAGTTTTGTATCGTACCTGCTTAATTATATTTCATTGCATTTTTATCTTCCATTTGAAAATTATTATTTACTTTTAGTCAAAAATTGTCTGTCACCTTGTTACTTCTCAAAAATAAAACGAAATCACACTACAACTGGTGGACAACGTAACTATTTTCACAATGATAATATCGTAAAATAACCATGCGTTTAGCTTTACGAGTATTCATTGATTTGGCTAGCTCATTTCATAATGCAGTTAGCAAGTTCTTTATCATGAAATACGACCATTTCATGAAATGGTTGGTGGTGGTAAAACACAACAATTCTATGATCTAAAGAAAGCATACTGTGTTCAGAAAACGATTAGCAAATAATCAGAAGTTGTAGAGGAAAGTAACCAAATATGGAATACCATTTTATTTTTAATTATAATTTACCATACGATTTAGAAATTAAATCATTTATTTTTAATTATAATTTGCCATACGTTTTCGCTTAATTTAGTATTTGTCTGTTTATATTTATATTAATTTTAAATATAAAATGTTTTCAAAAACAAAATCAGCAAAAAGTGATCTATTTATGGAATAGGGACCAAATATGGAATACAGCAATTCTATATATAATTTTTTTGGTGAAATCTAACAAGAGTCTTTACTCTACTTGCGTAAATCACAACTCCAGGTATCGAATTCTGCATCAGCGCAATTATCGCATACCTCAAATTCACACATATGACTATAGAGCCATGTTTCTTCTGAGAATCTTAAATACTACCTCAAAAATTTGTCTCTAAGACACAGAAGCTAGCATCTCTCACCCCGGGCACTCCATTGGTTCAACTGCCAAGTTGAAACCAGTACGCAAGTATTATGATTAAAAGAGATAGAAGAGCACTAATTTGTGCGGCTAGAAGTATTAATTTATGAGAAATTGCGGTTTTCCATATTGGGATACTATTCCATATTTGGTTACTTTCCTCTAGTATTTTTCAAAAAGGTCTTGTAAGCACTTATGAGCTTAAAGCAATGCTGTCCTACTCAAAACTAAACCCCTCCATCCTCCAAATAAATCCAACTACACAAATTAGGTGTACACTAAAACATACTAAATAACCAATCCACTACTGCACTAGGATACGGTTGACCACAAACTGTGGTGGTTGCAACCACACCGTGGCGGAGTCGCTCCGGATTGTTTAAACATCTTATTTATATCTAGTTTTAGCCGGTTAAAACTGGTTGAATCTGGTTTAGTCCGGTTTCAGATAGTAATTAGAGATTTGGTTTGAGGTGTGGAGGTTGATTTTAAATTAGATTTTATGTTTGTAGGATTAGATTTGTACATCCGGGTTTGTGGGATTATTTGAAAGAGTTGAGGCCTACCGTTAACGGACGCTCGAAAGAGTTTAGGTAGCTTAGCGTAGCGTAGCTTCATAAACGCGTAATCGTCATTATGTTGTGCCGTCCTTTTTTTTTTGGAAGGGCAATCATCAGAATGACTTCCTTCGCTCTTGGGCGGAGCGGGAGGGCGTATCAGACTCTTACTGACTAAACCCTTTCTTCTTTTCGTTCCTTCGTTGCCTTCGATCTGGGGGTCATGGAGACATGGACTTACCTAATACCTTTCGGAATTGCATTGTTCCCCAGAGGCTTCGGCCCTGTCGGCCCACTGTAAGTATTTTTAGTTTCATACAACCTACCACTGGCTTGCAAATTGCAAAAAACGTAAGAAAATTTGTATTTTGTGGGCTACCCTGACGCTTCCCCCTTAAGGCAACGTATTTGATTTACAGATGTGAAGGAGTTTCAATATGAACATTACCTATTACACAGTTATTGATATGATGATATGATATTGTAGTCTTTTTTAGATTTCCTTTAACGTTCTTAATTAAAGTTGATCTGTAAAAACTTGTTACCGGCCAAATTAGCCTAATTAATAGTCTACATTCAAAGCTAGTTCTGAAAACAGTGTTGCTTTGTTAAAATCTACTGTAAACCAACTTACATTTACTGTTCTAAAACTACTTACGATTTCAGCTTGTACTCTATCTCCTACACATAAGGTTGATTTTTGTATGGGTTTTTGAAATGTAGATTTTCGGAGTTGCTCTAGTAAAGTTGTGGAGTTCTATTTCACTGTGTTGCAATCGTAAAATTGTTGCTTTAATAATCAAAATTAAAGCATAAAACTTGAAAAAGGTTTTATTGGACATCGTTATTTACTGTGTAACAGATTTTACGTGGATATTTGCGAAGTTTAAAACAGAAATTAAGCAATGGCTATAATGTTTTTAGAATTCAGAGCGCCTGATGAAATAGTCTGAGCAGATAAGAGTTTTAACGTTATTGTTGCAAATCTTAGTAGGCGCTTTCTTTTGTGTGTTTTTTTCTATTACTAATCAAATAATCTCTTTAGCGTTAGCCTGAACATGTTAGGGTCGAATTCCTCCGCTGTCTATCCATCTGTTATGTCTGTCCGTATGCGTGTATTTTATAAGCCGTAAGATGTAGAAAGTTGAAGTTCCCTTAAAAGAAACGTCATTTTGTCAGCTTTTTCCCTCCTCGATTTAATGTTGTAGTACGGAACTCTTCTTGTGTGAGTCCGACTCACACCTGGCCAGTATTTTTTTTGGTTTGGCAATTCGTCAAATAACTCTTAGCGCACGGGTTTTAATAGTAGCGCTGGGGTTAATAATAGTAGTTTGCCACTCTCTATGGAGTGGCAAACTTTTATTGACTAAAACCCACCTGTCTTCCTTCAGTTGCCCTTTGCGTGGTAAACCGCATTTACTACGAGCATAGGCTAGGTACATATTTATCATCACTTTAAACCAGGGCTTCTCAAACTTCTGGCCTCACGTACCCCTTCTAAGGTTCCGAAACGACTACATACTCGGCTGCATAAGTTTATGCAGCCGAGTATGTAGTCGTTATGTAGTCGTTGTATGTAGTTAATTATATTTTTGGGAAGGGGGAGTCCCCCTTCCCAAAAATATAATTATAAAATGAAGTTGCATAAGATAATAAGATGTTTTATTTTAATTATTATAGTGTGCCAAATAAATATGTTATTATGAAAATGGCACAATATTAACATTTAGTAAATTTTTACATTTGGTATTGTCATGTCCAGGTGTCAAAACCACGTCTCACATAAGCGCCACGTGTCACACGTCCCTGTCAGCTATCCAGTAGACTATGAAAATCTTGTCGCGAACCCCCTACCATCAAAAGACGAACCCCTAAGGGTTCGCGTACCCCACTTTGAGAAACCCTGCTTTAAACAAAGGCAGCATTATAAATTGCTACTATAATTTATTTCACCGCCTACAACTAAAGCTTAATTAATAACAACAATTAATATTCATAGATTCATGATTATTATTTGGAGAATAACACGTTTCTAATAGGATAAGGAGTAATTGAAAACTAGCAAATGTGCGAGCGAAGTGGAGGCATCGTATGTAATAATAAATTACCATAGAATCAGCCCTATAATGTTCCCACTGCTGGGACTCAGGCCTCTTCTCTAGGAGAGGGAATGGGCCGTTATGGTTGTTGCACTGAGGTAACAACCTTTATATACCATGTTACCTATTTTTAGGATTCTGTACCTCGGTCGGTATAACGGAGCCCATATAGGATCAATTTGTTGTCTGTCTTCAAGACCCTTTTCTCAGGAAAGCGTGGTGATACAAAGTTAAAATTAGTATAAATATTCAAGTTTGCTTTTCGTCGAAGTAGTGAAAAAAATCCAAGCTAAAGCTAGAATGCTAAGTCAACGCAATCAAGTTTATGCTCCGTTCAGACGGCTACTTTGACACTCGTAAGGAAATCAGTACCTGCGAGTTCGACTTGCACTTGATTCACAAATTTTTCAGTTAAATTTTTGTTTGCATCAGACAATAAGTAATGTACGTCTTCATTTAACTCAAGACGTCCATTTTTAGGCGGCGACACGCATGGGGGAGGCCTATGTCTAGCAGTGGACGTCTTTCGGCTGAAATGATGATGATGTAGGTTTTATTTGGAGCCCCAATACTTAATACATAAACACAAACGTAACCTTCCTCAAAAGGCCTCTAACTAAAATAATTTTAATTGCCTACAAAGCTAAAAAAATAAACGATTAAAAACAATTCGCTCACGAAGAATCAGACTTTAATTATGTAGGCATTTGAATATTAATATGGCCATTAATTATTTTCTTCCAGTCACCAATTTCAGTATGACATCGGCTACTGGTTTTCCCAAATAATTTGTGCTGAAAAATTATTATTTTCAGCGAATTTTCGGGCAATAATTAAGGTTGTACTTTTCTTGCATGAAGTCAGCGAAATATTTTAATTAGGTGGTCCGAACGCGGCTGTGGTACACCTATGTGGCGTTTGGACGGGTGAATGTGAGAGGGTGGCAGTTAAAAAATGGAATATAATGATGTTGAAAATAAATACAAAAGATGAGATGCATTAATTTGGTCTATGTGAGAGAGAGGCAGTCAGAAAAAGGAAACATAAAATTACATGATATTGAAAAATAAAAACAAGAGATGAGTTGTGCATTAATATGGTCTTTTGACTTGAAAAAGTTATAATTTTTATAGAAACAAGTGATTCATTTTTAATAGGTATGGTAGGACTATAGGTAATAATGTTTTAATAAAATAAAGTTAAAAAAAAATAAGTATGTAAATTGTACTTGTTATCTCATATTTCAAATTCAAAGTTTCTATCCTATTTATATGCTATTTCTGTTATTTTACTCAAATGAAATACTTAGCAGTTAGCAGCTACAGTATCTGATGATGATTGATGATGAATGATTTTAGTACGGTACAGCTGACCTAAATACCACGCCATAACAAAGAAATCTATTTCTAGGATTTAAATAAGACCTAGCCGTATAAAATGTCTATTCATATTCTAAATAGAAGACCCACTTGCAGGTTAAATGTCTAACTTTCCAGAACCTTTTTTTGTGGTCGTGTATTATACAGATCTTAACCCTCTTTTTCACATTACAATAGAAAAGAATGGATGTGTCGAGATGGATGGCGCTAGGTATATACAGGGCGGCTTGTGAAACTAAGGACTTGTTCAAGGGCGAGATATATTTTATAAAATTCTACTAATATTATAAACACAAGCGTATACAACCGCTATGTTTTGTTGTATTGTGTATAAAACTGAAACACGTTTATTTTAAAAAGACCACTTACACTAGGCACTTCGAATTATTAAAATGTAGGTACAGTCAAAAAATGTGAAGTTAAATTAATATGAATGTTCGTTACTCTTTCATAAAAAAAACTAGAGAAAGGATTTTAATTAAACTTTACAATAATATAGCGTATACATCAGAATAACACATAGGCATATAATTTACAAAGATATGTATTGTGTGAATTATATCGAAGTACTTTTCGTGCATAGACAAAGTCGCGGGCACCAGCTAGTAATAAATAATATTAATTTACTTTTATTCCCATATAATGAGCCACCGAACCATCGAATGAGCAAAATAAATTAAAATCGAGCTAAATAAAATAAAATAAATTTGTGCTCTGTTCCACTATCTAAATTTAAATTATGCATAAATTAATTTATTTCAGGCTTGGAATACCCACAGTTAAATTAAATCGCCCAATTTACATTAAATTAAAAAACAGGGAATAAATAAAAAAAACGTAGAGATGAAAAGTAAAAACTCTTTAAAAGCTATTTGCATCATGCCCTTCACCAGGCTTGTGATCTTTGATAAGGCATGGGCTTGGAAGTGTGACCCGAGGCTTTAAACTGCTGTAAGTGCAAGTTTTCACAGTTGATTTTTGTTATGAATCATTCTGTCTATTCAAAAAAGGAGAAGAGTATTTTTAAGCCGTCTTTTATCATCTTGATCTTAAGTCAAGTGACCAGGTGCGATTTTTCTAAATGTTTGAGATGTTAATCAACTCGTTTTAGGATGAATATCGTAACATGCATTTTGTGTAGGTCTTTTCTTCCATAGTTTTTATAAGATAAATTAGTTATCGATAAATGATATTTGCAAATAGGTTTTAAAAAACATTCTTACACGTCATTTTTTTCGTCAGATTATACTAGTTGACTCCGGTGTTCATAACTGGCTAAGTGGCTACCCAGAGAAGAAATACCGATACAAACTCAGGGTTAAGTCCCTAGTTTACCCAGTCATCCTGTACATTTGACGTGACAATGACTTATTTTTGCGGCGGCGGCGTATTTTGGACGTTTATAGATGGATTACTGAAACTCTTTGGTTGTAGTCTCACATCTTTTCAGAGTTAGGCTCAATACTTGTCGGTTTCACGGATTTTTTGTTGATATATTGTGAATTATTTTTCATTTTGGAGTAAATGGTTTTGATGGAGTAATTTTTTTTTTTTACTTTACTTCTACATAAAATACATAATGATTAGGTACATTTTATGTGTGGCGTGCTTAACTCACTGTTTATTTACCTCCCAGCTGAGAAGGCGAACAATTGCAATAGAGGGTAGGTTTCAGTGTAGAATTATCATATTTCAATACTCGAAAAACAATAGTGTATAAGTTATAGTAAAAAGAAATCGTGAATTCTCCCTCTAAACATTACACCCCAACTCATTTTTAGCTGTTTTGTAAACTTGGTCTGTCTCTAGTCTTTCTGAAGTTTTTCAATCCCTTATAATGCACTTTTCAGAACTTTCAATAAGCTAAATAACACTCAAAAGTAAAATTTGCTGAAATTATTTTAATTTCAGCAAATCTTATTTTAATTATTATTTTTTTTAAGATTAAAACCTATTTTAAAAGAAAGTTCTAATCGTGTCGATAACAAAACCAGCTTTTCGGCCTCGGTAATGCCGTACTCATGCTGTCATTTAATCCCTACGTGAACAGGTAAGGGTACGTGACACAGGATGGAAGATGGGTCATCTACTTGTTTTCGATAAGTGAATTAACTTAATCTTCTGGAATTACCTTTATAAAACACAAAATGTGTAAAAAGAATTAAGGTAGAAAAAACAAAAACGCCCATATTTTTTCTTGCCTCTCTCACACATAACACTGTCCCCCCGTCACACTTAGCTGCACTTTTGACAGCACAGGTAGCGGTCGCACTAATTTGTAATTACCGCCGCGCCGCGACGCAAGAGCACCAGTTTTAGCAAGCAAGCGCTTTAGTTAGGCGCGTTGGACACTCGCGACTTCTTTGAAAAAAAAAGTTGCTCGATCGCTGACGGTGAACTCTCGCAACCAGCTCAGGTTTAGGTACGAAGCAAGAGGAAATAAGAACAACATCATCGAAGGATTGGAACAATTTGCCTGCTGCGGTCTTCCCGTCCGATTATAATTTGGGTATCTTTAAGACTAGAGTGAATAGGCTCTTAATAAACTAGTGCGCCTCACCATCAACGATTGCATCACTGCTTACCATCAGGTGGGATTGCAGTCAAGCACTAGTTTACGTTATATAAAAATAAAATTCAACAACAGTCACCCCCTTCTGTGAAACAGTAATACAAACGAAGGAGGCGGCCGAATCTATGAGACCTCGGGAATCACCCAGTCAATCCGAAGTTTGCGGACGGTAAGTAATGGGTAGCTCACCGTCCGCCCGTCCAGTTAGAACCAAGCCACTCGAGCTTGTTGTAGTCGGCGGTTGTGTTCCTCATGCGCCTCAAAAATGTCTGTTTTGGCTGATGTTTGAAAGAGAAACCTTGGCTTTGAAACGCAACATAGATTCTACTTTTACTAGAGCCTAATATTATATACCTATAAATACATATAATTAGGCACAAAAAATGACTAATAAATTCCCAAAAGTTACAGGAATATATCATGTATTTAGATTTACAACTACAATAATGACAGTCAACTAATTAGTGTTGTACCATATACGAATACATAATTATAGCCCTATACACATAGTCGTATTTACCTTTACATTGTGTTCAAATAACGTTATAACATACATACATGCGTAGCCATGCGGACTAATTCGTAATTATTGCGATCAGCAACGCTAGCGATTCTCCTACTAATACACGGTAAACCCCTACTATGTCACACCAAAAACATCATACTACCATTGTGAGAAAAAGACAGAGCTATACAGCACGTATAGCACTATCTCTTTTTCACAGCGAATTCTTGATGACATTGACACTTTATAGTAGGGGGATAAACCGCAGGTTGCTGTGTTACCGATTAATCGGTTACTGGTAATCGATTGAGCTCGATTAAAATCGAATTGTCACTTTAATCGAACTGGTGTTTTGTAATTAAAGAATGTTGAGGGAGTAAGAAAATATTCCTATGTATCTGTGAATTATATTTAATTACGAGTACTTGTTGATACCCGTGATTTCGTCCGCGTCAAACTCGTAAAGAATAATGTCATTTGGACACATTTTTAAGAAATAGTTTTTTTTTTGCGGTAGCTTGAGTTACTCTTTATAGCATCAGCTATCTACCAGTAAAAGTTCCATTAAAATCAGTCCAGCCGACATTAAAATCAGTCCAGCCGACAGACCGTCAGACTTACTGACCGATAAACTTAGGTATTTTCAGTAGGTACAACCGTGGACTGAGGGAACGTTTGAAAGAGTGACCGTGGCCTTTGAACGTAAAGGGCAGCTGAAAAAACATAGTTGGGTTTAAAAGAGTAGCTAACATGAGTAATAGGGGTTTTGGAATGGTCTTTTGAGAGGTAATGGGGTTCTATGGTGATTACCGTGGTGGTTTTCATCATCATCATCTCAGCCGAAAAACGTCCACAGCTGGACATAGGCCTACCCCAAGCGTCGCCACAGCGATCGGTCCTGTGCGTCTCGCATCAATCGGATTCCCACGACCTTCGCCAGGTCGTCGGTCCACCTTGCGGGAGGCCTTCCAACGCTGCGTCTTCCGGTGGTTTTAGTGAGGTAAAAATCCCACACTCCCCAAAAGTCCGGGCGCCTTTTTAAAGGTTTCCCTCAAAAACAAAAAAAAAAACTACAGCCGTAATACCGCCATCTAAGTTCCTTAATATATTAACAAAGTTAAATAAATAAATAATTACATTACCTGTCCCCCTCTTCTAACAAAGCACAAAGTAACATAAGGTACCTAAATACAAAATTAGCATATAAAACGGAACCATAAACGCAATTGACGACGTCTGAATTCTTTACAACGTTTTTACGACTAGTCTAAAGTGTGCGGCCCGCCTAATTTTCTTTTCATATATAATTTAGTTCATTTCGTTTCGCGAGGTGTGATTCATTTATTTAAAGTGTAGACTTTTGTGTGTCTAGCGTTTGGAGAGAGCCTATGTTTGGTAATTAAGTTATTCTAGTGTTTATATTACAATTAGGGCCTGTTTCACAATGTCCGAGTAGGCACTACTCACTGAATAAATTCAAAAATGTGACAGAATTCGTATGAAATTATCTGTCAAGTAAGATACTCGAAACTTAATCATAGGTGGTGAAACAGGCCCTTAGTTACACCGTTTTCATGCCCTTTTTTACGAGGGGAATCGTGGGTAGTTTTTTGTCGTGGATCTGACTTTTACTGCCTAAAAACCTAGTTTCCTTTAGAAGCCCTTTTGCGAGGGCTACAGGAGTCCTTCGAACAATCCGCCGCCCTGGCTGGCCACATCAATATTGCTGACATCTCGCTGTCAGGTTACCGTCGACTTCATCATCATCATCATCATCATCTCAGCCGAAAGACGTCCACTGCTGGACATAGGCCTCCCCCAAGCGTCGCCACAGCGACCGGTCCTGCGCGTCTCGCATCCATCGAATTCCCGCGACCCTCGCCAGGTCGTCGGTCCACCTTGTGGGAGGCCTTCCGACGCTGCATCTTCCGGTACGTGGCCGCCACTCTAGAACCTTCCGTCCCCATCGACCATCTGTTCCACGAGCAATGTGGAACAGATGGTCGATGCCCACTGCCATTTAAGTTTGGCGATTCTTCGGGCTATGTCGGTAACCATAGTTCTCTTGCGTCCGTCGACCGTCGACTTAGACCGATCTAAAGGTAATCTTTACACGATGGCCGGGCGAGCTACCTATTGCTCGCCGTACGCTAGCTCACGCCTACGGCGGCGGCGGTAGGAAGTCTTCCTATGACTCCCGACTCCTGGGGCTTCCTCGGCAACCGTTTTCGTGTCTGGTTTTGTATTCTTTCTTTTCGAAAGACAAAACACTTGTTCTTACTAAACAATTTTCCCAGTTTATCTATTTTGTACTTTTATTTGTGGCTAATGAATAAACTCAAAAACTACTACACCAGTAGGTAGAATTTTGTCACTGAGGGAATAGGCTATGTAGTTCTACATTGACGCGAGTAAACCCAGTGGCAGAAGTTAGTCTTTTAATACAATTTAAACAATAATGTTAAGATTTCACCTCTGATAGGCAAGGATATGCCAAACTAAGGTCTAAAATATTCGTATAGACCACGAAAGAAAGAACCGTTTAAGTACTTCAAAATACGGGTTAGAATTCCACGTGTACATCTTGATAACTACTCCTTTGGGTAATCTAAGGTGCAATAAGGGAACCTCGACAAATTACGCTCCTTGGCGTTCGTCCAACGTACTCTGAAGGTTCTGTCAGTGCTTCCAACATGTTTAAGTCAAAAGTCAAAGTGTTTTATTTCACACTAGCTGTCCCTTGCGGTTTCACCCGCATTTTTCGTTACTGCTCCGCTCCCGTGCGTCGTAGCCTGATGATATATAGCCTATAGCATTCCTCGATAAATGGGCTATCTAACACTGAAAGAATTTTTAAAATCAGACCAGTAGTTCCAGAGATTACCCCCTACATACAAACTTACAAATTTTTACCTCTTTATAATATTAGTATAGATAGGCCTTCATGGGCACTAATAAAAGTTCAGAAGCTAGTGCACGGTTACAATTGGCCGTTTCCTATAGATAAGAACCGGCAAGAAACTAGATGGTTACTCTTTTAAAATATGGTTAATTTTTACAATATTTCCATAGAGTATTCATAGAGTTTATATCACCACAGAAATTTTCTCTAATAAATGTTTGACGAACGAACGAGAAATAAAAGTACCCATTTGTTTTCTCAATCTAAAACTTAATAAATTGATTGATTGACATAACAACGCACAGACGAAACTACTCTGGTCCTAGGAAGGTGAACTTTTGCACAAAGCAAGACGTAGGCATCTAACATATCTACGCACAGCTGAAACTATTGGGACTAGGAGCGTGAAATTGTCATCATCTGCCTAGCCTTTTCCCAACTATATTGGGGTCGGCTTCCAGTCAAGCCGGATTTAGCTGAATACCAGTATTCTACGAGGAGCGGCTGCCTACCAGACCTCCACAACCCATTAACACGGTACTTCATGGCAAGACTGGAGTCAGATTTATTGGCTTCTGACTATCCGTAACGACTGCCAAAGATCTACAAATGACAGCCAGGACCTACGGCTTAACGTGCTTTCCAAGGCACGGAGGAAACTCGGTATGTTAAGATGGTCACCTATTCACAGACCAACCTTGACAAGCGCTGCTTAACCTTGAAGATCGACCTGTGCGGCTGTTATTGTGTATAAGGTTTAATGGTAACGTAGGCGAGCAGTAAGAGAGGAATTCCCAAAATTCACGCCCTAAGTTCGTGTAGAGAAACCTACATTCACGCAGGCGAAGCTACTGGCAGAAGCTAGTAAAAAATCGACGCACAAATCACTTGCCTCATAAAATTCCGCCATCACAATCATTTGATATTCTTCCAATATTTATAGTAACACAAATGACAGCGCGCCACACACAGAATATCAAGGGCTGTTACTGGAAGTGCGTGAACAATAAAAATTTACGAATGCGAAGCGGTAACACCCGATATTATTAAGTGGAGCGATTCTGGCCTGTATTTCCGTACTAATGTTTCGTGGCTTTGTTTGTTCTTTCGATGTTTGAGCAGGAATATTTGCTGAAACATATGGTGCCTTGGTACTTTTGTGTCTGAAAGATACTGTATAGTTTTTTTTTTTAGGTGGGATGTCTTTGATATGACTTCTCCCGCTCTAGGCGGAGTAGAAGGGCATGTCAGACTTATACTGACTAAAACCCACTCCAGTTCCATCTTTGTCTACTTTCCAGGGTTCTTTTTCGTTTAACCTAGGGCCTTAGTAGTCTTCGACCCTGCTACTGTTTCTTTGAGGCGCGTGTGGTACAATACGCGCCATCAACGGCATGGGCTTGGTCCGGACTGTTACCGGACGTTTGGACGGCGAGCTACCCATTGCTCACCGGTCGCAAGCCTGTGCCTATGGTGGCTAGAAATCGGAGGCCAGGCCTTCTTCGCTAGCATTACAGCTTCGCAGAAGGAAGCAACCGCCTGCCATTTCTCCTCGAGCGTTCTGGCCTGGTTTTACTGTAGTACTAATGTTCTGTGCCTGTGTTTGCTCTTCCAATGTTTGCGCAAGAATATTTGCTGAAACATATGGTGCCCTGGTACTGTTTGTCTGAAAGATACTGTTTGTGTAATAATAAATATCAGAGTAAATAATCAACATTCGCCTTTCACCCTCATTAGGTTGTACATATTTCTGTTTTGGGGACAAGTTTCATGTATTTTCTCTGCTCTCTTTTGAATGCGTATGTTGCTATGTAACAGACTCTTAGTGAGTAAACATATTATAATTTTGCGAGATTTATCATAAACTAACGGTGTTTGCTATTATGCGGTGATATATCCACTACAGGACATACTCGGGGCTAGAAAATAATAGCCGCACGGGTTGAACCTCAAGGTTAAGCTGCGCTTGCCGGGCTTGGTCTGTGGATGGGTCTGGGATCTTAACATAACGAGTTTCCTCCGTGCCTCGGAAAGCACGTTAAGCCCTAGGTCCTGGCTGTCATTTCTAGATCTTTGGCAGTCGTCCGGCTTGACTGGAAGCCGACCCCAATATAGTTGGAAAAAGGCTAGGTAGATGATGATGGATGATGATGATGAATATTCCTTCCAAAAAAAAAAACGTTGAAACCATATTGAATACAATACGACTGCATAAAGAAAACATCGAGAGAATTGCCGATAAGGGTCCCCCATCACCCAATATTCAGTAAAAACGGTTTCGGTACGAGTAAACCCGTTGCAGGTAACGAGTGCGATATTAAAGGCAATAATAATAATACAGATAGAGAGATCAATATGGACCAAATTGGTCTGTTTCGTTCAAGTGGTCCAAATTGGTCTGTTATTATTATTATTGATGAAAAAGGTTGTTGCTCTTTTTATCGTTTGTTGTTATTTGGTGTACATGGTTCTGAAGAGTTCAGTTGAGTTCAAAGAGTTCGAAAGTGGTGTGAGTGACTGAAATGTCGAAGGGGAATCGTTGGTCTCGGTATAGTTATGTGAAAAGGAAGGAATAAAATGCAACATGCATTTTTACTAAATGAGTACTGTGTACTCAAAGAGTATACATGTGGATGGATAGAGAGGTAAAGAGAGGCGTGAGGTGTGAGGAGTGATACGAAAGCACAGTTTGTTAGTGATAGCATAACAGAATGGAAGAAAAGAACATGTTGCGCTGTCCCAAAAGACACGGGACAAGCGCAGGAAGATGATGTTTCTGAAGATTTGAAAGGGAAGCTTGGAATGTTAGTGTTAGATTGTGGTGTATTGAAGTTGAATTTTGAACCGGAGTTTTTGAAATTAGTTTATCGGAATTGGTGGCCGGTAAATCTGACTCCAGTCTTGCCATGAAGTACCATATTTCCCCAATTAATGGGTTGTTGGAGGTCTAGCAGGCAGCCGTTCCTCGTAAAATATTGGTATTCAGCTAAATCCGGCTTGACTGGATGCCGACCCCAATATAGTTGGGAAAAGGCTAGGCAGATGATGGTGGCTAAGGAGGAAGCAGAAGCGGCAAATGAAACACTACTAAAACCAATCAAAAACTCAGATAAATAAATAGCGAATTCATAACCTTTCTAATACAAAACAAAAGTGCAACAAGTACAACTTGTTTGTACGTTTACTTGTATATAAGTTCCGTTTAAAAATTTATAGGAATTTAGGTCAGAATCGGAGGTGCAAAATCAATCAGAAGTTTCGAACTTTTGGTATCGGTCTCGAGACTCCGTAACATATCTGGTGTCAATTCTACTTGAGATGACGAAGAAAATATTACCAGTCTGTTACCATCCACTAATTGCCTTGTTTGCTTAAGGTTGGTGACTTCAGACTTATCATCAAGTCCCCCGTCGAGTCTATCTATCCGTGTGTGATGTATTTAAAAACTTGGTAATAAAGCTGGACGCCCTAATCAGCTTACCTTTTATACCTAGACCATAAATCGTAAATATATACCTCATATCTTTTCAGATAAAAAACGTATTATTATTTTACGCCGTATTTTTACTTGAAATTCAAATTTACACGATAAAATCTGATGCACGGACGTATGAAGAATGCCTAGGCGTAAGGCTTTGAATTTTGATCATATTTCGCATCAATTTATGTACTAAAGTCTACGTTTTAGTGGAATTTTAAATGAGCTTGTGGTTTAAGCCCTCGAGCGTGTTTATCCTTATATGAAACGCAAAAAAATCATGGTATTTTGAACATACAGTGTTTGGCTGACGTTTCAAATGTTGTCTCTTATGATCCTAGGATCGTAGTTAACGAACAAAAGTCGTATGAGTGGAACTATCTACCTCTTATAGTTTATGAGATATAGCCCACTGACTGACGCGTGACGGTCGCACGGACCGCGGAGGCTAGCTACTAGGGTTCCGCTCGTTGGCGCCCTTCTTGTGGACACTTAAAAAAATCCAATGACTAGAGGCCCGACTATGAGTTCTTAACGCGATCCATTTGATAACCTAAACTGTACTGTTACAAATATAAAGGAATGGAGGTTTGTAGGGTGTATAGATTCAAGTTTCTTCTTTTTCTTGGTAAGGCCACCGTTCTTGTGGCTAAGCCGAGGTTACAAAATAAACTTTGTTTTAATTCGCGACCTATAGGGACAACCTTACATGCACGCACGTATATTATTATCAAAGTCGTTTCAACTCTGCAATAATCATACCTAGAATTAATTTCATATACCTTAATTTTTCCCAGAATTCATTTGCTAGAAACCCAATTCTTCGTTTGTTGCAACACCCATTCAAAGAAAATTAAATTTAAATATACAGCGTAATTGAATAAAAAAACATATAAAAAGTATTTTGGCTGAAAATTGTACCTAAAGATTAATTCCAGCCTGAATTACACTTCAATAAAGAAATACAAATGGCCAGAAAATAAGTTCGGCTTTTGAATTTAACTGTATCTCTGAGTAAACTACTACAGATCAAGGAATCACTGTGCTGGAATCGCGAAGGACGCCATTCGTATCTACACAATCTTGTTGCCTTACCTACGTGTGTTAAAATAACAGGCGTGTGAGCAAGAAAGAGCGATGGAACTATACACCCAATATAGCTCGATCCCTTTTATATTCTAGTTTAGGTTATCTCGTGATAGGGCTCGGCATCTGGATAAATAAAACGGCAGTACGTCTTCGCGGTAAAACCGGGCTTACCTAGGTCGGACCATGAATGGGTATTCCCTAACACACAATTCTTCCCTACATCGGAAAGCTGTTGGTCTCTAATGTTATTTGTAGTTCTTTGGCAGATGTTATAAGCCAGATAATCTAGCATCAGTCTTACCAAACCATTGCGAGATATTCGGTTTTTGTGGTCAGGCAGCCAACATCATCATCTTTGCAGCCGAAAGACGTGCGCTGCTAGACATAGGGCTCCCCTAAGTGTCGCCACAACATCGCCCACACCCACACCAGGCCTTCACTGCATCGGTCCGTGGTGAGGGCGGCCTTGTCCACTACCACTTAAGTTTGGCGATTGTTTGGGCTATAATGGTAATAGGTTCTCCTGCAGATACCTTTATTTCTGACTAGCTTTAACCCACAGCTTCGCCCGCGTACATAAAATATAGCCTATATCACTTAGAAATACAGCAGCTTTCTATTGGTGAAAGAAGAACGGTCACGTCTCATATAAAAAAAACCCAGACCCGACAGAAAAGTGACATATCTCAGTTTTTTTGTTATTATTTATATAATCATATTATATAGTTTTTATATTCGAAATCAATGGCTAACACTAAAATATTTCCTTATGTTTTTGTTCAGGGTTTACACTAAAAAAATACAAAATGCCTACTTGTCTACACAATTCGTAATGTATGTAACTAAATGACGATAAATAGTTATGGGATGTATCCAGGAGACCTGGAGATACAGCTGTATTATATATTTTTTGAACTCCTAGTACAACATTCAACTTACGATTTTTTTTTAAGGTGGTTTAAAATCATCTAATGGAGGAGCTCGTGGCTAGATAATAACAACCGCATGGGTCGATCTTCAAGGTTAAGCAATGCTTGCCAAGGTTGGTCTATGGATGGGTGACCATAACGGCTAACGTGCTTTCCGAGGCACGGAGGAAACTCGTTATGTTAAGATGGTCACCCATTAGATGATTTTAAACCACCTTAAAAATAAAATCGTAAGTTGAATGTTGTACTAGGAGTTCAAAAATTATATAATACAGCTGTATCTCCAGGTCTCCTGGATACATCCCATAACTATTTATCGTCATTTAGTTACATACATTACGAATTGTGTAGATACGTAGGCATTTTGTACTTTTTTAGTGTAAAGCCTGAACAAAAACATAAGGCAATATTTTGGTGTTAGCCATTGATTTCGAATATAAAAACTATATAATATGATTATATAAATAATAACAAAAAAACTGAGGTATGTTACTTTTCTGTCGGGTCTGGGTTTTTTTTGCCTGTTCTTCTTTTAGCAATCGGACCAGTACTTCCACAGATTACCTCGTACAAACAAAAAAACAAACTTTACCTCTTTACTATATTAGTGTAGATTCAATAATCCTTACGGAATAAATCGCAAGCACTGTAATATCAGTTACATTTGCGCAATTTTTCGAAATTGACGTGTACAAAGCGACGAGAAACCGCAAATAATAAACGCTTGGTATGAAAAGTTTTGACAATGCAACAGTTGCCGCCTCGAAGGCTCTTAGCTCTATGTAAACCACTGAAACTTTGTTGTGAACACTTGCAGGTTCTTAATCATTCCCAATGTTAAGTTTCACACTTTTCAAATGGAATAGTTGGGAATTAAAGCTAGTTTTAATGAAGTGCGGAGTTATTTGAATAGTTTCTGAATTACCTTTGTTTTGTGGCGTTGCTGCGGTTAAAAGGATCAGAGGCCGTACTATGAGCTTTTGAAGAGATCTATTTGATGAACTAAACTGAACTGTTAAAGGGATGGAGTTATATAGGGTGGATTTATAGCTCCATTCCTGAGGAGCTCATGGCTAAAAAATAACAGCCGCACAGGTCGATCCTTCAAGGTTAAGCAACGTTTGCAAAGGTTGGTCTGTGGATGGGTGACCATCTTAACATACCGAGTTTCCACCGTGCCTCGGAAAGCACGTTAAGCCGTAGGTCCCGGGTGTTATTTGTAGATCTTTGGCAGTCGTTACGGATAGTCAGAAGCCAGTAAATCTGATTCCAGTCTTGCCATGAAGTACCATGTTACCCCAGTTAATGGGTAGTCGAGGTCTGGTTGACAGCCGCTCCTCGTAAAATATATATCATATATAGCCGACCCCAATATAGTTGGGAAAAGGCTAGGCAGATGATGATGTGTAGCTCCATTCTTTTTTCTCGCTCGTAAGCTTGAGATTTTAACACACCATGGTAAGGATTTAAGAACAGTAGCTGTGGTACAACGGCACTGAATTACGCAATGTTTCACTTTTATGTTTGACCGAAATTTTGACAATTTAAAAGCGCTAGTAAAATGGTCTACATGAAAAAAACGTTTCTGATTTCTGACGACTATAGGTTAGATTCCACTAAACAAATTTGCTTACCTCAAGTAAAATAATTTTAATCTTTTATTTTTACATCTGAGTCGTGGCTTCTGGGAGGCATCGCGAAAAAAAAGAGATATAACGCCTGAACACTCTGTTGGCATTCGGTATATTCGTTACTCACTCGAATATTTCACAAAACTGCAACTTTGTTCCATGAAATCCGATAGTTTAAAGACCTTTAAATGTTTTGGAAAAAATCATCATTAGTAATCTGGATATTTGATCCAAGCAAGCATAAGCAAGGTTTCTGTAGATGTATTTTAGAAGGGTTATTGTAAACTCGTCACAGTTTGACACGCCACACAATGGATTTGTGAATTTACAATTGTGACGAGTTTACAATGACCCTTTTAGAATACATTATGAAGTGTCAAAGGTCACGCAAAATAGTATATCTACAGAGGTTTTTCTGGGTTAGTTTTATATTATTTTTTGATTTCAATAGAAACCCAGGCAATATCCTAAAGATCTCTGTGTTTCCAAAATATCTAGAAAAAAATATTATGCAGTAACTTCATAATCATGTAAGAGCGCTTATATGGAAATGTATCTTGGCTTGATCACTCTTACATAAATTGACCACATTTCCAAACTATAAAAACAAAACATCTAAAACAGTAAAACAGTACTAGAGAGTCACGACAACTAACCTAGACTCCTGCCAAGACGTTTGACAGATAAAAACATATACGGTTCAGACAACGTAACTCTGTGGAACCACTCTAGTGACACGCGACGGCGAGAGTTTCAACATCTCGATTGTTCTCGATGTTTCGACTAGGACTCGAGTCAGACTCGGTTTGTTATAGCGATCGCGGGCGCGTTCATTTGCGAATTATTCCTCGATGATTTACAGTTTCGAGTGACTGATTCGAACAATTAAAATTTAGCGGTTGACGGAATCGACCGATCTAGACTCCTGCCAAGACGTTTGACAGATAAAAACATATACGGTTCGGACAACGTAACTCTTGGAACCACACTAGTGAAACGCGACGGCGAGAGGTGTTATTCGAATATCTCGATGATTGTTTCGATTTTGTCGATTGTTTCCACTTTAACTCGAGTTCGCTCGGTCTGTTATTGCGACTGGCGCATGGCCCGTTCATTTGCGAGTTATTCCTCGATGGATTAAAGTTTCGAGTTTGAGTGACTGATTCGAACAATTGAAATTTAGCGGTCGATGGAATCGACCGCTCTAGACTCCTGCCAAGACGTTTGACAGATAAAAACATATACGGTTCAGGCAACGTAACTCTTGGAACCACACTAGTGAAACGCGACGGCGAGAGGTGTTATTCGAATATCTCGATGGTTCTAGATTAATTCGACTTAGACTCGAGTCCAGCTCTGTCTGTTATTGGATGGACTTTGATCCAGATTTTTCGGCACCAAAGGTTTCGGCATCAGTAAGTATTTTAGATAGGTAGTCATCATCATCGCAGCCGAAAAACGTCCACTGGTGGAGATAGTCCTACCCCAAGCATCGCCACAAAGACCAATACAAAACCCAATACAAAATATCAATCCAAAATATCTATTGGTGCCGAAACAGGAATACTTCGAGTCCAGCTCGTTCTGTTATTGCGACTGGCCTATGGCGCGTTTATTTGCGAGTTGCTCCTGAATGGTTTGGAGTTTCAAGAGAGAGCGACTGGTTCGAACAATTGAAATTTAGCGGTCGATGGAAACGACCACTCTAGACTCATGTTAAGACGTTTGACAGATACAAACAAATACGGTTCAGACAACGTAACTCTTGGAACCACATTAGTGAAACGCGACGGCGAGAGGTGTTATTCGAATATCTCGATGATTCTCGATTGTTTCCACTTTAACTCGAGTTCGCTCGGTCTGTTAGAGCTTTTTCACATTATCCGATCCGATATCGGTGTCGGACGCCGATACGATATCGGGGTAAGTAAAATGTATGAAATATGTACCTGTCTTTCATATTGTCCGGCCCGATATCGGATATCGGAGCACGGCATTTCATACATTTTACTTACCCCGATATTGTATCGGCGTCCGATACCGATATCGGATCGGATAATGTGAAAAAGCTCTTATTGCGACTGGCGCAGGGCGCGTTCATTCGCGAGTTGTTCCTCGATGATTTACAGTTTCGAGAGAGAGTGGCTGGTTCGAGAAATTGAAATTTAGCGGTCGATACACTCCTGTCAAGACGTTTGACAGATAAAAACACAGACGGTTTAGACAACGTAACTCTGTGGAACCACACTAGCGACACGCGACGGCGAGAGTTCCAACATCTCGATTGTTAAAAGTTTATTCTATTCTATTCTATTGTTGCGAGTTTGACTCGAGTCAGACTCGGTCTATTATTGGGACTGGCACATGGCGCGATCATTTGCGAGTTGTTCCATGATGGTTTAGGAGCCTCGCCCACGGCGATTTTTTGAACCGATGCAGTAGCGCTGTTGTAGCGCGTTCGCATCAATACAGTCGTGATGCAGTAGCGCGTTAGCATCGCTTCAGTAACGCGTTGCAAATGCGACTGTAGCACTAGAAAAAGTCGCCGTGAACGAGGTCCTTAGATATTCAAGAGAGAGAGACTGATTCGAACAATTGAAACTAGCAGTCGATTCCGTTAACTCGAATCAATCGAAAAACGTATCGATTATTTTGTAATCGATAGTTGACTCGATAGTTTATTTTACCGATTCCAATTCTATCAATTATTAATACATCTCAATGCCCATCGCTACACCACACTACTTGAATTGGATTCTTTTTGCAAGGTTCTGCCCGGAAAATGGACAAGGAAATGGTATTACAGTTGAGTTTTGTAGAAGCAAAATGCACTACACTGAATATTATGATATTTAGTTTGGACCGTTTGTAGCCATGTTTATATTTTGTATTTTGAATCATTTTGTAGATGCGATTTTGTAAAGGCATGACTTGCACACTGAGGGTTCCGTACAAACTTACCTATGTAAATAGGCCAATTTCCGAATCGAGTCTCGAAGTTTTTTACCTTTTTGTGACGTAAAAACGAATTTACAATTTTCAGACTTTTTTCCTATATTTGTGTTATAAGACCTTGCTTCCCACAACCCTTGCCAGGTCATTGGTCCACCTTGTGGGAGGCCTTTCAACGCTGCGTTTTCCGATACTTGGTCGTCACTCCAGAACCTTCCGTCCCTATCGACCATCTGTTCTATGAGCAATAAGCCCTCCCATTGCCACTTAAGTTTGGCGATACTTCATTTATAATTCTTTATTTATAAACTAAGCATCAATTTTTTTTGTCCCAATCATGCCTGCGACTAAACTCACAAGTTAAACCGATACGTGAGCTCATACTACAGAATGTCCGGTGAAGTAAGTCAGTATTCCGAGCAAGGGGCAATTTACCAAGCAAATTGGAAGGTAGCCAACGTAACAAGGGCTGTAAGCATTTCGTTCTAATACAGCCAATCTTCTTCGTGGTCCCCTTAAAAAAATAGAAGCCTCATCATCATCTCAGCCGAAAGACGTCCACTGCTGGACATAGGTCTCCTCCAAACGTCGCCACAACGACCGGTCCTGTGCGTCTCGCATCCGTCGAATTCCCGCAACCCTCGCCAGGTCATCAATCTACCTTATGGAGGCCGTCCAAAGTAGTGTCTTCCGGAACGTGGTCGCTAGTCCAGAACCTCCCGTTCCCATCGACCACCATGTTCTACGAGCAATGTGCCCTGCCCACTGACACTTAAGTTTGGCGATTCTTCATTTATAATGTGCCACTTAAGTTTGGCGATTGTTAATTCTTTATTTATAAACTATCCTCAAAAATCTTACTCATAATCATGCCCCTAAACTCACAAGTTAAACCGATACGTGAGGTCATACTACAGAATGTCCGGTGAAGTAAGTCAGTATTCCGAGCAAGGGGCAATTTACCAAGCAAATTGGAAGGTAGCCAACGTAACAAGGGCTGTAAGCATTTCGTTCTAATACAGCCAATTGTCTTCCTGTTCCAGTAATTTGGCCTGATGCGAGCTATTTTCTTGAGAAGAAAATAGAAGCAATTTGTGGTTCGTTTTAAAATTATTTTTTGGTGGTCTTGAGTTTAAATCTGTACTTATAAAATGTTATAAAGCTGTTTAAGTTGAGTTTGTTTGTTTGAACGCGTAGTAGTTCTTTCGAAATTTGGTTCGAATTGAAAAATTATTTTAGGGTTAGATAGTCCAATTATCGGGGTAAGCTATAGGCAGAGGGTAGCCAGTCTATATCTGTACTAGAATGTAATAAATATATAAAAACCTCGAGTCACACTGTTTGTTATCGAACTATTGAATAGCTCGGCCAACTTTAAAGACTTTTTTGTATTATATTTGGTAAGTCTGAGC
Organism: Mythimna separata; assembly: GCA_030763345.1. NCBI lineage: Eukaryota > Metazoa > Arthropoda > Insecta > Lepidoptera > Noctuidae > Mythimna > Mythimna separata. The sequence goes on from CM061191.1 coordinate 7,128,124, forward strand.
CGGTCGTAGTCTATTTTTACACACAATAGGTAAATAAATTAGCTATTTTGTCTTCTCCTCTCTCTACATGGAGTTTTGCCAGTTCTTCTACATAGAAAATGACCAATTAGAATCGTACACTAATTTCTGACGATTTTTAAGTGTCCATATAGGTTTTAGTGAAATAAAATAATTTGAATTAAATAAGTAAAATATACATATATAGGGTAAAATTTTTGCCTGTTGATTTTGGTCTTTGAGTTAGCATATTTATTGTAGAATGTAGATCATAGGTAACGTGACCATTTATTTTTTTTGTCAGAGCGGTTATTTGTGGAATTATGTAATAAAAAAAAGTTTTGAGTGTTTTACAAGTTTTTTAAAAATTTTTTTTAAACCAAGTCAATAGTGGCGTGAATAAATTCTAGTTTGTATTTTTATATTAATTTATCGGCTGAACAAATTTGTTTTACAATATCAGGTTTTGTTTTTAGATATGTGCGGACTCAGTACATGACATATTAATATTTAAAAAAATACATTTTGATTATCATTTGGTCTGTTTGCAAAAGCGGGACAATTTCGGCCTCTGGGGGACACCGGGACAGACTGCCTGAAAGCGGGACTGTCCCGCCGAAAGCGGGACGTATGGTCACGTTAAATTCATAGGTGGTCGTACAAATTATTTGCAAACCACATTATTTATTCAATTAGTCTTCATTCAACACAAGTTACAAAGGCGGACTTAATGCCATAGGAATTCTTTACCAGTCAACCTAGCATTCTCTATATTAGCCTAGCATAATTATTGCATATTGAAATTTAATACAGAACTATGTTTACTACCTACTAAAGAATACATAAACCAGCACCAAGATGAAAACTCCACACAAAGGAAAATAAAACTAGACATAACCTTCGCAATCTCAAAAGAGTATTGATAAAAGTGAAGTGTATGCAAAGTAAGATGGAGACATAGATATATTAAGCGGGCGACATGGAGAATGTTCATACATAAATATTTATTGAGGTCCTTTAACATAGTGGCCGGTACCGCCGACAGTGTCGGATGAGGCGGCCATCGTTTTTGTTTTTGAGGAGATTGTCCTACAATCTGCAGGTCCAGTTATTCAATACCATTCATGATTTCAGTAGAAAGACGTTCACTGTTCGATATAATATGCCTCCCTCAAGTGTCACCATATCGATCGGTCCTGTGTAATACTTTGATTTCATAATTATTTGTATGGCCTGTAGATGAATGACCTTGTACCTATTTTCTGTCTTCTCTTTATTATCCGATTCATATTTGTGTGTACGAAATTGTTAAATAAATAAAATAAATTAAAAAAAAATATTTTGGCTGTGTTTGCGAAGACTGTGGAGTAATTCCTGCTTCGGGACACGCTTTTGAAAAAAATGTAGTCGGCCCGTTCGATTATAATTTAGAGGTTTTCAAGGCTAGATTTAATAGGCTCTTAATAAACTAGTGTGCGATGGTGAACGCTGATTGCCTTACTGCTTACCATCAAGTGGGATCGCAGTCAAGCATTGGTTAACACTACTTAAAAAAATAGTTTAGCTCACCCTCACATTTCAATTTAAAAACAAATACTGCCAACATTTATACTCACAGAACTACAGTTTAATATCCAACAAATACAGTCCCAAAGACTCGCTTTACCAACCAATCCACGATTACAACGCACTAAAACCCCAATACAAATTCGGGAATATCCACGAGTGCTTCAGAAGTATGTGCATACGAGCTTTTGCTTATATCACCAGGGAGGCATAAAACTGAATCGGCTCTATTGACTATGCCTGCGTATAACAGTGTAGTTTTCAGATCACATACTTGCTACCAATATTCTTTTCTTCATCGTGCTAAATGACGTATACGAGTATTACTGGCGGGAGTTTGGTGTTCAAAATTCTTGTGGAGTTGTGCTGAATTTTTCATAACATACGTACTAGTATTATATTGTTAACGTTAGCGGTCACGTTTCATCTTCAGTGCAATCGATTTTTTGTTTTGTGATTGGAAATCGTCCAATAACTATTTGCGCTCTATGCTCTACTCAAGGGAAGGTCTTTACTGACTATATACACACCTACGTCCTTTAGTTGCCATTTAAATTCTTCTTCTTCTTCTCGATTCGATGGTAAACTCGTTATACTTTTTGGGCCCAGTAAGTAGCCACGTTAATAGCCGCATCAGTGGCGCTCATTAGATCCTCCAGGGTGCAGGATTAAAATTCTAAGATAATAGGTTTCCTTTTCGAAAAAGGTTCAACTCTTCTTTGTTCTAAGCCAAAAGTGGGTTTCCGTTTCGAAAAAGGTTCAACTCTTCTTTGTTCTAAGCCATTTTTGGCCAATCCTTTAGGAAGGAGTCTAAGTTTTTTTTTTTTAGTTATATAAACTAAGTCGTCACGCCATCTCCTTCTAGGCCTACCGCGTCGCCGGCTCCTCCTGTTCGGGATCCAGTCAGTGGTTGCCTTCGTCCAATACCGTTGCGACATGCGGCAGATGTGGCCCGGCAATGGAACTGTCCATTTTGCTTTTGGTGGCCTACGTCTGCGATTTGTGTTTTGGAACGAAGTTTAATGTTCCTTATGCGATATAAAGGAAGTATTTCTGTTTCGGCACCAATAGGTATTTTGGATGGTAGTAACCTATACAAAATCCCAATCCTATAGTTTGGGTGGGGAAACCTTTGTTGCCGAAAAACTTGGTGCCGAGTCAGGAATATTTCATTTAAACAGCAGACTTTTTTGTTGTACAATAAAGATATAGAATAATGTTAAAAATGAATCATTTGCAAGTTTGCGAAAGTTGCTATGTAGCTTCGTGACATATTTGGAACAACTATTATTATATATTTAAACATAAATCATAAAAAATTAGTCATTACTCAAAAAAGTTTACTTTGTTTATCAGAATGTGGCTTTTTAAGTGAAAGATTAATTACACAAAGCTTAGCAGAAATATTACATTTTTACATACATTTTACAGTACTGAAAAAACAAATTCATCACACCCGAACCTAACATTTTACTGTCATAATAAAGAACGGCTAAAGTGAAAAAATATCTGTAATATATTCAGTCCTTATATCCGAGGTCGGGGTTAAACAGGGAGTACCTATGAATAAAATGGAGTGTTCATGTCGGTGACATTATTAAAGCGGGAACTATATTACACCGACGCACACGTGGGCGATGACGCCTGATTTGTACGTAGAACCGTGTCGCATGGCGTGGGTCTGATGTAGTTCTACCTTAAATCTATAATATTTCTGGCGTAGTTACTCAGATACCCGCGAAACGAGATACAATAGTAAAACAATAACAGCGCGGTCTCATAGGACCGGTTGGGGATTCAAACGTTATAATATAGATCTTTGAGATTCGCTTTTTTGCTGAACTGAACAAAATATGGGTTTTACACAGGATGGCCTTGTATGGAGGGATGTGGCAGTCGATTAGACGGCCTCTGACATCAAAATGTCAAACAAAAAAGAGCGAAGGGTGCCAGAAACATGTCAGAGTTTCACAGGATCTCTTATTCTGAGGTAACTTGTGCATTGGCTGGCCCAAAACTTAGAGGCGGAAACCCTCGTAAAACTCCATCAGTAGAACTACTAGGCTGATGCGCCGACAGATTACGCTATGACGATTACACTAAGCTCCCACTTGCAAAAAATAAAAGGTGATGCATTTAATTCGGCTGATGTACGTCCACAGCTGGTCTCTCGTAGAATTGTTACACCATTCATTATTCAAGAAAAAAAACAAAGAAATATATTTGTAGCATAGCAACTGTATAGGCAATACAAACGATAATAAAAACGCGATAGCACTCCATTCTATTCAATTCTCCACAACCAAAAAGTATTAAACATGTAGGTGAACATAAAGAATGCCAGAACGTCCTATTTATAGAACTGGCCGCAATTCTCGGAATATTAGGTACGAGTCTAGACCAAGACTTATGTGGGTGCTTGACTAATTTACAAGTTTGCTTCCACGAGGCTGCTTGCCGAGATTAGGTTACGGCCTCCGGGGGGGTCGTAAAAAACGACCTGGAGATAAAACGCCTTAAGATGTTTTTTTGTGTGAATGTGGAAGTAGGTGGTTCCTTGATCCGTTTTTGAAGTGGAGATGTATTACTTACTAGCTTTTACCCGCGGCTTCGCTCCCGTCAAATGACTACCCTACATATCCTACGCTACCCTACCCTACCTTCCCTACCTACCCTACACTACCCTACCTACCCTACACTACCTTACACTACACTACACTACCCTACACTACCCTACCTACCCTACTTTACCTAACTTTTTTTTTTTGAATTTTTCTCTCCATAAGAACCATCATTGAACTTCAAGGAACATTTAAAAAAAAAAATCAGCCAAATCGGTCAAGCCGTTTTCATGTGATGTCGTGACAACGAAAAACGGGTTTCATTTTTATATATATAGATTTCACATTTTTTGTATATAAGTGAATAAATCAAAAGATTGGTGCCTTTTTTTTAGATAAGAAATCATCCAATGACTTCTTCCGTTATCTAGTGAAGCGACAGGACGTGTTAGACTTATACTTACTAAAACCATAGTGTTCTTCAGCTGTCCTTTGTGTTGTGGGACCACCACAGTCCTGGCTGTTATCGGTCCTGCGGGCCTCTACAGTTTTGCTGTCATCTCTTTGAGCCGAGCATGGGATACTAAGCAACGTAGCGTCGACGATTGATCTTTATGACGCCCGCGTGGAACACTACGCACCATAGCGTCGACGATTCGTTTAGTGCCCTAACCAGTAACCGGGCAAGAGGATTTGCCCATTTTTGTCGTGCGCAAGCTCAATAGGGCACACCTCTACCGTATGCTCCTGGGGTCTTCTGAGTGGTCCGAACAATGGCGAAATCCGAGCGTTTTTTGTACTTGAATCCGAAACTAATTGTTAGATGGCGCTGTCTGTCGTATCATAGCGCCGTTAATCCACGACATATAAGTTAGTGCGTTTATAACTTGTAGTCCAGGTATAGACCTGAACAAAAATAAATTTTAAAACAGATTTTTTTTCCGTACCGATTTCAAATAACATAAAATTACGTCTGTACGTACTGTGTCCGTAGTACGTATTTTATTAGGGACCCAACGATGAGTACCGCAACTACACATACCTGATGTGTAGTTGCGGTTTTCAGGTGATGTCGCTCATCGCTGCGTAAAGCGGAGGCGTCGAAGCGGATTTTGTGGACGTGCTCCGCGTGGAAAGGTGGTGAACGCGCCAGTGAAATTCTTGTGGTGAAGTGCAACATACGTTTATTCCGTAGTGATACGCGTACATTACAATATGGGCTAATGTGACGTGAGATCTGTCTACGATGGTGGTTCGCGCGATTATGTGAGGATCGCCTTACATAATATGTCCTGGGACCTGGGACCTTTCTGTCATCATCATCTCCCTAGCCTTTTCCCAACTATATTGGGGTCGGCTTTCCAGTCAAGCCGGATTTAGCTGAATACCAGTATTTTACGAGGAGCGGCTGCCTACCAGACCTCCACAACCAATTACCTAGGGTAACACGGTACTTCATGGCAAGATTGGAGTCAGATTTACTGGCTTCTGACTATCCGTAACGACTGCCAAATATTTTCAATTTTCTTTAGCTTTCTATGAAGTGTTAAAAAATGTCAGTCATGCGAGCGAGAAATAGTCGTCTCCAGAGATCATCTGTTTAGCGAGCAATACACCCTGCCCAGTGCCACTTGATGATCGGACGAGAGTCGCGGGAATCCGATGGATGCGATGTGCACGGGACCGGTCGTTGTGGCGACGCTTGGGGGATGTATATGTCCAGTTGTGAACTTCTTTCGGCTGAGATGATGAGAACACGAGTTACATGCACAAGCATGGCAACTCGTGTCCGCGCGAGGGGCTCGATAAAACCATCAGGAGGTTTAAGTTTCTTTCGCCAAAGGTAGATATTGCCGATTAAATAGCATAGCTGCATCAGCCTTATAATGTTCCTACTGCTGGGACTCAGGCCTCCTCTCTAGGAGAGGGAATGGGCCGTTATCCACCACGCGGGCCCAGTGCGGATGTCACATGTCTTCGAATTTTTGAACATCATCATCTGCCTAGCCTATTCCCAACTATATTGGGGTCGGCTTCCAGTCAAGCCGGATTTAACTGAATACCAGTATTTTACGAGGAGCGGCGGCCTACTAGACCTCCACAACCCATTAACTGGGGTAACACGGTACTTTATGGCAAGACTGGAGTTAGATTTACTGGCTTCTGACTATCCGTAGCGACTGCCAAAGATCTACAAATGACAGCCGGGACCTACGGCTTAGCGTGCTTTCCGAGGGACGGAGGAAACTCGTTATGTTAAGATGGTCATCCATCCACAGACCAACCTTGGCAAGCGTTGCTTAACTTTAAAGATCGACCTGATTATTTTTTGTTCTAGGACATGCCGGTTTATATTGTGGTTAAACTTTCATAGCTAATATAACCCCAAATTCAAACTATGCATGCAGTAACTTCAGTCCGGGATTTAAAGTCCCAACCATGTAAATGGCCTATGCGGTGGGCATTCGGCCAAGTATTTGAGATAATACCCTGAAAATAAAACTGTTGGGATGTAGTTATGCACTTGTTCTCATGTAGTTTGGTTTGGTGTTTATTCATGTGTTATTATATTTGTAATTTTTTATTATTATTTTTTTTTGTTCTACCTTATTTTTGTATTTTTTTTCTGTTTCGTGTCACATTCATTTATAAAGTTGATTTTCTGTGTCTCGTGCTGTACCAAATAAATTCTTTTTCTTTCTTTCTTTCTTTCTTTCTATGTGGGAGTAAATGTATTGTGTAGGTAGTAGATTATACACGGGGGTGGAACGAGAGGGAGGGTCAGGCAATTATTGACTATAACCTACCCTTAATCTTTCACTTGCCGGGAATTTTTCGAATAATACGGCAGTACCATAGGCACCGATAGAAAATAGCAATTAGTTAGCCTCGCGTTAGTCTTGCGTTGCCTCGTCGTTTTATGTATGAGGGCATGGCATTTTGCTGAGCGTTCAGCCGTTTTGCGCGGTTTTTGACGCATATTTCCCCCTTTTTTTTATTATTTTTGTTTCAATATTCTTTTCATGTATGAGTCTTTCCGCACAAATAAACCGTTTTTCTTTCTTTCATATGAATCCGATGGATGCGAGACGCACAGGACTGGTCGTTGTGGGGACGCCTGGGGGAGGCCTATGTCCAGCTGTGGATGTCTTTCGGCTGAAATAATGATGATGATGACTATAGGCTATTATGGTTTCTATTTCGTGCCGTCACTTCCGTTTCACATTTTTGTAGGGATAAGGGAAGATCAGATCAGTGGATTTTCTGATGAGATAAAAAACCAACTCCAGCACAATTTTCAATCATCCAGTAACTTCTCCCGCTCTAGGGTGGAGTGGGAGAGTGTTACAGGCTTTTTCTGACACTACACCTGTGTTCAAACTTTTTAACTTTAGTATGAAACTCTAAAAAAGCAGTCAATATTTTTTATAGATAGATTTTTTCGGGATACCGGTCGATTTGCTAACCTTTATTATTGTATGCCAATCGACTTCAGTTACAGCAATGAAAATTCTAGGAACCCTTCCGTTTTGACAAGTAAATAAATACATCGAAAAAATTAAAATCCAACTCGAATACCGGCTTCGTCGAAATCGTTTGAATCAATCACGTAATATCGAGTTACTTGTATTTTCGAGTAAAAAGAAAATACCTTTACTTCTTAATTCTCTTTAGAAGTAATTAAATTATGATTTATTTTTATTGGACTGGAAAGTATTTTGTATAAGCAAATACAAATACCACAGTGGAGCGGGTGGTGGTGACCCAGTGAAAATGGCTTTGACTTACGAGCTTTAGGTCGCGGGTTTGAACCCAGCCATTTTTGTATTATGTGAAATTTATTAAATCAAAATGGTGAAGGAAAACATTAGCGAAAGAGCACCGCACGCGTTCGGGAACGGACGTCCTGACTCCGGAGAAGATATGGTGACCTCAAAGATCACATCACCCAGATTTATATGGCGAGTTACCACATTCCATCTGCGGTCACGGTGGCCGCGGGCTTACGGACGGTGAGCAATGGGTAGCTCATCGTCCATCCATCCATCCATCATCCATCATCCATCGTCCGGCCGATGCCAAGTCATCGAAGGTACGTAGTGTTCCACGAGCGCTTCAAAGAGATCAACAAAACAGTAGGGGCCCAGCAGGGCCTTTTGCCAGCTAGGGTCCTGGGAAACTTCTGCATAGGGTAACTGAAGGACACAGGTGCAGTTTTTTCCAGTAAAAAGCTGACACGCCCTACCACTTTAGTCTAGTGGGAGAAGTCATTGAATTCCCACCTCAAAAAAAAACTTACAGTAGTATCTACGCACCTCCTTATACATAACTGCAACCAAATCCATATTCCCACAGCCTTCACCAATTAAATCGTAAGAAATTACTCCATCCTGAGCACTCGACACATGAAACTTAGGCCTGACAAAGCATTCAACATACATAGTAGCGATAATGACTGCAATTCCGCTGATGGCCCTGTTAATAGCCCTGCTACGTTCAAGACTGTTACCCTGGGATGGATTGCCGAAAACTTTGGCCCAGTACGGCCGTGACAAATGTTGGTAGCCAAGTTGTGAAGTTTGGGGAAAGTTTGGTGTAGAGCATGCTGCATGCGTGATGGTTGTTTAATTTGTGGTCTTTTTTGTGGTTGGTGACAGTTGGTGGTTGGTGCAGTGGTTGAGTGATTGGTTGCTGCGTTGCGTATGGAGGGGATTCCATACGCAACTACGCTATACAAATATTGGTTACGCGTGACCAATATTTGTATAGCCTGTAGATAGTTGTCACGGGCCTGAGTGTTTTGTGTGAGTGGGTTTAAATGTTTGTGAACGAACCTGCGATATAAGACAATTAGGACTAATTTCTAGTGTGGGGTTACGTGATTTGTGGACTAGTCACTTCTTTCCAAAGTGATCAGGGTCAGAAATCATTGCAATCTCTTGAAGAAACCAAAAATCTTCTTTCATTCTCTTGTGAAATTAAGATTTCTACTAGAACGCTGTTGAGCACGACAGTCATGGTTTGGTGGAGAGAGTCTTCTAGTAAAAAAGAATCTTGTAATTAAGGTAAATTTTTGTGAAAAAGGGGTGAAAACTTCAGCTAAAGTGTACCAAGACACTCTTTGACAGCGTAGTAATGTCTCTTACAGATATCTTTTTCGATAATATATCATGGACTTTTCAGCAAGAGTCAGCACTTGCCCATAAAGGACACTAGATACTACCCCGGTTTGGCGGCTTGGCTTGATCTGGACTTCATTAGGGCAGATGATTAGCCCTCACTAACTCAGACCTAAATCATTCAGACTTCAAATTGTATCTAAACGTTATACCTATATTGGATTTTTTTGAAAAATTCTTTATGATCAGCAGTGATAGGCATAATAATATGGTCTTGAAGAATTATGTGAAGGCTAATGGTCAATAATTTTCAATAGAAGTAAATATTACTTTCTGGTTTTGACACTATAACATATACAACATTATTCTTATAATTTCGGTTTTTTTTTACATTTTATACAGAATTTATGACCATACTAAGTTACTTAGTAAACAATTAATTGTATCTATAGAAGGTCATTATTTCCCAAAACAATACCCCCAGTATCAGCGACAGACATTAATAATTGCATTCAACGTAATCTATTACGGAAGTCAGAAGACAGTCGCCATCAATCTATATACATAATCATAGTGCGCAGTAGATTAGCTGTAGTATTCATTATTAGTTATAGTAAGGTATACCTAACTACTAAGGAGCTCGTGGCTAGATAATAACAGCCGCACGGGTCAATCTTCAAGGTTAAGCAACGCTTGCCAAGGATGGTCTGTGGATGGGTGACCATCTTAACATACCGAGTTTCCTCCGTGCCTCGGAAAGCACGTTAAGCCGTTGGTCCCAGCTGTCATTTGTAGATCTTTGGCAGTCGTTACGGATAGTCAGAAGCCAGTAAATCTGACTCCAGTCTTGCCATGAAGTACCGTGTTACCCCAGTTAATGGGTTGTGGAGGTCTGGTAGGCAGCCGCTCCTAGTAAAATATTGGTATTCAGCGAAATCCGGCTTGACTGGAAGCCGACCCCTTTATAGTTGGGAAAAGGCTAGGCAGAGGCAGTTAGTTATACCTAACCGTTCCGTTGACTTGGTGAGGGTCGCACAGAAACCGTCGTTTTGGCGACGCTTGGGGGAGGCCTAAGTCCTGCCGAGGACGTCTTTCGGGCTGAGATGATGATGATGACATGTACTTTGGGGAGAGTATAGATTAAAAAAAAAATGGTAATAGCCGACAAAAATTACGCCAGGGGGTCATGTATTGTAAAAGATTTTGAATTTTGCATTTTTTTTGACGAAGTATAAAAAACCCTAATAATCAATATTTTCTTATTTTACTAAGCATGTAATGTAGAGCCTATAAAACGGGGTACTTATAAAACCCCGGTCAGTTCAGTTCCTATCGAGAAGAACCGGCAAGAAACTCCATGATCAAGTAGCTTCTCCCACTATGGATAGAGTGACTTTTATTTATAATCTTCATGTACAGTGGTGGTACATAGGCGGACTTAATGCATCAAGGCACTCTCTACCAGTCAACCTTAGGGTTAAAAAGACAACACTGTGGACAACCCTTTTACTGACTTTAATCCCATGTTCCTTCAGTTGCCCTTTACTTTCCAGGGCCACAGTAATTCTTTCAAACGATACCGTAATCCACAGACACGTATCTACGCGCACATATCCATACATTTTCCGACTGCAATAACAAAAAGAGAGCAAACTTCAATAAAATATAAGTTTGAAAGGCATTAGACATTACATTCGATGTCTCGATGACCTACCTATCGATTTTCAACGCCGTTACACTTTTGTTGCGGGTTTGTGTGGATATAGTATTTTATATTTTTGACTGGCTAAAATAGTTGACTCGAAGCCGACCCCAATATAGTTGGACAAGGCTAGGTAGATGATGATTGGCTAAAATAGTTGATGTGGCTCAAAAGGCTGCCCAACTGAAATAGGACTGGGCAGGACATGTCTGCCGCATGCCCGACAAACTGTGGGCCAAAGTAGCACAGGATTGGTGCCCTGAAACAGGACCGAACCTGGACGAATTGATAGATTCCGCCAGAACTGGCAAGAGGAAGCGCGGGCTTGCCAAAGATGGAAAGAGTGGAGGGAGGCCTTTGCCCGGGAGTGGGACAGAATAGGCTCATTAAAAAAAAAGCTCTAAGTGCCATGATGGCCCTGTGGTCCAGGCACCAGCGTCTCATGTACCGTCGTCAATTCGTCATGCATGAGGTTATGAGTTCGTAACTGACCGTTTGTGAACTGACTTGAATCCATTATCGCCTTTGTATCATCGGATATCCCAACCTATGGCAACTTTGCATTGTTCTCACCATTACGGTCAGGAGTAAGCGTTTCGCCTCGTCGTTTATGACGCGAAGGATTGGAAGAATTTAGGAATAATTAAAACAAGCCACTGAGTTTGAATCGTGACAATTCTGCCAAAAATCCCCTTGCTTCAGCTTTCCTGCTTAGATAACCAAATATGATTTTAGCTGATCTTTCTCAAAAGATCACGATATGTTTATCACCTAAAGATAGAACTACATTTGGCCTAGGTCGGCCACGTACGCCGATCTGGGCGCGTCGGTCTCCATACATTTTGTGAGACAACTAGACTTGTAGAACTACGTTAGACATACGCACGCGACGCGGTTCTACGAACTTACAACTTACTACGGGTTCATGTACTTACAACTCAGGCATCGCCCACGTGTGAATCGATCTAATGTAATTCCCACTTAATTAATTTCTAAAACCAATAATCGCCGAATCGAAACAATCTGACCCAATACCCCACAAAACATCCAACAACTACCAATCCTAGTCATTTACGAGAACGCCATACATCAAGTACTGTCGGCAACACATGCATAGCACATAAAATTTCAGACCACGTCCGAATCAGGGGCAGTTACGCAATGTAATCGAAGCAAATGTAGCCGTTTGGAGTGTACGGACGAGGTAGGGGCGGGGGGTATGTATGTATGTATGTGTTTCTTGTTAAATTTTTAGTGGAAGGAGGGTATGTTGGTAATTTTTTAATGTTGAGGTTTTGTATTGTTATTGTGTAGTTTTTTGGGTGGTGTAGCCGTGTCAATCACAGTAATGTTATACTAATTTCATTATTGATTTATAATCATGCCATGAGAAATGATGATGATGATGATAATCATGCTAAGAGTAAATCAAGAGTTATTTAGACATATATATTGATTATATTTTTTTTATTTTACTTTTTTGGTACATGTTGACAAGTGTTAATGAATATGAACAATAATAAAATCAACAAAAAAAAAAAGTGTAACCGCGAAGTTTCTTGCTGGAACCAACGACCAATTGGAACCGCGCACTAGATTTTGACATTTTATATATGCCTATTATAATGATAATTTACTTCCTCCGTGCCTCGGAAAGCACGTTAAGCCGTTGGTCCCGACTGTTATTTGGAAATCTTTGGCAGTCGTTATGGATAGGCAGAAGCCAGTAAAATCTGACTCCAGCCATGCCATGAAGTACCGTGTTACCCCAGTTAATGGGTTGTAGAGGTCTGGTAGGCAGCCGCTCCTCGTAAAATACTGGTATTCAGCTAAATCCGGCTTGACTGGAAGTCAACCCCAATATAGTTGGGAAAAGGCTAGGCAGATGAGGCAGATGATGATAATGATAATTCACTATTTTTACGCGACAGAAGCCTCTAGTAGGAGCTTATGTAACATATTGTGAAATACATCAGCAGACTGCTGTGATGTTTTCAATAAATTTTTAACAACCAATTGCATCAACAGACTTGCATAATTTGTGAAGCATCGATCTTTCTAGGAACCAGTGGCAAATGAATTGATGTGTCGATACTTTATTTCTGGTCAGAAATGCTTATATTTACGATTTCGCACCTTAGTCGGCAAAATCGGAACACTTTGTTGTTCGTCAGTCAAGATCTTTTTTATTTATTTATTTATTTATTTAAGCTTCATGTACAGTTGTGGTACATAGGCGGACTTAATGCAACAAGGCATTCTCTACCAGTCAACCTTTGGGTTAAAAAAAAACAACATGTGGTAGGTTTGCATAATAAACAAATAACAACTAGAATAAATAAGTAGATTAAAATAATAAAATACATATATACGCTAAAAATTATAAACTAATAAATACTATAATAAATATTAATCATAAAGAGAACTTTAAATGTAATTATGACGAAGACCAAACTAAGGTTGAGAGGACTGCAAGTACAAACACAACAGATTACTACCCCATACATCACAATTGTCATCTGATTGCTTGGTTAAGCTAAAGTTAATATCAAATAGTCAAGTCTACTATCCTTAGCAGTAGTGAAAAATTAAACTTCTAAAGTCAATAATATATGTATAATCTCGCAAGGAAATTAAAATCTATAGGGTACTCCCCGTTGACTTCAAATCAATTATAATATAACTAGCGGCCCGCCCCGGCTTCGCACGGGTGCAAAATCAGTGTTACTCTACTTTATTATGCATGTATCATACATATAAACCTTTCTCTTGAATCACTCTATCTATTAAAAAAAAACCGCATCAGAATCCGTTGCGTAGTTTTAAAGATTTAAGCATATACCTATAGGGATATAGGGGCAGAGAAAGCGACTTTGTTTTATACTATGTACGTATTGATAGATAGTTCTCTAAAAGATATATTTTTAAGGTTAACATCCATCGTACACTTAATTGTCCAAAAAGCCTTACCATGACTTGTTAACATCGAACTGTTTTTAGGGTCTGTGCCTAGTGAAAAACAAACCCTTTTTTGGTTTAGAATCCCCATAATATTGTGCAATGATGTAGGTATGTTCTGTTGTATTCACCATCGATAAAAAATGTATTGCTGCAATAATAAAAATTGAATCCAGTTTAAGATTATGTTATATACATGAATGATTTGTATAATGGATTTATTCAAATCTAGTACTTGTTGTCTATTGTGTTATGTTGTTATATAAGGATTGTTCGTGTGTATTTAATTGATATATGTATACTAACTTACCGTATTCATCTAGTAGTTTCATGGAACGGACGCCAATTTGTCACACAGAACGGTGGTTGCTGAAAATCAGCACCGTAGATTGTTGGAATAACCCAGCGTCACGGTATACGCTGAGCAACGACCTATTTTCGCCTAGATGCGTCGCACAACTTGGATTTATATATTGTTTTTGTTCTTGTTGTTAATCATAGTACTGTTTATATTTTGTTAATTTGTTTGTCTTGCAATAAACCACAGATCATAACTCAATACAACTTGCCACAGATTATCTGTGTGGATTGTGGTATGTGTGTTGACAGCCGGACAACTGTATTCTATAATGTCTATGATGCTATAAATAATGCCGGGTTCACATGGCCTGACAGTTGTTGTAATCATTATTGTACTGTGCGTCCATTTGGGCAAAATAAACACGTTTTCTTTCTTTCTTTTTATCAAAATGACTTCTCCCGCTATGGGCGGAGCGGGAGGGCGTGTCAGACTTCTACTGTCTAAAACCCACTCCTTCCTTGCCTTAATTTTAGGGTCCTCTTTCGTCATCACAGGCCCCAGTAGGCTTCGACCCTTTCGGGCCACTACAGTTTGCTGACATCTCTTTGAGGCGCGCGTGGAACAAAACGCGCCGTCGTCGATTTATTTTTATTTAACAAACCCTAAAACAGTTTATTTTTAGTTTTACTTCCTAGTATACAACCTCTTCACACATCCTAATAAAATTACGCATAACACATAACACAAGCACTCAAGCGAACATTCGCAGTTCTCAGTGCGATGTGTCGTACCAATTTGAATGCCATCCTGTATAATGCCGCGATCAGTCCTGATCTTCTGCTATGAGAACTTGCTTCTTACCACATTCCAGGATTCTACGTCAAAGGGAAATAAATACCCTGCGTCGATTTCCTTGCCAATGTCAAAATATGCGCGTAAACAGAGCATGACCGGATTTTTTACACTGCTCTAAATATTAGCAGACTTCATCATCATCATCATCTCAGCCGAAAGACGTCCACTGCTGGACATAGGCCTCCACCAAGCGCTGCCACAACGACCGGTCCTGTGCGTCTCGCATCCATCGGATTCCCGCGACCCTCGCCAGGTTGTCGGTCTACCTTGTGGGAGGCCTCCCAGTGCTGTGTCTTCCGGTACGTGGCCGCCACTCTAGAACCAGATTAGCAGACTTAAGTATTTAATAATATATTGATTTCAGCTAAATATTCTCACGTGTTCTTGAAAAAAGCGTCTTGCCACGCGGATAGAAAGACCACAAAGAGATCTTATTAATGTTCGGTTTTTACCCACCATGGTATCGAACTAATTATTTTTGTCTATACTCCGTCGGTTTAGGTAGTTAACTAAAGGTAAACAGTCTTGGTATGTCTTTTTATATTAAAGAGGTCGTATATAATATACATAAAGATTATTTAAATTTAGTTTATTAGCTAACATCGATTTAGGTAAATACCTATGTGCAAAGATTTTTACATACAATTTTTAGACAACTTTTAGATAAAAAGACATGCCAAGATTGTTTACCTTTAGTTAACTACCTAAACCGACGGAGTATAGTTTTACTTCCTAGTATACAACCTCTCCACACATCCTAATAAAATTACGCATAACACAGCAACTATAACATTCGCAGTTCCCAGTGCGAAGTGTCCCACCGATTTGAATGCCGTCCTGTATAATGCCGCGATCAGGACCATTACTCAACTAAAGCCTTCATCTTCTGAGGCCCTGATCCTAGTGAAATGGGTCCTCTTTCCGTTAGGGGCCGTATGTTGTATGATGGATCTTAGAGGTATTTCGTATGCAGGCCATGTGTCTTGCTTTATCTATGAATTATATTAACATTGAAATGTCAGGATTTTTTTGCGTAGCGATTTGAGCAACTGAGTGAACCACGAGCTCGATCTATTTGACGGCTTATAGTGAACTGTTAAAAAGATTGAGCTATGTAGGGAGTATAGCTCCAGCCTTCTTTCTTAAGAGATGTCAGCAAGCTGTAGGGGCCCGGCAGGGCTGAAGCTTCTGGGGACATGGATCGAAATTCCGAAAGGTAAGCTCCGTGTCCTCAGATGGAAGGCAAGGAAGGAACGGGGTGGGGTTTAGTCAGTAAAAGTTTCCCACGGCCTCCCGTTCTGCCCAAGAGCGGGAGAAGTCATTCTGAAGATGCCCCACCTGAAAAATAATCCCTTTTTCTTGCTCACACGACTGACGTTTTAATATATCATGGCCCCAGTTTCAGAACTACCATTGTTACGAAAATATCCTTTTCTTTTTTAACAAAAGAACCCTCAAAAACACGAACTTTCAAAACTTTACCGATTACGTCATAATCTGAAACTTCTTGTAGTTTGTTTCGGGTATCAATTTGAAGAATTCCCGTTTCGGCACCCAGATTTTCGGCACCAAAATTTTTACCCCCAAGCTATTCCCGATTCGGTAGCAATAAGTATTTTGAATGGTAGTAAAGTAACCAATACAAAATCCCAATCCAAATTACCTATATAATTTAGGAGTCTTCAAGGCTAGAGTGAATAGGCTCTTAATCTATCACATACCCGCGAAACGAGACACAATAGTAAAACAATAACAGCGCGGTCTCATAGGACCGGTCGGGGATTCAAACATTAATAAGCTAGTGCGCCTCACCATCAACGATTGCATCACTGCTTACCATCAGGTGGGATCGCAGTCAAGCACTAGTTTATAACAATTAAAAGAAAAAAAACCTATTGGTGCTGTATCGGGAATAGCTTGAGAGCCGAAAATTTTGGTGCCGAAAATCTGGGTGCCGATACGGGAATACTTGATCAATTCGCAACTAATACCGGATTCCGCTCGCGGATTTCCCTTTAAGTTAGCGGTATATGTTTCTTAGTTCCGTGTTCCGGTACCGTTTGTGGTGTTTTTGCTTGACCTTTTGTAAATGGTAATTGTTAGTTTTCTTTTGTGTCATTTAGATAGGATATTAGGATGAAGGACAATAAGGGTGACCATCTTAACATAACGAGTTTCCTCCGTGCCTCGGAAAGCACGTTAAGCCGTAAGTCCCGGCTGTCATTTGTAGATCTTTGGCAGTCGTTACGGATAGTCAGAAGCCAGTAAATCTGACTCCAGTCTTGCCATGAAGTGCCGTGTTACCCCAGTTAATGGGTTGTGGAGGTCTGGTAGGCAGCCGCTCCTCGTAAAACACTGGTATTCAGCTAAATCTGGCTTGACTGGAAGCCGACCCCAATATAGTTGGGAAAAGGCTAGGCCGATGATAGAAAGTAAGTTATGGGTAGTAAACATCATCATCTACAGGAGACGCTCTGTGCGTCGTCTGTCCCAGGGTCGACGAGCGGTGGGTAGCTCACCGTCCGGCCGTTCAATACGAACCAAGCGCGAGTCGTCGACAGCAGAGGCGAGTAGTGCTGCACGTACGCCTGAAAAAGATGTCAGCGAAACCGTAAGATCCCAGTCGAGCCGATTCCTGCTAGACCCACAGTCATTCCTAAAAGGAGTAACATAGTTAACTGAGGGCTCTGACTGGTGAGTTTTAGTCAGTAAAAGTCAGACACTCACGCTCTACCCTAAATTGGGAGAAGCCATTAGAAGATTTCCCACCTTAAAAGATACAAACCAAAGCCAAACCACATTCGTAATAATTAAATAGTAGTGCGTTTTGGTTAACACTCGCTGTTTCTCTGTCAAGGTCACCCACCGTACGTACCTACACAATTTTCACCACCATCATACCTACAGGAAACACCACCATACTTTCCCACACAAACAAACTCAAAGTCACCTCCACAAGTTACCACATCTACATTGCGTCATAAATCGTCGTGTCGTGACGTCATCCCTACAAATCAACCATTGGTGACGTCACACTCGCGACCGATTGAATTTATGATGTGTTTCCGCAACAATATGTGGGTAGTTGAATATAAATAGGTCTGAGACGCTTTTTATTTGAGGAATGTGTCTTGGGGAGAAAATGAAGTATCATTCGACGTGTTTTTGTTCGAGGAGCTCGTGGCTAGGTAATAACAGCCGCACGGGTCGATCTTCAAGGTTAAGCAACGCTTGCCAAGATTGGTCTGTGGATGGGTGACCATCTTAACATACCGAGCTTCCTCTGTGCCTCGGAAAGCACGTTAAGCCGTAGGTCCCGGCTGTCGTTTGTAGATCTTTGGCAGTCGTTACGGATTGTCAGAAGCCAGTAAATCTGACTCCAGTCTTGCCATGAAGTACCGTGTTACCCCAGTTAATGGGTTGTGGAGGTCTGGTAGGCAGCCGCTCCTCATAAAATACTGGTATTCAGCTAAATCCGGCTTGGCTGGAAGCGGACCCCGATATAGTTGGGAGAAGGCTAGGCAGATGATGAATATGAATAAGTCTGCATCGCGTTTTATTTGAGGAATATGTCGTGGGGAGGGAAAATGAGGTAGCATTGGACGTGTTTTTGTATCTGTTGTTATTATGGATACAATTTATTTGTTTTTTTTTTGTAATAGTTGGTTTCTGTATCGTCAATAGCATAGAAGAATATCAAAGATATGGTAAAAAAACCTGTAGCTTATGAAAACAAACGGGTATACAATTACAATTTTACTGTAAATTATATACTTAATTCAATAAATGGGATAAATGCTCGCAATGCATAGCCAACCATTTTTTTTACATAATTTAAAAGAGAATGTAAAATTAAATCTTAAACAAACCTACATTCAAATAAAACCAAATTAAAATTAAATCAAATCGATATCAAACAAAATCAAATCCAGATTTAATTAAAATTAATCTAAAATCGAATCTCTATTATTCTAAAGAAAATATTTCTCTAACTCATTTCTAGATCTAATCAATAAACCTCAATCACTGAAATCAAATAAATTAAACTAGCCTATTAGATTATATTACTTCAGTGAAATTCATATAAGAAACCGGCAATTGCGAGTCGAACTAGTAGACTGATGGTTCCGTACCAACTTACCTACCTATGAAAACCAAATGCCAAATTTCAAGATTGTAGGTAAGTGTAGGTCAACGAGAAGTACCCTATGAATTTTGATTAGTGTCAAAATGTATGTTTTTGTGCCGACACAAACCGACAGACGGACAACAAAGTGATCCTATAAGGGTTCCGTTTTTCTCTTTGAGGTACGGAACCCAAAAAATTAGACATTTTTCTTTAGTTTTTCATGAGTCTTTCATAATAAGTTTTATTATTCTCGAACACGAAATGGGACTATAAAATTACAGCTAGTTTTTGTTTAATTTAATAACTTTGTCAGATGTTTGTCAGCTTTATAAATGTAATTTCTAGAATTACATAAATTAAATATTGTCTCAGCAAATAAGCTAGAAAAAAGGTGATGTTGGTAAAGCTAGCAATTAAGTGTCTATTGTTTTTATTTTTTTTGTGTTACTGATAAGCTTGCGTTTGACTACTATCTCTTCTTATGGTATGCGATAATGTGGTCGTCGGTGGAGCATGCTTGCCTTGAAGTAACTTATACACTTTTGTTTCAAAGACCTCCAGGTTATAGGAGCCACCTTAAATATTTATTTTATTCCGGTTTCAGTATTTGTTGTAGCAGCAACAGAAATATATCATCTGAGAAAATTTCAATAATCCAATTATCACGGTTCACGAGATACAGCCTGGTGACAGATGGACAGACAGACAGACGGACGGAAAATGGAATCGTAGAAATAGGATCGACGGAAAATATGGGAAAAATATGCTCTTTATTTCGTTGTTTTCAAGTAAAATAACTAGCTAAAATAATGCGCCGTTTTTTTACTTTAACTAACTAAAACAAAGACAGAACAAAATTTTGTATTTTGATTCTTGTAACTTGTCCCGACTTTGAACAACATAAGTTTTTGGCTTAAACACGTGTAGACATTATAATATTTAAGCTCCTCTGTAAAGTTTGGAGCCCTGAAGCAGAATTTCTAGACTTTTAATAGTTCTAGACTAAAAAGATTTAGCAAAAAAAAAACTAAAAGAGAATTTTCACTGAAAACTTTGTCTATAAATAATGGTCTTTATCGAAATTCGATAAAAAGTCTTTAGCCTTTGCTATTCTTGTAGCAGTTGAATTAGAATTTAAGAAGAAATTATTTTAAAATATTTCTTTTTCAGAATTATGTTGAATACCGTCATTGCAATAAAGGTATCTAATTTGAAAGGAATTCAATGCATAAGCCTTCAATAATGATGTTAATTTAGCGAATGTTGTAGTAATTTTTAGTTGGAAAATCATACAATGAATTCTGCACTGTAATTCGGAGCGGGAGGGCTTGTCAGTGACTAACACCCACTCCTATGTTCCTTCTTTGTATTGCGTTCCCAGATCCCGGGTTCTCCTTTGGGTAGCAAAACCATAGCACCAGTAGGCTTTGGCCTTGGTTTTGCTGAATTTTCTTGAAAACCAGCGTCAGGCACTAGTTGCCTGGCTTTCATGCTGAACTGGACCTTTTGTTGATGCAGCCGTAAGACACACAACCATTTGTTATTTTTTTGTTTCTAATTTATTTATATTTCTTTTTTGTTTCGTGTCACATTCATGTAAAAAGTAGATTTTCTGTGTCTTGTGCTGTACCAAATAAATTATTTTTCTTTCTTTTTTCTTTCTTTCTTTGAGGCGTGTGTGGAACTCTGTTCGCCGGTAACAACAAAGGATCGGTTCGGACCTGGCACTTAAGTATAGCGATGAAGAATTAAGCTCTGAACGTATTTCGAGCTTCTACTCGTCCATCTCCGGTTATCAGAGTCAGAAGATTGTACTTATCAAGCCTGCATTTTTTTTAGCATTATCGGCCTTATAATGTTCCCACTGCTAGGACTCAGGCCTCCTCTCTTGGAGAAGAAATGGGCCATAAGCCCATAATCCACCGCGCGGGCCCATTGCGGATTGGTGGATGTCACATGTCTTCGAATTTTTGGTTCTAGGACATGCCGGTTTCCTCACGATGTTTTCCTTCACAGTTTTGAGAGCAGTGGTGATGAAATAAATAACACAAAGTAATGCACCTGACCGGGTTTGAATCCACGACCTACAACTTGCAAGTCGGGGCAGTTACCATTGGGGCACCACTGCTCTTACCAAGGCTGCACTGAAATTAATTTACTAGGACTGGTCCTTTAGCTCCAGTATCCTAAGTCTAGTGCGACCAAGATCAACAGCGCTTGCAATGCGAAGCAATTAAAGCGCACTGTCCCAGTACACTAGGGATTGCCTTGAAAGCTGCAGCTAAATTAAACCAAAGATATTTCTGAAGATATTCAGAACTATATTTTTTTGTTGATGTGTCAATTTACAAATAAGCTAGTAGAAGTGGAGAAAGTTTGTCATTGCGACTGAGACGGAAACCGCCCGAGCAGCAGGTGAGGGTGTTATGGAACTGAGTGGTGCAGTGATTTTCCACGTGTATCGTAATTAATAAGATGCGATTCCAGTGAACGTTCGCTATATATTATTTCATCATCATTTCAGCCGAAAGACGTCCACTGCTAGACATAGGTCTTCCCCAAGCGTCGCCTCAACGACCGGTCCTGTGCGTCTCGCATCCATCGGATTCTCGTGACCCTTGTCATATATGTAGAGTAAACCTACTCTACAAGTTTGTCTCGATGTAACCGCATCAAAAAAGTGCCTGAGTGGACATTGCGTGTACAACAGCAAATACAAACCATTGAAGATAAAAGGAGGTTGGAATTAGACCAAAAACGTGACGACCCCCAAGCAAGACTAGATGTCAGTAGTAGTGGTGGTAGTAGTAGGGCCGAAGCCTCTGGGGAACACGGAAAATACGAAAAGTTGCAACCGTGTCCCCCAGATCGAAGGCAACGAATTAACGGGTGGGGTTTAGTCAGTAAGAATCTGACACGCCCTCCCGCTCCGTTCAAGAGCGGAAGAAGTCATTCTGATGATTCCCCTTCCAAAAAAAAGCAAGACTACAATATCTACATATAATTTACTATATCGTTAATGGTGTTCTGACATGTCCGCTCTGTGCTCGGAATTTCTCGACCAAAGTTTGATATGCAAGTCACATGAGGGCACATAACAGAACAGCATATTTGAGCCCATGAGAGGCCAAGGAATGCGGTCGCTATGGCGAGGGTATCATCAGGGTTATGGAAACATCATATACTCGTACCACAAGCCATACCAATATCATCAAACTGAAATCGATTATACAACAGATTACATAATAATCGATCCTAATTACAGTGTACCGAGACGAAAATCAATTAGTTAACGACTATGAAACACCAGTGCAGTGCCAGCGTTATCGATTTATCACAATTCTCGATTGTCGATCAATCTAATCGACACTGCGTTGATTTATATGAATTTGATAGTTCGAGCCGTGACGGGTTTTAGTGACGTTTTGAATTTGGATTCTGGGATTTTGATTTTAGAAGGATCGAAGGATATATTTGAATTTGGATTGGTCAGATATTTGAATTTGTTCTATAATTGTTGATTTCAAACTGTGTATTTGGCCAGTATCATGTTTAAAATGTATGAAAGCACTCAGTTTTAGATACAGATACAGAATAAGTACAATTTTTTTTTACTCTTTATAGTAAGTGGTCCAAGTATTAGAATACATTATTATTAAGTGGTATACTGGTATAAAGGAAAAAGAAATGTATGTGTGTGTCTTCACGCTCAAACGAGGCTAACACATATTAACCTTTTTATTACTAGTGTGATTTTCAAACAATTCTTCAGTCTTTATCGCTACATGAGATAGTTCTTGAAACGTTTTCAAGTAAACATAAATATCGTTTTCTTTTCTTGACAGGGGTATAAAATATGACGGCGTGATGCAAGATGGACGGCGAGGACGTCCGGTGACGTCACAACGACATAGGAAGCGTTTAGTGTTCGTTTTTTAACGTTTGAATCCCCAACCGGTCCTATGAGACCGCGCTGGTATTGTTTTACTATTGTCTCTCGTTTCGCGGGTATCTGAGTAATTAAATGAAATTTAAGTTTCAATGTTACTTATGTTTTGTGAGTGAATCTCAAAGAATGATATGTGTACCTACTTATGTTTATTTTTACTATAAATTATTGTATTGTATCCTTGTTTTCTACACGTATTTCACTACACTTACCAAGACATAAATAAATTGGGGTTAACACGCGACTCATGGGGCTCGACGCGCCCTCAGCCAGATATGATAAATGGAATAATTGGGTGGCGGCACTTTTCCGCACTAGTGCGAAGAACAGTCAATTACTTTTTTGCGGGTGTTCGAGTAAGTGTATTAAAAATAATATTTCCTGTTTTATTCACATGCCAGATAGGTATTTTTACCTCCCTAGGTAGACTGGAAGAGAATGCATAAGATGTTGATGTTGCATTTAGATTAATTACTCAGATACCCGCGAAACGAGACACAATAGTAAAACAATAACAGCGCGGTCTCATAGGACCGGTTGGGGATTGAATCCCCAACCGGTCCTATGAGACCGCGCTGTTGCAACAATGCAACATCAACCGCACGTTAAATAAATAAAAAGATCTATTAAGATTTTAAAACAGTTATTGCATAATGATAGCGAGATTTTCAAAGATTAAAACGTCTTGCATTACATCATCGACCTTGTAATGTTCCCACTTTCGAGACTCAGGCCTCCTCTCTAGGAGACAGAATGGGCTGCAATCCACCACGCAGACACATTACAGATTGGTGGACGTCACATGTCTTCGAATTAGAGCAAAACGTATGAACAAAACGATTCCTTACATAACGTTAAAATAAAGTCTTAAAAAATAAAACAATATTCGACCCCATAACCTCTACTATGCAAAACAATCCAGGAAATATAGGTAGTATTGTAGAACAAATACGATTCGAAATCGATAAGTCTGCGAGTTACGATTCAATCGAGAACAGATTCCCGCTAAACGTACATAAGTTTCACTTAGTTCCGATTTATACCGCTGGAGGCGTGGCGATAGGTCGATTTACGTTAAGCCGTAGAGAGGTGATTTTTAGTTCAATTTTTACAACCGTTTATTTCAACTTGCAATGTTTCTGTGTATGTGTTTTTTAGGTCAAATGTTGTTAATGAATTTTAAGTTAGTTTTTTCTAATGTATGTTTAATTTGGAAGATAATGCTTGCTTGACTAAGTGACGGCATTTTACTCGTAAATACATTATGGCGTACTGAAGATGACTCATTTCATTGCATCATTACTTATGGGTATCATTAACCTATCACATACCCACAAAACGAGACACAATAGTAAAACCAAGTAAAACAATAACAGCGCGGTCTCATAGGACCGGTCGGGGATTCATGAATAAAGTGTTGAAAAGAACATTAATAAAAAATTATGTGTGAAATCATTTAGTGACTTTTCCCGCTCTGGGGCAGAGTGGGAAGGCGTGTCAGACTTTTACTGACTAAAATCACTCCTATGTTCCTTCAATTGCCCTTTGTATCCCTGACCCTGGGTAACCCTTGAGAAGTCAACTTATGATCTCAATAGATTTCGGTTTTGCTGACACTTCTTTGTCACATGCAGCTTGAAAAAAAACCGGGCAAGTGCGAGTCGGACTAACGAACTGAGGTTTCTGCTATCCTGACCATGAATCCCTGACCGGTCGTATGAGTCCGCGCTGTTATTGTTTTACTATTGTGTCTCGTTTCGCGGGTATGTTATAGGTTATCTTGTTTTGATATGAAAAGCACTTTCATTTGTGAAAATCAAATTCAATCAAATCAAATAGTTAGGAATTATGACGAAACACACGTAGCTAAAAGGTTTTGAATATTTAAAAACCATTCAGCATTTCCGAGGCTAGGTAGCTACCTAAATAGCAATTGAAATACAGGAATAGGTACCTAATAATCATAGATCGGAATTAGGTAGAATTATTTCTGCTTACTTACACTGATTAATTTCAACGATCAAGAAAAGAAAAAATCTCGACGTCTATTAAATAAAAAAAGTATTTACTTTAACACTATTTAAACCGATGCACACGCGACGCTGCCAAACTTACATCAACGACATCGGATATCCGAAGTTGCAAAACCCTAATGCGCACACGCGTGATATTGCTATATTTGTAGTACGCACAACACAGCTTGCTACAAGAGAAAACTTTATTATTATTTATTTGTAATATTATTGGCCTCACGGGATTGTTCATTAGAAATCCTGGAAAGATCCATATTAGTAGGTATCAACATTTCGATGCAAGTACATAAATAACTGTAAGGCACGATGCAAAATAGCATGGATATCTTAATGTCTCATCATCATCTACCTGGCCTTTTCCCAACTATATTGGGGTCGGCTTCCAGTTAAGCCGAATTTAGCTGAATACCAGTATTTTACGAGGAGCGGTTGCAAACCAGACCTCCACAACCCATTAACTGGGGTAACACGGTACTTCATGGCAAGACATGGCTTCTGACTATCCGTAACGACTGCCAAAGATCTACAAATGACAGCCGAGACCTACGGCTTAACGTGCTTTCCGAGGCACGGAGGAAACTCGGTATGTTAAGATGGTCACCCATCCGCAGACAAACCTTGGCAAGCGTTGCTTAACCTTGAAGATCGACCTGTGCAGCTGTTATTATCTAGCCACGAGCTCCTCCATGTAATTTTGCAACTGACTGTACCTAATTCCGATCTCTGCTAAAATAAAACACATGTTTCAAATAGCAATTTAGAAAACTAACTGAAAACTATTCCACGCTTGAACCAACTAGAACACTAAAATAATACGAAAATGTAAGTATAATTCATAGTTAATACAGTTTGCTCTGAGTTTTGTCCCAGAGGAAGGTGTTCCAATCAGGAAGTAAGTTACTAGAAAATGAAATATAAATACACTCGATTTTAAACTCTAACCTCAAAAAGTTAGAGTTTAAAATGTCCATGTCCAGTCGTCACGTAAAAATGTCGCAGATACTACATTCAGTTTTT
Organism: Mythimna separata; assembly: GCA_030763345.1. Lineage (NCBI taxonomy): Eukaryota > Metazoa > Arthropoda > Insecta > Lepidoptera > Noctuidae > Mythimna > Mythimna separata. The sequence continues at coordinate 7,154,312 of CM061191.1, forward strand.
TGCTCGTCGACGCTTGGTTTCGTTTGAGAGAATTTTATTTTCCAAACAAATAAATGGTGGAAGATATTGAGTGGTGTCTGAAACTTGTTTCAGTATTTTGTACAGCTGTTTTTAAATTACTGAATATTTTTACTACTTATAGCTTGTTCATTTTTGTTTGTTTTTTATTTTCGTGTCCTCAACATCATCTTTCTGCTCCAAGTCCCGTGTTATTTGAGTTCAGTGGAACACGTTTTATTTATTTCATTTTATCCTATCACTCGTCAAGCTATCACTAACTTCCATTTCTTTCATATTACTCCTCACACAATCCATCCATCTTTTCTTTGGCCCCTGCTTCCTTTTTATTCATCTACATGCATACACATAACTTTTTTAGTAATATGCATTTCATCCCTCCTTTTCACATGACCATACCAAGACAAACGATTCCCCTTCAACTTTTCAGTTATTATTTTATTTTCATGTAGAAGCATAGCATTGCATAATCAGCCTTCTAGTGTTCCCACTGCGGGAACTCAGGCTTCCACTCTAGGAGAGGGAATGGGCGGTAAATTAACACGCGGGTCCAGTACGGATTTATGGATGCCATATGTCTTCAAATAATATTTTGGTGATGTGTCTAGCTACGTTTGATTATATCATAAATGTAGAATTTCTGTGCATCAAAAATCTTATTCTTTACTAAAAATACTTATTGTATTGGACTTTTTTGTAATTATTCAAGGATTTGGGACACCACAACTCGGACAGTTAGGTTAGAAGAGGAACCACCTTCTGGGTGAATGGGTGGTAGCTTAGTACAAAAATAGGAGAGTTAAGTACAAAATTAGTATGTTTAAAGGAATCAAAGCATATTATGTTGTAGGAAACGGGAATACCTTAGGCGACAGTGTACTCTACCGGTGGACAAGGTAACTATTTTACAATATGATCAATCAGTGTAAATAGTGTCAGACTTTTACTGACTAAAATCCACTCCTGTTCCTTCCTTGCCCCGATTCCGGGCTCCCGGGGATCTCTTTCGTCAACCCAGGCCCCAGAAGGCTTCGACCCTGTCGGGCCCCTATGGTTTGCTGTCAATTCAATTACAATACGCGCCGTCGACGACATGGGCTTGGTCCGGACTGTTAGCAGAAAGTCCGGACGGCAAGCTACTCAATGCTCGCCGTCATCAATCATGCTTGACCATAATATGAAATAATCATGCGTAAGACTGAAGTAGCATCATTTCATTAAATGGCTGGTGATCAAATCTACTGGCCTCAACATATACATATAACACCACACCCAAGTACCAGAAAATCATAAACGAAAAGAAGCCCTAATTAATTCCAAACATGTTCACAAATACTCGGGCCCTCACCTTATAAGGAATAGCTGCTTAATAGCAATTCCTCGCGTAGTTCAAGTACCATCTAAGTACTCGACGATTTTTCCCCGTTTCTTTTCTCCAACTCAGGCACGTTCAGAATTCAGCTATCTATAGACATTACCCTTTAAAATTACCATCGGAATTTGTTTGACTGAATTCTGAAGAGCCATTCAGTTCATTTTATTTCAGTTTCAATTTTCGTTTCTGGGAATTCAGGAGCATCTATGGAAGGAATTGTTGGGCCGTTAGGTGTCGTATGAGTTTTTAGGGAATTGTATATAGATTAGATGTTACAGGTCGATCTTCGAGGTTAAGCAACGCTTGCCTAGGTTGGTCTGTGGATACCCATCCACAGACCAACCTAGGCAAGAAGATCACTTAATGTAACGAGTTTCCTTCGTGCCTCGGAAAGCACGTTAAGCCGTGGGTCCCGGCTGTCATTTGTAGATCTTTGGCAGTCGTTACGGATAGTCAGAAGCCAGTAAATCTGACTCCAGTCTTGCCATGAAGTACCGTGTTACCCCAGTTAATGGGTTGTGGAGGTCTGGTAGGCAGCCGCTCCTCGTAAAATACTGGTATTCAGCTAAATCCGGCTTGACTAGGGCCGGCTAGACTATACAACCCATTAACTAGGGTAACACGGTAATTCATGGCAAGACTGGAGTCAGATGTACTGGCTTCTGACTATCCGTAACGACTGCCAAAGATCTACAAATGAGAGCCGGGACCAACGGCTTAACGTGAAATTATTTTCTACAAAATCTTTCTTTAAAGTAATTGTATATCCCCACAAGCGTATTACTGGAAATTGTATCAAGAATAATAAAAATAACAAACGTTCAATATAATGACATATTTCTTCTCAAACATCTCGCAAAACATAAAAATTTCATCAAAGGAACACAAATCGGAAAGAAATACATCAACCATGTAAACGAAAGAAAACAATATCTGTGTCGAAAGAAACAAAGAAGGTAAAAGTATATGTAATTTTGGCAATTTCACATAAAAGAAATATTGTAACGTAAACCGAATTCACATCACATCACATGTGCACAGCAACCAACACCGCGTCTGCCCACTTAACAATTACAACAGTATCCAGCAAGAGCAGCTCTATTGTTAGTAATTGATGGAGTGGTGTCAACTAATATATAAATATAATAAGTTTTCCTACTTGTGTGCCTTGATTATATCCTATCTTGTAGGAGATAATTATTTGGACCTTAATCATGGACAGCTACCTTGATTTTAAATTGTCCGGAGCAGTGCCGTAACTAGCGCGGTGCGAGCAGTGCCCAGGCACAGGGCGCAGACCCTGGAGGGGCGCAGAAATTACCAGACTAAGCCTGGTTAGAGCATTTTTCAGGGGCGCAGTTTTGAAAGCCCGCACCGGGTGCATAAAAGGCTAGTTACGGCACTGGTCCGGAGGCCCTAACATGCTCTCCATAGTATGAACGAGATTGTTTGATTTGATAAATTCCTAGAAAAAAAGGATTAGGTCCTGGAATGACAATTGAGGAAAATCATCCAGCTCTGGAAGGTTGAAGGTTGCTGCTGGGTGTGGAAACTGGACCACAGAGTATCTGCAACGGGCTATTAATTACGTTTCGTTCCACGGTGATTTTGAAAATAAACCTAAAAACGCTCCTAACAAGCATTTTTTGCCGTAATACTATTTTACTATTATTTCATTATTCCGGTTACGTATCGATATAATTTTTGGTCAGTTAATTATAACAAGATAAACACTTTTTTCATGTGCAATATCATTAATAAACGTTACCGTTTAACAGGGGGCCCAAAAAAAAATTGTCTCCTTTGATACCAATATGTACCTTTATCAATCACGCCGACAAAGTAGTAAAATAAAAATTGGAAAAAAATGTTTTATTAGGATAGCCCCCTACATGTAAAGTGGAAAGTGATTTTGTTTTTAATTTCAAACCTAACGTGTGATATATTGTTGCATAGGTACTTAAAAATGAATAGGGGTTTACTAAAATCATGTTTTGATAATATCAATAATTTCGGAAATAATCGCTCCAAAAGTAAAAAACAATGTGTGTCCCCCTTCTAACTTTGAACCATAAGTTTAGAATATATGAAAAAAAAATTGGAAAGTAGAGCTTTATAAAGGCTTTCTAGGAAAATTATTTTGAACTTGATGGAACGAACAGTTTTTGAAAAATTGGGGACTCTTATTGTGACAGACGGGAAACTACGAAACCCTACACTGAGTGTGGCCCGACACGCTCAGTGTAGGGCTCAGTGTAGGCACGGGTGAATGGGCTGTAATCCACCACGCGGACCCATTGCGGATTGGTGGCTGTCTCATGTTTTCGAATTTTTGGTTCTAGGACATGCCGGTTTCCTCTCGATGTTTTCCTTCACCGTTTTGAGAGCAGTGGTGATGAAATAAATTACACAAAGTAATGCGCCTGACTGGGTTTGAACCCGCGACCTACAACTTGCAAGTCAGGTCAGTTACCACTGGGCCACCACTGCTCAATAATGCTTGACCATATTATGAAGTAATCATGCGTAAGACTGAAGTAGCACCATTTCATGAATTAGCTGGTCACATCATGAAGTGATCATGTCTACTGGCCTCAACATATACATATAACACCCTACCCAAGTACCAGAAAATCATAAACGAAAAGAAGCCCTAATTAATTCCAAACATGTTCACAAATACTCGGGCCCTCACCTTATAAGGAATAGCTGCTTAATAGCAATTCCTCGCGTAGTTCAAGTACCATCTAAGTACTCGACGATTTTTCCCCGTTTCTTTTCTCCAACTCAGGCACGTTCAGAATTCAGCTATCTATAGACATTACCCTTTAAAATTACCATCGGAATTTGTTTGACTGAATTCTGAAGAGCCATTCAGTTCATTTTATTTCAGTTTCAATTTTCGTTTCTGGGAATTCAGGAGCATCTATGGAAGGAATTGTTGGGCCGTTAGGTGTCGTATGAGTTTTTAGGGAATTGTATATAGATTAGATGTTACAGGTCGATCTTCGAGGTTAAGCAACGCTTGCCTAGGTTGGTCTGTGGATACCCATCCACAGACCAACCTAGGCAAGAAGATCACTTAATGTAACGAGTTTCCTTCGTGCCTCGGAAAGCACGTTAAGCCGTGGGTCCCGGCTGTCATTTGTAGATCTTTGGCAGTCGTTACGGATAGTCAGAAGCCAGTAAATCTGACTCCAGTCTTGCCATGAAGTACCGTGTTACCCCAGTTAATGGGTTGTGGAGGTCTGGTAGGCAGCCGCTCCTCGTAAAATACTGGTATTTAGCTAAATCCGGCTTGACTAGGGCCGGCTAGACTATACAACCCATTAACTAGGGTAACACGGTAATTCATGGCAAGACTGGAGTCAGATGTACTGGCTTCTGACTATCCGTAACGACTGCCAAAGATCTACAAATGAGAGCCGGGACCAACGGCTTAACGTGAAATTATTTTCTACAAAATCTTTCTTTAAAGTAATTGTATATCCCCACAAGCGTATTACTGGAAATTGTATCAAGAATAATAAAAATAACAAACGTTCAATATAATGACATATTTCTTCTCAAACATCTCGCAAAACATAAAAATTTCATCAAAGGAACACAAATCGGAAAGAAATACATCAACCATGTAAACGAAAGAAAACAATATCTGTGTCGAAAGAAACGAAAAAGGTAAAAGTATATGTAATTTTGGCAATTTCACATAAAAGAAATATTGTAACGTAAACCGAATTCTCTTTGTCAATTCGCTTTTGTCTCTTACTTTCTTTCTGAATTTGTTCTTTCACCATTTATCATTTGAAACCCCTTTTTTCTCGGGACATTAGTACGTCTTAGTAGCGACGTAGTATGAATAGCATCGAAGTAAATACACTTCGGAACGACTCGGGCGTGTTCGGCAAACATCGGACATGGACCTTAGGAAAAAGTTGATGCTGTAATTAATTTGCGTGTCGAATTTTAGCTTTATAATTTAAGATTTTGAGTTTGATGTTGTATTTTTTGAGCATTTTCCTCTTTAAATATTTTGAAGTTAACTGATTAACACTTCATTGCTTAAGTTTATTTTTTTGTGTGTTTTTTTTAGTATTTAAAGGGCAGCTAGGCAAATTCCTCCCCTACTCCTTCGAAACCTCTCTGTCTTGGACGATTTCTGGTCACGTTCGCGCCGCGAACATTATCAGATCCTCTCAAAACCTTCGCTGTGTCCAATGAGTGACGATCTTCGCCCAACAGAAAACCAAAATAATATGTATCAATTAAAATTTAATGTTGCTTTCACAAGATGATGTCGTGAAAATTAAGGACAGGACATCAGAAAAATACATCGCAGACAAGATGACATTCCTGTGGCCTTAAGATGACGTGTTGAAACGTCAGGACTAGCGAGAAAGAGGGATAGAGCTATATACCCATATAGCTCGAACCCTTTAATATGCATTCGGGATATAAGCTATCCTGGTGTAACGCCATCTATGCCAGTACATAGGAACTAAGCATAATCGGCCTTGTAGTTTTTCCACTGCTGGGACTCAGACCTCAGGAATGGGCTGTAATCGACGAATTTTTAGGGTTCCGTAGCGAAATGGCAAAAACGGAACCCTTTTAGTTTCGCCATGTCTGTCCGTCCATCCGTTCGTCCATCCGTCCGTCCGTCCGTACTCGCTTATTCTCTGTGACCGTTAGCACTAGAAAGAACTGAAATTTGGTACCAATATGTATGTCAATCACGCCGACAAAGTGGTAAAACAAAAATTGGAAAAAAATGTTATTAGGGTAGCCCCCCTACATGTAAAGTGGAAAGTGTTATTTTTTTTATTTCAACCCTAACGTGTGATATATTGTTGGATAGGTATTCAAAAATGAATGAGGTTTACTGCAATCATTTTTTGATAATATCAATAATTTCGGAAATAATCGCTCCAAAAGTAAAAAAACAATGTGTCCCCCCCCTCTAACTTTTGAACCATAAGTTTAGAAAATATGAAAAATATCTGGAAAGTAGAGCTTTATAAAGACTTTCTAGGAAAATTATTTTGAACTTGATGGGACGAACAGTTTTTGAAAAGTTGGTGATACTTATTGTGACGGACGGGAAACTACGGAACCCTATACTGAGTTTTTAAAACTTAGTTAAAATGAATATTATACATACTTTAATTATTTTGACTGTATCGAACATTTTTTTTTCCGGTAGGGGAATCATCAGAATGACTTCTCCCGCTCTTGGGCTGAGCGGAGGGCGTGTCAGACTCTTACTGACTAAACCCCTACCCCGTCCCTTCGTTGCAATCGACTTCAACTCCAACCACTAGCAGAAAGTAGTCCTAAACATTCTGGGCCTGGCAGTCATTATCACAGCCACTTTGTCAAGGCCCAAGTGCCTTGTACCTACGTATGTTATACTCATAGATCGTGAATTCCATACCCATTATCACACAACAGTTATGTATCTAAGTACCAATAAGCACACAGTATACTCCATATTTTGTTATCCTACTCAAACATAGCAAGCCGCAATTCTGAAGGCTTCAGTTTAAGCTAATGTTGATGTTAGAAATACTCGTAATTGTTTTGCCGATAGCACTATAGCGAGATAGGGATGGTGGAAGTGGGATACACATAACTTGGAGTTTGGATTTCCGTTTACGTGGTTTTAGGAGGTGGAGTCAGGAATTTCTGTTTAGGAGCCTGAAACAGGGAATTGGCCTTACTTGGCTTCGTCCGTTTTGCTGGCATTTCCTTGAGGCGCGCTTGGATCACTACTTGCCGTTGACTACTCGGGGTCGATCTAGATGTTTACTGGACGGCTAAACTACCCATTGGTCGCCGTCTGCAAGCGTGGAAATCGAAATCGTAATCCGAATTGAATGGGGCATGAGGAAGTCCGTTCTCTCATGTGTGCGACCACTTCCTTCAATAACATTAGATACTGTTTCGTAGAAAGAGTCAACTGCCTGCCATTCTTCCTCGCTCCTGAAATATAATTTGCAATTGTAACACGTACTTATTTACGGAATTGCAATCGTTTATATCATCAATACTACCACAATTCATATTATAATGAACCTTATACGACTCATCATCTACCTAGACTTTTCCCAACTATATTGGGGTCGGCTTCCAGTCAAGCCGGATTTAGCTGAATACCAGTATTTTACGAGGAGCGGCCGCCTACCAGACCTCCACAACCCATTAACTGGGGTAACACGGTACTTCATGGCAAGACTGGCGTCAGATTTACTGGCTTCTGACTATCCGTAACGACTGCCAAAGATCTATTAATGACAACCGGGACCTACGGCTTAACGTGCTTTTCGAGGAGCTTATAATATGCATAATAATAATAATAATAAAGTGTAATACATAACATAATAAAAATAATAATGAACCTTATACGAGTACTCACCTGAAAAATGCAAGTAAATTTGAATTTCACGCTCTATACTGGCGTTTTTTCTAAGAAAACCCATAGCATATTCTATATATTTTCTCATACGAAAAACCAATTAAGACTTCACAATTTTCAACCAAATTCAGGTCAGGAAGAAACACATGACCAACGGAAGCTATTAAGGCCATAGTTCTCCGCGATTGGTCCAATCGCTTAACCAATAGGTGCTTAAAGTTATTTATAACTGGATCCATTGCTGTGGTTTACTTAAATCAAGTTTAAAGCCGAACTTCTCGACTTGAAAAGTGTAAATGCTTCGGCTTTCAGAATAAATTATGTGGTTTTAAAGTAGGTTTTTTAAAACTACTACTAGGTGAGAAATATATTATTGAAATAGTTTATAGTGAGAAGTGTGTTTCCTGATAGAGCTGCTACAATTTAGAGATCTTAAAGTCAAGAACGAATAGGTTTCTTCCTGGCAAGCGTGCGTCATCGTTGGCCACATCATCGCTTACCATCAGGGGAGATAATGGTCAAACAACAGTCTTACAATGGACGTCTTTCGGCTGAAATGATGATGATGAAGCCAAAAGGATTTGATTTCCTTGCTAGTCAAAATATGCGCCTAAACGAAGTATAACCGGCCCTAAGGCCTACTCTAAAGTAAGGGCCTGTTTCATTATGTCGAAGTAGCCACTACTTTCTGAATAAATTCAAAAATGACTACCCCTGTACTATTTTAGTTCTTACGATCCATCCTAAGGTTGTCTGGTAGATATCGCTGTCAGCGATAAGACCGCCATTGTGCCCATAGTTTAAGTTATTGTATAAACTGTACGATTACTTTTTGGTGTACAATAAAGTTTATTCTATTCTATTCTATTCTAAAAATGGAAATGAATTTCTATGACCGATTAATTATCTGCCACGTAAGATATCGGAAACTTAATCATAGGTGGTGAAATGGAATAGGCCCTTAGTGCGTTGACTTTTTCCAGCACTGTGTAGGATAACAGACTTTAGTGTTTGATGCTAATTTGAACTTGATATCTTTATGCGTTCCTTAGACAAAGCGTCTGGATCGACGGGCAGAAGAAAAGTGATTCGATAAAGGTTCCGTTATTGCCGATTGAGATACGGAACCCTAAAAAGGCAAAAAGCCATTAAGATCAATAAGAAAATGGCTCTTAATAAAATGCTATTATCTTAAGAGGAAAAAGTTTGAGGAAATGTATCACTTTCATAGAATAGTTTGTAGGAGTGACGCCAAATCGCCTTTGATTGACCCAATGGTTCGTGTGGGGTTTAGGTCACTCTATCCTGGTTTATTTATGTCATAAGTGATTTTATAGGTTATAATTCCGTCAAAAGTTGTGCTTAACAGCAGATTTACTAATACGGGGGCTCGCGGATGACAAGTAATGGGTATCTTGGCCTGTTGGTCTAGTGGTTAGTGACCCTGACTGCTATGCTGGAGGTCGTGGGTTCGATTCCCACCCAGGAAAAATGTTTGTGCGATGAGCACGATCATTTGTTCTGTGTCTGGGTGTTATCTATAATATGTATGTATTTAGAAATATATAAGTATGTTTATCAGTTGTCTAGTACCCATAACACAAGCTCTGCTTAGCTTGGGACTAGATGGCGTTGTGTGAAAGTTGTGGAATATATTATTATTATCTCTTTATATTATTATTATCTTGCCGTCCGGACGTTCGGTGACCGTTCCGGTCAATGGCGCGTAGTGGCCCACGTGCGTCTTCAAAATGATTTCAGCATAAACGTTGGGATCCCGACAGGGCCGATGCAATTTCTGAAAAAGATATCTGTAGTATTTGTTTTTAAAGGAGATGGAAAACGGTAGGCCCAAAAATACGAAGTTGAGATAATTATGATCCAAAAAATTTGTCATATTTTTTTACCTAAGAATATGAAAAAATCACTTCGATTCACATTCTAGAAGCAGAGAAATATGAGAAAGATAGTTTTCGTAAAATAATCGATTCAGTAATCGATTACACAGTTACGAAAATAATACTTTTGCACTAAAAAAATAACTCAAAGTGATTAAATGCATTGTATGTATATAGTTATATGCAATATAGTCTTCGATCAACTATGTACATATTAATAAATCAAATATCAATTAATTACTGAAAAACCAATATTAATGATTTTATCGATTCAAATCTCTCTTATTTTTAGTCTATGTCACTGACAGTTGCCGATTGTTCTTGTTTGCTCACTCGTTTCGTGTTTTCCGATGCGTTTTGAGTGCTTTCGCAATTATTCAACATTTTTCACGACCACTGCTTTGTATTTTATGGATTCTGACCCTGCCTACCTTGTACGACCCTTGCTTTCACCTTGGACACCGAAGATTGCTCACACGTTTGACTTGGAATTGTTATTTTGGATTTTACCGCCGCGCGCCGGCTTGTGGATTGGATATTATTGAATATATGAATGGCTGTGTGAATTGTGGGATATCCACTGGTCACTACAATACACTGGGCCGACGACCCTTACACGATGAAACAATTCTGTCAGTGATTCGGCAATGGCTTGCACCTCAGTCTGTAAGTAAATATAACCTCATCTAACCAGCTACCATCCTGGCAGGTTTAACGTTTGAATCCCCAACCGGTCCTATGAGACCGCGCTGTTATTGTTTTACTATTGTGTCTCGTTTCGCGGGTATCTGAGTAATTAAAATACCTACATGTAGTTAGAAGGACTACAGAGATTGTTTACAGTTATGGCAAAGAATTATTAATTTATCAAACAATGTTATAATACCCTCATACACAATAGTTAATTAGGTAGTGTTTATGTAGCTGAAGATTGATAAAAATGTTCCATTTTTAGGTAAGCAGTAGTGATTGTGTTTGTCAAGCGTGCTGGAACTTGGCTCAAAGCGCACATGTCGATTATTTTGGACATCCTTTCCTTACCTGTTTCCTACCTAACGCTTGAAGTCGTTGATGTTCATTTATATAATTATGATTTTTCAAACAGTTTCTAGTAAATATAATATTAGTGCAAAACAACATATTTTGCACTTCAGGAAACAGCTGTTAGTGAAAGATTGTCACATAACTTCACTTTTACTTAATCTCTTATATCTCTGTTCTCAGATTGACAAAATCCGCAGAATTGTCAGTGAAAGGTTGATAATATATAAGCTATTAATTGACACGACTTTCATCTTCTTACACCTAGGCCCAAGATTGTATGTAATCGTTTCAGTCTCCTTTGAAGAATTGGTGCAAGGATCACGGAACACGGATGGTTTTCAGTCAGTAAACACTGACACTACTTCTCAGTCCACCCAAAATGGGAGGAGTAGTGATTCGAGCCTTCCAACAAAAAAAATATGAGACGCGAAATCTGCACTTAATCTGACTGGTCTATTGCTCTAATGGTTAGTGGTCCTGACTGCTATGCCAGAGATCGTGGGTTCGATTCCCACCCAGGACAAAATATGTGATAAGCACGATGTATGTATTTAGAAGTATGTTTATCAGTTGTCTATTAACCCATAACTCAAGCTATACTTAGCTTGGCACTAGATGGCGTTGTGTGAAAATTGAGGAATATTATTATTCCCTTTATTCAACTAATTTACTTGTAAATTATATTTTTAAATATTTCGATACAAAAACTAAAAAAAACATAAACAAATATAAAAAATTGTTATTATTATTATAAATCATCATGAATACTTTAATTATTTTAAGCAGATTTTTTTCTCCTCTTAAGTTTTATCCTGTAACCAAGACAGCACTAACACACAAACTTTAATACAGCTCAAACCATTAATTTCACTAGTTTACCTCGAAGATAATCTCAGCCAAGGAATGCTGATGGCCACAGATGTTCCGTACGAAATCACGGGCGAGTCGGGCCACGGCTTAGGGTACACAGCTGGGTAAAAAGGATGGCCACTATTTAGCTCACATAAGATTCCTTAAAACTACATGTGTAGTAGTACATATGTCTTTGTGCCTTGGATCTGACTGTTATTTTTTTTGGTACGGTTTTTTTTTTAGTTTGAATATCAATACAATGATTTCTTCCGGGCGGGCTTTTTGGGCGGAGCGGGAGGGTGTGTTAGACTGTTACGGACTTAAACCTTTGTTCCAGGGCCCTAGGTTTTCTTTTCAGAAGCGAACCTATGGCCCCAGAGGCTTTGACCCTGCTGGGAGTTATGATAGTCATTAGACTGTTTTTTTTTAATTACATGCTTGCCTTTGACCAGTATCTCACCTGATGTTAAGCGGTCAGTGATAGAGCATTGTTGCCTAGAAATATCCTATTTACTCTTGTTCTCGACATCATATTTAGCCACATTGCGGTTGCGGTCCTTCGAGCCGGATCATAAATATATTGATTCAAGTTCCATATGTGCTGCTGGTTCTTCTTCTTCTGTCAAGCACAAGTCTACGTCATTAAAAAAGACTAAAGTAGATACAACAAAAAATTGTCATTAAAAAAACCGCCTGTCAATTCAAGCGGCTCACTGCAAACGCAATAAGAATATCATTTAAATAGCCCGTCCATCTTGAAGGCTCTCACAATAAACACGGTTAGCATCTCGTTACCCAAGTTTTCCTACATAAATTAATTTAATTTTATCCGCAGCTAGAAGTATCCTATTCACTCTTAATTATTTATTTCATACTTCATGCACACACCACATCGCAGTCGCGGTCCTTCGAGCCGGATCATATATTGAGTCAAGCTTCAGGTGTGATACTGGTGGTCTTGATCGTGGAAAAATATATCTGTTGGGGGGTTTTACAATTCTAAATCAATCCAAAGATATAATTACAATTCAAAGTATACCGTTCCAAAAAATGGCAATTTCATAGGCAAAGACCGAGAGAGTTTTAAAGCTAAGTTTGATGCAACAGAAAAATTTAGACTAAAAAAAACCGCCGGTCAATTCAAGCGGCTCACTGCAAACGCTATAAGAATATCATTTAAATAGTCCGTCTATCTTGAAGGCTCTCACAATAAACACGGTTAGCATCTCGTTACCCAAGTTTTCCTACATAAATTAATTTAATTTTTATCCGCAGCTGAGGGGCTCTACGAGCTGCAGCTGTGACAACTGTCAGCGACAAATTCCTGCGGGCGAGAGGGGCAGAGGACTCTGTTAGGTGACATACTGGTGGATAGAATTGTCAATTTTTGTGTAGTGGACCGTACTTGTACGAAAAGATTGCGAAAAGTTAAGGATCTTTCTCTTGACAAAGTTTGGGGATAAAAAATTCACTATAACAACAACAACAGAAACAGAACCACAACTCCAATAGACAACAACAGATTTGATGTTTATTTAGAGGATTGGCTGCTTGGGATATATGATACTGAAAATCTTTTAAGAATTATAATTATATTAATTAAGTATCATCTGCTGATTATTGAAAACAAACTTACACTCATCATAAAATATACACGTATTTTCCTGTTAGTCTTTAACACAGGTAGTAAATGGTGCTGAAACTTGTAATTGTTACCTACTTACTCTTAAGTTATATTAATTATCTGTCGAGAGAGACTGGATCCTGCGACACAGGCTATCTTAATGCAGGCTCCAGTGTCCTATCTAATTAATATAAAACTATACTTAGAATAAAATAAAGTATCGTTCATTTATCATTATCGACGGTCTTGAGAATGTTCGCCAAATCTTTTAGGGCCTGTTTCACAATGTCCGAGTAGGCACTACTCACTGAATAAATTCAAAAATGTGACAGAATTCGTATGAAATTATCTGTCAAGTAAGATACTCGAAACTTAATCATAGGTGGTGAAACAGGCCCTTAATGTTATAGGCTCGACAGTTTGTAAAAAAAACTGCCAGTAGTATTCTCGTGTTCCGAATATAGGCAGTTTTAAAACTCGTTAAAAAGGTAAATAGTTTTCCTAAGATATGATATCTAATTGACGATTCCTTTTTGCTTATATTGGCTATATAAGTTAGTGTAATTGTGGATAAAATACCCGTATTCAATAAATAGAAAAAACATAGCTAGCTCACGTTAGTCTCCCGTCCGGACAACCCGTGTGTCGGACACGCCGGTGGTCTCACAACAATGTTCAGATTCACCACTACACATCGCTACCCCACTCGTGTCCGACGGTTTAGTTACCAACTTTAACTAGTTATCTTTAGCACTTCACTTCTTATCTGGAAAATTATATGCATGTTGGTTAAAATTGACGAATATTTCTCACTTATAGTAGCTATTTAAGTTAGTGTTATTACAATAAAAGGGTACGATGTTATTTGAGTATTTATATGGATAAATAAATAGAAAAAAAATTGCTCGCTCACGTTGGTCTCCCGTCCCGACGACCCGTATGTCGGACACGCCGGTGGTCTCACAACAATGTTCAGATTCACCACTACACATCGCCCCCACTCGTGTCCGACGGTTTAGTTATCAACTTTAACTAGTTACCTTTAGCACTTCACTTCTTATCTGGAAAATTATATGCATGTTGGTTAAAATTGACGAATATTTCTCACTTATAGTAGCTATTAAAGTTAGTGTCATTACAATAAAAGGGTACGATGTGATTTGCGTATTTATATGGATAAATAAATAGAAAAAAAAAATGCTCGCTCACGTTGGTCTCCCGTCCCGTCGACCCGTATGTCGGACACGCCGGTGGTCTCACAACAATGTTCAGATTCACCACTGCACATGACCGCCCCACTCGTGTCCGACGGTTTAGTTATCAACTTTAACTAGTTACCTTCTGCACTTCACTTCTTATCTACAAAATTATACGTATGTTTGTAAACTGTAGTTTTTGCTTCAGACTTTGTTTGCTTGCCAAACTTGCGACCTTTGACAAGGACAGTTAGGACTTATCTGCTGCTAAGTTCTACCAGCGGTTTTGGCTACATAACGTCAGATATTTTGCTAAGGAAGTTACATTGTAACAATGTATTGACGAAAAAAAAACTGTAACACAAGATTGGTGGCCAGACCCAGACAAGGGGCCGCGGCAAACCTGGATGTCTTGGTTGAGAATTAGAATAAAGAAACGAAAAATCGTCATCGTAGGAAAGTATGGCAGGTGGCCTTTGCCTAGCAGTGGAATAATTTGAGTTTTAGTCTTCGTTGTTATAACTTTTTCTTAATCAAATTATGATACACTTATTTCCGCTATTAAAAACTAAATAATGATATTTACTAGCTGCTACCAGCGGCTACGCCCGCGTGATAGTAGAAAATGATTTCAAGAGAACATGTGAAAGAGTAACAAACTTCCGTACATTCATACATACAAACTGTCACGTTTGTAATAGAAGGATTTAACATAAAACGAGTTTAAATCATCGTTATTTCTATCGTTTGAAGATGTCAAACAATGAAAGACAAACGGGTGTTTGAAAAACACGTTTAACACAACGCATGCATAGTGATTTTCTTGTACAGCTGGGTTTAAATCCAAGCACCAATTTCCAGTGATTTAGACCGAATGGTGAAACATTTTGGACTACTTAGTCTAAATTGAAATTTATTTAACAACTAATAAAGTACAAACGTTTTAAACTGCACATTAATTATTCGATGCACAGCAGCAGAAAAGCTGTGCAAAGCGTATATAATTTAATTTGATTTTCAGGCCATTAGCTAATATATACGGACTGTAAGGGCGCTTTTATACTAACGAGCAACTTTGTTTTTCTAGCCTGAGTTTGCGGAGCTAAGATAGAAAAGTGGTATCGGAGCTAGTAAGAGTAGGATGAAGGAGCACTGTATCGATTTAATTAAGTACAATTTGACATTAAATAGTGCCTTGACCAATTATATCCTCAAGCTGTGACTTGCTGAGACAGACTTAGAGGGGGTGTGTCTTTTTAAAATTTAAGTAAAACTCTTGTTTTTGCAAAAAAGTGGGAACATTTTGTGGGCGAAGAATTATGAGCGAAGAATGTGTGCGAGGAATATATGTGAGAATTGTTTGCGATAATCGCTATAAGTCTTACTACTAATGCAATAATAGTACACTACGCAATCACGCATCCTTGCAGCATTATACTCTGCAAGCTTCTCATGTAGTGGAAACCATCGCACATTTTCTTAGCACCGTTTTACAATCCGAACACGCTCGGTCACCTCGCTCGTGTCTAGTAGAAAAGCACCCTAAAGAATTAACTAATTATGTTGTTAAACTTAAACTAAAAACACGTAAACATAAGTTTTATGAGCTAAACGAGATTTATGAGATAGCATTTTTAAGCTAGTTAAGCTTAAATTTAGTGTAGTTTTATCTTTTTGCTATTATCCAGGAATTAACGAAATGTTGCAAAAGAATTATGAGTTCATTTGGGAAAAATTTTGTGTAGAATTTTTGGCAATCTGTGCTCATGAGGTATATCTGGTGAACAAGGATTGCCAACTTACTAGTTTCCAGTTTCAATAAACCAGTATCGGTTGCTGTAATCGGCGACGTACGACGCGTCAGTTGGAATCATCATCATTTGGCTACCACAGCACACGCTTTCTATTATTTACAAATCAATAGATGAATATAAATATGTGTATATAATATATGATTGTGTATATAATGGGATACCATGCGATACCATCAGGTGGGATCGCAGTCAAGCACTAGTTTATAAAAATTAAAAATAAACCGGGCAAGTGCGAGTCGGACTCGCGCACTGAGGGTTCCGTAGTAACTTACCTATAAAAACAGTTCAATCGGACAATTCGACAGTCTCGAAATGTACGTTTTTTGCAGTATAAACGGACGAATCTTTTTTTCCCGTCACTTTACCAATTGAATTGAAAATTGATTTTTGCACAGCTTCAAGGGACCACGGACCAGTGTTGGGTCAATCAACTAATTTTTTCAATCAATTGATTAGTCATGACTAATTTAATCACAACTAATTTAGTCGTGATTGATTTAATCATGACTAAATTCGTTAATCATAATCATAACTATATAAATTAGTCATTAGTCATTCAATCATTATTTTTGATTGATGACTAAACTAAAAATGCTAAGCTGGCTAACTCCATTTTTTGTTTCATGAGACATCTTTCGCGCTATTTAAATTATTCATCACTCTAAGTTGATTGATAGCGTTCTCCATTTTTGTATTTGTACATGATTATTTTTTTTATTATAACTGCTACTACGGAAAAAAGTTGAAAGTAGTTAAAAGGCAAAAAAGGGTGAAGGAGATTCTTGCACATTGATCACATGACACACGCAATAGGTAGCGTCGTAGACCCATGCCCCCACCACTCGTGCGCCGCACACGGACAGACAACAAAGTGATCCTATAAGGGTTCCCTATTTTCCTTTTGAGTTACGGAACCCTAAAAATATACTGATTCTGTTGTAAAGGTTGTGTTTGATTTTATGATAAAAGCTTTTAAAACTTGTGAATGAACAAATGAACATTCTGTGAATGTTAACTTGGCAACGGCGTAATTTTAGATATTAAAATTAGTCATGAGAAATTTAATCATGATTAAATAACTAACACTAACACTAATCAATCTTCAATCACTGTACATGATTGAATTTTTTAAATCATTACTCATTAGTCATGACTAAATAATTTAATCTTAGTTATCAATCATCAATCAAACTAAATTTTGCACAACACTGCCACGGACCCAATTATATGGTGTTAATTTCAACTCAATACCTCTAACTTACCTATGAATAAAGTTCTATTCTCGAATCGAGCGTTGAAGATTTTTCAAAAAAATAATTCTTGTGACGTAACAACAAATTTTCAGTTTTCAGACTTTTCCCTATATGAGTGCTATAAAACGTTGCTTCATGCCAAATTTCAAGATTCTAGGTCGACTGGAAGTACCCTTTAGGTTTTGATTCCCTTGCGAGTACTTGCGAGTTTAAAATATGCAGATTAAATTGCTGTTTCTTTTGATTGCGTTGACATAGAAGTTTGATTTTGTTACAGCTTAAAGGTATTATAGACCTGAGTATTTGGTATGAATTTCAATTTAATACCTCTACGCGTTTATGAGGAAATGGGTAGTAAGTTTAAAATTATTAAAAAAAAAAATTTATGTTATGTAACTAAAAATTTATGGTTTTCGTAATTTTTCCTTTATCTATGCTATAAGACGTTGCTTCGTACAAAATTTCAAGATTCTGAGTTCACGGGAAGTACCCTGTAGGTTTTGATTCCCTTGCAAGTGTCGAAAATTTGCGGCATAAACGGCTGTATCTTTTGATTGCGTTGGCTTAGAAGTTTGATTTTTTCACAGCTTCAAGGGACAGTAGACCTGAGTAATTGATATAATTTTCAGCTTCATACCTCCACGCGTTCATGAGAAAAAGGGTCTTGACAGACGGATGGACAGACGGACAACAAAGTGATCCTATAAGGGTTCCGTTTTTTCCTTTTGAGGTACGGAACCCTAAAAATAAATAAATATGATATATGATAAATCATATATATGAAAAACGGAAACGGATTTGATTTTAGAATTATTTTCGTTATCATAATCATCAAATGATGATCATTTCAGCCGAGAAACGTCTACGGTTAAACATGGGCCTCCCCATGTGTCGCCATAACGACTGGTCCCGATTCCTGTGCATTTTACATCCATCGGATTCCTATGACTTTCACGAAATGTGTATCTCGAGTAATATGCTGTCCACTGCTATCTATGTCCATGAAGTTAATGTTATAAGTTCCCATAAATATCATAGTTGGGAATAGGTCAGGCCCCGTAAGGTGGACCGATGACCTGGTGAGGGTCTCAAGAATCCGATGGATGCGAGACCCACAAAACCGGTCGCTGTGGCGACGCTTGGAGGGAGCCTATGTCCAACCGACCGTGGACGTTTTTCGGCTGAAATGATATTGATGATGATAATGAACTAGTTAAAAGGTAAGGTTGGTACGAGTAGTTAAGCTAACTACTCTTCAACGCAACCGAAATTCATTATCGATAGAGGCTTCTACATTGCGGGATAGATTTTTTTTTTTTTCCCGGTAGGGGAATCATCAGAATGACTTCTCCCACTCTTGGGCGGAGCGGGAGGGCGTATCAGACTCTTACTGACTAAACCCCTACCCCGTTCCTTCGTTGCCATCGATCTGGGGGACACGGTGACAACCTTTCGGATACCGTGTTCCCCAGAGGCTTCGGCCCTACCGGGCCCCTACAGTTTGCTGACATCTCCTTGAGGCGCGCGTGGAACAGAACGCGCCGTCGACGACTAGGCTCGGTCCAGATTATTACCAGACTGCCGGACGGCGAGCTACCCAGTGCTCGCTGTCCGCGAGCCCGCGCCTAATTGCGGGATAGATAACGCCTGCTTGAGTTTGTACCGGCGACGTACAACGCGTCACCGCGTCGGGGCCATCACCTTTGGGCCACCACTGCTCTCTAGTGTCTACATTTTTTGGACCTGTTGTTTTTGTTGGTAGTTTAATAAAGCAGCTGTAAAAGTTTAATTGGAGTCACGAGTATATAGCTGGGTGGTGTCGTTTTTACAGGCTCCAATTTTCTGGCTTTGTAGCATCGTAAAAACCGTTGTGTTGTACAAATACAAAAACCTGTCTTTACCTACAACTAAGCTCACTTTAGGCTCCCTGTATCTATCACATCTTAAAGTACTTTTTTTGTAAAATGTAATCTATTTACAATCTCTATAATACTAAACTCGGGATTTTTAGTAGCAACTAGCTGTGCCCGCGACTTCGTCCGCGTGGAATAGTTATTTTGGCATCATTTATTTTGGCGAACAACTTCCTCAGCTTTATAAATTATAGCTGTTACCCATGACTTTGTCCGTGTCATTTTCTGTTTTTATTTTAAACAATTTAGTTTTTAAAAGAACATCATTATTTTAAAGTACTTCTGTGTAAATGATATTTTTAGTTTTATTTTCTTGTGGCAGAAGAACATATTGGTTTTCGGGCTTTCGGATGGCGAACAATGAGTAGCTCGCTGTCCGGTCGTCCGGTAAGGATCAAGCCCGAGATGATGGCGCGCAATGTCTCATACATATTTAAACTTAATATTACAAAGAAGAAAGATTTGTATTTTTTTTGCAGTGAATTAACGCAAACACTACTAGATTAACTTTAAAAATTCTGTCTCCAGAAGAATCATGCACCTATAACACTGACTGATAGACTTATATTTTCTACAATTATGCAGACAAGCTACTGTTAGAAGCTAGTAATAAAGGGAATCAAGAGAATTTTAAACAGCCAACAACGAAAATATGACAACAGTGACAAATATTATAACATCCTCTCCAACGGATCTAAATTCTCAAAGGTTACATACCTGCAGTACCTTCACCTATAAACACAGGTATCTCTCTCACATAAATCGCCAACACACTCGACTAGATCGCTCCCCATAACTACAATCTCAGTCCTGTCAACAAACAACTCACTTTGCACGTTTATCACAAGCATTCCCGTTTCGGCACCCTGATTTTCGGCACCAAAAGTTTCGATACCCAAGATATTCCCGATACTGGCACCAATAGGTATTTTGGATTGGGATTTTGTATTGGTTAAGTACGACCCAAAACACCTAAGGAGCTCGTGGCTAGATAATAACAGCCGCACAGGTCGATCTTCAAGGCTAAGCAACGCTTGCTGGTGCAACGGGTGACAATCTAAACATACCGAATTTCCTTCGTGACTCGGAAAGACCGTTAAGCCTTAGGTCCCGGCTGTAATTTGTAATTCTTTGGCAGTCGTTACGGATAGTCAGAAGCAAGTAAATCTGACTCCAGTCTTACCATGAAGTACCGTGTTACCCCCGTTAATGGGTTGTGGAGGTCTGGTAGGCAGCCGCTCCTCGTAAAATACTGGTATTCAGATAAATCTGGGTTGACTAGAAGCCGACCCAATATAGTTGGGAAAAGGCCAGGTAGACGTAGACGTATTTTGTACTGGTTACTATCTTTAAAAATACCTATTGGTGCCGAATCGGGAATAGCTTGGATGCCGAAACTTTTAGTGCCGAAAATCTGGGTGCCGAAACGGCAATACTTCGTTTATCAGAGTGTTGACCCCTCGCTGCAGACTTTTTGGCGTCACTGACGTCACTGAAAGGCAAAATAAATGTGCGATTCTTTCAGTGAGAAGGGAAAACAATTTCTGGATGGTTCGGTATTCAGAATGTTTGTTAAAGCGGTCATTTGTAGCTTGTATGTGTTTGCCAGCGTAAAGAGTTCATTTAGAGCAGTGGTGGTCAATCTTTCTTGAATTAGAACCCTAATCAGGATTGTGGAGTTATTGAGGACTTATTCCACTTATTGATGGACTGTGTCCGGTATGAGTCTGCGAGAAATAATTTGTTTAGAGTCTTGAAGTTGAACAGACTTGAAGTAGGCACATTCAATAGAATTTTGGCTCAACCAAATAGCGATGATGCGAGGAGTCTGTTTAGGTTCATGGCCCAGATCTGATTAACATGTATTTAGGGTACAAATGTCCCTAAATAAATAAAGAGAGAAAAAGAAACCCTAATCAGATAATTATTTCTTCAAAATTCTACTAGAGTCGATTGACAAGCGAGCCAAGAAGGTCAATAATGTCAAGTCGAAGCTTCAAACTCTTGAGCGAGTTGCTATCGTTTACATTTCAGAGAGTGTGCACTTGAATTGCATGAATTACAATTTAATTCCGCCAAACCCGTTTCGTTATACGATCACTAGAGGTTTCTAGTGTACCACAAGCGCCTCAAAAATAAGCAAAACCATAGCGATCCAGCAGGGTCGAAGCCTACTGGAGAAATGGTTTTTTTTTTGGTAGGGGAATCATCAGAATGACTTCTCCCGGTCTTGGGCGGAGCGGGAGGGTGTGTCAGACTCTTACTGACTAAACCCCACCCCGTTCTTTCGTTGCCTTCGATATGGGGGACACGGTGACAACCTTTCGGATTTTCCGTGTTCTCCAGAGGCTTCAGCCCCACCGGGCCCCTACAGTTTGCTGACATCTCCTTGAGGCGCGCGTGGAACAAAACACGTCGTGGGTTGTCTTCCGAAAAGAAAACTCGCGGACCTGAAATTGAAGGCAAAAAAAGAAGATAATAAAAGTGGGTTTTATTCAATAAAGTATGACTTACTCCCGCTTCACCCTAGAGCGGGAGAAGTCATTGAAGTTGCTAGTTTGCTTATCAAGGCTGTGGTAACTCTATCGAACAATCCACCGAAATTCTCCCAACATAGTTTGTTAGTAGGTATAGGAATAACATTATTTGAGTACCACTGGTCTAAAGTTTGGATTGGATGTGTGTATTTGGGCTGTAATGAATACGTTTCAGTATGAAAACCAGCTAGTTCAGAGTTTACTCTCGAGTTTTACGTAATAATTAAATTACTGACATTACGCTTGTATTTTGTTAAGGGGTAGGCAAAGAAATATCTTTGCTGCTTTATAGGGTCGCGTCTTGGTGTGAGCTGACCCTCAACTGGTAATATTCGTGACCGATACTTAAACACGTGACTGAACTCATGACAACAAATAACTTTTACTCTGGGACTAAACCTACAGTACATGCTAAGACCAACGGTAATGGATTTTTTTGTCGCCATATACAAAATAATTGCATAAAATCGACATAAAATCATATCACATACATACCACACATAGACATATCTGCATAAGACGACGAAAAATTCTACCGTAGGGGTGTCCAGACTTCAGAATCATGTAATGGACCCATGATATTCGTTAGTGCGGCGATGTTGATGTCTAACACACGGTTTATATCATTAAAATGATGTCTAAAAGCTCAACACGTCGCTTGTCGCGTCTCAGGCTGGGTCCTAAGCGGATGGCCGGACGACGAACAATGAGAAGATTGCTTGCCATCAATAAGCCCCGATATATTCACATGTTAAGTGAGGATTACATGTGGTGGGATGGAGAGGAAGAGGGAGAGACTAAAGAAAAGATGGATGGATTGTGTGAGGACTGATATGAAAGAAAAGGGAGTTGATGATAGCATGACGGGTGACAGGACAGAATAGAAGAAAAAAACATGTTGCGCCGACCCCAAATAATATGGGCTGAGGGCAGGACGAAGAAGAAGAAGAAGTAAAGTGAGGATCTGTTTCTATACTATGTACAATTTCATTAAACTGTCATCTCAGTGTAATACCTTTTCTATTTCACACAATTCGCTAATCATTCACTTAAGCAAAATAAGTTTGAAATATAAGACAAACATTAATTTGTTTTACGAAAATAAATGAAAGTTATTTCAATGACTTAAGAATTCAAACAAAAGACAGTCATGAATTCAGCTGGAAAGTCAGACATTTTGAGTAAGATCTCATTACAAGAAGGTAAGTTTTAGGGTCAGATCACAGAGAGGCGTGGCGAAACACGAACTGTGCGCTCTTTTTATTTTGTAACACGTTGACAGTGGCATTTTTGTATTATTTCCATTTCTACGGTACGGGGCGTTTAAGACCCCGTTTGAAAATTGTCATTATGACGGTAAGGGGTTTATTAAATCTCGTAACATTAAAGAAACTAAAAGTTTTTTTTGGTTAGGTGCGGTACGAGGTCAAAATGACCCCGTATTTAAGTACACCCTTGAATTCGGGGTCATTTTGACCTCGTATCCCTCGTATCTCTGCATTCAATTTTAATACGGTATCTTAGGGATGTATTTTTCTCTTTTCGAAACTAAATCAAATTTAAATTATAGTCTAGTATAGACTATGTTTTTTTACAAGGCGTATTAGACCTCGTTTCTTATTGAAAGTTTTAAGAATCCACCTAACACTAAAAATTAAATAAATAAACTAATTTGCTTTCGTAGTTACACTTTCAGTAATGTCCAGTTGAAACCCAGCGTCCTGTAGTTATTGTATCAAGCTGGGCACTGAGCAACCCCTGTTTATTTGTTTCTTCATAAATGTATTGAAAAACGTTGTTTAATACACGTGGAACTATAATACCCTCGCCTGCAGCTCGGGTGAATTCCGCCTTGGTCGCAGTGGCAAACTTTCGGCAATTGTAACAAATTACTATTAACTACGACCAGCGTGTGTGCCAGTGATGACATATGGCTCGGAAACGTGGTCGCTCACTATGGGCCTCATCAGAAGGCTTAAGGTCACCCAAAGAGCAATGAAAAGGGCTATGCTCGGAGTTTCCTTGCGCGATAAGATCAGAAATGAAGATATCCGCAAGAGAACTAAGGTTACCGACATATCCCGAAGAATTGCTAAACTAAGTGGCAGTGGGCAGGGCACATTGCTCGTAGAACAGATGGTCGATGGGGACGCAAGTTTCTAGAGTGGCGGCCATGTAGGGTGGGGGAGGCCTATGTCCAGCAGTGGACGTCTTTCGGCTGAGATTATGATGATGATGATGTAACAAGTATTCATTGAAAGCTTATTTCATTCGTCACGCCTCATTTTACCGCGGTCACATCACAGTGTGAGCTGACCCGAACAAGGTAAGTTTTAGGTGGAATTAAGCTTGAGTTAATATGAAATGAAATGGGGTATCAAATAATTAAATATACATTGTTGCTGTTAATTTATAGTTTAATTTGTAGCGTGGGTATTAAACCGGCTACCTTCTTTGTTTCGAAGAGTTTTCAAACAATTATTAAATAGTTTTAGTTGTTAGGTTTGGGTGGAAATGTTTTTGTGTGAAATATATCTTTGTTTTTGCAGGGTTTCGCTGGTGAAATCCTGTTTTGTCTCGGCCTTTTTTTGTTGGAGTTTGTTAAATATGCTGTTTGTGAGAGGGATCATTTGAGTTATTTTTGTATCGTAGTGAGGGATTGTTGTTAGGAGGTATTTGAAACAGAGTGTAAAGGTTTACAAGCCTCCATTGAAAAGGGAGGATCTACCGAGCAGATAGATGTTTTGTCTGATCTAGGTAACTGCCTGAAAGATGAATTTGGGATGTATATGTTCAATTTGCGCGGAGAACGCTAATTGTGAGATGCAGGTTTTTATTTTTTAGTTTAAATTTGGTACCATACATATTTTTAGACTGGATTGTAAGAGACAAATGAAAGAACACGGGTGAGTTTTATTTAGTTAGCATAATCAACCTTTTAATATGCCCTCAGGCCTCCCTAAGAAAGGGAATGTGCCGCAGGTGCGGGTTGGATGTCACATTTTTTCAAATTTTTAGTTCTAGGATATGCCGGTTTCCTCACGATGTTTTTCTTCACCGTTTTGAGAGCAGTGGTGATGGAATAAATTAACAAAGTGGTGCGCCTGGTCGAGTTTGAACTCGCGACATGACGACGATACAATTCGTAAGTGGGGCGGTTACCATTACCACTGCTATAGTCCGTCTAATGAAAGCGCGACCTGAGAAAAAGAGGTTAAATCCAAAAAAAAATTATGTGGTATTACTAACTAGTAGGAGAATCATGTTTTGACACTTCACAATTTTTTTATTTTCCTACAATTGCGGCTGAATAATGTTGCCAATTATATAAAAAAAAACTCCAGGTCGCGCTTTCATTAGACGCACTCTATTTATTTATTTTATGTTTTCCAACCCCAAAAAAGAAAAAAAACATTGCTCGCCTTTTCAGCTGAAATGATGATAATGTTTTTGTTTTTAAAATGAAAACAAATTAAGCGAGAACGTTTGTTTATTACACGTCACTCTCCCTTCATTTACTAATTCTTTTCAAAACCTACATTTAATTATCCATTCCTTTTTAGGTCTTTCTAATTAGTTACTGTTTGAAAGTCTAGGGCAGCGACGTAAATACTGCTTCGTAAATATTTTAGTAAGTAATTTAGTATTTCTACTAAGCTGGCTGTCTGTCCGTCTGACTGCCTGTCAGGCGTGTATCTCATGTACAGTTCATAGGTAAATAGATTGAAATTTCAATAAAGTTAGTGAATAAATTAGGTACTGTTTTTTTACCAAAAATATAATTTTAAAATTAAAAGAACGTGATATTTACAAGCTTCCATTTTGGCCTCGCAAAGATTAAAATTTTCTCTTTCCACACTTATTTATTTTCCATTTATTTGTGTAATGCTCCTTTAATTTTTTTTGTGTGTTTTTTTTTTGTATAATAAGATAGATATTTGATGCACAGAAATCCTCTATTACATATCATTAATGTGCCAACTCACATCATGAATCCCCGACGGGTCCTATGAGACCGCGCTGTTATTGTTTTACTATTGTGTCTCGTTTTGCGGGTATGTGATAGGTTAATGTGCCAACCGTGGACGAACATAATTATCACCAAACGTTTACGTTTTAAATGATCTGATCAGTTTTTGTTGGCCATATTATGAAGTGATTAATTCTAAAATCTGGTCACGATGCCTTTTTCTTCTTTTTGCCCTTGTCCTATATTACTCGAGATGGGTGCAACACGTTTTTTACGGCTACGACATCTATACCTCGAAAATGTCCAGTGTTATGTCTATACAACATATCTTTTTTTTTAATTATTGATAGGCTTGCGCTTGACCACATTTCATCTGATGGTAAGGGATCATGTGGTCGACGATGGAGCACGCGTGCCTAGAAGCAACCTATCCCACACCACCACCTACCCACCTATCCCATACCCATACACATATACTTTACCTATCTCATAGTAAAAAAGTGGCTTAGGGCTCCCAGCCTAAGAAACCCTTTGTAAACGACTCCAACACGCACTTACTCGGTTTCTACTTCCCTCCTTATTAAGATTTTTAACCAATTTGCTAGCTTTATTTTTCTTTCCTTCCAACTCATAATCACATCACACATCTCTTTCTTTAACCTAAAGAAAGACAGAGACAGCAACTCATACCCAATGTTAATCTTAGCATTCACATTTTTGCGACCAAACGATTTTGTTTAGGAAATTGTGTACAAACGTTTGTTTTAATCAGGCGATTTGTATTTAAAGTCCTGTTTAAATGGCGTGGAACAGCGATTACTGAAGAAACTCAGGAAGGCAGTTTGCATTTAGTTTTTATGGGGTAGGGGAATGTTTTTCCGAGACCTTGACCTCAAGTTTCATGTACTGTTATTTGCTCTTATGTGAATGGGAGGTTGTTTGTAGTGTGTACGCTTTGGAACGATTGAAGATTAGTTCTGTTTTCTAGTTTATGTTTGGCATTTAATTTTTTCACATAATGACAGCATCAGTAGACGGCCGAAACTGGGCAACGCAAGGAATTTTACAGGTTTTGCCATCGACACACTAAGAAGAAGTTCATGAGACTGAGTCTTTACTATCTTTTATTAAGTAGGTATTTAATGGTACGGTGCTTTTTTTCATGGTGAGAAATCATCCAATTTCATCTCCCGCTCAGGGCGTAGCGGGAGGGCGTGTCAGATTTTTACTGACTAAAACCCATTCCTATGTTCCTTTTTTGCCTTGCATACCAGGGCTGTCTCTGGGGTTCTCTATTACATAATCCATGGCCCTAGTAGGCTTCGGCCCTGCTGGGCCCTTACAGTTTGCTGACGTCTCCTTAAAGCGCGTGTGGAACACTACGCGCCATCGACGACTCGGGTTCATTCTTCATTTTGACTGGCCTGTTGGTCTAGTGGTTAGTGACCCTGACTGCTATGCCGGAGGTCGTGGGTTCGATTCCCACCCAGGACAAATGTTTGTGTGATGAGCACGATCATTTGTTCTGTGTCTGGGTGTAATTTATCTATAATATGTATGTATTTAGAAGTACATAAGTAAGTATGTTTATTATTGTTTATCAGTTATCTAGTACCCATAATACAAGCTCTGCTTAGTTTGGGACTAGATGATGTTGTGTGACTCGGCTGGGCAGCGTTCAGGAAGCTGCACGGTATCTTCTCGTCCAACCTACCGCAGTGTCTCAAGACAAAAGTCTATGACCAGTGTGTGTTGCCAGTGATGACATATGGCTCGGAAACGTGGTCGCTCACAATGGGCCTCATCAGAAGGCTTAAAGTCACCCAAAGAGCAATGGAAAGGGCTATGCTCGGAGTTTCCTTGCGCGATCACATCAGGAATGAAGAGATCCGCAAGAGAACTAAGGTTATCGACATAGCCCGAAGAATCGCCAAACTTAAGTGGCAGTGGGCAGGGCATATTGCTCGTAGAACAGATGGTCGATGGGGACGGAAGGTTCTAGAGTGGCGGCCACGTACCGGAAGACGCAGCGTCGGAAGGCCTCCCACAAGGTGGACCGACGACCTGGCGAGGGTCGCGGGAATCCGATGGATGCGAGACGCGCAGGACCGGTCGCTGTGGCGACGCTTGGGGGAGGCCTATGTCCAGCAGTGGACGTCTTTCGGCTGAGATGATGATGATGATGATGATGATGTTGTGTGAAAGTTGTGGAATATTATTCTGGACGGTTCCTGGGTGGCCGGACGGCAACCTACCAATTTACCCTTGAGCACTGTAACGCTTTCAAGTGCAGGGTGGCATTCTTGCATGAGTCTCGAGGTGGTGGGATTATATTCCTCAGTGATTGCAGTACCCGTAACTCTGCTAGTTTCTATGGCGTGAGTTGCCAGAATAATGCCAACACTTTCCGTCTGATAGACAGTGTTAAGTGTAGTAGCGGTCTAGATATTTAAATATTCGGGTCAAATGCTACGTTGCATGTCGCAGTGTCGATTCCTGTACGGAACAAATATTTGCATGGCTTACATTTAGTTGTTCCGGGTGTAGTTATCTAGTGTATGTTTGTGATTGCACTCACGATATAGGAGTCATTCCTAGAGTATGAGAATGTTTATTAAAAAAGTCGTGGTGTTTATGACATATTAAGATTGTGAGATTAAAATGGTAAAGTTCTTCAATTAAAATATGTTGATTGTCAGGAGCATCTCAAAGTCAAAGTCAAAGTCAAATATTTTTATTTCACATAGGCCTACATGGGCACTTATGAAACGTCGAAAACTAGTGCACGGTTCCAAATTGGTCGTTTCCTATGGAGAAGAACCGGCAAGAAACTCCATGGTTACTCTTTTCAAAAAACTATTGAGTTTACAACATTTCCATATTACAACACAGACACTTATGTGAGGACAGTGTAGACCAGTCAATATTGCACCCAAAACCACAATAAAGATAAAATTAGTCAAAAACTGGGTTCAAAAAGGTAGTAATTAAAATCTGTAGTCTACAGTGCCCACTCATTCACATTATACGAAAGAAGCTATATAAATATAAGAACAAAAAAACAGTTATAAAACTTATCAACGAATGAGATGTTAACACAAAAAAGAAAATCACGACTTAATGAATTTAAGGTGATTGGGATCCGGATAATATAAAAATATTGCAAAAGCAATGGCTTGAGTAAATAAGATCATCTGTTAAACAAAAAATAGTTTCACTTCACACATTTCCCAAAAAAAACCTCTTCACTCATTACCCCACCACCAAATATGTATATTTAATTGTAAACAGCAAAGGCTCTTGTGGTGGTTTCACCCTTGTAAAGTGCAAAATATAATAATATATATAATATAATAACATACTCTCTTAATAACATACATATAATAACATACTCTCCCGAGATTAAAAGTATCATTGTAAGTATGTTCCAAGACATAGTCTACCTGTGTGCTAATTTTTATCTATTCCGTTTGAGTGTGAAGAAGTAACAAACACATATTCATAAACATTCGCCTTTAGAGAATTAGTGTAATAATGTGATTACTACAGCATAAACCAAAGGGTCATCATCTGCCTAGCCTTTTCCCAACTATATTGGGGTTGGCTTCCAGTCAAGCCGGATTTAGCTGAATACCTGTATTATATACGAGGAGCGGCTGCCTACCAGACCTCCACAACCCATTAACTGGGGTAACACGGTACTTCATGGCAAGACTGGAGTCAAATTTACTGGCTTCTGAATATCCGTAATGACTGCCAAAGATCTACAAATGACAGCTGGGACCTACGGCTTCACGTGCTTTTCGATGCACGGAGGAAACTCGTTACGTTAAGATGGTCACACATCCACAGACCAACCTAGGCAAGCGTTGCTTAACCTTGAAGATCGACCTCACAAACATTGATCTTTATAGTATTAGTGTAATAATGTGATTACTACAGCAAATACCAAAGGGTAGTTTTCCTTTATTGTTTCCCATAAACTAATAAAAATCCCTTGTCTTCTCTATGGCTTGGGTACGGAAGCGACTCTTATTAGGTAGGATTTTAAACATTAGTGGTTCTTAACTATCATCATCTTCCTGCCCTTGTCCCGTTCTATTTGGGGTCGGCGCAACATGTCTTTTTCTTCCATTCTGTCCTGTCACTCGTCACGCTATCACTCACTCCCTTTTCTTCCATATCACTTCTCACACAATCCATCCATCTTTTCTTTGGCCTCCCTCTCCCTCTCCATCCATCCACATGCAATTTAATTAGTGGTTCTTAACTAGTCAACCAAATAATAATGGTCCACAAAAGGTCTAATTACAAACTTTTCACGCAATGCATAATGCTTTTTACTTTTGATTTTAAAGAATAGGTTTCATAGATGTGTATTCGGGATTTTATGCTGAATATGAAATACTCGTAGCATAGAATATATCTGGTGGAAAAGTACCTTAATGAGATATTATTAGGTCCTTACATATGAATTGACATCTTTCAAAACTTGTCTCTTTAATCTGACGTCGTACCTTTAATACTAAGGTTATTTGAGTTTATATTATTGAGAACCCTTTAAAAGGTAGAGACTTCTTAATCTATACTCATAAAATATTTTGTCCTGATTGACTGACTAAAGGATCAACGCACAACCTAAACTACTGACTTGCAGCATATGTTTCTTATGACGGCGTCCGAAAAGAAAGGATTTTTTGGAATTTTGTCACTCATCTGCTTAGCCCAACTATATTGGGGTCAGCTTCCAGTCAAGCCGGATTTAGCTGAATACCAGTATTTTACGAGGAGCGGCTGTCTACCAGACCTCTACAACCCATTAACTGGGGTAACACGGTACTTCATAGCAAGACTGGAGGTCAGATTTACTGGCTTCTGACTATCTTAAAGACTGCCGAAGATGACTACAAATGACATTCTATCACTAATGGGGTGTAAAAAGGGGGCAAAGTTTGCATGTAGCAACGTAATTCCCTGTCCCACTAAGTAACTTTCGCGCGGGCGAAATCGCAGGCAGTGCTAGTATACTTATGTATATACCTGCTCGTAATCCATACCAGCATGCTTGTATAAGATGAAGTAAAGCTACCTTACAACTTATTTTCGCGGCTTCGCTCGCGGCACGTCTCACGGGAACCGTACATTTTTCCGGGATAAAAAATACTTTATGGCTGTAGTACTTGCCTGTGTACTTTTTTACCTTTGAAAGAATTTCAAAATCAGGTTGATATTTTCTTTACCTTCCGTGAATTTGTAAAAATATTAACATCCAAGTTTCTACCAGTGTTTTTGTAGTATAAAAGTAGAAAACTATCGCATGGGGTAGCCCTTCGTCAGGCAAGGAACGGACGGCGAGCTACCCATTATTTGTCTGCAAATCCTTCAGGCCGGTTACAGTAGAATCTCCCGAAGTTACCATGTCTGGGGCCACTCCTCAAAGAGCGGACACCGCCATAATTATAGGGTGCCAAACAACTCTGTTTATGGATTCATACTTTAATCATTTACGTCTTATATTTTTTGGCAAACATTCTTCTTAGCATTGTTGCTAGGAAGAAGGCCACCTAATGGGGCACTTGCATGCAGTGCATGGTCTGTTGCTAGGTGTCTCCAGTAGGTGACATAATTATTTAAGCATTATTATTTAAGTTTGTTGATTATGTCTCGGGAATCCGATGGATTCGACACGCACAGAGCCGGTCGTTGTGACGCTTGGGGGAGGTCTGTGTCCAGCAGCGGACATCTTTCGGCTGAGATGATGATATACTAACATAGATTAAGGAATACTATCGTTTTTAGGGGTAATCTACCTGAACCAAAGACAAATAAAAAAGAAACAGAAGAATGCGGATGCGACTGGCATCGGAAGTAGTAATGAAGCAGATTTCTTTTATATGATCGCAAAGAAGTCATCTATACGCGCTGTTGCGAACATACCGCAAACGAATAAAGATGTAAATTTTCCAACTAGACTAGACCTTTTACAAAACCACAAAAATTATGACTACTTCCATCAAAACGCCTGAATCGTCCGGCCGTCAAAAAAGCATTAGTGAAGTGTCGGTAAATCTGCCGCTCGTGTAACCGTGTAGGCCACATTACAACATCATTACACACAATCGCAGCACCAGGTCACGCGCGCGATGCTTGTATATCGCTGGGTTTTTACTCTTGCAGCCCTAATAGTGGAGCTGGGAAGTCAGCGATAAATGGAGAGTAAAAAGTTATGTATTCTTAAAAAGTTGGTTGGGGAGCAGCGGAGTACAGTTCCCGGCACGTGAGTTGGCAAGATTTGTTAGTTGCGCAGAAATCGTTTTTTTGATCTATTTGGTGGTCAAACGGGACACGGGGTATGAGATAGTGCCGATCCGGCGCGCGATTGGTGCAGTATTATAATAGAAGTATATGATTGGTGCTTTAGTCGAGTGTTGCCTCCGCATTATTACGTCGACGCGACGTCCCGTTCGCTCATTCGCTTTCTTGTGCACAATGCGCGAACTTACCCCCACTATGTCAAAATCTTGCCAAGTTACGTGCCGGGTACTGTAAAAGATAGCTATTTGTTTTGAAAAGACTCTCTGCAACTGAAACCCAGCCTTGTCCTTCACTTGCAGACTTGGATCGATGGTGCGTTGTCTTCCACCATTGGTGTAGCTACCGAAGTGTTAGGCGAGGCAGTACCCAGTATTGTATAAAATAGTACATTCTAAACGGTTTTATGTCCGTTGCGTTACAGCCACAGGTTCAGTCAGCTTTCATGCTGAACTGAACCTATTTTGGTGTAATAGTGAGGCACACAACTAATTGTTTTTTTTGTTACGTACCATATTATAATATTTTTTTTAAATTTACAAGTTGGACACCGAGTGATTCTATCATTCGAATTCCTTCTACCCTCAGTCGACAAAATGCCGCCATACGATTCACACGTGCGTGCGCAAGAGTTCCGCACGAGCGAGCGGCCCACTGCGCCGTGGTTTGACAGTGTTAGTGAGTGAACCTAAACTAACTAGTAAGTAACTGTGAATGTGAGGTGAGTAGTGTGTGATTGGTATAAGACATTGTTAGTAGTGATCAAGTGAATTATTGTAAAATGTGTTGATTAACTCCGCCCCTAAGGCTACCCACTGACCAAAACACCTCCTATCCACTTTAAACTTGGTTTGTCATGAGGTGCAACAATTCGCATTGACTCCATTTTATCTTTTACCTACGGCTGTTTTCATAAATGAAGTATATAATAATATCTACCTACACTTGACTACAGACACGACAGTCCAAAGTCTGCAAGTGCACGGACTTATACGGCAAGGCGGCGCGGGCGCTGCGCGGTGACCATGTATTTCTACGGACAACCAGGGAACATAACAAGCTTATAACTTTTTACAAAGATTTTTAACATAAAAAAACTAGACACATGTTTGAGGTTTCGCATATTATACCTATCGTCTATTTTTTATACCCTGAGATTAAATTAACACATGTAATGTAAAACTTACTATAGGAATGATGCCAGTTCTTTTGTGTTGTAATGTCATTTTAGTCTCTGGGCATAAAAAACAGATTATTATTACTAATAATCATGTTGTTTAAATAGATTAATATTTCCCGCTGTTTTCGTAGCCAAACGCTGAAACAACGTAGCAAGCGCGCGTTTCGAATGAGGAACGCGCTCATTACTGGCACATCTATCGAATTAGTACACAGCGCTGTTTTTTTGACGTTTAAGAAAAAATGGCTCAAATGGCTGCCCAACTTAAGTAGGACTGGACTGGATATGATTGCCGCATGAGTAACAAACAGTATGTGAACTGTGTGAGTGTTCAATAAGCATCGCCGTTTATACCGCGTGCATCAAAGGAACTGGAGGAGCTCGTGGCTAGATAATGACAGCCGCACGGGCCGATCTACAAGGTTAAGCAACGCTCGCCAAGGTTGATCTGTGGATGGGTGACCATCTTAACATACCGAGTTTTCTCCGTGCCTCGGAAAGCACGTTAAACCGTTGGTCCCGGCTGTCATTTGTAGATCTTTGGCAATCGTTACGGATAGTCAGAAACCAATAAATCTAACTCCAGTCTTGCCATGAAGTACCGTGTTACCCCAGTTAATAGGTTGTTGGACTGGTAGGCAGCCGCTCCTCGTAAAATACTGGTACTCAGCTAAATTCGGCTTGACAAGAAACCGACCTCAACATAGTTGGGAAAAGGCTAGGTAGATGATGATGATGACGGCAGTACCATAGGCCCCGATAGAAAATAGTAGTAGGTTAGCATAGGAATCCGATGGATGCGAGAGGCACAGGACCGGTTGTTGTGGTGACGCTTGGGGGAGGCCTATGTCCAGCTGTGGACGTCTTTCGGCTGAATTAATGATGATGATGATGACCATATTAGCTATGGTTATTCAGCTAAATCTGGCTCAACTGGAAGCCGACCCCAATATAGTTGGGAAAAGGCTAGGTAGATGATGATGACATCAAAGGACTGGAACAATTTGCCTGCTGAGGTCTTGTCGTCCGATTATAATTGGACCTAGTTCTGTAGAAAGCAGCCATATGAGGAAAAGTACAAACAGAGTTATGAGCGTTTTTCTATCGAAAGTTGCCTTTTGTTACTTTTCGGCCATTTTTTACTTTTCTGTTTATTTGATATTTGAGAATTATTAGGAAAAGTATAGCAGTTATTTATATCCTATTCAGTATTTCGTATCATTTAGCATAATACCAATATTAGCGTTTTTGACGTGGCTGTTTTATGCAAAATAGCTTATTTCGTCGGAATTACAATAAAGCATAAACCAGCCACATAAGTTGGCTGGGTTCTGCATTAATTAAAAATGGAATAAAAGTATGTAAAAGACAGACAAGATAATAAATAAAATGTTGTATTTACTGTTTACTTCTTAATAGTGAAAACTAAAAAATCGTTTTAGAAGTCTTTAAAAACGTAACAAAATGTCAAAATGACTAGTGTTCATTAATGTAAAAAGACAATAAGTCTTTTTGTCATTTATTGACATTTCAAATAAAAAAATCTAATAAATGCAATACAATTTTTCCGCTTTCACTTGTCTCACACAATTTTTACACGCCTATTTCGCCTCTCATATGAGACTGAAAAAATGCTGGTTGCTTGGAAGCATGCTAACGTGCAGCCTGTGCCCAAGAAGGGTAGCCGAGCTGACCCAGCAAACTACCGTCCTGTATCCATCACGTTCATCTTCTGTAAGAGTATGGAAAGAGTGCTCAACAAGAAGCTCCTGGCACACCTAGAAGTGAATGATATACTCAATGACCGGCAATACCGTTTTCAACAAAATCGGTATACTGGGGATCTTCTAGAATATGCCATTCACATCTAGAGCGAGGCCATCGAGAAGCATGGGGAAGCGCTAACCGTCTCCCTTGATATCTCGAAGGTTTTCGACAGGGTATGGCAAGAAAGCCTTATTACTAAGCTTCCTTCCTTCGGTCTATCTACCTACCTGTATGATTGGATCGCCAAATTCTTTGAGTTTATAGAGTTATTGATGGTTGCTCTTTCAGTCAAATGTCTATTAATGCCGGGATCCCTCAGGAGTCGGTACTCTCGGTAACATTCTTTTTGCTGCACATAAACGATTTGCTTATGTAAGTCCAGTACCTTTGGGCAAGCAGACAACGGCACTGTTGCTGACAGGTACGTGTCCGACGCACGCGCTAGTGGGTCACAGATCCAGTCTTTCCGAGAGGCTATGATTGAACGCTTTAACTCGTCCTTGAAGGCGGTCTACGATTGGGGCGATGCCAATCTGGTCAAGTTCAATGCTGCTAAAACCTAGGCGTATCTTTTTTTCGCTAAACGGAGTCAATTCCACCCGGCTCCATCTTTCCGCGGTGTAACCGTTCCTTGGGCTTCTTGGAGTAACATTCTCGTCTACCCTAAATTTCGGCTCGTACATCGAGGCAAAAGCCCAGCGGGCTGCTAATAAATTGGAGATCTTAGAAAAAGTGACACGATACTTTATGCCGGAACGGCTGCTCAACCTTTAAAAAGCGCAAGTTCGATCGTGTATGGAGTACTGCTCTCATCTTTGGGATGGGTCTCCCAAATACCAACTTGATGCACTTGAGTCAATTGAGAAGCGAGCCAAGAGGATCATCAGTAATGATGCACTTGAGTCGAAACTTTAAAGTCTTGGACATCGGCGCCGACTTGCTAGCCTGTCGGTTTTCTATCGTTTACACTTCGGGCAGTGTGCTCAGGAATTGCATGATTCCGTCAAGTCCTTTCCACTATCGGACCACTACACGTACGGCGAAGCGCCACCGATATATGGTGAACATTCCGCCTATACGCTCAAAGCGGTTTGGAAACACATTTATTATGCGTACAGCTAAGGAGTGGAATTCCCTGCTGGAGTCAGTGTTTCCTGATACAACTTAGGAGTTTTCAAGTCAAGAGTGAATAGGTTACTTGAGATAGTGGTCAAACGCGAGCCCAAGCAAAAAAGAAACGTTTCCATTTTATATTTTCGAAGAAACTGTTTCCTTCTTTTAGGTTATCCACTTCTAACCTCCTTCACAATTACTAAATTAAAGTAGTAAACATTATATGACTACGCTCAGAGATGTCATAAGCTAATATTAATAATAAACAAGTTTAAAAATCGTCCTTATTCGCATAGACGTGTCATAATGATGACGTCAGAAAAAGCCAAGTATGGACTCGTAACACATATACAGTATACAGAAAACAGCCAACGTACACTGGCTGCTTTTAACGAAACTCGATCCCCGATGGAGACTGGGACTTCTGGGCCTAGCCATAGTAAGGGGTTGAAATATGGCTTAAAAAATTAGTTATTATTTTCTATTTCAAAATACAAAAGTAACTAGGGCTATACGTGCCAGGGATATGAGATATCTAAAAAATAAGTTTTAGTCGTGAGTAACCTATTTTAGGTTAGCAGTCAGTTGCTACAATAAATTGATATCCAGTATATTCCAAGGAGCTCGTATACCTGGTTTATTCTAAGGTATTTTTTAATTTGTGATGACACTGACGTATATACTCTTTTCTACTCTATGTATGATCAGTAGTAGAGATGGGCGCTTTATTAGATTCGATTACAAACCGATATTTATCTGATATCAGACTTCATAATACAGTTTCCGTTTATTGGATATTCGGTTTCAGTAGCGCATAACCTTACAATGAACCGTAAAATAAAATACGTTAATGCATATCTCGTAAATAAAGTCTTAAGCAATTAAAAATAAAAATGATTTGATCGTATATTTCAATGTGCAATAGAGTTTTACAAAAATCTGAATATCGCAATTCGCATTGTTTTTTTTATTCCGCTGTTACGTTTGTTTATAAAGAGAAAACGCTTTTTCGAAGTTTTACGCATTGGTCAGTTTGCGTTAGGATACACAAAAAATCGTTAAGTGGTACTTATCCAGTGATTTTATTTATGATTCGGATTCGGATTAATTTGGCTGTATATCATTTAGTTCGGCCAAGCTAAGAAATCGATACAAATCGATTTATTTTTGAAATCTGATTTTAAATTCGTTTCAATATAGACGCATGCTCAATCACTACTTTCGTCTATACTCTTTGAGTTCTGTTTCGTGCATTTACGTTTTGAGTGAATTTTCTAATATTTTACTGATACTTACGTATATCTGTCGACCTCAATTTTTCTTACTTCGGACTTCCAATTTAGTTAAGTTGTATTTAAGACCTTTGTATCGAACAATTTAAACGATGACTTTGGTGCAGTATACAGTATATTGGATTTAACGGGCAACTTATCGAAAGGATATATTATTGATACCATAAATTGTCGTATCAATTGCAGTATTACTGCTGCAATGCACTAAACCAACAGCGACGTGATGATGAAATTATACTGTCAATGATTTCTCTCCTTTGATTATATACACGTCTAGATGCCACATTGACGGTACTAAACGGCGCAAAAAAAGTCTACTAAAAATGGTAGACTCGCTTCTCCCTTATGTCAGTGTCATTTGAAACATCGAACAATTACGTGCTCACGCAAAATAATTAATTATGCCGGTTTGTGCTGTCCGACTATGCCGCAATTATGTGGAAAAACCATATAATAACACAAAGATAACTTTTCATCGGTAAGTTTTGCTATTTAACCCCTTATATTTCAATAAAACACCATTTTTAATTCGTATTTTTGTAGGTTATTCTCGTTAGTCAGTGTTGTCAGTTTATTACTAGGGAGATTTGACAAAACTATGGCAGATAAAATACAATATTATTACATAATCGTTCGATCAGGAAAACATATTTTATTTTAAAAATTACATTATTATTTTGAAAGAAAGAAAGAAAAACGGTTTTTGTTTATTTTATTGTTTGTTTTATATACTTAAGTACAAGCAACTGGAGTATTGTGTCTGCTAAATAAATGTATTTTTTTTCTTTTTTCAATCTTCAAAATAATTATTTTATTCAACCTATTTTGTTTAATTTTCGTCGTAATAAATAATGGGGAAAGGGGAAGTTAATCATTTGGAGCAAGCATCCCTAAATACGCACACGTTGACAGTTTATCGACAGTAAGTACACGAGCGGTACTCACACATATCACGCAATTTGCGGACAGTTTTGGTGCATCGTTTGTTTGCAATGCTCTATCTAGACGAGTATATAATCAAAGTTTCTCTCATTGACAAGCGCCACAACCAGTAAGTAGGTATATTTAACCCATATTTTATTAACCAGCGTCTACCATCCACCGTTCTTTTTCTCCGTTGTCATCATCATCTTCCTGCCCTTATATAGTTTTATTTGGGATTAGCGCAACACGTTTTTTTTTCCATTCTGTTCTGTCACTCGCCACGCTATAACTAACTCCATTTTCTTCTATCTCACTTCTCGTACGATCCATTCATCTTTTTTTTGGCCTCCCTCTCCCTCTATACACATGTAAACTCATCACTCTTTTAGTAACATGCGTTTCATTCCTCCTCTTTACATGACCATACCAAGAAAAACGATTCCCATTCAACTTTTCAGTCGCTGGCGCCATTTTCAAACTTCCCGAAATATACTCTTCTTCGGTTATATTATCAAAAAAAAATGGACGGAAATCATGGAAAATATTTAAATACCAAAACTGACGGAATGCTTGTTAGTAGGTCATAATTTGTTGATTAAACCATTCCCATGTTTCAGGTAATCAGCAGTGACAATATTTGCTCAACTTGCTGGTATTTGGCTCAAAGATTGTCTGCTGATGAATCAAGACAACTTGGCCGTATTTGTCTCTGCAGTGGTCGTTCTCTTGTATCGTGAATCAGTCACCTACTTCACCACGGCTTGACTCATGAATCGAGAATTTGCAATGTTATACAAAAATGAACTATGCTTCGAAATGTTTTAGTTTACATGCCGTTTATAAATAAAAAATACTAATCTAAAAAATGTTGTGTGCGTGTGGTGTGAGGGCCCGTTTTTCAAAACTCTTTAAAACTATGCTAAAGATTTAGTGTGTGTTTCAAAAGAAATGTGCGAGTTGGAATCAGAATTTGTGACGGTCAAATAAGCGAGTTATGGACTGTTTAGTTGGGCCCTCAATCCACACATAGAGGATTGAGGGTCCAGCTGTACCGGCTAAACTATGAACACTAGAGAAAAACTTTTTATGCCAAAATCTAAGGTAACGCCAAACAAAATTTGTGAAAACGAGATATTATCGCAAAAACCTCTCCTACTTGAGATATCCTTGTTCAAAATGGGCCCTCAAATGTCATTGACGTAAATGTTTACTACGCAAATAAAATGCAAGTCATCAACTTACAGCTGCTATTTGAAATCCTATACGCTTCTAGATAATTTGTGAGAATTTGTGAAAGCAAGAACAGGTCATATTTTCTTGTTGTTTAAAAGTTATGACCTAAACCAAAATTCGGACCCTCAATCCTCCACTTTTTCACGTTTTCGTTATATTACGCTTCACATATGAGAGATAGACAAACACAAAAAGGTCACTTTTTGTGTAAAAATTTGTGAAACAAACTGGGCACCAGAACGAAATAAAAAGACACTTTATTATACAAAAAAAAACAACTTTTAATAATATTCCTCAAAATTCGGGAATAGGGTGACCACAATTTCTTTGACATGGTGTCATTTTACATACAAGATGGCGCCGACAATACGACAATAATATAAACTTCGTATTCCTCATAATGTTCCTAGTCTGCATACCAAATATTATCGAAAATGTCCAGTTTATTGTATTCAAACAATTTATTTATTTAACCAAACAATATTTTCGTTCGATTTCTTTGGCACTGAACACTAGGATGTTACAAATTCAAAAAGTGCGTGGCAAAGCTGATTGCAGATTTATAGATAAAAAAAAGTGCGCTGCAATCATCTTTATCATATTTATTTTGTACTTTTAAAGGTGTTTTTTTTTTTATTGAATGTGGTTGTATTTTTTTTGCAAAAAGGTTTTTATTTTAATACTTTTTAGTCTTTTTTAGTTTAGTCCTGTTTAAAATGAGACCAAACACGACTACGGTGCTGTAATTTCAAGGTTTGTACTTTTTCTAGTGCTCCTTCAGGCTTCAGCATCAGGTCTCATTAACAGTACCTACGTTTATCCACACATGGAACCCTTTTCAATGAGCCTAAACACGATATATCTGCTGTTAGTTGTCGAGGAGTTAGGTACTCTGCAGACTATCCTGACTGCAGCATCAGTCTAGACTATCATGACTTGATGATCATGAAACCAAATGTGGCAAATGCCCTATCGAACATCAAAACAATTCACAAAATAAGCAGTCCTTCCTTGTTCGAGTAACTTCTTACTGTTAAGGAGTTGTACCTTCCATCATCAGCCCAGTTACCTGAGATGGTGACAACCATACGCAAAACACAAGATACTTCATAAAATATGCGAAAAACAATAAGCGAGCTTATAAAATTTGAGGGTTGCCCTCGATTTCCCTGAGATTCCATCATCAGATCCTAACTTGGTGACAGTGGGACCACCTCAGAATTATCTTCTTTCGAACAAAAAAATAATTTTGAAAATCCGTCGACAATTGGCTGAGTATTCGATGAACAAACATACAAAAAAAAAAACATATTATCATAGCACCTCCTCTTTTTTGTGAAGTTGGTAAAAAAAGGATTTATGAATAAAGCCCTATCGTTTGAATTATTTCACGACCTACAGAACTTAAAACCAGATACCTAATGCAAGTTAGAAGTACTTATATTTAATATCTAGGATATTAAATTAAAATGCCTTTTATTGTAAACAGGATTAATGATTGTTTATTTCATTATTGCCTATCTACATAATTATATTACTGCCTTTAGGAAAAAAAATACTTTTTTGCAAAAGTGTATTTATTGCATGTGTATGTCAGCGTGTACCTACTACTACTCGTGGTATCTACTACACTATTGTCAATTTGACAGTTGAGTTCTGTCAGATGCTTGTGTTGACACGCTGCGTTTAGTTTTACGTTTCTTATTTTTTGGTTCGTGTATCATTTTATGTAGGCATTGTTATATTTATGCTTTAGTGTTTAAATTATAAAATTTCTGTCAATATACCAACGAATTGGGGTGGTTTTCTAATTAATAGAAAACTTTTATAGCTTTTTTAGTAAATTATATTTTTCGTTATAGTTAATAATTTTATATAGTTTGTTTATTTATTATTTAGTATATCATATTTATATTATATATTTTTTTTATAATCTTATGTTATATATATATATATATTTATTAATTTAACTTTCCATAAACTTTCCTTTTCTTTTTCTTGCACACTATCTTGTCTACATCTCACATAATCTCTCTTTCACAGGTCTGCTGTCAGAAATTTCTTTTAGAAATAAGCAGTACCTTTGTACATATTTTTATATTATAATGTTTCCTTATAAATTTTTGTGTGTACATAAATTATAAAA
This sequence comes from Mythimna separata, assembly GCA_030763345.1. Taxonomy (NCBI): domain Eukaryota; kingdom Metazoa; phylum Arthropoda; class Insecta; order Lepidoptera; family Noctuidae; genus Mythimna; species Mythimna separata. Next base: position 7,196,188 of record CM061191.1, read on the forward strand.
TAAATAAATACACATTATGAGGAATACGAAGTTTATATTATTGTCGTATTGTCGGCGCCATCTTGTATGTAAAATGACACCATGTCAAAGAAATTGTGGTCACCCTATTCCCGAATTTTGAGGAATATTATTAAAAGTTGTTTTTTTTGTATAATAAAGTGTCTTTTTATTTCGTTCTGGTGCCCAGTTTGTTTCACAAATTTTTACACAAAAAGTGACCTTTTTGTGTTTGTCTATCTCTCATATGTGAAGCATAATATAACGAAAACGTGAAAAAGTGGAGGATTGAGGGTCCGAATTTTGATTTAGGTCATAACTTTTAAACAACAAGAAAATATGACCTGTTCTTGCTTTCACAAATTCTCACAAATTATCTAGAAGCGTATAGGATTTCAAATAGCAGCTGTAAGTTGATGACTTGCATTTTATTTGCGTAGTAAACATTTACGTCAATGACATTTGAGGGCCCATTTTGAACAAGGATATCTCAAGTAGGAGAGGTTTTTGCGATAATATCTCGTTTTCACAAATTTTGTTTGGCGTTACCTTAGATTTTGGCATAAAAAGTTTTTCTCTAGTGTTCATAGTTTAGCCGGTACAGCTGGACCCTCAATCCTCTATGTGTGGATTGAGGGCCCAACTAAACAGTCCATAACTCGCTTATTTGACCGTCACAAATTCTGATTCCAACTCGCACATTTCTTTTGAAACACACACTAAATCTTTAGCATAGTTTTAAAGAGTTTTGAAAAACGGGCCCTCACACCACACGCACACAAAATGTTTTATTTTGTGTTACATATCATATTCTGTGTCATCAAATACTGTCAAATAAAACGTAATATCTTGCTTAACCTCACTTTTATTTAATCTCTTATAACTCTTTTCTCTGATTTATTTCGTCCACAGAATTTTCTGTAAATAGTTAAAAAAATATATGCTATTAACTGACATCAGTTACATTTTTTTACAAACAACTAACAACCTGAGCCCAAGATTGTATGAAAGGGTATCGGTCTCCTTTGAAATTTGTACAAAACAGCCAGATAGCAGGCTGACTTGTGCAATATATGTTAGGCAGTTTGCCTCAAAATTGGCTGCATTTTACACCACGATGACTGTTTTTTACAAAATATTTTTTATTGAATGGCTGCATTTAACGATTCATATCTCAGCCGCAAGAAGAGATATCGAGCTGGTTGTCTTTGCAAAACAACCGGCATGTCGAATTTAGTATGGCTGTGTTCATAACTCTATTTTCGAAAAAGTGCCACTTGGCTGCTTTCTGCAGAACTAGGTCCAATTTAGGTGTCTCCAAAGCTAGAGTGAATAGGCTCTTAATAAACTAGTGCGGTTGACTATCAACGATTGCATCAACGCGGGTTTGACCGCGGTCTAGCACTAGCTTATACCAATTTAAAAAAAATCTCACCACGACAGCTTAGTTGAAGTGAACTTCAAGTGATCTATGCCACTATGTTAACTAGCTCTTCACCTAAGAGGGTCCTTTCCAGTCCATCCAAAGGCAACTGACAGAACACTGTGTTTTAGTCAGTAACAGTCTGACACACCCTCCCGTTCCACCCAATAGCGCTAGAAGACATTTGATGATTTCCCACATCACAAAATAATGCACATAATGGCTGTATTATTATTATCACTGACAGCGATGTCTAGTAGAAGTTTGGATGACTTGAAATATCTTGAAAGAATTAGATAAAAAATACTGTTTATTAGACACACACTGTAAATTACTTAACTGGAAAATACTGGAATAATATTTTCTATTGTGTGCTTCCATCAACAATGTACAATATAAAATTGAATATTGAAACTTAATAAAAAAGCCAAATTCATTGAATATTTATTTTAAATATTGTACAAAAAGCTTGATCCAAAAAAGGGTCATGATCGGTTACGAGGAGTGACAAAACATGTTCGGGAAAAAGCTGTAATTAAATAAGTGACATCCAATTTTAATTGGTCTTTTTAAACAGTCATGTTTTTTCAGTAACACCAAAAATATTGTGAAATGGCAGGATAGCAGGGTCAGGTGTATTTGCTTGACACATGCTGAGTGACGCACAGGACCGGGTGGTCGTGGCGGCGCTTGGGGAAGGCCTATGTCCAGCAGTAGACATCTCGGCTGAAATGAAGATGATTTTGATGCTGAGTGAAACTCCCATTTTATGCAACACTGTGATACACACTGCACTATGGCTGCATGGTATTGCCTTTTTTTTGAAGCACCTACATATGATTTTTTTTTGTTGCCAGCCTTTTCCCAACAAGCTTGAGGCTATTAGTATATGATTTTTAAATTCCAAAGAATAGTTGATATTCAGTGCCTCTAAAGACGTGGGCCTTAGTTACTGGTAATATTTCAGCCATATAGCCATAACCCCAATTTCATCGTCGCCACCGCAAACATTACACTACGTGCCAAAATTACGGCTACACACCTACGGTCACAATTTTAACTGCTCCTAAAGGAAAATAAATTTCAATTTTAAAATCTCCTTATTGCCTCACGGTGTCGTGTTTGCAAAAATGCGAAAAAGAATTCATAATGTACACATTTATTTTGCTTCCACTGTAGTTTCTGGGCCTTCGTTGGTTTATGGCTGAAAGTTGGTACAGTTGCTATTCGCATAGTTATGCAAATAAGCGAAGGAGCTTGAGGCTTTATTAAGCGGAATGGAACGGTCTATTTAGTAGGCACTTTTTTGTTTGTTTGTAGATCATTTTGGACTTGATACTTTTTGGTCCTAGTTTGTGAACGATAGCTTCATGTGTTGTTATGAATGCCGCTGTCATGTTTGACAGATTCTTTTGTTTTTATAATCTACTAGCTTTTGCCCGCGGCTTCGCCCGCATGAAAGTTTTTAAGAATTTACTTAGTTCATGCTAAGTTTATATATATATATATATATATATAGCCTATAGCACCCAGGAAGAAAGCAGCTTTCTATCAATATATACATTTATGTAATCGAACCAGAATCTTCAGACATTATCCCATACAAAATAAAACCCAAACTTTACCTCTTTATTATATTAGTATAGATTGGTTGTATGTACCTTTCGTCTCGGTTTCTCATTCTCTCGCTCTGTGACTATGCTGACAATTTTAATAAAATATCCTTCATTGTTCATAGAGTTATGAGTTTGGATGGATAGAGAGAGAGCAAAACCAAAATAGTTGAACAAAATCAGCCAAGTTCGATTCAGACTAGCGCACGAAGGGTTTTATCCGTCTGTAGCACAAAACGGAAAAAAAGACGTTTGTTGAATGGGAGCTCCTATTGTTCTGTTTTTTTTTTGTGTTTGTTGTTATAGGGACAACAGAAATACATCATCTGTGAAAATTTCAACATTCTACCTATCATGAGATAATACGAACAGCGGAGTCATAGCAATAGGGTCCCGTTTTTACCCTCTCAGTACGGATTCCTACAAAAGAAACACTATTCCCATCTCAAGAGTCAAACTTATAACCTCAAGTTCAACAGTACATCTTCATCATCTACCTAGCCTTTTCCCAACTATATTGGGGTCGGCTTCCAGTCAAGCCGGATTTAGCTGAATACCAGTATTTTACGAGGAGCGGCTGCCTACCAGACCTCCACAACCCATTAACTGGGGTAATACGGTATTTCATGGCATGACTGGAGTCAGATTTACTGGCTTCTGACTATCCGTAACGACTGCCAAAGATCTGCAAATGACAGCCGGGACCTACGGCTTAACGTGCTTTCCGAGGCACGGAGGAAACTCGTTATGTTAAGATGGTCACCCATCCACAGACCAACCTTGGCAAGCGTTGCTTAACCTTGACGATCAACCTGTGCGGCTGTTATTATCTAGCCACGAGCTCCTCTTCAACAGTACATCTTGCAACATCGATATTTCCTCAGTACTTCCTATACCAGTCTAGATAGACCGACGGAACTACGAACGGAAGAAACGCGAAAGTTATCAAAGAAAATATCACGATTCTATACGCAATTGATATTCCGAGCACAATCCAATTATCTGATGATGAAGTTTAATGTCTGAAAAGATTTACTTGCAGGCGTTCCGGACCAATGTGTTGTGGTGAATTGAAATGTCTTTAAAGTTGCCATCGTGTTTTGCTGAATTTTCATCCGGAATGTCTGACTTTGGAAAGATTTTTATCTGGCTGATATATTAGATTAATGTCAGCGACATATTCATTTATATTAAAATGTTAAACTGATATTTTTTTGTATTTGATAATTTTTGGAAGTACTCATTGACTTACTTGACTTAAGATCCTATATCCCCTAGCTGGGGCAGAGGGCGTCAACAGTAGTCACCCAACGCGAGCGGTCTTGCGCTTTATGCTTGACCTCGCTCCACGTCAGTCCGATGTCTTTCGCATCAGCCAAAACGGTGCGTCGCCAGGTCTGCCGAGGACGGCCACGCTTCCGTTTCCCTTGGGGATTCCAGTCCAGTGCCTGTTTAGGTATATGATTGGAATCCCTCCTAAGCGTGTGACCAATCCAACTCTACTTGCGACGCTTGATCTGGTGGTCGATCGTGCTTTCGCGGCATTTCTCCAACAGCTCTACGTTAGAGATGGTCTCGGGCCAGTAAATCCCGAGGATACGACGAAGGCATCGATTTACGAAAACCTGGATTTGTCGTGAGATCTCCTTTGTCACCTTCCACGTTTCGCACCCGTAAAGCAGCACGGATTTGACGTTTGACCTGAAGATTTTTAGCTTAACTCTTCGTGTCAATTTCCGTGATTGCCAAACCGGTCTCAGCTGTGCAAAGGTACCGCGGGCTTTGGCAATTCGAGAAGCGACGTCTTCTTCAGTTCCACCAGTTTCCGCCACTACATTTCCGAGGTGCGTGAATTTCTGCCTCAGTGCCGATTAGCAGCGGCGCAGCATTAATCACCCCTGTACGCATTAATTTTAAGCCCAGTTTTCGCTGCCTCCTGACGCAGGTCGTTCAATTTTGCTTGCATGTCGGCGTGCGTATGACTTAGCAGGCATAGGTTATTGGCGTAGTCCAAATCCTCTAAAACGCTGGACAGTCCCCACTCTATCCCGCGGCGCCTCTCATTGAAGATGCGAAGCAAAATTCCGTCAAGAACGACTATAAAGAGAAGAGGCGAGGGGAGGCAACCCTGACGAACACCCGCGTGCACTGCGATGTCCTCCGAGATGAGGCCGTCGTGAACCACTCTGCAGGAATATTTCCGATATATGCTCTGTAATAAGCGGACCAATTTTGGTGGCACTCCCATTTCCAGCAGGCGAGACCAAATGCTGGACCACTTCAACGTATCGAAGGCTTTTACAAAGTCCACAAAAGTGAGATATATCTCCCTTTGCCATTCTGATGCCTGTTCAAGAATTATACGTAGAGTGTTAATTTGGTCCGTGCAAGAACGACTCAAACGGAAACCAGCCTGCTCCTTGCGTAGTAAGGGTTCCTGGGCCTCCGATAGCCTATCCAAGATTATCTTGCAGAAGACTTTAGAGGGAATTGACAGCAGTGCAATGCCTCTCCAGTTATCACACTGACTGAGATCACCTTTTTTAGGCACGGTAATTACGAGCCCTTTGTTCCAGTCTTCCGGAAGTTCTTCAGCAGTCCAGATCTTTTCAATTAAAGGCTTCAACGAGAGGACTGCTTCAGCTACTTCCGAGTCTGACGGTGGTTCCGAATTGATATCGAGGAGCCGGGGTGGTGAAGAACTAACCGACAGTGCCTCAGGCGTCGAAGTCGCTGACAATCGGAAAACCTCCTCAAAGTGTTGGAGCCAGCGTAGAAGTTGCTCTTCCGACGTCACAATGAGCTGCCCCTCTTTGGATCTAAGTGGTTTCCTTTTGCGCCTGTTGTCTCCTACCAAGGTCTTTGTGCTTCTATACAGCTCCTTAAGGTTGCCGGTGTTCGCAGCGTGTTGAGCACGATCAGCTATGTCATCGGCCCACCGCCTTCTATCCGCACGCGTGCTCCGATAAATAGCCTTGCGTATTTGACGATACTGTAAAATGAGGCCGGCTCGCTCGTCAACATTACGGGTCTCCAGAAGCTTTAGGTGCAGATTCCTTCTGTCCTCGATAAGACTACCCATTGGCTACTTTCAACTTTCAAGGTAGAAATGTGAACATATTTGATCCTATTATTGGTATGTACCCAAAAAACCCACATTTAAACTATTTGACCCATATTTATCTGGAATTCCAAATTCAGGAGAGACGGTAAGACATGTCTAAAGAAGTATATTTGACGTCTAAAATGGGTCTAGTTTATCTAGGTGCCTGTAATTTGGGTCAAATAATAATTAATTGCTAGGAACTTGTTTTCTTTGGAAGATTGGAGGATAGGCAATGTAATCATTCAAGTTTACAGAAGATAATTATGATCTAGATAGGTACTATGAAATTACTTTCTATTCGAAAATTGAAGGTATTTTTTTTTAATAAGTTTTTGGAGGTAGTGAGACAGAGAGTAAAGTCCCACATACCTCCATTGAAAAGGGAGGATCCTCCGACCGGACGAGGTGTTATGTCCGGTGGGCTACTGCCCGATAGATGATTTCGGGCTGTTGTATCTATACAAATCGCGCGGAGAACTTTGCTTGCGCGATGCAGGATTCTGTGACGTCATGTGTAGATGTCGATGATCGTAGTCGCTACATCACTCCCCTCCGGAGATCGGAGATCGATAGTCCTTGATGCTTCTTATGATGCGTGCCAGGCCAGCGGTAGGTTGCTTTGTGTGGGTTTGAACCCAATACCGCATAGTTCACAGTGGGGTGCTGTCTGAACTTTTTACTGCGGTAATGCCCCAGTGAATCGGGGTGGTGTCGTCCCAGTAAGTCGGGACGGTGTTGCAAGCTCCAGTGAGTCGGAGTGATTGCTGCTGGTTCCAGTGAGTCGGAACCGGATATCGCATAGTTCTCGGTGAGTCGGAACTGTCTGCGATGATGCCCCAGTGAGTCGGGGTGATGATGTCCCAGTGAGTCGGGATGATGATGTCCCAATGAGTCGGGATGATGCTGCAGGCTCCAGTGGGTCGGAGTTATGCAGCTGGCTCCAGTGAGTCGGAGCCGGACTGTGCGACGTAGGGCTTGATTGCTGGCGTCGACCAGGAGAGGTTCTTCATAGCTCTTCATGTGACTGGCCGAAGGTGCAGTGTGCCAAGGTCGATGATGAGGCTGAAGGTGATGACCAGGTATGACCAGGTAGGCATGCTGGTGGTCATGATACCCTCAGTGCCGTGCTGGCTGCGTGGCTCGCTGCTCGAAAGCTTGAGGAAGTGATGATGACGTCACGACGTGGTTGCTGCACGAAGGCTGCGCTGACGTTCATGCTCGAGGGTCACCAGTTTGGAGGTAGTGTGACAGAGAGTAAAGTCCCACATACCTCCATTGAAAAGGGAGGATCCTCCGACCGGACGAGGTGTTATGTCCGGTGGGCTACTGCCCGATAGATGATTTCGGGCTGTTGTATCTATACAAATCGCGCGGAGAACTTTGCTTGCGCGATGCAGGATTCTGTGACGTCATGTGTAGATGTCGATGATCGTAGTCGCTACAAGTTTTTCATGAAAATTCACACCATCAGGTGGCGCCAAATAGGCGAGAATTAGTATTCTACTTTTGAAAACGTATAGGTACCTACATGACGTTGACGTCTAACGTTTGACGTTGTCGCCGTGTCATTGATATAAGCGTTTTGACAGGTGAACGTCACCTGCTGAACGTCATAACTTGTCACGTATTGTGTTTATTTAGTGGTTTCCGATGATAAAAAAAAAAAAAAAAAAAAATCTGCATGGGCATGATTCTGTCCTTTTGGAAAACTTCATACCACTTCTCTTGCAATAAGTGTAGAGGGAGTGTTAAAATGTTGTCGACAGAAACCCACATGTGTTCCTTCAGTTGCCTTTTGCATGCCACAAAGGTAGTTGTAAGTCCAGAGACGCCATGGCATCCTCACCTTCCACCTGACGCAGATCCTCGCTTGACATCGTCAGTTTTGGAGGTTCCTGTTACGTATTCAGGCGGAAGAAACGCCTCGTTACACCCTGGAGCGATAGAAGTATTTTGATGATTACTTACCCATCTAAAAAAAAGTGGTTTACTGAAAAAAGTGAAAGAAAAAGTGGTTTAATTTTCTAAAGCTTGCCGTGCTAATGAAAATTCCATCAATTATTAATTTCCTCACGATTTTCAATGTTGATAAATTCCTACATCTGTTGTATTGAAAATGTAAACATATTTTATGTCAATGTATAAATCTAAGGCTACCCACTGACCAAAATGAGATTTTTATTCACCCCTCCCACATAACAGACTTTACAAAAACCCACATTCCCTAAACCAAAAAAAACACTTGTCACCGCCTTAACTAATAAAAGACCTGTCACACAAACTTCAAATTTAAAAAATCCGGTTCCCCCAAAACTCGCGTAAAAAAAACTATTAGCCCGAACATCTTACAGCCCTACATTCAATTACAAAGGCAAACGGCGTACAAAATTGAGTGACAGGCCAGGCCAAGTGACCCTCTTTTAGTAAGCAGTCAAGAGTTTCCCTCCCAGTTAAGCTTTGAATAATTATTAAAGGGAAATAATTATTTTGATAACGAAGGTATATGACAAAATTCTGACATTGAATTTCAGGGGTATTACGACGAGAATGCGAAATTATATTGTACTTGCTTTTGCTAGCGGCTTCGTACACGCGAAATTTATAAATTCTCTCAAGGGAAAAAACGACTTCTACTACTTTCGGGACAAAAATTGTCTTATGTGCTGTTCCATGGCATGGTAGAACATGCCATGGAACAGCACATAAGACAATCCTTCAATTGAGCCAAATTTTATTCAAATCTGTTCAGCTATTTCAGTATGAAGATGTAACAAACATATGTAACAACATCTATGGTATCACATAAGAACTACGAAATCCTACATCGCACAATTAAAGTTATCCGCGCGATTTGAACATATACGACAACCCGAAATCATCTGCCGGGACAACTGCAACTGGCCACCAGACGTAACATCCGTCCAGTCGGAGGATCCTCCCTTTTCAATGCAGGTTTGCGTGACTATACTCTCTATTCCGCATACCTCTAAACATCATCTGCCTAGCCTTTTCCCAACTATATTGGGGTCGACTTCCAGTCAAGCCGGATTTAGCTGAACCATGATTACCTCTAAACATATACATTCCCAAACTTTCGTCTTTATAATATACGTGTGATTTGCTAGAATACGGCTGCCTAAGCGCCTAGCCACATTGTTACGACGCGGTGTCTTTACCGCTTCAACAACGGCACAGTAGTGGCGCCTGACTTTGGCATGTTGCCGCATCGTGCCACAACAGCGTTTGCGACAGTGAGGGTCGCAATCTAGTGGGCAGGGTTCATTGCTCGTAGAACTGATGGTCGTGTATAGGAGTGAGGAGTTGTGACTGAGTACCAGAAGACGTAGTGTTGGAAGGCAACCACAAGGGGAGACTGATAACTTGGTGAGGCTCGCGGAACTAATGACCTAGTGAGGATCGTCAGTCTACCTTGTATTTGGGGTCACTGCTTTTAGTTCCAGTCGGCGACTCCACCTGCATGAGAGAAGAAAATTGCCCCAAGAGAACATACCCCCGGGATTAAAAGTATCCTTTTAATTTACTAATCTATTAAAGTTAGAAAGCTAGGAACAAGTTGCCGATATGAAAAATATTCTATGTAGTTTTCCAGGACATCGTCTACCCGTGTGCCAAATTACATTCATTTTGTTCAGCCATTTGTAATTGGAAAATTACGTAACAACTTTGAACCTAGATACCTATATACAAACTTTCTACTTTACAATATAAGCGTGATGTCTAATGTCATTAAAGTCTACAGTGATTGACCGAAATCACAAGATACCAATCAATCTATTTAACCACAGAATCAAATAGACTTTCAGACAACCACAGTAACCCAAACTCTAAACCTTGATTCCTAAATCTTAAATCATAATTATTCACTTAAAACTACGTTAACCCTATTAAAAATGATTGCTTGAGTTGTTCCGACGCTAAACTCGGGCGCGTAACTTAATAGACCCTTGTCAGTCGGCGTTACTTTGGCCAGATAACTTTGAAGGGCCACAGATAGAGAGATAAGGTTTAAGTTCGTACTTATAGCAGATGTCCCTTTGCAACATTTATATTAATTACTAGTTTTTGGGTTAGAGGTTTTGGGTAAATGGAGTGTTGATCGAGTGGATATGAGAACCTAGAAATGCATTAGAGCTAAATATGGATGTCTCATCGCCACTGCTCTCAAAACGGTGAAGGAAAAATATCGTGAGGAAACCGGCATGTCTGAGAACCAAAAATTCGAAGACATGTGACATCTGCCAATCCACACTGGGCCCGGGCTGTGAATTATGGCCCATTCCCTCTCCTAGAGAGGAGGCCTGAGTCCCAGCAGTGGGAACATTATAAGGCCTATAGTGCTAATGTGGACGTCTCTCCTACAAATGAGGCTTAAAGCATTGAGAACATTTTTGTTAATACCAAATTTTTCACACAACGCCATAGTCCCACAATCAACAGAGCTTGTAATAGTACAAGCTCGTACAGCTTGTCATAGTGATTTACTTACTACTTTACTCATAGGAGTTATGTAGTTAGTAAAGTAAGAACAGATAATCATAATCATAATCATAATCATAATCATAATCGTTTATTTGCTAATATGGGTAATTACATAAAGATATTAAAAATATAGCACAGTCCAACCATATTACACCTGTGAGGCATGCAAATCACAAGCTTTATTATTATAATATATTTTCTTGCAATAGTATTATTTATAATTAATAGTACAATTTAGTTTATTTCATTTCAACATAGCCAATAACAAAGAAACATAAAACGAAAGTTGATAATAAATAATGTCAAGATACAATTGTGATTAAATGTCAAAATAATATTATAGAAGTAAAATTAAATTAAATTCGTGTATTTATTATTTAGTAAATTCACAATGTAAAATAGTAATGTCAATAGTTTTATCAAAATGTGAATGTCATGTATTAAATGAGAATGTCAAGATATATTTGTGAATAAATGTCAAAGTAAACAAATGTCAAAGAAATTATATTAATAAAATAATGAATTTGGTGCAATAGTTACTTCAATATGTCCTTACATCCTCTAATAAATAATCATGAACAGTATAGTAACATTTACATAGCAAGAAGCTTTTTAATTTCTTTTTGAATGCATCGATTGATGAAGTTTCTAGTATAGACTTAGGCAAGTGATTGTATATACGCGGCGCCATACTGAAAATGCTTTTAGAATATAACGCCGTCTTACTAGATTTGCAGCAAATTTTGTCACTATGCCGTGTACTTCTGTACTTATCAAAAAGATTTTTGTTACTTCTTGCAAAGCTAGCAATTTCATAAATGTAAACACACGGCAATGTTAATATATTATGCTTGACAAAATATGGCTTGCAGCTATCAATCTGTTTGATATTAAACATACCTCTAATACACCTCTTTTGTGCCTTGAAAGCCATATCCCTATTGGTGGAATTACCCCAGAATATAATTCCATACTTTATCAAGGATCCCACGTAGCCATGGTATGCTGCAAGTACAGCAGGTGTGTCTACCGTTTTTGACAGCATATGTAGGGCGTATGATTGTTTATTTAATTTTTTATTTAAAGTGTCTACATGTGTCTTCCAATTCAAATTATGATCAATTGACATTCCTAAGAATTTTGAAGTTGCTGTCTCATTTATTTTGTTCCCTGCATGGTGTATATTAATGTCAGTGAATTGGGCTTTACGATTGCGAAATATCATTATTTTAGTTTTGTCTAAGTTCATCTTTAAATTATTATTATTCAGCCATTTAATAATATCACTAAGAGTGCTATTCATGTCTTGTTCTAGGGATACTTTGTCCTTATTCGTAAAAACGACAGTACTATCATCTGCAAAAAGTATAGTAGGATGTTTGGTTATTTTTGGAAGGTCATTTATATAAATGATGAATAACAGAGGGCCTAAAACACTTCCTTGTGGGACGCCTTGTTTGATTTCTCTGTATTCCGAAGTGTAGTTAACTTCTTTCCTTGTTTTGGTGCATACTCGAGAAATTAATGTGGACTGCTTTCTGTTGGTAAGGTAAGAAGCTATCAGCTCTAACGAAGTACCTCGAATTCCATAACTGTACAATTTACTTAACAGAATTTTGTGATCAACATAATCAAAAGCTTTACTTAGATCCATATATAATGCACACACTGGAATTTTATTATCTAAGCTAGCCATAACTGTGGTTAGAAAATCATAGACTGCCATATCAATAGTTTTATTTTTCCTAAAACCAATCTGCTCTTTAGCAAATAAATTTAATTTTTCAAAATATTCATTCAATCTGACATAAATAACTTTTTCATATATCTTAGATAACACCGGAACTAGTGCTATGGGCCTATAACAGTTCATATTGTGACAATCATCTTTCTTGAAAAGAGGTTTAATGATTGTCAGTTTAAGTTTATCAGGAAAGTAGCCATTTAGAATCGATAGGTTAATTATATGACTTAAAATATAGGATAATTTAATTGGCGCTTGTTTTAAAATTTTAGTCGAGATACTATCATATCCAGTGCTGTTGGTATTTTTTAAGTTTAAAATTATGTTGTGTATTTCATGGGGCGTAGTCGGATACATAAATAATGTTTTTGAGTTATTGGGTAAGGTCTCTGTCTTGTTAGTAGATTTGTTAGTAGTTGTATTCTCTTTTACTTGGTCAATAAAGAAATTATTAAAAGAGTCTGCAATGGTCTGCGGATCATCCGTACAATGTTCTTCGTCTATATTAATTTGATTGATTTGGCTTTTTGGCACATTACACAATGTTTTGTTAATAACGTTCCAAGTAGCCCTGCATTTGTTTTGAGCTGTATGTATAAAATAATTATTCTGAGACTTTTTTGTCAGTTTTATAACACGTTGCAATCTACTGGCAAAATTTTTAAAACTGGTTTTATTAATGCTATTTCGATTTTTACGATAGTTCCATAGTAATTGCCGTTTACGTATACAGCATTTTTTTATTCCTTTGGTCATCCATCGTGGTCGTGTTTGTGAATATATTTTAAGTCGAATATACGGAAAACATAGATTATAAAATAAAGTAAAATAGTCATAAAAAATGTCAAAAGCTTCATGCGGGTCATTATTTTCAAATACGTCACTAAACGAAATCGAGTTTATGCAATCATTAAATTTCTTAATATTATCCTTACCATAGTCTCGTCTTTTTACGTACCAATGTTTTAGTGAGCAGCTTTGTTTTACGGGACAAGTTAGTAATTGCGCCGTGTGATCGGATAAGGCGAACTCCATAGTTTTACATTTACATCCACGAATGTTGTACATGAAATTGTCTATGCATGCTCCACTAATAGTTCTTGTTGGTTCAAATAATCCCAACTGTAGGTTGTGACAAGCTAGTGTTTCCATGAACATTGTAGTCATTTTATTTTTGTTTAATATATTTATATTAAAGTCACCACAAACTATTATTTTCTTTTTACTATAGCAGTATTGCCCAAGTAGTCGGTTTAAACTGTCGAAAAATATGTTTATTTCATCGGTTTTTGACCTTGGTGGTCGGTATATACAGAGTATTATGATATTATGGCTTAGAAGTTCGACACCTGAGCACTCCAGAACGCCTTCAATGCAATATTGTTTTAATCCAGTTATTGGTCTAAATGTATGAGTATTTCGCACTAAGATACATGAGCCGCCTCGACGATTATGTCTTGAGAAAAAAGATCCCTGAATAAAGTTAGGAATATTGATTAAATCTGTATCAGTATTTAACATATTATGCTCTGTGAGACATACAACATCTACAGGATTTTTTGCGTCTTGGAGTGACGCTAGAGATATCGATAGTAAATCCATTTTCCTAGCTAATCCATTTATATTTTGATGGAGAATTTTTACATCTTTATACACGAAAAAAGTCTGAATTCCTTGAGCTATTTCTAATTTCAGGATTTGTTTCAGGTTCAGGAATTATATGATTTGAAATGTCAGAGTCCATAATTTGATATTTTAAATTGTCAAAAATTGTTTTCATTCCATAATTATTCAAACTACCATTATTCTTTGAAAACATAGTCCAATCATATAGTAAATTTAAATTAGAGTCAAAAATTACAGCGTAGTCATAGATTTGTATGTCATGATATAATAAGCTATTGAACATTTCAATTCTCCAGTTAAACATACTAGAATATTCACTGCACCTATATGTAGGTAAACATATGATAATATTAGTGTGAGATATCGTTAAAAGGTTTTCCCTAATGTCAGAAACTAGGTCTGAGTAGTTTTTTGTTGAATTAAAATCTTCACTGCCTATAAGAATTACACAATAATCTTGCATGGTATAATTAGTTAGTTTTGAGCCCAGGTTACTAACAAGCGTACTTAATCCACAGTTAGGAGTGATATAATGACATATCTGGTGGCTCGAAAAAGCGTTTTGTGCTATGGATAATACTTTGTTAGTCTTATTACTACTTATTATACACAACTTGTTTATCTTGGTTTGCAGCTGAGACGGGTTATTATCATATTTCTGTTGACTTCTGACGGTTTCTTTGTCGAATTTCAATGTCGTTTTTACTCTTTCAGTCGTAGATGTCCTGTAGCCTTCTTGTACGGTATTTTGTGTTAGGTCCAATCGAGTTGTAGACAGTCGTTTTTTGTGGGGAGTAGACAATCTCACATTATTTACAGGAGTTCCAATTTCGCTAGTTAATTTCCTTGTTGCGTTTTTTACTAGTTGATATTTGTTATCTAATGTACTAATGGTCTGTTTCAATTCGCTATTTTCCATTGACAAATTGGTTATCTCGTCATGAGCTGCCAAAAGTTGTGACTTAAGTTCCTCGATTTCCCGCTGCAAGCTTTGTACTTTCTCATTGTCCTCGTCATCCGATATGTTTGGCATGCTGTTGGTGGTGCCATCTAGTGTCGTGTTGATGCAACTAACGTTACTAGAATTGATTTCTGTCGTCTCTGATAATGATTTCGTACGCGTTCGTCGCAGAGTGATATTCTCGAAGAAATTCATTTTGTAGTAATATATTGAAAAGCAAACTTTCAAAAAGACAATGTTATAAGTGGGATTTGAACCCAGTGCCCAACGGCGCACAAGTCAAAAGTGCGTGCCTTAGCCACTCGGCCAAGTAATCATTAGATATGAGTGTCGAAATAGGATACCATTAGCTATTAGATGTTTGTTTCATTAGCAGAAGATGTTTCTAATTAGGTTCAAAGTCCAATTTCTTTGTTTTGATTTTTGGATCAGACGGTTTAAGTTTAAAATGTCTTTGTGTTTGTAGTCACAGTTTTTATCACTTTTTGGTTTATATTTGTTACAAAATATGCCGTCTATCACTGATTTAGGTGTTATGTTTACAAAGTATGCACTTTATAATAAGTTTTAAATTGTTTCGTAAAAGTTTAACACTATTCATGTACACAAATTGTTTTGTTTTTAAATCACAGCTGATTGTTTATAGGATCACCTGATAACAATGTCTTTGTTTCATCAATGTGTCTTTTCACAATTAAACTTAGTTTTATCACTCAACTATAACTTAAACAATTTTTAAATAAATTTTAAATACGGACTCGATGTTGACGTGACAACTAGCGCCACCTGCTCAGATAAACAGACTTATATATTTCTAAATACATACATAATTCTCTCTCTTCGTCCTTTTTCTTCAGACACTTCGATTCCGGTTCATAAAGCAATCTACTTGAGATTTTTTAGGTATAAGGGATTTGTCACACTGGATGCGTTCTGCGGTCTGCGGTCCGGTCAACGTTGTCGGTCGGTCCCTCGCCTCCGCCCCGCCGGGCCAACATGCGTTCTTTGGTTGTGCTCGCGCGTTCAGATCGCATTCTATATAAAATATATTAATACCGACAATGCTGTTCATACATGATGCGGGCTGCGTTCGCTTTGACCTGACCGCAGACCGCAGAACGCATCCAGTGTGACAAATCCTTAATACACACATAATTATCATAGATAAATTATACCCAGGCACAGAGCAAACGATCACATTCATCACACAATTTTTACTCGGGGCTTCCGGTATACCAGCCAAGGCCACTGGCTACTATACCGACTCGTCAGCCATTACAAGGCTGATAATACTAATACCGTTCTCGATACCACTAGTTACCACTCCATTTACTACCAACTCCATGTCTCATGTTTACCTAAAGGAAGTTTGGCGGAATTCCACAACAGCAGTGAACTAGTGGTTTTTGCTGGAATCCGGAACTGACCGCGGAACCGGAGTGAAAGTTTTTATACAGCGGATTATGGAATTAACCGTCGGAGGTCGGCTCTTTAGATGCTGAAAGAAAATAGAAGCTGTTCTGGACTTTAGAGCAGGATTTCGAGGTAGCTTATTTTTTAAACTAGACAGGCTAGACAGTTAAAAGTTAAAAAAATGATGTATTTCTGTTGCTAATACAACAATAAATACTAAAAACAACCCAAAGAATCGCCAAACTTAGGTGGCAGGGCTCACCGAAGAGGAAGGGTGGACCGAAGACCTGGATAGAGTCCAAGGAAAGCGATGGACTCACAGGACGATACTTGGAGACAATTGGAGGAGGCCTATGTCTAATAGTGGACTTGTGAAGAACACAAGTCCACTACTAGACTAGACTGAAATTATGTTGATATGATGATACACAAGATACCCAGATCCGGAACAATTTTCTGGCCATGCAAATGTCTGTTCCGTGCGGGAATCGAAACCATGATTCACAGTGCAGCAGCTAATCGCTCAATCCCTGCGCTAACTTTGCTGTCAATTTAAAAAATAT
Organism: Mythimna separata; assembly: GCA_030763345.1. Lineage (NCBI taxonomy): Eukaryota > Metazoa > Arthropoda > Insecta > Lepidoptera > Noctuidae > Mythimna > Mythimna separata. Next base: position 7,213,134 of record CM061191.1, read on the forward strand.
TGATTTAAATGTTTGTTAGTTAGATTTACAGACATAGAAACGTCTTCTTCAACTACAGAGAGTTTCATAAAAAACTTTCTTGCGGTTACAACATGTCAACTGCACTACATACCCAACCATGTACAAAAAGCTAATTAAAAATCCTATCACAAACATAAAAACAGTTCCAAGTAGAGATACTTTCATACGTATATATTTGTTTAGCAATTTTCATTTGAATCATAGCAAAAGTTAATTAGTAAAATGCGATACGGCTAAAAGCGTTGCATTGAGGTAAATTATAATTACGTATATCATTTTTAATGGGTTTTATGTGGAACTCGCGTTTCTTTGTGCTTATGTAGGGTTTTTTGTTTGTGTGTTTGTTTGTGAAGAGAAAACAAAAACATTTTTATGTCGTAAATGGCATTCATTCTGTGTATCGTTTGCTCATCTCTTTTAATTTTTTTTGTTCTGGTAATTGATTTTTGGCACATTTCGACTGTCACTTAATACCTGCATCGCGTTGTTAGAGTTTTCCGCACGATTTCAGCATATACAACAGTCCGAAATCAACTATCGGGCAGTTGTCCGGACCACACATAGCACTTGTTTGGTCGGAACTGGAACAAGAGGAGTCATACTTTTATTGACTAAACCACCGGTGTTGCTTCAGTGGCACTTTGTATCCCAAGGTTTCGGTGACTCTTTGGAGCGATTACGATTGCTTAGCCACACAACACAAGTTTTTCAAACCTTGCGAGGAATACAAGTGTGTATGGTTATAAAGGCGCAAATTTGTGAGTGTGTTTGTATGTTTGTTATGTCTTTGCGCCCATTGGCTAAACGGATAGGCACATAGTACATCATGTCTTGAAAGAGTAAATGGGATACTTAATATCCTAAAAGTATGTTTCTTTGAGACAATAATTATTCTACTTTTGCATTGGCCAAGTCACTGGCATGGCAGCAGCCAGTTAAGTTATATTTTTAAGTCTTAAAAGGAAACCAGAAAGAAAACAATGTTCGATTTTTATTTCTCCAAGTAAATTTTTCAGTACCTAAATTTACGAAACAAAACACCATGCACTTTTACGAATTGCAATAAAGTAGCTGTAACAATTTATTTGCGTATTTTTGCGGCAAACGCGCCGCAATAAATTTCACTGAAGCTGCTCCGTCGTATTGTCGCAACGGTTTGTCGCACGTTTATGTCGCACTTTGTATGAGTGGCTTTATATTTTATTGTTTGTCTCACTTCGAGTGTGAAAGTTTTTTGTTGTTGATTGCGTTTATCTTTTTATTTATATGGAAAGAGAAGTCACTATGTTTTTTGGTGTAGCACTTTAGTTTTTCTTTTGGTAAATCCAAAAGAAAACTCACACAATGTTTTCCTTTACCGTTTTGAGAGCAGTGGTGATGAAATAAATTACACAAAGTAGTGCACCTTTGCAAAGAGCAACTGACAGAACACTGGGTTTTAGTCTGTAAAAGTAGGATACGCCCTCTTGTTCCAAACTAGAGCGGGAGAAGTCAATAGATGATTTCCCACATTGAAAAAGCTGGGTTTGAACTCACTACCTACAGTTGGAAAGTCAGGCCGTTACCTTTGGACCACCACTGTTCTTCAAGGGGTCTTCTTGGTTTCATTAAAAATGCGAATGCTACGACAAATTGTTCCAACAAATAAACAAAACGTATTTCTATTCTTAGCGTAACTCCGGATATCCACTAGTCTTCTTCTTACACTTTTTTTTAATATTACATAAACCAGTGCTTGATTGCAATCCTACCTGATGGTAAGCAGTGATGCAGTCGTTGATGGTGAGGCGCACTAGTTTATTAAGAGCCTATTCACACTTGTTCCGTATTACTTGGAATCGGCGCAAAATGTTTTATTCTTCCATTCTGTCCTTACCAGTCACACTATCAGTAACTCCCTTTTGCTTTCATATCACTCCTCACACGATATATCCATGTTTTCTTTGACCTGTCTCTCCCGGGTATCTGCTAGTATTATTATTCATCATCTACCTAACCTTTTTCCCAACTATATTGGGATCAGCTTTCAGTCAAGCCGGATTTAGCTAAATACCAGTATTTTACGAGGAGCGGCTGCTTACCAGACCTCCACAACCCATTAACTGGGGTAACATGGTACTTCATGGCAACACTGGAGTCAGATTTACTAGCTTCTGCTAATATTATTATTATTTATTCTTAATCTGACAAACCCCAATGTCTTTCTATTGTGTCTCTAATTACGGTATCTGAAAGGTAAACAGACAAAACCACAGGAAAAACTAACACACCTAGCCTCAATTTCTGCAACAAACTAATTACCATCAGTATAGTTCTAAGCTACTAAAATATTCTCAGTACTAATTAAGGATATTAAACAAAACACGATCACTTTCCACTAACTTCATTAACTAACTATACGAAATAATAATTAGGTTAATGACTAGAGAAATTAGGAATTATGAATATCCTAATTCATTCTGCTTTTAGGTTATTTGGTCAGAAGTTCAGGGCTGTCAGAATGGCTGAATTTCTGACATTTGTAGAACTGCGGTGAATGTTAGATGCGAGCAAAACATTTGGAAATGTTCAAGTTAGGTTTTGTGAAATTAGTTTCATTTGATGTTGAATTTTGGAGGGTACCTACTAGCTTTGCCTGCGACTTTGTTTGGATAAGAGTCAAAACCCACAAACGTTACTTTTTACATCCCCTATCCTATCAAAGTCATCAGTCCGTCTTGTGGAAGGCTTTCGAATGGTGACTCTTCTATACTGTCACCAATCCAAAACCTTTTTACACTATCGACCATCTGCGAGCAATGAGCCCTGCCCACTGTTACTTAAGATTGGCAATTCAGTGACCTAATTATGTTGGTAAATTAGTCCTTTTGTTGTCCAGTTCAATTTATTTTGTATATGATTTTGTTTTCTATCTTTTTAAATCATTTGCAGTCGGGTTTGTTCGATGGTTTTCATTTCTTATTATTTATTTAACCTTACGAGAACCCGTGTATACACATAAGAATTACGCGAATTGGATACCTACCTGTGTTCGTTTTCGCAAAAAAAAAATCTTTTTAGAACTCAAAATTGGTTATTATTATTTTTATATACAACATGTAAAATAATTAACGCACATCCTCTTGGGGGGTCATTGTACTCATCATTATGAACAACTTTTACTATGGGACCAAAACCTGAAATCGAGAAAAAATAATCAGCTGTTCTCTACATTTATGTTCGCTTATTTCGTCAAAATGTATGGGACACCTGAAATTTTTTTCGCGATTTCGAGTTTGGTCCCATAGTAAAAGTTGTTCATAATGATGAGTACAATGACCCCCCAAGATGATGTGCGTTAATTATGTTACATGTTGTATATTAGTCACATCTCGCTCTCTCTTTTGTTCGGTGGACAATGGTGGTCTGGTGGTGTAATGGCGGTGACGTCACAATTCAGTCTCTGCATGCTTATTTCAGAACTAGAATTTCCCTTTCCACCACATTTTTCTTTCTATTTGTGATTTTGAATAAAGCTACTTTTTTATCCAAATAATAAAAAAATTGAGTTAACTACCCAATTGTCACTATTGGTAGTTTTGATTTTAAAGTTGTTGTAAACTGTTTTGCTTGAAATCTTTGTTTTTCCGAAATAAAAACTACGACTCCTCTTAGGTGGAGTGGGTGGGTGGTGGAGGGCATGTCAGTCTTTTACTAAATAAACCCCACCCCGTTCCTTCTTTGCCTTCGTTCCAGGGTACAACAGCACTCGGGGCGTTTTATAGACAGAGATCCTAAACACTCAAAGAGTTAACTGCAGTCAGGCTACAACTGTTTTTATGTGAGCATATAAGAAATGTATGTGCGTAAAGTGCACATTAATATGTTCGTCACAACATCTACAAAGCATGGCTTGTTTAATATGAAACATTTCACATAGTTCTACACACATGTCACATATCGCCTCCTTATTACAACCTTCCTCAACGTATCACAGTTTCATATTCGTTTGCCTTCTAATAACACAAATATGTTGACTCTCTCTAATGGACCCAAGTTGCTTACTTACGTTAAGGGGTTAATCATAGACTTAATAATAAACTAGTGGGCTTCACCATCAACGATTGCATCACTGCTTACCATCAGGTGGGATCGCAGTCATGAGTGCTTTTGCTTGAAATGGTATTAACTAGTGAGTTAATACCATTTAAAAAAAATAGACTATTGAGACGCGTCGCCGGTCGCTGCTGGCTAGAAATAGCATTTCGTTAAGACGAGGTTTAAAGAATTTTGAACTTTTTTGAACCAATGAAAATCCTCGAATATAAAAAAGAATACCATGAAAAATTATTAAAATTGACTATACAATATAAAAAATTGACTATATGGTCAACTGGTGGGTAAAAATTATAGTTGGCTTGATCAAAAAATCACGAATCTGACTCTAACTTACGATTTTATTAAACGTGTATAACTACGAGTGCCTCGGAAAGCACGTTAAGCTGTAGGTCTCGGCTGTCATTTGTAGATCTTTGGCAATCGTTACGGATAGTCAGAAGCCAGTAAAACTGACTCCAGTCTTGCCATGTAGTAAGGCTAGGCAGATGATGAGATGATGATAACTACGAGATTAGGTACTTGTGTTATGTAAGTAGTAGAGCTTAAATTTTTATGAACTACATTTTAATTTTGTTGCAGGAAATCATTAATTCCCCCCCCCCACCGAAAGGGACTGTCAGACTTCTATTAACTGAAACCCAGCGGTGTTCCTTCAGTCACTCTTTGCGTTCATGGGCCATGGTGAGCGTCACTTATACTGATATCTTTGTGAGGTGCGTGTGAAACATAATACGCCGTCGCCTCAAGCCATGTCCTCATCGGACGACGACTTCCCTGTTGCTCGCTGTCAGCAAGCCCCCACTTATGGAACCCAAGTTACAATTGGTACTAATTCCTAGTTCCAAGGATTTGTAGAAAAAAAAGACTAGCCGTTCTAACAGATTGATCACAAAATATTATTACTCGATAATGACATCTCCAAGCACCGCCCCAGCCGACGCTACAATTCCATGGTCTATGACACTAATCGATCTATGTTTGCTCTAAGATAAAGTCTGACCTGGCTTAGAACGTAATCTGTTATATTAGTTGCGTTGATTTTGAGTGTGTTTTAGTGGTATTTCCTTATGTAATATCCGTTCTGCGGGCCTCCCTTGAGAGGTTTTAAACCTGGCCTGAGAATAATTAATGTATCCATATACGAGTACATAGATTACCGTATCGTATGGTGTCGGACGTAAAAAATAGCACCATTCCGTCACTTCCTGACTGGTGTCTAAGGGACACATCAGAGAATGGGCAGCAGCATTCTCTTTGCATTATACCAACCACACTGCGATCGCCAATCTGCCTGCTGAGCGTAGCAATATATTTATATTATTATCTATCGCTGCGCTTTGCTTGGGGTTTCATAACTCCCATTTTGGTAGAAGCTTGTGAACGTCTTCTGTCTGAAATGATGATGATAATATAAAGTTCTGTTGACTCCATTGAATTATTTATATGTTATGAAATACTAGAAATTATTCATAGAAATAATGAAAAACTGCCGAAGTGCGAGTCGGACTCACGCAGAAAGGGTTCCGTACCGTTCATAGTAATATATATCACGGACCATAAGATATAGCTAGGCGATAGACAAACGAACAGCAGAGTCTTTGAAATAAGGTCCCGTTTTTACCCTTTAGGTAAGGAACCCTACTAGTAAAAACAAACAAATTATCAGTACCAAATATTCTTGAGAGAAACCCCTGTAATTTCCGTTTAATAATCATTAATATTTGACGGCCAACCGAGGGGGCTTATTGGCCTCTAATGAAATAGGCTTTTAACGAAATGGAACGTATATTGTGCATAGGTACTAGTTTGTGCATATTTGAAAAGATGGTCGTGTTTGCTTCAATAACGTGAATGAGGTTACATACTCGTAGTTTCAACGAAAAAAGTATTGCTTTCATACTGAGAGAAAAGATTTGGAATGAAGTTCGATTAATGTGTTATCGTAATTTGATTTCATTATAACTGTATTGTTTCAGTAAATGTTTTATTTTCAATAGTCTATTTAGTTAGTAAATAACTATATTTAAAACTCAGAATTATTTTAAGAATCCCTAGCATTACCTATTTTTCACATGATTTTAAGTGATGAGTTCAAAAAAGCAGGATAGAGGGGTATTTTCTATAATTACCCTCTTTATAATTAACTTCCTTAAATTTTGAAGTCGACGTTTGAGGTCTGAGAATTGGTCCAATCGCCAAAAGCATTAAATATTCTTTTCAGAAGAAGTTCAGCCCTAAATATTGATGTTATTGTTTCTTTTTAGGGTTCCACAAAGAGTGAAAATGGGACGCTATTGCTAAGACACCGCTGTCCGTTTGTCTGCCAATAGGCTGTATCTCATGGATTGTCATAGCTAGACAGGTGAAATTCTCACTGATAATGTATTTCTGCAACCACTATAACAACAAAATATAATAAACGCAAAATAAAATTAATATTGAAGCGCGACTCCCATAAAAAGTCAGTCTGTTCGTGCTGGTAACTCCTCATCAAGGTGGTGTGACCTTTCAGCTGGCGTCCCTCAAGGCGGTATTTTATCTCCTCTTCTGTTTTAAATTTTTATCAATCTTATAACTTCTGAGCTTCAGTGTGCGTATCATCTTTATGCCGATGACTTGCAGCTCTACTGTCAGTCAAGTGTTGACAACTTGTCGGATGCGATCAGTAAGCTAAACCAGGACTTAACATCAATAAAAAACTGGTCTGACCGTTTTGGGGTGGCAGTTAATCCTCAAAAAGTCAGGCAATCATAGTGGGGAGCCCCCATAGTTTGAGAAAGCTTGTTGGTCTAACTATTCCACCGGTAATATTTGACGGCACTGTGATTCCGTTTGACTCTGAAGTTAAGGATCTGGGTCTGCATGTCGACACCTGCCTTGACTGGCGGAAGCAAGTTGCGAGTGTCAGTAGGAAAGTAACTGGAACTTTACGGTCACTCTATCGATTGAAAAATCTTCTCCCTGCCCACATAAACCCTGATTTTCCCTATTATTCACTATACTGATGTGTGCTACTATGACCTGAATGCAGATCTGCTCAATAAACTTGACCGCCTTTTGAATAACTGCATTTGATTTGTCTTCAACCTTCGTAAGTACGATCATGTATCTGAACATCGCACGCTCTTAAAATGGTTACCTATTCGTGAGCGTAGAGCACTAAGGGCCTTGACTACCCTGTTTTCTTTATTAGACAAGCCTTCTTCTCCTTCTTATCTTACTTCACAAATTAATTTTCTTTGCTCTGCCCATAGTAAACATCTCCGATCTTCGAATAATCGTTTGCTGCGGTGTCCCTCACATCGCTCTGGGTTTATTAAGTCCTCCTTCTTCGTACAGGCGATATTTCTTTGAAACGCGCTCCCGTTGAACATCAGGATGGCAACCAGTCGCCTCTCCTTTAAAATAATGGCACGTAAACACATTCGCAAGAAGTTGGTAGAATCATCACAGCGATAAGTTGTTGGATTCGGTATTCATAACAATTGTGGTTATATGTATGTATTTATATAAGTATGTATTTTTATGATTGTATTCGTTTTTTTTTTCTATTTGTTTTACGTAAGTTGCACCTACTACACAATGTTTCTGCACCACCCTAAGGTTGACTGCCTATGGCATTAAGTCCGCCTTTGTACAATGTGCATTAAGTTACAATAAATAAATAAATAAATAAAACATAAAGTTTTGTTCCGATTAACCCCGCGGTCCTATTGATCTATTTAAACTGTACATGTATATTTACTTAAGCAACGCTTTCCCCTATTCTCCTATTAAAATTTATTCGTTTTCGTCAACATTGAACAAATAGTAGCGTCTTGAAATAGGTGACCTAAACAATCCAAGCTTCTTTCAATGCCTAAGGTGTCTTCTTTGTCTTGCTAAGGTCAAGCACTAAGTTAAACATAGTTAGCCAAGTATCTAAATATACGTAGTTTGTAAAATTTGTTAAATAAATATTTATACTGACTGAGTAATTTTGATGTCAAATTTTCTGATGTAAGCGAATTTAGAATTTCATATTTGTGAATACAAAATGTATTATCGAAATTGATTTACATAAATTATTCAGAATAGGCATTAAATGCACTTAGCTTTTAGTTTTTTATCTAATATACCCGTATAAAAATCTTGTGCTTAGAATAGAATAGAATTTTATTTTGCAAATATGGGTTATGCACAATAGTTCTTAAGATTACTTTTACCATTTCGTATGCAAACATTTAACATTCATCATTTGCCTAGCCTTTTCCTAACTATATTGGGGTCGGCTTCCAGTCAAGCCGGATTTAGCTGAATACCAGTATTTTACGAGGAGCGGCTGCCTACCACAACCCATTAACTGGGGTAACACGGTACTTCATGGCAACATTATTTATATTAAAATTATGACAGTAAAAAATCACCATGACAATTGTAAATTATTATTAATTTAATACATACATCGAAAAAAAAAATAGTCTAATTTTATTCTTCTATCTATTGTTTTTGACCGCATACTTGATTAATGGTTTTAATTTGAACTCGATACCTCGATGCAAGAAAGACACTTTCGAGACAAACAAACGGACAACAAAGTGGTCTTTTTTGTCCGTTTTGTTTTTTCCTTTTTTCGGTTCGGAACCACACAACTAGCACTATAACGCACCTCATACCGAATACAAAATTGACCTCATACTTTTGCCGTTAACATTTACAAAGCCCATAAAAGGCTAGATTGACGCAAACTGCCTGGTTCTATCGACCAGTAAAATACTGAGATGGACTCGTATGTCTTGCTTGGTCGGCCAGATGCGAGCATTACGCACAAAGTAGAGACGCAGAGAATGGACTGAGCAATACCACACAAAACTACGAAGTTCTAGTTTACTTCTTTTTACGGAGAAAGAGCGATTTGCGTCGGAGCGGTCAATACAACAGAGAAATATAGGCTCTGATGTGGCACACGTGTGCCAAATTGAAATGTCGACTGTAAGGGTCATCTGCTATCCTTACAGACCCCTAATAATACCCACGAAAAGAGAGATACGAGGTAGATTTAACCTTATATGAGTGATATTACAGATTAAATAGGTATTTCATATACCATAAGCAACAAAAATTTATCAAACCATAATTTTGAATGTCACTTTTATAGGGCTCGATTCACAAAACTGGTGAATTCACAAAGTTATAAAAAGATTTTTATGGCGTGTGGCACATCACTAGCAAGAGGATAGACTAGAGAATTTTTGAGAGAGTTTGAAGACCCAGTCGCTTTTGTTTTTTTTTTGTACCCAGTAACTAGCTGTAACATGAACAGCTTTAATGTAAGTTAAAAAATACATATATAAATAGATGGCTTAACGTCACTAATTTTGTATTAAAAAGTACTCTACACAATACACGTCTAAATAAAACTAAAATTCGGGATCTACGCCTTACACATTTTTTAATATTTGTATTTGAATGTAAAATATGGATCTAGTTTTTAAGAAACACCGATAAAAAAAATCCACAAGACTTGGGTAGTGTTTAGGGGTCTGAAAGGATAGCAGATGACCACTACACAATCGACGATTTCAATTTGGGACACGATGCAACAAACATCCTAAATACTTCTGTTCTAGGAAAAACTCAGTTCATTCTCTATAGGTACGGTACAGAGTAATCAATAATTCCAGAGATTCCATAGGTGGATTGAATATTTTTGTAAGGTCTGTTTTTGGATGTGATAAGCTATTGTTTTTCTTACTAAAGAAGTAGTAAAGCGTGAGTTGTATACATACTGGTTTAAGTTAACGATGTTTTCTATTTGTTTTTCTATCACGCATACCAGCCAGCAGATGCGGGCTTGCAGACGACGAGCAATGGTCTCACCGTCCAGCCGTCGAACCCAACCAACGAGCCCAAGTCGTTGACAGCGCGTAGTATTTCGCGCGCGTGTCAAAGAGATGCCAGTAAGACTGTAGGAACCCAGCAGGGCTGACTGATGCCCGCTGGGGCTACGGGAAATTTCTGAAGAGGAAGCCCGCAGTCTCAAAACGCATGAGGCGTTCCTACGCTGCGTTTTTCGATCGCCCCATCACTACTATAGAAACCTTTTGGCCAACCGACCATCCGTTCGGTGAGCAATATACCCTGTTAACTAAAGTTTGGCGATTCTTCGGGCAATTATGTAGATAACCTCGATTCTCCTGCGAACATCTTCATTCCTGACGCGATCACGGAAGTAAGCTTCAAGCATAGCACTTTCCATTGCACTAGCTCTTCACGTGCGCTAGCTTCTGACGTTTTAATGAGTGTGAATTAGTTCAACATTATTTTTATCATCAAAAAATAGAAAGAAGAACGGTCACGTCCCATAGAAAAAAAACCCAGACCCGACAGAAAAGTGACATATCTCAGTTTTTTTGTTATTATTTATATAATCATATTATATAGTTTTTATATTCGAAATCAATGGCTAACACCAAAATATTGCCTTGTGTTTTTGTTCAGGGTTTACACTAAAAAAATACAAAATGCCTACTTATCTACACAATTCGTAATGTATGTAACTAAATGACGATAAATAGTTATGGGATGTATCCAGGAGACCTGGAGATACAGCTGTATTTATATTATATAATTTTTGAACTCCTAGTACAACATTCAACTTGGGATTTTTTTTTAAGATGGTTTAAAATCATCTAATGACATCTCTCGCCCTTGGGTGGAGCGAGAGGGCGTGTCAGATTCTAAAGGTACGATTCCGAACCACACTAGCACTGCTGCGACACTACTGGTCCCCGTACAATGTCTATTGGCTTATATGAAATTACATTCCGAGCTAGGCAGCAATGTCGCGGCAGCAATGTAGCGGCAGCACTGCTGCGCGTCAGTGTCGCCCTACCGCCGCGACAGACCAGTAGTGACGCGTCTGCCGCCATAACAACAACTAGAAAAGGATGAATTTCTCAGATTCAGAAGGGAACAGAGCGACACTGCCGCCTTGCTCGGAATCAGCGCGGCAGGTAGCACTCCTGCGCAGCACCTTAGTGGCAGCACTGCGGCAGCAGCACTGCTGCTTGTTGCCGAGTTCGGAATCATACCTTTACTGACTAAAAAATTCCACCAAAAACCACCTGAGCCGTAGTAGGTATGCACACAGTACGTGACCGTTTTTATACATACCACACAAATAACTTCCTATACGAACATTTTTTTTTTTTTACATCCCATAACTGCTTACTTTTCTACGTCATTTAGTTACATATATTTACGAATTGTGTAGATACGTAGGCATTTTGTACTTTTTTAGTGTAAAGCCTGAACAAAAACATAAGGCAATATTTTGGTGTTAGCCATTGATTTCGAATATAAAAACTATATAATATGATTATATAAATAATAACAAAAAAACTGAGGTATGTTACTTTTCTGTCGGGTCTGGGTTTTTTTTGCCTGTTCTTCTTTCAGCTAAAACAAAATGTCTGACGATTACAGTTCACATTCTCTTCCATTTGACCGTCAAAGATCTTATCTAGAACATTTATGTTATTCCAGTGTAATGCCTTGATTCATTGTTTTGGTCAACTAAAGTAGAGTTTAAGTCAGTTGAGGACTTTTGTTAGGGCTTCAGAAGGTCGCATTACGAAGAATATTGCCACTAAGGTTCCATTTGGAAAGCTGTGGGTAAATTGGCTTTGAAATAAATATCGAGATAAATTGGATAGTCTGGATAGCTGAAGTCACAAATGAAAATAGTTATAAAATTGACTAGATTTTTTTTAGCACTGTTGGGAATTAAGCGTCCTCTCCTGGAGAGGGAATGGGTGGTAATCCACCGCGCGGGCCCAGTGCGGATTTGTGGATGTCAAATGTCTTCGAATTTTGGTTCTAGGTCATGCCGGCTTAACGTGCTTTGCGAGGCACGAAGGAAACTCGGTATGTTAAGATGGTCACTCATCCACAGACCAACCTTGGCAAGCGTTGCTTAACCTTAAAGATCGACCCGTGCGGATGTTATTATCTAGCCACAAGCTCCTTTACTATGGTTCGACATGGCGACTCTAAAAGCAAAACTCGAAATTTTTATTTCACATAGGCCTACATGGGCACTTATAAACGTTAGAAGCTAGTGCACAGTTCCAATCGGTCGTTTTCTATGGAGAAGAACCTCTATGCTCAACCTACATGTTAAGCTAATATTTTGTTAATTAGAATAACATCAGCCTATCGAAAAGATTTTCCAATCTATTGAATAGAATGAACCGTAAAAGAAAGTTGTAGCATTTTTTTACAGTTTACCAAGCCATTCACTAACCTACCTTTTCTTGGAAAATAAATCGCCAAGCATTTACTTTGTTTTCCTTCGCAGTTTTCACGTGAGGTAGACTCTCTGAATACGATGGGATAAGGTAAGGAAAGTAAATGTGTTCGATCCTGTGTTCACAATTTTGCCCAAATGACGGGTCCCTAAATTTGTGTGGGATTTTGCTTGCGTTGCTTAGATTTTTAGGGAAACCCTTACCATATTTTATGCACAGTAGAGAAGAAAAATGTTTGGTTTTCTTATTGGTTAGAAATCTAGGTCATTTTGTACGTGGTAAATCATTGAATGACTCTCGTTCTGGGTGGAGCGAGAGGGAAAGTCACAGAATTATACTGACTAAATCCCACCTGTGTTCCTTTAACGACGGGGATGTCTAAAAGCAATACCGCGGCCCTGGAACGCAAAAGACAACTCTTTAAGTGGGTTTTAGCCAATAAAGGTATTTTTTTTAACCCAGGCCAGGCACATTACTTAGTGTAATTTATTTCATCGCCATTGCACGCAAAACGGTGAAGGAAAACATCTTATGGGAACCGGTATGTAATAGAACCAAAAATTCGAAGACATGTGTCATCCAAAAACCCGCACTGGGCCCGCGTGATGGTTTGTAGCCCCTCTCCTAGAAAGGAAGCCTGAATCCCAACAGTGGGAACATTAAGTATAAGGCCTGTGCACATACTTGTGCACTAAAATATCTCTTGCGGCTGATCTTTGTTGAGATTGGCCACTGTGATCGAAATTCGATCGTGGATTATTATTATAAGGCCTGCGTTGGAAGGCCTCCCTCAAGGTGGACCGACGACCTGGCGAGGGTCGTGGGAATCCGATGGATGTGAGACGCACAGGACCGGTCGCTGTGGCGACGCTTGGGGGAGACCTATGTCCAGCAGTGGACGTCTTTCGGCTGAGATGATGATGATAAGGCCTAACTCTTACTAGACTGGAAATCAACCTTAAAATAGCTGAAGATAGACTAGTCAAACTAGTTGATTGAATCAAAATCTGGGACTGGTTTTAGTCACTATTCTTTAGTTTTTTTCCGAATGGACAGTTACATGTTTGAGTTTTATAGACAGCAACGTCCAGTTTTGTTAGTTTTTAGAGTTCTAATTAGTTTTTGGCGTGTTTCATGTCGAGTTGTACACGGTAACGAATTTTTTTTTATTAAAAAAAAAAATACATTTTACTAGGAATTACTCCTGTATCCGTGTGCATGTGTGTGTGCGTGCAGAGATGTCAGGGCTTTTTTTTAAGTGTAAAAGTATCCAATTACTTCTATCCCTCTAGGGTGAAGCGGGAAGGCGTGTCACTCCTATAATCTTTGCCTTCATTCCAATGGGGTTCTCTTTTGCACAACTCATGGCCCTAAAGCAGGTAAGAATTACCGAGATGCTAAATCTTACAGACCCATCACGCTCCTAAACATTATGGGCAAGCTACATGAACGCCTGCTCTTGTCACGCCTGCGACAAACGGCGGACAGGCTCCAACCGCCGTTCCAACATGGCTTTACTAAGAATCGAGGGACAGGCACTCAGATTCTTCGCACCGGCAAGTTAATTACGGATGCACTGGAAGCAAAGGAAAGTGTTGCCATGGTCCTAACGGATCTGTCAAAGGCTTTCGACTCAATAAACCATGAAGGACTGGCGAAGAAGCTTCAAACAGCCAACATACCAAACAACATCATTCAAGTAATAGAGAATTACCTGAGCGGTCGTAAAATCTACGGACGCTTCAGAACCACTAATGGTGATGAAAAACCGGTGCCACACGGGGTGCCCCAGGGCTCTATCCTGGGACCGGTCATATTCAATTTATACGTACACGACTTCTGGGACCATCGGGACCATATCCGCGGACTCAAGCTCTCCCAGTATGCCGATGACCTGTGCATCCTCAACAGATCCGCTGACTCAAACTGCGCAACAAACCGCGCAGGCTGGGCTGCCGAGACCATCATCGACTACTATCACCGCTGGGGGCTAAAATGCAACGTAGACAAAACGGAATGTGCTATGTTTACTCACAAGAGAAAATACCGCAGAACCATTCGCATCAAAGACGAAGTGATCGAGTATAAAAATAGTATTAAATATCTGGGCGTACATTTAGACAAGACTATGACCATGGGTAAACAGACGGATTATGTCGTGCAGAAGGTGCGAAAAGCAAGAGGCGCCCTTGCCCCTATCATAGGCTGGCACGCCAAGACGGATATAACAGTGAAACTTGCTGTCATTCAGGCCTGCCTGCTCCCTATATTGGATTATGGCGTGGTACAACTACTCTCACGTTACAGTAAGAGTAACTTGCTAAAAATTGAACGCCAATATCGAATAGCTCTCAAGACCAGTGGACAATTCCCAAGACGCTTAGAAACATCACTACTCTGGGATATGCTAGATTGGGATCCATGGCACCTCCGTGCACAAGATTTAAACGAGGATATGCTGCGCCGACTCCGTGAAATGCACATCGAGGATTTAGAAACCCCTGGTGACGCCTACCTTGGATACGGACAGCACAACCCCCTCCTAACTAATACTAGATTAGGTGACATTGATTATGTACCAAGAAAAGACAGGAGTCGGCTGCTCAGCAAGCGAACAACCGCTCCACGTCCCCATAAATTGTAATTAGCTGTAAATAGGATAGGGCAATATAGACTAACAAGCTCTCAGCACACACTACACGACACTTATACAGATCTTTTCAGACAAACATAGGTAGACTGTAAGTAGCTGACACACCCACTAGCCGAATACACCATTGGCCTGTGGACATATTGTAACATATGAACTAGGGAAATAAACACCTTTCTATTCTATTCTATTCTATTCTCATGGCCCTATTAGGCTTCGCAGAACTCCGGTATTGTTTGAAAGAGTTACCATGGCTCTCGCAAAAGTCTACTGAAGGAGTGAGTAAAGGTGTTCTTTCCGCTCCGTGAAAAGTCATTTAGTGATGACGCTCGTAAAAAAAAACACAACAAACTATCTGTAGGCTGTAGCGACATTTAAGATGCCACATATGAACTAAACTATAAAATCCTGCAACACGCTATTAGAGTTCTCCTCGCGATTTGAGTATATACTTATTACAGCCCGAAATCTTCTCTTGGGTAACAACCCAAACATCACACCGGTCTGCTCGGAGAATTTGCTCTTTCCCCTGGAGGTTTGTGGGACTTTAAACTCAGTTCCGCATACCTCTAAAAGGATATAAAAATATTTTTTCCTTGTGGGAATCGAACACGCAACACGCAGAATAGCAGCCAATTTCTCAGCTACTGAGCCAACAGTGCCGCAACTAAGATTAGACCCGCACAAATGTGGGACACACTTGACAACAGCATATAGTTAAGATTCTCGTGAGCTATTCGCTACTAGGGTATCTAGGGCACAATAATTCTGTGGCCCAAATACTTAGACACGAATTGTTTAAGTTATTACAGTCCCTACATATTCCACGGGTAAGTATTCAAATATTCTACAGTGAATGATAATATTTGAGTTAGTTTAGATGCTTCTATATATTGTACTGGCTTCTGCTAATGGCTTTGCTCGCGTGAAAGGCGGTTTTTCCATACTTTCATTTGATGACCGATCGTGATCAATTAACATATTATAGGTCACACCACTGAACGAATTGCGCTGAAATTTGGCACAAATATGTTATAACAAGGACTTTGGATAATCTGATCTTTGCCGATGCTGCTATTAACTCACTTCCTAACGGGACGAAACAGGGGTCCAAAGATTGCATGGAAAAACTTTTTTCACGTGGATGAAGGCGCTTACAATTGCAAGTCTATTTAGGTATATAAATAAAACTTAAACTTGCTGTTTAAATACATACAAAAACTTCAGAAAATTCGAAGAAATAAACTAAGACTCAATTCAAATTGGTCCTAGCTATCATTGTAAGGATTGTTAATCCTTACTATAAACATGTCAGCCTCAGATACATTAGGGCACAAAATTTTCCAGAACAAGAAGCGCAACGTTCAATCTACGTGATGCTGCATCGTTGTCTAATGTCCTGAAACTTGTACCCCAACAAATCCCGAGATCATCATATTTCTGGTCAATTTAACAGCGTTGCGCGTCATGTTGGGAGCCAAAATGTCCCGCAACATGACGTGCAACGGTAAACTACCTACAGGACTCTGCAACTTGTACCCCCAAATTTTACAACTCATGCATGTGACATGTGGGCTATGTTGTCGGACAATTTGTCATGTAGCTGAAGCTGTACTTTGTCCATTTTTAGGGTTACGTACCTCAAAAGGAAAAAACGGAACCTTTATAGGATCACTGTGTGGTCCGTCCGCCTGTCTGCCTGTCTGTCTGTCTGTCTGTCAAGGCCCTTTATCTTGAGAACGCGTAAAGGTATCAAGTTGAAATTAAAACCATATACTGAAATCCGCCGCGGTCCCTTGAAACTGTGTGAAAATCAAACTTGTAAGTTGACAGCAAAAAAAAGATACGCCCGTTTATGTCGCAAAAAATTCACATTTCGACACTGTCAGAGGAATCAAAATTCATAGGGTACTTCCCGCTGACCTAAAATCTTGAAATTTGGCATGAAGCAAGGTCATCGAGCACAAACATAGGAAAAAGTCTGAAAACTGAAAATTTGTAGTTACGTTGCTAGAAAAAAAAAATGTGCAACACTCGACTCAAGTATGTCACTGTTTTCATAGGTAAGTTGGTACGGAACCCTCTGTGCGCGAGTCCAACTCGCACTTGCCCAGTTTCTTAGTAGTCATCAGAATTTCTTCTTCCGCTCTTGGGCGGAGCTCCCGGAAAGTCGTATCAGACTTTTACTGACTAAAACCTACTTTTACTTATACCTACTACTTTTGTTTCATTTTTGCCTTTCGTACCAGGGATCAGATATTTTCTTTCAGAAGCGAACCCATAGCCCCAGAGGCTTCGACCCTGCTAGGCTCCTACCGGCTGCTCTATCCATAGATTTAACACTTTTTCATTTTATAATTGGTTTTAAAAGAATGTCTCTAGATTGAAATAAAATTTGAATTAACAGTTTTTATTCTATTTAGAAGTCCCTAAAGTAAACACATCGTATCGTTTTGCGTTTTACGTTGACCACAGTTTTCCCAGAATTTTAGCTGACACATGTTTTTAAATTGCAGTTTTAAAGTTTATTCGAATAGAATTTTAATAAAGTTTGGAATTCGATTGAAACATTTTAAAATAAATTTAGGGATTTAAAAACATACTTGTTTTTCGAAGTCTAAATTGTTGAGCTGAATATAATTTATTGCTGTTTAAACAAACTTTAATGGTTTGTCTTAATTAGTGTTGTAATGTTTAGATTTACATTTATTTTAATTTATACAAAAAAGAATAGAATAGATAACACACACCCACACAAATAGGTTTACTTTTGAAAATATTACTAAGATTTTAATTATTCCTACCTATCATCATCACCATTTCAGCTAAAAGACGTCCACAGCTGGACATAGGCCTCCCCCAAGCGTCGCCACAACGACCTGTCCTGTGCGTCTCGTCCCACCCAATTCATCGTATTACATTTTGACCTAAGTAGGTTATTTAGATTAAGTTACAGCGGTTAAACATTGTGCAAGCATTAACCTACATCTCTAGTAATCTTATTTGTCATCGGTAAACTCATCATCTACCTAGCCTTTTCCCAACTATATTGGGGTCGGCTTCCAGTCAAGCCAGATTTAGATGAATACCAGTATTTTACGAGGAGCGGCTGCCTACCAGACCTCCACAACCCATTAACTGGGATAACACGGTACTTCATGGCAAGACTGGAGTCAGATTTACTGGCTTCTGACTATCCGTAACGATTGCCAATGATCTACAAATGACAGCCGGGACCTACGGCTTAACGTGCTATCCGAGGCACGGAGGAAACTCGTTATGTTAAGATGGTCACCCATCCACAGACCAACCTCGGCAAGCGTGGCTTAACCTTGAAGATTGACCCGTGCGGCTGTATCTAGCCACGAGCTCCTCAGAACCTACATCTCTAGTAATCTTATTTGTCATCTGTAAACTAACGGTATCTATTTAACGTGGTAAACATGTTTTCCTCTCTTTTACATAGGAATGCGGAACAGGCTGTAAATTCCCTCAAACCTCCGTTGAAAAAGGAGGATCCTCCGACCAGAAGGATATTTTGTCTGGTTTAAGTTTTTTTTTTATTGTTATAAACTAGTGCTTGACTGCGATCCCACCTGATGGTAAGCAGTGGTGCAATCGTTGATGGTGAGGCGCACTAGCTTATTAAGAGCCTATTCCCTCTAGCCTTGAAGACACCTAAATTATAATCGGACGGGAAAACTGCAGCAGGCAAATTGTTCTAGTCCCTCGATGTCCGCGGTATAAACGACGAAGCGAAACGCTTAGTTTAGTTCCTATGTGGCGCCATAGATGTATTTTTTTCTTTACCTACCAGGCCGCGAGGGTAGTTTTTAGGGTTATGTAGCCAAATGGCAAAAACGGAACCCTTATAGTTTCGCCATGTCTGTCCGTCCGTCCGTCCGTCGTTCGTCGTAAAAACCTTTCTCATAGAAAAAAAAATTATAACTTCAAAAGCAAAAAAGTTATGAATTTTTATGTATTTTTTTTTTATTTTTTTTGCTCTCCTGAAAAATCGGGTTTTGGTTTATACGACCTTTCTACCCAAAGGTATCGATATGTATAGATTGGGTATTTATGCACTTGTCTGGATATCTGGTGTCGATATGATAAGTATTTCAGTTCATTATCAACTGGGCACCATTTATTGAAATTTAGTTTTTATTTTTGGATAAGTAAATCCTATAATGGCTTGTTATAAGCAGTTAATTAATATAATCAAAATGGTGAAGCTGACCTTTTTAAATTAATTATTATATTAGTTTAATCATCGCTTCAAAATGTTTTTGGCGTTCAGATTAATATTGTATAATACATTGTTTTAGCGGCTGTTTTAGACACAGCACCTGTTTTTAATTCTACCGTGCTTACGTGAAACTGTTTAAAATTCTTTACTTTGTGCTAATTACAAGTAAATTAAACCTGTGCAGTGAGATTCACCATGTCTGATACTGAGACCAGTATCCAGTATAACGTAGTTACGATACGTATGATAGGTAGATATCTGTTGTCTATCATGCCTCATATTATGTGTGTGCTGACACTGGCTGCGTTGATCTACGGACTGACATCCTGGTGCATCTTGAAGAAGTTTCGGAACTACAGAAACTTTGTGTTTCTTAACACAATTTTATCGTTTTTTCTGCGCTATTGTTTCATAATAATCGAAATGGAAATCGAAGACATACATGTATACAACTTATTTATGAATTTAAACCATTATTTGACAACAGCGAAGAACCACTGGTTGTTAGTTATTAGCCATATGTTTTACGTAGACATTGTCAAAGTATTTAATCAGAATATCCAAAGGCGATATCTAAAAAGCTGCATGTTCGGTTGGGGTGTGCCACTCATAACAAACGTCATTAGAATGTCTGTAACAAAATATTTTTTTGATCATAGTTTATTGTTATTTATTGATACCTTTTCATTATATATCTCTTTATATAAATCGACTAAAATAAAATATTATATGTTCTTCGTGATCACGTTTTCAGATCAAATTATACCTGTAATTGTAAACTGTTTTCTTTATATTGCATCAGGGTTTTCACTTTGTCGTAGTTTCAATATGGGCACACAAACTGGTACTAACATCTGGCGACGCCTGTATATAGCAACTTTAATATTTTTTTTGAGTGATGTCGCAATGCTGTCCCAACATGTCATAAGAATGATTGGCTTCTCTCCAGGTGTCATAGCAATATTTTTTTTACCATATCTTAATACACTATTATTAGTTGCGTTTTTGGTTGCTGTAAGGAGTAATCGTAAAGCCTGGTATGACTTTTATTTAAAATGGATAAATCGAAGTCAGAGGGGTCAAGATATTATCATGCATAAACGAGTTATTAGTAAACCTGCCGAGCGCTATCGGGCGGTTCTTGATGCGTAAATTATATGTATATTAATTGTTATCTGTCAAAATGTTACCAGCTTAATAATATAGTAGAATAATTGCTTTCAATTGGTTAAGGGCCTGTTTCACCACCTATGATTAAGTTTCGAGTATCTTACTTGACAGATAATTTCATACGAATTCTGTCACATTTTTTAATTTATTCAGTGAGTAGTGCCTACTCGGATATTGTGAAACAGGCCCTAAGGATTAGAAGGTTTTCTTAAAGCAAACTTTATGTAAATGAGAGATAAGTTTTGCACTCGAGGATAATTATAAAACCACTATAATAACACGTCAATTCATTTCCTATTTTAAAGTAAATGTATACTAAACAATTATGTGTACGGCACACAACACAAAGACCATCATAATAATATACATATAATATAAATAAAAACTTATTCATACGTATTTATGGTTCACGTTGTCAGAAAATGTGGTTTGTTAGTTGAATGGATATGAAATTAATAAATAATAATTCGTCTCCTGAAAACCTTCAACTAAGGGATAGACCCTCTGAATGTTGTGAAAGAGAATTAAAAACGCGCACAGCACGAGCAGTAAGAGATCCACTGTAGAGACTTGAAGAGTACTCTTATTCAAACTGTTCCCGAAGATACAAGGGGGAGTTGGGGTTATGAAGAATAGAGAAGAGAAAAGAAAGAATATGGCAATATGGCAAAATGTTACCAAATAGACTGGAACTTCAATTGTCTTCGAAATTCCAACATATGGTCGTACTTTCCAAGGCCAAAAATAAAGAGGATGCACAATTTCTGCAGACGCTACAGCTAGTCAAGAGATTTCTAAGTCACATCAAGGAAGCAGACATCAGCGTAGTCTAGAAGAGGTAGAAGAAGACACTGAACAAGATTAACTTTAGTTGAGAAAGGCAGGAACCTCTGGAGACGTTTGAGTGACGGGAACGAGCAGAACGTTCAAGAAGCAGAGGGTTCCGTAGCCAAATGGTAAAAACGGAACCCTTATAGTTTCGCCATGTCTGTCCGTCCGTCCGTCCGACCTCTCTTAATCTCTGTGACCGTTAGCACTAGAAAGCTGAAATTTTGAACCAATATGTATATCAATCACACCGACAAAGTAGTAATAAAAATTGTTTTTTTTTTTATTAGGGTAAAAAAACACTTTCCACTTTACATGTAACCGGGCCTTACATGTAAAGTGGAAAGTGTTTTTTTTTAATTTTTAACCCTAACTTGTGATATATTGTTGAATAGGTATTAAAAAATGAATACGAGTTTACTACAACATTTTTTTGATAATATCAATAATTTCGGAAATAATTGCTCCAAAAGTAAAAATCAATGTGTCCCCCCCCTCTAACTTTTGAACCATAAGTTTAGAATATGAAAAAAATCTGGAAAGTAGAACTTTATAAAGACTTTCTAGGAAAATTATTTTGAACTTGATGGGATCAACAGTTTTTTTAAAATTTGGGGACTGACGGGAAACTACGGAACCCTACACTGAGCGTGGCCCGACGCTCTTGGCCGGTTTTTTTATATTGATAGGCTTATGCTTGACTACTATTCCAGCTGATTTAAAGATTATTAGGAACTAGCTGCTGCCCGCGACGTCGTCTGCGTGAAGGCAGCACCAAAAATACTTAAGAGGTCGCTATAGCATTATAAGTAAACAACTTTTAAAATAGCATTAAAATACATGTTTTTTTTGCAAGCGAAGCAAGTTTAGAGAATTATATGGGAATCCTGGTTCAGTCATAAGTTGTGACTGAAGGAAATAGAGAAAATGATGTATGTGTGGAATATCAGTCTTGCCATGAAGTACCGTGTTATCCCAGTTAATGGGCTGTGGAGGTCTGGTAGGCAGCCGCTCCTCGTAAAATACTGGTATTCAGCTAAATCCGGCTTGACTGGAAGCCGACCCCAATATAGTTGAGAAAAGGCTAGGCAGATGACGATGGTGATGTATGTGTGGAATGTTTTCCATTCCAGGACACAAAAGTGTAAAAATACGTACAAAGATATCGTACCTTACAACACTTCCCTATAAATTACGTTGCCAGGTGCCAAAATGTAAAGAGAATCAGGACTGGTGACGCGGGAGCAAGCACCGTACAGTTGCCTTTGTGAGAAGCAACTCGTCCTGAGAACTGTACGCGCTTGAACTGGAACGGGAAGTTGTAAGGTAGGGGGGAAATGCGTGGTATAAATGCTGCCTCGCCGATGCCACAACCATAAGAATTTCTGCTTCAATGGTGTGTCTGTGGAGTGAGACGACTTTAAGGCGAATCTCGATACACAGCTCTGGAGGAGATAGGTTCCGAAGAAGCACAATTGGGACACTGACCTTCAGCTGGATGATATGCACTGAAAGTCCACTTGCTGGGTGTTCAGAAATTCCACGAGATAATGTGTAGCGTTATCTTGCTCGACAACAGTGTTTATTGAGGTGTAGACCACATCATTCCCCTCAATTTCCCAGAGAATGCATTCGTTAATTGCTGCAGCCTGATCATTTATGGGCATCTAAATGGCCTACTCACACACCCCAGAATTCTACTGGTGCAGTATACGACTGACATCCCCGTACACACAGCGAATGAGTTCTTCTACGCTGGATACTATTTTTTTGTATCACCCAAAGGTTGACTGGTAGAAAATGCCTAAGGCATTAAGTCCGCTTCTGTACTACCAAGAGAGTGTACCACTCTACCGAGAGACTCTAGCAGCACCACCTGTCTACCTCTCTCTTCTTGTGTGCGTTTGCCATGACTTAGAAGGACATCGTAAAATTCGAGAACACGTGCATTGTCTCCAAGCGGAGCATTAAAAATTAGCATTTCTAATTGAACTTAATTTCAGGTGGAATACGCGAGAGATCAAGTCGTGCCTGTCGTACGAAGCCTACCCTGCAAGGAGTTGAGCTGTTATTTCAGGCTACTTTGGGTTGGTAGTGATGATAGTGAAGAGGTCCGGGCGACCAAACTTTCGCACGTAACAAAATGCATCTTGGGTCCTCTCGTCCATGTACCACGGACCTTTTGTGAAGGTAGAGGGGAGAATGACCATGAATAAGCATTTGTATTATTCTGCATAGAGATAGACGTAGTTCTCAGCTTTGAGCTTTCTTTAGTTGGACCTTATAAATACCAAACGCTCTGTCTCAATTTTGGCGTACATGTCCTAAGAAACTGAGTAAAGAGCGTACGATAATGGCGGAGATAAGAACCATTGTTTACCCTCAGCTGGATCAAGAAGCTGTAGAAATGCATGATGGATGGTTTTTTTTATGATTTGGGGTGCCTGTCTGGGGGTCTACATTATAGTGGGCAAAATGGTAGCCAATCTCTCCGCGACAAAACTGAAATGAGAGGATATTGAAGAGAATCGTACGCACGGTGAGTCTCGCTGATCCTTCGAAGCCGGTCATCATGCGTGCGTAAAACGATGTCTCTTTTATCACACTCCTGATCGACTCACACAACAGCTACCTCATTCGTCGTTGGAGCATTATACCACCCTGGATGGGCTGTGATCGGCCTTCTATCTGCTCTGATGACAAACTTAAAGTGGTTGCGCTCGTTCTCAGGCACCGACGCGAGGGCTCTGCTTTGAAGTTGCTAATTTGCGGATTAACGTTATGCAACATACTTTGCAATCCTTTGAACAGACCAGACCAAATTGAGGATGTGTCTACTTCAACACTTGCTTGTTGTTCACCAAACGAAGTCATCTAGAAGGGGCTGTTATAAGCTCGAATGTATTTCAAAAAATGGCTGGTCTTCGAATGCTTGCCATGTAGTCCCCTTTTCCATTTGTGGACTTGGCAGTGGGTACAAACTTTTTCTAAGGCAACCATATCTCCATGGGCGGCGTAGTTAATCACGATATTGTAGGTAAATCCACTTCCTTCTTTATTTAGCCGTTTGCTCTTCGATATCGTAAACCGTGGATTCATCATCAGATGTCGAAAGTTGATTTATGTCACGACACAGGCGATCTTATTCTATTTGTGCCGCACGCTGTTCTCTTGGATTCTGTCACGTTCTTGCGATAAATGAGCTTCAATGTCACTTCATCATCAATGAACATCACTTTTTTGTAATACTTAACACCGCATTTTTTTTTAATTTTCTTCCTCAACTCTGCTCAAGATTTTCAGGGTTTTGTTGGAACTTGTAACTGTCAAACGAACTATACGATACAACTGTTATGAAGAAAATGCACAATGCCATCTATGAATTTCAAGAATAACTAACTACTAACCTCGCCAACATGATCAAATTTAAATTATAAATTTCCAAAAAGTGTTAATATATGTAACTTGATTTGATTTTTATGAAATGTCATAGATGGCGCTGCTTTAAAATTTCCTTTATACTACTAACATTCATTAAATTATGTTTTTCTGCCCAAGTTACTTAAATGGCGTAGGTTTTATATTGTAAAGCTAAATAATAGCATGGCTTACTCAAAAACAACATTTATATATGCGTCGTTAGATTACACGCTGCCACATATTGCGTAAGAAAAATAAAGATTTACAGCTCCTCCCCCGTAGGTGATAGCGTGATAATATGTAGCCTATTTGTTTTCCCGACCTCTCAGTAATATTCATGCAAAATTTGAAGTAAATCCATGCAGTACTTTTTGAGTTTAGCCAGGACATACAGATAAACAGACAAACAGACAAACAGACAAACAGACATGAATTCTAAAAACTATATTTTTGGCTTCGGTATCGATTGTAGATCACGCCCCAAGTATTCTTTAAAAAAAATATTCAATGTACAGTTTTGACTTTCCTACGATTTTATTATATGTATAGATATTAGCTATCTGGCTCCTCGTAAAATACTGGTATTCAGCTAAATCCGGCTTGACTGGAAGCCGACCCCAATATAGTTGGGAAAAGGCTAGGCAGATGATGATGATGAGGACTTTAGCTATCTGGAACCACAGACTCATAATGTATCTAAGTATGTATTTATTTCCTTTTCTCTCTATTAACTAAGTTTTACCTGCCATGTTACGTTATGCACCGTAAGATCAACGGGCAGAAAATGCCTTAGGCATTTAGACCTCCTTTTGACAGTTATTCTACTAATGCACACAGTTTTAATAAATAAATGAATCTATCAATAAAATACGAAACAACTTTCATGTATCAAAATATTCCGATTTGCACCTTCTTCTGTCAAAACAGAGATACAAATCACTTTGTTTACGTCCCAAACTTTTGAATAACCATTGAAAATACAATATGACGCTATTCCGACTGCCAAACAGTAAGTTGTAAATAAAAATATACAGGTATACTAAAATGTGGAACGAAATTGCACATTTGTGGTTTTATAGCGCAGCTAACTTGTTATAGAAACATGGAATAATTTTAAGTGAAGTAAAGAGGGACGGTTTCTGTTTCTGAGATCGTAAAACTAAACTGAGGTTCTATCACCAAAGCACCTAGTTTTGTAAAGGCTGGGATGAGCAGTGCCCCGGGGCTCACAATATCGAGGGGCCCCCAAGATCGAGGCTCTTGGGTGCTTAGGGTTACTGCCTCTACCCCCTTATTGAACTAGCTTCAAAATCTAAATAAAATAAATTATAACACACAATAATAATCATGGTATAATACCCAGCAAATACGTTGGCAAGTTTCGCGCATGGTGCACAAAACAGCCAATGAGCGAACAGGACGTAACGCAGTGCGGAGGCAAAAGTCGTCTAACGCACCAATCATAAACTACTATTATAATGCTGCACCAATCGCGCGCCGGATCGGCGCTACCTCGTACCCCGCGTCCCGCTTGACTACCAAATAGACCTAAAAAACGATTTCTGCGCATTGCCAAGTTATGTGCCACCGGTTATAAGCAACTAATTTTAGTCTGACAACAAAAACCTGACACTCTTCCGCTCCAGAGCAGAAGTTATTTGAAGATGCCTTAAGTCAACAAGAGGTCCAAGATTTTTTCACCCTAGGGCCGTTCCTACTGGGTCAATTTTTTTTTTGAGGTGCCCGTGGATCACAGTCACGTCACGATCGTGATGCATTGTCGATGGGTTTAGACGACCGGATTGCGAGCTATCTATTGCTCGTCCCACTCCACGAGTACGGTGGGTTTTCTTTCTCTTACACTCCCTTTCGCTCCACCCAGAGCGGAAGAAGATATGTGATAATTTTTTAAGTAAAAAAGATTCTAGTAATTAATCTATCACATACCCGCAAAACGAGACACAATAGTAAAACAATAACAGCGCGGTCTCATAGGACCGGTCGGGGATTCATGAATTAATGAAAACAAACCAGTATACGTATAGCAACTGAAGGGGATATGTTTCGAATCTTAGCCGTGCATGTGCTATATTATTTGGATTGACTCCACACCAAATAAAACTTGGATTAGGAAGTGTTGGATACGAATTGTGAGCGAAAATCAAAGTAATACTTTATGAAAGAAGTAACTGCAGGACAGTGGACTTCACATGTGTTTGTTTTTTTTTTGTTCCAGTGCGTATAGCTTTCCTCACGATGTTTTCCTTCACTGACAAGGAAAACATCGTGAGACCAGTGAGTGGAGCAAATTACATAAAGTAATGCGCCTGTCTGGATTTGTACCCAGACCTACAACTTGCCAAATCCGTTACCGCTAGGCCGCTACTGTTCACTACTTTGTGCTATTTACCTACCTATTTACGTAAATGGCACAAAAGATATTTACCACTAAAAAGATTTACCAGATAAAATCACTGTGGACTGATAGTTAGCTAATATTACAATTACTCGATGACGGAAACCTTCATCAATTTGCATTAGCTAGTTATCCATAAAAGTAGAACTATATTTAGCCCATGTGGGCAACGTACTTCATACATTTTATATGGCACCAGCACTTGTAGAGCTACATTACATACTACTCAGGTGTCACCCACGCGTGCGTCGTTCTAATGTAGTTCCCGCTTAACTATTTGCAAACCACAACGTAAAACAAAGGAGAATGCCCGTTTTGTAAGGGAAGTTGGGTCCCAGTGGAAAATGCTTGTGCCCTGAAGATTTTTATTTTACCTAATAGTAAAAACATAGCATTTTCATAATCGGAAACCTTTTTTCATTGTGCCACCCAGGTTCAGGAGATATCATTATTTTTCTGTTTAAAAAATGTAGGTCATAATTACAAATTGACAGATTAAACATCACCATGAGCATGGAATTATGTCTCTATTATAAAGTAATAGAGACATAATTCCATTAATTTATGAAAAATTATGTAAAAAATAATTTGCACACAAAAAAATAATAATATTTTTAGGTTATTATGCCAAACAGGTACACGACAGCACAAAAGGGACCTGCCCCGTGGCAATCTCCTTTAATTTTATACCAGTTCCCTATCCATACCTCCCAATCCGAGAGCCGACATCTCCCAGTGCATCGACATTTCTCAACGGATACCAACTTACCCGGGACTTACGGAACTAGATCGCTGCGAGATATCTCGAGATAGCCACGTTTGTACCGTCACCGCTCTTTGATACACTGCGCCATCCAATTAGTACAGATCGTGCGCGTATTTGTCAACAGTTTATGTCTTGTGTGGAGTCTAAATAGATTTATTTGTTTGTAGTTTCAGAAGCTTTTAGCGGGTTAGGTTGATAGTTGGTTTCAGACTTTTTTAAGATTCTTTCTGGAGGTGTTTAATGTTTAAATTTAATAAAAAAAAATGGCATCTAGGTGATTTTGAATATAAAGTCTTTTTTAAGATTCTTGCCAAAGGTACTCGTACAATGTTTAAATTGTTTTTTTTTTTGTATTCTTAAAGAAGTAGATGAATTTGAATATTAGCTTAGCATGAGCATTATCAGCGTTTAAATGTCCCCACTGTTGGGTCTCAGGCCTCCTCTCTATGAGAGGGAATGGGCCGTAATACACTACGCAGGCCCAGTGCGGGTTGGTTGGATGTAACATTTCTTCGCGCTAAATTAGACCCACGCCAGGTGACGCGGTTCATAAGCGCCGCCCACGTGTGCGTCGTTCTAATGTAGTAATCGTGCTTCTATTTTTCAACAGTTTATGTCTTGTGTGGAGTCTAAATAGATTTATTTGTTTGCAGTTTCAGAAGCTTTTAACGGGTTAGGTTGATAGTTAGTTTCAGACTTTTTTGAGATTGTTACTGGAGGTAAGTTTAATGTTTAAATTGAATTATAGTTAATGCACTCTTACAGAAGTGAGTCTTAAAGAATGAGGAGCACGTGGCTAGATAATAGCAGCCGCACGGGTGGATCTACAAGGTTAAGCAACGCTTGGCAAGGTTGGTCTGTGGATGGGTGACCATCTTAACATACCGAGTTTCCTCCGTGCCTAGGAAAGCATGTTAAGCCGTTGGTCCCAGCTGTCATTTGTAGATGTTTGGCAGTTGTTACGGGTAGTCAGAAGCCAGTAAATCTGACTCCAGTCTTGTCATGAAGTTCCGTGTTACCCCAATTATTGGGTTGTGGAGGTCTGGTAGGCAGCCGCTCCTCGTAAAATTTTTATTTAGCTAAATTGGTATTTAGCTAAATCCGGCTTGACTGGAAGCCGACCCCATTAAAGAAGTAAAGGAATTTGGATATTGACACACATTTTTTTTCTTATTTTTTTGCAAATTGGCAATCTCTGTGACATACAATGGGCTATCCGTTTGTCGTAGACAGCTCCATACATAATAATAATAAAGTCTTAATTAACTGACTAGCTTCGGCCTGCGGTTTCGTCTACATCAACGTAGGTTTCTACGTATAAATGCTGGACCACCGGTCCTGTTTCATTCCCTTAGGGGCAGAATTTTAGAAAATCCTCTCCTAGTGCTCATCTACTTCGTAGAAGGAAGCCTTGTGAAAAATTTCAAGCTATTAGTCCCAGTAGTTTCGGCTGTGCTTTGATATGTCAGTCAGTCAGATTCTTCTATAGATAAACTAATTACCTACTTACAATTTGAAGACACGATTGGCGCAGTGGTTGAGACAAGGGCTGCTGCCCTGCGTGTCGTGGGTTCGATTCACTAACGTAACAAATATTTGTACAGCTTACAGATTGTTGTTACAGGTTTGGGTGCCTTGTGTATGTGAGATCATGTGTCAAAAATGTTTATGTCCTCATAAAAACTGTTAAATAAAAAGGTTTCATAAATCCTAAAACAAACCTATTCAGCCATTCAAGCATAATATCAAAACTTAAACCCAATTTGGACTGCAATAAACCATTTCAAACAACTCCCTAGACGACGAATTATTCATTCACAAAAAAAGAAAAATAGTCAACTTTAAACATTTGCAAGTACCTCACAGACAAATCATACATCAAGTTTGGTATCGCGTCCCGAAGGAGTATTCCCGTTTTGGCTCCCAAATTTTCGGCACCAAAAATCTCAGCACCTAAGCTATTAATAACATAGGCTAAATAATAACAACCGCACGGCTCGATCTTCAAGGTTAAGCAACACTTGCCAAGGTTGGTCTGTGGATGGGTGACCATCTTAACATACGGAGGAAACACCTCCGTGCCTCGGAAAGCACGCTAAGCCGTAGGTCCCGGCTGTCATTTGTAGAACTTTGGCAGTCGTTACGGATAGTCAGAAGCTAGTAAATCTGACTCCAGTCTTACCATGAAGTACCGTGTTACCCCATTTAATGGGTTGTGGAAGTCTGGTAGGCAGCCGCTCCTCGTAAAATACTGGTTTTTAGCTAAATCCAGCATGACTGGAAGCCGATCCCAATATAGTTGGGAAAAAGGCTAGGTAGATGATGATGAGGTATTTTGGATGGTAGTAACTCATACAAAATCCTAATCTAAAATACCTATTGGTGCCGAATTTGGAAAAGCTTGCGTGCCGAAAACCTGGTTTCCGAAACGGTAACACACCATCCCGAAGGACCAACCGTCTGAAATTCTTAATCATTTGAAATGCACTGTGTACACGTCGGATTATGTACAACTAGATTAGGGGCTGCCTAACTTCAGAGAGCAATGTTTAGGTAATTTAATTTGCTACTGATATAAGTGGTATTGTTTTGAATAACATAATAACCTTAATTGTATTTGTGTTCTTAGAAACTAAAATAAAAAAGTGAGTAGCGTATAGCTGTATGGTCGGCAAGCCCACGCCTATGGTGTCTGGAAATTTGGGTTGTGATCTTCGTGATTGGGGTGTGAGGAAGTCCGTTCCCTTAAGCATGCAACCCCCAAGGAGGCGGCCACACGCTAGCATTACTGCTTTACGTCACATCATCCTTACTCTATACCAAAGCCTGTACCAGATCCCGGCCCGAGAGGCCATTTCGGCGTATACTTCACCTTGCCTTCTTTTGCACCAACCTTAACTTGCCTGAAAGGAAATGCCTAGATAGTCTTTGTATAGTTTTTTTTACTTGTGCATAAAGTTTTAATAAAAAAATAAGTAATACAGTTGACGATGGAGTACGTTTGTCGAGAAGTAAGCTAAACAAAATCCGATCAGCCATTTGAGCGTTCAGTAGTATCACACACACACACATACACAGACTTTCGCCTTTATAAATAGTAGTGTGATACTAACCCTACAAATCTACATGACCCGCAGATGCTCGCAAATACCAAGACACGGAGTAAACATAAGATGATTAATTGAACCTCGAAGGATTAGATCCCTTAAACGGCTAACGTTTAGTTTACGAAGCCTTTGAATAATATCCAGGTTGGGGATTAACAATCAGGTGAGATGTGAGCGTTTTGAGCTTTGATTTGTTGATTAGGCGTACGGTAGCCAGCTTATCGGTATTTTAGAGCGTGCATGTTGGTGCGCGGGAATTAAATAACTTAATTCCGCATTTCCGCCATCACCTTTCTTCTTCTTCCTGCCCTTATCCCATATTATTTGGGGTCGGCACAACATGTTTTTTTCTTCCATTCTGTCCTGTCACTCGTCATGCTATCTCAACTCCCTTTTCTTTCATATCAGTCCTCACACAATCCATCCATCTTTTCTTTGGTCTCCCTCTTCCTCTCCATCCCTCCACATGTAAATTCATAACTGCTTTAGTAACATGCGTTTTATCCCTCGTCTTTACATGACTATACCAACACAAACGATTTTCTTTCTTCCATCACCTTGCCATCACCTTTATGCCATCGGATATCCCGATGGGGGGTATTCACCCTTAGGCTTTTTGTACACGTCATCAGTATTGTTCCGCAATGTATGACCGCTTGTACACGGTACGTTTTTAACGCGCACGTCGTACGGCGCAAAAACCGTCTCGTGTACAAGAGGGCTTACGTTGCTGAAACGTCTACGGTCCTGACTACGCATTGCGCCTTGCCGTTTATAACGCGTATATCGAAAGACTGGAACAATTTGCCTGTTGCTGTCTTCCCGTCCGATTATAATTTGAGTGTCTTCAAGGCTAGAGTGAATGACTGGTGTTGGGGAAGGCATATGTCCAGCAGTGGATATCTTTCGGCTAAGATGAAGACGATGATGAAACTAGTAAGTCTCACTATCGACGAATGCATCACTACTTTCCATCAGGTAGGATCGTAGTCAAGCACCAAGTTTATTATTATTATTATCTAGCCTATATATTGTCCCACTGCTGGGCAAAGGCCTCCCTCCATTCCTTCCATCGTTCGCGACTTTGAGCCACTTCTTGCCAATTCTTAAGGAAGACATCCAAGTCGTCCCGCCATCTCCTTCTTGGTCTACCAAGTTTATATCAATAAAAAAAAACAATACAATCCATTAGCTTCTACCGGTGGCTTCGTCAGCGTGTAAGTAGAAAATTGTCTCAAGGGATAAAAAGAATCCTTTGTGCTATTTCAGGACATGGTTGGTTCTTTTCACCTTAGCATTTGCGCTCAGTTAAGCAGATAACTTGTTGTTTTATTAATGAAAAAGTGAGTTTATTATAGGTATTTTAATTAAAAAAAAATAGTTATAATATAGTTTGATTAGGATAACGATGTAGATTTTTCGGCATCCGTGGCCTGGTTTTCCATCGTAGCCGGGGGACCAATCTGTAGAATACTTTTTTATATGAAAAGTCCCCCGACTCCGATGAAAATTTATTTATACAGTTTAGCTAATATCTTGTTTGTTCGTTTTTCATTTTTTTGACATGGCAGTCGTGTTCTTTAATTTTTTCTTTATAATTTTCAATATTATTATAATTGTCAATTTCAATTCAAAAATATTCAAAATAAACTAATTTTAAAATTATTCTTACTTAATATACTTACAGAATTAAAGATACCGTAGACGTATATTATAGAGCATACCTTTTGAAATATAGACTATTATTGTACCTACCATCTACAACTGCCTACAAGAATAGACGGATTGATGTATTGTGTACCTGAGACTGCCAGCACCTGTCTTGAACCACAGATTAAGTTAGGTAGGACGAAAACAATTTGCGAATAATAGACGATAAACCTGGAGTGAGAAATGTTCTGGAGTGGCGGCCACGTACCGGAAGACGCAGCGTTGGAAGGCCTTCCACAAGGTGGACCGACGACCTGGTTAGGGTCGCGAGAATCCGATGGATGTGAGACGAACAGGACCGGTCGTCGGCCATCACTCATTTGCGGCCGTCCTATACTAACGGAAATTGACAGAAACAAAGCTTTCAACCAAAGCCTTTACACACAAACACCTGTAAACCTTTAAACACTGCTAAAAAAAACATAAAGCTGTAAAGAGTACCGAACAAAAACTAAATCGCCTACACAATCCTTTGATCCTTCCAATTGAAATATTTCACATGGAAGTATTAATCACAGAATAGATTTGTACAGAAGGCCGGCTTTATACAATGAAATACAACGCACGCACACAAACAACTCGTCGATGGCTCGTAGTGTTGTATGTGGAACAAGGAGGTGTCAGCAAACCGTAGGGCCCCTGCAGGGTCGAAGTCCTGTGTTATTTGTGAAAGGAAACCCCGGGGCCCTAGATTATAAGCAAATAAAGAACATAGGAGTCGGTTTCAGTCGGTAAAAGTAGGCACACTCTGCGGCTCCGCCCAAGAGCGGGCGAAGTCATTCCTAAAAAAAAAGTAGACGTACAACATGTAATTGGAATAATATACATTCTTATGCGCCCCAATTAGAAAATTAAATTAAAGTAAAAAATAAAGCACTATAGTCCGTTTAATGAAAGCGCAACCTGAGAAAAAGAGGTTAAATTCCAAAATGTTGTATGTGGTATTATTAACTAGTAGGAGAATCATGTCTTGACACTTCACAATTTATTTTATTTCCTACAATTGCGGCTGAATAATGTTGCCAATTAAATTTTAAAAACAAACTCCAGGTCGCGCTTTCATTAGACGCACTCTATACATCCTTATGTGCCCCAATTAGAAAATAAAGTTAAAGTAAAAAATAAAGCACTATCACTTGACTGCACTTTGTTGTTTTTAAGCGTGACACACTCACCGCGACTGTCATTAATTTGAAATCACCACGTTGCGTTCTTGTATGTGTGCGTTTTTACTGGTTGTATAAAGCTGGGCTTCTGTATGCGGGTATCTCGGGTTCTGTATATATTCTGTAGTAGAATCGAACTGTTATTTACTCGATTACGCTCTACATACAGGGTGCAAATATACTTCTACGTGAATATTTCCAGTAGAGTTTAGGCCTTTTGTTTTGAAAGTCAGTTGGTTGAAAAGACTAAGCAACTATGTTTATGATTGTAATGAAAACCTATTTATAATAATAAAAAACTCTATATATCATCATCACCTTTCTTCCCTTGACCCGTATTATTTCAGGTTAAAGCAAAATGTTTCTTCTTCCATTCTGTCCTGTCATGCGTCTTGCTATCACTATATAACTCCCTTTTCTTTAATATCGCTCCTCTCACAATCCATCCATCTTTTCTTATGCCTCCCTTACTCTCTTCATCCATTCACATGTATACTCAATAATTATTTTGTGTGTGTTATACATATTTGTTACTTCTTTACTCTCAAACGGCTGAACGGATTTGAGTTTTATAATCTTACTAACATTAGAAATAATAAACACTATGATAAATATCAAACATCAAAATTAAGAGAACTCAAAATATAATAAGTATGTTGAATACCAAACTTAGTTTAAGAGGACTTTAAGTAGTACATAGTTCCGAATAGGTACTCGATAACGGTTCCGGCGTTCATTTGTACTCCCTGTATAGATTTCAATACCGATCTAAATATAGACGAGACCCAATAGTACGACTGTACGAGTAAAAAGAAATAAGGAAAATTAATACCTTTTATTGAACTGTTCTTTTTATTGATACTCGGCTTATGAAAAGAACAGTTTTGACAGGGTTTCATAGATGACTGTAAAGTTATAATATTTATAAAAATACCAGTTTCGTTATTATTTATTTTTCTTTTAGTAACATGATTTTCATCTCTCCTGTTCACATAGATACGAGTAAATGATTTTTTTTCAACTTTTCAGTTAGACGAGCTCGTGGCTAAATAATAACAGCCGCACGGGCCAACTTCAAGGTTAAGCAAGGCTTGCCAAATTTGGTCTGTGGATGGGTGACCATCTTAACATACAGAGTTTCCTCCGTGCCTCGGATAGCACGCTAAGCCGCAGGTCCCGGCTGTCATTTGCAGATATTTGGCAGTCGTTACGGATAGTTAGAAGCCGGAAAATCTGACTCCAGTCTTGCCAAGTTTAGTCCCGTGTTACCCCAGTTAATGGGTTGTGGAGGTCTGGTAGGCAGCCGCTCCTCGTGAAATACTGGTATTCAGCTAAATCCGGCTTGACTGGAAGCCGACCCCAATATAGTTGGGAAAAGGCTGGGCAGATGATGATGAGTTCCAGTGGTTTCGACTGTGCGTTGATATGTCGGTCCGTTAGCTTCTGCTTTTACATTTGCGTAGAAGTTAGAGCTGTATCAATCTATTTAAAGTATACTGTTTCTTCATCATACAGGACTGTTTCTCAGTTGGGAAGATATTGGTTTTATTTGTGTAACGCCCATTTTTGAAATTTCATCACTAATATTGGGTACTTGTAGAGTAATTTTACTTTTTTTTATTATTGATAGGCTTGCGCTTGACCTCATCTCGCCTGATGGTACTTGTTTTTCGCAAATAATAATTGCTTACTTAAATCTTTTTTTTAAGTGGGAAATCATACAATGACTTTTATCGCTCTTGGGCGGAGCGAGAGTGCGTGTCAAATTTTTACTGACTAAAACCTACTCTTATGTTCCTTCTTCGTCTTGCATTACAGGACCCAGATTTTCCTTTCCCATCCATCTTTTTCTAAGCTCAATATTCTAAACGATTGATTTACCAAACCTCCCTTATTTTACCAACTTTTTCAATACAGAATTCGCAAAAACCGATCTCTATTATCCTTCACTAAAAACTTCAGTGATTATTCGAATCCTTCGCTTCGGGAGACCGCTTAGTGCTCAGGTGGCTGCGAATCCTCTTGACAAATAGATGCAGAGGGAAATTTACGGACACTGCTTTTACCAACTGAAATAATACTGTGCTAGCTTTAGTTTTTGCTTCGATTTGTTGGAAAGTTTGCTAGGATATGTGTTAATTGTTGTGAAAGTATTGAGATTTTTATATAATGTGGATATGACAATACGACAATAAATGTCCCGTACATTTCGTTCTCGTGGCTAGATAATAACAGCCGCACAGGTCGATCTTCAAGGTTAAGAAAGGCTTGCCAAGGTTGGTCTGTAGATAGATCCATCTTAACAAACCGGGTTTCTTTCGTGCCTGGGAAAGCACGTTAAGCCGTAGGTCCCGGCTGTCATTTGTAGACCTTTGGCAGTCGTTACGGATAGTCAGAAGCCAGTAAATCTGCCTCTAGTCATGCCATGAAGTACCGTGTTACCCCAGTTAATGGGTTGTGGAGGTCTGGTAGGCAGCCGTTTCTCGTAAAATACTGGTATTCAGCTAAATCCGGCTTGACTGGGAGCCGACCCCAATATAGTTGGGAAAAGGCTAGGTAGATGATGACATTTTGTCGACATAAACAAAGTGTCGCTACAACGACTGGTCCTGTACGTCTCGCATCCATCAGAATCCCGCGACCCTCACCAGGTCAATTGGTCCACCTTGTGGGAGCAATATACCCTGCTCACTGCCTTTTAAGTTTTGCGATTCTTCAGGCTATGTCGGTAACCTCGTTTCTCTAGGGGATAATATTATCTTCATTTCTGATGTGATCATGCAAGGAAATTCCGAGCATAGCCCTTCCCATTGCTCTTTGTGTGACTGTAAACTTTCTGATGGAGCCCATTGTAAACGACCACCTTTAAGTGCGTTGTCATCACTGACAACACGACTGGTATTTTCGTTTTGAGACACTGGTATGGCACATCACACTAATCATATTTTTTCACCGACTCGTGGCTTGATAATAACTGCCGCACTGGTCGATCTTCGAACTTCGAAGGTTAAGCAACGCTTGCCAAGGTTGGTCTGTGGATGGGTGACCATCTTAACATACCGAGTTTCCTTCGTACCTCGGAAAGCACGTTAAGCCGTAGGTCCCAACTGTCATTTGTTGACCTTTGGCAGTCGTTACGGATAGTCAGATGCCAGTAAATCTGACTCCAGTCTTGCCATGACAGTACCGTGTTACCCCAGTTAATGGGTTGTGGAGGTCTAGTAGGCAGCCGCTCCTTGTAAAATACTGGTATTCAGCTAAATCCGGCTTGTCTGGAAGCAGACCCCATTATAGTTGGGAAAAGGCTAGGTCGATGTTGTGTATAAAATATGGTGAAGCGCTCTTATTAGGTACTCGTCCACTCTCTTCTCGGCCTACAAAATGCAAAAAGCAAAAAAAGGAGGTACAGTTTCCAGCCAGACGCATTCATCATAAGTTACTTAATATCATTACCACAAATTTTGAAACAAAGGTACGCCATCAATCACTGTCTAGCGAAAAACGTGTGTTTGTTCCAAACAAAATGTACATTTAAAAGGTTTTCTTTGCTTCCTAATGTACATAATTCTGTTTTGCCTGTTAAAATATTAAAATCTCGTGCGTTCGTGGAAATGGAGGGTACTCCAGTGGTCTATTATAGCGTACTCAGTCTTCTTTACTTTGGAATGTATCGGACGGGTTACTTTTGTGTTTTTAAGGCACTTAACGTTCGCAGGAGATGGCAATGATCTCCCTAGATTTTGACATTGATTAAAGAGCCTATTACACTACTCGATACGACGACTCGATAAGTCGAGCCCTGTCGAAGACCCTGTCCTTACCCTTATTACACTATGCGACATCATCATCATCTACTTAGCCTTTTCCCAACTATATTATCGTCGGCTTCCAGTCAAGCTAGATTTAGCTGAATACCAGTATTTTACGAAGAGCGGCATCCTACCAGACCTCCAGAACCTATTAACTGGGGTAACACGGCAAGACTGGAGTTAGATTTACTGGCTTCTGTCTACCCGTAACAACTGCCAAAGGTCTACAAATGACAGCCGGGACCTACGTCTTAACGTGCTTTCCGAGGCACGGAGGAAACTCGGTATGTTAAGATGGTCACCCATCCACAGACCAACCTTGGCAAGCGTTGCTTAACCTTGAAGATCGACCTGTGCGGCTGTTATTATCTAGCCACGAGCTCCTCAACAATTCTACAGATAATACCGTAAGTATTTTTGTCAGCAAGCACAATGTTACCTATGTATATCCTTCTTATGTTCATTACATACATTCTGCGGGTATAATGTCCTTCCAAGAAACAGGGACAACTTTGTAGAATTTAAACAGTCGTCTTTGATATCATCAAAGGCTACTGGACGGGGTTATCGGATTCCATCATATTTGCTTGACATTTTAGTAAACTCCTAGATCCCTAAGCGGAGGTAAGCTTCCTCGTGAAAAAGATTACGCGGTAAATGTGAAACCAAAAACTGAACATAGGTTATAAAATGTTATGTATTTAAATTATAGACTTTTTAGGGTTCCGTAGCCAAATGGCAAAAAATTGAAACCTTTTAGATTCATCATGTCCGTCTGTCTGTCCGTCCGTATGTCACAGCCATTTTTTTCCAAAACTATAAGAGCTATACTGTTGAAACTTGGTAAGTAAATGTATTCTGTGAACTGCACAAAGATAGAAAAAGAGCAATAAATTTTAGGGTTCCCCATAACTCAAAACTGGATCTCCATTTTTTTTTTTCATCAAACCCGTATACAACATGTAACATAATTAACGCACATCCTCTTGGGGGTCATTGTACTCATCATTATGAACAACTTTTACTATGGGACCAAACCTGAAATTGAAAAAAAAATCAGCTGTTCCATACATTTTGACGAAATAAGCGAACATAAATGTAGGGATCAGCTGGTTATTTTTTCTCGATTTTAGGTTTGATCATGGAGTAAAAGTATGAGTTTGATACTTCCTCACGCTTGAATGGACCACTTAAAAGTTTAAAAAAATACCACAAAAAAGGGGTCAATGGCTTAATATACAGACTAACGGAGCGTCAATGGGGATACAGTAATAGTTGTATTATGGTTACCCAACCATCAACCATGTGTTAAACGCATAGTGTTACTATAAAACAGCTCATTATAGTAACCAGGATGACGATAATATTAATAAGGAAATACTTCCAACGGCAACATAAGTTTTTACCCTAACATTATCCATTAACAATTATGTAGGGACGGATAAATTAGCCTCTAAACCTCAGGGTATGTCCTTTTTGCGGTTCAACGACCTCATATATTTTAATATTATGACGTCACAGTTTGAGGCAGCCTGCGTCTATGGGTAGAACGCTTTTTGCACACATTTTCCTCATACTAAATTGTTCATCATACTAATCCATACTAATATTATTAGTATTAAAGTAACTCTATCTGTCTATCTGACTGTTACATTTTCACGGTTAAACTACTTAACTAGATTTGATGAAGTTGGGCACGGATCTACGGATCACGAAGCAAAGGCTACTTTTAATTGTCTTTTACTTTCTACGAGTATATTGAACCACTTTTTGATTCTGATTATTTTTATCGTGTTTTTGGGTACAATATTGACTGATCTATACTGTACTCACATACCTATAGCTATTTATTAATATTGTAATATGGAAATATTGAAAAATCAAGCTTTTTAGGGTTCCGTACCTCAAAAGGAAAAAACGGAACCCTTATAGGATCACTTTGTTGTCCGTCTGTCCGTCCGTCCGTCTGTCAAGACCCTTTTTCTCAGGAACGCGTGAAGGTATCAAGTTGAAATTAAAACCATATATTGAAATCCGCGGTCCCTTGAAGTTGTGCAAAAATTAAACTTGTAAGTTGACGGGAAAAAAAGATACGCCCGTTTATGTTGCAAAAAACGTACATTTCGACACTGTCAAAGGAATCAAAACTCATAGGGTGCTTCCCGTTGACCTAGAATCTTGAAATTTGGCACGAAGCAAGGTATTATAGCACTAATATCGGGAAAAGTCTGAAAACTGAAATGTTTAGTTACGTCACAAGAAAAAAAAATTGAAAAGTCTTCAAGACTCGATTCGAGAATTAAACTGTTTTTATAGGTAGGTTGGTACGAAACCCTCAGTGCGCGAGTCCGACTCGCACTTGCCCGGTTTTTTTTTCAAAAGAATAACCATGGAGTTTCTTATCGCTTCTTCATAGGAAATGACCAATTGGAACCGTGCACTAGCTTCTGACGTTTTATAAGTGCCCATGTGAGCCTATGTACAATTAAAAGATATTTTATTTTGAATTTGACTTCACAACCGTTATAACCGACATTCACGTGGACGAAGCCGCAGGCAGAAGCAAGTATTACTATATAATCGAAAGTTTACTCGTTTGTATATGATTGCTACTTCTTCACGCACAAACGGTTGAACGCATTTCGATGACTTTCAACACACGAGTAAACCTTTTTATTGGAATGAAACATTGTACTCATTGTCAAAGTCGTTTTCAGAAGCTGTAATAGGATGTTTCGGGAAAATCAATGACTTCTCCCGCTCTAGGACGCAGTGGGAGAACGTGTCAGACTTTTACTGACTAAAACCCACTCTTATGTTCTTTCTTTGCCTTTGTTCCATGGCTGGACATGGAAGTCAGCCAAGTACGCAGGAGATATTATAGTACGCAAGTAAGCACAAACACAGGTGCACTCTCTGTTCCTTTACACTCATAGTCCGATAGTCAGATGGGACGATAATCCGATACGACCGGAGAGAGATCAGGCGCAAGATCAACACCTCCCGAACCCAGAACCCTATGTTCAGCAGTCGCTCTTGCGACCACTACACTAACGAGATTTTTATAAAAATATGCGAGGGTATTTATCGGTGGTCGCAAAATTATGATAGTAAGTTGATAATGTGCTTTGTGATTAATTCATGAATCCCGGACCGGTCTCATAGGACCGCGCTGTTATTGTCTTACTATTGTGTCTCGTTTCGCGGGTATTGATAGGTTAATGTGATGTGATTCCTTGTTTTGACGAGTAGTCAACTAATTAGGCTATTGCAGTTACTAAGACTTCTTGAAAAGCAGCATTCTATACGTAACACATCTCTACATTTCACAATATTAATTCACTCCACCTTGTATCCGATACTAAACTCGGCATTTTTGTGTGGCCACCGAAATTGTTGCCAAGTCGTTGTTCACCGGCTACGTTCGACATGGTACCCGCCCGTCGGTATTCTGGTTAACGTCGAAAAGCCATGTTACCTACATACTGTCGTATAGGACAGTGTTTCACAAAGTGTGTGCCGCCCCAAACTGATGTATCGTGTGTGTGCGTGAGTGTGTCTGTGTATGTGAGACTGTGTATGTGAGACTGTGTATGTGAGACTGTGTATATGAGACTGTGTATGTGAGACTGTGTATGTGAGACTGTGTATGTGAGACTGTGTATGTGAGACTGTGTATGTGAGACTGTGTATGCGAGACTGTGTATGTGAGACTGTGTATGTGAGACTGTGTATGTGAGACTGTGTATGTGAGACTGTGTATGTGAGACTGTGTATGTGAGACTGTGTATGTGAGACTGTGTATGCGAGACTGTGTATGGGAGACTGTGTATGTGAGACTGTGTATGTGAGA
The DNA here is from genome assembly GCA_030763345.1 of Mythimna separata. Lineage (NCBI taxonomy): Eukaryota > Metazoa > Arthropoda > Insecta > Lepidoptera > Noctuidae > Mythimna > Mythimna separata. The sequence continues at coordinate 7,254,685 of CM061191.1, forward strand.
CTGTGTATGTGAGACTGTGTATGTGAGACTGTGTATGTGAGACTGTGTATGTGAGACTGTCTATGTGAGACTGTGTATGTGAGACTGTGTATGCGAGACTGTGTATGTGAGACTGTGTATGTGAGACTGTGTATGTGAGACTGTGTATGTGAGACTGTGTATGTGAGACTGTCTATGTGAGACTGTGTATGTGAGACTGTGTATCGAGACTGTGTATGTGAGACTGTGTATGTGAGACTGTAATCCCACCTAATGGTAAGCAGCAATGCAATCGTTGATGGTGAGGTGCACTACTTTATTTAATTGTTGCACATTCGTAGTTCACCGGCTACGTTCGACATGGTACCCGCCCGTCGGTATTCTGGTTAAGGTGAATGCTTCAGGTAGCCCGCGAAATTCAAATTTTCTTAGGTTTTTTGCAATTTGCAAGCCAGTGGTAGATTGTATGAAGGTAAAAATACTTTAGCGACTGTAAAACGTAAATAGTTACATAATTATAACCATAAAAATCATCAATACAAGCCTCCAAGCTCATTTAGTTGCAGAAACGTTTTTGACCTCGAAAAAATCGTTCCTGCACTTAGGTGGGCTTGGAGGCTTGTATTGATGATTTTTATGTTTATAATTATGTAACTAGTTGCGTTTCACAGTCGCTCAAGTATTTTTAACTTCATACAACTTACCATTGGCTTTCAAATTGCAAAAAACGTAAGAAAATTTGAATTTCGCGGGCTAAGAGCGTTTTCACATTATCCGATCCGATATCGGTGTCGGAAGCCGATACGATATCGGGGTAAGTAAAATGTATGAAATGCTGTGCTCCGATATCCGATATCGGGTCGGACAATATGAAAGACAGGTACATTTTTCATACATTTACCTTACCCCGATATCGTATCGGCGTCCGATACCGATATCGGATCGGAATATGTGAAAACGGTCTAACCTGGAACATCCCCCGTAACGTGGGAAAGCCATGTTGCCTACATACTGTCGTATAAGAGGTATATACAACCGGAGTTTACACTATGTGTAAATAGCTCCTGAAAGCTATCAGCTGGGAGTACACCAGTGCACAGATTTTCATTAATCCCACTATAAAATCGCTTGCCATGAGGTGAGGTAATAACTAAAAGGGAGTTTATCGATAGCAGTTGAAAGATGGTCACTAACGACGACTAATCAAAAAGGTTTTAGTTCTCACGTCAAAAAAGAGTTTAAAAAAATCTCTTAGACAAAGATTAAAAAAAAATTACAGGCATAGGTAAGATGAAGTCGACGATGGAGGATGTTTGCTTAAAAATAACTGACTTAAAGACCATTACGTACTGTCGACTAGTCGCCGGCGATTCAGACTCTCGGCGACCAAAACAGAGAAACTAGTGCCAGGGCTTAGCGACAGTAAGTAATTAATTTCTCATTATCGAAAATCTGAGCCATTTTGTGCGCGGCGTCCGGTCGCTACGATAGTTGCTCGCAGTGTGAACGCTCCCATTTGAAGCCGTGCTTCTATTGGTCGCCAGCGACCGCCAGTCGCCTGTGCGTCGCCACAACGCGGCGAGTCGCCGAGTCGCCTGAGCGACTGACGACTAAGTGCGCAAGCACCTATTTAACTATAGAGTCACAGTCGCCAGCGACCGAGTCGCCGGCAACTAGTCGACAGTGCGTAATGGCTCTTAGATTATAACTATCAAGAAACACAGACTCCGGCATAGATATTTTTTTTTTTGCTACCCTTAGCAACAGCCAACATTTTTATTCACTGGCAGTCTATGAATTCTTTAGCCTACATATACTCGTACCTTTTTAGGTTTTCCCTCTTATTTTCAGCACAATTAAAAAAAAACCAGGCGTAGGTGTCTGCTCTAAACATCTTTGTCTGTTATACAATGCGAGTATAAACATGATTGAACGTTGTGTTTTGTTAGACAGAGAACAATAAACTATTTCAGTCTAAACCATATCAATTCTAATATAAACATTGTACAATGTCTCTCACACCTACGCTACTTAAACACCTACTCGTACTAATAAAACACGCCACGCTAAGGGCGGATCAAATCTTTAAAAAAAGGTTTTGATTAATGATATTTATTTTGCAAGTAGGTTTTTACACTTTTACAGGTCAATTTTTTTTTTGTCATTTTGTTCTAGATAAGGCCGGTGTTTCCTAACTGACTACCTTGAGAAGAAACACCGAAACAAACTCAGGGGTCACAGCCTCTTTAAAAAAAAAAACCATAAATAAACGTATAAATTGGTCAACGTATTGGTTACTTATAGCCTCCAGAAAATTAGCCAAGTTCGAGTTGGAATGTGAATTCGTTAATCCTGTTTGGATTAGCATTAGCATTATCGGCCTTGTAATGTTCCCACTGTTGGGACTCAGGCCTCCTCTCTAGGAGAGGGTATGGGCTGTAATCCACCACGCGGGCACAGTGCGGATTGGTGGATGTCACATATCTTCGAATTGTTGGTTCTAAGGCTTCCACGATGTTTTCCTTCACCGTTTTGAAAGCAGTGGTGATGAAATAAATGACGCAAAGTAATGCGCCTACCTGGGTTTGATCCCGCGACCTAAAACTTGTAAGTCGGGACAGATACCACTTGGCCACCACTGCACTCTATGCTACCTGTATGAATGTTTGTTACCATTTCACGCATAATTCCTGATGTCGATGAAACTTGGCACGCGAGTAGGACATGTCCTGGAATAGCAGATAGGATACTTTTTTTTAAGTAGGTCCTCTTCGGATTTTCTACTGGCACGGGCGTGAAGCCGATGGGAGCAGCTTGTGATCGATATTGTGTCAATAAAGGAAATCATATTTCAGCTACTGTTTTTATTAATTCATGAATCCCTGACCGGTCTCATCGCGCTGTTATTGTTTTACTATTGTGTCTCGTTTCGCGGGTATTGATAGGTTAACTTGCAAAGTAACAAGATAATGGTACTTTGTAAAGTTTATGCTTTATATAAAACTAGCTTCTGCCAGCGTTCACCCGCGTGTAGAGTTAGTTTAGTCTTAGCTTGATGATATATAGCCTATAACCTTTCTCGATAAATGGGCTATCTAACACTGAAATAATTTTTCAAATCGGACCAGTAGTTCAGTATTTGTTCTTTTAATTTTTAAGTGTTTACAGAAATTGTAAATGTTGTGTGCTGTACATAAATAAATAAATCATCAGCATGGCTATAAAAATATGACGTCACAAACCTATCACAGTTGTGGGCAAGCCCATCGTGTCCACACCGGTAGATCCGCCCCTTCGCCACACAAAATATTTACATAATGTCGTAGAAACATTTACTAGTAAATAAAAGCTTCTATGTAAGACAACACCGCTCAATACAGCAGTAGGTATACACTCTACTGGCAAACATCGAGCGAAATGTTCGGGCGAAGTCAATGCTAACGTGGGGGTCGATTATGGGCTACAACGTCGTTCGAAAAATTTACTGCAAAGCTAGAATGCAAAAGGCAATTAGGTAACACACAATGACTTCGCCCGCGTCATTGTGTGTTAAAAAGTTACCTCAAACGTGTCGCGCGAAAGTAAAAAGTTACCTCAAAAAAACCTACTCCTGGGATAAAAGGTATCTTTTGAGCTGTCATCATCATCATCATCATCATCTTAACCGAAAGACGGCCATGGCAGGACATACGCCTCCCCCAAGCGTCGTGTGCTATTCCAGGACATGATCTATGTGAGTACCATATTCAAATCTGTGCAGCCGTTCGAGTATGAAAAAGTAAAAAACATGAACCTGTAAAATATTAGTGTGCAAAAGCACAGACTACTTTTGTTGTAGGTATTATTTCTACGTAATTTTTTTGAGTAAATTTGTCATAAACATTATTGTATTATCTTTTGATTAACAGAAAAATATGTTATGATTATTTATAAAATAGAGTGTTATCTTGTTTAATGCTCAATATTACACCTACCACAATATTTATCTCTGCATCACCCAAACGTTGAATGTACAAAATGCACTTAGGTATAAGTCCGCCTCTGTACTTTTATTTACACAAAATAATTAAATAAATAAATAATAAAAAAGAGCTAGAAGCTAGAAGTTGTGACTCGTTATTATTACGAGTGATTCAAGAATCAACGACTTTGTATGGAAATATTGAACGTGTCAGTTAACCGGATGGAGAAAATTACCATTCTGTTTACTTACTTACGGTAAATGCAGTTTTAATAGATTGTCGGGGTAGGGTTACTTTATTTTGAGGGCAACCCTTTTTGTGACAATGTCTTTTTAACTATTTTTGTTTTCCGCCTATTATAATTATACACGCCATTGTTGAATTTGTCGACCACAATATTGCTTACCATCAGGTAAGACAGTGGTCAAGTGCGTTATCTACACTAATATAATAAAGGGGTAAACTTTGTTTTTTTGTTTGCATGAGGTAATCTGTAGAAGTACTGGTCCGATTGCTAAAATTTTTTCACCAATAGAAAGCTGCTGTATTCCTGAGTGACATAGGCTATATTTTATGTACGCGGGCGAAGCTGCGGGATAAAGCTAGTTATACATAAATAATGAAAAAAAAAAACTTTTCCTGCAAAAAAATGCAAATTTTCGTTTACGATGTTATGTGTGAAAAGTCTGATAATATGTCCTTTTGTTGAAACATGAGTTATAATTAAGAACTAATGAGGTAACAAATAATTAGTAGTTAATTATTATTTTATCAAATTGCCTGTACCAATATTTAACTAATAAATTAAACGCACTCATGAATTGAACATAAAGGTTCAGTATTAACTAAATTAATGAGCTGTTGCTGTGTTGTTTTTCATTGTTGTTGTTAAGTTTAGTCAGAAGCCAGTAAGTTTGATTTCAGTCATGCCATGAAATACCGTGTTACCCCAGTTAATAGGGTTGTGGAGGTCTGGTAGGCAGCCGCTCCTAGTAAAATACTGGTATTCAGCTAAATCCGGCTTGACTGGAAGCCGACCCCAATATAGTTGGGAAAAGGCTAGGCAGATGATGATGTTGTTATGTTTAATTTTCTTGTTAGTATGAAGATAAAATGTTAATTACAAAAGTCAGTTGCTATTTCTATAAATGAAAACTTTTACGTTTTTAACAAGAGTATAAGGGGCCTTAAACTAATTAATGTCTAACGCAAGCCTCTGCAATTTTTTTATACAACTTTGTCGAAACTAAATTTATCTTAATTATTTTTTTTTGTCTAGGCTTTTCAAATAGGTACTATTTTTCACGCCGCAAATTTTTTTAATTTTAAAGCAGAAATAAAAAGTCCCAAAAACAAATGATCTGTCAAACACAGTCGTACAAATCTAAGAAACTGGAAAAAATGCAACTTAAACATTTTCAATGCTATTTTTCTGCTGTTAGATTGATAACTTTTACTAAATAAAATATGTCTGACATTTATTATCATCACACTTATAAAAGTGAAAGTTTGTTTGTATAAAATGTGTGTGTGTATGTCTATTGTTATTTCTTCACGCTCAATCAGCCGATCTGCTTTGGATGATATTTGGCACACAGGTAGACTGTTTCTTGGAATAGGATATACTCGTAGATACTCGTAGGATACTTTTTATACTAAAGGCCTATTTCACCACTTATGATTAAGTTGCCAATATCTTACTTGGCAGATAATTTCATACAAATTCTGTTCCATTTTTGAATTTATTCGGGAAGTAGTGGCTACTCGGACATTGTGAAACAGGCCCTAAGAGTATTATCTCCTTATGAGAATGCTCTACTTTTACGTCTTTTTTAAATAAAAAATAAATGTCATGTTTAAAAGTCTTATAAGGGCCTTGACATGACGTGTTAAAAATGTCAGTCATGCAAGCGAGAAAGAGAGATGGAGCTGTAGATACATCCTATACACCTCTATCCCTTTAACAAATCAGTTTAGGTCGTCAAATGGATCGCATAAGACGTAGCGGCGTATAGCTCGTGACGGCCTCAGATATCCATAAAAATAAAAGTCAATGAACAAGAAATTATTTATAGTCGATTCACAAAAAAACAATCGTTTTACAATCCTTATGTTTCTCTTACTTACTCATCGAAATGTAAGTTTTCATTGCATTCAATACGATCGAAAATAAATATTTATAGGCCCACATAAATCAGAAGATGATAAATAAATGTCAAAATGTCAATGCACCGTAAACATACGAAATAAAACTTTAAAATATACGCCACATCAACACGTTGTAATGAAATAAAAATATTGACATAAACATGGAGAGAAAAATATCGGAATTTATGACGTGAAATAAAATAAGATGATATTTTTCGTTGGTGTAAAGGTTTTTTAGTATGAAATGGTAAGCTCATGACGTATTATGTATGTACATGAAAATCTATTTTTGCATTTTCGTTAACATGGATAATGTTACCAGTGATATCATGTAGCTAGTGGCATTATCATTAGCATCCTTGTATTGTTCCCACTGTTTGGTTTCAGCCTCCTCTCTTGGAGGGGGAATGGATCGTATTCACCACGCAGACCCACTGCGGATTGCTGGATGTTACATGTCTTCGAATTTTGTTCTAGAATGTTGTTCTAGGGCATACCTATTTCCTCAAGATGTTTTCCTTCACCTTTTATAGCAATGCTGATTAAATAAATTACAGAAAGTAATGTGTCTAGCTGAGTTTGAACTTGGGTCTTACAAATTGCAAGTCGGGGCAATAACCACTGGGTCACCACTGTTCTGCTGGTGCATAAAAATCTTGTAAATATTTTGTAGCTTTAGAGATGCTAACCAGTTAGCCACCGTAAGTTTGGTCTTGTGGACGACGAGTAATGGATAGCTTGCTATCCGACCAGCAAAAACTGTAAAGGTTGAAGCCGATTGGAGCCATAAGTAGTAGGAATGGGAGCCTCAGTGATCTAGAACGCAAGGCAAAGAAGTAATATTGGAGTGGGTTTTAGTCAGTAAAACACTAACTCCCGCTCCGTCCTGGAGCAGGAGAAGTTATTGGATGAAATTGAATATTTATTATATTAATAGTATTGCACATGGCGTCTGCCCTCCACAACACGACAACCCTTTAGACAAAGCAAATCAAATTGTCCAAAAACATTTTTGCGCGCACCACTTCGTGCATCCATTTTCTGTACTTCATTTTTGTGACGAGTTATGTTTCACGTTAAATTTTATAGTCTGTTATTTGACTGTATTGGTACACTGTTATCGTTATTATGGTCAGACCCTGTCGTTAAATATTATGACAATTTATTATGGTCAGTACTTTGTCATTTGTAATGGTATATTTTGTAGCGCTTGACTTTTTGAGGTGATCCAACGATAAAACTGTGATGTGCGTGTGGTTTTGTGTTGGAAACTGTTTTTCTTTTGTTTAAGTTATTATTAAATTTTTCTTTTTGCCTTAAATCAAATTCATCATCTACATCATCTACCTTAGCCTTTTCCCAACTATATCAGGGTCGGCTTCCAGTCAAGCCGGATTTAGCTGAATACCAGTATTTTACGAGGAGCGGCTGCCTACCAGACCTCCACAACCCATTAACTGGGGTAACACGGTACTTCATGGCAAGACTGGAGTCAGATTTACTGGCTTCTGACTATCCGTAACGACTGCCAAAGATCTACAAATGACAGCCGGGACCAACGGCTTAACGTGCTTTCCGAGGCACGGAGGAAACTCGTTATGTTAAGATGGTCACCCATCCACAGACCAACCTAGTCAAGCGTTGCTTAAACTTGAAGATCGACCTATGCGGCTTTTATTATCTAGCCACGAGCTCCGTCAAATTAAGCCTTAAATCAAATTAAAGTAGTAAAAGTCGATTTCAGTAGGTACAGTTACATTTGGATAGCTAAAAGTTCAAGGGCCCTAGGATTCATTACCACTTATTATCATCTTTTCTGCCGAAAGACATCCACAGTCGGACATAGGCCTTCCAGCAGAGTCGCCATAAGGACCACTCCTGAACGTCTTACATCCATCGGATTCCTGCGACCCTCACCAGGACATCAGTCCACCCTGGAAGGCCTGCCAAGGCTGCGTCTTCCGGTACTTGGTCGCCGAATCAATACTTTTCGTCCCCATAGCATAGCCACTAGTTCTGCTCTTCAACTAGATCAAAGACCTTAAAAGTAAACTAACACTTTCAAGGACCCTAGAAAACGTTTCAAATGAACCTTTATTTAATATATAAGTTACATTTGCGTCAGAAAAATCACGTTCCTCGTTACCATTTTATTCAGTTCGTTTTTTATGTCGTAACGACTTCTACATCTGGAGATCCAACAAACTCAATTAGAGAGTCAAAAGACCTACGTTTTTCTACGTGAACTACCAAAAAGTTTGTGTTAGGCTGTCTTCTGACTGGAGCACACGGTTTATTTGCAAAATTAGTCTTCCTCAAAAGGTCGCTTTCTGCCAATGCATCTTTCGCAGCGTGTATCGAATAAACGCTTCCATTTTCTTGGACTAGAGTGTCAAGAAGCGCTTGTCTACGCTAGTGTGCAGTTCTATTTTGAAACGCTGTGGCTATACAACTCGGTCACATTAACTTGAGACTTAGCGTCGATGAAATAATGTCCAAAAACAATATAACAACATCAGAAAACTAGCCAAATTATCGACGCACGTATCGATAACAAAAATGCTGATCATACCTGACACTTACCGGGCAAGCTAAGGGAATGCGGAAGGAAACGGGGGGTTGCTCGTATTTCAGAAATGCGTCAAGTGACCGGATTGTATATATGTCTACGTGGAAGTGACTTCAACACTGACTTAAACGCATAGTACAAAAACTTGACTTGTTTAAAGTGGACGGTTCGACGCCGCGTAGTAGATCACCGACAGGATGGACAGACCAGATCAAAGCAGCGCTTGAATGAGTGCGCCCGGATGACTTTCAGCAGGCAAAAGAGGCGGCAAGTTGTGCAGCGTGCCCTGACAGTTTCCACAGAGCTACTTTTATGACAACCTCGAACATTCTGGAAAGAGTGTTTAGAATACAAAAAGGGACTAAAAAAAAACAGGTGGGTTTTATTCAGTAAAAGTCAGACACCAACTTTCGTTCCACTTTCAAGCGGGAGAAATCATTAAAGTTTGATGACGGCCCACCTGTGCCACCCATACCTGTGCAACCATTATAGTCTCATTCAGTAACGACCCTAAAATCCCTTCGAGCTAAGTTGAAAAAATATTTCTGAACTTAAGACATACATCGCCCTTAGTTTTTTGTTTAGTCCTAAAAGTAACTTGGTATGAACACTGAATTCAGGTTTTTAGGAAACAAAAAGAAAAACAGTTTACGTGCCTTGTTCTTTTAAAGATTCGTTTGTATTTGGAAAAGAGGTGAAATATATTATGTAGATGCTCGTAACGGGAATAATATAACCGTACAGGTTAAGTAACACTTGCCGAGGTCAGTCGGTGGATGGGTGACCATCTTAGCATACTGTGACTCTTCCATGCTTCACAAAGTACGTTAAGCCGTTGGTCCCCGCTAAGTATAAAGACGGCAGGAAATGTGTCACTAGTCTTGCCAAGAAGTACTATGTTACCACTTTTTTTTTATTGATAGGCTGGCCAGATAGTGATCAAGACACTATCTGACCTGTTGGTAGGCCATGACGTAGTCGAGAATAGAGAGAGGCATTGGCCTAAAAGAAATTTATTTACTCCGGTTGTAGACGTCAGATAGGTACCTACCTAGGCAGATGCTTCATGTAAAAAGGATTACGTGTAGCGGAGATGAACAAGAACGGATAAAGTGAGAAAAAATGTATTACAGGAAAATGTATTGTATTGAAAGTTTCTCTTGGTATACCATGGCCTGGCCGTGCAAAGAGTACGTTACTAAAATGAGAATACAAGTGAATAGATAGAAAGGGAGAGGGAGTCCAAAAAAATATGGATGAGTTGTATGAGTGGAAGTGTTATGAAAGAAAAGGTAGTAAGTAATAGCGTGACGAGTGACAGAACAGAATGGAAGAAAAAAACATGTTGCGTCGACCAAAAATAATGATACAAGGCTGGAAGACGAAGATGATGCGGACGAAACCGCTGACAAAAGCTAGTAATCAAATCCTCTAATAAATCCTCTAAGCTAGAAATAACTATAACAACACGCTCGGGAGTTATGAAACCAAGTCAGAAATTGAAATATACAGAACAGAAAGTTGTAATACCTAACATTAGACTTATGAGAAAACGTGTAGATAATTGCAGAGGCCAAAGATAAGATGGATTGTGTGAGAAGTGATATGAAAGAAAAGGGAGATAGTATGACAGGCGACAGGACAGATTGGAAGAAAAAACATGCTGCACTAACCTGGGATAAAGGCAGAAGGATGATGATGGTGAGGAGTGATATGAAAGAAAAGGGAGTTAGTGATAGTATGACAGGCGACAGGACAAATGGAAGAAAAAATCATGTTGCGCCGACCCCAAATAAAACGGAACGATGGCAAGATGATGATGATGCGGACGAAACCCCTGGCAAAACCTAGTAATCAAATCCTCTAATAAATTTTCTGACTAGAAATAACTCTAACAGCACACTCGGGAGTTACGAAGCCAAGGCTGAAATTGAAATACATAGAACAGAAAGTTGTAATACCTAACATTAGGATTGTACGTTTTTCTAACTGTTTGTTAGTTGCGGGTCGTCTCGAGAGAGAGGCCTCCGGAGTCCAACTGAGAACCTTCGATCTTTACCCTTTAGTTTTACAAGACCGATCGGTTTTTTTTTTAGAATTAGAATGTTTTGTTTAGAAAGTGTGTGCTTTGTGTAGATTATATTAACGTTTGATCTTTTGGGTTTTACTATATTTACGTTAAATTTTTTATTTAACCTAACGTCTTATTGATACTTCGCATGGTCCAAAGGCTGGCTTTTGGCTTGGAAGAGCATAGAAATTGAGATATAGACTTTACCACTTTGTATGTCAATAGTTGACAGTAACCGGTCCAGACCAGACACAAAACCTGTCTGGTCTGAGGATTCACACAATCCTACAAACCTTGGTAGAAAAGGGATCCTGTTCCGTATATATAAAAGCTAGTCCTCTAATAAATCCTCTAACAGAAATAACTCTAACAACACACTCGGGAGTTACGAAACCAAGACTGAAATTGAAATACATAGAACAGAAAGTTGTAATACCTAACATTAGGATTGTACGTTTTTCTGTTTGTTAGTTGCGGGTTGTCTCTAGAGAGAGGCCTCCGGAGTCCAACTGAGGACCTTCGATCTTTACCCTTTAGTTTTACAAGATCGAGCGGTTTTTTTGTTAGATTGGGGGCGTTTTGTTTAGAAAGTGTGTGTTGTGTAGATTATATTAACGTTTGATCTTTTGGGTTTGACTATAATTATTTACGTTTGATTTTTTATTTAACCTAACGTCTCGTTGAAATTATGATGATGATGATGATCGTCTTGTTGACGCTTCGCAAGGGTGGTTTTTGACTTGGATAGAGCATAGAAATTGAGATATAAACATTACCACGTTGTATGGCAATAGTTAACAGTAACCGGTCCGGACCAGACACAAAGTTTGTACTTTTTGTGATTGTACGTTTTCTGTTTGTTAGTTGAGGGTCTTCTCTAAAGAGAGGCCTCCGGAGTCTAACTGAGAACCTTCAATCTTTACCCTTTAGTTTTACAAGATCGAGTGGCTTTTTTTTGTTAGAATTAGAACGTTTTGTTTAGAGAGTGTGTGCTGTGTAAACTATATTTACGTTTGATCTTTTGAGTTTGATTAATTGACTATAGGTATATGCGTTTGATTTTTTATATTTTATTTTATATTTTTTAACCGACAACCTGGCGAGGGTCGCGAGAATCCAATGGATGCGAGACGCACAAGACTGGTCGTTGTGGCGACGCTTGGGGGAGGCCCATGTCCAACAGTGGACGTCTTTCGGCTGAAATTATGATGATGATGATGATCGTCAAATTGACGCTTCGCAAGGCCCGATTTATAGTATTAGAACGTTTTGTTTAGTGTGTGTTTTGTAGATTATACGTATTTAAGTACGTTTGATCAGCATTAGCTTGGCTTGTATTGGAACCCCCTTTATTTTTCACTGTATTTTCTTTTTTTTTGTTTTCGTAGCGGCGATAGAAATACTCATTCTGTGAAAATTACAACTCTATCTGTCACAGTTTTTGTGATATAACCCGCTAACAGCTGGACGGAGTGCTATCCCCGATAAACAGTAAAATTCTATCTATCAATCCACAACTTTTGGTAGGAAATGCTAACCGTCAGTAGGTTATAGGAAAGCAAGTAAGGGCAAAAAGAAAGATTTGTTTATCTTTAGTAGCTGCAACTTTAGATAGATAGCTTATTGAAAACGGGCGTTAGTAATAAGGTTGTAGTAATAGAGTTGGTACAGAACCCTAAAACAGCAATTATAAGCGATTGCTCGTTAGCTAGCACCACAAATTCTCTCTTGCGTACCCAAGACACTGCATATTCGAGTACATAAGACTACACTGTCATTCAATTACACTGCGTTCTAGACTGCATGGTCTTATTAGCTATATTAATGTCATTACATTGTGGCATAGAGTAGGAAATGGAACAGATGCCAAAAATTCATCAAATAATGTTGAGAAAAGTTTACTTTTCCGCCCATTTTTTATGGTTCTGCACCTCAGTCAGCAAAAACAGAAGCCTTAATAGAACTACTTAGTTTTCTGTCTATCTGTCTGTTAAGGATCCTTTTCTTTAAAAACAAGTGTAGATATTATTTTGAAATTATATTTGAAATTATGGAAGGAAGTAACTTCAAGGACTATCAAAAATCTCTTTAAGTCAAGAGTGAATAGGTTACTTCTTGGTAAGCGCGCTCCATCGCCGACCGCATCGTCGCTTTCCATCAGGTGAGATAGCGGTCAAGAGCAAAACTATCTACGATAAAAAAACACACACACACACCCACGCATAATTATGATCTATTATTTAGCCGTTATAATGTTAGTGTGATAGATCTAACCTTAAAATTATCCACTCGCATCGCTGGTAGCCCACCATACATAGGTGTATGTATATATCTCACCGGTATTGGACGAAACTTACTGTCTGTCAGATAACCTAGCCTGTGACGAAAACGCAATTTCGTTGCAGTAACGAAATTATGTGTTCCCCTAAACAATTACTTCACTGGGTCTTCGTGTCTTCAAAGTAATTTTGTGGTTTTCTATACTAGTTAATATTTGTCGATGATAAGTCGAAAATATTCCTTCAGCAAAAACTGGAGCAAAATTTTCTATAGGTATACAAGGGAATCTCCACATCGCTGCTTACCATCAAGTGTTAAAGTAGTCACACACGGGTTAACGATACAATAATAATATGCCACAACTTACACACGAAAGTAATATAAATTATAATAACATTTAAATGATATCCCAAACTATAATAACATAATGGTTAGTAACTGTCAGAAACTTATACACTATGTAGTAGAAATAGTAGAAATTGAATGAAAGAACCGTTATTTTGTTTTTATTTACCCGGGTTTTGTTGCAGTTTGGTTGAAACGCGTCATGAATTGAAATTCAATATTTCAACTTGACGAAATCCGACGCTGAAAACTTTTAATATTTATTACAATGTCCAGTTCTGTGGGTTCAGTCGATATTTTTCAGGTCTTCGGCCAATCTCTGCATAGTTTTTCCTCAATCATATTGGAGTCGGCTTCCAGTCTAAACGGATGCAGATAAATATCCATGTTTTCTTTTAAGTGACTGCCTATTTGACCTTTAAGGTCCCACTTTGCGCGGGCTTGAACTCACTAGCGGGCGGTGTCATAAAGCACGCTGTCTCACTTGACATCGTGCCCGAAAGAGATAGTATCAGTGATGAGCGGTTAGACGCTAGTCCTCACGCATGACGCGGCGTCTGCTTTGCACATAGCGCTCCGAATCATTCCGAATAAAAACGAAATTAAACGATGCACACATGTCATACCGTTTCGGTTGTTGCGGTGTGCCGCTCGAATTCGAAAAACAAAAGATTTAAAATAATACCTAAGAGCGTTTTCACATTATCCAATCCGATATCGGTGTGGTGTCGGACGCCGATCCGATATCGGGGTAAGTAAAATGTATGAAATATGTACCTGTCTTTCATATTGTCCGGCCCGATATCGGATATCGGAGCACGGCATTTCATACATTTTACTTACCCCGATATCGGATCGGCGTCCGATACCGATATCGGATCGGATAATGTGAAAACGCTCTTATGTACCTTTGTTCGTATCTCGGCAAGGAAAAAAAAGACAAATTTTCATTTGTTTTCTTATTTTGAGACCCTTCTACTGCACAATAATGATCAGACACAACGCCCGTCTGGTCGCGCGCCGCGTCGTGTACCTCACCTCACAGAGCGCTGTGGCGCCGCACTGAGTTCACCTTCCTATTGTCCGCGGACGCGGGCCACATGACCGGCGTGCTGTGCAGCAGCAGTTGCCCGGATCAGACACAACACCCGCCTCGCTCAATTGGGCAGTTGCCTGACCAGACAAAACATCTCTCTGGTCGAATGACGCACTCTAAAAACTAAACAAAAAAAACTAGGGCTGTTGCCCGGACCAGACACAACATCCATCTCGCTCAATTGGGTAGTTGCCTGAACCAGACACAACACCCGTTTCGTTCAATTGGGCAGTTGATCGAACCAGACACAACACCCGCCTCGCTCAATTAGGCAGTTGCCTGGACGAGACACAACACCCGTCTCGTTCAATTGGGCAGTTGCCCGACCAGACATAACAACTCTCTGGTCGGAAGATGCACTCTAAAGACTAAACAAAAAAAACTTGGGCTGTTGCCCGGACCAGACACAACATCCATCTCGCTCAATTGGGCAGTTGCCCGAACCAGACACAACACCCGTTTCGCTCAATTGGGCAGTTGCTCGGACCAGACACAAAACCCGTCTCGTTCAATTGGGCAGTTGCCCGACCAGACATAACATAGCCGGTCGGAGTGGAGTGGAATTTCTGGATTCGGTCTCCACGCTCAAGGCCCGCGATAGAAGCTATGCAATAGCTTAAAAAAAATACAGTCGAATTGATAACCTCCTTCTTTTTTTGAAGTTGGTTAATAAAGCGTAAAGGTAGTCAACATACACGTCATACGAACGATATAGGCCGCAGTAGACTGAACCAAACTCAGACAGCCGCGCGCGGCGCTGCACTGTGACACGTCGTCCCCCCGCACCGCAACCGGGGGTAACTTTATTCAGTGAGATGCACGATAGTTCTGAGTAAAAGGCGTGCGTGATAAAATACAAAAAGGCCTTTGGAAGAAGGGGTTTTACAAAAAAACCACTGCATCAATCAATTTCAAATAAAATTTATTAAATTTTTCGAGAAATTTGTGGTGTCGGTACAGGCTTCGTTTTTGAAATTTGATGCTTCTTTTATTTCTAATTTACGCTCAAAGTTGTGTTAAAATTAGCCAAAAAAACGAAACTTTAGAAGCTCGTAACTTTTTATTGGCTTATTATTTTACAATTCTGCTTCCGTACAGACAAAATTAATAATGAGACAAAACGATATTATGTTTAACTTTGGATGTAAATGGTCAAATAGTGGAGTAAAACCCCCCCGAAATTTGTATGGAAAAAATGTTGACTTGAGTCGCCTTAAAACCCAGGAATGACTAAAATAGGATTTAACCCTATCGAAAAATAGGGAAAACTATTTGAAGATGACAATCCCACTGTTTGACAAAACTGCTTGTGACAATAAAGAAAATTCCAATTATTTGTATAATTGGAACAGTTATTGAATAATTCCAAACACCATGTACGCAGGCGAAGTCCCCAACAACAGCTAGAAATTCATAATCTCAATACAAAATAGCCAAAGAACATATTTCTAAATCTAATAAATTTCTATACAGGCTAGTCTCACTACTTTATTACAGCTGGTTTTAATACGCGAACGATATATCTTCTGTTCCCGCCCCGTGATAAATGGTTCATACTTGAGACTAAATTCCTCTAATTTATATGGAGACTAACATTCTTTGTTCGTACGTCGGCATGTAATAAGTAGATTATTATAAGTGGCCATATGTTGTTACGTGAAGAATGAATAAATGTAATGAAACTAAATTTTCATAAAAAATATAGATATGGAAAAACTCGAGTTCCATACCTATTTGCTAAAAATCCATTTGACCTGAGTAGGTTATTTAGATTAAAAGTTACAAAGATGAACCACTGTACAAGCGTTATCTATAGTAATTTTATTGGTCATCGACTAACTGAGATTTTTTAGTGTTGAAAGACTCGCGTTGACCACTATCTCATCGAATACTACTCGTAAGCAGTCATGTGAACGACGATGGACCTCGCTTACCTAGAAATAACCTATTCACTCTTGACTTAGATACCCCTAGGTTGTAGCTGTCAGGAAACGAAGACTCTGGTAAAGAAACAGAAAAATTCCGTGTTTTTATAAATATCTATTTTATCAGATAGTTAACAGAAGAGGCGAGAAGAAAATTATTAAAGAGATTTTAGCACTCCAGTCTAAACGAGGGTTTGAAGACTTTCTCTACTAAAAGCTATTACTATAAATTTCCTTAAACAAACAATCAAGGTTTTGCTAACTACTACAAAGTACTTAAAATGCGAAGAATGTTTACGCAGAACAAAGTTAAGAGATATTTTTGACCTCGCCTTACTAAAAGGTAGGGAATACAGCGCTATTTAGAAGAGGATTTCCTCGTTAAATACCAAAATTTTCTGTTTAAACCAAAAACTATTTGTGTATCCAGAATGACTGGTTGCGTACGTCTCGCTACCATCGAATTACCAACCAGGTTATCGGTCCACATTGTGGGAGGCCTTCCAACGCTGCGTGTTTCATTACGTGGCCACTACTCCAGAATCTTTCGCCCCTTTCAACAGTGTATTCTGCGAGCAATGTGCCCTGAAAAAAAAATTAGACACAAGTTTTGCTATGGGTTACAAGTCATGTTATACGGTTACTGGGAAATGTACTTTGTGATCAACTAGGCATCCGCCCCATTTAAAATAAAATACCGGAATCAACTACATGTCACATAGACTTTCTAGTCCAATAGTGTATACTTGAATTGGCTCAAATATTTGGGAAAATCTTAGGCAGATTGATTAGCGTTTGTACTAGCTACCACTGCAGTAGCACCTTAGCCTGTGGGCTATCTCATCTTCCTGCCTCTGCCCCATATTATTTGGGGTTGGCGCAACACGTTTTTATCTTCCATTCTGTCCTGTCATCCGTCACGCTATCACCAACTCCTTTTTCTTTTAAATCACTCCTCACACAGTACATGAAATGGACTCATCATCATCATCTCTGCCGTAAGGCGTCCACTGCTGGACATAAGCGTCCCCCAAGTGTCGCCACAACGACCGGTCCTCTGCGTCTCGCGTCCATCGGATTCCCGCGACCCTCGCTAGGTCGTCGGACGTTGTGGTCTGTGGGCTACTGCCATTTATTTAAATGCTCTAATGAGTATCCTCATGTTAAGATATTAGGTTTTTGTTACAAGTCGTACATTATCTTTATATTCCGCGTTCTTGTGAGTGCTATGGCCGTTATTAGGGATGTGACTTGTGCTTACTATCCAAAAAAAAAAAAATGTTTGCTTTTTCTGTCTAAATATTTAGTAGAAACTATTGACCGCGATCATACCTGATGGTAAGCAGTGATGTAATAATTGATGGTGAAATGGAATAGGTTATTAAGAGCCTTATTCACTCTAGCCTAAATTATAATCGAAGAGGAAGAACGCAGCAGGCAAATAGTTTCAGTTTTTCATGTACATGGTATAAACGGCTATGTGAAAAACGTTCAGTTCGCACTGTAAAAGTGTCAACAATGTAAGGGTGGATACTCGCCGTACGTCAGGTTGTGCGATGGTAGAACGGTAATGGTGAAATAAAGTCGTGCTATTTCCGCGCACACCCACTAATTCGTTTGTATAAAAACGATTTTGTGACAGCCGAAACGAATATGCAGATAAATTAAGCTGGTTCCACGATCATATTTTTTAAGTTCTGTGAGGTTTTGTACAAAAGACTTTATACCAAAGTTAATAACCTGATTATGCTTGAGCGAAAGAGACAGCTGCAAGTCCTCACATATGCGGCTGTTTCTTCGGAGCAGACATCCTCACTCTCACGCTGCAGTTGCTGCGACCCTGACTACCGGCCACTTACAGTAGGCACGGCTTTTTGGACGACGAGCATTGGGCAGCTCATCGAGTTGTCGACAGCGCATAGTGTTTCACGAGGGCCTCGAAAATGTCAGCAAAGCCATAGGAGCCGCGGGGAATTTTTGATAAGGAAATCTCAAAACGCAAGCGTAACTGAAGGTGTGGTTTTAGTCAACAAAAGTTTGACACGTACTCCTCCTTTCACCATGAGCAGGAGTAGTCTCAGCAGGAGTTTATAAAAGTAGTAGTCTCAGCAGGAGGAAAAAAATATAAAACCTAAAAAACAATGAAAGTTTTCAAGGAACTCATCACATCCCTACTCCTAAGTCACCTACACGAAAGGTCCTTTTAATTTGGGATTTTCTAAGCGAACACACTCAGCTTTTTAGATTAAAACATCGCGTAAATTTCCTTAAGTTACTGCAGAGAATGAAAATGTTCACGCCGTTCATTTCAAGGTTAGCTCCCTGTAAAGCCATAAGGCTTGGAAATTTACGTTTAGATGAAGACGTCCAGTGAATCTTTTGGTGGAGAAATTTAAATTTTTAGGTAGTAAAGGTGTTGATTGCGATGTTCTTTCTTGGTTTTAGTGTTTTGTATACCATTTAGGACGATATCATACTTCATATCACCGTTACCACAGACTGCTGTCCAATGGGTTATGTATGCCTTTTTTGGGGTTGGAAATCATCTGATGAGGTATGCCAAGTACGTCTGACTTTTACTGAATAAGACTACATCTGTGTTTCTTCAGAAGCCCTTGGTTTTCCTTTCAGAAGTCGACCCATGGGCTCATGGACCGAAGCCATGACTTCGGTCCCTACGGTTTGCTGACATCTCCATACGGTTCAATCTATACGGTTACCAGATGATCAGTCGGCGAGCTACCTTGCTGTGGTTGAGATCTCGGTAGTTCGATGCCGTCAAACATAAACTGTGTTTCTCGAAGGTAATCTCTCGCAGTACTGATTTTTTCAGCGAACATTCATTCATTGACATAAAGGTACACAATCGCTGTATCTCTGACTGTAGCATTCTAAAGAGTGTCCTAAAAAAACACGGTTTCTATGGACAAAAACACAGAAAAAAAGCTGGTCTTTAATAAACACAACTTCTATCCAATTTTAAACTCGTGGACAAAGATTAACACCAGGAACGGTCAACATAAAAATAAAATCCTTTTTCCAACGCTCAATTCCAACGGGGAATAGCGCTAAAAATCGGTTTTCCATGTCATCCGGCTATCCGATAACAAATTCGATGTGTACGCCTAAAATTGTAGGTTTCCGATGACCAAATAAATGATAAAATGAAATAGGTTTCCGAAAATAAAAATGGATACTGGGACGTTTTAAAACTGAAACTAAAAGATAATCAGACACTAGATAGTTATGATACATAGATTCGACGATTCGTGCTTTCCGTCCCTCGGAAAGCACGTTAAAAGCCGTAGGTCCCGACTGTCATTTGTAGATATGGCAGTCGTTACGGATGGTCAGAAGCTAGTAAATCTGACTTGCCATGTCCATGTCTTGCCATGAAATACCGTGTTACCCCAGTTAATGGGTTGTGGAGGTCTGGTAGGCAGCCGCTCCTCGTAAAATACTAGTATTCAGCTAAATCCGGCTTGACGGAGCCGACCTCAACATAGTTTGGAAAAGGCTAGGCAGATGATGACATAGATTCTTTATATATTCTAGATATTTATATATTAGCTTACTTCTTTACGCTAAAACTATGGAAGGGATTTGGATAAAATTTAGCACATGGGTAGAGAGCAGTGGTGGCCCAGCGATAACGGCCCCAACTTACGAGTTGTAGGTTGCGGGTTTAAACCCAGCCAGGCGCATTACTTTGTGTAATTTATTTCGTCACCACTGATCTCAAAACGGTGAAGGAAAACATCGTGAGGAAACCGGCATGTCCTAAAACTAAAAATTCGAAGACATGTGACATACACCAATCCGCACTGGGCCCGCGTGGTGGATTACAGCCCATTCCCTCTTCTAGAAAGGAGGCTTGAGTCCCAACAGTGGGATCATTACAAAGCCGATAATACTTAGCACATGGGTATACTGCGTCCAGGAATAGCACATAGGATAATTTTCTATTCTGGGAGTATATTCCTTTGGGATAATCTTCAATTATCACGCGGGTGAAGCCACAGGAAAAAGTCACCTAATTATAAATATTATACATTAGAAACTATCTTCACATATTATAAATGACTACAGTGAATTATGACTACTATTTAGACCATGTTCAGTAAAATTTAACCAACATTTTCATGCGAGACATTTTAAAGCAGAACAAACATTACTCGTTTCTTGAACGGCTGCATTTACATAATCACAAGAGAAGTTTCCTCGTGTCCATCTAAAACGCTGGGACATTAGCAACTCTCTAGGACTTTTACCACAGACTAGTGAATTGCCAGACAGCAAAAGTAAGAAAGAAACCCTAGTTATTTTCAAAAAATGAAACAACACCAGGTAGCAAAAGACACACTATTTATTTGCGCAAAATGACACAAAGCCAGATAGCAAAAAAAAAGATAGACACAATTTTTTTGCGAAATGACGCAATTTTAAAACTAGTTATCAATCATAATCGGAATAAGCACTTCTGCGTAAAATAGTCGAACGCTCAGCATAAAGATATGGTCGTAGGACATATTATAATATTTACTATTCATCATCGTCTTCCTGGCCATAAGAGATTTAGATTTAGTTTTTTTTTTTGGGTTTTAGATTTTTTTCTTCTTAAAGATCGATTCGAATCGATGCTTACCTACTACCACAGTGCGTTACTTTCACTCAGTACGTGTGAATGTCGCTACAGAACTTTTACATTGACGTCATTAACAGTAGCCGCTAAAGAATTTCGTGGCTCTGTAACCAGTCCTGCTTACTGAGAGAAGCAGAGATGTAATACCTTTGTACTGGAATCTAGGTAAGCTGATTATGGTGACGTGAAGACTGTAAAGAGAAGGGATTAGTAAAAAAAACATAACGTCATACTAGAACATGACATGTCATAATAATACATTTAAATATGGACATCCCACCCAGTTATTGTGCGTACAACAGCTTAGGAATGGAATTCCCTACCGCTGCCCTCTTTAAGTAAAGGGTAAATAGATTACTTCTACTCTAGTGTGCTCCATCGTGAGCTACTTCATCGCTTACCATCAGGTGAGTTAAAGATCAAACGTGACCCTATCCATCGTAAAGAAATTACCCGAAAAATGTGCTAAGCCTCCTTTTTTTTTTGGTTGACCCAAGCTTTCTACCACTTGTAGAAATGACGAAAGGCCTTGCTGTCCGAAAAGTAACCCCGGGGCCTCGAACGCAAGGCAAAAAAGGAAGATAAGTGTGGGTTTTAAGAATACACCCTCCCGCTTTAGCCTAAAGTGAGACAAGTCATTCTCCTAAAAAATAACCTGCTGTGGGACAAAACATGCTCACAATAAAAATAACTATGCAGAAGAAGCAGAACTGAAGACTAATGGAATGATTTTGAAAGTAGGTACTTTCAAAGCTATTAAGGTTTTAATGGTTCTAAACCGTGGTTCTAAAACACACTACCTTCCTCATAAATAAATAATAATAAAAAAATATACACTACCTACAAGTTAAAAACTAGTTCAAACTCTATAAAACTAGATTAATGTAGAAAAAAAAAACCTGAAAAATATATCCTGAAACTCGTTGGAAACTACAATTATTAAATATTCAACATACGCCGTACGAGAGTTGTTGGAGTTTTTTACTCGTAAATATATCAATATATTATAATTTATGGTCCCAACTGGGATGAGGGAACGAACGGGGAAAACATCTATCAAAACGCTGTTAGGGTTTCATATTGAGACGTGAAACCCGTATAGATTAGGTATGTTTCGAGTTTTTCATTTTATTGACATTGCCTTCCTCAATATGTTTTTAATTTAACTAGCTTCTGCGGTGTTGCCCGTGTGAATGCAGAAAATTTAGCCTACGTTAATATATTAAGCGTGGGCTGACGACGAGCAATGGGTAGCTCGCCGTTCGGCGGTCCAATAATCGTCGGGTATAACCCCGAGTCGGCGACAGCTCATATTGTTCTATGCGTGCCTTAAAGAGGTGCCAGCATGATTGTTGGGTCGAAACTTACTGGCTCCAGTTGACTTGACTTTGAAAACCAAAAGGGAACCCCAGTTTCTTGAAACGCTATGCAAAAATGGAACAGAGATGTGGTTTTAGTCAGTAAAAGTCGGACCTACCCTGGTCCCGCTCTGGTGCATGATTTCCCACTTGGAAAAAGAAGTGATCATTTTCTTGACTTATAAAACGAAATAAGTATATTAAGCAAAAAATAATTTAGCGCTATCTAGTGTAGTGTAGTCAGCAGAGGTAAACCATTTTAGCAGGATTTTAAGTAAATAATGATACTTATTATTGGTTAAAAACACAATTTTATTTTTTTGTTTCCAATAAAACTCACGAAAAGAGAGATACGAGACCGATTGTACCTAATAAGTGCGATATAACAGATTGAATAGGTGTTTCAGGTACCATTTAAGTCACTTTTGGTTCTTTTTTTAACCATGTAAATAGCTGTAACGTGAACAGCTTTAAGTCTGAAACTTTGCGAGTAAATTTTTAAAATCTAGATGGCTAAGGTTACTAATTTTGGATTTAAAAGTACTTTTACACAAAACACGTCGACATAAAACTAAAATTCAGAGTCTACGCCTTATACATTTTGTAATTTTGAATTTGAATGTAAAATTTTGGTCAATCTATACTAATAGCAGATAACCACTCTAGTCAACCATTTCAATTTGGCACACGAAGCACCCCAAACACCCTGCATATTAAAGATTGTAATACCGTAATCACGGTATTGGCTAGTCAATACCGTGATTGAAAAAAGACCTAAATATTTCCGTGATCACGGTATTACGGGATCCCGTAATACCGGTATTGAAAGCCCTCTAACGACTGCCAAAGATCTCCAAATGACAGCCGGGACCTACGGCTTAACGTGCTTTCCGATGCACGGAGGAAACTCGTTATGTTAAGATGGTCACCCATCCACAGACCAACCCAGGCAAGCGTTGCTTAACCTTGATGATCGACCTGTGCGGCTGTTATTATCTAGACACGAGCTCCTCACGCCTTTCATTTTAATGTGTGTTGGTAAAGGCCCTGAAAGGTTATTGAACGAGAGTCCAACTTTTTTATGAAGGTTGCCAAAAAGGAGTTCGTATTAACACAATGGAAAGTTAAGTTTGAGTTAAGAAATCAATGATTTATAAATTAAATTGAGTACGATGAACGTTTTGGTTGAACAATCACATAACTGCTTAAATTACAAATTAATGTAATTTTCGCTTCGTGGCTTTCAATTGTGTTCTTAAATAATATCGACCTGTACAAAGTCGAGAAGTTTTGAAAGCAAGAATGAGCTTGAACAGAAATAAAAATTGCTCTTTTTACTTTTCTTGAATATATTTAATAGAAGAGCAATTTTTAAAACACTCACTCGAATTTTAATACTTAGCTACTACTAGTGTAGTTACTAACTCACAAAATGTAACCCTTTATAGCTAGTTATACTTTATACGTTAGTACTATCTCACAAAATGTAACCTTTATAATATTAGTTTGAGGTAATCGCGTTTCCACAACCCCAAGATTAAGTGGCAGCGGGCAAGGCACATTGCTCGCAGTTCTGGAGTGTCAATCATGTACCGGAAGACGCAGCGTTGGAAGGCCTCCTACAAGGTGGACTAATGACCTGGTGAGGGTCGCGGTGTCCGATGGATGTGAGACGCACAGGACCGGTCGTTGTGGTGACACTTGGATGAGGCCTATATCCAGCGGTGGACATCCTTCATCCATCCAGTGGACATCCTTCGGCTGAAATGATGACCGCGTTTGACCAATATATCAACTGATGATAAGTGACGATATGATCGACAGTGGAGCACGCTGGCCTAGACGTATTCTATTCATTCTTGAGTTAAAGACCTTTTGATTGTAGCCGGAATGCCATCAAATCATAAAAAAAGATACAATAAGAATGCTCAAAGCGTACGGTCTCGAGTAAAATCGCCCCAAGACATCGACCTCTAATGACCAAACGCAAACATAATATTATCGGGAACCTGCCGTGCAATGGAATCGATACAGTTGCAGTATCGATACTGTTGGCTGGAATAAATGGATTTATAAACGTAGAAATACCTGCATATAAACCTGGATTGTGGATAGTACCTAAGGTTTTTACGCGAGCAGTTTATTGGGCATTAGACTTAATCATCATCATCATCTACCTAGCCTTTTCCTAACTAGGTATATTGGGGTCAGCTTCCAGTCAAGCCGGGTTTAGCTGGTATTTTACGAGGAGCGGCTGCCTACCAGACCTCCACAACCCATTAACTGGGGTAACACGGTACTTCATGGCAATACTGCGCTTAATCATGACTGGATAAGTTATGAATGCTATTATTAGTATCTGTAAGGCATAGTTTTAAATCGAAATGCACAGTCAACACAGGATGACGAATTTCGAGATATAAGTAGGTTTGTTAATATCCATTCATCGGTTTCCATGAATAACTACTTCAATTATATCTAACGGCCCTGTGTTAAGGCCGCCCAACCCGAAATAAATTTTCATACTACTGCTCTTACGTAATTATGATACCGTAGCACATCTTTCTGTAGATTCTTAGGATTTCAATATGAACCTATCAACAAGACAGATATAATTATCTTGTTGATATTATCTAGGTTTCTATAGAAACCTTAAAACCTAGTACTCCTTTTCAATTTTATTTGTCAACGTTGTTGAAAAGGGTTAATGTTTGATACTGTTTCAGTAGTTACTCGTTCTAATTCAATTTATTTACTGTGTGAATTAATTGAAGTATTTTGGGAAGCCATGTTTTTATTTAGGTCAAGTATTTAACACGCTGGGTTGGGCAGTTGTGTTACGCTTGTCATTTTTTTCAGTTTTTTTAAACATTTATTTTCGACGTTGACGAAATATTTTTTTTCAGTTTTTTGTGTGAAGAGAGTTTTGATTAAACTTTTAGTGTTAAAAGGTTCTGTCCTCTCCATATAAGTTGTAAAATAGCGAGAGTATGTGTGCTTTTTTTGTGACAGTGACTTTTCTCGCAGGTTGGAGCGGGAAGGTGTGTCAGACTTTTACTTACTTAGACCACACCTGTGTCCTTTAGTGGCACTTTTCTTTCAAGGACCGTGGGTTTGTTCAGAAATAACATTATTTAGCTATACATACAGTGGAAATATTCCCAAAATGATTTTGTACATATGGGTGGGATGTACACCATGTATACCAGTGGCCCACACTATACGTTTAGTAGTCCGATGATAAAATGGGCTTGGTGGAATTGAATTATGCAATTTCGTTGCACACTCTTCGAAATATAAACTCGACTTTTGGACTTTTGACTCGACAAGTACATAATTACCGAAGATCGTCTTGACTCGTTCTTCATTTGGTGTTCAGGAAAATTTAAACCAACATCACCAGTTGGCAACATTTAGCCGTCAGGTCATTTCCTTTGAAAACGTATCCATGACGTTGATGTCGAAGTAATGTCATAACATAAGCGTTTTGACAGGTGCCTGGATCTGATGCCTCAGTGGCAGTGCTACCAACTGGGGAACGTCACTTTAGAACACCTTTATTGACTTTAGTGCACTATAATAATTTATGTCCTGCGTATTTGGCTGATCTTTGTTGAGATTGATCCCGTGATCGAAACCGTAAACGTAATTATTTTGTACACCTTATTAGATCACAGTACAGCGTACCTATTATACTGTTACGAACGTGAGTAATTAAATGCCGGTTTACTAGCAGATAACTTTATTCACCACAAAACAATGACAAATTAGTCCAATCAACAAATAACCAATCACTATAAACACTCAGAGTTCCGTTTAGTATCGCTTAAGTCGCTAGGTATCACTTCAAACACTTAGGTAGTTCGCTCTGTATTGCTGTCGAAATCAAACTGACTCGCTTCTAGCCGGGGACCCGTATTTATATGCGAAGCCATCGAAATTTCTATATCTCGATACCGACGTTTCAAGGACATTCTAGCACAATAGAGTCGCATCGGGAGGCCATAAATCATTTTTATTGCTCTCGTAAGTAGGTACTTATCTACCAAATTACATGCGAATTTCGACTCTATTGCTAATACCGGAAGGTACAAATTCCCTTATCCACTCACATAACTACCTACTGAATCTTATCTAATAATCATAGTGTATGTCGGACTTTTCTGGAGTTTGCCAGGCCTGAGTATGTGTACTCTTATTCTAGAAGCTTCGCTCAGCAATGCGTTTTAATTATTTGATGCTACTCTTGGCTCCGTCGAAGATATAGCGTACTCAAGTTTTACGGCGTAACAATACATACAATACATGTATCACCTTTTTACACTTACCTGTATCATGAAAATAAACTTATTGATTGACTACTACTGTCACCTGGTTAGCAAACGCTCAGTCCATTCTCTAACTTCATGATTCATCCACTTCACTCAACTTGAACAATTATCTGTGGTTGGCACTACCTGTTAATTGTCTATGCAATTACTGAAGTCATTGAACTTGTGTTTGAACTTGTGGACTAGCTTCAAGCGTCCGTTTGATCTGTTCTCGGATGGAGTTTACAACTAAACTTTAAGATCCTGGAGTTTCCAGACATAGCTTATTTTCTAAGTAACATGTACATGAAACTAATATGTGGGATAGAGTATCCACACACACATACTTGACTAACACTATTGGCCCAGTAAAAGGTTACAAGGAAGATCGCCTATGAAGTGAAATGACATGATAAAAGTGGCAGTAAATGGCTCATCATCATCATCATCATTCATCTACATGAATGCTCGTGGAAGACGTCCATAAGAAAGAGTATCTGTGTGAAGCTTGCCGTCAACACCTGATGTGATGAATGGTGGTGGTAGATGAATGAATGGTGGTATCCCTCTCATTGACAGAATGGTGATGGCACCATTCTGTCAATGAGAGGGATACCGACATTCTAGATCACTACTTTGTATCATCATCATTTCAGTCGAAGAACGTCCAGTGCTGGACATAGGCCTCCCCCAAGTGTCGCCACAACATACGGTCCCGTGCGTTTTGCATCCATCGCATTCCCCTGATTTGCACCAGGTCATCGGTCCACCAGGTCCTTGTGGGAGGCCTTCCAACGCTGCGTCATCTACCATCGTTCTGCGAGCAATATGCTCTGCCCACTGCCAGCCGAAACTACGGGGACTTAGAATATGATTGAGTAAATAACTTTTTCAATATGTTTGGCTTATCCCCTTTTACCATAACACCAGTATCATCATCATCTTCCTGCCCTTGCCCCATTTTATTTGAGGTCGGCGCAACGTACTTTTTTCTTCCATTCTGTCCTGTCACTCGTCATGCTATCACTAAGTCCCTTTTCTTCCATATCGCTTAACCATACATCTTTTCTTTGGCCCACCTTTCCCTTTCCATCCACACATAAACTCATAACTCTTTTTACCATAACACCACAGAATGATATATTCCTAATCTATCACATTGGCTCAGAGGGAGTGGCTCCTATTATACTTTTTGTTTTAATGGTTTTCTTGGTACCTAGTAACTAATGTAATATTTTTTGCTGAAAAAAGTTAGAATGATAATAAGATAATTTTCAATTAAGAAACCTCATTATACTCGAGATTGGCGAAGAAAGTTGGTTGCGAAATATACGCAAAAGATATTTGAAAGAATTAAAGAAATTACGTGTTTATTACTTTTCAATTAGGTATTCTATTTTGAGCTCTATGGATTTTATATTTACTTTTATATGTTTTTTTTTTTGGTGGGAAATCATCAAAAATCTTCTGTCTCTTGCTTTGCGTGCCACCCACCTGTTTTTTTAAGTTATCCTTTGCGTGCCGAAGACTAAGCCGACTCTTTCGGACAATTCTGCCTCATTTGGGTGAATAAATTTCACCCAAACAAAAACAACGCTTAATCAAGCCTTTGGTATCCAGTGTGACGTGGGAGAAAAAAGGAAGGAAAACATCGGGGAACACTGTATGTAACCCTGAACTTGACTTGATCTAACCAAACGGCTCGATGGCGAGCTAACCATTACTCGTCGTCTGTAAGCCCGCGCCAACGGTAGCCATAGATCGCATTGCAACTTCTGGTACCTGGGACGTCTCCTGTTACGATTGTTCCGGCGTAAGGATGCTCATTCGCTCACGGCTGCGGCCATCGAAAGAGAAAATAAAGAAACGTCCGCATCCCATTTCCTCTCATTTCGGTTAATGGCCTAAACCAAGGTGTGGAGCGAGAATCGTCCTGATTTAATATCAATAAACTTAAGACTTGCAAGGTCAAAACAGAAAATATATTTGCATGCTTATACGTCACATCACAACTCATCACTGAAACATCCAGTAATCTAATTCGACCTTCAACCCAAGCACACTCCTCCAACATATCATGACATAGGCACACATCAACACCAACACATAGTAAAAAGTACGTACGCATGACTCGGGTACGGAAACAGAGCAATTACAACGAACTTTTAGGCAAATGAGGACTGACATTCATTCGAACTTCATTTAGCACGCCTGACAAGCGTTTATTTTACGGCCAGCAATTTTGTTTTAGGGAATGACTTGACATTTGAAGGGTTACCCCCGAAAATCTGTTTTGTTTACTCCAATTTGGGTATTGGGCCTTTTAATTTTGGGGAAACTGTGTTCAAATAAAATAGTGTTCGGCACTGTTTGGGAGGGTTAGGTGATTCGTGCGTAATTTGGGATAGGTCGCTAGTTGTGACTTTGTGAGTTGCTGTTTTGATTACGAATGTTTTGCTTCGTTACTCTTTGTTGAGTGACGTAAGAGACATTGGTGTAATATACAAGGTCATAAGAAGGCCTGGAAATGTAAGGGAAGACATGCGCTACTGAAATATCACGTGGTAATAAACTTGTTGTGAATAACAGTACCACGCTGTGTGTTAGTTCCTCTTTGGTGGTGGTTGTGTGTAAGGCTTATGTTGTGTGCTAGTCCTGCTTTGAGTGCTAGACGCACGTTGTGTACTATTTCTGTTCTGAGTGCTAGTCCCACGTTATATGCTTCAGTCTTGCGGTGTGTGCTAGTTCCACGTTTATGCTAAAGTCTCACTCTGTGTGCTAATCCGACTTTGAGTACTAGACCCAAGCTTGTGCTATAGTCTCACTCTGCATGCTAGTCCTACGTTCTATTCTACAGAATAATTCTGTGTGCTAGTCCTACTTTGAGTTCTAGTCCCACGTTGTATGCAACAGTCTTATAGTGTCCTGTGTGCTAGTCCTACGCTACATTCTCACTCTATGCACTAGTGCTAAGTTCACTTTACGTGCAAGCCCTACGTTAAACTGACTAACCTCTCGCGTGTGCCGCTGTTTCACGTGGTGTGTAACATTCTCATCATCATCTGCCTAGCCTTTTCCCAACTATATTGGGGTCGGCTTCCAGTCAAGCCGGATTTAGCTGAATACCAGTATTTTACGAGGAGCGGCTGCCTACCAGACCTCCACAACCCATTAACTGGGGTAACACGGTACTTCATGGCAAGACTGGAGTCAGATTTACTGGCTTCTGACTATCCGTAACGACTGCCAAAGATCTCCAAATGACAGCCGGGACCAACGGCTTAACGTGCTTTCCGAGGCACGGAGGAAACTCGTTATGTTAAGATGGTCACCCATCCACAGACCAACCTAGGCAAGCGTGGCTTAACCTTGAAGATCGACCTGTGCGGCTGTTATTATTTAGCCACGAGCTCCTCGGTGTGTAACATTCTCATACAGTAATAAAGTAAAATTGTAATATACAGTCCCACTGCCCACATTGCATGTAATTTCTGCGCTTTGAAGTAAGTGTACTTATTTTATTACGATTTAGCTTTTCTTGCCTAATTTGAGTTATCGTTACTTCTTCTTTGATATAAACTCCCTACTCAATATTAAACCCAGTAACCCTTGTACCAAATAAGTGTAATGTGTGACCCATTATAATAATGCGCTCAAATGTTGCCATACTCGAAACTTTGTAAGGAGGTTAATAGCATGTACTAGAAAAACTTCAGTACATAATCGATTTTGTTCCAAGCTACTTACAATATCATAAGTTTGTAACGTACTCGTATTTACCTACCACTTTTGAACTTTGGGATTTCTTCTATTTTGGTATTCAAATGTTTCTTGTTGGTATCTTTTATTTTAGGAGGGAAATCATCCAATAACTTCTTCTGCTCTTACATAGAGCGAAGTCTAACAGGCCAAGAGGGCCTGTCAGACTTTTACTGACTAAAGCCCACTCCTATGTAGGAAGATCTTCTCACAAAGAAGAATCTTTGCCTTGTGTTCAAGTACTCCGGATTTTCGTTTTAGATGGCTCAAGTAGGCTTCGACCCTGCTGGGCTATATGGTTTTGATGACATCTCCTAGAAGCGCGCGTGGAACTCTAAGCAACGTTAACGATCCGTCCGGTCCGGGCTTAGTTGTCTAATAATAAAGAATTATTATTATCATTATAATGTCTTGAGAGCAGCGGTGGACCAGTGGTAACGGCCCCGACTTACGAGGACGCATTACTTTGTGTAATTTATTTCATCACCACTGCTCTCAAAACGGTGAAGGAAAACATCGTGAGGAAACTAGCACATTCTAGAACCAACAATTCGAAGATATGTGACATCCACCTACCCGCACTGGGCCCGCGTGCCGCGTGCGTGTCTTACGGCCCATACCCTCTCCTAGAGAGTAGGCTTCAGTCCCAGTAGTGGGATCATTATAAGGCTGATACTAAAATTTCTTTAAAGTGCCAAAAAACTCCAAAAGCAAAATAAAAAAAAACAAAAGAAAACACTCTTAAAACCATGCAGTTGTGTTAAAACGGCACTTCATTTTCCTTTTGAACACTCAAAAGACCCTTAATCGTCAGATTCGCGAAACAAATTGTATGAAGACTGCACGTTTTCATAAATTCGTCTCCAAGAGCTTCTCTCGCACACTCGGTAACATAAAGTGACAGTGCTTTACGGATAGAATGCAGTGTCACATAATTTGTCTGAGAAAATGTACCGTTACCTCGTGTAGTTTTGAAAAGATATAAAATTGTAGAAGACTTCGTTTTCTTTTTGATGTGCTGTATTTTTTTGAGGTGGGTTTTTATAAAATTTCACGCTCTAGGGTGGAGACTCTATGGTGAGACGGAGTGTCAGACTTTTACTGACTAAAACCAACTCCTATATAGGAATATCTTCTTACAAAGAGGGATAAATTTTGCCTTGTGCTCCAGGACCCTGGATTTTCATTTTAAAAGATCCAAGTATGCTTCTACTCTGCTGGGTCCATATGGTATTCACATCCATACACACACACACACACACACATTCATTCAAATTCTTCTTTAATTGCTTTTTGCATTCCTGCAGTTCTAGAAGGTATCACCCTAAAGTTTGGTCATTATCATTCTCGGGTTTCATAGGAATATTGCATAAGGATGTCTGGAGGAGATCGTGGCTAGAATAATAACAGTCGCAAAGGGAGAGGTCAAGGAATTCTTGTCAAGGTCTGTCTGTGGATATGTGACCATCTCAACATACTGGAATTTTGCTATGCCATTTATAAAGCCATTGATTCTGACTGTCATTAAAAGATCTTCGAAAGTCGTTACGGCTAGTCTACTACTACTAATACAGGCATCTCACACACACATATATCGCATCCATCCCACTACATAGCTTAGCTTTCATATTCTAGTAGCATAGCCACACAGCACATGTCCAAGAAAAATGCAACCTTAAGCTTGTAATTCCATTCCCAGTGGTAATTCAAATCTTTTTTTAAAACCCCACTATACTTAACAGTTTCACATCACAAACCAGATTTCTCCGCAATGAAATCCACCACTGACCACATCTTCAATTCCCAAAACGTGACCCTCTCAAATCATCGCAGCTATAAACGACAATGTTCCAGTGACAGCCTTATCAACAAGTATATGAAATTTTATGTAGTAAATGACCGAAAACAGTTAACCTTTAAACATATAACGGAGTGTGTTATGCCATAAAAACGACATTTTATGAGAGACTTGAGGGTCGTAAAATGAAGGGTTACGTGTCTTTGATCTAATGTTACTGCTTAGGATACGTTCTGTCTGCGTGATGGTAGCGAGGCGCGGCGAGGCGATAGGAAATTAAAAAATATTGGGCATTAGTCTTAAACACTAACTTTTTTTTAAGTGATATGAATGCTGGTGCTTAACCGCGATCCCACCTGATGATAAACAGTGATGCAATCGTAGATGGTGTGCTGCACTAGTTCTCACTTTTATATCTTGACTTGCTTGACATTCAGTCTGAATGTGGATGTGAATGAAGATTGTGTAGAGGATTACAACAGTTATCCTCCATCGTGAACAGTTTCACGCTTCATTTCGTTTCACCTCAATCCGTTGTTCCTACAACAATAATCCTCCATCGTGAATGTTAGACCAGTTTCTCGCTTCACTTCGTTTCACCTCAATCCGTTGTCCATCGCTTCTGTCAATACGGTACAACGCCAGGATTAAAGAATACACCGACTACAGAATATGCATGAATAAAAGTTTTTTAACAGGATATTTTTAAATGCACATCTGTATAATTTGTCAGCACACTACGTTACTCCATTAATTAACTGAATGCTTAAGTGGCCTGCGTACACCGCGCGCTATTTCGAGTTGAGACGAAATAAAATACGTTTTTGAGGTTGATGGAATCAATCCAGATAGTATAAACAATTCTTGGACACACTGACTGGAGTTAAGTCATCATCCACACACTGACAGTTGCTTGCTGTGATAGCAATACAAACTATTGGAAATTTGGGAGAGGTTCCGTAATACCAAAAGTGATGAATGAAAAATTAATGTATTTCCAATATTGTTTCGAGTATTTACAACTTGATAATAATATCTGTGTTCCTACGAAAATATATTTTGAAATATTGTTGTTTATAATATAGAAAAAACAAAATAAAAACATGACATTTTCGCTGTGAAAATGTGCAAATTTAAATTCGCTTAAATTTGGTTTGGGGTAAGTTTTTCAACAAAAAGACGATGTAGGAACCTAGATAATTATTGTCTGAATCCGAATAACATCATATTATGGTGTAAATATGCTTAAATTGCAAATGATTTTGGTATTACGTTTGTATGGATAATTCTAACGTCGCGCCCGCCTTAACTAAAAATATGAATTGTTTATCAAAAATACTAACTTGTACTTTATCGTTTTGAACTGGGTACTGTGACCAAACGCGCGTGAGCCGAGCG
Organism: Mythimna separata; assembly: GCA_030763345.1. Classification (NCBI taxonomy): domain Eukaryota; kingdom Metazoa; phylum Arthropoda; class Insecta; order Lepidoptera; family Noctuidae; genus Mythimna; species Mythimna separata. Next base: position 7,288,325 of record CM061191.1, read on the forward strand.
AGCGAAGCGAGCGGCGCCGCGGCAGCGGCCGGCGAGCACTACTTCTTATATTATTTTTTTAGAATATGTTCCTAAAAGTAAATTAGGTGATGGTTTTCCTTAAAAATGTTTTAGAATGTTTGTTGAACTAAGAAAATTTTAGATATACTATTTTAGCGTGCATAATTTGTGTGCAAGTCAGTATTTTTGATTTAACTTTGCAATATTTTGTTCGAAAAAAGGGAATATACAGATATCGATTTAAATACATGCCTTTTTAACTAGTTTATCTATAAAAATACAAGAAAAGAATATAAACAGTGAGAACCTTGGTTATATATTGACTTGCTTGATTGATATTCCTTAGAAGATGCTGCAAAGAACGGCTACACTAATCCTCCATCACAAACGGTCTTGAGTTTCACGATTCAATCGCTTCACGTCAAGCCGTAGCTGGTCACTTCTGTCAACAAGGTATAACGCCTGGCTTGAAGAAAACACGTGTTTGTAGAGTTGTCTCGAGTTCACAGTTGGCAGTTGCATTCGAGCCTTTGACTGAGACTCACGTATTGACCTGAGCTGATGGTGACGTAACGAGCTAATGTGTTTAGCCCCTGAGTTCGTACGAGTACTACAGGCGATATAAATGAAAAAACATATTTGATATCTAACCAGTTTATCAATAAACTTCCATAAACTTTGAACCCTCTTAAGCTTTAGATTACGTCTTAAAAGGAAATCTTGAGCAAAATTTTACGCTCCTAGTCCCATTCGTTTTTTTTAAACTTCCGTACAACGCCATCTAGTCCCAAGCTAAGCAGAGCTTTTGTTATGGATACTAGACAAACGATAAACATAAATATGTGTTTCTAAATGCATACATATTACAGATAAATTACACCCACGGTTTGTGTGTGCGTTGACAATGTCATTCAGTCTGTTTTCCTTTTTGAAAAAAAAAAATTGTCTCTTTTGCCAAAACGTTGTTTTCTATGACGGCCTTATGGGTGTGATGAACTTTAACGTCAAAGACCACGTCGGACTTTTCTTTCTTATTAGCCGCATTCATCTGCCTAGCCTTTTCCCGACTATACTTATTGGGGTCGGCTTCCAGTCAAGCCGGATTTAGCTGAATACCAGTATTTTACGAGGAGCGGCTGCCTCTGGTAGGCAGACCTTCGCAACCCATTAACTGGGGTTACAGTTCTTAATCTTATTAGCAGCATTGAGGCTGTGTAACTTCGATGTTGATGATTTTTTTTTGTAATTCTTTCATATTTATTAATGAAATCTTTAAATGATTTAATTTAGAAAATAGAAAAATTGCCTTCTAAATTGAATCATACCATTGATTCAATTTAGAACACACCAATATTCCGTGGTAGAAATAGTTAATGATGGTAATACATCTCCAGCTAGCATTCGCCAAGAGTTTTTACTCTACCAAATCATATCGTATAGCATCGCATTTGTCTGCCATAGGACAGTGTGCTATAAGACTTCGATCCGGCGTCAGTACTAAACGATATGAATATGAGATTTGGAAGTTTATCGGATTTGAAAACACGCAAGCATCATTGTAAAAACCACAACAGAGTTGAGTTTGGTGATAAAATTCTTTAATATGTTGCGGATTTGAAACATGTAGATAAGGTTTTTTGGATAGACCCTCTGTTTATCGTAAAAAAGGCAGATAATAATATGGATTCAAATTATCAAGAGGCAATTTTTTTTTTGGTTTTAGGTTTGATAGTGAATAAAAACGTGTCAGAGAATAGAAAGAAAGAAATCTAATTGACAGAAAGTAATAGAAACCGGAGATATTTATCGTGTATAACTAGCTTTTATAAATCTGTAGGTATGTGTACTAATATTAGAAAGAGAGACAATTTGATCTTTTAAATGTTTTTTACACACTTAATCGATAGACCATGGAAAAGGCGATAATTAAGCGAAAAACCCAAACTCTGTCTGAAGTCATTATTCCACGCGGACGAAGTCGCGGGCAAAAGCTAGTCGTGTATAGAATAACAACGCTTACTCAGTTTTCTTGAGGTGGGAAATCATCAAATGTCCTTTCTTGCTCTAGAATGGAGAAAAAGAGCGTGTCAGACTTTTCTGGATTTTTAACTCACTTGTTTTCCCTCAGTTGCCCTTTGGATTCCCGGGCCACGGTAACTTTTACGAAAAATTGCGCTGCCTGACGTCTCATGCTCAGATGTAAAGAAAGATTGCTAGATATGCTAGATGGAGAGACAATCTTTGTAAGCAGCAGAATCAGATTAACCGGGGTTCAAATTGTATAGTAAAATTGAAGAACTGTTTGTTCAGCATAGGACTGCCATAGCATAGCATCAGCTTTATAATGTTGGACCACTGCTGAGACTCAGGCTTCCTTTCTACGAGAGAGAGAGAGTGTATAGCGAATAATCCGCCACGCGGGCCCAGTGCGGTTTGGTGGATGTGACATGTCTTTGAATTTTTGGTTCTAGGACATGCCGGTTTCCTCATTATGTTTTCTTTCACCGTTTTGAGAGCAGTGGAGATGAAATAAATTACACAAAGTAATGCGCCTGACTGGGTTTGAACTCGCGACAACTTGCAAGTCGAGGCAGTTACAACTTGGCCACCACTGCTCTCGAAGGATCAAACTGAATAGCACAAAATTGAAGAACTCCATGTTCAGCACTGGACAGCTATAAATTGTGATATAGTAGTAGTTAAACATCCCTCGTGTCTTGACTCCTACGTTCACAATCAAAAAGCATATAGCCAAGCAGAACCACTCCTTAGCGGTTCCAATAACCACTAAATAAATTATCCCACTACCAACCCTAACGGTGCCCATGGATAGTAATGGAGCGGTCTGTTTATGGCCATCAAAACCCATTAGGAACCATAATCGATGTTTTGAGTAAAACATAAAATCAATTATTCGTCGTCAGCAGCTAACAAGTGGGTGGTAATGGTAGTCGAACCACAATTGTGTTCCATTAGAGGGTACTTGGAGCTTGTTGAGGGTCATAAGACTATAGTCTGTTGCTTGTTGTACTGATATTGCGAAAATTTTAAGTTGAAATATGTAAGAGATTTTTTGTTCGAAAGAGAACGCAAAGGGCAATAGCTGAAGGCACATATATGGGTCAATAACAGCTCCATCTATGACGCCACGTAGGAATTGACATTTAAAATAGATGCACGATTTGAACTTATACAACATCCCGAAATCAATTTAGGGCTTTTATCGCCCGGACATAATATCCGTCTGGTTGGAAGATTATCTGTTTTCAATTGTACAAGGAACCACCTATCTGACCTTTATAGCACAGGATCCCGAACATGATAACTGTTGGCCTTCCGACTCATCTACATCATTCATACTCATCATTCATTCAGCCGAAAGATCTTGACTTTTGAACATAGGCATCCCTTAAGTATCGCCACTATGACCGGTTCTGTGCATGTCGCATCCATCAAATTACGATGACCCTTATCAGGTCTTTGATCTAGTTTGTGGGAGGGAGGATGTCTTTCTACTAACGTATCGTCATTCAAAGAGAGGAGAAACTCCTGGCTGTCATTTAAAAATCTTAAGTGTGTTTAACCTTTCGTTATGACATGCTTTTCAAGGCATGGAGAAATCCCGTTATGTAAAGATTGGCCACCCATCTAAGTACCAACCTCGACAAGCGTTGGTTACCCTTTACCTTACGTTCGGTAATTGCAGCATATCCAAGATCTCTGTTTCCCTGAACCCCTTTAGCAACTTATAATACTACGGAACTTGTAATCTTATACTACCCTCTCTCAAATGTGTTTTCACGATATTCATTTTTTATTTTTATGACTTTGTTTTCTTGCTGTCATGAAAGTTGTCTAGACTGGTGTTAAGGCGGACACGGATCATATTACTGGAGAGCACTTAAGGAGGTCATTTTATTAGGTAATTCTCTTGGCTATTGTTTTAAGTAGAAGTCTGTGGGTGCATAATGGGAAGTTAAAATATTGGTTTTATCGGTCGTTGATCGTAAAAAAATGATACTAAAATATCTGACATCTTTTAACATTGTCTTTTTAAAGTCAGTAAAGTATCTTTAGATTATCAAACTTAGATTTTTGCTATTAAGTGTTCATTAAGTCCTGACTGGTTGGTGGTGATTGCAAGTGCTACTGTTGAATGTAAGGTTCTCGGTTTGATAGCTGGGTCAGACAAAGTGGTATTAGATTTTTGTGTGAAGAAGTGTAATTTATGTTTTCCTTCGGCGAATGCTCGGGCGTGAGGATGTCTATAGCTCCACGGCTGCAGTCATCTCCTTTACTTGCTTTAGAGCAACCGCTTCTCATCTCCATCTCCATCTCCATCTCCAGATCCGGATGCGATAGGTCATCACCACCGATCCGCCTCCCCTAGAACTTGACGGTGCTCCGCCCAAGCGAGGCACATCTCCATTTTATCCTCCGGGTGGTCTGTATAAAAATGTCACTCTGGTTAATTTCTGCCTAAATCCGAAACAGAAACCTCCCAAACTGACCATGTCTTGTTGTTGTTGTTGCCTGCGTCAAGCACGATAGTGTGTATCAAACAAACGAAATCTAGTCTAAGCACAAGTTTTCTACCCATAAAAGTACTACCCAGTTCAAAGCTCTCTCAAACACAGCTAAAAATTAATTAAAACTATCAAACACACCCCAGGAGTAATACTCAACTTGTATCCAACTCCACACGTATTTACTGCACTCAAAGACATCACCTTTAAACCTGAAGCTTCCCACTTTACTAGTCAAATTGGTGTGTGAATAAATTAAAACTTACATCGTCTCACCTTGCAAGTAATTTTCTTAGGCTAAGTTAACTTTTCATGGATTACAAGATGACTTTCAGGATTGCTTTTCTTGTTGTAACGGCTGTTGTCAAGGGCACTCTGTGTTGCTATGATTTTTTTATGCTTTTATGCCTGCTTCGTTAAGTTTGGGTGCCTTAAGACAGCGGTGGGAACTTTATGGCTAATGAAAATAACAGCAGCTTGCCAGGGTTTGTTTTTAGGTGGGATGTCATCCAATGACTTTTGCCGCTCTAGGACGGAGTGAGAGTGTATGTCTACAACCCATTCCTATATTCCTTCTTTGCCTTGCGTTACAGGACCATCGGTTTAACTTTCGGAAGCCAACTCATGGCTCCAGTAGGCTTGCCCTACTGGGCCCCTACGGTTTAGCAGCCTGCCAAGGCTACACAATTGTTCGAAAGAGTCACCGTGGCTCGGAAACGTAAAAGGAAACTGAACTTCATTTCAGCTGACTTCCACCGTATGCTTCACCATATTCTGCGGGCCATTTGATCATTGGTAACACCCAGATGTTTCTTCCCGTCGAATTCGAAACAGGCTCCTCCCAAAACAAGCATGTCCAATGAAGGCCATCGTCAGGTGGGAAGTAGCAGCCTGAGGTCAAATCCATTTGACCTCAGAAAAAGGTTCGCAAACTATATTAGTGTTTGCGTCCACAGGTCGCAACTGGGCTGGAATATCAAGTATTTGATGTCAGCTATTGTGTGGTAACAAGGTTACGAAACACGAAAAACTCAGGTTCATTGTGCGGTGAAAGAATAAATCTCAATACGAACGAAAAACTTTCTTTGTAAACAATTTTTCAGGAAAGATGAATGTTACGCAGATGAATCAGAAGTACACTATGATTTTAAATAATTTTACGATTATTATAGAGAATCAATATTTTTTTTTAATATTTAAGCCACGTGTCATAATGAATGGTCTTGTGCATTTTGCCCCCATTGCCTTTCCGCAACTCTCACAACGTCATCAGTCCACCTTTTGGGAGAACTTCCAACGCTGCGTTTTCCGCTGGGTAGTAATAAAAGCTCCGACAAAAAAAGAAGAATTACCCTTACTCAAAATATTAAATCTACTGCCTAAAATACTAACTTTCCGACTACTTTTGTCCGAATAAAAATGACGAAACGACCGAATGAGATACTGAAATCTTCGAAAAATAAACTTGACTGTTTATTGCTATAATACTTTTCTACCGGCATAAATTACGTTCTACCGAAAACTATGCTTTGTAATTTTTATCTATATTTGCCAACTATTAATTCATAAATTACCTTTCAAATTTCATAGACTGTGGTGCTATTTTAACTGTAACACTATACTAAAAATATTATTCTGAGTGGTTATACAGAAACTTATAAAAAATATAAAAATGTACTTGTACAATAACTTTTGCTTGTATCGTATATCATGAATTTTACTTACTACGGGTATGCTTGGGTATCGGTAAGTAGTACCTATTTCGGGCGTTAAAAAGTTAGAACAGTCGTATTTATGCTTTAATGTAAAACCACGTAGACTTTGGTTTCCTAGAATATTTACGATTCGAAAAATTGATTAAAAGGCGTAGTCGACGGAGCCCCGCTGCGCAGGGCTCCTACTTCTGGGTGGTTTAAAAAAAAATAACCTCGAAGGAGGTGGCGGGGTCTGTGTTCGCTCGCTTCGCTCGCTCACTACGACCCCGCTACCTCCTTCTAACCTAACCTGTCCGAGTCGGGTTGCCCCCAAGTCTTGAGCTCGCTTCGCTCGCTCTTGCATCTTAAGTTATCCTAGCAACCGAAGAAAAACGGAATGAATCAGAAAAAAAAATGTAGTTTTAATAGGTAGTAAAAAATGTCTAAACCCGATCTCACGGGCCGAACAGTTAAGGTATTTTCATTATTATTGAGAGTTAAAAAATAAAGCTTGATAACCAACAATAGAAATTAAAACAGTTCATGCAAGTTGTAAAAATATGATTATTATGACAAAACCTCTGTTGTCGGTAACTTAGTATTTTTGTCGGAGGTTCAGTATTCCATTCGGAACTTTAGTTTTGTTATTCGACGACTCATTTTTTTAGGAGGAGAACAAGTAATTTGAACATGCTCTAATTTGTTGTTAAATTAGGTATTTTTTTTCGTTAATGTTTTGGGTTTTTTGTCGGTAAATAATTATAACGCTGGTTAATTAGAATAATAGTCGGCCACAGATCGCTGGAGATTAATTTGTTTTTCGGAACCATTATTATTTCCCTTTTCCGCTGCGCGATCACTACTTTAAAACCTTGCCCATTTATTCTACGAGCAAAAGGCCCTGCAGTGGGTTTTAGTCGGTAAAAGCTCTCCTACTCTACCCTACCAGCGCGAGAAAAGTCATTAGATAATTTCACACACAAAAAAGACTAAGAATTTATTCGCCTAATTACATATTTTTCAATCTAGTCTGTCCTGGGCAAGTTCGCTAGCCTACCTGGCTGAGTTTTGTCTCGCGAACATGATCAAACTTTCACCTTTTCAATATTATATTACAAGAAAAAAAATACACAAAGTTAGCCTTCTGAACTCAACTAAAATTACGCTTAAGTGCCTTAATGTGTTTCTTATAAATAATGATTTGGTACTCGGTGCCTTCAAATTTTCGCAGCAAGCGCCTTTAGCACGCTCCATTAGCCTTTTTCTTCTATAACAAAAAGATTTCAGGTCGTAACATAATTCTGGTAAAGACCTATCATCTGTCTGGATTTTCTTTAGTCGTCTATATAAGCTTGAGGGCGTATTGATAAACCATTATTGAAATGAAGTTTGAGAACAACGCTGATAAGAATATTAAAAACTTACAAATTGGCTTTAATTAATCTGTGTAAATATTAGCTGATTAGGTAAACGTTGTTCTGCCATAAATGATCAAATAAATTATGGGGGGCAAAAATTACTTGCGTTCCACATATTTTTAGACCTAATAAATGTACTTAATTTTTTATCAAAATCAGTCAAGCTGTTTCAAGGTGCTCGATAACAAACACACACAGTGCTTTTGATATCTATATAAACAAAATGAGAAACTGACTGAGATATCTACGCTCAGCTGGAATTACTGGGATTAGGAGGAACGAATGGAACGCAAGTTCAAAGTTTGTACGCAGAAACTTACTATCACGCGGGCGAAGCCGCTAGTAGAATTGCTGTATTAGATATAACAAAACTGTGTTAGATAAAGCTGTATTAGATAAAACAGAAAAATGTTTCGACCCTATGTAAACATTTTTTTTGTAGCATTTTCTTTAGCATGACACCGGGACACAAAGAGCAATTGAACATAAGGTAAGTTTTGCTTAGTAACAGTCTGATAGGCCCTCTCACTCCACTCTAAAGCGATAAGAGCCATTAGATGATTTTTCACCTCAAAAAAGAAGAACCAGTTGGTTTGCCAATAAAGTAGGTACGTAACCTTGACTTTCACAGCGACATAAAACCAAGTTCCACTTTTAAATTTACATTTGAGGTGTCAACAAAAAGGCTGGCACTCAAATGATACCATTTCGTTAATACGGACTCTACCCAAAACCCCCTCATTATAATTCTCTATGACCGGTCCAAGTTTTGACATAAACATATAGAGAATGAAGTGAGGACTTCAAAAAATTAACTGTTTTGTAGAAAGAGATGAAGCGACTGTGGTAATACTTGTCTCTTTTCTATAGGTCAAGTCTGTGATAATGCTTAAAAAACTCGTCCGTGCCTCGGAAAAATTTATTAATCCGTTGGTTTTGGCTATGATTTGTAGATTTCTACTAACCATTAAGTTAAAATCCAGAAAAAACACACTAATACAAGTCTTGCCCTTGGCAAGAGTCATGTGAGTTTATCTTATCCAGTTGTGAAGGTCAAAAAGGTAGTTACTGTTACTCACCTGACATAGGTAGGCATAGGCCTCCCCCAAACGTCGCCATAACGACCAGCCTGCGTCTCCATCGGTTTTCAGCAACCCTCACCAGATCATTGGTCTACCTTATCAGAGGCCTTCCACCGCTATGTCTTCCAGCACGTATACTCATGCTGTAAGCCAATTCAAAAACCCTACCAGTTTTCTTTAAAAATACGAACATTGTTACTTTGTATACGTTACGCTCGCTCCATTCTCCACGTCTCCGAGTTTTGAGAAGTCGCGTTAACCCTGTAATGCTGTTAATAATTTACGCGAAGGTCGGGCCGTCATTTAGCAAACAACGCTTTGAATGTTAATTTATTAAGACATCTTGGAGCTGATGGCTCGTCACGACGGTACTTAGGCCTCTGTCGGTTTGAGAGCGGGAAGCGACAACTTACCTACGGCGAACGAGGTATGTATTAAAAAATCTGTTAGCTTTTGTTTTAGGTTGAAAATCATCCAATGTAATTTCCCGCTTTCGCTCCCGGGAAGAGGAGTGTCAGACTTTTACTGACTAAATCCCGCTCTTTTGTTCCTTCTTTGTTCCAGGACCCTGGGTTTCTCTTGAAGTGAACCCATGGCCCCAGAGGTTTCGACCCTTTGAAATGAAAAATGAGAGTATTTTCAAAATGATTTTCTGTTTGAAAGGATTTTTGGCTATAAGACTTGAATCTTTTAAGGCTCAATCGTTTCTTAAAGGAAAAAATAAGTTTGAAGCTGATCTAAACGTAGTAGATTACAACAAAAACCAGATTTCGCTTTATTACCCATTTTGATTTTGAAGACATTACATCTACCAAAGATCTACAAAACGCCAAATCTCATAGCAAGCATGAATTCGAAACATTAAATACAAGTACGAGTATCTACAGTTGAAGCTTTCTCTCACTTTCTGCTGATCTGCAAACACATTGAATAATATTATCTGCTTACGTTTCAACAAAGTCGTGAATCAGCTGATCCTTCGTGGCAAGGTTCCAAGTACAGGGTCTGGTCGGCCAATAAATTATGTTTGTTTAAATATTGCTAATATTTTTGCATTGCCAAAATATTGATATCAGAAAGTTGAGTTCTAAATTGATATCATCAAGGCAATTTTTGTGTCAAGACAGTGTTCACGCTGCAACACATGCAATGGATTTTGATGAAATTTGCACTCAAAGACCTCGACCTGGAATAAGTTCGCTGACTGGTAGCAAAATTTTTCGCTGTGCATTTCCAGTCTGCATCAGTTTGACCATAGGCGCAGGCTTGCGGACGGCAGTTCGGTAATAGCCCAAGTCATCAACGGCGCGTACTGTTCCACGCGCGCCTCAGAGGAATGTCAGCAAACTGAAGTGGCCCAACAGGGTCAACGAAACCTCTACAGTCCGGACTAAGCGTTTTGCTTCGTCGTTTATACCGCGTACATCGAAGGACTGGAACAATTTGCCTGCTGCGGTTTTTCCGTCTGATTATAATTTAGGTGTCTTCAAGGCTAGTGTAAATAGGCTCTTAATAAGCTTGTGCGCCTCACCATCAACGATTGCATCACTGCTTGCCATCAGGTGGGATCGCAGTCAAGCACTAGTTTATAACAATTAAATAAAAAAAAGGGGTCGAAGCCTCAGGGGCCATGGGTGTGCTTCCGAAAGGAAAACCCGGAACCCTGAAACGAAGGCAAAGAAGGAACGAGGCGGGGTTTAGTCAAGAAAAGTCTGACACGCCCTCCCGCTCTGCCCAGGAGCGGGAGAATTCATTCTAAAGACTCCCTACATAAAAAAAGCCTTAAGCTTTTTTATCCTAAAAATATGGTAACTTGGGATTATCTTCTACTTTCACGCCAGCAAAACCGCTAAAATACTTATTAAAGCCCTTATCAATTTTATCTAAACCGTTGTTTTCTTTTGGCTTATCCGCACGAATTTTAAATTAAATGAGTTTTCAGAATATGTGGTCTTCTGGGAATTGGTGAAACTTTTCTACGATGTTTTAGGTTAATATTGTAAAGTGTTTAAATTGTTGATTTCCTTTTTGGTATCAATGATCGAGTTATGAGATTATTTTACCAAAGAGAAGTCACGCCACCGGCGAGTATCATCAACTTGATCCTGAAAAAAAAAAAATACACAATTCTTTTCGAATCGTCGACGACGACGAAGCTCTTTTAGGGCTAGTTCAAAATATTTTTTATTGAAGAATTGTAAAATATTCATAGCAACCATTTTAAGACATGACCAGTCAAAAGATGTTTTTCAACTTTTCAGTCTCTGGCGCTACTTTCGAACTTCTTCTACAAAATATAGATATTTAGGTCAACATCATCATTTCAGGCAGAAAAAAATCGACGCTCAGACACGCTGCTTACATGAATTCTCCCGCTCCTTAAAAAAATCTTAAAGACGTCCACTGATGGACATAAGACTTCCCTAAGTGCCACAGTCACCGGTCTTGAGCATCTCGCATCAATCTGGATCCCGCAGCCTTCCTCACCTTGTGGTAGGTTTTCCAACTCTGCGTCTTCCGGTACATGATCGCCACTCTAGAACCTCACAGTCCTAATGACTATCTGTTCTATGAGCAATGTGCTCTATCCTCTGCCAATTAAATGTGGCATTTCTTTGGGCTTCAGGGGAAATATTTATAAAGGAAATATATATAATGTTAAATAATACAGTAATTTTCCATCGAAAATCGAAACCTATGAGTATCTCAGTTTGCGACGTAAAAGCTTATAAGTGATAGACGAGTATTTTTTTTTATATTCGAGTTACTAACTTGGTTTATTCAGGCATTTTTGTTACTAACCTAACAAAAATGTGACGTTTTAGACAGAAAAGTATCCTCTTTACCATCCCAGGACATGGGCTACCCGTGTACTAATTTTCATTTAGGAAAATTTTCAACGAGGTATTCCACGAAGCACAACCAGACGAAGCGCAACTAAAGTATTCCACGAAGCACAACTTTCTTTCACAATCAATTTTTATTTGAAGCACAAAGTTGTGCTTCGTGGAATACTTTAGTTGCGCTTCGTCTGGTTGTGCTTCGTTTGGTTGTGCTTCGTGGAATACCTCTGTTCAACAGTTCGAGCATGAATAAATTACAAAAATACACACCCACTCACAAACTTTTATCTTTATAACATTAGTATGATAAAATCAGTAGCTTTATAAATTTACATCGCAAAGAGTATAACACTGTATTAAAGCGTAGACTGATTCTAGTCACATTATATTTAGCTCCAAAGTAAATCTAATCTATCTCCCCTAAAAATGAACTTCCAAAAACACTACTAAAAAAATCTGACAGCCACCCCAGACTCTAATCATTCTTTCATATTTCCAATCTTCTCACAAAATCGGTATATTTCCCTTCGCGAGCTGCCACCAGCTTTCTCATTGACAAGACCAATCAACTGTCGCCCCTAAATTTTCTCAAAGTTATATGGAACCCTGATCTTTACAGGATATGAGAGGCGGGGAGATAAGGACATCACATGATGTCAATATCGAAATCTTAATATTACTTTGAAAATGTTAAGAGTGTATTCTGATAAATCTTGGCTCATGTCGTTTTCGGAAATTGGATCAGAGTTCGATTCATTTTCTCGCTTTAATATGTTTCTTTTTAGCTTTTTTCGGAGCAATTTTCCTGATGGAATTACTTTTAACACTATTTCATTATTATGATTGTCTTAAAGACTGTTTTCTTGGTCTTGTGGTTGCGAGTGCGACGGTTGAGACACCTTAATAAAGATTACAGAATTATAAGTGTTACATATTGAATTGGTAACAGAATCAAATATGTAACACATATAAATGTGTTTTCAATGTGTTAACCCAAAAAACTTAAAAAAGTGTTAACATTGTTAATAAGTGTACCAGGTAAACGCAGCGTTGTCAAACATACTTACTGTGCGACTGATTATTTCTGTTACACATATTAACACTTATTAACGCATATAAAAGGTTACAGTTTGATTTGGTAACATTATTGTATTTGATACATTTAAAAGTGTTTTTCTGTTAAAACTGTTTTAAAAAACAGTGTTAAAAACACTTAATACGGTTACGGTTTGAGTCCCTGATCCTGGGTTTGATTTGCGGGCCGGACAAAATATCAAGTCGTCATCATTACAACCCAAAATCGTACATTTCTGGACATAGGCTTTCCCCAAGCGTCGTTCTTGGCGTCTACCATCCATCGTATTCCCGCGACCCTCACAAGGGTACGGTCCACCTTGTGGGAAGCCTATTTTCTTCTTTTTAGCTTTCCTTTATAGGTTATTGTATTACGAATGACTCTTGTGCAGTCCGGAGTTTGGAAGCACGTAAAACATCGTCAACAACGTCTACGTCTCATTGAACTATGAGAGTAAAGAAACTGAGAGTGCATCTGTGTTTGCGCACACACTTATGCCCTATACTACCTCCTGCGTAAATGGCTGATATCTGCTGAGATTGGCCCTTGTTATCGAGATTTGGTCGAGAAGAAAATTAAAGGAAGAGCGTTTAGAATATAAATTGAGAAAATGCAAATGGTTTTAAATAAATAGTAAATAGACTTTCAATTTTATGTTACGTTTTCTAAGATGACTTTAATATCATTAACTGACATTGAAAGAAATAAACTCGAGTAGCACTACACATAAATAATATTCCCAATATACTCAAAGGTAATTTCATCGTCCAAAAAGCATTGATCAAAAATAAAATCAAAATCTCTCGATACGAGAAAGAGTCTTTGCTCTTGTACCGAAACAATCACAGACCGGTAATCAAAAGGATCGTTTATATAATAACAAGCAAAAGAAAATCAACTTCAAGTAAACTTTCTCCTTTACGGTCATTTAAAAGTCGACTGAATCCTAATTTAGCTCAACCAAAAGAGTCTTTGAAAGGTCAAAAAGCTCTTGGAGTTACAACAAAGTATTCCCGTAATTTTAGTCTCAAATTATTTCGCTTCGGAGGGAGCTAAATGTTGAAATAATACTAGTTAATTGGAATAATGCTGGAACAACTTCCCGTAAAGGCTTAAGGTGCGTTCAGACGTGTAATTGTAATACACTTGTTTGCAGTGTGTTAAGTTTTTGACCCATAAATATTTCAAGTGTCATCGAAACGTTTTTCTGGTTTTAATCTAATTTGACATAAATATTATATTGTAGTAACTTTAAATTTACTGCGTGTTCATTTTTTTGTGATGAACAACGGTTGTTTTATTCCTGTGGAGCCCCGGGGGGGCCGCCATTATTTTTTTGTATTTTAATATAATTAATATTAATAAATTAAAATAAATAATATTAATAATATAAACTGTTATTGCCCTGTTTCTGTTGCTTCTGTAATTATACTACTAGAGTACAATTTTTATTTGGTCAGGGTTTGCTGGCACAATTTTTTTCCAGCGGTTCTCAAAGTTAAAAGGTAAATACTTGTTTACTGGCACGTTTTCGTGCCACAGGGTCCTACAGGTTAAGGTGGAACTGACTGACTGACATATCAATGCACAGCCGAAACTCTGGAACTAGGAGCGTAATTTTTTTAAAAGGTTTCCCTTTATAATGTAGTCGAGAATTAAGAGAGGATTCCCCAAAATTCACTGCTAAGGGGAAGACACTTATCTTTATGTGGGCGAAGTCGTTGGCAGATGCTAGTCATAACATAAACCAGAAACATACATAAACTAACGCCTTTTTTCTTGGGGTTGGCAAAACCTTAGAACACTAACGCAGGCTGCGACCTCTATTTCTCTTTCTGTTCGTTGATGCTTATTCTTCTTAGCGTGTTGATGGCAAATACAATTCTTTTTTTTCTGCTTACCATCAGGTGGGATCACGTTCAAGCACTAGTTTATCACAATAATAAAAACAATGTTACATTCCTCGCCTGGCCCAATATTTAATACGGCAATACCGTCCGCTAACGCTGACATTAGATACGCTTATAGGTCTGGACATAATATAACATATTGTAGCCGTAGGATATAACATATTTCCTGGAGGTCATTTCCGTTTTGGCATTTAACCGTGTTATGTGAAAGTAAAATAAATGAATAAGTTGTTTTCGGAAAGAATAACAAGCACTGAAATATTAGTTATGTTTGTGTAGTGTTATGAAATTATCGCGGACAAAGCGAGCAACAGGTATTGAAACATGTCTTATAGTAACCAAATCTATCAGATGTTAATTACTTATCTTAGATAGGAAGGAATCATCATCTACATCATCTCAGCCGAAAAATGTCCACAGCTGGAAACTTAAACGTCGCCACAACGACCGCTTCTGTGCGTCGGATTCCCACGACCCTCGCCAGGTTGTCGGTCTACCTTGTGGAAGGAGCGCGGGTGGGGCCGGACCTTTCGGACGGCCAGTTCGGCTTTCGCAGGGGGCGTTCTACGGTGGACGCCACCATGCGCGTGAGGGCTCTCACGACGGGGGATGCGGTGATTCGGGGCAGGGTCGTCTTGGCGGTGTCTTTGGACATCGCCAATGCCTTCAACTCCCTACCCTGGAGTTGCATCGGGGCGGCACTTCGGTACCATGAGGTGCCCGCCTACCTCCGTCGTGTGATCGAGGCCTACCTGTCGGATAGGTTCATCATCTATCCCGGTCACCAGGGAGAGTGGAGACGGCGAGAGATGTCTTGCGGTGTTCCGCAGGGATCGGTACTAGGACCGCCCCTGTGGAACATCGGATACGACTAGGTGCTGCGCGGCGACCTCCCCGACGGGGTCAGCGTGGTCTGCTACGCAGACGACACGCTGGTCCTGGTGCGGGGAGAGTCGTACCAGGCGGCGGCCGAAACAGTGACACGCGGGGTTGCGACAGTCGTGGAGAGGATCCAGCAACTGGGACTCAAGGTGGCATTGCACAAGTCCGAGGCCATGTGCTTTCATGGCCCTCGGAACGCGCCACCACCGGGTTCCCAAATAACGGTAGGGGGGGGGGGGTCCACTCTGAAGCGGCTCCTGCCCAACCTAGGGGGTCCAGACGCCCCCTGCCGGAGGCTCTACGCGGGGATCGTTCGTTCCATGGCCCTTTACGGGGCGCCGGTTTGGGCGCCGTCGCTAGGTAAGCGACCGGCGGCCAAGCTGAACGCTTGCCAGAGGGTCATGTCTCCCACGAAGCGGCGAGCCTCCTCGCTGGCCTGCCACCGTGGGATCTGGAGGCAACAGTCCTTGCACGCATGCACGATTTGTGCGTGGAGATGCAACGCCGGGGCGAAACTCAGTAAGTAGTCAGTAAGAGTCTGACACGCCCTCCCGCTCCGCCCAAGAGCGGGAGAAGTCATTCTGATGATCCCCCTACCAGAAAAAAAAACCTTGTGGAAGGAATATTTCATCGAATGTCACAGGCTACTTGTTATCCTAAGAACTGACCTAGACCAGTTTGATTAGCCACGGGAATGAAGGCTCAATACTAGTAGGTTTATACGCTTCGTACGCATATCCAAAATACCGAGTCTAGGTATCCATTTCATTGTATCGATTGCTTCATATTCGAATCTTTGTTTGTTGCCAAACTGTTCTACATACGGTATTGACATTGGCTGGTAGAAAGCAAGCACACTGGTCTGTGTGCTTGACTGATTCCTCTTTAGGTTGTCTTGTTCTGAAACGGAAAATGAGGATATTTTCGTATTATAAATCTTGTACGTAGAGTAACCTATAATAATCGATACTAAGGGCCTATTTCACCACCTATGATTAAGTTGCCAATAACTTACTTGGCAGATAATTTCATACAAATTCTGGTCCATTTTTGAATTTATTCGGGAAGTAGTGGCTACTCGGACATTGTGAAACAGGCCCTTACACGTACAACTTTTACTACGGATCCAAACCTGAAAACGTGAAAAAAATTGCTGTTCAGTATGTAGCAACATCTACCGGGTGGTAACCCATCAGACATAACATCTCGTCTAGTTGGAGGATCCTCGTTTTTCAACGGAAGTATGTAGGACTTTACACTCAGTTCCACATACCTCCAAACTGGTGACGACGTGAACGTCAACCATGAACGAACAGTTGGACTTTTAATGACTAAAACGCGCCTTTGATCCTTCAGTTGTCCTTTGCATTCCAGGGTCGAACATTCTCGTAGTTTGAACTGACCCATTAGTTATTTTATAGTAGATACTGTAGGTATTGTTTAACAAAATACGAACTCATCCTTAAATAAATACAAATTGAATATTGATTACAGGAACAGAATTACTTCATATCGGAATTTATAATACAGGACTTTATTTTACGACTGAATTTGTGTCTTTTTGTAAATTTATAATTGGAAAATTTTAAGTATGTACAAATTAATGAATAACTCTGAGAAATTGTTCGTTTAAATTGTTTGTTTCGATTGCGTATGCAAATAATTTCTCTGTAGGTATTGCAATGCATTACGCACAGAGTATATTTTTCCGTAGGGTAAACCAGGCATACGTGCCCCAGAATGTCATAATATTTATTCCCTTTGGTGGCCCCGTTACCTATAAATTCTGTTCTACTACGAGTATTAATTTTACGAAGGTGAAACTCGATTATACATAATTATGTTTTGTTTATTAATTACGAATCAAAAACTACAGAGATTTACTCGTAGATAGAAACAGAGATGGTTTTTAGTCGGTAAAAGTTTGAAACTATTTCTCGCTTCACCTAGAGCGGGAAAAGTTATTTGATGATTTACAAACTCAAAAAAAAAGTTTTCCATTACTTAGGTAGGCCTTGGTACATAGGGTACGTTTTATCCAAATGGAAAAAAAAACTATATTTAAAATTAACATGGATTATAAGCATTTACTTAGGTCAGGGTACGTTTTACCCAAATTGCACCTCCCTGTGATAACAGACTTTTACACAGGCGAAACAGCTGGCAAAAGCAAGTGAATAACAATACACAGTTGAAATACATACCAACACTCGTCGGCAAACGAATGAGTTGCCAATATTTCGTCTCGTCTCTCGTTCGTTTCCTGAGCAATTCTATACGTTGATATCTTTAATTTCCTCATTCGACCGTCCTCGGGGTCACTTTCGTTTTAAAAGGTTTCAGCTCGCTGTGTTTCTGATAGGGTTGTGTTAAATACGATTTTTACGCCGAAACCGATTATTGGTACGCTTGTTCAAGTTGTAGTTTTGATCGAAATTGAAAATTACGTAGCATAGCATAGCATATTTTTGATGGATTGTGTGTGTTGTGATATGAAAGGGAGTTAATGATAGTGTGACGACAAGACAGAATGGAAGAGAAAGACGCGTTGCGCTAATCCTAAGTAATTTGGAATAAGGGCAGGAAAAAGAAGCATAGGATAAGCACCCTAAATGTTTCCACTGCTAGAACCTAGGTCTTCTCTCTAGGAGAGGGAATAGGCTGTGTGCCACGTAGGCCCAGTGTGAGTTGGTGGACGCCGGTTTCTTCACAACTTTTCTCTCACTACTGGGATTGCCCCATTCCTCCCATGTGGTGGATGCCATTTTTTTCATGATGTATTCCCTCGCCGTTTTAAGAGCAGTGGTCATCGAACTCACTACAAAACTACCTACTTACATCGTCTATGCTAGTTTCAACCGAGCTGAAATTTCTACCACTTAGCCGAAATTTACACTCTGGCCGAAACCGATTATTTCGGCCGAAATCGTAACCGAACTTTGGTTGGTCTCTGAAAACTTTGTACGTTTGTACTACCTTATATTTGATGAAGGTAAGGGAAATTGGTCTTTTACATTCTCATCATCTTTTATTCAGAGTTTTTCTCTTGTTTCGCGTGTGTTTTATGTCAATATTGGTAATGTGTGGAGCGATGAGTCCAGAGCTTTTGAACCCTTTTATCTTTTGTTTTATTAAAGGCTACACTTCTGATTTTAGAAACTGAGTCATATTATACTTTTGAGGGCAAATTACAACAGTGAAACTGATTACGATTAGTCATCTTCGAGCGAATTTTTGATGTTAATTTGTATCAGAATTGAATAAGCGCCATCTGGTGATAAAACAGAAAACTACTTTTTTTAAGTAGACGCGGTCAAGTTTGTGTTCCATTTTATATTTACAAAGTCATGGTAATATTACCAAATTATTCAGGAGTATCTACTTTTCGAGTCTTTTTCAAACAAAGAAAAAAAATTATTTAATCGGTCTATAATTGATTGAGAAATCGCTGAACTTACATAAAAATATACTGATACTTACAGACAAACACAGAATCCCCTCCGTTTTGACGTCGTCGGTCGGTTGGTTTTGATATCGATTTAAATTACATTAAAAAGTTGCTGGTTGAATTATTGGTATGGAATATTGACATTTCCAGCTCTTCTTCATCTTTTTGTTACCCATATCACCTAGGGTCCGTCCAAGTCGCCTTTTTTATATTCTGTCCTGTCCCCCGTCACGCTGTCATCACTAACTCCCATTTCTTTCATATCGCTCGTCACACAATTCCATCCATCTTTTTTTTGGCCTCTCCCTCTACCTCTTTATCTACCTGACATGTACAGCTCATGAACGCAATTTAATATGCTGATCGTGATCAGTTTCAAAGTTTAATTTGCCCCTAGCCTACAAGAGAGAGAAAAGTTTAAAGTTAGTTTAGTTTTCATGCCTTAATAATTCAAAAAGGCCACTTTTCCCAAGTCTCCTCTGTGAATATTCACTTCAGGGAAGTCCAAATGACCTTGAAATTTAAGCCTATAGACAAACTGGCTCCTTCGTATATTTAGGCATAATAACTTAATGTAGATTTTCATACCATCATTCATGAGTTACTAAACTCTTCAACGATGCATAAATCTGAATACAAATTATCTACCAGGATCGTAAACTAACTGAAGATTTGATTATATAAACCGTTTTACTTCATAAACGAACTCAAGTATCATTACACGATCTACCCACAAAAGCTGTGGCCCAAAAATCAACTTTAAAATATACAGTTTGTTGAAAAGATTAGCTCTATCATCCATAGCCTTGAGCCTCGAATCTCGAAGAAATTTTAAGAAACACTTTGGCAAAATTGTTCGGAAACGCAGGCGTGTCAGAAAATTTACATTTTATTAATCTTCAAATGAGGAGAATCTTCCGATGAGTTCCGAGGAAAGAAGAAAAAAAAAAACAATTTGAAAGCCCGGCTTCGAAGATTGGAACCGTCCTCTTTCATTGATGAAATTTTGCTGAAGAAATTCTATAAAATTAAAGTTGACGTTTCGGAGAGCGAGGAGCGAAACGATCCTGCCATAATTCAGAGTCTCGGTCAAATATTTTATGTTCAGACACGTTTAAACTTTTACATAACAAGGGGTATGTATTTAAAAGACCCGTATGAATTAATTATGTCAAGCAGAATTTTTTTCGGTGTCGATTCTGACTTTGATATAGGGTCTCTAAAGAATTTTAATTTCGAGAGAAAAATGTGGTGTAATGAAGTAGGTACAGTCACGAGCAATAAAATATAGAAATTAACACATATTGCTCTCAAAACAGTGAAGGAAAACATCGTGAGGAATGCGGCATGTCCTAGAACCAAAAATTCGAAGACATGGTGAAATCCACCAATCCGCACTGGGCCCGCGCGGTGGATTAAGGCCTGTTCCCCCTCCTAGAGAGCCTGAGTCGCAGCAGTGGGAACATAATAAGGCCGATAATGATAATGATGAACACATATTGAGGCCATGGGTAGGGCACAGTGCTCATAAAAAGGATCGTCGATTGGGCCGAAATATTCTTAAGTGGCGACCGCGCACCGGAAGACGAAGCGATGAATGCCGCTCATAAGGTGGAGCGACGACCTGGTAAAAGTCGCGCAAATGCAATGAATGCGAGACGCACAGGACTGTTCGTTGTGGCACTTCGGAAAGACCTATGTCCAAAAGTCCTTTGGCTGAAATGATGAGGACGATGATGATTAACACATTTTTAATCTATCTTAACTTCTGCTATTCGAGAAATAATTAGATTCTTAATTACCTAACAATCAAATAAGCTATTTAGAACTAATACTCGTACACATATTTCTTGAATGATAGAAGCTAAGAGATACGCAAAATGTGACCATTATTTACTCGTATCTTATTGCTCGCGACTGTACCTGAACCCTCTAAATTAATTTAAATGACCAAGATCATTATAATTATTTTCACATTACAATGCCTGTAGGTCAAAGTTTTAATTTGATTTTACACGTGGATCTCCACGAGCGTGTGGCATAGATTCGCATAAGCTAGCACAATTCGAACAAGTCTTTTTTTTTTATAAAAAAGTCGACACGAAACCCGAAACGGTAACCCTTTAAAAAATGGATTGTTTTTTTTACTAATAATTCTACAATTTCTGGTCTGGTAGGCAGCCGCTCCTCGTAAAATACTGGTATTCAGCTAAATCCGGCTTGACTGGAAGCCGACCCCAATATAGTTGGGAAAAGGCTAGGTAGATGATGATGATGAATTCTACAACTTCTACAGTGGAAAAAATAATGTCAACTGGATTGATCTATATCCAGAGAGTGTCTTGGGAATTAAACCCAATTAAAAATGTCAGAGCTTTCAATTACTTTTGAGTATGTGTTAATAAATTTACCACCTTTCTACTGTCAGTCCCATCCACTTTCCTCTCAACAACAACGCTCACATAATCTATAATGTTGCATAATGAGTTCCACATAATCCTCTAAACACCAACATTTTGAGCTTACCATAAACTTAGCTAATTAAACTTTGGGCCCAACTGTGGTCCTTGGGGTGTCTCTTGTGAGCACATGGTACAAAATATTTTAGTAACAGAAGGTTGATTTCATACAAAGAGTGAAATAGGCGCGCACACACACATAGACAAGCACTTACTGTAAACACAAACCAAAATGCCATAAGTGCACTTACACTAGCTAGACGTGAACCGTGTCTATGTGTGCGTCGTTCGTTGTATTAAGCTAATCTTCTGTGATTTTCTATTTTGTGTGTTTATATGAAGAGTTCAACAGTTTTACCCTGACTGATTTGTTTTAAGTTACATCGTTAGAAGGACCTTTTGGGTTGATTATGGGAGTTGCTATGGTGTCAAAATATTCGGTTATTTTATTTTTTAGTGATAGATTTGAATGATTTGATGGAGATGCCTGGATGAATGCTTCGATCTACACTTTTCTGGTGATCTTCCACTGCTTTAGCGAGAAAATCACCCACATGAACCCTGTCTCGCTTCTCGCTTCTAAATAAATAAATAAAGGTTCGTTCTACGTCTGTTTGGACGGTACTCATATGCATAGACATGGTTTCTACTATATAGTGACATCAGTCTTGTCAAGGACTATCGTGTGACTCAGTTACTGGGCTGTGAAGGTCAGTTAATTCATGAATCCCCCACCGGTCCTATGAGACCGCGGTGTTATTGTTTTACTATTTTGTCTCGTTTTGTGGGTATGTGATAGGTTAAGTAGTTCTCTCAAGCTTATTACTAAGTTCTTAGTAAAATACCACTTAGTTTCTAGCCATGACCTTAACATATTTGGCAAAAGCCTAAGCAGTTTGATTGACAGGTGAAGAAGATGTAGTGACCGGGAAAAGTAGGTCACACCTTGACCCAAAAACATATTTTTTACACACACATAGTAGGTATATTGTTTTGCCAAAAAAAAACCATTTCTCCATCTTCGTTTTCGTCATACTCTACTCCCTTTCATTGTGTAATGGCACATAAATTATATATGATTGATCGCTCTCCCGTTACCCATATCTAAATACCGCTCCATATTTTGTTTACACAATATAATCATTATTACAATATTTTTTGTCGTATGATATGAACCATTATTTTTGTTGGAATACAAATTATTTGTTTTTGTTGAAATATGTTACTTTTTGGGTGAATTGTGGTTGTTTTTTTAGATATTCTTTTTATTGTGTCTATGATATGTTGCTTTTGTATAAGCTCGTAGGTAGTGATACTGAAAGCGTTATCAATAGGCATTTTAATAAGGTTTTATGATGAATGGTTAGAATCAAAATGAGTGTACGACGGGTAGATGATACAGGCTCTTCACAAATTAGTGAACACGATTGGCAAAAAATCTAAAATAATGTAGACTGGCCTTTACCACCAAAATGTGGTGTGGTCAATCCCAAATATTAATCATTCTTCTTTTGGCTGACTCTTCAATAGATTCTAAACTTTTGTTTGTGTGTGTGTGTTTGTTTGCATGTGTGTGGAAGCTGTGTGAATGTGCACTGTATTTGTGTATGTGTGTTGTTGAGTTGTCAAAAGGACTAACTTCAAATGCAGGCAGAACTCTGCCTTTAAGGAACCAATGCCCAATTGGAACCGTGCACTTGCTTCTAACGTTTTATAAGTGCCCAAGTCTTGCCCAAGTAGGCGAAAAATAAAAAGGTTTTGATTTTTGACTTTTATGTTACCTGTTGTATTTCCCTTTTCCTCGAATTCACAACATAACTATCGATCTGACTAATCCACGTCTGTTAACTCCTTCGCTAACTAGTTTCACGATATTTTAGAAAAAAACATAAAACATTCAAAATAATATCTTGAATTTTAACCAGCATATACACGAACATGAGATGTTTAAAAAAATTAATTTCTTCTTAGATATTTCTACATTGTGTCTGAATGTGTGTCATATTATCTTCCATCCTTTCTTTTTCCTCTATCTTCCTTTATGTACGTAGTTCAACCTTGTTAGCCAATTTCTTATAAACCACCGAAAAATCAACACCAAAATACGCTATTCAAATTCTACTACACATAAAGAAATATCCACCCACCATCAATTCTGACGTATAGACCATAAGACCAACAGAACCGTAATGTCTATTTATTGTATTGAAATAATATGAGAGGGAAGAAACATGTCCCCTGTTATAATGTTTGTCTCTCCACTGATTTAGAGCCGAAAATATATCCTGGAATATGTTAGTGGAGGACTATATTGTAATGTATGGTTTTCTTTATAGAGAGAATTGGAAATTATGGGCTGGGCTTGGCTGGTAGATGTAGTGTTATGTTAGGTTTTATATCTGTTATGTAAAAATCTTGTGTCGGAGTGTATTGAACTGCAATGGCTTGACCGGTTTTTGTGAAATATTTTGTGTATATTTGGTAAGTCCGACAATAGGTTATTTATTTATTGCTATAGATGATAATAGTCTGCCATCACGCGGACAACTCACCCACCACAGCACCACACACCATGCTCCACGTACGCCTGATAATAATAGCTAACTTTTTTGTAAAAAAAACAGTAGTGAAACAACAAAACCAAAGTGTGCTGGGATAAAACTTATTCTTGAGTTAAGCTTGCTTTTGTTCAAAAATTGTCAAATCGCTAAGTACTATGTTAAGTTTGTTATCATTATGGTCAACTTGTCAGCAGAAAGACGTCTACAGCTAGACAAAAGTCTCCCTCAAGGGACACCACAATGACTAGCCTTGTGCATTTTGGATCCATTGGTTTCCCGTGACCCTAAGTCGTCAGCCACATTGTGGGAGGTCTTCCACCTATGCATCTTCCAGCACGCGGTTGCCACTTCAGAACTTTTCGGCCCCATCTGTTACGATATAGCTGTCCACTGCCACTTATGCTTGGCAATTCTTCGGACTATTTGCAGATAAATTCGATTCTGATCATTTTTGTTTTAACATCCAAATTTTTTGTACAATAAATAACTTGGATGGAGCACCGCGATGTCCTCGTGGATGCTGGGACTGTGTTGCAAGCCATGGTTCGGAGCGAGACGGAATGGAATGCGGTTCATCCATGAGGGAGCGGACATCTTAACGTCAATCCAACCACCGCGAGAGGAGACGCTCCGGGCATCGAGATTCACACGGTGCACGATGTCACCACAGTAGGCAGGAGTAATGGGTAAAACGTTGTTCAGCCGCTGTAACCATCTGGACTAAGCCCGAGTTATCGACGGTGCGTAGTGGTTCCACGTGCACCTCAAAGAAATGTCAGTAAAACCATAGCGACCCAACAAGGCTGATTACCCGCTATAGCCACGGGGAATTTTGGAAATGGAAACACCTGGGACGTGCCTCGGAAAGCACGTTAAGCCGTTGGTCCCGGCTGTCATTTGGAGATCTTTGGCAGTCGTTACGGATAGTCAGAAGCCAGTAAATCTGACTCCAGTCTTGCCATGAAGTACCGTGTTTCCCCAGATAATGGGTTGTGGAGGTCTGGTAGGCAGCCGCTCCTCGTAAAATACTGATATTCAGCTGAATCCGGCTTGACTGGAAGCCGACCCCAATATAGTTGGGAAAAGGCTAGGCAGATGATGAAACACATGGGACGCAAACGGTAAGTGAAGGACACAGGTGTGTTCGTAAAGATCAGGCAAATTCTGCTCCTGCTCCTCTCTATACTCCGTCGGTTTAGGTAGTTAACTAAAGGTAAACAATCTTGGCATGTCTTTTTATCTTAAAGTTGTCTATAAATTGTATGTAAAAATCTTTGCAAATAGGTATTTACCTAAATCGATGTTAGCTAATAAACTAAATTTAAATAATCTTTGTGTATATTATATACGACCTCTTTAATATAAAAAGACATACCAAGACTGTTTACCTTTAGTTAACTACCTAAACAAACGGAGTATAGAAGTTTTAGCAGAATTGCTACCACGAAAAAAAAATTAACGGACATTGTTTTAATGGCAACATTCAACTTTATGTAATGTATATTTTTTAAATCAAACATTATAATGTCCAATTAATATGTCCGTTAACATGTTATTTCCATTTCTGTTTTAAAAACTGGTCCTACTCACAAAGTTTTGTTTAATTAATTCTACCCAACATTTTTTTGGCAAAACCATTACAAAACACATACCGCTGTTAACGCGTAAATAAAAACAGTATTTTATGAAATACGTGAAAAAATTGTTGTTTCCTCATATTTACGTGAAAAAATTGTTGTTTCCTCATATTACACAAAATAGTTAAAATACTCGTATAATTATTTTGTGGATAGATAGGTACCTAACTGGGATAATTAATAAAAAATCAAAACGAAATACAATACAATAGAAACATTTTGGTATTTTACGAGTATATTCTTTTCAGCACAGACAGACAGAAACACTGACTGCAAAAAATACTTAATCAACTTTAAAGGTATAAAATTCTTTGTTTTAACATGAACTTTTTACCGACAGACAACTTACTACATAATTTAAAGTAAGTTAATCTTAATATCAACTAAAATAAAAATACTGCTTTATTTTCACAACTAAATTAAACTCTTGTAGAAAAACTGACATTTAACACAAAGACTTTTAAAAAAAAATTTTTGGACTTTACGATTTTAGATTTTAACAATGTAAAATGAAAGATCTTAAAAAGTGATGAACGGGCTGTATGCTGTGTCTTAGCGAATAATGAATAAAATAAAGAATAATAAACGAAAAGAGACTCTGAAAAGAATACAAACACTAAAAACTGGCTAAAAGCGAGTCGCACTCATGCACGAAGGGTTTCGTACGGGTTTATAGAGAAGGCTTTTAAAAAAAATACTATTTAATAGAACACCAAAAACTGTTACAAAATACTATTTGACGCTATCTAACGAAACCTTTTGGCAACCGCTCTGTATGGGAGTTCGAAACAGATTGAGGTGCCCGACTCTAGTAGCCATGCAAGACAGTCAAAATATATGCTGATCTGCAAGAAGAGTTGCCAGGGCAGCATCAGGGCATATATACATAAAGGGTGTAAAAAGACCCTTAACGAAAATGAAAACCCCATATTCTACTCATCACTAGGATAGTTTTTTTCTTCTAGACCATACCTGGGAATTCACTAGTTCTGGAGATATTGAAGGTCAAAGTCAACATTTTTTTTCGTTTTTTTTTTCAATTTCGTATTCCAAGTATCATTAGTAAACTTTCTTCCGAACAAACATTATAAAAATTATCAATTTTTCATAACAAATTACGCATTTGAAGTTAGAAAAATGCAACGAAAACTAAACACAACGAGCGCCTCACACACACAAGCATGTGGTCGGTTCAACGACCAAGCGCGAGCGGCCGGACGCGCAGCTGATCGGAATTATTATTAATTAATTATTTTTTAAAGATGAAAAAAAAAAGTTTTTTCCCAGCAATATTTTTTGGTCTAAGTTACTTAATTACATATACAGAATGTGTAGTTATCGGCTTTGTGATCGGTCTTTTTACACCCTGTATATTAGGTATAACAGTACCGTCCGTAACAAAAAAGGCAAGATTTGGAGTATAGGACCAACACTTAAATATTCATTTTATCCTGATTTTAGTATTTGTTGTTATAGCAGTACCAGAAGTATATCACCTGAGAAAATTTCAACTGTCTAATTTTCACGGTTTATGAGATTTAGCCTAGTGAACCGACAAATAGACAGTAGGACGGACAGTAGAGTCTCAGTAATAGGGTCCCGTTTTACTCTCTAGGTACGGAACCCTAAACTCTATGTTCTGACGACTGCTTGAGAGAACGTGACCCTCTGCCACTCGGAATGTCTGAGAAGTCTAGTTCTCAACAGACAGTCTTCAAACAACACGAACAAACACATTTTTTTATCAAATAGTAGCTTCTGTCAGCGGTTTCGCTCAGGTGAAAGTAGAAAATTGTCCCAAGAAAATACACTCCTGGGATAAAAAATATTATTATCCTATGTGCTATTCCAGGTCACGGTCAACCCGTGTACCAATTCCATTCAGCTATTCGAATATGAAGAAAGTCGCATTTATAATATTTTATAGGATGACTGGTAATTCTGATACTTATACTCGTGATTGTACTCATGACAACAAACAACTTTTACTATGTGACCAAACCTAAAATCGCGAAAAAAATGTACTGTTCAGTACATTAGTTTGCTTAGTAACAGGTAACATGTACTAACTTTAATGTATTATCTTAAGACAGTGTGATTTCTTTATACTCGTATGTATCTATACTAATATTATAAAGAGGTAAAATTTGTAAGTTTGTATGTAGGGGGTAATCTCTGGAACTACTGGTCCGATTTGAAAAATCTTTCAGTGTTAGATAGCCCATTTATCGAGGAATGCTATATACCATCACGCTACGACCCACGGAAGCGGAGCAGTAACGAAAAATGTGGGTGAAACCGCAGGGGACAGCTAGTATTTTAATATACTGGTCTGGCTTTGTTTCTACAATACAATACAATAATTCTTTAATGTATAAAAGGTGGCTACAATTTATAAAGCCTCTGACTCCCAAACCATGTATGTCAGGAGTTGAAATTAAGCCGAAATAAAATGGGGAAGCCCATTTTATTTAAGCTCAATTTCTATTGACAATATTTGTTCAAAAATCAGAGAATGGAAAATGTGTGTCTATGTATGAGAATAAATATGTATGTGTGCATATTTTTGTATGAGAATATGTGTCTCCACAAAAAGTTTTGTACTAAATAAGAAAAGGCATTTCTCCTGAAGCGGTGAAACGATGTTCAAAGTTTGTGGGGTTCAAAATCACCTCTGTGTTAAGTGGTTAAACGACTCAAATATCGATGGAGAGGGCACGGTTTCAGTTCTAGGTAGGATATCATTTGTTTTTCTTTTACTGATAAAAACAATATAGGATCATGAAAAGTAGATCTATGTCTTCCAAAATGTAATACAAAGCGTCGAGCAAAACCCAGTCAAATAACAATGTCTCTAAAGTTTACCGACTCTGCACTGCTACAAGTATATACTAAGTATATACCACTATACGCTAAATTCAACTTAGTAACACAGGCACATAAAAAGCGTTATCGTCCAGTATAATTCACAAATTAAACAAATCCACTAAATTCATTGCCAGAGTTAAATAACGACGTACTTAGTTGGTATAAAACGACTGTTGCTTGAGTACTTTGACCGAAGTATTTATATTTAATACGCAATATAAACTGAACTAGCCATTGTTAAAAAGGTCTTGAGTGTGCTTGAAATGTTCCTTTTAGTGTGAGATTTGATCTTTAATTTTTTATGGTTTTCAAATCTGGTGTATTTTTGTTCGTTTATTTTCATCGCATAAAGATTGATTTATTAATAAACTTTGAATAGAGATTTACAATGTTTTCACTGCGGGGATTTCCATTTCAAGAGTTGAGTCCCAGCTGTGGAAATTATCAGGCTGATTGTACTATCCAGGCGATTAGTTAAACTAGACTCTAAGACGTTCTCATCGTAATTATAAACTAAGTGCACAATAGAAATAATACTAAGAACTGATTAGGGATAGAGATCTTCGTATGAGAACCAAGGTTACGGACATACCCCGAAGAATCACCAAACATAAGTGGTAGTGGGCAAGGCACATTGCTCGCAGAACAGACGGCCGTCGGGGCTTAAAGGTTCTTGAGTGGCGACCGCGCACCGGCAGACGCAGCGTTGCTGGTGAGCTTTACGAGAATCCGAGGGATGCGAGACGCATAGGGCTGTTCGTTGTGGTGGCCGACACTTGAGAGAGACCTTTGTCCAAACATGGACGTTTCTCGACTAAAGAGATGATGAAGATGGTGACTGTAAACAAAATAAAAGTCCAGTTATCTTTTTCTATAGGTAATTATTTTTTTTTAGCGATATATGTAATCCTTCAGAAGCATAAGTAACAATAAAATAAAACGCACATAAAGCAGCCACTATCCCAAATGAGTAAATTTCCCCACTTTACATATTAAACCAACCCCTTTGAAGTGTATATTATGAAAGGAGCAACGAATTTACTTTTGAAAATCTCCAGAGAGGATGTTTTAGTAGTGTTCAAATATTATATTAAATATTGTTTAAGTACTGTTTCTGTCACGTTTTCAAGGTGAGTACCGAAGCTAGTATGTAGTTAATTTAGTTCGTTTAAATAATTACAAAAGATAAGAAATATAATAAAACTAATGTTTTAAAGTCTATTCAAGTTAATTCTTGACTAGACTTTTACTGACTAAAATCACGCTTACGTTTCTTCAGAGGTTTTTTGCGTTCTAGAACCATGGATAAACTTTTCAGAAGATGACCTACGAGCTCAATAGGCTTAGACCTGGCTGTGTCCCTATGATTTTGCTGCCATCTCTTTGAGGCGTGTGTGAACACCGAGGTCCGTTGACGACTTTAGCTCGGATTTTTGTCGAATGTATGTTCTGTAGACATAAAGATTCGTCGAATAAGTGCATGTCGAAGAAGGGATCTGTCGAAGTAGTGTGCTTCGAAGGTGTATGCTCTCGAAATATATTCTGTCGGTACATGCTTGTCGAATCTATATTTTGTCGAAGCATTGAGACTACTCAATGCTTCGACAAAAACAGTAGTTCTACTAAGAACTACTGTTTTTTAACAGTAGTTCTACTAAGAACTACTGTTTTTTGAAATTCAGACTGTGTCGAAAAAATTAACTGTCGAAGTTCAGGATGACGCTCGTAGGTACTTTTTATCCTGGGAGTATGTTCCTTTAGTATTTAATTTTATTCTATCACGCAGGCAAAGAAAGTCCCTGCTAAAAGTAAGTAATACCCGAAAATATCACGAAATTTAATCCAACAAAAAAAAAGAAATTCTTTTCTTTTCCAATATCGAAACCCGTTAATAGCAATTGAGTTCAAGCAATTCTTTCGAGAGTTCGTTACACTATTGATTTTTGTGGATAATGTTCGCAAACACTTCGTTACGAAGGTTATATTTATGAAGACAGAGTTTGGAATCAACGTCAAGCACATTTTATTGATTGGATACACTGGTACTAATGCAAGAAAGCATAGAAACATAGGATAGACCATGTACCGGAAGACGCAGCGTTGGAAGACCTCCCACAAGATAGACCGATGTCCAAGACGGATCGATGACCTTATTCGGTACAAATAGACCACGTAGACGCACAAGACTGGTCGCTGTGGCGACGCTTGGGGTAAACCTATGTTCAGCAGCGGACGTCTTTTGGACCTTGGCTATGGAAGAGCGTACAAATGTCTCATTTCAGGCAGTCTCCAAATGGAGCAAAGCTAATTTTGTGGGATTAACGCAGAAAATCACAAAGGTGTCACTACTAAAAAGAACCCGTTCACCTTGGTTCCTGCTGTTAAATAATATGCTGTACTGGGTCTAATATCACATCACATTGTCTAAACTCAACTTCCTAAAAAAAAATCGGCAATCATTCGGGATCCCGTAGAAAATGTGCGGGATCCCCGACCGGTCCTATGAGACCGCGCTGTTATTGTTTTACTATTGTGTCTCGTTTTGCGGGTATGTGATAGGTTAATGAACACCTTTAGTAGGATGCTTCAAATGACTCCTCCACT
This sequence comes from Mythimna separata, assembly GCA_030763345.1. Taxonomy (NCBI): domain Eukaryota; kingdom Metazoa; phylum Arthropoda; class Insecta; order Lepidoptera; family Noctuidae; genus Mythimna; species Mythimna separata. The sequence continues at coordinate 7,319,332 of CM061191.1, forward strand.
CATAGTAGAGCAAGAAGGAATGTCAGACTTACACTGACTAAAACCCACCCGTGTTAACTCTTCCAAATAGGCCCCTAGCCCTGTCAGGGTGTCTCAGTGTTCTGTGATACTAATTTTAGCTACAATCTTAGCATACAACTCAATGAATCAAATGCGACGTGATTTGAATACAAAGATATATTATTTGAATTTAGAATTCTAGATAGGTATCGAGTTTGGAACATAAAACTCTGTCATTCAAGTCAAAGTTAAATTTCAATGGAACTGATACTTTTGTAATGTGCCTGTGGCATTTTGAATGTAAATGATAATTTAAAAACCGGCCATGTACGAGTCGGACTCGCACAGGAAAGGTTTTGTACCATTATCTTTCAAAACGGCATAAAAATCATGCTGTCATATGAGAACCTCAGTTAAATATTGATTTTATTCTGTTTTTAGTATTTGTTGTTATAGCAGCAACAGAAATATATCATCTTTGAAAATGTTCACCTGTCTAACTTATCACGATTTATGAGACACAGCCTGGTAACAGACAAACACACAGACGGACGGAGAGCGGAGTCTTAGTAGGGTTCCGTTTTACTCTTTGGGTACGGAGCTCTAAAAATTCAACTTTTTGTACTTTAAATACGAAGATTTGGTATTCGGATGGTTTTAATGAAATTCCATCGAATAGCATTCCTAAGTGAGGTTTTGTGTTATGATTCGGTTGCTTATTTCAACGATGCAATCATGCAATAATGCAGGCTGCTTTAATATCGGGATTCCGCGAAAACTTAAGTTTAGTTTTAAGATTAAACCTTACAGGGTTGTTCGAAAGAGTTACCATGGCTTTTTTAACCTATCAATACTCGCGAAACGAGACACAATAGTAAGACAATAACAGCGCGGTCCTATGAGACCGGTCGGGGATTCATTAATTAAGATGAAAAATCATCCTATAACTTCTCTTGCTCTGGGTAGAGCGTGTTAGCTACGGATTTCATTTCAGAAAATCCTTGAAGTCCTAGTTGGCATCGGCCCTGCTGGTCTACCATGTTGCCTGTCCAGCCACTCCTCAAAGAGGCTACTTACCGCCATGATTATGGCGTACCCAAGAGTTATAGTGGCCGTGGAACGCAAAAGGTAACTAAAGCAACACAGGACGTGAGTTTTAGTCAGTAAAAGCTTAATACGCAGAACGTGAGAAATTAACTTGCAGAACTCCCTCTCCTATTGTTTATTTGCTTTTTTCCTACTAATAGGGCTCGGCCAGTGCAGCATAAACTAGACATAACACCTGAGGATGACTTACACGTAATTCTACAATAAATATAATATATTATGCAAATCACCAACATCTGTTATATCTATTTACACATTCATATATATTTCCATATTCACTAAAACTAAACACAGCATACAAATATTAACGTAACGAATTGGATACGCGCATCGTTGATGATGCGCCGGCGACCCTTTTCATTCTACCCACAGAAATCAGAATACTTAGATTCTACCGCCAGCGTTATTATATTTATTTCTCACCAGTCGCGATCTGCGCTGCCCGAGTGACACACGTGCGCTCGCGCCGATAAAGTAAAAAAATGCGAGCCATCGTTGAAAAAAATAGAACAGAAGTGAGTGTGTGTGGTAAAGTGAGTGAGTGTGTGTGAGTGAGTGTATATGTGAGTTAAAGTGATTAGCGAATTGCATTTAACCGCGTTAACCGACCGCTGTGCTAACAAAGACTATTGTCACCGCTATCATTATCCAGCTTGTGCTGAGCTTGGTCGCGCCTTAATATTCATAATGTTGTTGTGTTGTGTGGGGAGAAATTATTATTATCTGGAGATACGACGAAGGACACCACCAAATTCAGCACGTATACTGTGAGTACCTACACCACACACACACCATTCGAACAACTAAACACCCGTCTAATCGGAGTATTATTGTTTTACTATGCGTAGGCTCGCGTTTGACCACTATCTCACCTGATGGTAAGCGACCTCCTTTTTCAACGAAGAGGATTCTCCGTTTTCAACGAAGGTTTGTGGTACTTTACACTCTGTTCCGAATACCTTGAAAGCTCTGTCAGTCTGGCCGAGCATATATAACCACAAAATAGATAAGAACAGAAGGCAAACTCACGTAGAAACTTCACTTTTCATAGTCTACGCTCGGCGATCGCGCTAGAGTAGGCGCCGGCCGCTCAGTCCCGAGCTCAGTCCAAGCGTGTATGGTTCGAGACATCGTGTCTGTGAGCGGTGTCTATGTGTGCGTCGCCCGAGTAGATTACCTTCTGTACCTATCTCTTTTAACACATAACAATCCCTTACACTTATCTAAAAACCCGATATCCCTTAGCAGCACATCCATACATATGTAGGTAAAATACCCATTTACAATCCGATTCTTTTTACCTACGAACCAAAGTAAATGGATAATGTATTCGACCAGGCGTGATCTGCGAAATCCGACGGGGGAAATGACGAATGGGTAGCGAAATCATACAATAAGGAAACGAGCCGAAATCCGGACTGTTTTTATCCCTATATCTCTTTGTAGAAAGCGGTCTGTATAAATTAATTCGGGTTTTTGTTCCGCATTTAGATTTCGCTAATGGGATCCGGAATTTGGCGCTGATTTCGGAATTGTATTGTGTGAAGGGTTTAAAGATAAAGCGTGTTGGGTGTTGATTTGTTTTTTTTTTTACCCGACTGCGGTGTAATTCAATAGGAAGGTAGTATACCTACTCATCTATGTTTTGAAGCGAAGGATCAAAAACACAGATTGAATGAAGAACGCTGCGAATACGGCATTGCTTGTGAGATTGTTTGAAACAGTTACGGCTTACGGCTTTGGACCGTAAAGAGCGACTGAAAAAAAAGGTAGATTTTACTCAGTTAAATTCTGCACCCCTTCTCGCTACATCGCACCGAAAAAGAAAGATAAGTACCAATAACATGGCTATGACTTACTACTCATCATCATCAACATTTCAGCTGAAAGACGTTTACTACTGGACATAAGGGAGGCATAGGTCTATTAGTGGACGCCGTTGGGTCAGTGTAACCATAATAAGTTAAATGTTTAAATCTGCATCGTTATCATTACAGCCGAAAGTCATCCACTGCTGGACATAGGCCTCCCTCCAGCATCCCTCCACAACGAGCGGTCCTATGCGTTTCGCATCCATCGGATTCTCGCGACCCTCACCAGGTTATGGTTCCACCTACGCTTCTGTTTTCTACTACAATAACATAAACTGTGCTTTGTATATCTATATAAGCACAGTAACATAGATATGTCACAGCGCCTATTATCAGGTGTTTTATCGTAACTTCTAAAGTATCATAGAACAAACGCTCTGTAGCGTTACTCCAAGGTATCATGTGACTGTGTAGCATAACGTAGCACTGAATTCGTAGGCACCGTATCTCAGTTTCAGCGCGTAGCACTGTGATACGTCCAAATTATGCCATTCGCTCCTAAGTATAATAGCGGTGTCACGTACCCTAGCGTTAATAAGTAGTTTCATAGTAGAAATTCTAGGCTTTGAAGCATAGGTGTTGCTTTAGCTTAGTTTAACTTTCAAAATCATACCTTTTGCTCCAACGTATATTGCACTAACATAATTAAACCTCCCTTAAACCGACTTCAATTCATACTATTGTAGATGTATGTCCTGTAGAGAAACTTCAAAAAAGTACTTCAATCTTCATACACATCACATATGTACTTCAATCAACTTTAATCATAGGCTTAAAAGCACAGTTATATGACGTAGGCTTTAGGTATACAGGATTTTTAAAATCATGCTTTTTACTTCATAGTACTTTGTTACATTATAACCTGAATAATTTTTACTATTATTCCCTGTTATTATTTCCTTGCTTCCCCTATAGTATGGGGCAACGTACGTCCAGTAAAGTGATTTCAATCTATACCGTCGTATGTTTCGTAGATCGTTTATGCTCGTAGCACGCTTAGTTTAAGACTTTTTTCACATTATCCGATCCGATATCGGTATCGGACGCCGATACGATATCGGGGTAAGTAAAATGTATGAAATATGTACCTGTCTTTCATATTGTCCGGCCCGATATCGGATATCGGAGCACGGCATTTCATACATTTTACTTACCCCGATATCGTATCGGCGTCCGATACCGATATCGGATCGGATAATGTGAAAACGGTCTTAAACTCGTAGCCTTCGCTACGTAGCGTCCCGTAGCGCATCGCTAAGATGTAGCAGCTACGTAGCATACGAGTACATCTCGTATTTGCGTAGCATACATTAGACCGACGACGCACACGTTGGTGACGCCTGAGTTGTACGTAGAACCACGTTCGTGGTGTCGCATAGCGTGGGTGATAGCTCTACAAGTCTAGTTGCCATATAAAATGTATGGAGACCGACGCGCCCAGATCGGCATACGTGGCCCACGTGGGCCCAGTGTAGTTCTACTTTTATAAGCGCAGAGTAGCGTAAGAGTCATATCTCAGCACATTTACGCTCCAACTTAACTCCTACCATCATTAACGCACATACGATGCAGAAAAATTCTAATGTGAGCTAAAAAAGACAAAAAGCCGACATACTTCAACGTAATCTTTAAAATCTCAGTCGGCATGGAGGAACGTACAGTCGCAGCCATAATGCTTACCTGGGTTCTTCGCAAAAAACCCGCGTAATTTTTCCTCTGGGCCGTGTCAAAGGACAGTGCTCAATCACCTGCCGACTGCGGTTGGGCCATGGGAGTAGCGGGAAAGTGACCTTTATTTATAAGAAGGTTACGTTCTAGGGGAAGTAGAATTATCTCTTTAGAGAGCGGTAATCATCATCATCATTGTATGCTTATTGTAGAATGGCTATGGATAGTAAAAGTCAAAAGCATCGTTACGATGTGGCAGTTAGTAAACCGTCCATTAACTGGACTTTATTGATTGACTGGAGTATTCAAATTCAAAATTTTTAGTTCACATAGGTCTACATGGGCTCTTATAAAACATCAAAAAACAATGTTTCCCCCCCTCGAACTTTTGAACCATAGATTTAGTAAATATGAAAAAAATCTGGAAATTAGAGCTTAATTATAAAGCTCTAATTTCCAGATTATTATAAAGACTTTCTAAGAAAATTATTTTGAACTTGATGGGACGAACAGTTTTTGAAAAGTTGGGGACACTTATTGTGATGGACGGGAAACTACGGAACCCTACACTGAGCGTGGCCCGACACACTCTTGGCCAGTTTCTTTAAAGAACTTGCGAACGACGAGCAATAGGTAGCTCACAGTCCGGCCGTCTGGTGACCGTCCAGACCGAGCCCAAGTCGTTGACAGCACGTAGTACTCTACGTGTGCCTCAAAGAGATGGCAGTAAAGCCGTAGGGGCCCAGCAGGACTGAAATCTTGGGTTGAATCGTCTGTAATTTAATAGAAAACATGTAATATCCACCAACCCAATAGGGCCTGCGATATATTACATGTCTTTATATTTTTGGTTCTAAGACATCTTCATAATGTTGTCCTTAACCGTTTTTGTGCCCCCACGCACGACATGCGACACTTGCTGAGCTGCCCATCCTGCACAACCACATGTACTTTTTGGGATATATGCGAGGCCAGTGATAGAGCCGTACAGGTTGCTAAATACTGATCGAAAAATTTAGTTAAAGACACGACAAGAAGAAGAAGAAGAAGAAAGACCTATTTAAAATAAAGTTTCTCATATTTCTCAACCTACAACTCGTAGGTCAGGGGCTTTACCACTGGCAACCACTGCTCTCACATAACACATAATCAAAATTTTCTCATTTATAATTATAATTAGGGCAACATTTTAATGCCTCTGCTATTTTAATGGCCCCATAACTGATTCGACTGCATCTGCCGGTGACAAATGAACGCGGTTTTTTAAGCACGTTGAACATATCCGCATTTCGCAAATAGCATTGCGTCATTAACACCTTATTACCTACAAGTTAGGGTCTATTTTCGCTTGTACAGTAACGTTAGATATTTTGGCCCCGAAACGCGAGATAGAATGAAAGAGCATAATGTCGGGTGTTTAAGTTATGTACCGCTAAGTAAAGGTCTTTTATTATATTTCAGGCGTTTACCGCGATTTTTCGTGAGAATTAAAAATCGTGGAGAAAGAGTTTCTTGTTCTGTTTTTGTGCCTAAAGGAAGGTACGGTAATTGAATTGTTCAGGCCCTTTGTGGCTATAGTTTTTTTTGTTTCTGCAAGAATTTTGGAGAGAACAAAAGTCTTATTTAGTAAATTCTCTGGATAAGGTTTTATGTTTAAAAGATTTGAGTTTTCAGTTTCTGGAGTTCAAAGATAGATGGTGCTATCTGTATCCGCAGGAGACCCAAGGTTAGGAAGTATCATCAAACTTAAGTGGTAGTAGGCACATTACTCACAGAACAGATAGTCAATGATGCTGTAAGGTTTTAACCTATCACATACCCACAAAACGAGACACAATAGTAAAACAATAACAGCGCGGTCGGGGATTCATGAATTAAAGTAGTGATTTGAGTATCGGAAGAAATAATGATGAGAGTCGCGAGACGCACAGAACCGGTCACAATGGTACTTGCAGAAGGCCTGTGTCTAGTAATAGCTCTATTGCGCCTGAAATGATGACCCTTATGTTTATTTACCTGTCTATTTAGTAAGAGTTAGGTAGGTATATCTTTTCTACGACACACAAAGCTGTGCTAAGGTACGCTTTTCCCAGAAACGTCGAACAAAAGGTGCGTAAAGTGTGTCTTTGATAAGCAGACAATACATTACATATATCACCATTAGTTCTATTTAGATACATTCTATTTCTCTAGTTACAAAATGGGTAAATCCAGAAGGTTGGGTCAAAACAACGAGCGAAAACAGACACACGCACACATAGACGTGTACTTATGGTAATCTCAAACATGTTATGTGTGTATGTGTGCTTGCATTTTAGTTCGTTGTAGAGATTCGACCTTCTCTGACCATTTCGCGCATCGCTAGTAACGCGTGTAAGTCGCATTTTCAACGCGTTACAGATGCGATGCTTACGCGCTATTAGCGCGCTGTAGCATCGCGGCTGTACTTCTACTACATCGGGAAGAGAACGGAAGAATGAATGCGTATATGAATCATTCTACATACAAAAAGGATTTTTTTTTTTGCCGTTACTGAATCGCGTTTGCATCGCCACTGAGAATCTTGATGTAGGCGTGGACAAATTGATAGCGACTACATCGCAACTGTATCGATACAAACGTGCGACAACAACGCTACAAAAAGTCGCCGGGGCGAGGGCCTAAGCCTTTTCTTCAAGGTTAACTACCTACTCAGTACATAAATATAACAATGCTGAAAACATGTTTTACCATGTTTTTGCGGGAAAATGATCGTTGTACCGAATAAAAACGACATGTTTTCGCCATTCGTTTCCTTGTATGTACCGTCAGTGGCAAAAATATTGGTAGTTTGCTCCTATTTTTGTATGGTAGCTGTACAAAAAGATCAGAGGGAAAATTCCTGTTTTTTTTTAAGAAAGTTAGTATCTCTGTTTCAATTACACAAAAAGTAACTCTAATTACTGTGTATTAGAAGCGACAAAAAATATGTAACCAAGATTTTTGTGACTCATAACTTACGTAACGTCATGACTAACGCCCGTTTTCAATAACCTACCGCAATTCATAGATAGATAGCTATCCCCGATAAACAGTAAGATTCTATCTATCAATCCACAACATTAGTAGGAAATGCTATTCGTCGGTAGGTTATAGAAAAGCAAGTAAGGGCAAAAGGATAGATTTGTTTATATTTAGTAGCTGCAACTGTAGATAGATAGCTTATTGAAAACGGGCGTTAAAAGAGTGTCTGTGGAGTTTACAGCAAGTTTTTCTCCATAAATGTCTACGCTTTGGAACGTACAATTTAGCTTAAATTTTTTGATTATCCGATATTTTGACGATTCAAAAATGCCTTTTATGCGTATGAAATACAGTTTCTTAAAAAAAATCGTGGTGGGAACGAGTTAGCGACTTGAATTTTAGCGTATTTTATTTATACCTACTAAAATTTAACTCCGAACAACTAAGATAAATCAAGATCTTAAAATACTAATGACATAGATGTTTCTGAATGGATTATTTTGATCATTCATTTTGTCTTACTATTTTGGTTTCCGATTGGGGTATTTTGGTTTTCCGATGAATGCGAGACGCATAGGACCGGTCGCTGTGGCGACGCTTGGGGGAGGCCTATGTCCAGCAATGGACGTCTTTCTACTGAGATGATGATGATTTTGGTTTCGTGATAGCGTGACGAATGACAGGACAGAATGGAAGCAAAAATCGTGTTGCAGCAACCCCATAATAAAACGGGACAAGGGCAGGATGAAGAAGAAGAGTTTGTCTCACTATTTTTGGTGCTGACTGTACATAAACTGAAGAGCAAAACTATCAAATTCTTTCTCACGTCTATTGTCATATTATATTTATAGTATGACTATAAAAGTGAATGGTCTATGTTGCGGTAGGGATGCGAAATCGGGTAGTTTGTGACAATTCTAGTTTTTCTATTAGCTTCTTTTTGGATTTTTAAATAGTAAATTTAAATTATGTACCTACTCGTATATCAGTAAGTGGCGTGATGACCCAGTGGTTATAGTACCCGCTTTCATGCCTGTGGTTATGGGTTTGAAACCGAGCAAGCGGAGCAAGTACCAATGTAAATTTTTCAATTCATGGGTACTTTCTAAAATTTTCTAGAATATCTCTCCCACCCCGTGGATTTAAAAGCTTGAAAAAGTGCTGGTCCCGGTTTTCATTCGTAGTATCTTTGGCAGTCGTTACAGGTAGACAGACGCAGAAAGTTTAACCAAGGAGTATCAAGTTTCGTGTATCGTCTCATAGGCAATCGCTCTAAGTAAAACACGGTTATTCAGCCGCTTTCATTAACGCTGCCCTCCGCCCGATTTTTTGTAGGTGAAAAATAGAACACACTGATAGCAAAAGTGCAACGCACACGGCCTTCAAAAGTCGGACAGAATATACTATAGGATAACGCTGCCCGCCCACGACAGACTTTTTGTAGGTCCGATAATCGGCACATATTATCATCTAGTAAACAGCACTATTGCTATTAGTGTGTTCTATTTTTCACCTATAAAAAATCGTTCACCGATTGTCGGTCGTGATCGGGCACCCTTATAATTTGTGACGATTATCGGACCTACAAAAAGTCTGTCGTGGGCGGGCAGCGTTAGACTGAAAGTCGACACCAAGCTAGTTGAGAAAAAGGCTAGAGAGATGATGATATAACTTTGATAGTATAAAGTTGTCACCTGAACAAACTAAGTAAATATCCATTTAGTTATGATCTCACATAGCATTTCATTGCTTCGTTTCATAGTAATAACATACATACTTTAGTTTTAAGTTTCCTTTTGTTGTAATAATAATTGGTGTACAATAAAGCGTATAATAAATAAAATAATAATAAATAATAAATACGTCTTCAATTAATAACATTATTCAGGCACAGGCTAAGGTGATTTAAGCCTTCCAAAACTGTAGCCTTAAATTTTTTTTGCGTATATAGAAATAGTTTCCAAACTACCGGGGAATGTCCTTGGGCATACATGAGTAGTGATTATAAGGACGGGCTTCTGTGAGTTGACCACCGTACTTCCTTCGAAATTTTCTGATTTTTGAGGTAAATAAAATGCATAAAAACACACACATTCCCAGACACTTCTCCCAAAAACCTGTCTTAACAAAGTCCTTACAACATCCCTCCCAAAAGTATCTCTCAGATAAATGTCGCGGACAAGACTGGGAATTAATTCGCCGTATACTAAATGAGCACGATTCTTCTGGAGGGACCTAAATCAGTGGCCGATCGGCTTAACGGTGAGTTACGGGCACCGCCGTCCGCAATGTATTCGACCCGATTTCCCAGATATTTTTTGGTCAAATAATACTTGGGATTTGAAATATTATTGAGAACAATAGTCGGTTTAGTCTTGTGTTGAGATAATGTCAGCATTAATTTAACTATTGATATGGGTAGGAAAACCTCTTACCCATGAGGTTAGCATTAGCATTATCGGCATTGTAACGTTCCCACTGTTGGGACTTAGGCCTCCTCTCTAGGAGAGGGAGTGGGCAGTTATCCACCACGCGGGCCCATTGGTTTGGTGGATGTTACATGTCTTCGAATGTTTGGTTCTAGAACATGCCGATTTCCTTTCGATGTTTTCCTTCACCGTTTTGAGAGCAGCGGTGATGAAATAAATTACACAAAGTAATGCGTCTGGCTGGGTTTGAACCCACGACCTACAACTTGTTAGTTGGGGCCACAGTCGGGGCAGTTACCGCTGGGCCACCACTGCTTACACGCATGAGGTAACGGGTTCAAAACCGGGCACGTATCAATGTGATTTTTTTTAATACATAAATGTACTTTCAAGTTAGTCTAAGATCGTGATTGTCATTCGTAGATTTTTGGAAGTCTGACCATCAGTCTATTCCAGAAAGTTTGATAGGCAATGGCTCCATGTAAAATACAGTTATTCAGCCGCATTGATTATATTGGAGGAGTTAGAGTCGAACAGGTCAGATTAAAAAAGAAAACGTATTGCTCTACCTTAAATTCATAAACCGTTCCGTGTGGAACAAGCAGAATATCAGAGTGCAAGGGCGTCGCCAAGGGGGGGCAGGGGGGGGCAGCTGCCCCCCCCTAGAGATCTAATTATTAATAAATGTAGAAATTATACTTCCCGAGAAAGTCGGACTGGAGTTGGACATTACATCAATGCCGCGTATTACGGGGGAAACAACGTCATAGAAACAATCATTCAGCAGAAAGCCCTTCAGAATACTGGAAGAGATCTTAACTTATCAGATACCCGCAAATTGAGACACAATAGTAAAACAATGACAGCGCGGTCTCATAGGACCGGTCGGGGATTCATGAATTAAGGAATACCATACTTAGATTCAATTATCACCTCCCTTGAAGTCTCTGGAGTAGCATCGAGGCGGAACGCGGGGTTGCGACAGTCGTAGACAGGATCCAGCAATTGGGACTCAAGGTGGCATTGCACAAGTCCGAGGCCATGTGCTTTCATGGCCCTCGGACTGCGTCACCACCGGGTTCCCAAATATGGGGTCCACATCGGCGTCGGGTCGACGATAAAGTACCTGGGACTCGTCCTCGACAGCCGGTGGACTTTCGAGGAGCATTTCCGACGTCTGGCTCCCAAACTGGAGAGAACTGGGGCTGCTCTGAAGCGACTCCTGCCTAACCTAGGGGTCCAGACGCCCCCTGCCGGAGGAGGTTCTACGCGGGGATCGTTTGGTCCATGGCCCTTTACGGAGCGCCGATTCGGGCGCCGTCGCTGGGTAAGTGACCGGCGGCCAAACTGAACGCTTGTCAGAGGGCCATGGCCATCCAGATGGTGTGGAGCTACCACACGCTCTCCCGCGAACCGGCGAGCCTCCTTGCTGGCCTGCCAGCGTGGGATCTGGAGTCTTTCCACGCATGCCCGATTTCCACGTGGAGTTACAACGCCGGGGCGAAACTCCGCTGCCGCGACAAGTCGTGGTATGGCAGAGTTCCGGAGGCATCTCAGGGTGGCATGGCGACTGCAACTGTCGTAACCCAGTGCTGGGCACGCCGTCGTTGCGGCGGTAAGTCCCCTCTTTGAGGAGTGGTTGGAAAGAGATGGAAAGAGGAGAGGAATGGAGGAGGCAGGTCCTCACCGGACACGGTAAGTTCGGGAGGTTCCTGCATCGGATCTGGGAGGAAAGAACGCCCGGGTGTCGCCACTGTGCGGACCACCACACGGTGGAGCACAAGGTAGAGGTGTGCCCCACTTAGGCGGAGTACCGCCGTGTCCCTGTGGAGGCTCCACGGGGACACGGCGGTATCGGCGGAGGCGACTTCTCGCGCCGGGCCTTGGTACAGGCCATGGTCCGGAGCGAGGAGGGGTGGCGGGCGGTCGCTTTCTTCTGCGAAACAGTAACGTTAGCGAAGGAGGCTGCCGACCGCAAGCGCGCAAGGGAACGGCCCTCATGCCGCCGCCGCCGAGATCCCGATCCCTGTTTCCGACCTCCGTATGCGCGGTCTTGCGGACGGCGAACACTCGCCATTCGGCAATAGCCTGGACCAAGCCCAGTCGTCAAAGGCGAGTTCTGTTCTACGCGCGCCTCAAGCAAACTGTCTGAGACCGGTAGGGCCGAAGACTCTGGGGCACACGAAAATTCCGAAAGGTGAGTCCGTGTCGTCCCAGATCGAAGGCAACGAAGGAACGGGATGGGGTTTAGTCAGTAAGAGTCTGATATCTGCCGCGCTAGCGATATTAGCAGTAAGTCAAATTTTTGACAAAATGAGTTAAATATTGATCCCGAATTAGCGCAATGCGCTCTACCAGATGTGCTGACACCTATTTTGATAGCTTATCGGGAACCAGTAAATTTCGTTTAAAATAACGGCAGCTCTATTTCAGTTGCTTCAACTAACACTAAATATAAAAGGAAATTCGTCATCTAAAACTATTCAAATATATATACAACCTTATTGAGTGAAGAATATAAAAGCGCTTTATTTGGGCTATACGTTTCAACCATCACAATTGATATAAACAAAATTTGTAACAAAAACCTTTGCGCGTCAATTACTCAAAACTACGCAAAACGTACTTACTGCTCATATCGCTAGCGCGGCCCTCCCGCTCCGCCCAAGAGCGGAAGAAGTAATTCTGATGATTCCCCACTTGAAAAAAAAATCGTCATCGAGGCAAAGACTTCCAAAGTGTAGTTGTTCATGCTCTCGGCGTTCATATTTTTTATCATCCATAGTATTGCCCTATTGCCCCCCCCTTTGTCATAAGCTGGCGACGCCCTTGTCAGAGTGTACCAGTGTGTCTGATTGTTCAAGAGTTACCGCGATCCTGAAACACAAAAGGGAACAGTAGGAACAAAGATGGGTTCTAGTCAGTAAAAATCTGACACGCTCTTTCACTCTAAAGCAGAAGAATGATCGAATAATTACGGTTCCCACCTCAAAAAAAGAAATTATTTTAGTCACAAGGCTCGAAAACATACTCAGCTTCTCAAAAACCCTGCTTTAAATTCTCTGAGTGAGAACTCACAAGTTTATTCAGCAGACAAACCACAACATTCCACAGAGTTCCACCCATAGAACAAGGAACTTCCACACTGCCAGTGGCTAGAGACGCCATTGAACCTTTTTGGTTCCAGCCATGGCACGCCAGGTGGTTTGTATCTAACCCATGATTGGGGCAATTGCAGAGTGAAGGGAAATGGGTGCATGCAATGCACTGAATACAGGAACAACCTGTATTCAGTGAGAGCTCCATACTCATAGAACTCCTATAGAACACCCTCATCTTCCATCTAGTCGTAGTCGGGCACTCTTGGCAGAGTGGTCGTGGCTGTTGATGACTGCGGCTGCGACACGCTGTCGTCGCTTGCCTTCAATGATGGAATACTCCATCTACAGCTAAATGCTAAATGTCATGCAGTCTCACACCCTCATTGTACAAAAACTTTTAACAATAGCAGTGGCCACTGATGTCATCATAGTACTCTATGGCCTCACCAAAGGCGCAAAGCTCAAGTTGTTCCCCGAAGCTTGTGCAACGTCTAGGTGTGCGCAAACGTTAACGAAACCACACAAAACATTCAATTTACAACTAACTTCGCTGTGTTAACTAATATTGTAGTTTCAGCTTTGTCTTTGTACCCATATGTGTTTGTGTGTGTGTGCTTGGATAACGCTGTATGTAGTTCCTTGTAAATAATGTTTGTTCTTGTACGGAAGTATGTATAAACTAGTAAATTAATTTTTTTGGTGTTTTCAAGGCTAGAGTAAATAGGCTCTTCAAAAGACAGTGCATTTCACCACCAACGATTGCATTACTGCTTACCATCAGATGGGATCGCAGTCAAGCGCTAGTTTAAGTAATTAAAAAAAAAACCGCTAATAAAATCCTAATCCAGGATATTTTTTACCAGTTGGTATAATACGCTCACACCGGTTAAGCCGTTCACAAGAGTTACCCACAAATTGCCTAATAAACTTTTGAAAAAAAAAAACCCTACAAAACTCAAAAAAGGCAAGAAGAAAGGTTCCTAAATAAACTAACAAAAAATGTCATTAGGGCGAGTGTCCACCGACGTCCGATGACACATGCAATTTGTCTGCACAATCGATAGTGGCAGTTGTGTCCCAAGCCTAGAACTATGGTGGCGCGCCGATGAATGCAATCTACGAATTTAGGTAGACGGATTGTCGGTGTGTATGTTTTAGGCTTTTTTTCCGTGTGTTTTTGGTAACTAACTTTTTTAGGGCTCCGTATCCAAAGGGCAAAAACGAGACTCTATTGCTTTGCTGGATGGTTTTTTGACTTCAACCTTTTTTATACTCTTTATCACCTGTCAAACGTACTGACTTTATCAAGCACAGGAAGCGAACCTCTTTTTTTAGGTGGGAAATCATCGTCCGCATCGTGCACTCTTCTACCACAGACTCCACCGTGTCCTCCTGGCAATCCACACAATGGTGACATGGGCGTCTCTTCCGGTTTCGGTGCAGGTTCCTTTCAGACTTACCATGTCCGGTGAGGACCTGCGTCATGCAGAAGGTAAGGACGCGGTGTTGTCTTTCCAACCACTCCTCAAAGAGGGGACTTACTGCCGCAACGTCGGCGTACCCAGCACTGGGTTGCGACAATCGCAGTCACCATGCCACCCTGAGATCCCGCTGGAACTCGGAGCCAGCATATCGGATCCCTAATAGCTGTTATTATTTAGCCATACACAAGTTAATAAGTGATTGCTCTGAGAATAGTACAACTTAATATTATAGGCATATCCTGTTTGCTAGGTAAACTCCGAAACCGCCGAGTTATGAATTCAAGGAGCGTGTTGTAGTAAACTAATCAGCCGTTTCTTGGAATCCGGTAATTCCGAAGTGATTCTATATGTTTGTTAGGTGTAAACAGATTTGTTTCAAATGTTATCAAACTATTATATACATTACGTTGTTTGAATACTGAGAATGTTTTAACATGTGACCTGGTTTCGCACGTGAGAAGACGTATAAGCATTAGCATAATCAGCCTTTTTAATGATTTCACGGCTTAGGCCTTCTCTCTAGGAGAGGAAATGGGCAGTAATCCATCACGCGTGCCCTGTGCGGGTTGGTCGATGTCATATATCTTTGAATTTTTAGTTGAAGGACATGCCTGTTTTCCTCATGATGTTTTCTTTCACCGTTTTGAGAACAGTGGTGATAAAATAAATTACACAAAGTAATGGCTGACGAATGAATGGCAAAACCTGGCTGGGTTTGGAAACACGACCAACAACTCGTAAGTCGAAGCAGTTCGCACTGGGCCACCATTGCTCTCCAGCATAATCATTCTTCTGTTTGTTTTCCCTATTTCTTCTAAGCCGAGAATCATCCTGTGACATCTCAAGACATCCAGGGCTTCTCTTACAATAGCAGCCCAAAGAGAGCATTTAAGGTTGGTTCCTCACGCTTGCGGCCGCGTCCTTTGCTAACATTACTGCCTGTCCCAGGGCCCGGACGTTTGAGGTCTTTGAGTCAACGTCACGGTCATTGCCGCTGATCGCCCAAACGAGGATACGGTGGTGCCCGGTGCGGAGCAAAGTCCTACCATATGCTTCATTGTTTCGTCTGGCTTGTCCACACAATGGTGACACACAACGAGAGTACTTAACGCCTTATGGCGTGCCCAGGTAGGTAATTAGGCTTGACCTCCAAAATTGGGGTACTTATAAACAGTTCTATCTTTTCATTTCTGTCTATCTCAGCAAGAATTGAAGGCAAAATCTTATTACAATGTTATCAAAACAATATCATGAATGTGAGTGCCCATAATCTCCTTGTTCGGTGATAACGACTTTTCCCATAGACATTATTTGAGATTAACGCAGCGGAACTGTCTAGATTGACTGCTTTGCAAATTTTTTTATGGGTGGAGATAACAAAGTTTATATTTGTTACGTTCCGTCTTATTCTTTATTGAATTTTAAGACAACTTAAACTAGGACAGCTGATGTACACAAGCGAGATAAAGCCACGTTTTCATTGGTACATATCTACCAGGGAAATATTATCATCATAATTTCAGCGGAAAGACGTCCACGGCTGAACACAGGACTCACCTAAGCGTCCCCACGGGCATCATCATCATCTACTTAGCCTTTTCCCAACTATATTGGGGTCGGCTTCCAGTCTAGCCGGACTTAGCTGAATACCAGTATTTTACGAGGACTGGCTGCCTACCAGACCTCCACAACCCCTTAACTTGGGTAACACGGTACTTCATGGCAAGACTGGAGGTCAGATTTACTGGCTTCTAACTATCCGTAACGACTGCCAAAGATCCACAAATGACAGCCGAGACCTACGGCTTAACGTGCTTTCCGAGGCACGTAGGAAACTCGTTATGTTAAGATGGTCACCCACCCACATACCAACTTTGGCAAGCGTTGCTTAACCTTGTAGATCGACCCGTGCGGCTGTCGCCACGGGCGTTTTAAATTAATTGATTTCCCGCGACCCTGACCTGGTCATCAGTCCACCTTGTGGGAGAGATTCCAAGCACGTGACATGTGTTTGCTTAATATTGGCAAAGTAACAGTATCAACGAAGCGGCAGGGTGGTGCCGTGGTATTGTTGCAACTTCGTCGACAGAGTTACATACAAAGTTTTGTGTACAAGCTTCATGAAGGCGTACCAAGCGTGTAATGCCAAATATGCGTCTATGAAGACACGCGTCCGTGGACAATTAACTTCAATCGCAATTTATTGAAAACAAGCCACCACTCCGAAAGAATCTGTACGAAAATATCAAACCGCACTTTCTTTAATTCTACTAAGACTTCAGAGGCTGGGGCTAATAGCGAGCAATAATCATTACGCTCTCATCGCACACTTATCAGGTTTCAACTTCGTCGAAAACGTAGTAGTAGCTTGTAATAGAGGACCGCGAGCTCTTAACGCGATCCATTTGACGACCTAAACAGGAGTGTACTACAAATCGATGTGCCATTAACGCTTGTGCGACATTTCAGTATGTTCGATCTAAAGAAAAGGATATCTAGTAAAAGTATATCCTGTTTGTGATTACTATCGTGCAAATATCAAAGTAATTACTTTCAGTGGCAGTAGTAGAAGACGAAAATTGTTTTGAGAGAAGATAGTTCAGGCAGAAAAAAACTTTTATGTTCCAGCCAAGACTGTATAACAAGTTTCATCTCATCATCATGAAAAACTATTACAAGTTCTAAAACTAGTAAATAAAATAAATTTTCACGACTAAAGTTACTTTAAGAAGCTGAACTTTAAGCAACGATCACATACTAGCACTTTCCAGATAGATTTTTGAGATAAAAATAATTTGTAGCTCGCTTGGCAACTAACAAAACTTACACTGAATTTCTTCGAACAAAATATGGTCCAAGCCTTTCAAAGTTATCTGGCAGCTAAGTAAATAAATACAGTCCAAAGACTATCTCTTAGTACATTATTCTTTGTCTCCGGACAAGAAAATATATAACGTTGGTACAAAAATTATGGGAGAAACATAGATAAGTTCTGCTGTCATTTTGCTAAGTAATCGCTGAGTATGAGTTTTATTAAATTATTGAGATGGATTTTTGTTTATTATCTCATCATACTCATTATTTAAAGTTTTATTTAATGACCTCTCATACTCATTATTTAACCTCTTTTTATTTAATGACCTCATATAATATTAATAGATATGTGTAGTTTAAGAAAGGAAAGAATAAGTTCTTTGATTATATATCTCGCTGCAAAATAAACAAATGATTGACATTACCGTTATTTGGAATATCCGGCTCGAAGGACCAATATGATGTTCTTTGTATGCAATTATGCAAATTACTGGTTTATTGCTAAAGAAATAGTAGAAAATGTACAAATTCTGTATATTATTGACACCTAGATAAAGTATATTTGAGAGGTACTTTACGCTTAATTTAATGGACCACTACGCTAGTATCAATCAATATTGAACAGTCTTCACGGTCTCCTAAAAAAACATCTCTTTCCGTGTGTATTGTCTTTGTACGATAATTATGCCGATTTTAATTTACCCATATTAAGATCGTTTCGGTCAAAACAATGAAAACACGAATCACGCACATAAAAATAAGGTACGTGTAACCAAACATAGCACCACCAAAGGAGCACATATTATCATCAAAACAAAATAAGAATTCCATTTATATAATATTTTAAACGCAAAATGTTAATTAATAATTAATTCCAAACGCACGATTACTGTTCTTGTCATGTTGGTATTACTATGTCGTATGTTTTTAATGTGCTTTCATTGTTATTGCATGACTCTTAATTTCTCTAGGGACTCATTTTCTTCATAATTTCCGACTATTTGTAAAAGCTGGCCGTTTTTATTATTCTTGAGAAAAATAAGAGATTGTTTGTGTAAGAGGTTGCACTGCAGTTACTAGGTAAATGGATACTTTCGAGATTGGAAGTTTCAAATGTTCTTTAGCATTGTAACTTAGTTTACGTCACTATGATTATCATTTGAAACCTACGTTCCTTTAAACACCAACAAACACATCTACTGGTTCTGTGTTGTTTACGCCAATAAATTGGTCTCATATGTCTATCGCCAGATCTTTCATCAGTCTACCTTATGGTAGTCCTTCCAACTTTACCCCTTCAGGTACGCAGTCGCTACTTTAGAACTTTGCAGCCGATACCTTTGGAATCTTTTCAGGTGGTGTTCAGTTCAGTTTGGTTTGAGTATGATTTCCACACTTAGTTATCTGCGGCCAAGTTAAATTGAGCGTGGGCCATGAAGCCAAAACTTTCGGTAGGCCCACCTCTCTTCAAACACTGATTAGGTTTTTCAGGCTTTACAGAGCGTCTGTGAGAGAGTTTGAGGATCTTAAGGTTCGTCTGCGTGTATCAATGACAACTATGCAGGCAAAGAGCACATGTCTAATGGTTTCCTCCTCCTCCAAGCATGCTCTGCACAGGGGACTGTGCTTATTTAGTGTGCAGTGTCCAGTGAGACGGCTGGCTTTGTGTAGTCTGATGAGTTTTTTGGTGAGAGCTTAATTGAGGAGTGGTATAGCCTCCTTGGTTGGCTTAGCGATAGCACACATTAATATTGAATAGTCTCCAGGAACAAAATATAAAGAAAATGTTAGCACAATAGTTAATCCGAAACCTTCTCAGTACTTTTAAAAATTCATACCCATTCAATTTTAGAACACAACATAAAAAAGAAAACTTGGTCCTAAGCTCCGCTTAATTTTCTTATTCAAAACCGAATTTAACAGCCCAAGGAGGGTATAACGAATGTCGTACAAAAAGGGCCAGATTAACGGTCCAAATGGCCAGTCATTAAGTACAGTTAACAGGATCCACAGTGTCAAGGGTTCGAGTGTATTTGTTCCGGAATAAATTGTCTTAGTCGATGAGTTCGCTGAGACATACGGGTGGGAGATTGTACGAGCAGAAATGATTGGCGAATTTATTGATTTGTGTCTGGCTTGAAATATAAGCTATTTTTTATGGTTGAAAACTATCTAATGACTGTTCCCATTCTAGGACGGAGTAAGATGGTGTCTTTTACTGACTTGAACCACGCCTGTGTCCTTTAGTTGCCCTTCCAGGACCATAAATTTCAATCCATGGCTTCAGTAGGCAGAAACAGAAACACGTTTATTTAATTTTAAAATAGACCATTTACAGGCACTTTTGAATTGTCAAAATATCGGTCAGTAAAAAAAAAGTGAAACTAAATTGTACGTTCTAAATTGTAGATCTCTATGGAGACTATGAAGGATTTGGCCCTGCTGGGTCCCACACGGTTTTACTGACATCTCTTTAAGGTGCGCGTAAAACACTACGAGCCGTCGATGATTTGAGCTGTTCGGACGGTTACCGGCTAACCGGATGGTGAGCTACCCATTGCACATTATCCGCAAGCCCATGCCTGGAAACCTGCCCACGGTGGAAATATCTGCTTCCAAAGAGGACGAGAAGATGATGTACTGATACGAAGGGAGATGAATGGTGCAAATATTGTAATATTTTATACTCTGTATCGATTTTAGTATCGTTAACAGTTTTTTTTCTTTCAGCTACGGTTTTAGTGAGAGCGGAAAAATAAGGTAGAACTGCATTAGATCCACTCCACAGTACGCCACGGAATGTTGTTCTACGAACAAATCAGGCGTGACCCAAGTGTGCGTCGGTCTAATGTAGTTCTGTTTTCACTGTTGTTGTTGTGTAAATAGTTTATGGGTCTCATAAAAGCTGATATTTTTATTGAAAACTGAATTCAATACTTAGAATTATTTGTAAAGTTTGTGAAAGAGCGAAACTTTCGAACGAATTTACTCAAAATTCTTTCAGGGTAACTATGTTTCATTACTTTTTTTTAGACGCCGTGAAATTTTGCCTAGAACGTAATAGAATTCAAAGGATTTATTGAAACTTCTGGGACAGATTACTTTTTTTTATTATACTCGTACATAGGCTTGCGTTTGACCACTTTCTCACCCGATGGTAAG
Organism: Mythimna separata; assembly: GCA_030763345.1. Taxonomy (NCBI): domain Eukaryota; kingdom Metazoa; phylum Arthropoda; class Insecta; order Lepidoptera; family Noctuidae; genus Mythimna; species Mythimna separata. The sequence continues at coordinate 7,339,971 of CM061191.1, forward strand.
CAATGATAGATAGAATATAAGTAACTCAGATACCCGCGAAACGAGACGCAATAGTAAAACAATAACAGCGCGGTCTCATAGGACCGGTTGGGGATTCAAACGTTAAAGACATAGCACGAAGAATTATTGTCTAAATTAAGTGGCAGTGAGCCGGACACATGTCATTGCTCGTAGAATAGATGGTCAATGGGGACGAAACGTTCTGGAGTGAACATCACGTGCCGAAAGATGCAGTGTTGGAAGGCCTCCCACAAGGTGTACCGATGACCTGGTGAGGGTCGCGGGAACCCGATGGATGCGAGACGCACGGGTCTGGTCATAGTGGCAACGCTTGGGGCAGGCCTACTAGTATGTACAGGGACGTTGTATGTGGACTTCTTTCGGCTGAAATAATAACGATTTTGATGATCTTAATTAGACAATACGAAACAAAAACCCGCGGTCTAAAGGACCACACCCCATCTCCGTGACTCCAAAGATCTTTAAAACAAAATGTTAATTAAAATCGGCCAGCCGCCCAGAACTCATTAACAATGCTTTGTGAATTTGCGGTGACGTCTTCATTTAGATACAATATACATGTTTCTTTTTATTATGCTTTTAATTTCTTTGTGTAGAGTCCTGATTGTTTTCAAATCGTGTTTCTGAAGTTTTCGGTTTGTTTCTTTTTTTGTTTTTGTTCTATGAGTGATTTTGTTTTGTTTCTTTGCTTTGTTTTAATGTAATTGAAGAGTGTTTTATTTCTCATTAGTGAAGTCAGTTTTGGTTTTCTTTTCAATATGTGTTGGATTGTTATTATGATGACACTTTGAAGAAGCCTTTGTCTAATAGTGAACGTGTTTCGGTTGAAGAGATGTGTGTGTGTGATGTGTTGCCTTCAAGGCGTAGAAGTAGTTCTTTGTAGGTCTTCTACAAGGTAAACCGATGACCTGTTAGGGTTACTCACTCACATCTATCGTATCGCTACAGCAATACGATAGATATGAACCATACAGTACCGTTTGTAGTGACGACACTTCATGGGGGAGGTTTATATCCAACACTGGATGTCTGTCGGCTGAAATGATGTAGTAGCTTTTTCCATTTAACCAGACATATTGTTACAATTTAGGATGTTGTAAGTGAAAAAAGTAATTAAATTGTAACATTCCGTACTTCCCAGGACTACTGCCGACAAATTATCAATTCTACTTGTTAATAAATACGGTGTTTATTTTTTTCTAAAAGCACCAATTCATATAAATATTTATTCATATTCGTCTGGCTGTCACAATTCTTGTATACATGTCAGATTTTGAGCTGGGTCTAGAATATCCATACAATAATAAAAGACTTACAATATTAAAATGCCTAAAAATAATCTGACAATTGACATGAAAAATTATACTTATTTTAATAAGGGTTTATTTTCATTTATCATCTGTATAATCCGTTTCCAATTGCTTTGGGGTGGCTTCCAGTCTATCAGCAATAATTGATTACTGATACATATTTTCATGAGGTTTTTTTGCAGGAATCCGATGGATGCGCGACACACAGAGCCGGTCGTTATGGCGACTCTTGAGGGAAGCCTATGTCCAATAGTGGAAGTTTTTCAACTGAAATGATGATGACATACTTATTTTACATGGGCGACTGCCTCCTATGTTTATCCGACCTTTCAAACACAGTAGCAGTATAATACAGTTACCGAGGCCTGGAATGCAAATTGCTACTGAAGGGACATGAAAATGAGACTTCAAAATGTTTTTAACACAATACATACCTACATAAAGCAAAAACAATTGATAATATATTGTCGTCGTTATTACAGCTAAAAGATGTTGCTGGACTTAGGGCCTATTTCACCACCTATGATTAAGTTTCGAGTATCTTACTTGGCAGATAATTTCATACAAATTCTGTTCCATTTTTGAATGTATTCAGTGAGTAGTGCTTACTCAGACATTGTGAAACAGGCCCTAAGTATCACTACATCGACACGCCCTATGCTACTCTTTGTATGCAGCAAAGTCCCGCTGCTCTCATCAAATCTCCTGTCCACCATGTAGAAGGTCTACCAACACTGCTTCATCTTATACATGATCAGGCCACTCCTAGAACCTTCCGATCATACAGCATTGCATTTCTTTTAAAAATATTAATTTACTTACGTAATTCTGGAAAACCAAATTACACTGAACAATTTTTAATATCTCTTATTGTGTTTCGACGTAGGTAATTTAAAATTTATTTAACAATTTCGTATCAAAAATTCAACGGGGATTCATTTATATTGTTTTCCCGTTGGCAAAAAACGAAGTTTATGAAAAAATAATAAATTGTTCGAGGTTGTTAATAGATAAGATGCTTACCAATGTATGTTAAATAAACATTTTTTTTTAATAATTTTAAATTGTTTATAATTTTGATCGATTACCTTGAAAATGATATTTTCCATACTAAAATTAACTCTACCTATGACTGGTGGCGACTTATCAAGCCAGTTCCTAATGGCGCATTTTCGCTGGTCGTTAACTTGTTCAATGAAAGTAACATGTTCGTTATACCGTCTGCAGTTCCCCGAATGCGGGCCATGTGACACGCGTTCCAGTAATCTCTCGGACCCCGCATGCGGGCCCTATCGACTAATGAAAACGGTTCCCCGAATGCGGGCCCTGTGGCATGCGTTCCAGAAATCTCTCGCACCCCGCATGCAGGCCCTATCGACTAATGAAAATGCGCCATAATTCAGGCCATGGTCCGGAACGAAAGATGGCCGCGAACATGAGGGAACGAACACCCTCACGCACCAGCTGCCGCGATAGGAGACGTTTCAAGCGTCAGGAGTCGCAAGGCGATACCCGACGCAATAGTGCATGTTGGTTTTAATCAATGTATCTATCTCAATAAAATAAAAAAAAAAACAAAAAAATTTAGAATGCATAAAACAGTGCTTGATAGCGATCCTACCTGATGGTAAGTTGTGATGCAATCGTACACCGAATTAGTTTGTTAAGGACAAAAATAAATAATACTAAAACAAAAATAACACTCTAGCCTTGAAAACAGGAAGACTGCAGTAGGCCAATTGATCCAGATCTTCCATGTAAGGTAAAAACGATGAGGCGATATGCTTGGTCGGGACCGTAGAAATGTTAACAATACTTAGGGCGCTTGTGCACTACACGAAATTTTACTGTCCGGCAGCCAGATTATATCAACTTTCATTGAGATTCATTGACAATTATTGTAAGAAATCGGTCTGCCGGACAGTAAAATTCCGTGTAGTGTACTAGCGCCCATAATATGTAAAGGCGGATACTTGCCATACGTCGGATTGTCCAATGGTAGGAAGGTGATGACAAGACATCACCAAGACAAGTAATTCCCGCGGTCAATCTCCAAAATGCAATGTTTATGCGACTTCTCATGCATGTTAACTCGAAATCCCAACTATTGTGCAACCAATATAAAATGTTGCTTACAGATTTAGTTTCATGCACTGTGTATGTTGTTCCGGAGTTGCAAGTTCTATTGTTAAGCTGTTCTGAGCACCGCATTGATGTTTCTACAGTTATATAAATAGTTTTGTGGTTCAAGCGGAGTTCTGTAGCCCAATTCCGTAACTACAATCGTAGCTACTTAGTCGTTTAGACTATTATCGTATTCACATTTATCAATGGAAAGGGCTATGCTCGAAGATTACTTGCACGATTACATCAAAAATGAAGATATCCGCAAGAGAATTAAGGTTACCGACATAGCCCGAAGAATCGCGAAACTTAAGTGGCAGTGGGCAGGGACATTGCTCATTGAACAGATGGTCGATGGGGACGGAAGGTTCTAAAGTGGCGACCACGTACCGAAAGACACAGCGTTGGAAGGCCTGCCACAAGGTGGACCGACGACCTGGCGACGACGGTCGCGGGAATCCGATGGATGCGAGACACACAGGACCGGTCGCTGTGGCGACGCTTGGGGGAGGCCTTTGTCCAGCAGTGGACGTCTTTCGGCCGAGATGATGATGATCTATCAATCAAGTGAGAGAGTGTCGTTCAAACACGGATTTTAAAGTCGTTCGATCGCAGTGTTGTTGCAGCCTATTTAGCAATGTAATCATTATCCTAGTAGAATACATAATAATCCAACTAACGAGCAATGAGATAGATCGTTTCGTTTCAAGCCAAAAATCTTCTGAGTTTGTTTCGGTGTTTCTACCCCTGAGTTTGTTTAAGTATTTCTTCTCAGGGTAGTCAGCTAGGAAACACTAATATAATAAAGAGGTAAAGTTTGTTTTTTTGTTTGTTTGGAATAATCTCTGAAGATCCTGGTTCGATTACATAAATGTATATATTAATAGAAAGCTGCTTTCTTTCTGACAGGAGTGCTATAGGCTATATTACCTACTAGCTGTGCCCGCGACTTCGTTCGCGTGGATGTCGGAACTTAACAATGTATTTTTTATTGCGAAGCGCTGTTAGAGGATACCGATACAAATATAATTTATTTATTCTAGTCGTTTTTTATAAACAACATTAGCTGTGGAACTATGGAGCGTACACAAAAAGATTATTGGGGTTGTTTACCCGTGAAAGAGCTACGTATGCGTACGACCATGGGAAAAGCATTATTAGCAATATTTAGGTCTGCCCCCGTAACAGATAATGTCTGGCCCTGACTTTATTAATCGTCATGGTATAACAGACACTAACTGGGAATTGCACTCGTTTGAAAGAGAAAGGAAAGTTGTTAGGAATTATAAGTATTCTTGGAATAAAAATTATATCACCGGCGCCGCAACCAGTTAATATTTACGAACTCTTCAGACAGGCAGCAATTCCATCGGCTCTCAATCCACGGGGTACAATCGGGAGTGTCTGCCGAAAATCACCGCAGAACAGCACCGTTATGTCTCCCATCGGCCCGTCATTTTGCCTTACATCCTGTAAAGTTCTATTCACTGCTTCTATAGCTTTGCGGTTTGCCATTGTGCACTCAACCCAAATAATTAACATACAATCGCGTAAAACCCTTGCTTTATCGCTATTTCGCGATATGTTGCAAGCCAGGCTTTCCGTACGGTCTAAGTCGATAGGAATTTTAAATGTAGTGTGTGCCGTTTTTTCTCCAGGCAATAATGTGGCTGCTATCCCTAAAGAGGCGCAATTTTATTTTGGTTCCTTATTCGAACCAAAATAACTTTGAATAAGAAAGTATTACCTGTTCCGCCTGGTGCGTCTAAAAACAGGATTTCACCCGTGACGTTATCTACACTGCAGCATACCCTATCAAACGAACGCTCTCGGTCAGCTGATAAACGCGCTTCACGGTCCTCGCTGCTTTCTTGGGAGCGCAAAGTCGCGGTAACAATTCTTTGTGAATTTAACCGCAACTCCCTTTCGATGAAAGTCTCAAACTCGCGTGAGAGGCGTAACGCTCTCGGTCGGCCGATAAACTCGCTTCGCGTTCCTCCAAAACTCTTCTGTGATAGAGAAACTACCGTAAGAGAACGCTGTAAGTCGTGACTCACGTTGGGTAGGCGTTTCTGACGCAAGAGTTCTGACTTGCCTAGCTCAAACTGCTGATACTCTCGTCACGATCTTCTTCTGGTTCTTGGGACGTACTTAGTCTCACCCTTTACTCAGCTACACTGCGAAAGGCTTGTTTTTTTTTCTAGAAGGCATTTAAAAAAAATCTGATTCATACTAATAAAATATTGAACCAAATAATTCACAACAGCACAAACTTTCAAAATGAGAATAAAGTTAAAGACCAGCAAAATAATTATCAAAAAATCTAATTTAAGTAAACATACCTATCTTGCTTGACTCAAATTATAAGATACAATTTACTTCGCACTTCAATACTTGAACCGAATGTAAAACTCTTTTTATCGAACGATTTAACGATGTTATCCAGTCAAAACCTTTTCAAAGACAGAACTGTTAAGACACCTAATAACCTGAGCCCGTGAACGCCAGATCTATTTTATAAAAGCTGAAAGTTTGTCAGTGCATGGTCCCAACACAGACCTAACAACGATGGCCAATTATGAAGTTTGGGTTGCAGTGGCTTTGGTAGGTACGCGGTACCAAAATTGTGTAAAATACCGATCTAATTACGTCAAATTATAAAGATTTATGTTTTTGTATTACCTTCAGAATATTATGATTGAAAATCACGTTATTCATTGCCAGACACACACATTACATAGTGGAAACCCCTTGCCAGACACCTGTTCATGAAATTATATAATTGTTAACATTGTACCGATAGATGGCGTTGTTAGCTAAGCGTGTTATCTTAGGCGCGCCACACACTGTACCGCATCCTGTCGCGTAGTGCGGGATGGCAGATTTTATCGTTGTATGCAAGTATCTCAATTTGTATAGAAATCACCCTAATCCTAGTACAGGTCATTGCCGATGCGGTCTGCACGGGAAGGCGTTCCGCGCGCAGTTTCTGCCCATCTGCGCGAGAGCGCGGGACGTGCAGCGCGGTAAAACACACTGGCTCCGTAGTCCCGCGCGTGATTTGATATTGTAAAGACGTTCGTAATTAGGGATATCTTCAAAATCTTCTATAGATGAAACTAAAATGACAATAATATAATTGCTACATCTTGAAATTTAATAATTTCGTCCATTCTCCACGACGATCGACAGCACAGTGAACATATGAATTTATTTAGCGCGAGGCCGTCGTAATCTGTTCCGCGCGGGGGAGCAGATTACACCGCTAAGTTAGGCAGATCTACGCCTCCGTCGCCGCGCGCGTTAGCGCACCACGGCGGAACGTGGTGCAGTGTGTGGAGCGCCTTAACATCGTAATTCAGAATTTAGTGTCAACTAACAACGCCATCTATCGGTATAGAAGTTAACAATTATATAATTTTATGAATTATATGCTCACAAAATTTTGCCTTTATGAGTGTGCTATGGGATCAAGAATTAAATTAGTATTAAATTGATAATTGAATTGGTTTAAAATCAGTTTTGATTTACTTATCAGCGTTGATTATATTATATACACTGCACGCAGTTAATCTCTTAGTTTGATAGATGGCGCTATTTTAATATTTTACTTCGAAAAGACTATTATATTTTTTTTATTTTATTATAAGGTATGAGCTGATTACGATGAAGCAAAAAACTTAATATTACTACAATTTGCACAATTTATTGTTATGTATAAAAGTTACGTGAAGTAATGAGACCAAGTACACATAACCCTAATTTTATTACTGGAAAACTTTAAATTCAAATATCTTTTGTTAAACTGAACCGATTGCAATGAAACAAAAACTAAATGTTACTGTAAGTTACGCTCAATCCTTGGGTCTAAAAATTATCTACATTGCTTTCGTAGATTCAACGTGATGCCCGAACAAATAAACAGACAAACAGACAAACAGACAAAAATTCTAAAAATGCTGGAAATGGGTTCTGTTGGTTTTTCTTTAACACCCTAGCTGTTTTTTTTTAATTTCTTTTTCATGTACAAAAACCATTTTTCTACAGATTTATTATATGTATTGATTTTATGTAAAAAAAGTGAACTAAGTAAATTCAGAAAAACTTTCATGCGGGCGAAGATGCGGGCGAAAGCTAGTCTAGTATAGAAAAGACAAAAAAAATGACGTGTAAAAGAGTTTGTAAATACGTACTTGCAAAATAAATATCATTTATCATTTAATTGAATTGTCATTCTATCGAATCCCGTTCAAGAGAGACGTGAGTACCGATTTTGGGTAGAACTTCGATCGAACGACTAAAAAACTTCAACGATATTTGACTTGTTTGATTTAACGTGAATCAGGCAACTGTTTAGTGAATACATGAAGGCTGCCGATTTCGGATTGTTGTTTGAGTGTTGAAAGGTATAATACGACCGTTTGTTATGAATGAAATATATTATGTAAGTAGCGGTAAAATTGTTTGTTGAAGAGCTCATTAAGAACTAAATATATAACTAAGGTTTTGGAATCGTGTTGCATTAGTATTAGCATTAGCGGTCTTATAATGTTCCCACTGCTGGGACTCAGGCCTTCTCTCTAGGAGAGGGGATGGACCGTAATCTACCGCGCGGGCTCAGTGCGGATTAGTGGATGTCACATGTCTTGAGGAGCCCGTGGCTAGATAATAACAGCCGCACGGGTTGATCTTAAAGGTTAAGCAACGCTTGCCAAGGTTGGTCTGTGGATGGCTGACCATCTTAACATAACGAGTTTCCTCCGTGCCTCGGAAAGCACGTTAAGCTGTTGGTCCCGGCTGTCATTTGTAGATCTTTGGCAGTCGTTACGGATAGTCAGAAGCCAGTAAATCTGACTCCAGTCTTACCATTAAGTACCGTATTACCCCAGTTAATGGGTTGTGGAGGTCTGGTAGGCAGCCGCTCCTCGTAAAATACTGGTATTCAGCTAAATCCCGCTTGACTGGAAGCCGACCCCAATATTATAGTTGGGAAAAGGCTAGGCAGATGATGACATGTCTTCGAATTTTTGGTTCTAGGACATACCAGTTCCCTCACGATGTTTTTGAGAGCAGTGGTGATGAAATAAATTACACAAAGTAATGCGCCTGTAAGCCGGGGCAGTTATCACTCGGCCACCACTGCTTTCGTGTTGGCTGCGAGATTATTGGGCTACTTTTGATGTGGCAAATCAACTAATGACTTCTCCCACGCTAGAGTGAAACGGAAAGACGTGTTTGATTTTTACTTATTAAAACCACACCTGTGCAGTTGTTTTTTGCGCTACAGGACTACGAGTAACCTTTTCAGAAGTTTTGCCATAGGCTTAGCAGGCACTGACATTGCTGGACCCTTAAAGTTCTGTTGATATCTCTTTAAGGCACACATGGAATACATTACGCGCCGTCGATGACTCGGGGTCGATTCAGACGGTTACCAGACGGCTAAACGGCGAGCTACCCATTGCTTGTCATCCGCAGCCCTCACGGGTGCGGCCGTTTCCTCTGCGCTGAAAAAGGCGACCGCTTGCCATTTCTTCTCGCTTGCTGTCGCTGATCGTCTCAACAAGGACACCCAAGCGGAGCACAGCTCCAACGTATGCACAATGGTGACACTCGGACATTTCTTCCACGCGAATCAGATGCAGGAATCAACCAGCTAAACTAACCAACCAAGAAACGAACAGTTGCAGTTGCGGTCGAAAAGAAAGCTTACATATTTACTTTAAAAAAAGTTGGCCTTTTTTTTACATCACATAAACCAGTGCTGGACTGCAATCCCACCTGATGGTAAGCAGTGATGCAGTCGTTGATGGTGAGGCGCCTGTTCATAAAAAGGACTACCAGACCGGGAACAACTATTAGTTGGCCATATCAGCTACGCTCGTAAATCGATCTCGCGACCTGCAGTGATGCAGCCAATCGTTTAATTACTGCACCAACCATGTACACAGTGCGGGATACCGGACGTGTAGCGGACGACAAAGCAGTTCCCTAGACTACGGCTATTTAATTTTATTTCGACTAACTTTTAGTGTAGGGATGTGCCTTGTTGCAGATACATATGTTTTCAATGTAATAATAAATTATCTTTAGATATGTTTGTTGGTCTACCTTGTGGGAGGTACGTGGTACGTGGCCGCCACTCCAGAACCTTCCGTCCCCATCAACCATCTGTTCGACCGATCGTTGCGGCGACGCATGGGGGAGGCTTATGTCCAGCAGTGGACGTCTTTCGGCTGAGACGATGATGATGATGTTAGCTGTTTCCTATATCAACATTTATATTAAAGCAACAACTTTTCGGATTAGTATAAACAATAGCCCAATGATAATCTGGGTATCCTCCAGATATAGCATCCGTCAATAGATCCTCTCTTTTCTACGGAGAACAAGAAAATTCATCTTCTTCCGTTTACTTCTGTAAAGTTCTGTAGGAGCCCAATACGGTCGAGGCCCATGCTGTTGCTTATGAAAAGGATTCACCCTAGAGCGATAGAAGTCATTTAATGATTTCCCACCTAAAAAAAACCTCGTATAAGGTTAACGAGTTATTAAGTACTGTTCTGTTTAGAATGCGACTACGTTTGAATAATTTCACTCTGCATCTACATCTATACTAATATAGCAAGGTAAAATTAGTTGGTTTGGCTGTACCTGTTAATCTATGAAAGGACTTAACCGATTCTGAATTTTTTTTAGCTATATGTAGCTGCACTATCCCTGAATGCAATACGAGTAACAGGCTCGTGGCTAGATAATAACAGCCGCACGGATCGATCTTCAAGGTTAAGCAACGCTTGCCAAGGTTGGTGTGTGGATGGGTGACCATCCTTACATAACGAGTTTTCTCTTTGCCTCGGAAAACACGTTATCCGTATGTCCCGGCTGTCATTTGTAGATCTTTGGCAATCGTTACGGATAGTTAGAAGCCAGTAAATCTGACTCCAGTTTTGCTATGAAGTAATATCCTACTTGCATGCAAGCAAAGCCACTGGCATAAGCTAGTTACTAAATAACCCAACAAAGCAACATCACTACAGTTACCTAGTTTCGTTTCAAGTCCCATGTGATCCCAAAGTTTGGATGTCTCCTTACTGTTAATAATTTACAAAGTAATCCTTTTGCACGCTCGGGGTTGAAACTAGTGTTCCACTTTAATATTCGTGTCAAAAATAATTTAAAGGTTTTCATCATCTTAAAGACTGGGTTGTGGAGGTCTGGTAGGCAGCCGCTCCTTGTAAAATACTGGTATTCAGCTAAATCCGGCTTGACTGGAAGCCGACCCCAATATAGTTGGGGAAAGGCTAGGCAGATGAGGCAGATCATCTTAAAGAATTTAAGTTCTTGGCCAGACTGGCAGTGAGATGCGGGTGCGGGGACGCACGCATTGTGCATGTTACGTTAGCTCAAACAAGTTTGTGTTACCCGCTCCCGCGTGGGTTGGGTTTCCGTGGGTTAGGTTAATTTTCTAAGGGGATGAAACTGGGGTCCAAAGTTTGTATTAAGAAAACTATTTTCACATGGGCGAAGTTGCTGGCAGTAGCTAGTATGTATAAATTTACGCACACGCATATAACTGTTTTTAAAAGGGTTCTTTAAAAAACAACCAACCTCTCCGGACTGTGTTTCTATCATCATAAACAACAACTTTTCGTTCTAGACTTGTAACAAATTTACCATTATTTTGTTCAACTTGTTTTCATACTGCTTTGTAAAAAGTCAAAGAAAAATAGTTGTCGTTTATACAGGTAATACCGTCCTGCAAGTTTATTAGTATTTTACAAATAACCCCTGTATATGTATGTATATTTTTACTATATGTACTTTTGTATCCGTGTTTTCTTTGTTATACCCCTACCATGTTGTCTCACCACCACTCTAGATTGGTTGATAGAAATGCTGGGTATTAAATATGTTCGCCATAGTACTTTACTATTACGCAAAGTTTTAACAAATAAATAAAAGAAATTTTATTTTATCAGTTACTTTACTCGGTTGTGAGTACTCGCGCAAGTTCATTGAATTATTGTTGATTGATTAATTCATTTTATAGTTATTTTTAGGTCACACGAATCATCATTTCACGCGTGGTTTTTAACGTGAACTGACTGAACCGATTTGAGCAACATCAATTTAATATCAGTTGTGTTCAATATTTTTTATTCGGGCTTAAAATGGTTGTGGTAACTATGAATAATAATGACGTGTAATCTGATATTTGTAAGCTTTTTTGATGTTTTATGTACATTGTTTTACGAGTAATCCTAGTATCGTATAACAATTTAAATAATAAATGTAAAAATCTGTAATGTTTGGGTGTTCATCATTGTTTAATATTTTAATTGAACAGATTTTTTAACATAAGCAATTAAACCAATAAACAATTATAATATTTATTGATGATCAGAAAACTTAAATCCACCCAAAGAACTATGGGAACGGCTATGGGCGAAGTTACCCTGCGTGATTGTAACAGGAATGAAGATATTCGTAGAAGAACCAAGGTTACCAACATAGCTTGAAGAATCGCCAAACTTAAGTGGTTTTGCGCCGATTTTTGCTACAAACAGTATGGAAATTTTGGTGCGCGAGCCCGACTTGCACTTGGTTGGGTTTTTTATTAAGTTTAATGGATTTAAATACTGCTTTATTAACCTCATAAATTACAACTCAACACCAAACACAGAGCTGCATGGCGTCGTATCGCGAGAGAGGCGGCGGCGCAGGACTCGACCGAAACTTGACCACGAAAATTTCAGTTATATTGAAAAACTCCAGTCTTGCCATGAAGTACCGTGTTACCCCAGTTTATGGGTTGTGGAGGTCTGGTAGGCAGCCGCTCCTCGTAAAATACTGGTATTCAGCTAAATCCGGCTTGACTGGAAGCCGACCCCAATACAGTTGGGAAAAGGCTAGGCAGATGATTTATTTCAGTTGTATAAAGATCTGTCGAAAAATTGTGTGGATACATACTTCATGTGACCCAAGGGCTGGCTTTTTCCTCTGATTAAAAGCCTGGTGTGTCGAGAGCGATTTGGAAGAGTTTTTATTGACGAAATATTTTAGTTTTGTTTCACAGAAATCTAAATAATAAGTCGTTTGTTTTAAGTTAGTTTAAATAGTTTAAAGTTTTTAATGATAATGTTAACAATACAAATTGTTATTGGAGAATATTCTTAGTACATTTTATCGGAGGAAATTCTACAGGATTTAATACAAGAATAGCTAAATATAAACATCCTGAAGAAAATGGAAATTCTCATCAGATTTTTTTGTTCTTGTTAAGAAAATAAATTAAGAAAACTTTAGATTATCTGAGCTTCTTATAGCTCTTGTCTTAGATTTTTGCTTTATGTAATTTAAGCTCCGTTTGTTGAGCGATTTATTTGTTTTAGGTAGGTAATGGCCTAGATATCAGATTTATTCAGAACATTAATTTCAAGAAAAAATACTACATATATTATTATAACACGGGTAAAAAATACTAGTATTTTGTAAATAATAATGTAATAAAACTACAAAATAAATAAAGAACAGAGTATTAGGGATTTGCTCGTTCCTCCTTTACGTCGAAACGCCTGAATAGATTAAGATTTAATTTGGCACCCGAATAGATAATATCCTGGAATAACATATTATTATATTTTAATTGGGATTCATTGGAATGATTATTGAATTTTACGCAATCGAAATCGCTGGTAGAAGCTAATAAGGAAAATAAAACAAAAAACTATTATTTTAACTGAAATAAATATTATGAAGATGATCTACAAGCACGTATTAATGAAAAGAAAAAAATTCAAAACGCTAAAACCAAAAATCTGCATAAGCAAACTAAAAATAAAAACCGCACAAACGCAATTCCGTATCACATTATACCGTGTACACACAACAACAAAACATTAGTTTAATTGTGCTAGATAACGTTGTTCTGCAAACAATCAACACTTCCTACGTTTTCATTTGTTTCAACCCCTATTTCTATGCAAGGGGTTGCAATTAAAAATTGTGCCTTAAAAGCGATAGTTGGGTGAAGTTTGTCGTATTTTTTTTTTTGGTTTTGCACGGGTTGTGTTTAGCTAGTAAGTATCAAGTTTAAAAAGTATTAAGTTTTCAGTCACTTTAATTTATTTTATTGGATGTATGTATTTAAGAAATATAAAAAAGTATGTTTATGAGTTGTCTAGTACTCATAGCACAAGCTCTTAACTTGGGACTAGATGGTGTTGTGTGAAAGTTGTGGAATATTTGACTTTCAGTTCCATTAAAACACGGGCAGGACGGAGTAAAACATTCTAATCTTTTTGCAGTATTTGGCAGCAAATGCATCGAGTCAGCCTTTTCGGTAAGCTTCGTTGAGGTAGTCACCACTAAGTATACTGAAATTCTTTGCTTCGTTTTACCCAGATAGCGCTTTTTTCAATGATTCCACATATTGTCCAATTAAGCTACAAACTTAGGATACAAAATTACTCCAATCTCACATCACAATAACCACTAGAAATCAAATATTAAGTCTAAATATTATAATCTAATTATTAGGTCCTCCACATCACTTTCGTCTGGGTACGGTGGGCACGCGTCCAGAGTACTGCCGGTATTTCAACGTTGAATGGCAACTTTAACACTTTAAGAACCAGCTTACTGGTCACGCAAAAAGTCAATCAACCGGCGAAAAATACTTTTACGTGCACTCAGACCCCATGACCTAAGCATTTAAACCATCGTTAAGTGAAATGATTAGCAAACATCTAAAAATACAGATAATAATTGTAATAATAGGAATTGGATAATATTAATCGTAAAAACGTATCTATACTCCGTTTGTTTAGGTAGTTAACTAAAGGTAAACAGTCTTGGTATGTCTTTTTATATTAAAGAGGTCGTATATAATATACACAAAGATTATTTAAATTTAGTTTATTAGCTAACATCGATTTAGGTAAATACCTATTTGCAAAGATTTTTACATACAATTTATAGACAACTTTTAGATAAAAAGACATGCCAAGATTGTTTACCTTTAGTTAACTACCTAAACTGACGGAGTATAGTTGAAGACCTAAGTGTGTTTGTTTTGTGTACAAGTAACTGGAATAAAGCACAATTCTTCTTGGCGCCGTTTGCACCGAAATCAATTTAAGCGTTGATTTTGTAACCGGCCGGTTAATATTTAAACAAAGGTTAAAAAAGGAGCGGTTTTTCCTTTCTGCGTTTGTTTACTTAATCGCGACATAACGCAACATTTTTGAACTGAGCAATGCAATATTACCAAATAAAACGTAAAGTTACGTCATGAAATCTCGGTCATGGTTACGACTTTTTAATATAGTCAGATAATATTTTATGTCATGAAATTGAAAGTTTCTGTTTATTGTTTTCTTCGCTTTACGAGAAGCACATTTTTCTTGGGAAAGTTTATTAGTGAGTTTCTTTTCTTTCTTGTCTGTCAGTGTCACTACTATCAATAATTAACGTTTAGGCTGTGATAAATAGGACATTTTTCTTAAACAACAGTTTAAATATTTAAACTGTCGGTTTATTTTTGGTGGACACCGGCCTTGGTCGTTTCACTCTTGCCTGAGTGGTCTTGGTTGTCACGAAGGTAGCTTTACGGAAGCTGTCAGGGTACGCCGCGAAACTTCCCGCTACTTTTGCCTGCTGGCAGTCATCCGGGCGTACTCGTTCGATGGGTTTAAACTTAAATGCACTTAGGTTGACATGGGTATTGACGTAGTATATTGGTAGCGTGTCAGTGTTGGTATTCACGCACGCACACACAAACACGCTTTAGTCAAAATGATGTAATTTGATTAAAGCTGAAATCGATGGGTGTACTATGCCAAATCGAATTACAAATAATCGAATATCAATTGATCGACCACTATAAATCGAACGTCTAAATACTCGAACGTTCATAATATCGAATGGTTATTAAATCGAACATTCAATACATCGCACACTCAATACATTGAGATGGTTCCATTCTTTCCGAAATCCATAATTAAGTTTTCATAAAATTATAACTCACCGTTTTATGTATTTTTAAGAATATTAATTCACTACCAACACTACTACTACTACTACTAATATTGTAGCCAAAGTTAAATCGAATTTTATATCAGTTTGTAAATATACGATATTTTTAAACAAATATCGAGTGCTTTAAGAACGTGTAAAAATGTAAATAAAAATAGAGCTGCTAGAAATATATTTATTCTTTGGCTGGAAACTATTAATCTGGTGGATGGCCATCAGAGACCAAATGTTTTTTTTTCCATGAATATGTTTGTTTTAACAGTTTTGAGATATCTATAGTCTTGTGTCCACTTCATAATATGTCCGTTCGGATTCCCCCTACCAGTTTTATTTGTGATTAGGTAGTCTAAAGTAATATTATAAAGAGGTAAAGTTTGTTTTTTGGTTGCAAGAAGTAATCCCTGAGACTAAGATTACTGGTCCGATTGTGAAAATGTTTAGAAAGCTGCAAATGCGAAGCCGTGAGCATAGATAGTTTAGAATAAACTACACATTTTGCACATTTCTTATACGTTGTGCCTAATATCATCATCATCATCACCTAGCCTTTTCCCAACTATATTGGGGTCGGCTTCCAGTCAAGTCGGATTTAGCTGAATAGCAGTATTTTACAAAGACCGGCTGCCTACCAGACCTCCACAACCCATTATCTAGGGCAACAAGGTACTTCATGGGAAGACTGAAGTCAGATTTACTGGCTTCTGACTATTCGTAACGACTGCCAAAGATCTACAAATGACAGCTGGGACCTATAACGGCTTAACGTGATTTCTTTTTGAAACTCGTTATGTTAAGATGGTCACCCATCCACAGACCATGGCAAGCGCTGCTTTACCTTAAAGATCGACCCGTGCGGCTGTTATTGTCTAGCCACGAGCTCCTCCTACCATACTACCACTGCTTGCTGTATCAGTATTTGCGTCTCTGTTAACGTCAAAACGTTGCATGAACTGTGGGATACTTAAGAACTTTTATTTTGTTTCGCCGCTGTGGTGGACGGGTGTTAGGTCGGACTGTTCCCTGTTCGATAGTTTTCTATTTGGTTCTGTTTGTAGGTTATGTTTGTCTTTTTTGGAAGGTATTTTTATTATTTATGAGTCACTGTAAAGAGGAGTCCAGACACGTGGGATTGTTTGAAAAATATACAGTGGCCCTGAAATGCAAAGCTTAATGGTCAGAACACAGATGAGTTTTAATCAGCAAAGCATGACTCTCCATATTTCTAGTTTTTAAATGTTCTTTATATATACCGTGTTAGTTAATGGGTTGTGGAGGTCTGGTATGCAGCCGCTCCTCGTAAAATACTGGTATTCAGCTAAATTCGGCTTGACTGGAAGCCGACTCCAACATACTTGGGAAAAGGCTAGACAGATGATAAAATGTACTTTATAAAGTAAACTTTTTGCAACATTAATAGTTAGAGTGAATAGGCTCTAATTATTAATATCTTGAATAAACTACCGCGCCTCACCATCAACGACGTTTGCATTACAACTTACCATCACGTGGGATTGCCAGGCAAGCACTAGTTTATAACAATTAAAATAAAATGCATTTGAAATCGCAAACCATGGTATTAATAAACCTAAACGTGATAATATTATTACAACATGACGATAGTAACAAAAGCCATTAAATAATCTATAAAATACCCAAAACAAAACATGTTTATTATTAAATAAACCGGACATTTTAATTTAATAATTAAAATGCGTAATTAACTAAAGGTAAACAGTCTTGGTATGTCTTTTTATATTAAAGAGGTCGTATATAATATACACAAAGATTATTTAAATTTAGTTTATTAGCTAACATCGATTTAGGTAAATACCTATTTGCAAAGATTTTTACATACAATTTATAGACAACTTTTAGATAAAAAGACATGCCAAGATTGTTTACCTTTAGTTAACTACCTAAACTGACGGAGTATAGTTGAAGACCTAAGTGTGTTTGTTTTGTGTACAAGTAACTGGAATAAAGCACAATTCTTCTTGGCGCCGTTTGCACCGAAATCAATTTAAGCGTTGATTTTGTAACCGGCCGGTTAATATTTAAACAAAGGTTAAAAAAGGAGCGGTTTTTCCTTTCTGCGTTTGTTTACTTAATCGCGACATAACGCAACATTTTTGAACTGAGCAATGCAATATTACCAAATAAAACGTAAAGTTACGTCATGAAATCTCGGTCATGGTTACGACTTTTTAATATAGTCAGATAATATTTTATGTCATGAAATTGAAAGTTTCTGTTTATTGTTTTCTTCGCTTTACGAGAAGCACATTTTTCTTGGGAAAGTTTATTAGTGAGTTTCTTTTCTTTCTTGTCTGTCAGTGTCACTACTATCAATAATTAACGTTTAGGCTGTGATAAATAGGACATTTTTCTTAAACAACAGTTTAAATATTTAAACTGTCGGTTTATTTTTGGTGGACACCGGCCTTGGTCGTTTCACTCTTGCCTGAGTGGTCTTGGTTGTCACGAAGGTAGCTTTACGGAAGCTGTCAGGGTACGCCGCGAAACTTCCCGCTACTTTTGCCTGCTGGCAGTCATCCGGGCGTACTCGTTCGATGGGTTTAAACTTAAATGCACTTAGGTTGACATGGGTATTGACGTAGTATATTGGTAGCGTGTCAGTGTTGGTATTCACGCACGCACACACAAACACGCTTTAGTCAAAATGATGTAATTTGATTAAAGCTGAAATCGATGGGTGTACTATGCCAAATCGAATTACAAATAATCGAATATCAATTGATCGACCACTATAAATCGAACGTCTAAATACTCGAACGTTCATAATATCGAATGGTTATTAAATCGAACATTCAATACATCGCACACTCAATACATTGAGATGGTTCCATTCTTTCCGAAATCCATAATTAAGTTTTCATAAAATTATAACTCACCGTTTTATGTATTTTTAAGAATATTAATTCACTACCAACACTACTACTACTACTACTAATATTGTAGCCAAAGTTAAATCGAATTTTATATCAGTTTGTAAATATACGATATTTTTAAACAAATATCGAGTGCTTTAAGAACGTGTAAAAATGTAAATAAAAATAGAGCTGCTAGAAATATATTTATTCTTTGGCTGGAAACTATTAATCTGGTGGATGGCCATCAGAGACCAAATGTTTTTTTTTCCATGAATATGTTTGTTTTAACAGTTTTGAGATATCTATAGTCTTGTGTCCACTTCATAATATGTCCGTTCGGATTCCCCCTACCAGTTTTATTTGTGATTAGGTAGTCTAAAGTAATATTATAAAGAGGTAAAGTTTGTTTTTTGGTTGCAAGAAGTAATCCCTGAGACTAAGATTACTGGTCCGATTGTGAAAATGTTTAGAAAGCTGCAAATGCGAAGCCGTGAGCATAGATAGTTTAGAATAAACTACACATTTTGCACATTTCTTATACGTTGTGCCTAATATCATCATCATCATCACCTAGCCTTTTCCCAACTATATTGGGGTCGGCTTCCAGTCAAGTCGGATTTAGCTGAATAGCAGTATTTTACAAAGACCGGCTGCCTACCAGACCTCCACAACCCATTATCTAGGGCAACAAGGTACTTCATGGGAAGACTGAAGTCAGATTTACTGGCTTCTGACTATTCGTAACGACTGCCAAAGATCTACAAATGACAGCTGGGACCTATAACGGCTTAACGTGATTTCTTTTTGAAACTCGTTATGTTAAGATGGTCACCCATCCACAGACCATGGCAAGCGCTGCTTTACCTTAAAGATCGACCCGTGCGGCTGTTATTGTCTAGCCACGAGCTCCTCCTACCATACTACCACTGCTTGCTGTATCAGTATTTGCGTCTCTGTTAACGTCAAAACGTTGCATGAACTGTGGGATACTTAAGAACTTTTATTTTGTTTCGCCGCTGTGGTGGACGGGTGTTAGGTCGGACTGTTCCCTGTTCGATAGTTTTCTATTTGGTTCTGTTTGTAGGTTATGTTTGTCTTTTTTGGAAGGTATTTTTATTATTTATGAGTCACTGTAAAGAGGAGTCCAGACACGTGGGATTGTTTGAAAAATATACAGTGGCCCTGAAATGCAAAGCTTAATGGTCAGAACACAGATGAGTTTTAATCAGCAAAGCATGACTCTCCATATTTCTAGTTTTTAAATGTTCTTTATATATACCGTGTTAGTTAATGGGTTGTGGAGGTCTGGTATGCAGCCGCTCCTCGTAAAATACTGGTATTCAGCTAAATTCGGCTTGACTGGAAGCCGACTCCAACATACTTGGGAAAAGGCTAGACAGATGATAAAATGTACTTTATAAAGTAAACTTTTTGCAACATTAATAGTTAGAGTGAATAGGCTCTAATTATTAATATCTTGAATAAACTACCGCGCCTCACCATCAACGACGTTTGCATTACAACTTACCATCACGTGGGATTGCCAGGCAAGCACTAGTTTATAACAATTAAAATAAAATGCATTTGAAATCGCAAACCATGGTATTAATAAACCTAAACGTGATAATATTATTACAACATGACGATAGTAACAAAAGCCATTAAATAATCTATAAAATACCCAAAACAAAACATGTTTATTATTAAATAAACCGGACATTTTAATTTAATAATTAAAATGCGTAATTATCAATAATGCTAGTTCCTGTCGTTATTAAATTCAAATATGTAATCACATGATTGAGCGAACTTTAATACGGGGTCGGTTGACCGGACAAGTGGACATTATTGTTAAATGTGTTATAATTTATGTGAAGTTTCGTGGTAAAATTTAATTAAAGTTATTACCTAGTTAATAACTGTTGCATGTGAGGTATAACCCCTATTGACCCAATCAAAGGTTGGGTGTCAAAAATTGTTTGATAATTTAGCTCTATGGAATATAACTCTATTTCTATATTAGTAACAGTTCGTTGAAAACAGAGTTAAGGTAGCATTCTGTTTTAAGCAACCGCGACCCGAGTCGGTCGGTCGCGAGTGCTTTACCGATTTTTACGGGCTCATGAGAAAATTCTTCATCTTTACTAACTCGACTGTTCCTTGGTGATAATCAGATAGTATCTAAAGTAGTGTTTTGTGTAGGTACTTGGGATTACATGTTTGTAAAAGCACCTCCGATACCGGATTTATTACAAATATAAGGCAACATCAATAAACAAAGTGCCTTTTGGCTTTAATTTATCATTGGTTGTTGCAGTATACATTATTTTGATAGTTAATATTCTGAAGAAAAGTTTGTCCTGAAAATAAATAAAATAAAAGCAAATAAGTTTGTAATTTATTTGTATTATTACAGGCATGATTTTAATTTAGCATTAATTCTGATAATCCCAAATAAACTTTCCCCAGACGGGCACACCCCCAAACAACATCGCAAGCCAAACTTGTGCCTTGGTGGACTCACACGGCAGAACTTATACTGTATTTTATTCTACACAACTGATCTTAGTCCGCATACTTTATACTTTGATTTCTTACTTAAGCTGTTGCATTATACACTGGTTTAAAGTTGGAAAGCGCTTTTTAAGCTGGAGTTGTTTGCGGAAATGTTGGAAGGATTTTGCTTGATGGTTTTTTATTGGACTGTTGCTGTGAGTTGAGGAACTACTGTTATATAAGAGTTTCATTTTAGGCCTGTGATACATTAGGGCATAACATGTCCCACTAAATGACGTGCAACGTTATATCTAGGTGATTTTATAGGTAGAGGTGTGCCCTGCTTGGGCGGAGAAACGCTGTGTCCTCATGGGAGCGATCGGCAGCGGTGACCTGCCCCGCCCATCTTTGGTACAAACCATGGTCTGGTGCGAAGAGGAATGGCAGGCGGTTACCTTCTTCTGCGAAGCAGTAATGCTAGCAAAAGTGGCGACCAAAGAGAAATCATCTAATGGCATTTCCCGCTCTAGGGCGGAGCAGGACGGCGTGTCAGGCTTTTACTGATTGTAACACACCTATGTTCCGACTTTGCCTTACGTTTCGTTCAGACCGAACCATGCTAACCAACCGTAGTTACCGGACCCA
The DNA here is from genome assembly GCA_030763345.1 of Mythimna separata. Classification (NCBI taxonomy): domain Eukaryota; kingdom Metazoa; phylum Arthropoda; class Insecta; order Lepidoptera; family Noctuidae; genus Mythimna; species Mythimna separata. The sequence continues at coordinate 7,361,497 of CM061191.1, forward strand.
TACCTCGTCGTCCGAAAGCCCACGCCTACGGTCACCCATGTTTCTTGAGTAGCACTTTGCGAGATAGGGCTGCGGTGACTTATTCAAACACATTCGCAATACAATATTTTCTAGTATCTGTTTCACCCTGGTATGTGTTCAAATGTTCATAATATCAATGGAATCACGTAACCCCAATAAATAACATCATATCCCTGAAAATTAAGATCATTAACCGAATTCAACTTAGTCACGTCTTATTAAATGTAAAATATTGAACATCTTCTCAAGTTTTCAGCTCCTAACTCAAACTCCTCTGTTTTATGGCGAACTTTGTTTAAACGATTTTCTTTAACTTGGCTACTTAGCTTTGGTATTTGGCCTAAATTCTCAAAATTATACTTTGGAAAATACTTCTGTAGGATCTTGAAAGGCCTTGACGTAACTGTTTATTCATCGTTGTGTTTAAAGAAATCTTCCTTAAGCAGCCAATCACTCAACTGTGCCAACCTGTAGTAAATTTTTTGATATATAAATAAAGCATGGCATAATCTACCTTTCAATGATCTCACTGCATTCAAGCCTCCTCTTCAGGAGGGAGAATAGGATGAAATTCACCATGCGGATCTAAAGCGGGTTTTTTTTTGGTAGGGGAATCATCAGAATGACTTCTCCCACTCTTGGGCGGAGCGGGTTGGTATTTGATGTAATATCACTTTTTAAAGATAAACGCAGTACCTGTCTGGATGTATAGCTTACAGCTTTGGGACAGGGCTAGCAAATCCGACATTTTAATATTACCTGCAAGTTGTGTCAAATATGATAGAAATCTTCACAATGTCTCATATTTCATCACCAAGATTAGAATTCTAATAAAATAGAAATCTTAAGGTGAGCACTGTGAAGATGAAATTCACAGAACTAAATATATCTCAGAAGGCCTGAAAGACATTCCCAATGCATTGCGCTTTAAGGTTGGCAACGCGTAGTTACAAAAAAAGGCTAAGAAGGAAAGATATTATGATTGTATAATTTAATATGGTCCACTGAAGATTAAGAATTACTGAAAGACATAGCTGATTGCAAATAAAACGATAAACAAAAAATAAATATCATTACAACTGTCGATTTCTTTTATAGTCGTATAAGTACATCCAAAATGCCCCAGATTAGTTTACAAGCTCTCAAAACACCTGTATCGCAAAATTACCATGATTTACAAACAAAATAAATCTCACGCATACACCTTCAAGGGACCTTTCAGTGATCTACGCCATGCATCCATCAGGCCAACCAATCTAGTCACAAAAGGAGGTCCGTAAACTAAGAATCAGCTCTCAATCAGGCTGCAAATATATTTTCCTTAACACTGACCTTGATCCAAATAGCCAATAAAATATTCCCAGAACCCAAAACGGATTACATTGCGTAGATTTAGAGAACTGGACTGAGCATTTTGTTTTTGGTTTACTTCTCATTTCTGGGCAAAGGCCTATCCTCAATCCTTCGAGATTTGTTTTTCAAAGTTATCTCGAACCTCTTTCTAAGTCCTTACCTACTAATTATAGTCACAAACTTAATAACTAGCCAAAATAGTCTATTACCAAATGCATGGTCAATACCTCTGCAAGTCGTACTAATAACGGTTATCCTAAGATATGATGGCAAATAAAAATAAAAGGTATGTTACATTGCAAGCCACAGACGTGGACTAGTAAACAGCAACTTATCTCACGATCGTTTTATTCCTCTTCCAAAATCAAAGTATTGACAGCAAAACAAGGAAACACTTAGTCCTGCTCTCTACATTTTTACCCCAGCCCAAAATGGATTACACCACAAATACCCGTGTGTCACTCTGATTGTCACATTTGTCTTTTTTACGATGTTCAATGACGTTGCTACGGACACCGGCGTCGTCTTATAATTTCGTGACCTTCCAGATAAAAGAAAAAGTTGGATTGACTTTGATCTTTTGAGATTTTTATTACGATCCTGATCTCATTTTAGGGGTCCTTCATAATTCAATTTTGGAAGTGATCTGTGTTAAAGTGATCTTAGAGACTGTCTTAGATACTGGACACGGATCTTGAGATATAAATAGTCAGGATATCTTGTTTCGATTTAAAATTTTCTTGATATTTATTTGTTGTCACATAAATTTTATGACTCATATGCTCGCGTTTGACCACTATCTCACTAAATAGCAACCTTGGTATGGTTGACAATGAAGCACACTTGCCTAAAAGTAACTGTTCACTTCTGACCAAAAGATTTTTGATTGGACGGTTGTAGCTTTCAAGAAACACAAATTCTGACAGGAAATTCCACTCCTTAGCAGTAAATGAATGTATTTAGTACATTTCGGGGAGTGCGCATTTGAATCGCAAACTTTAATTCCGCTCAGTCCGTTCTATCATCAGACCACTAGACTTACGAGGCATTGTACAACCGGTAAACAGCGTACATCTCAGCCATACGTAAAAATAAAATAAGATAAAAATGTTAAGAGCCTAGAAAAAGTTAAGATAATAATGTTTGTATTCTTCCTAAAAATCCAAACTGTTTGAACGCTAAAGTCAATCTTTTATCAACAAATAAAAAATCTAGTCATTTTCCGCCATTCAGGCTTTTACAGCAACATAACTACAAGAAATATTAACAAAATTACAACAACAAGACAATCTCGTCCAAACATCAAACGGGGAAATCTTCTTAAAACAAAACACTGACGAATTTAAGATCCCCAATATGCATCGTGGTATCTTCTGCGTAAGTTAGGACCAAAACTTTGTAATATATTAGAAAGTTAAATAAACTGGGATTACATTAAGGCAGGACTTATCTTTGCGACAAAAGGGAGTTGGTGCGTTACATTGTGGCATTTGTTATACAATTTTGTGAGATTACACTTTCCAAAGAGCTTTGAAGTTTTTGGGAAGCCTTGTACTGGAGTTTAGGTTTAGTAACGATGCTTTATTATATTGAAGGATAATTTGTGATGTATTTTAAGAGTATCAGACATCAGAATTGAGGATAGAAAGCTTGGAACATAAGCAAAAGGTAGCCAGCCTTTCGGTTTTTTACAGGATGCATTTTGAAAAATGTGCGCAGGAATTACATGACCTGATTTGAGATTTAACATAGTATGTGAGTGAATTTCTCAAGCGTAATATTTAAGCGGTGCAGCTGAAAATCATATCTTAAAGTAAACGTACAACGAAGTTATTGTTTCTATAGAAAGAAGGCGTACTTATCTTGATCAGGCCGTCAATATTTTAGTAGATAACATTATGTAGTAAAATGAAAAAATAATTATTTAGCATAATTCTAAGTTTGGTGGCGCGTCCACAATCTGTTTTTTTGGGGACGACCACCGCTTGAACGAAACTACACTAGTTTACTAAAAATTACTAATTTTATTTGTATTCAGCATTATTTTTTCTATCTAATGACAGTTTTATTTTTATATTTAGAGCATTACTTTATCCTAGTGAAAATTAAAAAAGACTGTCCGCAGGAAATTTTAAATTTTGGTGGGAGCAATCTAATCATTAAGTGACTCGTATAGAATAAACCTAGACGGACAACGCTCCCAACGTTAACTTCATTTAGTCAGGCACTCACGCGCAGCAGTGATAGAAAAGTGCCATCCCGCTGTGATTTCCCGCCAAAAACGTAAGTAAGTCTTTTCTTAGTAATCGGACAAAAAACCTGCAATTTTGGTGTAATGTTTTAAAAACGTTTTATGATTAGGTCGGTGTTGTAATTTAAAATAATAAAAAGGTTAAGGTATGTTTTCAAAAGTATACAAATATAAAGAGTACAATTTTAGTAGTTTTTTTTTAAATAAACATATTCAACAAGATTCTAATTTTGGTGGTGCAATTTTGGTGATTTTGGTGGTGTTATACCAATCACCAAAATTGCTTAGTTACACCAAAATTAGTTTTTAGAGTTACGTAGGTAGGTAATTCAAAGACAAACGAAAACGAATCATAATAAGATCGTTTGGTCATAAAATCGTTCGGTCAAAGCGACCAGCGGCCAAGCTGAACGCAAGCCAGAGGGTCATGGCCATCCGGATGGTGCGGGGATGTGACACAGTTTCCCGCGAAGCGGCGAGCCTCCTTGCTGACCTGCCACCGTGGGATTTGGAGGTAAAAGTCCTTTTCTCGCATGTACGATCTGCGCGTGAAGATGCACTACTGGGGCGAAACGCCTCTGACGCACCAAGTTGAGGCATGCCGGACAGAGTTCCGGCGGGATCACATGGTGTAATGGCGACAGCGACTGTCGCAACCCAGTGCTGGGCACGCTATAATTATGGCGGTAAGCCCCCTCTTTGAGGAGTGGCTGGAAAGACCTCACGGTGTCCTTACCTTCCGCATGACGCAGGTGCTCACGTGGACATGGTCGTTTCGGAAGATTCCTATACTAGATTCGTGCGGATAAAACGCCCGGGTGTTACAATTGTGCGGACCGCTGAGAGGACACGACCGGTAGAGTTGTGCTCCGCTTGAGCAGAGCAACGCCATATCCTCGTGGGGTTGTTTGGCGGCAGCGACCTCTTGCGCCAGGCCTTGGTACAGTTCATGGTCCGGTGCGAGGAGAAGCAGGCGGTCGCCTCCTTCTGCCAAGCAGTAATGCTAGCAAAAGAGGTGGCTGCAAGTGCGAGGCAATGGCCCTCGCGCCCCAGCCGCCGGGATATCGGTTAAGGGCAAAGAAGGGACAGGAGTGGTTTTTTAGTCAGTAAGAGTCTGACACTATCTCCGGTCCGCCCAAGAGTGGAGGATGTCATTAGATGATTTTCCCACCTAAATAAAAAAAAAACATAATAAGATGACTCGGTTTGGAAATACGGTAGGTATATTATACCTACGAGTTGTTTGAGAGTGACGAAGAAATAAGAAAATGTATAATGTTCGTTTACTGTACGCTTAGAACGAAAATATCGTTCAATAGCATTAAAAAATAATTTAGATAATTATTATTTGTTTTCCAGCATGACAAAGAAAAGAAATTCAAAGTTGACACACGCAGAGTGCTTGGAGAGGAAAAGGATGGCAGAAAGGAAGAGAAAAGAAATAATTAGGAATGATCCCGTTAAATTAGAGGAGTTAAGAAGAAAAGAAAGAGAAACTGGTGTCAATATTTCTAATTTTGGTGTCAGATATCAATTTTGGTGTCGTACCAATTCTGGTGTCAACAATATATTAGAAGCTTTCAGGAATAAATACATTTCTCTTACATTTTATGTACCTGAATACGTATCTCTTGCTTATCAACATCTTAGATTATTAAAAAAACCTGAAACAAACTTTTCCACCAAAATTAGGTAACAAATCATAGTTGTTGAAATTCACTCATGTATTCTCCGGCCACCGTAGGCGCAGGTTTGCGGGCGATGAAAAATGGGTAGCTCGCCGTCCAGACGTCCAGACCTAGCCCATGCCGTGGACGATGCGTATTGGTCCACGCACGCCCCAAAGTGACAGAGTCAGCAAACTGTAGGCCCCTAACTTATTTTTTAACCTAAAAGTTGACTGATAGAGAATGCATTGTTAAATTAACGCCCGTTTTCAATAACCTACCGCAGTTCACAGATAGATTGCTATCCCCGATCATGACGAGAATGTTACTGTTTACATTCTATCTATGAATCCTCAACTTTTGGTAGGAAATGCTATCCGTCGGTAGGTAGTAGGAAAGCAAGTAAGGGCAAAAGGATAGATTTGTTTATCTTTAATATTGAAAACGGGCGTAACTCCGCCAATGTATCATTACTGGAGAAGAAATTTAAATAAATAAATAAAAGCTATTAAAGCAAGCGTATAACTTCTATCCTAGCTTAGCATAATCTAGGTCCCTTTTATCCTTCAAAAGAATTTACAGGTGACACTGCTCTAGATTCCTTAAAAAGGTCTCGTTAGGCATTTTGTAAAAGTTGCTCTCTGTAAACGTGACGATCCTGCGAAAAATCCATTTCAGTGATTCACTGAAGTCTAAAGCACCTTATAATATTTTCCTTTTAGGAATGGTTAATGACTATTTGTGTTCTATGTTATTCAATGTGTCGGGAATATGTAAAGCAAAGATGATGTTTGCAGTAATTAAAGCAACTCACTTCAAGGCTAGAGTGAATTGGCTCTTAATTACTCAGATACCCGCGAAACGAGACATAGTAAAACAATAACAGCGCGGTCTCATAGGACCGGTTGGGGATTCAAACGTTAATAAACCAGTGCGTCTCACCATAAACGATTACATCACTGCTTATAACATTTACATAAGACACAATAAAACATGCAATCAAAACCAGTTTAAGACACGACAAAAACAACGTAAAAATTAAAATTACACACATTTAGTACGGTGAGGTATCTACTGGAACTATCCACTGTCCACCGTGCAGCATACAAGCGTAACCAGGCACTGCAGTGGAAAGCCTGAAAGTCATGTTGACTGCAAACACGTTTTGCGCAACAAAATTGCTGCAGCTAGTCCTAACACGACTCAGCAATGACGCGCATAAAAGTATTAAAGTATTTGGTATGTCGAAAATAATTAACGCACGCTCGCATTATTTTCGACATATCAAATACGTCGACCAAAACCGTTATCGCAAGAGACGACCGAATCAGACCATCATGGACTCATCATCATCATCCAGCGTTTGTCCCGTTTTATTTGGGGTCAGCGCTATCACTAACTCCCTTTTCTTTCATGTAACTTCTTACACAATCGATCCATTTTTTCTACACGGTCTAAAATTATAATAATTTACGGACTGATTAGAATAGAATAGAATAGAAAAAAAAAATATTCGGGACAGACACAGCACAACTATTACAAACGCAAAGCAAATAAAAAAAACAGAATACGAACCAAATTCGTGGTCAAATCGTACCAAGTTTGAGTGTGTGTTTTCAGTATTTAGTTGAATCGTATCTCGTCAAATTCTGTAGTACAAATTTTCTAAATTAAACCTTAACTCATCTACCTACCAACGCCATAAGCTCAGTATTTACTAGATCGAATCGAAAACGTTGTTTACACCATTCCAGCGAGTAACTGGCTTGATACTACTGGCTTACTGTCCTGGCTGGTTACTGCCGTTATGTATTCAGGATTTAAACGTCGTGCCGAAGATCACGGTTGCCGGATAAATGGTTACAGATTGCAGAAGCTTTGGGAATTTATTTAACGTCCTTGTTGAATGTCGAAGGTGTCTTTGACCTCTTAAAGTATATTGTGGGTACACGTGGTATAGAGTAATGGCAACCTAATGTTATCTTTTCTAATATACCTATATAATGAGTTGTACGACGTGAGTTCAAATCTAAGTAGACCGTGCTTCACTTATTTCATCACCACTACTCTCAAAAACTTTGAGGAAACAGGCATGTTTTATAACCGGAATTCGAAGATATAAGACGTCAACCAATTCGCACTATGCTCGCGTCGTTGATTACAGCCCATTCTCGCTTGTACAGAGTAGGCTTGTGACACAGCATTAGAGAGTACGTAGTTTTTTTTTAGTTGGGAAATCTTCATAAGACTTTTTTTATCAACTCAAGAGTTTCCCCTTAGATCTACAGTTTTCGCTGTAGCGCGGGTTGTATTAAACTTTTACTGACTAAAACCCATTTATGTCCTTCAATCGCCTTTGTGTCTTTATGTCGTTCTCGGGCCATGATAACTCTTTCAAAAACTCCTGTAGCCCTAGTCAGCATCGACCATCCTTAACCTCACATACCGACAAAACGAGACACAATAGTAAAACAATAACAGCGCGGTCTCATAGGACCGGTCGGGGATTCATGAATTAAATTGGCCGCTACGGTTTTGCTGACATCTTAAAGCACGCGTGGAATACTAAACGCCGTCGACAACTTGGGCTTGGTGCTTACCGAATGGCCGGACAGCGAGCTATTCATTGCTTGTAGTCTACAAGCGCGGGCTTGCGGAGTGGTAAGGTAATCCCCAGCCACCGTAGGTGCGGACTTACGGTGGCCGGAGATCGCCATATGGCTCCCAGATGAAGCAAATTTTTTATTTACAAAATTTTGCCCCACACTAGGAATGACTTTTGTATACACAAAACGCTCAGATCTTAAACACTTATCTGTAGATCATATAAATTTTTCTTCCGTTCGGGAATCGAACCCGCGACACGCAACGCAGCAGCCAATTGCTCCAACGGTGCCATCGTCAGGTCATAAATAGTTCTAGGTAGTTTATTTAAATCATTTATATACACGAATGTATTTTGTGGTTACCTAATAAACAAGGAGTGTTAAGTTTGAAAAGCCAACTAATTTACATTTATTTATTTTGAAGATTGGTCGAAGTGAGGAAGTCGGCTAGACAAAGTTCTAGAATAGCACCAAGTCTTTTTATCCCGGAAGAATGTTTTCTAGGAATACTTTTCTACTGACGCGCGGGTGAATTCACTGGAAGAAGCCAGTTGAACACATCAAAACACTCCATAAAAACACCATACAGAAATTAATCCAGTAAGTCATGATGATTTAAAGGCCGTACCAGAATCCTAACAGCCAGGTGAGATAAGTAATTTCCCGTAGAACCACTGAATATGAGGCAAGGGACCAACCCGACCGACCCTATCATAAATATAACACAATATTACCTCCTATAATATGTAACTTGCGTTCGAGGACCAGGAATTTGTTGAAGGAAACTCAACTGTGTGTTAAAGCATTAAGATTGGTTTTTCTTCAAGAGTGGCAGTAACAAATGAACACAGGTCTTAAGTAATATGTTCTCACATAATTCTTGCGTAAGGCCCTTGTTGTAAATTAATTTTTTTCGAGTTAACTTCGTTGGATATGATTATTATAATTATAACTTTATTACTTTACGCTGAAGGCTTAAGTTGAGTTATAATTTTAATAGGTTTGTTGTAACTTTGTGTTTGTATAGAGGGTACTTTTTGCGAGAGGGTCTGTTTATATAAAAAGGGCAGCTAAGAGGGCCGGAGGGGCTCGTGGTTAAATGATACTGGCACTAGGGTCCGGGTCGGTCTTAGAAGGCAATCGGTGTCGGCGATCTCTTGGCTCCGTTCCTGGTTCAGGCTATGTAGTCAGGCGAGAGAGAGATCTCATCATCATCATGATTTAAGCCGAAAGACGTCCACTGCTGGACATAGGCCTCCTCCAATTCTCGTCACAATGACCGGTCCTGTGCATCTGCGAACGAAGGATAGCCGCCACCGTGAGGGAACGGATATCCTCCAGTTTCGGCTGCTGCAGCACCAGTTGAAACAACAGAAAAAAAATAAGGATCAATTTTCCAGAAATGTGTTCCGAAGTGGATTCGTTGACCGTTCGTTGCATACCGAGAATCCTCCTGGCTGTGGAAGTTAATTTGTTTGATCATTCTTGACTTTTAGCTAGTAAAATGTTTACTTTATCTAGATCCTTGCCTGTGTATCTAACTTTAGATTTGAAAACTATAATGATCGTCTGAAAAATTATATAGGCTTTATCTGCTCTTTTATTAAAACTGCTAAGATGAAAGTTTATTATGATTAAATTTTTAATTTACATACACTGGACTGCAAAAATAACGGGTCACATAGAAAAAAACTATTCTGTATGACGCGAAGCAATCTGATAGATCGTTCGTTTTTATATTGCTTTATAGGCAGATTATTTACTAATCTTAGATACATGAATCTCAAAACAGGTTTCATTTATACTACTTGCAGCTTAAAAACCAGTCAAAAATTCAGAAAAGATTGTATTTTATTTAGGACCCGAAGTTTTTGCAACCTAGTATACTTTATTAGTCTAACATTTAGTTCTCATAAAATATTCAAGCCTTAACAGCCTAGATTATTTTTGGTGTAGAACAAAGTTTGGCTAAATAAAATAGGCTTAAAAGGGATATCAGTTAAACTGTTCTAGGTGTTAGTTTTACCAAAGCTTAGCTATTAAGCGGATCAGAATATAAGGAACTTTGTGAAGTGAAAAAGTTAGGAACGATATTGTTGAAATAACGTTTTTTAAGTGGTATAAATCTTGTGCTTGACCTGATGATAAACAGTGATGCGATAGTTGATGGTGCATTGGTTTATTTAGAGCCTATGCCTAAAGACATAGAGCCTAAACAATTGCCAAACTTAAAAATAGTGGGCAAAGCACTTTTTTTTTTGTTATAAACTAGTACTTGACTGTTATCCCGCCGGATGATAAGCAGTGATGCAATCGTTGATAGTGAAACGCACTAGTTTATTAAGAGCCTAATCACTCTAGCCTTAAAGACATAGATTATAATCGGACGGTAAACAACTGCAGGCAAATTGTTCCAGTAACGACGAGGCGAAATACTTCCATGACCGTAGAGATGACAACACCGCACCGTAAAGACATTTGCTGTATGTCAAAATGCCCGATGGTGGAAAGGTGATGGCGGAATAAAGTCATGTAATTCCTTCGCATACTCTCCAAAATGCATTTTTTTAGCATTATCGGCCTTATAATGTTCCCACTACTGGCACCCAGACCTACTCTCTTGGAGAGGGAATGGGCCATAATCCACTGCGCGGGCCCATTGCGGATTGGTGTCACATGTTTTCGAATTTTTGGTTCTAGAACATGCCGGTTTCCTCATGATGTTTTCCTTCACCGTTTTGAGAGCAGGGGTTATGAAATAAATTACACAATGTAATGCGCCTGACCGGGTTTGAACTCGCGACCTACAATTTGCAAGTCGGAGCAGTTACCACTAGGCCACCACTGCTCAACAAAATGCAAACAAAACGAAAATTTTGTATCTCACATCAATTCAAGCACTATCGTTTTTCGAATGGAAAAGATGGTCGAGGGAGCCACAAGGTTCTGAAGTGGCGACCATGCACAAGAAGACGCAGCGTTACATGACCTTCCACAAGGTGGACCGATGACCTGGTGAAAGTCACGGGAATGCGAGGGACGCGAGACGCATAATGATGAATTGATTTAGGATTTATGGCTATTCTGGCACTAAATTTTAACTTTGCATATTCGTTCTATCGTGCGAGCGTAAAAAATAACAAATATGCATACTTACAAACTTTCGCTTTCAATAATCGAGATAAACATTCAACAAAGCCAAAAACCATTTGTTTTAGGAAAATGATAAATATCGCTGTCGATAACTAAAAATATTGAAACTGCTTCAATAATGAAAAATTACTCAAGAGTCAACTAATGAGTTTTCAGTTGCAAACTTGCAAATAATACTTTATCTTCATTATTACCCTTTCAAAAGTACATTCAACTTGCTTTGTAGTTAAAAATAGCACATTTGAGCTGCAAAATAATTTTCAGCAACTTTCAAAGCCTTTCCATACAAAAGCTCATATCTCTAAAATTTTCCTGATGCTTACACCTGAGTTGCTCGAAATCGTTCATTCGTTCACTCACCTCTCTCGTTCACTGAACTGACGCTATCTGTGCTATGTCGTCATGAACGAATGAACGAGAATAGATTCAAAATACGCGAAGCATTTATGCGAATTTTAAAGTTCGATTTAGAAATTCTTTATTCGAATCTTGATATTAACGGATCATCTGTCTTATTTATCTATGAATGTTTTAGGTTTTTTTTTTAAATCATTTTAAAATAACTGTGTTATTAATGTGTTTTGTAACTTTTTAGTACAGCAAAGTGAAATAGTTTTTATGTTAACTTTCTTTTTTTAAGTACCATTTATTTGCAAGCGCTTTATAGTTTCCAAGATTGATAAGAAAACTTTTGAGAGTAATAGTCGCTGACATATATTAACTACTTCAATTTGTTTTTTTAACCTTTAAATTTATTTCTTTTACTCCTGAATTATTTTCTTCAGTAATTTCATGCTGTTCAAACTTTGTATGGCGAACCTATGACACGCGAGCCAATGGTGTCACGCAGGAAAATAATTCGAACACGCCCTGTGTACGGGGCTTAACATCTCGATACTAAAACAGTTGTAATCGCACTTTTCCTTTTATTTAATTTGATAAAAAAAACGGCTGTGAACATTATTATATTATACGATTTCGGGTTGTATATTTTTTGTAGCACATTCTTAATTAATATCAATTTTCAATTCATAAATAAATTAATCATGAACTGTTTTACTATTGTGTCTCGTTTCGAGGGTAAATGATAGGTTAATAAAGGTTCGCCATTCTTGACCTATGTAGTTGTTATCTCCCTAACCGGACTTGCCTGTGGCTACCTTAATGAAATCAAAACCTCCAGCCACTACGATATATCTAAGAATATTTGCTTAGCAATGATTATCACATAGAGATTGCTGTCTTTGGTTAAACTTTTTGATTACATTTTTGTTTTTATTTTTCGCCGAACTAACCGGACGAAGGAAACACTTGCATTGTTGCCATCTTTCACTATAAAGTCTGGACTTTACCAGAAAAATAAAAATGCTTTTAAAACCACAAAACTGATGGCCTAATAAATTCGTACAAAGTACGGAGTTCATGAAGTTTAGAATAACTATGTACCTTAGATTTTAACCGATACTCTGTAACGGCTAATATCGTCTACAAAGCCGATTTTTTTTTTAATATTCACTGGCTTCTACCAGCGGCTTGCGAGATTATAGATTTTTTCATCTAGAATCTTTAAAAAATAGAAAATAATAATAGTTATTAGTAGTAAAGCAATAGCAATAGTTTAAATAAAATAGAGTTTTCATAAATTCTTAGATGGTCCTAGCGGGCATCGGCCCTGCTTGCCTCCAACGGTTTACTGATATCTCTTTAAGGAGCGCATGGATCACTACACGCTGTCAATGATTTGGGCTTAGCATAAGGAAGCAACCGCTTGCTGCCATTCTTCATCGCTCTGGACCATAGCCTGAACCAGAGCCCAGAACCTGCTGCTCTGTATCTGTATCCTGCACTGTGAATTTGGGCGGTTCACGCAATGATCACACGCGAACGTTTAGGCCGCCTGAATCCGATGCAGGAGCTTCCCTATCTTACCATGTCGGTTGAGGACCTGCGTAATGCGTAAGAAAACAAATTATTTACAAACTTCACTAGTTTTAAACTCGAGACAAAACCGCCTTTGTATACACAAATATGAAAGAAACCCTCCCATTATTCCCTGAAAAATAAAACGAAAGTGTATCTTATCCTATGTTCCCCTCAAAAAAAAAGCATAAAACACCCCGGATGGCACAGTAATATCGTTCAAAGTACGCGTTCCGTCACAAGCCGCTGAATAATTCAACACACCAATAACTAGTTGGTTTAAAAGTAAAATTTTAAATTTACTCTCAAAGTGTGCTCGCGTCACATTTGCTTAGAGTAGACAGGTTCCCTCATGTGGCTGAGAGTATTTTTTGTGGTTTGAGTTGAGAGAGATAGCGGTTTAAGTATGTGGAAACTAGAAAAGTCAATAGTCTCTATCCTACCTATGCTTAATAGAAAGTAATAAGCAAAGGAGTTTTGTATGGTAGTTTTGGCATAACTTGGACTTTATACGAGACACGGAGCAGTAAAATTGACGGGCATGGGATTCTTTATAAATGTACGTGCAATGATTCCTCCCAAACATCTTGACTGATTTAGATAAAATTGTGTGTGATACTGGACGATTTGAAAATAAAATTGAACCCAGTTGGTGGTGTTACAAACGGGCTCTCGATTTTTGTTTCTGACAAAAAGCCAGCTCTCTCAAACAAGACGACGTCAGTTGGTGTCGCTTGTATATGATATATTTTATTGCCCTCAACATGCATTATAGTAAGCAAATTAAAGTTCTTTTAAAATCTGGCTTTTCTAATAATACGAGTATTTTGATAAAATCAGGTTTCATGAGAACAAGCCACGGCCGATTCAGATCTATTAGTTTATCTGCCAGTAATTTCGTTACCCGCTCATACTTAGAACACACAACAAAAACGTCGTCGTGTTTTCGTGAGAACATCTTATTTAAGCCCAAGCGAGCGTGATGTCTCCAGGATTTTCCTGGAATTTTCCGTTCAATAATAAAATTTAGCTTTTTAAACATCACCTATCAGTAACAATGTGTCCTACCAATTTTGCGGTCTGTTGATAAGAACATCGTAATTTTGCGGGATTTTATTTTATTTTGCTTGTTGTGGCGTAAATAACATGATCGAAAAATATTGTTATTTTTGGAAAATTGACTTTAGTAACGTTACGATTACTACAGGTCACTGAGTAGACAGACACTTTAATACATAATTATGTCCACGTAGTAACAAACTATGATGATGATTTTTTTTTGTTTTGCTCTGAGTGGAGCAAGAGGGAGTATCAGACTCTGAAAGAGTGGTGGGTGTATTATTGTCTTAGATTTTCTTTGAAAATGTCTTGTTTCGGCGAATTGTAGCCTGTTATTGTTTTACTATTGTGTCTCGTTTTGTTCCGTGCCTCGGAAAGCACGTTAAGCCGTTGGTCCCGGCTGTCATTTGGAGATCTTTGGCAGTCGTTACGGATAGTCAGAAGCCAGTAAATCTGACTCCAGTCTTGCCATGAAGTACTGTGTTACCCCAGTTAATGGGTTGTGGAGGTCTGGTAGGCAGCCGCTCCTCGTAAAATACTGGTATTCAGCTAAATCCGGCTTGACTGGAAGCCGACCCCAATATAGTTGGGAAAAGGCTAGGTAGATGATATTGTGTCTCGTTTTGTGGGTATGTGATAGGTTAAGATGGCCTCATTTAGTCCTGTAGTTTTATTTTTCAAAAACATCTGTACAAAAAAAAAGAAAAATTGTTTTATTTGCGGGAAATGACGCAACCTTAGGACTGGCTATTAAATTGGAAATATTCTATAGGGAAAATACGCGCCACATGCGCACGAAACGGTCTAATGCTCAGCGCAATGCTGTGGCCACACACGGTAGTGCAACGAATTTAAAGCTCTGTTCAAAGTGAATAAGTCCCTTGTTTATGAACGACTGCTCTCTCTCCTAGAGAGGCCTGCGTCCCAACAGTGGGAATATTACAAGGCCTCTAATGGTTATACTTGAACATACACGCTCACCTCCCTCGAGGGCCGCAACTGCGACCGGTCTTGGTCGTCTCGCATCTAACTGATTACCATAGTCTTCACAAAGTAATCGCTCTTCCTTCCAACGGTACGTTTTTTCGGTTTACGATAGTTATTCGAGAACCCTATCGACTACCAGCTCTGTGAGCTATATGCCTTTCCATAGCATAGCATAATCAGCCTTTTAATGTTCCTATTATTAAGACTCAGACTTTTCTTTAGGAGAGGGAATGTGCCATAATCGGCAGGGTGGACCGAGTGTGTAAATTGCCTGCCATAACCACTAATATGAAAAATTCTATAAGAAAACTAACGGTCCCGGTAGGTGTTGTCCTTATTGCAGTGCCAGTGTGGAGCAGCTACCCAGGACATGCGGCACTTGCTATGCCGTCCATCCTGCACAACCACCTGCACTTTGAAGGATCTAAACGAGGCCAATGCCAAAGCCATACAGGTTGCCAAATACTGGGCAGAAAATTTGATGAGAGCATCGATACAAAAAGAAGAAGAAGGTGTTGTCCTGTCCGTAAGCTAGCTTTTCGTCATAAAAAAAATAAGAATCCGGTTGGTACCGGATCCAATTGTATTTTGCACACAAATATACTACACACATTTCATCCAAATAGAACAGGTTGGAATTAGGAGGAGTTTGAAAGAAAGAAAGATAGGAAACATGTTTATGTTTTGGTTGTTTTGATACATACACATTTTCATAAGAAGAATTATGTGATATAATGATAAAGTAATCTTGTATTTCAAGCCAAAAAAAAACACCTTTACACATACGATACCTATATAACTCAAATAATTAATTATATGACCACATTAATGACTGCAGTCTCATTACCATGTGAATCCGACTATAAATCATGTAATTAAGGCATATTATGATGTCAAACTATAGTATATAGGTATGTGTCATGTACCTACTGAGCGGTGGTAAAAGTCATAATTAGTATTAAATGTTGAATGTCAAAACTGCAGAAAACAGATGTTTGTGATGACAACACTTTAGAGGTTCCACGAAAATGATATCAAATAGAAATTATACAGATAAAAAAACTGTTTTATTATACGTTTTTTAAACCCTTAAAAAACGGGTCAGACATCAAGATTAAGCAACGGTCAACCACCAAGTCGTGTTACCAAGGTCGATCCGTGGATGGGTGACCATCTTCTCTTACTATATCAAAATTTCGAGATATAGTTACATGATGTCAGTAGAAAATAAAATCTGTGAAAATAAAAGCTAATCCATTTTCACCCTTCTATTTAGTTAAGAAATCATTAAATAATTTCCCTCAGCCTCTTAAGCAAGAGGGAGTGTCAGATTTTTTATAAACTCAGTTTTCCTCCCCAGTGCCCTTTGAGTTCCAGCGCCACGGTAACTCTTTCGAATAATTCCGCAACCCTTTTTTTGAGGAGGGAAATCATTAAATGACTGCTCCCACTGAGTAAAACCCACAGTATTCCTTCATTTACCCTTTTGCGAGGTCCCGTTAACTTTTTAGAACAATCCGCAGCCTTTGCAAGCATTGGCCCTAACTGTCCCCGTTAACCTTGCTTGTTGGCGCTGTCGACCCAGGTTTAGTCTTAACCCGGGATTGTAGCCTAGACGATAAACCACAAAAATCTAATAAAATAAATAATTTAAATAAAGTCAAGGATAACACGATATTATCAAAAATTCTCATGTGCTACCGAACTGTAAGTCAATCCCAATTTCGTTTTGATAAATCGTATCGAATTAGTAAGTATGTATTGGACCATCGTTAGGCTGCGTTTTCACCAGAGATGTGCAATGGAAATGTGTCGTGCGAGGATGACATGTGTAGCGGAGCTGTGAAAATTGCGAATTAATGTGTGGATGTGAGGATTCGTTGCGAAACTGTGAAATGTGTCGACGGGGGTGAGGTGTAGTGGGAGCAGAGTACACATCCCTGGCACATAATAATATCCTTCGTACACATCCCCTAGAGCCGTTTTCACCAGAGCTATACTGACCAAGGCGAGGTAAATGAAGTGATTCTATTAGTTCTTTACATACAAATCCCTCGCTACGCATCCTCGCACATCTCTGGTGGAAACGCAGCCTTACTGCTGATAGACTACCTCTATTTCAAGCAAGTCTCTTTGTCAATAGACGAATTCGAGAGTTAAAGGAGAAAATAAGGGAATTTCATAAGATTCTTTGCACAAAATGCTGACAGCAATTTTCCGTAATTGTCATGTTATACTGTGCACTTCTTTGAAAGAGTACTTGTAATAACGTATCCACATAATATTACTGCTGACTTCGATAAGTATGAAATAAAATAGTAGAGTAGCAATAATATTTCGGTCAAGCTAGTTCGATTTGGGGTCAGAGGGTTCGTACGTCTTTGGTTTTATGCAGTGATCGTGATGTAAGTTATTCTGTTCAAACAGGTTCAAACGATATTATGCTTTGAAAGCAGTGGTGGCCCAGAGTTGTAGGTCGTGGGTTCAAATGTCACTCACAATCACTGCTTTCGACACGATAAAGAAAACATTGTGTAGAAAAATAGCATATCCTAGAAACAAAAAACAAATTGAGGAAATGTGACATCCAAAATTTACCAACCCGCATGCATTACCGTACATTCCCTCTCTCAGAAAGAAAACCTGAGTCCCAGCTGCAGTAGGAAAGTTTAAAGACTGATTTTGATACTATGCTTACGCTAGATGACACACGCATAGTGACACACAGTTTTGGTTTTCCTTTTTTTTATATTAAGTGTCTAGATATCTATATTGTTTCTACACTGTGTTTCGTGCGCCAAATAAAATATTTTTCTTTCTTTTTACAAGAAAAAAATACAAAATACCGACCAGTAAGTAAGTACGACCGATAAAAAACATTTCGCCTTCCGCATCTTATTATGCAAATAATCTATTTTCACGGAATATAATAATGGGTCCGTGCCGGTGCAGTTTTTACCGGCTATTATTATAATTATGTACCCTTACACTCAATTTATTTTATACGGTTAAAAAATACCACAACATCTTCGAATAGAAACAACCGTTGTTACAAAAAGATCTAGGTAAGAGTATTCATTTTAATATAATTTAGACGTCAATGAAGTTTCCAGTCTTGCCATGAAGTACCGTGTTACCCCAGTTAATGGGTTGTGGAGGTCTGGTAGGCACTAAATACCTACTGGTATTCAGCTAAATCCGGCTTGACTGGAAGCCGACACCAATATAGTTGGGAAAAGGCTAGGTAGATGATGATGATGATGAGATATCAAAAAATCGCCCTAATTTTATAAAGGTTGTTAAGAAAGGTAAGCTTTCTTCTCATGCAAATGGTTGTACGGATTTGTATGAAATTTGGCCCTGTCTTAAAGTAGAGCTTTTATTTCGAGAATATGTTTTCTTGGGACAATTTACTACGTAAACTAGGAAGGAAGCTGCCAGATTCGTCGACGGCACGTAGTGTTCTAATCGCGCGTCAAAGAAATGTCAGCAAAACCGTAGGAGCACAGGGCAGAAGCCTACTACTTAGGCCATGTTTCGACTTCTGAAAGGGTTACTCGTGTTCCTGGGATGCAAAAGGCCACTCAAAGAACATAGGTTGTGGTTTTAGTCAGTAAAAATCAGACACCCTCTTCTACTCCACTCTAGAGTGGAAGAAGTGATTCATCATCATCATCTACCTAGCATTTTCCAAACTATATTGGGGTTGGCTTCCAATCAAGTCAGATTTAGCTGAATACCAGTATTTTACGAGGAGCGGCTGCCTACCAGACCTCCACAACCCATTAACTGGGGTAACACGGTACTTCGCGGCAAGACTGGAGTCAGATTTACTGGCTTC
This sequence comes from Mythimna separata, assembly GCA_030763345.1. Classification (NCBI taxonomy): domain Eukaryota; kingdom Metazoa; phylum Arthropoda; class Insecta; order Lepidoptera; family Noctuidae; genus Mythimna; species Mythimna separata. Next base: position 7,380,355 of record CM061191.1, read on the forward strand.
TGACTTTCCGTACCGACTGCCAAAGATCTACAAATGATAGCCGGGACCTACGGCTTAACGTACTTTCCAAGGCACGGAGGAAACTCGTTATGTTAAGATGATCACCCATCCACAGACCAACCTCGGCAAGCGTTGCTTAACCTTGAAGATCGACCTGTGCGGCTGTTATTATCTAGCTTAACGTGCGGAAGAAGTGATTAGATGTTTTTTTTTTATAACTTACAAACAAGTTCTTTATTTCAATTTGTTGTTTTAATATGGAACCCAAAAACATTCAAATACAAACTAGTAACCCAGCGTTGTTTGGCTCAGTTACGATAATATCGTAGTCATTAAGCTTTATGTCTTTGTTTACGGTGTTTTTCGGCAAATACCGGTTTTTTTACGCACTTTCCTCCTTCTCTTAATGTTAGCTCGTTTGCTGTAGGAAGTAGGAGTGGCCTGTTACCTGATTTTGCAGTGTTAATCTTAGTTTAAGTGTTTCTTTTTGTTTTTATGTTGGTTAGCTTGGTTAACCAGTTTAGGTGATTGGTTTGATTGAAAGTTTGAATGGGTCGCTTGAGGTTAGTGTTTATTTTTGTAAAAGTTTATGCTTGGATTTGAGATAGATGTTTTAAAAATATAGTCACCTATGATTGATACCTAAACACGTGAATGTACTTATGATAACCGACTACCTTTACTAGGCAACCAAACCTGAAATCGCGAAAAAAAGAATTAGCGGTCCAGTACACTTAGACCAGAACATAAATGTACTGAATAGCGTTTTCGCGATTTCAGGTTTGAGCTCGTAGTAAAAGTTGTTTGTTATCATGAGTGCAATCATGTCTTTAAATATCGGTAACTAATTCTAGTCACCCTTTATAACAGTAGTAGTGGTATGGCTATATAAGTAGCAGTTTAAAAATATAGGTTTAATAAGCGACTTCACCCGCATTAAGACAAAAAGTATCTCAATAGAACAAACACCTATTGTACTCATGTCATGCATAAGGGCAATGCACACTACAAAAAAAACTTCCCCAACAGCACACAAAGGGGCCAGCCCACTGCGTCCCCATAACTCCATCACATATTTGTCCACGTTTCCCTATTTATATTTGCCCCGACTCTGATTAGAACAGGCAAACGTGGTCAACGTTTTCTTAAAGAATTTTCCCTAAACATTATGTGGATTTATTTTTTCTTCCCCTTTTGTTAAGGAAATCGTTCGTACGTGTCTCTCTGTGTTCTGGAGTTAATCAGTATATTGCTGGTGTAACAGATGGCTATTTATGACGTTGCTGTGCCAGGTTTTTTTTTATTTCTAGTGGGTAATTTATGGGTTTATTTGTGGGAAGTTTTCGGTTTAAAAGGGGCAGTATATTAGTTGTGGGAATCTGTCTTTTCTTAAGATGGTAAACCATCTATTGCCTTTCTTCGGTGTAGATTCGCCCTAGCTGGCCGCAGGGAGGGCGTTTCAGATTTTTTCTGACTAAAACCACACCACTGTTCCTCTTTCAGTTGCCTTTTTGCGTTCTACAACCACGGAAAACCCTTTTTGAAGTTGGCCTTTGTAGACTTGGGCTCTATTGGGCCTCTATGATTTTGCTGAAATCTTTGTGAGGCGCTTGTGGATCACTACGTGCCATCAACGACTTGGGTTCGGTCATCATTTGAAGCCCACGCCTACGGTGGCTGGTAGTCGGAGTAGGGGTCTCAGCAGCTGGGGCGTGAGAATGTGTGTTCCCACACGCTCCGACCATAGCCGGTACCAGGGCCCGATACGAGAGTTGACTACCGCTGATCATCGCCACGAGGACACGGTGGTTCTCCGCCCAAGTTAGGATTACCTCCACCGTTTATGGTTCGTGGTGGTCTACACAATGTTGACACCAGAGCTTTTCTTGCGCCTAAATCAGGTGATTCCTGCACCTCCCAAACTTACCATGGCCGGTGAGGATTTGTGTCAGGATGGAAAGGACGCTACGACGCCTCTCCAGTCAGAATAATAATAAAAATTGCATTACCTACCTAATTGCTTTCTTTTATGGCGTTGCAACGCATAACATAATGCAAAATGAGATCAGCCAGGCTATTTTGTGGAGACCTCAGAATGCATCTTAAGTGAAGTGGACTTGAAGTAAACCTTCATTTCTTTTGACAGCTCACGCTCAAGCTTAAGTTCATTTTATTTATCTAAATTTTCCCTGCCAGATTTTACTGAATAACTTTAGAGAAAATGTGAGCATTTTGTGCAGTGAATTTTCTTGAACTTGATGGAATAAGCTTTGATATTATTCACGACTTAGTTTGAATTCTATCGAGCTATCAAGATCAACCTAATCAGTTCAGTACACAGTGGTTTTATTAACGATCTCAGTTGTGTACCCTCCTGGTCAACCTCCTCCAAACTTCACCCTGGTATAACAGATCTGGTCGCTGTAAAATGTATTAATTATAATGGTGATTAAAAATCATAGCAGATATTTTTATGAGGAATTTATTAATCAATTAGATTTTCAGAAAATAAACTTAAAACTAAAGATTTTAAAAATAAATTTTAATATACCACAGATTCTTACAAATCGTCAGTTAGAAAGATGCAATAGTTAAAAGTTTCTTCAATGCGTAAATTAAAGCTTAAATCTTGAAAGCAGAAAACTATAAAAATGAACCAAAAATACTCCAACCCTTCGTATAAATTACCTCAAAAAAATCCCCCTGTGATATGCAAAGAACTATTTTATGTACTACAAAACCGTCCACTGGATGAATTTTCAAAGACTTCATACATCAGGTCCACACATGCCGGCGAAGTAAGGTAATTGCCACTTTCAATGCAAAAACGACATCCTCACTTGAATTTTAAACGTCGGGCTAAGTGTGAACTAATGCCAATTTTTACGAGACAACCCTGAACGGAATACGCGATGAGCCAGTGATGTAATGACGCAGAACCTCCGTTCAACCCTACTCGATTTAGTCGATGTCGAATTATAATCGGATTCGTAATCGATACAGCTTACCAAATCGGCTATTCAGGAAAGGTCACGTTGATCTGTTTTTCTTTCATCTTTAATGTTCTGTGTATATTTTTTGAATATAATATCCATTGAAACCGTTCTTTTTTATTTTTAACAGTCCGATCTTGTGGACTTCAAACAAACCTCTGTGGGGAAAGTTAAATAGGATTTTTGAATACCAAAAATGTAAAGCTCGGTTTTATTTTGGAAGCGGATTTTTTTCGATTCAATGTCAACTGTTGGAAAATATATTGAGTATTTTTTCAAATGCAGTTTGGGGTAACTATATTTCTACGAAAACTAACCAGTTTTTGTAGAAATAAAGCCTGGAATATTACCAATACCTTAATAAGTTAATGGTTAACTCATTCATTCAATCATTGAATCATTTATTGGTAATATACTTAAATTCATTTTTTATGCCTATACTCAACAGAGTATGGCAAAACAATTGAGGTTAGTTATACATTGTTACTTAACGCTTCTATAAAAATAACGATCAAAGTGTAGTTATTTTAAAAACCGGGCAAGTGCGAGTCGGACTCGCGCACTGAGGGTTCCGTAGTAACTTACCTATAAAAACAGTTCAATCGAACAATTCGACGGTCTCGAAATGTACGTTTTTTGCAGTATAAACGGACGAATCTTTTTTTCCCGTCACTTTACCAATTGAATTGAAAATTGATTTTTGCACAGCTTCAAGGGACCACGGACCCAATTATATGGTGTTAATTTCAACTCAATACCTCTAACTTACCTATGAATAAAGTTCTATTCTCGAATCGAGCGTTGAAGATTTTTCAAAACAATAATTCTTGTGACGTAACAACAAATTTTCAGTTTTCAGACTTTTCCCTATATGAGTGCTATAAAACGTTGCTTCATGCCAAATTTCAAGATTCTAGGTCGACTGGAAGTACCCTTTAGGTTTTGATTCCCTTGCGAGTACTTGCGAGTTTCAAAATATGCAGCTTAAATTGCTGTTTCTTTTGATTGCGTTGACATAGAAGTTTGATTTTGTTACAGCTTAAAGGTATTATAGACCTGAGTATTTGGTATGAATTTCAATTTAATACCTCTACGCGTTTATGAGGAAATGGGTAGTAAGTTTAAAATTATAAAAAAAAATATATTATGTGATGTAACTAAAAATTTATGGTTTTCGTAATTTTTCCTTTATCTATGCTATAAGACGTTGCTTCGTACCAAATTTCAAGATTCTGAGTTCACGGGAAGTACCCTGTAGGTTTTGATTCCCTTGCAAGTGTCGAAAATTTGCGGCATAAACGGCTGTATCTTTTGATTGCGTTGGCTTAGAAGTTTGATTTTTTCACAGCTTCAAGGGACAGTAGACCTGAGTAATTGATATAATTTTCAGCTTCATACCTCCACGCGTTCCTGAGAAAAAGGGTCTTGACAGACGGACGGACAGACGGACAACAAAGTGATCCTATAAGGGTTCCGTTTTTTCCTTTTGAGGTACGGAACCCTAAAAATTGATGGCAATAAGAGTATAACTTGGTAGTAAGAAAAATTAAACTGTAAAGTTTAACTATCGTGTGATCAAAGTCTGAAATTGATTTATTGTGTGTGTTGGTATGGGATGAAATCATAAGTATACTTATGTCACCGTAAAATTGTTTATTATAAGATTATTTGTAGTTTCATTATAATCTGAGTGGTTATAAAAAGTTTTCTACATAATAATTATACAGGAAAAAGCCTAATAATAATTAATCAAAATAAAATAAAAATACTAAATTCTGATTGAATACTGCTGTACTTTTAAAAGTACAGCACTATTAAAAGGACTTCCTTCTAAGAGTGATGTACTTACTCGTATTTGAGTTCAAGTTTATTTCCCTATTTTTGCTTACTTCCACTTTGTAGGTTATGATAGGTAAATATGTACCGTATTTCGTAAATAAAACAGCGCTAGATTATGTTAGACGTTTAATGGGCTAATAAATTTTATTCATTTTTTGTGTTTACATTCATAATACTCAGTCTTCAGTCTAAGAATATCGTGTTTTGGTACCTTGCTACGGGGATAAGGAGGTTAGATAAGAAGACGTTTGATGTAAAATATATTTATATTGGTAGTAGTATTGGTATGCCTTGAATATAACTGGGAAAATACAGATACCTCATTGATTTTATAACTTAAAAATGTTTTATGAGCAAAATTATTACTTTTCCTAGTTATTAAGTAAAGGTTACATGAACAAGTCAAATACAATGCATTTCCTGCAAGTGACACTGATGCGGTGAATACGATACATTAACATAATTAGACAAAATGCGAAACGGATATAATTATAGAATTATTTGAGGTAGCACCGATTACAGAAAAGCATCTTTTAGCTTTTCTGTAATCGGTGCTACCTCATGTAAAGGTATGATTCCGAACTCGGCAACAAGCAGCTTCAAACTTCTACTTCTGTTGCCACAGTACTGTCGCGTCAGCACTGTAGCGGCAGCAGTGCTGCGCGTCATTGTCAGTCTACTGCCGCGACAGACCAGTAGTGACGCGTCTGCTGCCACGCCAACAGTAAAAGGTATAATGTTCTCTGATTAAGAAGAGAGACAGAGCAACACTGCCGCCTTGCTCACTGCTGCGCACTTCTGGGTAGCACCTTAGTGGCAACACTGCGGCAACAGCACTTCTGCTTGTTGTTGAGTTTGGAATCATAACTTTAGTCAGTCAAAAAGGCCCAAAATATTCCCGCCCAACCGACGTGGATGAAGACGTCTCTACCTGGTAAAGAAATATGCAGGAAGGGATCTAGCAAGCGGATCTAAGTATACAGTCAAGCTAAAACAGAGCTCTGTAGCGCAGTGACACAAGGAGATCCCTGTTAAACTAAATAGAGGGGTATTTAGTTTAAGAAAGACCTCCTTGTGTCACTGCACAAAGAAGTTCTATACAAAAATATTCAAAAACCAACCGAATCATCAAGAATCTAATGCCCAATAAATCAATAAATCGTTTTCCCCTCACTATGAACCATCGAAAGAGTTTAAGATTTTATAGCAGTTTATTTATTTCGCTGCAAGGCACTCTAAAGCAAGATTAATTCCCATGGGTATGTTTTTCAGCGGACCGATTAAGTGAATTCGCTTCAGCAGCTTTAGTGTAAATAAAAAAATTTAGTACCTGACTTTTTCTTAATTAAATATTTTATTTATGTCTTTTTTTTTCTCGGTCGTTCGTGGCCAGGAGTTTTACGACTGCGTGCATTATTGAGAATCTTGAACATTGCATGTGTATATTTATTTAGGTGTTTTTACTTTACTAGCTTCTGCTACCGACATTGGCTGCGTCAAAGTTGGGTAGTTTCATCTTAGGAACATTATGAAGTGAGAGAAAGTAATAAAATATTGTGGCATTTTAATGGCAGTGTCCTACATGCTATAAATAAGCATGATCTGAAAATGACACAGAAAAAATTCTAATAAAAAATATGAAATAATTTTGTTTTACTAGGGAAAAAAACGATTAAATCGCAGTATTTTTTCAAGATATCAGTTAAGTATTACTAATCATGAGCAAATAATATTATGAAAATCAGTGTACGTAGTGCATCGGTATTGGCATCAACGCACGCACACACGGACTTTCTAAAAAAATAATCAAGATTTATCAAGAATTTATAAAAATAGGTAATTTTTTAGTCGGAAAATAATCAAAAATTATTTAAGGATAAGTTAGGTACTTACTTAACTAAAGTTACTTGATAAGTAATCTATATATATAAAAATGAAACCCGTTTTTCGTTGTCACGACATCACATGAAAACGGCTTGACCGATTTGGCTGATTTTTTTTTTTAAATGTTCCTTGAAGTTCAGTGATGGTTCTTACGGAGAGATAAATTAAAAAAAAAAAGTTAGGTAAAGTAGGGTAGGTTGGGTAGTGTAGGGTAGTATAGGGTAGTGTAGGGTAGTGTAGGGTAGTGTAGGGTAGTGTGGGGTAGTGTAGGGTAGTGTAGGGTAGTGTAGGGTAGTGTAGGGTAGTGTAGGGTAGTGTAGGGTAGTGTAGGGTAGTGTAGTGTAGTGTAGGGTAGTGTAGGGTAGTGTAGTGTAGGGTAGGTAGGGTAGGGTAGCGTAGGATATGTAGGGTAGTCATTTGACGGGAGCGAAGCCGCGGGTAAAAGCTAGTTTACTATAAAAATTGCTGATTTAGAACATACTTTCAGGATTTGCGTTTTGTTATGTTACATGTTGTATATCTAATTTTTTTTTTAAATCACAGAATTTGTAGGTACTTTCTCGTATTTTAGAGTTCCGTACCCAAGTGATAAAACGGGACCCGCGAGTCTTATCTAAGACTCCGCTGTCCGTCCGTCTATCCATCAGGCTGTATCTCATGAACCGTGATAACTAGACAGTTAAAATTTTCACAGATAATGTATTTCTGTTTCTACTATAAAACCGGCTAAGAGCGTGTCGGGCTACACTCAGTGTAGGGTTCCGTAGTTTCCCGTCCATCACAATAAGTGTCCCCAACTTTTCAAAAACTGTTCGTCCCATCAAGTTCAAAATAATTTTCCTAGAAAGTCTTTATAAAGCTCTACTTTCCAGATTTTTTTCATATTTTCTAAACTTATGGTACAAAAGTTAGAGGGGGGGGGGGACATTGTTTTTTGCTTTTGGAGCGATTATTTCCGAAATTATTGATATTATCAAAAAATGATTTTAGTAAACCCCTATTTAGTTTTGAATACCTATCATACAATATATCACACGTTAGGGTTGAAATTAAAAAAAAAAACGCTTTTTACTTTACATGTAGGGAGGCGATTTTTTTTATGTTACAGCGTTTTTTTTATGTTAATGTTTTATTATCCAATTTTTATCCATAAAAATTGGATAATAAAACATTTTTATCCAATTTTTATGTTTGCACTTTGTCGGCGTGATTGACTTACATATTGGTACCAAATTTCAGGTTTCTAGAGCTAACGGTCACAGAGATTAAGCGAGGACGGACGGACAGACATGGCGAAACTATAAGAGTTCCGTTTTTGCCAATTGGCTACGGAACCCTAACAAAAAATACTAAAAACAGAATAAAATAACTATAGTAGAGGTCCCATACAGTAAATGTGACGTACGGTACGCAATTCTTCGTGCCCGACTCGCACTTGGCTGGTTTTTCATTAATTGACATTTATACCTACACTTTGAAAGTATTGTGGAATTAAAGTTAAATGATTAATTTTAGAATATCGTAGGCTTTCAAAAGCGTAAGCTAATTGCTACGTTTTCAGTGAAGATTATTTCAGGGACCAATTAAATCTCGAATTTGATGAAACCTTAGGAACAGTAAAACGATTGATGTTTTAATGTCGCAAGGGAAGATGTCTTATTTGTGGATTTGAGAGAGCAGAGGGAGTAGTCATATCACTCGTCTTTGATTTACCGCCTATGCATCGTGTATCAGACATCGACGTATAAACGAATACTGTGGACCCAGTACATGATTCTGGAATACTAACGATTTTATACAGTTTAAATTAAGAAAAAATACAGTTTTTTTTTTATTACAAAAATGTCAATGAAATATTCCGCCACCGGGGATCCAGAATCATGTACGAGATCCATGGTATTTGCTTGTGCGTCAATGTCTGACACACCGAGTGTAGTAATCGTGGTTTAGACTATAAAAGACTGCAGTAGGTACCTACAATACTCGATGACTCCAGTAGAGTTTCTGAAAGAGTGTGTCTTATAATGAGCCTGGACAAATGCAAGACGACGGTAATCACCCATGTACCAGCTCTTATCAAGATCGGAGCTTATATTCGAAGTTATAGACGATATTATTTATTAGTCCTAAGACAGACCGTCCAGTTAGATAGATCTAACTTGTAAAAGAGGCCCGACTCGGCTAGACAACGTCTAGAAAGTTTCTTGTCTGACATACCACAATCTCTTAATATAAGATGAAGGCCTGCCACTAATGCGAATTGCCAGTGATTACAATATATGGGTCTGAAACGGAGTTGCTCAAAATGGGCTTTATCAGAAAACTTAAAGTTACTTAAAAGGCATTTTTTTTCCAAAACTTTCACACAACGTTATCAAGTCCCAAGCTAAGCAGAGCTTGTCTTATGGGTACTGACAACTGATAAACATACCTTAATACTTCTAGATAATATATACACATTAAAGATAAATTACACCCAGACACAGAACAAATGATCGTGCTCATCACACAAACATTTGTCCTGGGTGGGAATCGAACCCACGACCTCCGGTATAGCAGTCAGGGTCACTAAGCACTAGACCAACAGGCCAGTCAAATTGAGAGGGCTTTGCTTGGAGTTTCCTTGCGTGATTGACTCAGCAATGCAGACATCCGCTAGAGAACCAAAGTAATAGGCAGTAGGAAGGGCACATTGATCGCAGAAAAGGGATCGATGGCCTAGTGAGGTTGTAAAAACCCGATTGACGCGAAACATACAGGGCCGGTCATTTTCATGTTTTTTTATTTGTTACAAACTAGTGCTTGACTGCGATCCCGCCTGATAGTAAGCAATGATGTAATCGTTGATGGTGAGGCACACTAGCTTATTAAGAGCCTATTCACTCTAGCCTTGAAGAAACCTTAATTATAATCGGACGGGAAAACGGCAGCAGGCAAATTATTCCACTTCCTCGATGTACGCGGTATAAACGACGAAGCGAAACGCTTAGTCCAGACTGTAGAGGTTTCGACAACGTAAGGGTAAATACTCGCCGTACAACGCGACGGTTTGCCGATGGTAGAACGGGGATGGCAGAATCAGATCATGGAATTCCCGCGCACACTCTCCGTGTGTGGTGATTGGATGATATGTACTGCGCTTGAACACTACTTTTGCGGTTGGTGGTTTTGATAACACTAGAATACTACTATCTGGCAGCTGGCATAGGTGGTTAAACATAGAGTATATTTAGATGTACCACAATTACACCACAACAAAAATACGTAGTGGGGCGGGTACTACTTTTAATTAAATTCAAATTCATTTATTTACATGCTATTTAAATGCAATAAAAAAAAATAGGTTTTTGTTTGTTCAATAGTTTGTCTAACCACATTTTGTGACAACGCCTTGGCGTTACCGATTAAAAAAAGAGTTAGTTGGTAATTTCTTTAGCGCTCGTCAAAATTGTAACTTGGCTACCATTTATACCATAAAACTACAGGATGTAGCGATGAATGTTGTAGAAACGATTACATTTTCATTATATCATTTTTAACGATGTGAACTTGGTTTCGAATTTTCTATTTGTTTCCACGTTACTTAACGTTGAGAAAAAACGTTCAAATAGCTTTAACGATTGTAGATTTTCAACTTGGCTAAGCCTGCTGGTGTGTGTGTATAGAGCCATAGAACTCCCGGCTTATGCAGATAGGCAGTAAAACTCTTTTAGCTGAAGTAATAATGAATGAAAAAAAAAATTGACAATAGATACTCGAATGTAGGTACAGAAAACGCGATATGTCTACCCAATTTAAATTACAATATTTAACTTGAACGTCATCAGCCCAAAATTATTCAATTTAAAGTACGTAGCTTCCAATTATTTCTTGTGAAATCAATACGAGCAATTACCTCACGTCACGCACAAACTAATTAGCATTCTGTAATGACGTGACGCCATTTCTGACCATTTTATTCCAGAAAACATTTTGACGAATTTAATTGTTTTAATTGCGGTCACGTTCTGCAGGCATACTCCTTTCCACTAATTAAATTGGTGAGAAATTCTGTATATGAAAATATAAAAGTAAAAATTGTCTGTCTGAAAATTCAATGCACAGGAGCATACAATTTTACACAATGTTTCCTTTTACGACATGAGCGGGAACATAGAAAATATTTTTCAAAACTTGTGCTCTAAAGCACAAGTTTAAGGTAGGGCAAGGTAAGGGTATGAAACTGAAGTCCACAATTTGTATGGAGAAATCCACTATCACGCGGGCAAGCGGCTTTGCCCGCGTTATAGTGGCTGAAACTGGTCAAATTTTTTTTTTTAGAGGTAATAATTAATAATTAACTTTAATAAAGAGAAAAAACATTAAAAATAAGGTCAATTATAAGCAAAATAATATAGCCCATAATATGTTCCCGCTGCCTCTGCCACTGGGCCGTAATCCACCACGCGGGCCTAGTGAGGTTTAGCGGATGTCACATGTCTCCGAATTTTTAATTATACGACCCGCTCCTTTCTTTTTGATGTTTTCTTTCACTGTTTTGAGAGCAATGGTGATAAAATAAATTACACAACGCAAAATGATAATGGTGATGAAGTGCCTGCAATTGGGTTTGAAACCAAAATGATTCGTACTCGTAAGTCAGGGCCGTTACGACTGGGCCACCACACGATATTGGTTAGTTTAGGATTTGTTTGACTCCATAGAATTTTTCCCTTTGATAATTTTCGACTATCATGGAGGCAAAGCAACTAGCAGAAGCTAGTAGGAGTGACATTATTAAAATTTCGTCGTGGGATCAAAAGCTGTTGAAAATTGTTTGTTTAAAATTGTTAGAAACTTAGTGTCACTATTTGAGTTTGAATCCAAAGACAAAATCTGTATCTAATAATACTTTTCCACGAAATAGGTTTCTGTATTTTAGGGTTCCATACCTCAGTCAATAAAACCACAAAGTCAATCTAAAAATGTAGCCGTTTATGTTTCATTTAGGTACTTAAATACTTTGACACTCGCATAAAATCGAAATAAATATAAAATACTTATAACTGACATTTATTCCTGAAATTCGAAAACCAGATATTCGTAGTTACATCACAAAATAATTTTACTTTTTACGATTCTGAATACTTTTCGACACTCGATTCGTAAATCAAACTATTTACTCGTAAGTAAGTTTTCGCGGAACTCTCGGTGCGCGTGACTGATTCACAATTTTCTGTTTCAATTCTAATAGAATGCAGCTGAATATCAATATTTAAATGGAGCTACTACCTAAATGACCTCCACAACCCAGTAACTGGCTAGCACGATAAAAAAGATTTTTCTGGATCCTCCTGATTATCCGTAACGACGGTTAAAGACTTACAAAAGACACTCGGATGATTTTTGAAGTATAGTATAATCTCGATAATTATGTTAAGAGGGTCATCCATCTACTGACCAACCACATTACTCAGTAATAAGCGTCTTCGTCTACAGGTAAGATAAACAGGTAAATAATAGTTGGTATGATACACCATTTTGAAAAATGCCTAGATTTTTTACCACTACTTAGTTATTTTTCATTGTCTTTCATATCAGTGTATTCTAGACAAAACTTGCGTAACAACATATTTAGCAACATGACTACGTGAAAAACGTAGCATTTCTAGTATGTCTACATGAGTTTACACAAGGAATTTATTCCATCTACGCGGCTCCTCACATTTTCTTCAGCAGATGAAATAATTTACTGAGACCGCCTATTTTGTGAGCGACGCAGCTTACTGTATGCTTTACACTCGTACAATATGGTGACCAAATTGTTTTAAAACTTTCAAGTATTTTTTATTATTATTTATAGATTCATTCACGGGTTGTGAAGGTCTGGTAGGCAGCCGCTCCTGGTAAAATACTGGTATTCAGCTAAATCCGGCTTGACTGGAAGCCGACCCCAATAAAGTTGGAAAAGGCTAGGTAGATGATGATGATGATAGACTCACGCTTGCGCGCGCCCCAATTAGAACAAGATCACTAATTCGCCCGATCATCATCATCATCTCAGCCGAAAGACGTCCACTGCTGGACGCAGGCCTCCCCCAAACGTCGCCACAACGACCAGTCCTATGCGTCTGGCATCTATTGGATTCCCGGCACCCTCGCCAGGTCGCCCAATGGTTGGCGACAAAAATCCCCAGTCTATCAAGAAATAAGAACTACGGCGGAAAATTCCATTGCTTAGCTGTTCGCAAATTTAATGTGTTCCCAAAACTTTGAAACCACATTTATTATAATTGTGCGTTCGGCTGAGGAGTGGAATTTTCCGGAGTCAGTGTTTCCTGATATCGACAACTTAAGTCAAGAGTGAATAGGTTACTTCTAGTTAAATGTGCTTCATCGTCCGCCACATCATAGCTTATCATCAGGTGAGATAGTGGTCAATAGTGAACTTATTAAGTAGAGATAAAACGTTTTGTTTGTATAGGTGAGATGTCCACGATGTACCGCAAAGCATTGCATCTGGTGGTCTGATGATGGAACAGACTCGGTGGAATTATTTTATGCAATTCCTACTCCACTTCTCGAAATGCCATCAGTAGAAAACTGACTGCCTAGCTACTTCGTCATTCGTGAGTTGCCTAGACCTTGTGCCGTTGTGTCTGGAATCCAATCCTATATTTGAAGGGTCCATAGGCTTGCGGCTGACATATTCTATTCTGCTTACATTCACTTATAAATAAACCAGAGACCTATTTTTTTTTTTTATTGATATAAACTAGTGCTTGATGGTGAACAGTGATGCAATAGTTGATGGTGAGGCGCACTTGTTTATTAAGAGCCTATTCACTCGAACCTTGAAACACCTAAATTATAATCAGACGGGAAGACCGCAGCATTTACTAATTTTAAAACATCAAAAACATGAAAAACACCACCATGCCCACACAATCATGTCCCATGCGTCAACAAAAGGCAAGCCACCTTATCGCGAGAGATAATAATTTTCCGTTCAAAAACACTTTTATTCATGAAAGAAGAAAGAATTTATCCGCGCAGACGTCGGGGAAAAGCGACGCGAGATGTAAGGCCTTGGACGGTTTAGCGATAAACTTGGAATTATGACGAGTTCGTGTATTAAGACACGGAATATTTCTTGTGGATGAATGTTTTTTTTATGAGGTTGTTAATATAATCTGAAGAAAATCTAAAGTTTTTTTTCATTCAAAAGCCTCTGGGCAACATCACTCACCTTCTTTACTGCCCTTGTTCCATATTACTTGGGATCGGCGCAACACGTTTATTCAAACCATCGTATTAATTAAAAATACATAGATAGGTATGAAAAACCGGGCAAGTGCGAGTCGGACTCGCGCACTGAGGGTTCCGTAGTAACTTACTTATAAAAACAGTTCAATCGAACAATTCGACAGTCTCGAAATGTACGTTTTTTGCAGTATAAACGGACGAATCTTTTTTTCCCGTCACTTTACCAATTGAATTGAAAATTGATTTTTGCACAGCTTCAAGGGACCACGGACCCAATTATATGGTGTTAATTTCAACTCAATACCTCTAACTTACCTATGAATAAAGTTCTATTCTCGAATCGAGCGTTGAAGATTTTTCAAAAAAATAATTCTTGTGACGTAACAACAAATTTTCAGTTTTCAGACTTTTCCCTATATGAGTGCTATAAAACGTTGCTTCATGCCAAATTTCAAGATTCTAGGTCGACTGGAAGTACCCTTTAGGTTTTGATTCCCTTGCGAGTACTTGCGAGTTTCAAAATATGCAGCTTAAATTGCTGTTTCTTTTGATTGCGTTGACATAGAAGTTTGATTTTGTTACAGCTTAAAGGTATTATAGACCTGAGTATTTGGTATGAATTTCAATTTAATACCTCTACGCGTTTATGAGGAAATGGGTAGTAAGTTTATAATTATTAAAAAAAAAATATTATGTGATGTAACTAAAAATTTATGGTTTTCGTAATTTTTCCTTTATCTATGCTATAAGACGTTGCTTCGTACCAAATTGCAAGTTTCTGAGTTCACGGGAAGTACCCTGTAGGTTTTGATTCCCTTGCAAGTGTCGAAAATTTGCGGCATAAACGGCTGTATCTTTTGATTGCGTTGGCTTAGAAGTTTGATTTTTTCACAGCTTCAAGGGACAGTAGACCTGAGTAATTGATATAATTTTCAGCTTTATACCTCCACGCGTTCCTGAGAAAAAGGGTCTTGACAGACGGACGGACAGACGGACAACAAAGTGATCCTATAAGGGTTCCGTTTTTTCCTTTTGAGGTACGGAACCCTAAAAAAAGAAAATTTTAATGTGTGGAACCAAGAAGGCGCCTTACTCAGCATTTGCTATATTTAAAGCGATAAATAATGTAGCGCTGTTCTGTTTTTAGCTACTGGTTACTGCTCCGCTAAAATAATGTTTAATTCAAACCAATAGTTCCTGAAAGTAGCGGTGGAGCTCGTGGCTAGATAACAACAGCCGCACAGGTCGATCTTCAAGGTTAAGCAACGCTTGCCGAGGTTGGTCTGTGGATGGGTGACCATCTTAACATAACGAGTTTCCTCCGTGCCTCGGAAAGCACGTTAAGCCGTTGGTCCCGGCTGTCATTTGTAGATCTTTGGCAGTCGTTACGGATAATCAGAAGCCAGTAAATCTGACTCCAGTCTTGCCATGAAGTACCGTGTGACCCCAGATAATGGGTTGTGGAGGTCTGGTAGGCAGCCGCTCCTCGTAAAATACTGGTATTCAGCTAAATCCGGCTTGACTGGAAGCCGACCCCAAAATTGTTGGGAAAAGGCTAAGCAGATGATGAGTTCCTGAAAGTAGCGAACACGCAGCCTCATGCACGAGAAGCGAAGTACTTTAACCACTGGGCCATTACGACATTTTGTTCTGCAATGTATATATTATTTTTGAATAGGTATGTGAGGGCTAGTTCAGCAAAATCCGGCTTGACTGGAAGCCGACCCCAATATAGTTGGGAAAAGGCTAGACAGATGATGATGATGTGAGGACTAGTGAATACCAGCCAGCATACAGCCAAATACGAGTAATTACACCATTTTGGTGCATAAAACTTTCTCATTAGAAGTGTTTGTATCCTACTTCTATAGTTACTACAATAAAGCGGTTTTATATTTTCAATTGTACCTAAAGAAGTCTTTTCAAGAAGATTTAATGGGCCAATAAATTCATTCCGATTTCGATCAGGAATAGGTACGAACTACAGATATTTAAGCTGAGTTCTACCGTGGTTCTACCGGTTATCCACGCTTTAGTACTTTTAAATCTATTTTTATCTTAGACTACTTCCTTTATAATTAATTGAAAATAGCTTCAATTTGATTAGAGAGGCAGTTAGAGACCGCATTTTCACACCCTTAGAATTTTAAATCAACTTCAAAAAGGGTTCTTATGTTCGGCTGTATGCATTTATTTTAACAGTGTAACATAAAAAAACTTTTTACAATAACATACAATAAATAGAACAAATAACTTTAATTTTGAAAGTCGGTGTTAAATAACGAAGAGACAAAACTATTATAGAAAAAATACAACCGAATTCTTTGTCTTTTTACTGCTTTTTTTTCAACATTGAATTCGTTGTATTTTTTTTGTCCTAAGTTTTTTTTATTCATCACTACCGGATAAATAATTTTAAGCAGAAAAAGTTAGCCTAAACAGCATCCTAAAAACTGTAGCAGACAAGTGCGACAACCCCACACTGGACTTTTAGATACGCCTACGGCCAACATGTCACTCTGTTATAATAAATAATTAATAGTAAAACTATTTCATGTCTGGTACTAACATGATCTGACACTAGGTTTTAAGTTGTGTGTAAGTCCGTTCACCAACTGTGGACTATGTCTGCATATAAGTTTTTTTTTTGTCAAAATCGTGTACAGACAAACATTTGAACGAAAATCCGAAAATTGCTTTAGTTTCAGCCGCTGCAAAAGACGCTCTGGGATTCAGAAGTCACGGGGGATTAATGGCTACCGTAGGCGTAGGCTTTGGGATGGCAAACTACCCCTTGCTCGACATCTGCAAGCCTGCGCCTCTAACAAGTGTGACACAGTCTGTAGCTTCATGCAAAGTTTAATAATAAGATGTGTAATTTAGTTGTAAAATATAAACTGTACGTCTAAATTCTTAGGCAGAATCATTAAGTACACTCACGTTTCACCAGTTACGAGTACAATCGAAGTAATAAACAGTGAGCCAATTGCTATTAACTAAGCTCAAATAATAACATAGCAGCTTGCCAGGAGACTGGGCGTATTGCTCGCAGAACAAATAATTGGCTAGAACCGAAAGGCTGGTAGAGAAAATTGGCGATCGTGTACCAAAAAACGCAGTTGGAAGACCTCCTGCAAGGAGAACTGATGATATGGTGAAAGTCATGCAAAATCGACGGATGCGAGACACACAAGACCGGTATTTATGTTGACATTTGGAAGACCATGGATGTTTATCGATTAAAACAATGATAGGTAGTGATGATGATGTTGGTGATATTGCCAGGGCAGAGTGTATTTGATGTCTGTCACGTTGATAATCATGTAACCATTATTTCAAGCCCCTTTGTTGAATAACGTGCGTCCACGTATAGAGAGTTTTTGGCACTGAAACTTTTATATCTGTATCATGGCAACCGTCAACTTGTAGCTGGTATATGTCAACACCGCTTTCTCAGAAAGCAAAACAAAATTACATCCGTGGTGTATTGCATCACACCACACCCAGTGTATGGAACTCTTAAGCCGGCTTTACACCGCGCCAACATCTTGCAACATAGCACCGCAGAATAGTTAGAAGATCGAGTCTATACAACTCGTGAAACCCGTCGCCTGCACACATAGACGTATGATGATTGCAAACAAACAATGGCTGCAAGTTCGCTTTCACTTTTTTTTTAATTTTTCATTTTTTTGTGTCTGTGTGCTGGATAAATCTATTCTTCTTTTTTTTCAGTAATGCGGCGTTCTACGTGAGCTATCATACTAGATTGCAGTTGCAAAGCGATCCAATCCGGTTCAAGTAAATCGAAAGCGACGCGGTGAACCTCTCTGTCCTACGTGCTTGCGAAGTCGCTGTTTTAGATGCCATTTAAAGAAAACAAGTCACCGAATCGTAAAAGTTGGCGCGGAATTATCAAACTAATTAGTAAACTCGATCGCTTCGCTTCTCTCATCACATCAACGTGCAGTTGATCACGTAAGCCACCGTAAATAGAATGTCATATGTTTATTCCATTCGTGCCAAATTGCATCGTGTTGGTCGTCACGTCCCTACCTAGATGATTCAACACCGCCACCCACCCCTCCCCGTTAGTGCAGCAGATTGTCTATGTGTGCGTGCGTTTTTTCTCGCTGTATAACCTTCTGGGCCTATTTACTTTGTGATTGTGGTTTGCCACATGTATTACGTGGTGACAGGACAGAGATTGGCACTGCTTATATCTGCTAATACTGTGGAGTAAAAAAGACCGATATCAAAGATTGCATGAGTCGAAATGAGAATGTTGATATGAATGACTAGAGTGACGAAATGGATGAAGTGAGAAATTTGTTTATACGAGGAAATTTACATGGTGCCAACGACCTGAGAACTTCAAAGGAACTTGTTTGTCTTGCTAGGATCGTATGAAAGGAAGAAATGAAGTGCAAAAACGTTATGAGTATGAGTGGATGGAGACGATGTTCAAAGAAAAGATCGATTGAATCTGTGAGGTAGTGAGTTAGAATAGAAAAAAGTGTGTTTCCTGGGACATAGATGATAGAGTAGAAGTAACTTACACATACAGTTGTAGCTGTGAAGAAACATAGATTTCAGCAAGGATTCATTCCTTAGCTGTACACGGCTTACGGCCAATTTCTTCAAAAAAGCTAAAATTAAAACTAAAGTAATAACTTTTCCTTGACCATTACTGTTGTCAATAGCAACTGTCATCTTGTAAATGTTTTCATCCAAGTGACAGCTAAATTAAAAGTCGACTAAAATAAAATGTAGGGATAAACGCAGTGAAACCTATAAAATTTTGAGAAAATGACAGTGACTTTGGATTTAACAGCCTTTCAATGAGCAGTTAAAGTTAAGGGCAAAACTAACAGTTAAAATTGTGAAGAAACTAATTTAACCGTTATTATTACTTTATGACGTTACTTTGGCTGTTACTTTGGTTGTTACGTTTGGTGAAGAAATTGGCAGTTAGCAACTGAGGAAATATTGATACTCTTATTCATAGTATAGGTGCTAGCTTCTGCCAGCGGCTTCACGTGCGAGGAATTAGTATTTCCTCCATCATAAGTTATAGCCTATAGGTCAACTTGATTGTATGAGTTATATTACTGTAGTGTCATCAAAAACCGTGTTACTGTTTAAGTGTGAATAAGTTGAAAACTTCACAATATATAGCAGGCATAAACTTTTTTATTATTTATAGACTCGAGCTTGACACATCTTCTGATCTGGTAAACGCTGATCTAGTTGACGGTTGGGCTAGAAGTAACCAATTCACTCTTGACTAAAAAACAAGGCATTCTAGGCTATCAGGAAACACAGATTCCAGTTAGGAATTCCGCTCTTTAGCTGTACGCATAATAAATATGTACCCAAAACATTTTCCATTAATACAGCTCTCCAAAATTCTCCAAGTACCCACAGCCTTTTTGTAGAAGAAGAAGATAAATATGTAGAACTGATCAAGGTACCAAAACAAACCGTTTCCGCTTACGTAATCAGCGTTCGAGAAAAAAATAAGTGACCCACATCAGGCCACATCCAAAATGTATTCCGTCTTGTTCAGGAATTAAAGAGCTAGAATGGACTTTGTGTGGTTATATTTTTCGAACATTAACCCTATAAATATGCATCCATTTTATGTTGTTTATTTAAAGAAAAATAAAGAAAATAATAATGAATAAATTACAAAACACTGTGTGTTGTGTTTTGTAATTTCCTTTTTTTATTTTTTTCATTTTCACACTTTTTTATCACAAAATACTATTAAACAGTTTATAATTTGCTTGCTGCAGTCTTCCCGTCTGATTATAATTTAAACGGAATAAAACGGTGTCTTCAAGGCTAGAGTGAATAGGCTCTTAATAAACTAGTGCGCTTAAACATCAACATTTGCATTACTGGTTACAATCAGGTGGGATCGCAGTCAAGTTCTAATTTAACCTATCAATACCCGCGAAACGAGACACAATAGTAAGACAATAACAGCGCGGTCCTATGAGACCGGTCGGGGATTCATGAATTAAAGGATATATAAAAAAATAGATTTCTGACTTTTATATTTTTCTTTCATTCAGTCCATTCAAAGGTTGTTTGTAATAATTTGCCTTTTGTAATAAGACCGCCCATTGTACACTTACTTTAATAAATATTTGTTCTGTCTCAAGTTAAGTTGGGTAATAAAGAGATAATAAAAATTATAAAATTAGGTAAGACAAATAAATGTTTATTTTTCAAATTAAGACTTATTTACGTACCAAGGTAAATATTTTTTTTGAGGGTTGGATTTCGTTAAATAATTTCGGCCGCTCTGGGTGGAAAGGTGCCAAATATTTACTGACTAAATTTACCTATAGGTATTCTTTTAACCTTTTGTGTTTCAGGGTCATGGTGTGACCCTTAATAAAAGTATGAACTCAAAACGGTGAAGAAACCCATCTGTAGGTAAACCGGTATGTTCTTGAACCAAATAATTTGATGATATATGTGGCACCCTCCAAGACGCACTTGGCTTACATAGTGCAGGCCTAAGACCCATTTCCTCTTTTAGAAATTAGACTTGAGTCCCAGCAGTGGAAAAATTAGCAGCTAATTTTTAGGGTTCCGTAGCCAAATGGCAAAAAACGGAACCCTTATAGATTCGTCATGCCTGTCTGTCTGTCCGTCCGTATGTTACAGCTATTTTTTCCAAAACTATAAAAGCTATACTGTTGAAACTTGGTAAGTAGATGTATTCTGTAAACCGCATTAAGATTTTCACACAAAAGTAGAAAAGAAAACAAAAAATTTAGGGTTACCCATCCTCAGAACTGAAACCCAAAATTTTTTTTTCCTCAATCCCATACGTATGGGGTATTTATGGATAGGTCTTTAAAACTTATATTTAGGTTTCTAATATCATTTTTCTCTAAACCGAATTGTTTGCGCGAGAGACACTTCCAAAGTAGCAAAATGTGTGCCCCCCTGTAACTTCTAAAATAAGTGAATGAAAAATCTAAAATAAACATAATATGATGTACATTACTATGCAAACTTCCACCGATAATTAGTTTGAACGAGATCTAGTCAGTAGTTTTTTTTAATACTTCATAAATCGTAAACCGTAATTAAGTTGGTACGGAACCCTCGGTGAGCGATTCCGACTCGCACTTGCCCGGTTTTTTTCTATTATGCTGTACGCACTAAATAATTTCACAGTTAGTACTTAGTAGTATTAGAATGATTTACACAGCAACATTGGTTCAATTCACAGCAAACAACTCAGCTCAACTCAGTACAAAACGCAGCCAAAATTAACTCTCAACTGAAGTAAAACAAATTGAAGCTCAAATACAACATTGTTGAATAATTTCTGCTGCGAATTTCTCAAAAATAAAATTCGTACAATGTAACCTGCCACTTCCAGCATAACCTTAAAATGCGGAGGGGTAAAAACGGCGAGTGTTGGTCGAGACAGGTGAAATAGTGCGAAAAATTGCCCAGCGGTCAACCCACTCCGTTTTCTCTGTTCGCACTGGCAGGGTTGAATTCACATTGCTTATATTGAGCTAATCAGGTTCCTGATGTTGATATTCCTGTTGGTGTATGGAATTGGGAGATATGTAGGTTCAATGTTGTTCAACGCAATGTTTAGTTGCGTTAAGTAGCTTTAGAACTACGTAATTAAAAACTACTAGGTTTTTATAAAGTGTGAAATGATCTTTTCACGTCTTTTCCCGTGCTTTGGTGGAGCGGGAGAACATTTCAGACTTTTATTGGATAAAACTCACTCCATTCCTTCTTTCCCTCTGTTCCAGGGTCCCAGGTTTTCTTTTCAGAAGCTAACCCATGGCTAAGACCTTGCTGGACTTATAAAATGTACTAGGTGTAGTTTAAAACTGAGGTTGTCAATGTTTTTTTTTATTATGGATAGGCTCGCTTTTGACCACTATCTTATTTGTTGTACCTAGTTAGATGAGCCCTTTTACATAAAAAAGCCAACAAAAGGTGTACGCACATTATGTTTTAACTACAGCCAGATTAAACCTTGCGCATACAATTTCACAATCTTTACTTTGTTTCGACATAAGAGCTGCATACTGGTCGATCATGTAGATTAAGCAACCCTTGTCGCGGTTGGTCTGTGAAGGGGTGACCGCCTTAACATACCGTGATTCCACGGTTCCTCGGGCAGCACGATAAGCCGTTGATCTCGGCTGTTTTGTAGATCGACAGTCGTTACAAATTAATCAGAAGCCAAGAAATTCGCCATCAGTCTTGCCAAAGGGCATCACGAAAATCGATCAACGGGTTGTAGAAGTTACATAAGTAGTCGTTTCGTGTAAAATACTGATAAGCCGTGGTATCTGGTTAGACTAGAAGCCGATTTTTTGGGCTATGTCAGGGACTCACGCCTGAAAACTCCAAGCATATCCCTTTCCATTGCCCTTTGGGTGACTTTAAGCATTCTGATGTTGTAAGCGATCATATGTAGTAGGCATATTCATCTTTATTTGTTTCGTCATAAATAAAAGCATGTCTTTACAGCATGACGTGTACATGTAATACACAGTTATTTTTAAAGCCAAAACATCTCATAAATGCAAAGTTTGAAGGAAAATTATTCTTGGAGTGAAAATACCCATGAAAATGTTTCAACTTTTACTTTGAAACAAGTTCGGGGTAAAAAGTTATTCCATAGAAACACACCCTATTCAGCCAAAATGTATGGAGCAGATGTTTTTTCCAATTCAGTGACCCCAGCGTGAACTTTTAGCAAAATGTATAGTCACCTCTGTTTTTGTTGTTTTTTTTTTTATTTAGGCTTCGCCCGGTTTGTGCATTTGGCCAGTGTCAAGTTTTAAAACTATTTATTTATTGATAGTGTATACAGTTACTTTGTTTTTCATTACTTTATATTGGGCCAGCTTTTTTGTTTTTTCTGCACTTGCTTGTTACACTTCGCTGTTATCAACACTAAAATAAAATGTTATTTTACCTACTGGAATTGCGCCTGTTTCAGTAATGTTCTTATATATTTTTGTATACTTAGGAAGACATAATAAGACAAAGAATATTACACCAATTTTACATCACAATTTTAACCAGGAATCAATTTATGAACACTAACATCAGTCGATGAACTTAATATGAAAAAATCCCGAACAAAATTCATTCTTGACTGAACTGAAGGCCTGATTCCTTCGATTCTGCCCTAGAGCGAGAGAAGTCATTGTATAACTTCCCACTTAAAAAAAATACCTTATGGGTAATTTTTGTTGGATAATGTCCATGAGGATTATGGACATTGCGGATAGAACATCAGGCGGGATCGCAGTTAAGCACTGGTTTATTTATTTATTATTTATTAAATACTTTATGCACACAAAAGTACAAAAAAAGACTAATGCCTTAAGCATCTTCTACCAGTCAACCTTTGAGTGATGCAGAGAAAAATAATAGTAGGTGCAATAAGAGAGAAAACGTAAATACAAGTAAAAAAGGAAAACTTTTCCAAAGTCAAAGTTAGTCAGTAAATATTGGTCTTTACTGAAACTTTAGCTAAGATTACTGTAGATGTCATCGCTCTTAACCCACAAGGGACGAAGCATTAATTTGCTCAGCTATTTGGCCTGGCAAGCCGCAAGAATAAAGCCACAATTGCCAGTGCCCAAATACCCATGTACCACGGTCATCCTATATTGATCAATTCTTAGAACTCAAGTTCTTAGTGAAGCCATTGTTCGGTCGTATCGGATTGCCGTCCCATCGGACTATGTGAGTAAAGGAATTGAGAGTGCAACCTGTGTTTGCGTACACACTAATTGTGCACTACAATATACCCCGAGTACTTGGCTGATCTCTGTTGAGATTGGCCACCGTGATCGAAAATCGGTCGGGGAGGATTATAATATTATATAGACAAGCAACATTACAAGCAATTATATCAGCCTTATGAAGTCCCTACTACTGGGAGGAAGGCCTCTCTTCTAGGTGAGAGAATGGGCGTTTCTTGCGGATTGATGGATGTCACGTCTAGGATTTTGTAGTTTTGGGACGGGTAAGGTCGTTTTAGGATTATTTTTAGTCTACATTAACAGTAGGTTAAATAATAGTAACTGCCTATTAACCTGATAAGGTTAATAGGTAGTAACTGTAACTGGGAATGGGGACAGGTTTCACAATTCTTTAAATATTCAGCAGTTCTCTCTCGAGCGGTATCTAACAGCTGAACCTTCTAATGAATCCCTATTTCTATTTGTGAAAATTGACATGAACTTCCGGTCTGTAGTTTTTGAATTTATCGCAAGCATACAGATAGCTAAACATGGTGGGGAGTTTGTTTCATAATACTTAAGGCGATACTATTTGCCAGCGACCTCGCGCGATCGGGCCGTAGCTAGCACCCGGACCTGTCTGAGCCGCCTCGACCGCTTTTAATTCTTATTAAAACATAGTAATTAAGAAAATCATTTTATCAATTCTAACTCTGCGAATTTGTTTGTAACTAATTAGTTTCTTTATTATAGTACAAAAATGAAACGTAGCAAATCAGTAATATTGACTATATTACTGATTTGCTACGTTTAATATTGAAAAAACGTTTTAAAAAGGGGTAACTTTGCGATTTTTTTCTATCGAGTGAAGTTCATCAGGTCTTGCAACTGAATGCGATTTTAACTAGATAAGATCCTTAACTAAAACATATATTTTTTTTTTAATTTAAAACACTGTAGTTTTTGTCTCAGATTGTTTTAAAAAACTAAAATTTGGGCCCACCTCGTCTTAAGGCGCCTTAAGGATAATTGGATTCGGTTACGCCGTACCTATACCGTCATTGCATCAGATACGTTTAAATCAGAAAAACGTTTAGGTAGGTATAAATCCATTCTGTTCCCTATTCTTGGCAGAAAACCTTAGTCACACCTGGAGTCTAATTCCTCTGTACTTTAGAACAACGAGGCAGTTATTGTTATTTTTCTTTCTATCTCCTTAATTTCGAGTCAATAATAAACTCCTTAAATTATTATTTCCCGTAGGTGGCTACATTAATCACAACATTGCTGGCATTAATTAAGTCCTCCACAGTGCACTAAGTAGCACTAAGGACACTCCAACATGGTATTCTGAATAAAGACACAGCGCTTACTTTAGGTATCCCTAGGTTATCTTTATTTTCTATTAAAAGATCTACAATATATGTAGATATAATGTAGCAACCATACAAATTGACAATTGTCTCGCAAAGTCTAGCACTATTATTTCGTTTTTATATTCAACGAACCCATAAATTGGCACTAGATCAAACAAAATAAAATACAAATAAACGATAAACCCTTTTTAATTTATAAGCCGTTGTTGTATTTTCTTTTCGTAGACGTCTGACATTGAATTTGACATAAATGGAGGAGCTCGTGGCTAAATAATAACAGCCGCACGTGTCGATCTTGAAGGTTAAGCAACGCTTGCCAAGTTTGGCCTGTGGATGGGTGACCATCTTAACATACCGAGTTTCCTCCGTGCCTCGGAAAGCACGCTAAGCCGTAGGTCCCGGCTGTCATTTGTAGATCTTTAGCAGTCGTTACGGATAGTCAGAAGCCAGTTAATCTGACTCTAGTCTTGCTATGAAGTACCATGTTACCCCAGTTAATGGGCTGTGGAGGTCTGGTAGGCAGCCGCTCCTCGTAAAATACTGGTATTCAGCTTAATCCGGCTTGACTGGAAGCCGACCCTAATATAGTTGGGAAAAGGCTAGGTAGATGAGATGTCTGACATTGGATGTCTGTTGACACTGCGTATATGCGTCTAGGAGTATATACATAAGTAAATATGGTCCAATCTGCTAAGCCGTGTTTGCTGCGCTCATAATAATATTATGTGTGTAGATCGTAAAGCAAAATATGTTGAGTATATGTTCATATATACTGCTGAGTTTATTTATGTTTTCATGATCGTAACTACATGATATATAGCAAGCTTAGTCGAAAATGTTATTTACCATTCTGGAGTAAAATATAATTACATAGACACATACAAGCATACGTTTTAATTGCTTAGTTTTTAATTGCTCTAAGATACACAAGTTTTTTTTAAAGGAAAGTTTTGTGCACTATTTTTGTACAAGATTTTTTACTAAACAACAAAATAAGTCAAGTTATACAATAAAGCTACAATTACTAATTTATATAAGTCCATGAGAAAAATGTGAAAAGCGCATAATGGGGATATCTTGCTATAAATCTTTTCTACGCTCTTAACCTAATGATAGTGACGTCACAAAGTAGTTTTTAATTTACCTAATCTATACTAATATTATAAAGAGGAAAGATTTGTACCTATTTTTGTATGTTTGTAATGTATAGGCTCAAAAAGTACTGGGCCGATTTAAAAAATTCTTTCACCAATAGAATGCTACGTTCTTCCAATTTGACATAGGCTACATTTCATTTTGAAAAAAAATAGGGATCCTTGGTAAAATTTGAACAATGTAACCGAAGGTGTAGAAAAATGAGTTTTAAAATGTCTTTCGTCGAATGCGCTGCCGAAACTATTAGCGATAGAACAAAATAATGTAGAACAATATTGAAGAACATCATAATGTCTACAAAAAACTCCGCGGTAGCATATGTCCAACTATTGTTGTTATGTCACTACAACAACTTTTTTCATTTTAAACATTAATGAAAATGCTAACCAAATTCAAACCATGCTATTTTTGTGTTTATATTAATCCTTATCCAAATAAATTATTTTATGATCAAGACCATTTAACTACCTATAAAATAATTTTTAAATTATTTAAATTGGACTGTCCATTCAAAAGATATTACAAATTAAAAAATTCAAACTGTAAACAAAACCGCCATAGCGCCGTGGCCGTTGTTTGCGATGCAGTCTGAAAAGCGCGCCGGGTATCGCGGCGGGCGGGGTGGAGGGGGCACTAAAAAAAGTGTTTTATATCCAAATTTCCAAAAATAAATAATTGTCTACCCCGTGCGAAGCCGGGACGGGCTGCTAGTCTATAATATATTTAAAAAAATCAATTGCTCTTGGTTAGTCTCGCTAAAACTCGCGAACGGCTTAACGGATTTATCTTATCTTGGTCTTGAATTGTTTGTGGAGGTCTAGAGAAGGCTTAAAAGGTGAAAAAAAATCGAAAAAAAAATCGGCAGTACGAAGTCTGCCGGGTCAGCTAGTTTGAAATAATTTTTAAGGCGCATGGGTCGAATCTAGATGGCCACTCCTGCCAAAGATAATCAAATGTTACTTTTTCAATCATAAACTAATTGGTGGCTAATCCATTTACATCATCAACATCATCTTCTTAGCCTTGAAAGACAAAAAAGTAGTCGTAAGAAACTGGTGCACTTCACCATCACTGCTAACTATCAGGTGGGTTACAGTAAACCATTAGTTGAAGATAATGTTACTTAAAAAAGCTAGCCGATACTATCTATACCAGTGCTGAGTTAATACCACCCGAGTATGTACGCCAGAAGTTGAAGTACACGCTGAGGGTGCAGCTACTGGAGTCGCACCGGAACGTCAATTACAAGGCGTTTGTGGTGCGAGTACCGAACTGTTTTCTGCACCTTGCTATGAATGAAGACTTCTGGCCACAGGGCGTGGTGTTCCGTCGCTTCCGCGGACAAATACCACAGGACAGCACAAAGAAAATGTAGTGCAAAGTGAAGTGTTACTAAACATAGTCTTAAGTCATATTTACTAACATAATAATTTAATATAGTTTTACCTATGTATGTTGTCTTTAAGGTATTTATGATATGGGTACTGTTTACCTGAAATAAATAGATTATTGCTATTATTATTATTCTTTCCACTATTGAAAAAAATGAAAAGAACGGAGAGAGGCCTTAGCCCAGGGAGACATAAAAAAATACTTTATTTTATTAATCAGGGATTAATTCAAGGTCCCAAAATACTTCTAAAAATAACTCCAATAATAAGTTACATTGTTCCGTTAATTTATTAGTTACAAACCCTCTTCCCACGCAAGGTTTATCCTCAATTAGTTTATTTGATAAACAGGATTATTTGGCATTTCCGTTGATAGAGATTAAACTATGGGGTCTTTACTTTATGTGTTATTATTGACGGACATATTATAGAGATTATAAGAAGATTAGTTTCCGTTGGTATGGTTAGTTCGAGTAGCCTGTTGCTATGTTGAAAAATATACCTTTTGGAAATATGTTCATTGTGCGAAGAGCTAAGGAGTGGAATTGCCTGCCGGAGTCTATGTTTCTTAATAGTAACAGCCTGGGGGATCTTTAAGTCCAGAGTGAATAGGTTAAATTTAGGCAAATGTGCTCCATCGTCGACTGCGTCGTTGCTTTCCATCAGGTGAGATAGTGGCCAAGTACGACACTCTCAACAATAACAAAATATGCGATAAATTGTGAATTTGATGGTGTATGATAGAGTAAGTTATTTCTTCACGCTCAAACAACTGAACTGATTTGGATGAGAGCCTTGACAGTACTGAGGATACTGTTTGAATCGAGATTAGGTATGTTTTCTCGGGACAATTTTCCTTTCATACGGACGAAGCTGCTAGTAGCACGTATATGAGTATTATGTTATGTATCTTAAACCACCATTCACTGAATATGTCTTAGACTAACGCCCATTTTCAATAAGCTATCTATCTACGTTTGCAGCTACTTAACATAAACAAATCTATCCTTTTGCTCTTACTTGCTTTCCTATAATAACCTACCGACGGATAGCATTTCCTATCAAAGTTGTGGATGGATAGACTGAAGCTCACTGTTTATCGGGGATAGTTATCTATCATCTATGAATTGCGGTAGCTTATTGAAAACGGGCGTTAATCAGTAAAAGGTGCTTATGCGGTCTGGCAGTCAGGAATGTCATTCTCAATCTGACGTTTTTTTATAAGGGTGCACGTGCTATCATTCGATTCTCTGCCAAATGGTTGAGCTGAATGGTGCTTTCATTTAAGAGTAAGTGAAAAGTAAACAGTGAGCAGTGGCGGCCCAGTGGTAACTGCCCCCACTTGCAAGTTGTAGGTCGCGGATTCAAACCCAGACAGGCGCATTACTTTGTGTAATTTATTTCATCGCCACTGCTCTCAAAACGGTGAAGGAAAACATCGTGAGGAAACCAGCATGTCCTAGAATCAAAAATTCTAAGACATGTGACATCCGCCAATCCGCACTTGACCCGCGCGGTGGATTATGGCCCATTCCTTCTCCTAGAGAGGAGGCCTGAGTCCCAGCAGTGGGAACATTATAAGGCCGATAGTGCTAAAAATGAAAAGTAACCTATGTGCTATTCCTTAGTTTACTAGTGTACTAAGTTTGATTAATCTAACTTCCCAGGTACTGGGTATTTTTGGCAAATAATAGTAAGATTGTGTACTAACACAATTTTTATTCAGGCAAAAATTTCTGCGATAATCGATAGAGGTCTAAAGCTAAGGCACACTTTCGGTAGCCCCTAAAAACAAGAACTAATGAGTTCCTAACACAAAAGGTAACCAATACGCACCATATTTTAGTGTAACCCCTGATATTGAACCATATTGAACTCAGTAAAGAAGTCAAGTCTATTGACCTCCACAAATGAGTTCGAAACTAAACTAGTTTCTCCTTCTAAAACGGCTTCAGCCAATTTCTTCAATACTTTCTGGCGTAGGTATAGACATAAATATACGGGCCATTCATTTTGTTAGGGTGATAGCATATTAGAGCTAAAGAAATTGATGATGTGTACCGCAATAATTAACCATCACTTAGATCATCATAACATAGTATAGAGTTGGCCACGTCATCATTATGGCGGTAAGTCCTCTCTTTGAGGAGTGGTTGGAAAGATGTCATGGCGTCCTCACCTTTTGTATGACGCAAATCCACACCGGACATGGTAAGTTTGGGAGGTTTCTGCATCGGATTCAAGCGGAAGAAACGCCCGGGTGTCACCACTATGTGCATCGCCCGAAGGACACGGTGGTGCATACGGTAGAGGTGTTTTTTTTTTTTTTTCCCGGTAGGGGAATCATCAGAATGACTTCTCCCACTCTTGGGCGGAGCGGGAGGGCGTGTCAGACTCTTACTGACTAAACCCCTACCCCGTTCCTTCATTTCCATCGATCTGGGGGACACGGTGACAACCTTTCGGATACCGTGTTCCCCAGAGGCTTCGGCCCTACCGGGCCCCTACAGTTTGCTGACATCTCCTTGAGGCGCGCGTGGAACAGAACGCGCCGTCGACGACTAGGCTCGGTCCAGATTATTACCAGACTGCCGGACGGCGAGCTACCCAGTGCTCGCTGTCCGCGAGCCCGCGCCTACGGTGGTCGGAAATCGGGATCGGGATCTCGGCGGCGGCGGCGTAAGTTCCGTTGCCTCACGCGGTCGGCAGCCTCCTTCGCTAACATTACTGCTTCGCAGAAGGAGGCGACTGCCTGCCACCCCTCCTCGCTCCGGACCATGGCCTCTACCAGGACCCGGCGCGAGAGGTCACCGCCGACGGTAGAGGTGTATAATGACATTTATACAGGCAAATGTTTGTGAGTGTGTGTGTATGTTTATTACTTCTTCACGCTCAAATGGTCGAAAGGATTTCGATGAAACTTGTTACACGGATAAACCATGCCCAGAAATAGTACATAGGATACTTTTAGTTCCGAGGTTAAGTTCCCTTCGGACAATTTTCAACATTCACGTGGCCGAAGCTACAAGCAGCAACGGTTTTGTTATACAAGTTCTATACTAGTTTGTCGCAACATAAATTCTCACTGGTGTGCTCCATCCACAGATATAGCTATATCTGTGGCTCCATCGCTAAAACCTGTCGTCCCGGACCCAGTTATCGTTCTAAGTACAAGCTAGGTCGCGTCGCCATTCAATTCCAGTGTTATTTCGGAAAGCGCAAACCAGCGTGAAAGTATTTGTTCACTTTTGTTTGAGAGGGAATCGTTCTATTGAGTAGGGAGGTACAAAAACAACGTTAGGTTTTTCTAATAGAAATTGTGTGGGACGGGTCCTTTTGAGTCTATTATTAGGTAGCCATTGACAAGCTATTTTTATATCAGAAGTGTATATTAACCTATCAATACCCGCGAAACGAGACACAATAGTAAGACAATAACAGCGCGGTCCTATGAGACCGGTCGGGGATTCATGAACTAAAAAGGTTTCTAAAAATAAATGTGTTTGAGTTAATACTTCCTGGGATGTCAGGCCTACTTAACTTTGTTACCTTTGAAAATCGTTCATCATTGTTTTTTGGGAGGAATTCATAAAATATCTTCACTAGCTTTGGAAAAACTCGAACGTTAGTAGGAATCTTTGCAATATTCTTCATAATTATGGACAATACTGATCCGTTTGATTTAAAAAAACAAAAACATAAAAATGGTCACAAGAATTTCACGTATTGTACCTACTTAATTTTCAATACCTATGTTCCATTTTTGTGTTCGCAACAGTGTGGGCAATGCTGATCCTGGTCTAATGGACCCGATTGTTCAAACCCAGCTAAGCTCATTATTTTGTGCAATTTTTTTTATCACCGCCGCTCTCAAAACGGTGAAGGAAAACATCGAGAGGAAACCAGTATATCCTAGTATCAAAAATTCGAAAATTAGTGATTTCCATCAATCCGGACTGGGCCCGCGTGGTGGATGACGGTGCATTCTCTCTCCTAGAGAGGTGGCTTGATTTCAGTCCAGCAGTGCGAACATTATAAGGCTGATTAGGTGTTATACGCTACAGAGTCAACGACCCCAAAAAAAGTAGAAGATACTACCATTGATAGTGTAGATATATCTTCAAGCCTAGAGTGAAAAGGCTCTTAATAAACTAGTGCGCCTCAATATCTAAGACTGCATCACTGCTTACCATCAGGTGGGATCGCGGTTAAGCACTAGCTTATATCAATAAAAAAAAACTACTTTGATACGACAAAGGGGCTTTCCTTAAAACGTGTGTCGTCTTCTTCACATAATATCACAAAATGTATGGAGGAGCGGATTTTTTTTCGTGGGTTTAGGGTTGGTCGCATAGTAAAAGTTGTTCATATTGATGAGTACAACCCAGTGTCGTATCAACGTTGTATATCCTATATTTTCAAGAATTACGTACTTACCAACGATTCTAAATATTAAACGTAAACCACCAGAAACTTCATTGGCATAATAATCACTGCTTGCGTTTACTTGCTCAAAAACCTTATTTACCTTGCAAAAACGACAACTTATGCTCCATAAATCTTCAATTACCAAAGGCGTCTGCGTCCCATACAAAACTGCAAGCCATCCCTCTTCCTCTCAAGGTTACCAAGAAAATTTATAAACCATTATCTCTCTTAAACTGAGAACGTGCTCAGCAAAAACAAAAGACGGTAATTAATCCTCACACTGTTTACGGCGATGTAAAAGTTTCGAATCTTATTTAAGTACCTACCATGCTTTTGCGGCGAGTTTACACGGAGCTAGTTTCTCGCTTCCAGGTTCTTTTCGAATGAAGATGTCTTGTGAATGAATTGGACTACAGATAAATTGATATTTTATTTATCTTTGCAATGAACCGTGGCCCCAAACTAGTGTAAGATTTGCAATTTTGGTGTAAAATTTTCAATTACGGTGGGTTGGTAATTTCGATGGCTGTCATATTTTCAAAACGACGACATTTTTTGGTGTCCTATTAAATATTTAGAATAATAATGTGTTCTAGAATAAGACAAGTTTATTTTTTCATTCGAAAACCTACAAATAAAAAACACCAACGAAATTAGCAAAAAAATTTAGCTTGCGCGAAATGACCCACTAGGAATTAAGTGGAAACTACATTAAACCGATGCACACGCGACGATGCCTGAGTTGTACGTAGCGTGGCGTCGAGTGGCGTGAGTTTACAAGTCTAGTTGCCATATAAAATGTATGGAGACCAACGCACCCAGATCATCGTTACCTTTTCTTATTTGCCGTGGGAATTTACAAACATGTAAACTCACATACACAAATTATTTGGTATACAATGCCGAACATATAAAATTCCAAAGTTTTCTAGATTGACCAGGTGATTTTTTGATAGCAAACCCCTGTTTTCACTATTACATGTATATCGCTTGTATCGTCAACGTCAATGTCAAATGACGTTGATATCTAATTAATGTTATTAACATAAGCGTTTTGACAGGTGCCAGGGACTAACACCTCAATGCTGTCACCTGATAAATGTAATTTTAGAACCCCCTCATTAATTTAATCTACTTGCATGTCGAATTTTAATAATCACCACTTCATTCCCCCTATAAAAGCGTGTATTTCAATCAATTTCTCAAAATGTTGAAGTTAACTTGCGACATCTCAAAATTCAGAACAATCTTAAAAAGAATAACGTATTTATCAGAATCTATTTTAGAAAACATGGCCCGATGATTTAAAAATAAATTGTTACTTCTTCACGCTCGAAAGGATTTAAATGAAACTTGGTACACTGGTTACCATATCCTGAAATAATACATAGGATTCTTTTTATCCCGGGGTTATGTTACCTTGGTATAAATTTAAATTACCACGTAAGCGAAGTCCATAAAAGTAAACGTTAGAAGTCGTATTTCTCCAAAATAATTATTATCATCATTTTAGTCGAAAGTCCTCCACTACTAGACAAAAGCCTCCTCGAAGAGTCGCTACAATGACCGGTCCGGTGTGTCTCGCCTCCATTGAACATAATTATGCGTGCGATAATTGCCCAGCGAGTTTCTTTTATGAGTATCACCTAAGTGGGCGAGAAACTGCCCCCGTCTAAACGATCCTTTAAGCACCTAGCTTTTAGAAAGTTGCTAACTATTTTAATTAAAAATCTTAGACTAAGAGGACAGCGAACAATATGAGAGGGACAAAGAAATCTTTTGGGGAAATTAAAACAATTAATTTGTTTAGGCCGCCGGGTTTCGTAAGGAAATGTTTTGGTAAGACTTTTCGGTTACCAAAACGCAGTCGTGATAAATTACGGATTATTTTGTTACGGTATTGTGACAGATTTTCGCTAAAGAGAGACATTAAACATGCTTAAGGGTATGGACAATTAAGGGGGTATTAAGGATACACGAACCAGAATAATTAAAAACAGAAAATCTGGTATTTTTTTTTTGTTTTTAAAAGATGTTATTTTTGAATTAATGGTATTTTATATTATGATTGTAAATAACAACATCGGAATATAAGATTAAAGACGCCATGTAAATTGAACTTCTGGGCCCTGGAACGAAAGCAAAGAAGGAACGGGCTTCGCCGCCAAGTTTTCTGGCTTTAGGGTGGAACGAGAGGGCGTGCCAAATTTTTTAGTAAATCAAACTTATGTTCCATCAGTTACCCTTTGTAGTTTCTTTGCAGTTTAGATCCACGTGTTTCCTTTTCATAAATTCCACGTGCCCATAACGGGTATTGACCTCACTATTAATAACTTTAAGCCAATTCCATAATTTTCTAATCCAATTAAGTATTTAAATATTGAACTCTATTTTAATTGAAAACTAAAATCAACTGCCAAACAATTTGTATTTCAAATCAAAAGAGCAAATATTGGCAGCAAATAATTATAAATTCGTAAATCAATTAAAACATTTCATTGAATTAATGTTATCTGACGGGTTATTGGGAATAGCTGCTGGTTTACAATTAATAAATTGTAGATTAATATTTATTGAACTTAGTATAGGATTATGTATTGTAGAATTTAGATATCATTTATACCTGTTAGTTAACGGGTAACCTGGATAATTATAGACCCTTCCGACACCTTCTGATCAGACGATGTTCCACTTATTAAAGTGTCCAAATTGTCCGTATATCTGCACTTTGGAGGACCTAAACGCTACTAACGTCGCTATAAACAACCTACTGGGCCCAAAAACTTTGAGGGAAAAGAAATCCATTGAATTGAGAAGACGAAGAAATCAACGGGGTTAGGTAAAAATTAAGTTTTTGGCAGATTTAAAACGTATTTTATCAACAACCTTTCTAGCCAAATCACCAATCAAATAGTAGGTACATGAGTCCATTCTTTGGTCTCATTCTCCATTATTTATGCTTTGGAGTTTTTCCTCATGGGAAAAGACCAATTAGAACCACGCACTAGCTTCTGACATTTATAAGTGCCCATGTAGGCTTATGTGAAATCATCGTACTTGCGTCTTCTCTCCTCAATGAATTATCATTTTTTCTGGACTATGTTTCGCCATATTGTCCTATCTTCTGCGATGTGAATGGCGTCGCAGACTGTAGGCTCTAGTGTAGCACGGATTTGGTCTACTAACCAACATATCGGACTCCTAACTCTGGGTCTTTTCCCATCTATCTATCCCTGTGAACTAAAAACAATTTATTTTTAATTCATCATCCTTTCTGGCTAGAAACTACACTAGTATTCTTAGATATGGCTTTAACACTAATCAAACAATACATGAATCCCTTCTTTGGTGTCATTCTTCATTATTCAAAATTGTGGGGCAGATTCCACAACTTTTTTCTGTCACCCGATCTCCGCCACTCAATAAAATGATACGCACAAGTCAACCAGCCTGTGGCTCTCGAAATTCATTAGTTGGTGTAATTTATCATGACAATCCGAACGGCCAGGCTACACCAATTAATGGTCGGTTAACCATCTCATTAGTGCATGTTAGATTTGGAATTATGCGCTTTACGCTGATGTTTTGGTACTGGAAGTGGTATGTTCAAATGTTTTGGTTGGTATGTCTTGGTGAAGTTACAGATTGTCAAAGATACGATGAAATCAAGACACGGTTGGCACCCATTTGGGCCAACCATGCCTCGAGCAATTGGTGGCTGATTACTGTTTAAAGAAAAGGAAGAGGAGAACCCAGAAGGAGGTGACTGTATAGGGGAGAGGTGGCATGAAAGGGACGCGTATTGAAAGGGACAAGACGAATATCTTGTAAAATAAGAAACTTCTCGAAACGGGAATATTTTTGTTCTGTGGCAATCCCGCAGCCCAACCATTCGTACCTAACGTCCCGCTTCTATAATTTCAAACATGGCGACGGCGAGCAAATGTTCGTAATCGTACACAAAAGTAAATTTTTCGTCATTCTTCAGAAGTGTTTTGTAAAGTGTTGTAATTAGATAAGTATTGTTTTACCTGTGTTTTCGATCGACTTAGTTATCGACAAATACGAGAACAAAAGGTCAGAAAACATTTATTAATTGGTAGTAGGTTTCAAAGTCATTTTTATTATTTTTGTGTCATATTTATGAAAGGGACACGAAAAATGGTTATGAATGGGACGTCCCTTTCATAACTGTAACATTCATAAACAGTACTTTAATTAGCTAATTAGTACACAATCTCTGTAACACCTAGAATCTGGCTATCGAATGACTAGTTTTAAGCTTTTCTTATCATCAAAAAAGTATTCTTTTTATTTGTCAATCTATTTTGTTGATTTTATAGTAATATTTTTGTTATTATTATTTTTGTAGTATAAATATCAGAACCAGAACACTTGTAGAAGTGCACAAAATAGAAGAAGTTGTGAATGAAACTGTATACAACGTGTAACGTCAAATGCGCAAAACCTGAAATTAGTTTGTTCAGAATAACGAGCAGAAGCAATAAAACCACTTTTTAATATAGGTTACATTTTTCAAAAAAAAATAATTAAAAATTTTGCTTTGTCTATTTATTAACAAATCAAGCCATCACGTGCATAAACCTGCGTAAATAGGTAAACAAACACGAACGGTTGTCGTCCAATTTAGATTTTCTCATAAACGGGATAATAACCATACTCATTTCGATGTAAATACGAATCTTAAACAAACTAAAACAGCACATAAAACCTTCATTTTTTTTTAAATATTTTTTTTTCTCTCAGAATTAGGTCAATTGGATTAAAAATCGTTTGGGGTGTCTGAGGTTTTGCGCATTTAAAGTTACACGTTGTATAAGCATTATTATTGTCTTAGTCTCTCTTATATATCTTAGTTGATGATTAAATGTAACCAAGAAACCAAGAAAGTTAAGACAATTGGGTAAAACTCATATAAAGAAATATAAACACTTAAGTTGTTTAAAAAAAACAATTATAAAACGGTTAATTACTGTTTAATTTCAGTTTCAGTGTTATCTTTAAATATTTTTAGTGAAAATTATTGGTTATTATTTTTGTTAGTTGCATTACTAGTCATAATTTTACGATTAGCACCTAAGTGGATTTATGTTAGGATAGCCATATAACCAAACTTTAAGATTGTTGTTTGTTTGTAACTTACAAAACTAGATTTTTAAACATTAACAAACTAGTATTAATATATTGTAAAATGATTTTATATGGATATTATGTACGGTCCCTTTCATAAATGAATCCGTCCCTTTCAATACAACTAATTTTTGAAAGGGACAAAATCCACATTTTTTTAAATCGTTAATATGAGTACCTTAGAATAAGGATATATTCATTTTTAACTTTTATTTCATTAGAAGATGAATGTAGGTTTCTTATTCAGGTTCAACCTATTTAAAATATTATATAGAGCGTTCACTAGAGCCACTAGAACAAAAATGTCCCTTTCATGCCACCTCTCCCCTACCATGGTCGGACGTGACAGGTTGCAGCGGTCCCTTCATGAGGACACAGCAGTGCTTCGCCTAAGCGGAGCAGCTTGTAAACTTCACTGTTTACTATAGTAGGGGAGGCCACGATGCTAAATGGGGATTTACTCGAGCGTCGTAGAGACCTATTGGTTTGCAAAGCTTAGATGATAAGGAGAAAAAAATGTTATATGATTATACCTTTTCATCGGTGGGGGAAGCGGCTATAGATTTTTAAATATGTAAAAAAAAACTGTAGCATGGACATCCTCGAGCGCGTCAGATATTGATAGCATCAATGCCCTACGTATTTTTAATAATGTACGTATGTTAATCTGATCGTTTGCATGATGGGGGTGGTTGTATAGAAGGGTTGAAAATGGAAAAAAAAATAATTTAGTCGAGCGCGTCAGATTTTCTAAGGGAGTGTTAAGTGCACCAAAAAAAAGCTCTCATTCACTAATCTGACGATTTCGATGGGACGCAAACTTGCGGCCATCTTCATAAAGTGCAAAAAAAATTCGCCATTTTGAAATACTCAAGCGCGTCAGATTAAGATATATTTGGTTCATCTTTATGTTCTAAACGTACTATCTCATAATCTGACAATTATCTAGAGGGATTCGCCTGATCTGATAAAATAAACCCCTGTAACTTCCCGCTAATTCCATTCCTGGGTGCTTAAAATTGTACTTATATCATTATTGAACCCAAAATATAATTTATGTGATATTATGAGCTCGCTGAGTTCAAAGAAATAATATTTCTATGCATTTGAGCTCTCCCAGCTCGAAAGTCTGATAGAAGTTTCATAGAACACTATTTTTGGAATTTTCAAACCGCAATAACTTTTGAATGGATCAAGTAATTTTCACGCAGTTGGCGGCATTCGACGCAGTTTTATCATCCTCGTAAGTTATTTACTAGTTTTAATTTATCGAACCAAAAATTTCGGAGTAATTTTGAAAAAACACTTTTTCGGGTTTCTTTCGTTCACAATATCTCTCGAACGAATCAACCGATTTTGACCAGCTTGGTAGCGATTGACGTGGTTTTTTAAGCTCAAAAGCGGATTAGTTTTTGAAGTTGATCGATAAAGCCGTTTAAAAGTTATTTAAAAAAAACCACTCTCAAAATAAAAAACTAATTTTTTTGAGATTTTTCAAAATTTCTACCAAGCTG
Source organism: Mythimna separata (assembly GCA_030763345.1). NCBI lineage: Eukaryota > Metazoa > Arthropoda > Insecta > Lepidoptera > Noctuidae > Mythimna > Mythimna separata. Next base: position 7,419,089 of record CM061191.1, read on the forward strand.
GTCAAAATCTTAACGGTCCGAATCAGTTCAAATTCCCAGGAAATCTAATTTTGAGGGAACTCTTTAAAAAACCGGAGAAGGAAATATAGCCATCACACAACTGCACGCATTTAACTTTATCGACGATTTTTTGTTATTTCGGCTTGCGGAAATCGTCAGATTATATATTTTTCATTATTCTTGAATTATTTCCTTCAAAATAAAAAAAAAATTAGCTACGCTCGAGAATGTCGAGATGACGTTTTTTTTTTACAACTTTGCTGCCCTCCCCTTTCTTTACGTCACTCTCAAATTGTCAGATTAGTGGAATATACACTTTTTAGGATGTAATTAACTCACCCTACCTTAATCTGACGCGCTCGAGAATGTCTGATGGCCATTTTTTTTTTACTAATCTGATCCTGTATCCTTCACGGGCGGCTTTATATATGAGCCTCATATTTGGTGGAGGTACTTAACCGGGTGCAAGGAATCCCCCTGTATATTAATCTGCCGCGCTTTAGTAAATCCCGAGATCCCTTCTGGGGCTCCCCTACGGTGATCCCCGTAATGCCCAAGATCCCCAAACGTCTGGGCGTTGAATCCAAAACAAGACCAGAGCCTCCAACAAAACTTGTGTCTGGCGAACACCTGCATCAGGCGAGAAGTGGGGACACCGTGGCGCCTCTCTAAACACTTCGCGCTCCAACTTCCTAACGAAGAACATAACTCTGCCATACTCACTTCATATACAGAAGAAAGATTTAAATATTTACTAACTATTTACAACCGAATTACGTACATAATATTCCTATATACTAAGAACCAACTCAACCAACTGCTTTACGAGTAGTAGATACTTATAAAATAAATAACTTGGGATATAATTTTTAATGGTAGTCTACTCAATCTTTTTCTTATCTATCTAAGCTTTCGTTAATGGTTCTATAAATCCACTTTAATGTAATATTTTGTAGACGTTAAATCTGTTAAACTTAAATGTATACGGGTTTTATTTTAGGTTACGAACATTATGGTTCTTTTAAGAAATGTTCTTAGTAGGCTTTAGCCAACTAGATCGACTACATTATCATATACTGCCTCACCTACTTAGGTGAGGTTGACTAACAGCCGAAACCAATAACCTATCTTTCACATATCGGAGATTGAAAAACAAATGAAACAACAGAAAACATGTATAATTTTTGTATTGTATCATTTGTTTTATTATCTCCGATATGTGATAGATAGGTTATTGGGTTCGGCCGTTATGAGAGCATATCTGTTGGAGCAGTGGTGATCCAAAGATGGTGGTCCTGACTTACGAGTCAAACCCAAAAAAAAATCACAACCAGCAACCAAAAAACAAGACGTGTTAAAGTGTTTTTGACAAATACATTTGCAAAAAAAATGGTGATGGCGATACGTAAAATCTTAATTGTCTGTTGTCCATTAAAATCACGTAATTAAATGAAAAATAATGAAAATGTATCTGAGACAAAAGATTAAATACGTATCCAATATTTTTTAGATTTTGTATAGTCATCCCTATTACAATTAATGAAAAAAAAGCAATATAAAAGTTTATTTTATACGAACCCCATCTTATCCGATGGATGCGAGACGCACAGGACCGGTCATTGTGGCGACGCTTGGGGAAGGCCTGTGTCCAGCTGTGGACATCCTTCGGTTGAATTAATGATGATGATAAAACTTAAAGAAAAATCATACAAATAAATTGACTGACTATGATGTATGTGATGATTTGTTGACTGGTAGAGAATGCTATGTTGTATTAAGTCCGCATAATGCCTAGTTCGCACTAAGCTAGTAATTTAGTTTAGTAGTGAGTAATTTAGTAGCTAAACGCGTCTGAACACCAAAAATTTAGTCGACTAGTTTAATAAAGAAACTAAATAGCTACTAAATTACTCGTTACTAAACTAAATTACTAGCTGAGTGCGAACTAGGCATAAGTGCCACTACTGTACATCATCTGCATAGCCTTTTCCCAACTATATTGGGGTCGGCTTCCAGTCAAGCCGGATTTAGCAAAATACCAGTATTTTACGAGGAATGCCTACCAGACGTCCTCAACTGGGGGTACTTCATGGCAACACTGGAGTCAGATTTACTGGTTTCTGACTATCCGTAACGACTGCCAAAGATCTACAAATGACAGCTGAAATCTACGGCTTAACGTGCTTTCCGTGGCACGGCGGAAACTCGGTATGTTAAGATGGTCACCTATCCACAAATCAACCTTGTCAAGCGTTGCTTAACCTTGAAGATCGACCCGTGCGGCTGTTATTATCTAGCCACAAGCTTGTCCCATAAGTGCAACTACTGTACATGAAGTTCAATTATATAAATAAATTTATATAAACCTTGACACTTCCGTCAAAGCAAGCTCAATGATCACTGACTACTGCCACAGAAGCATCGCTCGGTCACAAGGTATTATAACACATTTATACCATGATTAATTGACATTTCAGCACACTACCGGACGCCTATCTCCTGAGGTTTGATTATGATCAGTTAGGCCGTTGACGAGTAATTAACTGCTCCGTGATTTAGCATTAAACCTCCCTTTGTTACTGTTAATTGCATTAGAGAAGGGTTGAAAGAATTAGGGTAATAAGAAAGCAGAACAAGGAAAAGGGTGATCTGGAGACTTGAGTCATTTTTTTGGTCCTTTGGGGTGAAGTCTGATTTTAAAGACCGGTTCAATTGAGGCTTAAATGTAATAACTATTTGATGTGGATCTTAAGTATCAAGTGGCGCGTTTAAATGCTTGTGAGGATCAATAAGACGTTTCAAGTTAATCTTTGAAATTACTGTAAGATATTGTAAAGACACTGAAACGTACTATCGTCGTATTGTAGGTATATAACCTTTTATATTTTATTACGATGTTATAATTTATTTTATTTTTTTTATACGAAAAATATGAGTCAATTGTTTTTAATACACCTTTTATTCATTGACCTTTCAGGAATTTGCTTGAGGAGTGTGATGTATGGTGGTTGAATGGTATGGTATGGTGGGGTGATAGTGTAGGCGGGAAACCACGGACTCAAAACCGAGCTTCCCTAGCACGTTGAAAATGCACTAAAGTCGTTGGGACTGCACCTAGTATCTCTCTAGTCATGTCGTTGGCTATTCTATTGGGAGCAAAAAATAGAGAGTGCTTTTGTGTTTGCGCACATACTTGTGCACTACAATATCTTCTGCCTACTTTGCTAAATCGCTATAAGATTAACCACCGGCATTGGGATTTGGTTCGGAGCATGTTACTCAATCATTCATTGGCTAAAAGGTTTTGGATAACAATAAGCACATTGTAAGACTATCGTTTAAATTAACACATCATGATACTAGAAAAACCGCAGGTTAGTATATACATAAACATATCCCTAACAGAGTCTCCGTCAAACCAAACACTAGGTATAATACTAGAGTATGGCGGGTTAGTACCAATTGCCTGACACCTTGTAGGTACAATACATAATTAATCAGAACTTGCTTCTGTAATGGTTGAAGTTGATTCTATAGGTTAAGCATTGTAACTTGGCGTTAACGATCATTGACTTTAAGTGAGTCAATGACCGCTAATGACTTATTTATGCACCGCTGTTACGTTAAAGCTTTGGTCTGCTATTTTTTTATCAAAATTCAAAGGATACTTCCCGGTGACCTAGAATCCTGAAAAGTATGAAGCAGGTCTCTGGCATAAGTATAGGAAAAAATCTGAAAACTGAAAATTTGAGCTTATGTCACAAAAAAAAGGCGGTCCAAAAAAATCTTTAAAGCTCGATTCGCAAATTGATCTGTTTTTATTGGTAAGTTGATACGGCACCCTCAGTGCGCGTTTGAACCGCACATGTTTTTTTTTTGTCACAGGACATGCCGGTTTCCTCAATATGTTATCCTGTACCGTTTTTAGACCATTGGCAATTAAATAAATTAGACAAAGTAATGCACCTGGCTGGGTTAAAACCCGCGACCTACAATTTGTAAGTGTGGGCAGTTTCTACTGCTCTACCAAGCAATAATTTCCCGATGTTTTACGAATACCAAAACCATGACTTAATAATGTTCCATGTAAAAATTAAATAAACTAAACTAAAGAAAATGACTGAGAATAAAAAACAACGCCCGAGTTACCTTAAGTAAAGGGCAATGACCGGTAATATCATGCTAAAATGAAATAACTGTACCCGTAATATATTCACGCTGATCCTTTAGTTCAACCACATCGTGTTACATGACACAGGTATTCTCCCTTTGTTTAAGTATTTCCTTTGATGTTCTTAACGGTTTTATTTAGCTTGACTTTGTATGTGTGTGTCTATTTGTTTCTATGTAGTTGTGTTTCATATCTTTTGCAACTATGTAGTTATTTTGTTTTTATTTTCTTTCTTGATAGTTCCTGCTATCTTTTGTTTAGTGGATAGCATTTTTAGATTAAGTACTTCAAGTATATTTATTGTATAAATAGTATTTCTTAGTTCTGGTGCGTTTCGCGAACGAATGAGTAAATGTAAAAGGTGCAAATATAGTTATTTGGTGAATCTTCATGGCTTCAATATCTATAAATGAAATAAAAAACGATAAAAAATCAATCAAATTCTGCTTACAGCAGCGTATAGTAATAAATTGTTTCTTATTTTGAAGTTTTTTCTCTATGTTTTGAACACCTACAGAATGTTCACATTCACTCTAGCGAAAAAGCTTTTTAATATAAAAAACCGTTAATATTATTTACCTCGTGATAAATCTTATTTATATCAGTAAAGTCTCTTGTTGCTAATTATCTCAGCCTCACTGTCATTAGACTTACAAAAAATATAATTTTCAGACTGATACTGAAAAATGATACTACTGTCAAGGGAATCGAATACAGTCCATCATAGTAGTTGAACAATACCAAAATGGCGACAGTTTTGCTTAATGCAGATGTCATATCTTTTTTTATTGGCAACCTTTACTTTTTATTCAGACTGCACGTTCCTTTGTTTTATGAAACGCTCGCTGCTGGCTGATAAAAAAATAATTAAACATAAAAATTATATTGCCAGTAATACTCCAGTTATCATCTGCTCTGCAATGTGACAGAGTCAATGAACCCTCTCATTACGCCTTTAATTAATAAACTAGTTGGCGCCTGTGGCTTTTATAAAAACTCTCTCTCAAGATTAATTTTGCTATAAGAAAAGTGCCAGGCGCAAAATATAAAATGTCTTTGGAATAAATATTAATAATTTTTTTTTTCATTTTGACGGTAAATTAGATTCACAGAATTAATCGGATTGGTGTTTTAATTAAATTTCTAATTAGATTTAAAGCCTTTGAATATAAGACATCATTGGATAGGTATAGGTATATTTCACTAAAAACTTAAGATTTTTATGATCCGATGTTTCAAAGGTTGTCAGTTTTATTATATTTTATTTTCATATAATAGGCTGAAGGACAAACTTATACCTAAATTCTGAGCCAGCTCAATCCAGATTGCCAATGACAAACATATACCTATATTTATGAAATGGACAAAAGATTTTCCAAGATGCAACATAGTAAATCAGTTAATTCCATCTCCATGAAAGTTCATTCCTCTCAAAGTATTTTTAATATACGGACACATTCACCTTGCTTAATACAATAGAACACCTCCAGAGCGGTAAAACATGAAGAAACACTAAAGGAGTCCAAAATGAGTGTTTTGAGCCACATAAACCTCCACAGACGGAATATTTTAATTTAAAGGTAAGTATTTCATAGTAAAAACTTTATTTCGTAATACAAAGCTTCTTACATTTTGTGCAGCAAACGTTGCCTTATTAGTTTTTTCAAGACTTTATACAAAGTATTTCGTCAGTAATAGTAGCGTGTCTTACAATGTTATGAAATTTTCGTGTAGCTTCTGAGTTCTTTGAGCAAAATGTATACAAGATTATAGTGTCTCTAGAACTGCATGTGGGAGAGTTTGTGGATACAAGAAAGTTTGAAGATAACTAAGTTTTGTGGGGAAAAGAGAGTGGAAAAGTAAGTACAAAATGCTGTTGTTAGTTTAGGAGTTAATTATGTTTGTGAGGAAAATTTGAAAATCTGCATAAAAATTGTACTCTGCGAAAAAAGATGGTTATTCCGAATCTAGGCGTGGTGGGTGCGTGAATTGAGACGTTTTTGAACGCACTCGTGATTCAGAAGTACTTAGAAATTGGTAGTATGGGATAATTTTTAATTAAAAAAAAATATTATTAAGATGAAGATAACATAAGGTCCTTCTTGCGTCGTTTGTCCTCAATGCTGAGGATTGTGATCTCAACGAAAAACTTTGTTGTGGACTATAATTATTTTGTCCTATCTTCGGCGTTTATGGATGGTATCGCAGACTGTAGTATGCAGTGTAGCATGGATTTGGTCTGACCCGTTGGTCAGACGAACTTCTAGCACTGGCTCTTTCTATCTACTTTTCCCGTCAGCAATAGCTTTTCCAGATAATTGCCTCTCTTTCAGGCAATAGGGCCAGAGTAAGTGTAAACTAAAGGCAATTTTTGTACCATTGAGCTTTTATATAAGAGAAGCTCTTTAATAAGAGCCATAATTCTTCCTAATCACAGCGACAAAAAGCAAGAATAAAAAGGCAGCCACAAAAATAATTTACAAGCAAAAATTCACGATAGAAACTTACTCCAAAGTATAATCGAGGTACTCCAATGGGAAGCGAATTTCGTTCTTAATTATACTATTTACATATTCATAAAGCGGGGCTGGATTACATACTTAGACCGAATTATACGGCTCGATCTAAAATTTATTACTGAGGAAATGTAATTAAAATTGTTTGTGTTTCAAGGTGGGATGGAACTACCATCGAGGTGGAAGTGCAAAGTAAAGTCAGTGGTGGTTAGATGAAGATTGCTCGGATTGCCTGGTGGATACAGTGGAGGTCTGCCTCGCTTAGGCGCAGCATCACCGAATCCTCGTGGGAGCTATTGGTGACACTGATCTAAGCCATAGTAGAAATCAAGATGGAACGGGAATTAGACATCTTTGAAACAGTAATCACAGCGAAGGAGGTAGCAGTTAGGATGAAGTGGAGACAAACATTACGCTCCGGGTGTTGCTAATCGCAGGGCAACTCCTAGCCGGGGTTTGCGAATGGTGAGCATTAAGCAGCATGCTTTTTGATAAGTCCAGGGGTCTTACCATGACATGTTGAAATAAATGGCGTGCGAATGAGAAAGAAGGATGTAGTTACACCTCCTTTATAGTTCCTTCCCTTTAAAAGTTCAGTTTAGGTCGTTAAATGGATCGTAATAAAAGCTCATGATAGGGCCTCGGGTACCGTGTTAGGGGGTCTTTGGTCACTGTCACCGATCGCCCCCACCAGGACAAGGCGGTGCTCCGCCCAAGCGAGGCACACTTCCACCGAATACTGCACCGTGTCCTCTAAAGAATATAATACACGTTAACTTTACCTTGTCCTTGCGAGTTTTAAATTAATGAAAAATTCAATTGCTGGGCCGAAAAGTTTTTTAACATAAGTTAAATCTTAATAAAATGTAAATGAAGGGAATATCGAGTTGAACTTTTCTAGACTATCAATAATTCCTATTGGTCCTATTTTAATAAAACATAAGGTTCTGATAAAACAGTGTACAAAATACCTACTTACTATACGACTTACTTGTTTTGAGATAACATTATTATACAGCGCCTAGTATAATAAAACCATGGTATTACTAAGACAAAAATTTAGAAAAAACAATTATTATGGCCTCTCGCTCGTCAACCGTGTGTAGGCAGGTTAAGCAGTTGACGACCTTGTGGGGTCCTTATAGGGTGGGGTGTGGGGTGTATGGTGGGACTAACCTCTAGGGGATTAAAAAAAAACTTAAAGCCTCCAAGAAGGAATATAGGAGTGGGTCCGTAAAAGTCTGACACGCCCTGCCGCTCCGCCTAAGAGCGGGAGAAGTCACTGAATGATATCTTACCAAAAAAAGCCAGGGATACGAAAGCTTAAAAGTCAGCGATAACACGGGCAACTTCTGTGGGGTACAAACGCCGGCTTAGAATAAAAATATTACTATTGTTATCAAAACAATACCATTTATTTTTATTTATTTTTTTAAACGCTGCCCCACACTAGAAATTACTCCTGTATAGTGGGTGCGTTTACAAACATAAAATCTCACATATACAAGACGCCCAGACCTGGAACTACATATCTGTAGATCAAACAAATATTTGTTCCGTGTGGGAATCGAACCCGGGACACCACCGGGGAACCACTGCGCTAACCGTGCCGTCAGTCATCAATCAATCTCTAAATGAAACGTTGCGCGTTAACATTCCCGCCCACTAAAGACAAAAGTCCAAGCAATTTATAACAATTGATCAGTTAAACAAATAAGAAAGCTATTTATAAACATCCCACTCTTACACTCTTTTGGCGTGTCGTTGTTCTATGAACCTTTTTTTGGGTCATTAACAAATAACTGTTTGCAAGAGGGAATATCTTGCTGGCCAAAACCCACCTTTTGTTTTCGTGCTCCTAGCGGGCATCGGCCCTATGGTTTTGTTGACTTCTCTTTGAGGCAAATGACGAGTTTGAGTCGATGTTGGATTTGGTCCCTACCTGACAGCAGAACAGTGAGCCTCCCATTGCTCGTCACCCACAAGAAGGTTCCTCTGACTTCTTTTTCGGTAATGATTAAATTTAGAAACTGCCCAAAAATAAAACTTCGGTTTTTAGAGAGTCTAATTTTTTTATTATTCTAGTCATCTAAATTGGTCCATGTCATATTTTGCACGAATCCTTGGTCCAGATATAAAATATCTACTACAGAAAACAAGTACGATATTAGCACCAATAATTTCATTCAATAAATCAAACTTCGACCAGTCCAATATCACTGATTTACGAGTAAATCTACTGAAACAGCCTAGCAGTCGAAAATCAGAGATATCTTGAAGAAGTGTGGTAACTGAGATTACGCAACAACCTAGATCTGTTAGTTCAGGATCATTTTTCCCCGTCAGATATTAGGATCCCGTGTCAACATCTGGCCCTTTTGTTCGATATTTTCGGTATGATATTCGGAACGCTGGTTAGCTCATTGCGGAGTGATGTGTTTGATAAATGTCCGATGGATATTGGGAGATAGGTAGCTTGATATAGGTCTTATTTATTGTCACAATCACAGCTTAAAGTTCACGATAGGACATCAGCATCACCAAAATGTCGCCATAGCGACCGGTCCAATGCATCCCACATCTATCGGATTCCGGCAATTGTCGAGAGGTCATCGGTTCACCTTGTAGGAGCCTTCCAACGCGGCGTCTACCAGTACGTGGTCACCATTCCAGATACTTTACGCCTGTGTATCTTTTCTCCTTCTCTGTCAAATCAAAACTTGCCTGTAAAAAAACAGGTTTTACAATTATAACGCGTATATTCGTACTAGATCCCATTAATTCATGAATCCCCGACCGGTCTCATAGGACCGCGCTGTTATTGTCTTACTATTGTGTCTCGTTTCGCGGGTATTGATAGGTTAACTTAAAGCTCTCCCTATTATTTTGTATGGTATACAATAAATAGCCCAAACTTTAGTGGCAGTGGGTAGGACACATAGCTCGAAAAACAGGAAATCAATGGAGTTAAAACTTACGTGGGTTTTGTATGCCAAATATGTTTCTTAGTCATCTGTTGTCAAGCAGGTTCAAGAGTCTAGATGTCATAACGTAGTATACGTTGGCTTACTTTATCCTTACCTTTAACTTTCCTCCATGCATATCTGTTAATCGATGCAAGGTAATGAGTATTTAATTTTAAAGCCAGTCTACACACATCTGCACTCAATAAAATCCAAAAAAAATAACGCCACACTCAAAACCACACATTAACTAATTAAATGACCTCAAAGCTACGAGTACACGACAAATATTATACGGGAGTACTTCTCTAGAAAAAACGGGTTAGCCAATGAAATATTACCGCGTTGGTACCCACTTAATTAAATAAAACGGGTCCAGTCAACTCAAGGGGGACATTTACGATGTTTACCCAAACCCGGCCGTCAACTGACACGGCAATTAGGAACGTTTTTAAAATTAAAAATATTAAAACTCTGGGCTTTAAGAGCTTTGGGCGTGATAGAGTTATTAGTCTGGAGGTTTGAAAGTTCAAAAACTTAGTATCATTATCATCATTTTTGGCCGAAAGACGGTTGCTGATGGACGTAGGCTTTACTAAGTATCACCACAACGACCGGTTCTATGCGTCCCGCATTCTTCTGATACCCGGGATCCTCAACAGAACATCCACCTTGTGGGAGGCCTTCGACCACTGTATCTTCCGATACTTAAGAATCAGGAATTTCTTGAAATAAATACAGAAACATTTATAACTAAACATTATTTTAATTACAATGAGATATCAAAACTCTTTGTTGTGAATAAATTATATCAAACGGTAAGATTGTAGAAGATTGTGAAGCGAAAGAGAGGCGGGAGCGATTTAAAACTAGGGGAAGTAAGATAAATAAGAGTTTAGTATTCAAATTCAGAAATCGAGCGTAAGTATGAAGCTACAAAAGGGGTAAAAAAACTCTTGGTAGATGGATAGAAGAAAACAATGTATTTAAAAATAAAGAAACAATACACAAAACCACAATTAAATTATAAAACTAAGCACCAAACAAAGTAAAATAAAGAAAAATCATACAAACTCTGCTAACTAGGTGATACGTACGGTTCTAGCAAAACAACCACCACAAAGTCACACTGAGTGACTTTCAGCTCCCACAGAAAATCCATACAAAGCCGTTATTTTACGCTAATGACATAATGTGCAAGCTCACAAACACGGAAGTATTCAGGATCCTGTAAAAGATACCGCTCTGTTAAAAGTATTTCCATTTTGTCAACAAAACTGGATGGAAAAATAGGGGAAAAAAGCAGTAACCGAAAATGTATGGAGAAGTATAGGTAAGTACCGTTACACAAAATACGGTCTATTTTTATTGTATTCTATTTAACATACATGTTTAGAGAATGTATTATTGGAGTCTATGTGTTACCAAGATTATCGACATCGCCTGAAGAATCGCCAACTTGGCGAGTGGCAGTGGGTAGGGCTCATTGCTCGTAGAACGGATGGTCAATGGGGATCAAAAGTTCTGGAGTGGCGGCCACGTACCGTAAGATGCAGCTTTGGAAGGCCAGAAGACAAGGTGGACAGATGTTCTGATGAGGGTTGCGGGAGCCCGATGGATGCGAGACTCGTACATAGATGCGAGCACGATGCGTGACGCACAGGACCGGTCGTTGTGGCGACGTTTGGGATAGGCCTATGTCCAGTAGTGGACGTCTTTCCGCTGAAATGATGATGATGATGAAAGAGCAACTTGGGACCCTGGAATTAGGGCAAAAAAGGAACAGGAGTGGGATTTAGTCCGTAGAAGTCTGACACGAGAGATGAGAAGTAATTTTGATAATCTCCATTCCCTAAAAAAAAAACAGTTGCTAATTAACCTATCAATACCCGCGAAACGAGACACAATAGTAAAACAATGACAGCGCGGCCCAATGAGACCGGTCGGGGATTCATGAATTAATAGTCAAACGAAATTTCGTTTGAGTTTATCGACACGAGAAGAAAGGGATACTCGTACGCTACGAACTGAAATGTCAGCTTATAAAGTTCTCAATTCTCTTTGTCCTTTGTGTTATTTTTAATGAGGATGTAATTTTTACTCAACATGGCGTGTTGTGTTTTTACGGGTACATCACAAGAATGATAGACATGAGAGTAATAAATGATTAATTTATATCATGTTTGTAGGTTTTATGTGATTCCAAAAATATCTTAGGTACAAAGTAAAAACGTTACATTTAAAGAATAGTAATCCTCCGGGACGAATTGGATAGATTCCGCCAGAACTGGCAAGACGAAGTGCGGGCTCGCGAAAGATGGAAAGAGTGGAGTGAGGCTTTTGCCCAGGAGAGGGAAGAGAGAATAAGCTCATAAAAAAAACCTCCGGTATTGGGAACAGGGTCCAAGTTAATGGTAGTTACGCCTTCTGAGATAGAAACCTCCTCACGAGAGGCCTTCTATGTCAGCCCTTGATCTAACCGCTTATCGATATCTTTGAAATGTGGTCGTCGAAGCTTTTGACTACCAGGCAGTTCGTGGTAACGGCAATCGGCACAATGACAGCCGAGTCCACATTCGACATGTCGACAACCTCTTGTGATATTTGACTTGATAGTTTTTCTGAGTTTCAACGAAGTTCTTAAAAATCGGTCTAAAAACTGGTAATAGAAGAAATCAACTTAGAACCAATCATTAAGACCATTTAAATCAATATTGATCCAATTCAATTAGGAAATCTTGCGGAAAACCAATATTGTGGTTGAATTAGATATCGACATTTTGTAACCTCATTGGTTTAGTGATGCCAGAAATTCATTTCAAGTAATACATTTGGAGTAACTAATTGCGGTTTGGAATGTGGACTACTAAAATTAAACGATGGAATTTAGTAGTTTAGGTGTTTGTTAGTTATTATGCAGCTTGTGGCTAAGTTTTTTCAATTGCATGGAGCGATTCTCTCTAAGGACACCTCGGGTCTTGAAATACAAGGCAAAGAAGGAACATAGGTGAGGTTTTAGGCAGTAAAAGGGAGTACTACTGTACATCTGTGATAAGGGTGCGTGGAACTCTATCACACCACCACCATCTTGAGTTCACATCGACCCGTATATACTCGTTCCTTCTTAGAAGGGTTAGACGAGGGCGTTGTCCCATCTTACAAAACGCCCAATACTCCTGATACAAGAAAGGAGAATTTGCAGTATCTTCCCTTTGCTGCAACCTTCCTCTGAGAGATGACATGGACGACATTTTTTCATAGAATATCCATTTTTAAAGGGATTTTAGAAAATCTCCCTGGCTTTAGCAGGCATATTAGATAAGACCTATGTCCTAATTTGAACCATGATTACTACAAACATGTAAGTCCGTATTGCCATTAAAAACTTGGTTGATTAACTAAAATACGATAGAATTTTCATCAATATTTGGTAGGCTGAGATTAGTTAGGAACTGAGATACTCGTAGTAGAATATAGATCAACTAAGCTGCCTTGTGACTATCAATTGTTTTCTATACCTTTTGTCAGCCGGTCCTTCCGGTAGCTTCGGTCCTGACCCAGTAACATACTAGCCTTTGAAGCAAGTTCATTTGAGTAGTTAATAGTCCAACAGGTTTGTTTAGAATCAATCAAATGGGTAGTTGGTCAATACACAGTCAAACGGAATTGTTTGGTAAAGGGATGGGTACTTGTTACAGGTTTACATTTCGTCTCTTGATCGGAACGTTCCGTTATGCGGTACCGCAGACAGATTATTAGTATCTTAAGACAAACGTGTAAAATAAATACACTAATTTATCATCCCACATTGGATATCAGCTTCCGTACCTCAAAAGGATAAAAATTTAACCCTTAAAGGATCACTTTGTTTTACTCCTGTCTGTTTGTCGAGACCCTTTGTCTTGGGGATGCGAGAAGGTATCGAGTTACAATTAAAATCATACACTCAGGATTTTGGTCCCTTGAAGCTATGAAAAAACTAAACTTCAAAGTTAAAAAAAGTAACTCTCGTTTATATTTACTCAGATACCCGCGAAACGAGACACAATAGTAAAACAATAACAGCGCGGTCTCATAGGACCGGTTGGGGATTCAAACGATATTATCTAAAACCTATATTTCGACTCATTCGAGGGAATCAAATTTCATTGGGTACTTTTTGTCTTGAAGTGGGAAATCATCGAATGACTTCTCCCGCTCTAGAATAGAACAAGCGAGTATTTGACATTTACTGACTAAAATCTACTGGTTTTTCAGTTACCCTTTACTTCCTAAGGCAAAGATAACCTTTTCAAAAAATCCTCAAGCCCTCATTGTTATCGGTATTATATTTTTAATATTTTCTGTCACATTTCTAGGAAGGACGCGGTTATTTTATTTTTGGGGTTCATTAAAATGTGCCTTTTATTTTTATAAAATGTTTCCTCATCGTGGTTTCCTTTTCCGATATAAATTCCAGGATATGTTAATAGAAATGAGATATTATTTATTTTATTATGTTTTCCTTAAAAAACGTTTACGTTAAATATAATTGTGTAGTTTCTTTGATTATTACATTTATACGGAACCCTAAAAAACAGTAAAAGATAATAGATATAAGAATTAAGTTATTTTTAATTACTTTTAAAAATTTTAAGAAAAATAAACAAAATTACGTAACATTTATAGGTTTACGTAAAATTAGAACATACGGTAGTCGACGCGATCAATTACTGTCTAAAATGTCTTTTGCAAGCAACAATACTGCGAAATGCAATTATGTAATTCTAAACCATGACAGCAAATCAGAGGGACGAGCTCTTAACGTGAGCCAAATTACGGCCCAAACAGAACTTTTAAAGGGATGATGATGTACAGGGTGTGTAACTCTACCTCTTTTTCTTATTCTTACGACTTAGTTATTAAAGCCAGACTACGACAGATGTATTTGGACCAGGGTGTAAAGACTCATATTTTTTTTGAATTATCGGCCTTATTATGTTCCTACTGCTGGGACTCAGGCCTCCTCTCTAGTAGAGGGAATGGGCTGTAATTCACCACGCGGGATTCCCAGTACGGATTGGTGGATGTCACATGACTTCAAATAAGTATCAAGAAGTCTCATATACCACGCTGAAAAGCTAGGGTCTTCCAACCAGACGGGTGTTGTGTCTGGTCCGGGCAACTGCCCTATAGTTGATTTCGGACTGTTTTATGATCTGACTGCACGGCGAGCTCTTACGTCGCGAAAGAGGATTTTGAATTTTAGTTCCCATATGGTAACTGTTTAAAAACTTACCGTGGCTCTTACACGTATACAGTATCCGTAGACTTCTTCCGCTCTGGGTGGAGCGAAATGGACTGACAGATTTTTACTGACTAAAACTCATTTCTGACCTTCAGTTACCATTGCCGTGGCCTTAGGACGCACCTAAGGCCACGGCAACTCTTTTAAACGGTCCACAACCTTAGCGGGCATTGGCCCTACATACTATACCTCTTCGGTATTCCTGACATCTCTTTATGGCAGTCACGACCACATTGATCACAATAACCATTGCACCGATAATTATCAGTTCGAAGTAGTGGAGAAAAGCGTTTTAATCCGTTTCGGTTTACAGTTTAAACTTAGATAACCCAACACTCGCCATGGGAGTCGTAAAAAGGGATTATCCTTCGTGGATGCGTAACATTGCCCACCTGTGTCCTAATAACTGCTATTACTTCGCTCGCATCGCGTTTGACCATTCGTTCTAATGGTTTATGAAAAGGTAACATTAAAATTTGGAGATATATTCTGGTAGGACTGGTTTTTAATATTGGACAAATATTTGGGGAAATTTTGTACGGTCTAACATGTTTTGACTGTCCATTTTAATGGCATAAAGAGTTTTATTAGAGTGCTTTATACACCGAAACCATCCTAAAACAAATTTATTGTTACAGGATGGTTTCGGTGACAGCTGTCAGATTCATACAATTTGCTATCTATCCTTTTCTCTCATCTTAAAGATGCATATTGTTACGAACGTGAGTAATTAAATGCCGGTTTACTAGCAGATAACTTTATTAACCACAAACAATGACAAATTAGTCCAATCAACAAATAACCAATCACTATAAACACTCAGAGTTCCGTTTAGTATCGCTTAGGTCGCTAGGTATCACTTCAAGCACTTAGGTAGTTCGCTCTGTATCGCTGACGAAATCAAACTGACTCGCTTCTAGCCGGGGGCCCGTATTTATATGCGAAGTCATCGAAATTTCTCGATACCGACGTTTCAAGGACATTCTAGCACAAAATAGTCGCATCGGGAGGCCATAAATCATTATTATTACTCTCGTAAGTAGGTACTTATCTACCACCTTACATGCGAATTTCGACTCTATTGCTAATGCCGGAAGGTACAAATTCCCTTATCCACCCACATAACTACCTACTAATAATAATAGTGTATGTCGGACTTTTCTGGAATTTGCCAGGCCTGAGTATGTACTCCTATTCTAGAAGCTTCGCACGGCAATGCGTTTTAATTATTTGATGCTACCCTTGGTTCTGTCGAAGATATAGCGTACTCAAGTTTCACGGCGTAACAGTGCCCCCCTCTTAGTCATGCTCGTCCCGAGCATTATTAGATCCGTGATACGGCGCCAATCTATCCACGTGGACTACCTTAGGTTTCCCTCGTAACCCTTTCTTGATGCGGTAGGTAACGTCGTTGATCTTTTTTATCACGGTGTAGGGTCCCTCCCATCGAGCTTGAAGTTTCGGCGACTTCCCTTTTCGTCGAAGTGGGTTGTGGAGCCAAACCAGTGCACCTTCCTCAAATCCCTTGGCGTTGGCATTGCTATGCCCTTTTCCACTACGATGTTCCGTCACAAAGTTGAACTCCTGGAGCTGCTCTAGCCATCTTGCAACTTGACCCTCAGGGTTTTTGAACTGTAGAAGCCATTTCAATGCAGCGTGGTCCGTTCTCAACGTAAACTGTCTCCCTATGAGGTACTTGTGGAAATGTTGCAAAGTTTTTACAACAGCCAGTAGTTCTCGTCGAGTCACGCAGTAGTTTCTTTCTGGTTTTGAAAGTGCCTTACTGAAGTAAGCGATCACGACTTGCCTATCTTCTTGCACCTGCGACAGCACTCCACCAATTCCTGTGTTGCTGGCGTCGGTATCGACAACAAATCTTCCATCTCTGCTCGGATACCCCAGTATAGGCGCTTCACATAGCCGTTGCTTTAGTTCGTTGAATGCTGACTCACAGTTCTTGTCCCAGATAAAATCTCGTTTATCTTCAGTCAGCTGATGTAAAGGTTTTGCAATGTCCGAAAAACTCATAACAAACCGTCTGTAGTATGTGCACAACCCTAGAAATGCACGTACTTCTGTTTTGTTCTTTGGAGTCGGCCACTGTTGGACAGCCTTTATCTTCTCAGGATCGGTTCTCACTCCATCGGCGCAGATGACATGTCCTAGGTAGCTGACCTCCTTCTTGAGCAGGGCACACTTCTTTGGGCTTAGTTTTAGGTTAGCCCCCCGTATCCTGGTGAATACTTTCTCCATATTTCTCAGGTGTTCCTTAAAAGTGCGACCCATTATAATGACGTCATCCAAATATACCAGACAGACGTCACCAAGAAGGCCCACCATGACTCTATCCATGAGGCGTTCAAACGTCGCTGGAGCGTTGCACAACCCAAAAGGCATGACGTTAAATTGCCACAGGCCGTTGCCAATTCCTGTACTGAACGCTGTCTTTTCCTTATCTTTCTCGCTAATTTCCACTTGCCAGTAGCCACTTTTCAAGTCAATGGTTGAAAACCACTTCATACCACTGAGCATATCCAGTGTGTCGTCTATCCTAGGCAAGGGATAACTGTCCTTCTTCGTTACATCATTCAGCCTTCTGTAGTCTACACAGAATCTGGTACTGCCGTCCTTCTTCTTCACCAGAACGACAGGAGAAGACCATGGGCTCGTAGAAGGTTCAATTATTCCGCTATCAGCCATATCCTTTACCATTTCTGCTACCTCAGTTTCTTTAGCCCAGGGTATGCGGCGCGGTCTCTGTTTAATTGGTCTAGCATCACCTGTATCTATCTCATGCTTGACGAGACCTGTTCTTCCGCAATCTTTTCCCGTTGCAAAGATATCCCGGAACCGTAGCAGAAATTCCTTGGCTTGCTGTAGTTCCGAAACTGATAAATTACTCTTAGAATTTTCCAGAAGTTGCTGGATGTGATCAGGTTCACCTTTTATTGCGTCTTGTTTTACTGAAGATGTGTTGATTTGGCGGAGATACTTCACTTCTTCACATCTTCCAACAACACTGTTTTTCTTCAACTGGATCTCCTTTTTCCCAAGATTTACAATCCTGACCTTGGATCTTCCTTTCGTCATAACTAATGTCCTCGCGGTGATAAGTTCCGGGTGCCGGCCAATGTCTTCAACCATAACACATCTGCGTTGCCTAATTTTCTTAGGAAATTTAACTTCGACTAAGGTTTCCGTTCTTGGAGCCAATGTGGTATCCTTTAAGCAATAGAGGTTGCATGTGTTAATTCCTTGCAGGAAGACTTCTTGGTCTGGGAATTTCAATACTCCTCTATCGATATCTAAAACACATCGGTAATTCCGCAGGAAGTCGAGACCCAGTATGCAATCGTCGGTAATGTTCGCAATTAACGCTGAATGGGTGTACACTTGATCACCGATTTTAAACTCGATTTCTGTATCACCGAGGACGGAGACTGGCTGGCCGGTGGCTGTCTGAAGTCGGTAGGCTGGGGTTTCTGTTTGCCACAAGATGGTGCGTTTCAGCAACTCAGGTCTTATAATAGTCCGCGACGCCCCGGTGTCAACGGTGAAATTGCAAGCACGTTGATTCAGCGTTCCCTCGATGATCAAACTATTTCCGTTGTGGACTTGATTGATGGTGATGGTTGGGGCCTTCAGTTGACCAGCCAGCACCCGCCCCGCGGCCCTGTTTAACGACTCCTCGTTAACTTGAGTTCCGGAGTCCACACTTCCCCTCTTCCTCTTGGGGCAATCGGTACGAATGTGCCCTTTTTCTCCACATCCATAACACGTCGGAATATAGCGGGACTTTGCCGACGAAGCCACTTCTCGGTGACGTGGTTGCACTGAAGGTGAGACCACCACTTCCCGAACTCTGTGCGTACGTGAGTCTTGTCGTACGGCTTCCACTTCCAAAGCGTGGGCCATCGCACTCTTCAGAGTTTGGTGGTGTCCGAGTCGCACCGTAGCCCTGACTTCAGTATCCCGTAGACCGTCGATGAATGCTTGCACCAGATTGACTTCCACCATCTCCGGTGTCATCGACATGTATGCCCGCCGGACCAGCCGTTCAACCTCTACTCCCCACTGCTGAAGGCTCTCGTTCGACCTCTGCGTTCTCTCGCAAAGTTGCGCGCGGAAAACATGTTCGAGGTGCTTGTCACCATAGCGAGTGTCTAGTCCCTCCATTAAACGCTCCAACGTCCTGCCGTCTGAAGGAAGGTTCTCTAGGACCAGCAGAGCGTCCCCTCGTAGGGCCAAAGTTAACGCCGCGAAAGACTGGTCATCATCCCAGCGGTTCGTCTTGACCAGTGTTTGGAATTGGTACTTAAAAGCCGTCCAGGACGACGTGCCATCAAAACGCGGCATCTCAAATTTTGCGGCTGATGCACAGTGGGTGTGCGATGGTGCGCTAACAGCAACGGGTTCGCGTGCTTCGAGCTTGATAATTTTTTTGTTGATGTCCAGCAGGCGATCTTCCATTCTGGTTTCGAGGCTATCAGCTCGGGCGGAAACCTCCTTGACCTCTAAGGTGAGATTTTTCACTTTCTCGCCCAACGTGACGAGGCCGTGATCGATTTTTTCGAGGATCAGGTTCTGCTTAGCCTCTTGATCCCGGCGGGCGTCCTCCTGGTTAGCCGCGATTAGGTCCTGGAGCTTACGTTGGTTAGCCTCTTGTTCGCGGCGGGCAGCTTCCTGTTCGCGGCGGGCTGCTTCCTGTTCGCGGCGGGCTTCTTCCTGGTTAGCCGCGATTAGATCCTGGAGCTTACGCTGGTTAGCCTCCATACTAGCTTGCATGGCGGCCAACACTGCGGCGAGGTTCATTTCCGAGGATGGCCCTGTTGGCGCCTCAGCAGCTGCCGTTGCTCCCATACCAGCCCGATCTTCCGCTTCCAGACGTTGACGTGCAGCATCCATCTCCACTTGCCTCCTTGTTCGTGGTCCCTGTTCGTCGTCCCTCTGTAGTAATGGCATCTCACTTCTGACACCAGTTGTTACGAACGTGAGTAATTAAATGCCGGTTTACTAGCAGATACCTTTATTAACCACAAACAATGACAAATTAGTCCAATCAACAAATAACCAATCACTATAAACACTCAGAGTTCCGTTTAGTATCGCTTAGGTCGCTAGGTATCACTTCAAGCACTTAGGTAGTTCGCTCTGTATCGCTGACGAAATCAAACTGACTCGCTTCTAGCCGGGGGCCCGTATTTATATGCGAAGTCATCGAAATTTCTCGATACCGACGTTTCAAGGACATTCTAGCACAAAATAGTCGCATCGGGAGGCCATAAATCATTATTATTACTCTCGTAAGTAGGTACTTATCTACCACCTTACATGCGAATTTCGACTCTATTGCTAATGCCGGAAGGTACAAATTCCCTTATCCACCCACATAACTACCTACTAATAATAATAGTGTATGTCGGACTTTTCTGGAATTTGCCAGGCCTGAGTATGTACTCCTATTCTAGAAGCTTCGCACGGCAATGCGTTTTAATTATTTGATGCTACCCTTGGTTCTGTCGAAGATATAGCGTACTCAAGTTTCACGGCGTAACAATATTTTCGTCCTGCTCACCCAACTCATGCTATGTAAAAAAGACGACAGTGCTTATAAATTAATTCATGAATCCCCGACCGGTCTCATAGGACCGCGCTGTTATTGTCTTACTATTGTGTCTCGTTTCGCGGGTATTGATAGGGTAGTTACTCAGATATCCGCAAAACGAGACACAATAGTAAAACAATAACAGCGCGGTCTCATAGGACCGGTTGGGGATTCAAACGTTAAGTGTTGATAAGGAATTCTGTACAATAGTTGATTCTGTGAGTAGGGAATAAAGCAATAGCTTTAAGTCACTGGAGTCATGTTGAATTTCGAACTAAATTAAGGTTGTTATGTTTAAATCTCGAACGCAGGTGAGGGATTTATATAATTAACTCTGATGTAAAAAGCAGAGTATCCAACAGAATAAAACTCTCTTTGTCTTGAGCGGTTTGAATTTCTCACTTAATTTAGGTTTCTGTATTAAGTTTTGGAGTTCGGGACTAAAATTTAGCCCCGAACGCCAATGACAGACCTTCCTTTCGTTCGAATTTCAATATATTACCCACAACTTAAAAACACTGCTTTATCCCCCTAGTCACATAATCTACTACTTGCTTTCTTGCTCAAAATACTAAGAATCACTGAATCAAAGAAACAACAACAATAAAAATCAGATTCTTATTTATTGTCTATTCAGCACAAAGCCGAAAATAAAGACGTCTGCGCTAAAAAAAACATAAATACCCATTACGACACCAGAAAAATAAACGAATAGGTATTTGTTAGTAAACAAGGAAGAAATCCCCATAATACCCACACTTATTGAATATAAGGAGGCACAGAGACCAATCTCACAATGGCTACGTTACAAAAGGAAGAATTTCTCAAAAGGGAAAAATTACTTTTCTAAATTGGTGCGATATAAAAGACGTTTTGTCAATATTAAATTTTTTTGTCAGCACTCGACCCTCGAATGCTCGAGAATCTGGTGGAATTAAAAAGTCGAATGCCTTTTATTTATGTATTTTAATATTAAAGGTGTTATTTGGAATTTCGAAGAGCTGTGGTGAAGTGATTGCGTGATTGAAGGTTTTGGCTCTTTGTGCGAATGGTTTTTAGAGATTATTTATTGGAATATTGCCTTTTGGTGCTCAATGGTTTTATGGAGAGAAGATTGTGATAAGTAGTAGGAATTAAAGTATAGATGTCTGTAAAGGTTGTCGTATTTTAAGTTGAGTGAAAGATTACATCAGTAATTTTGAGTATGTCTCATCTTTTGATTATAATGAGTATAAACCCATATGTCAATAAGTAAATCATTAACGTAAAATGCCATATCATCATCATCTCAGCCGAAAGACGTCCACTGCTGGACATAGGTCCAAGCGTCGCCACAGCGACCGGTACTGTGTGTCTCGCATCCATCGGATTCCCGCGACCCTCGCCAGGTCGTCGGTCTACCTTGTGGGAGGCCTTCCGACGCTGCGTTTTCCGGTACGTGGCCGCCACTCTAGAACCTTCCATCATTTTCATTTCCTTCCTTAAATACCATAACTTTGCAAGAATTTTGTGTCTATATAGGCCCCCATGATATAATATATACCGCCGAAATAATTTATTAAGATTTATCGAATCAAGTTAGTGGGGAGCATAACTTTCACAAAAAAAAAATCGACAACGGTACAAATGAGCTGTACGCTAAAAGGGCCAAGGTAAGGCGACATCGTAGCAGACCAAGGCGAAGGTGAAGATTTGACGTTATACAACTACCGGAAGGACTGACACGTAATGACTGAGGACAGACGTATGTGTAAAAGGGGCGACGAAGGACTTTGCCCAGCATCAATCATCTGCCTAGCCTTTTCCCAACTATATTGGGGTTGGCTTCCAGTCAAGCCGGATTTAGCTGAATACCAGTATTTTACGAGGAGCGGCTACCTACCTGACCTCCACAACTTATTAACTGGGGTAACACGATACTTCATGGCAAGACTGGAGTCAGATTTGCTGGCTTCTGACTATCCGTAACGACTGCCAAAGATCTACAAATGACAGCCGGGACGCGTATTGCCAAACTGTATGCTGACCCAGACCGGGGTTGCTCTGAGTTCGATCGCAGTTTGCCTTTGTAGTTGAAGAGCAAACTGTATACCTATTCAGAGAGTGTCTGAATCAAAATACATTTTGCTTTAAAATACTAGAGCAAAATACATACGAGTCCAGACGTCCAGCGTCTGGTGTAGTATGTAATGTGGCATTGATAATTTAGAGCAAAATGCATGTGAGTGGTCTTCATTTAATAAAGTGTAAAAATAGAGTTAGGTAAGTACTTTAAAAAAACCGACTTCAAAACTGTTATTTATAGATCGATGTAGTTAAGCCTTAATAATTTTAATAATATGGTCACTGGGCTAGTTTGTTGTACGATTACACTAGTAGAAAAACAGTTGACACATTTACTGATTTTGTAATATATAATTTTGCAATTTCGCACTTTTGCGTTATTAATTAACCAAACCAATTACAGTTTTGAAGTCGGTTTAAATTACTTGCCTATTGAGTTCTTTTAATTCCTTTTTTATTTCTCCGTTTTTATATTTTTGTGCTAGGTACCTATTTATAATTTTCGATTGGGAAATAAAGCACAAAAAGGCGTGGCGTGACGCCATCTCTTGCTATTTAAGTTTTTGTTTTTGGCATTCAATGCAAATCGCCATTTTCTGTTCTTCTTTTATTCATTTACTTTGTTATCATATCGACTCAATTGGGTTATTACCTTACCGAAATTACAAACAGGTAAAATTTATTGTATCAGTAACTACATCTTTCTCATGAAAAATTAATAAATACTTACTGTAATCGGAAACACTTATAGTTTTTTTTAACAAGCTGTATAATTGTTACAGTTCAAATTACTTTTAGTCATACTAACAAAGGGCTTTTTTTAGTTAAAACTTTAATTAATTCACAAAAAGTATGTTTTTTATGGAAAGTTTTTCAGTTTCATGGATACTTATAACAACTAAAACAGTATAACAAAAAATCACGGGAAATTATGAAACACGTTGTCATGAAACACGTCAGTCAGTTACAGATATTCGCGTGTCACAGTTTGCTTTACATTCAAGCGAGCAAAGTGCATACAATCTCAGAATGCTCTGAGCTCGTATGTACTTTGCTCCAATTTGTTTGTGATTTCAATGAGCACGACGTAGTTCAGTACAGACTATGGGTGTCTGGGTCAGCATACAGTTTGGCAATACGCAGCCGGGACCTACGGCTTAACGTGCTTTCCAAGGCACGGAGGAAATTCGTTATGTTAAGACCCATCCACAGACCAACCTTGGCAAGCGTCGTTTAACCTTGAAGATCGACCCGTGCCGCTGTTATTATCTAGCCACGAGCTCCTCAATGGAACATAATAAACTAACTAATTGCACGGGCATCTACGAAGCTTCCCTGCAATATACCAATTCAAATATACTCAAGCAAAAGCTTAAAAGCAACCACGATATGTTCCAGTGCTCTGTTGAAGGGGTAATATATATTCATTAGTAACATCGCGCTAAGATTAGTGGCAGTACATTCATACATACATACATACGTAATACCATACTAGTTCTCAATAATACCTTGTTTAGCATACTCATAAATATATTAGTTCTGCAGTCCTGTATGTGTATAAATGGTAGTCGTATCAATGTTTATGTGGGAGTATGAATTCGTTGTGTTCGTAATTACAGTTGTAGGTTGCAATTTGTGGTGTTTGCATTGAGATTTAAAGTTGAATTTAGAAGCTTTATTTGACAAATTGTGGTGTTCCAGTTTAGAGAATAGGTTTTCTCTCTACACTTACTATGGACTAAATTCATCATGGATATACTCCATGGGTAGACAGAAAGGGAACACTCCGGTGTCCAGAAAGCAAAGAAGAAATAAAATCTGAATGGGTTTTAGACAGTAAAAGTTTATCACACCCTTCCGCTCCACCCTAGAGCAGGAGAAGTCATTCGAAGACTCATACCTAAAAAAATTCTAGATAAACTAAGCCTAAAAAAAATTATAGCTAAACAATAATAAATCAGTATAGGCTTCGAGTTAGTTTGAAAATATCGTCATGCCCTGGAACGCAAAAGACAATTGAAATAATACGGGTGACTTTTAGTCCGTGAAAATCTGATAATCCCTCCACTCGGAGTGGAAAAAAAAATATTTGATGAGATATTACGCTTTAAAAATATCAATAGCGCAATAATTATGTTTGGGATTCATGTGTAATTTTGGCTATAGATTTCAATGCTATTGGATTTTTTTTGATAAATTTTATAGCTGATAAATTATTACTGTATTTATAACCTCTAAAAGTAATACGAAAAGTCGTGACACCTACACTATATAAGAAAAAGCATTTAATATTCTCAGACTCCAATTAGATCACATTGTATCTTTCCTTGGTTCAATGTCATTTATCCGATATTAAGTACTTAGTATTAGTAATTGATTAGTACTTTCTTCTTTATGATTGATAGTAATTTGTTTTGTTACTTTCCTTGGGTCATTGTCCTGTGTCCTAGGTCGTATTTTATCTTCATAGTAACAAAGAGCTGGTAATAAAACTGTATTAAGCCTACTTAAATTTAGATTTCCCTCGAGATATGCTAGAATTACCTCATTGGTTTAGTAGTTGCAAGGTGACATGCTGAGTTTGGAGTGTTTGTCTCAATTCCCAGATCCAGCGTAGTGTCCACGCTCGCCTCAAAAAGATACCATGAGCAAGACATGTACAGTAGGGTCGAAACCTACAAAAAAGCTACAAAGCTCTACTTACATTTTTCTTGCTGAGGTGAGACGTCCTCTAATAACTTCTCTCACTCTGTGTCGAGTAAGAGGAAGTATCAAATTTTATTGATTTAAACCCACTAGTGTAAGTTATTTTTATTTCCCTTTGCTCTCATGAACAATTTTGCAGCCCTGGCCGAAGACAATTAAGACTCCTGATTGAAGGCAATCTTATTTTTATATTATATTTTTTTCTTTTAGATGTAGGCTTTCCTTTCTTCTGTATTACTTGGCAAATACATGCCACCCCCATCGTCATCACTTCAACCGAATGACTACTGCTGGACATATGCTTCCCCTAAGCGTCGCCACAACAACTGATCCTGTTCGCCTCGCATCCATCGTGCCACCTCCATTCAGATATTGATATTGTTAAATCTTCAGTCTATCAGTCACAATTACATCTATAACATAACCAACTAAACGTTCCCGAGTACTATCTTCAAAATACAATAATGTACGTTTGCCTCCACATTCAGGCAATACATCGTTGAATCCGTCAGACCCTTATATTTCTCCTAATGGCCCACGCGTGCCACTTGCCAATCAGGCAGAGCTATTCCTAGATTTACATTAGCATTGAATGCTGGAGAACGGTTACCGCATTAAAGGCAGTTTGAAGCTATATTGACGGGTGGGACAAAGAATAATGTTGGTGCAGAAGTTCTATCTCATTCATTTTAGACAGTGTACGGTGTATTAAAACAAATTGAATCAAATATTTATTTTTATTCATTTAAAAAGGCCTACATGAGCACTTATAATACGTTAGAAGCTAGTGCACGGTTCCAATTGGTCGTTAACCTATTGAGAAGAACCGGCAAGAAAATAAATTTCAATCTATAAAGGCACGGAGGAAACTCGTTATGTTAAGATAGTCACCCATCCACAGACCAACCTTGGAAAGCGTTGCTTAACTTTGAAGATCGATCTGTGTTCTATTACTTACACTGAGCCACCAAAAAAAATTACGCTGTGGTTAAAAACTTTTCCTGTAAGTATGTGCCTTTCGGATGAGATGATGATGATTTTTATGGACTTAGAAACCAACTGATATGACACAAACCAGTTTCATTAGAAAGGCAAGCATAGGAAAGGAAAGATATACACGAGTTTTTTCATACAAGTATTGTACTTCTGAAGTTTGTGTTTTATGATGCCGTTTAGTGGTCAGATTTGAGAGAGAATTTGAAATGGTTAGATGCTACATCGAATAGGCATGACTGGTCTATTGTAATTTTAAATGATTTACATGTACGAGTATGTATGGTTAATATTAATAATATTTCTGTACTGTATTGATGAAAAAAAAATACAATAAGTTTATACCCACTTACCTATTGTTGAAGACTTCTTCATAGAATTCGTAGCAAGATGTATAATCCAAAAACCCATTTGAATCACATACGGTTGCTAGTTTATCATCAAAACTACCATTACTACATTATCCCGTTAAATTCTTTACTACAGAATCCTTGCAAGGAATTTTCTCGGCATTACTACTTTATACTGAGCTCTTCTTAATATGGGAATGTTATTTTCTTTTGCTTCGATGTGATGATAGCCCAATTTAATAGCTTCAATACTAATATTTCCAAGGCATAATCAACTGCAGCACAAATCAATTAGAAGTCAATTTGACCGTAGATTTTGGGATCAGTACCTAAGACGAAAACGAGGTGGATACGATGCACAGTGGTTAAATTTTTTAGTACTTTTGCAGATTTCGGCTAGATACCTCAAAAACGCGCCCATGCTAGAGGGATAAATCCGGAGAATGTGGAATTTTTACCTGACAAAAAACCACCCTTCATGACATTAAAACATAAAAGTAGCGCCGTTACTAATTAAAAGTATGCTCTGCGCAGAGCCTGCAAGAGCAAATCCCTGATTATGTATGTAGTCTATTAAGGAGTCTTCTTGAGGCTGGCTATGCACGGTAACATGTGATCTCTATGCCACCGTTTTTCCAGGAAGAAGTTAATGAGCAAACAAATTCCCGCTTACATTACATGATGTCAGTGGGGTTTTGATCCTTTAAGCACCGAGGCATTTGGTTACCCAACGGCTTCTTCTTAGAATCAGATCGGTTTTCTCGCAGTCCCATTCCGCAGTCTCGTTCTAAGCTTTACGGTCTTATAGAAAGAGGCCATTTCTTTCCCATTTTATGTATTTAAAGCTAGAAAAGCAGAATCATTTTTCTCTGGCAAACACACAAGATGATTTGTTGTATGTTGATACATGTAAAACATTTCTCGGAAAACGTATGCTCTTGAACTGCATGACGAGCCCTGTCAATTGTTAATTTGCTCCGATCAACTACAGCTGTAATCGGAAGCACCGATTGTTTGCTGTTTCTGGGAATCGTACCGTCTCCTGAGCCCAGTCTCCTATCCTTCGTACAATTTCCACGCTCAACGTTCTCTTGGATGCTAAATCTGATAGTGACGTTTTCGTGGATGAATGGATAAACATCTTATATCTTATCTGGACGTATTTGGGGCAGCCGCGACACTGTGCTATTTTTTTTATTATTATTACGTCGTACGGCGGGTATCCACCATTACGTTGTCCAAACCTCTACGGTCCGGACTAAACGTTTCGCCTCGTCCTTCATACCGCGTACATCGAGGGAGTGGAACAATCTGCCTGCTGCGGTTTTTCCGTCCGATTATGATTTGGGTGTCTTCAAGGCTAGAGTGAATAGGCTTTTAATAAACTAGTGCGCCTCACCATCGACGATTGCATCACTGCTTACCATCAGGTGGGATCGCAGTCAAGCACTAGTTTATAACCATTAAAAAAAAAATATTACTTTATTTTTTTAAATATTTGTTGTGTCTGCATTGTGTGCCAAATAAATATTTTTCTTTGTATCTTTCTTTCTTTATCTTGTCGGTTTGTCTGGAACTTGTGAGATAAGCGTATGGCTGCCGTGTAATACTTCATTATTATTTTATTCATAGTTTTCAAAAGCATGTCTTCAACTAATTTAATTGCCCTTTGACTGAGTAAATACATAAAAAAGAACCAACCTATGTATATTGCCCTAAACAACCGAGAATTCACCGTCAAAAATACCCTGTTCTGGCTACATCGTCAATTTCGCCACTACAAAACCCTCGCACTGAATGCTTTGATTGTACGCCTCCATAATTGATGAGAAGTGAATGGTGATGTTACCTCCTCTCGACATTATTACGACATTTCTACTTCAATTTCGCGCTACACTCAGTGTATGGAAGCGTTGGTCGACACTGTCGGTTTGTTTATCCTGTTCCGTTTTGACTGTTTGTTAATGAATTTTGTATTGCAATTGACTGTGTATTGCAGGACAATACGAATATTTATATTGATATTTTCATATTATTGTTTTGATTTTCGTGAAAAGTTCAGCTTAATTGGTTGAAGTTTACTAAGTGAGTTCGACAAATGGATGCACGATGAAACCTGTGCGACGAAATGCGACTATAACTGTACTGCGACTCACCATAGTTCGACTGCACGAATTGGAATCCTTTTCAAAGTCGTTTCCATGGCTCTAGCAGGCAGCGGACTTAGTTGGCACATCTTTGGGGTGCGCGTGGAACACCACTCACGACTTTAAACCTTAGACCTCCTTAGACCTCGTTAGACCTCCTTAAAGGACGAGTGGACGGCGAGCTACGCATTGTTTGTCGTTCTCAAGACCGTGCCCCTGCGGAGGCCTAGCCGTCGGTACCCTGACTCTAGTTTCCAGCTACCTTAGGCGTGAGCTTGTGGATGACGAACAATGGATAACTCGCCGTCTGGTAATCATCTGGACCGAGCCCATGGCTTCAATACTCTTCGACACTACCGTGCCCCTTCAGTTTTGTCGACATCTCTTTGAGGCGCGCAGGGAACACTAGACGCTTTCGACTCGACCTTTGTCCTTTCCAAACTCCTGGACACACACGTCCATAAAATACTAGCTTATCACAATTGCACGTGAATTGTTTAGTTATTAAAACAAACAGCACTTTCATTTACTAACAGCTAACACTAAAATGAACATCATCAAAAATCATCAAAATAAAATTCTAACGCTATGCGAAACAGAACCAACGAAATAATTGCATTTTGCCAGCCTTATCCAACATGCATGAGACCGTTGCAATAACTGAAATTGGGGAAGCCATACAGAGGCATGTGTCACACGCTCTGTATAATATTTTGTTTATTTAATATGCTTCATGTGATGGTTGACTGTTGCATAATACAGTCGGTGACACGGTTCGTACAAAAGGAACTAGAATCAATTATAGAGTATCGAGTATAACTGTAGCTATGAGCACAAACCAATTGTTGATGAACATGTGTTGATTGATATTAAAGCCTTTTTAATCTTTTATTATTTCAAACGTAGTTCATCTTTCAATTCTCTTGATTAACAATTTTTTTTGTATTTTATTCTATAGCCTTGGTGCAATTTTGAACGTGCATACCTAAATAGCGTTTACGTAAACGGCAATCCCACTAATAGTGAAAGTTTATGAGAATGGTTGTGTGGATGTTTGTTACTCTTTCACGCAAAAACGGCTGGACCGATTTGGTTGATATTTGGTATGTAGACAGGTTATACCCTGGATTAACATATAGGCTACATTTTATATTTTTTTTATTATTTCGGGCGAAGCCACTGGCGGAAACTAGTTTGTAATAAAACTGAATAAACATTGGGTAGTTACTATAAAGAAAACTGTTCATTGCATACGACGTATAGTTATAGAATAGCTATCACTCACACAACTACTACTACTATTAGTTAGTACTAAAGTTGTAACAACTGCCGAGCTTGAATTTTCTACATCAGTGTGATTAAGTACGTACTTCGTTTTGCTTGCTTAGTGGCTTAGCTAGCCGCTTTTTGCTGTTCCCAGGTATCGGCAGGTCACCCGGACGTCACAATTGCGCGAACCACTTGGAGAATACGGTGGAGCATGCTGGAAGTGAGCATGAGATCGACGGCAGCGAACTCTAGCGTCGGGCTCTGTTTCAGGTCATAGTCCGGAGCAAAAAAGAATGGTATGAGGTCAAATCCTTCTGCGAATCAGTAATGCTAGCAAAAAAGGTAGCCGTAAGAGAGAGGAAATGTTCATTTTTACTGCCCAACCACCACAACAGGAGATGCTCTGGGTGTCGGGATTCGCACAGCGATCTCCAGCTACCGCCCGTAAGTGCGTGCTTGCGGATAATGAGCAATGGGTAGCTTGCTGCCTGCTCGCCCTATAAAATTAGATGAAATGCCTTAGCTTCTGATTATCCGTAACAACTATCAAAGATTTACAAATTACAGCCGGAACGTAGTAACATAGTAACTGCAATAGTGTGTGTGGTGGCCCAGTGGTAACTGCTGCCGAAATGCATATTGTAGGTCAAGGGTTCAAACCCAGTCAGGCGCATTACTTTGTGTAATTAATTTCATCACCACTGCTCTCAAAACGGTAAAGGAACATCGTGAGGAAACCGGCATGTCCTAGAACCAAAAAATTCGA
The DNA here is from genome assembly GCA_030763345.1 of Mythimna separata. Taxonomy (NCBI): domain Eukaryota; kingdom Metazoa; phylum Arthropoda; class Insecta; order Lepidoptera; family Noctuidae; genus Mythimna; species Mythimna separata. The sequence goes on from CM061191.1 coordinate 7,449,926, forward strand.
AGACATGTTACATCCACCAATCCGCACTGGGCCCGCGCGGTGGATCGTGGCTCATTCCCTTTCCCAGAGAGGAGGCCTGAGTCCCAGTAGGGGGAACATTATAAGGCTGATAACGTAACGTAATGTGCCGTGCCTTGGATAGCACGTTAAGCAGTAGGTCCCGGCTGTCATTTGTAGATCTTTGGGAGTCGTTACGCATAGTCAGAAGCCAGTAAAATCTGACACCAGTCTTGCCATGAAGTACCGTGTTACCCCAGTTAATGGGTTGTGGAGGTCTGGTAGGCAGCCGCTCCTAGTAAAATACTGGCATTCAGCTAAATCCGGCTTGACTGGAAGCCGACCCCAATATAGTTGGGAAAAGGCTAGGCAGATGATGAACGTAACGTAATGTAACGTAAAATTAGCAGTTGATATATTATATTTGGAAATCTGTCAATCGCATAATATAGGTACTCCAATAATTTCACTGCATAACAATTTCAATCGAAATAACAAATTGGAATTTAGCTCGATTTTCGGTATCAATAAGTAAATAAGATGATGTATAAATAAAATAATTAGGGATAATTTATGCCGTATTGCACTCATTTAAATGTAACAATGTTATTGTGTTATTAAATTATCCTCGTTTTACAAATAAACGTGATTGAATAAATAATTTTATCGGGTGTGTAATGTTTTTGATTGCATGGGACTCATTGAAATGATTTGGATAGTTATATCATAATTGTAATGCCTTTGCGAGATCATGTTTTTTGATATGGTTTTGTTTTTTTATTTATCAGTTTGTTTAATTTACAAGTATGTGCTTTGTTTTCATTTGTAACTAATTAGAGTTTCTTTCGATATAATTTGGGGTCGGTCTCTGTAGGCACAAAACGTAACTAAAATAATTGATCACATTACTCGCCAAGGTGTAGTAACGTGATCAATTATTGAAAAAGTGTTGGACTAGCTGTAATTTGAGGGTACTTAAATACACATCTTCTTATTCGTGGACACTTGACAGAGTAGTAGCGGATTACAATCTTGAGTTTCCGAAGCCGAGACATGACAGTTTCTGGTCGAATCTTGTGACACCGTATCTCTCGTGATGCGAAGCCATGTAGTTTTGTATATGACGGTTCGCAAGTTGTATTTTTTAAATTTAGTTAAACGTTGCCCCACCCTAGGAATTACTGCCGTATCATGGGTGCACTCACAAACATATAAATTCATATACACAAAACATCCAGACTTGTAACATCTATCTGAGGCCATACACATTTTTGTTCTGTGCGGGGATCGAACCCACGATCTGCAGCACGGCAGAAAATCAGATTCAAATTCAATATTTTTATTTCTTATAGGCTAACATGAGCACTTATAAAACGTCAGAAGTTACGCACGGTTCCAATTGGGTTAGTAAAGAACTCTTCTGACTAAAGCCCACCTGTGTTCCTTGATTTGTCTTTTGCATTCCAAGCCCATGGTAACGTCTAAGAGGCAACCGACATCTGCAACTCGTCATCCGCAACCCTTCACCCATGGTAGCGTTATTGTCTTCTAATGTCAAATGACGGCAGTAATGTCTTTAATTTGACTTTAACACATTCACATTTTCGTCATTTATTGTGATATTTCTTTTTCTTCTTTATATTCTAAATTTCAAGAAATAAGAAAGAAAATAAAGACTCAAACACCCAGTTATGTAAAACCAAACCAAGAACTTATTTCATGCAGCCAGTCACCACGATTCAAGTCATAAAAATATCTCTCTGTAGGCACGCACCGTTTCCTAGAATAGTAAAATAGTGGAAAAAGATCATAAATGTAACTTTATTATACATTTTTACGGCCTCATCTTTTCTGAATATGCCACCGTCATATTTATGTATCAGTCTATCATAAGTTCTGTGTTATTCTTCAGATTTTATTCTTCGGTTTGGTTTTGTGGGATTTAGATATTGTAGGTATTGTATTTTAGGTATCATTTTCTGAGATGAAATGAGTAGAAACGGAAAGATTCGCAGAAGTACCACAGTAACCAACTTAAAGTCTATTTTTTATCTCTGAGACTAAAATAACATAACGTGGGTTGTCACAGTTGTTCAACAAAAAGAACTGGCATCATTATTATTGTAAGTTTGACATTTGCATGACCCGTGATACGACCGTATCAGAGATTTTACCCTTCAACTTGAGGGGCATCCGTGAATCACAAGTTGTTCCCGTGACCTGTCGCCATTTCATCCATCCTGCGTTGATCCGATGTGTTATGTCCCGGTCTACTTCACCATCCCCTTGGACAAGCGACCCGAGGTACCGAAAGTCGGAACATATCGCTATGGGCGTCCCAGCGAGGGCTAAAGGCATAGGATTGGAGAGACTGCCGAAATCGCAGAACATGTACTCTGTTTTGGTTCTACTCAATTTCAAGCCAACACTCTCCAGTCTATGCCACCACACCTCCAATCTGCTCTGGACCTCCAGGCCACTCTCGGCAACCAGCACAATGTCGCCGGTAAACAGCATGCACCAGGGGGCCTCTTTCTGAATGTCTAAAGTCAAAGCGTCCATTATCAGCAGGAAGAGGTAAGGGCTGAGAGCCGACCCCTGATGTAGGCCGACCGCCACATTGAAACTGCAACTGGTGCCTACTGTAGACCAGACTTGGGTACTACACCGACTGTATTTAAAACAGACAATAATCAGAAAAAATGGCTAATTTAATTGCTTGAAGGGTAGGTTCAGCAGATCGATCAAAACAAAGATCTCCAATTATGGGGCCGAAAAGTTTAGATGAAGAGATGTTGGAAGACCATTCACAAACTAGACGAACTGAGAGTTCAGAAGAAGTTTGCTACTCGTACCTATGTAGATGGTAAACACTTTGGCTTATTACATCAACAGCAGTTTTTTTATGTAACATAAGCCTTTCGGAATTTCATTGTTCCCCAGAGGCTTCGGCACTGTTGGGCCCCTACAGTTTGCTGTGTTATTACCTGTTGTCTTTTACTAAATACTACATACTATATTTTTTACACAACACGTTGCTTTTGCAATATTTTTATATTATTTGGATATTAATCACCTTAATTTCATTAAGTCGTGATTTCATTTTGATAAAAACTAATTTGTTGATAGGTTTGATTTCTTTTCTCTCTTATTTATATAGCCTCTCTTAAAGTGTGAATGAGAGAACACTGTAGACTACGAATTTTAATTACTACTTAATTCAACCCAGTTTTTGATTGAATCTATTTTTATTTGGGTTACAATTTTGATTGGTCTACACTGTCCTCGCATATGTGTCTGTTTTGTAATGTGAAAATATTGTAAACCCAATCATTTTTTTTGAAAAGAGTAACCATGGAGTTTCTTGCCGGTTCTTCTCCATAGGAAACGACCAATTTGGAACCGTGCACTAGCTTCGACTTTTTATAAGTGCCCATGTAGGCCTATGTAAAATAAAAACATTTTTTATTTTATTTTATTTTATTTTTACTAAAGTATTGGAAAATAAAAACACAATTTAATGTTTCTATCTTTATTTGTCAAAGTTTGCCTTACCATTAGTTACATAATCATTTTATTTATCAGTTTTCTACAATTTGTAAATCGTCTTTGAAAAGTAATCCAACTTTTACCCAACATTTGTCTACCGTACATTATTGCATAATTATTATAAATAAAAGTAACAAATATTAATTTTTCAATAAATAATTATTATTTTACTATTTACAAATAATTATTTACAATTTATATTACACTTTATCATTTTTATCCTATTTTAATTAAACATTCGACTAGAAAAAACAACTACAAAATAACAATATAAGTAATATATAATTCCGTGCTATTTTATTTTCGATTGTGTACTTAAAAATCTGTTTTAATATAATTATTTACAATAACTTTCCTATCAATTAAATATAACGTTAATATCTGAAAATAATAATTGTGTTATAATCTAACAATATTAAAGTTTAAAAAAAAAGAAAAAAATATTATTCCCTATCAAATTTACAAGTCTTTTAGGATTTAAATAAGATATTTCTAACAAACAAACATTTACAAAATTATTAAGTTACGTATTCGCTTTAATTTATATTTTACTATTTCTTTTTCCTTTTGCGTAATTTCGTGAAATAGAAATGAAATTGCTAAATAATACTTAAAACTTAAATGAAATTGCTGAACCGATTTCGCCAGGGAAATTGTAGGAAAAGTATAACTGCTAGCTTAAACTGTAAGACATTGGCAACAAAAACTAGTTCGGCAAATGGTTCTAATGTTTACATAACAGAAAAAGAAGTTATCAAAAAATATCTACTTAGAATAATAGAATATTCTTTTTGATTAAAAACAAAGTATAATTTCTGAATACTGAGGACCATGTCCACATTTTCTAGCATTAAAAGATTTTTTTTTATTGTGTCAATCATTTTATCACTTCGTTTCATAGATAGCTCTAGGTTTTTTCAGTTGCCTTTTTCATTTCAGGTGATTCTTTCAAAAACTCCCGTAGTTAAATAGCTAAGATCGCGAATGTATCGCGAATTTGTTGTAGTTTCTCGAAAAAGTGTGAAAAAAGTAGGGTGTAAAATAAATAACAGCAATAACAGTTGAAAATTCTACTCTTTTTATATTACATTCGCTATTTCTTATAAATTATACCACACTTTTCTCAATATTATTCCTATCTAACATTATTATGTTTTATTTACATTATGCCGAAATTAGAAGGCCATTTTCTTGAATAAAATATTATAGAAGGTAAAGCTGGGACAAAGTGATCGTAGAATTGTTGAGATGGTGCAAACTACTCTTAAATTGTGTTCCAGTATAAAATGTTGCATTTTTTAATTTATTTTTTGTATCAAACTCAGAAAAATTAATTTTAATTAAAAAATAATGAGTCACTAAAATGTAATTTAATATTTTCTGTTCTAAGTTTGAAAGAAGTAGTAACTTTTTAAAATTTTGTATTAAATGAAACTTTAAAATTAAAACACTTCTTAAAATTAAAAATATAATAAATAAGAAAAAAAGTTATATAAAAGTGGAAAAACTTTCCAGTAAAAAAAAGTGTTATTTCTTCACACTTCAGGTAAAGTTTCTTATAAAGAAACTATACTTACATCAAGATAATTTCGGCAATAAAGGGAAATTAACAATTTATATTAATTACTATATTCGTATCTTAGACTAAATCTCATTAACATGAAGGCTATTCTATACACAGTTCAATGAAAAAGGTATTTCTTATGAATTTATTGTTACGAACGTGAATTGTTGTGGGTCGTCAATTTTTTATTTTTTTATTTATCGTTTATTGCTTACGAGTATCAAAAATGTGTTAAATAAGGTTTCTACCTATAAAAGAATCGAATTAATTTGTTATAGCATAATAGATATTAAATGGAATTAGTTAAATAACATTAATAAAATCAACAAAGTCTAAGTAGAAATACACCATGGTTAAAAATGACCATTAAAAAAAACAATCTAATCTAACCAATCAATTATCTAATCTGACCATAGGCCATCGTACCATGTAAAATACTGGTTAGACTGGAAGCCGACCCAAACATGGTTGAGAAAAAGCTAGGTTGATTGAAAGTATGATTCCAAAAGCGAAAACTTTTGTTTCAATATTTTTATTTAGTTATATCAATCATCTTGACATAACAACATGGAATTTAGATCGTGTCCCATTTAATTATAAAGGCTAGCTGAAACCTATTTGACAATACTAAAGCCAAACGTAATACCAAAAAACCACTGAAAATGCTCATTGAACTAAAAATTACAGTGACAAAATCGAAATTAATAGTTTCGTATCAAAGAGCAAGCAAAGGGCACCTTGTTACTTGAATATTTGATCACCCATTACAGGTCGTCTGTTAAAATCGTTCCATTTAAAACCCATTGGACCGGTTTTGACACATTAAAACTCATTGGACCGTTTCTGACACGTTTAAGCACCTACAAGATAGGAACAAATTTAATCATTTGTTAAGAGAACATTTAAGTGTTTCAGTAACTTTTATATGAATTTATAAAGATATATAAATTTGAAATAATTTAGTCATATTTAACAAAATTTATCTTAACATCATTAGAATTTGGTTATGAAAATTAATCCCTTGACACAAAACAAAAAATAATTACTACTGCACATCATAAACCTGAACTGAAAAATAATATTGAAGAGATAATCCTAAAGAACAGTATACGTCAGTATCTTCGTTATAGATAAAGCAAATATTAAATTCGTTGTTAATCAACAACACACAAAAAATCACGTCCTTAACAACTAATCCTCCTTACGAAAATCTACTTATAAAGACTCATTTATACAAATAACAACATCGTAACATAATGTTGTTTCATAGTACCTTGTGTAATTTTCATCTGAATCCATCTACGGTGCTTGTGTACAAAGTAGCAAGCGTGCAGTATAATGAAATGAGTAAATTAACCGACAATGCACAGGGAGATGCTGTGTTTGCGTTGCCGTGCTGCATCGCTGCTGGATGCTCGCCTGTTGAGGAAGAAGATTGTATTAAGTAATGGGTTTAGTTATTAGGTTTATTAAAATATATGCTTGGTAAAGAGGAGAGAAGAGGGTCGAAACTGAGAAAGGTAACGGAATAAAATAAAATAAAATGATCGTTCTTAGAAATGTTAATTATTATCTATATCCTTGTAATAAGAAATAGTTGTGTTCATTAAGACCATTGACATTATTTAGGCAAAATAAGGGTTATTGTCAGATAAAAACCGCCTTCAAACGTGGCAACATCTACTATTCCTTTTCCCATTTAAATTCTTGCCCACCTAGGGCAAGAATTTAGGTCGGAATCTAGGTCCTTGATCTGCCTTGTCAAACTTCGTAAAACATTCTAGATAGTCTTACTAAGGCCTACTATGCACAGACTGCCGCTTCGTTGACACTTTGATAGGTTTTAATATGCAAGCTTCACGCAGGCGTATACCGAGCGTGGAATAACGAATATGCGTCCCTAGATAATAGACCTAAAACGTTGTCGACCAGACTGTATTTTTAATACGCGGAAAAAGTTTCAAGCAGGGACTCAAACTGTAACCGTATTAAGTGTTTTTAACACTGTTTTTTAAAACAGTTTTAAAAGAAAAACACTTTGAAATGTAACAGATACAATAATGTTACCAAATCAAACTGTAACCTTTTATATGTGTTAATAAGTGTTAATACGTGTAACCATCGATCAACGTGTAACAGAAATAATCAGCACAGTAAGTATTTACGACAACACTGCGTTTACCTATTACAGTTTTTAACAATGTTAACACTTTTATAAGTGTTTTGGGTTAATACATTGAAAACATAATTATTTATAAGTTTTACATATTTGATGCTTTTACCAATTTAACATGTAACACTTATAATTCTGTAACCTTTATGAAGGTGTTTTTTAGTCCCTGGTATCAAGCAAATAGTGACGTTTTAATCTGCCAAATCTGTATTTTAAGTTATCATCTCTAAACCTGTAATTGAAATTCGATTTTAGATTCATTTGACAACTATTTCATGAACAAGTAAGAGATGGTAATAACTTTAAGTTTACTTAAGTTCTCACAAGACAATCAAGGCAGCTTTCGTATGACCCCTGCTACTGGTATGTAGGTCACCCCATATCTTAACAAGGGTGATGTAAGTGCCAACTTAGAGATTATATCTGATGGAGGGTTTCGAAAATTCCCATGGAGTGTGTACTTTAGTAGAGCGTAAAGTATAAGAAGGCTTAAATTGGTTCTTGCGAATTAGTACGCTTGTGAAATATGGATGGCGGACTAAATTCTATCATTGCCAATTATTTTGTGATTGGATAGAATAATAATAATATAATATCTGAGAAAATTGTTATAAATGTATTCATAGCCGTAGTAATTTTAAACTTTCTATATTTTGGTATTTCATCCAAAACTATTTTTTGTCATTTCTATATTCCTTTGGCTTTGTTTTTGTGTTTCTGTTTATGTGTTGCAATAAATACGCATAAGCCTATGTTTTAGAAATCAGAAACTTTTATTTCAAATACACCATTTATAGGCACTGTTGAATTGTCAAAATATTAGTCAGCCAAAAAAAGCGAGTTAATTTACACGTTCCAAAGCGTAAATCTTTATGAAGAAGGACGTGCAAGAAATTCTAAGGACAATCTTTTAAAGCATAATTTTGGTGACATAATTATTTGTCGCTTCCATTCATATTCATTTTTAAGTTTTGTTTCGAAACCTTTGAAAATACAAATGTAATTTCTTTTCTTTCTATAATAAACTATTTGATAGTACTTCTTTCTGTACTTTTATTTATTTTTATAATTGTGTGTGTAATTAACTAATTAGTTTATGTACATGCAATTTGTTGTGTAGGGTAATCATATTATGTGATGTTTTGCTTCATGTACTGATGGTCTGAAATAAATTCATTATAATTATTTAAAATCTCACCATTTATAACATGCACGTTAACCGAAGCCGCTTCGGCCATGGTGGGCACACAGCTATAGTTCCCGCTGTCTCCTGGAAGGAGCTTCTCCACCGTCAACCGAGACGTCAGCTGTTCCGTCCACTCTGTCTTTAGTCTCACTCGAGGTTCTTCCTGTAACTCGTTCTCTTCTAGTTCCTTATACTCTATTATGTTTGATCCTGGGGAAGAAGGATTTGGTTATGTTTTGTCTTTTGAGATAGCTTTGATGGCAGTTACTTCTTAAGTTTCAGTTGACTGAATATTTTGGGATTTGAAATGAAATATGTAATCAAATACGTAAACTATATTTTATTTTATTTAAAGTAATTTAAAATAACTTTTTTTTTGGTACACGCAAACGAAAGAAAAGCTTTTCAGAATGACCTTTGAAGTTGTTAATTCTCGCGTTATGTGATTAGATTTGGTGTTGTTTACCTTAGTCATAGAATCAATCATATTACTCGTATATTACTGTAAAATATTTACACTCATTAATAGTTAACAACTATGTTAATAGGACTAAACGAGCACGTTCTATATCTCAACATGTAAATCAAGTACATATTATGTACTTGATTTTACATGTTGACAATATGTACTTGAGTAACATGTGTACTCTGCACACACGCTTATTTACTTTCTATCAAAGGTATTTGAAAACTAAGATTCATAAATTCTTAAATCTTAGGTTTTTAGTTTACAAATATGGAAAATGACTCCAGTTATGTACGCTAAGCTTAAATTAACTTGACTAAACTCTTTGTCTGTAATCGGATTTGTTGAACAGACAATAAAGATCATAAATTCATTAGATAACAGAATGAAATGAACTTACCCTTATACCAAAATATCGTGCCCAGGTCGTGAGGACCCTGGCTGAGAATGCACGTCAGCGATAGCGAGCTGCCAGTCTTCACGTACAGGTCCACTGGACCCAGGATGTGCGCTTTCGCTTCTGTAGACAAAAAATGTTATAAGCATTCAGGAAACTATAAAACAGTAATGAATACTTTTTACTATGAGACGGGGGGCAAGGCCCCCGTGGTAAGGACCACGCCGTGTTAAAATTTGTGAAATGGCAGAAAAGATGGCAAGCGAGGAAGGATGGTGCTATATATCTTATATAGCTCCATCCAGTCATAAAATGGATCGCGTTAAGAGGGCGTGGTACATTGTCAGAGATAATAAGGTTATTAGAAAAACTCATAAAAATCTTCAATAATTCAACAATCTTCCAGGACTGTATTACTGACATCATAAACAGCAACTACTGTTCTATGACTTTTTAAAAAGCATAATACATTTACCAAAAACAGACCTTCAAGATTTCGTTGTTCTATCGAACACATTTCTACTCTGTATTTTGCTGTAGGTTCCTATCTACGCCTTCCGGGCCCTGTTCTCACCCCACGCTCCCCCCACTATTGTACTATCGCTAACTTCATATATTATACTTCGTAACATTTAGAGCGTTTGACCTAAATATTTTTATTTTTGCATTAAAATATGATAAAATTTTAAAAGTCATAGAACAAAAGTTGTTGTTTATGATAATAGTAACATAGTCTTGAGAGGTTACTAGTCTTTTACAAAGAACCCTGTATAGCATGAGTAAAATAAATTGGTAAATTATGTTGGTATTTGGTTTATAATACTTACTTACACTTAGGTATGTGTTCCCCACATGGGTAAGGGTGTTCGACCGTTTATGTAACAGTCTCATTACAGACTAAATGCCTCATCTTATAGCAGGAAGGCTTGAGCATTCATTATTGCGTACACTCAAGCGAGTAAGCGATTTCCAACTAACACCTATTATGTTTTAATTATAAGTCATTAAGGTTCGGTTTATTGCCATTAGCTGAGTACGAATTCTGGAACCATGGAACTTAAAGAATCACTGAAGGAACCGAAATGTTGAGTGGTCTGTAAAAATCTGACTACCTGTTTCGGTTTACCTGGAGTGACAAATGTTATACGATGATGTCTCACCACAAAAAGCACTGCTTTTGAAAAGATTGCAATTTGTTTTATCGTGGCTGGTATACTAATTATAGTATACAAGCCACGATAAAACAAATTATTTGTGGTCGACGAGCAATGAGTAGCTCGCCATCTGATCGTCCGAACTGAGCTCGAGTCGTCGACGACGACGCTTAGTGTTCCAAGCGCATCTCAAGAAGATGACATCAAAACCAGTCGGGGCCCAGCAGGGTAGCAGCCTACTGAAGCCATGGGCTATGCGAATAAGAACCCCGGAGCCCTGAACGAAGGCAAAGAAGGAAAATATGAGTAGGTCAGATCAGTAATTTCCCACCTAAAAATTATGACAAGCAAATTATGTAATTTTCATAGTACAACGATTTGATCATACATTGAGGAAATTTAAACCAAATAAAGATCACCTAAATTTTAAAAGAACTAGTGGTAGGTCGGTATGTACGTATCCGTACTCTGTACAAATATTTGATCCGTCCGTGAGGCTACATAGTCTGTTACTAGAAGCCAATCACTTAGTTTCTACTCCAACAGTCATAAAAGCCCACTAAAGATGTAATCTTAACGAGAAAAAACTGCTGTAGCTATAAAGACAAAACATTGAATGGAAAAACATTCGAAACTTCGGTCTGTTTTTTATTCACTGAGACTAAAATGGAAGAACACAAAGGAACTGGCATCATTCCTATAGTGACATTAAATGTGTCAATTTAGTCTCAGGGTATAAAAGATACTAGAACGATAATATATTTTTGGATATCTTACAGTGTTACTTGGAAAGTAATTAAAAATGGGCATTTATATTCAAATTGGTTCTCCCACCAAACTCTTAGACCGTATAAATGTTTTGGAAGTCATAACACCATAGTACATTATGATACAAGTGTGTAATGTGGGTCATTATCGTCGCGGTGGTATTAAGACCCGAGCCATGGCGAGGGTCTTAAGAGAACCAAGAACGATAATTACCAATTACTCACGCGTATCATACGACGTTTTTCGACACACTTGTGAATAAAATACATTAAAAATCAACTTTATTTAGTAGGTATATGAAAAGTCTATTTAAAGAAACAGTTCGTAAATGTGCAGTCAGTAAAGTTATAATTAACTATTTTTGACTGTATAGTGGTCCCATGACTTAGATTTTCTACTTGAAGGCGTACAGCATAAATCATTTTCCTCATAAATAGTTGTTGTAGACATTTTTGTAAAATCTGTATTTTATTTTTAAAAATATGGCGGCAACATAGATTTATAAATCTATGGGCGGCAAAAAAAATGACTTTTCTTAAACGCGCGCATGCGCGAAAAATGGCGGCCATAGACTAGCTACTCTAGTTCTTGGTTTAGAAAAAATAAGAATGAGGTTGCATACAAACAGAAAATATAAATTTGATGAAAGATTTAATTAATTAAATATGTAAAATTTGAAACAGTTCATGTAAACACGAAATTGCATGAAATACGTAAGTAAAACACTAATTCATGCAATTGAACGCAATAACAAATTTTATTATTTTTTGTCTTAAAACTCTTTTTGACAAAAAAGAGGTTAAACAAAAAGGTTCTAACTACATTACCGCACATGTGCATAATAGTAATCAAAATGTCACAGTTTGGTAATGAGCCCCTTTATATACCTAAGTGCAGTGCAATAACAGCCACTTTATGAGCAAGTGTGTCGAAAAATAATATTATGTTCGTAGTTATTGTAAATTACTCTCACATTTGAAAATATTCAGTAAGACTCGTATACCATTTTAGTCAGTGTGTTGTCGATATTTTAAAACATAAATATTTCTAAACTTGTTTCAGTATTTTATTTTGAGCGTAATCGGATAGGAAACTGTGAACGTCATCTAGTTTTAAAATTGTATTTGTTTTCGTGTACCTACACGTTAGTGTTTGTCCAAAATAATTCAAGCACATTTACAGAACCATATTTATTTATATTTATGGACGTAGTTTGACATTAAATAATCATCGTTAGTTAATACTTAAGTAATTTATGTAAACACTACATTTGTAATTTTATCATGTTCACAACGATGAATTGAAACAAATTTTAAATTCTACAATAGTCGTAGATCCTTTCATTGTGTTCAACCACATGAGATGTTGCACAACTTTGTGCAAATCCTCAGGGAAATTACTTGCTAAGATTTCTTAGCTACTAACTAGCTTAAAGAACTTTGTAACGAATTCCCTTAATTCATCAGTATTTATGTAGTTGTACACCACATGTTAACCTTATTAAAGTTTATTTAGTAACTACATAATCAAGTCGGTCTCAGTTCAACGCGAAATTGAATAAAGAATTTTCTTATACATGAGTATGTAAATATTCATCCCAAAATAATTAATGAATACATTTTGTTGTTACCCGCAGTAATGTTCAAAGAAACAAATATTCAGCAACAAAAACCCTCATATAAAATTTAGAAAAGCGTCGTACATTTTGTACCGACTAATTCAAAGTCTTTTCATAAAGTAGACAATTTCCAGACTTTATATTCTGCCGTCCTGAAATTACCAAAAAACGAAATCTCCTAGGTTCACATTATCAAGACCGTAACGACATTTAAAATTCAAATTACACTCCATAATATGAAAAATGTATTCGCCAAATCCACTCGGCTCATACGACTGAAATTCTTAAACCACAAGTGTTCTCCATAACAATAATAATTCTATGAATATCTAAGTGTGTTGTGTAATAGCTGAGTAAAAAAAGCTCATTTTCTCTTTTACTGTCCTAATTCCGCAAGAGATGTTGTCTGTTAAGATATTAAAGATACAAGAGCCTATCAAGTACCTTCAAACCGTGATACAGCACGTATATAGTAGAAAGAAAATGCCCCTTAAAACGATGAAGAAAAAATTAGGCCAAGATTAAATCTGGCGAAGGTTGCGTTGAAGCCCTCATTTCACATTGTTATCGGGGGATTTGAAAAGTTCAAGAGGGTTCATGCAAGGAGTTTCTGTAGTCACGGCTAATAAGTAAGGATAAAGAAAATCGGAGGCCGTTATTAAAATTTGTACCGTAAACAGATTAACAATGTTGACGAAAAGAAAGTGCTTGTTAACAAATATTTTGCTGTTGTACACGGTCTTATTTATAAAGTCGAGAACTGTAACTAAGAAAATAATCGTCTCAACAAACAATTTTAAATTTGCATAACTGTAACTATAGACTTTGTAGTTGCTGTGTTAACTACAGCGACAACTAACAATAACTACAAAGTGAAACAGTTTCCAAGAAAGTTAACAAAACCCAATTAGGTTATGAAAATAATGGAAAATCTCGTAGAAATAGCTTTTTGCCACTTTTTGAGCAAATAGCAATAGAAATGAATAATGAAAATAAATACATTCATGAATTTAATTTAATCGTTGGCTTCATGTATGATATCAAGCTTAACGATAAATATTAGTGTAGCACGCCAAAGTATAAATTAAATTATGGCGCAATTACCAACGTTTTACGTGTAAATAGGTTTCGTTGTGATCTTGTGAAATATATTACGTTGTGAACCATGAATAAATATAATGAAATTCAGCTTTCATATTGTGAAGCTTTAGTCGAAAATATTATATTAGATTTTGCTTCTAAGAACTTATTGAATCAATCTTAGATTTTGTTTTAAGATCTCTTGAGTTATATAACTAACAATATTCTGTTACATTTTGTTTGCGCAATAGAAATTTATTCTAGATCTAATCTATTAACTAGGTACTTTACAATGATCTTTTATTCCGAAGATGTTATTATCTGTAATAATTTCACCACCAAATCCATCATCCATTATGACCTCACCAAAATATCTATATAAATCAAAACTTTTCGTGACAGCCGTAATCCCCAAAAACATCTTAGCGTTTGACCCACTTACTTCGTAAATATTCAAGTTTGGAGAAGCGTGTTTTGCTGTGTCATTAGACCGGCTCAAGGGAGGCAAGTGGCAAGACAGTGTAGCATTAAGTGCTCAGGAAGCTAGGAAAATTGCAATGTCAAGTGACGCCAGTTTTAGCCTTTGTATTGTATGTAGTTGGAAAGTTTTGCGGCAAAACTTAGACTGCGTCGGTAGTAAACGCTCCTATTTTGCTTAGTTTATGCTTCGTTCAAGTTATTTGACGCTTTGGTTCTGGATTTGAGATTATCTTGTTAAGGTTTCAGAGTTTTAATTGGGTGACACAGTTTTGTGAGGATGATTTGCTATATCGAAGACTTTGTTGTAGCAATTACGCTATAAAGCTAATGAATCGTTTCAGCTTTAGTCTTTTTTGGTTTGGTCATCTACTGGAAGCTCTACTATTTTGGGTGGGGTTTCGTCTTTAATCCTCCAGTTGGCAACTTTATTTAGTTTTTTCTGGTAATAAATTTTTCAGTAGCATACCCGACTCTGAATTTCTGCTCAGCAAAATAACGTTGGTGTATTATGGGTATACTATTTTTAGTAAGCAGTAATTCTCAGTAGTGTTAGTCATTCAGTGAGTGGTGGCCGTAACAATACCAACAATAATACGATTCGAAGCACGGTCTGCGATAAAACTGCGTTGAATATATTTGATAAAAAATTCAGTTCGAAAGTAGTTTCGTGCATCTAATCAATCAGGAAACGCTGGCGTGACGATTTAAATGGGTTTTCGAACGATTGAATTCAGAACGAAACACGAAACACGAAAGTCAAGGCGAAAATATCTGGAGAGAGCGAACCATTTCGTTAACTAAAGAATGGTTCCGGTAGCTTTGTGTTTTGAAATAAAAACTCCTTTCAACGACTCTGCAATGCGGATGATAAAATTAGACTTCTAACGAGAGCGTTGACACCTTTCTTTGGGTGAATACAAATATTTCCTTGTTTAAGTACCTTTACTTTTATGGAGATTTCAATAGAAATGAGTCCTCTTTGTTGAACAAAAAATGCCCAAGTGGTGAATTTACGAGTATTGGCTATTTTAAGATTAGTATTATTAGCTTCGGTGTAAGCTTTTCCAGTCTAACTGAATATCCGGCTATACAATGGACCAAATCTTCCTTGTGATGTATATTATAGATACCCAATTAACCAGGCCTCCGAACCATCAACCAACTTTTTTCTTTTTTAATTTCAGTTTCTACACACTGTCTCTACAACGTGTAACGTTAAATGCGCAAAACCTGAAAATAGTTTGATCGGAATAACGAGGAGAATCAATTAAACCACTTTTTAATATAGGTCATATTTTTCAAAAAATCTTCATTAAAAACGATGCCGTGTCTATTTATTAATAGGTCTATATTATCATCCGTTCGCAAGCCCGCTAAAATAGGTAAACAAACGAATCCTTTTGTTGTCGACCAATTTAAATTTTCTCCTAACAACAATAATGCTATCTTTTTTAACTTAAACGTAACCTAAGGGTTAGAAAGAGAAAAGACGATCGGCTCGTAGCAGCGCGCGCGCGTGCGAAATTCGTGACAGTGGCCATGTTTGTTTACATCAGTCTGAGCGGCGCCGGCACGTGCGTCACAGGTGAACTCGTTTTATCCCGCTACCCCTACCCGAGGCGGGGCGCCCGCGCGCAAAGTTCGCGATTATGGCCCTTTTGATTACAAATATTCAGTATTGTGATTGGGAAATGGTGAGAATGTTGGCGCGTTGTAATGATAATGTGAACTTGACAGTGCGACGGTTTCGAGAAGAGTTTGGAGTATCAGTGTCTAACAGAACTATCCTAGCAGCTACACAGAGGCTTCGAGATCACGGTGCATTTATGCCTCGGGTAATGGACAGAGGGGGTTCCGTACATGTTGCCCAGAGATGGAGGAACAAATTTGAAACTGGATTATTTCAATGAGAATCCAACGACCAGTAGTCCCGACACCTTCGTATCAGCCCTATGATTGTTTGGAGAGTTTTAAATAGTGAAAAAATCGCCTGACTTGACACCATTGGATTTTTTTTTGTGGGGTCGAGTAAAAGCGCTAGTGTATGACGAATTGACGATGGAAATGGACCAACTAATGTGACGGAACGTAATAAAAAGTAATCAGCGTTTCAACAAGTGAAAAGTGACACTCAAGTGCTCGAATCGCTGATCAATAACTTAAGAAGGCGGGTTGTGTTGTGTATTCAACAAAGTGGTAGGCATTTTGAATCTTTGCTATGGCAACGACCGGACCTGTGAGTAGAGATACCTTATTATCTACTTTATTAAAACGTCAATAAGTTGATTACGTGACAAGTAAATACAGTGATTTAAACTTTTCAAACAAGCCAACATTACTTACGTAGGTACGAGTACCTACTTAGGTATCTACATAATCAGCACGTCATAATTACTGTAGGTAATAAGCTTTTTAGTCTGAAAATGTCCAAAGCCTGGAAAAGTGTGACAGAAACATTTAAATCACTGTCCAAAGATAACCTAAGTTTTTTAGGAGCGCGCGAGTGACGGGTGTTGATAGTAAATAATAATAACCCCACGGCGCGCCGGCGTCGCACCGGCCCGGTGACTAGACTACCTAAGTACTCCCTCAATAGAGCGTTGTCGCAGACGCAAGAAACGATCAGAATTGCCACTGAAACTAAAACAGCTCATAAAACCTTTACAATATTTTTTATCCATTTTTTTCTCTCTGAATTAGGTCAGTTGAATTATAAATCAGTTGGGGTGTCTGAGGTTTTGCGCATTTAGCGTTACACGTTGTATATTGTATGTATGTACTCGTATCTACATAATTATGACTATGTGCCGAATAATCATGTTCCCTAACGTATGTGGCGTGAGTCAGAAGGTAAGAACGCCGTGGCACCTCTCAAACTACTTCTCAAAGAAGTGACTTTTTTTAAGTAGAAAAATCATTAAGTGGCTTCTCTTGCTGAGGAGCGAGAGGAGAATGCTCTATTATTATATTCTAAAAGCAATTCACACATTAGTGACAACCGGGCGTATCTTACCGCCAATTTGATACAGGAGCCTCTCGAAACAATCGTGTCCGGCGAAATCCTGCGTCAGGCAAAAGGTGAGGACGCACATTTGCACTGTCTTGTCAGTTTTCGATGTATTTTGTTATATAAGGATCAGAAAACACACACTTGCAAAAACACTCCCCATAATTAACCACTACCTTAAATTGTATATTGTATCATTAACATCAGAGTGATTGCACAACTGTTCATACTGGGACACTGATCGATGGGTGACATATCAACCTACCAGAGTATTTTATTCTTTTGCTGTGTTGAAATTCTATGAAACTTAAAATTGAAAAATCTGAAAGCGTTTTTCTGAAAATCGCAGCTACCTGCAATGGCATGTTATTACTTATCTGCGTTCACTTACAATCTAAAAAACTGTATCAATGCGTTTGCAAGTGTTCTGTTCTTCAAAAACAGGATTGTTTCCTAGTTTGGAGGATCAGATCAGATCAGCAGTGATCTTATTTACGAGAAATAGACACTCTCATTGTTTTCTATCATTACTGATAATTATTACTTATGGGTTATTTTCTTTTTTGAGCAACTAATTATAACTTAAGGAAAGTTATAATTAGTTGCTTATCACTTTTATTCCTCAACCCGGGGCTTTATTGTAACGATTGTTGCATGTCCAATATAATACTTTACTAAAATATTATTTGCTAGTTTTTCTGGATTCTAACAATCAGTGATGATTACTTAGACACCTATTAAATGTCTAAAAATATTTCTCGCAATTTTATTTCTACCAACCGAGTAAAAGTTTCCCTTATATTAATTGGATCCTAACTACGTTTAACGAAGTCATTTCTTCTTCAACTTTCGGTCACGTACAAACCTTAGAAAGATTAGAAAATTAAAGTAATTGCTATAATTGGACTTACCTACGACGTTCAGCTGAAAGGCCAAAGACATCTTTGGTTCGGTGTTGACTTGACACTCGTAGATTCCGGCGTCCCTTTCTTGAGGAAATTTTATTTGGAGCGTCCAATTTTCTGATTTTTCTGGTCTAATCACCTGTGTGAAAAAGATTTGGATGATTGTTAGTCTGAATTTTAAACCCGAAATCAAAGTAGTGGTAGTAGTAGTTGAAATCTTTAGATTTTTATTTCAACTACGTAGTTACAGATACGTGTAGGCATAAAAAGTATACCTTTATTTATAAGCAGTGATAGGAATAGGTAGTGCAATATAACAATTTTTTTAAATGTATTTAAGTTTTGTCTCGAAATTTTGGGACAGATGTCTCGGAAAAAAATGTAGTCCTAAGGCAGTCTCCGTTTCTTGTCTCTGTTCTTCGAAGTTTAGGCAAATAGGCACTACCTATTCCTATCACTGTTTATAAGTTTACATGCAGTTCTCCATGGGTATAGTGCCTATGTCGGTTTTATTGTAGACTGTGTTACATTATATTGAATGTTTTAACTAATCATTTTAATTGCACTACGTGGTTAGATATAGCTTTCTAAATGTGGTAGTGATTTTGGTTAATTCAGTGGTGTTAAAGAATAGATAACATCATTTGTGCAATTTATTATTGAATACCACAGTACTACAAAACTACACCACTACAACTACATGACAAACTTCACGACACACTTATTTTGAATTATCGAGTATAATTCCTTAAATAAATATGTGTTATGGCTGCCACTTACGAAAAAAAACACCTCAGAAAAGAACATCGCAGGATTTTTAATAGAGCTATGCCCCACCAAAAACATTAATGTACACAGACATACAGTACGTTGTAGCAAAGCTTACGTGTATGGCTTTGTAATAGTTCAACTTTTTTGATTAAGGAAGAAGCAAGATACCCTATAAATAAGACATAAAAATGTAAAACTGAAATTTGCGAGCGACCCTGGAGCATCTACCTTAAACTGAATATAGTATGAAGTCGTCCGTTTCGTTTGCAGAACTTTTGCCAAGTCAGTCAATGTCATGTCTTTCGAAACGAGTTTCAAACTCTAGTTTCATAAAGAAGTAAAAGTTTATTTCAAAGTGTAGCAGTTCCATAAGTTTTCTTTACGAATTGAATTTCCTGTTTGTCGAATTTATCGAAAAGACGATTTTAATACAAGTATGTTTGCGAAAAGTTAGATTTATTGCATTTTTTTCGATTAACATTGAATTCAAGTATTTGTTATCTATCTGCGATACTTGAATTGAGGAGCTCGTGGCTAGTTAATAACAGCCTCACGTATCGATCTTCCAGGTTAAGCAACGCTTGCCAAGTTTGGTCTGTGGATAGGTGACCATCTTAACATACCGAGTTTCCTCCGAGCCTCGGAAAGCACGTTAAGCCGTTGGTCCCGGCTGGATATTTGGCAGTCGTTACGAATAGTCAGAAGCCAGTCAATCTGACTGTCTTACCATGAAGTACCGTGTTACCCCAGTTAATGGGTTGTGGAGGTCTGGTAGGCAGCCGCTCCTTGTAAAATACTGGTATTCAGCTAAATCCGGCTAGACTGGAAACCGACCCCAATATAGTTGGGAAAAGGCCAGGCAGATGATGACTGAATTCAAGTATTTATTATCTATCTGCGATACTTGAATATTTGTGACATGGCTTACCTAATATGATAATGGTGGTATATGCAACTGAATTTCCGTCCATAAATTAGTATGACAGCTGGTTATGTTGTCGGAAATCATAAAGCTGACTGTATCGCTATAGGATACATTAGTAGTATTAAATTTTCGTTTTGTTCGTAATTGTTAATGTTATTGTTATATATATAATGTTATTATAATAATGTGGTAATAAATTTTACATAAAAGTATGTATGTGAAAGACTAAAAATATTATAATAAATAGAGTAGTAGAAATAGTAATAGTAGGTGTAAACCAGTGGTTCCTATATCTTTTTCTTGGTGGGGACCACTTGGTTGGACAGATAAATATTTAACTAAATTTGTTAGTAAAGATTTTTAGTCTCATGTATGTGTGTCATGCATGTTCTTATGAGAACTAAAATTATGTAATCCTAAAGTTGCTTACTTCGAATAGGGACGTGACGACCATCTTTTATTAGTGCAATCAAATTTTAAAGTCCAATTTGAAAATTTCAATTTACGATACGCAAGTAAAATGAAAGGAACTGCTACATATTAAACTTTACGTGACCAAAATTAATATCACCAAAAATAAATCATACCTGAAACCGTTGATCCGATGTGTAAGTCAGGATCCCTGCCGTTAATATATGAAGATCTCTCTTCCGGATCCAAGATACCTGTAACGAAGGGAAACTTTAGAAGGTATCAACTTTAACCATTTTCAGTGACCCACTTTTGATTCCATATAATCGGACTTTTCGTCAGGGTACTTAATAATTCAACACTCGCAGAATCGTTCATCGTTATGAAACTCAAAGGAAACGTGCTGAAATAAAGTTTTTGAGTTTGTTTCTGAAAGAATTGTAATTGTTTCTTTTTTTTGTGGCTGTGTTTGTGGACTGCGGTTGACAGTTTGTGGTCGTTGAGAAACGAGTTGCGGTCTGTGTTCTAGAACAATATTTATTTTTTATTCTGTATTTAAATTAGTCGAGTTTTATACTTTTGCTACCATTCTGTTTGCTCGTGTAAACAATACTTCATTTTCTCATTGGAATAATAGTGTAAAATACAAATATTGATATTTTTAAACAAACAGTCGATTGAGAAGCAAGTCAAGAAGATAATTTTCTATCGCTTACATTGCGGAGAGTTTGCATTGGAATTACAAAATTCAATTCCACAAGTCCGTTTCATCATCGGACTACCAGCCGAACATCCCAGTCATACATACAAAGCATTTTGGGAATAGATTCATTGTGCGTATTGCACTCCTTAGCTGGGAGTGGAATTCCCTGTCGTGTGATTTCTGTGTTTACTGTTAGCTACAACTTAGGGGTCTTGAAGTCAAGAGTGAATAGGTAACTTCTAAGCAAACGGCCACATCATCAATTACTATCAGGTGAGATAGTGGTCAAACGCGAGCAAAAAAGCACTCGACACGGGAACCAGAGAACTCCAACTATAAGTAAAGTTAAACTTGTAAGAATCCACTGACAATAATCTATCCGTGTGCACCTTTCGCCTACGAACTGCCTTAAGATAGTATAGCATAACTTAAATGTAAAATAAATCAATTATATCAATCCATACTAATATTTTAAATTCGGGTGTTTCTCTGCCTAACTGTTACGCTTTCACGGCACTCAACTGACTTTGATTAAATTTGATACGGTGTTTGATTGAACGCCATGGAATGACATAGGCTACCTTTTATCTGGCTTCTGTTTTGACTACGTGGATGAAAACACTGTCAAAAGATAGTTTTATATAAATCAACGGTTCCTAAGAACTATATTTTATCTCTTTATGTTTATTTTCTTATAGATTTGAAAAGAGATTATTGCTTGATTTTCGTTAAAGAAAATTTAAGTAAATGTCCTTGATGAGGCTTTTAACAGTCTTTTGACGTAACTTATAAATACAGTGCTTTTGTTTATACGAAATAACTTTCTGAGAATTAAGTAATTACTATTTTGACATGATTTGTAAAGGTAAATTATTGTATTTAGTGTAAGAAGAGCTTTCCTGTTCATATTTCTGGGAAAATTTTACTAAATAATAATGATCTTAATGTTGAGACGAAAACTAAGGAGTAATTTCTTGTCACAATATTTAAATATGTAAAAGGTAAAATGCTGCTTCAATCACTTACTTCAAATGATAAGAAAGGATTTTCAAAATTGATAATTTGAATGAAAAACCTGAGGTTATAGATCGTAAGGCAAAGAAGAAACTTAGATATGGTTTGAGTCAATAAAAATTTGACACGCCTGCCCGCTTCTCCCCAGAGCAGAACAAGTCATTAGGTGATTTCCTACCTTAAAAAAACCCCTAAGGGAACGAAACGAAATTCCGATTTAGTATGAAGCAATCTACTTTCATGCGGGCGAAGCCGTAGGCTGAACCTACTAAAACAACTATTATATTACGATATACACATACATATTATGTACATAGGGTACGCCCTATGTACATAATATGTACATTTGTGTTTTTATCATTGTATGTGTAATTTTAAGATTGTACATAGGGTTCCTCCTTCTATTGTGATCTCTCTCTACCACTTAAAAAAGTTTGCTGGAAGAAAACTCAACTTTGAAGTAAGCTCGCCTACATTTCTTACTATTCTAAGAAAAAACTCAAACCTCCATTTAGCAGAATTCCTTCGAAACCCACTTCACTACAAACAGAACAATAAAACAAATACTTGATCAATCCTCAATTAGAAGCCGACATTTAATTTCCGTTAACAAGAATAATTTACTAAGCAAACTTCTCGAAGCAGTCTCCAATCTAGATGCCGATGTTAAAATAGCTAATAATCAATACTAGGCTCTTTGTTACCCTACTAGTATTGTGTGGAACTGGAGCACTCTATATCCAGTGGGCTGTGGCCTGTGTTTATTTTTGTTGCGGAAAGTATGTCAGGTTGAGCCGGTGATATTAGTGTTAAGACATTATAATAATGAAGTGGTTTTCATTGGACCTGTGAATTAAATTGTTTTTGGGTAGAAAGATTTTAATTAACATCTAGCATCATTTCAACTGAAAGACGTTTACTGCTGAAAATACCTACCCCAAGTATTGCTACTATAGTCTGGCGTGTCGATTCCTGCGATCCTCATAAGTTCATCGGTCCTCCTTGCAAGACCTATTAACGCTACATCTTTCAGTATGCAGTATATCTATTCAAAAAGTTTCATCCCTATCGACCATCTGTTATACGAGCAATGTGTCCTGCCCACTGCCACTTAAGTTTGGAGATTATTCGGGTTATGGCGATAACTTTAATTTTCGAGATTACGTAAGGAAACACCGAGCTTTGCCCTTTGCGTTGCCCTGTCTGTGCTTTTTAGCCATCGAATGAGCCGCTGTGAGCGATTATGTTTCTGGGTCCTATGTCATTCATAGACTTTCGTGTTGAGACACAGTGATATGACGTACGAGAAAATATTGCGCTGCTTCCTGAACGCTGCCCAGCCGAGTTCGAGTCGACGTTTGACCTGTTTCTTTAAACAGATTAGGCTAAGCGGTATTATGTGATCCTCCTACATTTTTAAGAATGTATCTCAGAACGAGTTATGGATAGAATCTCATTTGTGACATATTGTCCTTCCATGTGTTTGTCAAGCTCAATATTCAACACAATTATACAAATCGTACTAATGAGTGCGAGTCTGTGCGAAAGAGTCATCGCAGCTCTGAAATGCGAAGGGTAATGGAAAGAATACGGTTAGGTTTTAGTCATCAAAAGTCTCACACTTCTTTTCGCTTCTTACTTGAATGGGAGAAGTAATTTCATGATTATCCACATAAAAACGAGTCTTTTATACCTACAGGTCCATTTAAACTGTCTTCGCAACATATTGCGAACTAGGCCTAAGTGTACGGCCGTATTGTTGTAAGATAATCTAACATGTAATACCCAGGAGAGCAACAGCCCGTGTCAACACTGCGTTGGTCACGAATTAACTGGGACACATTTAGGTTCCACTCAATCTTGGTACACCACATAAATTATGTTGAATCGTGACCAATCTAAAAACTAATCTAATCTGTACGTTTTAACGATCAAAATACTTTGAACTGTGATTGAAGATGCCATTGTAAAAAAGGAGAAATCTCGGATTGTAAAAACGGTCAAATCATCTCAGTCACAATCAGTGTCAAAATCAGGAAATTAAAGGTGCTTTTGACCTATAAGACTTATAGGACAGATGGATGATATGGTCAATAGAACAAGTCTATGATAAGACCGGTAATACAGAATGAATCAGACTGTCAGACTGAAAAAGACGGGTGCAAAAAGAATGCATGTAGCGAAGATGAGAATATTGAAATGAGTGTGTGGTGTGATGAAACTGAATAAAGTGAGAAATTAGTGCATAGAGGAAGTGTGAATAGCGCCAGTAACACAAAGGTTGAAAGGAAAATTCATTTTCTTTCTTTCTTTTTGTTATTTTTGTATGCTTTTACAAAAGTGAGTTTTTTCTGAGACCCAGTATTAAGACTGTCTCTCGTGACCCCAGAACGAAGGCAAAGAAGGAACGGCGTGGGGTTTAGTCAGTAAAAGTCTGACACGGCCTCCCGCTCAGCTCAACAGCGGTAGAAGTCATTCTGATGATTTCCCAAGTAAAAAAAAGGATTAAGTCTATAGATACAGATTTAGTCTTTTTCTAATGTTCTTCAACATCACTCTAAATTCAATACCGTAATGTCCACAGTCATTATCTCGCGTCACCAATAACCACATACTGACTGACGCATAATGATTGACCCATAATTGCAGTATATCGCTAGAATCTACCGCAGAATCAAAAAGGGGTCAAGGTCACCGGCGTGAATGTCCCTTAAGCCATTTATAGGTTGGGTTGCGCCGCAAAGGGACATGACGTGCATTTTGTATAGAATAGGATAATAGAAAATGGGTCTTATTTTGTTGAAAAAAGAAGATGTTTTATGATGCTTTCAGAAAGGGATAAGTTTTTATCCTTCCTTGAGGAGAAGGAGGTTGATGATGCATGGTGTGTGATGTGCAGAAAACGCAAACTTAAGAGATCTTTTGATTTAACGCTCCCTCCCGCACCACTTAGACAGGAAAAAGTTATAAGATTACTCATGTACATAAATAAAACATGTGATACTTGCTAAAACAGACTGGGCTCAAGTTACAGGATTACAGGCTAATCCCACTCTTAGTGAGGAAGCCCAAGTTTCAGCATTGGAAATATTATCCGGGTGATTATGCTTATGCTATGACATTGTAATATTCTAAATCTCAATATTTGGATTATTTTGGATACATCGTAGAATCATTCAATCAGTTTTATTTTATTGTTAAGCTCGCGGATGACCGTTATCTAGCGAGTTACCTAGGAGCGGGAATCCGATGAATGCGAGACGCACAGGACCGGTTGCTGTGGCGACGCTTGGGGGAGGCCTATGTCCAGCAATGGACGTCTTTCGGCTGAGATGATGATGATGACTGTTATATAACCTGATAGTAAGCAATGATAGACGATAGAGCACGCTTACCTAGAAGTAACCTATTCACTCTTAACTTGAAAACCCTTAGGTTGTAGGTTCTATCAGAAAACAGACTCTGACAGCGAATTCCTACCCCTATCTGTAGGCAAAATGATTAATAGTATTTATCGCGCCAGAACGGAGCCTACCACGTTTGACCACTATCTCACCTACCACCACCATAGTAAGCAATAATGTGGTTGAAAATAGATTAAATTTACGTAGAAGTAACTTATCCACTCTTGACTTAGAGATCCCCAGGTAGTTAGTGGGTTTATTCTTTTAGACTATATACAATATTTATTTACAGTATAATAAAAACTCTAAACTAATTAAACTAACTAAAGTAAGGCGTAAAACTCTTCCACATTGCTGTCGACCGGTAATGTGCCCAAAAGACGGCGGCATTGCCACGCTGTATGGCAATGCTTATCCTCTGTCCGAGGTAAAAGCCAGCCTTTGGGTCACGCGAAGTGTCAATAAGGCGTTTAGAAAGATCTTTGTTCAACTTGTGAGCATTCGGACCCCACGAACCAAGAGTTTCAACCCCAAACGGTTCGAAAATATAACTTCCCTAGGTTGTAGTTATCAGAAAACACAGACTCCCGCAGGAAATTCCACTCCTTATCTATACCCAAAATGATTAATAGTATTTATCGCGCCAAAATGGAGCCTCCCAACCTATAAATAACCGAAACATCCTCAATCCACATAGTTCACGTACTAATTTACAAAAGCCAAAACAAACAATGTAACTTACAGCTTTGTCCCCGAGTTGTTCAACCCTACAATGGAGGAACGCGGTCTGTCCGACCACGGTAGTGACATTCCGGGGCACATTGTACTCGAAGTACGGAAATGACCCTACACTGTCTTCGCCGTAGTGTGCTGTACCTGTGAATAAAGAAAAATTATTGTTAGTTTCGGGTTGATTGTGGTAGGGTTGAGATTTTGTGGTTTTTTTTTTGGTTTGGGTTCATTTGGTGAGGTTTCTTTCTACGTATATCTTCCGCCAATTACAAATGTTGGACTTTTTGTAGACTATTTGAAATTGTGTTATATATAGGTGCATTATACGCGCACATTTATTTTATTTTATTAGTACTAATGTGAATTTTAATATAGTCACTAAAATACGGGAAGAATTATAAAGAACTAAACAAAATAATGATATTTATCCGTTATTATTAGGCAACACGGTCGTGGTAGCGGGAATCCGATGGATGCGAGACGCACAGGACCGGCCGCTGTGGCGACTCTTGGGGGAGGCCTATGTCCAGCAGTGGACGTCTTTCGGCTGAGATGATGATGATTAGGCAATAAAGGCCTAAACACACATACACAATTTCAATAACAAAATACAATTAGGGTCTGTTTCACCACCTATGATTAAGTTTCGAGTATCTTACTTGACAGATAATTTCATACGAATTCTGTCACATTTTTGAATTTATTCAGTGAGTAGTGCCTACTCGGACATTGTGAAACAGGCCCTTAATCTTACAAAGTAATAAGCTAATTCAAAACGAAACTACTTATAACAAATTATAAACTAATGCACACGAAGTGACGGCAACGTGTTTCGCTGCGAGGTCGGTATCCTTCCACGAAATCGTCGATATACGACACCCCTCGCTTAGCCGCATTCGGTTAGACTGGAAGACCCCAAGTTTGTGGGGAAAAGACTAGGGAGATGAGATAATTTTGCTTTTAAAGTTGATATGAATGAGTAATATTTTTTGATGGGTTATCATCAAACCAACGCGGTAGGCCCAGAAGGAGATGGCGTGACGACTTAGACTTCTTCCTAAAGGATTGGCCGGGAGTGGCTCAAAACAGGAAAATGTGGCAAAATGGAAGGGAGGCCTTTGCCCTGCAGTGGGACACGATAGGCTCATAATAATAACAATAATATCATCAAATGATGAGAGCGAGAGAGAGTGTCGAACATTTACGGGCTAAGCCCCATTTGTGATCTATGTTTTTTCAGTTGCCTTTTTCAAACTACAACAATGGCTATTTTAGGTACGACCTTGGTACCCATCGGCCCTAGCGAGTCCCGTCAATGTTAAGCGCTTTTTAAAGACTGCGTAGAATTTCCGCCACTTATGCCACCTCCTTTGCTCGCATTACTGCTTCGCAGAAGTTGGCTTAGTAGTGTGTTGCATTTTTTAATAATTTCGTTATTAAAAACATCGGAAAACTAAACACACAAACTCACATCTGTTTCTTTTATAGATAGTAGATTAACTATAAAACGCTACCGGAAAAGATCTTCACATTTTTACTACTCTTGCTTCGGAAAATACTTTACCTAGATTAAATCTACTACAAATAGAGTTTTTATTGATTACCAAACTTATCTCTAATGTGACCTGACCTAACCTAACCTAACTAAACTTTATTTATTTATTTACACGTATAATTTACATTTAAAAAATACTTGTTATGTTATGTTATGAGTCTGTCGTGTCCCACTGCAGGGCAAAGGCCTCCCTTCCATAAAAAATACTTAACTAACTATAATAACAAATTAATATAAGATTAAAGTTGAAACAAATCAACTCCAACCATAAAATTTCACTCCGAAAACACCAAAAAACTAGTCTTTCAAACGAAAAAAGTTGTTTTGCAAACCATATTGTAACTCTAGTAACCAAACAAACCTTTCGAATCTATTCAGACCAACTTTCAGCGACCGTATAAGCCAGATTCATATCTGTATGCCTATATTTTGTAATCAAGCTTCATTCAAACGTATTGACGTGGCGTTGACATTTTGCTGAATCACGCTGCGCATCCCGCGTATAGTCATCATCTCTCTAGCCTTTTGACTAGTGACTAGTCGACGCGTGCAGTCGCGGGATGAAAATGTTTTTATTTGATTTTTCAAATTCAGTTTTTAATTTCACTGGGTACGGTAAAAATATAGCTTTTTTTTATGAAAAAAAAAATTACGAATGGCATAAAGGACTATTTTTTAATAAACTTGTGTATTGCAATATTTTTTCTGTTTTTGTTTTTTCATTAATCTACCTATTGCATAATATAGTGATTGACATTATTTCATCATTATACCTAATTCAAAATGAATGGCTATAAATAGGTCTTTAGATATTTTTTGAAAACCATTGATGCAGGCTCAAGAAAGTTCATATAAAAAGAATATTGGAAAAAATGCTACAAAAAATCATTTTTCTGTGTTCAGATGTTAAATAAATCTTCAAATCAGCGTCTAGGGCTTTAGACAAAGTAATATTGCATTGTCGATAAAGATTGTATAAAAACTGAAATTTTGAAATTGAATACGTGACACATCGGTATTGCGTGTGAATCTAATAGACTAATTTTCTAGAACACAGAAATAAAGACAGAAAAATAGTTTATTAGCGGAAACTGACGCAATCTTACTACTAGCTTACAAATTAT
This sequence comes from Mythimna separata, assembly GCA_030763345.1. Classification (NCBI taxonomy): domain Eukaryota; kingdom Metazoa; phylum Arthropoda; class Insecta; order Lepidoptera; family Noctuidae; genus Mythimna; species Mythimna separata. The sequence continues at coordinate 7,478,909 of CM061191.1, forward strand.
AAACATTATGCTGGGAAAATATGCGCCACGTCCGTGCAAAGCGGCCTAACGCTCAGCATAATGCAGTGGCTACACATAGTGCGACTAGTCCACAGCAGTCTGGTTTTTTGCATGAGCCAGTGCCGATCACAGCTTTTTGTGCAGTTATTGTCAGGTTATCCTTACAATCTTGATCGACGAGTGAGTAAAACCGCGGTCTTATGGCACGTCAGTAAAGTTCGCCGGTGTATCATTGCAATACCGCGGTTTTATAAGTTGTCACACAAGCTTGGCTTGCAGCTCGTCATGTTTACTTTATTTTTTATTCGCTATGATACGATACGACTGCTTTATCGCTAGTCGATCAGCAGTAAAACCGACGTTCTTTAAAATTGTGGTATAAGCTCGTACGTCGATCGGCCAATGAAGAAACAGAAATGTGCAACTAATCGCAGATATAAACTAGTATACCTGCATGCGTCAACGACAAACCCATACATTGTCCCTGCATACCTTTACATCCAAGGCTGATTGTATTAAGCGTTGTCTAGGTTAGATATCGGGTTTACACTTTATATCATATTGACTTCACGTCCCAGCAGCTGGGATCTCGAATCTAATTTCCAACCACCGTAGGCGTGGGCTTCCGGACGGTGTGCAATGAGTAGCTCGCCGTTCGGCGATCCGGTAACCATCTGAACCAAGCTTAAATCGTCGACGGTGCATACCTACTGCTCCACGTGCGCTTCAAGGAGATATCAAACAAAACCGTAGGAGCCCAGCAGGGTCGAAGATTCTGGGGCCTTGGTTTCGCTTCTGAAAGGAAAACCTATGGCCCTGAAACGAAGAGCAAAGAAGAAACAAAGAAGTGTGTTTTAGTCGATAAAAGTCTGTCACGCCCCGCTCCATCCAAGAGCAGGAGAAGTCTCACACAAAAATAAAAGCATAAAACAGAAATCTGCAACTAATCGAAGATATAAGCTAGTATTCCTCGCATGCGTCAACGTGAGATAATACATACGCAAAACCGTGCCGCGTCCCAGTATACCCTTATACAGCCAAGCCTGATTGTATTAAGCGTGGTCTAGGTTAGATATCGGATATACGCGTTATATCATATTGACGTCACGTTCAAGCGTGAATAAAGCGCTCTTTGGGTGCTTTCGTTGAGATGGAAGCGTAGTATACTCGATAGAGCTTTCGTTGCTACTTTGTAAGTTAGAAGAAGGAATAAAGTAGTTTACGATTATTTGGTTGAAATTGTTGTTTTACTAACAATATTTAATTTATAGACTAACAAGTTCCCAATGATAAATATAATAATACGATAGGGTTATCTGAGTGTTATCCCAGTTAATGGGTTGTGGAGGTCTGGTAGGCAGCCGCTCCTCGTAAAATACTGGTACTCAGCTAAATCCGGCTTGACTGGAAGTCGACCCCAATATAGTTGGGAAATGGCTAGGCAGATGATAGGGTTATCTGAGTTCCTATGGCCACCTTTTGATTCCATCATCAGATCAGCTCCGTGTCGTAAATATTTTGCATTGTCATACACACGCATGCAAAAATTCAACTCAATCAGTAACCGGGAAGTGGATCAAAAATTTGCAGGATTTGATTACAGACGAGCAACGGGACAGGTGAAAATAAACAAAGCTTGTAAACAGCAGTTAATTTAGTCAAGTCTATTCTGAATAATAAAAAAAGACAGTTACGCCAGTTAGTTAAGGAGTTTACCTCCAAAAAACTTTTAAGGTAATTATTGAAGAAACAATGCAGCCCTGGACCCCACAATATAAATCAGAAAAATATTAATAAGCATGGAAAACACTCCAAATCACAGGGCAACTACAATCAAGGACGGATATGACACGCGAATTCTTTAGTTTCTTTCCGTGTTTCATACATTCATAGCACGACCATAATATCATACGGTTTAAATAGGTAGACTCCTTAAGCCTGCAACGATAAGAAACTTTTTCTTCTAAGATTCTCTGTCTATTTTCCCCAAATTAACATCGTATTTGCATTCTCTTTTGCATCCTTTTCCTAGATAAATTGGTCCAATTTATCTTCTTTGCAAGTCAAAATAGGAAAGAAATGCTTGTAATCTTAGAGCGAGTCGGTGGCTAATAAATTATGCGGAAGAGGTCACTTTGACGAACGAAATACATGGGTGTTTGAAGCTGTAGACATTTGTCCTCTATAACGCAGCTGACTGTCCGATTTTGTCATTTCTATTTGTTTTACACTAGCTGCTGTCAGCGGCTTCATCCGTGTTATAATAGAAAATTATCCGAAGGGACTTCCGGGATGAATGTATTCTGTGCAATTCCAAGATATGATCTGTTTGCAATTTTAAGATATTATTACGGTCATGTATGGACCCGTGTAACAAGTTTCATCGAATCTTCACAGTAAAACTACTGTATGTAGTTTTTGCATGAAAGAGTAACAAACATCCATACAAACTTTTGTATGGATGTTTGTTAATAGGATTTTTAGGATTTATGACAACTTAAAATATTCAAGCCGTAAATCAAAAAAATGTGAACTGAATGCCTATCGTTTTTTACTGATCCTTCATGAAACGCAAAGCGACATTGCGGCACACCAAAAATATGGTGGAAAGATGAACTGACTCTTAGCAGACGTAGTCATAAGGTCCTGTTATAGTAGGCAGAGGAAACTTAGACTTTCAAAGATTTCTGACACTTATGTCTATGTCCTATATTACTTGGAGTCGGGGCAACACGTTTTTTCCTTCCATTCTCTCCTGTCACTCGTAACACTATCACTTATTCCCTTTGCTTTCATACCACTCTTCACAATCTATCCTAATTTTGTTTGGCCATTCCCTCGCGATCCATCTGCATGTAAACTCAGAACTGCATTAGTAACATGTGTTTCATCCCAGATTTTACCCTTCAACTTGAGAAGCATCCGTGGATCATAAGTTGTTCCCGTGACCAGTCGTCATTTCATCCATCCTGAGGAGGATAGATGAAATGGTGAGGAAACAAGGGAAGTATGGCTTGTATTATATCTAACAAACGCAACGACTAATGCAGCTCATTACATGGTTCCTAGAGATTCTGTTTGTAGCATAAAGAATACAAAATGACACAATTATCTTAAACAAAAGGCTGTGTTGATTAAGGAATTATTCAGGAGGGACAAACATCTGAACTATAATGTTCCTTTTCAGGTAAACAGCCCTAATTTTATGGGTCACTTGAGTCCCTCTTTTAGGGTTCCGTACCTCGGTCAGCAAAAACGGAACCGTTACAGGATCAATTTGTTGTCCATCTGTCTAAAACATTTTTGTCTAGGTATTAAACCGAAATTAGTAGATATCAAATACTGAAGTTTATAACTGCTTAGAGAAATGATGCTAAGAGTAGTGAAAAATAAGATAAGTCTTTTAAATAAACGCAATCTAAAGATAGGGCCGTTTATGGCGCATAAAGTAACATTCGCAAGGAAATCAAAACCTTATAGGAGGATGGAGGAGGATACTTCCCGTTGATTTGAATCCTGAAATTTCACAAAATGCAAGATCTCATAACACAAAGTAGAAAAAAAAACTATGAAGTAGTTAGTATCCATCACCATAAAATGACTTTTTTGCGATTCGGAAAAATCTTTGATGCTCGATTCTAGAATGAAATAATTTACAAAGGTAAGTTTGTACGGAACTCTTGATGTGCGAGTCGCATCAATTGACCATTTTTTTTGTACAAATATGTTGTGGAAGTGGAATAGTCTCGCGTTTGGCCATTATTCTACTTGATAGTACGCGGTGATGTGCCTAAAAGTAAACTATTCTCTTTTGACTTAAATACCTACAGATTGCAACTATCAGGATATCAAATCTGGCAGGGAATTTCACTCCTAATTATACCTGCGCATAATGAATGTCAATCTTAAGTGGCAGTGGGCAGGGCACATTGCTCGTAGAACAGATGGTCGATGGGGACGGAAGGTTCTAGAGTGGCGGCCACGTACTGGAAGAAGAAGACGCAGTTTTAGAAGGCCTCCCACAAGGTGGACCGACGACCTGGCGAGGGTCATGGGAATCCAATGGATGCGAGACGTGCAGGAGCGGTCGCTGTGGCGACGCTTGGAGGAGGCTTGTGTCCAGCAGTGCCCGTCTTTCGGTTGAGATGATGATGATGAAAATGATGATAATGAATGTATTCGCTCGAACGGCTGAACGGATTTCGATGAAACTTGGTATACGAAAAGATCTTCTCAAGAAATAGCGTAGGTACGGGAGTTTTTATGCTTTCTTAAGATTATTTTCTACTGTCATATGAATGAAGGCGCTAGCAGTAACTATTAATATTCTTAACCACACAAACAAAATTTGAACCATAATCTTAAGTTGCTCAAACCAGCAATTGCCACGGTTTGCCTGTAACCTGTAAGTCTGACCAAGGTCTAACCTTAGAATATCGGTTTTCCTCCAGTAATTGGATTGCGGATAGCAGGCGCTTCGTGTAAAATATCTATGTCTAGCCGCATCTAGTAAGCTTAGAAGGGGTTGCTCACATACCAAGGGGTAGTGAAAATAGGTATTTGCAATTCTGCAATTTTCTGATATTGGAGCTTAAGTCTTATCTTGACTTTTTATAAGTATACCTTCTGTTTCTTGAGACATTGCTTTGTTTTATTTCATTTTGTAAACAATTCTAAACACACAAATTGTGTATGTCTTTACGCTCCAACAACGGAACGGATTTAGATAAAATTTGGCACACGTATAGACCATAGTACGACAGTGCAGTGCAGTGAAGTTCTCAGTTAAACAGGAAAATCTTGTGTTTTTGTTTTGTAACGAATAAACTCAAAACCTACTGGACCTACTACTACCTACTGATTAAATACTCTTAACCAGTAGAATTATATTTTATTACTAAGTGCCTATGTGGAGGAGCTCGTGGCTAGATAATAACAGCCGCACGGGTCAACCTACAAGGTTAAGCAACGCTTGACAAGGTTGGTTTGTGGATGGGTGACCATCTTAACATACCGAGTTTCCTCCGTGCCTCGGAAAGCACGTTAAGCCGTAGGTCCCAGCTGTGATTTGTAGATCTTTGGTAGTCGTTACGGATAGTCAGAAGCCAGTAAATCTGACCACAGTCTTGCCATGAAGTACCGAGTTACCCCAGTTAATGGGTTGTGGAAGTTCGGTAGGCAGCCGCTTTTCGTAAAATTCTGGTATTCAGCTAAATCCGGCTTGACTAGAAGCCGACCCCAACATAGTTGAGAAAAGGCTCGGTAGATGATGACTGAGTGCCTATATGCTATATATTCCCAATTTTCGACGAAGTCACTGGCTGAAGCTAGTCTTTTAAACGAGATATTTTACGTTTTTTTTCTTTTATTATTTAAATCTTGATTTCCCGACACAAATGCGATTTTACTGCTTTTCACGTACCATTCTCAACGATATTTTAATATTTTTGATTTTTCTTTTACAAAAGGTTCCATTTACTGACAACAAAGCAATTGTATAAGTATAGTATAATAAAGTGAATCCAAAAGAAACCAGAAAAATGACGGAAAATTAGCATACTATAGATGTGATTGACGGGTTAGCACCGTGGTTGAGCGATTGGTTACTGCGCTGCGTGTTGCGGGTTCGGTTGCCGCTAGGATTAAACATTTGTTAGGTCAAAAGAAAGTTGTCCCTGATCTGGGTGTCTTGTGTGCGTGAATTTACATGTTTGTTTGTTTGGTTTTTTTTAGTCATTTATATTGTAAAAAAAAATGTTGGCCCTACCCCTTTTACGTCTCCTTTGCTAGCAGCAGAAGCAGTAATGCTTCGCAAAGGAGGCGACAGCCTGTCATTTCTCCTTGCTCCTTCATGCGATCCACACTGTGGTGACACCCAGTCGTTTCTTCCGCAGGAATCTGGTGTGGAAACCTCCTGAACTTACTATGTCCGGTGAGGACCTGCATCATACGGGAAGTGAGGACGCCGAGACGACTACTCAAAAAGGGAACTTACCGCCATAATTATAGCGTGCCCAGCAGTGATAGTGGTTAACATATATTAATAAAATGGGATTTGTCTTGGTATGATCATGTAAAGGGGAGGGATGAAACGCATGTTACTAAAGCAGTTATGAATTTACATGTGGAGGGATGGAGAGGAAGAGGTAGACCAAAGAAAAGATGAATGGATTGTGTGAGGACTGATATGAAAGAAAAGGGAGTTGATGATAGCATGACAGGTGACAGGACAGAATGGAAGAAAAAAACATTTATTTTATTTTATTTTTATTTTTTCCAACTTACAACTATCTTTACAGGGTAACCTAATGCGATAGAGTATTTTTCCTTGTTAGCATACTTAATATTAATCTTAATAAACTATAATTAGTAATAATCATTCTTCAACATGTTGCGCCGACCCCAAATGGTATGGGATAAGGGCAGAAAGAAGAAGAAGATATATTAATAAAATGGGAGTAAAACTAGCGCAAAATCCAGTTAACGAATGCATAACATTCGTAGGACGCCTAACAAAGTTAGCAGTACATCACGTCAAATATCATTTTAAGCTGAATGTTTTAGTACTAAGCGAAACTTTGCCACTTAACTCGTTAGCAACGCATAAACCAAGTCAAATATTTATGCAATCGTTTGTGGAACTTTCATCTACATTTAAGCGACTATGCATTTATGAGGGACGTCGTCGTTTTGACAGTTTTGTTAGAGATTATGACGTTGGATGATAGGAGAGAGAGTTTGAAAGCTATGTTACTGGAATGGGGTAGTCAAAGTTATAGAGAATGGACTGTGGGCATGCCACAGTCACAGCGGTCGTAAGTCCCCCCCCTCTTTGGAGTAGATTGGTCGTAGCGACCTCTCGCACTGGGCCCTTTTTCAAGATTTAGTCTGGAATAAGTTTTTAGCTACAATTAAGGGTTTTTAAGTTAAAAGTGAATAGGTTACTTTTAGAAAACCGAACTCCATCTTTGGCCACAACATCGCTTACCATGAGCTTTCTAGTGCTAACGGTCACGGAGATTAAGCGAGGACGGACGGACAGACATGGCGAAACTATAAGAGATCCGTTTTTGGCTTGGCTACGGAACCTTGAAATGGAATGTCCTCCGGTGACGTCCTTCTGCGAAGCAGTAAAACTATCAAAGGAGATGGCTGTCGAAAAAAAAAAATATTTTATTTCGATGCAAAAATGTATTTCTTAAATTGAAAAGTTCAGCTTACCTATAAGTCAAGAAGTAATAATAAAACTACTAGTCAATTCAGTTTCCAAATAATATGACCATTTTTTGAAGAATTAAAACTTCCGTCTGTTTTCTATACCCTGAGACTAAAATGACATTACAACACAAAAGAACTGGCATCATTTCTATTGTAAGTTTGACATTAACGGTGTCAATTTAGTGTTAGGGTATAAAAAACAGACCGTCATCTGCCTAGACATTTTCCCAACTATATTGAGGTCGGCTTCCAGTCAAGCCGGATTTAGTATAAAAACAGACCACTTATATTATTTCGTCGGTATCTATTATTGTAGCACAATTTTGTTAACCTTTAATGTTAACGTTTATACTTTCATCAACTGTTTTCTCGCCTATGTTCTTTGTTGAGTTGAAGGAGTACAGCAGTATCTGCAAAGTTCAAGGTCGAATGTAAATGAAATATACCACGGAGTTATAAATTAAAACCCAACACAAAAGGGATCATCAAAATCGCTCCATAAACAAAAAGTTACGCCCCAATTATCAACCCCAATAACATGACATTTGAACATAATTGGCGAAATGAGGGTGAAATTTGAATATCAGGGTGAACTTTACACTTCTGTGTATTGGCGCGATTTTATGTTAAAATCTTTCCATGTTGTATCTCCAAAGTTATTTCTTAACAACAAGACTGTTTTAGTATTTCCGTTTCGGCACCCAGATTTTCGCCACCTAAATTATCGGCACCTAAGCTATTCCTGATTCGGCACCAATAGGTATTTTGGACTGGTGTTTTGTATGGTTACTACCTGTACGAGTACCTATATACTCCTAATACTCCTATCTGTTGGATTTTTTGTTATTATTGATAAGGTCGCGTTTGCCCACTATCTCACATTATAGAAAGCGATGATGTGACCGACGATGGAGCATGTTTTGCCTAGAAGTTACCTACTCATAATTGACTTAAAGACAAACGACTTACAAAATATTTTTCAAAATTGGTGTTAACATTTAGCGAAGGTATCACACTATACTCCACATACGAGTATACATGACCCCTTCACACAAACACAATCAAATTTATTTGCATTTGCTGTTTTTAATTACTAGATATTAGTGACAAAAATTGCATAGTTGTAGTCTGTATAAAGATGTCGCAAAATCTTCGACACCACTCGGTCTGCGTACCATCAGTCTAAGTTTCACAAGCTCACCTTAAGAACGATAATTGCATACCAAGGCTCACAGTTCGACCGCTCCATTTGTATTTTGTCACTAGCTGCGCCTGCATAGGAATATTTTATTAACTGAGCATGCCTAATTTTAGTCAACCGTACCTAATTTAGGAGCTCGGGAATTCAACAATAATCTTGAGTTTATTCTACAACCTACTCTTGCTCTATGCTGTTTACTGTTGCTTTTACGTACAAATAAACTTATTATTATTAAGCCGGGTGTATTAGGCAATATTTGTTGATAAACTGTTTACAACGTGTTTACTGTTTACACTGTTTGTGAAATTTGGCCACCCACACTTATCTGTTGTTGCTAAGATGTCGCCCGAGGAGATAGTGATTCTCCGAAAATGTCTGAGTACAGGATGCTGTTAATAAAGCTCTATTAGCATCGAAACCTGATTGTACTTGCCTTGGCTTCAATGACAATCTCTGCATACTAGCAGCATCAAATTAATGCCCAGAGCATTAATTTGATGCTGTCATTATGTTGTTACTGAATATGATATTAGTTATGTTTTAGTTTCGTTCTGGAAGACGCAACTTTGGAAGGCCTCCTATACGGTGGATCGATGACCTGGTGGCGAAGCTTGGGGACGACCTATGTCCAGCAGAGGACGTCTTTTGGCTGAAATGATGATGTTTTGATTAGGTACGATTTCTTATACCATACTTTTTTTTTTGGTTTATTATTACTTCATAATATATCACGGATCCCTTTTTCTTATCAGCAGTATATTAAACTCCTACCTCATAACTACCTTCTTATTGCAATGTTGAACAGAGAGAGCAAAACCAGCAAAACTGAGTAAACCAACAAACTGCCAATTAGCTGGCAAATGAGTACTGAAAATGTTTTGCGACCCACAGTATCGTTGCAATAGCGTTTCACATCTGAAGTAGTAACAGCTGGTATAACAAACCAGCAGTGTTTTTAGAAACTACACTCGTTTATTTATTTATTTAATTTATACTTTTCTAGCGACCCGCTCCGGCTTCGCACGGGTGCAAATTTATTAGTGTTATTATTCTACTATATCATGCTTGTATTATTTATACATATAAACCTTGCTTTTGAATCACTCTATGTATTAAAAAAACCGCATCAAAATCCGTTGCGGAGTTTTAAAGATTTAAGTATACATAGGGATATAGGGACAGAAAAAGCGACTTTGTTTTATACTATGTAGTGACTAAGCGACCCTCCACAGTTTAGTGATCAGTGTTTCTTTACTATATTTATTCAGCTCTCTGTCTGTCTGTCCGGCTATGTATTAGGGACAGACAGACAGACAGCGGAAAACGACTTTGTTTTATACTATGTCTAGTGCTAATGCTGATAATTTTACACCTCATAATGTGGATAAGATAAACTTAAACATTTGCTAAAACTAATAGGTTCCCTTTACTTATCGCACAGGGCAGTCTCTTACAGACAACCTTAAGAAACACTCTCTCTCTTTGTTTTTTTTTTGATATTTTGATTAAATTGGGGCTAAAAAGTAACTCATGATCCTCAGTTAATGAAAATCAGTTCAGAAGAGCTCATTGCGAAAATAATAACAGTTGTACTGGACGATAATCGAGGTAGGCAATGAACGAAGTAGGTTTAACAAAAAAAAATTGATTGCTGCACCTGATACCAGATATTTTTAAATCCGCATCAATAATTATAAACAGAATTCCTTGTGGCAAGCAAAAAACTTCTGAATAAAATAGCTTTCTGTTATATTTCAGCCAACAATAAATTCACAAAAATAATTTTATTGGTTTCAATTCTCTCTGAATCAAATTACATGAAACTGTGACATTTTGGCTAGCTGACAAACAACCGAATCAAAAGATACTTTGATATATTTTATTGATGGTATACCGCATCCATCACCAATTATATTGAACGTCGATGAAACCCCTTCACATCGCGGCAGCCATTTTGCCAAATTGCCTGACTTAAATCGTACAGTTCACATCTCATTTACCGTTTTTATGATTCCTACATTTTAAATCGAAAATCAAATGGAAATCAGATCTTTTTACTCCACACTTAAGGTATATTTTTGTTTGTCTACATTCTCAGGTGGATGATCAGATTAAGATAATTTTCAGTTATTATTACGAGTACTAAGGCTGTCAATGTGGTCTGCTCTTTAATTTAAATTAAATAGTTCTGGGATAATTTTTGGGGTTCAAGTTATTATCAGATAGGGAAAGGTCAGACAAATAAAGTAAATGATATTACCGAATATCTATGCTGGTGTTAACTACAGAAAAAGTGACGAATTTTGAGGCTATAAGCTTGCAAAAGGAGGAAGAGATAAGAAATCTTCGTCAGTTCCCGTATTTGCAAAGATCGTTTGCATTTTAGTCTTAGTTTATGAATCCAAAATAGGACTTTAATTTAAAGCATGAGTAACGGCCGAACGCATAGTCCAGCTAATGGTTCATTAGCGTCCATTAAAGTTAAGTATTGTCAAACCTTCACTGTATTGTCAAAAACTGTGTAAAAATGTGACAATTTCTTAAGTGATGATTTACGTTAATGAATGTCCCTGAGTCGGGCCGTAAGTGATGAACATTCTTCAGATGAAAAGCTATGAATAGCGGTGAAAAAGACATATTCCTAGTATATTGTAAAAAAATATGCATTTTTAATTTATATTTTACGTTAGCAACAAAACTATCCAACTTGTTCCACCTCACCTATCTTTATAAAAAACTAGCTGTCCCCTGCGGTTTCACCCGCATTTTTCGTTACTGCTCCGCTCCCGTGGGTCGTAGCGTGATGATATATAGCCTATAGCATTTCTCAATAGATGGGCTATCTAACACTGAAAGAATTTTTCAAATCGGACCAGTAGTTCCAGAGATTACCCCCTACATACAAACTTACAAACTTACAAATTTTACCTCTTTATAATATTAGTATAGAAGAAACCGTAAGACTTGGAGCATAAAATTTTTCACAAGGTTTCCTTTTATGAAGTAGGCGAGCACTAGGAGAGGATTTCCTAAAATTCATCCCTTAAACGGTGGTCCAAAATCTGTATGAAGAAACCTACTTTCTGGCAGATGGATCCATGATCATTGTTCGAAACGCCCGTTTTCAAAATTGATTTTAAGGTTTCCCAACACTAGTTAATACTCTTGTATCGTGGGTGCATTCACAAACATGTAAAATCAATCTATTTTGACGCGGGCAAGCTATTCAATTCAATATAACAACGCTACGTCCTGCTCCCTATCACAGAAAATAGATAGTATTACAGTGGTTTTAATGTGATTATACAAGGGTAAGCAGTGTAAGCCTATTAATAGAGGTTCTGCTACAATCGGATGTTCACAGTTGGTTACAACTGTGTCACATTGTATTGTGTTGTTTTGTTTTGTTTGGTTAGTATTTTATATAAGGTATTGGTTGTAAGTAGTTATATTTTACGTGTAGTAAGCTTTCTTCGAGGTTAGTAAGTTATTGAAAGGTAGGCACTTATTCCTTTGTTGAATTTGGCCATGTCTTTCGGAAATAAATATATGCACTTGCATATATTTATATCTCGACTCATAGTTTAAATTCAATCAAATTCTTGTACTCGAAAAAAAATTAACATGCAACAAAATTATAAAGCACGCAAGTTCTATACAACGTATAGGTACCACTAAACGTATTAATAAAACAGCCAACTCGTTTCGTGAAAAAGACGACAAAACTCCAAGCTAACGAGAATATCCTTCTCAACCTTTTGCGGAAATCGCCATCAAAGGAAAAAACCTCACAAATAAAATGCTGAAGGAAAAACCTTTTTGCATTCGCATCCTCAACGTAATGCGTTTAGATGGCTAGATATTAGTACTTCCTTCAAAGCCTAGGCTTAGTGTAAGGCTATTAGGTCAAGTGGCCGGCGTGTGTGGCTTCTAGCTAAGCCTGTTACATTAGTAAGAATCCTGGAACCGCTTGCAGACTTTAATGCAGAGATTTGGTGACGATATGGTGGAATTGGTAGTGGATATTGAAACCTTTGAGATTATAGCACGTGGTTTAGCTGAATAGAGTAGAAAAAACATTATTGTAGACTAACATAATAACAATTTTAGAGTATCTTAAAACTTAAATCTGTGGGTTTTAAAGCGGTTTTATCGCTGATAGTGATAATTACCGAACGAAACGACTTTAGGATTGTCTAATGAAACTTAAAACTAAAACAGAAAGAAAAATGTAAAACAAATTGTAATTAGTAGAATTTATTTCAGTTCAAATACAGATTTCATGACGACACCAGCTGCAAAAAAAACTGTTTGACAAATTACTTTCAAAACTTTATGGTTGTTTTATGCATTCGTGTGTTTAGAAATTGATATATTTTTTTTATCTCAATCGTTTAAATGTTTAAATTTTTTGGAATGTTCGCCTCAAACCATTTCACATCCCTCGCCCGACTATATCACAAAAAATAACAACTATAATTTTCCAATTCATGCAACTTTCAAGAAAAATCTTAGATTCGTATTATCTGATTTGTTAAAATCCTCGCAGACGTTTATGCTACAGTGCCTGCCAAAAACATAAATGTGTATATTATATAGCGTAAGCTGACCTCCTCGTCAGTAATAAATTGAGAAAGAGTTGATAATGTAATATGAAATAAAAAATAACAATAAATAGAAAATAAACTTTCATTGCTAAACCAAAAACAGTTCTACGAATTAAGATTTTCGATAGGAACGTGATATCGCAAAATTAAACAAACTTTTTTATAGCAAAACCTTATACTTCTCCCCATTCTATGAACATATCCGTACATAATATTGTGGGTAAAGTTAATAAAGTAACAAATTCAGTATTAACAGCACACGTTTTCGTATTATTACGCCAAATATTTGTTGTTTCTTCTAACCCCAAAACGTCTTCAGTAACCATTTTTATTTGTATTGTAAAATACGTAAAAAGATTGGAAAACAGAGCAGCCTCCAAATTTTCTTTTATGCTTCTTATTATTTGTTTTGTATTAAAAACATTCCTATTAGATTGGATCTGATTTTATAGCAAAGACATTTTACTATTCACAAAACTTTTGACATAAAAGTGTTTCACAAACACTGGAAGTTTTGTCTCCTTCAGTGGTAATTTAATTATAATGAAAGTAGGGATTTCTGTAGAAGGTTCTTCTTTGAGTAAAATAGGTACTTTGAATTAATATGATTAAGGATTTGGACTGTAATTTCTTTCTATTTATTTTTAATTTAAATGTTTTGTGAGCTTTTGAAAAGGCGTCACTCAAAACATCGTATGCCTTGATAGAAGCTAAATTAATCTGTCACGAACAATTGAAATTCTGTGTAAAAAAATAATGAAAAACAACCATTTGTGTCAAAGAAATAATAAATTTTAAAATTTAAATTTGTTCTTTGCTAGGTAAAGTCAATGAATTAATTTGTTGTATCTTACAAAGATGTTGTAAGAAAGAGTTAGACATAATGTAATATTATAAAAGCGAAACTTTGTTTATTGTGTTAATGTCTTTTTTTAACCTATCACATACCCACAAAACGAGACACAATAGTAAAACAATAACAGCGCGGTCTCATAGGACCGGTCGGGGATTCATGAATTAAAAAATACTACAAATGTTTTATAACTATTTTTAAGACTTCTCTCGCTCTTGAGTAGAGTTAGAGAGCGTGTCAGACTTTTTCTGACTAAAGTCACACCTGTGTCCTTCAGTTACTTTTTGTGGTGTAGACTGCCAAGGACCACGGGTTTCCTTTTTAGAAAATCTCCACGGGCGTAACGGAATCGAGCCTGTCATAGCCAATCACTCAACTACTGAGTCAACCGTGCCGTATGTTTGTTACTCCTCCATACTCAAACAACCGAACAGATTTAGATTACCTGTATTCGGGACACGGCTTAACCTGGAATTGGCCGTATATAAGTAAGTATATTCTTTATCTCACGAGTATGTTCCCTTGGGTTATTCTTTATTTTGACATGGGCAAAGCCCTTGGCAGCGGCTAGTAACAGATAAAGGTATATAATTAAATTGACATTTTACAAGCGAAAATCAATAGCAGAGCGATCAACATGTAGGTAATAGGATTTACACACGCTACCGGAATGACTTGTACATCATCATTATTTCAACCTAAAGACGTCCACTGCTGGATAAAGAACTCCCCTAAGCATCGCCACAAAGACCGCTCTTATACGACTCGTATTTACCAGATTCTCGCGACTCTTAGAATACCGGTCCACCTCATCGGAGGCCTGCTAACGTAGTGTCTTTCGGTACATAGACGCTACTCCAGAACCTTTCAACCCCATCTATTCTGTGAGCAACGTGCCCTGCTCACTACTACTTAATTTTGCCGATTTCTCGGACTATGTCTATAACCTTGATTCTCTTGTGGACTCGTATATACTTTACTATATGTTAGACTTAAAAAAATCGTCATCGTTTAAAGAATGGCTCTTTATGTATAAAAGCCTAAGGAAATTATCACCATGCATACCTTTTGACTATACATTTTAAACATGTATGTGTCTTGCTCTTTCAACGCAAGACATTTTTACATCACATACATTTTCAAAGAAACCTGAACAGCACTTGTACGAAACACCTGCCTTTAACTTTCAAGGTTCAAACTCGAACGCAAGAGCCATCAAGCGAAGTGGTAACGTTTTTGGTCGGTCAAGTGAAAGGTAACCACAAAACGCACTTTGAATACATATTACCGTTTTACTCCAGCGAAGCCCCAAAGTTTTCTGGGCAATGAAACCGAAGCAAGGTCAGAAAAGTAGCGACAAGCGGACTAATCAACAGATACAAACAGTTAATTGTTTACTTGGAATATTGGTTTTTTGGTAAACAACTCACGTTCAAACTCCCGAAAGAGTTGGACAAAGTATTCTTTGTATGGGGGAACAATTTGTTGGTGGAGTTATTTCATCTTGTCCAGTTACTTGAATTTTTCGGCAAAATTTTATGATTCTTTAGCCTATGCTTTGTTTAATTTTAAGAATAGATTCCTAGGATTTGTTCACATAATTATTTAAGCCAAAAATATCCATATCTAGACATAAACTTCCATCAAGTCCTTTGTGTCTCCCTTCCACAAAATTCCCGTGACGCTCACCAGGTCATCGGTCTACCTTGTTGGAGGCTTTCCAATACAACGTCTATCAGAACGCGGTCGCCACTGCAGAACTTACGGTGTCATCGATCATCTGCGCTGCGAGTAATGTGCCTACTAATTTGAAAGTCTACAAGATTTGTTGAAAGATTAAACATTACAAAATTCCCAAACTACATTTAGATTTAACTTGAACCCGAATCCACATATATCTTACTTTAGACAAGAGACCTCATTACACTGGTCCTGTCAGAAACTGCTACTTTAGTCTGAAGATGATTTATATTTCCGTTTTAATTGTTAACTACTCTACTTAGTACGTACTTATACAGTGAACATTAATCACTACAGTACTAGCTCAAAGCAGGCTACTAATTGTTAATTTTACGGATTGTATTTTCCTTTCTATTTGTTCCTTTTAGTGTGCTTAATTAGTTGGGTTTTCCTTCTGTAATGAATTTATATCTCTTTGTTATGACAATATGACTCAAACCCAACTATCTCAACTGCTTAATATAGCCATTAGTGATGTTCCGAATATCCGTATCCGTATCCGTATCCGCGGATATCCGAGGCAAAAGAAAAATCCGTATCCGTATCCGTGTCCGTTACTTTTCACGCGGATCTTTTACGGATTTTTTCAGGTGATTAAGTAGAATTATTAAATAAAAAAACTATAAAATTCCAATCAGATTACTTTTATTTCTTAAAATCTAATATTTGGCACCTTTATATTGCAAACATTTCGATAAATAGATCTTTATAATGAAAGCAAGATAAAATATCACTTTCATAACAATGAAATAACTAAAGCCTTAATCTTTTTTTATAATGTTAATGAGATCAATATTAGCAAATTATAACATTTTCGGACACCAATCCAATAATTTTGAATAAGAAAATAAAGATCCGTATCCGTATCCGTATCCGTATCCGCGGATCTTTACACTAAATATCCGTATTCAGATCCGTATCCGCGGATATACATTTTTAACGATCCGGCACATCACTAATAGCCATTATATAAATTTGTATTTATATTTACATCTTTTTCGTTTTGCGAGTTTTTCTTAAACTAAATTTTGGGCTAGCCGTTCTGGCTAATTTAATTTATTAGTCATACTGAGTCTGAGAGAGTAAACACATTGGTTACAGAACAGATGATCTATTAGGATGTAAAATTCTGGAGTGGCGACCACGTATCAGAAGACGCAGCATTGGAATGCTTCCTACAAGGTGGATGGATGACCTGGGGAGGTTTACGGGATTCAGATGGATTCGGACAGTACTGTTCGTTGTGTCTTCTTGACCCTTGTGGGAGGCTTATATCCAGCAGTGGACGTCTTTCAGCTGAAATGATGATGATGATCTGACTTTTTAAACTATCAAACCCGTTAAATTCTATCTCCACAAATTCTCTAAAAGTTTCAGAGGTGTCAACGTATTCATATTGACTTTCACGCGGAACCAGTAAACACGTTCCACAACAAAAAAGCCGCTAAAGCACACATACCGCGTTTGATACATGCGATTCAAAAAGGTCTGACAAACGTTTTGGGTGTATAGCTAGCATTTTTGATGTAACAATAGACCTGGAGCATGGTTTTGAGTAATTTGAGGAGAGAACTCTAATACCTCCGGTTGGTCACTCTCATTTTTTGTTACGTTTTGAGGTTTTTCTTACCTTTTATGGCACATTTATATGTCACTGATCCACCAAAATAACGCAAAAAATCACAACCAACCTATCAAGTACGGGTGATATAATCAAATCCGACGCAATTGTATTACAGTCGCATTGTTTGGTCCAAAAAAGAAATTTAACTTCATAAAACTATCAATATTCTCATTTATTTCACCTTGAAATATTCAAGATTTTGGGACATCCAATATCGCAGACAGGATTCAGGATAAACGATGAGATACTGGAAATATTCCCGTTTCGGCACCCAGATTTTAGGCACCAGAAATTTTGGCACCCAAACTATTCTCGATTCGGCACCAATAGGTATTTTGGATGGTAGGAACCAATACAAAATCCAAAAAATTGGTGCTGAAAATCTGGGTGCCAAAACGGGAATACTTCAGATATTGCTATCAAGTTGCTCCAATACTTAAATACTACAAAACCTTTACTATACTGACAAGCTACAGGAATATTGAATACCTATTTATTTCAATGCCCCCAAAACGGATTATTCGACGAAACAAACAATATAAGATTGCAAAGCTATTCTGATTTTGCGTGCCATACATCTGAATGCATAATATTGCTTGTCAAATGAGTATAGCTGATGGAGAAATTATGCATTCGTGTACCCCAAAAGTTAGACAAAACAAAGATTTATTATACCGAACTTTGGGTCAGGGACGAATAAAAAGGAACGGGTCTGACGAATTCTCTATATTTGTTGAGTGTCTTATAAATGTTTGACCCACTTAAGATGAATGCAGAAGTTGGAACAATCGCTAAGATGACGATAAATGAGACAGAGTTCTTGAAACAACGATTGGTGAAGTGAGATGGAAGGAACAAGCAATGTTGGTAAGTAGTAAAAAACCTTTTGGTACTGATATTGTTTGTTTGAATAGCTTTACAATAAGAAAAAACACAAAATTACCTTCCTTTGAGTCACAAACATCTGAATATATACTTGTATAAACAGTTATAAATGAGTCCCCATTTCTATTGATCGTCATCACGCATGAATGGCCGGATTAATTTCGCTAATTCTTTTATTGTTGTGTTTCTTATTGTCAGGAGAAAGCTCTTATAAAAAAAAAGAAAACAAAAAATAAAATAGCTCAGGAAAAGCAGCGCTGAGAAAACTACAAGTACATAAATAAAAGAATGAATAAGGGGACTTTGATATATCCATAAATTCAACAAACACATATTGTTCAAACGTCTACGGTTCGGACTAAGCACTTTGCTTCGTCGTTTATACCGCGTACATCGAAGGACTGGAATAATTTACCTGCTGCGGTCTTCCCGTCCGATTATAATTTGGGTGTCTTCAAGGCTAGAGTGAATAAGCTCTTAATAAACTAGTGCACCTCACCATCTACGATTGCATCACTGCTTACCATCATGTGGGATCGCAGACAAGCACTAGTTTGTATATCTTAAAAAACAACATGCTAAAAATATAAACGAGCAACAAAAATAGAACTTTTTTCCCCAAAATTACGATAAAATGCTCCTATGTCGCACATTCAGAGTTTAAAGTGCTATTTAAAGCAGTAGAACATGACACAGGTAAAGTGCTGCACGTAAAGGTACTACTTATTCAATTACGCAGCTGTCCATAGCGACGTTCACATTTATGGAAAGGTCTAGAAATATCTTCTTTTCCTTGCAAAAATCCATTAGGCGATCTGAGTACAAAGAATCTTTTTGATAAAAGAGTACTTTTCCGCGAAAACCTTTCTGATTAACGCTGCCCTAAAAATAATTTGGGAGATATAGAAGTATCTAATCAAAGAAATGAGCAAAAGGTCTGAGAAGGTATAAGAAAACAATAATGGTTACTCGTGCAGATTTGAATACTTGTAGCTAAAGGCTAACATTTTTAAGAATTCTTTATTGTCACTAATCTAAGAGTATTTATTTATTTTATTTAACAGTTTATGTACACGAAGAGCTCGTGGCTAAATAATAACAGCTGCACGGGTCGATCATCAAGGTTAAGCAACGCTTGCCGAGGTTGGTCTGTGGATGTGTGACCATCTTAACATACCGAGTTTCCTCCGTGCCTCGGAAAGCACGTTAAGCCGTAGGTTCCGGCTGTCATTTGTAGATCTTTGGCAGTCGTTACGGATAGTCAGAAACCAGTAAATCTGACTCCAGTCTTGCCATAAAGTACCGTGTTACCCTAGTTAATGGGTTGTGGAGGTCTGATAGGCAGCCGCTCCTCGTAAAATAGTTGGGAATCCCAATATAGTTGGGAAAAAGGCTAGGCAGATGATGAACAGTTTATGTACACACATAAAAGAATTAGAAAAGAAAAAGAAGACAGAAAATATTATTGAAGAAGAAACTGACTGACATATCAAAGCACAGCCAGAACTACTGAATACGAAACTGAGTATGAAATTTTACACAAGCTTTGTTTTTATGACATAAGCGAGCAATAAAAGATGATTTTCAAAAAAGCACCCCTTAATGAGACGAAATAGGGATCCATTTTTTAAGCGGGCGAAGCCACTTGCAATAGCTATTACAATATAATTTCAGTACCTACTAAGCGATGCGTGATAAAAATAAATAATCAAAATTCACCATACTATGTGATAATTTGTTTTTTGTACCAACATCATTATCTCCTAATTTAATTTTCAGTTTTATGTGACAATAACCCACATAACAGCCTCTATCCACACCATTATACCCTTACTACTAGTTAACCCATATCACTATAGTCTACTATACCCACTAATTTCAAGGTAAAATATAACAGCTCATAATTCCATCCTACCAAAATGTTTGCCCATAAATAAAATTTCCATTAAAACCACGGTAACAACATAACCTAGTCCTTACCGGGCTCATAAAGGCGGTATATTACAGCAATGTGTAATACAGTGTTTGTTGAACGAGCACAACTTTTATAATAAAGACGAGAGAGGAGGAAGGCCTATAGAACCGTAAGTGGCTAGGCTTTCCCAGAAGAGAACTTCAAATGTACTTGTGTACTTTGAGGTAGGGTGTATGTTAATGGACGCACCTGCTGATGGGTATGTAGATGGTAATTTGGCTGGAGTTAATGTCAGTGTTTCAGGATGTGTGGTAGATGATGTCAAGTTTGGTGGGAATGGAGGAGAGAATTTTTTAAAGTAGTGGTAATGCCTAATAGAGATAGTGTTGATTTGTTCCCGATAGAGGATGAATTGTTGGAACAAGAAGATTGTTATAAAATATTCTGTGATATCCGTTGGTTTGGCTACACTCCTGTCATTTTGCTGAATAGCAGTGTCAACTACACCAAGTTGTTAATCCTCGATTAAAATAAAGATATCTTTTCATTTTGTAACGCATGTTATTTTATTGTGTATCCATTTGAGCAGAATAAACATGTTTCCTTTTTTTTATTCTTTAAGCGAAAGATTTGAATGTCGATTATAGCTACTAATAATTTAAACGCAAGAAGAGTAATGCTTGCCGGTTTGTTAATCAATTACACTTCAATGGCTGAATGGATTTCGAAATTTGAATTACAAGATTACATTTGGACATCCCACTCATACGCCCACGACACAAATTGTTTTGGGAACACAGTCATGAACAAGTGGAATTTGAGTGAGAGTAGAATTTCCTGTCGGAGTGTTTCCTGATAGCTACAACCTAAGGTTTTTTAAGAGAAGAGTGAATACTTTTAGACCAACATGTTCTATCGTCAACCATATCATCGCTTTCGTGGTCACGCAAGCCTATAAAAAAGGTCGCTAATTAAATATTCAAATATTAATTTGTAAACTTGATACAGGCCACTACCAAAATACAATATTACTTAAAATATAATTTACTTGCACTTCAGTTAATTACTGTACACCAAATTAAGTCTTAGTCTATTGAATTCGTTTTTATTAGCCAAATCATTGAGTGATGCAGAAAGAGGCGTTACAACTTAATTTTCTGATTGTGATATATAAGGGCGTGCATTATTTCAGTTACAAATTGTAGAGGACAGGACCAGTATAATACTAATTCCTACTATAATTCCCATATTAATCCTTATAATTTCTCAATATTTCCTCTTCACTAAGTAACCTAATAACATCACAGAGCTAGCCTGTTGAGCGCACCGATTATGGCAATTACTCTCCAATTAAAGAGAAGCTTGCTGCATCGGACGTTTCTCCGACTAGCGAGACGGACTGGAAGAGACGTGATAATTACTTCCCCTTAAGTAATGGTCTTGTGACGTGACAATCTCTAATTATCGAGATGTTTCAGCTTAATGTTGGCGTTGTGGCCAGTGAACTTGCTACCTATGTTGTTTTTTAGGGATCTTGTTTTGTTGGGTTTTGATATCCGAAAAACATCCGCTCTTGCACATGGGCCTCCCCTAAGTGTCACCATAATGACCGGTCCTGTGTATATCTCATCCATCAAAATCTTGCCATACTCACCAGGTATCAATGGTGAGGCCTTCTGGTGATATTTTCACACATATTAATTATTTAAACATTTAAAAAGACAAAAGTTTATGAGTCTCTGTAATTGTGTATGTTGTATCACCGGAGCGCCTTGTGGGAAGCTTTAGATTGCTGCGTCTTCCGGAACGTGGTCTCCACTTTAGAACCTTTTGTTTCCATCGATCATCTGTTCTGCGAGCGATTTGCCCCACCCTCTACCACTTCATTTTGGCGATTCTTCGGGCTATGCCGATAACCTCAATTTACTATCATATCTCTTTTGATATTAGCACTGACTTTGGCATTTTTATTCGAATCTAGCATATCGTGATTCAAAGTCATTTTTTTTAAATTTCTCGTATGTTTACATAGGCACTTATAAAACGTCAATAGCTAACGCGTCTTGAAACTATTACTTTATGTAATTTCCTATCAGCTTTTCCTAAGTCTTGTCTCTTTCACCGGATTAAGATTCTTAAAAAACGTGTTTATTCTAATGTTTTTATAAGGGGTACTTTATATCGTTATTGAAATAAGAATCACACAGGAGGGTAATTTTACTTTACTTCAAAATACATTTTCTTCAAGAAAGAAATCACACCTGGAAAATTCCCAAATACCTTCGTGTACATTCTTAAATACAGGAACACCATGCCAAGATAAGGTAGAGTGATACATACACATTTCAACGCACTCAAAATATACAGCCACATAAGACCCAAATATCTCACACAGAGATAACCTTTATATGGATTCTCAGTACACCTTAGGGACCCAGCTCGTAACATTGAGCGCGCACTGACGTATAAATGGGAGAATTTCTATGATTATGTTTATTTTTACAGCCTTTCTTGCTACCATGAAGTTTTGGGGAGAAGTTTCAACGCACCGTTTAGTTTTCGATGTTGTTTCACATAGATTTGAGTTACGAAGATTAGCGTATTTGAAGCAGTTTGATTCTATTGTCTTTGAGCAAAACATAATGTGGCTTTGTTGAGGAACAGGATCAGTATTAGTTTACTCTGTGGTTTGGCACAAAATTTCATTGCTTGACAAAAGCTTTGTCTTGTGAAGACGACTAAGGATTTCATGCTAGCTCATATTGAATTTCTTAAAACAGTTTTAAGTAGAACGTACCCGGAGCTCGTATGTACACATATGGTTGAATTTTGTGTGATTTACTTCGGAGAAAAATAGAGGTACAAACCACTGGTGGCCCATTGGTAACGCTTACAAGTTATACGCCATAGTATCAAACCCTAGCAGGCACATTGACCAGGCCTGTACCGCCTGACCTGTGGTAGATTTGTGATAATATTTTCAAACTAATATTTAACAGCTAATAATTAAGCAACTAATATACAACTTATTTACTTTAACCCACACTTTAATATTTATAAATTCACTGCAGCAAACAATTTGAATAACGCAACAGAAATATCGTTTTAAAAATCGCAATCCTCAATATATTAAAGTAAACATTCACAGTTTTATTTATTTAACTCTTAATTCTCGTATCAATGCAATACTATCAGTTTCGAATGCAGGACTTAATTCGATTTCCAATTTAAATGTTGATCGAGAAGAAGAGCTCAGATAAAGGTGAAGTTACGGGAATTCCTGAACATTCTACAGAAGATTAGAACAATTTTCGTACATTGCCACGAACAGTTGAGATAGCTCCCGGAGTTATTTTAAAGGTTTTTGACCCTAACGAATTTGGCGTGGTCGTAGTTTTTGAACAAAGTTTGGTTTATTTTTGGGTTGAAATTTGAAGGTGGCTATTATTATGATATCTAAGTCTGTAGCGAATCTGAAAAATATGCCATTAACCTATCAGATACTCGCCAAACGAGACACAATATACATCTGAGTCTGTAGCGCATATATATATCTAAGTCTGTAGCGAATCTGAAAAATATGCCATTAACCTATCAGATACTCGCCAAACGAGACACAATATACATCTAAGTCTGTAGCGCATATATATATCTAAGTCTGTAGCGAATCTGAAAAATATGCCATTAACCTATCAGATACTCGCCAAACGAGACACAATGACAGCGCGGTCACCGGCTACCGCTCGGGGATTCATGAATTGCAAAAAAAGTACTTCAAGGCTAGAAGAAGTTAACTATTGAGATAAATGATTATAGAAAAATATGGAAGGTACGCTTTGAAGACCTCAAATTAAACTGTAGTATAAACAAGAAGATTATTGATTCCTTGACTAATTGACTGACAACTGCAGCTTACTTACCGTTCGGCCAGACTAGTGTTAAAAATCTTTAAATGTTTCCTTCCCCTGTAGGTAGGTAGAATATGTAAGTATATTTTATTTGTATATATAATTATGTACCCTCGATTTCTAATTACTCATTTCTTTTTTTTTTATGCACCTGCCACCTTCTCTCTTCACCACCCTAGGTTGACTGGTAGAGAATGCCTACGGCATTAAGTCCGCCTGTGTACCTTAACTGTTGCATGAAGATCAAATAAATAAATAAATAAATGAAAACGAGTGTCAGACTTTTATTAAATAAAACCTGTGCCACGGCAACTTATTCGACCAATCCCGCAAACACGTTACATACCAAAATATGATTTCCTAAAGACTTCCACTAATTACTTCAAAGATCCAAAAAAAAAACCAAACTTCTAAGTATCGATGCCTCAAAACTTTTCATACAAACTTAAGTTCGTAGTAACGTAAAGCGTTTGGCAGAAATTGATGAAGAACTAAGGAGTCACGATCCTAACTAATGAGCCAACTACTAAGGAGGAAGAAAATTAGCTTACATTCATCGCGGTTTACGAGAACAAGGCTATGTTGTAAAACTATGTAATAGGAGTCTGGGAAAGTTATCAGTATTCAGAAGACACTTCAGAATTTTGTCGCTTTTAAGGCTATTGAAATAACAAATTGCTTTATTTGTGACAAAAATGAGCATGTTTTTATTTGAGGTCGAAAATCGTGATATGACTTCTTTCGTTCTAGGTTGGGACAAAAAATGTATCAGATTTTTACTAACTAAAATCCACCTGTGTAACTTAAGGCGCGGGCTCGCGGACGGCGAGCATTAGGTAGCTCGCCTTCCGGCAGTCTGGTAATAACCTGGACCGAACTTAGTCGTCAACGGCGTGTTCTGTCCCACGCGCGCTCAGGCCTCTGGAAGAACACTGAAATTCCGAAAGGTCCATGTCCCCAGATCGAAGGCAACGAAGGAACGGGGTGGAGTTTAGTCAGTAAGAGTCTGACACGCCCTACCGCTCCGCCCAAGAGCGGGAGAAGTCATTCTGATGGATGGATGACACAGGTCTTTTTTTTAAAACCTGTGTCATTTAACAACAAAACTAATGTAACCATTATTACTGTAATTGCAAATTGAACTCATTGTCCATGGAATTTCTGGTGCATTTTATTATAGGTATAGACATCTACGCTTCGGAATGTGCAATTAGCTTCATTTTTCTGACTGATCGAATTCTTTTCAATTCAAAGTGCAATTCAAATCGTTTAATTGAAATGGGTGCTTTGAGTTTGAGTTTATTGCTTGAGAGGAAAATGCAAGGCATTGACTTTTGAACAATACCGTAGATAGAATATCATTACATCTAGCATCTCTTCTGAATGTTATGCAATCAGTATGATATGATGTATCATACTCCAAGCATGGTGCTGATGTTTTCAGCTCAATATTAGAGACTTTCTCCAGATTGGGTACGCTATAATCATGATGGTTCCCTCTTTGAGCAGTGGCTAGTGATAGGTGTCACAGTGCCCTCACCTTCCACATGAAGCATGGCCTCATTTAACAGGGTAAGTTTGAGATATTCCTGCACTAGATTTAAGTGAAAGAATCGTGTGGAGTTGTGCCCCGCTTGGGTAGAGGGAATGGACATCCTAACGCCTCACCCGCCGAGACCCTGAAGCCGGCTACCAGCTATCCAGCCAGGTGTGGTTTTAGTCAATAAAAGTCTGACACACTATCCTCCTCCGCCCTAGAGCTTTCGCTCTATAGAGAGTAGTATAGAGCGTCATTTGACGAATTTTTATGATTTACCACCTCCAAAAAATCCTTCTCAAGATTACAATTGAATTTCCTACCATTTCTATTGTAGGATTGATCCATAGTCTATTTTCAGGTGTTCGGCATTTTTATTCTCTGCTTCGGTAACGTCTTTAATAATTTATAGTTCTCTGATCCCTTACCAAGATGAAAAAGTATCGTCATTTATTCATCCTGACTCGATAGGGAACATAGGGTTGTCAGGTGGAAATCAGGAAATACAGATTTATTTATTTATTGAGCCATTTATTCAGTGGTAGCACTGAAAAAAGGGCCCCGACTTAAAAGTTATAGATCGCGAGTTCAGACCCAGCCAGGG